>OY977938.1:19527814-24327814 GCA_963854355.1 Epinotia brunnichana
TCACTCATCAACGCACAGCCGAAACTACTGGGGCTAGAGAGTTGAAATTTACACCAGAACTACCTTTTACAACGTAGGCAACGGATAAGAAGGGATTTTTGGAAATTCTACTCCTAAAGGGGTCAAATAGGGGTGCAAATTTTGTATGGGGGAAATTTTAATATTTTAGCAAGAAACTCAATACGTTGTAGAAAGCTTACATATTAGAATACAAATAAAGTCCTGTCAGCGTTTTGGAAAATTCAGCCTCGTAGGGGGTTAAAAAGGTTTGCAAAGTTTGTATGAGCGAAACTTCTTTTTGAGATAGAAGCTTAAAAGTTTGTTAGTAAGTGTTACTTATTACAATACAAATAAAAAAAAAGCGGCCAAGTGCGAGTCGGACTCGCACATGAAGGGTTCCGTTAAATAAATTGCGGTTTACGATTTATGACGTATTAAAAAAAATCTACTTGAGATCTTGATCTAGATCTTGTTCAAACCAATTTTCGGTGGCAGTTTTCATGGTAATGTACATCATATATTTTTTTTAGTTTTATCATTCTCTTATTTTAGAAGTTACAGGGGGGGGGGGGGACACACATTTTACCACTTTGGAAGTGTCTCTCGCGCTCTCAGTTTAGAAAAAAATGATATTAGAAACCTCAATATCATTTTTAAAGACCTATCCATATCCATAGACACGTACGGGTTTGATGAAAAAAAAATTTTTGAGTTTCAGTTCTGAGTATGGGGACCCCTAAAACTTAATGTTTTTTTTCGATTTTTGTGTGAAAATCTTAATGCGGTTCACAGAATACATCTACTTACCAAATTTCAACAGTATAGCTCTTATAGTTTCGGAAAAAAGTGGATGTGACATACGGACGGACAGACATACAGACAGACAGACAGACGGACGGACATGACGAACCCAAAAACAGCGTTTTGGAAAATGGTATGAAAAACGGGTACAATGTTGATTTAGATTTAGATTTATTTATTTCGAGATAAAAATTACAATTTGTTGGTTGTTGGTAAGGGGTAAAGGGGATTTTTTTGATCTAGAATCTCAAACCTTTATAAAAAGATTACATAATAAAATAAAATAAAATACTTTCAGCGTTTTATAAAATTCCACCCCTTAGGGGTGTGCAACGTTTGTAAATATATTTTTTAGCAAGCGACAAATCTTTGTTGAAAGATTACTTATTACAATACAAATAAAGAAGTTTCAGCGTTTTAGAAAATTCCACCCCTAAGGGTGATTAAAACGGGTGAAAATTTGTATGGAGGAAACTTTTTTTTTGAGCTAGAGACTTGAAATTGTGTAGAAAGAATATTTATTAGAATACAAATATATAGGTAAATTACTTTCAGTGGTTTGAAAATTTCCACCCGCTAAGAGGGGGATAAAGAGGTGCAATGTTTGTATAGGAAAACTTTTTTTAGGTAGAGACTTAAAACTCTGTAGAAAGATTAAGTACCTACTTATTAAAATAAAAAAAAATACCTACTGCCAGCGTTTTGGAAAATTTCACCCTTTAAGGGGTTAAAAAGGGGTGCAAGGTTCGTATGGGAAACACTTTTTTTTAGCTAGAGACTTGATAGTTTGTTGAAAAAATACTTACCTATAACAATAAAAATACCGAGTGTTTTATTTTTAATTTTTCCCTGAAAAGCGTTCAAAGTTTGTATGGAGAGCAAGAAAATTTTAAAGTATGATATTTGTAACTTCGATCTTAGCCTGTTTAGACTACCTACAAAACTTATTTTAGCATTTTATGAAATATATCCCCTAAAGGGGATTATAAGGGTGTTCAAAGTTTGTATGGAGAGCAAGATATTTTTAAAGTAAGGGATTTGTAACTTCGGTTTTAGACTGTTTGCTAAAATACTACAAAACTTATTTCAGCGTTTTTTTAATTCATCGCCTTAGAAGGTTAAAAGGGGGTTCGAACTTTGTATAGAGAGCAAGACATTTTTAAAGTAAGAAATTTGTAAAGAACTACGGTTTCAGACTGTTTACTGTGAGGGTTCAGAGAGGGTTCTTAGTTTGTATAGAGAGCAAGAGATTTTGAAAGTAAGAGATTTGTAACTTCGGTTTTAGATTATTTTCTAAATTAAAAAGAATTTCTATTTAGACGATAACATTTTATACGCGGACGAAGTCGCGGGCAACAGCTAGTAAACAATAAGTAATTTACTTTCAAAACAAAGTTTTAACCGACTTCAATTCAGTACTCCGCCAAGCCACATTAACATTTCCACATTTTTTTTCCAATTGACCACATGAACTGATTTCCGAGAGCAAAAGCGTTGATTTTTAGACCAATAAACCAAATCGCTGTATGTGGGCGGATAATATTTGAGGACTTCGATCTCAGAATTACCTTTGGCACTTCATTGTTTGCTATTTCAACGGGATAATATCAGAATCTGTGACGTACTTATATAGTTTGAAGTACATCATTGAGACATCACACATGCCACAAGCCATCTGTGGTCTTCATCATCACTTCCACTTCACCAAATTTATGATTTCCGGGTGTAAATACACGAGTTATAATAGAAAATACCGAAATTACTACACGCGTGCCTAATATATTTGAGGAGTTCCCTCAATTCCTCATGGTTCCCATTATCCAACTGGGCTTTTGGAAACAATGGGACCAATCTGGAAGCATAATTATACTTTCAGTTAAAAAAATAATTGTACGAATCGGTTCATAAATGACAAAGTTCTGAGGTAACAAACATTAAAAAAAAAAAAAAAAAAAAAATACATCCTAATTGAGAACCTCCTCCTTTTTTTGAAGTCGGTCAAAAACGAGATAAGTTTCATGACTGCTAGGTGCCAGCATTCTAGATAAAAATAAATAACAACACATTTTGAAGAAAATACACTTAAAAAAATGAAACGACTATATTTACTTGCCATACAAACACTAACACCTAACACAGAGCTATTTTCGAATAGTATCGGTATTAAATCAAAAGTTTTGACGACATTACAAAAACACTCTCTTACCTTGCACGGTTTGTTCGAGACTGCACGACTAGTTGGAAAATGGTCAGTGTTACCGCATAAAAGTATATTGAAATGGGTTGCCAGTTAAATGGAGCTTTAGCTACTATTATTGCAACTAAGAAATAAATGGTAGTATGGGAGATAATCGTAGTTTTTTTTTAATGTTGCACCTAGTTGGCAAAGTTGCAGATAAATACGTTTTTTGAAATCGGATAAGTGGTTCCGGAGTTTAAACTTGCAAAGCTACACTATCACAGACTTTGCGTCTTTATTACATTAGTATAGATTACTTTAATTTCAAAATTATATGGAACTCGTACTTATAGTTTCTTCCCCCAGTTTTCCGGCTGACGCTTTACGCCACACAAAGCGCTGGCTCAACGTTTTTCCTTCCCGCTTGACCGACTTATGTTTTTCACAGATTGAACGCTTTATCCTTCGTTAGTAACAATTAATGCTCTTTACCTTACAATGAGATTTGCTTGCGACGTCTCAAGCACTGTAAATTATATTCACAACGCAAAAAATTACGATCGTATTTGCGACATTCCATTCGAAGATATTCATGGCACTTTTAGAGCAATTCTTATAACGAAGCATATGACTTATTCATGTTTTCGAAGGTAGACGCAATAAGTCCGAGGCCTTCAGATCCAATCCCGTATTTTAAACGAGACGATAACGAACGCAAACAAAATGTTCCCCATAGCTACGTTGTTCCAAGATTTTATATTACGCAATCGTAATGTCACCTGCATTTCCATCAGAATCTCATCAGCTTATGCTTCAAATAATTATCAGGAGTTACGGTCGTAAAGCGTAGAGTACATGGACTATAATTTACTATTAAAAACAAAGTTTAAACCGACTTCAATTCAGTAGGTACTTCGCCAAGGCACATAGGTAGGTACATGTCAATTTCCACATTTCCTTTCCAATTTACCACATGAACTGCTCTCCGAGAGCAAATGCGAGAGTAAAAACCCAAGTCGCTATGTGTGGGCTGATAATATTTGAGGAGTTCTCAGTAGATCATTAGTTGCTACTTAACGGAATCATGTCAGAATCTTTGACGTACTTTTCATCTTTGAGAAGTTCCATAAGTTATCTGTGGTATTCATCATCAGTTCCACTTCACCAAAATTGCGATTTCCGAGGGCAAATACACGAGTTATATTATAGGCCAGCCCGTAGAGGTTCAAAGCACCCCGGGGTACGTTGCAAGTGGTGGTGTAGAAGATTTTTTTTTAAATATTGTTGACATCGATACAACCGATCAAATGTCAAAAATGGTTACACGAGATATCTTGGGACAACTTTTGGCAGCCACAAATCCTCGAAATTTTGAGACTTTTTTTGGTTTCTCACTCGTAGCTTCTATACGGTGCATCCTAGCGAAAAGTTACACACTAGGAAATTAAAGAAAATGAAATTATGCGTTTAATGAGTACCAATACATACTAATTCGGTTCAGCGACATAGTAGAAAACCATGGTCGAAAATTAGGCTTTCCTCAACTTCGTTAGTTATTTCAAGATAGTGGTTTTTAGGCTTCTGCGTTTCAATTTTGAATTTATCTATAGGTTTTAGCTCCTCAATTGTAGGAATTTACAGAATCGACAGTCATTTCAGCATTAACATCACCATAACTGGTAATCGAAGAGCTGGCAGTTTTCTCGTGCAACGCATCAGCATTGCAGTTCAACGAAGAAATACTGCCAGCATACTCGGTACAATACCTAGAGGGCCTTTTTAGGGTTCCGTAGCCAAAATGGCAAAAACGGAACCCTTATAGTTTCGTCATGACTGCCCGTCAATCCGTCTGTCCGTATGTCACAGGCATTTTACTCGAAAACTATAAGGTGTATTTGAATAAAATTTAGAGGATAGTTGTATTTTATTAACCGCTACGTAATTCTAAAATGAAATGACAAAAAAAATATTATTTTAGAGGTGCACTCCATACATATAACTGCAAGTCAAAAAAAAGAAAAACATCGTATGTCCACGTGTGGCACATTAATCGATAGCCCCTCAGATATAAAAACTACCCTTTGTCCTTTTTCAGGGCTCATTTCATCTAAATCGGTTCAGCGGTTTAGGCGTGAAGAGGTAACAGACAGACACACTTTCGCATTTATAATATTAGTATGGAAGTATGGATTATTAGTATGGATAGTATGGATTATTTCCGCTTGTCTTCCAAATAGAGGTGTAGCTGTAGACTCACTTCAAAAGAAAGAAGAAACGAAAAACTCATTCAAATATCTCAAAAAATTACGAAGCTACAACCGTTTTAATGTCGCTTGTTAGAGTGAGAAAACGATCAGGGACCGTGACGTCACGATCCTCGAGCGTCATAGTAAAAAACAATCGTTTCATTATAAAGGTGCGTTTTGCGGAAAAGAGACGCAACAAACCCCCTCTTAAAACTTTATACACTTATAACTTAGTGATTACCTATATAGCCTCTTGCGTTGTTTTTTTTTTCGAGATAATACAACATTTTGATTATTTTGTTTAGTGTCTACATCCCTATTTTCGATAAGATAAGATAAAATAAGATTTCTTTATTGTCAGAACTGTGTACATTTAGTTGTTTTGGGTAAAATAAAGTTCAACAGCTTGCCCATTTCGGACGTACAATATTAAACTGAAAGCTAGTCAAATATACTAAAACAATAACAACAATAGTATTTCCAAATAATTTTAACCATATTCACACATAAAATATTAATTAAGATCTATCCGACATCCGTATTTTCTTTTAAACCACGAACTTCGGAATTCGAAAATATTCGGGTATCTCTATCTCTATCGCACTAACAAATGACAGGAATGCAGAGGGCCTACCGCGAAAGGCATTCGAAGTTTCCCCTCTCTGTCATACTTACAAGTTCGTACATAAGTGCGACAGAGAGGGAAAACTTCGAATGCCGTTCGCGGTAGGCCCTCAGATATACGAACTTCGAGTTTCAGTTTTCGTGGTTTGGCTGAATACGCAAAGAGCGCGCGCGCGTGCCATTCAAAAAAACCAAGTTTATATTGTTCGAATTTGTTTTTACATTTGTACAAATTACGCCTTAATTCGACATTTGCGCATATAAGTTCGCATATCAAAATCGATTAATTTTATATTTGCTTTTGGTACCTATGTGTCTCGTCAATGTATATCGTAGACGGGATTAAAATTATTAATAGGCGAAAGAAAGGCAAAGCAATTCCGCCATTTTGTCCGTAGTATTTCTTATTACTGTGATTTTGACGTTTCTTTTAGCTGACAGATGTGGCGGCGATATACTTTAAGAATAATAAATGAAAAATTAAATGAAGTCGTATATTACGGAAAATAAATTAATTGTCGCAGTCGGATAAAAACTATCCTAAGTTGCAGCTGGAATAATAATGTACCTATATAAAATGTTTCATATTTTTCCGTCCATGGGATGCTGAGAACATTCGTACCGCAGAAAGCTTAGTTTCAAACTGGCTGATTCTTTTTTTAATTTAGAGATTTATTATAAGTGGAGATTATGTAGCGGCTAATAAAATACACCAATCCTCTAAATTTTATTCAAATACACCTTATAGTTTTCGAGTAAAATGCCTGTAACATACGGACAGACGGATTGACGGGCATTCATGACGAAACTATAAGGGTTCCGTTTTTGCCATTTCAGCTACGGAACCCTAAAAAGGCCCTCTAGGCAGTGTACCAAGTATGCTGGCGGTATTTCCTCACTGAACTGCAATGCTGATGCGTTGCACGAGAAAACTGCCAGCTCTTCGATTACCAGTTATGATGATACTAATGCTGAAATTACTGTCGATTCTGTAAATTCCTACAATTGAGGAGCTAAAACCTGTAGTTAAATTCTAAATTGAAACGCAGAAGCTTAAAAACGACTATCTTGGAATAACTTACAAACTTGAGGAAAGCCTCGTTTTCGACCATGGTTTTCTACTATGTCGCTGAACTGAATTAATATGAGTTGGTACTCATTAGACGCATAATTTCATGTTCTTTAATTCCTTATTGTGTAACTTTTCGCTAGGATGCACCGTATAGAAGCTACGAGTGAGAAACCAAAAAAAGTCCCAGATTTGTGGCTGCCAAAAGTTGTCCCAAGATATCTCGTGTAATCATTTTTGATATTTGCTCGGTTGTATCGATGTAAACAATATTAAAAAACAAAATCTTCTACACCACCTTTTGCAACAAAGATATACTCTACGGACTGACCTATTAGGATATACCGAAATTACTACACGCGTGCCTTGGTGCTTGTGCTACTGACTTGGTGACAATGGGACCACTTCAGGAGTACCTATACTCTTTCGATTAAAAAAAAGAATTTTGGAAATAGGTCCACAATTGACGGTGAAATCGGTTAACATACATAATATATATATATACATATACATACAGTGGAACATATTATAACCTCCTCTTTTTTTGAAGTCGGTTACAATGGGTAAATATACAAGAAGCATACAAAACGATATTTTATTATATTAAAAACACAATACAAACGTAAATATTATAAAATCTCAAAACATACAATAGATAAAAAAATATAAGGACAAAAACAACGAAAAAAAAGAGAAAAAATCTCATAAAATCAAGAGGGTGCGTAAATATGCCAGACGTTGTGGGGCAGTTCGTACCCGTGAACATCTAAACAGGTTTTCATTAGGGGGACGCAATTCTGCAAGAAAATATCACGTGATAAGTGTACCTACCTTAATTAATTACCGCCCACATTTCAACAGAAGCAATCAGACTTTAATTAATCTCGGTGACTTCAATTGACTTACTTTTCCAAAGAATCCCATCTTCCACTTACTGGAGTCTACGCCTAAATTAATATTGGTTGCGCAATGGTTTATAATGATGTTCGTATTTACCTGAAATGTTAATATTAACTTAGTACAGTCGCCATCACATACATCGGAGCAAACAAGCAGCTCACAAACATCGGAACACACCTCTATTTTCAACGCATTAGGATGCATCTGCCGATATTTTTGAACACCTATAGTGTACCAATGTATGTGATGGCGACTCTATAACTTGGTAGCTGTACTTATTTGAAACCGTAGATAGAGGATATATAGTTGGCGTCCTAGCGTATACCCAAAAGGGACGATGGTAAATTAACCATACTAAATTAGGAAGTATCAGAAGCTAATACATTCTTGACGTCTAATGTCATTTATAATTTAGTCGTATTATATCGGTGACGTCATGGTGGTGTCAGTTTCAGTACAAATTTTGACAGGTGTGGTGGCAAACAAGCTGGTGGCAAACAAAAAATCCGTATACGCGATGAGGGCCAGAAAATATGACACTGTATCTCGTTCCCACTTGCGGTATTGCCTATGCATACATCTTTGTCACTCATGTGCAAACATCGGGGTTTTCGGAGCGGGAACGTTTGACATTAGCCAAAGAGTAGGTATTTACTTAAAAACAGATCGTACCCTAGTAGGTTTCTACCGAATGAATAATTGATTGAAAAATAAATAAAGATTAATCATACATATAGGTACATATTTTATATTGGTCATTCATTTTTAACCTCTTCAGTTAAGTCTATTCGTTTATAAGAAAATGCTTCATAGATATCGAGCGTCAAGATTGACATTGTATTAGACACCTATTGTCAACCGTTACCCTTGCTTGTCTAGTAGATAAACTTATATGCAATTGTATTTTAAAAAACTGTAAATAATCAGTCAACACAAATATGCCTCCGAGAAAAAAAACTCGTTACGAGTTTATGCGTTCGTGGATAGAAAATAATCCAGAGATAGAGGTTCGAGATTCTTTATTATTTTGCACCAAGTGCAATGTGAGCTTCGCTCAAACGAAATCTAGTGTAACGCGACATGTCGCATCTAATAAACATACAGGTATGAAATATGATTTCAATAGTGAGCTCTTGAAATTTGTTGTGGGCTGTAATATACCATGGACGCAGGTAAACAATCCGATATTTAAAGATTTTATCGAAAATTGTGTTACCGGTAAATTTGGAAAAACTGCAAAAGTTCCTTCGGAATGTCAACTGCGACGGGAATATTTAAATAAAGATTACGATGAAAAAATGAATGAAATACGGAGCGAGCTAAAAAATGAATATATATATGTGAGTGTTGACGAAACCACGGATGATTATGGTCGTCAAATAGCTAACGTAATAGTGGGAGCATTACGTGATGATCACATTGGCACTCAACACTTGATATCCAGTAAACGGTTAGACAGCACGAACAATGTATCAATATCCAATACGGTCACAAGTGCTCTTGATGAATTATGGGGTGCTAACCATAATAATCACAATAAAGTACTTTTACTTTTAACTGACGGTGTGGGCTACATGCTAAAGGCTGGAAGAAATTTAAAATGTATTTTTCCCAATCTTTTGCACGTCACATGTTTGGCTCATGGTTTAAATAGAGTGGCTGAACTAGTAAGAAAACTTTATCCAGATGTGAATGATTTAATCGCAAATGTTAAGAAGACATTTTTGAAATCTCCTAAAAGAATACAAAAGTTTAAAGAAATGCTCCCCGGAGTGCCTTTACCACCTCGACCAACAATTATTCGGTGGGGAACCTGGATAGAAGCTGCAACGTATTACAGCAAACATTACGATGAAGTGAAACGTGTTCTAAATACATTCAGTCCCACCGAAGCCCAGAGTATTAGAAAGGCAAAAAGAGCGTTTGGAAATGCAAATATAAAAAGCGACTTAAATTTCATAGCAAATCATTTGATGACTATCCCAAATGCTATTAAAAAACTACAGGATGCGAAGCTGTCCATCAGCGATAGTTTAAAAATAGTTCATGAAACCTGTAGAGATGTTTCCAAATTAAACATGAGCGTAAAAGGAAAACAGATTTATGATAAACTGAAGTTGGTGTTAAAGAAGAATTCTGGCTATAGCACACTAAAAATTATAAATGAGTTGGTACAAGGCAAAGAAATAGAACTTCAATCTCAAACTTCTCGTGCATCAATTGATTCCTAAAAAAAATTTAAATATGCACCTATTACAACTGTCGACGTGGAAAGATCATTTAGCTCCTTGAAATGGATATTTACAGCAAGACGCCGTAGATTAACTGTCCCAAATATAGAAAAAATATTAATAGTTTATTCTGAAAATCGTGTCAACTATTCAATTTACAGCAGGTAATTAATTAAAGTTATTTTTATTGTTACCTTATAAGTTATAAGACTTTTACGGAAATTAAAATAAAACTTTGTCACAGATTGTATACAACTCACAGAGAGGTAGTTATTCATTAGGCATAATAAGATATTTTCTTAGACTAACATATCTGTTTATCTCTACTCTTTCTCAAATCATTCCCGCTCCGAAAACCCCGATGTATGCTCATGTGTGTATGTGTGGGTGACTCCCTCTATCTATTCTATCTCTTTTGAAACAGATTTCTATTTTCTTCCCTTAATGTGTGCGTGCTTCTTTCTTTTGGAGTTATAATACATTTTGAGTATACACCCCTATTATACAATGTGTCCCAAAAGTCGACGTCAAGCGGAAAACGGGTGATACCTAACAGTTATACAAAATATCCAAGGCTTGTATTAAAATGCTCGCTCAGGTAGGTACAGCGGGTCGCACAGGTCTGGGATCGGGTTTGGGTCGAACATTATGTACAACGGCTAAAAACTTACAGGAACCGCTTTCCCTTCCTGTTCGAAGCGGGTGATGTTGGGCGACTGCACCGGTAGTATGCGCCAGCGCGTGTTAGACACCGCATGCTCGCTCAGGTACAGCGGGAAGTCGCCACAGAGGCCCGGGATCGGGGTCGGGTCGAACCTCACGTATAGCGGCTGGAAACGACATGCTGTTTCATTATTTTTATTGAAGTACTAGCTTCCGCCCGCGACTTCGACTGCGTAAACCCGGGATTTAAAACTATCCTATATTTTAATCCAGGCTATAAACTATCTTCATGCAAAATTGCATCCATATCAATTGAGCCGTTTAAGTATGATTGAGTAACAAACATCTAAACATCCTATCTTTTAGTAGGATAAATAAATAGATATTAGGTACGTTTGGTCGGCGACACTGAACTAGCCACATTGCATGCTATAGATATAAATAGCATAAATACTTGAAAACATATAAATTATCCAAGACAAATATTTTCCCATGCCGGAATTTGAACCCAGGACCGTCAGCTTCGCAGGTAGGGTAACCATCAACTGGGCTAAACGGCGACGACTGTACCCCTCCAAATGTTTGTCTTGCTCGCTCACTAATGTTGTAATGTTAGCATGAGATGATAGTATTGTATGATTTACAAATAGTTCGAAGTATGAATCGTTTAGATTTCAGATAAATTAATTACCATTTTTTTTTCAAAGAATCGGGTAGAAATTTTTAAGTCGGAAACATTTCGCTAAGAAATGTATTATAATTTTCCGACGACGAATGCAATTAGGTAGACCTCATTTTTTTTCTGGCAAAACCCCGCCTAATATTGCGAAGGTACTATCACTATGTGTTACGCTTCTTTACAGTTGTAGGGACACAGTCTTATTTTAAACTAGTCAAAATTTTAAGTCTCTATTAAAAAAAAATATGTTTTTCCCATACAAACTTTGCACCCTATTTTACCCCCTTAGGGGTGAAATTTTCCAAAACGCTGAAAGTACTTTCTTTGTATTTAAATAATCTTTCTACACAGTTTTAGGACTCTAGCTAAAAAAAATAGTTTCCTACATACAAACTTTGCACCCCTATTTTAGCCCCCTATTTTTAGGGGTAGAATTTTCTAAAACGCTGATAGTACTTAATTTGTATTCTGATGACTAATCTTTCTACAAAGTTTTAAGTCTCTATTTAAAAAAAAAATTGTTTCCCCCATACAAAATTTGCACCCCTATTTTACCCCCTTAGGGGTAGATTTTTTTAAAACACTGAATCTAGGTACTATATTTGTATTCTAATGAATAATTTCTCTACAAAGTTTTAAGTCTCTATTTAAAAAAAAGTAGTTTTTCCCATACAAACTTTGCACTCTATTTTACCCCTTTAGGGGTAAAATTTTCTAAAACCCTGAAAGTTCTTTATTTGTATTCTAATGACTGATCTTTCTACAAAGTTTTAAGTCTCTATTTAAAAAAAAAATGTTTCCCCCATACAAACCTTGCACCCCTATTTTACCCCCGTAGGGGTGGAATTTTCCAAAACGCTGAAAGTGTTTCATTTGTATTCTAATAACTAATTTAATTATATATATATAATATATAATTTAAGTATATAGCTCAAAAAAAAAGGTTCTCCCATACAAACTGTGCACCCCCATTTTACCCCCTTAGGGGTAGAATTTTCAAAAATCCCTTTTTATCCCTAGCCCACGTTATAAAAGCAACATACTGTGCAAAAATCAACTCTCTAAGATTAGTAGTTTCGGCTGTGCGTTGATGAGTGAGTGAGTGAGTGATTGAGTGAATAAGTCAGTCAGGACATAGGCATTTATTATGTATAAATAGATAGAAGATAATGAATCAAAAAATTATGAAGCTACATCCGTTTTAATGTCGCTTGTTAGAGTGAGAAAACGATGAGGGACTGTGACGTCAATATACTCGAGCGTCGTAGTAAAAAACAATCGTTTCATATGAAGGTGCGTTTTGCGGAAAAGGGACAGAACATACCCCCTCTTAAAACTTTGGACTCTTATAACTTAATCATTACCTATATAACCTCTTGCTTTGTTTTTTTCTCCATTTGACTATATTTATTTTAAATTCTTTTTCGAGAAAATACATTATGATTATTTACCATATTTTCGATTCCTGAACCACGAACTTCGGAATTCGAAAATATTCGGGTATCTCTATCTCTATCGCACTAACCATACTCGAGTGACAGGGATGCAAATATATGAACATTGAGTATCGGTTTTCGTGGTAGCGCCCCAGGTACTTTGGCTGAATGCGCCGAGCGCGTGCCATTGTCATTCAAAAAAAACAAATTCGTGTTAATTATATTGTTCAAATTTGTTGATTTCATTTATTGAAATTACGACATAAAACGACATTTGCGCATATAAGTTCTCATATCAGAATCGAATATTTTTTTATGGTTTATATTTTAGCATTTGTCTCGTAAAGGTCTATCGTAGACGGGATTTAAATTATTAATAAGTGAAAGGCAAAGCAATTCCGCCATTTTGACGAAAATTTGACGGTTCTTATAGCTGACAGTTGGAGCAGCGTTTGATTTCAATAAAAATAAATGAAAAATTAAATGAAGTCGTATATTTCGGAAAATTTATTAACTGTCGCAGTCGGATAAAAACTATCCTAAGTTGCAGCTAGAATAATAATGTACCTATATAAAATGTTTCATATTTTTCCGTTCATGGGATGCTGAGAACATTCGAACCGCGCAAAGCTTAGTTTCAAACTGGCTGATTCTTTTTTTAATTTAGAGATTTATTATAAGTGGAGAAGATGTGCAAGAAAAATAGGTACATCTGTACTCAACTTCTGGCTGCATCAACAATTTTGAACCAGTAATTAAATTTACAAATTTTTTATCCATTTATGTATGTGTATATCATATTTTTTTGTCCATGAAGGACTGTTTATTAAAACATGATTAAAACGTTATCAAAAATAACGTCATTTGTAATAATACCTTTACATTCACAGATTTGCAGAGTGTCAGATTAAATTCTTGATCATATTTCAAAGTTTCACCATCACGATTGCAGTCATCTGTGCTGGTAATGGCAAAAGTATTCCTCTCCCTAGGCAGCAGATCTGGGACAGCCACCATCGCACACCCATCGTGGAGGTCTTGATTGAGCAATAAAGCGTCTGATAAAAGTTGCCCACCCAAAAGAAGGCCTTTAGCATCCTCTCTGCTTGGGTAAGTTGCTGTAAAAAATATTACCATTTTATACTGTATCAGTAGTACCTATTAAACATGTGTTAGCTAAATTAATAACTACCCTTAAATTACAAATTCACGTCCACGTAACTAGTCGAGTCAACAGCATTCATAGATTCCTTCCATAATTAGTGTAGGTAGGTAGTCTACAGATAGTATTTGTCTAGTCTAGGCTACGTGCTACCTACCTGTGCGTGTACCGTACATTGAGCTAGCATCTAGTAGTACAGGTGCCTATAAATATAATGTCAATAAACCTTTTCCACTGGCCTAGTAAAATTCAATTTTATGTCAATGTCATAAAGACTTTGACAGGGAAAATTCAGAGAAGAGTCATATTTACCCTCAAATGGGATCAAAGTTCAGAAAGGAGTTGAATCCCTCGCTATGCTCAGGATTCTAAAGTAGAATTTTTCGCTTCATTTTCAATTCAATATAGCGCCCTCGCTATAAATATATCATTTTGCGCCCTTGAGACACAATCTACTATTCCCATTTATAAATATAATGTCAATAAACCTTTTCCACTGGCCTAGTAAAATTCAATTTTATGTCAATGTCATAAAGACTTTGACAGGGAAAATTCAGAGAAGAGTCATATTTACCCTCAAATGGGATCAAAGTTCAGAAAGGAGTTGAATCCCTCGCTATGCTCAGGATTCTAAAGTAGAATTTTTCGCTTCACTTTCAATTCAATATACCGCCCTCGCTATAAATATATCATTTTGCGCCCTTGAGACACAATCTACTATTCCCATTTATCTGTACATTTATTTCACCGTAAGGTCTTCTAACCTGGAACATATGGTGCAAGCAAAGAAATTTTAGCACCAAAAGTAATGGTACCCGTAGAACGAGTCAACTCCGTGGGTTGTCTGAGGTTCTTACTCAACCTCCGATACTTCGCTAGCAGTATTTCGCCTTTTATCATCGGATCAACAAACATATTTAGTCTGGTCTGGAAGTGAATCGTATTTAATGTTAAATTGATGCAATGAACCGCACAGATGCAATGAACTCTGAATAATATATTTCTGAAAAGATACACGTACTCGTACTCGTGACTTTTTTGCCGTTTTTATAGATAATGGTACGGAACCCTTCGTGCGCGAGTCCGACTCGGACTTGGCCGGTTCTTAACTGTCGATAAGGCACATTAGTAAATCGCAACGGAATAATACCTACCTAACATACGATGGAACCAACATCATCCTAACATCATCGGGGAGAGCAAATCGGCTCGACTGCGCTGGCTCGGCCACGTCGAGAGAATGGGAGAGGATCGTGCCGCCAAAAGAGTGTACCTGGGGCGCCCAAATGGTCGACGTCCAGTCGGCCGACCAAGGTATCGCTGGATAGACGAAGTCCAGAAAGACCTTTCATCATCATCATCATCATATCAGCCGAAAGACGTCCACTGCTGAACATAGGCCTCCCCCAAAGAGTGCCAAAATGACCGGTCCTGCGCCACCCGCATCCAGCGGACTCCCGCGACCTTTACCAGGTCATCAGTCCACCTTGTGGGCCTACCCACGCCGCGCCTTCCGGTACGAAAGACCTTTGCCAGCTTCAAACTGCCGATCATGATCGGCGGCAAGCTACCCAGGACTTGCCAGTACAGAGCACAGTGGCGTGTCTTAGTGTCGGAGGCCAAGATCCACTTCGGGTCGCTGAGCCAGCGTAGTAAGTTAGTAAGTAATATACGATGGCGAACGTGAAATACAGCTTTACTGTTGAATTGAAAAAGCCATACCTCCTCCAATTTAGAATCCTCATACCAATTCCCGATAAGCACACGGTTACTGTAAACGTTTTCCTTTTCTCCGATGAATTTTGATTTATACATCTTAATAAGCAATAAAAATAATCGTCTTAAAACTAAACTCAAAAACTATACAACTTTGTTCATTGATTTGAAATTTATGTCACTGAAATGTCATTTTTTTTTATCTTTATAATATCAACTTTGTGTTACCGAAGTATTAATCCGGTTAGTTACCTTTTTTGAAAAAATGTTGGCAGCTGCAAACAGGCGGCGCTGCGTGAACTGCTTAGGCCTGAATCACACTGGCGCGGCCTGCGGTGACGGTGGGCGGCGGTCAATCATAGAAGAATAATAAGCATAGAATCAACGTTAAAATAACAGGTTGGCAACAGCTATCTTATTTACTTGCGTAGGTAAATCTATAGTTGGCCTCAGAGTGAATGAAACCACAATCCGTATTCAGTTTCACATTTTCGTTGGTTGTCACTAAAATTAACTCGATAAATGTCAAATGGATCCCTTTTGGATGCAATTTAATCCAGCAAAATTAAATGTGTCATCATTGTTTGGTATATATGGTGTCATTACCTTACAACTTGGTCGCATCATATTAGTTGAAAAACCTCACGGCTTCTCTGGGTTAATAGTATTTTTTAATACAGTTGCTCAAAAAGTGGTACTTTTTGTGGCTGCGTAGCGTGCGAGAAGCTCAATTTCTCGCACTAGTGCTTTTTACTTTTTAGTTCCAAACTATACTTTCGAAACGCAGTAATTTTATATTAGATTTTTTACTTGGAAATTATGAAATTAAAAACGCTTACGAATACTAGGAGTATTTATCTTTGATCGCGTTAGTATGAAAGTCATTTTTGAAGCTGAAAATGTACGCATCTGTAGGTAGACCGCTTAACTCATTCCTCGCTTGCGCAGCGCGCGGGTGCAGGGGTATGACGATAACGGGGTGCGGGCGCCGGGGTTTGCCTTCCGCACGTCGCCCGCAGCCCGTTATAGTCATACCCCTGCACCCGCGCGCCGCGCAGGCGAGGACCGAGTTAAACGGTCCACCTATAGGTACCAGGAGCGCATACGCAAGCAGAAGTTTCGATGCAGCCACTAACAGTTGAGATCGAGGTACAATAATATAAATTTATTTAAAGAATTCATTAATATATAAATGACGAATATTAATTTATTATTTTTTCGCAATTGTATTAAAAAACGTCGTTTACAACACGTGTGAAATGTCTTTTACCACTCGTACCGAGTCTTGCCACTCGCTTTCAGCTCGTGGCAAGATACCTCGGTACTAGTGGTAAAAAGACATTCTTTTCACACTAGTTGTAAAATGTACTATTATGCAACTGTTGTATAAGAAGGGTCTTAAAAGGCGAGTGGCGTGGGTTGCGATGCGAGCCTTGGCGAGCATCGCAATTAAAGACGCCACGAGCGTTTTTAGACCAGTTATACATCGTTGCATACAATACTTTTTCTACGACAAATTTTAAATAAATAGCAGACTACAGCATAGTGAAACTTTTCAGGCAGCAAGTTTTCTATTCGTACTTTTGCTACTCACGCAATTTCTTCAGGAGTGCAGTTATTAATTTCTTCGACCATGTTAAAAGGAACGCACACTTTTGTCTTCACAAACACGAATAAAATCTTAATAGTTTACGATTAATAGTTTATCATCTTTCGTCTTTTCATTTTGAACTGTATTTTGGTGGGAAATCGGAAATGTGACAGCTCTTGCTTATGGTTTGTTTTTATTTTTTATTTGATTGCACTTGCCATCTGAACCAAACCGAATCCGGACCCGGACCGAATTCGAACTGTTTATTTTTATAAATAATACCAAGAATTTATAAAACATGATGATTTATTATTATTGTAGTAAATAATTTATAATATACAAATGTTAAATCGTAAATAAATACTTTTATTTCGAAATATTTGTTTATGAAGTTGGCACCACTGCAATATAGCGGCATTAGCGGCCGATTAAAAAAAAAGTTAAACAGTGCTTTTATGAAAAATGTATGAACCAAAAAAGTACGCTAAACAGTACGTTTTTGGGCCATAGAGCATAGAGTTTTATGACGACTTATTAGTGGTGTCATTGTATTTGAGCTACAGCCTATATAAATGACAGATAACGGTACAGGAGTAGAAAAAATTATTTATTTTGGTGTTATTCCTCCGAGAGCGTTTGAAAAAACCAGCCAAGTGCGAGTTGGACTCGCGCACGAAGGGTTCCGTACCATTATCTATAAAAATGGCAAAAAAATCACGTTTGTTGTTTGGGAGCCCCCCTTAAAAAAATATTTTATTTTGTTTTTAGTATTTGTTGTTATGGCGGCAACATCATGGTTCTTGAGATACAGCCTGGTGACAGACAGACGGACGGACGGACGGACGGACAGCGAAGTCTTAGTAATAGGGTCCCGTTTTCCTCTTTGAGCACGGAACCCTAAAAATGCTTTTCTCCTCACTCGGAAAGCCGTCTTTTATCCTTTAAAACCAGTGAGCAAAATCGTATTTTATCCACTAGTGGGGAAAGTAATTTGACCTTGGAGCATGTTTAAGTAAAGTAACTGTGTTTTTAAGTACAGTCGCCATCACATATACTATAGGTGTTCAAAAATATCGGCATATGCACCCTAATGCCTTGAAAATAGAGGTGTGTTCCGATGTTTGTGACGTGCTTGTTTGCTCCGATGTATGTGATGGCGACTGTACCTTAAAATTTCATAAGAAACATTTGTTTTTTTTATAATGAACATTGAGGATGATGATTTGATGGATGATGGATGATGGATGGACGGATGACGGATGACTGATTCAGATTCAGATTCAGAACTTTATTGATAAAATGTCATATTTTACAGGTCAATATCATGATGACTGATGATGGATGATGTGAATGATGGATGACCGATGACGGATGACGGATGACGGATGACGGATGACGGATGAAGGATGACGGATGACTGATGACTGATGACGGATGACTGATGATGGATAATGGTGATGGTGATGGTGATGGTAATGAAGACTTATTTTTATGAGCTGTTGTTTTGCATGTTGCACTTTCCTCGCTACAGTGAGGTGAAATTTTTGTGATACGTACTCACGGGTGCAAATATATGTTACTGCTCGTGTGTTGAAACACTCGCTACGCTTAGGATTCTATTTTAGAAACACTCGCTTCGCTCGTGGTTCAACTACAGAATCCTTTCGCTTGCTCGTGTTTCAATTCCACACTCGCGGGTAAAATACAACTTTGCACCCTTGTAAAAGAAATAACTATTGTTTATGAGAGAGTGATTATGTGAGACTGAGAGAGTGATTATGTTAGACTTGATTATGTGAGACTTGATTGTTTCATGTGATAATAGTTATTTGTGTCACAAGGGAGCAAAATAGTATAATTACGGCGAGGGCGGTGTATTGAATTCTGAACGTAGCGAGGGATCCAACAATAGAATCCTGAGCGTAGTGAGGGATTCAAGTGTTAACGCCCAAGACGAAAATAATTTTGCTCCTGAGTGACACATGTAACTTTTCACACCGACTATGAGGAAAAAAATTGCAAAATAAACAAAAAAAAAATACAAAAAAGAACAAAAAAAAAACTAAATAAAGCTAAATAAAACAAAAAAATTACAAAAATACAAAAAAACGAAAACAAAAACAAAAAAACCAAAACAAAAACAAACCGCAAAAAAAGAATACATAATTTGTATTCATCGCTTCCGATCCCAATGGCATTTGAATGTGTTACGAACAATATTTAAATGCGATTAGGATGTGAAGGCACAGATTAATCAGTAATCACTAGTTCTTTACTTTCACGTCATAGTCATAGCGATAACCAAATTCAGGCCCAAGTTTATGAAAAGTGAATGAAACCATCTACGGCGCCATCTATTGCAGCTAACACACAATCACGTACTGTACAAACGGACGTGAATGTGACCGCAACTTGGCCAAAACAAAAGACGTATCCAAATTGGCCTAGTTCCATTTTTGTCCACAATCACTTTGCTTGTCTGTAGACTTGCGCTTTTTTTTGTGCAATGTATGTACAGCGCTAGTGATTATTGAACGAGCGAGCGCAGCGAACGAAGTTCTCTGTTTTCGCTTGAAAATTAGGCATAATTCAATAATCAGGTATATAGTTTTTTTGTCGAATCAGTTTTACAAAATTAAAATACTTTTTTTAAATGGCAGGCTCACAAGTTCTACAAATCACAGAGCCTGTAATTATCATGGGAAAGAGCATATACTTATACTTATATTTTTATTTTTAATTTTTTTTGAAAAGGAGTCTAATTCATCCCGCCATCACCGATGCGGTCTGTAACATGCCTTTTTCGAGTTCTGAGGTTCCCACTCCGTGCCATGGTGATGGTGCACGGTGAGTTATGGGCTAAGAGCACAGAGCACCTGGCAGACGGGGATATAAATATACTTTTCACACCTCTCATTCAGAAAAGTAAGTTTTGGTCCCCGACGAGAGGGAGCAAAATGCTACTTTTCTGTTCAAGCTACTTTTTTAATTTATTCATTGGCTTGTAGTATTTACGCAATGTGCCAATAGAATCTTGATAAAATAATCGATTGTAATTTCATCGTAATCGACAAACATATATATATCATCATCATCATCATCGTATCAGCTGAAAGACGTCCACTGCTGGACATAGGCCTCCCCCAAAGATTGCCAAAATGACCGGTCCTGCGCCACCCGCATCCAGCGGACTTCCGCGACCTTTACCAGGTCATCAGTCCACCTTGTGGGGGGCCTACCCACGCCGCGCCTTCCGGTACGTGGTCGCCAGTCGAGAACCTTTCCGCCCCAACGGCCATCGGTTCTACGTGCAATGTATGTATATGTATATATATGAGGATATTTTTTTTTGTTTTGATTATTCTTTTTTTTATTTGTATTTTTGATTTTTGTTGTTTTGTTTTTGTTTTTTTTCTTGTTTGTTTTTGTTTTTATTTGTTTTTTTTGTTTGTTTCAGTTTTTGTTGTATTTTTGTTCGTTTTTTTAGTTGTTTTTTGTTTTTTTTTATTTCTTTTGTTAATTTTTTTTATTTTTTTTGTTCCGTTTTTTTCAGTTGGTTTTTGTTTTTTTTTCTGTTTTTTTTGTTGCTTGTTTTTATTTGATTTTTTTTTTTTGTATTTTATTTGTATTTTTGTTGGTTTTTGAGTTTTTTTTTTGTTTCGTTTTTTAGTTACGTTTGTTTTTTGATTCGTTTTTTTTTTTTTTTTCTGTTTTTGTTGTTGTTTTTTGTTTTTGTTGTTTGTTTTTGTTTTTGTTGTTTGTTTTTGTTTTGGAATTTTTGTTCGTTTTTTTCAATTGTTTTTCGTTTTTCTGTTTTTTTTTGTATTCTTTGTATTTTTTTCTTTTTTTTCTAATTTTTTTAGGTTTTTTTGTTGTTTTCTGTTTTTGTTTCGTTTGTTTTTTTGTTTTTTTGTCCTTTTTTTAGTTTTTTTTCTTTTTTTTGTTTCGTTTGTTTTTTGGTTTTGTTTGTTTTGGCTTGTTTTGTTTTTTGGGTTTTATTTGGTTATTTTGTTTTTTCTATTTTTTGTTCTTTTTTGTTCTTTTTTTGTTTTTTTTTGTTTTTTTTTTGTTTTTTTTGCAATTGTTTTCCTCATAGTCGGTGTGAAAAGTTACATGTGTCACTCAGGAGCAAAATTATTATCGTCTTGGGCGTTAACACTTGAATCCCTCACTGCGCTCAGGATCCTACGTTAGAATCCCTCGCTACGCTCAGGATTCTATTGTAGGATCCCTCGCTACGTTCAGGATTCAATACACCGCCCTCGCCGTAAATATACTATTTTGCTCCCTTGTGACACAAGTAACTATATGGTATATTATAATGGTGGTGATGGTCGCTTCAGGGCTCAAAGAGACGAGAGTAGTGACTCGGCAGCTCTTGCAAGTCACACTCGAGCCCATGCACGTAAAGTTTTCCAATCTTACATAATAATTTTGTCAGGATGTTGCTGTCGACGGATACGTCTGGGAGGACATCATCATCATCATCATCATCGTCATATTATTATAATGTATTCCAAGAAATAAAACAATCGTATCATGGAAAAAGTACCATGCAAGTTTAATAAATAATTAAAACACAAATACATTAAATATGTAAAACCCAGATGTAAAAATATGATTTGATTAATCACATAAAACGCAACATGCCTATGCATTTTTGTCAATACCTTACAGATAGAATTGACAAAGTGACTTAAACCTACGTTGACTATGCGTCTTTAAACCGTCGCATTCTTGCTGAACACAAACCATTGCAGGTACTTGTGATAGGTTCGCTAACATAAGCTTCGCTGTACATCGAATACCTGGAGAGAAATATCTTATATTATAATTTGACATTTCTACCATTCTCTACCTACATACTTAATCTATTGGCAGGTAAAAAAATCAAGATGACAAAAATAACGAATTATTAGTAGGTAAATAATAGTATTTTATGCAACTGTTGTATAAGAAGGGTCTTAAAAGGCGAGTGGCGTGGGTTGCGATGCGAGCCTTGGCGAGCATCGCAATTTAAGACGCCACGAGCGTTTTTAGACCAGTTATACACCGTTGCATACAATACTTTTTCTACGACAAATTTTAAATAAATAGCAGACACAGAGAACGGAGGTTATCTGTGATAGCAGACTAGAGAATAGTTAAACTTTTCAGGCAGCAAGTTTTCTATTCGTACTTTTGCTACTCACGCAATTTCTTCAGGAGCGCAGTTATTAATTTCTTCGACCATTTTAAAAGGAACGTACACTTTTGTCTTCAAAAACACGAATACAATCTTAATAGTTTGGGCCTAATAGTTTATCATCTTTCGTCTTTTCATTTTGAACTGTATTTTGGACATTTTGGTGGGAAATCGGAAATGTGACAGCTCTTGTTTATGGTTTGTTTTGTTTTTAATTTGTTTGCACTGGCCATCGGAACCAAACTGAATCCGGACCCAGACCGAATTCGAACTGTTTATTTTTATAAATAATACCAAGAATTTATAAAACATGTAATTTAACACACAAAAGATGATTATTTAATACTAGCTGTTGCCCGCAACTTCGTCCGCGTAGAACTTTTTATCGTCTTAGAAAATTATTTCTCTCAATACAAAATTTGAACCCTCTTTTAGGGGATAATTAAAAAAAAAGTTGATGTTCATTTTCAGATTGACATTTACAGTTGAACAAACAGTCTAAAACCAAAGTTAAAAATCTCATACTTTAAAAATGCCTTGAAATACTCAAACTTTGAACCAATTTTAACACTCTTAGGGGATGAATTTGGAAAAACTCTGAAATCAGTTTTGTAGTCTTTTAACGTACAGAATAAGACCGAAGTTAAAAATCTCTTACTCACACTTTTAACAACTTACAACAATTTTATTGCTCGCCATTTAAAATTTGAACCCCCTTTTAAACCCCCTTAGAGGTTGATTTTTTCTAATCGCTGAAAGAACTTTTTTCGTAAACTTTTAAGTCTCTAGCTCAAAAAAAGTGTTGCCCATACAAAGCTTTCTTAACCCCCTTAGGGGTGGAATTTTCTAAAACTCTGAAAGTACTTTATTATTAATTTTAATAAGTAACATTTTGAATAGTTTTAAGTCTAGTAAAAAAAAAAGTTTTTCCCACACAACACTGGCTACCCTTCTTAAGGATCTTAAGGATCCCCTTAGGGATGGAGTTTTCTAAAACGCTGAAAGTTCTTTTTTAGTATTCTAATAAGTAATCTTTTTGCAAAGTTTTAAGTCTAACTCAAAAAAAAGTGTTGCCCATGCAAAGCTTGCTCTCCTTTTTAACCCTATTAGGGGTGGAATTTTCTAAAACGATTTGTGTTCTTTTTTTGTATTTTAATAAGTAATCCTTCTACAAAGTTTCAAGTCTCTAACTCAAAAACATAAACTTTCCCTGATAAAAACTTTGCACCCCTTTTTATCCCCCTTAGGGATAGATTTTTTCAAAACGCTGAAAGTCTTTTTTTTTGTATTTTTATAAGTAATATTTCTACAAAGTTTTAGGTGTCTAGCTCAGAAAAAGTGTTCCCCATACAAACCTTGCACCCTTTTTTAACCCCCTTAGGGAATGATTTTTGTAAAACGCCGAATGTAGTATTTTTCATGTTCTAATAAGTAATTTTTCGTCAAAATTTAAAGTCTCTATTAAAAAAAAATATGTTTTTCCCATACAAACTTTGCACCCTATTTTACCCCCTTAGGGGTGAAATTTTCCAAAACGCTGAAAGTACTTTCTTTGTATTTAAATAATCTTTCTACAAAGTTTTAGGACTCTAGCTAAAAAAAATAGTTTCCCACATACAAACTTTGCACCCCTATTTTAGCCCCCTATTTTTAGGGGTAGAATTTTCTAAAACGCTGAAAGTACTTAATTTGTATTCTGATGACTAATCTTTCTACAAAGTTTTAAGTCTCTATTTAAAAAAAATATTGTTTCCCCCATACAAAATTTGCACACCTATTTTACCCCCTTAGGGGTAGATTTTTTAAAACACTGAATCTAGGTACTTTATTTGTATTCTAATGAATAATTTCTCTACAAAGTTTTAAGTCTCTATTTAAAAAAAAAGTAGTTTTTCCCATACAAACTTTGCACTCTATTTTACCCCTTTAGGGGTAGAATTTTCTAAAACCCTGAAAGTTCTTTATTTGTATTCTAATGACTGATCTTTCTACAAAGTTTTAAGTCTCTATTTAAAAAAAAAATGTTTCCCCCATACAAACCTTGCACCCCTATTTTACCCCCGTAGGGGTGGAATTTTCCAAAACGCTGAAAGTATTTCATTTGTATTCTAATAACTAATTTTTCTACAAAGTTTAAGTCTATAGCTCAAAAAAAAAAGGTTCTCCCATACAAACTTTGCACCCCCATTTTACCCCCTTAGGGGTAGAATTTTCAAAAATCCCTTTTTATCCCTAGCCCACGTTATAAAAGCAACATACTGTGCAAAAATCAACTCTCTAAGATTAGTAGTTTCGGCTGTGCGTTGATGAGTGAGTGAGTGAGTGATTGAGTGAATAAGTCAGTCAGGACATAGGCATTTATTATGTATAAATAAATAGAAGATAATGAAACTCCCATTCAAATATCTCAAAAAATTATGAAGCTACATCCGTTTTAATGTCGCTTGTTAGAGTGAGAACACGATGAGGGACTGTGACGTCAATATACTCGAGCGTCATAGTAAAAAACAATCGTTTCATATGAAGGTGCGTTTTGCGGAAAAGGGACAGAACATACCCCCTCTTAAAACTTTGGACTCTTATAACTTAATCATTACCTATATAACCTCTTGCTTTGTTTTTTTCTCCATTTGACTATATTTATTTTAAATTCTTTTTCGAGAAAATACATTATGATTATTTACCATATTTTCGATTCCTGAGCACGAACTTCGGAATTCGAAAATATTCGGGTATCTCTATCTCTATCGCACTAACCATACTCGAGTGACAGGGATGCAAATATATGAACATTGAGTATCGGTTTTCGTGGTAGCGCCGCAGGTACTTTGGCTGAATGCGCCGAGCGCGTGCCATTGTCATTCAAAAAAAACAAATTCGTGTTAATTATATTGTTCAAATTTGTTGATTTCATTTATTGAAATTACGACATAAAACGACATTTGCGCATATAAGTTCTCATATCAGAATCGAATATTTTTTTATGGTTTATATTTTAGCATTTGTCTCGTAAAGGTCTATCGTAGACGGGATTTAAATTATTAATAAGTGAAAGGCAAAGCAATTCCGCCATTTTGACGAAAATTTGACGGTTCTTATAGCTGACAGTTGGAGCAGCGTTTGATTTCAATAAAAATAAATGAAAAATTAAATGAAGTCGTATATTTCGGAAAATTAATTAACTGTCGCAGTCGGATAAAAACTATCCTAAGTTGCAGCTAGAATAATAATGTACCTATATAAAATGTTTCATATTTTTCCGTTCATGGGATGCTGAGAACATTCGAACCGCGCAAAGCTTAGTTTCAAACTGGCTGATTCTTTTTTTAATTTAGAGATTTATTATAAGTGGAGATTATTGTAGTAAATAATTCATAATGTACAAATGTTAAATCGTAAATAAATACTTTTATTTCGAAATATTTGTTTATGAAGTTGGCATCACTGCAATATAGCGGCCGATTAAAAAAAAGTTAAACAGTGCTTTTATGAAAAATGTATGAACCAAAAAAGTACGCTAAATAGTGCGTTTTTGAGCCATAGAGCATAGAGTTTTTCCACGACTTATTAGTGGTGTCATTGTATTTGAGCTACAGCCTATATAAATGACAGATAACGGTACAGGAGTAGAAAAAATACTTAACAGTCCCCAGCACACTCGACTCAAGTCGGCTCTCCATGCAAACGTAGTTTGGTTCTCATATTAATACCTACGGCATGCTGTAATAACATGAAACTTTTCGTACACAATGGGATCCCCTATATCTAGGTTAGATACCAGTTTTTGGTGCTATAAAATATAATTTAAAAAAATAAAGCGACTAGAGACATTGTAAGCAAAATGTTCTACACGCTCTATTTTTTGTCTTTTTAGGGTTCCATACTCAAAGAGTAAAACGGGACCCTATTACTAAGACTTCGCTGTCCGTCCGTCCGTCCGTCTGTCTGTCACCAGGCTGTATCTCAAGAACCGTGATAGCTAGAGAGTTCAAATTTTCAGATTATGTATTTCTGTTGCCGCTATAACGACAAATACTAAAAACAATATAAAATAAATATTTTTATTGATAATGGTATGGAACCCTTCGTGCGCGAGTCCGACTCGTACTTGACCGGTTTTTTTTCTATTTATAGCAACAGAAACTAGTTTCCGACCTAGATATGACAGCGGCGCTACCACGAACTTCGAATCTCGAACTTCGTATAGCTCCGTTTCGGTCGCTCGAGTACCATAAACCATAAGTGCGATAGAGACGGAGATATACGAAGTTCGAGATTCGAAATTCGTGGTAGCGCCGCTGATCCCATTCTGTGTACAAAGTTTAATGTTATTCCAGCATGTGGTTTTAAAATGAGTACCAAACTACGTTTCTATGGAGATTCTGGCGTCCCGGAGACCCTTGACCCCTTAACAGGCTGCGATATATAAGTTGCTGAGCACCTAAGTACCTTGTCGTTTTCACTCGTTTGACAACTTCATATGGCAGTTTAACATTACGTTTAATGCCACACAGTATAGTCAAAGAATTTAATTTCCTACCCACTTTGGACTTTGTCAAAGTGACGTAATCAATCAAAACGTAAGAGACTTCTTATGATTTTATTTACAGTGTCACTTTGAAATAGTCCTAAATGGGTAGGAAATTAAATTCTTTGACTGTACATAGGTGTTAATCCCCTTGTGAGGCTGACCGTACCATCGCCAACACAGTTAACTGACCATCCGTGCACTTTATCTCCACTGTAATAAGGTTGAATATAAATAGGTACAGAATGATCACACTGTATTGGCGTTTGTACAACCGTGGCTTAAAACGTACTATAAGTATATAAATTTGCAACCGTATTGAATGTCTTATACGAAATTATATTGACAAAAGTCACATATGTTCCTGTAAACCATTAAAAAAATGTGGGATATGGTTATCATTGCCTGTCTGGGTAATGAAGGTATATATGATCAAGTGAATTCAAATAGCTGGCAAAGATAGATAATTGGTTTTAGAAGTGGGTTGTGAATGAAGATCATAGAATTATATAGGAGGTTTGGACTTAAAAACTAACGCAAACGCAAACTAACGCTTATAGCAAACGAAATACTATGTGGGAGACATATCTCCCTCAGCCTGGTTAAGGGTTAAGGGCCCTGGGTAAGGGCGGCCTTGCATGCAGTTGTGGACTGTTCGAACAGGCATTTGTTTCGTTTGTGTCCCAAATTTTAAATATGTAATGTCCATTCGAACTAGTCACAACTACATACTCGTACAAGAAGGGTATTTCCACATTCACTGCCGCGAATCGCTACGCGCTACGCTAGTAGTCGATGCCGTGGTTTTCCTCGTGTGTAGCCGAAAGTGACTAATAAGGCATAGGCGCCCGCTAGGCGGGTTCCTGCCAGTGAAAGTTATCTATACTTCAATCTTACCGAGCAGTTGGCAGTGACAAACAAAAATGACCAAGATCGGCTTATTTTGCGACGGGAATATGAATTTGCCAAATGTTATTGGGCAGCTCACGTCCGTATACGTCTAAACAGGTCTTCATTTGAGGAGCGTAAATCTGCAAAATATGGACTTGATATTATTACTTTTATTATTTTAATACTAACAGCCCGCGACGCTACGCCGGCGTACTCGTATTAAAAATGACCTAGGCAGAGCCACGGGATAAAATATAAACGATGCAACCTCGAAGATCTATTTATTCTATATGCAGTTGAAGTACCTTTTTTTTAAAATTAGATGAATAAGTAATTTTGGAGACTACCCAACATACATAATTACCAAGCTAAAAACTTACATTTCACAAATACATGTAACATATTTTGATCAGTATACATAGATAGTTAATCAATCAAATGCTTATTCAATTTCCTGACTAATCTTACTTACTTTTCCGTAGAAACCCATTCCGCCCTTTCTAGTATCTACGCCTAAATTCAAATTGGTCGAGCAGTGGTTGATAACAATATCTTCATTTGTCTGCAAAGTGATAAACATTGAATACACATATTAACGGTAACTATTTAGTGCTCAAAGCATCAATTCTGGCGGTGTGAAGATTTTTTGAGAGATTTTCTTCAAAAAAAGTAGGTACGACTCAACAAGAGAAAAATAAAACCAAAAATTTTAGGCACCATGATGCGTGAGCGCGTCAAGATGCTACGTCTGATTTCCCCAATAAGATTAAAGCGTGTCACACACTAAGCAGATACGATAAGATATCTGTATCTGAACGCATATCTGTCAATATCGCTCCCTATACAATTCAATAAGCTAACACACACAGCGCAGATAACTTATATTTTATCGTGAAGTATCTGTGGGCACCGACATATATCGATAGATGGCAAAGATAATATCTGCCGATATAAATATGGTATAGTATTTTATCTTTACAGGTTGATGTGATTTGTATATTATCGTATCTGCGTAGTGTGTGATAGTTTCAGATCATTAATTTTTTATTTTTTTTATTTATTTATTAAAAACAAAAAGTAACATATATACGTTGATACATTGCTCCATAAAACTAAATTTTTCAGTTTGACTGTGGAGTCAAAAATTACAGTCTCATTTCTCTTCAGCATTAACATATGTTGAAGTGTCTTAAATATTGAGATCTATCTCATGAATGCCCCAGTAGAAACGTGAAAGGAGATTTCTACATGGCATCCATGAGGTATTTTTTAATCGATACTTAAATCTAGCTTTTTTAGGTTCATGAACAATGTCCGCAGGCAGGGTGTTCAGTATATATGGTATGCGTTTCTTTAGTGTCCTATCACCATAGTAATTGAACACTCTAGGTACTTCATATTTGCCCGCGGTCATTATACGCAGATAAAATATTATCGTATCTGCGTAGTGTGTGACACGCTTTATACTTTCACTGTCAGGAACCCGCCAAGCGGGCGCTATTTAGCGGGAAAACGACGGGATCGGCTACAAGCGTAGGTAGCGCCTAGCGATTCTTGGCACTGAATATGTGCTACGCGCTACGGCGTAGAGTTCGCATCCACACATTCAGAGCCGCGAACCGCTACGCGCTACGCTCGTAGCCGATCCCGTGGTGTTTCTCGTATGTAGCGGAAAGCGACTACGACGTAGGCACACGATAGTCGTGTTCCCGGCACTGAATGTGTTAATGCGCGCTGGACGTCCATCTTCAATGAACCCTTACTCTTTGAATAAAATAATAATAATTAAAGCGTTGTCTGTTGTTACACTCACGCACAACTTCTAAAGACAAATAACGTAATACAGAGTGGGTGAGTGAGAGAGAACCAAGACAATTTCAATACCTATGTCAAAATCATGTCCCAAGATCGGATCCCTTGTCTTATCTACGTATTTGGTTATATAAACCGTCGATGTGATAAATTATATCACTGAAAAGTACAAATTACAAATTGTCCTATGTACAATCAATGCTTCTTCTATTACGCAGCTCGTAGCAGCAATTTCCCACGATATATGTCAGCATGGAACTTGGAGAGGGTAAAGAAAATCGCCACGTGCGTCTTATGCACACGACGACATTGCGGCATGCGCGTTTTACAAAGGCGCAACTCTCGCGCGACATTTGTGATCTATATCACCTGTATCGATACTGTATGGTGTTTGTAGCGCTACAAAAAGTAGCCGTGTGTAACTGTTGAGGCTTACAGGAACCGGTTTGTCTTCTTGTTCGAAGCGGGTGATGTTGGGCGACTGCACTGGTATTATGCGCCAGCGCGTGTTGGACACCGCGTGCTCGCTCAGATACAGCGGGAACTTGCCGCACAGCCCCGGGATCGGGTTCGGATCGAACCTTATGTACAGCGGCTGAAATCAATAAGGGTCCCCTTCTAACACTAATATGGATATCAATGTGTACCTATCGTGCCCTTGCTTCCACGCGGACGAGCTTGTCAAGACGAGCGCACAATGCACGTTAATAAATAGATATCAAACTGGAATGCGAAGCGTAAGTCTCTAATCGAACTCCCAATAAGATGATTTAAAATAAATACGTAGTAAGCAATTTTCTTTACAAATAGAAAGAAAGAAAGAAAGATACATTTATTCACTAACACATAGGACACATATATTAAGCAAAAATAAATAAAAATAACAGTAAAAAACATGTAACAAGTGTGTCTCTGCGGCCGTGAACCGGACACTGGCTCAGCATTATGCTGAGGTGTCAGTCAGACACCTACAGCGCTGATTTTCAGCCAGCACCGTTGGTGACTCACGGAAAATGGTTTTATATTACCAGCCAATTCATACAATTCAATAGGCCAACTAAGGTACCACTGCTATAATAACACCTACGCATTGCTCTACAGGTATATATGGTGTTATGCTCCGAGAGGTCTCCAGAGCTGCCGGGGATGCTCTGAGCGTCGATTTGGATCACTGAGACGGAACGAGTATGTAGCTACTTTTGGAGCTAGCGTCCATGAACTAAAGTGTCAGCTAAGTCAGCTTACTGGCCTGCGTCATGCCCTGCATGTTTACAACATCGTGGCATAATAGTACACTGTGATACAAGTGAGCTATGTTGATCATTACATCAGAGGCGGAAATATGCGGTATTATATGATAATAGAGCCGAGGATGTAATTATAAAAGCTCACGCGTGTCATACGACGTTTTTCAACACATTTGCGAGGAAAAAATCCTTTTCATAAAATGTTACAGGCTCCTAAGTTGTCTCCTTTAGTTATTGATGACAACAGGTTTTTACTCACATGCATTTGTACATCCCGAAGAATGTACAGTGGCGTCAATTCTATTTATCACTTTTCTATTCACCACGAGTCAACATTTTTAATAATAACCAAATACGACATCAACAGTTACAAATATTTGTGAAATTACTTATAATGGCGCGCAACTATTTTTTTTTCGTGAAGTTCGCGCAGTGAGCCCGCAGCGAGGCTTATATGAAATCTCTAAACAGCCAATACAAAATAAAATAAATATTTTGTTATCTCCACTTATAATAAATCTCTAAATTAAAAAAATAATCAGCCAGTTTGAAACTAAGCTTTGCGCGGTTCGAATGTTTTCAGCATCCCATGAACGGAAAAATATGAAACATTTTATATAGGTACATTATTATTCTAGCTGCAACTTAGGATAGTTTTTATCCGACTGCGACAGTTAATTAATTTTCCGAAATATACGACTTCATTTAATTTTTCATTTATTTTTATTGAAATCAAACGCTGCTCCAACTGTCAGCTATAAGAACCGTCAAATTTTCGTCAAAATGGCGGAATTGCTTTGCCTTTCACTTATTAATAATTTAAATCCCGTCTACGATAGACCTTTACGAGACAAATGCTAAAATATAAACCATAAAAAAATATTCGATTCTGATATGAGAACTTATATGCGCAAATGTCGTTTTATGTCGTAATTTCAATAAATGAAATCAACAAATTTGAGCAATATAATTAACACGAATTTGTTTTTTTTGAATGACAATGGCACGCGCTCGGCGCATTCAGCCAAAGTACCTGCGGCGCTACCACGAAAACCGATACTCAATGTTCATATATTTGCATCCCTGTCACTCGAGTATGGTTAGTGCGATAGAAATAGAGATACCCGAATATTTTCGAATTCCGAAGTTCGTGCTCAGGAATCGAAAATATGGTAAATAATCATAATGTATTTTCTCGAAAAAGAATTTAAAATAAATATAGTCAAATGGAGAAAAAAACAAAGCAAGAGGTTATATAGGTAATGATTAAGTTATAAGAGTCCAAAGTTTTAAGAGGGGGTATGTTCTGTCCCTTTTCCGCAAAACGCACCTTCATATGAAACGATTGTTTTTTACTATGACGCTCGAGTATATTGACGTTACAGTCCCTCATCGTGTTCTCACTCTAACAAGCGACATTAAAACGGATGTAGCTTCATAATTTTTTGAGATATTTGAATGGGAGTTTCATTATCTTCTATTTATTTATACATAATAAATGCCTATGTCCTGACTGACTTATTCACTCAATCACTCACTCACTCACTCATCAACGCACAGCCGAAACTACTAATCTTAGAGAGTTGATTTTTGCACAGTATGTTGCTTTTATAACGTGGGCTAGGGATAAAAAGGGATTTTTGAAAATTCTACCCCTAAGGGGGTAAAATGGGGGTGCAAAGTTTGTATGGGAGAACCTTTTTTTTTGAGCTATAGACTTAAACTTTGTAGAAAAATTAGTTATTAGAATACAAATGAAATACTTTCAGCGTTTTGGAAAATTCCACCCCTACGGGGGTAAAATAGGGGTGCAAGGTTTGTATGGGGGAAACATTTTTTTTTTAAATAGAGACTTAAAACTTTGTAGAAAGATCAGTCATTAGAATACAAATAAAGAACTTTCAGGGTTTTAGAAAATTCTACCCCTAAAGGGGTAAAATAGAGTGCAAAGTTTGTATGGGAAAAACTACTTTTTTTTAAATAGAGACTTAAAACTTTGTAGAGAAATTATTCATTAGAATACAAATTAAGTACCTAGATTCAGTGTTTTAAAAAAATCTACCCCTAAGGGGGTAAAATAGGGGTGCAAATTTTGTATGGGGGAAACAATATTTTTTTTAAATAGAGACTTAAAACTTTGTAGAAAGATTAGTCATCAGAATACAAATTAAGTACTTTCAGCGTTTTAGAAAATTCTACCCCTAAAAATAGGGGGCTAAAATAGGGGTGCAAAGTTTGTATGTGGGAAACTATTTTTTTTAGCTAGAGTCCTAGAACTTTGTAGAAAGATTATTTAAATACAAAGAAAGTACTTTCAGCGTTTTGGAAAATTTCACTCCTAAGGGAATAAAATAGGGTGCAAAGTTTGTATGGGAAAAAAATATTTTTTTTTAATAGAGACTTAAAATTTTGACGAAAAATTACTTATTAGAACATGAAAAATACTTCATTCGGCGTTTTACAAAAATCATTCCCTAAGGGGGTTAAAAAAGGGTGCAAGGTTTGTATGGGGAACACTTTTTCTGAGCTAGACACTTAAAACTTTGTAGAAAGATTACTTATAAAAATACAAAAAAAAAGACTTTCAGCGTTTTGAAAAAATCTATCCCTAAGGGGGATAAAAAGGGGTGCAAAGTTTTTATCAGGGAAAGTTTATGTTTTTGAGTTAGAGACTTGAAACTTTGTAGAAAGATTACTTATTAAAATACAAAAAAAGAACACAAATCGTTTTAGAAAATTCCACCCCTAATAGGGTTAAAAAAGAAGAGCAAGCTTTGCATGGGCAAAACTTTTTTTTGAGTTAGACTTAAAACTTTGCAAAAAGATTACTTATTAGAATACTAAAAAAGAACATTCAGCGTTTTAGAAAACTCCATCCCTAAGGGGATCCTTAAAATCCTTAAGAAGGGTAGCCAGTGTTGTGTGGGAAAAACTTTATTTTTTACTAGACTTAAAACTATTCAAAATGTTACTTATTAAAATTAATAATAAAGTACTTTCAGAGTTTTAGAAAATTCCACCCCTAAGGGGGTTAAGAAAGCTTTGTATGGGCAACACTTTTTTTGAGCTAGAGACTTAAAAGTTTACGAAAAAAGTTCTTTCAGCGATTAGAAAAATTCAACCTCTAAGGGGGTTTAAAAGGGGGTTCAAATTTTAAATGGCGAGCAATAAAATTTTAAAGTGTGAGTAAGAGATTTTTAACTTCGGTCTTATTCTGTACGTTAAAAGACTACAAAACTGATTTCAGAGTTTTTCCAAATTCATCCCCTAAGAGTGTTAAAATTGGTTAAAAGTTTGAGTATTTCAAGGCATTTTTAAAGTATGAGATTTTTAACTTTGGTTTTAGACTGTTTGTTCACAAACTAGAAAATGAACATCAACATTTTTTTTAATTATCCCCTAAAAGAGGGTTCAAATTTTGTATTGAGAGAAATCATTTTCTAAGACGATAAAAAGTTCTACGCGGACGAAGTCGCGGGCAACAGCTAGTTCAATATAAATTCATGTACAATGTTATCAAAATTAAACAGTTTTACTAAATGAAACGTTTCTTTATCATATTCAAGAAAAAATAATCAATTAATTTACAAGAAGGATTTAATTTGTTTAGTCGAGTAAGAATCCATTTTCCGAGAATTAAAAACAAACATGTATAACCCGGTCAATTTAAGAATGCGCCGAGTCCACAATACACATTGCTGCAAGGTGCCAACGTGTCTTAATCGGGATATAAACATAACACACGATTATCGTAATGTTATAAAACACGCGTGTTTAATACCCAGGATTATGAGCCTAAAAGCGGCACAATAAGAGGCACGTTACGAGCAAATGTGTTCAAAAAACTATAACCACTTCTCGTGGCAGTTCAGGTTTCGTCTTTGGAAAGTAATAATTAGAAGGTAAAAAACCTTATTTTTCACGCTTTTGGCGAGTGTTAGCAAAAACTCTTGATTATATTTCAAAACTTCATGTTCTCGATTGCAGTAATCGGCGCTGGTGATGACGAAGGTATGCTTCTTCGTGGGCTCCATGTCCTGGTGAGCTACCACTGAGCATCCGTCGCGGAGGTCTTGCGAGTACATTATGTCGTCGGCGGATATGCGACCGCCCAAGAAAATGCCCTTAGAGTCCCCGCTGGGAGAGTCTGAAATTGTAATAATAAGCATTCATTCGCAAAATAACGAACTATCAAACGAGCAGTCGTTGCAATGCGCGGAGGAACAGGCTTACACAAACTTTTAGCCGAAAGGGACCGCGTTCTCTTAAAACATTTTCATGAAAACCTTCGCCGTGCATCGAAAGATTCGTCACATGTCCATAGTGTTATATTATAATCATCGAAATGAAACTCCGCTTCAACAGTTTTCATACAATAAGCATGATTTAATTCATTCTGAATTATATTCGCTCATCTCCACTTATAATAAATCTCTAAATTAAAAAAAGAATCAGCCAGTTTGAAACTAAGCTTTGCGCGGTTCGAATGTTCTCATCATCCCATGAACGGAAAAATATGAAACATTTTATATAGGTACATTATTATTCTAGCTGCAACTTAGGATAGTTTTTATCCGACTGCGACAGTTAATTAATTTTCCGAAATATACGACTTCATTTAATTTTTCATTTATTTTTATTGAAATCAAACGCTGCTCCAACTGTCAGCTATAAGAACCGTCAAATTTTCGTCAAAATGGCGGAATTGCTTTGCCTTTCACTTATTAATAATTTAAATCCCGTCTACGATAGACCTTTACGAGACAAATGCTAAAATATAAACCATAAAAAAATATTCGATTCTGATATGAGAACTAATATGCGCAAATGTCGTTTTATGTCGTAATTTCAATAAATGAAATCAACAAATTTGAACAATATAATTAACAAGAATTTGTTTTTTTTGAATGACAATGGCACGAGCTCGGCGCATTCAGCCAAAGTACCTGCGGCGCTACCACGAAAACGGATACTCAATGTTCATATATTTGCATCCCTGTCACTCGAGTATGGTTAGTGCGATATAGATAGAGATACCCGAATATTTTCGAATTCCGAAGTTCGTGGTTATAGCTCAGGAATCGAAAATATGGTAAATAATCATAATGTATTTTCTCGAAAAAGAATTTAAAATAAATATAGTCAAATGGAGAAAAAAACAAAGCAAGAGGTTATATAGGTAATGATTAAGTTATAAGAGTCCAAAGTTTTAAGAGGGGGTATGTTCTGTCCCTTTTCCGCAAAACGCACCTTCATATGAAACGATTGTTTTTTACTATGACGCTCGAGTATATTGACGTCACAGTCCCTCATCGTTTTCTCACTCTAACAAGCGACATTAAAACGGATGTAGCTTCATAATTTTTTGAGATATTTGAATGGGAGTTTCATTATCTTCTATCTATTTATACATAATAAATGCCTATGTCCTGACTGACTTATTCACTCAATCACTCACTCACTCACTCATCAACGCACAGCCGAAACTTCTTAGAGAGTTGATTTTTGCACAGTATGTTGCTTTTATAACGTGGGCTAGGGATAAAAAGGGATTTTTGAAAATTCTACCCCTAAGGGGGTAAAATGGGGGTGCAAAGTTTGTATGGGAGAACCTTTTTTTTTTGAGCTATAGACTTAAACTTTGTAGAAAAATTAGTTATTAGAATACAAATGAAATACTTTCAGCGTTTTGGAAAATTCCACCCCTACGGGGGTAAAATAGGGGTGCAAGGTTTGTATGGGGGAAACATTTTTTTTTTAAATAGAGACTTAAAACTTTGTAGAAAGATCAGTCATTAGAATACAAATAAAGAACTTTCAGGGTTTTAGAAAATTCTACCCCTAAAGGGGTAAAATAGAGTGCAAAGTTTGTATGGGAAAAACTACTTTTTTTTAAATAGAGACTTAAAACTTTGTAGAGAAATTATTCATTAGAATACAAATAAAGTACCTAGATTCAGTGTTTTAAAAAAATCTGCCCCTAAGGGGGTAAAATAGGGGTGAAAATTTTGTATGGGGGAAACAATATTTTTTTTAAATAGAGACTTAAAACTTTGTAGAAAGATTAGTCATCAGAATACAAATTAAGTACTTTCAGCGTTTTAGAAAATTCTACCCCTAAAAATAGGGGGCTAAAATAGGGGTGCAAAGTTTGTATGTGGGAAACTATTTTTTTAGCTAGAGTCCTAAAACTTTGTAGAAAGATTATTTTAATACAAAGAAAGTACTTTCAGCGTTTTGGAAAATTTCACCCCTAAGGGGGTAAAATAGGGTGCAAAGTTTGTATGGGAAAAACATATTTTTTTTTAATAGAGACTTAAAATTTTGACGAAAAATTACTTATTAGAACATGAAAAATACTACATTCGGCGTTTTACAAAAATCATTCCCTAAGGGGGTTAAAAAAGGGTGCAAGGTTTGTATGGGGAACACTTTTACTGAGCTAGACACTTAAAACTTTGTAGAAAGATTACTTATAAAAATACAAAAAAAAAGACTTTCAGCGTTTTGAAAAAATATATCCCTAAGGGGGATAAAAAGGGGTGCAAAGTTTTTATCAGGGAAAGTTTATGTTTTTGAGTTAGAGACTTGAAACTTTGTAGAAAGATTACTTATTAAAATACAAAAAAAGAACACAAATCGTTTTAGAAAATTCCACCCCTAATAGGGTTAAAAAGGAGAGCAAGCTTTGCATGGGCAACACTTTTTTTTGAGTTAGACTTAAAACTTTGCAAAAAGATTATTTATTAGAATACTAAAAAAGAACTTTCAGCGTTTTAGAAAACTCCATCCCTAAGGGGATCCTTAAGATCCTTAAGAAGGGTAGCCAGTGTTGTGTGGGAAAAACTTTTTTTTTTACTAGACTTAAAACTATTCAAAATGTTACTTATTAAAATTAATAATAAAGTACTTTCAGAGTTTTAGAAAATTCCACCCCTAAGGGGGTTAAGAAAGCTTTGTATGGGCAACACTTTTTTTGAGCTAGAGACTTAAAAGTTTACGAAAAAAGTTCTTTCAGCGATTAGAAAAATTCAACCTCTAAGGGGGTTTAAAAGGGGGTTCAAGTTTTAAATGGCGAGCAATAAAATTTTAAAGTGTGAGTAAGAGATTTTTAACTTCGGTCTTATTCTGTACGTTAAAAGACTACAAAACTGATTTCAGAGTTTTTCCAAATTCATCCCCTAAGAGTGTTAGAATTGGTGCAAAGTTTGAGTATTTCAAGGCATTTTTAAAGTATGAGATTTTTAACTTTGGTTTTAGACTGTTTGTTCACAAACTAGAAAATTAACATCAACGTTTTTTTTTTAATTATCCCCTAAAAGAGGGTTCAAATTTTGTATTGAGAGAAATCATTTTATAAGACGATAAAAAGTTTTATGCGGACGAAGTCGCGGGCAACAGCTAGTTTAATAATAATCTTAACAAAATGTAAGGTACAGATACACATGCTCTGTACTGGCATGCTTATTCAAGCATGCTCAATTATTATGTATGTAAAGAGCATGCTACTTACTACCAACTTTCCATGCTATTTGCTCGAAACTAGCATGCTTTCGTGCCACTAAAGAGCATGTGTTATCAATAAGCTATGAAACAGCAGGCGAAGAAGAACGATGGGGACTGCTTAACTAACACAACATTGAAGATAACGGTTGTTTGAGTTGTTCCAGAAGGATTACAATCAGAACAAGAGAGACACGGTGGGTGAAGAGGATGCTGTTAAAGCTTTAAAGAGTATGCGGGAGGAAAACGTAACATAACATATTCTTATAATACAATACAAATACACCAATAGAACATCTCATTAATGTGTATTGGAGTGTTTGCTTTGAGCACGCTTATTCAGGAGCATACTAAAAAACTAGCATGCTTAATGCTAGCAAATGTAAACAGTTCATAAGCATGCTCATATTAAGCATACTAATAGCACGCTTTTTAGAATGCTATTCTAGAGCATTTGTAACTGTACCTTTACTTTATAATTTTCCATCTGTCGAGGGCAGCCGTAAAAAGTTCGGAAAACGTAGTAGTACCGATAACGGCCGCCGAGGCGCCACGGTATTGGTATCGCGGCAGTAATTTCAACGCATAATAATTACAAATTATATGACTAAGAGATCTTGTGGCGATACCGATGTTTAAATTCCTTGATTGTTTGTATACACTCTAAATCCCTATTTAATTTAATATGACCTTACATTAGCTAACTATAAGCATTTAAAAAAAGAAAATAAACATTTATCAAATTAATTATCATTAATCGTCATAAAAGAGGCTTTCAATCTCTAATTTTCAACTCCAAAACTCGACGTGATGATATTCTTCTCATGGTGATGATAGTCTACGCATGGGTAATTTAACGATAGGTATACTAGTCGAATCTACTATATCCGCCAATAATTTGGTATTAACCAGCCGACCCCAACTGAAGAAACAAGATAAAGGCTAAAGAGACTGACTCTGTAGAAGTTCCAACTGTTGTTGTATTAGATTTTAGGCATCGCTTGAGGTCCACATAAACACCATTTTATATACGAAAGCTTTATTAATATGTAAGACACATGCATTAAGGCATTTTGTTTTTCGGTGACAGACCACAGATAATATAATACCAACCTTGGGTATCAGTCATAGATAACAACACCCCGCCTCGATTGAAAACTTTTAACTAAACAAAATAAAGTGAATCAATCGATTATTGCCTACTTTGCAAATTAATTGACAAAAGACAAAACGAATACAGACATTAACCATTAATTAATATTTAAATTGTTTTTCATCAAACGAAGCTTTTCACAAGATAAGCTTTTAGTTAACAAATCAGATACATTTTCATTAGTAGAAATGTACTCGACAATTATCTCTTTCTTAACGATTAGATCTTTTATGAAATGGTTCTTTATATCAATGTGCTTAGCACGCTTACTATTCTCGAAAGATTTAGATAATTGTATAGCACCTTTATTGTCCATGTAAAGTACACAATGCATGTCACTGCTGAGTTCACTCAAATCACTGAATAGTCCTTTTATATATAGCAAGTCACACGCACTAGCAGCCGCTGCCACATATTCCGCTTCGACAGTCGAAAGCGCCACGCATGTCTGTTTTCTGGAAAACCATGATACAAGACATCCATTGTACAGGGTAACAGACCCGGATACACTTTTTCTATCTGTGTGATTTCCGGCCCAGTCTGCATCTGAATAAGTTTCTAAAGAGTTGTTCTCCGTCCGTTCATATATCAGTCCTGTATTATCTGTGCCTTTTAAATATCTTTTAAGCCATATAATGCTCTAATTAGTTTCAACACTTTTCCTTCTTCTATTTGTACTCCTTGAGGTGCTTTTATGTACACTTCCGAGTCCAACATCCCATTAAGGAAAGCTGTGGGAACATCCAGCTGTCTCATATTATAATTATTTTGAACTGCGTACGCTAATAGTGTTCGTACAGTTGAAGTCCTTGCAACTGGAGCATAGTTTTTACCAAAGTCTTCTGGTTCTCGTATTTGGAAACCTCTTGCTACTAATCGAGCCTTTTTCAAGCCATTATCTTTTGTCTTAAATATCCATTTTGTATCAATAGCTTTTTTATCATTTGGTAAATTTGTCACAGTCCAGGTATTCATTTTCTTTAATGCTTCTAGTTCTGTGTTGACGGCATCTATCCATCCGTCACTGATAGCTTCTTCATAGCTCTGTGGTTCCTCTTCATCATTCAATAGACAGTATGCTTCATTTAATTCATATTCGTGTAGATGTTGTGGTGTCTTTATAATTCTTCCTCTTGTTGTTCTCCTTTCTTCTATGTTTTCAGTTTCTTCTCTCGCATTATCATTTTCTTCTCTTGCTTTATCATCTTCCTTATCATCTTTTCCAATCCTTCCATCTTTTTTCTCTCTAGGTTCCTCCTTTTGTTCAATCTGGATTTCCACTTCTTCTGGTTCATTTATTTTATTCTTATATTTTATATTATTCTCATTGAATCTTACATCTCTTGTAAAAATAACATCATCTGTCTCAGGGTCCCATACTTTATAACCAGTTCTCCCATATCCTATCATTCTTACTTCTTTTGCTCTTGAATCAAATTTGTCTCCTTTAGGTATTACCATCATCCAGGCTTGACATCCAAAAGTTTTCAGCTTATTTAGCTTAAATTCTCTTCCAAATAATATAGCAGGGATCTTAAAATGAATTGCTTTTGATGGGCACCGATTAAGTAAATATGTTGCTGTCAGCACTGCATGGCCCCATAAGTGTCTTGGTAAGTTTGACTCGTCAAGTATAGTTCTGGCCTTGTCATATATTGAGCGATTCATGCGCTCGCTTTTTCCGTTCATAGCTGGGCTGTATGGTAAAGTGTACTCAATTTGTATGCCTTTATCTTGACAATAGTATTTAAAAGAGTTTGATGAGTATTCCCCGCCATTGTCGCAGCGTATTCTCTTAATTTTGACTTCCTTTTCCAGCTCGACTTCTTTTATATACTTCACCAGGTTATCAGCTGCCTCAGATTTATTTTTCATTAAATAAGTCTGGGTAAAATGTGAGAAATCATCTATTATTGTCTGGAAATACCTGTAGCCTTCTTTTGTCTGTGTTCTTGTAGGTCCTGACACGTCAGAATGTATCAAGTCTCCTATTTTGTGAGCTTGTGCCTGTTGTACAGGTTGAAAAGGTAATCTAGTACTTTTATTTTTCATACATGTATCACACATATCATTGTTATATGGTAACTTCATTATAGCTAAACCTTTTCTGTTGAGATGACCTAATCTGATGTGCCATGCTCTGTCATCATTATTTGTGTACTCACAATTCTCCATTTTCTGTTTTCTCGACAATTTAAGAACATGTAGTTTTCCACACCGTTCTCCAAAGTAGGTCTTCGTTGATGTGTGTATTTTTAATTGACCATTTTTAAATACCACAGTGTGTCCTCTCTCCTGCAGTTTACTCACAGAAAGCAAATTGTGTGTGAGTCGTTCAACAATTAAACCTTCAATCTTAACTGGGTTATTTTGACATTCTAACCTCAAAATTCCTTCCTTTTGGGCTATTAATTTTTCTCCATTTGCAACTTTGATGTATATGGGCACCTTTAAGCTTTTAACATCCTCCATTATTTCCTCATACTCAGATTTTATAAAATTATGAGTTGCACCCGAGTCTACAACAAATATAATTGAACTATCTCCTTGCTGTGTATCATTTTGCGCAGATAATGCAATAAATGTAGACTCTTGATCATGAACTTGTTCTGCATAGCTCACTGACGTTCCTCTAATACTTCTGCCTCTAAAATACCGGCCTCTGGACCTGCCTCTGCCACAACTTCTACCTCGGCTTTGCATGTTATTCTGTCTCTCATTGTTTTTACACTCATAAGATATATGTCCCTGTTGTCCACATTTGTAGCAGGATATAAAACTAGATTCCATTTTGTGTACAATCTGTTTATTTTCTTCTCCCTTTAATTTCAATTCCGCGTCCAATAATCGTGACTTAATGAACTCTATGTCCAATTCCTTGTTGTCACTCATAGTTTCCAATGTTGTTATTACTGTTTCGTATTCACAGGGTAGAGTTAGCAACAGATGACATATCTTGTCACTTTCGTCGATTTTTGTTCCTGAAGCTTCTAGTTCAGCGATCATTGTGTCAAATTTTAGGAAATGATCCTGCAATTTGTCAGTTGTCAAACATTTTAATGCTAGTAATCTTTTTCTAAGATATAGCTTGTTGAACACGCTTTTTCTTTCAAATATTTTATCGAGTTGTTCGATCATCTCGGCCGCAGTCGAGCATTTCTTTACGTATTCTAAAAATCTGTCTGACAAACACTGAACTATTACTGACCGCGCTTTTGCGTCATCCTCCTTTTTGCACGTCTTTCCTGGTGCTAATGTATCGTCCAAACCTCTTTCTTCAAGCAAAATCTTCACTCTAAACTTCCAATTCGAGAAACCGACTCCGTCAGACAATTTTGGAAACATACACGTATTGCTTGCCATATTTTTAGTTGAACTGATCAACCACGCTCTGCTGTTGTTGTATTAGATTTTAGGCATCGCTTGAGGTCCACATAAACACCATTTTATATACGAAAGCTTTATTAATATGTAAGACACATGCATTAAGGCATTTTGTTTTTCGGTGACAGACCACAGATAATATAATACCAACCTTGGGTATCAGTCATAGATAACAACACCAACTTCATCTTGGCATTGACTTATTATTACCTACTACGTATAGACTGGCTACCTAGAACATACAAACGTTCACCATCGCCATCTCGGAATTTTAGTATTAGTGGGCACTAATACTACGCAAAGTGACGCTGACTCGCATCAATGTCATGCGCAAAGTTAAGCTAGAGTAGGTATGTCTTCTCTACATTACATACATATAACTCAATGCCTCTTGGCATGTATTTGACAACTTCTAACCTGAAACGTGAGATGCAAGCAATGCAATTTTGTCACCAAAAGCAATGGTTCCCGTAGACTGAGTGAGAACGGTGGGCGCATTGAGGTTCTCAGTCATCTTTCGGTACCTCGCCAGCATTAAGTCACCTTTTTCCATTTGATTCCGAAACATATCCAATCTGTGCTAAAAGTGAAATTGACAAATTAATTGATTTATAAACTAGTGTAAGGTGGAGTCTTGTAATTGCAATAATTGCAACTAGGTATATTTGTCTGGTTTTTGCAGCTAAATTTAATAATGCCCTCTAGGATAGTGATCATAGAGGGCATTATTAAATTTAGTTGCAATTACCAGACATATATACTCGTACCTAGTTCCAATTACAAGACTCCATCTTATTTCAAACGTGACAATACTAAATTGCAAGTCGCTAATGAAGATTGATCGAAATACTTATAATGCTTCAACTTTCACAAGAGCCATAACGTAAGGCATTATCACAGCAAAATGTAATAACCCCCATCATTATTCCTTATTACCATGTTTACTGATACCGAGTGATTAGAGCGAAATCAAATCCCACTTCCTTGGGCAGTAGGAACGGCCCTTAGTGAAATGGAAAGAAATAACAGCGACGTAAAGCGACGATCGTTTTACTAACGAACGAAATATCCTCACCTCCTCCAATTTGGAAGCTTCATACCAATTACCGAGGAGCACGCGGTTACAGTAAACAATGCCTTTGTCTTCATCCAATTTCGAAGGCTTCGACATTTTCTAGGCAAGTTTGTAAACTTGCGAACTGAATTCCCCAGTTGCGTGCACGTTACATAAACAAAAACAAACCGATTTGAAGTTAAATATGTCAAGATGTCATTTACCGTTCAAAATTATTTTATTTCGGTGAGGTGGATACGGGATCGATTTACAAAGAGGTTGGCAAACTTAGTTTTCAACCCCCGAACGCAAAAAGAGGGGTGTTAATGTCCGTGTGTCTGTCTATGCATCGTAGGTAGCTCCTATACGAATGGACCGATTTTAATGCGGTGATTTAAGTCCGAAAACTGACAAGATCGAGGTGGTTCTTAGCTACAATTCAAAATCGGTTTAGTCGGTTTTGAGATATTGATCCTCCAAATTTTATTCAAATACGCCTTATAGTTTTGGAGTAAATGCCTGTGCAATACAGACAGACGGACAGGCGGACAGATATGACGAAATTTTAAGGGTAAATAGAAATAAATCATTCAATCGTTATTCGTTTAGACATAAAAATACCTAGGCGACTCTATGTACCACCCTCTGGTTGGATAATGAAAAAGTTAAACTAGAATATGTAGGTAGACTCAAAATTTAGTATTACTTAGGGTGATCTCATCTAATTAGGTGATAAAATCGAAATTTGAATAAAAGTCCATGTTATTGTCAATCAATGTTTTTACTTTTAATAGGAACAACAGACAGTCTTACTATTAGCATAATCAGTCATTTAAATCTTAATTATTACAAGTAATACTGTTCATAATCTGCATTTATTTATGCTGCCTGAACATCGCTTATTTGGTGACAATCACTTTAAGTCGGTGATACGCACTACTCTAATTAGACTATAACCAAATTACACAAGCTTTAATATTTTTTTATCACTTAATTAGGGATAATGAGTTGTATTTGAAATATATCTAGAAAACAACATAAAATAGTATTAAATTAAATTGCACGTATGCATTTATATAATGTCATGTTTGACTCCAATACGTTTTCAATTGCTGATTTTAACGTAGCTTCATTATACTTGAGGTTTTTTTCTTTTTATTTTATCATCGTCCATGTTCTGAGAATTAAAAAATACAACTAAATCAGTTTCTGTCAAAAAAAACATTTTGGTACAAGCTTTTATTGCCGACTAGTTTTCTATAAACCATCATCAACTACTCATTGGAACGATTCTAACGAGCCCAAACTCAACGGGGTTACGTCGGTAAAATACTAAATTCCCATGGCCACCTTCTGTCTCCATCATCAGATCAACTTGATGGTACCATGATATTAAATTGTCAACCAAACTATAATAATACCCAACATTTCAGCTCCATCGGATAACGGCAAGTGACTGAAAAATGGATTGCATTTTGACGGACAACTTACATACTTATTACTTACATACATACGAACAGGCCAAGTTAATATAAAACTTGTGTCGCGACATCTGGCAGTTGATATCGCGAAGACTTTAACTCGTGGTCGGAACGTGTAGTGACGCCTTAAGATTATTTGCACTGGCAAGGTTATGATATAGTTGTGACTGTGGGTAGACTAAAGTGGGAGTTTTGGAGCATTTAATCGTTTGTTCCGTGGAAAAAGCCTCATTTTATCATGGAGCGGCAGCGAAGGTCGAAGAAGTCTACGGAGTTCTCGCCAAGGAGCCGGGGGCTACGCAGGTGGTCTCTGAAAGCTAAGTGTCTTAGTTTCTTAGTACTTTATTTGTTCTATGAAGATTTATTTGCTCTGATATAATTGTGTGCTATAATCTACATATTCTAAAGGTTTTATACTAGAACTATTTCCTGAATCCTGTGTTACTTAATGACAATTAACCATCGCGATAACATGCTACAGTAGCCTGAGAACATAGTTACTTCTGATAGATAATATGCCCTAGTCATGATGACAGTATATAGGGGAGGTACCTCCATAGTTTCTCGGTCGAAGGGCGAGAACTAGATACAGTAATATAGTGTACATACCTTATGTGGCTAACCCTAGTGAAGGAACGACTATTCGTATATTTAGGAGAAGACGTGGTACAACTCCAGTTGTTCAGTAGGTAGAACTTATATGTGCTAAGTTTCTAAGGCCTACGTGACAGGTGTGTCATGGTTATCTTTATAACCACAGATGGTAGACGCGAGCGTCACCGTGCGAGTGCCGCGAGCGTCATCGTCTAGAAAAGCGAAGCAGATATCCGTGGACTGCAGAGATGATTCAAGGTAGGATTCAGATTATCCTTCCTATGTCCACATATAAACCCTTTCGCGGCGCCCTCTAACTTTGCGCAGCCTAACTGTATTTGTACCGGTTACATTCCCATATAAAGAGAGGGCGTTCGCGACATGGTGAATGGTGCTGGGATATTTGAATCCGTGACTATCGGTTATATTGAGCTGGTAGGCAGTCGGAGTAGCCAGTTTGTTTCAGGCAGTTTTATCTTAACCCTTGGTTTGGCGATTTAGTGGCGTGGTGGAGTATGGTGTAGCATACTTCAATTATTTCTCGATGCACATACAATTCCTTGATTGATTGAAACAAGCTAACAGCGGTATGATTTATTTGTCCCATTTTTACATTTGTTTGAGAATTATGTAAATTTTAGCTAAATTATACATGGTATAGAATGTATTACATACAATACCAGTTGAATAATGATACATTAAATTAGAGCTTCTATGGAACACTAATGGTGATGTCAATTCAGCCGAGGGCCCCGGCTAGTTGCTTCTCGATCAGTGCTTCAATGTTGTAATGAAGATTCCTTTTATAGTTCTTCCATGTTTTTAATAAAATTAATGTTGGTACGTTGCTATTTTGAACATTTTGAGAACACGTACAGTTTACAGAAGCTAAGAAACAGTTACCGTATAAAATAAGACGGAAAAGCAACGGATTAACTGTTTTCATCATAAATTTGCGTATCATATTGCATCACAGATTTTTTCAGTCTAATATGATATAAAAGCGAAAGATTGAAAAGCTGTTCTATATTATGTCGGATACCATATTTTAATGAGTATCAAGGATTTGTGCTTGCATTGCATTCAGATATTGGTGGAAGTACTTCTACTTCTAATTATATAATAATAAAAAAAAAAAAAAAAAAAAAAGAGGTTAGTTGAGAAGAGTCGTGGCGATGAGACGAAATATTTCTACAAAGTGAGTCGAGTTAAGAGGGTAGCCTAGCAGCATTTTTCCATACAAAGCATCGATCTTGTCAGGAATTTGTTGTGAAAATCGGTCTAAGCTGCGGTTGTCCCTATCGCGCATCGCACGCGGTCGCTTGGGGCAACGCGACGGCAATAGTTTGTACAAATACCTATTTCTCAATTTTGTCGCAGACCGACTACGCTCTTAAGTGTTGGAAAGGATTTAGATAATCGTGATTTGGAAAGAACCGTTAATTTGAGAGAGATACAGCGCATTACCTTTGGATAGTTAACGGTAAGAAAGTTAGCTTAAATAAATACGAGGATCTCGGGGTTAGATTCAGTTTGAGAGGATTATCTTGAAGTTTGGAATCGATTGTTTCCTTCAACAATGTTTGTAACAGCAGTGGTACGAGATATGACCGCATATGTACCTACATACTGTTTTTGTGAAATGCATGAACATTTCTTTCCAGGATGTGATTCCTACAGGACCTGCGAAAGTAACCAGTAGCACTACGTCGTAGCGCGTTGCAGCTTGATTTCTATACGAGGTGAAGTTCGTTAGTTTTTGCTGCCAACGCATATATGAGTGTCGTCATAATTGTTCCTAAATTATTTTACATTTCAATTTGATGCTAATGTTTTGATCTAGCTTGTGAGCTCCAATTATTGTTAGCCGTGGTGATGTTAAGGTACAGCAGTATTTATTGTCCCCGAGCGATTACAAACGTGCATATGTGAATCGATTTTAGGGTATTTGAGTATAAAGAAAGGTGCTACTTGTGAGTACGTAATTTTAGCTAATACACGAAAATAGCTCTTTGATTGTAAATCGACAAATTGACTTCCAGTAGTTGTGGTGTTAAAAGAGAAATTATTACCTATTTATCGTGTCTAGGTAGTTCCTAGTGCCGTCAAATTTTATTTGTTGTAGGTACTTATTGCAACTATATAGCCGTGTAAAATATTAAAGGCGTGAGGTTGGACGCAGCATTTGTTTACAGACAGAAAGGCGTGACCCTCTCTCCTTCGGCGGTCGGGTAGAAGCAGCAAAGCGCAGGGGAAGTGGATTTAACTAGGTCGCGCAACTTCGGTTTCATACGTACATTGTTATTGTTCCAGGAGTGATTGACTTGCTGCCTATTGCGTAATTATGTTGTAATGTCGTTTCAGTTGTGTACGAGTCCTTGCAGTTTGCGTTTATGGCAAGTATCCATAACATATTTACATTCAACGTTAATATTTTCAGTTACTCAGTACATTGTATATTCGTGTTGAGCATTTCAGTGCAATAAAGAGATTTCAACGAACTTACGGAGTCATATTTTTGAGAAGGTTAAAGGTAAATTACATTAAACGTAACATGTTATGGAACGAATTCATTTACCAGTATTTTTCCTTGGACTATATTAACTTGGTAATGAGTATGAGATCTCGTAGGATTAACCAGTATTCTATTCTAATAATCATGCGTACGAACGACTATACCTAGTATATAGTAGGAGTATTTATGTATGTATGTTGGGTATAAGTAAAAGCAAAAGAACTTGCCAGACTTTTGAGTCAGAGTGGTCAGTCATATTTTGTGGTAAAGCAATAGCTTTTGTGAAAATCATATCAGTCGATATTTTATTTCATGCGCAATTATAGCGGGATTCTCATGGATCATTTACAATTATGGATTTCGTTTCCAATGTCGGCCTAGTATTTTTTATACATCATCATCAGATCATCATCAAATAGCAATAGAAAGTAAAAATACGTGTGAAAATTGAAAGAATCACTATAGTTATGCATATAGGGTACGTTTAATCATGGAAATAATCAGACGGAGAGCGGATGAGTATGGATTTAAAACGGAAAAATCATTTTTGTCTTTACAATTAAATTCAATGCGACTTTGACTTATTGCTTTCATCTTATTTTAGAGTCATATTATTTAAATACCTACTAATGTGATAATTGACTATTGCTATTTATAGTGCCAAATTATGTGGATTAAAATATTAAAGTAAGTAAACTTGGTTAAAGGAAGAACTTAGAATCAATGTACCTAGTGCACAGACTAGCATAGTAGTAATGATTACATAGATTAATTAGGAATAGATATATATTATTCCGGTACCCAATAGTACATACATTTTGACGCAGATTAATAACGGTCGTACATATTAAGCTTGAACAAGCTATGATGCATAGTATGCCTATCTAGTATTAATTATTTTTCAGTGCGTATACGTTCGAGATATTTATCCAGTTTCATGTTTTACTTCAGAAGCATAGGTACATGCGAGTAACAGTATTGTTAAGGGAAGGTTTCATACAACTTCGAAATATAAGACCGCGTTTTATGAGTATGTGTCCAGCCTATATACAGATCATAGAAATGTTTCGGTCTACAAATTCCATTGCAGGATGGGCGTGTTGTTGGAACTACTTGGAACAGTGTACGTACCTATCACTCGTGCCTTCGTGAACGATTCTAGTAATGATTTACGTTCTAATCGAGCAGTTTATTTCACGCCGTTGGATTCCACTCTTGTTGTTAAAATTTCTATTACTTAGTGCCGTCTCTTTGGTTCGTCGTGTGCGTACATATAAGAAGAAGAAAATAATTTATTTCAGTGTAAGTGTATAAGGAGATGAAATGCCGAAAAATAAATTTCATGATACCTATTGTATACTAGCTGTTGCCCGCGACTTCGTCCGCGTAGAACTTAATACTTAGAAAATATAATGCAAACAAACTTCTACCATCTTAAGGGATGATTTCCGAGGCAAAAACAGTTCTATATCCTTTGAAGGGTCTCAAATTATCTCTATACCAAATTTCATCTAGGTACATGGATTTTATCCAAACTTTCACCCCCTATTTCATACCCTTAAGGAATGATTTTCGGGATAAAAACTATCTAATGTCATTCTTCGGGACTCAAACGACCTTTATACCAAATTTCATCTAAACGGGATTCATCCAAATTTTCACCCCCCATTTCACCCCCTTAGGGAGTGATTTCCGGAATTACAGCTATCCTATGTCCTTTCCCAAGACTCAAGCTATCTCTATACCAAATTGTATTAAAATGGGTTCCATCCGAATTTTCACCCCTAATTTCACCCCCCCCCCCCCTTTCACCCCCTTAGGGGATGATTTCCGGGATAAAACCTATTATATGTCCTTCCCCGGGACTCAAACTATTTATATACCAAATTTCATCTAAATCGGTGCAGCGGTTTAAGTAGCTCCATACAAATTTCCACCCCCAATTTCAGCCCCTCAGATATAAAAACTACCCTTTGTCCTTCCCCTGGGCTCATTTCATCTAAATCGGTTCAGCGGTTTAGGCGTGAAGAGGTAACAGACAGACACACTTTCGCATTTATAATATTAGTATGGAAGTATGGATTATTAGTATGGATAGTATGGATTATTTCCGCTTGTCTTCCAAATAGAGGTGTAGCTGTAGACTCACTTCAAAAGAAAGAAGAAACGAAAAACTCATTCAAATATCTCAAAAAATTACGAAGCTACAACCGTTTTAATATCGCTTGTTAGAGTGAGTAAACGATCAGGGACCGTGACGTCACGATCCTCGAGCGTCATAGTAAAAAACAATCGTTTCATTATAAAGGTGCGTTTTGCGGAAAAGAGACGCAACAAACCCCCTCTTAAAACTTTATACACTTATAACTTAGTGATTACCTATATAGCGTCTTGCGTTGTTTTTTTTTCGAGATAATACAACATTATGATTATTTTGTTTAGTGTCTACATCGCTATTTTCGATAAGATAAGATAAAATAAGATTTCTTTATTGTCAGAACTGTGTATGTACATTTAGTTGTTTTGGGTAAAATAAAGTCCAACAGCTTGCCCATTTCGGACGTACAATATTAAACTTAAAGCTAGTCAAATATACTAAAACAATAACAACAATAGTATTTCCAAATAATTGTAACCATATTCACACATAAAATATTAATTTAGATCTATCCGACATCCGTATTTTCTTTTAAACCACGAACTTCGGAATTCGAAAATATTCGGGTATCTCTATCTCTATCGCACTAACAAATGACAGGAATGCAGAGGGCCTACCGCGAAAGGCATTCGAAGTTTCCCCTCTCTGTCATACTTACAAGTTCGTACATAAGTGCGACAGAGAGGGAAAACTTCGAATGCCGTTCGCGGTAGGCCCTCAGATATATACGAACTTCCGAGTTTCGGTTTTCGTGGGTTGGCTGAATACGCAAAAAGCGCGCGCGCGTGCCATTCAAAAAAACCAAGTTTATATTGTTCGAATTTGTTGTAGTTGTAACATTTGTACAAATTACGCCTTAATTCGACATTTGCGCATATAAGTTCGCATATCAAAATCGATTAATTTTATATTTGCTTTTGGTACCTATGTGTCTCGTCAATGTATATCGTAGACGGGATTAAAATTATTAATAGGCGAAAGAAAGGCAAAGCAATTCCGCCATTTTGTCCGTAGTATTTCTTATTACTGTAATTTTGACGTTTCTTTTAGCTGACAGATGTGGCGGCGATATACTTTAAGAATAATAAATGAAAAATTAAATGAAGTCGTATATTACGGAAAATAAATTAAGTGTCGCAGTCGGATAAAAACTATCCTAAGTTGCAGCTGGAATAATAATGTACCTATATAAAATGTTTCATATTTTTCCGTCCATGGGATGCTGAGAACATTCGTACCACAGAAAGCTTAGTTTCAAACTGGCTGATTCTTTTTTTAGTTTAGAGATTTATTATAAGTGGAGATAAATAGATAGAAGATAATGAAACTCCCATTCAAATATCTCAAAAAATTATGAAGCTACATCCGTTTTAATGTCGCTTGTTAGAGTGAGAAAACGATGAGGGACTGTGACTCGAGCGTCATAGTAAAAAACAATCGTTTCATATGAAGGTGCGTTTTGCGGAAAAGGGACAGAACATACCCCCTCTTAAAACTTTGGACTCTTATAACTTAATCATTACCTATATAACCTCTTGCTTTGTTTTTTTCTCCATTTGACTATATTTATTTTAAATTATTTTTCGAGAAAATACATTATGATTATTTACCATATTTTCGATTCCTGAGCTATAACCACGAACTTCGGAATTCGAAAATATTCGGGTATCTCTATCTCTATCGCACTAACCATACTCGAGTGACAGGGATGCAAATATATGAACATTGAGTATCAGTTTTCGTGGTAGCGCCGCAGGTACTTTGGCTGAATGCGCCGAGCGAAATCGTCGAAATCGATGCGATGCGCCATTCATTCAAAAAAAACAAATTCGTGTTAATTATATTGTTCAAATTTGTTGATTTCATTTATTGAAATTACGTCATAAAACGACATTTGCGCATATAAGTTCTCATATCAGAATCGAATATTTTTTTATGGTTTATATTTTAGCATTTGTCTCGTAAAGGTCTATCGTAGACGGGATTTAAATTATTAATAAGTGAAAGGCAAAGCAATTCCGCCATTTTGACGAAAATTTGACGTTTCTTATAGCTGACAGGTTGGAGCAGCGTTTGATTTCAATAAAAATAAATGAAAAATTAAATGAAGTCGTATATTTCGGAAAATTAATTAACTGTCGCAGTCGGATAAAAACTATCCTAAGTTGCAGCTAGAATAATAATGTACCTATATAAAATGTTTCATATTTTTCCGTTCATGGGATGCTGAGAACATTCGAACCGCGCAAAGCTTAGTTTCAAACTGGCTGATTCTTTTTTTAATTTAGAGATTTATTATAAGTGGAGATAATAATTCTGATAGTGAGCAACCGAAGACGGCTCAAAAATTTGTTTCAGATTTCTGAGAACGACTGCTGCCTTCAGAGTGAAAATAATATGATTTTCCAACATGAAGTGATAAGTTTCTTCTAAGTAGGTACTTAGTAATAATCTGGTTAAAAGTTTTCTGATACATTAGCGTACTAGTTGTCAATGTAGTGATTTATAGACGAATGAGATAATGATTGGGTAGTATAATATGTCTACGTACGAGATTCAATTGAAAATAGAAAGAGAATGTGGGTACAACAATGTTTTTCTTTTTAACAGAGTTCTTCGTCTATAATCTCATTTCTCGTTGCAGCGTGATTGTAGTGGTGTTGATACAACTGTTGATTGTTTATGGCGTAGTTACGTGCTATGGTACTCGATTATTTCAAAGACAGATGGGAATACGTAGGGTATGTAGTTACTAACCTACATGTAATGGTGTAAAAGTTACTGAGTTATTCAGTGAACATACTTCGATATGTAGGCATTATAATTATAGTATATAATTAAAGTCTTTGGTTACGTTTGTCAGTCTAAGACCTACCTAACCAACTCATAAGGTAGTCACGTGAAGTTAATGTGGTTTTCACTTATGTGTATATATCATCGGGATAGACTTGAGCATCTTAAGTATGCATTGGTAGGTATTGTGTGCATAACCGTGTGCAGTTTTGCGAATCACCTGTGAGTCTTAAGCTTAATACCTTCTCGACTAGTTATTTGAAATAATAATCCTTACCACTGTTATTGTAATAGTTATGTTTACTATACCGGATACGACTGGGAGGACATCATCATCATGTACTGTATTGATCGTAATATCTACGCGAACTGTAGGTACAGTAAAATGTTATTAAATGTTTTCATCTTCTTACTTAATGGAATAGTCTAAATTTATTGATTATGGCAATTATTTGAATAATAAGAGAAAGCTAGTATGTCGTTAGCTACGTTTGATCACAACCAGTTGAAGTACCTAAATGAGTAATTGATATTCTATATGAATAGGTTCAGTACTGAAAATGAAAGGATTCGTCATCATCATCATATCAGCCGAGGGGCGTACACTGCTGAACATGGGCCTCCCCCAAAGAGTGCCGGAGTGGCCGGTCCTGCACCACCCGCATCCAACGAAAAAGAATGAAAAGAAATGTGGGAAAGGAGGAAAGAATTGTTCGAATCAATTTAGATGTTACACGCGAAATGGAAATAATTCTATAACCCCTGAATATTAGACATAGGTAGTATATATCAATAGAGAATTGTATATACATTCAAGTACTTAGGTACTACGAGTTCGTTTAACTTGTCAATGACGTTTAATGCATAATATCACAGATTATCTTAAATCGTGCTCATCATCATCATACCAGCCGAAAGACGTCCAGTACTGGACATAGGCCATAGGCCTCAGATCGTGCTCAATACATAAGTATCCAAAGTATGGACATGAATGACTAAATAGTTTCAATTTAACATATAGGTAATGACGGCTCATTACTTAAGTAATACTTGTAGATGTAGACGGTACCATCACTTACATACATTTTCCTATTTTGGTTAATACGAGTATTTATTAAATATTTTTTCTTGTTGAAGTTTACTATACAGTCAAGGATTTGAGCCAGCATTGATAAAGTCTAAAGATTATAATATGACTTAATATGAATATTTGAATGAATTGACAGTTAAGTATTACTTGTTTGCAAGATTTAGATGTAAAGCTTACATTAATCTAGAATTTTCTCTGAGAGACATTGTATTGAAATTTGAAACGTCTGGTAACTAACAATACAAAGAAAGATACAGTTACCTTATTGAGAAAAATATTTTGGTCGCTGAAATAAGTAGTAGTAAGTAGATACCTACATGGTATCTAGTATTATATATCGAAATCTTGATTTGACCCTTGGTTGTTTAGCCAGTAGCTATGGTGAAGCTATTAGTGTAGTTATGTAATTATTTATGTGAGTCTTATCCAATACTTAGGTATTATACTTCGAATGATGTTCAGACATAGGAACTTAGTCGGAAGTCGGCTTTTGCAGTAGAATTCACTCACGATCGGAGAAATGGTTCCATAGATAGTTGTTTCTAAGTAGAAGATTAGTAACACTATTTATCCTTGTAGGAGGCCCGATGATCTTTCTACCAATTTCTGTCGCTAATGATATTGTATGAATTAGGTGCTCGATAGCATCATTGCTTGTTAATTTCAGCTACACATTCGAAGTCAATACTCATGGATTCTGATTTAGAACGTTAGAGAAACATAGCCGATATAGTTAATCATTCGACATTTGGAGTGTAGGAGATAAGTCTACATCCTGGTTACGCTTATGCTACTAATGAACAGCATCTGGTGACATGCTGTTTTATGAGATATGTATTGAATTGTTGATAATGTGGTACCGGGTATAAGTAGCGAGAAGGTGGAGTCGGTGACTTGTTCGATAACTAACGAGTAATTAGGTGGTTTCGAATTCGAATAAAAGTTGACGTATCAGTATATCGTAACGTACCTAGTAAGAGTTGAAGTTTTGGTATGTCGGGGTATGTGGAAGTTAAGGTTGTTTAACATTTGCAAAAGCTTAGAAAGAATTGGAGAGTCGTCCTCAGCGTTCGAATAACCTCTGATCTAATCTAAAGAGAGATACGTGGGAATACTGGTCGTCAGTTGTACTAGACGGAGTGATGGAAGGAGATTATTGTTTCAGGGTAGACAAGACAACTTCCGTCGTTAAAGAATAAGCGATGCTGAAGGTACATCGTTTCCTAGTTTCTTGAAATTGTTACAGGTCGTGTCTTATATTACACGATTTTTTCAGGGCATGTAACGTTTACTAGTTTCTTGAAATTGTTACAGGTCGTGTCTTATATTACACGATTTTTTCAGGGCATGTAACTCAACTGATCAAGGTATCTAAGTCTTTGGTAACGATAGATAGAAACTGAAGGATGGAGGTTCGATAGATACCTACCGCTCAAATTTGTTGATGTCTATAAGTTTGACAGGAATGAGATCGATAGCTGGTATAACCATCCTAACCTGTTTTAGTTATCGTCGGAAAAGGCAGTTTTTCTTTTGGTTGGGGAGGGTCTATCGAATATGTTGAGCCTGTCATTTCATTACCAGAGATCGGAGAGTGAGGGTGTTAAGATTGTGGAAGTAAACTACAAGCATTGATTTCGGGAATACTAGAAAGGCACAGAATAGCTTTGGTTCCCTTTATTCTAATAAATTAATTTATTTTGGTCTGTTTGTTCGGAGGTACTGAATTTGAACACCTTAATTATAATGTATGTACATGACTTAACAGCGAATGAAATAAAATGAACGAGATTTGATTTGTTGATTTGGACTTCGAAAAGTGAGAATAATTATTGATGTTGCGAAGGGATATAATTTGAGATGAAGCTTCGTAATGATATGGATGACGTCATTGACAATGAATGACTGTAACAATGAGTTAAGAGAGAATTTGCCATGATGGCCTGCAATTATACAGAAACATCGAAAGCTAAGTATATTTATAGATCTTAGTAAAGCTCACAATGGGTTTATGGATTTCTCTAGACAATTAATGTATATACATATAGGGATTGCCACGTGATATACGTGATGAGATCCATGTTGTGAATGTAAAATCTGAGCTCATCTTAGGTAAGGCGGAAATGGTACATCTTATCGAGGTGCGGCGGCTGCGGCTGCCGTGATCTCCCGTTCAGTTGCGAGACCCTGCTCGCTTATCGAAGTGCGGCTGGCTTCGGCCTCCGTGTACTTCACCATCTTTTCGGGACCCTGCCCGCATAGTATAAGCTTATCGAGGTGCAGCGGCGTTGGCCGCTGTGATCTCCCGTTCAGTTGCGAGACCCTGCTCGCTTATCGAAGTGCGGCTGGCTTCGGCCTCCGTGTACTTCACCATCTTTTCGGGACCCTGCCCGCATAGTAAAGCTTACCGAGGTGCTGCAGCTTTGGCTGTGGTGATCTCACGTTCTGTTGCGAGACCCTGCTCGCTTATCGAAGTGCGGTTGGTTTCGGCCTCCGTGTACTTCACCATCTTTTCGGGACCCTGCCCGCATAGTGCAGCTTAGCGAAGTGCGGATGGCTTTTGGCCTCCGGGTACTTCACCTCTCTCTTTTCGGGACTCTGCCCGCATAGGATTAGCTCATCGAAGTGCGGACGGCCTTTGGCCTCCGGGTACTTCACCTCTTTTCGGGACCCTGCCCGCATAGGACAAACTAACCGAAGTGCGGATGGCCGTTGGCCTCCGGGTACTTCACCTCTCTCTTTTCGGGACTCTGCCCGCATAGGAATAGGGCTTAGCGAAGTGCGGATGGCGTTTGGCCTCCGGGTACTTCACCTTCTTTTCGGGACCCTGCCCGCATAGTGCAGCTTAGCGAAGTGCGGATGGCTTTTGGCCTCCGGGTACTTCACCTCTCTCTTTTCGGGACTCTGCCCGCATAGTGATGTTTACCTTTGTCCGGCCGAGTAAGATGATGCTCCTCTCGATAGTAGAGAAATAATGAGATTGTTTGGAGAGTACTATACTTATGAAGATTGCTAGCACATACCTAGGTGATGCTCCTCTCGATAGTAGAGAAATAATGAGATTGTTTGGAGAGTACTATACTTATGAAGATTGCTAGCACAGACCTAGGTGATGCTCCTCTCGATAGTAGAGAAATAATGAGATTGTTTGGAGAGTACTATACTTATGAAGATTGCTAGCACAGACCTAGGTGATGCTCCTCTCGATAGTAGAGAAATAATGAGATTGTTTGGAGAGTACTATACTTATGAAGATTGCTAGCACAGACCTAGGTGATGCTCCTCTCGATAGTAGAGAAATAATGAGATTGTCGGGAGAGTACCATGCTTATAGAGCTTTCTAGCACAGACCTAGGTGATGCTCCTCTCGATAGTAGAGAACTCTTGATAGTAAAGAACTCTCGATAGTAGAGAACTCTTGATAGTAAAGAACTCTCGATAGTAGAGAACTCTTGATAGTAGAGAAAGTAAGTAGATGGAAGATTTGATTGTCGGGGAAATATTTACTTAACTAAATAACATGTAAACAGGATTTATGAATAAATTGAATGAATATATGAATATGAATGCCATACTTGTAGAGCTTGTTACGAAAATGGCGCAGTCGGTAAGGTGATTAAAACATGAACAAACAAAATTTAAGACAATTGAATATATTTGGATATAGATATAATAAGATAAGAAAAAATAAGAATATAATTGGAGTTAAAGAATAATGGAGTCCGTGCTTACACCTCCGTTGTGAAAATGTGACGAATATGACGTTGGGTGATTTGTGTGAATCCTGAGAGAAGTGGAAAAGGGGGTTCAGAATATATTCCAAGGCCTGTGAACTGAATAAGAAATCCGAAGAGATACAGATGAATATATTTACATGTCGTGGGAGAACAGTGCCGTGAGATTGTCAAACAAAGTCCTACTAAGTGCTTGACGTTGGATCTCTGTGTTTAATTGATGCGCTCCTCGTGCTTTTGAGAAGCTTTCTTGTACAGACCTAAGAGAGGCTCAGTTTCAGTACCTACCGTAATAAGCGAGACCCACGCTAATAAGCTAGTATCGGAATAAGTTTATTTGCCACATAAGCTAATAGCGTGCAAGTTTGAAGTTTTTTATCCGTAACTTAGTAAATGAATTGAAAGAAAACCTTGTAGTGAGTGGGAAAAATAAGGTCAAGGAATGGGAAATGAGTGTTCTAGATCTAAGCACAACTGTGCCAACTTGGGAAGTTGTTTGCCTAGTCTTATCTCTAATGGTCGTCAGGAGGGTCTTAAAGGATGACGTCCTGTGACGTAGCTTCTTTTGGCTTTCCAGTGTTGCGGCCAACCACTTCGAGATGACTTCACTTCTTTTGGAGTGGGGAGTGTCGCGACATCTGGCAGTTGATATCGCGAAGACTTTAACTCGTGGTCGGAACGTGTAGTGACGCCTTAAGATTATTTGCACTGGCAAGGTTATGATATAGTTGTGACTGTGGGTAGACTAAAGTGGGAGTTTTGGAGCATTTAATCGTTTGTTCCGTGGAAAAAGCCTCATTTTATCATGGAGCGGCAGCGAAGGTCGAAGAAGTCTACGGAGTTCTCGCCAAGGAGCCGGGGGCTACGCAGGTGGTCTCTGAAAGCTAAGTGTCTTAGTTTCTTAGTACTTTATTTGTTCTATGAAGATTTATTTGCTCTGATATAATTGTGTGCTATAATCTACATATTCTAAAGGTTTTATACTAGAACTATTTCCTGAATCCTGTGTTACTTAATGACAATTAACCATCGCGATAACATGCTACAGTAGCCTGAGAACATAGTTACTTCTGATAGATAATATGCCCTAGTCATGATGACAGTATATAGGGGAGGTACCTCCATAGTTTCTCGGTCGAAGGGCGAGAACTAGATACAGTAATATAGTGTACACACCTTATGTGGCTAACCCTAGTGAAGGAACGACTATTCGTATATTTAGGAGAAGACGTGGTACAACTCCAGTTGTTCAGTAGGTAGAACTTATATGTGCTAAGTTTCTAAGGCCTACGTGACAGGTGTGTCATGGTTATCTTTATAACCACAGATGGTAGACGCGAGCGTCACCGTGCGAGTGCCGCGAGCGTCATCGTCTAGAAAAGCGAAGCAGATATCCGTGGACTGCAGAGATGATTCAAGGTAGGATTCAGATTATCCTTCCTATGTCCACATATAAACCCTTTCGCGGCGCCCTCTAACTTTGCGCAGCCTAACTGTATTTGTACCGGTTACATTCCCATATAAAGAGAGGGCGTTCGCGACAACTTGTAAAAAAAATTACTCATTTAATTTGGTGATAAACAACCCATAATAATATGCTAACGTTGCTTATGTTTCGCAAATTTATTAATTATGGATTATTCAACACAATACATGCAATAAACAATTAAAATACACGCGTTTTAACTAAATTTCACTCTTATCTTTAACTTACCTTGTTTTATTTGGTGATACCGTTACGGCATCAAACGTTTGAAAATGATAACTTTTTGACCGGCTTTCACAACATACTGTGAAAAAACTATACAAGTTTTGTTAAAAACGATAACTGATATATCAAATATAATGTCTTTTTACTTCACTGTCAACTTTTTATACAAATCAATGCACTTTTAGTATTTAAAAACTAATTGTAAACGCAGAACCAGTTTATACATGTCCGCGCGGCGCCGAAATGACGTCTCGTGCGAGAAATTTGAAAATATTAACTATCTCGCTCTCGCAATTTGACCCACGAGAATGCAAACGAAAAAACAACTTAATGCTCTGTACTAAGGTTGCATTTAAAAGGCCCTAATTCACTAGCTTTATTCGGTAGCGTCCTTCAAAACATGTATAACCGAATGAGGCGTGTCACCGAATTATGCGAGTTTACCCTACTGGGCGTTTTCACTCAAATGTGCGCCTTTTCCTTTTTTGAAGTGGAGACTTCTTTGCTCGCGTTCTTGTATACGGGTACAGTTCATAATTCATAATTCATTTATTGCTTTTCCATGTAGTTTTACAATAGGTCTTAAATTACAATTATGTGCTAATACATGACCCTGGTAGGGCACAGCAATAACTTATAACTAAAACAAATTTATACCACTTAACACAGCGGTATTATTATAAACTAGCTGTTGCCCGCGACTTCGTCCGCGTAGAACTTATACTTAGAAAATATAATGCAAACAAACTTCTACTTACCATCTTAAGGGATGATTTCCGAGGCAAAAACTATTCTATATCCTTCGAAGGGTCTCAAATTATCTCTATACCAAATTTCATCTAGGTACATGGATTTTATCCAAACTTTCACCCCCTATTTCATACCCTTAGGGAATGATTTTCGGGATAAAAACTATCTAATATCATTCTTCGGGACTCAAACGACCTTTATACCAAATTTCATCTAAACGGGATTCATCCAAATTTTCACCCCCCATTTCACCCCCTTAGGGAGTGATTTCCAGAATTAAAACTATCCTATGTCCTTTCCCAGGACTCAAGCTATCTCTATACCAAATTGTATTAAAATGGGTTCCATCTAGTGTTGTGAATTTAAGCTTCGAGGCATAAACTACAAGACTCGAGTCGCGACTGCTGAATCTAGACGCCTTGAACCTTAAAGCCTCGAACGTATAAGCCTGAATTTAAAAGGCTCGTGTTGCTGCTTACGAGCACAGAAACCTCGAGTCTTTAGACCTCAAGTTTTAAAGCCTCCTAATCTTCGAAGGTTTAAGTCTATAAGGTTTGGAGCATGTAAAAGTTTTAAAAGCTTTTAAAAAATCAGATCAATCTGTGACATACTTGATATATATAGAGGCATTACTTTTCTTATATTATTAATAAATCAAATCGTGTCATATATTTTCAATATGTTTTTTTTTAATGTACAACATGTAATGTTAAGTACATTCAAGTGTAAAAATATAATTGCATACAACTTACTCCAAATATAATAATAATTACTTAAAATTCACGGAATTGTTATTAGTCGAACCAAATGTCAATAATATTTTCTGCCTATATATAATATTTAGCGCTCAGTGTTTGAGCTCTTAACGCTTGACTCAGGCCTTTGAGGTTCGGGACGCTTGAGCGTTCAATAAATGAGTTTTGAAAGCTTGAGCTCTGTATGAAGGCTAAGTCTTCAAGACTTACTCTTAAGAGCTCATAAAAAGCTTGAGTCGTTAAGGTTCTGAACCGTATTTGAGCTCAAACATTCAACGCTCAAGTCTTCAAAGCTTGAACCTTCAAGGTTTGCGAGTCTTTAAGGTTCGAAAGTCTTCAAGACTAGGCTTCTTACAACACTAGTTCCATCCGAATTTTCACCCCTAATTTCACCCCCTTGGGGGGTGATTTCTGGGGTAAAAACTATCCCATGTCCTTTTCCAGGACTTAACCTATATCTACACCAAATTTCATCAAAATAGATTACATCCAAATTTTCACCCCCCCTTTTCACCCCCTTAGGGGATGATTTCCGGGATAAAACCTATTATATGTCCTTCCCCGGGACTAAAACTATTAATTTACCAAATTTCATCTAAATCGGTGCAGCGATTTAAGTAGCTCATTACAAATTTCCACCCCCAATTTCAGCCCCTCAGATATAAAAACCACCCTTTGTCCTTCCGCGGGGCTCAAACTATCTGTATACCAAATTTCATCAAAATCGGTTCAGCGGTTTAGGCGTGAAGAGGTAACAGACAGACAGACACACTTTCGCATTTATAATATTAATATGGAAGTATGGATTATTACAGGATTAAACGAACTTACCTGAAGTGAAGTTCTATCCTGATTATATGAATTAATTAGTCCGAGGTATTTATTTGTAGTACTCGCTTCGCGTAGCCTTGTGACGCGATCTTCAAAGCCTAGATAAAAAAAATAAAAACACAACTGGCAACATTATTGCCACCATAAACTCATTTAGTTCAGAGTTAATTAGAGAAAACTAGGGAACAAGTTAACCATCATGTTAATCTTGGGAGGGAGGGAGCTTCCTACCTCGGACTAATTAATTCATATAATCAGGATAGAACTTCACTTCAGGTAAGTTCGTTTAATCCTGTAATTATATTCTTAATTAGTCCGAGGTATTTATTTGTAGATGTTTAGAGGACATCAATAGTCATTATAATATTATTAATATATATATATATATATATTTACTTCTGAAAAGTACCAATCTCGATCATTATTCTTACTGTATATTAACTAAGAGCAGTAAGAGTATCAAGTTTTAGTACTAACTTAGTACAATAATTTTTAAACAAGAAATAAAAAATTCAGGTTGTTAACAACTTAGAGATCACTACACTAAACACTTCTATATTCCTTACTGTACTTATAATACTCCATGAGATCTTAACTATCCAGTAAATTACCAGATAAAAAGTTTAAACTTGAAATAAACCTTTAATTTTAATACTTAATTAAGATATGAACTTTTTGAATATTACAATTCTTAATGTTTCTTAATTATGAAGATAACCATACTATGTATCAGTCAATCAACGGAACCACTGCTCCGGTCTGTAGGTACTATACAGGAAACAGTTGTCTGTTGCAAAAATAAAATAAAATTTCAATCTCCAGGCAAATAGTACTTGATCACTATTATTATTAGCTAAAGGCATTATAATGATTAGCGAATGTGAAAGATCTCGTGGAACATCCTACCGTCTTCAATATGCTATCGACAGTGAGGCGTGAGTGAGTGAGTTATCTAAGAGCTCTAGATGACGAAGCATGTCTGGTAGAGTGTGTTGAGAACCTAGACATATCAATTCCACTATCCTTCATAATCTGTCTGAGCCACCTAATGATAGTTTCGGTAGAGGCTTCTTTGAAAGGCCTTTTAAAAGTTTGAAAAAGATTTTTGAGTAAGGGGTTCTATATCCGGAATGTTTGAGTTATTTTTAAATATTTAATTAGAGTCTTGGCTGGGCACATCTCTGGCTTATTGTTCAAATAAGGTATGACTAATTTGGTTGAAGGTCTCCTTGGTCCTGAGGTCCTTAATAGGTCTGTAATAATAATTGTAATACTACAGGGGTAATTTCTATATTTTTGGGTTTAACGTGAAAAAGAGTTTGTACTCTTTGCCCTGTTGCTGTTGCCAAGATTAGCCACATAGCCGCCTTTTTAGTGATAACTTCTAATTGTGAATAATATATGGGATGCAAATTTCCTACATATAACACTATAACTCTGGGTTCCAAATGTTATCATATTTGGGTTTTGTGGTTGTTTGAGACTTAGGGGTCTTAGTTGAAATGATGAAGACATAGATTATCTAGACTTCTGTAATTCTTGTTGTTTACAATGTTGTATATAAAAAAAATAATGTATGGACAAACGTTTCACTCGTTCATCTGTACCTAATGCGGCCGCCAATTATTAGGCATAGAGCTGAACGATGGCAGTTGAGAGATTGATAAGAATAACCTTTTCAAAGCAATCTGTCAAGTATGAAATAATGGTGGGAATTGATGCACTATATACATAAATATTATGACATTTGCTATACATATATGTCCCCCATTGGCGTAAACAGCTCTTGTATTGTTTTATGGAATTATTTGATAGAAAAACCATCATTATATTTACTGAACGATCGGAAATTAAACTTCTTTTAAATTAAACGCTTCCCTGATAATATGCATGCAGCCAGGGTAAGTTGAGCCTGAAGTGGGTACAGTGTTAAAACTTGTGATGGCCATAGTGGAAATACTAAAAAATCCATGTAGCTCTTCTTCCTTTCTGATTATCCTTAGTAATATTCCAAAAAAGGCCTAAAAGAAGGAAGAGTTCCATTTGATCGTAAAAGCATCAATGTTCCAGGCAAATGGATCCCTTTGCCATGATATATACTCGTATTTGCTGCATTTATGATTAGTTCGTAATGCGAACCAATCCACTTCCGGGGTGCTAAAATGTTCAGTAATCGAATTAAAAAGACTCTGTGAGAGTTCCCATTCTGTATCGATGTTAAAGTTGCGAGACTGAAAAGTCTGCCTCTATATTTTCTTTCGATTTTATGTAAGATGCAAAGGTCCAAAGACTTGTAGCCTCACACCATTTTCATATTTTCCTGGCAATATCGTTAAGTAAGGGGTATTGCACCCCTCTCATATGATTAATATAGGCTATAGCCGTTGTGTTATCTATTCTAAGGAGTATCTCTTTATTTTGGTGTTAATTGGCAAAACATCTAAATAAAACAAAAAATGCTGCCAGCAATTCTAGATAAATAATATGTTGATCTCTCTCCCATTCGATCCAGTTACCCTGTGTAATTTTGCAATTAAAATGCCTTCCCTGCCAGGGAAGCATCTGAATATATTTCTAAAGCAAAATTGTATTGTTTCACATGACTATTTTTTGTCAAATTTCTTTAACTTGTTTATTAATATTCATATCTTCTTCCAAAATTGTCATTATGATACGAGTATTAAGTAATACTAAGTTACCTAATAATCTAGCAAATTCTCTGATAGTAAGTACATGATTGAATCTCTAAGAAGTCTTGTATTAGGGAATGTATTCTATTTCGTTTCTTTAATGTGGGGCTTAATGTCATATTTCTGAAATTAATTATGAAAACCTAAGTATTCTCTTTCCTGACATGGAAAGGCGCAATTTTTTCTGTATTAATTATGAAACCTAAACATTTTAATATGCTGCAAGTTGTCTGTGTATTAGTTAGACATTCATCAAAAGTACTTCAGAGGCAAAATATGTTGTCTAGATATATGACAATTCTAATGCCCCGACTTCTTATATATTCAATCGATGGCTTCCAAAGTTTGGTGAAAACTAGTGGGACACAGGATATACTGAACGGGAGGCAGTTAAACTTATACATCTTTTTGTTAAACAAAAACCTTAAATATTTTTTGTGCATGTCACTAATAGGCACCAAATAATATGATGCATGTTTTAAGTCAATGGTGTTTTTGATCACAATAGATCAGCGATGGTCGCAGTGATATAAGGGCTTTGACAGCCCGAAAGCCAATACCAGAAGTCAACGGTGCACATAAAAACATCTTTTATGATTAATTTGCACTAAGTCCTGACATTTTCAAGTGATTTTTCTTGACAAATTGGTTCTAACATTTAAATTCAGAATAATTCTATGTGTGTCATCATTCTTAAGTATTGTAAAAATACTGGATAGGAAATGTTTATCACATGGCTGGCATTGGGTTTGTTGGACTATTCATAAAAGTAATAGAGTATCTCCTTTTATCCAGATTAATATTGTTGTCTTTTGCAATATTTGACCAACATTCATAAAAATAAATGAGTCGAGCAGCAAAGTTTACCTTTATGGGTACTTGGCACAACTTCCCCGGTTGACTGGTCATGGTCGTTGGGCTGGTCTCGCTTGTTGTGCTGGACGAGGACAATTGCGATGATGCAGCTTGTATGGTTGTCCGTGTCTGGCTTGATATGGACCTGGTTTGTAATGGGCATGGCGTGCCATGTTTCTTGTCTGCAAATTTTTGGGCCTGGTTGTTCTGGCGCCTGGGCTAAGCTATCAGCAAGCTTTTTGAGACATTCTTCGGTTTAAGGATATTGATTGTGCGTTTTATTGCAGAGAAGTTTTAACTGATTCTTCTTATTGAGAGTATAAAAATTCAGACCTTTTATTCTTTTTGAGACAATGACTTGTCGAGTTGCGGTACAATAAATTTTCTGCCGATCTGCATGTATTGGTGGTGTAATGTGTAATGTTAAACTGAGTAATCTTAAACTGTCACTGAGGTTCTTTATGACCTCCAATTTGTCAGTCTTGTTTGGTTAATTTGTTAATTGACTGTGTAATTAGGGCAATGCCCTGGCCCAGGTCCTGTTGTCTATTCTTTAACATGTTGTCTCATTGAGACGTAGAGCAAACACGCGTTGCTTGCTATTTAAAGCAATCTGGAAAACTCACTGTTTAGCTTTGGTACATCGAGCAGTTTTGCATTCTTCGGGATCTTTATTTCTCCCGGTTATCATATACCTCCTTGTCAAGACCATCGGTCAGTATACCAGTAATTATCTTTATTATTCCAGGGTTTATCTCCTCTCCATATAAATCTGAATGTTTACTTCCCTGTCCGATGGCTTCAAGGATATCCTGTGGCAGCACATCTCTTGCTGTGGATCTAGCTGGCAGTGCTCCTCTTCTGATAACTCAGATTTATCTGGTGCATTTCTCTCACAAAAAACTGAAAAAACCACCTGCGGATCTTCAGGATCATAAGCTGAAATTGCTTGTATTTAATAAGTGAAGTTATTCCAGATTTTCAGTTCAGGCTCACTCGGGTATAACAACCCATATTTTAGAGACAAACTTTCCAACAGAAAGAGTAAAAATGATGGAGAAAAACCGTCCGTTTTATTTATAATATGTGACTGTCGTAACGTATATCCTCTTATCCCAACGGGAGAAGCAAACTTATCGACACTCAAAAGGACCGTAGCCTCCGCGAGGTTATGATATAATTTATTATCTTTCTGCCAGCAATCAAATCATCTCAACGAGATCTTCTTTCCCCGCGGGACAATAAACATATTATGTAATATAAATCAGATTATCCCAACGGGAGAATCACATTTCGGCACTCGAAAAATCGGTAACGGAAGAGGTATGATAAAAACAATGCCGTTTCAACCACAAAAAACCACTTTATCTCAACGAGATCTTCTTTTTCCCGCGGAAAAAGGGACATAATGTATCACATTATGTCAAGTATCCCAACGGGAGATATAATTTTCGGCACTCGAACAATCGGGAACCATTGAGGTTATGATAACAACAATGCCGTTTTCCACATCAAAAAACCACTATCTCAGAGAGATCTTCTTTTCCCAACGGAAAAAGGGGGCATAATGTATCACATTATGTCAAGTATTAAGGCATCTTGTGTGAAAATACTGAAAAAACATACGCTAAAGTCACTTCCATGGCGGGGCTTCTTTATATTTTTCAATTTTACTTTCTAGTCGTCGTATTTTTAGCAACTTTCTTTCCTCGTTTGTATTTTTTGCCTTTATAGGCATGATTAAATTAATCACGATCTGAAAAACTTAAAAAAGCACTGAAAAAACTGGTTTTTTCACGTTGAACAATCTTCAACTCTTTCGCGTTGAAGGCGCGGGAAAACGAATGAGTTTATGGTGGCAATAATGTTGCCAGTTGTGTTTTTATTTTTTTTATCTAGGCTTTGAAGATCGCGTCACAAGGCTACGAGAAGCGAGTACTACAAATAAATACCTCGGACTAATTAAGAATATAATTAGAATGGATAGTATGGGTTCTTTCCGCTTGTCTTCCAAATAGAGGTGTAGCTGTAGACTCACTTTAAAAGAAAGAAGAAACGAAAAACTCATTCAAATATCTCAAAAAATTACGAAGCTACAACCGTTTTAATGTCGCTTGTTAGAGTGAGAAAACGATCAGGGACCGTGACGTCACGATCCTCGAGCGCCATAGTACAAAACAATCGTTTCATTATAAAGGTGCGTTTTGCGGAAAAGAGACGCAACAAACCCCTCTTAAAACTTTATACACTTATAACTTAGTGATTTGATTACCTATACGAGTATAGCATCTTGCGTTGTTTTTTTTCGAGATAATACAACATTATGATTATTTTGTTTAGTGTCTACATCCCTATTTTCGATAAGATAAGATAAAATAAGATTTCTTTATTGTCAGAACTGTGTACATTTAGTTGTTTTGGGTAAAATAAAGTCCAACAGCTTGCCCATTTCGGACGTACAATATTAAACTTAAAGCTAGTCAAATATACTAAAACAATAACAACAATAGTATTTCCAAATAATTTTAACCATATTCACACATAAAATATTAATTTAGATCTATCCGACATCCGTATTTTCTTTTAAACCACGAACTTCGGAATTCGAAAATATTAGGGTATCTCTATCTCTATCGCACTAACAAATGACAGGAATGCAGATATATTATACGAACTTCGAGTTTCAGTTTTCGTGGTTTGGCTGAATACGCAAAGAGCGCGCGCGCGTTCGATTCAAAAAAACCAAGTTTATATTGTTCGAATTTGTTGTTACATTTGTAGAAATAACGCCTTAATTCGACATTTGCGCATATAAGTTCGCATATCAAAATCGATTAATTTTATATTTGCTTTTGGTACCTATGTGTCTCGTCAATGTATATCGTAGACGGGATTAAAATTATTAATAGGCGAAAGAAAGGCAAAGAAATTCCGCCATTTTGTCCGTAGTATTTCTTATTAGTCTGTGATTTTGACGTTTCTTTTAGCTGACAGATGTGGCGGCGATATACTTTAAGAATAATGAATGAAAAATTAAATGAAGTCGTATATTACGGAAAATTAATTAATTGTCGCAGTCGGATAAAAACTATCCTAAGTTGCAGCTGGAATAATAATGTACCTATATAAAATGTTTCATATTTTTAATCTCCACTTATAATAAATCTCTAAATTAAAAAAAGAATCAGCCAGTTTGAAACTAAGCTTTCTGTGGTACGAATGTTCTCAGCATCCCATGGACGGAAAAATATGAAACATTTTATATAGGTACATTATTATTCCAGCTGCAACTTAGGATAGTTTTTATCCGACTGCGACAATTAATTTATTTTCCGTAATATACGACTTCATTTAATTTTTCATTTATTATTCTTAAAGTATATCGCCGCCACATCTGTCAGCTAAAAGAAACGTCAAAATCACAGTAATAAGAAATACTACGGACAAAATGGCGGAATTGCTTTGCCTTTCTTTCGCCTATTAATAATTTTAATCCCGTCTACGATATACATTGACGAGACACATAGGTACCAAAAGCAAATATAAAATTAATCGATTTTGATATGCGAACTTATATGCGCAAATGTCGAATTAAAGGCGTAATTTGTACAAATGTAACAACAAATTCGAACAATATAAACTTGTTTTTTTTGAATGGCACGCGCGCGCGGTCCTTGCGTATTCAGCCAAACCACGAAAACCGAAACTCGAAGTTTGTATATCTGAGGGCCTACCGCGAACGGCGTTCGAAGTTTTCCCTCTCTGTCGCACTTATGTACGAACTTGTAAGTATGACAGAGAGGGGAAACTTCGAATGCCTTTCGCGGTAGGCCCTCTGCATTCCTGTCATTTGTTAGTGCGATAGAGATAGAGATACCCGAATATTTTCGAATTCCGAAGTTCGTGGTTTAAAAGAAAATACGGATGTCGGATAGATCTAAATTAATATTATATGTGTGAATATGGTTAAAATTATTTGGAAATACTATTGTTATTATTGTTTTAGTATATTTGACTAGCTTTAAGTTTAATATTGTACGTCCGAAATGGGCAAGCTGTTGGACTTTATTTTACCCAAAACAACTAAATGTACACAGTTCTGACAATAAAGAAATCTTATTTTATCTTATCTTATCGAAAATAGGGATGTAGACACTAAACAAAATAATCATAATGATGTATTATCTCGAAAAAAAAACAACGCAAGAGGCTATATAGGTAATCACTAAGTTATAAGTGTATAAAGTTTTAAGAGGGGGTTTGTTGCGTCTCTTTTCCGCAAAACGCACCTTTATAATGAAACGATTGTTTTTTACTATGACGCTCGAGGATCGTGACGTCACGGTCCCTGATCGTTTTCTCACTCTAACAAGCGACATTAAAACGGTTGTAGCTTCGTAATTTTTTGAGATATTTGAATGAGTTTTTCGTTACTTCTTTCTTTTGAAGTGAGTGTACAGCTACACCTCTATTTGGAAGACAAGCGGAAATAATCCATACTATCCATACTAATAATCCATACTTCCATACTAATATTATAAATGCGAAAGTGTGTCTGTCTGTTACCTCTTCACGCCCAAACCGCTGAACCGATTTAGATGAAATGAGCCCCGGGGAAGGACAAAGGGTAGTTTTTATATCTGAGGGGCTGAACTGGGGGGGGGGGGTGGGGGGGGTGTGAAATTTGGATGTAATCTATTTTGATGAAATTTAGTGTAGATATAGGTTAAGTCCTGGGAAAGGACATGGGATAGTTTTTACCCTAGAAATCATCCCCTAAGGGGGTGAAATTAGGGGTGAAAATTCGGATGGAACCCATTGTAATACAATTTGGTATAGAGATAGCTTGAGTCCTGGGAAAGGACATAGGATAGTTGTAATTCCGGAAATCACTCCCTAAGGGGGTGAAATGGGGGGTGAAAATTTGGATGAATCCCGTTTAGATGAAATTTGGTATAAAGGTCGTTTGAGTCCGAAGAATGACATTAGATAGTTTTTATCCGAAAATCATTCCCTAAGGGTATGAAATAGGGGGTGAAAGTTTGGATAAAATCCATGTACCTAGATGAAATTTGGTATAGAGATAATTTGAGACCCTTCAAAGGATATATAATAGTTTTTGCCTCGGAAATCATCCCTTAAGATGGTAGAAGTTTGTTTGCGTTATATTTTCTAAGTATTAAGTTCTACGCGGACGAAGTCGCGGGCAACAGCTAGTAAATAATAAATAAATAAATATTTGCGGACAATCTTACACAAATCAACCTAGTCCCAATCTAAGCAAAGCTTGTACTATGGGTACTAGACGACGATATAGATACTTATATAGAGAAATAAATACTTAAATACATAGAAAACATCCATGACTCAGGAACAAATATTCGTGCTCATCACACAAATAATTGCCCTTACCGGGATTCGAACCCAGGACCTCTTGCTTTGTAGGCAGGACGTAGGCGGTCGTCAATTATAAGATACAAACTGGATCAATATATTTTATGTCAAAAACATAATGCTACTTATGAATGTCTCTGACTACGCTTATTATAAATGGAGATAATTAATGACTAAATGTTAAAGTTCAAAATGTATCACGTGACTTCCGGAATAACTTTTTGTAGAGATTTTATTTATTTGCCAATAGTTGTTAATCACAAAATGTTATTTAGTTTATGTGGCGGACATGAAAATAATGCTAAAATGACCGCCATTTTCAATGTATCGCGAGTCAAATGAGCTACGTCAGTCAATGTTGCCATATATACCGATTTTTCTGTACTTATACAGATTTTAGTGAATTAATTCAGATATATTAGGGTTCCATAGCCAACAAAGAAGTATCCCACTTAAACTTAATTAACGGTTGTATCTCCGACACAACCCGCTTCTTTTATCTCAGAATTGAGTTGTTTTTTTTTTTTTTCTGTTCAGAATCATGGGCACTCTTAATCCCGATAAATAAAAAACGTGTCCTCAGTTTTTTATTCCACTATGTGACGTTTTTTTCATACATTCTGTATGGATCGTCAATCGTCACATAGTGGAATCCTAAAAAATTATGGGAAAACTGGGGATACTTTTTTCTTTATCGAAATCAAGAGTGATTCTGTGTTAACGATTCTGAACCGAAAAAACCAAAAAAATCTAAATTCTGAGAAAAAGTTGAAGTACTACTTCAAAGAAGGAAGGCAAAAAATATGCCTAATGACGAAAATCCCATTCAGATATCTCAAAAAATTACAAAGCTACAATTGTTTCAATGTTGCTTGTTAGAGAGATAAAACACTAGAGGATTTTTGTTAATGAATAAACCTTTCTGGCCAGATGAAATTCAATAATATCTCAAGGTCGTAAATATTTAATTAAAATGCCGTTATTTCCTGATGCATATATTTTTGGATTCAGGTAGTAAGTCTCCAAATTTGTGTACTCAAACATGTTTTCATTATAAAAATACTGATAGCATTTTTTGCTTACGGGTTGAAAAAAATCCTAACTTCCGGTTCATAGAATTATTGATTTCAATAGTAAAAGTTTTTTTAAATAACATATAAAAGCTGTATTCAAATAATTAGCCTGATATTGAATTATTTCCAAAAAAAACCGTAATTTTCTCAGGGTAGTGGGTAAAAAGTAAGCTTCATATCGTGTAATTTTTACACGTGGCGTGAAATCACTCTCTGGGGCTTAGACTCCAGTTTCCACTCGCCTCGGTAACGGAGAATACCTTTCTGATCAGAGTAAATCTCAATAAACCTCTAGCTAGCGGATACCAGTAACACAAAGAAGCATACTATACAAAAAAAACCGGACAATTTGTAGGTACAGTCGCCATCACATACATCGGAGCAAACAAGCACGTCACAAACATCGGAACACACCTCTATTTTCAAGGCATTAGGGTGCATGTGCCGATATTTTTGAACACCTATAGTGTACCTATGTATGTGATGGCGACTGTACCTACTTTAATCTGCGATTGATTACGTACTTTAAATAAAGACTATATTTTTACGATTTCATTACAAATGTATAGTTTTCACATTTTTCCTGTACTTGTAGTACTTAAATAAGACGATATTACATGCCAAATTTCATAGTTCTAGGACAAACGGAAAAAGGCCTATAAATTTTGATTCCCTCGAGTGTCGAAATATACGTTTTTGTACTCGACGATTAAAATCTGTGTATTAAGATTTCATAGAGAATACTGCAACGTCACTCTTTTCATAGTTGAAGTCCATGTTACTGTCGAAACAATCGAAATACTGTTTCGATACGCTCCAGACAACCGAAAAAAAATTGAAAATAGAACTAAAATAAATTCGACCAATCACGTGGCTGCTTTACCGAACTGTAATGAATTGGACCAATAGAATCGCTTTGATTATTGAGTTTACTCGTTGATGTCGTACGCTCGTTCATGTCTCTTAAGATATCAACGAGCGTACGAGCGATAGGCTGCACTTCGTTTCAACAGTATCGAGTTTGTTTATTTAGTTCAGTTGACTCGTAGAAAATTAATTTTAATGAACTCGTACACAAAGTAATGTTGACAATAGTGTTATAATCAAGCTTTTTAATCTCGTTAAATACTCGACTAAAAGCTCTCTATTATAACACGATTGTGAAAAATACTATTTTACGGCATAAACAGCCGTATCTTTTATTTAAGTAAACATAGAAATTAGAAGTTTGATTTTATGAGTTCAGCTTTTTAGGGATTCCGTAGCCAACAAAAAAAGGAACCCTTACAGTTTCACCAAGTCCGTCTGTCTGCGGCTTGTGAATGCAAAGTTAACGAGTAATAGTATTATTTAATAGTCGACCATCTAGGAAAAGCAAACTTTGACGAACTGGCAGCTACTGAACCCTTCATTGCACATCGTGGCCCGATATGCACTAGCACGTGACCTTTTAAGGTGCGGAACCAAATGAAAATTCCATTAAAGTATAAGTATTATATAATATTATTTATATAAATAAAATTCATCATCTCTGTTATTAAAACATGCAACCTCTTCAGTTAAATATTCAGTCCTAATCCTGCCTTTTGGTTGCGACGTCGCTCACGAGCGAGAAAATATTCTCTGCCGTGAACCGCTTGTGTACGTCTATGTAGTCCCGGCACGTCACACCGCACTCCTGGCGATACAATCACACTTTAATTACTATTTTAGTTCCGAAATAATTGCCTTACATAACTTGGGTTACACCTACTTAGGTGTTTATATTCGGTATAACTGAATCTGTTCATGTGGTAACTACCTTAATCTTCTAATGAGAAGAGAGTGTGAGAGGGGTAACAGGCATAAAATAGCGAAACGGACGTTAAACTGAGTTATAACGTCACACAAACATACACACACCAACACCGTGTATCTCTTTTTTTTTCGATGTGGAAATGCTTTTGGCTTTACCCACAGATGTATGAATATAAGGAGATCGGACATGGCGGCCGATTTGTATAGAGTGAGCCTGTCGCAAGTACATTAACCCACACAACGCCCAAGTAATTGACAAGACAAAGCACGCACACATCTAAAACACACACTCTTGTATACCTACACGCTTATTTGACAATAAACGCGCATCATATCAGGCATTTTGGGAGCAGTATGGCAGTATGGCAGTGTATGCCCATTGAGCATACAGCTGCGACACGGCCGCCGGCGGCTTGTCCTCTCTCTAGTATTCTATGCTCTGAGGCTTACCCCCGGTTGGGAAATCGGGGGTTATGTGGGACTCATCTTTATTGCCGACTGTACTTTTTTTCACAGTAATCAACACAAACAAACTAACTAACATAATACACTGCATGCTACATAAAAGCTTTTAAACATTCTTATTTGGTGCCTCCGCGATAGATAGGTACATTTTCAACGAAATTTACCACCTACCATTCCGAAGAACGTCTGCATCCAGTTTTGGTACATTACGCTCAAACTCTTGTCGGCAACGCAATTCTTTATTATTAGCTTAGTGCCAGTCTGAAAAGGGAAAATAACACAATCTTATAAATATAATTAATATAATTTACTTTAGAAATCCCATAATCAAAACTGGATTTTGTTGACAACAGGACCCATCTGGAAGTATAAGCTTACAAACAAAAAAAAAACGAATCAGTTCATAAACTACCGAGTTATCGCTTAACAAACACACAAAAAAGAAAAAAAAAAATACAGATGAATTGAGAACCTCCTCCTTTGTTGAAGTCAGTTAATAAAAAAGCTGACTGCGCTATTCTTCATACAGGCACATATCCACTGCACCCACCTAAACTGCTTTCCGCGGGCAAATCTCATGCATTTGCTCTCGGAAAGCATAAAAACCGGCCAAAAGCGAATCGGACTCGCGCACGAAGGGTTCCGTACAAATATTATTATCTACTAGCTGTTGCCCGCGACTTCGTCCGCGTAGAACTTAATACTTAGAAAATATAATGCAAACAAACTTCTACCATCTTAAGGGATGATTTCCGAGGCAAAAACTATTCTATATCCTTTGAAGGGTCTCAAATTATCTCTATACCAAATTTCATTCAGGTACATGGTTTTATCCAACTTTCACCCCCTATTTCATACCTTAGGGAATGATTTTCGGGAACTATTAATGTCATTCTTCGGGACTCAAACGACCTTTATACCAAATTTCATCTAAACGGGATTCATCCAAATTTTCACCCCCCCATTTCCCCCCCTTAGGGAGTGATTTCCGGAATTACAACTATCCTATGTCCTTTCCCAGGACTCAAGCTATCTCTATACCAAATTGTATTAAAATGGGTTCCATCGCAACTTTCACCCCTAATTTCACCCCCTTAGGGGATGATTTCTGGGGTAAAAACTATCCCATGTCCTTTCCCAGGACTTAACCTATATCTACAGCAAATTTCATCAAAATAGATTACATCCAAATTTTCACCTCCCCCCCCCCTTTTTCACCCCCTAGGGGATGATTCCGGGATAATACCTATTATTTGTCCTTCCCCGGGACTCAAACTATTTATATACCAAATTTCATCTAAATCGTGCAGCGGTTAAGTAGCTCCATACAAATTCCACCCCCAATTTCAGCCCCTCAGATATAAAAACTACCCTTTGTCCTTCCCCGGGGCTCATTTCATCTAAATCGGTTCAGCGGTTTAGGCGTGAAGAGGTAACAGACAGACACACTTTCGCATTTATAATATTAGTATGGAAGTATGGATTATTAGTATGGATAGTATGGATTATTTCCGCTTGTCTTCCAATAGAGGTGTAGCTGTAGACTCACTTCAAAAGAAAGAAGAAACGAAAAACTCCATTCAAATATCTCAAAAAATTACGAAGCTACAACCGTTTTAATGTCGCTTGTTAGAGTGAGAAAACGATCAGGGACCGTGACGTCACGATCCTCGAGCGTCATAGTAAAAAACAATCGTTTCATTATAAAGGTGCGTTTGCGGAAAGAGACGCAACAAACCCCCTCTTAATACTTTATACGCTTATAACTTAGTGATTACCTATATAGCCTCTTGCGTTGTTTTTTTTTGCGATAATACAACATTATGATATTTTGTTTAGTGTCTACATCCCTATTTTCGATAAGATAAGATAAATAAGATTTCTTTATTGTCAGAACATACATTTAGTTGTTTTGGGTAAAATAAAGTCCAACAGCTTGCCCATTTCGGACGTACAATATTAAACTTAAACGCTAGTCAAATATACTAAAACAATAACAACACTAGTATTTCCAAATAATTTTAACCATATTCACACATAAAATATTAATTTAGATCTATCCGACATCCGTATTTCTTTTAAACCACGAACTTCGGAATTCGAAAATGTTCGGGTATCTCTATCTCTATCGCACTAAGAAATTACAGGAATGCAGAGGGCCTACGCGAAAGGCATTCGAAGTTTCCCCTCTCTGTCATACTTACAAGTTCGTACATAAGTGCGACAGAGAGGGAAAACTTCGAATGCCGTTCGCGGTAGGACCTCTGATATACGAACTTCGAGTTTCAGTTTTCGTGGTTTGGCTGAATACGCAAAGAGCGCGCGCGCGTGCCATTCAAAAAAACCAAGTTTATATTGTTCGAATTGTTGTTTACATTTGTACAAATTACGCCTTAATTCGACATTTGCGCATATAAGTTCGCATATCAAAATCGATTAATTTTATATTTGCTTTTGGTACCTATGTGTCTCGTCAATGTATATCGTAGACGGGATTAAAATTATTAATAGGCGAAAGAAAGGCAAAGCAATTCCGCCATTTTGTCCGTAGTATTTCTTATTACTGTGATTTTGACGTTTCTTTTAGCTGACAGATGTGGCGGCGATATACTTTAAGAATAAAAAATGAAAAATTAAATGAAGTCGTATATTACGGAAAATAAATTAACTGTCGCAGTCGGATAAAAACTATCCTAAGCTGCAGCTGGAATAATAATGTACCTATATAAAATGTTTCATATTTTTCCGTCCATGGGATGCTGAGAACATTCGTACCACAGAAAGCTTAGTTTCAAACTGGCTGATTCTTTTTTTAATTTAGAGATTTATTATAAGTGGAGATAAAAATATTTATTTTACTCTGTTTTTAGTATTTGTTGTTATAGCGGCAACAGAAATTGTGAAAATTTCAACTGTAACTATCACGGTATCAGTGAGATACAGCCTGGTGACAGACAGACAGAAAGACACACTGACAGCGGAGTCTTACTTAGTACTATTACTAAGACTCCGCTGTCCGTCTGTCTGTCTGTCTGTCTGTCTGTCGTTTTACTCTTTGAGGGTTCCAAAAACAAAATCGCGAACATTTTAAAACGATTTATGAAAAATCGCTACATGCATGAAGAAAGGCGAACGTTATAATTTGGAATCGTGAAAAAATGCAATGTGGAAATTCACCTTGTTTATTACTGAGTTACATTACTAGTAAATAATAGTAATGTACTAGTAGATTGTTAACCAAGGGTTGAAAGTGACCCATTACACCGGAGATATTTCTGGCGCTCGAACGACGTGAGAGCGCCAATAGTTCGAGAGTGAAATGGGTAATTTACCCGAGTTAAACACTCTACTTTTCATTTCGACTGTGAGAAAAATTAATTATTCGATTTTAGATATATGTACCTAAGTAAAATAATTAAAACTATATCCAACCTCTAACCTTTTTGCACTGGCCACTTGCCACGGCCTACTCGATTGTAATCGAGTAGGCCGCGACGCAACTAATCTAGAGGGCCATGCCGACACGTGAAAAGACAAACAAAACAAAAACAAACAGAACAAAAAACATAAAAAAACGGACAAAAAACAAAACAAACTTACAAAACAAACAAACAAAAACAAACAAACAACAAAAAAAAACTAAAGAAATCAAAACGAAATCAAACAAAAAAACAAACAAAAAAACAAAAAACAAAGAACTAAAAAAAAATAGAACATGAAACAGAAAAACAAGATAAACAAAAAAACAAAACAAAACGAAAAAAACAAAAATAACAAAAAAACGAACAAAAAAACAAAACACGAACAAATAACAAACAAAAAAAAACAAACAAACAAACAAAAAAACTTTAAAAAAATCAAAATAAAAAAAAACAAAAAAAAATAAAAAATTGACAGAAAAACAAGTCAAAAAAACGAAAAAAAAACGAAACAACAAAACACGGAAAAAAAACAAAAAAAAAACAAAAGAAATAGAAAAACGAACGACAAAAAAAATAAAACAAAAAAAATATTTACTAGATTTTATGGTATTTTTACTATACGCAAAAATTACTTTCCACCCTAGGGGATAAAACGCTATTTTCCACCCGGCTATATGCCCATGAAAAGTCAACTTTCAGAACAGGAGAGATGAAAAAAGATTTTTATTTATTTATTGATATATTTTTATTTATTACTAACTTTGCTACTATGAAAAAATGCTTTTGTGAAAATACTCTAACAAATCCAGCTTTTCTACCAAAAATTCAAAGAATGTATCTATGAAAACTAAAATACAGCCAAAGTCAGCAGGTATATTTATCCACCTTGGTTTACGCCTGACGTTATAAAAACTATAGAGGCAAAGTATTTCCATCTAAAGAAATATAAAGAGAATAAGTAGGTCTTATATCATTATAGAATTTTATAAATACTATAAGATACGCGCTAACACTCTTATTGATGCAGTATATAAGCAATACACTCGAAAAATTGAGCACGATATTAGTTTAGAACCTGCCAAATTCCGGGATTTTATTAAAAGTAAGCGCAAATAACGAAGACAATGTGATTTTTTTGCCGTTTTATAGATAATGGTACGGAACCCTTCGTGCGCGAGTCCAACTCGCACTTGGCCAGTTTTTTTTCGTATATTTTACCAGTATTTTTTTTATTAGTCGCCAAGTCAAGTTCCGGAATAGAATATTTAGATAGGTATAACTCCTTCAGCCGCCTACGAAACTAACGATACGAAACCAGTTACGATATTTTTTATCGTATTTGGACAGTTCGCGAGCTCCAATTTCTGGTCTGTATGCTCTTTGGGCCTCTGAAGCTACCTAACGAACCTAACCTACCTATACCTAGTGTTCTGCGATCATAACAGGTTTGCAACAAGGAAAAATAATTCTTTAAACGTTACTAGTTTCATAACAAGAAAAATAATTCTTCACACGTAACTGGAAAAAAAACCGGTCAAGTGCGAGTCTGTCTCGCGCACCGAGGGTTCCGTACAAACTATCATAAATTATACAGGTCATGACCCCGCTTTATTTTAAAAAATTCTTAACTGTACTGTCCGAGTCCAGAATGCCGTCTCACAGAAGCAGGAAGCATTAATCATCCGAAACACGAATAACCGCAGGTTCCATAGTTAAGGGTTAGTCCCCGAGAGTCTCACCACACAAATTGAAGACGCGATGAGTGTGGAAGCACACTATCCTTCTTATAAATTCTACACTTTCTACGTCGAACAAAAGTTAGCGCGATCTATCTTACAGGCAGCGACATCTAGCGTGTAATTGCGTAAACACGTATGTGGCGAGGCATTCACATTACCAATGACTTGCAACTTGGTATGTTGGTTTTTCAGAGATAATTCTTTATCGCGTGAACCAATTTCGATAATTATTTTTGTATTTGATTAATTGTACGTTCAGAATAGTTTCATACGAATTTAAAGGAAAAAAAATAAACACGGAAGTATTCAATTGCAAACTTCGTTAAGAAATGTTTTTGAAAATTAAAATAAATAATAGAGGTTTTGTTATATTTTTTCGATAACACGTTAATCTTAATAATATACAGGGTGGGCCCTGTAACTGGAGCAAAAAATTAAACGGTAGATTATTAAGCTTGTGAACAATTATTTCGAAGTGGTTTTATGCGAAAAAAAAATATTTTTTTTGAAAAAAAAAATTCTTTAAAATAAGTTTTCTTGTATTTTTTTACTCTTCTGGAGTGCTATGAGTAACTTTTTATTTTAAAAACAAAAAAAAAGAAAAAAAAAATGAAAAAATCACAAAACTATCTGTTGAACACAAAAATGCAAAAACTATTATGACTCATTACATGATGTTACCTCAAAATCTGCATTGACTGCCGTGATATGATCTCGTGGTGCCAAGATACATTACTTGGAGGTCATAACTTTAGATCAAAATTTCTCCGTAACCAAAAATTTTGAAAGTGAATGATACACAAGGGGTTACTGCAAATGCTCTAAGGAAGCCTCCTTTTGAATATTTGCTCGTGTTACAGGGCCCACCCTGTATATTAATTTCAAAATTTTCGCTTGGTAAACTTCGGATATTTTTTTCAAATCAAAATTTTACCATTTCCTTTATAAATCAAAATTTTACCATTGTAGAAAAAAAAATTAACAATTGTTTAAAATGTATATAGCATTAGTAGTTCCTGAGATATTTTACTTTGTGACAGACAGACAGACAGACGGAGGGAGTCGGACCATAAGGGTTCCGTTTTTCCGGATTTTAAGGGGTCCGGAACCCTAAAAGCGAAAAATAATATAGAAAAAAATAATCGCGAACATTATAAAACGCTTTGTGAAAAATCGCTTCATGAAGAAAGACGAACATTATAATTTGCGATCGTGAAAAACGCGATGTGAAAAACCAAAAGTTGTGTGGCCAAATTGACACTATCCGAATTCATGCATGACATCACTCCAATTAATGGCTGCTATAGTTGTGTAGAGTTGCCCCAAGTCAGCCCTACGAAAGTTCCATTCTTACTACATTCGGTACTAGCGAGTGATTGAGAGACTGCGGGGGATGGCCACGCGGCAGCGCGAGCTCAACCTCCAGCGGTGCAATGGATGGTATCTATGCGTCTGCCAGCACCAACGGTTCCACCTCGCCAGACACGCTCACACGCTCGGGCAGCAGCCCACTCAAGTTTCACGGACCCATATACACGCCTACTGAAGTCGCCAATTTTTTTTATATTTTTTTAACACTCCAATAAAGCGCACTCAAACGTGCGTTGCCCCGCACAAGCGTTTTAAACACACTGAATCATCATATCATATCATCATATCATATCATATCATGCTCATTATCAATATTATTATGTTGATGGAATTTGTAGAATACAATGAATATTTGGAATTGATTCTTAACATAGGCACTACATGAATTAAGATACTTACTACCTATTTAATCAATTAATCAGATCTTCACCAAATTTATATGAAACCACCCTACAGAGACAGACCATCTTTCAAATAATAATTTAATTTTTGTACTCGTCGATTAAAATCTGTGTATTAAGATTTCATAGAGAATACTGCAACGTCACTCTTTTCATAGTTGTAGTCCATGTTACTGTCGAAACAATCGAAATAACTGTTTCGATACGCTCCAGACAACCGAAATAAATTTGAAAATAGAACTAAAATAAATTCGACCAATCACGTGGCTGCTTTACCGAACTGTAATGAATTGGACCAATAGAATCGCTTTGATTATTGAGTTTACTCGTTGATGTCGTACGCTCGTTCATGTCTTTTAAGATATCAACGAGCGTACGAGCGATAGGCTGCACTTCGTTTCAACAGTATTTAGTTTGTTTAATTAGTTCAGTTGACTCATAGAAAATTAATTTTAATGAACTCGTACAAAAAGTATTGTTCATAATTCATAATAGTGTTATAATCAAGCTTTTTAATCTCGTACCTTACTAAGGCCACTCAGCAAGCTTCGTGGCCTAAACACGGTACTCGACTAAAAAGCTCTCTATTATAACACGATTGTGAAAAATACTATTAAAAACAAAGTTTAACCGACTTCAATTCAGTACTCCGCGAAGCCAAATGATCATTTCCACATTTATTTTCCAATTTACCACATGAACTGATTTCCGAGAGCAAATACGTTGATTATTAAGAGAAAAAAACCAAATCGCTGTATGTGATGGGTCGGTAATATTTGAGGACTTCCGTCAATTCCTCAAGGATCTCAGAATCACCTTTGGCACTTCTATGTAAGCTATTTCAACTGAATGATATCAGAATCGGTGACCTACTTTTATAGTTTGAAGTACATCATTGACAAGTTCCACAAGCCATCTGTGGTCTTCATCATCACTTCCACTTCGCCAAATTTATGATTTCCGGATGTAAATACGCAAGTTATAATAGAAAACAATGAAATTACTACACGCGTGCCTTATATATTTGAGGAGTTCCCTCAATTCCTCATGGTTCTCATCATTCAACTGGAGGTTTGAAAACAATGGGACCAACCTGGAAGCATATACTTTCAATTAAAAAAGAATGGTACGAATCGGTTCATAAATGACGGAGTTCTGAGGTAACACATAATAAAACAAACCGGCCAAGTGCGAGTCGGGATCGCGCACGAAGGGTTCCGTACCATTATCTATAAAAAAACTAGTTTGTTCTCTGTTTTAAGTATTTGTTGTTATAGCGGCAACAGAAATACATCATCTGTGAAAAATTCAGCTGGAACTATCACGGTACCTATCAGTGAGATACAGCCTGGTGACAGACAGACGGACGGACGGACGGACAGCGGAGTCTTAGTAATAGGGTCCCGTTTTACTCTTTGAGTACGGAACCCAAAAAAATAAAAAAAATACAACCGAATTGAGGACCTCCTCCTTTTTTTGAAATCGGTTAAAAACAAAATCGGACAATGTGTCGATAAAAAAAACTATATAATTAACAAACCTGCTCACAAAATTTCACGAGAATCGGTTGAGCGTAACATCGTGACAGACACCGGACATACGAACGCTTCTCGGCCAAAGCTGAAGCATAGAACTTCGTTCGTTTCGCTGGCTCGCTTGATGAAGTAAAATAGTGAAATAGTACATTGTTTAACAAGGGGCGTATGAGGAGTATTGCAAACGAGAGTCTATCAAAAGCCCGACGCCGTAGGTCAAAAGACAAAAAAAAATGTTTTATACAAGCGCACCAATCAAATGTTGACGAAATTGACAACTTCACTTCCAGAGGGCCTACCGCGAACGGCATTCGAAGTTTTCCCTCTCTGTCGCACTTACGTACGAACTCGTAAGTATGACAGAGAGGGGAAACTTCGAATGTCTTTCGCGGTAGGCCCTCAGATCAGTGCGAGTGGAGCGCGTAGCTTCAATATTTCAACCAATCACAGAGCAGTATTCTTGCAGCGCATGGCCTGCTCGATTTTATTTTTCAACCAATCACAGAGCAGAATTCTTGTCACGCGCTGCCGTCCAGATTTGCTTAACCAATCAGATCACACACAAGCTCATTACTTCCCTTGGGAGCTGTAAATTACCATTATTCCCGCGGGAAAAATTTAGGCCGTTGTCCTTCTGTATACATACAGGCATGGAATAACACCATTTATGAGCAAGTGTGATGAAAAAGTATAAGCTAGATACTTAAAATAAGAAACATACTGACCGGGATAGGTTGGCCGATGCCTTCGAGGCGGTCGCGAGGCAGGAGGGGGACGGTGGTCCACCGGCAGTTGGTGTCTCGTTTGCTGCTGAGCCGGATAGGTATCAGGTTGGCCGGCTCCGGAACGGACGCGTTCTGGTACCGGACGTAGAGCGGCGGCGCCTGGCCACGGCGATATAATATAAATAAAACCTACACAACTCAAAGATAACAGATCATGTAAAAAATACGAGCCGGTAATAAAGCGAACACAGGTTTCGTGGAAAACTCATAATGCGGAAAATCGAGATTGAGGAAATATTCGAAAAGAAAATTATCTACAAAGATATCAAGAATTCCAGGAAAAGTTGTACCCAAGAGATTGAGTTCATACAATTTTGACATTTAATTCGAAAGGTCTTTATTTCTGGAGGCCGTTACTTACCTTACGGTATTTAATAAATAAAAGAAAAAAAACCGGTCAAGTGCGAGACTGACTCGCGAACCGAGGGTTCCGAACAAACTTTCATACACCATCACCATCATCATAAGTAGTTCCTGAGAACGGAACCCTAAAAAGTCACTTTTATATTTACACTCGGATCTCCATAATTTTCGGCCTTCAACAAGAATTGATCCCCGTAATTAACTTTCGTGCCTAGTATGGATTCGTCTTCCGTGCTGAAAAAAAAATAGTTGTCTAGAGTTTATAGTGTTAGTTAGAGAGAACTTTGCTTTACATTTCGACTGAATTGTGCGCTTCGGGTCAAAAGTATTGAATTTTACGAGGTGGAGGAATCCCTGGAAATTCGGATTCACCTCCTGTACACGGAGGCAGTTTAAGTAGTGGAGTATGTAACCCTTGCAAAATTATTTTACTTATCAATTAAAGTTTGTATCATATACATGTAATTTGTATGGTGTAGTTTTCAAGTAGGTACTGCACGTCCTATATAACCCATTATGACGATGCACGATGGTAGCATGTCCTGTACACAGTCGTATTCATAAGTAGCTGAACACCTTAGCACCTGGTCACTTTCACCCGTAAGGACCCAAGCCCTCCTATACGTACACATTCAATGACCAGGGCCAAACATTCAAAAGTAAGTTCGGTTTTTCGAGGGTCGCCGTCGTCTGATACTACAGGGAGGGCTATATAAATATATATGGTAGTTTAAACATGACGTTGAGCCTCTTGTGAGTAACTACCTGAGTATGACGAAGGTGTTCCGGCAGCACGGCGTGGTGAGCGGGCTGAGGGTCATGAGGCAGCCGTCGCACACGTTCTGTTCGCAGTCCACCTGCCGCGGGCCCACCACACTCGACAACGCGAGCCCGTAGCGCGACACACCGCCAGATTTAACTGCAAATGGGGTATGCTAGGGTACATCCTGATGTACGGTTGGTACTGACCGGGCCGGAACGGAGCGCGCCTGAGCACATCTTACAAGTTGCCAAAGGAGTTTAAAGCTTAATACAGTCGTTACATTTCATATTTGAAAGGATTTACGGCCGGTTGGCTCCTCGCGTACGTGGACGGCTGGGCTCGGCTGTCGTCGGATGTAACCGGCTCCGTTCGGCTATTGCCTACAGGGCTGTTATTCGCTACGCGTTAATGCGGCTCACCCCGCCGGTCACCCGTTACGAAACTAGACCTCTACCTTCGCTTAACTACTACGCATCGCGGTTTCAAGGTATAATTGTGGGTGAGAGTTGAGGTGAGCTTAAAACAAGGTACAGAATAGGGGGGCTGCACTCTATTAAAACGCGGTTGGCTGCCACCGGGTGCTCCGGCCCGCACGTTCAGTGGGATTCGTACATAATAAATAAGTAGAAAAGCAAAAAAAAATATTTCAACCATTAAAATTTTGTGACTCTGTAAACGATAAACCAACCCAACCCTGCCAACCACCAACACCCAACCAACACTGTCGCTGTCTCAGACATAGGCCAGTAAAATCTTACCCAAAAAATCCTAAAAACTCAAAGTGCTATGTAAAGCTGCTTTTTTGGTATGCAAGCAAAAAAAAGTTGTCCTACCTGCGTAGATAATGCATAAAAAACTGCAAAATATTCAGACTTTTTTCAGTATTTGCAGTTTAATTCAAAAACTATAGGAAAAACCAGCTTTACATCGCGCTTTGCGATTTTAATGTAGAATATGACTTCCCTAACGGACAAAGACGATTAAAAGTTGGGAATTATTTGATACAATTGTCTTCCAACGCGAAAACTTAGGTACTCAAACCATTTTACTTCGAGCGGAATGGTAATACTTTTAATAGGAAAGTCACATATGAGGTCTGGGACCCTGAAATTCCTGAATGAGGCGAGTGAAGCATCAGTCTGCCAAGCTAACATGATCGCATTAATGTCGACCATAAATTCGTCCCCCTCGCACTTATCTAAGACAGTAAAGGCTGGTGTCATTTGAAGACACATTACCTGGTATATCAGGAGCAATTAATTGAACATTAAATCCAAATAGTACAGTAATTCCGCTGATAGCTAGTGGTCTCTGAAAATAAACATTTATATAAAATATCGTGGTGGAACATTAATTACTAGCTGTTGCCCGCGACTTCGTCCGCGTAGAACTTAATACTTAGAAAATATAATGCAAACAAACTTCTACCATCTTAAGGGATGATTTCCGAGGCAAAAACTATTCTATATCCTTTGAAGGGTCTCAAATTATCTCCTTACCAAATTTCATCTAGGTACATGGATTTTATCCAAACTTTCACCCCCTATTTCATACCCTTAGGGAATGATTTTCGGGATAAAAACTATCTAATGTCATTCTTCGGGACTCAAACGACCTTTATACCAAATTTCATCTAAACGGGATTCATCCAAATTTTCACCCCCCATTTCACCCCCTTAGGGAGTGATTTCCGGAATTACAACTATCCTATGTCCTTTCCCAGGGCTCAAGCTATCTCTATACCAAAATGTATTAAGATGGGTTCCATCCGAATTTTCACCCCTAATTTCACCCCCTTAGGGGATGATTTCTGGGGTAAAAACTATCCCATGTCCTTTCCCAGGACTTAACCTATATCTACACCAAATTTCATCAAAATAGATTTCATCCAAATTTCACCCCCCCCCCCCCCTTTTCACCCCCTTAGGGGATGATTTCCAGGATAAAACCTATTATATGTCCTTCCCCGGGACTCAAACTATTTATATACCAAATTTCATCTAAATCGGTGCAGCGGTTTAAGTAGCTCCATACAAATTTCCACCCCCAATTTCAGCCCCTCAGATATAAAAACTACCCTTTGTCCTTCCCCGGGGCTCATTTCATCTAAATCGGTTCAGCGGTTTGGGCGTGAAGAGGTAACAGACAGACACACTTTCGCATTTATAAAAATTAGTATGGAAGTATGGATTATTAGTATGGATAGTATGGATTATTTCCGCTTGTCTTCCAAATAGAGGTGTAGCTGTAGACTCACTTCAAAAGAAAGAAGAAACGAAAAACTCATTCAAATATCTCAAAAAATTACGAAGCTACAACCGTTTTAATGTCGCTTGTTAGAGTGAGAAAACGATCAGGGCCCGTGACGTCACGATCGTCGAGCGTCATAGTAAAAATCAATCGTTTCATTATAAAGGTGCGTTTTGCGGAAAAGAGACGCAACAAACCCCCTCTTAAAACTTTATACACTTATAACTTAGTGATTACCTATATAGCCTCTTGCGTTGTTTTTTTTTTGAGATAATACAACATTATGATTATTTTGTTTAGTATCTACATCCCTATTTTCGATAAGATAAGATAAAATAAGATTTCTTTATTGTCAGAACTGTGTACATTTAGTTGTTTTGGGTAAAATAAAGTCCAACAGCTTGCCCATTTCGGACGTACAATATTAAACTTAAAGCTAGTCAAATATACTAAAACAATAACAACAATAGTATTTCCAAATAATTTTAACCATATTCACACATAAAATATTAATTTAGATCTATCCGACATCCGTATTTTCTTTTAAACCACGAACTTCGGAATTCGAAAATATTCGGGTATCTCTATCTCTATCGCACTAACAAATGACAGGAATGCAGAGGGCCTACCGCGAAAGGCATTCGAAGTGTCCCCTCTCTGTCATACTTACAAGTTCGTACATAAGTGCGACAGAGAGGGAAAACTTCGAATGCCGTTCGCGGTAGGCCCTCAGATATACAAACTTCGAGTTTCGGTTTTCGTGGTTTGGCTGAATACGCAAAGAGCGCGCGCGCGTGCCATTCAAAAAAACCAAGTTTATATTGTTCGAATTTGTTGTTACATTTGTACAAATTACGCCTTAATTCGACATTTGCGCATATAAGTTCGCATATCAAAATCGATTAATTATATATTTGCTTTTGGTACCTATGTGTCTCGTCAATGTATATCGTAGACGGGATTAAAATTATTAATAGGCGAAAGAAAGGCAAAGCAATTCCGCCATTTTGTCCGTAGTATTTCTTATTACTGTGAGTTTGACGTTTCTTTTAGCTGACAGATGTGGCGGCGATATACTTTAAGAATAATAAAAGAAAAATTAAATGAAGTCGTATATTACGGAAAATAAATTAATTGTCGCAGTCGGATAAAAACTATCCTAAGTTGCAGCTGGAATAATAATGTACCTATATAAAATGTTTCATATATTTCCGTCCATGGGATGCTGAGAACATTCGTACCACAGAAAGCTTAGTTTCAAACTAGCTGATTCTTTTTTTAATTTAGAGATTTATTATAAGTGGAGATAAATAGATAGAAGATAATGAAACTCCCATTCAAATCTCAAAATCTCAAAAAATTATAAAGCTACATCCGTTTTAATGTCGCTTGTTAGAGTGAGAAAACGATGAGGGACTGTGACGTCAATATACTCGAGCGTCATAGTAAAAAACAATCGTTTCATATGAAGGTGCGTTTTGCGGAAAAGGGACAGAACATACCCCCTCTTAAAACTTTGGACTCTTATAACTTAATCATTACCTATATAACCTCTTGCTTTGTTTTTTTCTCCATTTGACTATATTTATTTTAAATTCTTTTTCGAGAAAATACATTATGATTATTTACCATATTTTCGATTCCTGAGCTATAACCACGAACTTCGGAATTCAAAAATATTCGGGTATCTCTATCTCTATCGCACTAACCATACTCGAGTGACAGGGATGCAAATATATGAACATTGAGTATCGGTTTTCGTGGTAGCGCCGCAGGTACTTTGGCTGAATGCGCCGAGCGCGTGCCATTGTCATTAAAAAAAAACAAATTCGTGTTAATTATATTGTTCAAATTTGTTGATTTCATTTATTGAAATTACGACATAAAACGACATTTGCGCATATAAGTTCTCATATCAGAATCGAATATTTTTTTATGGTTTATATTTTAGCATTTGTCTCGTAAAGGTCTATCGTAGACGGGATTTAAATTATTAATAAGTGAAAGGCAAAGCAATTCCGCCATTTTGACGAAAATTTGACGGTTCTTATAGCTGACAGTTGGAGCAGCGTTTGATTTCAATAAAAATAAATGAAAAATTAAATGAAGTCGTATATTTCGGAAAATTAATTAACTGTCGCAGTCGGATAAAAACTATCCTAAGTTGCAGCTAGAATAATAATGTACCTATATAAAATGTTTCATATTTTTCCGTTCATGGGATGCTGAGAACATTCGAACCGCGCAAAGCTTAGTTTCAAACTGGCTGATTCTTTTTTTAATTTAGAGATTTATTATAAGTGGAGATTATTAACGGAAAGGGCCATGTTGACCGGCTATGTGGTAGACTGAGCAGTGCTGTATTTGCTATAAAAAAGCTAAAACCGCTCTTATCGAAAAAGTCATTACATTACGGTCCGTATATTTTTACATTACCACTCCTTAATATCATACCGTATAGTGATAGGGGGCAATTCTGCGGATGCCAAGTGAGTATTAAAAACTCCTAATTCTCTAAATTCCACTAAGTACTGCACATACTGGAGTGCCTGGAGTAAAACACAGACATCCGTGTAAGGAACTTTTTGAAAGTAACGGCATCATGACGCACTACTCATTGTACGTGTATGAGGTATCGATGTTCGTGAGAAATAATTTGCCAATTTTCGAGCGTGTTGAGGTCACGGGCAAACAACTCCGTTCAACAGGGAGACTCAGAACAGTCCCGCGTCGTATGGCACTTTCATGTAGGAACCGTCGAGTGGATAGGCCCTAACGTATTACGAACTACCCGCCGAATTGCGAACGGAGTCATCTAACGAAACATACGAACACCAACTGAGAATCTTTTTATTGAAAGCCCAGTTTGTTATATGACGATATTTATGTGATAATAACTTAGTAATTTAATTATTTTTGCCTAGACATTAGGATTAGAGTGACTTATTCATTAGTTGTGACTATATTTGAACCATATGTAACTTGACATTTTATTACAATTCAATATTCTATTTGACGATCATAATATAAATCAAGCTAGCTTTAATTTATATTGTATTTGTATATTATGAAATCTATTTATCATGTAAGTATATTATTATGTACGTATGTATTTAATGCTTAGGTACACTACCTACCTACTTTGATGCTCAAGAGCAATGAAGATGGGTCAATTAATTTTAGACATAATAGTTAGTTTAGTCCGTGAACTAGAGGCCCCATGGGGACCACATTTTGTTGGGTTTAACCGTTCGATGTGAAACGGTCATCTCGTGAATCTTGAGGAAGGAAAACTAGAATCGAACTTGTTCGTCGTCGTGAGTAAAAACCCGAAGAAACCATGGCGGATTTGTGGACACCTTAAAGCCCCTGGTTTCGGTTTTTTTTTAAATGATAAATGCGATTGGATGGTTAGATGTTTTGGATGTTTAGATGTTTGTTTGTTACTCACTCAATCACGCTTAAACGGCTCAACCGATTTGAATGAAAATTGGCACGAAGATAAGATTAAGGATTAAAATATACGATAGTTTTTATAGCGCGCCAGATTACAAATAAATAATACTTAATTTACTTTAAAAGCAAAGTTTTAACCGACTTCAATTCATTACTTCGCCTTATTTGAAGAGTTCCCTCGATTTCTCCAGGATCCCATCATCATATCCTGACCTGATGACCATGGGACCGACTGGGAACAGGGACCGGAACCGATTACCCTAATCCATAGGCTTATTTTAGAAGTTGTTTTAAAACCCTTTCCATAAAGGTAACCTTATGATAAGGTAAACTTACTGATAGGGTAGGTAACCCTATTGTTATGGTAAGCATTATCGGATGTGGTAACCATAAGTTAACTTAAGTTGTAGTAGTAGTGTTGTTGTGTGTGTTGTAGTTGTAGTAGTTGTTAGTTAAGTGGTTTTATCTGAAATAAATTATGATTATTATAAGTTAACCCTAAAAACCTCATCTCAATAGGGTTAACTTATTACCAAATCGATAGGCTTAAGCCTGAAAAGGGATTTTCCGGTCCTTGCCTGGGAAGTACCCTTTCATACGAAAAAAACCAAATCGGTCAAGGGGTCTTCGAGTAATCGGGGAACATACATAAAAATAAAAGATTCCTACGAAATGAGAACCTAATCCTTTTTGAAGTTTATTTGAAACAGAAATGTTGCTCTAGTTTAATAGTACCCTATACATGATATTTTAACGCCAAATTTACCTCCTTCAGTAGATTGCTATACAAAGTCCTCGATTTTTGTAACAGAAGTTCCCGTCTGTCTCGTTTCCGCAAAAAGAATTTGAAGTCATCCTGGCGACAAAAACTGATACCTAATCATTTACTTAAGTACCTATTAATAATGTATGCTTAACAATCTACAAACTACCTTAACACCCTAATCAATGTCTCACCAAAGCTCTATCTCGTCGGGGGCCCAAACGGACGTAGTCAGGATATAATTCAGAGGGTACAGGCAAAGAAGAAACTATTTGATTCGGGAGCTGCCCCCTTTGACTGTGACTATGCGCATCGTAAAGATTTAAGTTTAAGAAAGAGACGAAAGCTTTACAAGGATTGCTGAAATATAAACAATGTAAAAATCTTAAGTCTTGAATTTTACGTACTTCGTTTTTAAGACGCTCCTCGATCCAATTTCCTACAAGTACACCGTTGTTATACATCGCACAAAATGTATATTATAATAAATAGCAAAATAAACGCTAACACATATAAGTATGACTTAAAATTTCGAAAAGGAATATTTGAAAAATTATATTCACAGTCATGAAAATTTACGCCAAAATAATAAATTCTAATATTAGACCCTATTGCAAAAACACAGAGTAATATTTTACATGTCCTTGTTTGACTGAAGTGGTTAATCAATGGACAGATTATTTTATATTATATAGTATCCATAGTAACAACCAAGTAATCTTAACGTAGTGTTATATTCTTTTTTTTTTTTTTTTTATGGCAATTGTCTTAAATTGACATTTTTGCCAGCATCACGTCAAAGAAATGAACTTTTAGAGGAAGGTAGACGAAAAGTAAGGGAAAAACACGAAGAAGATTTGACCAGATTTTGATGAAGGATATAAATAAAGATAATAGGAGTGCATAAATAGGACATAACAAGATACATAATTAACTATATAGAATGGAAAGAAGGACTAAAGTTTAAATTTATTAAGGGAAAGGAAATTTGCGATTAGCTGGAAAACAGCAGGATTCGGAAACAAGAGGGAAAGTACGTGGGTAGGCAGGGGGATTTTCTGATAAATGAGACCAGCGTAAAGGCTAGAATGGTCCAAACGAGGGCAACTCAAAATCAAGTGATTTAAGTTGCCCTCGTCTAGACCACACTCACACAAGGAAGAGTCCCGAATACGAAGCCACTTTAAATGAACATGGGTACAGCAGTGGCCCAGCCTCATGCGAATAATAGTAGAAGTGGACAGCTTACTCAGAAGAATTTTTGAAAACCAGACTTTCAGGGGTAGATCAGGTTGGACCTTAGCATAGGTTGAGCCCGTCCGTTTGCTGCTAGACCGCCACCGAGAGTTCCACTTATATTCTCTTTGGTAACAACTGAACATAATAACGTAGTGGTTATATTCTCTTTGGTGATTTTTATAATCGACTTCAAAAAGGATGAGGTTCTCAATTCGTCGGGATCTTTTATTTTTTATGTATTAACGATGTTCTATGTTCCCCGATTACTCGAAGACCTGGACCGATTTGGAAAATTCTTTTTCACCTCACTTGCTCGGAAAGGCCTTTTTGTATGTTTGTTAACTATTGAGAAAATCGCTTTTTATCCACATGTGAAGAAAGTAGACGTAGAACGTTAAAAGTACTATGACGTAGAACGTTAAATGTTTATTTTTGTTTTTTGTAGGTATATTTTATGACATATTTTTGTTTTACTTTGTTTTTTACTTATTTTTAAACTTTTTTTTTACATTTTGAATTTTTTTTTACTTTTTTTTTTTTACTTTTTAATTTTTTTTTTTATTTTTTACTTTTTTTTAAACTTTTTTTAAACTTAATTTTACTTTTTCTTAAATTTTTTTTTTACTTTTTTTTAACCGTTTTTCTTATTTTCCTCGCTGTAGTGAGGTGAAAAGATTAGTGTTATACACGGGTGAAAAGTTATTTTACGTCTCGTGTGTTGAAACACTCGCTACGCTCAGGATTCTATTTTTGAACCACTCGCTTCGCTCGTGGTCAATCATAGAATCCTTTCGCTAGCTCGTGTTTCAAATGAACACTCGCAGGTAAAATACAACTTTCCCCCCTTGTATAACAAATAACTATTTCACTTCTCATGCTCGCAAAGTTCGCCTTTGTGCTGGAGCTCTTTCATATGCAGGTATCGATGCAGGTAGTTAATATATATTAATGATTACTTAATTAATTCTATAATATGTTCTAGGAGTACACAATTTATATAAAGTTAGAAAAACAAGAACAATTGAAGGAGTCTGTAATTGAATGTGGGTAATGTATGTATATATGTGTAATGCAAGTAATGTGTGTGTGTGTGTGTGTGTGTGTGTGTGTGTGTGTGTGTGTGTGTGTGTGTGTGTGTGCGCGCGTGTGCGTGTGCGTGTGCGTGTGCGTGTGCGTGTGCGTGTGCGTGTGCGTGTGCGTGTGCGTGTGCGTGTGCGTGTGCGTGTGCGTGTGCGTGTGCGTGTGCGTGTGCGTGTGCGTGTGCGTGTGCGTGTGCGTGTGTGTGTGTGATTTATTTGATTCGCATTTATAGGTGCTTGTAAGTATTTCCTATAATGTTTTCCAGGTCGCCGTAGGTTTTCGTTTTCAGCCACGCAGTCACTCTAGTTCTACACTTATGTGTTGTGGTAGGGTAGATATCAATTTCTTTATTTATTAAGTTGTAGAGTTTGCCAGATAGGGTGGCATATTGTCTTCGCGCAAAAGCAGTTCTCACTGTCGGTATTGAGATGACATATATCCTTTTCCTCCTTTTCAGCTGGTCTATTGGTACGTATTTGGTAGATTTATGTCTCCTCAAGACCGCATTCAGTGCATACAGTTTGCGCACGGACAACAGGTCACACAAAACATACAAGTCAGAAGTCGGGAATCTACGTGGCTTGAAATACATAACTTTAAGAAGAGCCCGCTGAGCCCTTTCTAATTGAATGAAGTTGGTTTTTGTGGCTCCACCCCATATTGGTATGCAATATACCATTAAGACTGGGCAAGAGATGTGTAGATCTGGTTCAATAGTTTTTTAGGAGCCACATGTCTTAAGTTTTTGAAAATCCAGGTCATCTTTCGTACTCTGGACATGACCAATTCTGTGTGTGCGTGCCAGGTGAGTCGTTGATCTACCAAAATCCCAAGATATTTCGTACAGTTAACTTTATCTATGGCTGTACATAAACAGTTGTGCTGCAGAGGGTCATGACATGTATGGATCTTAATCTTAAAGCTATTATCTGGCTGTGTAGTTATATTATTTGTAAAGCAGATGTAGTTTGTCTTACTTATATTTAATGTCAATAGATTAGATTTTAACCAATGGGCAATCTTAATTAGTCCCGTTTCAGCATGTTTACGAACCTCCTCCCAAAGAACATCACAAGAACAAGGTACCTACCAAAAAACCAAAACGACATCATGCTTTGCGATTTTAATGTCGATTTCTACTGTCGTATAGGTGAGATGCGCAAACGTATGCTAGGTGATGTTTACTCTAGTAATATAATTCAATGCCTGAAAGTGTGTACGCTGTTTATATAAAAAAAATCCAAAATAGGTACTTGACTCAACGATGAAGCAATTAAAATAGTAGTAAAAAACCACTGTTAACTGTCAGTGTCAGTGTCAAATTTTTCAATCAATCGACGCAGCGCAGCCGTTGTTTGTTTTGCTCGTGTTTTGCTTGTTTACGTATTATTGTGATATTACGTTAAATCCTAAATACAAAAACCACTTATTTTGTTTAAAATGACTGAAGTGGAGCTTCAGGGCGATGATTGGAACTTGCCGTGTTCAGACGACGAGCTCACAAAACATGGTACACATATCGGCGAAAGCTGGGTGGTGGACGCAAACGAATTGGAAGAACTATACAACCATATTGATAAGAATGGAACTTTATCACTGGAATGGAAGTGTCCTGGTCGACGAGCGCCATCACCGATTCCTATAACAAAAGAAAGTCAGCCTGAAATACTGGCGTCGCCTGTAAGGGAGGAAAAATCAGATTTTGACTTTATGGATGAAGTGAGTTCGCTGAGACTACGAGTGCGACGAAAAGGCGAAGACACGCTCCGCGGTTCTGCCAAGAAGAAAACTACGTCGTTTGATGGCATCCTGTCTAACCTGATACGTCACAAGAGAATTGAACAAATGGAAATGCAAACCAACACAACAACATCATCCCCTAGTACATTGTGACTTTTTTTATAATTCTTGCATTTCCAATAAAAGAATATGTTAGGCACTATTTATTAGTATGGTCCATGTACTTTCAAACAATTGGCACATTCAGTGCCAACATTTTTGTAGCACTATAGGCATATAATATAATACATAATTGTTTACCACCTTACTTGTAATGAAAAACTGGCTACCAGGGTACCAAGCACGGTCTTACTGAGAAAATTTTATTCTTGCAATTTGTTGTCATTATTTGAGGTATACAGTATTATACAATGCATCTTATATATTGTCAAAGATAAAATGCACAAAAAACGGTTTTTATTGTTTTTATTGCCAGTCAATTGTTCACTATTTATTTATTTAAACTTTATTGCACAGTAAAAGGTGAATGATGACTATGCAACCGCCCACAGCTATTTGTCAAGAGTACTTTAATAAATGTCTTTTACAGCTAATCCTTCAGGAAAAATCCAATCTTAATTTGTCTTAGTTTAATTGGAAAATTAATTTATTTAGCAATTCAGACAAAGAAAAATAATCTTTTTTTATACATAACTAGTTAAGAAAAACACTATTACTTTTTGGTAACTTGTTATTAGTTTTCTGAGGTCCTACCATAAATAAACTTTTGTGTTCATTCTGAGCACGGATCAATAAGCCTTGTTTATTAAGAAAAAAATTAATAAAAAAAAACCATCCAACAATATCCCTTACTGATGCATGATTCTAAAAACTGCATCAAAACTTTCTAAGATTATCACAAACGGACAGCCTAACCTATGACAGCAGTGCAAGATAAAAATAAAAGGGTTCTCATGTTTTAAACCATACATTTTACATGGCCGCTCTACAAACAATATAAATAAAATAAAGTCTACACAAGAAAGGGAAGGCTTAAATTACTTAAGTTTGTAAAAACCATAATTCCATACCATCGGAGTCATGCACAATGTTTTTATCTCTGCGAGGGAGCTACCGAACCGAGGATGTGTTGCATTGAGAGTGGGGTGTGTTTGTCTCTAGCTATCAACACGATGAATCCTCAAATCATTAAAGGGTACGCAACGCGGTTGTGATTCTTCTGGAGTCGCAAGCGTCCATAGGCTATGCAGTCTGCTTCCCATCATGCATCAGGCAGTCTGTGTAGGCGACGCCAGACGTCCGAGCGCGGTGGACGGCCTAGGAAGGTCAAAGAAATTCTAGTATGCGTTGGTTTGGCCGGAGGCCGAAATCACGCGCCAAAATCTATTTATTAAAAAATCGCGCCAATCAAAGATCGGCGACTTGTAAAGGCCTATACACACACCTCAAAATTTGTCACAACAACTTGCTATGGTTGAAATCAAGTTGAAATGACACAGCGCACATTACTTTCATTATAGCAAGTCGTTCGTGTGCTTCTGAGGCCCTAGCACAAAGGTTGAGGCTTTGTGTCGCGTTTTACGCGACGTTTCAGTACATTTTCGCTGACATAAAACCTAGTGTACTAAATCGCAACGTCAGTAAAGTTGCAATTCCGTCATGAACCCAGGATACTATGGACAGGCTATGCCAAACGCAATAGGTGTGACAGAAAGAGATATATCATTCGTTGTCCTTGTCATAGTTCCACTTTATTTCTGTTGGTCACAACGGTTGTGCCATACAAAGCGCACGTGTGGCGGCATACGAGCTAGAATATCCTAAATTATTTAATGCTAATGTGAGTAAAATCAACGCGATTAAGGTTATTTTATTCACAATAAGGTGTCTGTGTTCCGACTGTGCGAAAAAAATGGTCTATTGCTGTGTTCTCGGCTGTAAAATCCGGTCGGAACAATGTGATGAAAATATAACCTTTCACACGTACGCAGAGGGCCTACCGCGAACGGCATTCGAAGTTTTCCCTCTCTCTCGCACTTAAGTATGAACTCGCAAGTCTGACAGAGAGGGAAAACTTCGAATACCTTTCGCGGTAGGCCCTCAGAACATTTTTCACGCATACGCAATACGTAAAAATAGCATGGTAAAATTACATTACGCTCAAAATATTGTTAAATTAGACGATTATAATAGAAATAACATCATTGTTCAAGAAAATATTCGTTGACAAATTATCCGCCCAAATTACGTAGGTTGTTTATGGTAAGCTGCGACAGGTATAAGAATGTCTTCTCACATTTAGCTTCTTTTTAATCATTTTAGGTCCACCAGTCAATACACCTTAAAAATACCCCATTTCTCGGGTAATTTATACTTTAACAAAGTTCTCGTACTTGTTATTACATAACATTCTTATAAAATAGGTGGGTCCTTTTTGTATACAAGCTGTTTTGTAGCTGGGTGCAAACCTTTAAGGGGGAGATACACTAGACCATGTAGAACATATTCATCCAAAAAAATTTTTTTTTAGTGATTTGTAAGGGAACTTTTACGATTTTAGTATGAAAAACCCAAAATTGGTCAATTAAATGCTAATAACTTCCAATCCAAACAGAAATGTCCGTTTTTTTTAAATATTTAAGTAGTCTAATGTGTCCTTGATCGTACCAAAGTAGTTTGAAGCACCATTGTGTCCAAAAAAGTTATGTGCAAAGCATTTAAACTTTACAAAAATAAAAAATAAAAATAAATTCTTACTTTTGATGTCATTTAAAAAATAAATAAAATAAGCTAAAAAAAAATCCGAAGCCCCCCGCAGTAAAAAAAAACCAACACTCGCAATAATTGTACTATTGGTGGGTTAGGTTAGGGTTCACTTGTGTCCCTTAGAGCGGAAATAGGCACCCCGCGAAGCGGGGTGACGTCGACACGCTGGCGGTTGGGTTAGGTTAGGTTAGGTTAGGTTATCTTGGTTTGGAAGCGGTGACCTCCTTTTGCGAAACAGTCATCTCGCAGAAGGAGGCCGCGGAGAGGGCGCGCGAAGACAGTGCGGACGCGCTCTCGCTCCGGCGCAGACGGCAGGGTAGAAGACGCGCGCGGTTTGCGGCCGCTGGTCGCGTCCTCCCCCAATAGAGCCAGTGGGTAGGGGACCCACACTGCACGGCTCTACATTGTGGAGTGGGAGGGTCAAGCGTCCTGGCCCTCCCCTTTCTTTTGCGCGGGTGTCCTGGTTAGCCAGGGCCGCCGGGGGGCGTCGTGGTGAAATGTTCGCGATCCCATGGCGCCCCCTTAACGGGAATGCGGGTGACGCCGGTGTGTTTTTAGTGGGTATGTTCCTCCAGTCACCATCAGTCGGATAGCGGCGGGAGGAGAGAGTCCCACATAACCCCCAAATAACCTTCCCCTGGGCCGGGGGTATGCGTAAAGCATTTTCACACCGTCAAAAAAAAAAAAAAAAAAAAAAATGTTATCTTGGTTTGGGGCGCTATGTCGGGTAACCTCCTCGAGTGTCTGGACTCTACCGATTCCTCTTGATTCGGTTGATCCGCAGGAATGTGTAGTGTCTTGGCCGGTGCGCCCTGGAGGCAACAGCAAGTGATAATTTAGTGAACCCTAAGTTATCGCTTGCTGGTGCTACCAATAGCCCGACACGGGGGGATCGGGGGGTTCCGCCCAGGGACTCGCAAGATTCCCCAGGTGCGGCTTGAGGGAGAGGCCATTGCCGTTTGCCTCTATAATAAATAACGGACCCGTAACCCTGACAAATCCTCTGCTATCAGAGGATTCATGTTAGGCGCGGGGGCTGCGACGGTCAGGCCGGGGCCGAGTTGTGGCTGCGAGGGAGAAAACCTCTATAAAAAGTTACAAGGGGACCTGAGAGGGTGAATCCGAGGTATATCACCCTCTCCCGGCGTAGAGGTCCTTTGGTCGGGTCGGGAAGCGTGTGGTGTCGCCCTGCACGCTTACGACGGGAGGGGGGGCTTTTGCCTCAGTAGTGAGGGCAGCTGCGGCTGTTGCCGAGGGGCGTCGTGGTGAAATGTTCGCGATCCCATGACGCCCCTACCACACGGCAGAGAGGGCATACCTTGGTGGTTTTAGACGGTAGTCCGGGGGGTTCCCGGGAGTCCGTCATACCCATCCTAGTTCCTCGGCTAGGTGGGATGCATAAAGGCATTTCCCCAAGTAAAAAAAAAAAAAAAAAAAAAAAGTTATCTTGGTTTGAGGTGCTAGGTCGGGTAACCTCCTCGAGTGTCTGGACTCTACCGATTCCTCTTGATTCGGTTGATCCACAGGAATGGGTAGTGTCTTGGCCGGTGCGCCCTGGAGACAACAGCAAGTGATAATTTAGTGAACTCTAAGTTATCGCTTGCTGGTGTTACCAATAACCCGACACGGGGGGATCGGGGGGTTCTGCCCAGGGAATCGCAAGATTCCCCAGGTGCGGCTTGAGGGAGAGGCCATTGCCGTTTGCCTCTATAATAAATAACGGACCCGGAACCCTGACACATCCTCTGCTATCAGAGGATTCATGTTAGGCGCGGGGGCTGCGACCGTCAGGCCGGGGCCGAGTTGTGGCTGCGAGGGAGAAAACCTCTATAAAAAGATACAAGGGGACCTGAGAGGGTGAATCCGAGGTCTATCACCCTCTCCCGGCGTAGAGGTCCTTTGGTCGGGAAGCGTGTGGTGTCGCCCTGCACGCTTACGACGGGAGGGGTGCTTTTGCCTCAGCAGTGAGGGCAGCTGCGGCTGTTGCCGAGGGGTGTCGTGGTGAAATGTTCGCGATCCCATGACGCCCCTACTACACGGCAGAGAGGGCATACCTTGGTGGTTTTAGACGGTAGTCCGGGGGGTTCCCGGGAGCCCGTCATACCCATCCTAGTACCTCGGCTAGGTGGGATGCGTAAAGGCATTTCCTCAAGTAAAAAAAAAAAAAAAAAAAAGGTTATCTTGGTTTAAAACCGGCTTCACTAGGTGGTTCGTCATGCTCCGTCTATCTTTTTTACTTGGTCTGAGGGTTTACGTTAGGTTAGAACGGAAAAGAAGTAGTTTAGCTAAGGTAAATTTGCACATACAATTTATACCGCTTGAATGATCATTATACAATATGAGAGGTATATCAAATAAGAATTATACTCTATGATGGTTATAAGAAATAAGCGTTATACCGAATGATAGTTATACTAAATAAAAATATATATTTTGATATTATACCAAACGTTTATTATATACAATGAATGATTCTACCCTTTGAAATTATATCAAAAATAGTTATATCCAATGAAATTATATAATTTGTTTTTATACCGATCATTACACACCCATAAAAAAGAGGCAAAGCTTTTATGTAGCGAGTAATCTCGGGAACTATTCAGCCCATTTCAAAAATAAAATTACTTCACCTGGCTTTATTTAATCCTGCATCTGGGTTGGGTTATCTCTAATACGCGGGTGGAGACGCGTGGACAGCTAGTAATAAGTTAAGACGATCGACGGTTTAGAATAATTCATAATTTTCTATAAGCCCTATGCTTGAAAAATTAAATGTAAAATAACGTTTTATTTTCTAGGTTTCCACTAACTGAGGATGCGAGTACGCGTAGTATTTGGATTACGGCTACAGGGCGGATACATTGGGAGCCAACAAAATACAGCCGCATGTGCTCAAAACATTTTGAAGCGCGTTACTTCCGAAAAATCTGTAATAATTTAAATATTTGCATTAGTTAATGTTTTTTAATATGGTTGTGTCTCGTTTTGGTCCTTGCATCGCAGCCGCGCGCGTCTCGGCCGTAGGCACCTTAAAGCAATTAACGTCACACGTAGAACTGGTGGCCCATATGGCAACACTGTCTTGTTGATGCGTTCTCTCTCTTCTCATGTCAACTGTCACTACTGTCAGTCATTAATTTTTATTTTTGCTCACATTTTTTAGCTGTTGGGTTTGTTTGCCGCATGGCATGATTAAAATTCTACTATCTCGACTCGATATTTTGTTTGTCAGTTTAGTTTACTTTCGTTGAAGATCATATAAATAATTATCGTCGTATCCCTAAGTGTAATATGCCGCCTCCAATTTTGAAATACATAATAATTTTGGTACTGATGTTATCTTCTTGTAGTGGTATATCACTATTATCAATTGAGAACACTTATTCAAAAGGTGTGAAAGCTTATACTGACGACAGATGGAGCGAATGTATATCCCAGTTGGAGGACTCATTACATTTGTATAAACTGTACAATTCTATCTTCATCAACTGTGGAGTGAAATGTAAAACTCAAGGAAGAACATCTCAGATTGATCCAAATTTTAATGAATTGAAAGTCATCGAAATATTTTTGAACGAAAGATATTGCTTAATAAATTGTAGAGAGAAGGAATTGGAAGTAGTACAATTAAACAGTTATTTGAAGGATTCTGTTTTGGAGCATTTTCGAACGAGGAAACCTTATGCATATCTACAAATGTGTTATTTCCAAATGAATGCACTACAGAAAGCTGCATCAGCCGCTTATACATATTTCCGTGCTCATCAACATGATAAAGAGATGAAGCATAATTTGAAGTTCTACATTGAATTGCCTGAAGTCAGGCCTGAGGAAGTGGTTGATCTGGAAAGTGAAGATTTCGAGGTCCTGCACAAGGTTGGCTTGGAGTCTTACGAACAGAAGAAATGGGGAGAAACAATAATGGCCATGGAAGAAGTTATAACTGATTACTTGACTTGGGAAACCGGCTGCCGTGTGGCCTGTGAGCACCAGCCAGATCAGCATTGGTCACCTGAATTTGTCATCTCTGTCTCCAATAACATGGTATCCTTGTTGCAGTGCAGACAACAGTGTCAAAGTAGACTCTCAATGCTAAACTTTAAATCTGGTGTTGAATTCTTAGCTGATACCTTGAATTTCTTGCAGATATCTTATTATCATTCCGATAGATCGGAAGATGCTGCAATTGCCGTTGCTAGCTATTTAGCCTTAATGCCTAGTGATGAAGATATGCTTCATAACAAGGCACTCTACAGTTCCTTTATCAATGAAAAAGCATTTACTGTGAGATCTGATATTGGCAATTATTTAAAAAATGATGTTTATGAAAAGAGAATTTTGTCTAATTTCCATGAATCAAATACGTTTAATATGTATTCCAATTCTGTAGAGTTTTAGGTAGGTAACTTTTAAGATTAGTTTTTGCTGCGAATATCTTACCATGCCTGTGCACAACAACATGTACTTATATTGGATATTTTGACGTGATAACATCTTATAAATCGGTGAACACCAGTAGCAGCCACAAAAAAGTATGACTCATTGTCCCATTCCGCCTGAGCGGAGCGTTCGGCTTGTGACGCATCTATCTATCTCATCGAGCACAATGTTTTCTTACGACGTGATCACCTAAAATTATCGTCCATAAACCGACTTTTTTATCTGACCCTGTAGCTGGGCCAATCTCCGAGCGTTTGAACCGCTCAGTTTTAAAGCCATTGTCGGCTCAAGATTATTTCAGCAGAGGTAAAACATACCGCGGAAACTTAAATCAAAAAAGACTGTGCACCGGTATTGGCTTACATTTTCATCAAAAGTAGATTCTGATATTCGTCTCTTTTAATAGTATTTCCTGGAGACGACAATGACGACAAAAAAACGCTGAATATTCGGCCAGCTCATATCAATGAATTCCTGCACATTTTGATAAAGGGTGAAAGTTTCTATGTAAACCTACTCTATTTTCATCTTGATAATGAAACCTTGCATCTAAAACTTACATTAATAGGTACCTAATAATATACTATACCATTATTTGTGAAAAAATTAGGCTTATAAGAACAGTGCCATTGTAGATATTAAGTCATATCATATATTTTTTTACATTTTTACTAACTTGAAGTTATCTGCTGCTGATAGCTATTTACGGTTATTATGCTCTACTTACAGTTGGTTGAATTATGTGATACTGATAACAGTACAATTCTAATGTGCCCATTGTGCCTGTAACATGTAATACATAACTTAAATAACTGCATTTTGTAACATATTAATAAGTTTATTTTTATAATGACTATGTAAGAATTACATAATAATTGAGTGCCATATATACCAAAGAATTGAAGGAAAAGTGTTTTTTTTTTGTAACTTCTAAATATTCCTTTGTCTAAGCTGCAACATATGGGCATACAATGTATTTTATAGCCCCAATCTAAGTAGATCACTCTTAAAATAAGTGTCTGTAACAGATATAATGATTTATTATTGGCTAATGTAATGATGTCTAAGTTTTGCATTGACATTAACTCTACAGTCACATGATATGAATATGAAGAGATCAAAATGATCTACATAAGTACATCTGTTTTACAAGGTAATAAGAGCTAATAGGAAGATGTAGAGGTTCTCTAATTGATTTCAAGGCTAAAATATACTAAAGAAAGGGAGCATGTGGAATCTATACCTAGATACAACCCATATGAACTCTGATAATCATACAGCACTCCTTTACATGATTACAAAATTCATCGTTGCCAACCATCAGTAACATCTGTGAAAACACTAAACAAAGCGGATATCGCAAAAAGCCAACGTTGTTCGTTCGTTCCAGATTATCGAGGTGGAATCTACTGGCAACAATGGCAGTATCGGACATGGTCTAATCTAACTATAGCAAGTTGGTGTGACAAATTGAATCGTTTGTAGTGGGCTGTACACAATATTCACTTATTTCCTAAACTGGTAGCACCATTGTAATATTTGCGTATGGCGATACTCTGGGTACAAAACTTCGTGGTAGAGGGCGCATTTTTTTATCCAGTATCCAGCCAATCCTGTCCACTCACAACACTCTTTCGTCGGGCTGTCAAACCTGTTCACGGAAAGCCTGTGATTATCGAGGACATCGAGGTAACATTGTAGAATATTCGCAGCTACACATTGTGCAATGGCATAATAATAGGTAAGTGCTTTCATCTACATGTGTAATAATGGATTATTGTATGGTTTTCAATACACAAGACAAATCGGAAGTAGCACGGACGACCTCAACATTTTTAGACAATCACGGTGTTGCCATCCTTACTAAATATTATAAAAGTTAAAGAGACTAGTTAATAATATTAATGTTGTTGTTGTATAATAAACATAAATCATGGAAATGATAAAACTAGTAAATTCTAAATAGCCTGTTTCAAATACCTAAAATTAGTTTTGCTTGAATGAGGGCCACTGCCACTTCTCTGCTTTGAGTCATTCATGAAAAATAAAAATAAGAATAGTGTATCATAAAATATATTCAGATGGTAGGAAATTGAGTCTTAATATTATTGGGCATATATATAACAATCACCTGTTGAACCTATTGACAATCAATAGGTTTTCAAAAATACCTTATTGTGTGCATATATTATATTACACATATTTCCAGGTTCTAAAACCAATTTTGTTGTTGCAGTTTTCACATCATGGCTTCTGATAATAATGATAAACTGAGCATCAAGCATCTTCTATTCACAAAGGCCATACCAAACTATATCATCCCTGTACCAACTGCGGGGTATAAAACATATCCATGCATTGACTGCGGTGACAGGTAAAAATACTAATTCTTCCTGTATGACAACCGCTTTAGCCTAGTTGGTAGTGACCCTGCCTACGAAGCAAGAGGTCCTGGGTTAGAATCCCGGTAAGGGCATTTATTTGTGTGAAGAGCATGAATATTTGTTCCTGAGTCATAGATGTTTTCTATGTATTTAAGTATTTATTTCTCTATATAAGTATCTATATCGTCGCCTAGTACCCATAGTACAAGCTTTGCTTAGTTTGGGACTAGGTAGATTTGTGTAAGATTGTCCGCAAATATTTATTTATTTATTTTGTTGCAATTTACATATACCTAATAGTTTAAAAATCGTCATAAATTTTATTAACAAAATGTTGTTGATGCCTTTAATAAAAAAAGAATGTAGAAGTAGTTCAAGTAGTAGGTAGGTACCCTTCATTGTGCCGGTTTTATTTATTTATTTTTAAATATATTTATGTAATACCCGTTGCCCGCGACTTCGTCGGCGTAGAAAATGTTATCGTCTAATTGTTTGCTTAAGGAATGAATTTAAAAAAACATTGAAATTAATTTTATAGGTTTTTAGTAAACATTCTAAACCCAAAGTTACAAATCTCTTACTTTCGAAATGTCTTGCTCTCTATACAAACTTAGAACCCTCATAGTAAACAGTCTGAAACCGTAGTTATTATTATTATTCTGGTAGCGGCTTCCGGGCTATCAGAGCCCTTGTATCACTGCGACCATCGCTGATCTATTGTGATCGCCACTTACTACAATTATTGGTCAAGTGGGTCCCCTTCGCCCCTGCTCGTGCAGTCTCGTTCAGCCGTTTCGTTTCCCTCGATACTTACATGCCCCTGCCATACCCAACGAAAAAACCGTAGTTACAAATTTCTTACTTTAAAAATGCTTTGCTCTCTAATTTCGAACCCCCTTTTAACCTTCTTAGGCGATGAATTAAAAAAAAACGCTGAAATAAGTTTTGTACTCTTTTAACAGTCTAAAACCAAAGTTAAAAATCCCTTACTTTAAAAATGTCTTGCTCTCCATACAAACTTTGAACACCCTTATACTCGTAAACCCCTTTGGGGGATTAATTAAAAAAAACATTTAAATGAGTTTTGTAATTTTTTAACAGACACGCTAGGATCGAAGTTACAAATCTCATATTTTAAATTTTTTTTGCTCTCCATACAAACTTTGAACCCCCTATTAACGCTTTTCGGGAGAAAAAAAAACGCTTAGTTTTATTTTATTTTAATAAATAATTATTTTTACTACAAACTATCAAGTCTCTAGCTCAAAAATAGTGTTGCCGATACAAACCTTGCGCCCCTTTTTAACCCCTTTAGGGGTGGAATTTTCCAAAACGCTGGCATTACCTACTTTTTTGTATTTTAATAAGTAATCTTTCTAAAAAGTTTTATGTTTCTAGCTTTGAAAACAGTTTCGTTTCCCCTATATAATATAATATAATATAATCTTTATTTCATTACAACAGAAGTTATTGGTACAAAGAAGTGTGGTTGAAACTAGTCACATAGTTATCTTTTGTAATTTAAATTATTGGTGCAGAATGAAGTCCTTTACTTCCCGTACTAGTTAAAAACTGTATCACGGTGAAGTAAGATTCATCAACCCACATCAATATAGGTATATAACTGATATTCAGTAATGTATTTACAATATGCGGCAAGTTACTTATTTTCTTATATTACATTTATGCAGTGGATCATAAATTTATACAATTTGATGGTATGTTAAATAACCAACAATGTAGGTAGGTAGATAATTATTTAGAGTTGGCCGAGCTACATTAAAGTAGTCCATTTAAAAGCAACTCCACCGTCCGCGTCCAAGGGCTAAGAATCCAATTCCAATGTCAGCCGGCACAAAAGTCGGTACATTCAATAATCTCAACCAAATTGTGAACAAGTTAGCTTAGACGTAAACAACTAGTATATGCAAAAAATACAGATGCATTTATGCAAACTTAATATTCTATTTTCAATATATTTACTTATTTTTATGTACAATTAAATATACGTACGTGCATGGAATGTGTATCTGAGTGAGTATGTGTGTGTCTGTATATGTGAGTAGGTGTGGGTGTGTATTAGGCCATTTACTTTATCAGTTTTTCTGTCTCTTTGCCTCTTTTTTACTTTATCCGTTTTTCTGCCTATATCAACATTGCACCCCTTTTTCATCCCCTAAGGGGTGGAATTTTTCAAAACGCTAAAAAAACTTTATTTGTATTCTAATAAGTAATCTTTCTACAAACTTTTAAGCTTCTATCTCAAAAAAGGGTTTCCCTCATACAAAACTTTGCAACCCCTTTTTAACCCCCTTATGGGTGGAATTTTTCAAAACGCTGAAAGAACGTTATTTGTATTCTAATAAGTAAGCTTTCTACAATGTTTTAAGTCAATAGCTAAAAATAAATGTTTCCTCCATACAAATAATGTTGCACCCCCTTTTAACCCTCTTAGGGCTGGAATTTTCTGCAACGCTGAAATTACTTTATTTGTATTTTAATAAGTAATCTTACTACAAGCTTTAAAGTTTCTATCTCAAAAAGGATTTTCCCTCATACTTACAAACTTTGCAACCCTTTTTAACCCCCTTAAGGGTGGAATATTCCAAAAAGCTGATAGTACTTTATTTTTATTCTAATAAGTAAGCTTTCTACAAAGTTTTAAGTCTCTAGCTATAAAGAAATGTTTCCTCCAAACAAATGTTGCAAACCCTTTTAACCACCTTAGAGGTGGAATTTTCTACAATGCTGAAAGTAATTTATTTGAATTCTAATAAGTAAACTTTTTACAAAGCTTTAAGTCTTTATCTAAAAAAACCTTTCCTCAATACAAATGTTGTACCCCCTTTTAACCTCCTTAGGGGTGGAATTTTCGAAAACACTGAAAGTACTTTTTTTATTTCAATAAGTAATCTTTCTACAAACTTTAAAGCATATATCTAAAAAAAAAGTTTCTTCCATTCAAACTTTGCACCCTTTTTTAACCCCCTTAGGGGCAGAATTTTCCAAAACGCCGAAAGTACTTTATTTGTCTTGTAGTAGGTAATCTTCTACAAAGTTTTAAGTCTCTAGCTCATAAAAAAAGTTTCACCCTTACAAAATTTGCACCCCTTTTTAACCCCCTTATGGACAGATTTTTACCCAAAACGCTGAAAGTACTTTATTTGTATTTTAGTAAGTAATCTTACTACAAAGTTTTAAGTCTAGCTAAAAGAAAACGTTCCCGCATACAAACTTTGCACCCCTATTTAACCCCTTTAGCAGTGTAATTTCCAAAAATCCTTTCTTATCCGTCGCCTACGTTATGAAAGGTAGTTCTGGTGTTAATTTCAAGTTTCTAGTCCCAGCAGTTTCGGCTGTGCATTGATCAGTCAGTCAGGAAGAGTCTTCTTTTAAAGCTTGAACACAGTAAAACATGGGCACATAAAGTAACAAAAATAAAAATGTTATGGAACATATTTCAAGGAATTTTTTATTGCATATATTTAGGTACTAATAACCTTTTTTACAAATATATACAATTATTTAATTTGCTTTCTATATGCCATACTGCGTGCTTTGCGTCGAATCCGGCTCAATAAGTCTTGCACAGCACTGTCAGGATATCTTTTGCAAGCCCATTTCCATTTGTTTTGCAATTCAGCTGTCGATTTAACTTCTCCGCCTCCTATTTTTAGAATCCCTTTCATAATTGGCCAATATTCTTCAATCGGCCTCAGTTCAGGACAATTTGGAGGATTGCACTCTTTAGGTACCACTGCGACATCGTTATGTTTATACCACTCAACTACTGCTTTAGAGTAGTGACAGCTCGCAAGGTCTGGCCAAAATAATGGCTGTGAGCTATGACTGCGTAAAAAGGGCAGTAGTAGACCAATCAAATTAGCTAAACCCGGACATAATTCGATAACTGTAATTTTCTTTTTCTATGATGTAAAGTATTGTTAGTTATAGTTAAAATAAAAAGAATTAAACATTTTAGGGTTCCGCGTCATTGTAAAAAAACCAAAAATCTAAATTTTTAACAAATTCTGATTTCATAAGTGCAGCATAATATGTAACTTTGTAAAAGTGCCTCTATTATGATATAACGCTTGCATTCCAGTTAAAGAAATCAAAATTAATCTAATTAATCAACCGGGACTATCAATAATAAAGAAAGTTCAGTAAGTTACACATTTTCTGGCTTATCTTACCAGAAATTATAGATAACTGCAATTTAACAAATTATTCTGAATAGTATATTATGTGTGTTGATAAATTATTAAAAATTAAACAGATTCTCTTTGCGGATTTCTAAAATCACAAATATTGGTAGTTTTTGGAAAACCAAAATACATAACTACTTGGAAAGTGTTTGATTTATGCGGTCAACATATTATTAGTACTATAAGAAACAAATTAAACAAAAAATATCCACGATTATTAATTAATTCATATTTTTTCGTACTTAAGTTTTAATATGAACCTTATCTCTTGCAGAATAAGGCCGTCATTGCTTTGCGCCTCAACTACCGACCGTGCTGTCGCGAGTCGCAGGCATTCAAGGCCGAAACGCACTGACAGCGGCGGCGAAGCGGCGCGGGGTGGCGCGGAGGCGGTACTTGTAATGTTCGAGCTAATATGAAAGGATCCGAACGCTTTTTTCCCGGCCGGTATTCTGTGCGGACCCATTCGTATTACATCGAACATTACAGCCGGTACCACCTCCACACTGCGCCGCGCCGCCGCTTCGCCACCGCTGTCAATGCGTTTCGGCCTTCATTTATTATGGATAGGTCAATGATTGTCAAACATTTATAAACACGAACGTGGCGTTTACCACGGTTCGGCTAGGGTGGAGATTTATTGAAATATTGTATTCATTAGATCGATAATAACTAAGTTGTTCAGCATGAGACATAATTGTCGTGGAATGTCGATTACCTATTTATAAGCACTCAGTCTTCTGTATAGAATTATTTAAATAAAATATGTTACTTATGTGGGTGCAGAAAGGGGCATTATTGGAATGATTCTTATTCGAGTAAACATTTATTCGCGAATAATTTATTCGTCTACACTTTCGAATGACGAATGATTTATTCTCATTTCATTCCAATAAATCCACGAATAATATTTAAGGATGCGGTTGCTCGTTGTAACACGTACACGAATTTAACACGATCACTACAAGTGTACCTATTTTCAAGTATTAATACCCTTTTCTAAATTAACAATATTTTTGTGAGTTAAATGAGTCACTTCATGGGGCATTTAACAGGTTTGTTTTAATATGTCATGTGTGTGGGCTTGTCCATATATTACGTCGTCGTTTTTAGGGTTCCGTACTCAAAGAGTAAAACGGGACCCTATTACTAAGATTCCGCTGTCCGTCTGTCTGTCTGTCTGTCTGTCCGTCTGTCACCAGGCTGTATCTCACGAACCGTGATAGGTAGACAGTTGAAATTTTCACAGGTGATGTATTTCTGTTGCGGCTATAACAACAAATACTAAAAAACAGATTTTTTATTTTCTTTTTTTTTCTTATACAATCTTACACAAATCGATCTAGTCCCAAACTAAGCAAACTACTATGGGTACTAGACGACGATAAACATACTTATATAGATAAATAAATACATAAATACATAGAAAACATCCATGACTCAGGAGCACATATTTGGGCTCATCACACAAATAAATGCCCTTACCGGGATTCGAACCCGGGACCTCCGGCTACGCAGGCAGGGTCACTACGAGGGTCAAACTGAAAGTTTCGGGAATAAAAAAAAATATGCAGTAACATTGATTTAAGTATTTTTATTGTTTTTCAAAGTATTCTCTTTTATATTTTATGCACTTTTCCATGCGTTCAAACCAGTCGTTAAAACACTTATTGAACGCTGAAAAAGAGTCGACAAAATGGCCATTTTAAAAGCCTCCACTGCTTCTGCCGGTGTCTGAAACACCGCGCCCACCACGCAACTTATCCTTGATTTTGGGGAATGTGAAAAAATCGTTGGGACTTAGGTCAGGGCTGTATGGAGGATGGTCCAGTAGTTCGACTTTTTCACCTTCCAGGTACTCATTTGTTTTACGAGCGGTGTGAGGGCTGGCATTGTCGTGGTGAAGGATGATGCGGCGACTAGGCCTTTTTTCCTAAGTTCAGCAAAGACACTCGGCAAACCAATACTTGTATACCAATCGGCTTTGACCGTTCTACGATCTTCAAGTGGAACAGTAGCCACGTGACCCGATTTGGAGACAAACATAGCCACCATCTTCTTGGCCTTGCTGCGAGAGCGAATAACTTTTGTTAGCTTGAAGCTCGTCTTCGTTACCCCATACTCGAGATTGGTTTTTAGTTTCAGGCTCATATGCGTATATCCACGACTCGTCACCTGATACGACCCTAAAAACTGCATTTGAGCTTCCTCCGTTGAATTTATTCAATGTTTTGCGGCACCAATTGACACGAGTCGTTTTCTGCTCGTCAGACAATAAGTGCGGGATCCAACGGGAAAACAACTTTCGCACGCCTAGTTCTTCCTGTAAAATAACTTGTATCTGACTCATTCCAATCCCCAAAGACTCCTGAATTTCCCGATATGTCACATACCTGTCTTCTTTTATCAGCTGACTCACAATGTGGACGTTTTCTTGCGTAACTGCCGATTTTGGTCGACCTTCACGCGCGTCGTCCGTGAGGGATACTCGGCCACGTTGAAATTCTGAATACCACCTGTATATTGTCGTCTTTGAAGGTGTTTCATTACTAAAAGCAGCAATCATCCGGTCTCCACATTGTTTTTGTGTTCATCCACTTTGAAAGTCGTAATAAATTTTTACGGGACAATTCCATCTTCAGCGGCAACTCAACAACTCGAGAAAACAATTGAAACTGAACTATTGTTTTGTTAGGGTTCCGTACTCAAGGAGTAAAACGGGACACTATTACTAAGACTCCGCTGTCCGTCTGTCTGTCTGTCTGTCAGTCTGTCAGTCTGTCTGTCTGTCCGTCTGTCACCAGGCTGTGTCTCAACAACAGTGATAGTTTGACAGCTGAAATTTTCACAGATGATGTATTTCTGTTGCCGCTATAACAACAAATACTAAAAACCAGTTTTTTTTCTTTGACAATCTCACACAAATCGGCTTAGTCCCAAACTAAGCAAAGCTTGTATTATGGGTACTAGACGAACGATAAACATACTTATATAGATAAATAAATACCTAAATACACAGAAAACATCCATGACTCAGGACTTGGCCGGTTGTTTTTTGTCAATTCTTGACCCCCCCTCCTATCATCATCCTGTTAATTCCTAAATGGACACTACCCGCCTCATAAAATGACTACCGTCATCCAATAGACCCCCCCCCCCCTGTTTTGAAATGACGTAATTTATGGACAGCCACTGTCTGTAATTGGATCAATGTTATGTTATTAGAGGCGATTACGCATGTAAGATTGTTCAACTATATACCTGTAATTGTACATTGTATGTACTTAATCATGTTATATTCTGATCTGTGTGTTTATAGGGTTCCGTGCCTCGAAATAGAAAAACGGAACCCTTATAGGATCACTTTGTTGTCCGTCCGTCCGTCTGTCAATACCCTTTTTCTCAGGAACGCTTGGAGGTATCAATCATTAAAAGTTTGAATTCCTGTGCATAGTGTGTGCATACATTATTTTAGAATTCATATTTTTTATATTAATGTTGCTGTGCCCTAACAGGGTTATGCTGGAACTGTATTTATATGTAACATCTTGTAAGACCCATACTGCAACAAATAAATGAATTAAGCTGAAATTTATATCAAATACTCAGGTTTACTGTCTTTTGGAGCTGTGAAAAAATCAAACTTCTAAGCCAACGCAATCAAAAGATACAGCCGTTTATGCCGCAAATTTCCGCAAGTTTTCGAAACCCGCAAGGGAATCAAAACCTACTTCCCGTGCACTCAGAAACTTGAAATTTGGTGCGAAGCAACGCCCTATAGCACATATAAAGGAAAAATAGCAAAAACCGTAAATTTTTAGTTACATCACTGAAAATTGTATGTCCAGTATATACTGACACGTACTAAGTATGTGAATACTTACTTAGTGAGTGTCAGTTTATAGTGGACTTGGTTTTATTGTACGGGGTGGTCCGGAACCCTCGGTGCGCGAGTCTGACTCGCACTTGACCGGTTTTTTTTTTCACCCGTGGTAAAGCCGAAATAGTAAAAATAAAACAGGTGAAATAATTACAATTAATATCCGTTTCACCATGCACGGCGATGTTAATTGGTACCCTTGATGAAGCGGTAACCTTTTTCTAACAAATTTAGAAACTTGGTATCTCTGTTCTGTCTGTAGGAAATTATTACGTTTTTGAGATATATTCCATTAAAAAGCATTCCTGCAATATTCGTTCAAAATATTATTCCCGAAAAGCATTACGAATGATTATGCGAATGAAGAAGTTATTCGCGAATAAATATTGGCGAATAATTATTCGAAATATTTATTCGTCATTCGCAAATAATCCTATTTATTCTTAAACGTTATTCGTATTCGAATAAATTTATCCTATCTCTGGGTGGGTGACAATAAGCATATCTTCTCTTTTTTTTGGCGTTCTGGCCTGTCGGCTCAATTTTGCCAATAAGGATATCGACTACCGTAGGCTCAAAGGGCGTAAGGGACGAAATGCCCATGCCCATATCCCGTGAACTCTCAATCTTGAAATTGACCGGTTTTTTTTTTATGATAACCACGATCATGACATCATCTCTTTCATTTACTTAACAGTTAAGAGTTTACTTATGTTTTCGATGATAAAAGCAAATCAATCGTTCCTTACGCCCTTTGGACCAGGGTTTTCAAAGGGCGTAAGGGACAAACTGTGATTTTTTCATTAGAGCTAAAAATCCTACAATTAGGATATTCCGTTATATTTGTCCGGTGCAAAACACGTAATTGAAATAAACTCGTTAAGACGGGTTCGCCGTGCGCTCGCCCGCTGGCGCCCCACTCTCTCCCCGCCTCGCACCCACCGCATGCATCTGGCTCCACGACAAGGTCGCGAGTATTTTCAATTAAATTTTCAATTTCTTAAGCGTGAAATTAGCATGCTTGATTTTGATGAAATCATGATTATCGTTCACAAAAGGCTATTAGTAAACAAAAAAATCATAGTTACTATTTATAATTACTGAGAAATACATTATTATTAAAACGTTACAAATAAATGTTTAAATATTGTCTTAAATGTCTAAAAAGACGCAATATAGCTTAAACAGATAAAAACATCATAGTTACCATTTTGGCTTGTCTAGATAATGAGATCAGAGGAAAACTGTGAAAAAAAACGTATATGCGAATTTGATTTCAGTTTAATTTTGCTATTAAGTGATCGAATTTGAATGCACCTCAAAGTTATACTAACAAGGTACTTGGTTACCTTTTTTACTTTTAGGAAAAAGTTAGGTAGTGTACGTTAACTCGTGTTTTTTTTAACTACGGTTACGATCGCGGATTTTTTACTTAATATATTTCATTAATATTTGATACTGAATAGTAAAATCCGATAAAACAATAAAAACAACGAGTTTACGAATTATGTCCAGGGTAAGCTAATTTGATTGGTCTATAGATAGTGTTGTGGATAACGCTCATTTCGAGGCTTATAGACTCGAGCCTTAAAGACTCCCGAGGCTTAAAGACTTGATGCTGTTTAAGAACCGTTTTGGTTCATTTTACGCATATGAATGCAAAATATTGACTTTTCGTCACTTGAGTCTTTAAGCCTCGGGAGTCTTTAGGGTTCGAGTCTTTAAGCCTCAAAATGAGCGTTATCCACAACACTAGCAGTAGACGCTTTTGCAAACATTATTTTTTGTAGATTTCACCGTTTACTGTGCCTGTTGTTACGAATGAACGACTTCTTTTACCACAACTACAAATAGCTTGCCATAAAAGGATTTTTTTTGGAAACTTCGATCTTTTTTTAGGGTTCCGTAGCCAAATGGCAAAAAACGGAACCCTTATAGATTCGTCATGTCCGTCCGTCTGTCTGTCTGTCTGTCCGTCCGTATGTCACAGCCATTTTTTTCCGAAACCATAAGAACTATACTGTTGAAACTTTGTATGTAGATGTATTTTGTGAACCGCATTAAGATTTTTACACAAAAATCGAAAAAAACATTAAGATTTAGGGGTCCCCATACACAAAACTGAAACTCAAATTTTTTTTTCATCAAACCCATACGTGTGGGGTATCATTAGATAGGTCTTCAAAAATGATATTAAGGTTTCTAAGATCATTTTTTTCTAAACTGAATAGTTTGCGCGAGAGACACTTAAAATGTGTGTCCCCCCCCTGTAACTTCTAAAATTAGAGAATGATAAAACTCAAAAAAATATATGATGTACATTACTATGCAAACTTCCACCGAAAATTGGTTTGAACGAGATCTGGTAAGTAGTTTTTTTTTAATACGTCATAAATCGTAAACTGCAATTTATTTAACGGAACCCTTCATGTGCGAGTCCGACTCGCACTTGGCCGTTTTTTTTCTGGGGCATCCTTATGATTCTTAGAAGTATAAAATTCTTGCCCCGGTTCTGCTTGAAGTCTGCTTTGATGTATGTTTATGTTTCATCATCCAATACAACGCATCCAAATTTTGTCAAGTAATTGTCGTACAACTTTCGTGATCTCTTTTTTGCAGACAGATTTTGCTTAGCGTCGCGATTGGGTGCAGCTCGTGCTTTGAACGACTTTAATCCAGCTCTAGACTTAGTTTTCTGTACATATGACTGCGACATTTTGACCTTTTTTGCGACATCACGGGACGATAACTTCGGATTCGCTGTAAAAAGCGGCAAGACATGGGCTTCTTTTTTTTTATCCTTTGCGCCTTGCTTACCTGCACTTCCCGGCTTGCGATCTACTGTCAATCGTTCTCGGAACCTTTTTAAAACTAAACATACGGAAGATTGCGGTAATTTTAAAAGTTTTGCTAATGCCCTATGACTTAAATGGGGATTTTCAGTATGTTTGCGCAAAATAATTTCACGTTTCTTGTGTTCAGTTCAGAGCTCGCCATCGTGAAAACAAATGATCAAAGTGGAACGCTGTCATAATAGTTTTAATTCATGATATCAAATAGTTTTTATTTATAATACTAAGAAGTTTCCATATTGTATAAATAAAAATATATAAGCATTTACTTGTGCCCACATTTTACTGTATTCAAGCTTTATATACAGGGTGTGGCCTGTAATAGGAGCAAAACATTAAACGGTAGATTATTAAGCTTATGAACAATTATTTCCACACGGTTAAACTTGAAAAAAAAATACTTTATTTTTTTATTATTTCTTCAAAATAAGTTTACTCTTTCAAAATGCTATCAGTAACTTTTTATTTTAAAGACACCAAAAAAGTTAAATAAAAATCACAAAAATATCTTTTGAAAACAAAAATGCAAAAACTATTATGACTCGTTAGGTACATGATGTTACCTCAAAATCCGCATTGACTGCTGTGCTATGATGTCGTGGTGCCAAGATACATTACTTGGAGGTCATAAGTTTAGATCAAAATATCTCCGAATCAAAAAAATAAAAAGCGGCCAAGTGCGAGTCGGCCTCGCACATGAAGGGTTCCGTGAAATAAATTGCGGTTTACGATTTATGACGTATTAAAGAAAAACTACTTACTAGATCTCGTTCAAACCAATTTTCGGTGGAAGTTTACATGGTAATGTACATCATATATTTTTTTTAGTTTTATCATTCTCTTAATTTAGAAGTTACAGGGGGGGGGGGGGACACACATTTTACCACTTTGGAAGTGTCTCTCGCGCAAACTATTAAGTTTTGAAAAAAATGATGTTAAAAACCTCAATATCATTTTTGAAGACCTATCCATAGATACCCCACACGTATGGGTTTGATGAAATTTTTTTTTTTTAGTTTCAGTTATGAGTATGGTGACCCCTAAAACTTAATGTTTTTTTTTTAATTTTTGAGTGAAAATCTTAATGCGGTTCACAGAATACATCTACTTACCAAGTTTCAACAGTATAGCTCTTATAGTTTCGGAAAAAAGTGGCTGTGACATACGGACGGACAGACAGACAGACAGACGGACGGACATGACGAATCTATAAGGGTTCCGTTTTTTGTCATTTGGCTACGGAACCCTAAAAATGAGTGGGACACAAGGGGTTACTATCAATGCTCTAAGGAAGAGCGTCCCTTTGAATATTTGCTCCTATTACAGGCCACACAAAAATAGGCCATAAATTCGCACACAGACACACACATGCATAATGGAGCTGTTAGAAATGTACCTACATCTACGGTTTATTTATATCTTGATGAAGTAGGTAGGTAGGTATTTGTAATATGGGCCTTGTTGCCTGATTTAAATAAGTAAATAGGTAAATAAATATTAGGTATTGTTACTTATAGTCAGAAGAAGGTATACCTTCTTAACTTAATACTCTAATAGGTGCTGCCATGCCGGCTGTCCATAACTCCATGTGGAATCTGTTTATCCTGCAATCAATAATCAAACTTCACAGGACTCTACTTGGACCACACACTACTAACACGTCGACGAAAAAACAACGCCACTACAATGACCAAATCTGCTATGCTAAAAGGCAATACAAAGCGCAATCCGCACAAGTGTATATATAATGTAGTACCTAGGTATATTACCCTGAGAAAATTACGGTTTTTAGGGTTCCGTAGCCAAATGGCAAAAAACGGAACCCTTATAGATTCGTCATGTCTGTCTGTCTGTCTGTCCGTCCGTATGTCATTTTTTCCAAAACTATAAGAGCTATACAGTTGAAACTTGGTAAGTAGATGTATTCTGTAAACCGCATTAAGATTTTTACACAAAAATAGAAAAAAAACAATAAATTTTGGGGTCCCCATACTTAGAACTGAAACTCAAAATTTTTTTTTTCATCAAACCCATACGTGTATGGTTTTGATGCCCATCTATGGATAGGTCTTCAAAAATTATATTGAGGTTTCTAACATCATTTTTTTCTAAACGGAATAGTTTGCGCGAGAGACACTTCCAAAGTGGTAAAATGTGTGCGCCCCCCCCCCCTGTAACTTCTAAAATAAGAGAATGATAAAACAAAAAAAAATATATGATGTACATTACCATGCAAACTTCCAACGAAAATTGGTTTGAACGAGATCTAGTAAGTAGTTTTTTTTAATACGTCATAAATCGTAAAAAGTAATTTATTTAACGGAACCCTTCATGTGCGAGTCCGACTCGCACTTGGGCGCTTTTTTTGGAAATAATTCAATATCAGGCTAATTATTTGTATACGGCTTTTATATGTTATTTTAAACAACTTTTACTATAGAAATGTATAATTCTATGGACCGGAAGTTAGGAAAAAAAAATAACCCGCAAGTAAAAATGTTATCAGTATTTTTATAATGAAAACATGTTTGAGTACACAAATTTGGAGACTTACTACCTGAATCCAAAAATATATGCATCAGGAAATAACGGAATTTTAATTAAATATTTACGACCTTGAGATAATATTGAATTTCATCTGGCCTATAGAAAGGTTTATTCATTAACAAAAATAAGTGGATTATGCGCGTATCCCAAAGAACGTATATAGACGTAGTCAATTATAAAGTAAAGAAAGTTTATACCATTTTCGCCTGATTTTTACGGAATTTATGAAGATTACTTTTCATTATTTTTTACCGTATCGGTATTAAATTTAGGTGGATTATTAATGAATATTTAGTCAAATTACCCAACCAATTTTGTGGTGTAAAAATATGGCTGATATCGATATATTGTTGTGTTTTCATAGAGCGAAACCGTAAAGTTCTCAGGGTATATGGTAAGATAAATATTTATGAAATGCAATTGCACAAATTTAAGTTAGTTTGTGAGTGAATGGCTGAAAACATTGGATTACAATGAAAATAAGTCACTATACTTACTGTTTAGATAAAACTCTCAGTGTAAACACAAACACACACACACACACACACACACACACACACACACACACACGCACACGCACACACTTCTACTTTGTATTACCTTAGATATTTAGTTTAGAAACTTAAGATAAGATACGACAAAACCTGAACAAGGATGACGCTTCGCCGTCAAAATTGTATGGGCTAGGTACAGTCGCCGGCATCAATATATGATGGAACAAAGGCCGCAAAAATATCTGATGACAACTCTATTCCTAGAGCCGTTAGAGCGTGTCAGATATTTTTGCGGCCTTTGATCCATCATATATTGATGCCGGTGACTGTACTAGTTCTGGAATAGACTCTTTTCCTGTTTGGTCAAATCTACCCACAAAAATAGTTAGTAATAACAATAACTAATAAATAAATAAGTAAATAAAAATAGAAAAATAAATACATAACTCAAAATAAAGTAAAATATTTAATTTTTTATATAGCAATTTGTACCGATGAAAGTCGGACTACCTGAAACAAGAATCTACACTCGGCGTCAAAAGTATCGCACCTTTCCTAAAATTCGTTTCAAGCGATTATTACTCCTAAGATACTTACTGTAGAATCTGTCGATATTAGTAGGTACCATTTGAAAGCTAAAGCCTAGGGGGTTTTATTACCTTTCAAATGATACTAATATCGACAGAGTATTACTCCTCCTAATAATCCTGTGTAGTAATTATCTTAGGAGTAATAATCGCTTGAAACGAATTTTAGGAAAGGTGCGATACTTTTGACGCAGAGTGTAGGTATATCTTTACTTACTAGGTAGCCCCAAAGGACCTTTGTAACAGAAAAAAAACTTTTTAAATAAAAACATTTTTCATTTTCAATTGGCATTTGACTGTACTAACATAACGTCATGTTCTTTTGGAAGCCAATTAAAGAAACTACTTTCGCGTCTTACACATTAAGCCCTAAATGGCAGTAAACTTTCTTGAAGGTACCTAGAAATCTTGCACTTTTTAGGGTTCCGTAGTCGACTAGGAGCCCTTATAGTTTCGCTTTGTATGTCCGTCCGTCCGCGGATAATCTCAGTAACCGTTAGCACTAGAAAGCTGAAATTTGGTACTAATATGTATATCAATCACGCATATTTCTTTTATTAGGGTACCTCCCCTATACGGAACGTGGGGAGTGTTTTTTTTTCATTTCAACCCTAACGTGTGATATATTGTTGGATAGGTATTTAAAAGTGAATAGGGGTTTGCTAAAATAATTTTTTGATAATGTTAATATTTTCGGAGATAATCGCTCCAGAAGTAAAAAAAAATGTGTCCCCCCCCTCTAACTTTTGAACCATACGTTTTAAAAATATGAAATAAATCTCAAAAGTAGAACCTTATAAAAACTTTCTAGGAAAATTATTTTGAACTTGATAGGTTGAATAGTTTTTGAAAAAAAATACAAAATAATTTCACACACTTACTGTGACGGACGAAAAACTACGGAACCCTACACTGAGCGTGGCCCGACACGCCTTGGCCGCTTTTTTCGCCCAGCTCCTTTTCCATATCTCCAAGTGTCGGAATTACGAGTATAATGGGCGTGCGATAAGGAACTTCGTTCCAATCAATAAATATAAAACATCCTTATTATTGTACAGTCGACGCCAAAAATACGTTTACAGTGCTCGCCTTATTACAATGGAATAAGGTGTAAAAGTGTAAACATATTTTTGGCGTCGACTGTACATACCGGAAAACCCATTTAAATAAAGTTTAAATAAATAAATAAATATCTTAGGCGTAATTTGGATACTTGTAACATTGTGCCTAGTAAAGGTATCTAAACCTAAGTACCTACTTATAATATCCACCCTTACTACTTAAGTTATTTCTTTCAACTTTAAATCCTGCAGATATAATAAATAATATAATCAGCATATAAAGGTATATATATATATATATAATATATATATATAACTACGTACCACTGCTGGGCACAGGCCTCCTCTCAAGGATGAGAAGAAACGGTCAGTAGTCCCCACGCTGGACATGTGTGGGTTGGGGACTCACACCTGCAGTGCAGATGTGTACCTACCTTAAATCCTTAAAATCAGGCTTTTACATGAATTTAAATTAATGTTGCAATTATAATTAATTACCGTTTTATTAAAAAACTGTAACTACGTTAGGTATTTTTTTTCACACAGGTATGTACTGCCCTTCCGGATTACTCATCCTGTACTGCGTATTTTTCAGGTTCATCTTCCAGTCAAGCTATGAATACCATATCAACCGGCAATCAGTTGTAATCACGTACATGTGTCGACACTGCAACCGACTGAAGACATTCAACAACAGATGTAAACTTCTCTCTCACATCCGGTCGCACGCCTTTAAGACCGCCACCATCAACGTCAGTGATTTGAAAGTAGATCCATTGCCAGCAAGCTACTTCGATAATCTAGCAGTCAAACATGGTGCTCTAGTCACAGAAGTAAATAACAGTAATAATACTGATAATAACACAGAAGTTCCACTGTCGCAACCAAGTAAGCCCAAAAAGCCGAGTAAGCTCACATGCTTGGAATGTAATCAAGAAATTCTGGTTACATCACTCATATATAAAGATAGAGCAAAGCATTTTATGCAGTACACTAATAAAGTGCATGCATGCCCAGTGTGTCTGTTCGCCTTACCAACGAAATGTGGCCTTAAAGCGCACATCCGCATCCACGCCGGCACTGGGCCTTTTATTTGCCCAGAATGTGGGATCACTTTGACGAAGAGAATGATACAATACCCATACACCCACGATTGCGAAGGGTTTCGCATGATGCGGGCAACTGCCAGGTATAGATGTCCTCTTCCACGATGTTATCTATTTCATCCGAATGAATACAAGTCACACATGAGGAACCACCACTTAAAAAGGGTGTACAAATGCCCTATGTGTGTTGTAGCATGTTTCAATGAAATAACTATAGCTAAACATTTGAAGAGTCATGATACTGAAGCTAAAGCTTTAATTTTCTTCCAATGTGAAATGTGCCCTGGAAGATTAGTGCTGCATAATCAAATGGATAACCATTTGAGGGGCCACATTACGAATTCAGCTTTTGTCTACCCGTGTTGGGCTTGTGGTCAAGTTTTTAGGGTAGTTCGTAATTTGCTGCAGCATTATTCTAATAACCACGGCCCACTCGCCAAGTTAACAGCCCCGTCTGACGGATCCTCAACACCGACAACGGTCTCGCCACAAAAAGACGCAGAAAAACCAGATCTGATATACCGTGTGGTGAAAAGGTGTGACAAATGTAAAAGAAGCTTCACATACAAATGCAAATATGAACAGATATCGATTCTCCCGAACGAGTGCCCTTTCAAATGTACTGCATCGGGTCCCAGCCAAGACGTCGTCACGGAAACACCGCCGGCGTCAATCAAATGCCATTTGTGCAAGAAAGACGTGTCTGAAAAATGGGAAGACATTAAGAGCCATTATGCGTCTGAACATAAAAACTACCGGTGCTTGGATGCAAAATTAGTGTTAAAAAAAATAAACGTAAAAAAATACAAAAGAAAGCAAAAAAGGGAAGCTCGGAAACGGTTAAGAAATGCATTCAAAAGTGTCAGGGGCAATAAAAAGAGCAGAAATCTGGGCAGTAGTGGTAGGCAGGCTCCGAATAATGAAACTGCCATTTCCAGCAGTAATCCATTGGTTTGCAAAAAATGTGGTTACGAAGGCCAAGATACAGTCACGCTACAAGAACACTGGATCACTCACAGAGATTCGAACATGGCCTACCAATGCATGGAATGTGGACAGTGCTTTGTGGTAAAGCCCTCCTTCACGACCCATCTGTTAATCGAGCACGGTATAGCAGACGTTGATGAATACATAGCTTTAAAGCAGTGCCACAACGCTGACGCCCTATTGAAGAATAATTTCACCACTGACATAGTTAAGGTTGAGGACCCACTCCGCGAAAACCAATGCCAAATTTGTCGGGATGAGTTCGATGATCCAGGAGATTTAGAAAAACACTTCAGAGTGCATGGCATGGCCTTTTTGATGAAGAATTCATCAGCCAAGAATAACAGTCCTTAAACATACGTCGCTAGCCGATAAGTATTAATATATGATTATTATAGAATTAAGTTTCAGACTGCATGTGTTATAAAATTATTGTTAATAAAAGAAACTATGAACTCTATGGTTTTTTTATCCCATAAAAACATACCATGTAAATAAATGGTATCAGCGTAATTCGTCCCATTCGTTTTTCGTTCATTTCTTATGTCCGTCTCATTCTGTGTTCGTCACTCATTCTTTATTCGTCTCGATCGCTATACGTCCCTATCGTCTTAAGTCCAATTATGTAACCTGTTTCTTTCTTAATAAGTCTTTTTCGTTTTTCGTCACGGTCTTCCTATGACTCATTCTTAATTATTCCCTTTCGATTTTGGTCTCATTCACTTATTTGTCTCATTTTTTTTCATGCATTCGTTATTGGTCACATTCGTGATTAGTCTCATTCATTTTCAGTCTAATTCTAAGTTCGTTAGATTCGTTTTGCGTCTCGGTCGCTATTTGTAACTATCTTTTTCCGTCAATCTTAATTATTTTACGTCATACCTGGCCATAAAGTAGGAATTACCGCACGCTATGCGTGCGGAAAACCCCACTACCTAGCCAGATAGAGACGTAAAATTTTGTACTCACCACGGGCAGTAATAAAGAAAGCCTCAGAGCGCATATTTATCGCCCTTGCCTTCGGCTCGGGCGTCAAATACCTGCGATCTGAGACATTCTTTGTTTAACCGCCCTAGGTAAGTAATGTACTATTATTATATCTTATTGACCTAGTGATCGTCATAAATTCATGTAATTTCATAGTAGTTTGACATTTAAAATAACACTTTAAATTCTGAAGACAGTTCATTTGCTTGGAAATGCTAACGAGGTCTGACTCTAAATCTATGAATGCAGTTATTTTTTCAAATGAAATAATGTTTATCTAATTTGCTATCTGAAGTATCTAAGTCCCAGACCCTTCAGGGCCCTCATTTTTTTTCCGTTCTGTATATATCCCCTAAACTTCAATTTGTTTATCAATTCCGATCCGGAGGAGATATGAATAGCAACTAAGACCTACGTAGTACCAGAGATTAGTGAACGTGCCCAAAAAAGAACGGAACGAGTTACCACTAAAGACAAAAAAAGAGTGAGACGAATAACGAAAGTGACTAAAGATAAAGTGCGAATGATACCAAAAACGAGAGACACAAACAAAGACATAGTCCTAGGAAGACCGTGACGAAAAACGAAAAAGACATAAGAAATGAACGAAAAACGAATGGGACGAATTACGCTGATACCAAATAAATAGGCTAAGTCTCGAAACTCTTCCATCGTAAAAGTTATGAGATACTTCGTAGAGCCAAGTCAGTCATCTTTATTTGTTTGCTAAATAAAATTGTGCAACTTGGGAATCACACAAATTAATGGATGTTGAAAATGGCCTCAATGGCTTCGAGAAAAGCCTTGAGTTAGGTCTAATTACCTACGTGCCGGGGAGAATCTATAGTCTAAGCATTTTACGGTTTAGCAAAACATTAATTCATAATAGCCAGGTTTTTTTTTTCTCCGTCATAAATACATATTCTAAGATACTATATTTACGAATCCAACAAACTTTCGACCCGGAAGTAGGTATAAAAAAATAGTGTCAAAAAAACGCCGATTTTTTTTACTAAAAATAGTAATAGCTGTTTTTAATCGTCAACACGACAGTATTATTGTCTTTAACCTGTAAAAAGTGAAATCCGACTATTTTTTTACACGTAAAGCCATTAATTTAACAAATTTCATGGCTTGGGTGACAGGTGCCATAAGTTCGTAGAAAAAAATAGTAATAACTAGTACTTTGATTTGATTCTCATAAAAAGAATGTATGAACCTATTTTTCTAAAAATCGTTTTGATTTTTGTTTAGAATTGCATATAATTACATTTACTCCAATAAAATATCGGTAAAAATATTTATAGAGACAAATTGTGTCTAAATTTAACTTAATAATATAGATTATTAAACTAGTACATAAATCCAACAAAAAAAAGCTTTATGTAAAGCATAAAACACATTTGAATAGTCCTGTTTGATTCTACAACTGAACTTGAACTCTTTCCGCTTGTGTTAAGGATCACATTCGCTCGCAGCGTCGGCACGCAACGAGTGTCTTGACATTCAAGGTCGCACTGCCCGGGCCCCAAGACACAAAACCTACCTACACAGATAATTTGTATCGTTTTCTACGATGCGCTAGTATGAATGCGACGATTCACGCCATAAAAATGGCTTAGGTAAACGGCAGTGTTGGGCGTAACTAATTTACGTTTGAAATTGAAATACAAATTGTATTATATTTAATTCAATTACGAGTAGGTAATGAATTGCACGTGTAATTGCATACATGACTACTTCGTAATTTGTAATCTGAATTACATTATTTCGTAATTGAAATTATTCAATAACTTAGGGTAGACCACGGACAATTGAAACACGTCATGATTGAAACAAGGAATTTTTTTCGAAAACTATAATACCTACGCAACTGACGCAACACTCGGAACACACGGTTGGCCATGTATGAGCAGTAGCTTGGCCAGTAGCGCTCGAGTGATGGTGCGATACCGGAGTGTACACGAGCCAAACCAGTTTTTCACGGTTAAAAGTAAGTATTTGTGCTGTGGATATTTTTTATAACAAAAAGTACTTTACTCTTGTATTTTGACTGATCAAATTAATTTGGTGCTATAGCTGGGAATAAACGAGTGTTTATAATGGCCGTTGATCAGCGTTCGAGTTTTTTTTTATATGTAATATTTGACCTTGAAGTTAAAAACGTGGTGTGGGGACGGTAGAAACAACTTGCTTGTGGACGATTTAAACGTTTCAATCGTCCTCGCGTTTTAATCGTCACCAAAAGTAACCGACTTAATAGAAGGAGGTTCTGCATTCGATGCACATGTTTGTTCTATTAATGTTCACTATTGTTTGTGTAGTTTTTGACCTAGTTTATAAATTATGGAAATATGAAGGTTTTTTAGAAATCTGCACGCTGCGTGTCATTGTAAAAAAAGGAGGTTCTCAGTTTGACCCGTATGTTTGTTTGTATGTATGTACGTTGTCCGAGATTATCTCGCGTTAGGTTGAACCAATTTTGATGCGGTTTTCAGAAAAGTATTTAATACATTCTGGAGAAGGTTCTTGTATACAATAAAACAAATGGTTAGTCGCGACGTTTACAACACGTTTTGTCACGGGATCGGTACACGGAATGGTTATGATTGAAACATTGTTATAGTTGAAACAAGCACTTTTTATGAAACATGATTATGCTTGTTTTGTGCAAATCTATATTGTTATAATTGTATTAAAACTATTTGGTTAAACTAAATGTATAAGGTAGCAGCAGCAAAGGAAACTAAAGTCGTATACTTTTTTTTACACCCGTGTTTTTATCGAGATGTTCAGATGCTCATAAATTGATAAATGTTTATGATATGCCTGCGAACTTTTGATGAGCTCATTGTATGCTATGGTAGTCATGAAAAAAATTAAAAACAGGCCAAGTGCGAGTTGGACTCAAGCACCGAGGGTTCCGTAGAAATATTTTTTTTTTCTTAGCCTGTTTGGGAAACAGGAAGCCACTGCTGGGCAAAGGCATCCCGCATTTTTCTCCACTCGGCCCTATTGCATGGCATAACATGTAACTAAAAATCTGGGGGCACGGCAGTTCCCCCGCCAAGTCGAGCAAAACAAAGAGGCACGGCCGTACCATCCTTTTGTCGAAGCCATTCAGGCCATTTTCAACATCCTGTAATTTTGTGCTGGCTAAAGCTAGAACCCTGAAATTTCAGGAACATGTAGGGCATAATATGGCTAACATACAATATCAATAACATTCAATTTTAACTTTTAGTTTAAGAACTATTGTCCGTCAAAGTTCGTTAGTTTTGTCACTGACATACTCACTGATAATGATCACGCTAATTCTAAGGTACTTCTAGCAGACCCACAAGCTCCATATTTCAAACATTATTAGTTTTTAGCCTAATAACTCATAAAAAACCTAAAAATATTGCAATTTCAGTCACGTTTCAGAGATATACAAGCTGCATAAGTAAGTTTGTAATCCTATACAAATACCTACATACGATTATTTGCGGTTGGTAAAATAACATTCCCATACAAAGTCTAACAAAAGAAATGAGATCCCATAAAAAACATTCCATGTAAAAAATAGGCCAAGCCTCGAAACTCTTTCACAGTAAAAAGTGGTGAGATATTTCGTAGAGCCAAGTCAGACATTCTTATTAATCTTTATTTGATTACTAAATAAAATTTTGTGACTTGGCAATCACACTTACATACGTTTTAGGTACCTATGCAAAAATTAGTAAATGCAGTAAAGTTGTTTCGAGACTTGGCCTATTGTTTACATGGAATGTTTTTTATGGGATTTATGGTTTTCGCAATTTTTCCTTTATTTGTGCCATAAGGCGTTGCTTCGTATCAAATTTCAAGATTCTGAGTTCACGGGAAGTACCCTGTAGGTTTTGATTCCCTTGCGAGTTTCGAAAATTTGCGGCATAAATGGTTGTGTCTTTTGATTGCGTTAGGTTAGAAGTTTGATTCTTTCACAGCTCCAAGGAACAGTAGGCTTGAGTATTTAATACCTTGATAATATCTAATACCTATTTAATACCTAGCTTGATACCTCCACGCGTTCCTGAGAAAAAGGGTATTGACATACGGACGGACGGACGGACAACAAAGTGATCCTATAAGGGTTTCGCTTTTTCTTTCGAGGTGCGGAACCCTAAAAAAGATATAATAGAGTTGACTGGGTAGTACTGAATATCGTCTGTAGTTTTGCTTCTTAGGGTTCCCTACTCAAAAAGTAAAACGGGAACGTACGTGCGTCCGTCCGTCTGTATGTCACCAGGCTGTATCTCTCTGATACCGTGATAGTTCCAGCTGAAATTTTCACAGATGATGTATTTCTGCTGCCGCTATAACAACAAATACTAAAAACACAGAATAAAATAGTTTTTTATAGATAATGGTACGGAACCCTTCGTGCGCGAGTCCGACTCGCATTTGGCCGGTTTTATAATCTGTGAGGTGAAGAAAATATATCAAATGAAAGAGCGTGTTTTTATCTACTAAACGGCAAGTAGTAGTTAGTAACTAATTTTTAAATTGAAATTTCCTGTAAGACTCAGACATGTAAAGCTATATAGGCGGACCTTATTTGAGATCCTAATTTAATTAAAAAATAATACTAATCATTATGTACTTACTGACTTGTAAAACATTGGCTTTTATGAATAAATATCTTGTATCTTGCAATCCAATTTTGGATCAAGGTGTTTTAGTAGTAGCTCAAATTGAAAAAAAAAAAAACGATTTGTTTCAAGTATCCCCATCCCGGGGCCAGTTGAAACAGTGACAAAAAATAATACTTTTATGTGTTTTATTCGTATTTTTTATGAGATAACGTGTAATTTAGGATAGGTTTATAATCAGCTAGCGTTTTTGCGCTTACAAGTTAAACTCTACGTGTATTATCAGTCATTTTTCACCTTATTTAAGTAAGTTAACTAAACCAAAACGAAAATAAACTGTTTGCATTTTAAACGAAACAAGACTATATTAAGTAATTAAAATACAGGATGGGCCAAAAATTCTTGCACTTTTGAAACTGATGAAAATAAAACCATGAAAGTCAATTTCCTGATCATTAAATGTTTGTGACTAACATCTAATGCAATTTATTTCTTGAATATAATTTATCTTTGAGATGACCCCCATCTCGTCACTGGCACTCCAGCAAACGACTAGGCAGATTTTAGGAAACTCGCTGACACATGCTGCGAGGGATCTCGACTATCTCATCGCGGATGTTTTGCTTGAGTTTGGATATTTTCTTCGGGTTTTTTAACTTAGAACTGGACTTTATAAATATCCCCGCACGATAAAATCGGCGGGAGTGAGATCCGGGCTTCCTCCTAAATAGGCGGCGAACAGTTACATACAATTTGTTGTTTTTATAAAACTGTTGTTACACAAAAAGCTCGTTGTTGATCAGTAAAACGCTTTATTGCAAATAACACTGCATAAATTAATGTCAAATTTCCCTCCACTCAAAAAATATATAATTTATTATTATAGAAGATATTCAGTGTTGCCATTTGCAAAAATGTATGGCCTACCCTGTACAGAAGAGAACACCCTGAAAAGAATATGTAAATAAACTAATAGAAAACTTACTTTGACTTTCATTAGTCAATGTCAAAAATACAAGAAAATCACTCTGTTTCAACCGTCCCCACCTCCTACTTTCGGAAAAAGCCGTTGTAGTAATAATGAGAATAATGATACAGTAAAACTAGATACGCTGAGATGATCCACAAGCTTCACTTCAAACATAAACACACACTCAATACTCTCACTTAAATAGAAACCAGAATAATTGAAAAACTCTACGAGTGAAAACACTTACTTTTGGGGATCAAAACACAATAGGGTTTTCTACAAACAAATTAAGCGCGCGGGAAGCAACGTCACGATGTTTTTCGTGTACAAACCGATCGTCCGCTTCTTTCCCCCCTTAGACCCCTCGCCGTCCCACCAACGGTTCGCGAGATATTTGCGTTGTTTCAACCATACCCAGTTTACCCTACTTTCATTGTGCCGAAGATATTAGAGTGTTTCAATTGACCTCACATAGTGTTTCAATTGACAGTATTCCCAGTATGTATGTATGTAAATACTGTACTTTAATATTTTACACAAGACAATGGTAAAAACAAACACGCAGACACAGTCAGTCGTCGACAGTCATGTGAGGCCAATTGAACCATACTGCCCCATTCTCTGTATTATACTCGTATTATTGACAGAAAACTATGGATTATAGAGTAACAAAATACATTTTATTTAGGAACCAGATAACTAACCTTGAAAAATTTTGGGCGTTCATCTTTCTACTCATAAAAATATAACGGTTATATGCTGTAAAGGCAAATGGTTTCAATTGCCCCTGGTCTACCCTACGTTATGTACACTTTTTTTTAGTTAACTAAAAAGGAACAAATTTACTTGGAGTGATTATTAAGAAAAAAAACCATTCAATTATAAATTAGCATTTTTAAGGAAGTAATTATTTTTGCTTTTTTAAATATTTAATTTATTTTCTTACTAATACGACTAAAGTGAAAGTTTGGAAACCTGGGGAAATTTTTGCCCATTAATTTTGAACTCACTCACAGAATTTCACGAGAATCGGTTGAGAGATGCGACCTATAGAGGCAACAGCTGGACAGCCGGACATACGAAAGCATTTTTGCCCGCTCAATATCGAACTCGCACACAAAATTTCACGAGAATCAGTTGAGAGATGTGACCTATAGAGGGAACAGCTGAACAGCCGGACATACGAAAGCATATTTGCCCAAAAAGGAGATCGGAAACCCGCACACTAAACTAGCTGGTCACTAACCGGCACTACGACACTATTTCATTGATAAAACTACAATGAAACAACAAGACTCATCTTTAACCTCAGATCTTCTTTCTATGATCTGAGGCTATAACTAGGTACATATTTTGTTAAGTGAACCCTAAAAAAAATCTGTATCAAAACCTACCTAAGTAGGTACTTTTGTACGGTCTACGGTAGGTATTTTAAAAACATAGAATTATAATTTCAATATATGACTGTTTTTTTAATCTTTTGATTCACAACTTAATTGAATTTTAACTATTATAAACAACTGATAATTGATCGTACGCGTTAGATCGTGTCGCTAAACTCTCAAATCGCGGCGCGCCGGTTCGTGCAGTGCCTACTTAGACATATTTATATGGCGGACGGCGCGGTGCCCCGCTGCATGCAATCGGCCAATCACGTTTGCTCTGCGGCTCGCGCGCGGCACTTTTAAACCTACTTTAACAGGTGTTTGTAAAAACATTAGTTGCAAAGTATTTTATCAGTCGATTCGTACATCATTCAATGAAAGAGTGTCGATGATGAAAATCCCAAAACTTACTGATCAATTTGCATTTTTTGAAATTGTTAAATAATATTAACCCCCTAAAATCCACCTTCCGTTGTTGTTTAGTGTGTGATTGGTTTGTAATGTTTGTGTCCACTACATACACCAAGGAATGAAGGAACCTACAGTCTATTATTATTTTTTGACACGAAAATATGGTAATAGAAAAAAAAATGGTGTCTAACTGAATATAAAGGTAATAATCGGGAACATTTTTTGCGCGATTTATCATCAATATTACGCCGCAAATATTAATTTATCATAATACAGAAAAAAAAGGTTATTAACATTTTTTAACAATTTTTCAGGAATTTATTATTTTTTAAAAATTTATTAAAATATCTAAATACCTACTATTTTGTTGGATTTAGTCTCGAAGTTATTACTATAATTATGATTTATCTGTTACGCAAAAAAAAACTGCTATTATAAATTATTTCCATTTCGCCATACAACCGGACCGTAAAATGCTTAGACTACTAACCTGAACCATATGATAGGCTAAAACTAGAAATTAATAGAAAAAATAAATTAATTACATTTTCACACATTTAATTTTTAATATTGCTTACAACTCTCACGAGATAGTCATTTTTCAATTACTTAGAGACAAAAATACAGTTAAAAATTACGAGACACAAAAAAATATTTAGAAATAATCACATTTTACTTGTACTTTAGAAAATGATTGTTGAAATGTTTTCATCAACTGGAGAAGCGAGAATTATCGCCAATATATTAATTCAATTACATTTTGAAATCATCATATTCACTTACACACTCATGCAGTTCATATTATTATAGTTGAGCAAGTTATATCTAGCGTCCAGACAAGTGGGGGCAAATTTCACACAGAGTAATGAAGTTGTCCTTTTGCTAAGTTTTTATGATTAAATTAATAAATTATTCATTTATTTAATATTTTTTAGTGGAGTGATTACAGGAATACCATAAAATATTATGTTGTAAATGTTATATTTTGATATCCAAATTCTAATTTTGATATCCAAATTCTATTAACAATAAAAATAAAAATTGCAATTTATGGCTTGCAGTACACGAAACTCTTGCTAATGTGACCGAAGGCCATATTTGTCAGCATAGAAAGTCGTAAATGTAGTATATGCGAAAGCCAATTGCCTCTTTGTTAAACAAAAGCTTGAGATTTTAGTGGGAAGATAACAGAAATTTAACTACATGTACATTGACATTCCACAAACTAAAATATATTTACTTGCAAGGAAATTATAAAAACATCAAGAGAAAAAATCATTGAAGTGTTAATTTTCCAGTCATAAAAATACCTAGGCGACTCTACTGCCCACTGTGTGAAATTGCTCCGGCAGACTGAGTGTACTCAACATAACAGTTCTCATTCGTTTCAGATATATCCACTGACAAATATGAGACAAAATTACTAAACAAAAAATAAACACATTTATCACAAATTACAATTAAGACGGCGAATTTACTGCAATCACTTCAGGAATTAGATTAGAGGCACAAACTTGAACTTTCACTGTATTTCCTAAGGGCCAGCCCTGGAGTTTTATCTGAAACCTGTTTCATATATTATATTACAATCATACTAATGCAGCAGTCTGTTTCATGACTGCTATTTACAAGCATTACCTTAAAAAGCAATTTAAACATATACAAGTTACTAAAATAGGTTGCTGTTTTTGCTAATATATTGAGGCTTATAATTAACTAGTTCAGGTAGTGTTGTGGATAACGCTCATTTTGAGGCTTAAAGACTCGAACCCTAAAGACTACCGAGGCTTAAAGACTCAAGTGACGAAAAGTCAATATTTTGCATTCATATACGTAAAATAAACCAACACGGTTCTTAAACAGCATCGTGTCTTTAAGCCTCGGGAGTCTTTAAGGCTCGAGTCTATAAGCCTCGAAATGAGCGTTATCCACAACACTAAGTTCAGGCTATCAATTTAATATGTATCTGTTAAATGCATAGATACTGTGTATTAGTTAATCAGTTAATAAAAGTTAGGTATTTAAAAATTTCTATAAGAAAAGAGGATGGTATCCACTTTTTCCCCTTAACGTGGTACGACATGTGGGACACCTGGATTCTCTTTTTAAAGCTTGTTTGAGACATTCTAGACAAAATACATGTCCACATTTAGTTGAAGCTAGTGCTTGCCCATTATAGTCGTCATAGCATATCGGACAACTTCCTGATGATGTTTTAGGTTTCTTCTTCTTGGGTTCCTCGGTTATGATTAATTGCTTCGATTCTTTCTTGGAGCCTTTAGATCTTCTTTTATTCTGAAAAAAAACTAGAATATTATATCTGTTGGGCGTTTTCACTAAAATGTGCAACTTTTACTTTTTTTCTCTGAATTTGGTTTATTTTTGTTTTTCTGTTTCAGAATCATTTTTTAATTCATATTTCTTTTATTCTGTTTTTTAGTAGGTATTTGTTGTTATAGTGGCAACAGAAATACATCAACTGTGAAAATTTCAACTGTCTCACTATCACGGTTCATGAGATACAGCCTGGTGACAGACGGACAGCAGAGTCTTAGTAATAGGGTCCCGTTTTACTTTTTGAGTATGGAATAGTGTTGTGGATAACGCTCATTTTGAGGCTTAAAGACTCGAACCCTATTGACTCCCGAGGCTTAAAGACTCAAGTGACGAGGAGTCAATATTTTGCATTCATATGCGTAAAAGAAACCAACATGGTTCTTAAACAGCATCGAGTCTTGAAGCCTCGGGAGTCTTTAAGGCGCGAGTCTATAAGCCTCGAAATGAGCGTTATCCACAACACTGGTATGGAACCCTAAAAAGTGTCTTCAATTTTCCATACATTTTTTAGGATTCTACTACGAGACGGTTGAAAAAAACGATACATAGTGGAATAAAAAACTGGGGATTTTTTTTGCGAATTCTGAGAAAAACAAGGAAAAGTCGCACATTTGAGTGAAAACGCCCTGTTACTAAATATTTGAGTCAAAGGAACTACCTTTGACTAGATGAACGATATTAGATCACTCGATTGAAAGACTGGTCAGCCACCGGTTAAATGTTATGAGGCAGTGGGAGCTACTAGTAAGTTATAAAATGTAATTACCTTGTAGTCAGGTGTGCACAAATCCTGAACCGGAACTGGAGGATCTATAGCTGCCCTAGTTCTCGAATGCCTCCTCTTACGCCCTCCGCTAAGTCTCATGTTATTATTCTGAAGGTTTTCTTCTTCGCGGAAAGAATCGTCTGTATCTAAATTTATAACGACATTGTTTAAACCTTGATGATCAGCTAAAGTGAAGTTGTAGCTGCTTGTCAAGTCTATTACACTATCGTCCTCTGCCATATCAACTGAGGAGCTGTGTGATTTGCCGTTCAGTTTTCAGTCGGGGATTTTTAGAGAATCTTATAAAAACCCTGGAACTCACTAGAAATTTATTATAATATTTCACGATCTAAACTGTTCGGTGTTTTGAAGGTAGAGTCCAAAGAGAATATAACCACTACTTGTCATAGAGAAATATATGGTATGGTATATAGAGTAGAAAATAATATTTTTTTATGAAATGAATATGTGACAGCCAGATACAGATTTACAGAATTTGTTATGAAATGAAATGAATGATTGCCAGCCAGAATTTTAACGTAAATTACATCGTGTAAAAAAACAGGCTTTATTTATTTATCGTGTCGCATATAGGCTGTCAATACACCGTGAATTAAATATTGGATCATGAGATCCAGCATGCTTGCGTTCAATCAAAGCGATATTAACGAGCACAAATACGGGCAGGAGCGTATGAACCGCCTGTTTGTGCACTCGCCCGTGCTCGTGCTTGCTACCGATCGCAACGACTGTCGGTTTTTTGACAAAGATCAGAATGAATGTGCTCGTGCTTGTGTACCCTGTTCACAGCTTGCGTGCGTTAGAAGTAAATATGTCGGAATTGGTGTCGTCAAACGATCAAAAATGGTCAGAGAAAGAAATTTTGCTCTTTCTCGAGGGTTACCACGGGGAACCAACAATATGAGACCCCCAGAATAATCATTACAAAGATAAAAAATCTCTCATGTTTGCATGATGCTGTGACACACCAAGCCAACGAACGATTTTCAGTGTTGGCTGTCACACGTTCGTTTGTTCTCGGGGGTGCCGGTTAATGTACGGAACAATAATTGGCGTCCACTATATCTATGTCTCTTTTTAACTCATACAAAAAGAGAGAGATAACGATAGATGGACGCGTATTATCGGGCCGTACATTAACCGGCACCGTTCTCGGGCAGGGCCAACGAAGGCCGGAAGCCCATTCGTTGGCTAGGTGTGTACGCATCTTTCTTTGGACGCATCTTCAAGAACCAACAAACGTATAATATTTTTCGTTGGCGTTCGTGGGTCGGCCTTGCCTGCGTACAATGATACTGCCACGCAGTGGGTTTCCGGCACACGCTAACGAATGATTATGGAACCGTCGTTCGCATTTGTCGAGTGGTCCATTTTCTCGCGCGGGTTATGCTACCGATGAGTGACAAAGCTCCAAGTCACGCCGATTTGTCTAATTGCGCGTGACCCGCACCAGAGCTATAACTGGAACTTTGAATCTCGAACTTCGTAAATCTCCGTCTCTATCGCACTTAAAGTTCATGGTACTCGAGCGACAGAGACGGAGATATACGAAGTTCGAGATTCGAATTCCGTGGTAGCGCCGCAGGCCACCGAACGCCAACGAATGGGTTTCGCAGACGTTCGCTGGCCTTCGTTGGCTGTGTCTGGACGGATTAACAAACGCCAACGATTGTTTGTTGGCGTGTGCCGGCGATCCGCAGCGAGGCGGCAACCAAGCGTGGGCGTCAGGATGGCGGGTGGACCTCAGGAATTTCAATGAAATGTTGACAGATATTTGGTACCTTCTGTGTACCTCTGTGTACCTTTAATAAAATGCTGTGTACTTCTCCTGAAAACGAGCTATCTTCAAAATTAGGTCCACCCGCCATCCTGACGTCAGAATGGCGGGTGGACCTATGAAATATGTACAAAACGTACATTTTTTTTAAAGATTTGTGTATAATTATTTGGTACCTTCTGTGTACCTCTGTGAACCTTTAAAAAAAATCTGTGTTTCTCTCCTGAAACAAAGCTATCTTAGAAAATAGGTTCACCCGCCATCCTTATATTTTACTTCGTACGTAGTCGGCCGCTCTGTCGACAGTATTTTAGTAAACAAAACGAAACAAGCAATATTATATTATTACTTTTATACATGTTGCAAATGCTTGTTTAATGCTGATATAATTACAATATAAATAACTTTAAAATTAATTTGTTTTTCACCTTAAAATTCCTTGTATTTTTAAAGGTAGCTCAGTTAGATCGCACGAAGTATGGCGCGACAAAATTTAATAAATCTCAGGATTTTTTTATTTTACTAATTATTATTACCTATATATATTTCATGATTTTACTAATATTACAAAGATGTAAAATTGGTGACTTAGCTTGTACGTGAAATAAATCCCTGAAACTACACATCTCTCTACTCATTATCATATTTTTTTTAAATTCATTCTTGAATCAAACTCAGGCAGCAAAGGACACAAGGGGAGTTGCGGAATAAAACATAGCCTATGATAACCATCCCAAAGGTTAAAGATTCAGGAATTGAATGAGTAGTTCCGGAGATTACTCCTACGTTGTACAAAGGTACAAACTTACAAGCTTTACCTTTTCTCAATAGCTCTACGGGCGCTTCTGTTCTCGTATTACAAACATCCATCCTTAGGGACGGACAGACAGACAGAGTCAGGTACTATCGCATTTCTAATATTGGTATGGATGTAGGTATAGTTGTTATTTTCTAAGTCGTCCGTTCTGCACTCAAGACCCTTTTATGCTACCGCAAATAACAAATAATACCAAGTAACAAATCAATGCATACAAATAGCAACCTTCTGTATGAAGTCACAAGGTCGATATAGTAATAGATTTACTTGTTAGTAAAGGCATTGTGTCATCGAAATGGATACTCAACCGGTGGTCTGCGTTGCAGCGATGTAGTGGGTCCACAATAAATGTTATTGTAGGACTTTTTTTCAAATGGTTTTAATTTGCAAATCTGTAAAAGTCTTATCAGTAAGTTCATTCATTAAGTGCAGGTGTCTTTTAGAACAATGATGCTAGGCAAAGCCGACCGATTCCCAGTACCTAACATTATCGCATGTGTCTGCAAAAGTCTTATCAGTAAGTTCATTCATTAAGTGCAGGTGTCTTTTAGAACAATGTTGCTAGAAAAAGCCGACCGATTCCCAGTACCTAACATTATCGCATGTGTCACACAAAAGATGAAGCCGCACCGCATTCCAATGTAATGAGTATTTAAGGAAAAGAGAAGGGATGCATTTGTTATCAACTTATGTTCATTACATATTCAGTCACTTTTAAGTGTCACTGCTGTTCTTATGAATTACTTTGCTCCATTTTTGATATCACTCATACCTGCTGACGACCTGCTTACGTGTTCCTGGACTTTTTTGGCTTACTGTTTGGCTGTGTTTGTATTGGTGATAATATTTACGACTTCGGCTGTGCTTTTGGACTTTGTTCGACGAAAAATGTTTCGTCCGTGGCTGACTACCAAAACACCGTCATGTGAATCCGTACCAAATAAGAACTGTAAAGGAAGCTCACGGAAAAATCATCTACACCCTGCTGCTCAACAAGTGATATTTGATGTATATGAAGTAGTTTTCGGAGAAATTGGTCCACGTGGGGCTCTTAAACGTACAGCACAACTAACTAAGAGAAGTGTTAAAACTGTTGCCAAGATCGTGAAAAGAGGACACCCGATTGCGTACACAAGAAATACACCGAAATTTGGAAAAATCGACAATTTTACAGAAGACTTCATTGTGCGGACCATTAACAAGTTTTATGAAGAAAACATATCTCCTACGGCGGAAATGATATACAAGGAATTAACCAAAGATGATGGAATATTTCCATACAGTCTACCCTATTTCTTCAAATTACTAAAGAAAATGGGCTTCGAGTATGGGACATTGAACAGCCGTAAAGTTATAATGGATTCACCAAGATTAATAAATCTCCGAGATGATTTCTTAAATAAAATAAAAAAACACCGTGAAGATGGTAAAACTATAATCTACTTGGACGAGACGTGGTACGACACTCACGACGTTTCAAAAAAAGGGTGGCAACATAAAGAAAATGTATGTGCATTGAACGTACCAGCATCTCGTGGAAAACGAATCATAATTTTACACGCTGGATCGGAAACTGGCTGGGTACCGGGAGCTTTACTTCTATCGGCAAAAAATATGGCCAACTGTAGTGCAGATTACCACCAGGATATGGACGCTAATCTATTTGAATCGTGGTTCGAGAAGCAGCTGCTGCCGAATATATTACCTGGCAGTATAATCGTGCTGGATAATGCTTCATACCATTCGCGTCAAACAGAGCTAATACCAAATATGAATACAAAGAAGGAAAAAATTGCCGATTTTAAAAAAAAACATAACATTCCATATGGTACAAACTTTTACAAAATCATACTATGTCGACGAGTTGGCGAAGAAGAAGAACTGCGAGATCTTGAGACTGCCGCCTTATTACTGCATTTTAAATCCCATTGAATTAATGTGGAGCAACTTGAAAAGAAATGTAAGGAAAGCCAACAGTGACCCAAAATTCAGTGAAGGAGTGATTAATCTCATAAGGGATTCAGTCATTAAAACAAATCATCACTGGAAGAACTGCTGCGAGCATGTTCATAAAATAGAACTAAATATGGCTCGGAGCTATAATCATCCCAGTATAATTATACATGTCACAGATTCAGACTCTGACGAGTCTGACGACTCGAGTATCAGTACGAGCACCGAAAATAATTAAAATAAATGTTTTTTTAGTTTTTTTTTCAATTATATTTTGTTGGACATCAACTTTATCATTGATATATTATTTATTGTTCCAGTCATTATGATATATTTATTATATTTGTATGTACGCTATATATTTTTTTTTACGAAACAATATGAATAAATATATTAATATGAAATTAATATGTATGTGTTTTATTACTTTTACATAAAATAAACATTCCCTAATACAATAAAAATACTTGATTATCAAACAGTTAGCCGAACACTTTCCAACATTATCAATTAGTTGTAAAACTTGTGGACACACTACATGGCCGGCGACCTACCTGAGTGCGGCCTTTGAAGTCCTAATACTGCAATATCGACCTTGTGACTTCATACAGAAGGTTGCTATTTGTATGCATTGATTTGTTACTTGGTATTATTTGTTATTTGCGGTAGCATAAAAGGGTCTTGAGTGCAGAACGGACGACTTAGAAAATAACAACTATATATCTCCTACATCGGAGCGGACGACGCAGCGGAACCACATCGCTATGTCGCCTAAATGAAGTAATTTAAATTAGTTTCTATGTTTTTAACCCCCGACGCAAAAAGAGGGATGTTATAAGTATAAGTTTGACGTGTATGAATGTCTGTGTATCTGTCTATGGCATCGTAGCTCCTAAACGACTGGGCCGATTTGAATGCGGTTTTTTAATCTGAAAGCTGACGTGATCGAGATCGTTCTTAATTACGTTTCAACAAAATCGGTTCTGCCGTTTTTGTGATATTGAACTTTGAAATGAAAATATCGGGGGCTTTTCAACTTTTCTAAGTTATTAATTTTTTATAATTGTATGTACTCATGTTAAGTCTTTAAGGCATTTGTTAAATAGGCCCTGAAATAAATAAATTATTATTATTGTTTGTCACCATTAAAAATCAGACACATTAATAATAATCCATTAATTATTAGTACCTATATATCCCTTTGGCTCCGTCATCGCCAGCGTTATTTAGCTTTCCGTAGCTGTGTGATAAAATATAGCCTATAGCCATTATAAACAGGAAATCTCTGTTAGATTGTAATTTTGTAATCTACAATGTGTCTCTGAGACGTTGGGGGCTTTAAATGCAAATATCGATTATGGTCCTGAAACTGAACCACTTTTGTTCCGCAACTTTGTAAAATAACTATCATTTCTATAATTTGGTAGTGTTTGAACTTTAACTGTACCATCAATGTATTGCAAACACGGCCTCATTATTTGACATCCATGACACTGACAAGTATAAAAACTAACTAATGGATGATGTACATTGAGCATTTTATTTAATTTGTATGGAATAATGGAATAACAAAAATATTTTTGTAACGTATTTTTGAAAAGTTGTAGAACAAAAGTAGTTATATTTAAGGAGCATAATGGACATTTGAATTTAAAGCCCCAAAGTCAGAGACACACTGTATAGGTACTAATATTATAAAGAGGAGCAGTCTTTGAAACTGTAACTTGTAAGTTTGTATGTTGAAGGGGTTAATCTCAGGAATCAGATCCGATTTCAAAAATTATTTCACCTATGTATAGAATTAACTTTCTAGATGGACATAAACTATTTTTTATCCCGCGGGTTTGCCTGCATCCTTTGCAATACGCGGGCGAAACCGCGTGGACAGAAAGTTACATAAGTATACCTACTTACCTGAGACACATATTAAAAATCAGATGAGTAGGTACCTTGTTCAGGAAACTAACCCCTACAAAGTCCCAAACTACACCGATTATTTGGTATAATAGTACCTTTTGGATGGACGTAAACGGTATTAAATATAGCGGCTCCACCTGCCGTTCTTTGTATTACTTGGGCGGAGCCGCGAGGAAAGCTAGCTACTGAAAGTAATTCGGTACCTCCTGTTTAGAAGTAGGTCGGTAGACGAACCCAATTTTGAAATGTAAGCCTTTATGGCTTTTAGGGAACACGTTTCCAAACATAGTGGACAAACTACTAACTTGAAAACCGGCCAAGTGCGAGTCGGACTCGCGCACGGAGGGTTCCGTACCATTATCTATAAAAACGGCAAAAAGATCACGTTTGTTGTATGGGAGCCCCCTTAAATATCTATTCTATTCTATTTTTTAGTATATGTTTTTATAGCGGCAACAGAAATACATCATCAGTGAAAATTGCAACTGTCTAACAATCACGGTTCATGAGATACAGCCTGGTGACAGACGGACAGACAGGCAGACGGACGGATAGCGGAGTCGTAGTAATAGGGTTCCGTTTTACCCTTTGGGTACGCAAACCTAAAAAAGGCAAGTTATAATATTATTCGTTTGAAATACTGACTTATGTTCTCTTTAAGGCGATGTAGGTTCACGGTCTTCTCTCCCTCACACTGAGCATAAGCGAGATGGAAGTGCGTGTTCGGAAGTGTGTAGTACATTACTTTAGTACCTACCTACTTAATAATTGATTTTTGAAATATTAGATAATTTATTATAAATCTATCCGGTTATTGTTTTAGAACAACAAAAAAAGTTATCCTTTTTATAAAAACAACATAGGTTGTCGTTGAAAATTCCGAAAACTCGAACATAAAAGTTTATTTTTATGGTGATATTTAAGATTTTTTTACAGAGCTACCAAGTCATTTTTAGGGTTCCGTACTAAAAGAGTAAAACGGTACCCTATTACTAAGACTTTGCTGTCCGTCTGTCTGTCACCGGGCTGTATCTCAAGAACCGTGATAGCTAGAGAGTTGAAATTTTTACAGATTATTTATTTCTGTTGCCGCTATAACAACAAATACTAAAAACGAAATACAATAATTTTTCAAGGGGGGCTCCCATACAACAAACGTGATTTTTTTGCCGTTTTTATATAGATAATGGTACGGAACCCTTCGTGCGCGAGTCCAACTTGCACTTGGCCGGTTTTTTAATATTTTTTTCGGTTATTGTGTTTCTTTTTCAATCTATAGTAATTTTTCTGTAGTAGACTAGTAGAATTCTTCATTATTTCTTCACACTGAAAGCTCAACCATCAATCTTTTTGTCAGATCGTGAACAGGCCTCACCTTAATCGTAGTCTCGTCGCGTCATGCATCGCATTGACAACGGTTACAATACATAGACAAGATAAGAGTTAAGCCGGGTACTCAGTAGCGAACCGTAACCGTAACATGCGTGATACAGTAACGAGGTTCTAGTGTGTACGCGTGTTAAAGTTACGGCTCGCGGCGTCGCCGGAACGCTTTCACCGAGCGTACTCATTTTGCGAGCTGTAACTGTAACCAAACAGAAACAGTAACGAGGTTCTAGTGTGTACGCGTGTTACAGTTACGGCTCACGGCGTCGCCGGAACGCTTTCACCGAGCGTACTCATTTTGCGAGCTGTAACTGTAACCAAACAGATACAATAACGAGGTTCTAGTGTGTACGGGGAGTAACAAATGGGGAGGCCTTTTTCATGCGCTCCCTTCTATACGAAGCCAATAAATTTATCATCTTTTGTTTGCATGCTGTCCCGCTTTCATTAATTATACCTCCGATTTTAGCCCAGGCATCTTCTTTCAAGTGTTTTTTGTAGTAATCTTTGTCCTTAGGGTTCCATAGTACGGTATTTTCCCTGTAGGCGTCTATCAGCAAAAGACATTTTTCCTCTGACCATTCACTCATATCGGAAGAAATACAGCTGGTTCGTAGCGGCTAGCAACAACCTCTCCTCTTGACGTCCACGAGCGCACTGCGAGCTCGCCGAGCTCCCTTTGATTCGCGGCAAAAACCGACAATCATCGGCTCGCTACGAGTCGCTCGTGTAGCGTTCGTCGCAGGCTCGCGAACCACGTATACACTATGTTTTTAGTAACAGTAACGGTTACTGTAACGTGCAACGTTACAGGTTCAAAAATGAGTACGCTGCAAACGTCGGCTCGCTGCAAGCCCTACGCGTATCCGCTCGCAGCAGGTTTGCGAACCACGTACACACTATGTTTTTGGTAACAGTAACGGTTACAGTTACATGCAACGTTACGGGCTTAAAAATGAGTACGTTGTTAACGTCGGCTCGGTGCAAGCCGCACGCGTACCGCTCGCAGCAGGTTTGCGAACCACGTACACACTGTGTTTTTTGGTTACAGTACATGCAACGGATACAGTTACAGCTCGCTACTGAGTACCCGGCTGTAATGTCTTGTCGTTTCGCTTCCGCCTTTGTCCTTTGCCGCCTGAGTTCTATACAAGAGCAAATGAATGAAAGATTTAATGATAAGAACCTAGGTACGAGTAAAAGCGTGAAATATACCTACATCATAATTTTTGTACTAAGTAAGTACGTCCAAATACATAAGTTCTGATATTTTATTCAATTCAGTCACGCCATACTTCGTGCGACAGCTAATATCGAGCTACCTAAAAGGTTAAAAAGAATTTTAAAGAGAAAAACAAATTAATTTTCAAGTAAATTATATTGTAATTAGATCAGCATTAAACAAGCATTTTCAACATGTATAAAAGTAATAATAAATGTAATATTGCTTGTTTCGTTTTGTATACTAAAATACTGTCGACAGAGCGGCCGACTACGTACTAAGTAATATAAGGATGGCGGGTGAACCTACTTTCGAAGATAGCTTTTTTTCAGGAGAGGTACACAGATTTTTTTTAAAGGTTCACAGAGGTACACAGAAGGTACCAAATTATTATACACAAATCGTTAAAAAAAATGTACGTTTTGTACATATTTCATAGGTCCACCCGCCATTCTGACGTCAGGATGGCGGGTGGACCTAATTTTGAAGATAGCTCGTTTTCAGGAGAGGTACACAGAATTTTACTAAAGGTACACAGAGTGTTGTAGTGTAGCCTCTTTAATAAATGTCAATGCTTTTGACGCACGACATGGTGTCAGGTGTGAAAAAATGTTATTCAAAATATAATTAATTAAAATTGAGTGAATTTAATATAAAAATGCCGGATCAAGTAGATGATACTAAAAAAATGCAAGCGCAAAATAGTAATAGTGTGTATGCTGCAATACAGCAACCCGGTCCATTGCAAGACCACGGGAACATGGCGGTCAACTGGAAAGAATGGAAATCCGCTTTTGATTTTTTTCTTATCGCTTCGGGCAGAGATACGGCTACGTCGAAGGAAAAGTGCGCATTATTCCTACACGTCATCGGAAAATTCGGTCGAGAAACTTTAGAGGAATTTGAACTCAGTGTTAAAACGGATGACTATGACAAGTTAGTAAAAGCATTTTCAGAGCGTTTTGACCCGAAAAAAAACGTGAACTATGAACGTCATACGTTTTTTGAAACTTATCAAGACGATTCTTTCGATAAGTTCCTTAGCGACTTGAAAATTAAAAGCAAAAGTTGTGAGTTTGGTCAGTTGAAAGATAGCTTAATCTTAACCCAGATAATAAGAGGTCTAAAAGATGGACATATGCGTGAACGATTACTTTCGAAGTCATCACTAGACCTGGAGCAGGCTGTGACCTACTGTCGCGCGGCGGAGCGAGCCAGCGTGCAAGCGGCAACGTGTCGGAGTATGAAATTTGATCACACCGCGCCAGTTGCGTTAGAGGAACTAGCGCGCGGGCGTGGTGCGCCTGGCGGTAGCGGCTACGGCGCCGGGATGAGGTCGCGTAGTGCAGGAGCACGAGGACGCGCAGGCCGTGGAGGCTTCGCTCGTGCTGCTCCTTCAGGCCGAGCACCACGTTATGGCGCCGAGTGCGACAAGTGCGGTGGAGGACACTCCGCCGATGACAGATGTCCAGCATTTAATGTTCGCTGTTTCAGGTGTGAGCGCGTAGGACATTTTGCTAAAACCTGTCGTGAGAAGCTTTATAAGAGAGGTTGAGATTAATGAAACACAAGGTGAGGACTATACAGAGAACAATGGTGAGTTTTTTCTCCATAATATTATTGTCAACGCGTTGGACTGCACTGGCACTTGGTCAGAGGAAATATTAGTCAACAATGTGTCAATAAGGTTTAAATTAGATAGCGGCGCTGAGACGTCTGTAATGTCATTGAGGTGTTTTACACAGGCAGGTTTTGATACTAGTATATTACGTAAAACAAATACAGTGCTTAAAGAAATCAGTCGAAACAACTTGCCTGTTGTAGGATACTTCATGGCAAATATGAAGTACAAAACTATAATTTCATTGCAAAAGGTGTTTGTTCTTGATATAGAGTGTAACAACTTATTGGGACTGAAGGCATGCACCGAATTGCAACTTATCTCGCGAATTAATGAATTACAAAAAAGTGACGAGTCGGTTTATGAGGGTATAGGTTGCTTGCCTTCAGTTATTAAAATATCTATTGATGAGACCGTACCACCTGTGATTTCGGCTTCTAGGAGGGTACCGATGTGTTTACAACCTCGTCTGAAGGAAGAATTAGATGAGATGGAAAGTTTGAACATTATTAAACGTGAGGAGGGCCCTACGGATTGGGTGTCTCCTATAGTTATTGTGGAGAAACCAGACAAGGAGTTGCGCATTTGCCTAGATCCTTTGCATCTAAATAAGGCTGTACGCAGGAGCCACTTTCAATTGCCGACGCTCGACGAAGTCGCGAGTGAAATGAGTGGTGCAATGTACTTTTCGAAACTTGATGCTTGTAAAGGGTTTTGGATGTTAAAACTCGATGAAGCTAGCTCCAAGTTTTGCACATTTGCGTCTCCTTTTGGCAGGTATCGCTTCCTCAGGATGCCTTTTGGAATAAACTGCGCGCCAGAGATTTTTCACAGTGAAATGGTAAAGATTTTCAAGACAGAAGGAGTTGCTGTCTATATTGATGATTTGATAGTGTTCGGTCGCACTAAAAATGAACATGATGCGAGATTACTAAAGGTGTTTGAGAAAGCCAAGGTCAATGGTGTTAAATTTAATAAAGCAAAGTGTGTCTTTAACACTAAGGAAGTACATTACCTTGGTCATCTGTTTAATGCTGAAGGGATGCGTGCCGATCCAAAACGAGTGAAGGCAATAAATGACATGCCTGCCCCTACAAATAGGAAAGAGCTGGAGAGATTTTTAGGTGTGATCAACTATGTATCCCGTTTCATAGCTAATCACTCAAACATAGTTGCACCATTGCGTGATTTGTTGAAAATAGATTGTGATTTCAAATGGTGTGGTGAACATCAACGGATTTTTGATGAGTTGAAGAGAAGAATTTGTTCCGCACCAGTGCTGCGGTACTATTCTCCACACGAGGAGGTGACTGTGTCGGTGGATGCGAGTTCACGGGGACTTGGTGCTGTTTTACTACAAGACGGGCGGCCTGTGGCTTACGCGGCTCGAACACTCACACCAGCTGAATCGCGGTGGGTGTAGATAGAAAAAGAACTTCTAGCGATTGTGTTCGGTTGCACGCGTTTTCATCAATACATTTACGGTCATAAGAAAGTTATTGTTGAGACAGACCATAAACCACTGGAATTTATATTTAAAAAACCACTGAACAGCACTCCGGTGAGATTACAGCGCATGCTTATGATGTTGCACAGTTATGCGTTTAAAACAAAGTACAGGCCTGGGAAACTCATGTACTTGGCAGACACATTATCGCGTGCCCCCTCAGAACAGGGTTCGGACGATGACGTGCATGCAGATGTCAAAATACATGTGAATAATTTAATAGAGTGTCTTAATGTGTCCAAGAATAAACTTACTAAAATTAGGGGAGAAACAAATAAAGATGAGATCCTACAGCGTGTAAACGAGTACTATTTGAGTGGCTGGCCTATAAATAAAACCCAAAGTCAAGATATTACGGAGCCATACTGGACAATTCAAAATGAGATACACGTGATCGACGGCATAGTATTTCGCAATCACCAAGTTGTAATTCCTACTTCGTTACGGAAGGATATTATTTCAATAATCCATGAGGGGCATTTAGGAATCGAGAAAAGCAAGCGGCGTGCTAAGGAGCTGGTGTGGTGGCCTGGAATGGGAGTCGACATCGAACAAGCCGTACAACGCTGTGAGCCTTGCCAGCGACACCGCGCGGCGCAGACACGCGAACCACTGAGCCCATATCCCATACCAAATTTGCCATGGGAAGTAATCGCTGCTGACCTCTTCGAATTTCAACAAAAACATTATCTGATTGTCGTAGACTACTACTCGAAGTTTTTTGAAGTAGCGTCGTTAAACAGTTTGACGAGCAGTGTTGTAATTATGCACCTTAAAAACTTTTTTGGTCGATTAGGAATACCACAGAAAGTAGTATCTGATAATGGACCTCAATTCTCTTCGCAAGAGTTTAAGCAGTTTGCTGCATATTACGGTTTTGAACACGTGACGAGTTCACCTATGTATCCCCGTTCTAATGGGTTAGTTGAGCGCAATGTACAGACAGTTAAGAGATTGTTTATTAAGGCTCAAGAAGACAACACTGATTGTCAATTAGCTCTGCTTAATTTTAGGAATACCCCCATTTCAGGAGAGAAGTATTCGCCAGCACAACTACTGATGGGTCGCAAACTGAGAACAAGGCTCCCTGCTACTGATGAAAGTCTAAGACCTGAATCAGTTGACCCTGCTATGGTTCAAAAAACTCGTACAGAAAAAACTTTGAAAGTTAAAGAATATTACGATAGAAGTGCCAAAAAGCTGCCGCAGCTCACACCCGATGAGCCGGTTCGCATGCGAGACAATAACGTCTGGGTGCCCGCAAGGGTAGCAGGCGTCGCGCGTGGAGAGCGCTCATACTGGATCACTACGGACAATGGCCGGTCGTACCGGAGAAATCGTGTTCAGATTCTAAAAGGTAACAAAAAAGCGTCTTCGCCATCGTTACGTTCCACAACTAGTCGCGAACAGATACAGCGATCTCGATTTTATTCTTCCAGACACAGACGAGGAAGTGACACCTGTATTTTCCACTCCAATTTCAAGTCCTGGGTCTCCGCAAGGGTCACGCAACGCAGGTGCGGCAGGTGGTAGTGGTCTCGTCACTAGGAGCGGAAGGCTAGTTCGTCCGCCAAAAAGATTCAGCTTTGACTAAATATAAACTTGGCTTGTAACGTAACTTAGATTTTCTTTTTGTTTCTTTTTTCTTGTTTTGTTTTATTTAAGGAAGATGTAATGTTAGTTAACATATTTTTATATCTTTCTGAAATTGTTAATTGTTCTAATTGTATAAGAAGGAAGATGTTGTAGTGTAGCCTCTTTAATAAATGTCAATGCTTTTGACGCACGACACAGAGGTACACAGAAGGTACCAAATATCTGTCAACATTTCATTGAAATTCCCGAGGTCCACCCGCCATCCTGACGCACACAACCAAGCGGCAACATCAAAGGATTGGATTCGTTGACGTTTGTCAGAATGTTCCAACGAAGGCCGGCAAAATCCGAATGTTGGCGTTCGTTTGCTTGGTGTGTACGGCATGAACAAAACAATGTGAATAGCTTGCTTGGTCCGCAAAAGTGCACGGGCTGCGTGCCGGACTGCATGCCAAGCTGTTTGCCAGGCTGCACGGCGTGCGTGTACACACCTCGCTATTTGTCACAACAAGAGACGTAGCAATAAAATGGAAATAGAGAGCAAGCATGAAATTAACACATAATTATTTATTTAATTACACACATCACTTACAAAATATCCAACACGAGATACAGTAAGAAATATTTACAAGACAAATCCGTGGACAAATCCGCAGTGTGAATGTTGGGCATTTTAACGTTCGTTGGGCGTGTGTACGCGGCTCAGACTAATTAAACTATACTATAACTTTATCTACTCAAAGGTACGCGGCTGTGTGTTTAGTACCGTGTGCTGTCAATGTCAAATTGACACTGTAATTATACTTATAGTCTCTTGTATAGCTAGCTACATATTAGTAATCTGTGTTGTATTGTATTGTGTTGTGCAGATGCAAATGCCTAATCTTTAATTAGTTTAATTCCAATATCTTGAAAACAGACTGTAGTACAAGTAATCGGTTTAGTATTTATTATATTTCCATGTATTTCTTTTATCTTTATTGAATTGTGTCGGTTGCTGGGGTAGGGATTGGCTTACAAGTTTCAAAAGTCAAGACTCTAACATTATTTTGTGTTTACGTGACTCATAAGTAAGTAATGATACATGATAAATATCACATATTTGTAATTCCCCTGTATTCCATTGAATTTGATTAAAATATACTTGGTTCTGTAACCAAACAGAAACAGTAACGAGGTTCTAGTGTGTACGCGTGTTACAGTTACGGCTCACGGCGTCGCCGGAACGCTTTCACCGAGCGTACTCATTTTGCGAGCTGTAACTGTAACCAAACAGATACAATAACGAGGTTCTAGTGTGTACGGGGAGTAACAAATGGGGAGGCCTTTTTCATGCGCTCCCTTCTATACGAAGCCAATAAATTTATCATCTTTTGTTTGCATGCTGTCCCGCTTTCATTAATTATACCTCCGATTTTAGCCCAGGCATCTTCTTTCAAGTGTTTTTTGTAGTAATCTTTGTCCTTAGGGTTCCATAGTACGGTATTTTCCCTGTAGGCGTCTATCAGCAAAAGACATTTTTCCTCTGACCATTCACTCATATCGGAAGAAATACAGCTGGTTCGTAGCGGCTAGCAACAACCTCTCCTCTTGACGTCCACGAGCGCACTGCGAGCTCGCCGAGCTCCCTTTGATTCGCGGCAAAAACCGACAATCATCGGCTCGCTACGAGTCGCTCGTGTAGCGTTCGTCGCAGGCTCGCGAACCACGTATACACTATGTTTTTAGTAACAGTAACGGTTACTGTAACGTGCAACGTTACAGGTTCAAAAATGAGTACGCTGCAAACGTCGGCTCGCTGCAAGCCCTACGCGTATCCGCTCGCAGCAGGTTTGCGAACCACGTACACACTATGTTTTTGGTAACAGTAACGGTTACAGTTACATGCAACGTTACGGGCTTAAAAATGAGTACGTTGTTAACGTCGGCTCGGTGCAAGCCGCACGCGTACCGCTCGCAGCAGGTTTGCGAACCACGTACACACTGTGTTTTTTGGTTACAGTACATGCAACGGATACAGTTACAGCTCGCTACTGAGTACCCGGCTGTAATGTCTTGTCGTTTCGCTTCCGCCTTTGTCCTTTGCCGCCTGAGTTCTATACAAGAGCAAATGAATGAAAGATTTAATGATAAGAACCTAGGTACGAGTAAAAGCGTGAAATATACCTACATCATAATTTTTGTACTAAGTAAGTACGTCCAAATACATAAGTTCTGATATTTTATTCAATTCAGTCACGCCATACTTCGTGCGACAGCTAATATCGAGCTACCTAAAAGGTTAAAAAGAATTTTAAAGAGAAAAACAAATTAATTTTCAAGTAAATTATATTGTAATTAGATCAGCATTAAACAAGCATTTTCAACATGTATAAAAGTAATAATAAATGTAATATTGCTTGTTTCGTTTTGTATACTAAAATACTGTCGACAGAGCGGCCGACTACGTACTAAGTAATATAAGGATGGCGGGTGAACCTACTTTCGAAGATAGCTTTTTTTCAGGAGAGGTACACAGATTTTTTTTAAAGGTTCACAGAGGTACACAGAAGGTACCAAATTATTATACACAAATCGTTAAAAAAAATGTACGTTTTGTACATATTTCATAGGTCCACCCGCCATTCTGACGTCAGGATGGCGGGTGGACCTAATTTTGAAGATAGCTCGTTTTCAGGAGAGGTACACAGAATTTTACTAAAGGTACACAGAGTGTTGTAGTGTAGCCTCTTTAATAAATGTCAATGCTTTTGACGCACGACATGGTGTCAGGTGTGAAAAAATGTTATTCAAAATATAATTAATTAAAATTGAGTGAATTTAATATAAAAATGCCGGATCAAGTAGATGATACTAAAAAAATGCAAGCGCAAAATAGTAATAGTGTGTATGCTGCAATACAGCAACCCGGTCCATTGCAAGACCACGGGAACATGGCGGTCAACTGGAAAGAATGGAAATCCGCTTTTGATTTTTTTCTTATCGCTTCGGGCAGAGATACGGCTACGTCGAAGGAAAAGTGCGCATTATTCCTACACGTCATCGGAAAATTCGGTCGAGAAACTTTAGAGGAATTTGAACTCAGTGTTAAAACGGATGACTATGACAAGTTAGTAAAAGCATTTTCAGAGCGTTTTGACCCGAAAAAAAACGTGAACTATGAACGTCATACGTTTTTTGAAACTTATCAAGACGATTCTTTCGATAAGTTCCTTAGCGACTTGAAAATTAAAAGCAAAAGTTGTGAGTTTGGTCAGTTGAAAGATAGCTTAATCTTAACCCAGATAATAAGAGGTCTAAAAGATGGACATATGCGTGAACGATTACTTTCGAAGTCATCACTAGACCTGGAGCAGGCTGTGACCTACTGTCGCGCGGCGGAGCGAGCCAGCGTGCAAGCGGCAACGTGTCGGAGTATGAAATTTGATCACACCGCGCCAGTTGCGTTAGAGGAACTAGCGCGCGGGCGTGGTGCGCCTGGCGGTAGCGGCTACGGCGCCGGGATGAGGTCGCGTAGTGCAGGAGCACGAGGACGCGCAGGCCGTGGAGGCTTCGCTCGTGCTGCTCCTTCAGGCCGAGCACCACGTTATGGCGCCGAGTGCGACAAGTGCGGTGGAGGACACTCCGCCGATGACAGATGTCCAGCATTTAATGTTCGCTGTTTCAGGTGTGAGCGCGTAGGACATTTTGCTAAAACCTGTCGTGAGAAGCTTTATAAGAGAGGTTGAGATTAATGAAACACAAGGTGAGGACTATACAGAGAACAATGGTGAGTTTTTTCTCCATAATATTATTGTCAACGCGTTGGACTGCACTGGCACTTGGTCAGAGGAAATATTAGTCAACAATGTGTCAATAAGGTTTAAATTAGATAGCGGCGCTGAGACGTCTGTAATGTCATTGAGGTGTTTTACACAGGCAGGTTTTGATACTAGTATATTACGTAAAACAAATACAGTGCTTAAAGAAATCAGTCGAAACAACTTGCCTGTTGTAGGATACTTCATGGCAAATATGAAGTACAAAACTATAATTTCATTGCAAAAGGTGTTTGTTCTTGATATAGAGTGTAACAACTTATTGGGACTGAAGGCATGCACCGAATTGCAACTTATCTCGCGAATTAATGAATTACAAAAAAGTGACGAGTCGGTTTATGAGGGTATAGGTTGCTTGCCTTCAGTTATTAAAATATCTATTGATGAGACCGTACCACCTGTGATTTCGGCTTCTAGGAGGGTACCGATGTGTTTACAACCTCGTCTGAAGGAAGAATTAGATGAGATGGAAAGTTTGAACATTATTAAACGTGAGGAGGGCCCTACGGATTGGGTGTCTCCTATAGTTATTGTGGAGAAACCAGACAAGGGGTTGCGCATTTGCCTAGATCCTTTGCATCTAAATAAGGCTGTACGCAGGAGCCACTTTCAATTGCCGACGCTCGACGAAGTCGCGAGTGAAATGAGTGGTGCAATGTACTTTTCGAAACTTGATGCTTGTAAAGGGTTTTGGATGTTAAAACTCGATGAAGCTAGCTCCAAGTTTTGCACATTTGCGTCTCCTTTTGGCAGGTATCGCTTCCTCAGGATGCCTTTTGGAATAAACTGCGCGCCAGAGATTTTTCACAGTGAAATGGTAAAGATTTTCAAGACAGAAGGAGTTGCTGTCTATATTGATGATTTGATAGTGTTCGGTCGCACTAAAAATGAACATGATGCGAGATTACTAAAGGTGTTTGAGAAAGCCAAGGTCAATGGTGTTCAATTTAATAAAGCAAAGTGTGTCTTTAACACTAAGGAAGTACATTACCTTGGTCATCTGTTTAATGCTGAAGGGATGCGTGCCGATCCAAAACGAGTGAAGGCAATAAATGACATGCCTGCCCCTACAAATAGGAAAGAGCTGGAGAGATTTTTAGGTGTGATCAACTATGTATCCCGTTTCATAGCTAATCACTCAAACATAGTTGCACCATTGCGTGATTTGTTGAAAATAGATTGTGATTTCAAATGGTGTGGTGAACATCAACGGATTTTTGATGAGTTGAAGAGAAGAATTTGTTCCGCACCAGTGCTGCGGTACTATTCTCCACACGAGGAGGTGACTGTGTCGGTGGATGCGAGTTCACGGGGACTTGGTGCTGTTTTACTACAAGACGGGCGGCCTGTGGCTTACGCGGCTCGAACACTCACACCAGCTGAATCGCGGTGGGTGTAGATAGAAAAAGAACTTCTAGCGATTGTGTTCGGTTGCACGCGTTTTCATCAATACATTTACGGTCATAAGAAAGTTATTGTTGAGACAGACCATAAACCACTGGAATTTATATTTAAAAAACCACTGAACAGCACTCCGGTGAGATTACAGCGCATGCTTATGATGTTGCACAGTTATGCGTTTAAAACAAAGTACAGGCCTGGGAAACTCATGTACTTGGCAGACACATTATCGCGTGCCCCCTCAGAACAGGGTTCGGACGATGACGTGCATGCAGATGTCAAAATACATGTGAATAATTTAATAGAGTGTCTTAATGTGTCCAAGAATAAACTTACTAAAATTAGGGGAGAAACAAATAAAGATGAGATCCTACAGCGTGTAAACGAGTACTATTTGAGTGGCTGGCCTATAAATAAAACCCAAAGTCAAGATATTACGGAGCCATACTGGACAATTCAAAATGAGATACACGTGATCGACGGCATAGTATTTCGCAATCACCAAGTTGTAATTCCTACTTCGTTACGGAAGGATATTATTTCAATAATCCATGAGGGGCATTTAGGAATCGAGAAAAGCAAGCGGCGTGCTAAGGAGCTGGTGTGGTGGCCTGGAATGGGAGTCGACATCGAACAAGCCGTACAACGCTGTGAGCCTTGCCAGCGACACCGCGCGGCGCAGACACGCGAACCACTGAGCCCATATCCCATACCAAATTTGCCATGGGAAGTAATCGCTGCTGACCTCTTCGAATTTCAACAAAAACATTATCTGATTGTCGTAGACTACTACTCGAAGTTTTTTGAAGTAGCGTCGTTAAACAGTTTGACGAGCAGTGTTGTAATTATGCACCTTAAAAACTTTTTTGGTCGATTAGGAATACCACAGAAAGTAGTATCTGATAATGGACCTCAATTCTCTTCGCAAGAGTTTAAGCAGTTTGCTGCATATTACGGTTTTGAACACGTGACGAGTTCACCTATGTATCCCCGTTCTAATGGGTTAGTTGAGCGCAATGTACAGACAGTTAAGAGATTGTTTATTAAGGCTCAAGAAGACAACACTGATTGGCAATTAGCTCTGCTTAATTTTAGGAATACCCCCATTTCAGGAGAGAAGTATTCGCCAGCACAACTACTGATGGGTCGCAAACTGAGAACAAGGCTCCCTGCTACTGATGAAAGTCTAAGACCTGAATCAGTTGACCCTGCTATGGTTCAAAAAACTCGTACAGAAAAAACTTTGAAAGTTAAAGAATATTACGATAGAAGTGCCAAAAAGCTGCCGCAGCTCACACCCGATGAGCCGGTTCGCATGCGAGACAATAACGTCTGGGTGCCCGCAAGGGTAGCAGGCGTCGCGCGTGGAGAGCGCTCATACTGGATCACTACGGACAATGGCCGGTCGTACCGGAGAAATCGTGTTCAGATTCTAAAAGGTAACAAAAAAGCGTCTTCGCCATCGTTACGTTCCACAACTAGTCGCGAACAGATACAGCGATCTCGATTTTATTCTTCCAGACACAGACGAGGAAGTGACACCTGTATTTTCCACTCCAATTTCAAGTCCTGGGTCTCCGCAAGGGTCACGCAACGCAGGTGCGGCAGGTGGTAGTGGTCTCGTCACTAGGAGCGGAAGGCTAGTTCGTCCGCCAAAAAGATTCAGCTTTGACTAAATATAAACTTGGCTTGTAACGTAACTTAGATTTTCTTTTTGTTTCTTTTTTCTTGTTTTGTTTTATTTAAGGAAGATGTAATGTTAGTTAACATATTTTTATATCTTTCTGAAATTGTTAATTGTTCTAATTGTATAAGAAGGAAGATGTTGTAGTGTAGCCTCTTTAATAAATGTTTTATGATAAATAAAATCACAATTTAATTAATTAGAGAGCCGTGTAGGACACTTGACATGCGCCATGACATCCCTGTCTGGTGTTGCCTACAAGAAACTCTTATCTTTATTTATTCAACTCCGGACAGATCATACAGCCACAACACGTTCTCTTTTTCTTTTAGAAAGATAATTCATAATGAATTACTAGTGGAATAGAACATTAAAATGACAATGATGGTAACTTAATCTTAAAGATCAGTAGCGTATAAAGATATTATCCAAATCAAAGTATTTTAAAAAACACAATTACTTTTCACAAATATAATCACTTAAATAACTAGGAATCTTTATTTTTCTCTTAGTTCTCAACATAGGGCTATTAATCGACTTTTCAGAATTGTTTGATACTGAAGGACTGGTTGGTATAATATTTTCATCTACACAATTTTCATTTTCCTGGTTACCGGGAATGTCTGAAGTATAATATTGTTGTTCAGATACATTTGGTTTTTCATGGTATTCTATGTGATTTTGATGTGTACTATGACTATTATGAGATGAGGAAGACAGAGATGCATTGTGGTTTTCTTGTACGTTCTGTGAAGAGGAGGGGCGAATATGAGACAAATTTCTACGATATTGAGTATTGTCGACATTAACTATATATGACCTGTCTGATAAAACATCTGCTACTATGCCCGGCGTCCAATGTTTGTTTGTAGATGGTTGTAGCTGCACCGAGACTGGCTGACCAATTTCAAGTGTAACAGGGTTTCTTGTAGATTTATCATAAGATTGTTTTATTTTCTCTTTGTTTCTTTTTATTGTTTCAGAAACATTGTCAATTATCGTTGGTTTCAATAGTGTTGAAATCATAGGTAGGCAACATCTTGTTCTTCTTGAGAATAGTCTCTGGACTGGACTGCTATTTACTTTGTTAGGAGTGTTTCTTAAACATAGCAAACTATACCAAAAGTCTTCTTTCCCCTCGGTACATTTAAGGAGTAATTTTTTTGCTATTTTCACTGTCGATTCAGCTTTTCCATTTCCTTGAGCATAGTGTGGTGAGGATGTTACATGTGTGAATATCCATTCTTTAGAAAAGTTTTTGAAGTCTTGATTAACAAAGTTGGTACCACCATCCGTCACCACCACATCTGGTATACCATGCCGGGAAAAGTTTTTTTTACATTTATCAATAACAGACTTTGCTGACAAATCCTTGATTTCATCAATTTCGAAGAAGTCAGAGTAATGATCTACTGTTATTAAATATTTGTGTTGTTTACCTTTGTCAGTGACAAAAAACACATCCATTGATACTATTTCAAATGGCTTCTCTGGAATTTGATGACTTTGCATTGGTAACTTTTGTTGGCAGGAAGCATATTTGGTGCATATTGAACAACTTTTAATCATTTCTTTGATATCCATTGACATTGTTGGCCAAAATACTGCCTCTCTGGCTAGTTTCAGAGTATTTTCTATGCCTGAGTGAGCTTTATGTAGTTTGTAGAGAATTTGTCTTCTGTAATTTTCAGGGATCAATATAGCATTATTTTTCAGTATTAAGTCATGGTAGACTGTTAGCTCATTTTTGAAACTATAAAACTGTTTTAACGCGTCAGGAACATCTCTGATGAATGTGGGCCATCCTTGCTGAATATATTGAATCATTTTTACATAATATGGATCAGCCCTGGCTATACTTGATATATCTTTTAAGCATCCTTCTGAGATAGGCAAGTCCTCTATTGGATTCATTTCAGCTAAAACTTTGAATATTTTGTACTCACTGTCTTTGTTTTCAGACTCACAGTTGATGAAAAACCTTGATAGGCCATCAGCAACAATATTATCTTTACCAGAAACAAATTCTACCTCTAAGCTGTAACGTTGCAACATTAGTAACATTGACTGTAATCTCTTTGGTGCGCCTAATAGAGGCTTCTTGAAAATATTAAGAAGAGGTTTATGATCGGTTTTGATGACGGTTTTCTTATTACCAATGATAAGCTGGTCGAAGCGTTTGCAAGCAAAGAGGATTGATAACAGCTCCTTCTCAATTTGGGCATATTTTCTTTCTGTCCTGGTTAAAGTCCTCGAAGCATAGGCCACAGGCTGGTTGTCTTGAAAAACAGCTACACCCAATGCCGCCTCACTAGAATCACATTCAAGTACCAACGGTTTATTTTTGTCAAAATATTTCAGAGTTTTTTGGTCACTTATTATAGATTTTAGTTTGTTGAATTCTTTTTCTGCTTTTTTACTCCATTTCCATTCTGTATTCTCTAAAGTCAAGTATCTGAGGTGAGAAGATTCATAGCTAAGGTTTGGTATATAACGGCTTAGATATGTCACAACACCTAAGAATCTTTGGAGTTCCTTTTTATTTGTTGGAGATGGTATATTTGAAATTACTTCCACCTTGGTTGGATCCGGCTGGAGACCTTTGTCCGTAAATACATGACCATAATATTTTACAGAACTTTGTAATAATTTCATCTTATTTATATTTAATTTACAATTATGTTGCAATAGCCTATTCAATAATCTTTCAAGGTTCACATTATGATCTTTTGTAGCCTCCTCGATAGACTCACCAACGCCATATACTAGTATGTCATCAACTAGCACTTCTACACCAGTCAGACCTTGGACTACTTCATACATCTTCATCTGAAAGTAATCTGGCGATGAGGAAATGCCAAAAGGGAGGACTTTCCAGCGGTATTTACCAAATGGGGTCCAGAATGTTGTGAGTTTACTGCTAGCTTCAGACAACTTTAGATGCCAAAACCCCTTTTTTACATCCAATGTGGTAAATACCTTGGCTTTACCTAGTTCAGGGAGAATTTCATCTATTGTTGTGAACTGGTAATTGGGCCTTTTTATTGCCTTGTTAAGCGGTATTGGATCAAGGCAGATTCTAAAATTGTCTTTTTTTTTAACAATGAGTAGATTACTTACCCAATCTGTGTAGTTTTCTTCCTTGATAATAATGCCGTGTTGTTCCATCCTTTGTAGTTCCTCTTTAAGTGGTTTCCGAAGTGCCACTGGAATTCGACGAGCTTTTTGTAGGACTGGAGGGACTGAATCATCTAACTCAAGATTGATTTCACCTGAAAAGCTACCCTGACCATGAAATACAGAGTCATACTTTTTAATAATGTTTAGTGTCTCATTATTCCCACAGACTACCTCTTTACAGAACCGTACCAGACCCATGTTTGTACAAGTTTTACATGACAATAAAGGAATGTGTGGTGTATGTACCACTTGAAATGTGTTTTTGTATGTTTTTTGTTTGCCTGCAAACTTTACTTTCATAATGATGTCAATTTCACCATGAATCATTATGTTGTTTCCTCCAAAACCAAATAAGCATTTATTTGATGGACGCATTTTTCTTTGTATGTGGTCTTCCCCTAACATTTCTGTGATATTCTTGAGGCCCACCAAATTGTCATCTGCGGCAGTGTCTAGAAGGCATTTTGATTCTCTCCATTGTTTTCCAGACTTGAATTGTAGAAGACATTCCGCCAAATTCTTATTGCCATTCTCTATTTTCTTGATGATGAAGTTCCTGTCAGAGTCATCAGAGTCTAATTCAGAAGATTCCTCCTGTTGTTTGTCTGGCGTCTTGATAATTTGCTTTATTTTAGGTTTCTTCTTGCAGACTTTGTCGGAATGATTTTTGCCATTGCATATTTTGCAAGTTTTGCCCCATGCAGGGCATAAACTTTTTTTGAACTCATGTTTATTGCCACAGAACTTGCATACCTTCATTGGAGTATCTTCTTTAATCTTCTTGATAGTTTCTGGCTGTGCTAGAGTCTTTACTTGGCGTTCAGTTATTTCAGATGCTCGACATAGATTTACTGCATCATTTAACGTTAAGTTTTCACGTTTTAACAGATCTTTTTTGAGACTGATGTCTTTGATTCCGAACACTATTTTATCACGTAACAATTCGTCTCGTAGATCCTTGAAACTGCAGTCATCGACCAGTTTTATTAGCTCGCTGTAGTACAGATCGAAGTTTTCTTCTCCTTGGTTACGTGAATTAAAGATGTATCTATTATAGATAACGTTCTTTTTGGGTACCATCTTCAAACTAATTACATTAAGAATAATTTCGCATGTATTGTCTGACTCTTGGATACCGAAATTGTTGTATTTTTTAATGGCTTCTTCGCCAATGGCGCTCATCAAAACGCTTATTTTCCTGGCTTCTTGATTTGCAGACCATTTCTCCATTTCAGTGGCACGGCAATAATTTTTCCACGATTCTTTAAATATGTTGAATGCTTCCTCAGGGTCGGAGTTGACATTCAGTGGAGCCGGCCATGGAACGTTAATGGCGTGGTTTGCTTGGTGTGTGCCTGTTGTTGTACGCGTACTTAGTATTGATAACTGCTCTTGCATATTTTGCAGCATCATCGCCTGTTGGCGCACTAACTCTTCTAGGCTACCCATTTTTAGGTTTGCGCTGCCACCATGTTTTATGATAAATAAAATCACAATTTAATTAATTAGAGAGCCGTGTAGGACACTTGACATGCGCCATGACATCCCTGTCTGGTGTTGCCTACAAGAAACTCTTATCTTTATTTATTCAACTCCGGACAGATCATACAGCCACAACAATAAATGTCAATGCTTTTGACGCACGACACAGAGGTACACAGAAGGTACCAAATATCTGTCAACATTTCATTGAAATTCCCGAGGTCCACCCGCCATCCTGACGCACACAACCAAGCGGCAACATCAAAGGATTGGATTCGTTGACGTTTGTCAGAATGTTCCAACGAAGGCCGGCAAAATCCGAATGTTGGCGTTCGTTTGCTTGGTGTGTACGGCATGAACAAAACAATGTGAATAGCTTGCTTGGTCCGCAAAAGTGCACGGGCTGCGTGCCGGACTGCATGCCAAGCTGTTTGCCAGGCTGCACGGCGTGCGTGTACACACCTCGCTATTTGTCACAACAAGAGACGTAGCAATAAAATGGAAATAGAGAGCAAGCATGAAATTAACACATAATTATTTATTTAATTACACACATCACTTACAAAATATCCAACACGAGATACAGTAAGAAATATTTACAAGACAAATCCGTGGACAAATCCGCAGTGTGAATGTTGGGCATTTTAACGTTCGTTGGGCGTGTGTACGCGGCTCAGACTAATTAAACTATACTATAACTTTATCTACTCAAAGGTACGCGGCTGTGTGTTTAGTACCGTGTGCTGTCAATGTCAAATTGACACTGTAATTATACTTATAGTCTCTTGTATAGCTAGCTACATATTAGTAATCTGTGTTGTATTGTATTGTGTTGTGCAGATGCAAATGCCTAATCTTTAATTAGTTTAATTCCAATATCTTGAAAACAGACTGTAGTACAAGTAATCGGTTTAGTATTTATTATATTTCCATGTATTTCTTTTATCTTTATTGAATTGTGTCGGTTGCTGGGGTAGGGATTGGCTTACAAGTTTCAAAAGTCAAGACTCTAACATTATTTTGTGTTTACGTGACTCATAAGTAAGTAATGATACATGATAAATATCACATATTTGTAATTCCCCTGTATTCCATTGAATTTGATTAAAATATACTTGGTTCTGTGTTGCAGTAGTAGTATCCAGGATGCATCTTGGTGTGAGTTTGTCCAATGCTCTTCAGCAATTGGAAAGTGTGAAAGCTGCTGTGGATCAGAGTGACGATCCAAAACTTAAGGTAAGAACTGAATGGAGTTGGTAGTTCTTGGTTAAGTAATGATACTATTCTGTAAGACTGATGGGAAATACATAGATACTAGCTACTTGCGCGGCTCCGCCGCGTATACATAAAACCTAGGCTAAGCGATGGAGTAAAATATAGCACATACTTACTCCCGTAGGTCCATTCTATACATAGCCTACAGAAGAAAGGGTTTTTAGTAGTGTCCGACCAAAACATGTTTTTTTGCCGAAACCGAAACCAAAGGTTCAGCTTTGGCTCTAGTTTCGGCCGAAACCGAACCTTTTGTAGACTTGTTGAAAAAATTACGTAAAATCGATTTTATACACATATTAACAATGTAACACCTGAAACTCATGAAGGTTGTATAAAATAAAACAAGGTTTACCACAAGTTACAATAATTCCGGGAACAAGCACATAAAGCGTCACTTCACTGAGCTGGTAGCCGGCGAGATACGCCATATTGCCAGTTGGCACAAGCGCACCTAAAGTAAGCCAAACACAACCCAAAGTATACACTTGTCAGCAGCTGAGCAGTGTACATCAAATTGTCTTTGTCAAGTTTGTGAAACATGGTCCTGGGCCACCAATAATTCAATAATTTTTAATTATTTGATGAAAGTTGATAATATATATATTTCTTTATATTTGGATAACCAACAGCTACGGAAACACATTGGTTTTATAGATAAATACAAAAAACCATACAGATATATAAAGAATGTTTAAATATGTTTATTTAAACATTGCTTTTTAGGCTGCTACCAATGATGACCTGAACATGTTGATAAGTTTACTGGAGAGCCCTATACTGAAGAGCATTGCTACACTTCAAGACTCTGTGGGCATGCTGGCAACTCAAGTGGCTCATCATCCATCCATTCTGCCTGGTGATTTTGATATCACTCCAGCAGGTAAATAATGATTGAGCAACAGGGACAGTCGCCATCACATACATCGGAGCAAACAAGCAACTCACAAACATCTAAACACAACTCTATTTTCAAGGCATTAGGGTGCATGTTCAGATATTTTTGAACAGCCTGTTGTGTACAGATGTATGCGATGTAGACTGGAAAATACACTGACTTAATACTGGACAGACATTATATAAATGTTATAGAATGCTGCATGTGACATGACATTGAATAGACAACTGTCTATATTTTGAATGATATTTCTAGATGTCTTGGAGCATCAGTGATGTCACCCCATTTTTTTTAATACATAGCATACACATTGGATTAAAAATCCCTGAATAAACTAAAAATAATTGTATCACTTTATCATTCAAGGACTGCAATGAAAACATGAAATAAATTACCAATAAATCTAGTTTCATTTTCTGTAAGTGCAGGATCACATGTGGCGCGACATTGTCAGACGTTTTAAGCACAATAGCATGGTTTTATATCATCTTGTGGAACGTTTGTCGCCTGTTGCCAGCCATCTAATATATATATATGTCATGTATACAGGTGAGCTCGCGCTCCAAACCCGCAACCTGTACGGTGCGGAGGGCGAGGAGGAGCAGCGCGTGCCGCAGGTGTCTCCGCCGCACTGCCTCGAGTTCGGCTCGGGCTCCGACAATGAGCGCGTGCTGGGGCTCGACTCCGCGTCTATCGACTCCAACATGTCGCCTAAACAGGTAACGTTGTATTGATTGTAATTTTTCAACTGTTAGCCTGAGAAAGGGTTATATGAGTGTTGTTTTTTTTGTACAATCACGATTATTAAGTATGCGAATATATGTAATACTCGCAACCCTGACACCTGAAACCTGCAATATGCCTGCTGAGCGCTGGGATTGCATCGCTGAGACGGGAATGACTGGCGCAATAGAGTCAGCAAGGCTACACCTGAACCAAAACTTACTACTTACTTACTATTTTACTTTAGGCATGAAACTTTATTTTATATAAGATGAGTTTATTAGGTTAGGTTGTATAAAAACTGAGCTCGTCTCGCCATCAAACGTAACAGTATGGCGAGAATATTAATGTTTTGTAAGATGTAATGTGAATATATAAATAAATAATAAAAAAAAAGCATAATTTTTACGGAAGACTCAACACAAATCCTTCTAGATACGAATAAGAATAAATTTAATGCCTGAACCTAAAATTAGGACACGACAAAAACAGATCTACAAATAATATTCTCCATTCGTAGGTAAGAGAAAGAGACTAAATTAAGTATCCTAATAAAACGATACAAAAAAATTTAAATAAAGCTGAGGCAATGCTGGGTACCAGTCTCAGCATGCGCTGGGCAGGAGTGCCCGGCACTGGTTTTCTGTCTGATCCCCAATCCAATATCATGGGACAAAACAATCACTATCTTGACTTCACTATACCTGCAGATTGTCTGTCAAGCCAACCAGCTTGACAGGAGACAGGACTGTCGACCCTCGAAGCAACTTGACACAGTTATCCCGATTTTATTATTATTCCGATTTGTAAGGATTCTTGCGTTTTCCAGAGTCACGGTATCCTCGAAATGTCCAGAAACGACGACTCACTAGCCTCGGCTTCTCCCAACATCGTGGCCGGCGACTGGGCTCAGGTGGAAATCATAAACCTCGTTAATGACGGCACTGGCCTTGGATTTGGTAAATATGAAGTTACAATACGCGCCACATAAGTCGTACACCCGTCAACCCCCTCTCGACACCTTTGCGACGCTACTAAGTAGTAGCTAACATCACAGACACAAACTTAGGTACGTGGCGCGTAGTGTACAATATTATAAACTGGCTTTGGAACATTTAATTTCCATTCATCGAGCTAAGGGATAATTAAAAGCGCCCAATCACATTTTTGACGAACTGCTTTTCTGCAAACTGTCCTATTGGAAGAGATGGATATTTGGGGTCTGGAATGTATTAATAGGAGCATGTTTCTTGTTACAGGCATAATCGGGGCAAGGACCAGTGGTGTGATTGTCAAGACCATCTTAGCGGGGGGCGTCGCAGATCGCGACGGGCGCCTTAAATCTGGAGACCACATTCTTCAAATAGGAGATGTGAGTAATTAACTAGTGATGCCAAAAAAATTTGAATTTCTTAGAAAGTGAAATAATAACACTCCTGTTAACGGTAACCAAAATTGTATATTAACATGAAATAAATACAATATTATTCTCTAGTTGTACATTAATGAACATTTGAATACGGTCCGTGTACAAGTACGTTGAACAGCATTTCTGTCCATTTTTAGGGTTCCGTACTCATACACACGGGACCCTATTACTAAGACTTCGCTGTCCGTCCGTCCGTCCGTCTGTCTGTCACCAGGCTATATCTCATGAACCGTGAGAGCTAGAGAGTAGAAATTTTCACAGATTATGTATTTCTGTTGCCGCTATAACAACAAATACTAAAAACAAAATAAAATATTTTTTTAAGGGGGGCTCCCATACAAAAAACGTGATTTTTTTGCCGTTTTTATAGATAATCTGTCACCAGGATGTATCTCAAGAACCGTGATAGCTAGAGAGTTGAAATTTTCACATATTATGTACTTCTGTTGCCGCTATAACAACACATACTAAAAACAAAATAAAGTAATTTTTTAAGGGGGCTCCCATACAACAAACGTGATTTTTTTGCCGTTTTTATAGATAATGGTACGGAACCCTTCGTGCGCGAGTACAACTCGCACTTGGCCGGTTTTTTCTTACGCAGGTCTTGATCCGTTTTATCAGCTCGGCACAATTTTCAGCCCTCCAGTTATTTTTGTACACCAACGAACTCAAATAACCGAAAAAATTTTCAATCGGTCGGCACTGTGGAAGGTTTGTCGGATTACGGGTTTTTGGCACAAATGGGATGTTATTAGACTGCAAGAAACTGATGGTTTTTTTGCATAGTGCGACGAAGCTTTGTCTGGCCAAAAGACATACTTTCCATCTGCATGATGCTTACGTATAAATGTCATCAATATTTTTTTCAAGTATTCGTTTTCGTACACATTTTGATTTACTGCTAAACCACTTGGCTTAAACCACAACTTTGACATCCCTCTCTTGTGTTTATACTTATGTTTTATATCCGGAGGGGTTGTAGAATTGTTCGTAGTATAATATCGGTCATTTCTAGGAATGTGATATTTACTTAGGGGGAAATAACTTTCGTCATCCAAGATGAAACATTTCCCTGCGTAATTTCTGGTCATCCACCGGCATTGCGATTTTATATTCTTACTTTGCTGCTCAGTGTACTCTGGTGCCCTCACCTTCTTCTTACACACAACGCCTACCTTTTTCAGTGATCGGCATACGTATGACTGCGAACATATGATTTTTTTAGCGGCATTACGTTGACTTATCGAAACAGAGTCATTAAAAGTACCCTTGAGCATGTTCAGCCTTCTCTTGTTCATTATCTTAGCTGGTCTCCCGCTGCCACTTTTACGAACTGTTCTCAAGGATGCTAAGATCCTATAAATGGTAGAAACCGGTACATTTTCTGTTCTGAAATGTTCTACCGTGAACTTTTTCCCGGAGGGTAAATTTCTATTGTAGAAGTTTACAATGCGTTCTCTGAGAGCTTTTTGTTTGGACGCCATTATTGACAACATTTAAAACAATTATGACAAGAAGTTTGAAAGAGGATAATCTTTATAAAGTTCTTAACAAATCCACGTACCGGGCTTTTTAATTGCGGCCCATTGACGTACCATAAAGTAAATAGACTCACGATGCCGAACAAAAATGTCTAGAAATGTGCCCCAAAATGACAACTCTAGGTATATTTCAGTAGTTGCTAATAGCGTTAACGTATAACCTGCACCAAGATATGTTTCATAAAAAAAAAGAACTCAGTTTTTTAGACTTTAAGCACCATATTAGCAAATCAACATCAACAGATAAAATACTTTTTAGTTTATTGAGATTTTATCATAATGTGACTTAACTGCTCACGTCAAAACTAAATAGCGAATGAATGGAGTCGCGTTATAAAATTATTTTAACAATATTTTATGTAGGAATTTAAACAGAAAGACCAATATCACAAATAAGTCAGGTTTCTTTATTTTACAAGTGGGGAATAAACAGTTTCAAATTTCTAAATGATGTGTTGATATTGGATTATACAATTATATTATAGTAAATTAGGATTCCTCATTAAGCTCAATTCTCCATCGTAGTTACGCTCTCATTTCAAAACGACTAGCTACTTCGTACTTAGAATACCATCCAGGTCATTAATTAGTTTATGTAGCTTCAGTACCATAGTAAAAAAATAAGCATATTTAAGTTTTTCATACAAAACTTGTTTTTGCTGTATTATGTTTGTTTTATAAACTGGATCCATATAAACTAATTAATTTTGCCTGACAAATTATTGGAAATAATTGAAATTAAAATATGTAATGGAAAGAAATGGACTCGTTAGTCCATTTCTTTCCATGACAGGTGTGGCAGTTTTAGGTGGCTGTTTAATCCTTTTTTGTCGTAGGTATATATTATCCGAAGCAGGAAAATGAGTCGAACAAACGACGCGCGAATAGAATAGATTAGAATAGAAAGTTCTTTATTGTTTTTCTTTTCGGTGTTACAATCATGTCCGCTAAACGTCCTTAATGGAATATGTCTTAAAAATCTGTACATTTATTTTATATCGTGTAGCAAATTTACAGCTCACAGATGAGTGTAACATAACGATGTTTTACTTCGCTTTTTATTTTAAAGTAGTTGGGTTTAAATAAATCGTCTCGACTGTCACGTGCTATGACTGCAGCCCTTCCTTCCTTTCTTCCCTCGAGAAATACCTCAAGATTGCTAATTAAATTTAAGGCAGCCGTATTATTAATTATGGATGAATTAGTCCGAAATAAATGATTTTTAATTTAATTTAATTTAATTAATAATCCAAACAAGAGCTACGATTTTTTAAAAATCAGTTTTTGGAGCTCACGTCGCCTTAATTACAATCTTTATTATACACTGAGAAAACATTTTAGAACTCGTATGGGGATTTTGGTCGCCCACGAATAAGGTGACGAAATTTATATGCACCTACTTATCAATAATTTCCTTATATGTTTTTTATAATATAATGGAAAACCAAATAGTGTGTTAATACTGCTTCGTAGAAGTTGAATAAATTTGAATGGGCTTTAAATTAGTTTTCGTACAACTTCTATAGCCCGGGCATTAGAATACGGGTCCTCGCTGCCTGTCATACATCATCATGATCATCATCATATCAGCCGAAAGACGTCTACTGCTGGCAGCACTGGTGCGTTCCGTGAGAAATCCCAGAGCCGTCCGAAATGCGTCTAGGTGGACAATCGCAGGGTTTTCAGTCCGTGCGAGTCCAACATAACCTCCGCGCTATCTCCGTGATGCGGAGGTACCTATCCATAACGGATTTTCCTTAATAAAAAAAGGCATGTAGTGTGTTTGTCTTTTACCTTCGTCAAGTACACATTGCCGTTTGTCAAGAATGTCAAATCATTTGATTAGAGTCGGATTACATAATTTTCCAATTCACACGACGACCATGCCATGCCGGTCGTGATCGTGTTAATCGCGAGTTGGTGAACTTGAAGAACTGTAGATATGAGAATTATGTGACTGTTATTAAGTATTGTACCTTATTCCAAGCCTATACAATTGAGATGGCAACATCTATTTCCACAGGCAACACTGCCTAGTTCCAAGTGACAGCTGCTATAATTCAGGTTTTCTCCCCACCTAACCACCTTTGAACCAGCAACGGCTCGACATCGGCTGCGCGCCGCGGAGCCATCATTGGCGTTCTTTTTCTTGCAGAGGCAACACGTAGTACTAACTTCGGCAGTACTACATATAATATGCTTATAAAACGGAAAATTCCTTGCAATTTTCTGTTGAAATGTTCCATGATAGTGACAAAATTGGTAGTAATCAACGAAATGAAGGTGCAGGATTGTGCTCCGCTAACAAAGGCTCGCGAGTAGCGAGAATTCTTCACCGCCTGGCAACGGACGGATGCCTGTATTGGAGAAAATCGTGAGTAGTACTCATGCAGGAGGTAAGTGCTTCAATGTCGTTTATTCCTCGCGCATGAAGGCAATTTTGATGATTAAGGTTTTTGTCAATTTGCGTACCCGATGACCTGGAAGCCCCCTTAAGTTCTTCCTCCAGTAAAACTGGCACCGCCTACCCATGCCAGTGCTCATTTGAAGGAAATTGATTTCAAATTTGAAACTACCCTCAACTCATCGGGTACTGCCATTTTCTAAGGAGCACACCGGTACGTAGTGTGATTACCGTATTTCAGTTTCGACTATTATTTTCAAGTCGTTATCTCCACTTATAATAAATCTCTAAATTAAAAAAAGAATCAGCCAGTTTGAAACTAAGCTTTGCGCGGTTCGAATGTTCTCAGCATCCCATGAACGGAAAAATATGAAACATTTTATATAGGTACATTATTATTCTAGCTGCAACTTAGGATAGTTTTTATCCGACTGCGACAGTTAATTAATTTTCCGAAATATACGACTTCATTTAATTTTTCATTTATTTTTATTGAAATCAAACGCTGCTCCAACTGTCAGCTATAAGAACCGTCAAATTTTCGTCAAAATGGCGGAATTGCTTTGCCTTTCACTTATTAATAATTTAAATCCCGTCTACGATAGACCTTTACGAGACAAATGCTAAAATATAAACCATAAAAAAATATTCGATTCTGATATGAGAACTTATATGCGCAAATGTCGTTTTATGTCGTAATTTCAATAAATGAAATCAACAAATTTGAACAATATAATTAACACGAATTTGTTTTTTTTGAATGACAATGGCACGCGCTCGGCGCATTCAGCCAAAGTACCTGCGGCGCTACCACGAAAACCGATACTCAATGTTCATATATTTGCATCCCTGTCACTCGAGTATGGTTAGTGCGATAGAGATAGAGATACCCGAATATTTTCGAATTCCGAAGTTCGTGGTTATAGCTCAGGAATCGAAAATATGGTAAATAATCATAATGTATTTTCTCGAAAAAGAATTTAAAATAAATATAGTCAAATGGAGAAAAAAAACAAAGCAAGAGGTTATATAGGTAATGATTAAGTTATAAGAGTCCAAAGTTTTAAGAGGGGGTATGTTCTGTCCCTTTTCCGCAAAACGCACCTTCATATGAAACGATTGTTTTTTACTATGACGCTCGAGTATATTGACGTCACAGTCCCTCATCGTTTTCTCACTCTAACAAGCGACATTAAAACGGATGTAGCTTCATAATTTTTTGAGATATTTGAATGGGAGTTTCATTATCTTCTATCTATTTATACATAATAAATGCCTATGTCCTGACTGACTTATTCACTCAATCACTCACTCACTCACTCATCAACGCACAGCCGAAACTACTAATCTTAGAGAGTTGATTTTTGCACAGTATGTTGCTTTTATAACGTGGGCTAGGGATAAAAAGGGATTTTTATAAATTCTACCCCTAAGGGGGTAAAATAGGGGTGCAAAGTTTGTATGGGAGAACCTTTTTTTTTAGCTAGAGACTTAAACTTTGTAGAAAAATTAGTTATTAGAATACAAATGAAACACTTTCAGCGTTTTGGAAAATTCCACCCCTACGGGGGTAAAATAGGGGTGCAAGGTTTGTATGGGGGAAACATTTTATTTTTAAATAGAGACTTAAAACTTTGTAGAAAGATCAGTCATTAGAATACAAATAAAGAACTTTCAGGGTTTTAGAAAATTCTACCCCTAAAGGGGTAAAATAGAGTGCAAAGTTTGTATGGGAAAAACTACTTTTTTTTAAATAGAGACTTAAAACTTTGTAGAAAGATCAGTCATTAGAATACAAATAAAGAACTTTCAGTGTTTTAAAAAAATCTACCCCTAAGGGGGTAAAATAGGGGTGCAAATTTTGTATGGGGGAAACAATATTTTTTTTAAATAGAGACTTAAAACTTTGTAGAAAGATTAGTCATCAGAATACAAATTAAGTACTTTCAGCGTTTTAGAAAATTCTACCCCTAAAAATAGGGGGCTAAAATAGGGGTGCAAAGTTTGTATGTGGGAAACTATTTTTTTAGCTAGAGTCCTAAAACTTTGTAGAAAGATTATTTAAATACAAAGAAAGTACTTTCAGCGTTTTGGAAAATTTCACCCCTAAGGGGGTAAAATAGGGTGCAAAGTTTGTATGGGAAAAACATATTTTTTTTAATAGAGACTTAAAATTTTGACGAAAAATTACTTATTAGAACATGAAAAATACTACATTCGGCGTTTTACAAAAATCATTCCCTAAGGGGGTTAAAAAAGGGTGCAAGGTTTGTATGGGGAACACTTTTTCTGAGCTAGACACTTAAAACTTTGTAGAAAGATTACTTATAAAAATACAAAAAAAAAGACTTTCAGCGTTTTGAAAAAATCTATCCCTAAGGGGGATAAAAAGGGGTGCAAAGTTTTTATCAGGGAAAGTTTATGTTTTTGAGTTAGAGACTTGAAACTTTGTAGAAAGATTATTTATTAATATACAAAAAAAGAACACAAATCGTTTTAGAAAATTCCACCCCTAATAGGGTTAAAAAGGAGAGCAAGCTTTGCATGGGCAACACTTTTTTTTGAGTTAGACTTAAAACTTTGCAAAAAGATTACTTATTAAAATACTAAAAAAGAACTTTCAGCGTTTTAGAAAACTCCATCCCTAAGGGGATCCTTAAGATCCTTAAGAAGGGTAGCCAGTGTTGTGTGGGAAAAACTTTTTTTTTTACTAGACTTAAAACTATTCAAAATGTTACTTATTAAAATTAATAATAAAGTACTTTCAGAGTTTTAGAAAATTCCACCCCTAAGGGGGTTAAGAAAGCTTTGTATGGGCAACACTTTTTTTGAGCTAGAGACTTAAAAGTTTACGAAAAAAGTTCTTTCAGCGATTAGAAAAATTCAACCTCTAAGGGGGTTTAAAAGGGGGTTCAAATTTTAAATGGCGAGCAATAAAATTTTAAAGTGTGAGTAAGAGATTTTTAACTTCGGTCTTATTCTGTACGTTAAAAGACTACAAAACTGATTTCAGAGTTTTTCCAAATTCATCCCCTAAGAGTGTTAAAATTGGTTCAAAGTTTGAGTATTTCAAGGCATTTTTAAAGTATGAGATTTTTAACTTTGGTTTTAGACTGTTTGTTCACAAACTAGAAAATGAACATCAACTTTTTTTTTAATTATCCCCTAAAAGAGGGTTCAAATTTTGTATTGAGAGAAATCATTTTCTAAGACGATAAAAAGTTCTACGCGGACGAAGTCGCGGGCAACAGCTAGTATATATATATATGTCAATCTAACCGAACCTAAATTAATTAATATTCTGGGCGGTGCTTACATGCTTACGAATTAGCTGCCATACGAGTGTCGATTTAAATGAAATACCTACATAAAAAAATAAGTTCGTATTATTTTCCGGTTTTGCCGATGCAATTCTTATTCAAATTACCTTGCCTTGTAATTATATTTATTAACCAAGTGTTTGTGAATCGATGCAAGTATTGCTGGTTGATTTTCAACTTTCGGCTTTTAAAACCAATCTATATCCGATTTCCCGGTTCAATTAGTACCTACAAACCTACAAATTATATTTAGTCGTCGCGTAGACAGACGTTGAGAGTAACTGTTGCGTATATTCCGCTATAATATCTAATGAAGAGTTACTACTTAATTATATAATCATGAGTGCGCAGCCATGTGTTGACTGTTACGCAGCGGACGCTTGTTCGAGTTCCGTTTTGACACGTTTCATATGTTTGAATTTCAGTAGCTATAAGACATTTTCCAGCTTACGTTACGCGCTACCAACCGTTCAGCTGATGTCTCTCCTATGCAAGGAGTTGCTACCACCCATTCAGCTGTCTCTCCTGCGGAAGGCGTTGCTACCACCCGTTCAGCTGTCTCTCCTGCGCAAGGACTTGCTACCACCCGATCACCTGACTCTCCTGTGCAAAAAGTTGCTACCACCCGTTCAGCTGTCTCTCCTGCGGAAGGAGTTGCTACCACCCGTTCAGCTGTCTCTCCTGCGCAAGGACTTGCTACCACCCGATCACCTGACTCTCCTGTGCAAAAAGTTGCTACCACCCGTTCAGCTGTCTCTCCTGCGCAAGGAGTTGCTACCACCCATTCAGCCGTCTCTCCTGCGGAACGAGTTGCTACCACCCGTTCAGCTGTCTCTCCTGCGCAAGGAGTTGCTACCACCCGATCACCTAACTCTCCTGTGCAAGAAGTTGCTACCACCCGTTCAGTTGTCTCTCCTGCGCAAGGAGTTGCTACCACCCGTTCAGCTGTCTCTCCTGCGCAAGGAGTTGCTACCACCCGTTCAGCAGTCACTGCTGCACAAGGAGTTGCTACAAAGCACACTTTTGCGAATGTTACAGTCAAAGCATAATAAGATGTCCTTGTTTATCCTTCCCGGCTGGAAATTGACTGTGTCGAGTACTTTCCGCAGCTTAAAGTTCCCGCTGGCTCTGCCGAGTTACACAAAATTACGTAGGTACACGCTACGTACAAGCAAACAAGGTAGGTTGAAGGTGGGGATACTGCGCAGTTTCCAACATGGAGCAGTTTGTAATAATCAGGACAGTCTAAATGCTGTCCTCCAGTACACTGCCCTTCACAAATGTTGTCAGAATCATTGACGGAAGATATCGAGAGACCTTGCGAACCATGAGTTTTTATTGGAGCCGGGTGGGCCAGGACTATAATTTCTCTGGTCTTGAAAAAGGGCATGTTGAAGGAGTACTTAATTATTGAAACGACTCTTCATGTCCGTATACGTGGGTCTTTTCCATTTATTGTCTTTTTCAAGGTTCCCGATTTTGATCACGTGATTGGATGGTGAGACTGGGCGTGTATGTATACTTCAAGTATGTACATTCATGTCGTACAACATACGACGACAATTGCTGAAGGTAATATACTTCGATTTAGATATTTGTTTAGTCTCTCAAATTTTCGGCGGCAGCTTCGCTCATCATTCAGGTAGTTGAGGTCCTCAGATCTCAAAGTACCAGGCTCGTTGCCTGTGCACGCCAGAACTGAAGATTGCTGCATAGCTAAAGGTTAGCTGAACGATTTAGGGCTAGCGATCCATGGAGTCCCTGGGATTGCAGGGAGATCTGGCGATTAACATTAAGTCCTTCTCAGCTGAAGGGATTTAGCACAAAGCACAAGATTTTCACGAGATGAGTGGAAAGTACCTATAAGGTAAACGTCCCAATATTGGACATCTTCTATTCTAATAAGTCCCATATTGCTCGCCTTTAGTACGTTATAAGTTTGAAAGACCAAGCATTGGCCCCGTGTCGAGCACTGGGACGGTTACCTTACAGACTCGGCATATGCAAAGCATCAATCTTCGAGTAAGTGTCATTTATGAATAATATCCAACAAAGCTTAAAGCTGTTTGTAATTCTAGTTCTCGAGCTGGGCGACCTTGTGATCACCACTTGTATTATCGTTCAATATTATCACCATTTTTACTGGCGTCAGTTCTGTTAGACAAGAGTCCTATCCAAAAGGAGAAATGTTAACGGCTGCTAATGCAAGTTATAGTGAATCTTGCAGATACTTTATTCTTCCTGACATGTTGCCAGTACCGATACCTAAGGGAAATTAATAGACTGACAAACTCATCGCTATCAGATCGTGTCAGATAATCAAACATTTGTATCGTACTTAGTCAACAAAAGCGGTAAGAGTTCAGAGTACCTACACATTCAGTATCTCGTGCTAAACCGCCGGTAGCCTTCGTAGGTACCTACTACATATATTACAGTCGTAGGTCATACACCACCAGGGTAGATCGATTTTAAAGATTTTAATGTCAGTAGGAGTGGCATCCACTCTATTCAACAAGGGGCTCAACATATAATGAATTTAGTATTTGTCAGATATCTTCGCGTCGAAGAAAGTCCAAGTAGTTTTGGTACATAGTAACAAGTTCAACGTTAGTTAAAGTTAGTAATTTAAATCAGAGTTAGATGTAAGTACCTAGGTACTATTGGCGTCGACTAGTCCTTTACTCAGTCTTACTCGAAACATCACGGTTTATCTGATCTGAATGTTTGCATACCTATTAGCTAGTTTGGCGTTTTATCTCAGTGACCTGTGGAATGCGGCCCGCATATAATTATCCCATGGAGAGTCATAATACTACACACTTTGTTTGTGAGAGATACCTACCACTAATCTATTTATTAGATAGTTGTAAAAGTCTGGCTGATGAGTAGTGGGCCATCCAATCCCAAAGATGATTTCTTAGCTCAAGGATTAAATTACGCTCAGATATATACAATACCTACACAGGTTTTATCATGTAGTTCTGTGGCCGAACACGGACCCACCGTTTAGTTCACACTTTATTGTCGGCCACAATAGTTTTTCCTGGCTGAACATTTTTGTTTTCAAAGTTACATCATCCCAACTATCCCAAGTGGGTAATATTGACGTGGCTCGATAGTTGAAACTTTTAGGTGGAAGTAACAATGAATTTGATCATATAAATTTTTGACTCGATTTTGGCTCTAGGGTTTCCTATGAATTACATAATTATTCAAAAATTAGCTAGCTACACGTGTTTAATCCAAATATCGACCCACTTATCAAAACATAGACTGACGTTATTTGTCCCTGGTACAATGAGGATACTCGTATAAAGATAATGAAGTTATGAACATGTGACTTTGTTAAGCCAGCTTCATGAACAATCCATTCATGCTTTTCTTAAGAATGCTAATGCACATATCTAGTAGTGTGAACAATAGGTACCTACGCGATAGTCAAGCTGGTTTGACACTCTTGACAGTCGTATTATTATTTCATTAGTAGGTACCTAATCGTCTTGGAACGAGGTAAGTCATTACAATAGGTGCTCAATGCTGCTATATTTCAGGATGTTTATAAGAAAACTTTCGGCTTTTAAAACCAATCTATATCCGATTTCGTAGTTTGATATTTTTGTAAGTTAGTCAATGCAAGATGATTGATAATTGAAATTACCTGAGTTTGTATATGAAACTTTTACTGCTGTACAAATTTTCTTGTAATAAATCTAACTAATAACTTTTTCACATTGGCGTTCTAACGAATCTATACAGTTCTACCTATTTTTAATCCTTAATTGAACCAGCAGCCGATAACAAACACTTCTCAATTGTATAGGCTTGGAATAAGGTACAATACTTAATAGACAAATTTTACCTAAAAATAAAATTTATATTAAGTTACTTACCTTATTCCAAGCCTAATTTCATTGCTGCCTGCTGGCGAATGCTCAAATACCCTTCTATGTTTTATAACATTCAAAGGTATATCTTAGTATTTAAGCTTATTTTTCAGCTACACAATTTAGTAATTAAGCTTATATTTCAGCCACTAAACCTAGTTTTTAAGCTTGTATTTCAGGATAACATATTAGTACTTAAGCTCTAATTTCAGCGGTACCTATAAAGTACCATAATTTGTGTACTTCAAAACCAACCACCTACACCCAATGCGGTGTTTGTTTACATAACATAGTATTGCCACCGGTCTGCCGACCGTGGCTACATCGCCACCTGTCTAATTACAGTGGCTACCTACCGTCCACCTATTTCATATTGGACGGTAGACTCAATTGAGAATCCAATGATGGCTCCGCGGCGCGCAGCCGATGTCGAGCCGTTGCTGGTTCAAAGGTGGTTAGGTGGGGAGAAAACCTGAATTATAGCAGCTGTCACTTGGAACTAGGCAGTGTTGCCTGTGGAAATAGATGTTGCCATCTCAATTGTATAGGCTTGGAATAAGGTAAGTAACTTAATATAAATTTTATTTTTAGGTAAAATTTGTCTATTATTACTAGGCTAGTGCGAAAGGTGGCGTAGTAGTAGGTAGGCGTATTGATTGATTGATTTAATAACCCGAGGAGGTTATTCTGTAGTAACATAGTAATGTCCGGCCTGCTCCTCTTGCCGCTTCGGCTAAATTCGGCTCTCGCCAGGCTCGATACAAATAACGAAAAAGCATAGGTTAGCATCGCTGCGCGCGAGCGGGATGGCCTGACTCGAATTTTCTATCTGTCAAACATCAGTTTTGTTAGACAGGGTACGTAGGTAGTATTATTTATCGTGGTAATGTTACGCAGGCTCACTTGGTGGAGATGGGGTCGGAGCAGGTAGCTGGCGTGCTGCGCGCGTCGGGCTCGCGCGTGCGGCTCGTGGTGGCGCGCGCCGTCGACCCCGCGCTCGCGCCGCCCGCCGCCGCGCCGCTCGTGCCCGCCAGGTACCGTGCAGCTGCCTGCTGGAAACTTGGTGGAGATGGGGTCGGAGCAGGTAGCTGGCGTGCTGCGCGCGTCGGGCTCGCGCGTGCGGCTCGTGGTGGCGCGCGCCGTCGACCCCGCGCTCGCGCCGCCCGCCGCCGCGCCGCTCGTGCCCGCCAGGTACCGTGCAGCTGCCTGCTGGAAACTTGGTGGAGATGGGGTCGGAGCAGGTAGCTGGCGTGCTGCGCGCGTCGGGCTCGCGCGTGCGGCTCGTGGTGGCGCGCGCCGTCGACCCCGCGCTCGCGCCGCCCGCCGCCGCGCCGCTCGTGCCCGCCAGGTACCGTGCAGCTGCCTGCTGGAAACTTGGTGGAGATGGGGTCGGAGCAGGTAGCTGGCGTGCTGCGCGCGTCGGGCTCGCGCGTGCGGCTCGTGGTGGCGCGCGCCGTCGACCCCGCGCTCGCGCCGCCCGCCGCCGCGCCGCTCGTGCCCGCCAGGTACCGTGCAGCTGCCTGCTGGAAACTTGGTGGAGATGGGGTCGGAGCAGGTAGCTGGCGTGCTGCGCGCGTCGGGCTCGCGCGTGCGGCTCGTGGTGGCGCGCGCCGTCGACCCCGCGCTCGCGCCGCCCGCCGCCGCGCCGCTCGTGCCCGCCAGGTACCGTGCAGCTGCCTGCTGGAAACTTGGTGGAGATGGGGTCGGAGCAGGTAGCTGGCGTGCTGCGCGCGTCGGGCTCGCGCGTGCGGCTCGTGGTGGCGCGCGCCGTCGACCCCGCGCTCGCGCCGCCCGCCGCCGCGCCGCTCGTGCCCGCCAGGTACCGTGCAGCTGCCTGCTGGAAACTTGGTGGAGATGGGGTCGGAGCAGGTAGCTGGCGTGCTGCGCGCGTCGGGCTCGCGCGTGCGGCTCGTGGTGGCGCGCGCCGTCGACCCCGCGCTCGCGCCGCCCGCCGCCGCGCCGCTCGTGCCCGCCAGGTACCGTGCAGCTGCCTGCTGGAAACTGCCAAGGAGCGTCCATGTGTCTCCATCTCTATCTCCTTAGAAGCTACAGTCTGGAATTCTTTAGTAAGAATATAAACAGGTGTTACCCAGGATGATGCGTCGAGTGGCTCTGGTTACGTAGGCTACGTTGACGGCTTTCAACCAGGTGATTCAAACGCTTTTTTAGTCTCCAACTTGGTATAACCCCGTGCCAATTCTAATGTTACTCCGATATCAAAATAATCCATTAATCAACGCATTTTGACACATCACTAGGAGCTACTGTCACTAAAGCGCAATTGCGACTGTCATAATAATATGTTCGGGTAGATGTATGAAATTATTCGCGCTCACTACGCAGTATCCTAGATGAACTTGATTGATTAAACAAGTTGCATCTCTGCTTGCAGGCTTCTATCGGATCCAGAGGGATTGGACCGCTACCTACTGGAGACCGGCTTCGAGCAGGTGTTCCACACACAACCCGCGCATCACGTGGCCTCTCGGTTCGTGTTCGACAGCGCGGCGACCCCGCCCCCTGAGGCAGGTAGGTTACACGCTGCGTGTTACAGAGCGGCTCCAAGCAAGTGTTCCACACGCCTCCCGGTACGTGTTCGACAGCGCGGCGACCCCGCCCCCTGAGGCAGGTAGGTTACACGCTGCGTGTTACAGAGCGGCTCCAAGCAAGTGTTCCAAACGCCTCCCGGTACGTGTTCGACAGCGCGGCGACCCCGCCCCCTGAGGCAGGTAGGTTACACGCTGCGTGTTACAGAGCGGCTCCAAGCAAGTGTTCCACACGCCTCCCGGTACGTGTTTGACAGCGCGGCGACCCCGCCCCCTGAGGCAGGTAGGTTACACGCTGCGTGTTACAGAGCGGCTCCAAGCAAGTGTTCCACACGCCTCCCGGTACGTGTTCGACAGCGCGGCGACCCCGCCCCCTGAGGCAGGTAGGTTACACGCTGCGTGTTACAGAGCGGCTCCAAGCAAGTGTTCCACACGCCTCCCGGTACGTGTTCGACAGCGCGGCGACCCCGCCCCCTGAGGCAGATAGGTTACACGCTGCGTGTTACAGAGCGGCTCCAAGCAAGTGTTCCACACGCCTCCCGGTACGTGTTCGACAGCGCGGCGACCCCGCCCCCTGAGGCAGATAGGTTACACGCTGCGTGTTACAGAGCGGCTCCAAGCAAGTGTTCCACACGCCTCCCGGTACGTGTTCGACAGCGCGGCGACCCCGCCCCCTGAGGCAGGTAGGTTACACGCTGCGTGTTACAGAGCGGCTCCAAGCAAGTGTTCCACACGCCTCCCGGTACGTGTTCGACAGCGCGGCGACCCCGCCCCCTGAGGCAGGTAGGTTACACGCTGCGTGTTACAGAGCGGCTCCAAGCAAGTGTTCCACACGCCTCCCGGTACGTGTTCGACAGCGCGACGACCCCGCCCCCTGAGGCAGGTAGGTTACACGCTGCGTGTTACAGAGCGGCTCCAAGCAAGTGTTCCACACGCCTCCCGGTACGTGTTCGATAGCGCGGCGACCCCGCCCCCTGAGACAGGTAGGTCACCGCTACGTGTTACACAGCGGCTTCTGGCTGGTGTTCCACACGCCTTCCGGTTCGTGTTCGACAGCGCAGTTACCCCGCCCCCTGAGACAGGTAGGTTACCTCCACTACCTCCTGGAGACCGACTTCGATAAAGCGTTCCACACCCAGCCGGTTCGTGATTGTTAAAATGCGAGGTCAACTACCTGCTGAAGACCGGCGGCATCGGCAGGTGTTCCACGTACAGTGGCGTTGCCTCTCCTGAAACAGGCTGCCCGAGTGCAAATGGGTCAATTATACAGCGCGCACGTACAGCGCACTGCGCGTGCAGTACAACAACGCGTTCAGGGCGCTGTTCCGGCTGCCGTGGAGGCAGCTGCAGCGCGTCCAGCATGTTTGCTTCCACGCGACGCATAAGGATGCGTTGTGGCTCCGTGCTTACCCGCCACAGCACGACCACAAACAGCATCCTGAACGTGTTTGCTGACAGGTGGAACACTCCCGTGATGAAGAGGTGGTTGGCCCTTCACGGTCCTAGTTATAAGTAGTTTAGATAATGTAAATTTTTTATGTATACCTATGGATGAATGTCTGAAATAAATTGCTATTTAATTTAATTTAATTTAAAAATGATACCACCACCACAATGTCTCTTCATGTACAATCTACAATATTTTCGCTAGCCAAGCCAATAAAATACACTAAATTTCGTATATTACTGATAACCAGACTGAACCTTGGGTTGTTTTTCTAGATGCCGAATCACCAGAGGTCGACAGGTTTACAGTGCAGCTTAAGAAAGACGAGAATGGACTGGGAATAACGATCGCAGGTACAATTTTATTTTCACGTTTGTTTCATCTTTTACTAGTTTTAGATTCCGTTCTACGGTATTTACTCTGATTTTGGCAGGTTCGGTGCAATTTACTCTATCTATAGTAATTTATAAAGAGGTATAGGTAGTCTGTGAGTGTGTAGGTTTTTGAGGATGTAGCTTTGTAAGTTAGTATGTAAATAGGTGTAGGCGGTGAACTCCGAAACTTATTATCCGATTTAAAAAAATATATAATACCAGTACATAGACTGGGCCTTGGCTGGACATAAGCTATATTTTATCTCGCCGCGTTGCATGTGTTCTCCGTAATACGCGGGTGGAGCCCAGTGAACGAATATATATAGAAGTCTAACTAGCGCCGAAAAGTGGCCCCACAAAAAGAATGCACTTATAGGCGGGGATTAAAAAGGATGCCTGGCAGCCTTTCAGTTCGAACATGGCCGCCGTGTCAAACTGTTAAATAAACCGAACGTACGGCTTCAATAAATATGCCTTGTTATGCCGTAAAATGGTGTGTGAGTCGTTCGGACAAGCACAATAAAAAAGATGGAATCACTTTTCACAAGTTAATACAGCGATAAATATATTATTTTGATTTTATTGTTATGATCACATTTTGTATAGGGATGGTATTATGCCAACAACATCATAACTTTTTTTAATAAGTTGGTTTCTATTTTAACCATTGAATATTTTATCAATATTTTGTAGTTTTTATAAGCCTTTCTATTTATCTATAAAATGAAAAAAAAAAGTTTTTTAGATTTTCAACACATCCAATTAGAAACGAAATATGGAATGAAACAGTTTGTTTGAAACGACACGATTCGAAATGACATGCCAAAAAAAGGGATGTTCTTTGTTCTTTACATTTCATCTTGCATTCATTGCAAATAAATGTTATGGTTATATTTCCTCTTTCAAAGATGTGATGCATTTAAAAACGATTCTTGCAGCCATCAAATTTTATTAATTAAAAGCGCAATATAACAGTTTCTAATTGTACTTTACTTGTGCTATTTTCATATAGGTATTTTAGAATATTATTTAATCGTATGGCGATCTGTAATGTGATATTTTTATAGTTGCGCCCTACGAACAAAAATAACATGGAAGCCGCATCTCAGAACTTCGCCGTTAAATTTATCGGGACAGTTAGCACACAAACACAAATACACTTACATTTAAATAATACGTTACGTATACAGAGCCTTTCTCCGAACATGACAAACAAAATAATAGTCATCTCTTTTACACTATTGTGAACACTTACGTGTACGTGAAATAGATAGATTGTCAATAACTACCAATCAGTAACATTATCCGCCAATGAGCTTCTTGCTGCACGCAATAGCAGCAGCCCGCCCAGCCAACGCCCGTTCACCGTTTGTCAGTTATGGATAGGTTTATGCCATACATTCAAGAGCCATTCAAATAATGAATGTATTATTTGTGCAGTTTTGAAGATACCAAATATGTAGGTCAGAATATTGTAATTAAATAAAACAGACTTAAGTTGGCATAGGTAATTTTCGTCATACAGTATAATGTAAAGTTACTTACCTAACAATATTTTAAAGGCTTGGCCACACAGAGTGCGCAACGCAACAACTGAACCAATAAATAAAAAAGGTTTTTAGTGTCACAATAGACTTATTTTGTTTTAGTGTTTATTGTGTGTTACATACAAATTATTAACACACTACAGGTAATATAATTTACAGCATTTTTATAACATGAACGCGAGACAAATGACGCGGGAGACGAAGCAACAGGCACGTTTCCGATTGTGCTCGAACTTAACTAAAAACCTACGATCGGCACTGCCGACCAGTCGGCCGATTAATCGGCAATTCAAAAACCCACGAGTCGGCCGACTAGCCTGTCGGTAAAATAATTTAAAGTATTTTAATTTGTATTTAATTTAATTAAGTTACCTTGTATCGTACTTAAACTAACATAGTTTTATATAATTTGTATGTTTTTTATGTTACTAACAACTATGGAGTCTTTTGTATTCCGAAATAAAGATTTTATTATTATTATTATTATACCACGACGATGGCAAACAAGCTTACGGGCCTGCCTGATGTTAAGCTGGTACCGTCGCCTATGGACACTTGTGACTCGCGTTGCCGACCCTTTATTCACTTGAGGATTCGCTGTTTTGGCAGATTGAGACATGCAGGTCCCTCACTTCCAACACAGCGCACCCTAGGGAGCTCTGGCGACCTTACTCACCACCAGGAACACAACACCACATACTTCATAGCATGCAATAATATAGCAACACTACAAAGCAGTGGTTCTATTATGGCTGCGGTCTTCTGTAAGGTGGAGGTACTTCCCCAGTTGGGCTGCTCCACATACGAGCGAGATGACATTCCGCTGTGTCCTACCTCTCTTCTACCTATTTCATTTCATTTATTTCATTGTTAAGTCATGTACATACATTATAATTAAGGTGTTAAAATTCAATTTCCAATTAAAATCCAATAAGTTACCTAATTAAATAATCGACTTACTTCATTTGGCATAATATCATCCCTATAGAGAAAAAGTGATCATATATTTTAAAGGTTTTACTGAAGTTATCGGTTTACTTACGCGTAAAAAGTGATGCCATTTTCCTTGGAATGGTCGGAATGGTTTTTGCACCACTTTACAACACATGAGGGCATCCTAAATTAGAATAAATCTTGTATTTTGTAAGTAAAAGCATTCCCGACCGTCATGTCCGTCACTCACTAGCATCCCAGTCAAACTAAAGTCGTATGCGGCACAGTTTGTAAGGACCGCCCACAGCGGCACAGTTTTCGTTGCGCTAGAATTGAGCGGACAGAATGCTCCCATGTTATATTCGTAGGTTGCGCCTGTTTCGCCGGAAGTGTTGTCGCTCATTTAGCACCACCCAGGGGACACGTGCAGGGTTATATTGATATACTGGGGCTCTACGTGTTGTGCTTTTAGTGATTCCCAGATAGATAAGTGTGATAAAGTATCAAAAGCCTTCTGGTAATCTATAAAGACAATGTAGAGCAGCCTCTGAAATTCCTGATATTTTTCTATAAGGAGCTCTACATTACTTATCCGTGTATTATATTGTAAATAAAAATAAATGATTTGGTATTTTACCTGGCGACTCAGCCCTACTAAACAAAAAAACCACGCAAACGTTATCATCACGCAAGTTGCTTCTTGTTGCATGTAAACATTCAACAATTATCCGTTTTCGTTGTCACTGTCACATGGCTGTCGTCCGACGTGACGCACGACGGCTAATCACAGCAATGCATTCCTAAATTGACCAATCGCATCCATTTGTGTTGGGTAATTGAAAATAGGCTGACATTTTGGGTAGCTGTGATTGGATACGCAGTTGACTATGCGCATACCGGGTTTTGGGCCCGAGTTTGGGTAGAAATTTGTATCGAGCTCGTGTTCTATGTATATTCGTTCACTGGTGGAGCCGCGCGGGCAGCTAGTCAGTAATAATCACGATGTATAAATAATAATAAATAAATATATATTTGCGGACAATCTTACACAAATCAACCTAGTCCCTAACTAAGCAAAGCTTGTACTATGGGTACTAGACGACGATATAGATACTTATATAGAGAAATAAATACTTAAATACATAGAAAACATCCATGACTCAGGAACAATATTCGTGCTCATCACACAAATAAATGTCCTTACCGGGATTTGAACCCAGGACCTCTTGCTTCGTAGGCAGGGTCACTACCAACTAGGCTAAAGCGGTCGTCAATATATCGTTTGTTTGATGTTACTTGCTTTGCTTGTCAACATCTAAATGAGAGTTAGCAGTATTTATACTACAATTTATTCTGTGGTGTTGGACAGGTTACGTGTGCGAGAAAGAGGAACTATCCGGCATATTCGTGAAGTCAGTGTCGGCGGGCAGCGCCGCGGCGCTGAGCGGGCGCGTGCGGGTCAACGACCGCATCGTGGCGGTGGACGGCGCGTCGCTCGCCGGCAAGTCCAACCAGCGCGCCGTCGACGCGCTCAAGCAGAGCGGGAACCTTGTTACACTGGAGCTGGAGAGGTTTGTGTTTAGTTTCGTGAAGTCAGTGTCGGCGGGCAGCGCCGCGGCGCTGAGCGGGCGCGTGCGGGTCAACGACCGCATCGTGGCGGTGGACGGCGCGTCGCTCGCCGGCAAGTCCAACCAGCGCGCCGTCGACGCGCTCAAGCAGAGCGGGAACCTTGTTACACTGGAGCTGGAGAGGTTTGTGTTTAGTTTCGTGAAGTCAGTGTCGGCGGGCAGCGCCGCGGCGCTGAGCGGGCGCGTGCGGGTCAACGACCGCATCGTGGCGGTGGACGGCGCGTCGCTCGCCGGCAAGTCCAACCAGCGCGCCGTCGACGCGCTCAAGCAGAGCGGGAACCTTGTTACACTGGAGCTGGAGAGGTTTGTGTTTAGTTTCGTGAAGTCAGTGTCGGCGGGCAGCGCCGCGGCGCTGAGCGGGCGCGTGCGGGTCAACGACCGCATCGTGGCGGTGGACGGCGCGTCGCTCGCCGGCAAGTCCAACCAGCGCGCCGTCGACGCGCTCAAGCAGAGCGGGAACCTTGTTACACTGGAGCTGGAGAGGTTTGTGTTTAGTTTCGTGAAGTCAGTGTCGGCGGGCAGCGCCGCGGCGCTGAGCGGGCGCGTGCGGGTCAACGACCGCATCGTGGCGGTGGACGGCGCGTCGCTCGCCGGCAAGTCCAACCAGCGCGCCGTCGACGCGCTCAAGCAGAGCGGGAACCTTGTTACACTGGAGCTGGAGAGGTTTGTGTTTAGTTTCGTGAAGTCAGTGTCGGCGGGCAGCGCCGCGGCGCTGAGCGGGCGCGTGCGGGTCAACGACCGCATCGTGGCGGTGGACGGCGCGTCGCTCGCCGGCAAGTCCAACCAGCGCGCCGTCGACGCGCTCAAGCAGAGCGGGAACCTTGTTACACTGGAGCTGGAGAGGTTTGTGTTTAGTTTCGTGAAGTCAGTGTCGGCGGGCAGCGCCGCGGCGCTGAGCGGGCGCGTGCGGGTCAACGACCGCATCGTGGCGGTGGACGGCGCGTCGCTCGCCGGCAAGTCCAACCAGCGCGCCGTCGACGCGCTCAAGCAGAGCGGGAACCTTGTTACACTGGAGCTGGAGAGGTTTGTGTTTAGTTTCGTGAAGTCAGTGTCGGCGGGCAGCGCCGCGGCGCTGAGCGGGCGCGTGCGGGTCAACGACCGCATCGTGGCGGTGGACGGCGCGTCGCTCGCCGGCAAGTCCAACCAGCGCGCCGTCGACGCGCTCAAGCAGAGCGGGAACCTTGTTACACTGGAGCTGGAGAGGTTTGTGTTTAGTTTCGTGAAGTCAGTGTCGGCGGGCAGCGCCGCGGCGCTGAGCGGGCGCGTGCGGGTCAACGACCGCATCGTGGCGGTGGACGGCGCGTCGCTCGCCGGCAAGTCCAACCAGCGCGCCGTCGACGCGCTCAAGCAGAGCGGGAACCTTGTTACACTGGAGCTGGAGAGGTTTGTGTTTAGTTTCGTGAAGTCAGTGTCGGCGGGCAGCGCCGCGGCGCTGAGCGGGCGCGTGCGGGTCAACGACCGCATCGTGGCGGTGGACGGCGCGTCGCTCGCCGGCAAGTCCAACCAGCGCGCCGTCGACGCGCTCAAGCAGAGCGGGAACCTTGTTACACTGGAGCTGGAGAGGTTTGTGTTTAGTTTCGTGAAGTCAGTGTCGGCGGGCAGCGCCGCGGCGCTGAGCGGGCGCGTGCGGGTCAACGACCGCATCGTGGCGGTGGACGGCGCGTCGCTCGCCGGCAAGTCCAACCAGCGCGCCGTCGACGCGCTCAAGCAGAGCGGGAACCTTGTTACACTGGAGCTGGAGAGGTTTGTGTTTAGTTTCGTGAAGTCAGTGTCGGCGGGCAGCGCCGCGGCGCTGAGCGGGCGCGTGCGGGTCAACGACCGCATCGTGGCGGTGGACGGCGCGTCGCTCGCCGGCAAGTCCAACCAGCGCGCCGTCGACGCGCTCAAGCAGAGCGGGAACCTTGTCACACTGGAGCTGGAGAGGCTTGTGTTTAGTTTCGTGAAGTCAGTGTCGGCGGGCAGCGCCGCGGCGCTGAGCGGGCGCGTGCGGGTCAACGACCGCATCGTGGCGGTGGACGGCGCGTCGCTCGCCGGCAAGTCCAACCAGCGCGCCGTCGACGCGCTCAAGCAGAGCGGGAACCTTGTCACACTGGAGCTGGAGAGGCTTGTGTTTAGTTTCGTGAAGTCAGTGTCGGCGGGCAGCGCCGCGGCGCTGAGCGGGCGCGTGCGGGTCAACGACCGCATCGTGGCGGTGGACGGCGCGTCGCTCGCCGGCAAGTCCAACCAGCGCGCCGTCGACGCGCTCAAGCAGAGCGGGAACCTTGTTACACTGGAGCTGGAGAGGTTTGTGTTTAGTTTCGTGAAGTCAGTGTCGGCGGGCAGCGCCGCGGCGCTGAGCGGGCGCGTGCGGGTCAACGACCGCATCGTGGCGGTGGACGGCGCGTCGCTCGCCGGCAAGTCCAACCAGCGCGCCGTCGACGCGCTCAAGCAGAGCGGGAACCTTGTTACACTGGAGCTGGAGAGGTTTGTGTTTAGTTTCGTGAAGTCAGTGTCGGCGGGCAGCGCCGCGGCGCTGAGCGGGCGCGTGCGGGTCAACGACCGCATCGTGGCGGTGGACGGCGCGTCGCTCGCCGGCAAGTCCAACCAGCGCGCCGTCGACGCGCTCAAGCAGAGCGGGAACCTTGTTACACTGGAGCTGGAGAGGTTTGTGTTTAGTTTCGTGAAGTCAGTGTCGGCGGGCAGCGCCGCGGCGCTGAGCGGGCGCGTGCGGGTCAACGACCGCATCGTGGCGGTGGACGGCGCGTCGCTCGCCGGCAAGTCCAACCAGCGCGCCGTCGACGCGCTCAAGCAGAGCGGGAACCTTGTTACACTGGAGCTGGAGAGGTTTGTGTTTAGTTTCGTGAAGTCAGTGTCGGCGGGCAGCGCCGCGGCGCTGAGCGGGCGCGTGCGGGTCAACGACCGCATCGTGGCGGTGGACGGCGCGTCGCTCGCCGGCAAGTCCAACCAGCGCGCCGTCGACGCGCTCAAGCAGAGCGGGAACCTTGTCACACTGGAGCTGGAGAGGCTTGTGTTTAGTTTCGTGAAGTCAGTGTCGGCGGGCAGCGCCGCGGCGCTGAGCGGGCGCGTGCGGGTCAACGACCGCATCGTGGCGGTGGACGGCGCGTCGCTCGCCGGCAAGTCCAACCAGCGCGCCTTCATCGCGCTCAAGCAGAGCGGGAACCTTGTTACACTGGAGCTGGAGAGGTTTGTGTTTAGGCACGGGTTGAGGCCTATTAGGCTTCAAGTCTGAAGTGTAGCCACGTTTCTATAGGACGAGACGCTGTATGTCGCTGTATGTGTCGACATCGTGCGGTGTCAAGGGGATACCGTGGCTTATACCAGTCGCTTGGCACCAAAAATTATATCCTTAGGCAAGCCGGAGCTTATTTCGCTTTATTTTGTTGTTCAATTCGCATAAAATAGATGAGTTGGTGGAAATGGAGTTCTCGCAACGCCACTCACAGGTGACACTGAATACGTAATCATTCATCACCTTTTCCAACCCTGGTTGATTGGCATTATAACCACGTGACACATAAAAAACAACCCGTGAGTGACTTTGTAGGTATCTTATACTTCACATTGCGAATTGAAAGATTATGCGTGTCTAACACATAACATAACTGACACGAAATTTGAAAAGTTGTCGTGTTTAATAGTAATTCAGTATATTGATCTTGCAGATACCTCCGCGGGCCTAAATACGAGCAGCTGCAGCAGGCGATAGCGGCGGGCGAGAGCGCGGCCGCCACGGTCGCCCACAACCCCTTCCTGCACATGCACCGCGTCGAGCCCGCCAGCCACGACATACAGATGACGACGCTGCACAAGTTAGCACACAATATATATAAGTATACCCTAAATACGAGCAGCTGCAGCAGGCGATAGCGGCGGGCGAGAGCGCGGCCGCCACGGTCGCCCACAACCCCTTCCTGCACATGCACCGCGTCGAGCCCGCCAGCCACGACATACAGATGACGACGCTGCACAAGTTAGCACACAATATATATAAGTATACCCTAAATACGAGCAGCTGCAGCAGGCGATAGCGGCGGGCGAGAGCGCGGCCGCCACGGTCGCCCACAACCCCTTCCTGCACATGCACCGCGTCGAGCCCGCCAGCCACGACATACAGATGACGACGCTGCACAAGTTAGCACACAATATATATAAGTATATCCTAAATACGAGCAGCTGCAGCAGGCGATAGCGGCGGGCGAGAGCGCGGCCGCCACGGTCGCCCACAACCCCTTCCTGCACATGCACCGCGTCGAGCCCGCCAGCCACGACATACAGATGACGACGCTGCACAAGTTAGCACACAATATATATAAGTATACCCTAAATACGAGCAGCTGCAGCAGGCGATAGCGGCGGGCGAGAGCGCGGCCGCCACGGTCGCCCACAACCCCTTCCTGCACATGCACCGCGTCGAGCCCGCCAGCCACGACATACAGATGACGACGCTGCACAAGTTAGCACACAATATATATAAGTATATCCTAAATACGAGCAGCTGCAGCAGGCGATAGCGGCGGGCGAGAGCGCGGCCGCCACGGTCGCCCACAACCCCTTCCTGCACATGCACCGCGTCGAGCCCGCCAGCCACGACATACAGATGACGACGCTGCACAAGTTAGCACACAATATATATAAGTATACCCTAAATACGAGCAGCTGCAGCAGGCGATAGCGGCGGGCGAGAGCGCGGCCGCCACGGTCGCCCACAACCCCTTCCTGCACATGCACCGCGTCGAGCCCGCCAGCCACGACATACAGATGACGACGCTGCACAAGTTAGCACACAATATATATAAGTATACCCTAAATACGAGCAGCTGCAGCAGGCGATAGCGGCGGGCGAGAGCGCGGCCGCCACGGTCGCCCACAACCCCTTCCTGCACATGCACCGCGTCGAGCCCGCCAGCCACGACATACAGATGACGACGCTGCACAAGTTAGCACACAATATATATAAGTATACCCTAAATACGAGCAGCTGCAGCAGGCGATAGCGGCGGGCGAGAGCGCGGCCGCCACGGTCGCCCACAACCCCTTCCTGCACATGCACCGCGTCGAGCCCGCCAGCCACGACATACAGATGACGACGCTGCACAAGTTAGCACACAATATATATAAGTATACCCTAAATACGAGCAGCTGCAGCAGGCGATAGCGGCGGGCGAGAGCGCGGCCGCCACGGTCGCCCACAACCCCTTCCTGCACATGCACCGCGTCGAGCCCGCCAGCCACGACATACAGATGACGACGCTGCACAAGTTAGCACACAATATATATAAGTATACCCTAAATACGAGCAGCTGCAGCAGGCGATAGCGGCGGGCGAGAGCGCGGCCGCCACGGTCGCCCACAACCCCTTCCTGCACATGCACCGCGTCGAGCCCGCCAGCCACGACATACAGATGACGACGCTGCACAAGTTAGCACACAATATATATAAGTATATCCTAAATACGAGCAGCTGCAGCAGGCGATAGCGGCGGGCGAGAGCGCGGCCGCCACGGTCGCCCACAACCCCTTCCTGCACATGCACCGCGTCGAGCCCGCCAGCCACGACATACAGATGACGACGCTGCACAAGTTAGCACACAATATATATAAGTATATCCTAAATACGAGCAGCTGCAGCAGGCGATAGCGGCGGGCGAGAGCGCGGCCGCCACGGTCGCCCACAACCCCTTCCTGCACATGCACCGCGTCGAGCCCGCCAGCCACGACATACAGACGATGACATGACGACGCTGCACAAGTTAGCACACAATATATATAAGTATATCCTATCAGAAACATAACATGCACAAAAATGCAAGTCTCCCAACGCAGTTCTTCTACCGAAAAAAGTTGTGAGATGTAACGTAAAACTAAGTCATTAATCATAGGTCATACGACTACCTTCACCGATGCGAAACATCCCTTACCTTATGACAGAACCTGTATTGCAGCTTGGAGTCGAGCGTGGAGGAGCCCTTGCCCTCGCCGCCGCGCAGCCCGGCCGGCGCGCGCGCGCAGCCCGCCTTCGAGATGCCGCGCACGCACGAGCAGAAGGAGGCTATTCGGAGGAAGTGGCAGTCCATATTAGGTACGTTTGATCACTTACCTGCAAAGGTAGCAACTGTGTTTAGACTCAAAGAATATAATATTCCGTCCAATCTTTCATCGCTTTGTGCGTTACTCTGCTAATTTTTAATATTTTTTTAGGCGAAGACGTGGAAATAGTAGTTGGAGTAGTGATGCGCGGCGGCGGCGGACTGGGCATCTCACTAGAGGGCACAGTAGACGTGGAGGGCGGGCGCGAGGTGCGGCCGCACCACTACGTGCGCTCCGTGCTGCCCGAGGGGCCCGTGGGCCGCGCCGCCGTGCACCGGCCCGGGGACGAGCTGCTCGGTACTGACACATGTACACTCACATCTCACTAGAGGGCACAGTAGACGTGGAGGGCGGGCGCGAGGTGCGGCCGCACCACTACGTGCGCTCCGTGCTGCCCGAGGGGCCCGTGGGCCGCGCCGCCGTGCACCGGCCCGGGGACGAGCTGCTCGGTACTGACACATGTACACTCACATCTCACTAGAGGGCACAGTAGACGTGGAGGGCGGGCGCGAGGTGCGGCCGCACCACTACGTGCGCTCCGTGCTGCCCGAGGGGCCCGTGGGCCGCGCCGCCGTGCACCGGCCCGGGGACGAGCTGCTCGGTACTGACACATGTACACTCACATCTCACTAGAGGGCACAGTAGACGTGGAGGGCGGGCGCGAGGTGCGGCCGCACCACTACGTGCGCTCCGTGCTGCCCGAGGGGCCCGTGGGCCGCGCCGCCGTGCACCGGCCCGGGGACGAGCTGCTCGGTACTGACACATGTACACTCACATCTCACTAGAGGGCACAGTAGACGTGGAGGGCGGGCGCGAGGTGCGGCCGCATCACTACGTGCGCTCCGTGCTGCCCGAGGGGCCCGTGGGCCGCGCCGCCGTGCACCGGCCCGGGGACGAGCTGCTCGGTACTGACACATGTACACTCACATCTCACTAGAGGGCACAGTAGACGTGGAGGGCGGGCGCGAGGTGCGGCCGCATCACTACGTGCGCTCCGTGCTGCCCGAGGGGCCCGTGGGCCGCGCCGCCGTGCACCGGCCCGGGGACGAGCTGCTCGGTACTGACACATGTACATTCACATCTCACTAGAGGGCACGCTGGATGTGGACTGGACATAATCTCGTTTCTATCATGCGGAGCGTCTGCGAGCACCAACACTTTACCAGACGCGCATCTTTAACTATTTTACATCTCTCTGTCGCCGTTTTGTGTAGGCCTTTATTTTCTTAATTTTGCGCCCGAACGCCGCTAAATTTAGAGCCTTTAATTTATTTTACATAAAGAAAAACAGGTATCTACTGATAAATGTCACTGGAAAAACATGTCATAAAGAAGTAATAAGACAATTTATATGTCCAGAGGTGAACGGGCACCGGCTGCTCGGCATGAACCACCTGGAGGTGGTGTCGATCCTGAAGGAGCTGTCGAGCGAGGTGTGCATGGTGTGCGCGCGCCCGCGGCCCGCGCCCGCGCCGCCGCTCGACCTAGCGCCGCCCGCGCCCACGTTGGTCAAGGTACGTCAATATCTAGAACTACCTCGAGGTGTGCATGGTGTGCGCGCGCCCGCGGCCCGCGCCCGCGCCGCCGCTCGACCTAGCGCCGCCCGCGCCCACGTTGGTCAAGGTACGTCAATATCTAGAACTACCTCGAGGTGTGCATGGTGTGCGCGCGCCCGCGGCCCGCGCCCGCGCCGCCGCTCGACCTAGCGCCGCCCGCGCCCACGTTGGTCAAGGTACGTCAATATCTAGAACTACCTCGAGGTGTGCATGGTGTGCGCGCGCCCGCGGCCCGCGCCCGCGCCGCCGCTCGACCTAGCGCCGCCCGCGCCCACGTTGGTCAAGGTACGTCAATATCTAGAACTACCTCGAGGTGTGCATGGTGTGCGCGCGCCCGCGGCCCGCGCCCGCGCCGCCGCTCGACCTAGCGCCGCCCGCGCCCACGTTGGTCAAGGTACGTCAATATCTAGAACTACCTCGAGGTGTGCATGGTGTGCGCGCGCCCGCGGCCCGCGCCCGCGCCGCCGCTCGACCTAGCGCCGCCCGCGCCCACGTTGGTCAAGGTACGTCAATATCTAGAACTACCTCGAGGTGTGCATGGTGTGCGCGCGCCCGCGGCCCGCGCCCGCGCCGCCGCTCGACCTAGCGCCGCCCGCGCCCACGCTGGTCAAGGTACGTCAATATCTAGAACTACCTCGAGGTGTGCATGGTGTGCGCGCGCCCGCGGCCCGCGCCCGCGCCGCCGCTCGACCTAGCGCCGCCCGCGCCCACGTTGGTCAAGGTACGTCAATATCTAGAACTACCTCGAGGTGTGCATGGTGTGCGCGCGCCCGCGGCCCGCGCCCGCGCCGCCGCTCGACCTAGCGCCGCCCGCGCCCACGCTGGTCAAGGTACGTCAATATCTAGAACTACCTCGAGGTGTGCATGGTGTGCGCGCGCCCGCGGCCCGCGCCCGCGCCGCCGCTCGACCTAGCGCCGCCCGCGCCCACGTTGGTCAAGGTACGTCAATATCTAGAACTACCTCGAGGTGTGCATGGTGTGCGCGCGCCCGCGGCCCGCGCCCGCGCCGCCGCTCGACCTAGCGCCGCCCGCGCCCACGTTGGTCAAGGTACGTCAATATCTAGAACTACCTCGAGGTGTGCATGGTGTGCGCGCGCCCGCGGCCCGCGCCCGCGCCGCCGCTCGACCTAGCGCCGCCCGCGCCCACGCTGGTCAAGGTACGTCAATATCTAGAACTACCTCGAGGTGTGCATGGTGTGCGCGCGCCCGCGGCCCGCGCCCGCGCCGCCGCTCGACCTAGCGCCGCCCGCGCCCACGTTGGTCAAGGTACGTCAATATCTAGAACTACCTCGAGGTGTGCATGGTGTGCGCGCGCCCGCGGCCCGCGCCCGCGCCGCCGCTCGACCTAGCGCCGCCCGCGCCCACGCTGGTCAAGGTACGTCAATATCTAGAACTACCTCGAGGTGTGCATGGTGTGCGCGCGCCCGCGGCCCGCGCCCGCGCCGCCGCTCGACCTAGCGCCGCCCGCGCCCACGTTGGTCAAGGTACGTCAATATCTAGAACTACCTCGAGGTGTGCATGGTGTGCGCGCGCCCGCGGCCCGCGCCCGCGCCGCCGCTCGACCTAGCGCCGCCCGCGCCCACGTTGGTCAAGGTACGTCAATATCTAGAACTACCTCGAGGTGTGCATGGTGTGCGCGCGCCCGCGGCCCGCGCCCGCGCCGCCGCTCGACCTAGCGCCGCCCGCGCCCACGCTGGTCAAGGTTCGTCAATATCTAGAACTACCTCGAGGTGTGCATGGTGTGCGCGCGCCCGCGGCCCGCGCCCGCGCCGCCGCTCGACCTAGCGCCGCCCGCGCCCACGCTGGTCAAGGTTCGTCAATATCTAGAACTACCTCGAGGTGTGCATGGTGTGCGCGCGCCCGCGGCCCGCGCCCGCGCCGCCGCTCGACCTAGCGCCGCCCGCGCCCACGCTGGTCAAGGTTCGTCAATATCTAGAACTACCTCGAGGTGTGCATGGTGTGCGCGCGCCCGCGGCCCGCGCCCGCGCCGCCGCTCGACCTAGCGCCGCCCGCGCCCACGCTGGTCAAGGTACGTCAATATCTAGAACTACCTCGAGGTGTGCATGGTGTGCGCGCGCCCGCGGCCCGCGCCCGCGCCGCCGCTCGACCTAGCGCCGCCCGCGCCCACGCTGGTCAAGGTTCGTCAATATCTAGAACTACCTCGAGGTGTGCATGGTGTGCGCGCGCCCGCGGCCCGCGCCCGCGCCGCCGCTCGACCTAGCGCCGCCCGCGCCCACGCTGGTCAAGGTTCGTCAATATCTAGAACTACCTCGAGGTGTGCATGGTGTGCGCGCGCCCGCGGCCCGCGCCCGCGCCGCCGCTCGACCTAGCGCCGCCCGCGCCCACGCTGGTCAAGGTTCGTCAATATCTAGAACTACCTCGAGGTGTGCATGGTGTGCGCGCGCCCGCGGCCCGCGCCCGCGCCGCCGCTCGACCTAGCGCCGCCCGCGCCCACGTTGGTCAAGGTACGTCAATATCTAGAACTACCTCGAGGTGTGCATGGTGTGCGCGCGCCCGCGGCCCGCGCCCGCGCCGCCGCTCGACCTAGCGCCGCCCGCGCCCACGCTGGTCAAGGTACGTCAATATCTAGAACTACCTCGAGGTGTGCATGGTGTGCGCGCGCCCGCGGCCCGCGCCCGCGCCGCCGCTCGACCTAGCGCCGCCCGCGCCCACGTTGGTCAAGGTACGTCAATATCTAGAACTACCTCGAGGTGTGCATGGTGTGCGCGCGCCCGCGGCCCGCGCCCGCGCCGCCGCTCGACCTAGCGCCGCCCGCGCCCACGCTGGTCAAGGTACGTCAATATCTAGAACTACCTCGAGGTGTGCATGGTGTGCGCGCGCCCGCGGCCCGCGCCCGCGCCGCCGCTCGACCTAGCGCCGCCCGCGCCCACGTTGGTCAAGGTACGTCAATATCTAGAACTACCTCGAGGTGTGCATGGTGTGCGCGCGCCCGCGGCCCGCGCCCGCGCCGCCGCTCGACCTAGCGCCGCCCGCGCCCACGTTGGTCAAGGTACGTCAATATCTAGAACTACCTCGAGGTGTGCATGGTGTGCGCGCGCCCGCGGCCCGCGCCCGCGCCGCCGCTCGACCTAGCGCCGCCCGCGCCCACGCTGGTCAAGGTTCGTCAATATCTAGAACTACCTCGAGGTGTGCATGGTGTGCGCGCGCCCGCGGCCCGCGCCCGCGCCGCCGCTCGACCTAGCGCCGCCCGCGCCCACGCTGGTCAAGGTTCGTCAATATCTAGAACTACCTCGAGGTGTGCATGGTGTGCGCGCGCCCGCGGCCCGCGCCCGCGCCGCCGCTCGACCTAGCGCCGCCCGCGCCCACGCTGGTCAAGGTACGTCAATATCTAGAACTACCTCGAGGTGTGCATGGTGTGCGCGCGCCCGCGGCCCGCGCCCGCGCCGCCGCTCGACCTAGCGCCGCCCGCGCCCACGCTGGTCAAGGTTCGTCAATATCTAGAACTACCTCGAGGTGTGCATGGTGTGCGCGCGCCCGCGGCCCGCGCCCGCGCCGCCGCTCGACCTAGCGCCGCCCGCGCCCACGCTGGTCAAGGTTCGTCAATATCTAGAACTACCTCGAGGTGTGCATGGTGTGCGCGCGCCCGCGGCCCGCGCCCGCGCCGCCGCTCGACCTAGCGCCGCCCGCGCCCACGCTGGTCAAGGTTCGTCAATATCTAGAACTACCTCGAGGTGTGCATGGTGTGCGCGCGCCCGCGGCCCGCGCCCGCGCCGCCGCTCGACCTAGCGCCGCCCGCGCCCACGTTGGTCAAGGTACGTCAATATCTAGAACTACCTCGAGGTGTGCATGGTGTGCGCGCGCCCGCGGCCCGCGCCCGCGCCGCCGCTCGACCTAGCGCCGCCCGCGCCCACGCTGGTCAAGGTACGTCAATATCTAGAACTACCTCGAGGTGTGCATGGTGTGCGCGCGCCCGCGGCCCGCGCCCGCGCCGCCGCTCGACCTAGCGCCGCCCGCGCCCACGTTGGTCAAGGTACGTCAATATCTAGAACTACCTCGAGGTGTGCATGGTGTGCGCGCGCCCGCGGCCCGCGCCCGCGCCGCCGCTCGACCTAGCGCCGCCCGCGCCCACGCTGGTCAAGGTACGTCAATATCTAGAACTACCTCGAGGTGTGCATGGTGTGCGCGCGCCCGCGGCCCGCGCCCGCGCCGCCGCTCGACCTAGCGCCGCCCGCGCCCACGTTGGTCAAGGTACGTCAATATCTAGAACTACCTCGAGGTGTGCATGGTGTGCGCGCGCCCGCGGCCCGCGCCCGCGCCGCCGCTCGACCTAGCGCCGCCCGCGCCCACGTTGGTCAAGGTACGTCAATATCTAGAACTACCTCGAGGTGTGCATGGTGTGCGCGCGCCCGCGGCCCGCGCCCGCGCCGCCGCTCGACCTAGCGCCGCCCGCGCCCACGCTGGTCAAGGTTCGTCAATATCTAGAACTACCTCGAGGTGTGCATGGTGTGCGCGCGCCCGCGGCCCGCGCCCGCGCCGCCGCTCGACCTAGCGCCGCCCGCGCCCACGCTGGTCAAGGTTCGTCAATATCTAGAACTACCTCGAGGTGTGCATGGTGTGCGCGCGCCCGCGGCCCGCGCCCGCGCCGCCGCTCGACCTAGCGCCGCCCGCGCCCACGCTGGTCAAGGTTCGTCAATATCTAGAACTACCTCGAGGTGTGCATGGTGTGCGCGCGCCCGCGGCCCGCGCCCGCGCCGCCGCTCGACCTAGCGCCGCCCGCGCCCACGCTGGTCAAGGTTCGTCAATATCTAGAACTACCTCGAGGTGTGCATGGTGTGCGCGCGCCCGCGGCCCGCGCCCGCGCCGCCGCTCGACCTAGCGCCGCCCGCGCCCACGCTGGTCAAGGTTCGTCAATATCTAGAACTACCTCGAGGTGTGCATGGTGTGCGCGCGCCCGCGGCCCGCGCCCGCGCCGCCGCTCGACCTAGCGCCGCCCGCGCCCACGCTGGTCAAGGTTCGTCAATATCTAGAACTACCTCGAGGTGTGCATGGTGTGCGCGCGCCCGCGGCCCGCGCCCGCGCCGCCGCTCGACCTAGCGCCGCCCGCGCCCACGCTGGTCAAGGTTCGTCAATATCTAGAACTACCTCGAGGTGTGCATGGTGTGCGCGCGCCCGCGGCCCGCGCCCGCGCCGCCGCTCGACCTAGCGCCGCCCGCGCCCACGCTGGTCAAGGTACGTCAATATCTAGAACTACCTCGAGGTGTGCATGGTGTGCGCGCGCCCGCGCCGCCGCTCGACCTAGCGCCGCCCGCGCCCACGCTGGTCAAGGTACGTCAATATCTAGAACTACCTCGAGGTGTGCATGGTGTGCGCGCGCCCGCGCCGCCGCTCGACCTAGCGCCGCCCGCGCCCACGCTGGTCAAGGTACGTCAATATCTAGAACTACCTCGAGGTGTGCATGGTGTGCGCGCGCCCGCGGCCCGCGCCCGCGCCGCCGCTCGACCTAGCGCCGCCCGCGCCCACGCTGGTCAAGGTACGTCAATATCTAGAACTACCTCGAGGTGTGCATGGTGTGCGCGCGCCCGCGGCCCGCGCCCGCGCCGCCGCTCGACCTAGCGCCGCCCGCGCCCACGCTGGTCAAGGTACGTCAATATCTAGAACTACCTCGAGGTGTGCATGGTGTGCGCGCGCCCGCGCCGCCGCTCGACCTAGCGCCGCCCGCGCCCACGCTGGTCAAGGTTCGTCAATATCTAGAACTACCTCGAGGTGTGCATGGTGTGCGCGCGCCCGCGGCCCGCGCCCGCGCCGCCGCTCGACCTAGCGCCGCCCGCGCCCACGCTGGTCAAGGTACGTCAATATCTAGAACTACCTCGAGGTGTGCATGGTGTGCGCGCGCCCGCGCCGCCGCTCGACCTAGCGCCGCCCGCGCCCACGCTGGTCAAGGTTCGTCAATATCTAGAACTACCTCGAGGTGTGCATGGTGTGCGCGCGCCCGCGGCCCGCGCCCGCGCCGCCGCTCGACCTAGCGCCGCCCGCGCCCACGCTGGTCAAGGTTCGTCAATATCTAGAACTACCTCGAGGTGTGCATGGTGTGCGCGCGCCCGCGGCCCGCGCCCGCGCCGCCGCTCGACCTAGCGCCGCCCGCGCCCACGCTGGTCAAGGTACGTCAATATCTAGAACTACCTCGAGGTGTGCATGGTGTGCGCGCGCCCGCGCCGCCGCTCGACCTAGCGCCGCCCGCGCCCACGCTGGTCAAGGTACGTCAATATCTAGAACTACCTCGAGGTGTGCATGGTGTGCGCGCGCCCGCGGCCCGCGCCCGCGCCGCCGCTCGACCTAGCGCCGCCCGCGCCCACGCTGGTCAAGGTACGTCAATATCTAGAACTACCTCGAGGTGTGCATGGTGTGCGCGCGCCCGCGGCCCGCGCCCGCGCCGCCGCTCGACCTAGCGCCGCCCGCGCCCACGCTGGTCAAGGTACGTCAATATCTAGAACTACCTCGAGGTGTGCATGGTGTGCGCGCGCCCGCGCCGCCGCTCGACCTAGCGCCGCCCGCGCCCACGCTGGTCAAGGTTCGTCAATATCTAGAACTACCTCGAGGTGTGCATGGTGTGCGCGCGCCCGCGGCCCGCGCCCGCGCCGCCGCTCGACCTAGCGCCGCCCGCGCCCACGCTGGTCAAGGTACGTCAATATCTAGAACTACCTCGAGGTGTGCATGGTGTGCGCGCGCCCGCGCCGCCGCTCGACCTAGCGCCGCCCGCGCCCACGCTGGTCAAGGTTCGTCAATATCTAGAACTACCTCGAGGTGTGCATGGTGTGCGCGCGCCCGCGGCCCGCGCCCGCGCCGCCGCTCGACCTAGCGCCGCCCGCGCCCACGCTGGTCAAGGTACGTCAATATCTAGAACTACCTCGAGGTGTGCATGGTGTGCGCGCGCCCGCGGCCCGCGCCCGCGCCGCCGCTCGACCTAGCGCCGCCCGCGCCCACGCTGGTCAAGGTACGTCAATATCTAGAACTACCTCGAGGTGTGCATGGTGTGCGCGCGCCCGCGCCGCCGCTCGACCTAGCGCCGCCCGCGCCCACGCTGGTCAAGGTACGTCAATATCTAGAACTACCTCGAGGTGTGCATTGTGTGCGCGCGCCCGCGGCCCGCGCCCGCGCCGCCGCTCGACCTAGCTTGAGCATGTAAATTTTTGGTCTATTCAAATATGTAGTAGCGCCACTAAACGCAGCCACTCTGCCGCACACTATGGCCACTAGGGGCTGCCTCTAAACGGCCACTAGTTGCGAGCGCGAGCCACTCCCTCAGCTTGTGGGTTGGACGCGGCCACTCAAGCGCTCGGTGTGCGCCGGACGCCGATGCTACACAAAATATATGAAACAACTTGTCCGGAAGTCCGCTCTTAAAGTTGATTTTTGAATGGATTATTACGTCTCAAATATATTGAACAATACGAGTCTTTGCATTTAATTTCATGGCATTCACTCGATTCTCACTCAATACCTTGATTGCAGGCGAAATCGGACGGCAGCCTAGCTGGCGCGGGCGCCGAAGAGGGCGGGTCACTGTCGGGCGGCAAGGCGCGCTCGCGCAGCCTCGAGCCGCTCACCGGGCTCGCCATGTGGTCCTCCGAGCCGCAGATCATAGGTATATAACAAACAGCATATTCTCGTAGTCTCTAAACCTGTGCGTGCGAAATGCCTCTGTAAAAGAGAGATGTGTCTGGCCACATTTAGAAAAGGCGTGCTCTGTTAGGAGTTAGGAGCATTTCTAGACTCACTCACGAGGTTTTTTTGTAAAGGTGGGTTTTTTCTCTGCTACCTCTCAACAGGTCTAGTGGATACTCGTCACCCTATTAAAAAGCAAATCATATGGGGGTTTTCCACCGGAAGTTAAATGATCGCTGGCTAAAGATACGGTTTGTTTCCAGAACTGCTGAAAGGCGAGCGTGGACTCGGTTTCTCGATCCTCGACTACCAGGACCCGCTGCGACCGGCGCACACGCTGGTGGTGATCCGCTCGCTGGTGCCGGGCGGCGTGGCGCAGCAAGACGGAAGACTCATACCCGGCGACCGGCTACTCTTCGTCAACGACCAGGTAACGGACCTCGATCCTGCTGGTCGATCACGTAACGGACTGTACGAACGTTAGGTACATCTAAACGTCACATTTTATATGGAAAAATGACAGTTGAATTGTCCTAACGCGCATTCGGGACGCGAAGTGATTACTTCTCTGGACTACAGGACCCGCTGTGGGCGCACATATTCGTGGTGATCCGCTCGCTGGTGCCGGGTGGCGTCGCGCAGCAAGACAGAGTTTGCAGCAAGAGAAGTTTCGTTAATGTCTTTTGTCCTATGACCAAGGCGGCGTTCTATTGGTCAAACTCATAGTAAAGGCGCCACGTGATTGTAGTTGCCTAAACAGTTGTATAATAATTTATTTTAGTTGAGTTGGGAGCTCCATTGTAAAAAGTATGTGATTATAGTTTGGTGTCATCATCATACATATGTTATCGACTTTTTAAAAATCCGTTTTCTGAGCCTTCGTCGTCTTGTATAAAAATGGTATTGTTGTAGAACCTGGAGGACGCAAGCCTGGAGCAGGCGGTGGCGGCGCTAAAGGGCGCGGCGCGCGGCGTCGTGCGCATCGGCGTGGCCAAGCCGCTGCCGCTCGTCGACGCGCCGCCGCCGCTGCCCGCCTCCGCGCCGCCCAGACACGACTGAACACAGCACTTGGACAACACACCCGCTGCGGAAGGGCGCGGCGCGCGGCGTCGTGCGCATCGGCGTGGCCAAGCCGCTGCCGCTCGTCGACGCGCCGCCGCCGCTGCCCGCCTCCGCGCCGCCCAGACACGACTGAACACAGCACTTGGACAACACACCCGCTGCGGAAGGGCGCGGCGCGCGGCGTCGTGCGCATCGGCGTGGCCAAGCCGCTGCCGCTCGTCGACGCGCCGCCGCCGCTGCCCGCCTCCGCGCCGCCCAGACACGACTGAACACAGCACTTGGACAACACACCCGCTGCGGAAGGGCGCGGCGCGCGGCGTCGTGCGCATCGGCGTGGCCAAGCCGCTGCCGCTCGTCGACGCGCCGCCGCCGCTGCCCGCCTCCGCGCCGCCCAGACACGACTGAACACAGCACTTGGACAACACACCCGCTGCGGAAGGGCGCGGCGCGCGGCGTCGTGCGCATCGGCGTGGCCAAGCCGCTGCCGCTCGTCGACGCGCCGCCGCCGCTGCCCGCCTCCGCGCCGCCCAGACACGACTGAACACAGCACTTGGACAACACACCCGCTGCGGAAGGGCGCGGCGCGCGGCGTCGTGCGCATCGGCGTGGCCAAGCCGCTGCCGCTCGTCGACGCGCCGCCGCCGCTGCCCGCCTCCGCGCCGCCCAGACACGACTGAACACAGCACTTGGACAACACACCCGCTGCGGAAGGGCGCGGCGCGCGGCGTCGTGCGCATCGGCGTGGCCAAGCCGCTGCCGCTCGTCGACGCGCCGCCGCCGCTGCCCGCCTCCGCGCCGCCCAGACACGACTGAACACAGCACTTGGACAACACACCCGCTGCGGAAGGTATCCGCGAGTATAATGAGATAAGAGGAGACAGTTTTGCCATATAGAGACGACAGTTTATATTACCTGATACATAGCCATAGATATATAAAGTAAAGATAGGCCCAACCCGCACGACTAATTCGTCCAATGCGGTGGCCCTAAACTAGCAATGGAGGGCCACCGTGCCTTAGTCTGTGGCAGGACGCCGTACCGTTCAGCTGTCAGAGTGTGTCAGAGCCGACTGTCGCAAAATGCCCAGTTGCGCCGTAAAAGGGTGCAAAAACTGTGATAGAAAAGTAAAAAAAATACATGGTATATCGTATCATCAGTATCGTCAGTTTCTTTTTTATCGCTTAGTAACACATTTTCAAAATAAATAATTGGTTACCTAGCGCCATTTCGTTTTGTTTGTTCGCAACGGCTAGTCAATCAAAAGTAACCTTGTAAGGGCGTCATTTTTTTACTGGTGTATGGACCATTGACTATGGACATTGTTTGATAATATATAGCTATACATTTGATTGTTATTGTTTCTTATACGTATCTTCTACTAATGTAGGTACTAGGTAAGTTGATGCGTAAGAATAATGTACAAAAGAAAGACGTTTGAAATGTATTTATTTGAACACTTACTTTAATATTTTCAACTTTAACGAGTCGATTCGTCATTCATTGTTTGACGAAGAGACACATAATGACATGTTATTTGGCTCTTGTTCTATCATTGGCCACATTGTAAAGTGCTGTGCAACTAAGAATAAATATTTGTGTTGTAATTATTGTGAGCCTTTGTGGCCTAAGTCACTAAATAGCGCCCGAGATTTCGTCCGTGTGGTTTTCTATCATTTGGAGAAATTAGTGTTTATGTGTATAAAATCTTACATTTGTTACGGAAAAATCCTCTACCGCATCCCTGACAAAATTGCGTGCCAAACCGTTCAGTAGTCTTTGAGCCGTAAAAGTAAATAGGTACATATTATATAAACTCACTTTCACATTTATAATTACTTATTTATTACATTGGTACCACTATCTCTATGTGATGTTTACACTGCCAGCCACTTCATTCATATTGAGAAAAGTCCCCCTTACAAGGTTACTCCGGCCATCCGAACGTGTGGTACGCAGTCCGTACAACAGATGGCGCCACTCATTTTTAATAAGGATAGATGTCAAGCGAATTGTTCGGACTGCACGGGTATCACAAGACGGCCCGCGAGCTCTCTCGATTTTTCTCGCTCTATACCTTTCTTTCCAAGCGTTCTAATAAGAATGAGACGGATAGTGCGAGAAAAATCGAGAGAGCTCGCGCGCCGTCTTGTGATAGCCGTGCTGGCGTATCTTTACTTTATAAATCTATATTTCAAACTATGTAATAAATGTAATGATGCCTAATTCGAAAACCATGTCGGTAATTAAGTAACCTGAACGTAATAAAGTAGTTTTCAGATTTAATTTCTCACCCGTTTTTAAGAAAATAGCGCATTTGTATGAATGTGGTTTAAGCCGTGTGTGACGTCAATACTACGACTGTCGTATGAAAGGTGTGCAAACTGCTATACAGAGCCGTAACATTGACGTCATAATTTAGTTACGACCTTCTGGAATTCACTACTTTTCAATTTGATATTTCTGAATGAAAATTACAATTTAGGCAGAAATAAAAAAACACAGTGTCTCGCTTAAAAAAACATTTACTACCGAAATAAATTATAAAATGGCCCACTTGAAAAAATGAAATGTTGTTCATTCCATTCCCATACTTATCGCGGTCGAGTAATGTGCAGTGCGAATAGGATAAATTGTTACTTAGCCCTTCCAAAAATTGCCCCCCCCCCTTCTCAAAAATATGCATATCCCTTTGTGTTGGTATTTCTGTAATTAAATCAAAACAACTACATAAGGGCTTGTGCACAAATCACGCGAGGTTCGATAGGGGAGGGGGGGTCAGGAAAAAATCACGAAAGATCACGTTGGGGGAGGGGGGGTATAAAGATACCTCACGTGTATTTTTCTACAGAGAACGAAACTAAGAAAAAATATCTACCGCACGAGTAGATACTTTTTCTCGGCTTCGTTAAACATAAATCTTTACTTAGCACTTCAAAATAGCGAGTCTTTTTTACTAAGATAGAAAATTAAACAAGATTTACTATGTAAAATATATATCTTACAATTAGGTCGAATGAAAAAAATATACGTGAGGTTATGTGGGGGAGGGGGGTGTAGCCAAGAACCTCACCAAATATCACCAAGGGGGAGGGGGGGGGTCAAAAAGTAGCCGAAAAAACCTCGCGTGATTTGTGCACAAGCCCTAATGAACTGATTACTAGAGCGTCTTGTATTTTTATAGGTGGCCAGTGGTTCGCGATTTATGCTATACTTTTATCGCATATTTTCGAAAATGTCGTGCTATGTTTGCGTTTAAAGCGTTGCTAGTTGAGACACCGGCAATAATTTTGCATACAACATTGCCTTGTACTCTATTATTGTTAGACTCCGCAATCTTGTCGCCATGTCGTCGCAATAGGTGAAGGTTCGAGAGTAAATGGAATAGTATTAATACGAGAACCTGATCTGCAGCTATTCAATCTAATAATAAGACATTTTAAGATTCGATTTTATAGGTATTCTAAGATACATTTTTTTATTTAAACTAGACTCTGTACCCTGTGTGTGTAGTAGGTACACTATTGTGACATTTGTGACGTCAGCGACAAGATTGCGGAGTCTAAATTGATCCTCACTAAAAATATTCTACAGAACACAGATTAAACGTGAAGATAAACAACAGGTTGTCTTATCGCTAAAGACTCATACACAAAATGTACATCTTTCAAAACGCTCTGTAAAAATATATGATAAGTATCGTTGTTTTAATGAATGTTTCAGGCTAGTTTTTTATTTGTACTATGTCGGCCACCTGATGTTATATTGTATTTTTCGTTGCCTTTATTTTTATAACTGACAATATCCACGGAAATGTGTCTAGTTTTGGGATCTGACCGGATAGTCGGATACAGACAGAGATAAACTAAATTAGTGTTACTTTCCATACAAACGCTTTTCGAGCTATTGTGCGTGTATAGATAGATACAAAACAATTTTAAGTTTTTAATGTTAGGCCTTGTGCCCAAATCACGCGAGGTTTTTTCGGCTACTTTTTGACCCCTCCCGCTAGGTGATATTTGGTTCTTGCCCCCCCCCCCCCCCCCCCCCTTCTCTATCGAACCTCCGGTGATTTGTGTGCACAAGCCCTTACTTAATTAAATATTGCCTAATTTATGTCGAACTTTTGGACGTAATAAAACCCCTTTTCAGGCTTAAGCTTATCGATTTGGTAACCCTATCAATTTGGTAACCTTATGATATTTAAAAACAACTTCTAAAATAACCCTATGAGAAACCCTAATAAAGGAAACCGGTTCCTGTCCCTGGTCCTAGGTTTAGAAATGACTGCAATATCGGCTTTCACCACTTGCTAGGTATGGTCATTGTCATTTTCATTATAATTTTCTACATAAGATTTAATTATACGTATTTAGCGAAAAATACAAAACTTTGAACAATCTAATTATTTGAGACGAATTTAAAATGCTTTGGAATTGATTCGGATACCGTGTGAAAACTCATAATGTGTATTTCATTATGTTCAATGTGTTAAAACATTAGAAAAATACTGGAAGTTTAGGTATTATACCTAATTCAAAACTTACTTATTCAACCATAATAATTATAGTGATATTAGTAAACAAATATCTTCAACTTATCATTCTTATCATTCTGTAGGTGCTATAAAAAGTACTCACTATGCGGTGACATTGACTTATCCGAGGACTTTTTGGTATCAGTGATACTGTTTATTAGTGGAATTGACTTTATACCTAGATAGAATAATAAAAGGCTCAACCAATGAAATTTATGACTGTACGACACATTCCATACTTCTGAACTTACTTAATTTTAAATAGACAAAATCTATAATGTCACTATTAGTCAATTACTTTAAGTTTTAGACATTAACAATATTTTCGCCCGAGTAGGTATTATGATATTGCGTGTAGTCCATGCATAGTCTGTATACGCAGTATTAGAATTTATATAATTATATTTGATAAGGTATTCTCTTGTATGTTGTTGTTGGGTATGCTGATATGTACCTTTCTTTTACTTAATGTATTTTATAGATAGTTATTGTATGGGTATTAAATTTTAATCAAAGTTTTTTTGTGTTTTAATGAAACAACTGTTTTCAAAATAGTATATATTTATAGTTACAAAAATATAATTTGATGTAGATTTACAATAAATTTATAACATCACAATGATTCCAATCGCACCACGTGTCCCTATTTGAGCAAAAATTCTAACAATAATTTAATTTAGTGTTGACAATCACTTGAGGTCCCTAACCTACGCAAGTAACAGTTACTTATTCTAGATAATACACCTACGCCTTGGCTGTACTCTTATTATTATGTTTCGAATCAGCGTATTATGATATACCTCTACACATGTCTTCAGTATCTATCCCGCAACTGATATCTCGCTAGATTCCCCTATATCTCAGATGAGAATATTAGCACCACTCTTAACAGTCTGCCTGTTATTGTCTAAAAATAAATATATTGTTTACTAATAATCCCCTGTAAGACGCAGCTCGGCTCTTCTAGTACGACAGCTTTGCTATCCGCGTATATCAGTCCTTGTAAAAGTCTTCGATGATGTCGTGGTATTTTTCGTACACCACGTTCCTCTTGATCTTTAGCGTTGGCCCTGAAAATACAACATTTTTATGATTAAAACAAATCATCCCTTTATAAATAGATGGAACGGCCCGAACGAAAGATGGCTGGTGCCGAGTACTGTAGTTACCACCGAGTACTTTAGTCGTAAAAGATAGGGAAAAAATTCCAACTGTTACCACGGGTAACAATTTGGTTGTAACAGGTGGGAATAACCCAATCTCTCCAAGGCCCAAAAGGGGCTCTCAATCTTTGTGAAGAGAGAACTCAAATGATTTGTGCATATTACCTATGCGTTTTTACCAGCCTCGAAAGAAGTATCGTACTGGGCCTAATCCCGCCTTGGCCGCCCCGTCCCGACGGCCAGCGGGCGTAGCACGGTTTCCATTTATCACTTATCGCTGTGGATAAGGCATCCGTCCCGTTTTGACAAGTATGCGAGTGCGAGAGTGACGGATGTCTTATCCACAACGATAAGTGATAAAATAGCAACCATCTTAGGCCCGCAGGAGTCTCCTCCCCTACACCATGCACTTGATGCTACTGAATAAAAATTTAAACAGAGGCAGCTATCTCGACGTCTTTTTAACACCAGAGAATCGTTTCCTGGCCGCATATAGTCACTATCTAGAATCGATTGTCACACCTAGCTCTATCTTATTATGAATACAGATGTAATAATTATTTTCGTATTTTCTCGGAAACGTACGAACGTGTCTTGCTATTCAGTCAGTCTCGATACAAAAAGTACTGAGGTTGACTGAAGTAGCATGACAAATAAGAACGTTTCCGAGACAATACGATGGAAAACAATTATGCACTATATCTGTACCCATGTGCATGTACAGTCAGCATCATATAGTTAGTAGCAGCCAAAGTGGCCAAATATTTCGGCACACGTCTTTATTATATACTCTGAGCTGAAGTCAGTCAAAGACAGGAATGGAAGTTTGCTAACTCGTCCTATACCGCGGTTTGGGTTGGAATAGAGTTGCATTTGTTTTGTTTTGGCCTTTTTTGAAACGAACGAAATTTAACTCTACTTCTTACGTTAGTTGATTCAAATTTCAATGTCAGTTTGTGTTGTATGGTGGGCGACCCCAGGTGAGACAGAATGCATATTAGGGAGGTGGAAGGAATACTTATTTTGAAAGTTTGTTGATAGGGAGGAAGAAAATGGTCTAACCTCAAGTAGTGCAACCGAGGATGAAAGTAATATCAGCATGGACGAAATTGTGAAAGCATTGAGAGGAATGAAATCGGGTAAGGCGGCAGGGTATGACAGAGTTTCCGCTGAGATGCTGAAGGCAGGACAGGGCGTCGTAGCGAGTCAGTTGTATCTCCTCTTCAATTTGTGCTACAGCACCGTCCGTGTACCGAGGGACTGGTGCAAGGCCGTAATCGTTCCTCTTTACAAAGGGAAAGGATCACAACTTGACTGCAAAAACTACAGGGGCATTAGCCTTACTCAGCATCGTCGGCAAATTGTATGCAAAAGTGTTGATTAACAGAGTAGTGAAAGAGACCGATGAGAAAGTATGGGATGCACAAGCAGGATTTAGAAAGGGTATGGATTGTACGGATCAAGTATTTTCCTTACTCGACGCCAAAGGTCAAAAGGTCTATTGCGCTTTCGTGGACTTGGAAAAGGCTTATGATAGAGTGATGAGGGATGAACTATGTCCGGTGTTGTGCACGTATGGGGTAGACAACCGCCTCGTTCAAGCACTGAAATCTTTATATAAGAATTCCAGTGCTTGCGTGAGGGGTCATATACTGACTGGTTTAACATCGAAAAGGGTGTAAGACAGGGATGTGTAGCGTCTCCGTGGCTGTTTAATCTATTCACGGACAGCTGTCTGCAGGATCTGAAAGGTGATGAATGTGGTTTGAGAATGGAAGGGTTACGCGTCAAATGTTTCCTATTATATGCTGACGACCTTGTATTACTTGCGTCGTCCGCTGAGGAGTTACAAATGATGGAAATGGAAAGGGATGAGGATGAATGTAAGTAAGACGAAAGTGATGGTATTTGAAAAAGTTGAAATTATGACAGACTGCGAAATAATGATTGGTGAAGAAAGACTGGAACAAGTAAAAGAGTTTGTGTATTTGGGGACACTATTTATACTGGAGACGGAAAGCATGAGAAAGATATTGAAAGGAGAGTGAATGCAGGGAATCGACTGAATGGGGCCGGCACTGAATGCCTTTATGGGCAGCCAGAAAATATCGCAAAAAGCACGCGTGGCTGTGCATAGGGGAGTGTTGGTGCCCATACTTATGTATGGTAGCGAAAGTTGGGTGTGGCAGAAAATACATCAATCAAAGTCGAGTGAATGCAGTAGAAATGAGAGCGTTGAGAAATATGTGTGGAGTGAAATAGAGTGATAGAGTCAGAAACAGTGTGATAAGAGATAAGTGTGGAATGGATGGAGATATAGTCACGAACATTGAGAAGGGTATGTTAAGGTGGTTTGGGCATGTAGAGAGGATGTATGAAAGAAGATTAACGAAGAGAGAGTATATAAAAAGACTGGAAGGGCAAGTTGGAAGGGGAAGACCTAGGCGAACTTTCTCCGATCAAATTGGGGAAATCTTACAAAAAGGCCAGGTCAAAAGTACCCTAAACCGACGAGCATGTATGAGAAATGTTATGAAAGTGAGTGAAGCGAAAGTGTTTTGTCAGGATCATAGCAAATGGAGATCCGTGATCTCTGCCTACCCCTCTGGGAAAGAGGCGTGATTATATGTATGTATGTATGTAATGTACGTCTTTATTACTGTAAGAATAAGGGTGTGTTACAATATATTTGGCTACTCTGGCTGCTACTAACTATACAACGCTGACTTTATGAGTACGTATTGAATATTGATTATTAACTATTATTTATTAAATTAATTATAAATTAGTACGTAAGGTTTATTTGTCAGTGCTAATTATTACTTTAAATAAATAAATAAAAAAAGGAGAAACGAATCCGAGGCCGGATCCCTGCAATGCGGTCTGACACCATCAAGAGAGCTTGTGGTGTGCATAGAGCAGCTCACACAGCGCTTGAACATTGTGTTGTCACGATCCACAGTCGTGAGGGAACCACGAAGAAGATAAACGTTTCAATTTATAGGTTAGTATAAATACAGAAGAATGGAGTCCCTTTAGCCTAAGATATATTGTTAACAGATTTGTAACCCAATGATGCCCGTACCTAATTCTCCTGTGTTTACAGAGAAGTCTGCCGGGAGAATTGAGAATTTCTGGATTTTTTGTGCATTTGAAATGGCCTGTTTGTTAGCTCGCATTATGCCGGCTTCGATTGCTTTGAGTACCTGTAAATTAAAGACAAATTTTGAAATAAAAGGTGGCTGTGTTTGTTATGTTATAACGAAAACATAATGAATAGCAAAAGCATAGTTCAGCTCAGTTTCATCCGTAGTTATTTTTTAGTATTATTATACTATTTACTTCAGGCCGGCAACTCCATTGATTGTTGTATTAGCAGACATGGCTGAATCTCTTTTATTTTCCATAATAAAGAAATGGATGAAACAGGATTATTTGGGCAAACACGGCCTTGTGATTTTTCGGCATCTTTCTAGTATAAAGTAGAACCAGAGTTTAAATAAATCTTTCATACTAGTTGAGGGTGCAGAAGTTATGAAGTAAGACGTGAAATGTAAACTTTGTTCTACTTACAAGAGGATCTTTCGTTTTGGAAATTTCCCGAAGGGTCGTGGCTTTGCTTCCCAGGCTCTCGACCCACTTATGCACTACCGGGTCCAACTCGTCCAAGGGGTCCCCGGTCTCGTTGTCAACTTTACACTGAAATAGCATACTCTTTGGTAAGTTATACATATAATTAATTAATTTATCATACTGGATGTCATAATTCGGAATGAATAAAAGTGAATAATACTGAACAACTTTTCCCATGGGACCAACCACGAAATTGCAAAATAAATCGGTCCAACGAAGGGTTGAATATTTATACTTTTAAAACTTGATTTCATTTCGTTGTACTTATATATGATAATTTCTGCCGAGTTCACACTGACCGTGCACTCGCTAGTACGCATAGCGTGTAATCGAGGCATTTCGGTGCAGTAAGGCTTAAGCGGGACTGGGCCGGTAACGTATGTCGCATCCGGATACATGGGCTAGTACCTATAGCCACCGGGTGGATGCCGCAAGGGTGAGGCAGACAGGGCAGGTCTAGATGGAGATGATGGGATGATGAAGAAACACGATTGTTTTATGGTGTAGGTACCTTAAGTGTGAGCAGTATAGCGAGGAACTTGCGGCGGTCGCCGATGAGCACCGCGTAGCCGACGTGCGGCAACTCCCCCTGCACCGTCTGCTCGATCAGCACGGGCGCCACGTTCTCTCCGCCGGCGGTGATTAGCAGCTCCTGCGAACGTGCGATGTACGGTTGAACAATAGAGTCAGATATATACTCGCCCGCAACCCAAAAGACGACTGAGGCCATAAAACGCTCCGTGCAATACAATGGAATTCCATTGGGTTGAGGGCGAGTATAGCAGAGTACACTCGTCATTTTGCTGCCAGATATGCCACTGTTAGCTAGCCAACACGTGCGATGTAAGGTCAAACAGCCGAGGCAAATAGTAGATGAGTACACTAGTACCTTCAACTTTTGTAGATCTCACACTATTAGCCAGACTGGTAAGTAAGTTTCACCCTCACTGCATGTTCCCTGTGGGAACGCTCAGGGGCTGTTATTCGAATGCAGTTGGCAGCGATGCCGCTTCGGACCCTCATACCAAAATTTTAAAACGAGCTCTGCTCTTCAAGATTAAAAAAAACCATCTTAAATAATATTTTCGTCGATATTGGAGACAAATTGTATTCGAATAAAAATATGTCACATGCCTGCTCGACTTGGTCACTACCACCGTAACTCCAGACGAATAATAATTATACCTCAAAAATTGGCGAAGACAATGAACCTAGAACTTCAACGCTGTGTGTTGTTTGTCTCGAATAAATGTTTCTTTCTTTCTTTCTTTCATAATGTGAGTACAACTGTACCTTTATCCTCCCTGTAATATAGAGGAAGTTATGGCTGTCGACTCTGCCGACATCGCCAGAGTGGAGCCAACCGTCGTTATCCACCGCAGCGCGGGTTTTCTCCTCGTCGCCAAGATAACCCATGAACACGTGGCGTCCCCGCATCAGGATCTCGCCGGGGCCGTTCTGGCTCATCGAGCCTTCGAACGTGGTCTCCGTGCCGTCTAGCAGCTCGCCTACCGAGGTCAGGTTGAATCTAGAAAGAGAAAGTCACTTAACAAACATGGGAAATCTACAGTAACGTGTACATGCGCTTTCGAACTTATGCTTTAAAAATAGGGTTCAAAATCGTATACACTTTTTAAGATTTGAGACTTGAAGACCCGTGAAAATGATGTAAATAAAAAACCGGCCAAGTGCGAGTTGGACTCGCGCACGAAGGGTTCCGTACCATTATCTATAAAAACGGCAAAAAAATCACGTTTGTTGTTTGGGAGCCCCCCCTAAAAAAAAAAATTTATTTTGTTTTTAGTATTTGTTGTTATAGCGGCAGCAGAAATACATAATCTGTGAAAATGTCAACTCTCTAGCTATCACGGTTCTTGAGATACAGCCTGGTGACAGACAGACGGACGGACAGCGAAGTCTCAGTAATAGGGACCCGTTTTACTCTTTGAGTACGGAACCCTAAAACGCGCTGCAATACATTAATGTCATCCACGAGAATAGAGCTACATGCATATTAGTGAAAAGCGCCGTAAAATCGGTGTAGAACTTCCGAGATTATGCCAAACATACATAGCTGGAAGAGATCCCTTAAAGGGATAAGCTCGCCTTTGTGCTTCTTTTTTTGTTTCTGTTTTCACTTTGCAATGTTTTACGTACAATAATGAGTAGGTATGGGACCTACTCAATAGTTTGCCCGAAGCCATTAGACGTGAAAAAAATAAGAATAAATTTAAGAGACTGTTCTCACTCGCTCCCACAGTCAAACTGTCACTACAGTTTTGTGGGGCATTGTTTAATTAAATAAATAAATAAATAATAAATATATGCGGACAATCTTACACAAATCGACCTAGGCCCAAACCAAGCAAAGCTTGTACTATGGGTACTAGATGAAGATAAACATACTTAAATACATAGAAAACATCCATGACTCAGGAACAAATATTCGTGCTCATCACACAAATAAATGCCCTTACCGGGATTCGAACCCAGGACCTCTTGCTTCGTAGGCAGCGTCACTACCAACTAGGCTAAAGCGGTCGTCAATTTTAAGTATGTAAAACATTGTACTTATTAAAATAAATATATAAAAAAAAAATGTGCACTCAAACATGTTTTCATTACTTAACAATAATAATATTATACAAACTAAACTACTTATGAAAAACACATAACTTGAATATAAAACTATCTAAAATTAAAATAACTAAAGCTAAAAATTAAAAATACCTATCAAAATTTGGTGCCCTTGGTAGGGTGCCCATCATGCAGGCAACTGTAGTATACTGTCATGTTAAAAACAAGATTGTTGGAAACAACAACCAGTTTCTGTTTACCTAATTATTGTTTGATTAGTATGTTTGTTTTTTTTTGTTTATATTTGTTCCTGTTTTACTTATATGTCACACACAGATATGACTCGGTAGTCATGTAAGTGTGCGCGCCTTGTAGATGTGTACGCATTTAAAGCAAATTATTTAGGCTTGCGGAAGCGCGCTTTTTGGAAGTGAATATTCGCGTAGGGTAGAATCACTTAAAAGTGATTATTATCAAGAGGTTATTTATTTTCAAAAATAATTTTCAAATACACAGGAGAAACGCACAGGAAATACACTCCTTTTCATTCCCACATGCACTGCCTCTTAATTACTACTGTAAGCGACGCATTTATGTTAACTTCAAACTTTATGTTTTTAATATGATTTTTATATTTTAATAAATTGAGGGTGGATGGAAGTCTGAGTGGTATGTGCCGCTTATTATGACGTACGAGGGGCAGGGGCCTGGGAGGGAGGTCAATCGCGGATACCATTGGCTGTGAGGCAGTCAGTCGCTCTCAAATATTACGCGCTAAGACACACGCTTCTCGCTGTCCATCCACTCTTACGTTTTCTTTTGTATCTCTGCATTACGTCATTTCACCCTGTCCCCTACAAGCTGGTCCTTCGAACCGGATCTGAACCAGTGACCTATGGAATGGCTCCAATTCAAGCAGGCATATGACGAATCAACTGAAGTGTGCAATTTCAACGCGAAAGAAAACTTGTGGAGGCTACGAAAATGCCTACACGGACCAGCTAAAGAAGCAGTAACAGCTCTGTTGATTGGAGCCACTGCCCCGGACACTGTGATGTCCACGCTTGAGCTACAGTTTGGGAACCCGGATATTATAATAGCAAGAATCCTGCAAAGTATCAATAAACTTCCGGTTATGGCTCAAGAGTACCACAAAGATATAATACCATTTTCAATTAAAGTAAAAAATTACGTTGCTGCAGTAACGGCCATTGGTGAAGATGAGTACCTGAGGGGGATGAAAATTATATCCGTAGTTTTGTCCAAATTGCCAACTGTATTAGTATCCAAATGGGTAGACTACAGTTACCCGCTCATCAACGAAGGCACGAAACCTCGGCTTGTCATTTTATCGGAGTTTTTAAATGACGAAGCTATCAAAACATCGAAAACAGCTGTGATCCTGGCGAACACTTACAGTGATACGAAGCGTAAACAAAGTGACTTTATTAATTACCGCTCACAAACCGTGTTAATGCAAAATGAACTAAGTGACCATACGTGCAAGTTCTGTCGTGCGTCTAAACATGACTTGCCAGACTGTAAAATGTTTAAAAAATCATTGCGCAAAGATAGGTGGACTTATGTGAAACGTTACGGGTTGTGCTACAAATGTTTAGTGTCGCGGCATAATAAAGAAACGTGCCCCGCGCCCTCGTGCGATATAGATAGCTGTGGACAATCTCATCACCGTTTGCTGCATTACGTATCGCATGCTAATTCAAATATGCGATCTAGTGTAAACATTACGGAAATAGTGGACACCGATGTGAGTGAAACGCAATCTGAGACTGTTACACATATTAACGCGACGAGCTGCAAAGTGTTGTTACAAACTGTGCCTATTTACGTACACGGGCCTAACGGTATAATTAGTGCAATTGCGCTGCTCGATTCTGCATCGACGGTATCACTGATAAGCGCCGAGCTAGCGGCGCGCGCAGGGTTGCGCGGCGACAAACAAACAATGCGTGTGAGTGGGGCATGGAATAACACCGAACTTAAGTGCGAAAGTGAGGTCGTGAACTTTAATGTGTCAAATAAAGACGGACAGATGTTTGCGCTACGGGCTCGAAGTGTAAATGAACTAAACTTACCTGTGCAAAATTCATCTACTGTGAACCTTATGAACTATGATCTTAAGGTTGAAATTAGAAACCGGTTATGTGAAGTCCAATATGAGAAACCACAGTTGTTGATAGGGCAGGATCACTATAATCTTATGATGCCTTTGCATATAATAAAAGGTACACCCGACGGACTATATGTCACTCAGACTGCTTTGGGCTGGTGCTTACACGGATGCGTTACGGCACCACGCGATAAGTGCCAGCAGCGAGATACGACATTATTTGTCACTGAAGACCTGCAATTAGAAAATGAGCGTACACTCCGCGAAATACATGAAGAAGTACGCCGAGGCTTCACTGTCGAGTCCATGGGCGTCTGTAGCAAACCACGTCAGAATTCAGAAGACCTGCGAGCTTCTGAACACCTGGAACGAACGGCTGAATTACAAGATGGCAGGTGGCATGTTGGACTTCCCTGGAAGGATATAAATTGCAACATGACTGAATCTTACGGAAACGCGCTGACTAGACTAAACGGAGTGATGAGAAAATTTCAAAAGGATAAGAACTATGCATCCAGATACACTGAAAGAATAAACCACCTGTTCGAAAACGATTACGCAATGAAGCTCAACGACCCTAAGCCTTCTCCAAAAACGTGGTATATTGCGCATTTTGGAGTTGACAACCCTAACAAGAAAAAGCTAAGACTTGTGTTTGATTGTGCATCGAAGAGCAATGGCATATGTTTAAATGATTACCTTTATAAAGGGCCTGACCTACTGGTTTCTTTATATGGAATAATGCTTCGTTTTCGCGAAAATAAAATTGCAGTTACTGGAGATATTCGCGACATGTTTTTAAGAATTAAAATCGTCCCTGAAGATCAAGATGCTTTACGTTTCTTGTGGAAAAATACTCCCGAAGACTCCACCGCTCCCGATAATCTCGTAAGCACCCATAAAATGACATCTTTGATTTTTGGGCTCAACTGTTCTCCATTCATATCGCAGTTCATTAAAAACAAGAATGCCGAGCGCTATCAGTTATCAATGCCGGCCGCCGCAGCTGCGATTTGTAAACAACATTACGTAGATGATTACATCGACAGTTTTGAAGACGAAGAAACTGCTATCAACGTTGTAAAACAGGTATCTCACATTCATAAACAAGGTGGATTTGAAATACGTAACTGGACGAGCAATAACGAAACATTAATAAATAGCTTACCAAAAGAAACCTTGGGTTCAACGGCCATAAGGTTCAAAATCGATCAACAAGATGACAGCGAACGTACACTCGGATTAGTTTGGTTTCCAAAAGAAGACTTACTTGGCTTCGACGTATCTTTCAAACGCATACCTGAAGCTATAATATCTGGACAAAAGATACCTTCAAAACGAGAAATGCTGCGAGTTGTTATGTCAATTTTCGACGTCTACGGATTCTTATCACCGATAACAATAAGAGGCAAAATAATGATTCGTGATACATGGAAACAAGGACTACATTGGGATGACATAATTACCGTTAATTTATATAAAAAATGGACCGAGTTTCTCGAACTGCTGAAGCGCGTAAGTACGGTGCGCTTGCCCCGATACTATCAAGCGGCCGTGCGTGCGAGCGAGATAGACAATGCACCGAATGCACCGAATAGCAACGGCCGCCCGCCGGCTATATATACAAACCTACAGCTGCATCTTATGTGTGACGCGTCATCGCAAGCCCTGTGCACCGTTGCTTACTGGCGTTGGTTAAACAATAACAATTGCTGGCAATTAGCTTTTATTTCGAGTAAAAGCCGTGTCGCACCTGCAAAACATAGAAGCATTCCAAGATTAGAATTAGAAAGTGCTGTTCTAGCTGCAAGATTGGCACATAGTATTATTAAAGAACACAAAATGAACGCGCAAAAAATATATTACTGGACGGACTCCACTACTGTGTTGCATTGGATATATAACGATGCGCGCACATATAAAGCATTCGTGGCGCATCGTCTCGGCGAGATAGATGAATTAACGCAATCTAATCAATGGAGATACGTACCTACTAAGATGAATGTAGCCGATATTGGTACTCGCGACAGCTGCGAATTAACGGTGCTTGAAAATGAATGGTTTAACGGTCCGGCATTCTTGTATGGCGTTGAGGGCACCTGGCCTTCACATAAACAGCTACCGATGCCTAATGATGAAGATATGGAGTACGCGTTAACTCTGACGCTAACTCCTGAAAGCTTACCTGCTGTTCCAGAACCGGAAAGGTTTTCATAGTGGTTGCGGTTGCTTAGATCTACCCGTGCTATGTTGGTGTTTATAAATAAATGCAGGAAACTTACCGAACATATTAACGGCGGTGAACTGATGGAAAACGCCGAGCGCTTACTAATAAAATACTCTCAGATGCAATCATTTCCTGAAGACCTGGAAAACCTGAAAAATAAAAGGCAATTAGATCGGAAAAGCAGACTACTTACCTTGACGCCCTTCCTCGATGAACACGGCATCCTGCGCGTTGATGGGCGTATTGGTGGAGTCCTAGACATCTTACCTGAGACAAAACAACCTGTTATTCTTGATGGACGTAATCATGTGGCCAGGTTGATTGTGAAGCATCATCACATAAAGGCTGCGCATGGGAACCAAGAAACAGTGGTAAACAACCTGAAACAGAAATATTGGATTATTCGTATTCGGCCTACCGTTAAGAATGTAAGCAGTAAGTGCATGTTCTGTAGAATTAAAAGGGCTCAACCACAACCACCTAGAATGGGTGACTTACCTCCTGCTCGAATGGCCCACCACCAGCGCCCGTTTTCGTTCTGTGGAATTGACCTGTATGGCCCAATGGAGGTAACAGTATTGAGACGTCGAGAAAAGCGCTACGGAGTTTTGTTTACGTGCCTTACCATGCGAGCTGTTCATATAGAGATAGTCACGAGGCTTACAACTGATGCATTGATAATGGCACTGCGAAGGATGGCTGCACGTCGTGGTTGGCCTCAGCAAATCTTCTCGGACAATGGAACAAATCTGAAAGGCGCTGATAACGAGCTCAAAAGGTGCGTCAGCGAATTGAACGAGGATGAACTAAAGGATTTTGTTGTAAATTATGGCACCACTTGGAACTTTTTGCCACCAGTTAGCCCACACTGGGGAGGTGCGTGGGAGCGCCTTATTCGTACTGTAAAAGCTTCACTCAAAGTGGTCTTAAAAGAACAGGCTCCGCGCGATGAGGTGCTGAACACGTTTATGGCGGAGGTCGAACAGATAGTGAACAGTCGCCCACTTACACACGTCACAGTTGAGCCAAACAGCAATGAGGCCCTGACCCCTAATCATTTTTTGTTGGGCAGTTCCTCCAACTTACCAACACTTGGGGTTTTTGACCATTCCGACATGTACCTCCGTAAACAATGGCGAACCTCTCAACGACTGGCAGACCTATTTTGGAAACGATGGGTACGTGAAGTGCTACCTCAGATGATCCCTCGCCAGAAATGGCACCAAGACCAACGACCCTTACAAGTGGGAGATCTAGTATTGGTTGTGGACCCGGCTTCGCCTCGCAACGTTTGGCCGAGAGGTCTAGTACAGGAAGTTATTCCGGGCAAAGATGGCCGAATAAGAATTGTGCACATAAAAACACAGACTGGAATATTACGTCGATCAGCGGCACGCGTCGCATATGTACCTACTGGAGATGAGTGACTGCTGACGCAGCACTGGGGTGGGGATTGTAAGCGACGCATTTATGTTAACTTCAAACTTTATGTTTTTAATATGATTTTTATATTTTAATAAATTGAGGGTGGATGGAAGTCTGAGTGGTATGTGCCGCTTATTATGACGTACGAGGGGCAGGGGCCCGGGAGGGAGGTCAATCGCGGATACCATTGGCTGTGAGGCAGTCAGTCGCTCTCAAATATTACGCGCTAAGACACACGCTTCTCGCTGTCCATCCACTCTTACGTTTTCTTTTGTATCTCTGCATTACGTCATTTCACCCTGTCCCCTACAACTACTGAGTAAGTAAGTTACTAGTGTGTAAGTTACACGTGTAGCCAGCACGGTGCCGATTAGCGGGTTCTCGTCAGTGAAAGTGCTATGTTTACTTACTTGGGGTCGATGCTCAGCGAGTGTGCGCCGGCGGCCTCGCTCATGCCGAACGCCTCCATAATAGGGATGTCCAGAGAAAGGAAGAACCTCTTGATGTCGGCTGACAGGGGCGCTGCCGCGGTCACGAACGTCACGCACCGGTCTAGGCCCAGGTTATCCCGCACTTTGCTGAATACCATCGAACGAGCCATCTTGTAACTCAACGTTACGCCATCACGCCTGGAATTATTAACGGTTTTTAAAATCTTGTTGTGTAGTTGTTGTGTTGGCATACAGATTATAGCTGGATTGGATTTAGACGCGGGAACTGCGGTTATTCAATTTTAATTTGACTTGTCAATTTCGATTAATAGTTACCTACTCAATAGTTATAGAAATAGATTTTTTTTATTGTAAAGCTGTGTGTGCTCTTGTTGTTGCTTTGTTGTAAGTTGTGTTTATTGTTTGCTTTGTTATGTTTTCTGTTGTTACTTGTTTATAAATTACATTTATCTTATCTAAATAGGCAAAGATTATTAGTGTATATCATTTAATGAAACGTTAAATTTTATAAGGTTAAATAAGTTACTATTTCATATACTTATCGTTCTCCTCAATCAGTCCCTCGTTGCTGAGGATCGTGACTGCCGCATTTTGATAAATAATTTATTGACAAAACATAAATTATCGATTATTTATTTATTAGTACCTACCTACTTCACGGAATAACAATACAATATTTATCTAGTAATGTATCATAGCTATACTTCCACAAAGTAATGCTGCTGGCGTCAATAAATTACTTGATTAACCAAAATAACTAAGTAATAGGAAGGAGGAATTTTTCAGTTTTTCTTTGTTCTGATTCCACAAAAGATAAGTACGAGTATCTAAGCCTAATGAGGCACAGACATACGTACAATTTTTCTTAATGATTGTATGTACGGTCGAAGAAACTGAATGTTTAGCACTTTTGGACTCTATATAATATGCGGTCTCCTGCGATACAGGCAAAGCCTAGTGCAGGGACTGGTACTTATAAATATATATGTAAACGATTCTGATAAATAAATGTCTTATATAATAAATAATAATTATAATAGCATCAAGGTCCAAAAGTGATAAACATTAAATTTCCTCGACTCTAACCTACACAGTTATCAATGTGCATACTTACTCAAATACTTAGTTACGAAAATAGCTATTCATGCAAAGTGGTAATATGAGCACGGTAAAGTCTAAAAAATGTATACAATTTTGAGTCTTATTCCTTTCTACATAGGTAAGTTTAAAATGAACTGATTACGTGTACCTCATTATTTTCTCCTGTTTTGTTACTTATTTAATATCTATGTAATCTATGTAATGGACTAATGGATACGAGTTATGGACACACATTATGTAAGTTAAGTTGGCAGTCGATATGTACCTAAGGCGTCGTGCCGCAAGTTCAACGTGCAGAAGACGACAAAAAATTTTTTTTTTTATACAACGACGGTGGCATACAAGCTTACGGCCTACCTGATGTTAAGCTGGTACCGTAGCCTATGGATACTTGTGACTCCAGAAGAATCACAAGCGCGTTACCGACCCTTTATTCACTTGAGGATTCGCTGTGTTGGCAGATAGAGACATGCAGGTCCCTCACTCCCAACACAGCGCACCCTAGGAAGCTCTGGCGACCTTACTCACCACCAGGAACACAACACCACATACTACATAGCATGCAATAATATAGCAACACTACAAAGAAGTGGTGCTATTATGGCTGCGGTCTTCTGTAAGGTGGAGGGTCTTCCCCAGTTGGGCTGCTCCACATACGAGCGAGATGACATTCCGCTGTGCCCTGCCTCTCTTACATATACATGGTACATGTGTTATTTACGTTTTTAAAAAGATAAACAAGAGTAAATGTCATTAGTTAGTATTGCCCCTAAGTCGAGATAACCTGACCTTCTTGAACGAGCGAGCGAAGCGAACGAAGTTCTCAGTTTCAGATTGGGCAAAATTAATAAAAAAAAAACTCGAATTGGCCAGTTTTATCTACAGCTCACAGATCCACTAAGTAGTATAAACACTCGCAGAATGCCTAATAGTACTACACGGCTTTCAAAAAATATTGTAAGTGGGTAAGGTGCATTCGGGTAACTCCGAAAATCGGGTAATTCCGATAATTTCTACCAATCCAATAGTATTTTTTTAGGAGGGTAACTCCGAATAAAAAAGGTATGTACATTGTGTCAGAACTATATAAGACTCACTTTTGTAGATCATTCGGAATAACCCGATTTCCGGAGTTACCCGAATGCACCTTACTTAAGTACTTATACTTAAAATACAAGTTTTTTTTTTCAACTATATAGGTACTTATGTCAATCACTTCATGCAAATATTACATAGTGATACCAAACATACCTACATATTCATATAAAACAAATGAATATCAATTAAATTAATGACTTATCCATCCTCATTTTAGGAATTTTATGATTCAATACGTAAAATTTAACATACTATACATAGTTAATATCTAATTTAAAAACAATGCATCACCAAAATTGTAATTTGACTACCTACATACATAAATCCTTTAAATTTTACGTAAAAAACGAAAGTTTTTAGGACTTTAAAACTACATTTCCAATAAAATGAATTGAAGGATATTTTGTTAAGTACTGATTCTTAATGAACAGTGAAACGTGCATGAATCTAAGTGATCAACAAATCACACCATACAACAAATATTAACTCATATTATTATCTTGTTGCAAAACGTGATCCTTACCAATACTGTAACATTTCGAGGGTGCTGAACTCTGTGGGGAGGCCTCTCATGCCGGCTGATAACGCCCTGACGTCAAAGTAGACTTTAGGACAAAGGTCAACCGAATACGGCAACAACTTATGCATTCATAGAAACGTTAATAATTGTTATGGCATCTCTGCCTAGATGACGATACCATACACTCAAGAACATAAATGTGGCATCTATGAAAAGTGACCTTGTTGCCGTTGAAGCTTACGGTGGTTCGACGACCATACAAAACGTCATTTGACATTCGCAGGCTAACGACGTGATATTTTAACCCTTCTTTGCATGGTGATGGAAATTTCCATCATAACATTGTCCTGTTAATTAAAGGTAGTTTTGCGGGAGATTCATACTTATTTCAAGACTTTTATGTTTCAAGAACAGTATAGCTTGAAATGGAACGTATTTGTGATATGCTTAAGGTCAGAGTTTGCATAATGATGGAAATTTCCATCATATCAAAAAATAAAGATATCATGTAAAACTTACCTCATATATTTTTTTTATATTTTTACCGATATGTGGAGGTCAACTGACATTATCGTGATTTATTTCAAAAATAAATAAAAAATCATGCAAAGAAGGGTTAAGAAACTTATGTAATATGTATTAAATTCATAAATTGGCTAACCATTTGCGCGAAATTCCCCCTTTCATAGAATAATTTTTTTTTGTCAAATGACAATTTGAGAGAATTGTTTGGGACCTGATTTGGGAAAAGTTTTTTGCCCATACATTAGTAATTCGAAATAGTTATTTGTGTCTCAAGGGAGCAAAATGTGTTTACGGCGAGGGTGGTACATTGAAACCAGAATGAAGCGAAGGATTCTACGACAGAATCCTGAGCGTAGCGAGGGATTCTATTCTAAGTTAGAATCCTGAGCGTAACGAAGGATTCAAGCGTTAAAGACCATGACGAAAATAATTTTGCTCCTGAGTGACACAATAACTTTTCACACCGACTATGAGGAAAAATAATTATCGTTTAGAATCGATTACGATGAAATAACAATCGATTATTTTATGAGGATCTGAGTTCAATTGGCACATTGCGTAAATGCTACATGCCAATGAATACATTAAAAAAGTAGCTTTAACAGAAAAGTAGCATCTCTCTCGTCGTAGAGCAAAACGTACCTTTCCGAATGAAAGGTGTGAAAAAGTTTTAATACAAATGCGATGATTTACGGCGTAATACAAGCTAACGACAATAAGGTCCCTTTACTCTGAGAACGACACATAAGTATATAGGTATTCCAATCGTTTTTTTTTATTGTAAGTTCCTAGGTAAGTATGGTGCGAATATTTTTTCTAGAATGGGTTCACTTTTCTTTGTAATAGGCACAAAGAGAAGACAAAGCTGTTAATGCCGATATTATATAGCTTTTCCTGATAAAACAAAATCAACAATAACCTATAAAACATGCCTCGTTGTGTAATAAATATATATAGCTGCAATAATGTGGATTATAGTCTAATCCCGATTAAAATATTATTTTCGCGTTACAAACAGGTGGTAAGTAAAGATAACGATAAATAAAAAGTGTCACTGAATATCTATTACGCAGTCTGCACATCCGGGTGGTGTAGTAGATATGAGTAATATTTAGTACATTCATTTAATGTTACTTTAGCATATCAATGAAGTACCTGGGCGACCGAGCTCTGCTCGGGTGAAAATAGAGAAAATACTTACGGAGAAAACTAATTTTCCGGACAGGAAACCTAGCTAAACCAATTTCTCGCCCTCGCAAACCCCTGTATTCCAAATTTTATCAAAATCGTTAGAGCCGTTTCCGAGAACGTGATTGCAAATATATACCTATACAAATATTGCTCGTTTAATAGTATAGAATATAGGATATTTTAGTTGATTGAACTCTGAACGTTTATTCACCTGGAATTTAGCAATATTACAGCATGCGCCATAGCGCTGGTAAACATTAACTACTTACCTACTTTAGATTACTTAGGTACCTACAGTGAGCATCAGATAGTTAGTAGCCGCCAAGGTAGCCAAATATATCGCAACACGTCTTTATTACTATATGAGTAAGGAAGTGTAACGATATATTTGGCTACCTTGGCTGATGCTGACTGTACCTACACAATTTTAATGACAGCTACCTATTTTTAATTTATTTTGCTTATCAAAATTAGCTTTTAACTAGGCGTTTCTCCTCCCATTTACCATGTTAATGCATCTCATAAACATGTGTATTTAGGTACTTATACCATTAGTTATTCGCGTAAATCAACTTATTTTTGTCGTTAGTTCCATGGTTTACGTCTCCTGGGTAACTTTTCAAAACCGTGATTTTATCCACCAAATGCAGGGGTACTTCTGCTTACATTTGAACCACATTTTATGGGCCATCTGCTAAGGACATGAGACCACCATGTTGCATCATTTTTGCAGATAATCTCTGCCATATTATCTCCTGGCTAATGGGATAGAACCCTTAACAAAAAAAATGTTCATTGACCCATTTACTACTGAACTCGCTTACAACTTACAATACGAATCGTTGATTTATTGTAGCTCTAATAGTGATGAGTTTCAACTCACCCTTCGATCCTGCCGAGGTGGTACTTCAGTCCTTTCTCCTTGGCCCAGAGCGCGATGGACTTCTTGAGAGACCCGCTCTGCGCACCCGCAGCAATGATCTTCTCATACATCTTCTCCCACAGCCGAGGCACTGCTAAAAGCCTGTCGAAGTTAATAAATATCTCACCAAATCCTTGGCCATTGTAACTTTGTAACACGTGTATAGTTAACATAAGAAGAAAATACTCTTTTCGTCTTTTTCTTCTCTATGGACTTAGCTTTTTACCAAACTACTTATATGGCGTTATCTATGAAGTGAAGAAAGCGAAGTTTATAGGTGCCTTTTTATATTGACTAATAATACAGGATTGGTCAAATATAGAGCACCCCTTTTTACACGAATGCCCAACGAAAAGGAGTGTAATGTTTTTCCCTTTTAGGTTTATACCTAAAACCTACCTTTATAAAGAAACTATTACTTATCAATTACAAAAATACACAATATAAAGAAAATTGTCCATAGATATAAGAATGATTTGAAAGTGGGAGGCCTATGTCCAGCAGTGGACATCTGTCGGCTGATATGTATTGCAAAGTAGCTATATACGAGTACCTACCTACACATACATTGGAAAACCGAAAACCATAAAAAGACGGATTTATAATAAAAGGACCAATTGATTTTTACAAGCTTTTATTTACTTTCACCTGTCCCGTTGTCTGTCTGTCTGTAATCAAATCTTGCAATAATTAAATAATGTTAAATTTGACCCACTTCCCGGTTTCTGATTGAGCTGAAATTTTGCATGCATATGTATATGTATATCGCATGACAATGCAATATTATGATGACATGGAGCTGATCTGAAGCTGTAGCTGGAAGGTGGCCATAGGAACTCCGCAATAAAACGACACAACCCCACCGAGTTTGGGCTCGTTAGAATCGTCTCAATGAGTAGTTGATGATGATATGCAGAAAAGTACAGTCGGCAATAAAAGCTTGTACCATGCAATTTTTGGCAGAAACATTTTCCATGCAATAAAATACTTACCATATTTTCAGAAAGAAATACCCTTTGCCATCCGTAGCAACTTAATATCCGTATAATCTCTAGGTACTTAGATAAAGCGATAATCACCCATATTTATGTCCTGATTAGCGCTGAATGGGTTAATCTACGACGTAAATTTCTGCAAAGTAACAGCATTATCTAGTTTCCGTCCTATCTTCTCGCTCTAAATAGATTAGGATTATTTATTTATTGTGGGATGGATGCATTTTAGTATTATTGACGGATGTCATAAGAAGGATTATCTACTATAATTGTTGTGGCACCTGGTAAAGTATCGTTGTGTAATTTAGTACCTAATTATTCTCAATTACCTCATTATTATGATAAAACCTTCATGATTAAATTGCTCGATATTTTAGATAAAATATTTTACATAATTCGTGCTCATTATATTGCACAATAAAACAATCAATAATAAAACCCACTCAGGCGTTACTCGTGCTCGTTAAAATAACTTTTAATTAAGAAAGAATACATACGTCTACACGGACATATGGTAGGCACGGAACCCTCAATGCGCGACTTACACTTATAATACGTTAAGGTCAGGAATTCATCATCAACAGCCGAAGTTACAAGTCCCACTGCTGGGACACAGTCCTGCTCTCATAAAATGAGAGGGAGTTTTAGCCCCCACGCTGCCTGGCCTAGGCCTAATCACAGATCAAAGAATACAAGGCCTAATGCTAGTTGGGGACTAGGCCAGGCTTTAGATACCTCATCATCATCATCATCATATCAGCCGAAAGACGTCCACTGCTGGACATAGGCTTTGGCTTTGGCACTCTTCTTGGGGAGGCCCAAAAAGAGTGCCAAAGTGACCGGTCCTATATTTTAAGATACCTTAGTACTTTATTATCATTAATTTCCTTTGGAGATTGTGGTTTGGATTCTAAAAATCTGAGGCAGACATTTGGAGATGCTATAACATTTGGATATACCTATTAAGTATATTATTCACGCGTTTTGCGTGTTAGAAAGTTGCGTGAAACTAAACAATAAGCTGGTTGAGAGGTACGTAATGCGTTTAAAATTAAATGACGATCATTTGTCCTTCACTACCCAGTGTGCAATGTAAGTGCGAGAGGGGCCAATGGTTAATGTCGGACATAAACGCGATGCTGGTAAATATACGCAATAATACCGTGTTGCGTATTTTTCGCATGTTACAATTTCCTGTGTTTTGTACGACATTTGCTTGCCACATTCAAGATCCGTTACACAAGGCGACTTTTTGCAGCTTTACAAACGCGATACAGTATCGATACAGCACGGTTAGCACAAGACGGTGTGTGAGCTGTCTCACGGCGAGATAGACTATCAGTCTCTTTCTAATTAGAAGACTTAGAAAGAGGTGGAGTGGTGGATCTCGAGGCGAGACAGCTCGCGCGCCGTCTTATGGCGAGGTCCCACGGCGCGTGTTATCACAGAGGCCGGATCGTGCCACGTCTGTGGACGCCTGTGCGGCTGATTACGTTTCGCGCCGAGCCGTTCCCACGGCGCGTGTCAGCCTGTACCGGCGTGTCTTTACGCGCCACTACTCAAATGCTAGATCGTTCGTCCACTCCATCACGTGCGTGATCGCGCACGCGCCGCCACTGGTGAATAGAATGAGGTACGGACGCAGGCGCGCCCTTACAGGCCATGACAGGCGACGTCGCGCCGCGCCGCGTCTTTGAACTTACCGACTGCCGATGGATAGGGCACGCCTCATTGGATGCGACTGTTCCCACGGCCCGTCGGTCCGGCCGGGCACGGCCTGGCCTGTGAGAAATCAGGCCGTGGGACCCCGACTTTAGGCTAACCGTGCAGGTGATCTATGGCTATTGTCACGATACAGCGGCGCTACCACGAACTTCGAATCTCGAACTTCGTATATCTCCGTCTCTATCGCACTTATGGTTTATGGTACTCGAGCGACAGAGACGGAGATATACGAAGTTCGAGATTCGAAGTTCGTGGTAGCGCCGCAGTCGCGCGATCGTGAAACGCGCGTATCGCTGCAAAATGTCGCCGTGTGTGACTGCTAAGTAGCGATCGTAGCATCCTCGCAATATTTAATGACATACCTGGTAGGACGAACTTCTTTCAGCGTTTCGATGAGACTGCCCTTGAGTGCGTCAGGTTGCGCAAAGTACACGGTGACGGCGTTCATCAGAGTTACGTAAATGTCCACCACCTGTCGATACAACCAGCATTATATATCGATCGAGACTTTACTGCTATTATGCTATAAAAGAAACTGCTTCAGATGTTGCGTTTCCTCATATCTCGATTGAATTTTCATCCATTCATTAAACGAGCAACATTTTTATATTAAATAGGAATAAATATACGTTAGTACGGGAAATTTCTAAACAAATTATAATCAATCTAGTACCATTTTAACTCAATAGAGATATCCAAGACAGGCACAAATACTTGTGCTCATCACACAAGTAGGTAAGTAATTGCAGCGGCACTACCAACTAGGCGAAAAAGGACTTCGTCATAGTAATATAATCTCCACTTATAATAAATCTCTAAATTAAAAAAAGAATCAGCCAGTTTGAAACTAAGCTTTGCGCGGTTCGAATGTTCTCAGCATCCCATGAACGGAAAAATATGAAACATTTTATATAGGTACATTATTATTCTAGCTGCAACTTAGGATAGTTTTTATCCGACTGCGACAGTTAATTAATTTTCCGAAATATACGACATCATTTAATTTTTCATTTATTTTTATTGAAATCAAACGCTGCTCCAACTGTCAGCTATAAGAACCGTCAAATTTTCGTCAAAATGGCGGAATTGCTTTGCCTTTCACTTATTAATAATTTAAATCCCGTCTACGATAGACCTTTACGAGACAAATGCTAAAATATAAACCATAAAAAAATATTCGATTCTGATATGAGAACTTATATGCGCAAATGTCGTTTTATGTCGTAATTTCAATAAATGAAATCAACAAATTTGAACAATATAATTAACACGAATTTGTTTTTTTTGAATGACAATGGCACGCGCTCGGCGCATTCAGCCAAAGTACCTGCGGCGCTACCACGAAAACCGATACTCAATGTTCATATATTTGCATCCCTGTCACTCGAGTATGGTTAGTGCGATAGAGATAGAGATACCCGAATATTTTCGAATTCCGAAGTTCGTGGTTATAGCTCAGGAATCGAAAATATGGTAAATAATCATAATGTATTTTCTCGAAAAAGAATTTAAAATAAATATAGTCAAATGGAGAAAAAAACAAAGCAAGAGGTTATATAGGTAATGATTAAGTTATAAGAGTCCAAAGTTTTAAGATGTGTTGTTCTGTCCCTTTTCCGCAAAACGCACCTTCATATGAAACGATTGTTTTTTACTATGACGCTCGAGTATATTGACGTCACAGTCCCTCATCGTTTTCTCACTCTAACAAGCGACATTAAAATTAAAACGGATGTAACTTCATAATTTTTTGAGATATTTGAATGGGAGTTTCATTATCTTCTATCTATTTATACATAATAAATGCCTATGTCCTGACTGACTTATTCACTCAATCACTCACTCACTCACTCATCAACGCACAGCCGAAACTACTAATCTTAGAGAGTTGATTTTTGCACAGTATGTTGCTTTTATAACGTGGGCTAGGGATAAAAAGGGATTTTTGAAAATTCTACCCCTAAGGGGGTAAAATGGGGGTGCAAAGTTTGTATGGGAGAACCTTTTTTTTTTGAGCTATAGACTTAAACTTTGTAGAAAAATTAGTTATTAGAATACAAATGAAACACTTTCAGCGTTTTGGAAAATTCCACCCCTACGGGGGTAAAATAGGGGTGCAAGGTTTGTATGGGGGAAACATTTTTTTTTAAATAGAGACTTAAAACTTTGTAGAAAGATCAGTCATTAGAATACAAATAAAGAACTTTCAGGGTTTTAGAAAATTCTACCCCTAAAGGGGTAAAATAGAGTGCAAAGTTTGTATGGGAAAAACTACTTTTTTTTAAATAGAGACTTAAAACTTTGTAGAGAAATTATTCATTAGAATACAAATAAAGTACCTAGATTCAGTGTTTTAAAAAAATCTACTCCTAAGGGGGTAAAATAGGGGTGCAAATTTTGTATGGGGGAAACAATATTTTTTTTAAATAGAGACTTAAAACTTTGTAGAAAGATTAGTCATCAGAATACAAATTAAGTACTTTCAGCGTTTTAGAAAATTCTACCCCTAAAAATAGGGGGTTAAAATAGGGGTGCAAAGTTTGTATGTGGGAAACTATTTTTTTTAGCCAGAGTCCTAAAACTTTGTAGAAAGATTATTTAAATACAAAGAAAGTACTTTCAGCGTTTTGGAAAATTTCATCCCTAAGGGGGTAAAATAAAGTGCAAAGTTTGTATGGGAAAAACATATTTTTTTTAATAGAGACTTAAAATTTTGACGAAAAATTACTTATTAGAACATGAAAAATACTACATTCGGCGTTTTACAAAAATCATTCCCTAAGGGGGTTAAAAAAGGGTGCAAGGTTTGTATGGGGAACACTTTTTCTGAGCTAGACACTTAAAACTTTGTAGAAAGATTACTTATAAAAATACAAAAAAAAGACTTTCAGCGTTTTGAAAAAATCTATCCCTAAGGGGGATAAAAAGGGGTGCAAAGTTTTTATCAGGGAAAGTTTATGTTTTTGAGTTAGAGACTTGAAACTTTGTAGAAAGATTACTTATTAAAATACAAAAAAAGAACACAAATCGTTTTAGAAAATTCCACCCCTAATAGGGTTAAAAAGGAGAGCAAGCTTTGCATGGGCAACACTTTTTTTTGAGTTAGACTTAAAACTTTGCAAAAAGATTACTTATTAGAATACTAAAAAAGAACTTTCAGCGTTTTAGAAAACTCCATCCCTAAGGGGATCCTTAAGATCCTTAAGAAGGGTAGCCAGTGTTGTGTGGGAAAAACTTTTTTTTTTACTAGACTTAAAACTATTCAAAATGTTACTTATTAAAATTAATAATAAAGTACTTTCAGAGTTTTAGAAAATTCCACCCCTAAGGGGGTTAAGAAAGCTTTGTATGGGCAACACTTTTTTTGAGCTAGAGACTTAAAAGTTTACGAAAAAAGTTCTTTCAGCGATTAGAAAAATTCAACCTCTAAGGGGGTTTAAAAGGGGGTTCAAATTTTAAATGGCGAGCAATAAAATTTTAAAGTGTGAGTAAGAGATTTTTAACTTCGGTCTTATTCTGTACGTTAAAAGACTACAAAACTGATTTCAGAGATTTTCCAAATTCATCCCCTAAGAGTGTTAAAATTGGTTCAAAGTTTGAGTATTTCAAGGCATTTTTAAAGTATGAGATTTTTAACTTTGGTTTTAGAGTTTTTTAGGTTCACAAACTAGAAAATGAACATCAACTTTTTTTTTAATTATCCCCTAAAAGAGGGTTCAAATTTTGTATTGAGAGAAATCATTTTCTAAGACGATAAAAAGTTCTACGCGGACGAAGTCGCGGGCAACAGCTAGTATCTATAATAACTACGAAAATTACATTAGGTAAACTGACATAACTCCTACTTCACAAACAAAAATAAACGTCACAAACAAAAGTGGTTCTACGATATCTAGGAATGTAGGTACCTATAAGTAGTTCTGATCGTGTAGACCAGAGTTTACTAAACGATTCCATGGCGCGGCTTCCTTGTTATTATCGTCCTTATATGGAATAAAATTCGCAATCCCCCATCCTTACTACTCCTTTTAAAAGGTACTTCAAGATAAAGATAACAGCTGTGCTCATTTCTAGAAGCGTTACGACCCCCCCCCCCCCCCCCCACAGGTTGAAACACACTGGTCCTTTTATCCACATGAAAATGTAATTGTAGCGGATATGGCGCTAAATATTTACCTGTGCAGCGACATGGCTGAGTGGTAAGAAAGAGATGAGCGAATCCCGACCCGGCTGGATGTCGCCCAGTCGTTGCGTGATGGCTAACGCGTCCCACGTCAGGTTGTCATGCGACAGCATCACTGCTTTCGGCGGGCCCACTGTGCCGGACTGAAAATATACGAGGTTTAGTGTTCCATGCGTAGATGGGTGAATCAAGTTTTTCCTTCACTAGTCTAGCCATGGTTACGTCTCTTGGGTCACTTTTTACAAGCTTTATTATTAACTTGACCTGTTCGTATGTAAGTACCTAAGTAAGTTGTCCGTCAAAATTTTTCCTTTTTCAGTCACTTGCCGTTATCCGATTGAGCTGAAATTTTGGATCTTAAGTAAGTAGTTTAGTTTGGATGACAATTCAATATTATGGTACCATCGAGCTGATCTGATGATGGAGACAGGAGATGGTCATGGGAATTCAGTATTTAACTGACGTAACCCCGTTGAGTTTGGGCTCGTTAGAATCGTCTCAATGAGTAGTTGATGATGGTATACAGAAAAGTACAGTCGGCAATAAAAGCTATGTTAGAAGTCCATGTTATAAGAAAAACCAAGAAACTCTGTCATATTGTCTTCAGGCTAACAGGACAGAATAACAACTAAACAAAAATATTTTATTGACCCAGGTATAGCCGGCAGTCACCCGCACATACAAGGCCCCCAAAAATCGACGCAACCCTTTTTATTTATATTCTTTTTATATTTATTTAATAAATAAGTATTTACAAATTATGAATATCCATCAGACACCAAACTAGGCTGAGCCTGTCTCTTGGTAGTCTGCGAGTGCGATTTACAGAATTGTAGGATGTTATACATAAGTTTTCACTTAAGTACATAATACATATTATATCTATATTCTTAATTTATACAGACTTTTAGCTTAGAATTGGCTTTTAAATGTTCAAATGTAACTTGTAGTTCTAAAGTTAACTTCACTTAAAATTTAAGACAATGTTATTTATTCAGCAGATCGACTGTTAGCTTGTATATATGTGAGTGCATGTGTGTGCGAGAGTTTGTGTATGGATGGGAATGTGTAAGAGTGTGTGTGTGTGCTTGATTAAAAACATGAGAAAGTATTTGGCACCCACTAGCCAATTTGACGGAACCAGAGTAGGTATCAGCTCATCCAAGGCATTTTGACAAGGAATTCAGTTTCATCGTATGACAAGGATAAAAGCCAGTTTTTCACAGCCCCTTTAACTTTAAGAGCAGGCAGCATTTTAATGTTCAGGTGAAAGCAAATTTTATTATAGACGCAGGGGTGATAGTAAGCAGGGGATCTTCTGGCCAGAGCTGAGCCAAAGGGTGGGAGATGCGCTTTGAAGGTTCTTCTGCTAAGCATTTCCATGTAATGTGTGGAGCCATACAGACCAGCGTGAGTCCGACCGACCGCTCTTAAAATATACAACTGACGCACTCTCAGCAGGTTGCAGTCACTGCTGCATTTATGGAACCGTTAGAACTTGTCAGATGTTTTTGAGTGCATTGCGGTGTCAGTTATTTTGCGAACGGGTGCGCGAGCTTAGTCGCCTACTTATGGCTTACGCCTGCACGTAAAAGTGGTCTAAATCCAAATAAGTAGGTAAGTACCTAAGTCGGTAGATTATTGGTCTTTGATGGCGATACTTGTTGATAGATACACATAATTACTTATACTTGGGATTAGGTACTTAATTTTATACTACTTAAGTACCTACTAAAAATTAGGTACCTACCTATAGTGATATGTAGGAGTCATCAACATGTGAATTGCCTATGATTTAGGTGAATGAATTGTATTTCCGTGAACCAAATAATATATTTGATCTATGGAAAGATACATTTTAAGATAATAGCGCCAGAATGATGACTCATATCATATCAATAGATTAATCAGTATTTATTCTTAGGCATATTGGAGTTATATGAATAAGTTTTAAATATTCACGTAATGTTTTGTAATTATCACTATCAGTCATCCTCGATCTACCTACGTGTAAGAAATACGAGTTACTAAGAGGATAATGGTGCCTTTTGAAAAAATCCACTTGCCGATAAGTAGATAACTCGCGGTGTCCTTTCAATGATCAAAGACAATTTTGTGTCTGTTAGCAATACAATAGATATACGTATTTAATTGTTTTTTTTTGTTCATTATTATTATAAACACATTTTGTCAGAGTTCCATTAAAACAGTATTTTAAAAGAATAAAATTGAAATTATGGTAAAATAATTAAAGAAAGTTTAATTTTATACACCGTATCTTATTTGTTACGCCATTAGAAAAAAATATCTCGCATATTTTTGTCACTTTGTTCCTGGATATTTGCGACAAAAAAACAAAAAACGAAGTTATACCTACGGCTATTAAGTAAAATCGCTTATTTAATGGTACCTAGGTACCTATAATGGATTCGATTGAACAAAACATTATCCATCCTTAAATTGCTTATTTTCCTGCAAGTACCTACCTACTGTTTTTTTTATAGGTTAAGTTATACTTATTTTTTTTTAAGTAGTAATTTATAATAAATATATACATATTATACAAAGAAAATGAATATAAAAGTATATACAATAACAATAATAATAGAAACTAAACCTTACTTAAAATATTAAACCATCTCTAAAAAGGGCCCTCGTGGCATCGTACCAAAGATGCTGGCAGCATTACCTCGCTGGATTGCAATACTACGAGTAATCCGCTGTGCGAGGAAGCTGCCAGCTCTTTGGTCACCTGTTATACTTATTTTTTAGTTTCAGTATTCCTTTTTCTATAATTTTAAATTAAGTGTGGTACCTATGTGACCAGAATCAAGAGAACGAGTAAGTAACTGTTGATTCTGCTATTGCAATTTTGATATAAAATTTGCAGGTTGCCACTATGTGACTTCTTTCTTCAAGTTCTCGATAGTAGGTATACGAGTACCAGGTAGGTATCTCCCCATGATAATTCTGTTTATATATTGTGAAAAAAAAGTAAAAGACAAACTTTGTTGAGTTTTTGGTAAAAAAAACGCTTCTGGCAAGTTTCCAGAAATACTGTGACGGTGGTTGCTTTCAGTGTAAGTCACATTTGGATTAAGTACCTACTACATCTCGGCTGGGCAGCGTTCGGGAAGCTACGGCACATCTTTTCGTCCAATATTCCGCAGTGTCTCAAGACGAGAGTCTTTGACCAGTGTGTGTTGCCAGTGATGACATATGGCACTGAAACGTGGTCGCTTACAATGGGCCTCATAAGAAGGCTCAAAGTCACCCAAAGGGCAATGGAGAGGGCTATGTTGGGAGTTTATCTGCGTGATCGCATCAGAAATGAGGCTATCCGCAGCAGAACCCAGGTAACCGTTATATGCCCTCCGAATCGCTAAACTTACGTGGCAGTGGGCGGGGCACATTGCACGTAGAACTGATGGCCGTTGCGGCGGAAAGGTTCTCGACCACGTACCGGAAGGCGCGGCGTTGGTAGGCCTCCCACAAGGTGGACTGATGACCTGGTAAAGGTCGCGGGAGTCCGCTGGATGCGGGTGGCGCAGGACCGGTCACTTTGGAACTCTTTGGGGGAGGCCTATGTCCAGCAGGGGACGTCTTTCGGCTGATATGATGATGATGATGATGATAAATACAACTTAGAAAAGTTGAAAAACCCCCGACATTTTCATTTCAAAGTTCAATCTCTCAAAAAGGGCTGAACCGATATCGTTGAAAAGTAGCTAAGAACCATCTCGATCATGTCATCTTTCGGAAAAAAAATCGGTGCATTCGCTTAGGAGCTACCTACGATGCCACAGACAGACACACAGACACGTCAAAGTTATAACACCCCTCTTTTTGCGTTCGGGGGTTAAAAATAGAGGTGCTGAGAAATTGAAACATCACCTACCTACCTAGTACAAAACGTAATGGATAACGAATAATAGCAAATGTGACTCATAAATAAGGCGACAGGCTCACTGTTATCGATAAAGAACTAGTGCGGTCGTATGGATATTACTTATGTTGTCTTCGTGAAAGTGTCCGCGAGTATTTCCCGTGCCTTACAACATGACATGTATACTTTACTTAGGTATAGACTGACCGTGTAGACGATAGTGCAGCATTCGTTGACAGCGAGGGTATTTAGCACCTCGTCGAGCGAGGCGTCTGGTTCCTTTTGTCCTATTTCAACCATTTGCTCCCACTGTAAACAATAATGTCAATAATAGATAGATATTCGTTTTTGTATTAACATGCCTTTCCATTATTTTGTGTATTTAAAAATAGTAAACATGCAAAATATGTGGTTATTTATAAACGAAGAAGAATATATTGTATAGACCGCTTAGTTAAGCTTCGTTTTCATAGAAACTAACTTTAAGAATAGTGAAACTAATCAAATAAAAGCTCTTAGTTTTTATGATAATTATATGCCACTATGAAAATTTTCTGGAAGAAAATTGATTTGACAATTTCCACTTCAACCGGAAATTGAAGCGGAACAGGGACCTAATAACTACTTAAGGAATTTGTTTTTGGGTTAAGTGTTTATTTTTCCTACATCACTTAACCTACACTGTATAATCCAGGTATAGAACTGTCAACGGGACCCTCCCATTGTATGATGGCTTTGAGTGTCGGCAGCTTGTCGCGCACCGACAGGATCTTGTCCAACTGCTTCTTGTCCTGGACAAGGCAAATGTTTGCCCTCGACTTCTCGAGACAATAACAGCATGCTTCTGCAGAGTTCGTCGTGTACACACCCGCTGCGTAACCGCTATAAAAGGAAATCCACATAATTAATGCCTTGGTAAGTAATTGCAGGTCAATGGAAATTTCAACAGGTTGTGTGCTCACCCAGCGTGAATAGCTGCCAAGTCTGCCACGAACCACTGCTCCGAGTTGAAGCCGAGGATGCACACGGAGTGGTACCTTTCTAAACCGAGCTTGATGAAAGCCTTTGCTACTGTCCTTACTTTTTCCAGGTACTGCCTGAAAGAAAAGTTACATTAAATTATACAAAGAGATCGAGCTTCGTTTTGTAGAGTCGGATTGTAGTTGTTGTTATTGGTTACGCCTTATGTTATTATTATTATATTATCATCGTTTAATTTTCATATTTAATCTTGTGTCCACCCACAAATATATATTTTTTGTTTTAGTAAACTAAGTACCTAACTTAATTTACTAATAATAAGTTGTTTTCTAGGAGGATACAAGATTAAGTAAGCATGCTGTTAAAATTGGACAGTGTTTTTACATTGTCATAACTGTCATAAGATTCAATGTGTAACCAAAAACAAACAATTTTATGGTGGCGATATCCTATATAGGTACTTACTTAAATTACATAAACACTAGGTAGTACAGGCAAGTATTGTCTAACATTGTTCGTATAATACCTACTTATATGTAATTGTGTGCCATTTTCCATCTTTTTTGGTACATAGGGCGGCGCTGTCGGGGTATCTGGCGACGGTCCTGCGCAGGAGTCCCGGCACGGACAGCGGGGGCTCGCCGGCGGTGCCGCGCGGCGCGACGCGCAGCTTCACGCGCCCCTCGGGCACCCAGGTCATGTAGTCCTCGGCGGGCAGTACTTGCTCAGGACCTGAACATTAATATAAACTTGAGCACAATGGACAACTAAGGGCGAGTAGCACCAGCTTACGATTACAGACCGATCAACGTCAAATATGGCGCCGGCAGCTGTCATTGTAACCATAGAAACTTGACAAACTTCACATACATTCAGATTTTATCGAACAACGCTTACGATTACAGACCGTTTGGTGCAGCAACCCACCCTTAAACTGAAACATGTTTTATTTGTAAAATAACCATTTACCTATTTGTAGACCTGCCTCAAAGGGTTCTTTGACACGATTGAAGACAACTAGTGGCACTAAGTAGTGCTTCGGATAGCCAGGTCATTGACCTCCCGTGAAAAAACGCGAAGCTAGGCAAGAAACTGGCCGTTAAGGTAAATTTACACGATTGTTGTGATTATCCAGGTTCGATCATTGGTAAACTTCGGTTTAGCGACACTTTAACCTCCATGCGAGCCCCCTTAGACGCAACATCAACATGGCAAAAATATAAAGATTCCCAGTTTGACTACGGAATCCCACATAGGTATGGACGCCAAGTCCCATTTTCCGTACAAATTTGAACCAAATATAGCTTCTTGATAACGGCCTATTCTATCTATGGTGGTGCCACCACCACCATATAGATACCACCCTAACCGATGGAAATCGGGCGGTATCTACGCGACTTGAGATTCTGATGCAGTTGTCAATTCTCTATTGGCATTATTGTTACAAGTTTTACCTACCTGTTAAACCCAAATACGAGGCATAATATGAAATGTGGATTACATTATTTTATTTTTATTTTTTATTTATTTATTAATTACAAGACAACTATGAGGTCCACTGGTGTTATTTATTCTTAGTCTAGGTTAGTACTTAATGGGGTGCTAGGTCGGGTAACCTCCTCGAGTGTCTGGACTCTACCGATTCCTCTTGATTCGGTTGATCCGCAGGAATGGGTAGTGTCTTGGCCGGTGCGCTCTGGAGACAACGGCAAGTGATAATTTAGTGAACCCTAAGTTATCGCTTGCTGGTGTTACCAATAACCCGACACGGGGGGGTCGGGGGGTTCCGCCCAGGGAATCGCAAGATTCCCCAGGTGCGGCTTGAGGGAGAGGCCATTGCCGTTTGCCTCTATAATAAATAACGGACCCGGAACCCTGACAAGTCCTCTGCTATTAGAGGATTCATGTTAGGCGCGGGGGCTGCAACCGTCAGGCCGGGGCCGAGTTGTGGCTGCGAGGGAGAAAACCTCTATAAAAAGTTACAAGGGGACCTGAGAGGGTGAATCCGAGGTCTATCACCCTCTCCCGGCGCAGAGGTCCTTTGGTCGGGTCGGGAAGCGTGTGGTGTCGCCCTGCACGCTTACGACGGGAGGGGGGGCTTTTGCCTCAGTAGTGAGGGCAGCTGCGGCTGTTGCCGAGGGGCGTCGTGGTGAAATGTTCGCGATCCCATGACGCCCCTACTACACGGCAGAGAGGGCATACCTTGGTGGTTTTAGACGGTAGTCCGGGGGGTTCCCGGGAGCCCGTCATACCCATCCTAGTTCCTCGGCTAGGTGGGATGCGTAAAGGCATTTCCCCAAGTAAAAAAAAAAAAAAAAAAAAAAAAAAAGGTTAGTACTTAATGGTAAAAAGGGATTTGGTACGGTCAGTAAGTATTTTTGTCAAGGGACAATCAAACTTACCAGCTATCATTTTCAGGATTTCATTATATGAAGAAGGAAAAAATCTTCAAGTCATTCATTATATAGCGTGCCGAACTTAAGTAGGTTCGTTCGGTAAATTCGTAAACATCAGTCCAATGTGCGAATGTATGCACGCCTGAGGATCAGAATGATCTACTTATTAAATTACTATCACCGTTGGCCTACGTGAGATGCGTACGAAGACAAGTAAAGGCAGGAGTGTTTTTATCGCGTTGATGTGTGACTTGTGACCGAAACTGATAAACAGTATTCTCCGTCCGTTCGTTCCTTTTGACCTCTACAGCGATAGATTAAATGGGCGCCGCCCGGATATACCTACCTATACATTTGGTAAAACGATAAAGAAACATTGGTAATTTCATGTAATACCCCCCAAAAAGATATTTAATGATAATAATACATATATCAGAATTATCTTTTCCTGATAATCGACCGACTAAGCTTCGGGGTTTACTTGACTGCAATATGTAAACGATCGTCTTATCGCGATATATAGTAGTTCATGTGACTGTACATAATGACACTAAACACGAGTGTGGGTTTATGAACCGAGCCGAAGGTGAGTTTCATAAATAAATAAATATAAATATTTGCGGACAATCTTACACATATCGACCTAGTCCCAAACTAAGCAAAGCTTGTACTATGGGTACTAGACGACGATATACATATACTTAAATAGAGAAATAAATACTTAAATACATAGAAAACATCCATGACTCAGGAACAAATATTCGTGCTCATCACACAAATAAATGCCCTTACCGGGATTCGAACCCAGGACCTCTAGCTTCGTAGGCAGGGTCACTACCAACTAGACTAAAGCGGTCGTCTAACATCACACGAGTGTATTAATCTCGTAATAACATCACACGAGTGTTTTAATGCCCAATTATGTACAGTTACATACACTTCTTTATCTATCCACATATCATAAGCCTCCATGATACATTCAGGAGCCGCATATTATGACCGGCATCGCCGCGTTGTTTTCTTGCAGCTGTCATAGTTTTTAAGGCGCTATAGTATCATGGTCTTCTCTCCCTCTCGCTGAGCATACGCGTGAGCGAGATGGAAGTGCGTGTTTGGAAGCGCGGATATCATGTTTTTTAATTTTAATTTTTTGTCCGTTTAAATAAATAAAAAAGTAATGACTAAGTTCCCTCAAACATGATGATGACATTTTTAGCTATTGTGCATAATTTGCTACGAATGTTTTAAGTGAATTTTAATATGTTTTAGACCTATGTTCGTGATTTTTTTCTATCGAGCGAAAATTGCTTAATCGTGTTTCGAATCACTGATTTCCCTGCAGAAAAGCCTCAAGATTACTATTCGTATTTTTTTGAAACCATATTATTATAAACAGACGCATTATATTGTTTCAAAAACTATGTTCGCTTGACTTCGCTGAACCTATAGCGCCTTAATTCAGAGACAAACTAGAGTCGGATCCAACTATCATATCGTTCGATATCTTACTTTCGTGCGACAGTTGTCAAATTTGTATGCTTATTGACATGATATTAGAATAGAGGTCAAATCCAATTCCTTTCGAAAAAATTATGTTCGAAATTTGAATGAAATAATAATATCGAAATCGAAGTTATTATATAGCAATAATAACATTTTCACAGATAAGAAATTTGTTCTAACAAAACAGTATTTTTTATGGTGGTCATAATGTGCGGTTCTTGAACGCATCATGGAGGGTTTATGATATTTGGATAAATTAAAATAATTATGTATCTACCTAGCCTATATCCCGAAGATCTATTCTATTTATAAAGTTAAAATTTCAAAAAATTGGTTAAATGCTTCCGGAGATTATCACAACATTACCTACAGTTCCAATATAATTTGTTTATTATTTATTTATTAATCACACACAAGTTTACAGTTTATAACCAAAACACTTATGAGGTAGGTACACATTCATAGGAGGTAGCATCACTATAAATAATACAACAATTTAGGTAGGAACAATTCAAAAAGAAGCAATCATAAAAATAAACTAAATATACCTAAATTACCTAATCAATCAAAGATTGAGCTGAGCAAGCATTGTACAGACTCGTGAAACTAGGTAAGTATGGCTAAAACTTTTCTACAAAATACGCCAATACTGTCGGCAAATATATCAATGTCGTCGGTTTCCTGCATGATCTTGTTTAGGATGGTTCGCGCTCTAGCAGAGGGAGCGTTCGCTCCGCGCCTGGTGCGCACGCCGGGCACCGCGAACAGACGCCGCGGGCGCCGCGCCGTCACCGCGCCGCCCGCGCCGCCCGCCGCACCGACCGCCGGCCCACTCGCACGCGGTACATGCAAGCCCATTCGCTCCAGCACGGACGCATTGTCAACTTTATTGTTGAGCAGTTGGTAATAGTGCACTACATGCAGCAGTTTGCGCCGTGTCTCAAGAATGTGAAGCCCAACCATTCCTGAAATGAAGAGGGACGGATACATATACGGGTAGTATCCGTACTGTCGCTTGTATATGTACCTGGCAAATTTCTTTTGAATTCTTTCCAGCATTGTGATGTATTTAAACTCGTCCGGAGCCCACACTACCGCACCGAATTCGAGCCTACTACGAATGTATGCTTTATATAGCATGACTGCTATCTTGATGGTAGAGAATTGGGAAGCCATCCTCATTATAAATCCCAGCGTTTTAGATACCTTTTTGCAGGTCGTCGTTATATGTTGTCTGAAGTCAAGTTTATTATCCAAAGTCAGTCCTAAGTCACGTATTTCGTCGGTCTGATGAAGTGGCATTCCGCGAAGGCTGTATTCGGTAACGATAGGTGAGCGGAGTCTAGCGAAGGAAATGTGCACACATTTCGAGGCGTTAAACTCCAGCCGATTAGTCTCACTCCATTCAGAAATAGCGTCTATGTCGTTCTGTAATTGTACTCTGTCATTGTCATCCCTAACACTGTGGAATAGTTTTATGTCGTCTGCAAACATTAGGCACTTAGACGTGCTGACGACCCTCGGGAGATCATTAATCATGACAAGAAATTGTGTAGGTCCTAGCGTGCTGCCTTGACTTACACCAGAACGAGTGAAGTATTGTTGAGACTCGAATCCAGCAAGTTTGACATATTGTCTCCGATCCTGTAGATAACTGGCAAAGAAGTGTAAAAGCCGGGGCGTAAATCCTATGTCTGCGAATTTACGCAGGAGGATATCGTTATCTACAAGATCGAAAGCTTTACGAAAGTCAAAGTATGCAGCATCTACCTGCATTCGGGCATCCATAGCTTCAGTTACGTAATCAACCAAGACTATGTGATTAGTTGTTGTTGAGCGACCTCGACGGAAACCATGCTGAGCATCGTCCATTTTGACTGTGATCTGCTGAGTGATAAGATGGTCCACGATTGATTCGAACAATTTCCCAAACACAGAGAGCACAGCAATAGGACGAAATCCAGTCACGTCGGACCCTGCACTGCTCTTAGGTACAGGGGTTACTCTTGATAACTTCCAGTACGATGGATACACGGCGTGTTGTAGGGATAAATTATAAATAAATAAAAGAGGAGACTCTAAAACAGATATACAATCCCTGGCCAAAAACGTGGGTATTCCGTCAGGTCCAGCCGAGGAGCGCGGTTTGAGCCGCTTGGCAGCGCGCCGCAAATCGGCAGCATTGACAGCGTTTACTGCGACTCTCGCTGCGTCGTGTGCATCCCCCCGCGTCGCTGCGCTGTCCCGCGCCGCTTCCTCGGCGTCCAGGCGAGGTACCTCACTATGGAATACAGAGCTAAAATACTCGGCAAAAGCATTTGCGGCGTCCTGTCCCGTAACAGTTCTGTCGTGGTAAGTAAAGTCGTCAGGTCGTCTCAAATCCTTGCGTTTACTTTTTACATAATTCCAAAACTTTGTAGGATCGTCAGTGATATCACGCTCAATACCTGCTTTATAATTTTTATACGCAATATCAATCAAATACTTAGCTTGTCGTCTATAATACCTAAACATCTCCCTATTAAAATCGGCATTCGTTTTTCTATATTGTTTTAAATGAAAATATTTAGTCTCAATAGTGTGCACAATTTCAGGACTGTACCAAGTCGGGTATATGTATTTCCCTACTGCAGGTTGTCGAATTCTTTTGATTGGAACATGGTCAGCAATACATTCCTTCAATTTAATGTAGAATGCCTCAGTCGCAACGTCAACATTATCAGAATTTAAGACTGTCCCCCAATCCATTTTAGCCATACTAGCATATAGTGCACTAAAGTCCGCTTTGCGAAAGTTCCATTCCGGTACTTGAGAGACATTGTGAGATTGCATGGACCCGGGCACCGCGTCGGCTCGAGTGCGCGGCAGCGACAGCGCCACCTCGAGCGGCGGGTGGTAGCCGTCGGGCGGCACCAGCGCCGTGGCGGCGCGCTCAACACGCACTCGCCGCTCGCTAAGCCCGCTCAGAACCAAGTCAAGCAATCCATCATGATTATTGCGATTTATTGTGTTTGTTATTTATTCTTGTGAAATATTTAATTGTTAGTCTAAGTTTTGTGACGGTGTATTGAATCACTATGCATTTTTTATGTGCTCCAAATATCTTTGTAATTTGAAAGTTATATGTATAACGAATCTGAAAGTTATGGTACCAAACGAAAGCTTATAATGTAATGCATTAGAAAACACATAATTATTAGACATTTAAATGATATTTTTTTATTTTGTTTTGAATCGACATTCGTATGCTATTCGACGTTTGTATGGACAAAATGTCAACATGAACGTTTTTTGGCGGTCTTTCATAAACTATTAATTGAATTCACTAATTAGTTAAACACGAAACTCGTACCCCATATTGCTAATCATTGTTATAAAAGACACATTTTTATTTCAATCGTATATTCATAAATAAACGCCCATACAAATGTCGTGATAGCCGTACCGTAACCTCGGGGTACATTAACCCAATGGAGGGTTACTTTGGCCCGCATAAAAATCACACATAGCAATGTCAAATAATAAAAGTACGAACGTGAGCAGTTAGCTGAAACTAAAAATAAGGTGATCAGACCACTCTTAAACTCATAAAAAAGCGGAGGACCAAGTAATTCGCGAAAGCCAAAGTAACCCTCCAGGGCCAAAGTTCCCCGAGGTTACGGTACCAAAATTCATCGTTTTAAAGACTTGCCTGTTTCCTCGTCAAAAATACCAGCTCTGCGTCCATTCCCGTTGGTAATTGAAGCTCAACTAACGCGTTATCGAATCGTAAAGAAAATGTTACGGTGGGCCAATAGAAAAACTGATTTTAAGGGCCTTGAGTTTGAGTCCTAATAAAAGGGTCACGCGTGGGACAGTTACTAAAATACTTCACGGGTTTTAATTATTCACCCATTAATTTTTTAAAATATTTTTTCTACTCCTGTACCGTTATCTCTGTCATTTATATAGGCTGTAGCTCATATACAATGACACCACTAATAAGTCGTCGAAAAACTCTATGCTCTATGGCCCAAAAACGCACTGTTTAGCGTACTTTTATGGTGCATACATTTTTCATAAAAGCACTGTTTAACTTTTTTTTAATCGGCCGCTATATTGCAGTGGTGCCAACTTCATAAACAAATATTTCGAAATAAAAGTATTTATTTACGATTTAACATTTATTATTATAAATTATTTACTACAATAATAATAAATCATCATCTATTGTGTGTTAAATTACATGTTTTATAAATTCTTGGTATTATTTATAGAAATAAACAGTTCGAATTCGGTCCGGGTCCGGATTCGGTTTGGTTCGGATGGCAAGTGCAAACAAATTAAAAACAAAACAAACCATAGGCAAGAGCTGTCACATTTCCGATTTCCCACCAAAATACAGTTCAAAATGAAAAGACGAAAGATAATAAACTGTTAGTCCTAAACTATTAAGATTTTATTCGTGTTTGTGAAGACAAAAGTGTACGTTCCTTTTAAAATGGTCGAAGAAATTAATAACTGCACTCCTGAAGAAATTGCGTGTGTAGCAAAAGTACAAATAGAAAACTTGCTGCCTGAAAAGTTTAACTATTCTGTAGTCTGCTATTTATTTAAAATTTGTCGTAGAAAAAGTATTGTATGCAACGGTGTATAACTGGTCTAAAAACGCTCGTGGCGTCTTTAATTGCGCAACCCACGCCACTCGCCTTTTAAGACCCTTCTTATACAACAGTTGCATAAAATACTATTAACTAATAAGTATTACGCAAATCAATGTTCTTTATAACAGTACAAGTTGTTTATTTATACGTTGCCGCAGTGTATAGTTATGAAATTTTGTTTGAGCAAATTAAACTGCAAATGGGACAGGCGAAAAAGCGATAAATTTCGCTGTTTTAGAACTTGAAAAAAAATTTTTTTTTCAGAATCTATTGATATTAAATGTATTATAACATATATTTTAAGTACTTTATAATACACAGAATACAAATATATACGTATCAATACTCTATGTTAGACTGTCTTGAAATTATAGGCGTGGGACAGCAAAAACAGCTCCTTTGAAAATTTACCCATTACTTATTATGCGATAAAACATACCAACACAGGAAAGATGAATTTTGTTTTAAACACTGTAAGTATGCCCCACCGAAAATACTACAAAATTTACGATGTCGCGTATTTATGACTTGACATCACAAAATGACGTGTTAGCGACAACTATTTAATTGTACCCATTTGACGTAACGCGGCCAAAGTAAAAAAAAACCCAGTTGTATGTGTGTTTTGTGATATTGCCACAGTATACTCGTATTATTGTATATGACACAGTTAGATTGTGAACACCGTCAGTTCATAATCTTACTCGCGATATTATAAACTGACGAAAAATTGTGAACTGTCAAAACCGTTCACAATTTAACGCATTATTTTTCGTTAGTTTATAAACTTTCAATGTCGAATCGTCAAATTGTGAACTGAGATCAAATCGACTTGCTAAGACTAGGTAGGTTAGGTTAGTTAGGTATCTTCAGTTGCCCGAAGGGCAAAGCGCCCAGAAATAGGAGCCCCGCGCAGCGGGGCTTCGTCGACACTGCTGGATGCCGAAATAAATGGAATAAAATGTCTGAATAACAAAAAAAAAACAAACATGTTCTGACGTAAGTGGAAACTGATGCAAGTGGAATAATTCGCTCAACCAAACAGCGCACAGGTTGTGTTCCGAATCAGGCAAATTTGATTCAGTTCACAATTTGACGATATGACATTGTTAGTTTATAAACCAACGAAAATGAATGCGTAAAATTATGAATTATTTTGGCAGTTCACAATATTCCGTCAGTTTACAATATAACGGGTTAGATTATAAACTGACGGTTTTCACAATCTAACGGTGACATATATATTAGGTCCTTACCTATGAAATTGGCGGTGTTTATGGAAAATTTTATGAAAACTGTGATTTTCATAAAATTTTCCATAAACACCGCCAATTTCATAGGTAAGGACCTAATATATACAATAATACGAGTATACTGTGGCAATATCACTACACTGTATAGGTACTGTAGGAATGAAGATATGTGTAAAGTAGCTTAAAAGTTTTCTATTCTAGAAAACTTTTAAGCTACTTTACACATATCTTCATTCCTTAAAAATAGTACGCATCATAAAACTATACGTAATTAAAACACTTTACCGGCAGCACATGAAAAGGGCGGTTTTCAGGCTTTAATTTGAAACACTAAATAAAAAATTCAATCCTACTTTTTGTATTTAAAACCTTTGTTACATAGTCTTATAATGAAATTAAAAAATAATTTGGAAGTTGCAATAGAAATGAATAAATTACGTACAAAATAATATCTGTGAAAAAACCGCCAATTTCATAGGTACTTAGTTTGGAGCATTTCGTTATGTTTCCTGTCATTAGTCATTACGTCAACATTCGAGTAGGTAGTCAAGTGCAGAAATAGGTATCGATTTAATCCTCTCATAAATATGTACCGAAACTTCAATCCGCTGACATAAGAGCGATGGGACCTCAGAGCATAGAATACTAGAGAGGACAAGCCGCCGGCGGCCGTGTCGCAGCTGTATGCTCAATGGGCATACACTGCCATACTGTGCACGCGTGCTGCGAGCAGAGAATATTACGTTTTTTTCCCAAAATGCCTGATATGATGCGCTTTTATTGTCAAATAAGCGTGTAGGTATACAAGTGTGTGTGTTTTAGATGTGTGCGTGCTTTGTCTTGTCAATTACTTGGGCGTTGTGTGGGTTAATGTACTTGCGACAGGCTCACTCTATACAAATCGGCCGCCATGTCCGATCTCCTGATATTCATACATCTGTGGATGGGACATATTTATGAGTAAGTTGTATGCACCCATATGTCTACACTTGACTGTACAGCAGGAAAACATAAAAAGTAAGACACCTGGTCATTGTAACAAGGTTAGAAAGTGTTGCGATAGTTAATCTATCCATTACTAATATTATAAATGCGAATGTGTGTCTGTCTGTTACGTATTCACGCTAAAACGCTGAACCGATTTGGATGAAATTTGATATAGATACAGTTTGAGTCCCGGGGAAGGACATAGGAAAGTTAAATCATCCCCTAAGGGCGTGAAATGGGGGGATGAAAGTTTGAATGGAGTCACGATAAAAACGAGTTCCACGCGGACGGAGTCGCGGGCAGAAGCTAGTAATGCTAGTATATTATGTAGATATGTACTTAATATTATAAATGCGAAAGTAACTCTGTCACCTTTTCACGCTTCAACACATAGGATAGTTTTTCCCGATAATCATCCCCTAGAGGGTGAAATGGTGGTGAAAGTCTATATGGAGCTACGATAAAAACGAGCGGGCGGAGTCGTGGGCAGAAACTAGTTACTGGGTAGTGTACAAATTTGTATGCAGTCAGTATAGAGTTGTACAGTAGGTGTAGGTATATACGAGTAATATTGACGTCGACTCTAAAGCAATTGCTGTAAGGTAAGTAACGAAATAAAAATTGTGAGTATGCCTAACTTTTACGTCTCTAACTATACTAATACCTCAAGAGCAAAAGTTTCGGGTCGGTGAAATACCGTCATATTTCCTAAAATAGTGCAAGGTTGTACAGTTTTTAAATCCTGTCATGATCTTTATTAAATTTTACATCTAAACTGCAGAAATAACAGCAAAAAAAAACTCATGAAAAAAAACAACGTTAACAGAGAGAGATATCGCACAAATCGTCATTTTTGGATGTTGATATTTTTATGATAGGATCCCGGAAGTTGCTAATACATTTGGGTATTACGAAGAATGGTATATTATGTAAATAAGACTAGTGTAACACATTTAAAATACCTATTGCGGTTATTTAATTTAGGGTGACCCGAAACTTTTGCTCTTGAGTGTATTACAATTATAAAGTGGTATAGTTTGTTAGGATGTAGCTTCGAGTGAGTAGCTTTGTTTTTTTTATTGATAAAAACGTTTACATGACATTACAGTTTGACAAACCAATGATATGTAAGACGAGACGTCATTTATGTGGATTAAGATTCCAATATAAAATTAGGTTTTGTAGCCCTTAACTTTGACAATGTCCACAGGAAACACGCGAGCCTAAATCTGTGTAGGTATAATCCCGATGCAGCGTAGCGTTGTTAACGGAACTGGTACCTATACTTAAACAATTTCAATGCCTAATGCTCAATCAGCGATAATAACATTAATATAAACCTTAATTAACAATTTTGAATGATTGCTCTTTAGATACCAACTCCGTTAACACAACCACGCTACAACAAAAATGCTTCAAAATTTACGATGTCTGGTCAAAAGTTAAACCTCATGCATTAAAGTAAGTTTGATATCTTAGAATATAGTTCTGCAAGGAAATGTACCTCTAGTATAAGTTTTATCGATACATATACGTTTTCGAACGCGTTTGCGTTTAGTTTCAATTTGTATGGCAACGCGAACAAATCTAGTATAGTAGTACGAAAACGTATTATATGTATCGATAAAACTTATACTAGATTTACTGAAAGGTTTATCCGTTGTCGTTTGAATGGTGTCGAGCGTTCAAGGGTTTTGACCCAATAGTAGGTAGAGTCAGCAGCGTTCGTACAAAAAGATCAAGAATAAATCAATATTCTTATGATTTCAAACTTACACAAATCGACATGGTCTCAAAGCCAAAGCTTATTCCAATAATCATGCCTATAGTTTAAAAACGTTTGCTGCGAATGTCAAAGAATTCATGTAAAAAAAAAATTAAACTGTTTATTGTAGTAATTTAATTGTTACAAGTTTGTCTGTTGTAATTTCGTTCGTGTTGATAAAATCTACAGCTGACTATACATAGGTACACATTCCACGCGTGTAACTATCAACGTAATAAAGTAACAATAACCGACTGGGTTTTAAGGTTAGCAAAAACCTTACATAAATTCACTCGCTGCTCGATAAGTTGTACGTATGTTGTAGTACATGTGGGTCATTCTACTTTTCGATGTATAAAGAGGATAACATATCATGTCATGCATACATAATAAGGTACCTACTTATTACATTTTCGTTATAAGTAATTTCATGATCATGATTCATGACACACAACACAAGGCACACAATAGGTAACTTAATATATTAATTCTAGATTAGTAAACCGAAACTTAACCTACTTGATTATTTACATTTACGGTCAATACATAAGCATGTCAGATAAGTTAGGTACCTATATAATATGTCATCAAATTTAGTTAGTTATACAATACAATTATTTTATGTCTGAGATCTAAAACGAACTACTTATATGTCCTATTTTTATTGTAGTTTTACAAATAAGTACCTACTTACTAAACTTTTATCGTCAAGGAATTCGTCTACCGAGTAATGACAATGTTCTATTAAAAGGTTATTTTTAGTTGAGTCTTAAATACCTCATCACTAGGTTGCAATTTGATGAAATCTGGAATATTGTTAAAAATTTGTATGCATTTATACTGCGATCGTTTTTTTTATACGTAAGTATTACGTAGCTTAGTTACATTTAGGCAATAATAATTTATTTCTATATTGCTTCCTAGTTTTAAAAGTGTCAGGGTTTTCCGGAAATAGTTCTAGGTATTTACTACTAGTATGTATTCTAGTATATATATCGAGGGTAGTGTCCAGAGTTTGTTTTTTTGAAGTGTGGGCCTCCGAGCAGGTTTAAATTGAATGATTTTTGTTTTGTTTAAATTAAGATCGAAATTATGATCATCGAGCCATATTTTGACGGTGTGCAAAAGGTGGAATGGGATAGCTGCAAATTACATTCGGCGCTATTCGTAGTGTTTACTCTTTTGCCGCATCTTTGAACAGCTAAGTACACATTTGATATTTTTTCACACTAATCTATTGATCACGATTTGTTTAACCTATGTGTGTATGTTATGTACCTATGTATGTCAGTTTTAAAGCGTGATTCTGATTACCGATTAGTGCCCAAATTACCGATGCGTTACCTCGCTATACATATGAAATGATCATTGCGTTACCATGTTGCATATAAGGTATTTTATTTACCTCGCCAATGCTATATAGTTTCCGGTCATATCATTTATTCCTATTTCGAACATTTGATGAAAGATAAGTATTTCTCAAAGACTAGGTACATTATTTAGTCAAAACTTTTGATTTCAAAATGTATAATGGGACACGTATTTACTTGTGTCGTCATCAAAAAGTAGAATGGCCCACATATACATATAATATTAAGTTTTTTTTTTGAGAATCAAACAGTCTTAAAAAACACATAAGTAACTTAGCTATAGCTATGTGAGTAATGCTATAACAGACCTATAGTTTCATATTTTTTTACAAAGTTACAAATTAATTAAAAAAATGGAGAATATGTTTAAATTAAGACCAAATGTCATAAATATGTATATATATAATATATATATATGTGCTGTAAATACACTTATGACAGTTAAGTACATATACAACTTATATCATTATACAATGCAAAAAAAGAAAGAAAATGTTTATGAAAAGGTTACGTTAACTGCGTTTTAACATTATTAGGTAAAATAAAAAACGAATCTTTTAAATATACTATATGAGTTGCCAAACAAATCTGCGTCCATACATTTTTCATTGTACGGTTTACATGCACGCTTAATATATGAATGCTGTGCGTATTTAGTTCTGCTTGCGATACTAAATAAGGCCTTCTTGCGACAACTTCGTTCTAATCTACGGGGAATATGAAAAAATATATTGTGTAATAGTTCAGGGGCATCAACTAGATTATTCATAATTTTGAACAGAAAAAGTAAATCGGTACAAGTGCGTCTGAGTGAAAGGGGTTGGATATGGAGTCTTGTAGATGATGAGGCGCAATCTTCATAGTTTCCACCTGTTCGGAATTCCATTGTCTTAACAAACTTTTTCTGGAGTCTTTCAATTCTAACCTCGTGTACAGTAAAGCAGGGGTCCACACTACAGAAGCAAATTCCAATCGACTTCGGACATAGCTATTATAAAAAAGTCTGTAAGTAAGAGGTATTTTAAAGGGTTTCGCAACACGATGAATGAAACCCAGCAGTCTCTACGACTTATTTAGAATATGATCAATATGAGAGTTAAATGTCAATTTAGCCTCAAGTATCACACCTAGATCACGTAGTCGTATACTTTTCTGGCGTGGTGGTAATCCCACACAAGCTGTAATTAAATATATCGGATCTTTCTTCCGCTTCAATGTTATTACTGCGCATTTATCGCTATTTAAAATAGATTCTTGTTTTATGTTTTAAAACTTACTTAGGTAATCATACCTGTTAGAGTAGAACTCTCACCTCATAATTTGATAGATAACGGGGTGAGATACTTTTTTACCTATGATAGTAACATATATCTTGGTTGCTGAGTAAAATTAAGTTTTAAGTAATTTGGTATCAGTTACTTTAAGACGCATTTTCAGTTTATTACATACATCATTTCAGCTATATTGCCGTGAAATAAGTAGAATCAGTTCCACCTAGTTTATCGTAAATTATTATCCTAACTGCGTGATCTGCATAGGTACAGTCTGGGTACCAGGGATCGGAACCGGTTAATTGTTAAAACCTCGGTTTACCACAAATCTCGAACTATTTTATACTTCACATGTAGGACTCAGTTGTGTTTTGAGGTAACGAGTGCGTATTATTAGATTGCCCAATTAGAAATGAAATTATTATCAAAAGAACGAAAAAGAACCGATTTCGTTCCCATACTAACAATACCGGTTTTCGATCCCTGCTGGGTACCTTGCAATAATGCAAATGTAAATTGACAAAGCGCTAATAGTATTTTTCACAATCGTGTTATAATAGAGAGCTTTTTAGTCGAGTACCGTGTTTAGGCCACGAAGCTTGCTGAGTGGCCTAAGTAAGGTACGAGATTAAAAAAACTTGATTATAACACTATTGTGAACAATACTTTTTGTACGAGTTCATTAAAATTATTTTTCTACGAGTCAACTAAACTAATTAAACAAACTCGATACTGTTGAAACGAAGTGCAGCCTATCGCTCGTACGCTCGTTGATATCTTAAAAGACATCAACAAGCGTACGACATTAACGAGTAAACTCAATAATCAAAGCGATTCTATTGGTCCAATTCATTACAGCTCGGTAAAGCAGCCACGTGATTGGTCGAATTTATTTTAGTTCTATTTTCAAATTTTTTTTGGTTGTCTATAGAGCGTATCGAAACAGTTATTTCGGTTGTTTCGGAAGTAACAGACTATTCAACGATGAAAAGAGTGACGTTGCAGTATTCTCTATGAAATCTTAATACACATATTTTAATCGTCGAGTACAAAATAGTATTTTATGCAACTGTTGTATAAGAAGGGTCTTAAAATAGCCTTGTCGAGCATCGCAATTAAAGACGCCACGAGCGTTTTTAGACCAGTTATACACCGTTGCATACAATACTTTTTCTACGACAAATTTTAAATAAATAGCAGACAGAATAGTTAAACTTTTCAGGCAGCAAGTTTTCTATTCGTACTTTTGCTACTCACGCAATTTCTTCAGGAGTGCAGTTATTAATTTCTTCGACCATGTTAAACGGAACGCACACTTTTGTCTTCACAAACACGAATAAAATCTTAATAGTTTAGGATTAATAGTTTATCAACTTTCGTCTTTTCATTTTGAACTGTATTTTGGTGGGAAATCGGATATGTGACAGCTCTTGCTTATGGTTTGTTTTGTTTTTAATTTGTTTGCACTTGCCATCCGTCATCAAACCGAATCCGGACCCGGACCGAAATCGAACTGTTTATTTTTATGAATAATACCAAGAATTTATAAAACATGTAATTTAACACACAATAGATGATGATTTATTATTATTGTAGAAAATAATTTATAATATACAAATGTTAAATCGTAAATAAATACTTTTATTTCGAAATATTTGTTTATGAAGTTGGCACCACTGCAATATAGCGGCATTAGCGGCCGATTTAAAAAAAGTTTAACAGTGCTTTTATGAAAAATGTATGAACCAAAAAAGTACGCTAAACAGTGCGTTTTTGGGCCATAGAGCATAGAGTTTTGCGATGACTTATTAGTGGTGTCATTGTATTTGAGCTACAGCCTATATGAATGACAGATAACGGTACAGGAGTAGAAAAAAATATTTTCGTGATAATTCGATATTATTGAGCGCTTCGACTTGTTACGTCAGATAATATTTCATAGGCAGTCACCCACTACTTAAACCCTTTATTTCGCAAATAAATAAATAAACGTGAGTTCAAGCCTCGTTTGCAATATGTAGAGCAAAAATCCGTCTACAATAAAAATGGAAAAGAAAAGTCAAAAATGGTGTAGTTTCTACTTTACATTAAAGGGATTAGAAGCATTATATTATCATTGCTAAGGGTTGAATATAATTATGTTTTAAAAAACGTATCAACGTTATTAAATAGTATTTTATGCAACTGTTTTATAAGAAGGGTCTTAAAAAGCGAGTGGCGTGAGTTGCGATGCGAGCCTTGGCGAGCATCGCAATTAAAGACGCCACGAGCGTTTTTAGACCAGTTATAAACCGTTGCATACAATACTTTTTCTACGACAAATTTTAAATAAATAGCAGACTACAAATTAGTTAGCCTTTTTGGGCAGCAAGTTTTCTATTCGTACTTTTGCTACTCACGCAATTTCTTCAGGAGTGCAGTTATTAATTTTTTCGACCATTTTAAAAGGAACGTACACTTTTATCTTCACAAACACGAATACAATCTTAATATTCTAGGACTAACAGTTTATCATCTTTCCATTTTGAACTGTATATATTTTGGTGGGAAATCGGAAATGTGACACTTCTTGTTTATGGTTTGTTTTGTTTTTAATTTGTTTGCATTTGCCATCCGAACCAAACCTAATCCGGACCCGGACCGAATTCGAACTTTATTTTCATAAATAATACCAAGAATTTATAGAACATGTAATTTAACACACAATAGATGATGATTTATTATTATTGTAGTAAATAATGTATAATATACAAATGTTAAATCGTAAATAAAAACTTTTATTTCGAAATATTTGTTTATGAAGTTGGCACCACTGCAATATAGCGGCCGATTTAAAAAAGTTTAACAGTGCTTTTATGAAAAATGTATGAACCAAAAAAGTACGCTAAACAGTGCGTTTTGGGCCATAGAGCATAGAGTTTTTCGACGACTTATTAGTGGTGTCATTGTATTTGAGCTACAGCCTATATAAATGACAGATAACGGTACAGGAGTAGAAAAAAGTTATTATGAGGCATTGTGTCGGGACTCGGGTTAGAAAAAAAGTAGCCCTGTTCTTCCCGTAGTTGTCGTAATGTTGTCGCTACAGTCAGCACTGGGCAAAGTGGGCAAGCCTGCACCGCTCTTTAGCCATATTTGAAATATAATGTAACCTAACACTTCTTATAATTAAGTGTACCGTACTAACCCCATATAGATTTTTTTTGTTGTCCGCATTAAATGTTTTTTTTTATGTAATAATAATATTATGTGTGCAATAAATAGTTTGAATTTGAGTAAGAGTCGGCCATGGTAATAGGGGTTGACGTTTGTGGGCGATGATCAATGTTGGTTGCAAATTCCATGGAGTCTTGGGACCTACAATAATTGGGCACTATCCTAATGTAAAAATGTATAACGTACCTACTGTTGCTATATTGATAGTAAACCATCAAATTATTAGAATAAAGTGTAAATTACAAAATATAATTAAAATCATAATAAGATATGAGACTTGAAAGTTCGAAAAATATGCATTTTTTTATCGGCAAATAGAAAATTAATTGAATCTTTTTACTTTAATAAATAAATATTGTATGACAACCATGTATTTAAACGCTATACAACGGTTAGTACGAAAATAATGCTGTGACGTCATAATTATATGTCGGTTTGTATGAGCCGTTTTGGCTGTCGCCTTTGACCCTCTTTTTTGTATTTTTACGTGCTCTAAGTGTGAAGTAGCCAATTGCTAGAAATGCCACAGAAAATTAGATGCCATGTGTTCTGCCTACCCCTCTTGAGAATACAGGCAAGGAACGGGAAATAAAACTGTACCTATTATAGGTATGTGCTTACCGTTCAATGGCTGGCTGCCTCCATTGACCATTTGCATTTTGTTAACTTTAACGATTTCTTCGCCGTTCTCTACGATAACCATTGAGGTTTCCTGCAACAAAATATCAGAATTAATAACAATCACTAGATCACTACATATATGAGTTCAGATTTGAACCAATTTTTAGCGAGTGAATATTCCAGTATACTGGAATATTCACTCGAATGATGAATAAAACTATGAATTATGAATAAATGGAGAAGGTTAGCAGTCAACGTCAGACTTTTTGTTTTTTTTGGGTTCCGTACCAAAAAGATAAAAATGGAACCCTTATGGTGCGCGACTCTGTCCGTCTGTCACAACGTTAAATATCTCAGGAACTACTTAAGCTATCAATTTGAAATTTGGAACAACTGTTAAGAAGGCTAAAACACGTGTATGGCAAATAAAAAATTGAAATAAACATTTTTATTTTCTGTGTAATTGACGAATATGAGGGGGGTTAAAAATACAAAGTCTAGTTAATAGATTAAATGGGGTATCATTTGAAAGGGCTTGAGTAGCGCTTCCTAAAACCGTTTTTTTATTGTGGTTAAATTATGATTTTTCAAGGAAAATGTTGAAAAAAAATACCATTCCCTCCCCCTTATCTCCGAAGTTTACCAAGCGAAAGTTCTGAAATTATTACTTAAGATTAAGAGTAATATAAATAATACAGGAAAAATAAAACGATACCTCTATCTAGCGTATTTTCTTTTATTTATCAAAAATCATTTCTTAACTAAGGCTGTAATTTTATTACTTTTTTTATGAAATCTTATGTTTCAAATTCCTATGAGATTATAGTAAAATTCCCCTTTTTTCAAATAAAAAAAATCGAAATCGGTAAGCTTGATAAAAAAAATATCGCTGATAAACAAACATACTAGGTTGCAAGTTATTAGTACCAAAATGCAGGCGGCGCTTTACAACGCAACGGTAACTTGTACTATGAGCTGTTAAGATTGTTCAAGAATAAATGGGGTCGTGACGTGACGGGTATGAACGTTTGTACGGACCCTCGGTGCGCGAGTCAGACTCGCACTTGTCCGGTTCTTTTTTTCAAATGTTGTTAGATTCAAATAATATCTAACCCTAACTTCTTATTCTAGTTATTTTTTAATTGTTTACTATATAGCTCTAAAAGTAAACAAGCTAAAATTCAACGCACTCTGTTTTGCGTGTGGGCGCGTTGGCGTTACACACGAACAGTCTGAAAATTACAAAGGTTCCTTTAAAAACGGACAGTACTTGGTTTATCATTTTTCGATTCGAAAGTTCTGTTTGTCGTTTCTAACAAAATCTCCATAACATTTCGACCAAACATTCATCAGACGCGATATCGTGTCGCCCGATGCATAAATGTTTCTGGAGAAAACTTTACTAACGCAATATCTACAAATACTAATCTAGGATGCCATGTGCCAGCTTTTTAACCAACTTCAAAAACAGGAGGAGGTTCTCAATTCGGATGTATTTTATTTTTTATTTTTTTATTTTTAATGTTTGTTACCTCAGACCTCCGTCATTTATGAACCGATTCGTACAATTCTTTTTTTAACTGAAAGTGTATGCTTTCAGATTGGTCCCATTGTTTCCAAAACCCCAGTTGGATGATGGGAACCATGAGGAATTGAGGGAACTCCTCAAATATATTAGGCACGCGTGTAGTAATTTCGGTATTTTCTATTATAACTCGTGTATTTACACCCGGAAATCATAAATTTGGTGAAGTGGAAGTGATGATGAAGACCACAGATGGCTTGTGGAACTTCTCAATGATGTACTTCAAACTATACAAGTACGACACAGATTCTGATATTATTCCGTTGAAATAGCAAACAATGAAGTGCCAAAGGTAATTCTGAGATCCTTGAGGAATCGACGGAAGTCCTCAAATATTATCGGCCCACATACAGCGATTTGGTTTATTGGTCTAAAAATCAACGCTTTTGTTCTCGAAAATCCGTTCATGTGGTAAATTGGAAAAAAAATGTGGAAATGTTAATGTGGCTTGGCGGAGCACTGAATTGAAGTCGGTTAAAACTTTGTTTTGAAAGTAAATTATCACGAATGGCGGCAATATTCAGTTTAGGTCGTTTTATCTTTAGTTTTACCTAGCACGATTTGTAGCAAGTCCGTGGTTCCGAGATGGGGTTTCAGTCAACGATCAAAGGAATCTGTCCAGTTCAAAATAGTTTATTGGGGTTTAATGACCCCCTTTAAATTTATCTATTATACCTAGGTTTTACTCCTTGGCGAATCGTCTCGTTGTTGAAGGAAACTAGGCAAGGATATATCCATACTTAGTAGGAAACTAAGAGTAATGAGGTGTATTTACTACTTCTATAACTGCTTAGACGTAGATAAACAACGCGAAAAAACATCGTGTAAAAACATAGCGATTAAAGTCACGCCATTATAATGGGTTGTCCGCTGTCATGCAAATGAACATGAAGTCATCTCAAGGTGGGATCATTTATTCTTTCAGAAAACGTAAATATTACCTACAATTATATTATGAATTTATTAATAAATTATTTTTTTAACACGTGAGACCAGTAATTTGTTTTGAGCCAAAGGTTACCGAATTTATTCCCTAGAACAGAACGCCATATTTAAATAAGTATTTACTGACACAATTATTTGCTAGAAGACACCCACTCCAGCCAATTTGCCAAAGCACACGTTAGACGTTATTGCAATAACATAAATAGGTAGATAATAAATAGCGACTTTAAAGGTGGTGGAGACTGTTAAAGGGTTATTAACTATTCTAGTCGATACTTACTACCTAGTTAAAGTTAGTTAGATAAACAATGTTTTGAAGCGGTAGTATGATCATTAGCATTTAAGTTATAAATGTCATTGTTACATAACTAAATGTATCTATCCAAATATCATAAACCCTCCATGATGCGTTCAAGAACCGCACATTATGACCACCATAAAAATAGACAGTTTTGTTAGAACAAATTTCTTATCTGTGAAAATGTTATTATTGCTAAATAATAACATCGATTTCGATAATATTATTTCATTCAAATTTCGAACGTCTCTGAAAAACATAGAATTTGATTTAACCTCTATTCATCTGTCGAGATGACTTTTAACTCGAAATTAATTGTCAATTTGCATACAAATTTGACAAATGTCGCACGTAAGTAAAATATCGAACGATATCAGAGTTGGATCCGACTCTAGTTTGTCTCTGAATTAAAAAAAATAAACTATGACAGCTGCCAGAAAACAACGCCGCGATGCCGGTCAGAATATGCAGCTCCTGAATGCATCATGGAGGTTTTTGATATGTGGATAGATAAAGTAGTGTATGTAACTTGTACATAATTAGGCATTAAAACACTCGTGTGATGTTATTATGACACTCGCTTTCGGCTCGTTTCATAAACCCACACTCGTGTTTAATGCCCTTCATTATGTAATACAGTCACATAAACTACTATTTTTTTTCATCAGGTGAACATTTTATAGACTTCTAAGTTACTTATTTTGTAGGTTTTACACGCATAATATATTATCTTTATTTAAAAAAAAGCAAATTATCAAATATTTACAACAAATATTATAACTTAATTTGATTACATTAGGTACATACCTACTTCCCTACGTTTCGACGGCAACGTTACGGGTTACCTACTGGCAAAACAAACGCAACACTTATTAAGCATATACAGACGTAATGTGTTCGCTACTCTTGTCCAAAGTTCATCCTTAAACCAGTTAGACGAACCGGTAATCACTACATAGTATAAAACAAAGTCGCTTCCTGCTGTCTGTCTGTCCCTATGTATGCTTAGATCTTTAAAACTACGCAACGGATTTTGATGCGGTTTTTAGGGTTCCGTACCAAAAAGGTAAAAAAGGAACCCTTATGGTGCGACTCCGTACGTCTGTTCGTCTGTCCGTCCGTCCGTCTGTCACAACGTTAAATATCTCAGGAACTAGGTACTTATGCTATCTAGTTATTTGAAATTTGGAACAACTGTTAAGAAGGTTAAGACACGTGTATGGAGAATAAAAAAAAATATATACCTACATTTTTATTTTCTGTGTAATGGACGAATATGAGGGGGGTTGAAAATTCAAAGTCTAGAGTGGGGTGTCCATATGAAAGGGCTTGATTAGCGCTTCCTAAAACCATGTTTTTTACGTTTGTTAAATTTTGATTTATTAAGGTCTATGTAGAAAAAAATACAATTCCCCCCCTTCTTATCTCCGAAGTTTCCCGAGCGAAAATTCCGAAATTTTTACATATGATTAAGAGTAAAATAATAATAAAGGAAAAATAAAACTAAAAAACTCACTTTGTAAACCTTCTAGTAGTGTATAGGCCCAGTCATATTTGACCAGAAAAATCGCTAAAATCGCAAGCTAACGGCTAGTTCTGCTTTTTTAATATGTTGTTAGGACCACTACCAGTAATGTTTATCCAAGTTTGCAGCTTCGAAAAACCTGTGCTAGTAAAGGAACCTTACAAAATTTAAAAAGCTGTTATGAAGTCACAGTTAAGAGCCATTTACACCGGTTAAATCTGCAAAACTGATAAAATTAAACATTTAATATCTTGATAACAGTAAGAGTTAAGATACTACTTTCTTGGAGAAATTAATTTTATTTGATCTAAACTATGCCCCCTTGAACGGAAATTGTCATGAACACGTTGTACATATAAACGTTGTATTAACATATAAACCCGTGCGAAGCCGCTAGTGAAAAATAAATGACATGTAATTTTAATACTGCAACTTTTATAGCACCGGAATACTACCTATTACAGATCTGTGTTTTGTTTTTACCAAAATATGTAGTCTCATGTCATGTTTCCGGAAATACGTTAGTGTAGGTACTTTTGTGTTGGTCCCAATTTGGTCCTACTCATGTGTTTATTTATTTAACACCAAATTGACATGTCATGTTTTATTAAACAATTGCTCGAGTGAATAAATTATTATGATTAGGTAGGTAGTTGATTTAATTTTGTAAAAAACGTTTGTACGAAATATAACTATAACTATATTTTCGGCTTACGAAAACATCGTGAGGAAACCGGTCTAATCCCAGCAAGGTCTTAGGTTTTCCCTGTGAGTTGGAAGGTCAAATGACAGTTGCTTTCGTACAATTTGTGCCTACGTCAATTATTTAGGTACCTTACGCTAGAAGGATGAGGATGATGAGTTGATTTAAGTAATTTGGTTGATTCTAATGATTCTAGGCATCACACTCACACATACCTACTAGGGTCATTTCGCCGGTTACGCGACCACCTTCGGTTAGCGACCACCTGAAGGACATGGTTTTTTCAATTGAAGATAACATCAAATCTACACAGCCTATTAAAACAGTTAGCCGTATGCATTATTGTTTGTAGTTATGGAATAGGAAATGACTAAACAAACGAGAAAATATGCTTTCAATTCACCAACTCAGCTAAGTGGTCGCTAACCGGCAAAATGACCCTATATAATTGAGATTACTTGGTTGATTCTAATGATTCTAGCATCACACATACCTACTATTTATATAATTAAATAAATAAATAAATAAATATTACGGGACAATCTTACACAAATCAACCTAGACCCACGGTAAGCTCAATAAGGCTTGTGTTGTGGGTACTAGGCGACGATATATATAATAGATAAATACATATAGATACTTATATACATATATAACATCCATAACCCAGGAACAAATATTCGTGATAAACACACAAATAAATGCCCTGACCGGGATTCGAACCCGGGACCTCCAGCTTCGTAGGCAGAGTCACTACCAACTGGGCTACGGAGGCCGTTAATTGAGATTATTCTTCTTCTTCTTCGTGTCGATGTTCCTCAAATAAGAAATGCCCAATGGGCAGCGGTGTGGACGGCTCTGGCAGTCGCATCCCTCAGGTCGTGTTCCGAGCAGGAGTGTGGGCATGTAGGGCACGCCATCAGGTGCACCATGGTTTGCGGTGCTGTACCGCAAACACATTGGGTTGATTGGCCACGACGCAGTCCCCATCTGGCCATGTCTTCCTTACAACGGCCAACCTGCGATCTGAGTCTATTTAGCGCCCTCCAGATGGGCCATGGCTCCTTGTGGCCGGATGGCAGTTGTTCCGAAGCTAGCACGTCGACGTCGGGCGGAGGGCATCGAGTCCGCAACAACAGGCAGCGAGCATCTGAGGGGTCGATTTGCAGGGGACTAGTGTTCCGCATGAAACTCCTGCGGCTCTTGAGACGGGCAGATGGCGGGTTATGACCGTACAGTGGGTGGCGCTGGTCAGTCTCCTGTTTCCCCTTTTCTACGGCAATTGCCACCTCTCTACGGATTTCAGGAGGGGCGATGCCCGCGAGTGGGTACAGCTTGTTGAGTAGAGTAGGCTTGAGGCATCCGGTGATGGTGCGGCAGGTATCATTGAGTGCAGCAGTCACCAGGCCGGCGTGTGCGGACCGATGCCATACAGGGCAGGCGTACTCTCCCGCAGAAAAGCACAGCGCCAGCCCGGTGGTGCGCACAGCGTGTGCAGATGACCCCCAGAGATTGAGATTATTTAATGTGGCCGACTTTTTATAAAACGTAGAGCGTAGAGAAATTCTTTGTTACAAAAGGTGGTGTAGAAGATTTTTTTTTATATCGTATACTTATACCGACAAAACCAAGCAAATATCAAAAATGGTTACGCGAGATATCTCGGGGACACCTTTTGGCAGCTACATATCCTCGAAATTTTGGGTCTTTTTTGGATTTCTCGCTCGTAAATTCTATACGGTGCATCCTATTTTTTTTAAATTGGGGAAATGCCTTTACGCATCCCGCCCGCCACGGGGAAGGAGTAGGGCGGGTATGACGGACTAGCGAAAAGTTACTTTCTAACAAATTAAAGAACATAACATTTTTAGCCTTTTTAGGGTTCCGTAGCCAAAATGGCAAAAACTAAACGCTTAGTTTAGTCATGTCTGTCCGTCCATCCGTATGTCACAGGCATTTTACTCGAAAACTATAAGGTGTATATTTGAATAAAATTTGGAGGATAGGTGTATTTTGTTAGCCCCTACATAGTTCTGTAATAAAATATTTTTTTTTAGGGGCGCAATGCATGTAACTGCAAGTGAATAAAAAAACATTGTAAGTCCAAGTGTGGCACATCAATCGATAGGCCTTTTCAAATAAATGTCAGGTTTCTCAGCAAGTTTTTCGATTAAGTGAATATAGTCGGAGATAATCGCCCCAAAAGTCCCAAAATTTCGAGGATTTGTAGCTGCCAAAAGTTGTCCCGAGATATCTTGTGTAACCATTTTTGATATTTGCTAGGTTTTGTCGGTATAGGTACACGATATAAAAAAAATCTTCTACACCACATTTTGCAACAAAGAATTACTCTACGCTCTACGTTTTATAAAAAGTCGGCCACATTAAATAATCTCAATCTCTGGGGGTCATCTGCACACGCTGTGCGCACCACCGGGCTGGCGCTGTGCTTTTCTGCGGGAGAGTACGCCTGCCCTGTATGGCATCGGTCCCAGCCACTGAATAGTACGAGTACCTACCCTGCCCCCGGGCAACCGGCATGTACTTGTAGCGATAAACGCAAATCGCGAGTGAGTCGCGCCTGCCTCTACTGAATGGCGTACATTGGAATTACAATTCGTCTACCTCTGCACGGCTATCACAAGACAGCCGCGACATACTCTCGAGCTCTCTCGCACTATCCGTCTCTTTCCAAGTGGTCTAATTAGAGAGAGACGGATAGTGCGAGAGAGCTCGAGAGTATGTCGCGGCCGTCTTGTGATACCCGTGCTGGGGCGGTAGAGTTGCTCTTTGATGCAATTCGATGAACTCAAATAATCACAAGTATAATCATGACGTGCGTGAGTCATCTTTATGTGAGAGAAAGTCATTAATTTACGTTACCTACGCTAGTTCATATTGTTTGTGAATATTACCTAGTACAGTCTAACTCATAAGTAGCTGATCACCTTGATACCTTCGTCACTGCGTCGCTTTCACCAATTAGACAACTTCGTATGGCAGTTTAAACTTCGTGACTTCGACCGTCATCATCATCATCATCATATCAGCCGAAAGACGTAGGACACAGACACATAGGCCTCCCTCAAAGAGTTCCAAATTGACCGGTCCTGTGCCACCCGCATCCAGCGGACTCCCGCGACCTTTACCAGGTCATCAGCCCACCTTGTGGGAGGCCTACCAACGCCGCGCCTTCGGGTACGTGGTCGCCACTCGAGAACCTTTCCGCCCCAACGGCCATCAGTTCTACGTGCAATGTGATGTGCCCAGCCCACTGAAACTTAAGTGAGTTTAGCGATTGGGAGGGCTATATCGGTTACCTTGGTTCTGCTGCGGATAGCCTCATTTCTGATCACTTCGACCGTACCTAACAAAATATAACTTGGAATATGGTAGGTACGTACGTGGTCTTGTATTTTATCAGTCGTCTGTACCGTAACTGGTGTTTTCAGTAAGATAAGAAAAGGTATGTATTGTATAAACCAATAATATTCAAGGCGTGGAGTAAAACACCGATTTATTGATAATGTGCACATTTTTAAGCGTGTTGCATCGGAACATGTTTTGCAGATTAGTTAGGACATAAGCCCATCCTGAACTAATCAAAAACTGATACATTCACTAACATATTTAGATATTTTATTATTTCTTTAACACGTTTACATGACGTTACAGTAAAATACTAATGCATCACGAAACTTATATTAAAGTCCCGTCACATCGTGCCATTCATGTTCGAAACTAAGTGCACGGACAACGTGATCAAAAATATTTAAACACGACCTTTTTGCTAAAGGCAAAAGGTTGCTGAGATATTTTGAACATTCCGAAACGTACAGATATTTATGAATTCGACTGTACCGCCACTAGTAATAATCATCATCATCAAGATGTTCTCTCAAATCACCATCATCAAAATCTTCCGTCTTAATTAAAAGGTAATAGGTATATGAGATGCACTTGGCTTCGGCCCGTGCTTCCCATTACACGAGTATTTAGGTAAATACTGAGAAATTTAAAGAAAAAAATAATAATAATAATTTGGCGTAGGGATGTGTATCGCCCACCAGATTTCTGGTGCAATCAGTCAACGTAAGGCAACTTGTGGCGGGTTGTTAGGGAGTAGCGACCCTACGTACCTGAGTGCTCCTGGGGGTGTCCTGTGGTCAGGCTGAGCCGATCGGGTGGATGGTTGGACAGGCCCCCCACCTCTGGCTTGCCTTAACTGGCTGTCCAGAGTGGAGTCGCAAGAGCTGTTGCTCGAGGGTAGATGTGGACACCTAAGTGGCGAGTTGGCTATATGTTTAAAGTCCAGTGCCACCTCTCTACCCCCCCCCCCCCCCCCCCCCAGCCTCTCTGACTGGTGTTGCCCTTAGGCCATTTTTTAATGTCGCTATTAATAGGGGCCCATCTAGCAGTTGGCGAGTCACCGTCTGCCAGAGATAAAAAATGAGACAGTTTATTAGGCAGGCGTCCGATGTTTCACCCAATAGCCCAGCCACTAGTCCATCATTTTCACCCAATAACCCGTTTTCTTTAGATTCCATCAACCAGCAATAGTCCCTATACATCCCAGCGGGTGCTGTCTCTGTGTGCGTCCCATGACACGGGCAGGGACAGCATCCGCTCGGTGTACTCCTTGAATTTTATTAAATTGTCAAAAGGGCCTCTACGTGTTGCCTCAGTTGGTACTTTGTAGGTACCTAGCCTCACGCATGCCTCCCAAAGGTCCGGGACATCATTGTCCCGTGAGCGGGAAAAATAATAATAATAAAGCCATTTATTTCCAATAGACATTGGTTTCTAACAACATGCATTTTATATTTATAACATTATATTACATTCCTTCATTCTATTGAATACATTATATTTATTATTTCTATCTTAGATTGTAGTAATACCTAGTGTTACACATGCTACTCGTACTTCAATTTAACGTAAAGTTTTACGTAGATACATAAGTTATTTTTCATAAATTTAATTTAATTTATATTTTTTTAAGTTAATTTCAATTTATATATATATATATATAAAAAAAAAAAAAAATCAAAATAATTTATTTCAGTAACTTATAAATACGTATACAAGTATCTGTGCTGGTGCCTCTTTTTAAGTATATAATATACTTGTGCTAAGAAGATCACCGCTCTTCCACATGTTGTGACTTAGGTGTAGGCATAACTTAAAATATAATGTATATAATAAGTAAACATTTCATATTATACTATGTGGTAAGTGTGTGTGTGTGTGTGTGTGTGTGTGTGAGAGTGTGTGTGTCTGTGTGTATCACATTTAATATACAGGTCTCTGAAGTAAATTTTCAATATCAAAATAGCTTTTGGTTTTTAACCATACTGTTAACTTAGATTTACACTCATGCGTGGTGGAGGAATACATATCTATGTGCTTATTTATAAGATTATACAGGTTAGCAGATTGTGCTGCTTGTTGTCTCCTTGCAAATGCAGATTTCACTGTGGGAGTGTGGATAACTTTAGTTCTTTTCCTACGTGTACTTGTTGTTTCCGGTGTATATGTGGTTGTCTTGTGTGTCTTTATGATAAGGCTAAATATATATAATTTTCTTACAGATAATAAGTCACAGAGTGTATAAAGTTTGTTTGTGGAAAATCTGTACGGTTTGAAAAACATCACTTTTAGAAGTGCCCTTTGAGCTCTCTCAAGCTCAAGAAATTTGGTCTTAGTTGCACCACCCCCATATAGGGATACAATACGCAAGGACTGACTGGGCCAGTGATATGTAAACTTGATTTAGTACGGTCTTCGTTACTACGTGCCTAAGATTTTTAAAGACCCAGATAAGTTTACGAATTCTGCCCATAATACTCTCAGTGTGCAAGTGCCAGGTGAGTCGTTGGTCGACCATAACCCCCAGGTATCTAGTGGATTCTACCTTCTCGATGGCTGGGCAGGCACAGATGGTTTGCGTGTTGTGGCAAGTATGGATCCTGATTGAGAAGTCTGTGTCTGGTTGCGTACGATTATAGTTTGTGAAGCAAACGTAGTTAGTTTTAGTTGTGTTAAGGGTAAGAAGATTTGTTTGTAGCCATCCGGCAATTTTTGTGAGGCCACTTTCTGCGGATAGGCGCACTTCCTCCCATGTATCCCCTGAGAATACCACAGCAGTGTCGTCAGCATATGTGAAAACGGTTCCCGCCTCAATACGCATGTTACATAGCTGATTAATCTAAATAAGGAAGAGTGTAGGGCCTAGAACACTACCCTGTGGTACTCCGTAGGATATAGCGCGTTCATCACTGATATGATTTCCCAATTTGACCTTTTGGGTCCTATTTCGAAGATAGCTACTAAATAGACACAAAGAAGCACCCCTTATACCAATCTTCTCCAGGGTGTTGACAAGGATGGGGACAGAAACGGTGTCGAAAGCTTTTTTGAGATCCAGAAACACAGATAAACATTTTTTATTACCGTCCACTTTACTAGTTATTAGTGAGGTAAGAGCAGTAACAGCATCTTCTGTCGAGATACCCTTTCTAAACCCGTACTGTGCCATCGATAACAGATTAAATTTATTTAAGTAATTGACCAGCCTTGTGTTTATCAGTTTCTCTAGAATCTTAGAAATGGAGGGTAGCACCGATATAGGTCTATAATTAGACACGTCATCTCTGCTCCCACTCTTGTACACCGGAGTAATCACGGCTTGTTTTAGAACATCAGGAAAAACCCCTTGATGGAAACACAATTTTTTTTTTTTATATATATATTTATATATATATATATATATATTATTGTATTTTTTTTTCTATTAATCTATTGGGCTGTCCATTTGCGGACATAGGCCTCCTCCCTCCTGTTCCATTCCTCTCTATCGGCAGCTACTCGGGGCCAGCGGCGCTACCACGAACTTCGAATCTCGAACTTCGTATATCTCCGTCACTGTCGCTCGAGTACCATAAACCATAAGTGCGATAGAGACGGAGATATACGAAGTTCGAGATTCGAAGTTCGTGGTTATAGCTCAGGTGACCCCGGCCTCGGCGACGATGTCGTCTCGCCAGCGACCGCGCTAGTAGATAGGCTAATATTATTTAGGTATATGATGATTTGTACAGTCAGCCAAGAAAGTGGTTTCCAACTTTTGAACCTTAATTTACTAATAGTAGAGTCAAAAAGTGGTAAACCAATTTCTTGGCTTTCCTACTGTACAATACCTTTTGTCTACAGATGCGAAGCTACTACGAAACAACGAAAACATTGCATAAGTTACGAATAACATTAGTCAACATTAACGTAATAAATTTTACGTCATACCTGGCCATAAAGTAGGAATTACCGCACGCTATGCGTGCGGAAAACCCCACTTCCTGGCCAGATAGAGACGTAAAATGTTGTACTCACCACGGGCGGTAATAAAGAAAGCCTCATAGCGCATATTTATCGCCCTTGCCTTCGGCTCGGGCGTCAAATACCTGCGATCTGAGACATTCTTTGTTTAACCGCCCTAGGTAAGTAATGTACTATAATCTCACAGGTCGCCTTGCTGGATGTTTCACGCGCAAGCTAAGAATAGCCACTAATCACGAAATGTACAGTACGGTGAGATTTATTGAATCGTCCCGAAATTAACATTTAATCCCGTACGTTAAAAAATATCTGTTGGTACGTTCATAATTAGATGTTTACCTAACTTAACGCATTCTAGTGATTTAACCCTTTTCGATTATGTATATCACAGCATACACATTTATTGGTGCTCAGTTTGTATTTTTTTGCTCTGCAAGGTGCAAACGAGGCTTGAACTCACGATTTTTTTAATTTGGTTTTAGAACTCGTATTCTATAGGTTCCTACTCATTTTAAGTTTGCAAATGGCTATAAGAATGATTATCTAGTATCTACTTAAGTCTGTAACTTCCCCCACATAAAAAAACTACTTAATGAAATATTAAATAATAATAATAAAAATAATATTGGCCACCTGATCTTCTACTACTACGTTATTCCGAACAACCCAAATTCTTTTATGTGTAGCAAATTGGACCTTGACTCCTCTCTATCTATCTACCTACTCCTTCGTTCACCTACTGCATCCTAATTCAAAATAATGTACCTGTCAAATCAATTAATATAAATATTTTATATGTTTTTGTTAAATTACACCAACCTCCTATTAATCATTCGGATAAGCAAGATCGTAGCTCTTAGATTTTCTATTATCTTGATTATTTTGACACCTTAAACACACTAATATTCAACCTATGTATCCATATTTTGAACAAAGTCTTAGCGACGGGTTGTGTGGTAATCTTTTACTCACACAAAGCTACTTTCTTGCTTAGGATGGAGTATGAATGATCCTACCTTATTTACCTGCCTAGTTACCTCATGAGTTTAAGACTCTACGAGCGAATCTACCAGTATTTCGTACCTGACGGTTTGAATAAGAAGAAATACCGAAACAAACTCAGACAAACCTCTTTATTTTAATATTGCTGTGTTATAAACTTAACAATACAGGCAATATAACGCCTATTTCTCTATATATTTGCCTTTATATCGTAGGCATTTGAAATATCGAATTTATTGTAATCGAATGTGTATTCCACAAATAGTTATGTACGAAATAGCTAGTAGTTATAAGGGTATTATTTCGCCCGTAACTACATTCATCAGCGATCTGCTCTGCCTGTCACTGGTCCCTATAACAGTTTTGCTTCTTTCTCCGAAACCAAACTGTTTCCCTAACCAAATAAAATATAAAATTATATTACCATACCTGAATGCCACATTCAACTACATAAACTTTACATTTCTCCTCAATTAAGACCAACCATTAATTTCTCTACTCATAATTATCAAATGAATCCTACAAATAAATGTTATTGGATGAATAAACCTTGTTTCCTAAGTCCCTATTACCACGTATGAATTCATACCTAATCCTACCTACCGCTAGACCTTAGGCTTATGCAAAACTCCCATCATTACTTTTATTAGTGTTATGTGATGTGTAGGCATTTGAAATATCGAATTTATTGTAATCGAATGTGTATTCCACAAATAGTTATGTACGAAATAGCTAGTAGTTATAAGGGTATTATTTCGCCCGTAACTACATTCATCAGCGATCTGCTCTGCCTGTCACTGGTCCCTATAACAGTTTTGCTTCTTTCTCCGAAACCAAACTGTTTCCCTAACCAAATAAAATATGAAATTATATTACCATACCTGAATGCCACATTCAACTACATAAACTCTACATTTCTCCTCAATTAAGACCAACCATTAATTTCTCTACTCATAATTATCAAATTAATCCTACAAATAAATGTTATTGGATGAATAATCCTTGTTTCCTAAGTCCCTATTACCACGTATGAATTTATTCCTAATCCTACCTTCCACTAGTCCCTAAACTATTGTATGCAAAACTCCCATCATTACTTTTATTAGTGTTATGTGATGTGTAAAACCTAAGCTAGGGATCTACGCTGTAAATCGTTCGGCAGGCTAATCCGAGAAGGCAACCTATAGCCGGTGTAATGTACATTTCACAACGGTCCGTGGACAAGGTTCTGTGAAATGCACTCCCTATCGCGTGTGTATAACATATAAATATATATTCAATAAAAGACCCAAGCCTTAAGCACACACAAAACCTTAACGAGTGAATAAATTCAAGCGGTCGACTTATTTTAAATTGCGACCTCTCGCTTCAGTCCTGCGGCAAACCTTAAGCCAAGGAAGAGGCCCATTTATGATAGGCTACACCATCTATGCAAATAAAGGAGACGGTGCCAGGTATCTCTGAGCCTGGCCTACTTCTAACAGGATCCCATTGTATACGCTGTTGGCACCGTTAGGGAGCGTGTACAATGTTAGATTGACATCCAATCAAGGCATTGATCTGGTTCGAAATATTAATAAAACTTTCCAAAATAAACTCAAAATCTAATAAGAATCGAAATAGTTCAATACTATGTAAAATAATCACACAATATTGAACCTTCTCGCCTTCACAATAAAGTATCTATGAATGTTTACGTTACGAATTTAGGCTCGATCCAGTTTCAACGTCAATCCAAAATATAGCTAAAGAACGAATGGCTTGAAAGTATCAGTCAAGATTCTCCTAACCCCATTAAAACACTAATTTAAATTAAAGCAAACTCCATCAAACTATTATACTTTAAACCAATTAACTCTAGTCAAAAATAATCACTATTAACCACTCTTATTTGAACACAAAGTAATAACAGCAAGAGATTCACTAAAAATCAACTTCACAATAAACTTTAAAATTTACACTATTTAATTGAGATTAAACCACCAAATTAAGTATGTAAGTACAATAAATATTTACGAATTGAATTCTCCCTTTAAATTACCATATGTTGTGTCTGATCAAAGACTAAACCAGCGCAATCGAATATTAGCACAATCCATGCCCAGACACAACCTAGGTGTGGGCGACAGAATGTAGTTTGTGAAATGTAGGACCTACGGGCCACGAAGAGAAAGGGTGTTGTATAGTATGTGAACGATAAGGCCTACGGGCCACGAAGAGAGAGGATGTGTAATTATAATTCCTTCACATAAGGACGGCAATTGTGCCCAGATTAAGCCCATAAAGCAAACGGCTCATATAAGAAGCGCGTAATTTATTTAGGACCTAAGTACCATAAGTACAGACGAAGAAAATAGCTTAAAGTAAAGATAAAGGTACCAGGTACCTCCAGTAATTATTTCATAAAGATCGATAGAGGGAGAACCCCTGATAATTGAGGGAGAGACAGCCAAATTATTTGTAAAGAAACCAACTTGAGACTATATCCCGATCTAGTCCGTCAACAAGGGACATCGGTAACTAGAGTTACATAAAATGTGAAATAAAAATGTACACTACGTATGCATAGAGTTTTATTGCATATTATGGTGCAAGAATGGTCAAGGTTCAGGTTGATTTCTCTGATTGGCTAAAAAGACGGGAGCAAAGTCAAACTTATGCTACCACGTTAATGTAAATGTGAAAATTGACGGTCTCACCCGGCCATATCTTCGTAACCAGATAAGGTACGAAAGCAATTAGGATATCATTAGAAAAGTAACGTAAATGCCCTTACGTATGTATACTCACTTTTGATAATCAATGTTAATTAAAGCCACTAGGGCCTGGCAAAGCCATTTCATGTTACCAAACTTAATAATTTTACGTAAATATCGATTTTCCCAATTTAAACGGGAAAAGCAGGAAAACTAGTAGATATTGTAATGTATAGCTCAGAAATAGTTCTTTTGAAGGAAAATATGTAAAAACCCTTAAGGTTTCCCTGAAAACCAGGAAAACGTAAAAACTAGCTTTTCCATAGTAAAAGTGGGCGAGGTCTTCAAAATTATATCCCCACCACTTTTAATGCCTTAGGGGTATAAAAGAGGCTATAATCGCCGGATAAAATTGTGTTCGCTCAGCCCCACCAGTGGGAGCTCCTAGGAAGAAGAAGAAAGGAAGAAGTAGGGAAATTGTGATAGGAAGTAGGAAATTGTGATAGGGAAAGTTTAATCAGTAAATCAAAATCAAATCAATCAAAATCAATTATTTATTCTGCAAATAGGCCACAAGGGCACTTTTACATGTCAAATGGTGTTCTACAATATAATATTAATAATCTTACACAATAATCATTTTAAAATTGCAGATTTTAACTAATTAGTACCTAAATGGTTACAAACTAAATGTCACTGAATGAAAACTAGAACAATCCAAAATTGTAAAATATTATCAAATACATTTGATATAAGGTCTGTATCAGAATTAACAATAAGTTTATGATATAATTTAGTACCCCAGAGATGTATAATGTCTCTGAGCATCCAAATACAATTAATAATTATTCTAATGTTCTTGTAGAGATGTATACTGTCCCTAAGCGTTAAAACAGAAAAAAAAGGATCATTAATGTAATATTGTCAGAGATGTACAGGGTCAATAACAATAAAACGTGTCAAGAACAGAATGATGTCTCTCGTCAAAATAATGATAATAACACTAGTATTTAGGTAGTTACTATGCCCTTGCAAGCATGAACAGACCGGACTCCACAAACAGCACCCGATCACGAGTATGACGCATATCTCAGCCATCGCCTCCCTCAACCATATGTTAGGGAAGGTGGCGACCCGATCAACGACGCCACCGTAAGCAAAGCCCTTTAAGCGAGCATGACATATTCAAGCCACACTGGACATTGATAATAGCAAAGATTAAAGCTACTTGTTCGGCGAGAAAAAGCATTACGTGCTCTCATGTTACATAAAACGGAACAGCTATTTCCGGTACTTATAATAATTACAAAGGTAATACGCCAAGACAATCATACTCGAAGGTATATTAATTCTAATACAATTTGACTGCTACTGGCTTAAAGGCATTTTTGTCGTTTATGAAATCGTTGACATTATAATACGCCTTGCTTAGCAAATATTTTTTTATATGAGACTTAAATTTACTTAACGGCAAATTAACAATTTCGGTAGGTATTTTATTGTAAAAACGTATACAGTAGTTTGTGTCTCATTATTTTATTATACCGTTTCATTTATTTTTCGCCAAGTATTATTTTATCGTCACCCCCACCCCATCCTTCATTAGTGCAGCTCAGTCTGCGGGATTAGTGCTCCCCTAGAGCACCTGCGCTATCAGAGCGCGTTACGGCCGTTTAAAAACACGCTGAGCGGTTCAACCGCCGCGGTTCACCCGCCGCGGTTGAAACGCGCGGTTCGCCCGCCGCGGTTTTTAAACGCCCTTTGTTAGGTGACTGTGAGGTCGCGAAGGTCAAACCCAGGCCTGTCGCACATCGACCACGTCGGCGCCACGCGTCGTTCACACTAGGTATCCTAGATTGAGACCTTTCTTCCTTCGACAGAGATCCCCGACCGATACCCTCAAGCTCCAATATTTGAATGTCCAGCCCCACGCTTCCCCGTCTAAACATCAGCTCTGAAAACACTCCCCCCAACCCCCGCACAATCGGCGCGGCGTCTGAAACTAGTTGACAAATTACCAATTAAATATAATCACGTCTATTTTAAACTCTATTCCCTTTATTAAATACGACCCAATACAAAACCATAGTTAAATTTGTACAAAAACAATCTCACGCTTTACCTACAATCCCTACGAATGACCACTTGAGGTTTTTTCGTCCAGCCGTTTTTGCCGTCTTAGTCCAAGCGAACCTATTCGGCCATTTCCATATTCCCATAAGGATAGTGTTGAAATTGGCTTACATTATTATTTGATCTCCTCAGATTCAACTGTAAAGGTAAATTGGCGCCATTAATTTATTACCTCGGTACTCGAAACTAATACAGTCATCTACTATAGCTCTCCCATTAAGAATGCGTATGTTAGAACAATATGTGAATGTAGAAAAGCCCGTTACTACTTTGTAATAAGATTCATTTTTGAATAAAATACATTTGCTTTCCACGATTACAGTAACAAATTAAGTTTGCATTGTAATAAATTTTAACCACTCAAGACATGTGTGAAATATTATTCTCTAGAATGCGTCGATAGTTAAAATCGATAAATATTAAGTTTTTTTTGCTATGCGTAAACGTTGGTTTACCTATGTTTTATTATATTTTAATCCCTGTTGTATTGAATTATTACCTCATTTAGCATTCATTAAAAACTATAGATAAACGAGATCTACTTAGTCATAGTTCGAGTTACAAGTCCACAAGCTATATATTGTAACTGATATCTGCACGAAAAGTGAACCATCGGTGCGATAATAGTACATTGTGATACAAGTGAGCTATGTTGACCATTACACCAGAGGCGGAATTATCACGCGAACCGCAGGTGAGCGTGATAAGAGAGCCGAGGATGTAATTATCAAAGCTCACGCGTTTCATACGACGTTTTTCAACACATTTGCGAGTAAATAATCCTTTTCATAAAATGAAAATGTTACTGGCTCCTAAGCTATTTCCTTTAGTTATTGATGACAACAGGTTTTTACTCACATAATCTACTTAAGTCCACAAGCTATATATTGTAACTGATATCTGCACGAAAAGTGAACCATCGGTGCGATAATAGTACATTGTGATACAAGTGAGCTATGTTGATCATTACATCAGAGGCGGAATTATCACGCGAACCGCAGGTGAGCGTGATAAGAGAGCCGAGGATGTAATTATCAAAGCTCACGCGTTTCATACGACGTTTTTCAACACATTTGCGAGTAAATAATCCTTTTCATAAAATGAAAATGTTACTGGCTCCTAAGCTATTTCCTTTAGTTATTGATGACAACAGGTTTTTACTCACATAACTGTACATCTCCAAGAATTTCCAGTGGCGTCAATTCTATTTATCACTTTTCTATTCATAGACGGAGAGCTGAGGGACCAAAACTGCAACCGTTTTATAAAGGCTGATATTTTAATATTAGGTCATTAATAGGTCGAACATCAATAAGCCTGCCGTCAGTCAGCCAGTTTTTGGGACAACTGGCCTGGGTGTGGTTCCGAACTTGTTAAAAAAACGCCTACGTCGCAACTGTTTTATACAATCTGAAAATTTGTCTGTGGATAGTAAGACAACTAACAAACTATGCGGACATAGGACATAGTCAGTCTGCAGGATATTGGGACAACACGCGTCAGCAGCCCGCTAAACCCGTCAAAAAAAATTGGTTGGTGAAAGTGTTTTATAAAATTAAAAAAAAATCGTGCAAGTAGTTTATAGTACCCGAAACAAGACTAACATAGTCAGCCCAAAGTTTTATGGACCATACGCCGTCAGCAGTCAATAGAACGGCGCGGCGCGCCGAACGATTAATTTATATAGCGTGCTTTATGGCGCGGACTCAGTTGTTTAATATTACAATACAATAATGAAAAGATATTTACTAGGTAATAATTGTAATAAAATACGATAAAAATATAATATACAGGGTGTCCGGTAAATAATGGACAACCTTCTAACCACTAATAGGGCACCTTAGACTGGTCCAGAAAATCGACTTTGAGGTTTTGTAAAAGTCCCCTGGTTTTCGAGATATTCGCACTTGTTTTTCGAAGAGCGAATTGTACCAAAACAAGGTGTTTAAAAGTGAACATTTATAGCAACCTCTTTATTTGTAAAGATGTAAATGGCATGTGTTATACCATTTTAGAATCAGTACCTATTAGATAAACTATTTTTCAGGAAGTTGGCCACTCTGGTCCTCATACTTTTTTTTTCACCATTAGCAATCAAACTTGTAGAACATTTGAAAGAAAAATGTGATTTTATTAATTAAGACCTAATTAAACAGAAATCGGTCTGGCCACCATAAAACTCTAATACACGTTCATTAGCTACACTGTTAGATAATTATTTCCGAGAATTATTAACGTCCAGGTCATTAAAGTAAAATAAGGTGCAAGTAGTGCACCTTAATTCACTTGCATGACGCGCTGCAAAAAGTACGGTGATATTAAGATAATAATATATATATATATTTTGCGGACAATCTTACACAAATCGACCTAGTCCCAAACTAAGCAAAGCTTGTACTATGGGTACTAGACGAAGATAAACATACTTATATAGAAATAGATAAATAAATACTTAAATACATAGACGACATCCATGACTCAGGAACAAATATTCGTGCTCATCACACAAATAAATGCCCTTACCGGGATTCGAACACAGGACCTCTTGCTTCGTAGGCAGGGTCACTACCAACAAGGCTAAAGTGGTCGTCGTAAGATAGATTCTGATTTGGATATGATGACCTTGGGTTTGCAGGACGCCACGCATCTAGGTTGGCAAAAGCTACTTTGCTTTTTGCTACTATGCGTAGTCTCATACATCCATCATTTCAATAGCCGGCTATGCCCATTTATCCGGCACACTCCGCCCGCGCCTACTTCACAGCTCTTTACTTCTCTACAGGCTTGCTCTCTGGCATCAGTTTCATATTCAGATTATTATTGTTAGTAACAGATTTTTTCTCCGTGAACAAAATATAGCAGACTGTTTAATAAGTATTATAAATAAAGTATTGATCTTCAAATTTTTCTGAATATAAAACCATTTTGCGGTTGAGCGCGCTATATAAATTAAGCGTTCGGCGCGCCGTTCTATTGACTGCTGACGGCGTATGTTTTTATGTAATTATTTTTCTCAAACTTGCAATGAAATGTTGTCATGACTTACTTCAAATTAGGTCCGGAAATACTACGTATCCGGTGCGACTAGTGAAGATGATATGTAAAGGAATTTCATACAACCTTACACACCTAGGCCTGCAAAGCAACCGTCTTTTGTTTATAAACGTCAAATTGTGACAGAACGTCTTGGCATTCAATCACCAAAAAAAAAAAAAGATTAGGACTAATGTCAATGTCACCGGGTAAAACGTTGCTTCAAACAGGTTAAAAAAAAGTTAGGCGCGTAAATTGAAAAAAGTTTTTTTTTCTTGTTGGCCGGATTTGTCAATAGTTCGTAGTTATTTTGAAACTTTCTAATAAAAGCCATCGATTTCGAAATGAGTTCGGACGAAAATGATATGGAATTGAACTCCGGAATTGCGAGCAGAAGTAGCCATGAATAATTTACTACAGTAGACGGCAAACTTCGTGCGCAAATGACCTTGCCTGCGCAAAGGCGAATTGTACGGGCAAGCTGCCCCCCCACTTCCCCTCATTTGCGCACGAAGTTTGCCGTCTACTGTACCCCCGAAATCAAAAGTTAGGTACATGACGGCGTATGAAAATTTCATAAAAAATATAAGTATTTTCTTTGTTGTATATATAGTTAGTCTCGTCTATATAGTTAGATATAAGTTCATGTAACTATAAACTAATACTAAATTTAGGAAATAAGCGGAATATTTGTTAGTAACAAATGTGACAGCACTGACAGCTATCAGTAACGTATTATTTAGTTGTACGAATAAAACAAATTGACTATTTTTTATTTCATTGCAAGTTTGAGAAAAGCACTATACAAATCTCGGCCAGAAACGGGGTTGCCGGCCGCGTATCCCTATCTATATCTACTTGGCCTGCAACCCTTCGTTTCCCGGCCTCTATAGTAATGTACTATTTTAACACTCTTTCTTGTAACGTGGGCAACGTGGCGCTTAATACCATCGCTTTTAGGTGAATCATTCCAGGATATTAAACACGTGTGTTTTATAGCATTACCGCACTCGTGTTTTAATTTGACATATATTATAATTAACATAAATAACATAGTATGAATTTCACAGTGTCTTGGTGTCTAAGTATGCCGATGACGATTAAGATTTGTTTGTACCTCTCAGCGAGCCGTATGTAAATGTGCATTTAATTTTTTTTTTAATTTCGCCAAATAATTATATCTAGAATTCTGGATGAAAAAATCTAGAACCTGCTTGTGAATAAATAAACAATAGGTACTACATTTTATATCAGATATGCAAAAAATCATTTTCTAAAATTATTCGCTTTTTAGCGTTCCGTACTCAAAGAGTAAAACGGGACTCTATTACTAAGACTCCGCTGTCCGTCCGTCTGTCTGTCACCAGGCTGTATCTCACTGATACCGTGATAGTTCCAGTTGAAATTTTCACAGATGATGTATTTCTGTTGCCGCTATAACAGCAAATACTAAAAACAAAATAAAATACATATTTTTATTGATAATGGTACGGAACCCTTCGTGCGCGAGTCCGACTCGCACTTGGCTTGAATTTGTATTAAACATAAAAATACTCATTTTAAAGTTGCCTCTTTAGGGATTAGGATTGTTTTATGCTTTGCACGTAGCGCAATGTAGCGCAAAGCGATTTATTATATTATTAATTATTATCCACGAATGTTTCAGAATTAACTTAAATGATCTTGTCGACTAACCACCTCTGTGAACCTGGCGCCCCACCTTCACCGATATTTTTTGTTTTTTTTTTCCTGAGAGTATTTCGTTTGTAGTTGATTGTTGTGAAAAGCATTTCGTTTGTAGTTGCACGAAAAAAAAATGGGAGGCCCTGAAAAATTACCCAGCCCCCCACTTTAGAAAAACTAAATTTTGGCGTTTGATGATGATGGAAATGCTTTTCACTACAATCAACTGCAAACGATTCTGAACAAGATGCAATTGCCAAAGTATTTTTTTTAAAGGGGGGGGGGCTCGGTACTTTTTCAGGGCCCTCCCATTTTTTTTCCGTGTAACTACAAACGAAATGCTTTTCACTACAACCAACTACAAACGATTTTGAACAAGATTCAAACGCCAAAATTTAGTTTTTCTAAGGTATTTTTTCAGGGCCTCCCATTTTTTTTTCGTGCAACTACAAACGAAATGCTTTTCACTACAATCAACTACAAACGAAATACTCTCAGGAAAAAAAAACAAAAAATATCGGTGAAGGTGGGGCCAGGTTCACAGAGGTCTCGTACCCGTAACTGTAGACTGTAGGTATAGGTATGTATCGCTGTGTACTATTATTATCTAGGTAAGGTTATAAATGGAGACACGCTGGAGATTGCACTAATATACTCGAAGACCTAATTAAACCTAACCTAATAGGTTCTGCAAAACGGAATTTACTTAGGTATACGCATCTTATTATTACTTAGGCATAAACATTATTACATTTTCTAAAATAAAACTAGATAATAGATATAAGTATAAATAAATTAATAATAGTTAGTTACATTAATCTTAATCTACCTAAGGAAGAGCAGTGTCTCCCAACACAGGCAATCTTTTGCTTACAAGGAGACTCCATCCCCTGGGTCAATTACCTCAAGTATTTAATGTAATAAATAATACATTTTGTATTTTGTACTGGTATTCGAGGCAGAGCTAAATTTAAAACCGCAGTTTATGACGTTTATCTTAACTATTAGCGGACTGACTAATGGTTTAACTATGAGAGATTGATAATTAATTAATTAATACTAATTAATTAACTACAAAATAATTGTAGGTACAGTCAGGTCAGCTGCAGACTGCAGAGTACACCACCACGGAAGATTATATGCAGAGGGGGGTCAAGTTTCTCTGAAGCTATAATGAGAATAACGTACGAGTTATAGTCGTTAAAGTGGCTCATATTCACAATTAGGTTCTACTTAGTTGTCTTTGGCTGATAAAACAAACAATGAGAACAAAGTTATTGATTAGAACCAAGTTATTTGAGGATGATAGCATTTTCTTTGGACAGCAAATGAAAATGCCGCAGTGAGCCATGCGCTATGAAGATATTATCATCTGTATGCGTCAGTATGTATTTTATCGGTCACAGCTACGCCAAAACCAGGCGGTGTTTAGATAACCAATTGCTATGGCATTTTATGGGTTAGGTGTATACCCTCAGAGAATTCAGAGATACGGTTTTATCTGAGCAAAATAAAGTGATAGCATAGAATAAGTAATAGGTGATAGTGATATTGTAACGAGTATACGCATATAGTAGTAGCTTATGTTAGAGTTTGATAATTACGCTAAAAGTAACTAGGTAGTACCTATTTAAGTACTTAAGTAGATACATATAGGTACACATTGTAAATTAATATTAAACGGGTCGATTTTTGTTTTCAGTTAGATACGTAGTGATCGTTTTTAGGGTTCCGTACCTAAAGGGTAAAACGGGAGACTCCGCTGTCCGTCTGTCTGTCTGTCTGTCCGTCACCAGGCTGTATCTCATGAACCGTGATAGTTAGACATACAACAAACGTGATTTTTTGCTGTTTTTATAGATAATGGTACGGAACCCTTCGTGCGCGAGTCGGACTCGCACTTGGCCGGTGTTTTTCTTTAAGCCTTTCCATCATTGATTTAGTATATGTAACTAGATACACAATCAGCCGAAAAAAATGGCAGTCCAAAAGAACCGGCTGATGGAATTGGCCGGCTCTTTTGCGTTTAGTCTGGTTTAGACCGTGAGACTTGTTGGTTTTCAGATATGTCTAAATGTTCAGACAAAAACTGCGTAAATACCAACAAAAAAACAAGAAAAAAAGATGGGATATACCTATTTATTCCAGTAAGTTCTCTTGATAACGTAACGAAATTTGTGTAAACTCGTTGTAATTGAATAGTTTTAAACATGTTTTAAATAATTAGTTTTGTTAGTTCAAATGACATACGTCGCAGAACATACATCTAAGGAGTCGGTATTAGATATTTTTTGTATGACGTTGTTTCCTACGTTATATGGATTTCATATTTAGGATTTCCAAGAAATCCTCAGCGACATGCAAAATGGGCTGCAGTCATAGCACGCGACAGTCCAGACGATTTATTTAAACCAAACGACTTTAAAATAAAAAGCGAAGTAAAACATCAATATGTTACACTCGTCTGTGAGCTGTATACTTGCTACACGATATAAAATAAATGTAAAATCTTTAAGACATATCCCATTAAGGACACACCCGTTTAGCGGACATGATTATAACACCTAAAAGAAGAACAATAAAGAACTTACTATTCTAATCTATTCTACTCTATTCGCGCGTCGTTTGTTCGACTCATTTTCCTGCTTCGGATAATATATACGACAAAAAATGGATTAAACAACCAACTAAAACTGTCACACCTGTCATGGAAAGAAATGGACTAACGAGTCCATTTGTTTCCATTACATATTTTAATTGCAATTCTTTCCAATAATTTGTCAGGCAAAATTAATTAGTTTAAATGGATCCAGTTTATAAAACAAACAAAATACAGCAAAACAAGTTTTGTATGAAAAACTTAAATTTGCTGTATTTTTTTACTACTGAAGCTACATATTTAAACTAATTAAAGACCTGGCCCCGTAGCGTGGATGGCGTTATCACGCGATAAGTGATAGGATAAGCACGTCGTCTCATTCTATCGAACGGTGTCAGCCAGGGACGGCATCTCTATCCTATCACTTATTACGTTTGGACTGGTTACGTAATGGACGGTAATCGGTAATGGACGGTATTCTAAGTACAAAGTTTTAGAGCAAACTAGCTAGTCGTTTTAAAATGAGAGAGTAATTACGTTTGTATGGAGAATTGAGCTTACTGCAGACTCTTAATTTACTATAATATAATTGTATAATCCAATCACATCATTTGGAAATTTGAAACTGTTTATTCCCGACTTGTAAAATAAAGAAACCTGATTTATGTGTGAGATTGGTCTTTCTGTTTAAATTCCTACATGAAATATTGTTAAAATAATTTTATAACGCGACTCCATTCATTCGCTATTTAGTTTTGACGTGAGCAGCAGTTAAGTCACATTATGATAAAATCTATTGAGATTGAGAAACTAAAAAGTATTTTATATTTGTTGATGTTGATTTGCTAATATGGTGCTTAAAGCCTAAAAAACTGAGTTCTTTTTTTTATGACACATGTATCTTGATGCAGGTTACCTATAAGTTAACGCTATTAGCAACTACTGAAATATAGCTAGAGTTGTCATTTTGGGGCACATTTCTAGACATTTTTGTTCGGCATTGTGAATCTATTTACTTTATGGTACGTCAATGCTTTCCATTATCTAAGTTTATTAAACTAAACTATGCTTGTTTGCAATAGCACAAAAATCACAAAACGTCACTACTTAGGTTCTCGTAAGTATTAGTTAATTATAAGCAGACAAAGATCGTATCTTTAAATTCGATGGTGATTAGAGTCCTATAGATAAATACTAACTTGTCAGGGAGGACTGCCCTATAGTGTTTACGTATGGTAAGTATAGCGGGAAAGGTAGCGTACCTACCCATGATTATCAAGTGGCAGGTCTACAAAGGCGGTCAGATAACGGGTCGACCATGGCTTTGTTTGGAGCGGGTAAGTAGACCTCGCGTGCCTACTGGACATTGCGCTGTTAACGAATATGAAGGAAAACCGAGCGAAATAGGTAGGTATAATAGTCATGGCGCGATTAAGGAAAATGCGCGCCAACTTTTGCCATAAAAAATTTAAGAAATTATTTGAGACTTTTGGAATATTATGTACTTACTCCTATATTCTATTAGGTACGACAGAGGTTAAATGTTTTTTTTTTGGTAGAGTTAAATTAAACGCTGGAATGAGAATAGGTTATGAAGATAACATGCTCTAATTTCTACGCTAGTGGCGAGGGTTGCTTGCATTGCATGTGCTACTTAATACTAGGTGCAAGATCGATAATTTAAAAGGCCATATATGTAGATTGTAGACCGACCCAGTCTACGCAGTGCCATACATTAAACGTAGTGTGAAAAAAACCTCACCTCATAAACAATGTTTCACGAATTTCAGGATTATAAATAGATCTCAATGTTTACACGTATTTATTAACACTATTAAGTCACCAATAATATTTCTGGACACTATAGAACGAGCACTTATTTTTAATAGGAATGTTTCGGTCAAAATCGAGTCGGTACGACTATGTTTAGCGATCGCGACCCTGCTAAGGTCGTTTGGAGACGGAACCGCGTTACGACCGGTGCGGTGCCCCGCGAGTACGGCAGCCAACTGGCGCCGTGCCCGCGCCTAACACGCGCGTTCATGATACTCAAGGTGTAAAGTTCATCTCTACGAGGGACGTAGAGCTTGGAGCATCCCATCATATTTAAGTACCAGTTGGTGTTAACAAAGATGGTTAGTGAAAGCTGGGTACTTACCGTAACATGTCCGTTGTGCTCCATCTCCGAGGTGCTGTTAGTGGCCGTGCTGGAAACTCACCGCAGCGCGACTGACTAGGTACCGTCAGTGCGCGCCAGCCCCCTAGTGCACGACCACTCCCGCTTCTACTGATAAACAGAAAAGCCTTTAATCAGCTTTATCTTGGTTTATAACAAAAATATCATGATCCCTTTGAAAGTATCAATTCGCATGGCGATTAGCCAGTTTTCCTTGTGCAGTTAATGTCCGGCACGCAACTGGGTAGGTTAACCTAACCTACCATACTCTACTACGATTATCTTTTCGGCTTTCTCTATCGTTTTATTTTTATTGGACATCGTTTTGAAAGATAACATAAACCATGCAGGATATACGTAATGTTTGCTATAAATATTTTGTCGTATCTCGGATGCATTAAAAACGCGCATTTGGTCCACAATTTCATTGATTCCAATATGTAACGAAAAGGAAAATTTAGTAAGTATTTAACCCATATGGGTAATTTTGGTTCCTTAAATCCTTACTCAAAGGAAGTAAAGTAAGTAATACCTACTTATATAATAAATATCGTGAGGAAACCGGTAAACGGTGGGGACGTAAATCGAAACACTTTGTGAATGTAGTGTGTCAAGTGTGTGGATCGAAAGAAGTAGTTGTCTACCCACAAAAACCCCCGTAGCGTTTTTTACCCGGTTGTAGGTCTTTTTAACCGACTTCAAAAAAGGAGGAGATTATCAATTCGATTGTTTTTTGTTTTTTTTTAATTTGTGTTACCTCAGAACTCCGTCATATATGAACCATTTCGTACCATTCTTTTTTAATTGAAATTATATGCTGCCAGGTTGGTCCCATTGTTTTCAAAACTCCAGTTGAATGATGGGAACCATGAGGAATTGCGGGAACTCCTCAAATATATAAGGCACGCGTGTAGTAATTTCGGTGTTTACTATTATAACTCGTGTATTTACATCCGGAAATCATAAATTCGGTGAAGTGGAAGTGATGATGAAGACCACAGATGGCATGTGGAACTTCTCAATGATGTACTTCAAACTATAAAAGTACGTCACCGATTCTGATATCATTCCGTTGAAATAGCAAACAAAGAAGTGCCAAAAAATTCTGAGATCCTTGAGGAATTGACGGAAGTCCTCAAAATTTTCGGCCCACATACAGTGATTTGGTTATTTCCTCTAATAATCAACGTTTGCTCTCGGAAATCAGTTCATGTGGTAAATTCGAAAATAAATGTGGATAATTGTCATTTGGCTTGGCGGAGTACTGAATCTGTTAAAACTGAGTCGGTTAAAACTTTGTTTTTAAAGTAAATCATAAAACGACATGCTAGAATAACATGAAACTTTTTATACACATTTTTTTTATTATTATAGGATACCTAGCCCAAGGTCCGCATTGGCAGTTTTGGCCTAATCTCAAGATTGGCGTACCTAGGCACTAGTTTTACGAAAGTGACTGATGCCACCTGTCCATTCACGGGAAAGCTAGACCGACCATGTTTGGATTATCTGGGGGCACGGCAGTGCTAATAATGCCAAGTCGAGCAAAACAAAGAGCCACCACGGCCGTACCATCTTTTTCTCGAAGCCATTCAGGCCATTTTCAACATCCTGTAATTTCGTGATGGCTAAAGCCAGAACCCTGAATTTTCAGTTACATATAGGGCATAATATGGCTTACATATATTCTCAATAACATTCAATGTTGAACTTTTAGTTTAAGAACTAAGCGCCGTCAAAGTTCCTTAGTTTTGTCACTGACATACTCACTGACTCACTTACCCGTACTTCTAGCATACCCACAAGGCTCCAAATTTGGAACATGTAGTTTTTAGCCTATCCATTCATAAAAAACCTAGCAGTTTCCGTCACGATTCAGAAATATACAAACTGCATATTTAAGTTTGTAATCCTATACAAATAAATAAATGCGATTACAAAGTTACTTTTGCAGTTGCTTCCCGCAAAACTATACAAACGTTATTTGCGGTTGGTAAAATATCCTTTCCTAGGACTCAAACTATCTCTGTAGCAAATTGTATTCAAATGGGTTCCATACGAATTTTCACCCCTAATTTCACCTCCTTAGGAGATGATTTCCACGATATAAACTATCCATTGCCATTTTCCGGGCTCAGACTATCTCTATACCAAATTTCATCTAAACGGGTTCCATCCAACTTTTCACCCCCCATTTCATCCCCTTAGGGGTGATTTCCGGAATTAAAACTATCCTATGTCCTTTCCTAGGACTCAAACTATCTCTATACCAAATTGTATTCAAATGGGTTCCATACGAATTTTTACTCCTAATTTAATTCCCTTAGGAGATGATTTCGACGATATAAACTATCCGTTGTCATTTTCCGGGCTCAGACTATCTCTATACCAAATTTCATCTAAAACGGGTTCCATCCAACTTTTTACCCCCCATTTCACCCCCTTAGGTGGTGATTTCCGGAATTAAAACTATCCTATGTCCTTTCCTAGGACTCAAACTATCTCTATACCAAATTGTATCCAAATGGGTTCCATACGAATTTTCACCCCTAATTTGACCCCCTTAGGAGATGATTTCCACGATATAAACTATCCTATATATGTCCTTTCCCAGGACTCAAACTATCAATTTCATCAAAATGGGCTACAACTAAATTTTTACCCCCATTTCACCCCCTTAGGGGATGATTTCCGGGATGAAACCTATCTTATGTCCTGCCCCGGGACTCAAAATATTTATATACCAAATTTAATCCAAATCTGGGCAGCGGTTTAAGTAGCTCCATACAAATTTCCACCCCCAATTTGAACCCCTTAGGGGCGGATTTCCGGGGTAAAAACTACCCTTTGTTCTTCCTCGAGACTCAAACTATCTCTATACCAAATTTCATCTAAATCAGTGCAGCGGTTTAGGCGTGAAGAGGTAAATTATATATTATTCGTGGGTTATTCGTGGATTTATTCGCGAATAAAATGTTGCCCATCTCTGGGTTACACGGGTATGCATAGTGCCGCTACTGTCTTCTACATACGTCAACAAGGCTGGCTCGGAAAGTCAGACGCGAGTGACTCCCGCAAAAACTAGTGCCTATACCAATATTTGAGATTATAGGTGGCAAGCGGACCCCGGGCTCCTCTACATATAGCATGCACAGTGCAAGACTGTGCAACAAAGCGCGCATGAATATCTGACATCTGACACGTCTCTATTTCTAGGGCCGGGCCGTAAGAATGTGTCAGATATTTTATGCCCGCTTTGTTATGGCAGATATTGGTGCAGTAGGTCGATCACGTAACGCATTGTACGAACGTCGGGTAGGTCTAAATGTCACTTTTTATATGGAAAATTGACAGTTAAATTGTACCGACGCCCGTTCGGAACGTTACGTGATTACCCCTCTGGTGACTGTACAGTAAGGGAAATGTATTCACGTACCTTTTTATACCTTATTGCCATAGTAACAAGAGCTAAAAATTTACGTTTCAATTTCCTTGACTGTACCCAGGATAACGCGAAGGTAAGGAGGAGTGCCTTTACTGTGGTAAAATAAGTTATCTATATAATTGCTCTACAGTATAAAGTACAACCGCCGCTCGCGAGCCGCATGCGGCTCTTTCAAGGGTCATTTGCGGCTCTTCGAGGACCCCACATAAAGATAGGTTCAAGGGCATGTGAGATCGAACATGGCGTAAATGGCACTTTACGGTTCTTAAAATATTTATACTGTACTAACTATATATTTTTACTGAAATTGGGTCTTTGGTTAGAAAGTTTGCCGACCCCTGACCTAGGTCATTGTCAGTAAAAAAAACAAAAATCGTCTTTTCTGTGGTCAATAGGTTAAGGGTATGCTTATATATTATAATATGTTTTTATCGCATATAATTATAGAAGAGGCGACGCCGTTTATGCGGATTCAGAGTTCAACCAAAAATTTGGCTTTACAGCCTTTAACTTTTATTTGGGTTGTCCACAGAAGAGACGCGAACCTAAATCTGACAATGACCCACCTATTATGTTTACGCAACGGGACTTAATTATGCGTGTAGGTACGTAATTATTAATTAATGTTATTCAGTAAAACCCCCCTTTCTTCCCGTGGATGTCGCAAGAGTTGAGTATGGGATTAGGGTTAAAGTGAGTTGAGGGCGATGGGCTAGCAACCTATAACTGCCTGCATTAGGAATCATCTCCATCTTTAATTAAACCTGCAATTAGGTACTAGGTGATTGAAAACTTGGTTTCATGCACTCTACAGCCTGCCCCTATTGGGAACAGGTTTTTACTAACATGAATTTAAGTACAGTCACGGAATAATTGTTAAGCCATTTAGAGCTCATGAGCACTTTATACCGGACACTTCATAGCTTTACTATTGAAAACCAAAATTTGTTGACCCCTAAATGGCTCAACAATAGGGAACATTACTGCAATATTCTGCCGCCAGAGGCAGCACTACTACTAATAGTAAACCAGTATAGAAATATAGGGATTCACACACACATGCACAATTGATTGTCAAATGAGTGACAAGGATGCTTGCATAGACAATACCGCAAGTGGGAACGAGATACAATATCAACGCTGCTAGTGTCGCCACCTACGAAGAGTTTTGCGTAATGTTCCCTATTAAAGTCCTCGACCGTACTCGTACCTATTTATTCGCGACATCCATGGTCAAGAGAAGACTCACAAACATAGACTATCTACCTAACTACTACCGCAGAATAATTAAAAGTACCTAAAGGTACAGTACTTACAGAAGGTTTACTGCCTAAGTGATGACGTCAGCTGTTTTTTTCTGCAATAGACTATCATAGAGTTGTTGACGTACCACATAACTAAAGATCCAAAATTATAACTATTTTAGTTCCTATGTTTGTTATCGAAATGATCTTCCATTTTGGAAATAATGTTATGATAATATTTAGATACAATACAAACTGTGCTGCGTATAATCCTACTACTAGAATATTATAAATGCAAAAGTTTGGATGTTTGTTACTAAATCACGCAAAAACGGCTGAACGGATTAAGATGAATTTTAGTACCTATACAAATAGAGTAGGTATAGCCTGGATTAACACAGAATACTTATATCCTAGTAACATCCCAGTTCTTATCCCAGGAACGAGTAGGTATGTAGTACATACCTACTCGTTCCTGGGACATACTATGTACCTACATCTTTTAAGGTGGCGTGGCTGACTTAATAAGCCTCAAACTAAGAGAAAACCGTCTACCTACGCCGGTAGTGTACCCTGAGAAAATTACGGTTTTTTTGGAAATAATTCAATATCAGGCTAATTATTTGTATACGGCTTTTACATGTTATTTTAAACAACTTTTACTATTTAAATCAATAATTCTATGGACCGGAAGTTAGGAAAAAAAATTAACCCGCAAGCAAAAATGCTATCAGTATTTTTATAATGAAAACATGTTTGAGTACACAAATTTGGAGACTTACTACCTGAATCCAAAAATATATGCATCAGGAAATAACGGCATTTTAATTAAATATATACGACCTTGAGATAATATTGAATGTCATCTGGCCTATAGAAAGGGTTATTCATTAAGGTGGTTCGCTTGCCATACAAAACGATATTTGACATTCGCAGGCTTACGGCGTGATATTTTAAGAAACTTATGTAACAAACATTCATAAATTGGCTTCCCATTTGCGCCAAATTCCCCCTTTCCTAGAATAAACTTGTATAAACTAGATTAATTTGAGAAATTGGTTTGTCACGTGATATTTTGGGAAAACTAGTTTTCTCAAATTAATATAGTTTATACAAGTTTATTCTAGGAAAGGGGGAATTTGGCGCAAATGGGAAGCCAATTGATAAAAGTCTGATACATTAGTTTCTTAAAATATCACGCCGTTAGCCTGCGAATGTCAAATAACGCTTTGTATGGAAATCGAACCACCTTAACAAAAATAAGTGGATTATGCGCGTATCCCAAAGAACGTATATAGACGTAGTCAATTATAAAGTAAAGAAAGTTTATACCATTTTCGCCTGATTTTTACGGAATTTATGAAGATTACTTTTCATTATTTTTTACCGTATCGGTATTAAATTTAGGTGGATTATTAATGAATATTTAGTCAAATTACCCAACTTATTTTTTGGTGTAAAAATATGGCTGATATCGATATATTGTTGTCTTTTCATAGAGCGAAACCGTAAAGTTCTCAGGGTACACGTCATGCGAAGAGATGAGGATCATACCTACTTGATGACCAGAAAAGTAATGGCCATAGATGAGACGTTGTTCAAACTATATACCACGATCAAATTATAAACGACATGATACAGAGAACAAATACAACCGAAAAATAACCGTAGTATCTCTATATAGTTTGTGATCAAGACAGGCCTCGAGCCTGTGCCCTCTGTATTGTAGTAGGTAAATTTGACAGCTACCGCAGCCAGACGCTGGTCCATAGTAAATTTGACAGCTAATGACAAATTTACTATTTACCGCCGCGGCTAATGCTAATTCTCTTTTGCCTGTGGGTCGATCACGTAACTTTTCTTACGCGCGTCTGTAAGGTCTAAATGTCAATTTTATATGGAAAAATGACAGTTAGATTGTGATTTTACTGTCAGACGCGCGTACAATGCGTTACGTGATTGACCTACTGTTTACACTATGCTCACTTCCGTGGCAGTAGAGAGAGAAGTGGGCATGAAAGCGGGCAGCGCGAGTGATTTAAACACCAACTGGCGCTGCCCAATGCTCATGCCGCTGCCACTGCCTCCCCCCTCTTTTGACGGTTTTTGTGGCGGAAGTATGCCTAGTTTACACTATGCCGAAGTGAGCAGGGAAGTGTGGGCAGGATGGGCGTAAAATGCGGTATTACGCCCGTTCCGCCCACTTCCCTTCCCACTTCCCTGTTCACTTCGGCATAGTGTAAACGTAGTATCAAAGTACTGGCAGCGGCAGCGCGAGCGAGTGTTTACATATAGTGAATATCGTCACACTCACTCTGCCGTCAACCGTCACCGCGTTATAAATGTTTGTGTAGCCGTGCTAGTGTACACATGTCATCAAACCGTTTCAATGGAGTAATGATAAAATACTTTGTTCCACCACCACGCTTCACCATCTCCTAGTACGACGACGGCGTTTTCGCCGTCGAATACTTTTCATAACATTAAAATAGTTAAACAAACTCAGGAGGCAAAGCGCAGAAGGTATGAGTAAGGCGTCCTCCATTCCACAATAATCTAAATTTAGCTGACGTCTGTCGTCCTCCCTCCACTGCCCGAGTGGCAGGCAATGTAAACGAAACGCTCACTGCCCTTATACTACGCTTACACTATGCTGAAGTGAGCAGGGTAGTGGGCAGAACGGGCGTAATACCGCATTTTACGCCCATCCTGCCCACACTTCCCTGCTCACTTCGGTATAGTGTATACTAGGCATTAGACGCTGCCACAAATAATTCCGGCAGGAAGCTGGGCATCGTGAAGGGCAGTGGAAGTGGCATAGTGTAAACCAGGCATTAGTACAATATATATGTCTAAATACTGTTTTATCCGGGTCTAACGCGATATTTATTTACCATTCATTACTTCTGACGTTTCGACACGGGTTGCTCGGTGCAACCCGTGTCGAAACGTCAGAAATAAAGGTAAATAAATATCGCGTTAGACCCGGATTAAACAGTATTTAAATATTTGTACAAAGCGCGAGAGTTTAAAGTGTTAAATATATATGTCATGTATGACAGTATTTAGGTATGTTCACAAATAGTTCCTCCGAATAATTCGTTATTTTAATCATTGACGTACCAGAGGGCCTACCGCGAAGTCCGCGAAAGGCATTCGAAATTTTCCCTCTCTGTCATACTTGTGATTTCGTACGTAAGTGCGACAGAGAGGGAAAACTTCGAATGCCGTTCGCGGTAGGCCCTCTGATATATACGTAAGAAGCGAAATTACCATAATGATGATTATTTTATTTAGTTATTTGCCTGAACTAATAAGTTTGTAAAAGTTACTGCGCATAATTTCATAGGATTATGAACGAAACGCATACGTCGGCCATATTTTTCCGACATTCACGACATTCGTGTAGCAAACGTCAACAATTCGTTTACGAATAAAAAATAGGCAACTCATATTTTCAAGTGCTACGTTTTTAGTAATCTTTAGTGCGCTGTTTTTGTTTTAATGTAAAATGAATAGAACTGAAGGTTTGGTACAACGTAAACACGTTGCAAAGGACAATAATTCAGATGGTAATTTGAAGGAAAACCACGACATCGATGATAAGAAAAATGATAAAAGCTATGATGACGGAGATTCAAAAGAAACAAGATTGACATTAATGGAAGAAGTATTACTATTAGGATTAAAGGACAAAGAGGTAATTTCAATCTGCGATATGAGATTGACCATGGGAATCGATGGTTTGGTTCGCCCTCTCATTGTGTCACGACTAATGTTTCAGGGTTACACATCATTTTGGAATGACTGCATATCGAGCGGCTTGAGAGGATGTCTTCTCATCGAATTGGGCTTAAGAGGACGTGTAGAACTAGAAAGAGCTGGGATGAGGAGAAAGGGACTTCTGTCTAGAAAAGTCATTGTAAAATCAGGTAATTTAACTTACATTTTGCTGATAACAACTGCTAAATTTATAGGCTTTTAATGCACTACTCAACTGCTCTACCCAAAAAAAGTTTGGCATATCTGTGGTGATTCTTTTTCTAAAACAGTGTAATTGATGTGCAAGTTTCATTATAAAAGACAAAATGCTGCATTGTTAACTAACACAACAACATGGACATCTCCTTAATTGCAATAAATTACTGAATACAACAATCATATAAGTTTGATAATGGACTTACTGCTTTGAAGTACATTTCACATGCTTTTATGTTATCAATAAACATTATAGAATGCTGTTTGTTGGCTCAAAAGTCTAAGATTGAAACAAATAATTTGGATACCTAATTTTTTTATGCATTTGACTTTGACATTGATTTTTATTACTTACCTATTTAAACATTACAAACCTCATTTATTAGCTGATAGTAGTACAAGGAAAGTGACATTTTAAATTTCGAATTCTTGTAAGCATGCAAATAATACAATAACTACTTTACTTCTCTGCCTGCTACTCTAAGGGATTGTAAAAAAAGCCTAAAAGTGATAAACCTTTTCATTCCTCAACTATACTTTGATGCTTTTCTAGTCACTATATAGGTAAACACTTATTTTCTTAACTATTAAGTGACCTAAAAATATCTTAATACATTCTATTCTAAGTTTTTCAATTGTGCTATTTCAATTTGTGGCTATGAACAGAGAATCTGCTAGTTAGCATAGATCCCTGATGCACCATGAGAAAATCCTATTGTAATCAATGGTGCATCATGGATCTTAGAATAGAATGTATTAAGATATTTAGGTCACTAAATAGGAATATTGTAATATATTTTCATTGAACCATCAGTCTTAACTATCTGTGAACATATTTTACTACAAATATGTAATGCTTTATCAGTGTTTTACTGTTTCGTTGTAGCATGGCAGCATGTAATTTTAATTGGGTACAGTACAGTTATTGTCATAAATAGCCATGGTAGCCTAGTAGTTCAGGCATGCAGCTGTCACGCGGTGGTCGTGGGTACGAATCCCAACTCATATCAATGAGTTTTTCGGGACTTATGTATGGAGAGTATTAGCTTTTCTGTGAAGGAAAACATCGTAAGGAACCAGTCTAATCCCAATAAGGTCTAGTTTTCCCTCTGGGTTGGAAGGTTAGATGGCAGTCGCTTTCGTAAAACTAGTGCCTATGCCAATCTTGGGATTAGGTGTCAAGCGGACCCCGGGCTCCTTGAAAAATATAAATAGATGGGGACAATTTACCCAAGTCGAACTAGCCCTATACTAAGCTGAATACTTGTGTTATGGCTATATATTTAACACTTTCTCTGACAGTACTGTCAATTAAGCATTGTTAAGGCTACATATTGTAGGCCTGCCTGTGGGTGTAAGTAGTATCACCAATCATGTTAATAGATATAATTATCTTCTTTGTCGCATCCTCATGACTGAGGGTCATGATTTGATTAAAAGACTAATCATTAGTCTTTACTGGGATTTGAACCAAAAAGGCAGGTCATCAAAATATAATGACAAATTATTTAAATGCATAATTTGATATAATTTTCAGATACCCCTACAGGGGATGTGCTGCTGGATGAAGCATTGAAACACATGAAAGAGACTGAACCTCCTGAATCTGTTCAAAGCTGGATAGAATATCTTAGTGGTATGTTTCAATCACATGCAACTATTTAATTTTTTTCTTTACAGCCAGGTTCTTGACAAGTTTCTTGGAAATTTTGTTGATTTTTAATGGCTTGGCATCCATCAGTGCACATATATATTTTTTTGTGATGCATTTTATAAAGTTATTTTTTTTATTTTTATTTTATAGACACAACAAACTTTTATTACAGTCTTATTAGATTATTAAGTCATACATTTTCCAAATGCATTGGATTATTAAGAACTACATTTTCCAGGTGAAACATGGAATCCTATGAAACTCAAGTATCAGTTAAAAAATGTCCGTGAAAGGTTGGCAAAAAATTTAGTAGAAAAAGGAGTCCTGACAACTGAGAAACAAAACTTTTTGCTCTTTGATATGACCACACACCCTCTGACGGACAATGTTGTCAAGTGCCGTTTAGTTAAGAAGGTATGTATTAGGCTTTAAGTATTACTAAGTTTAATTTACTGACAACTATGGATAGGGCCAGATTTGGTGGTCTGGAGGCCCTGGGGCAACAAAGGAGTGGAAGAGATAAATCTCTTGCAGAGACCCCGGGCAGCAGCCCCGCCTGCTCTCCCTCAAATGCGGCCCTGAATTATGGAAATAACAAACAACGAGTAGAAGTACAATGAAGCACACCCACCACCACTATGCTACTCTGTTCATTCCCAATAATTGAATGCAATACCTTTGGAAATACCTCTCAGATTAAACAATCGTAGCTATTTCGTAAATTTTATGGTCTTCTTAAAGTACTCAAAGTTACAATTATGTTGTTTAAAATGGTGGTATCCAGGGAATGCCCTTCGCAGTATGGCGGTCCAATTTAGGTTTGTTGAAACATCTCATATTTTACTAGTTACTTGTACATATTTTATTTAAAATTTTGACGAAAACTGCAATGCAATACTGTAAATTTACGCTGTAGCCAGCATTTACGCTGAGTTGTGACTGTAAGATGTTTCAACAAACCTACATTGTTTACTCTATACATGTTCATACAATAAAACGCAAAGGTGATATATATTATTGGCCGGTACTGTATAGTAGGAAGTAGTATCTGCTTGATGTTCCAGATACAGTCATGGCCAGATAATTAAGAACACGATTTTTTTTCCCATACAGTTGCATACAAATATGATTTTTTAATTTGATGATAATTTAAAATGTGTTCGATTAAATTTGTTTCTGATTATACGGATGTAACCGTGTTTAAACAGTGTTTAATATATAGTGCACATACAGCTTCTGTAAAATTTAGACTTAAAAAAAAACAGACGATAAAATATCGTTCCTAATTACATTCATACATTGTTCCTAATTACAGTATGAACTTGTAAAAACTGGCCATTTGACCATCCATATTTTTTTAAGCACAACTTTTACAGAACTTTTATATAAACTAAATTAAATCTTATTTATACACAGATACCTCCATATACTCAGAAATAAAATTGGCCAAACACATTATAAATTATCATCAAATTTGAAAAGTCATATTTGTATGCAACTGTATGGGGAAAAAAATCATGTTTTTAATTATCTGGCCATGACTGTATGTTTAATGATATTTGTTGTGCTTAACTTTAAGCTCAATATTTTTAGGGACTCATTTAGTAATGCAGCATTACGGTAATGTGATTATAAGTTATTCAAGCTAACCAGTTTTCATTATTACAAATAGCAGCAAGTCTATTGTTTGCAAGTTCTGTTTTGTTCTCTCGATCAAACAATGTGCGTAAAACAGGATGGTGAATATTCAGAGTGTTGCTGTCTCACCTATTTGCATTGTTTTGCAATATTTTGGATAAGTTTCATAACATTTGTATTGTTGTGCTCCACGTTGAAAACGCGTTTTGAATTGCTACATTACATTAATCAACGCCAGGTCACCATAATTATGTGAACATGTTTAAGATTAACACAGCGAGTTGTCGTAATTAAAATAGCTGATGCGCATTGTGTTAACAGAAAAATATGTATTTGTTGCGTGCTAAGTGAACATAATCAGCATGTCTTTTAAAACAACACTGAAGTCAGAATAATATAATTGTCCAATTCCTCTATCCGATCTTTGATCTAATTTGTTTGACGTAATAGACTCATATAAAGAATCAATCAAATCATCCAATTTCTTTGATCGAATGCACATTGTACAAAGATATTGGACAAGTGAAATACCACCCTAATAAGGGATTGCAAACGAGTGCATATTAGACGCCCGGATTGTAGCTGAAGCCTTTAATGTCCCGTTTGTTTGCAATTCTCCTTACTTTTTATGTTTGTTAAATACAATGTTTTTAATTAGAATTGATTGCAAAGATAAGTCATTTTCAGCTGACGTAAGATTATAGAAAATAAGTAACGACATATTTTTCAACATGTGAAAATTCTGGACTCACATAGGCCTTTGCCTGCGGGTCGTCAAGATGACCTATTTTATGCACTAATTGTACAATCTACTATTTTAAGTGTCTCCTATACGGTCGCCAACACGCCCTACCGACCGAGCGACCTTGGTCCGCATCACAGAACAATACTATAGAATGGCGATGTGGGCGTGGCATGCGCGCCACTAGAGTTTGAGCCTGCGCTAAAGCTTTCGTACCAACGTCACCCTCACGCCGTGTTGTTGTAGGCTTGGTGGAGGGGACGAAGGTGGCGACACCGGTCCCGATGGAAATCGCGCGCTATAGTAGTGTTCTGTGGTCCGCACCGACCGTGTAGACAGTTGTTTGCAGCAAAAGGTCGCTCGTTCGGAGGGGCGTGTTGGCGACCAACTAGCAAGTGTTTAACCACAGAGTGTGGTGTGGTGTGGTGTATAGGTACAGGAGGCGGCGCTGCGACGGTCGGTGACGGACGTGGCGCACGCAGACAAGCGGTCGCTGGCGCTGCTGATGCTGGCGCACTCGGCCGACGTGCTCGAGAACGCGTTCGCGCCGCTGTCCGACGAGGACTACGAGCTGGCGACGCGGCGCGTGCGCACGCTGCTCGACCTCGACTTCGAGGCCGAGGCCATGCGCCCCGAGGCCACCGAGATCATGTGGGCCGTCTTCGCGGCCTTCACTAAATAACGATTATTTATATACCTATTATGAATACCCATACAATTACCAGCTTTACCGTTATCACTGACCAGGAAATTCCGCAGAGTTGACAACGAAATTATCAGTTGACTGTCGACTAGATAACTTCGTTCCGTTATAGGCGATGGTAATTATATGCAAAGCTAAATCGAAATAATGTTATGGGATATGTTACTTTAATGACATTCTGTTCGCTGTCGTTTTTAATTGAAAGGATTAGTTTAATATTGTTAAGGTTAAAGTACGAAACAAGTGTCATGGGTTTTCGTAATTGACTTAACAGCCAGTATTACTTAAGTTCAGCTATTCCGATTTGGGCCCAAATCCAAATTTCTGATAAAGGATTGGTAACATCTTCCTATTACAAAATATTTGTTTCCATTCCTGACATACGCGGCCATTAACATTGGTGTATTTGCACAACATTTAAGGATATTTAGTGAATCGTTTTTGATATATCAGATTACTATGTATTACATTTATAAATATGTTTTTTTTAGAATTTAACCCAGTTTAATTAAATTTAATGTACCTAAGTAGATTATGTGCTGATGTTTTAATAATATTATATGATACAAATCCAAAATCCAAGTTTCTCTGAGTATGTCATATTGATTCGGGTCTTTTGGTAAATGTACAATATATATAAAATAAGTTATAGATTTTGTATATTTTTTTATATGTATATGAATATTGTTCTGAGAATGTCTGAATTAGTAGTGTTTTTTCTGTCGTCTTTATTTAGACCTAACGGTTTTTTTAGGAATAGGAACGCTTGCCTTGCTTTATTGAAATGTATTTATCAATGTCAGAATAACTAAGGTATAATCTTAAATACTGATGCAACATATATTAACCCGTTCGCTGCCACTGACTTGAACTCCAGTTGGTCACTGTAGCCGCGCCCAGCCACTAACGAACTCCAAAAACAATAGACTACTCAAAGTCACGCAAATTTAGTTCAGAATATATGTGTAGAAAAAAAAATATAAATATATGTAAGACTTGCGTGGCGTGAACCTCGCTTTATTTTTCTGCGGCGGCGAATGGGTTAAATTCCTTTATACGAATTTACAACTTACTTAGATCATGTGACGCGTTGTACTTTCCATTCGTTATGTTTGTCTTGCTACTCGTATTCAATAAAGTTTTAACAGAATAGTATAAACATTGATTTTGAAAATTATATCTAATGGGTGATATGATTATGTTTGTTCACAATAAAGCATTGTTGTGATGTTAATTAACAGTGGCGTGGCTCAAAGGACGCTTGGAATACAAAGGCATGGGACTAGTAATTAATGTCTGCAGTTTTTAGTACCACGTTGTTCTGAAATCAGGTGCTCTACGACCTAGGTGTATGCATCATTGTTAGTCTCTGGTTTGTGATGAAAAAAAAACCATTTGCTATTTGAGGCAGCAAGACGACTTTACCTCAAGCGTTTTTGTAACTACTACTGAGTTAAAAAAAATCATGAGATACGACTTTAGTGACTCTCGTGTCATGAAAGAGTCTAGGTAGTTAATAAGTAGCTTAAATTGAAATCGTGGTGTAAGATAAGTTTCCTTTTATTTATCGTTGGTTTCGAAACATATACGTTGGGACATTGTCCTATTAAATTATATTTGTACATAAATAGTCTATGAAATAACAAATGTAAGAAAATAAGTCGAAAACAAAATTCATAATTGATGGAGCGTGTATAAAATTGTTATAAAATGTATCATAAAGTTCATACATGTAATGGTATTAAAATAACTGAAATATATTCCTTAGTACCTATTAATTGTGTTTTTTCTGTTTATTGTAACTAATCATCTACATCATGAAGCATTACACATTTCAAATTGCCACGTCTCTTTCGAGCAGGATTCGACCAGAGGAGTAACCACGTAATAACGTTCCGAACGCGCGTCGGTACAATTTAACTGTCAATTTTCCATATAAAAAGTGACATTTAGACCCACCTGACGCGCGTACAATGCGTTACGTGATCGACCTGATGCACGCCTGCGCGGTTATCATAGGACGGCCCGCGAGCTGTATCGCGGTGAGATAGACTATCTGTCTCTACCTAATTAGAACGCTTAGAAAGAGATGATAGTGCTGGTTCTAAAGAAAGTTATGGTTAAAACTTTCTCCACCGGCATCGTTTGTGTGTATATGAAAACACATGTTCACACATCTCAAAACTCATTTTGTTTTTTTTTAAGCAGTAACGCTGCTAACTAAATTAGATAGCTCAGTTGGTTAGAAGCGACGACATGTATGCCTGTGGTCGCCGGTTCAAATCCGGCTCGGAGCCAAACTTTTTTTTCTTTAATTTGAAATTCACACATCTCTGCTGGATATCTCGAAGCTGCTACTGCCGAACATACAGGGAATGCGAAGTGGGTGTAAATACTGCCAAGGCGCCATTAGAGCGCTTTCACATATAGGCGTTTTTGTCGTGCGACTGTAACGCTTCTAAGTCGCGTTGTAGTAGCGCGACTCGTATCCATACATATTTAAAAGTAGACAGAAGCGCGACTGCAGCGGTGGCAGATACTGTGAAGCGCGGCTGTCGCTAGCGTTTGCGTCGCCTCTTAGTGTAAGGCCTGAGTAGACGCTCGAGTCAGGCGTGCGGCGGAGCGGGGCGTGCGGCGTGCATGTTAAACAATTGAAACTCATACTGGTGTCCTGAGTAGACGCTGCACAAAGTGAATGCACGCTCGCCCGCCCCGCTGCACGCCCCGCCGAACGCTCCGCTATGAGCGTCCACTCAGGCCTTACACTTAGCCGCACTACAGCCGCCGCTGTAATGTGAAGGGATTTGCTGTGCAGCACTTCAATCGCGTGACAAAAACGCCTATATGTGAAAGCGCTCTCTTAGGCATGCCGATGCTACCGAACCGTGCCGATAATGTGCGCCGGGCCTCATAGAGGCCAGGCTGTTACCTGGCATGCCCTAAGACGCCTAGGCATGGCTAAGAACGCCTTGGTATGCCTGAGAACGCCTGAGGCAATGATTTCCGTTAGTGTGCGCCTGCGCGTAGGTACCTATACCGAAGGATCCCTTGCCGTGCCTTGCCGATAATGGGCGCCGGCCCTTCGACTACCATATACAGGTAGAGGTAAATAAAACTGAAATCACTGCGAAGTTTAATTCAATTCATATGTTTATTGCAGGCTTAGCCCATAAAAGTGTTAGTAAGGTTACAAAAACATAAAAACTATCGTTAGTACATTGTGGCCAGTAAAATTACATTTTAATACTTTATAATCAAACTTAATATCACGCGGTTATGTGTATAGGTAATCGGTACTAACTGGTCGTGAAATCCGCAGCTCTGAAGCTGCTTTCATATTTGTTCATCTATATTAGTTCACCAGGCTATCAAAATGTACCTACAGTCTTGTTTAATTATCAGAATCATACCTGTTCATTAATATTTAAATATTCGCCGATAAACTACCCAAGAATCTGACAGTGTCAGCAGCAGAAGTATGTGAAGAAAACACGACGGTGTGAAAGACATTGTCGAGGGTTAGGAAACAATAAACATAAAGTTCGTTTTGAATTAGGTTTTATTAAAAAATCGCACACTTATCACACAGTGGACAAATCAAGTCTTATACCTCTTGGTGACACTAATTTCAATGCACTTACTTATATAATACTTTTTTGCCATTTTAAATAAGATTATTGGTACTGTTTAATGTATGTATTAAACATCACTGGATTTAACAAGTTTTATTGTTTGATATACTTATTAACCTACGTGTTTTTAATAAATATAGACGTCGCATACTATTTACAAAAGAAAAATAAACCAATGCTTAAGACAACTACTTATTATCATATTCTAAATTATCTAAAAAAAATCTTTATTTAGTTAGTTCAAAATAAAATACTTAGAAACTATAAGATTTTAAATAAAGACATAAAATAATGTATTAAAGTGAAAATTTCATTACATAAATTAGAAATTCAGTCATTGAAATAATAATAAAAATACAATCGAATTGACAACCACCTTTTTTAAAGTCGGTTAAAATGTTAAGACTGTTGACTAAGCTGTTCTACACTTGTATTGTTATTTTTATTAGGGACACTTAAATCATACGTACTGGGCTTGATTTCAAGTAGATAAGAACGAGATCATTAACATCTAATAATCAACAATAACTATCAGTACAGTATAGGTACTGATAATGAACGAAGACGACCGTGCATATAAGTTTACCCATATAGGGACTTTTTATTGAGAATGATAAGATGGAAATTAGGATCAATCTCAAAATAACGAAGTAGTTTATATGTTTCGTTTCTATTGCTTGGAGAACGTTGCTTCCTTCCCTTGGGTGAAAGTGAAAGCAACTATATCTAACTCCTCATAGCGCGCAACTCCTCATAGGTTATGGGCCCAGTCACGTCGAGGGTGTAATACTCGTAAATATAATTATCAGTAGATTATGACATGTCATTTGTCAGTCGCTAGTGTTGATTCACAACGCTTGCCGACAACTATAACGGGAACCCTGTTACAAACACTCTTTGCATACATTTTTGAAAAAGGAAACGGCTGTATTTATTTGGTAAAAGTAGTTATTATTACTAGAAACCAATTTTAATGTAAAGAAACTAGCATTCGTTCACAGTTTTAGCAATAGTACTCGTACATCAGCACCACAGATGTATGAATATAAGGAGATCGGACATGGCGGCCGATTTGTATAGAGTGAGCCTGTCGCAAGTACATTAACCCACACAACGCCCAAGTAAATTGACAAGACAAAGCACGCACACATCTAAAACACACACACTTGTATACCTACACGCTTATTTGACAATAAACGCGCATCATATCAGGCATTTTGGGAAAAAACGTAATATTCTCTGCGATCAGCACGCGTGCACAGTATGGCAGTGTATGCCCATTGAGCATACAGCTGCGACTCGGCCGCCGGCGGCTTGTCCTCTCTCCAGTATTCTATGCTCTGAGATCAGCACTCTAGATTAAAAGGCCGAAATAAGCAATTTGCCTTAGTAGGTTACACTATAGTAGGTACACGCCTACTGACAATTGGTGTGAGTATATCACTTGCTTTACTGTTTAGTAAGTTAACTTTGCAATATTTGAAAAAAAATATGAGAAATACTACTGGCCATTGAACTATTACTTATTCTGTGCCATTGACGGGATTTCATGTACACCTATATCCATGACATATTTTACTCAAAGTGTAGGATAGCTTTTATTATATTAATTGTAATAATTCAGTTAAATCAAGCACGAAGCAAGAGAAAGTATCTTATTGTGTATATTTTTGATGAACTACACTCAAGAGCAAAAGTTTCGGGTCGATGAAATACAGTCATATTTCCTAAAATAGTCCAAATGTTGTACAGTTTTTTAATCCTTTCATGATCTTTATTAAATTTACATCTAAACTGCAGAAATGACAGTAAAAAAGAAAGGTTTAAATCGGACTCGTAAAAACCCATGAAAAAAACAACGTTAACGGAGCGAGATATCGCAAAAATCGTCATTTTTGGATGTTGATATCTTTATGATAGGATCCCGGAAATTGCTAATACATTTGGGTATTACGAAGACTAGTATGTTATGTAAATAAGACTAGTGAAAAATATTTAAAAAAACCAATTGCGGTTATTTAATTTAGGGTGACCCGAAACTTTTGCTCTTGAGTGTATATTGGCAACACCTCATTGCACTAATATCTCGTAGCGATCACGCCTAATGCCCCTATTCAATAAACGTCAATCAAACCGATTTTAGTTAAAATGCCGTTAAAATTATTTTGTCTTTATCTATCACTGCACGGCTATCACAAGACGGCCGCGACATACTCTCGAGCTCTCTCGAACTATGCGTCTCTCTTTTATTCCACTTAGAAAGAGACGGATAGTGCGAGAGAGCTCGAGAGTATGTCGCGGCCGTCTTGTGATAGCCGTGCTGACCGCTATGTTTGTGTGCAAGAGACAAAATGAAATGTATTTAACATGGGTTTCCTAAGTTGTATATGAATAAGGAGATCTGCTAGCCTCGTTTATGGGCAAGGGTTGCGATGCGATGCGCTGTCCGAGGAACATCGCAAACACAAACATTAGGCGGCGGTGTGCGGCGCGACGGTTTTCTCGTTGTACTGTACGTCGCCATCACATAGGTACATAGGTGTTCAAAAATATCGGCACATGCACCCTAATGCCTTGAAAATTAGAGATGTGTTCCGATGTTTGTGACGTGCTTGTTTGCTCCGATGTTTGTGACGTGCTTGTTTGCTCCGATGTATGTGATGGCGACTGTACCTCAGTTTGTATGAAAATCCACACGGTACCACACATTAGACCGCACCTCCGTGCGGCAAAATTTGTACGCAGCTCCGGACACCACAGCGAGATGCGGAGACAGTGCGATGACCGCCTTACTATGGCGATGTATGTCCAAGGGTGCGCGTCTATATGGAGGCTGCATCAGATAATCACACGGCAACCTTGTTCACTGCCAAAAACATTAAATTTCTGTGTCTACTAACATTTCATATATGTGTGTGAATTAATTACTTGAATATTTTATAACAATTAAAGAAAAAAGTGTGTCAATTTAGTACCTATGTTTTGTGTGAAGTACCTACCACCTCTTCACTTATGATAGAGGTTAGAAATGTAGATACCAATTAAAAAAAAAACGGTTTCTTAAAATTTTCATGACCTGATTATTAAAAAAAACATTCTAAACTAGAATAAACATACTTCTGGATGTGAACAAGTAAAACATATACACAATTAGCACATATCTACAGTGTAAGTGTACTACTAAATAAGAAACATTTTACAGGAGCACACCAACATTTCAATAAGCGTGTTGGTTTGATAAGTACTCACAGCCAACATGTCTTAAAGTAATCCTAGAGTAATATTCGAAGCGTATTTTTTATTACAATAAATAACTACCACTATCTAACTATCTAGCTAACCTACTAGCAGCAACCCTACCCTACGATGCGTAGGTGACCCCAGACGGACGCTAACTTTAGTGATACGGGCTCGATACGAGTAACATCAATAACATCATACCTACATATATTTAACGTAGTAACTATGTAACATGATAGCTTTCAACGCAAACATAAAACCAACCAGTTATCTTAGAAAAGGCAGATGATTTATTGTGTAGGTAATGTGCGTAGGTATTTAGGTCTTCTTGAACTTTTGTTTTAATGTGGGAATATTAGCGGCGGACTGTACCTCAGTCAACGTTTATAGGTAATAAAATGACTTAAGTATTTAAAAAAGATATCTTGCTTTCTAAGGGTAGTTGGATAATTATCTAGTGTAAGTCGGTACGTCTAACATCCCTAAATGGTGACTTCATTGATCCTTGTGTAGGTACCCGTTTAGTGCAAATTGGATCCTAATACTAAGCTTGTTGAATTTACGTTTTGATACGGAACGCTTACCTCAAACGAGCCGAATATGCGCATGTAGGTAGGTCGCTACTATAATTTACTTTAAATACTGCCTGGGCCCTAGGGAAGTCAAAGGATTAAAATAATATGAAGATAAATGTTCCTAGGTATTTCCTATCCTACTTACTTTAGAGATGATTGGAATTATATTATATTTAGACTAAAAGATCTACCTATTAGTAACAGTTTGACTCAAAAAAACAAGTGTGATTAAGATGGCTCAGTCTGGTACATAATAACATAGATTCAAACAAGTGTCATATATACATATCTGGGAGTATTTAAATATCTACAAGATAAGTACCTATGCATGCATGTAGGTAGGTACATTTAGTCACGGAATGAAAAAGTTCGTCACCAGTTAACTTGCACGGCATTGAAATAGAGTCTAAGTAACACATTTCCATTCCATGACTATACCTAATGTACCAACTTCATGTCAAAATACTAAAAAGATTATTTAGATGTAGGAAGAAAATCTGTTCATTCCAGCCCATTCAGTTGGACGACAGAAACTAGGTATAAGTACAGTCACCAGCAGAAGTAGCTAAGTAGGCCGGGTGTTCACGACTTTATTCTTAAAAATTCAGAGCGTGTGTTGGTCATTTTGAACACCCAGCCCGCTTAGCTACTTCTGCTGCTGACTGTACATTCATTACTTAGACATTATAACATCATTATATTTCCTAAACACTTAAGTAGATCTAATTGGTGTAGGCAGTCTCACAGACAATGCATTTTTAAACCATAAATATTTACAATTCAGTCCAAAAGACACATGCATTTTCTAGATAAATTAAGAGGATTGTGAAGTGCCGATACGCGGCGCAAGTAGGTATTTAAAAAAAATCTATCTGTTTCACACCGCTCTGTGCCTCACCCGTATCGTCCGATAGAGAGAGTAGCAAGTCCTGGAGGCAAAAAGGCACCCGAAACAAAATTGAAATATTGTTTCGGGTGATAACGTTTTTACCCCCCTAAACCTTTATGAAATGAAATAACTTTGGTATTATTGGATTCAGTACTCTTTAATCTATGTCCGTACGTTTTCCTTTTTCAGTAAATCAGTTAAGATTCATTTAAAAAAATTAAACGGTAGACAAAGTTTTTAAGTCAAAAATATCGATTTTTAGATGCTAATAACTTTTAACGCAAGCAATATATCTCAAAAATCAAAACGTACAGACCTAGTTTTTCATTATATCTACAGCGTGTCCAAAAATTATAAAAATCGAACAATGTTTACGGGGTGAAAAACGTTATCGCTTTTTGTATGAAAAAGTACAGGTTCACAATCCTCTTAATAATAATTTAATGACATTGAATAATTATTAAATTCGATATTGTTTGCCTATATTAACTATAGAAATGGGAATACACCCTCAGCATCACTATGGAGGCAAACCATAATTTTACATCATCCAATCTTTTAAAGTAGGTACCTAATAAGTTTAGATAAAGACTGGCTCAGGAAAATAACAGCATAGCATTAAGTAATTTATTATTATTAAACACAAGAGGAGATAATCAATTAATCATTTAATTACCCCTTGGAAGTAGGAAGCAATCGGAAAGTGAATGACCTACTTACTGAGTAAAACAAGTATAAGTTTGTATAAGTATTTTATCCATTCCAATTTTAGATGACCTGGAAGCCGGTTTTTGACTTTCGAGCGCTCGAAAATTAAACAAAAGTAAATACGATTGTAGTGTCAAAATTGCAGACACTAACTTTCTACACTGCTTTCTACCGATATAATTACATACGGTCGAGTGGCTACCGAGATACCTCTCGTTATTCAATTTTCTATCGCAATTTCAAAATATAATTTCATAATTTTTTACAGTTTTCGCGTGAAAGAGTCGAGCGCTCGAAAGTCAAAACTCGGTGCCCTGATCGACTATTACTATTAGTTATTTACTAGCTTCCGCTCGGATTAAGCTTGTGCCCACATACATACCGATCGGAATCATATCTTTATTTTTGTTTTCTTTTTTCCCGTCCAGCGGGCATAAAACGCTTAGGTACTTATCGCGTCTTAAAAACAAGATGAAGAATTGGCCATTTTCCGACACGTATAAGTATATATAAATCATATGCATATAGACCTTATTTAAATGCGAAAAAAGTTAAGTTTGACATCATTTGTATGCTTAACTTTCGTTACAAAACTGACACTGAGTTAATATTTATTTAACAACTCACGCTAATTGGGTGCACGAATTTTTAAAAATGCCCATAAATCAACGGAACCTATATTCTACTGGAAAATAAGATAGTGATGAGTGAGATCTGTAGGTTGTATGAAGTTGTTGGCAGCGGAGACGTGGAGCTCGCCCCGCTGTCACCACGCCTCGGTGTAGCGGATGTCGTACTCCTGCAGGTCCGGCAAGCGCGCGCGCAGCGCCGCGAACGCCGGGGCCGACAGCCGCGTGCTGTTCAGGTTTAGGCGGCGGAGGCTTGTTACACCTGAACCACACTCAAATTATTAGCTAAACCAGTATCTCAACGAGTTGAGAATAACAGGATTACGGGGGGGGAGACGAGTCAGGTCAGGTAGCGGAGTGGCGGCCACTGTAAGTATATAACTTAATAAGAGAAGTGTCAATCACAATCAATCCAAATCTCAATGACGCGTAATACCTTAATACTAATAAATGATGTCTATGTCATATACATTACACCTCTCTCTTCAATTGTAGGTAAAGTATGTCAATTGTTTTAAGCCTCAATGCCCTTATCCGAGACGCGTATCGCCGAACTGCGTCGCCCACAGGTCCAGACAACGGAGTGACGGCCACTGTATATGTACTTATTTATGGTATATGTGACTGAGTAAGAGAGACTAAGTCACATACCTACACACTGTACCCCTCTCTTTAATGGTATGGTACATTACTATAGAAGCCGGGAAACGAAGGGTTGCAGGCCAAGTGGATAGAGATACGCGTACGCGGCCGGCAACCCCGTTTCTCGCCGAGATTTGTGTCTATATAGGTATTCTTAGTGCTTTTCTCAAACTTGCAATGAAATAAAAATAAAAAGTAGTCAATTTGTTTTATTCGTAGGTTAACACAATCAGCAATGACAACAAGTGTCAATCAAGCAGGGAATTACAGCTGTTAGTGCTGTCACATCATAACCTATAATTGTGTCCCACTACTACTACTACTACTATTATTCCCTAAATTAAGTATTACTTTACTGTTACATTAACTTATATCTAACTATATAGACGAGGCACTACAACAATGAAAGAAGACAGACTTATAATTTTTATGAAATTTTCATAGTTACGCCTTCATGTACCTACCTAACTTTTGATTTCGGGGGCAGTAAATTATTCATGGCTACTTCTGCATCCGCTCGCAATTCCGGAGGCGTACAGTCCAATTCCATATCACTTTCGTCTGAACTCATTTCGAAAACGATGGCTTTTATAAGAAAGTTTCAAAATAATTACGAACTATTGAGAAATCCAGCCTACAAGAAAACATTTTTTTTTTAATTTTCGCGCCAAACTTTTTGAATTAACCTTTTACCCGGTGACATTAACATTAGTCCTAAAGTTTTTTTTGATGGTTGAATGCCAAGACGTTGTGCCACAATTTGACGTTTGAAAACAAAAGACGGTTGCTTTACAGGCCTAGGTGTGTAAGGCTGTATGAAATTCCTTTACATATCATCTTTACTCATCGCACGGGATACGTAGTATTTCTGGACCTAATTTGCATTTTTGCAAGTTTGAGAAATAGTACATTACTGCAGACGCCGGGAAAGAAGGGCTTGCCAGGTGAGTATTAGTGATAGGAAGCCGGCAAGCCCTTTTCACGGCCAGGCATGTATAGTGCTTTTCTGAAACATGCAATGAAATAAATAAATAAAAACTCCTCAAATCAAACTAATTTTCATGGCTGAATGCCGTGATGCTGTGCCACAAATAGTGAAAAGAAAATTAAAAAAAAATACTCCCCGGCCTAAGCTTTCAATTTCGTATGAAATTCATAACGTAGTGTTTATATTCTCTTTGTGAAATTCCTTTACAGTTCTCTCGAGTTGATCCACCCGAAACGTGATACTTTGAACCCTGATATAACCCACGTAATGACGACATTTCATTGCATGTTTGAGAAAATTGTATATTATTGCAGAGGCCGGGAAATTGCAATTTGTGGAGAAGTTGATTTCGTCGGATGAAGCGAGCGAAGCGAAGCTGAATCCGACAATAGAGACGAATCCACGAATTGCCGTTCCCGCCGAGGCATATACCTATAGTGCTTTTCTCCAAAAATGCGAGGAAATCAATACGGAATATATACGGCCGCGGTATAGGACGAGTTAAAACAGCGAGTATGTCAATAACCTATCAAGTTCCCACCCAACTTATTTTTTTAAACATGTACACGGCATGACATGTAGTGCCAGTTTCAATTTACATACTTAAAATAATTAAAAACATTAGAATCGATCACAGTTTAAAATGTTTACTTATTAAAGATTAAACGGTATTGAAATCTAAACGTATTTAAAGTTCGTTATGAATTTTATATCGATAAATATTTTTATTTCTTCGTTTCAAACTATTTGAGACCTTTTTAAAAACGTCACTTCGATCACTTACAAAAGTAAGAGTTAAACGCGGGAAAACTTTAGGCACACTACAAACGGGCGCAATTTTCACACCAACTTGCAATAGTTGGAAACAGACAGCCATACATTTCTTTCATTCTAACAATAACAAGTTGTTGTGATAAATTGCAAGGCCTTGAAACGTACGAGCATTTGGCTGTTTGCAGTGATTTGCCTTAGTCAATACATATGGTTAAAAGGTAAAAAACTATACAGTAAAGGATTTTCATACATTTTCCTGGCCGCTGAAGCTGTACAATAATGACTTTTTCAACACACCTGCTCGTAAAGTAGGTCTTATTACAGCGTATTTACACTGATAATTCAGAATATTACCCATGCCGTGCCTTTTACATTACATTATCGCACTAGTGCCTTTTCATTACATATCTTTTTAAATATTAGCAAAATAATGCAGAATATTACCCATGCCGTGACTTTTACATTACATTATCGCACTAGTGCCTTTTCATTACATATCTTTTAACATTTTAATTTTTTTTTTTTTTTTCCTCGCAAATGTGTTGAAAAACGTCGTATGAAACACGTGAGCATTGGTCATTACACTTCTCGTCTCCATTAAGCCTGAGCCGACTCGAGTGTTTGTAATGACCAACTTAGCACACTTGTATCATAATGTACTATTAACTTTTTAAATTTGCGCTCGGCAGTAACGAGGAACTTCACGGACTATTTTTGCCACAGTAAGGCGGACATTTCCGAGCATATTGGAGAAAATACGTTTTATGTCTATTGTTTCAAGTCACCTGCAAGAGCCTCGATGCCCTTATCGGAGACGGGCGTTTCACACAGGTTGAGGACCTGCAGGCGCGGCAGGTGCTCGGCGATCAACTGAACGCCCGAGTCGCCGAACTGCGTCGCCCACAGGTTCAGGTAGCGGAGTGATGGCAACTGCAACACATTTCCTAGTGTAACTACAATACCCCAGTTTACTTACTAGTACACTTACATTAGTTATAGCGGTCGCTTCCTAGCTATGGTATAAGTATACTATACTTATACCATAGCTAGGAAGCGACCGCACCCGTGCGTAAAGCTGCATATAGGTGTCGTATGCGTAACATCTTCACACGGGTGTTGTTAATATACTTACGTACATAAATACGAGTAAGGACATAAATATCTGTACAGGATTCTATTGTCAATGTCATAGAGGCGTGTTCAGATATTTATGCCCTTATTTATGTACTGATATATATACCCCTGACTGTACATCGTAGGTATTGTGCGTCAGCGTATTTTGAGCAGCGTGGTCGCTACCTAAGTGAGGTACAGTCGCCATCACATACATCAGAGCAAACAAGCACGTCACAAACATCGGAACACACCTCTATTTTCAAGGCATATTTTTGAACACCTATAGTGTACCTATGTATGTGATAGTGACTGTACAATTTGAAAAGTCTAAACTGGCGACACTGATTTACGACTGGCGACGACGGTGATCAATGGTTAAGCCTTCATCACACTGGCGCGGCCTGCAGTGGCGGACCATAGTAAATTTGACAGCTAATGTCAAGTTTACTATTGACCGCCGCGGCCAGGACTCGCCATTACGCCTTCATCACACTGGCGCGGCCTGCAGTGGCGGACCATAGTAAAATTGACAGCTAATGTCAAGTTTACTATTGACCGCCGCGGCCAGGACTCGCCATTAAGCTTTCATCACACTGGCGCGGCCTGCAGTGGCAGACCATAGTAAATTTGACAGCTAATGTCAAGTTTACTATTGACCGTCGCGGCCAGGACTCGCCATTAAGCCTTCATCACACTGGCGCGGCCTGCAGTGGCGGACCATAGTAAATTTGACAGCTAATGTCAAGTTTACTATTGACCGCCGCGGCCAGGACTAGCCAGTGTGTGAGAGGCCTTACCCTTTTCGACAGTGCACGGTTTAGTTTAAAGTAGTATTAAATATAGCAATTTTATAATTTATGAATAAATGAGCATGAGTATTGTAGTCTTTGGTTTAGACTTGTAAAATTGTAACTTGTAGCTTCATGAAATCGGGCCCTGCAGGGATCGATTTATGGACATGGACACATTCCTCAGCAATTGACCAGAAGAAGCCTTAAATAGGGACTAGTGGAGATCCAGCGGAGAGACCTTTGCCCAGCAGTCGGACATCTAACGTACCATAATAAAATACCTACCATTTTAGGTTATATAACTGCAACCGCTATTAAAAAAAATTGTTTTGATAAAGTCGTCATGCGCAAGGGTTAATTTCACGTTTCTAAAGTTCTAACTTAATAACGAATCGATAACGGATAATAGGCGGGCAACTCGTATCGATAACTGGTAATACAATAATTTGAATTTGGAACCGCCGGCCTCGAGCACCGGCAGCACCAGCCGAGCCCGCCCTCTGCTGGTAGTGACGTCACTCACCTTGATGAGGTGGTGTGCGCAGGCGCTGGTGACGCTGGTGAAGGCGAGCGAGAGGCACTCGAGGTTGCCGAGTGCGCCGGCCTCGAGCAACGCGGCCACGTCCTCGTCGGTGGCGCGCACCGGCAGCGCCAGCCGAGCCCGCCCTCTGCTGGTAGTGACGTCACTCACCTTGATGAGGTGGTGTGCGCAGGCGCTGGTGACGCTGGTTCGAGGTTGCCGAGTGCGCCGGCCTCGAGCAACGCGGCCACGTCCTCGTCGGTGGCGCGCACCGGCAGCGCCAGCCGAGCCCGCCCTCTGCTGGTAGTGACGTCACTCACCTTGATGAGGTGGTGTGCGCAGGCGCTGGTGACGCTGGTGAAGGTGAGCGAGAGGCACTCGAGGTTGCCGAGTGCGCCGGCCTCGAGCAACGCGGCCACGTCCTCGTCGGTGGCGCGCACCGGCAGCACCAGCCGAGCCCGCCCTCTGCTGGTAGTGACGTCACTCACCTTGATGAGGTGGTGTGCGCAGGCGCTGGTGACGCTGGTGAAGGCGAGCGAGAGGCACTCGAGGTTGCCGAGTGCGCCGGCCTCGAGCAACGCGGCCACGTCCTCGTCGGTGGCGCGCACCGGCAGCACCAGCCGAGCCCGCCCTCTGCTGGTAGTGACGTCACTCACCTTGATGAGGTGGTGTGCGCAGGCGCTGGTGACGCTGGTGAAGGCGAGCGAGAGGCACTCGAGGTTGCCGAGTGCGCCGGCCTCGAGCAACGCGGCCACGTCCTCGTCGGTGGCGCGCACCGGCAGCGCCAGCCGAGCCCGCCCTCTGCTGGTAGTGACGTCACTCACCTTGATGAGGTGGTGTGTGCAGGCGCTGGTGACGCTGGTGAAGGCGAGCGAGAGGCACTCGAGGTTGCCGAGTGCGCCGGCCTCGAGCAACGCGGCCACGTCCTCGTCGGTGGCGCGCACCGGCAGCACCAGCCGAGCCCGCCCTCTGCTGGTAGTGACGTCACTCACCTTGATGAGGTGGTGTGCGCAGGCGCTGGTGACGCTGGTGAAGGCGAGCGAGAGGCACTCGAGGTTGCCGAGTGCGCCGGCCTCGAGCAACGCGGCCACGTCCTCGTCGGTGGCGCGCACCGGCAGCACCAGCCGAGCCCGCCCTCTGCTGGTAGTGACGTCACTCACCTTGATGAGGTGGTGTGCGCAGGCGCTGGTGACGCTGGTGAAGGCGAGCGAGAGGCACTCGAGGTTGCCGAGTGCGCCGGCCTCGAGCAACGCGGCCACGTCCTCGTCGGTGGCGCGCACCGGCAGCACCAGCCGAGCCCGCCCTCTGCTGGTAGTGACGTCACTCACCTTGATGAGGTGGTGTGCGCAGGCGCTGGTGACGCTGGTGAAGGCGAGCGAGAGGCACTCGAGGTTGCCGAGTGCGCCGGCCTCGAGCAACGCGGCCACGTCCTCGTCGGTGGCGCGCACCGGCAGCACCAGCCGAGCCCGCCCTCTGCTGGTAGTGACGTCACTCACCTTGATGAGGTGGTGTACGCAGGCGCTGGTGACGCTGGTGAAGGCGAGCGAGAGGCACTCGAGGTTGCCGAGTGCGCCGGCCTCGAGCAACGCGGCCACGTCCTCGTCGGTGGCGCGCACCGGCAGCGCCAGCCGAGCCCGCCCTCTGCTGGTAGTGACGTCACTCACCTTGATGAGGTGGTGTGCGCAGGCGCTGGTGACGCTGGTGAAGGCGAGCGAGAGGCACTCGAGGTTGCCGAGTGCGCCGGCCTCGAGCAACGCGGCCACGTCCTCGTCGGTGGCGCGCACCGGCAGCGCCAGCCGAGCCCGCCCTCTGCTGGTAGTGACGTCACTCACCTTGATGAGGTGGTGTGCGCAGGCGCTGGTGACGCTGGTGAAGGCGAGCGAGAGGCACTCGAGGTTGCCGAGTGCGCCGGCCTCGAGCAACGCGGCCACGTCCTCGTCGGTGGCGCGCACCGGCAGCGCCAGCCGCCGCGGCCCACCCTCTGCTTGCTGCAATAACATTACCTAACTTACTGCCTTTCTTAGACTATAGACGATACCATTTGGAAGACTGCGAGGATAGCATGAATATTGAAATCATGCCATACGAGAAAAACAAACGAGTGTTGATAAATTACGTCAATTCAACACGAAGAAACCTACATAAGTACAACACTAGATAAAGGTAGCAAATATGTCAACGAGGTGGTGAGGTAAGGTGTAAGGCATGGATGTAATTTCCTTGTGTAAATTAAGATATAAGTTAAGATAGCAGGTATATAATGATATTTATTTTATATGTTTACAAGAGTTTGAATAGATATATACAGGGTGTCCGGTAAATAATGGACAACCTTCTAACTAACGAATAGGGCACCTTAGACTGGTCCAGAAAATCGCCTTTGAGGTTTTGTAAAGGTCCCCTGGTTTTCGAGATATTCGCACTTTTCGAAGAGCGAATTGTACCAAAACAAAGGTGTTTAAAAGTGAACATTTATAGCAACATCTTTATTTGTAAAGATGTAAATGGCATGTGCTATACCATTTTAGAATCAGTATTAGATAAACAATTTTTCAGGAAGAATGAAATAAGGTGCACTACTTGCACCACTTGTACCACTTGCACCATATTTCACTTTAATGACCTGGACGTTAATAATTCTCGAAAATATTCTCTAACAGTGATAAGAGTTTTATGGTGGCCAGACCGATTTCTGTTTAATTAGGTCTTAATTAATATAATCACATTTTTCTTTAAAATGTTCTAAAAGTTTGATTGCATGTGGTGAAAAAAAAATGTATGAGGACCAGAGTGGCCAACTGCCTGAAAAATTGTTTATCTAATAAGTACTGATTCTAAAAGGGTATAACACATGCCATTTACATCTTTACAAATAAAGATGTTGCTATAAATGTTCACTTTCAAACACCTTGCTTTGGTACAATTCGCTCTTCAAAAAGTGCGAATATCTCGAAAACCGGGGGACTTTTACTAAACCTCAAAGTCGATTTTCTGGACCAGTCTAAGGCCTGAGGTGCCCTATTCGTGGTTAGAAGGTTGTCCATTATTTACCGGACACCCGTAACCTTAATTGTACTAGTTTTAAGTTCTCATGTAAGCAAATTGTATAAATTCTTATAAGCCAAAGATTTTTGGACAAATATAGTAAATTGTGGTTTAACGGTCTTATAAATAAAAGTACACATCAAAAAAATTAAGTATTTGTTTATTTGTAGTTAGTAGAAAATATATTTTTTACAGAAGTGTACGATTTTGGAATTTATGATAAATACGAGTATATAGCATTTTAGCGTACTTTATGTGCTCTGTAGGTACGCGGAGCAAAACTATAGTACAATACTTGTTTAGGATTAAGTAACTAGGCTATTGTCAAGAGCTAGGAGTAGTCCATCACCGAAGGCTCCTTCAATGCCAAGCGAATCTCGCCCTTTCGGACTGGCTCCTTCCAGAACGTTTGAGTAGTACGCAACTGGCTGTCGTCGCGCGCGCATCCCTTCCAGCCGCTGTGACATATATACCACGGTGCTTTCGTGGCTATTTACTTTTACCGCTTTCTCTATTGTGCTTTTACTCTAACCTGTGCTGAACCAAGATCGAGGCTTATAAGACCTAGGCATAGCAGAAGGAGAAAGGAGCTGGGCTTTCACCACATCACGAGCTGCTGCTATTGAGGTGCACAAGGTGAGTGGGTTGCTCTTTTCTCTTGCTGATCGCCTTGGTTACTTTCTCTGGGGAATTCATGCTTTCCAACCCCCCTTTCGCTGAGCTATCGAAGAATCTGTAACATATTTGTGTTCCTTCTATACCGGATATATTAATTCGAACTAAATGTTGTATACCTATGGATTACAGGGTAAACCATACGAATAGCATTCTTCATTAACATACTATTAAATACTAGATTAAAATAATTGATGTATTTCAAACTAATTTGGTCGATTTCTAAAAAAGACGTAACCGCTGTAATTTTCGTATGAACTTACGACCTTTTGTCCGAGCAGCGAGTTGTTTACGAGTAAATAGGCTTATTTCGCCGTCGTAAATTATAACATTATAGTTGTATGTTCTAATTACACGTTTAACTGTTTATTTGAGTGTAAAATGTGTTGTTGTAATAGTAAATTTCACTAAATTTATATATTCTGTGCGAAACAGGGTAGTTATTCCGTGTTTCAAATTCCTTAGCGCGCATTCAACGCGTTGCATCTTGAAGTTGACGTACCTAACGAGTTCAATATGATTATTATGATTAAGTTATAACTTTATGTTTATGCATTACGTACATTGAAGCATAAGCGATATCAGTGAAAATGTGTATGTAGGGGAACTTCTTTCATTACTAAGTCTAGTTAGTTAATGCAGTACGTAACCATACGAATTAATTTTATTGACTTTCGACCTTACGCCGTAGACGCAAGGTTTAAAATTCTTTCTCGCCTTTTGTCGAATTATTTATACTTACTCGTAGTAAGATAGGTAATTGTTCGATCACGTTGTACCTATCGCTTGCGTTTGCTTTCATAAATTAGACTATGCACAAAATGGAAAAATGCCGCCGTTCTATGGCTCTTAAGCGTTTGAATGACGCTTATATTTGTGCAAAAAGATGTATAACGGACCCGGAAATGGAACCGCGCTTTAAGGTGCATTTAACGAGATTGGAAGGTTTAGAAGTGTTATTTGACGAGAATCATGCGAAAATAGTAGCTTCTTTAAAGGATCCTCAGGAGATCGCGGATAATGAGGAGATACGACAGGGGTTTGACGAGACCGTGATAGACATTTTGTCCATTAAATCGCAATTGTTTGCTGAGGAAGCACCTCAAGTGCCTAGCGTCGCTTTGCCCGTACCCGCAGGTAGCTCGAGCAGCAATACGGGTCATATTCGCATGCCGCCCATCCATATACCTACGTTCGAGGGTGGCTATAAAACGTGGATTACTTTCTATGATCTGTACCGAACCTTGGTACATGACAAACACGAGATCTCTAAAATTGAAAAGTTTCAATATTTAGTCTCGTCATTGAAAGGTGAACCGTTAAACCTAATAAAAGCATTTCCTATCTCGTGTGACAATTACGATATGGCGTATGAAACTTTGGTGAAGCGCTATCAAAATAAACGCCAGCTAGCCTTTCTAGCGTGGCAGTCTATTGTAACTGTTAAGTTACAGAATAACACGGCGCAAGCGTTTCGGTTTCTTTTGGACACATTCCAAGAAAACTTAGCTATTTTAAAGTCATTGAATTTGCCCATCGATAAATGGGACTTTATAATGTTCTATACGCTTTTATCGAAATTGGAACCATCCATTCGTAAAGAATTTGAGATGACCGTCACGTCGGAGGACATTCCGACCTATAAATCTTTGGAGACCTTCGTGGAGAACTACTGTAAGGCGGTGGAGCATGCCGGAGCTAGTACCAGTTCAGCTCACGGCGGATACACGCGGCCACCTGTCGTTAACACCATGCGATCCGATCACGTCACGACACCGCCACGACGTTTTAGGCAAACGACTTTGGTGGGTAACCAGTCGACTTCTCCTGCACTGCCTCCACCTCCGCCTTGTCAATTCTGCTCGAAAAAGCACTTTCTCGCACATTGTCCGGACTTTCAAAACTTAACTGTTGCGCATCGATCGCAAGTCGTTGGTGAGAAACAGCTTTGTTTCAATTGTTTGCGCATAGGTCATGTAGTGTCAAACTGTCCTTCACAAGGTTCGTGTCGAACTTGTGGTCGCCGTCATCATTCGTTGTTACACTTTCAGGACACTTATGTGGATCGCAAATCAGGGCCATCCAACCCCAACGCCACCTCTAATGCTTTAGGTGTTCAGGGGCTTTCTACAAATACGTCGTCCAATAAAACGGTCTTACTGTCGCGGATCATCGCGAACCTGTGGTAAGTTCGTGTGAACGTACCTTTATATTAAATAGCTGGCAACATTTTGAGTTATAAAATAAATGAGCATACGTTAGATCTTGGCGGTAAATGATTGGGAGAAGTAAAGAGAATCGAAAGAGTTCAGGCGTGTAATAAGTTTGTGAAATCGGTTGGAGACTTGGAGCATGCAGAGCCTGATTCCTGGTTTCCGAGAGACTGATTAACTGGAGCTAAGTATTAGACTAAGCTAATAAGATCTTAAAACAATCACTAAACGCCATTGACCTGATCATGTTTGTATGCTAGTAGATGGGATCCCAAATGCTACATGTAACTTATACGTTGTAGGGGTAAAGAATATAGATTCTAGATTATTGTTGCTAGTCTATACTTGGTGCTTATTTAACTTCCTATCAACAGGCGGTGGAAATAACTCCAGGCAAAATATCATACAAGCGAAGCAGATTGGACTGGTCACCAGACGACCAACTAGGACGTTCAGGTAGGACTTGGAAATTACTATTATCACCGCCCTGTACTCGCCAAATCTTATGTTGATAGGATCTAGACAAATATAACCCCATATAACATCATCATTATTATTCTTTTTGCTTTGGCGACATGGTGGAGATTGCTGGTGATATTTCCGGGTCCGACTTGAACGAATTATAAATAGAAAACGATATTAGATAACTTTAACCTTAATCCTTGTGTTAGATTTAATTTGCGGATTACGGATACGATAATTTTTGTCGATTCTACATCATTAAAAAAAAAAAAAAAAAAAAAAAAAAAAAAAAAAAAAGTAGGTGTATTTTTCTGGTATTGAATGAATTCGTAATCTGTGCCAAGCATGATCGTATCGATTATGTGGAGACCAATTTATCGATTTTTATCGATAGTTGGTTTGCTTTTTTTTGAACAGATAAGGTATTTTATTACAGGGATGATCGTATCTCGTGACTTAAGGTAAGACATGTTGTGATGTTGGTTTCGAGAGTCAGATTATGAAATAATTACTTGGATACCGAATGTGGCGGCGGTATCAACTTCTCTGTGTAAACGCGTGGGATTAATAAAATAATCAATCGGTTTTTTTTGTGTGGCGTGGATCGTCACCGAGAGTAATATAATTGTATATGCATTTTGTATGCGTTATGAGGAGCTTGCAGCTCAATGTGTTAATATGAATGTTATAATTTAATTAGAACCATGAATCTTGGATCTCCTGATGTCTATGGACACGCAAGTGTCAAAGTCATGTATTGGATGTGTATTCCAACAGTACCTCCGTCCTACCAATATTTGTTGTTTACGTCTGTTATAATTCTGTGTAAATCCTGTTATATTTGGCTGCATTTTTACCTAATAAGGGCAGCTTACAATCCGTCGACCCGACGTGCTGGGTGTGAACGGGTTGATGTTCACTCATATTTTGACGCGGATTGAGAATGATATAGAAATCGGTCTGGCAATCTGGTGCTCAGACTAAGAACAGGTGACAGTCCCGCGACCCGAGGTGCTGGGTGTGAGCGTTTCGGCGGTCACTCACTTGTTGACGCGGATGTATAATGTGGTCCGTCGACCCGACGTGCTGGGTGTGAGCGTTTGTCGTTCACTCACTTGTTGACGCGGATCAAGAATTGTATCGGCTTGCGACCCGACGTGCTGGGTGTGAACGCCTCGGCGGTCACTCATTTTGACGCTGGCTAAGAACAGGCAAGAGTCTAGCAGCCCGAATTACTGGGTAGGAGTGTGAGCGCTGCAACATTCACTCGACTAGACTATTTGTGACGGGGATGAATCTGACGTTTCCAGGGCACCAAGTATTATTTATGTTGAATATTGAGTACTTATATCGATATTCAGTGGTGACGGTTCACAAAACATATTTGTAATTGAAGCAGTTTATCGTTGAATATAGACATGATTTTTTACGCTATGTAGGTACTTATGGCTTGGAGCGTAGATTATTACATGCGTTCTTATAAAATTAATTATTGGTTTATTAACTAAAATGTGTCTCGATATACATTACAATGATAATTGTATTCGATGACTATCGATTTTAACCGATAAAATATATTTGCATTCCACTTAGAAAAATACGACTCGACTCGATTATTTCATAATCTGTCAAATTTTTTAGACGTCAAAGAGAAGGATTGCCGTCAATACCAGTATTGTCGTAGTTTGTTTGTTTGTTTCTCGAAGTTAAAGTGAAAAAACCATCTAAAAGTATCGTTTTAGTTGTTGAATGTTGTGTGTGGTGGAACAAAGTTGGGTTTACCGACAGGATACGCTTGTTTTTGTTGTCTCCTGATCTTATTAAAGGAATACCCAGTCTTAGAAATTGCATATGGTAAGAGCAGACAATATTCGTTTTCATAATGCTTTATCGTATTGATTTCGTTTAAAAATTGTATCAGATTGTTGTAAATAGAATACGCAGTCAATAGTTATGGTATATTACAGATCAGACGAAAGGAAATCACGCAAATATGGATGATATTTGGAAAACCATCTTGCAAACAACTTCCACTAGGCTTGTGCAGTTGACTGTCTCAGCCAAGCAAATGAATGAAACTACTGGTAGGGAGTCGCAGCAAGAAGCTATATTGAATGCGGAAATAGTAGCATCCAAATTAGAGAGTGTGTTACTGAAGGTGGCTAACGACTTAAATAACTATTTTAAGTTTGTAAACACTCCATCGGCTGACGAAGTGTCGGTGTTGTCCACGAATCAGTTAGATGCCGAAGAAGTACTAAGTGAACTTAAGGTGAAGATCAAACATGCCAAGGCTGTAACGACAGCTACTAAGTGTGTCACTGGGAAGCTTCCTGTTTTAAGTTTGCCCATATTCAACGGGGATATCTTAAACTGGCACTCCTTTTGGGACCAATTTAGGTCTCAGATCGACCAAAGAGATTTATCTGATGTAGATAAATTTTTGTATCTATGCGCAGCCTTGAAGGGTGAAGCAAGGAGCCTTGTGGAAGGCTTACAGGCGACAAATGAGAGTTATGGTATAGCCATAACAACACTCAAGGAGCGTTATGGGAGAGCAGGGTATATAAAAGATGCACATTACACGGCTCTTAATAAAGTGATACCGGCTAATGAGTCCATTGCTGACTGTCGAAGAACCTTCAATGAGATAGAACGACATTTGCGAGTTCTGCAAGCTCTAGGCGAAGATGCGTCACATAGTTTTTTCAGGACACTCATTTTTGAAAAATTTCCTGAAAATATTGTGTACGAATTAAAGCGAGTCATAAAGGATGACTCTATAAATGAAATTAGGGCACAACTTGCAAAACTGATTACTGATAAGGAGGATGTCTGTAAGACAAGACCCAATTCCATCAATAAAGAAGAATGCACAACTGATACCTTACATGTGGTGGATGGCAATTATAAGAAAGGTAGAGTACGTCCCCACAACATATTTAATGAGCGGCATGAATTCAAGAAAACCCCTCGTCAAAAACGACCATTCACAGAAAGTAAACCAAATCAACAGTATAAGAAGAAACCAAGGACAGAATGCTGCTTCTGTAAAACTCAAACGCACTACAGCGACAAGTGTCGCAAATACTTGACACTCAAGGACCGTAAAGACAAGCTGGTTAATCAGTGTTATTTGTGTTTAAGAGAAGGGCACATGGTAAAAGATTGCAGAATGTCTTTCAGATGCTATTACTGCAAGGGCAAACATAATCGGGCGCTGTGCCCAAAGGAATTGAAATCTGCTGCTGGACCTGTAGGTGTTTCAGGTGAGAGTACTCAGTTGAATCTGGAAAATGTAAAGACCAATACAACAAATTTAACTTCAGTATGTTCTATTTCCTGTTTGCAGACAGCAACCGCCTCAGCAAGGAATAAGACAGGCCATGATACACCACAGTCATGCCGCATTTTATTAGACTGTGGAAGCCAACGGAGCTACATAACTACTAAGTTAGCCCAATCAATCAATTTATTAGAGGAAAATCAAGATTTGCTGATGGTTTACACATTCGGTTCAGATAAGCCTAAGGAAATTCTTAGTGCTGCCTCAGAAATCATTGTAGAAACTAAACGTGGCCTACAGAAGAGGATGAGAGTAAATGTAGTCCCACATATTACAAATACCATCCCAATAGTAAACTTCCCAGACAAGATCTCTGTGGATATCATAGCTGATGATGGTTCATTAGGAGAGGGAATAGATCTTCTGATTGGGAACGATTATTATTTTTCTTTTATCAGAGATAATCATCGCCAAATTGGACAAGATTTACATTTAATTGATACAGACTTTGGTTGGATGTTATCAGGTAGTACAGACAGTAACATATATGACAATACTCTTTCTGTAATAACCTATTGCCAATGTCACGGACCTAGTTGCCCTTACTTTACGGAACCGGATTTACCATTGAGAAATGTCGATATGAAATTCTTATGGGCACTTGAAAGTATTGGCATAACGGACTCACCTAAGACTACTAGAGAGGAAGAAGCGGTAAATTTCTTTAATCATACTGTCAAGTATGAAGAAGGACGGTATACAGTGAAGTGGCCATGGATAGAATACCCTCCAGATATACCAACCAACTACAGCCTGGCTTATGGAAGATTGAAGAGTCTATTGAAAAGATCTGATACTGCAACGCTAAAGGAGTTTGATGAAATCCTATCTGAGCAACTTAATGCTAACATCATTGAAGTCATCGAACCCCAAACAATACCCATATACCAGGTAGACCCTCCCATTCATTACCTACCTAATCATATGGTAAAACAAGAAGGAAAGAGAGGGAGAATTGTATATGATGCCAGTGCTAAGGTAAAAGATCACAAGAGCCTAAACGAATGCATGTATCGAGGGCCGTCCATGTTGGAAGACTTAACTGCTTTACTTTTGAAATTCAGATGTGGTAAAATTGGAATTACGGCAGATATTGAGAAGGCTTTTCTTCAAGTAGGTCTCCAAGATGATGATAAGGACGTCACCAGATTCCTCTGGGTGAAGGATCTCTCAAAGGAACCTACTGAAGACAATCTTCTCCACTACAGATTCTGCCGAATGGCCTTTGGCATTATCTCAAGTCCATTCCTCTTAACGGCTACGATACGACATCATTTAGCACAAAGAAATGAGACCCTCCTAAAGAACATAGCGGACAGGTGCTATGTTGATAACCTCGTGACTTGCGCCGAAGACTACAAAACGGCTACTACATTGTATGAAGAAACCAGAAGCGTTTTCAAAGAATTAGGCATGAACATAAGAGAGTGGATGTCAAATGACAATACCTTTATGGACACTATTCCTGAACCACTAAGGGCACCACAAAAAGACCGAATAAAGGTTCTTGGCCTTATGTGGAACGTGGAAAAGGATAATTTAGAGCTCAAGTTGAATGAAAATACCTCAGAGGTGAATGTTCAAGGAAATAAACTCACTAAAAGGGATGTTTTACGCACATTAGCACGAGTCTATGATCCTTGTGGTTTCGCCTCACCGCTTATCTTACCTGCAAAAATATTCTTTCAACAGCTCTGTGGGTCGAAGATTAAGTGGGATATGACCCTGTCGACAGAACTCATACACAAATGGTCATCTATAGTGAACATCCTCAAACTCACTAAAGAAATAGAAATACCACGATATGTAGGAAATGTACTACCAAAAGGAAATGTCAAATATGAACTTCACACATTCACAGATGCTTCCATGAAGGCATATGCTGCAGTGACATATGTACGTATCGTTGGAGAGAGAGAAATTAAGACTGGTTTCCTGATGTCAAAAGCTAGAATAACGCCCTTAGAAGATCAACAAAGTTTGAAAATACCTCGGCTGGAACTTCTGTCATATTTAATTGGCAGTAGATTAATGAAGTACGTAAAAGCAAACCTAGACTTACCCATAGAAAAACAGTATTTATGGACAGATAGTCTGATTGTACTTAGCTGGATCAAATCGAATAAACTATTAGCCCCGTTTATTACACGTCGTGTTAATGAAATTAAGCAGAACAAAGACTTCGAGTTTCGCTATGTCAGCACAAAAGAAAACCCTGCGGATTTGGCTACTAGGCCTGAACTGTGGGAGATCAAAAAGGAATTATGGTTCAGTGGTCCCGAATTTCTTTTTAAGGAACCAATACACTGGCCCAGTAGCACAAAATCTGAAGAACGGCAAGCTTTTCTTGTGGCTGGGGAGGGCTTGGACATCTCTGATGATCCAGATATTATATCAAAGGAAGTCTGTGAGAAGGACGTACCGGACATCTCCGATGATCCAGGTATATTAATGGAAGTCTGTGACGACGTACCTGATACCCACCTTGGTATTGACCTAGAATACCTGTTCAATTCATAGTTAAGTATAGGTTAGTGTGCGAATTTCACGCTAGATGTCGCTGTTACGTGCGAAAACTAGGTAACGACATGTTGTCGTAGAATTGCTTAGTAATTTTAATTTGTTTTTGTTTGTTGAGAGATTTGCTTGGAGATTTAAGACCATTATAGCGGTTACAAAGTATTACCGACTTTAATTCCTGGAACCTACGGTACACCCTTGTACATGGTCCATCGAATCGGATATTTTTGGAAGTGGTGTAGTAGTTCAGTGCGTGTGAGCAGAGCTACTCTTCGCATCGTTTCCCATAGTAGCAGTGGCTTGCTGTTCAGAGGGAAACGATTTGAGTGGCAGTACGCAGCGACGGTGGCGCCACCTAGCGGAGCCAAGCTGAAGCACAACAGGTGTTACTGCCAGGAGGACAGCGGAGAGGGCGCTAAAAGCAGAGCGCGTCACAGCATAGCAAGGTGGCAAATAGGTGTATGTGTGAGTGAGGTGTCAAGTGCAAACCGTGAGTACATTTATATTATTTGATACGAGAAATTGAACTTTATATCAAAGAAGATCAAAACTTTAACGTCAGTTCAAGTTCATCAAGAGTTTTAGTAATTTTCAACCTTATAACCAAGGAGTGCTGGACTTAGTGCAATAACTTTAACTTGTAATATTTAGCTTCATATTTAGAACTTAGAATATTAAGAGAAAAAACGGAGGTACGGGGAATCCATGCTGGATTTCGTCCAAGTCCCAAACACTTGTAATTTTTTCACAAATTTACCTCGAATTTTTCTAAGTGTCGTCAGGTAAAAAATACACTGGTTTTTTTTGTTTTTTTTTTTTCTTCAATTGTTTTTGTTTGTTCATCAAATTGTTGGGCTACTGCTACTGTTGTGTTTATGTTTGGTAGTTTATTCGGTCTGCTCATACAAATTATAAAACTTGCAAAAGATAAATAGTTGTTTGTTGTTTATTTAATTTGAGTGTTTCAACATGGAATCTTTGCTGAGTTTTCAATCTGATTTGTCAACTCGTATAACTAAGTCGAGAGCTAATTTCAAAAAGTCCCCTAAGGAACGTATAACAGAGTATTATGTTGAAAGCAAGCTCGAGGCATTGGAACAGCTGTGGTATGATTTTCGGCAGGGTCATAAAGAACTGCTGCAAACAGCTGAAGGCAAATTATTACAGGCTACGTCATATGTAAAAAGTGATGTTTATGAAGCAACCGAAGAGCAATACATGTCATACAAATGCGAGTTAAAACATAGTTTAGCAGAGCTTAAGGTCCAGTACAATGTAAATAAGGTAAATATGAGCTCGAATGAAGATGTAAACACTAAGTCTTCTCTAGTCAAGTTGCCCAAGATTATCATTCCCACATTTTCAGGGATATATACGGAGTGGCCCACTTTTCGAGATTTATTTGTATCAATGATACACAACAATAATGCGTTAGATAACGTCCAGAGATTGCAATATCTTAAGGGATTCTTGACTGGAGAAGCTGAGCAGCTGATTCGTCACACACCTGTGACGGACGCAAATTATGATCAGTGCTGGAAACAATTAGTCGAGCGTTACAGCAACAAAAAATATATTTCAAGTTGCATTATTAAGCGCCTACTCAGTCAGCGGAATATAACCACTGAGTCGGCAACTTGTTTGAAAGAATTAATAGACACTTCCTCCGATTTTTTAGCTGCTCTTAAAAATTTAGGTATAGATGTGGACGCTTGGGATCTGATTGTGGTCCATTTGCTTTCACTAAAATTAGATAGTGAAACTCGAAAGCAGTGGGAATTGCAGGTAGCAGTTAATGTGCCGTCAGATTCCTTGCCTACGTTCAAGGAATTTCAAACGTTTTTAACCCAAAGATATCGAGCTTTTGAATGTATTGAGCCGAAACATGTAAATAGGGTAACGACATTTAATTCAAAAGCATCAACCAGTAGTAAGGGCTACACCAAAGTGTTGCACGCGACCAATATAGTAAAAATGTGTTGTGAATTCTGTGGCGAAGAGCATAAGTTATGTTTTTGTAAAAAATTCGCCAACTTAGATTATGAGAAAAGACACGAGTTTGTGTCTAACAATAGGATTTGTTATAACTGTTTAGGCAGCAATCATGGGGTAAGATTCTGCCAAAAGGCCACCAATTGTAGAGTTTGTCAGAAAAAACACCATTCCTTGCTTCATCCAAAGGGTGTTCCAACTGGTCACTCAGGTTGTTCAGGTCAGTCAGTTGGAGAAGGTTCAGGTGAGAGAGCGACCGGCGGACACTCTAAAGGAGGGTCCAGTCCGTCTAACGAGACCACACCGGTAGTGACTTGTTTCTCGAAAGGTCAGGTAAGAAATCAAGTTTTGTTACCCACGGCAATCGTGAATGTGGAGTCGAAAACCGGTCAGTACCGGCCAGTTAGAGCTTTGTTGGATCAGGGCTCACAAGCCTCATTTGTGACAGAGGCGACAGTTCAAAGGTTGGGATTGCAGAAAACATCTGCCAACCTTACAATTTCGGGAGTTGGAGGTGAACAGCGTTCAATGAGGTCAAAATCAGCAGTGACGTTAAAACTTCAGTCACTAATGGACCCGAGCTTTAAAATGGAGCAAAAATGTTTCGTTTTGACAAACATCACAACTTTGCTCCCAGAGAGGCAAGTATCGGTTCCGGATTGGGTACAATTAAAAGACTTGTGTTTGGCGGATAAGAATTTTGATTCACCTAGTAAAATAGATATTTTACTGGGAGCAGAAGTCTACAGCCAGATCCTAAAGGAGGGTGTATTGAAAGGGCCAGCAGGGTCCCCGGTAGCTCAGTGCACCGCCCTCGGCTGGATTCTGTCTGGGCAAATGGACACTGCAGGTACAGATAGCAACATATCCGTTTTCCATACACAAGTAGAGGACAATGAAATAATAAAAAGATTTTGGGAGTTGGAAAACGAGCCTTTATTGAGTTCACAGATTTTAACAAAGGAAGAACGGATGTGCGAACACGTCTTCTCAAACACAACACGTAGAGACGAAGATGGCAAGTACGTCGTGAAATTGCCGTTCCGTGATGAGGAGCCGACCTGCAAAAATGGAAAGTCACGTGAGATTGCAATAAAAAGATTATTATCATTAGAAAGAAAGTTTATAAAGGATAAAGTACTAAAGGAAAGATACACAGAAGTAATAAATGAATACTTACAGTTAGATCACATGGCGCTGGTACCGAAGGAAGAGCTTGGTAAAGAAAGCTCAACCTACTTACCACATCATGCAGTTATCAGGGAGGACAAGGCCACCACCAAGGTCAGGGTTGTCTATGACGCGTCCTGCAAGAATGAAAACGGCGTGTCATTAAATGACAACTTGATGGTTGGACCTACATTGCAACCAGACTTACGACATTTGATCATGGGTTGGAGAAAACATCCGGTATGCTTAATAGCTGACATCGTCAAGATGTACCGAATGGTAAAAGTGGCAGAAGAAGATTGTGATTATCAACGCATAGTGTGGAGAAATAACTCAGAAGATCCAATACAAGACTACAAACTGCTCACAGTTACCTTCGGCACAGCTTCAGCTCCATACCTGGCAGTTAAGGCACTCAATCAGGTCGCCATAGATCACAAAGAAGCATACCCAATGGCATCAGAAAGAGTCGCTAAGGAGTTTTATATGGACGACCTAATGACTGGTTGCCAAACAATAGAAGAAGGAATAAGACTTTGCCAAGAGATGAATGCACTATTAAAAGAAGGTGGATTTATTCTACAGAAATGGTCAAGTAACAAAGATGAATTGCTGCAGGTCATAGAACAATCAGGGAAAGGAGAACATAACAAACAGGACAAAACATTAGACTTCAAACAGGACAATATAGTAAAGATACTAGGACTCACCTGGAACAGATGTAGCGACGAATTTCAGTACTCAGTAAAGCTGCCTCCGTTGTCTGCACCTGTAACAAAAAGAAAAATTATATCTGACGTTGCGCGGCTGTTCGACCCCCTGGGCTGGATAGCTCCATGTGTGATAAAAGCTAAGATATTTATACAGCGATTGTGGATAGCGGGGACAGGCTGGGACGAAGAACCACCAACGAGGATCTTAGAAGATTGGGTTACTTACCGTCAAGAATTAGCTCAACTTACAGACTTCTCGATTCCACGGTGGATGTTCACAAACGCAGATGACCTCGTCACTGAATTGCACGGGTTTTCTGACTCATCCAATGTTGCATATTCGGCGGTTGTTTATATGCGCGTTGTGAATGCGAACGGAGAAGTCCATGTCGTCCTAGTTAGCGCTAAAACCAGAGTGTCACCCGTTAGGCAGATCAGCATTCCGCGCTTGGAACTTTGCGGCGCTGTTTTGCTGGCCAAGCTATTAGTAGAGGTTGCTGGAGTCTTGGATATCCCCAGAAACCATATAAGGGCTTGGACTGATTCGACCGTAGTACTTGCATGGTTGAACAAGCATCCAAGCAATTGGAAAACATTCGTGGCCAATCGAATTTCCGAGATTCACTCCACATTGGAATCTTCGCAATGGTGTCATGTCTCCACGAAGGACAATCCGGCTGACTGCGCTTCGCGAGGAGTTCAGCCGTCGGAGCTTGCAGAGTTAGAGCTGTGGAAATGCGGCCCGAATTTTCTGTGGGAAACAGAGTTAACTTACAAAAAGCCGAAGAACAATGAGACAAATGAAGAGCAATCGTTGAGAGTTCACATTGCTAAAATAAACGTGTCAATCTTGGAGAAATACTCTTCGCTGCAACGACTTATTCGAGTTGTAGCGTATTGCAGACGATTTATCACTAAAAAGGAAATGATAAAACAAGGTCAAAGCATTAATTATTTGAACAAAGAGGAATTAGATGAAGCATTAGTAACTTGCATTAAACTAAGTCAAGCTACAGAATTTGAAACAGAAATAAAGGAAATGCAAACTTACGGACAAGTTAGATCCAAATCGTCGAAGTTGTTATGTTTAAACCCCTTTATCGACGAGAAGGGATTGATAAGAGTGAACGGGCGAATAGCTAAATCACAGGAATCCGAGAGCATTAAAGAACCCATAATATTGCCACACAGATCACATTTTTCAGAGTTAATAGTCGACAATGCTCACAGGAAAACGTTGCATGGTGACTCGAGGATGATGCAAAACTTTATCCGATCAGCTTACTGGATAATTGGAGTGAAGAATCTTGTGAAGAGTCACGTACGCAAATGTGTGACTTGTGTGCGATACAAGGCCAAATTACAAAACCAACTTATGGGCCTTCAAGACACCTGAACCTGAAGTCGGGGACATTGTTTTGGTGAAGGAGGACGATTTACCTCCTAGTAAGTGGCTTTTTGGTAGAATCCTCATCAAGCACGCCGGCTCAGATGGGTTGACTAGAGTGGTGTCGTTAAAATATAAGAATTCAGTTGTAAAACGTCCAACTTCAAAACTTTGTGTTTTGCCAATTAATGAATAAGTATGCAATATATATCAAGACTGTTGAGCTAAGCAGGAACACCTGTAATAAATGTAGATGTTATTCACTGTGTCAATCAGTGATTTAATTGTTTAGTCGTAAGTTTAGAGAACAACTGTAACTTTAGCCCTCGCCAAGATCATATGGATCAATGTTGTTATGGTGGGCGATCAGTGAAGGACATTCTGTCCTTGGTGGGCGATATGTTCAATTCATAGTTAAGTATAGGTTAGTGTGCGAATTTCACGCTAGATGTCGCTGTTACGTGCGAAAACTAGGTAACGACATGTTGTCGTAGAATTGCTTAGTAATTTTAATTTGTTTTTGTTTGTTGAGAGATTTGCTTGGAGATTTAAGACCATTATAGCGGTTACAAAGTATTACCGACTTTAATTCCTGGAACCTACGGTACACCCTTGTAAAATACCATCCCACTAATGAACAAGAATATGCCAATCAGGAAGTAACTGATATAAATGTAGACAAGATATGTTTAACTGAAATTATAAATCTTCAGAAGGAACATTTCCCTGAAGAAGTAACCGGGAAGGAAACTCATCTGACTCGAAACTTAGGACTATACCTAGATGTCGATGGATTGCTAAGAAGCCGAGGACGGCTGTCAAATACTCGTTGGTCTTACGATATGAAACATCCAATCTTGTTGCCTCCCAAATCTCATTTTACAGATAAAGTTATCCGAGATACCCATGAAGAAAATTACCATGTCGGGGTACCACATACCTTGAATATCATCCGTGAGAAATACTGGATTCCCCAGGGTAGAACACAAGTACAGAGGGTACTAAAAACTTGCAGTCAGTGCATTAAACAGGGTGGAGGACCCTACCGACTTCCTCCTACATCAACCTTACCTGCTGAGAGAGTGAACTACAGCGAACCATATACATACACAGGCCTTGATTATTTCGGTCCTGTAATGGTTGCGACAAAACTAGGAAACGAGAAACGGTGGGTATGCTTATATACCTGTCTGGCTGTGAGAGCTGTTCATATGGAAATTGTCAACGACTTAACAGCTGAAGAATGCTTGCTTGCGTTCAGAAGATTCACAGCGTCCAGAGGAAAGCCAAAAATGGTATTGTCGGACAATGCACCTCAATTCAAGCTGACTTCAGAGCTTTTCATGAGCCCGTATTGTGAGAAGAACAGCATTATGTGGAAATTTATTCCGCAACTAGCTCCATGGCACGGGGGCGTTTATGAGCGCCTCGTAGCTCTGGCAAAGCATTGCATGAAGCGCACATTGGAAAAACACTTACTGAACGATAATCAGTTACTCACAGTGATAAAAGAGATCGAAAGAGTCATTAACACAAGACCTCTGACCTACGTGGGTGCAGATCTGGATCGTGTGTTGAGACCAGTTGATTTCTTGAGTTTGGGCAATTGCCTTGTACCTGAACCAACGGAAACAGACATCATGGGCAAGAGTACAACTACGAAGGTAGACCTCATTGCGAGCTGGAAAAGAGGTACCATGATTCTAGGAGAGTTTAAAGATATGTTTATAAGACAATACCTACCAAGCTTGAGAGAAAAGCACAGGTATTTCATCAAACAGCCTAGAACAACCTCTGACAAATGTCCACAAGCAGGTGACATAGTTCAGATCTTCGACGACTCCAAGAAAAGAATCAACTGGAAGGTGGGAAAAATAACAACCTTGATCAAGAGTCGAGATGGACATTGCAGAGTAGCAAAGGTTAAGGTTGGTAATGTGGAACTAACCAGATCCATTGGTCACCTATATCCACTGGAAACTGAGTGCAGCAAAGAAGCATCAGGACCAGAAACTCCTGTAGTCGAACAGATGGAACTTACGTTACCACCGGATCCAAATATAGAACTAGACAAGAGGCTGGAAGACAGACCTGAGCTGGAAAACTTTCAACCTGAAAAGCAAGATATGATGGAGGTTATTAATGAAGTACATAGTCCAGAAGAAGCGGAGGAAGTCCAAGGCGCAGACTTACCTTCTAAAGAGTCTGAAGTTACTGATATTCCTCAAGAGGAATCTTTTCAATCAGAGTTGGATAATATTCCACAAGAAAGTGAACACTGCGGCTTACCTGCTAATATGAGACCAGAGAGGGTTGCAGCTCAACGAGCCCGAGAGAAGATTGCTGAGTGGACACGCCACTTGGTAGCTCTTCTATAAGCACTTTCTTTGATGTCGGGAGTGTCGCGGATCATCGCGAACCTGTGGTAAGTTCGTGTGAACGTACCTTTATATTAAATAGCTGGCAACATTTTGAGTTATAAAATAAATGAGCATACGTTAGATCTTGGCGGTAAATGATTGGGAGAAGTAAAGAGAATCGAAAGAGTTCAGGCGTGTAATAAGTTTGTGAAATCGGTTGGAGACTTGGAGCATGCAGAGCCTGATTCCTGGTTTCCGAGAGACTGATTAACTGGAGCTAAGTATTAGACTAAGCTAATAAGATCTTAAAACAATCACTAAACGCCATTGACCTGATCATGTTTGTATGCTAGTAGATGGGATCCCAAATGCTACATGTAACTTATACGTTGTAGGGGTAAAGAATATAGATTCTAGATTATTGTTGCTAGTCTATACTTGGTGCTTATTTAACTTCCTATCAACAGGCGGTGGAAATAACTCCAGGCAAAATATCATACAAGCGAAGCAGATTGGACTGGTCACCAGACGACCAACTAGGACGTTCAGGTAGGACTTGGAAATTACTATTATCACCGCCCTGTACTCGCCAAATCTTATGTTGATAGGATCTAGACAAATATAACCCCATATAACATCATCATTATTATTCTTTTTGCTTTGGCGACACTTACTGTCAACCGCTCAAGTAGATATCTTGGATAGATGGCGCTCCTTTCACGCCGTGCGCGTGTTAATTGACTCTGGCAGTCAAGCCAATTATATCTCCCAAGGTCTAGCAAATCGCCTAGGCTTACCTGTCTCAAGTAACGCACCTTCCGTTTTTGGCATAGGTAACGCTTCCACGCCTGTATTGGGTACCGTCCAATGCACTGTCCGTCCCGAGAACCATCAGGACAAAGAAATATCTTTCGAGGCAATTGTGATACCCCGCATTTGTCATGACATGCCGTCAGTCACGGTCGAAACCAGCTTTTTAAAGAATTTAGGTTTCATTAAACTCGCGGACCCATCCTTTCATGTTCCGGGACCAATCGACCTCCTTCTTGGTTCCGAACTTTGGAATGAGATCTTTCTACAGGGTATGATTCCGGGTGGGAATGACTCCCCTGTAGGGTTAAATACTATTTTTGGCTGGGTCTTTTTAGGGCGCTCTCGCTGCCTTGAGAGTATACCCTCGTTATACTCAAACCTTTCGTCAGTCCAAACGCTTCACGCGTCAAATGCTGACTTGGAAAATGATTTGAAACGGTTGTGGGAGATAGAGGATGTGCGTACTCCCGAAAAAATGCTGTCGCCGCAAGATGCGGCTTGTGAAGAGAATTTTCTTTCTACCCACAAGCGGGATGACACCGGAAAATTCGTTGTTGAGCTACCGTTCAAATCTGTTGAGCCGACTTTCCGTAACATGCGGTCTATCGCTGTGCGCCGCTTTAACAAATTGGAAATGCGTTTATCTAATGACGCCGCATTGAGAAAGTCTTACAATGAGTTTATGCAGGACTATCTGGACAGTGGTCACATGTCAGAGGTACCTTCCTCTGACCAAAATACCACGGGTTCCTATTACATCCCTCATCACTGTGTGTTGTCACCATCAAGCGTAACCACCAAGTTACGCGTCGTGTTTGATGCATCGGCTCGTGACGGCGAGGGACTGTCACTAAACGACACACAGCTGACGGGACCGAAGCTTCAAAAGGACATTTCCCATATACTTTTGCGATTTCGTTTACACGAAGTAGTGTTTACTGCAGACATTCGTCAGATGTACAGAAACATTGTGATGTCGGAGAAACATCGTGACTTTCAGCGCATCGTGTGGCGTTTCCATCCTGATGAGGAACTCAGGGACTATCGTCTAAATACTGTAAGTTATGGGGTCTCATCCTCCCCCTTCCTGGCGTTGCGGGCAATTGAACAGCTGGCCGTGTCAGATGGTCAAGCCTTTCCGCGAGGGGCGGAGGTATTGTCTACAGACACGTACGTAGATGACATTCCCACAGGTGCGTCTTCTGTTACTGAGGCTCTTGAGCTACAAAAGCAATTAATCGCGTTGTTAGCCAAGGGAGGCTTTGAGCTCCGTAAATGGGCAAGCAACCATCCGGAACTGTTAAGCCATATCCCACTTGAGCATTGTGTGACTCAAGCAACGTCGTTTGACGAAGACTATAATGCTGTTGTGAAAGTACTTGGCTTAAACTGGGACTCAGCGTCTGATCAGTTTAAGTACAATGTTAATGCGTCTCAAAATCAATGCACGAAGCGGCAGATACTGTCAGAGCTGGCTCGTGTGTTTGATCCTTTAGGGCTACTCTGTCCTGTCATTTTTTTGGCAAAAACTTTGATCCAACGTCTTTGGCTCTTAGGCTTAGATTGGGACCAGAAGCCACCCGAAGAAATAGTAAAATTGTGGCGTCAATTTTCTTCCCAATTGGGCGCTCTATGTAATTTGGCTGTACCACGGAAGATAACGCACTCGCGTGCAGTGGCCTATCACTTGCACGGGTTTGCCGATGCTTCTCTGTCCGGATATGCCACCGTCGTCTACTTGCAAGCAGAACTAGATGATGGGACTTTTTCTACCCATCTGGTGTGTGGGAAGTCTCGTGTTTCCCCTACCAAACGGATCAGTCTTCCACGTCTGGAATTATGTGCTGCCGTTCTGCTTGCAGATTTAGTGCACTCGATACTTCCTCATCTGTTGTCTTTGATCGTAATCAAGAATATCTTTGCTTGGTCTGATTCGACGATTACTCTTTCTTGGATCGCATCTCACCCATCCAAATGGAAAATTTTCGTTGGCAATCGAGTCGCAAAGATTCAACGAAAATTGCCCTCAGCACACTGGAACTACGTAAGCACCCACGATAACCCGGCCGATGCAGCCTCGAGAGGCATGCTTCCAAATGCAATGCTGGAACATTCACTTTGGTGGAATGGTCCGAGTTTTCTGTCCCTCTCGTCTGATCATTGGCCTCGTTTAAAAACTCTTCCCCCACCAATCGACGTAACAACGGAATTACGTCAAGAAGAGAAGAAGTCAGCCTTCGTTGTCACCAACGAGACTGACTCGATACAGCAGCTTTTACTCCGGTTCTCTTCCTTGAAGAAAATCCTGCGAGTAACTGCGACTGTGCTTAGGTTCCTGAGTCTTTTGCGGAAGCAGAGAACATATTCTGGTCCAATATGTGAACAAGAGCTGAATCAAGCTCTTGAAACTCTCGTTAAGTCATGTCAGCAAGATTGTTTCGCTAATGAGATCAATAATCTCAAAGATAACAAGCCTTTGCCAAAGCCTATGAAGAAATTGAGTCCTTTTCTCTCACAGGACAACGTGTTGCGTGTCGGAGGGAGACTTCGACACTCAGATTTAGAATACGATGCAAAGCATCCCGCTATTTTGCCTTCAAATCATCGACTTTCGTCTTTAATTATCGATGATGTACATGCAAAGTCGTTGCATGGTGGTGCACAAATGGTGCATTTCCTTTTGTCTCAGAACTTTTGGGTACTTTCTGCTCGACGTGCTATTGCGAAACGTCTTTCTCGATGTATCCCGTGCTTTCGGGCTAAACCAACGACGTCACAACCCATGATGGGGGACCTTCCTCGCGTCAGGGTTACTGCTGTCAAAGCCTTTCAACGTGTGGGCTGTGACTACGCTGGTCCTTTTCATGTCATCCTTGGTCGCCGTCGCCGAGGAGCGCGCTCTGACAAAGTATATATCTGTCTCTTTGTCTGTCTGTCGAGCAAGGCCCTGCATTTGGAGATTGCCAATGATCTTTCGGCTGAATCTTTTATCGCTGCCTTACGTCGCTTCGTCGCTCGCCGGGGCCGGTGCTCCCTGATAATGAGCGATTGTGGTACCAACTTTGTCGGTGCCAGAAATCAGTTAGCGGGGCTTATGAAGGATGCCGCCGCATCACAGAGCATTGAATTTAAGACTATTCCGCCCTCTTCCCCCCACTTCGGTGGAGTTTGGGAGGCCGGGGTACGCTCAGTTAAGGGACACCTTGCCAAGGTAGTGGGAGGTCATCTGTTGACTTTAGAAGAGTTTCATACCGTTCTCGTGCAGATAGAGGCAGTACTGAACTCACGTCCTTTGTGTGCTATCAGTAATGACCCAAATGATTTTTCTGTCCTTACGCCAGGCCATTTTTTAACGCTTTCTCCTTTAACGTCTGTCCCGGACGATAATAATGAGATCACAAAGATTTCTTTGCTGAAACGCTGGCAATTGTTACAGCGATTACATGCTGATTTTTGGAAGCGTTGGCATCGTGACTATTTAAATACTTTAAATCAGAGAAACAAATGGACAGACAATTCTCGTGCTGTGAGAGTTGGTGACTTAGTCCTCATTAAGGACGACAACCTTCGACCGTTGCTGTGGTCGGTGGCACGCGTCGTCAACGTGCATCCTGGTCAGGACGGGATCGTACGAGTGGCAACTGTTCGTACCGCAGATGCTGATTCGCGTAATAGAGACTTTAAACGGCCCGTCGTCAAGCTCTGCGTACTTCCTATTAGTAATAACTAAGACATCAAATACACACTTTCTTTATACTTTTTCTTTACTTAGTGTGCTTTTTGCCACTAGGGTTCGTTTTACATCTGTTATAATTCTGTCGCATTGTTTTATTCTTTACTAATCTTAACTTAATCGTTAGTTAGACATACTATTTATACTGAACCTCAATAACAAGAATGCTATTCGGCCGTCTGTCACTGTGCCATCAGGCGTTTCTGTTTATTCCCTTTCATTTCTGGAAATTATGATTTCGCAGCGGGGGGGAGTATGTTTAGGATTAAGTAACTAGGCTATTGTCAAGAGCTAGGAGTAGTCCATCACCGAAGGCTCCTTCAATGCCAAGCGAATCTCGCCCTTTCGGACTGGCTCCTTCCAGAACGTTTGAGTAGTACGCAACTGGCTGTCGTCGCGCGCGCATCCCTTCCAGCCGCTGTGACATATATACCACGGTGCTTTCGTGGCTATTTACTTTTACCGCTTTCTCTATTGTGCTTTTACTCTAACCTGTGCTGAACCAAGATCGAGGCTTATAAGACCTAGGCATAGCAGAAGGAGAAAGGAGCTGGGCTTTCACCACATCACGAGCTGCTGCTATTGAGGTGCACAAGGTGAGTGGGTTGCTCTTTTCTCTTGCTGATCGCCTTGGTTACTTTCTCTGGGGAATTCATGCTTTCCAACCCCCCTTTCGCTGAGCTATCGAAGAATCTGTAACAATACTATATAATATAGTACGTCTGGCAACCCTAATTTAGCCCCACAACTGAGATAATGACTTAAAAGTATGTTTAGAAATTTTAAAAGTTCCTCGCATTATACTAAACTAACCAATCTCTGCAGATTATTCTGCCGCTCGCACAGATCCTTGTAATACTTCTGGCCGAGGTCAGTGCCCTGCAGGGCCGCGATTATTTCTAGTTGCGACTGCTCGCCGCTCGCCACCTCCCACTCCAGCATCAGGCAGAGTGCTTCCAAGGCTCCCGGCTAGGTTGAGTGTATTAGATATTAGTATTACGACAGTTTATGAACATTATGAAGGACATAAAGCACTAGCGGTCAAAACTAAACTAATTATTTCGGTACCTAAGTAGGGTCATTTCGCCGGTTGGCGACCACCTAATTTCATGTGCCGGTTAGCGACCACTTAGCTGATTTGGTGAACTGAAAGCATATTTTCTCGTTTTTTTTGTAAATTCCTATTCCATAACTACAAACAATAAGGCATACGGCTGACTGTTTCAATAGGCTCTGTAGAATTGATGTTATCTTCAATTGAAAAAACCATGTTCTTCAAGTGGTCGCCAACCGAAGGTGGTCGTGTAACCGGCGAAATGACCCTACTTACTATGGCTACCTAACGTGATTCTCATGTTTTTGAAGTAGGTAAGTAGGTACCTGCTTAGTTGAGCTTGTGGTTTCGGCTAAAGCCGGTACAGAACAAAACCATTGTATGATAAGATAGAGGGTAATCTAAGACGTACCGAAAAATATGTACTTAGGTATACGTATACATACTTACAGCGTGGAAATCCGATACGAGCAAAGAATTAAACCAGAAAGAGGGATTAGTAGCGTAAACATTAATTAATGGGACTTTTTAAATTACACTTGAAAGATTATAATGATTTTTTGAAAAAATTCCGAGCAGTAATGTAACGCAAATGATTCTTGGTCACTGACAAGTACCTAACTGTCAACGAGCCTTAACTCGAACATTTAATGTTACATTGCGGGCTGAATCATTTTGTATGGTTAACTTTTACGTTGTAATTTTAGACAAAATTTATATTAATAAGTACGCTTCTTAGGTCCCTGTACTAACCACCATTTAAAGGTTTGCTCGTATTGGATTGCTAGGTTGATTTGTGTAAGATTGTCCCGTAATATTTATTTATTTATTTATTTTATTGGATTTCCACGCTGTATACTTTTTTTTTTAAATATTAGAATTCGTCTTATGTACTTCACTTATAGAAGTAACTTTTAACTCCGACAAAGTATGAAGTGTACTCACGTGTTCAGTTAAAGCGACTAGCAGGAAATCGGGTAGTTGCTTGCTCATACTTTGCAGGAAACTTTTTCTTTTTCCGCAGCATTTTATTAAACTAGCGACCTGTAACACGTCGACGTGTAATTAGGATTCCAAGTCTCATGCAATTACACCACTGTTTACTTAATTAAACTTGATGATTATGTTAATACTAATATCCACTGAATGTATGGTCACCCTACATTTCTTGAAGTTAAGACGATGCTCGGGTGGGCATTTTTCCAAACAAACGTAATCCCCCGTTTCCTCCCTGGATAATAACAAAAGAGCAAATATTTTGCATTCATATAATAAATACTGACCTCTGACATGTCCCTATGTTTCGTTTTACCTAATTATTTGTTTATTTTAATAATTAGAGACCCCTTTAAACCACAAAATTCGCCGCTTTTCGGCGCCATAAACACACGCTCAGTAAACTAATTTAACGAACACAAATGAAAAACAGAAAACCTAGAGACATAGCCAAAGCCCTCTTAATATATAATATAAGTGAAAGAAAAACTAAAATTGATGCAAAATTGGAAGAGAAAATAGAGTACTACTAAACCCTGATTTTGGTGGGTCAGATCGGTCCAAATCGATCGGATCGGTTTCAAAATTAGAAAACTGGGGGCATTGCACGCACACATTGAAGATTAACGCACACATTCACAGAAACACCTCTAATTAGCGCGAAACGCGAAAGAAATAGGTTTTGCAAAAAACAATTTTTCAAAAAGCTCGCTCACCGCGCGTCCTCTTAAGTAAATAACTACGTCAGTTCAGGGCTTTGGCGAAAAATTTGATAGTTCTTACGTCAATAAACTATACCATCTAAGCATAGTATTAAGAGGGAAAAGTATGTTATCTCGACCCGTTTCGCACTGAGAAACGGGTCGAGATTTTGTTTGAGTGTGCGTGCGGCGACGTATAGATAGTATAGCGCGCGGTGCGTTTGTATGAAGATAGCATACTTTGCCCTCTTTATACTATGATCTAAGTGTCATGCATGTGACAATTGACAGTTTATTACTCTGAATTGAATAATTGGACACGTGAGTTTTTAGGTTGGTATACGTACCTATATATGATTGATTATCTACTAAACATTTCATTCATACATGATTACCTACTAAACATTTCTTCTATAGAAAAAAAATCCAAAGTTGGGTCTTTATTTTCCTTTTTTTACTCAGCCTTAAAATAAATTATTTTTCGTTAAGTACCAATCAAGTTAGGTAATACTGTAGTATTTTATCTCATCTAAAATCTCACTTAATGAAATATGAATAAAACTACTTTTTATATTACATATATTACATATTACATAATAAAACAAATTTGTCCAAAAAAGCCATTCCCGAAGAGTATTGCATCTCTTTTTAGTGCGCGGAACGCATAAGCGTAGGTATCTCTGTCAAGGGAGCGTGTGGTTATCCCGAATCGACTCGAATCAAGGCATCCCGTTAACCGCTCTAGGTGAATAGTGTACTATTTGAACTCTAACTCACCATGTCTCCCCAAAGCTGGCACAACTCGGCATGCGGAAGCGCTAACAGCGGGTCGGAGGGCGAGGCGGCGCGCAGCCACGAGGGCGGGTGCGGGCGCATGGCGCGCGCGGGCGCCGGCGCCAGGCAGCCGTGCGCCGCGCAGCGCGGGTCGGCCGCCAGCGCGCGCAGCGCCCGCGCCATGCGCCGCGCCACGCGCGCGCAGCGCAGCGCGCCCGCGCACAGCGGCACCGGCTGCAGCACGCCGCCCACCACCAGCCGCCAGTCCTCGTACTCCGACCTGAACGTAGACAACCATCAATATACTATATACGTAAGGTAACCCAACATTTTAAGCACGTACCTACCTAAACCTTCTTAAATGTATATGTGGAGTCTAGGTCCATTTTGTGATAAAGCCTAACGTGTTATCTGTGATTTCTTTTATCGTCTGTGTGTCACGAACTCACGAATACATGTTTGAGTTTGAAGGCCCCAACCCGCACTGGGCCAATGTGGGGACTATTGCCCAACCCCTCACATCCATGAAAGGAGGCCTATGCCCAGCACTGGGACGTATATAGGCTGATGATGAAACCTTATGTCTTTTATCGTATGTGTGTAATTGTTTGTCACGAATAAATGTTTGAGTTTGAAGTCCCTAACTCGCACTGCGCCAGTGTGGGGGCTACTGCCCAATCCCTCTCATCCATGAAAGGAGGCCTATGCCCAGCACTTGGACGTATATAGCCTGATGATGAAACCTTCTTATCTCTAACCATTCTTTATATCCTCAGCTGAGAACCTGGAAGCTTATGGAAACTCTCGGACCATGGCGACCGAGAGAGCTTCTGAGCTTGGAGCATCGGTGAAGGGTCGCCAACCTTGCTATCTTTTATAGGCTATATTTTGGAAAGCGTGCCGAGGAGCTCCAAAACCTGGTCCCTTCTTCAACTACTAAACTTGCCGACAAAAAATCGACAAGCAACATTTTTTAGTTTTGGTCGTATTTTAGGGAAACGGGAAATATTTCATTACAAATGTAATTGCAGTTTTATAAAACCGATGAAATCGGTTGCGTAATTTTCAGGATATTGTTGTTTACGTGGAAAATGGAATTTTAGCTACACGTGTATACCCCAGGAGTTGCGGCCCTTTGAGGACCATAAAAACCGGTGTAACCTGGTGCTACAACAAGACCTGAAAGTTGAACACTTGGACGACTTCATCACCAGACTGACCAGAGCTATGTTCGAGCGGGCAGACGGCTCACGCCAGACGCACCTGCAGAACATAGCTCCCTACCACTCCCGGCCGCCCGACAAGAGGGCATTACCGCGGGACTTGATCCGCCCGGATCCGCCCGCCACCACCTGACAAGCCACACCACACAAGGATGTTCCTGCAGTGCCGTCGGTTCGCAGGTCACGACATAAGCAGCGTTCTGTTGCTCAACAGCTGAATTTAAGTCAGTCTGCTGTCTCCAGAGTGTCCCGTCGGTTTGCTGAGACCGGAGTCCTTAACTGGGATCTGGCCGTCGAAGATGCACATCAGAGAGAGAGGGCCATTTCATCGTGACGACCAGTCTTCGGAATCGCCACCGATGTTGAGCAGCAGCTGATGCAAAGCCGTGTGGAACCAGTGAGCTCTCGGACAGTTCGCCGAAGACTCAAGGAAGCGAACCTCACCCCAAAATGGCCTGCCACGTGGCCTAAATTGACTCGGAGACATCGGGACGCTCGTAAGGATGAAGAAAATAAGATGTTTTTGGCGTACCGCTTGGACTGTGTAAAAATGTATGTGAGGTAGCACGAACTTTAAAGGTCTATTAGTCTATTGACGTAGGCAGTAGCTGCCAGCTGTCACATAAAGTTATCATTACTATGCAATATGCAGGGTGTCAATAAATAATGCATGCGCTGAAACATGCATGGGCGTAATGAAGTCTATATAAGGCCGCGTTTAGGCACAGGCGACACGGGCACGCCGCGCGAGCTGTTAGGCGACTTTATGATGATTATATAATCTGTGATAATGGTACCCGCCCCGCCTCCGCCGCTGCCGGCCACAGCTCGCACCTCGTGTCGCACGACATTATAACGTCGCCGCGTAAGGTTTAATTTATTAAACCGCGGCTACGTTGAGCGTTTTGGACACGTAGGCCACAGTGAAATGTCATCTCGCCTGGTGAGTAAGGTTGACCAGAGCTCCCAAGTGGGTCCTAGATTTGTCTCTATAGCTGTCAACGTCAACACAACGAATCTTTAAATCAATAAAGGGTCGGGCAACGTTTTTGTGAATCCTCTAGAGTCACAAGCGCCCAAGCGAGGATACGGGGCATAAGCTATAAGATAGAGCGAGACAAGAGCATTCTGTTTTCTATAAACATTCAACTGATTTCTATCTTATGACTAAGCAGTCCGCCGCGCTTGGAAGCTCCTATCGGCTCTTGTGTCTGCATCATCGTGGTAAAACAAATGAGTAAAGTTACATGTGATCGAGGATATCGGCGAAGCAGACGACGTCGTCCTCGTCGTCGCCGCAGCGGTGCGGCGCGGGCTGGTCGCGGTAGCGGTCGTCGAGCGCGGCCAGCGCCACGGCCGCAAGGTTGGGCGCGGCGCGCGGGTGCGGGCACACGGCGCCCGTCCCGTGCGTCACCTCCACGAAGCGTCGCACCATCGCCTCGCCGGAGTTGTGCGAGCTCACGGCACTGCAACAAAGTTATCTAGATTAGCTGACCGCGCGCCTCTACTCGTATATTGCCAAGAACGTAGGCACGGTATACTTAGTACATTACACAAAGGCCGGGAAGGAAGGGATTGCCTGGCAAGTGATATATAGACGGCCGAGCGTAAAAGCGAAGCCGGATAAGTAATACGAGGCAGGCAATCCCTAGTTCCGGCCGAGGTAACTATGCAAGTGTTGTACTTTTTTTTTGAAATGACAGGAAATTTGAAAATTATGAGAAAAAAACCAAGTAAAATTCAGTAAGTAACATAACTGCTTTGCGGTGGCGGCGCGTGAGAATTTTCACTGGACAACCCGGAGCACAAAACATGTCTGTTTTTTAATGATTTATGAGTTTGGTAACATATAGCAAGAAATTTTAGGCAAGCCGGTCGGAATCGGCTTGTATGGGCGCTCCGCCACTGCTGCTTTGTGACCCAGCGCCCCGAAGGCGACGGCGCTATAGAAAAGCATTGTACCTACCTACAAATATTAGGCATTTTCTTTTTCATGGTGATGTCAAGAAATTTAAGTGTTTTTAAATCAGCATCGGCATTGGAGCGCTCGGGGCCTTGCGACGCTCGCTTACTGATGAGGATGACGGTAATCGAAATTCAGCAACGCTGGCCGTGGTAAATTCTTATATGGGCGTCCGCTTCCATTGGTTGCCAACTGAACAATCGCGTGTTTTGAAGGGCACAATTAGCCGTTGTTATTGACGCTATCTTTAACCTGATGAGTTAAAGGTCTTCGGTCACCTCTTCTATAACCACTATTCCTACGCTACCCTTCGTAGGAAGCAGTCATAATTACAAGTCGAAAAGTCTCATAACATAATCACAAGTGACGCGGCTCTACACGGGCAATACCGGAATCTTAATATCCCATTCTCTAAGTAAATAGCGTCATAAATTGTTGTAAAATTATGTTGTATGCAAAACAATAATTGACGTCACGGCAGCTGAACCTAACTAACCTGCTGCAATGCCAGTCGATGTTTATTGGACGCCTATTAATAAGTTATCCTTTATTGCACACAAATGAGGCTACGAGGCTAATGTTGTGCTGCACCCAGCTCAGCACATTTCACGCGTTGCCCGCAAATGGGTGAAACCATTAGTGGACACGCACAACGACAAGGCCCTTTCATTCGTACGGTAAGATGAAGGTCGGTCTTTTGTTTGTTCAAATTAGGAATCGAGCTTTGCCTACGCCAGTTCTTATGGCATGAACTCTATTTAATTGAAACTCGAGCTCCAAGACTTAGTAAGTTTATTGCACCTACACTATTGGTTTGTGATCAGCACTCTTGTTTACTATGTACTATGTAGTTACTATTGTGATTGGTGTTTGAGTCTCATCTTCACAATAAAGTTCACATTCCTACCTTCTAAATTCAGCAGTCGTCGAATTCCATATCGGTGCGTAACTGCGTACCTAACTAATTGTTACGCAACTAGTTTAGTTCTGTCAGTTTTCACATATCTGCAGCAACTTTGTTGATACCTACCATAACGTACGTTCTCGTGAATAACAATAGCCACGCACGTTACAGGTCATAAAAAATGTAAGTCGAGCCAGTGTAAGTCTGACCTCCGATTACCCGTAGTCGTTATGAATCACGGCTTTTATTTGATTTTATTTTCTACATTTAGGTTTAGGATACCTAACTAATCATCATACAAACCCTAGTTTAACTTAAATAATCCAATCAGAAGGTAGATGTTCATCTAACTATGGGTACTTCACATCTAATTCTAGTAGGTATATATATATCTTGAGTCAAGGATCAATATTATTCCTTCCTTTCTCACCTCTAGGTGAGTAGTGTGGCGAGTAAGTATAGTAACTTAACTACATATAATTCTAGTACATCTTAAGTTAAGGATCAAGATAAAGGTGAGTGGTGTAGTGTAGTGAGTTGAGGTGCAGTAGGTACCTAATATAATCTCTGACGAGCCGGCGCGCGTTGGGCGCGCGCGCGAAGTCGACATTGCGCGTGAGCACGCGACGCACTGGAGGCGCCAACGCCGGCAGCGGCGCGGCGCGCGGCCGCCGGCGGCACAGCCGCGCCAGCAGCGCGCACAGTTCGCTGCTGGCGCATCGTTCTGCCAGCAGCGGCGCCGCCACCATGGTGGACCGCTCCGCCCACTGTTCCCACGACGGACAGTCCTTCTTCTGGAATGCGACAGTTGAAAACTGTTAAAACTCAGCACTGCCGATATCATGTAAGATATTATGCGCCATATTATAAGTGAAAACAAAATGCCTCTTCTACTTTAAAATTGCGTTTTTACGTGCCTGTCACATTGACTGGTAAATTAATTAGGGTTATTGAGGTTAGAGTTATTTTCATTTCGCACCTATTAAGTTGCAGCCACCACCATCATTGCTACCTGAAATTGAAGACACCTACGCAGCAACTGACACCACCAGACACCAGATTACTAGACATCGTAAATTTTGTAGCATTTTTGGTGCAGCGTAGTGCTGTTATCGGAATTGGCATCGACAATATAAACTAAAATTGTTAATTAGGGTAAATATTGACAATATTAACGCTAATGGGGAATGGATGAAAATTTTAGAAACGCCTGATTTTTTTTTGTTGATAGGAATAACCTTCCTTAGCACCAGAAAAAAGTTGCAGACTTTTCAGATGCGTCAATTATTTTTGAAAAATATAAACAGTTTCCTCACTTACGTTTTGTGGTTAGGACGGCGATTGAGACAATTTCCTTGATCCGTCTCATATTACATAAAAATATCATAAAAATCCGTGGTAAACTGACACTGGCAATGATATTGACAGCTGCAGCAGCTATATTGATCATTGCCAGGGTCAGATATTTAAAATATTTTTTGTAATATGGGACGGATCAAGGAAAGTGTCTCATTCGCCGTCCTAACCACAAAACGTAAGTGAGGAAACTGTTTATATTTTTCAAAAATAATTGACGCAGCTGACAAGTCTGCAACTTTTTTTTGGTGCTAAGGAAGGTTATTCCTATCACCAAAAAAATAATCAGGCATTTCTAAAATTTTCATCCATTCCCCATTAAGCATTAGGTACGATTGAAATAGTTTATACCAATTCCGTTAACAACACTGCGCTGCATCAAAAATGCTACAAAATTAACGATGTCTGTACATTACAAATCAGTCGCGTTTGTATTCCTTTGTTTATTCATAAATTGGTCATTCTCACAAAGTTTTTCAATTAACCACGGCATTTCAATCCTACGCTACAACAGTTCAATCCTACAGATGCATTTCTCTGTGGTTTTTTTTCCAAACACGTTTTCGCCTCTTCTTTAAAAACCAGTAACGGATTAAAAGAAACCTAATTCGAGATCAACATTCAGGTGTCGAATATTAAAATCGAGCAAATGCTTATGTCAGGCGCCACCTTAAGGTACAACAACAATAGAATGCCAAGCCGACAAGTGCGCATAATAGGCCCGCAGTTGCATTTACGTCACTCGGAACGCGAAGATCGAAACATCACGATAACTTCATATCTGCTGCCTACGCAGAGGTGACTTATGGACTGTATAATGTATTTGCTCCGTACGGGAATAATGGAAAGTTTTATTAGGTGATGTGAGCTCTCGGAGACATGTGGGGAGTGCAGACGGTCGCTCACCTCGGAGAGCAGGTCGGTCAGTGTCTGCAGCGGCGCGCGCGTCACAACCTCGTCCTGCAGGGGGGTCGTCATCGCGAAATCCACCATGTTCTAGAAAATGACATCTGTTTGTACACTGCTATTTCATATGCTATTCAATTTAATTCATTGTTTAATGGAGACGAAAACTTTTAATATTCTCGGACGAAAAGTTACGTAACCCTATTGCCCTAGGGGACCTCCCCTAGGGTTGCCAGGTTTTTTTGGGACTATAAAAATATTGTATTTTGCTTTGTATATTATAAAGTACGCGGAGCCAAAATATAGTACAATACTATATAATATAGCACAATACTATATAATATAGTACAATACTATATAATATAGTACAATACTATATAATATTATACGTCTGGCGACCGTCCCCTCTGTCAAGTCAAGGATATTGAAACTGGCTACTTTGTGCCGTAACATAGGTATACCATATGACCTGATACAAAGTGGTACAGTCACCGGCATATAAATATATATGATGGAACAAAGGCCGTAAAAATATCTGATGACAACTCTATTCCTAGAGCCGTAAGAGCGTGTCAGATATTTTTGCGGCCTTTGACATTTTTCTTTTACATGTTTCAATTTATTACTTAAGGACCATTGTTAAAGTAATGTCGGCTTCGCAAAATACAGTTTGCGAAAATTTGAGAAAAACATTTCTACGTTTCACGTGACTCAAATATTCCATATTTACTTTAAAGATAAAAACGAACAATACCAACCTTCAATTCCTTCATAACAACCTCCTTCCGATCACTCTTCGCGAGGATGTTGCGATACCTTATCATGTTTCTCTGTAAAATAAATAGCATGTGACATCAGTAGGCATCCACTTTCATAATCAACATACTTGTGTATTAAGTTAAGAGGAACATTATGTAAATGAAGCTGACCCCTGGTACCTTCGGGATGAAACCGGGGTAAAGCTTCGATAAGGAGGAGCAGCCATGGTGGGGTGGGGTGGTCCGCCCCCAGAGGATAGGTTAGGTTACTCCGAAACTATGAGAATGATGGGGGAACAACATCATAAAAATACTTACTCGCCATACAATGGAGTGGTACCACTGGTCCCTCGTATAAGCGTCGCTCGCCTGCAAGTAGTTAAACCTTTAGTGTGTGCAATTAATCGTGACTATTATTAGCACAAGTCTTTGTTCGAGCCTCCTCTTTAACAATCTTAAGTGGTTTTGATTAAAGGTACCAATTTCAATCGCGACATTGCCATATTTAGACTGCAGCTAGTGAGTTACGAGTAAGTATTGAATGTTCTAGGTATTTTTATATTTTATTATATTATCACATTCATCCAGCCAATTACAGTTTCCGGAATGGTACCTATTTATTATATTAGATTGCATGTTTTTTTTCAGCGGGTTTAATACGTCAGTCCGTAGAGTAAATAATTCTTTGTTGCAAAAGGTGGTGTAGAAATTAAAAAAAAAAATATTTCATGTATACCGACAAAACCGAGCAAATATAAAAAATGGTTACACAAGATATCTCGGGACAACTTTTGGCAGCTACAAATCCTCGAAATTTTGGGACTTTCGGGGCGATTATCTCCGACTATATTCACTTAATCGAAAAGGCCTATCAATTGATTGATGTATGGACTTGCAATGATTTTATTTTGACTTGCAGTTCTTCACGTGCCTATGGAGAGCAACCCAAAAAATTTTTTTTATTCATAATATTATTACAGAACTAGCGGCTAACAAAATACATCTATCCTCCAAATTGTACCTATTCAAATACACGGATGGACGGACAGACGGACAGACATGACGAAACTATAAGGGTTTCATTTTTGCCATTTTGGCCACGGAACTCTAAAAAGGCCCTCGAGGTATTGTACCGATGATGCAGGCGGTATTTCCTCCACGAGAAAGCCGCCAGTTCTTCGATCACCAGTTATGATGATACTTATGCTGAGATAACTCTCGATTCTACAATTGAGGCGTGAAAAACTATAGTTAAATTCAAACGCAAACGCTTAAAAACTACTATCTTGAAATAATTAGAAAGTTGGGGATAACTTCGTTTTCGACCGACGTTTTCTACTAATATCTCGCTGAAACAAATTGTTAAATTTTGGTACTAATTAGACGTAAAATTTGATGATCTTTAATTTGTTAGAAAGTAACTTTGCGCTAGGATGCACGCACCGTATAGAATTTAAGAGCGTGAAACCAAAAAAATACCCGAAATGTCGAGGATTTGTAGCTGCCAAAAGTTGTCCCGAGATATCTCGTTAACTATTTTTGATATTTGCTCGGTTTAAAAAAAAACCTTCTACACCACCTTTTGCAACGACCCCCCTGCTTTGAACCTCTACTGACTGGCGTATTATAATGTATGTATTATATATTCTTAATACCTAGTCCCTATGATAGGTACTAAGGTATTTATTCAACTTCTTTTGCAGCGGATTTTAAGTAAATAACTTTGTTAAGTATATGACTTATATTTATTAACCTTGGTAGAATATTCAATTGAAAATGTGCTGTGACTAAAAGCTACGGTAAAGGAAACAAAAACACATAGGTACCTTTTTATCCCTTAATAGTCATTGTGAGAAATGCGAAAAAGGTACGTATTTCAATTTTCCTGCTTGAAGGCACTTACCTGAAAGAGCAGCGAGCCATGTGGCATTACGATCCTAAGGCAATACTTTCTGGCAGTGTCCCATCGCGTGATGCAGTACACCTCTTGCATGGTGCTGTATGGCAGCGGCCGCTCCAGCATACCGGTCGGCTGCAACAACGATATAACCATCATTAATATACTTATACTAATTTCGCACGAATGTCTCCATAATTCAAGAGCTTGGCATCAAGCAACACCTGTCTACACTATTTATTTATTTATTAATCACTAGCTGTTGCCCGCGACTTCGTCCGCGTATAACTTTTTATCGTCTTAGAAAATGATTTCTCTCAATACAAAATGTGAACCCTCTTTTAGGGGATAATTAAAAAAAAAGTTGATGTTCATTTTAATTTTTAGTTTGTGAACAAACAGTCTAAAACCAAAGTTAAAAATCTCATACTTTAAAAATGCCTTGAAATACTCAAACTTTGAACCAATTTTAACACTCTTAGGGGATGAATTTGGAAAAACTCTGAAATCAGTTTTGTAGTCTTTTAACGTACAGAATAAGACCGAAGTTAAAAATCTCTTACTCGCACTTTAAAATTTTATTGCTCGCCATTTAAAATTTGAACCCCCTTTTAAACCCCACTAGAGGTTGAATTTTTCTAATCGCTGAAAGAACTTTTTTCGTAAACTTTTAAGTCTCTAGCTCAAAAAAAGTGTTGCCCATACAAAGCTTTCTTAACCCCCTTAGGGGTGGAATTTTCTAAAACTCTGAAAGTACTTTATTATTAATTTTAATAAGTAACATTTTGAATAGTTTTAAGTCTAGTAAAAAAAAAAAGTTTTTCCCACACAACACTGGCTACCCTTCTTAAGGATCTTAAGGATCCCCTTAGGGATGGAGTTTTCTAAAACGCTGAAAGTTCTTTTTTAGTATTCTAATAAGTAATCTTTTTGCAAAGTTTTAAGTCTAACTCAAAAAAAAGTGTTGCCCATGCAAAGCTTGCTCTCCTTTTTAACCCTATTAGGGGTGGAATTTTCTAAAACGATTTGTGTTCTTTTTTTGTATTTTAATAAGTAATCTTTCTACAAAGTTTCAAGTCTCTAACTCAAAAACATAAACTTTCCCTGATAAAAACTTTGCACCCCTTTTTATCCCCCTTAGGGATAGATTTTTTCAAAACGCTGAAAGTCTTTTTTTTTGTATTTTTATAAGTAATCTTTCTACAAAGTTTTAAGTGTCTAGCTCAGAAAAAGTGTTCCCCATACAAACCTTGCACCCTTTTTTAACCCCCTTAGGGAATGATTTTTGTAAAACGCCGAATGTAGTATTTTTCATGTTCTAATAAGTAGTTTTTCGTCAAAATTTTAAGTCTCTATTAAAAAAAAATATGTTTTTCCCATACAAACTTTACACCCTATTTTACCCCCTTAGGGGTGAAATTTTCCAAAACGCTGAAAGTACTTTCTTTGTATTTAAATAATCTTTCTACAAAGTTTTAGGACTCTAGCTAAAAAAAATAGTTTCCCACATACAAACTTTGCACCCCTATTTTAGCCCCCTATTTTAGCCCCCTATTTTTAGGGGTAGAATTTTCTAAAACGCTGAAAGTACTTAATTTGTATTCTGATGACAAATCTTTCTACAAAGTTTTAAGTCTCTATTTAAAAAAAATATTGTTTCCCCCATACAAAATTTGCACCCCTATTTTACCCCCTTAGGGGTAGATTTTTTTAAAACACTGAATCTAGGTACTTTATTTGTATTCTAATGAATAATTTCTCTACAAAGTTTTAAGTCTCTATTTAAAAAAAAGTAGTTTTTCCCATACAAACTTTGCACTCTATTTTACCCCTTTAGGGGTAGAATTTTCTAAAACCCTGAAAGTTCTTTATTTGTATTCTAATGACTGATCTTTCTACAAAGTTTTAAGTCTCTATTTAAAAAAAAATGTTTCCCCCATACAAACCTTGCACCCCTATTTTACCCCCGTAGGGGTGGAATTTTCCAAAACGCTGAAAGTGTTTCATTTGTATTCTAATAACTAATTTTTCTACAAAGTTTAAGTCTATAGCTCAAAAAAAAAAGGTTCTCCCATACAAACTTTGCACCCCCATTTTACCCCCTTAGGGGTAGAATTTTCAAAAATCCCTTTTTATCCCTAGCCCACGTTATAAAAGCAACATACTGTGCAAAAATCAACTCTCTAAGATTAGTAGTTTCGGCTGTGCGTTGATGAGTGAGTGAGTGAGTGATTGAGTGAATAAGTCAGTCAGGACATAGGCATTTATTATGTATAAATAGATAGAAGATAATGAAACTCCCATTCAAATATCTCAAAAAATTATGAAGCTACATCCGTTTTAATGTCGCTTGTTAGAGTGAGAAAACGATGAGGGACTGTGACGTCAATATACTCGAGCGTCATAGTAAAAAACAATCGTTTCATATGAAGGTGCGTTTTGCGGAAAAGGGACAGAACATACCCCCTCTTAAAACTTTGGACTCTTATAACTTAATTATTACCTATATAACCTCTTGCTTTGTTTTTTTCTCCATTTGACTATATTTATTTTAAATTCTTTTTCGAGAAAATACATTATGATTATTTACCATATTTTCGATTCCTGAGCTATAACCACGAACTTCGGAATTCGAAAATATTCGGGTATCTCTATCTCTATCGCACTAACCATACTCGAGTGACAGGGATGCAAATATATTAACATTGAGTATCGGTTTTCGTGGTAGCGCCGCAGGTACTTTGGCTGAATGCGCCGTGCCATTGTTATTCAAAAAAAACAAATTCGTGTTAATTATATTGTTCAAATTTGTTGATTTCATTTATTGAAATTCCGACATAAAACGACATTTGCGCATATAAGTTCTCATATCAGAATCGAATATTTTTTTATGGTTTATATTTTAGCATTTGTCTCGTAAAGGTATATATATCGTAGACGGGATTTAAATTATTAATAAGTGAAAGGCAAAGCAATTCCGCCATTTTGACGAAAATTTGACGGTTCTTATAGCTGACAGTTGGAGCAGCGTTTGATTTCAATAAAAATAAATGAAAAATTAAATGAAGTCGTATATTTCGGAAAATTAATTAACTGTCGCAGTCGGATAAAAACTATCCTAAGTTGCAGCTAGAATAATAATGTACCTATATAAAATGTTTCATATTTTTCCGTTCATGGGATGCTGAGAACATTCGAACCGCGCAAAGCTTAGTTTCAAACTGGCTGATTCTTTTTTTAATTTAGAGATTTATTATAAGTGGAGATTACATTTATAGGCTTACAGTGAAGTAACAAGGCGCATACAATGTTAGGACTTAATTTAAAATGGTGCTTAATAAGTTAAATGGGTTATTGCAATCACGAATTCTTAAATTCTTCGACCACGTCCACGTCTGAAAGGGGTAAGGTACGCCTAGTCGTCCAGGGTAGAGTCGAAGGAACAATACCACGTGGTAGATCGCTCATGCGATAGACAGATCGCCCAAGCAATGGACAGATCAGATCAAATCTGCCGTAGATTGTGTGAGTGCACCACTGCGGTTCAAAGAAATAGAGCTCCGCGCGAATAGTCGCGCTACTTACTGGCTGCTATAATTTAGCGCTATGTAAATCGACAAGTGCCTTGAAGGAAGCAGAAGGACACCTCACCAGCCGGGTATACTCAGGTGCCAGGTAACCTTGGGATCAGGTGAGTCTGTTCAGTTCAAGCCAGATCTCAGGGTCCTACACCTGACGAAGGAACGTCCGATCAGCTCCAGGCAACGATGGGAAACTGTTGTCCCCGTACATCGACATAAGTCGCGGTCAGTTTACCAGAGGTTTACAGATATATTCCCGTACCTACTTGTGCTATAAAAATAGCTTCTAGCCAAATTTCATGATACTAAGTCAACGGGATATACCCCACATTCCTTTGCGGGTACCGTAACCTCGGGGTACATTAACCCAATGGAGGGTTACTTTGGCCCGCATAAAAACCACACATAGCAATGTCAAATAATAAAAGTACGAACGTGAGCAGTTAGCAGAAACTAAAAATAAGGTGATCAGACCACTCTTAAACTCATAAAAAAGCGGAGGACCAAGTAATTCGCGAAAGCCAAAGTAACCCTCCAGGGCCAAAGTTCCCCGAAGTTACGGTATCAAAATATGCGGCATTTACAAACGGCCGTATCTTTTCATTGCGTTCGAAGTTTGAATTTTTCTTAGCTTCAAGAGACTGCATGTGCGTACCTGAGTACGAGACATTAATTTCAAATCCTCGCGTTCCTGATAAAAAGGTTCTTGACAAACATGAACAACGAAGTGATCCTATTAGGGTACCATTTGAGGAACGGAACCCTAAGAACATGATAAGGTAATCTCCTCCTTTTTTTCAAAATCGGTTAAAAACAGTCTTTACAGTTTAATCTATTCGCAAATAATGCAAAACAATGTCAATATTAATAGTACCTGTAATACCTACTACTGTTGACATTTTAACGGATGTATACAAATCAGTCAGATCCTGCTTACAAACAAAACAAAACATAATTAACAACTTTTGAGACGTAGCTAAGAACCATCTCGATCACGTCAGCTTTCGGATAAACACGAGAACTATATCAATTATCAGTGGTTACTACGCCAGGTGGTAGCGAGTTATGCAGAGTCAGTAAAAATCTACTCGACCCAAACCAAATTATTCCTACATTAGGTGTCGAGTTCTCCAATATCTATACAGACAACCTTTCAAAAATATGTATACACAGTCTTTATTGTTACTGACATAAGACGCATGTGTAGATATTTTTGAAAGGTTGTCTGTAAGTATAGATATTGGAGAACTCGACTGTACGAGTATACGCTGAAAATGGACAATGGAGAATCTACAGGGGATTACGTAACTTTTGAAGCAGATCGTCGCTACTTTGAAAAAATCTCGTATCTGATTTTTTAAATTTTTTCGTTTATTTACGCATTTAACTTATAAAAATACATCTCGTATGCTGCACAAACTCCAACTTCGATAAATAGACAATTTAATAAGTAATCGTTAGTTCAAAAATATCATATCTAAACAAAATATCGTCACTACTTTGAAAAAAACTCGTATCTGATTTATTTTTATTTTTTTCGTTTACTAACTCATTAATCTAATATAATTACATCTCTTATGGTGTACACACGTGTACAAACTTAAATAAATCGACGGTACCTATAATAATTGTATTGTGTATATTTCGATTAATTTCTCGTACGTCAGGTTTTAGTACCTAATGCTTTTATTTAATACAATGTTACCCATTATTGTTGAACTTTATTGAATCATTGAATTAGTTATACAGATATGTGTTATCTTTGGCAAGGGCCGGGCTTTATTTAAACTAATGAATTGGTTGACAGTAGGTACTATCAGTAAACTACGGTTACTCGTGCTCATCACCGCCCCGCGCCGCCCATCTGCTGGCCCCGCAACCACATAGGTATCGCATGTCGCTCTTTCTTTCATCGTGAAAGGTTTAGGTAAAACCGACCTCAAAATCCCTGAACCCAGACAATACAAGTAAAAAATACAACATCATGGCTCTTGCCAATTTCTAGGCACTGAATTAAAATTTTGCTAAAAGTGACAACCCTGAGACAGGCAAGTACGGTAGGCAATTATATCGCGGATTGGGCCGGAGATAGCCTACTGCCCTCTTTCCTTTTACTATGACAGAAGCATATTTGACTAAAAAGTACAAAGTCAAATATTATGTACACAGGTATTTTTTCTAAAACCATGCGACACTTAAGTAGTTACTATTATACATCTATTAGACCTGGAAAGACCTCACAGTCCGATTGAGTTTAAATTTCGCTTTGATGACATCTGGAATCGGGACTATTCTACCTCAAAGATTCAATGATAGTTCAGAACATCAAGCGATTGCTCAGCAAAAGCAGTCCCTATTAAAAAACGAAAATTTGATGATTTGCAATCTCTGAAGCCGATTTTGCCAAAAGACGTCCATTCATTTTACGATACTTTATTGCATGTATATTTGAGAAAAAATAATTCGAGCCGATCTTTTTTTTATTACGGCGTTATTATTTAAGTTCGTCTATTGTTATATATCGTATATTGTTATAACCTACTCTACGAGAGTCTACTTAGTTAATTTAATAAACATAAAACATACATTTCGTTTCATTTTGTACCATAAAATGTAAAGCAAAATTATCGTAACTCAACAACTTTCAGTCAATACTAGAACAAAAATCTTGTATCTTACGAATAACTGTAAATTTTATAAAAAGTGTTTGCGTGAGTTATTCGAATATTTGTAAAATTAATGACTGACTATCAAAGTATCCCATGAAACTAACAGGAACTTATTTGATCAATCACAATAATTTACAGGATGTTTATTGTTCCTCCTAGAAACTTGATGATTTTCAGATACGAGATTTTTTCAAAGTAGCGACGAGATACTTATCTGTCGACTTGGATGATGTTTGGCCAATACATATAACTACTTACCTACTATCCAAAATAAAACGGACTTTGGTCGGCGGTTGGCCGACACCGGATAATTATAATTTCTTATAAAATTGCAATCGGTTTGTGGGAACACCCCACGAGTTATCGGGTTGTCCTGATACATACAACAATACCTATAAAAATCAACATAATGGGTAGGTACCTATTTGTTTTGCATCCCAGGCAAAATAAGGTACCTACCCCGTTGTCGGAAACCAATAAGGCCGATGTATGTACTTGGCAGTTGGCACCTATACATTTTGAATTTAAACACATTGTGTTATATTATATCAGATTAGGTATCTAAGGCATGTCATTGCACAGATAAAAATTATAGTATTTAGACGTAGCTACTCGTACCTGCCTGCCAAACTACGCCGTTGATTATTGATATCAATCGACGAAAAAAAAACTGTATACTCATATATTAGTCACGTGCGTGGACGTCCATTGTCCATGCATGATTATGAATGTCGTTATAGTTATAATATAAACGAGTAAAAAAAAATGTTTTTCATTCCTCTCATTCAGAAAAGTAAGTTTTGGTCCCCGACGAGAAGGAGCAAAATGCTACTTTTCTGTTCAAGCTACTTTATTAATTTATTCATTGGCTTGTAGCATTACGCAATGTGCCAATAGAATCTTGATAAAATAATCGATTGTAATTTCATCGTAATCGACAAACGTATATCATCATCATCATCATCATCATATCAGCCGAAAGACGTCCACTGCTGGACATAGGTCTCCCCCAAAGAGTGCCAAATTGACCGGTCCTGCGCCACCCGCATCCAGCGGACTCCCGCGACCTTTACCAGGTCATCAGTCCACCTTGTGGGGGGCCTACCCACGCCGCGCCTTCCGGTACGTGGTCGCCACTCGAGAACCTTTCCGCCCCAACGGCCATCGGTTCTACGTGCAATGTACGTATATAGGTATACATATATATAGGTATATATATATATGTTATTTTTTTTGTTGTTCTTTTAGTTTTGTTTGTTTTTGTTTTTTTTTCTTAGTTTTTTTTTTGTTTATTTTTCTTGTTTGTTCTTGTTTTTATTAGTTTTTTGTTTGTTTCAGTTTTTGTTGTTTTTTTAGTTTTTTTTTCTTTTTGTTCGTTTTTTGTACGTTTTTGTTGTTTTTTTTTGTTTTGTTATTTATTTTTGTTTTTTTTTGTTTCGTTTGTTTTAGTTGTTTTTTGGTTTTTTTAGTTTTTTTGTTGGTTTTTTTTGCATTTTTTTTAGTTTTTTGTTTTTTAGTTTCGTTTGTTTTTTGTTTCATGTTTTTTTAATTTTTTTGTTATTTTTTGTTTTTTTTGTTTTGGTTGTTTGTTTTTGTTTTGGTTGTTTTGCATGTGTCACTCAGGACCAAAATTATTTTCGTCTTGGGCGTTAACACTTGAATCCCTCGCTACGTTCAGGATTCAATACACCGCCCTCGCCGTAAATATACTATTTTGCTCCCTTGTGACACAAATAACTATTAAGTCATTCGTAGGTAATTAGAATAATCGGAATGTTAATATTATTATAAAACACTCTACCTACTGTATTTGAACGATATCAATATCATAGAATAATTTAATATAGGTAGGTACTTAGTTAATTTAAATTTAAATCAATAGTGGGATTTTCTAATAATTAAAACCTAATGGCATTGATTTACATAATTGTGGTTGTTTGGCAACAAGCCGAGCGGTGATTGAAACAAATCGTGCTTGAGGGCGGAGGTTGGCCCATGTGGGTTAAGCAGCGTTCGTAGAGGACGGAGTGACGTCGCGGAGCAACGGCCGAGGTCCCGGTGACGTCGGCACTCCCGGCCGCGCCCCCCGCGCCGCGCCCTCCCGCCGAACCTCGACCTCCCTGAATAAGGAACTAGTCTGCACTCTATGCGACGTGCGTCATTTTGCTGCACACGATCTTTATCGGAACCGATCAATAGGCATGCGAGCGTAAAATTTCGCCAAGAATTTACGACTGCGAGCAGTGATAAGCCACGCAAAACACACTATAGTTACCATTTAGAGAATTTACCATGCTATGAATAAAATTAAAATATTTTATTTCAGACCAGTTTGATCCATATGTGATTAGATTAGCGAGATTAGACTTAAAAACTATGTTAGAATTACAAATGGTTTTGGCAAGCTATTGGCAGTACCAAACAGATCGAGCGAACATTATCTCTACTTGGCCCCGCCAATAGTCACCTCCATCCAATATTTGGTGAGGGGACAGTTGAGGCGGTCGGCCAACACCCTTTAGGAGGCCATTGCTGCTGCCGCGCACACGCCTTAGCAGTGATCCGATTCTTTTGCGCCTGATGGCAAGAAAGTCATCAGTACTCGCCTGTGCGAACATACCGGATGCACTGCAGTGCCTTGGCAGCCTCAACAGCATCCTAAGGATGTTATTGTATAACCTATAACCATAACTGATATTTTGATGCACGCAAGTCGCAAACACCAGGCACGTGAGTGTTGGCGCGAATGTTGAGTCTTTATGAGATAAATGGAAGCTTTTACGCAACAAATTTTCTAGGAAAATGTTATCCTGTGTTATTTAAAAAGCCAATGACGTCAATCGGACAGTAGGTAAAGTGCGATTAAATAGCTGACACTTGAATTCGAAATACCTAAGTAGGACGTGATATAGACATTACTATCTGTACCTATTCTGAGAAGAGATATACACCGTGTATTTTTTGATTTCCGTTTATTTTGACACGATGTTCGGTTCCTTAACAGAAGCTACCTGGTATGTTGCTTTTTGTTAAATTCGAAAAAAATTTTTTTTTTCATTTTTCATACAAACTAAATCAATATTACAGTGTGGGAGGGCTCTAACACTTAATCTCAATTAACACAAAGTTAATTTTCACCTACGACAGCACTTGTCAACACATGTCTCAGTGGTAAATAGTTTGCTTATGGAGTGAGGGGTCCCAGGTTCAAATCCCAATAATTCCCTTTTTCGTTTAACGAAAATTAAAACGTAAATAAAATAAAGGACCCTTCACACTGATTCGGTCATTAAATTGATTTATTGAATATCTGAAAAATAGTAAGAGTTAAGACACTAGTTTCTTAGAGAAATTAGTTCCATTTAACCTGAGGATTCTTCCCTTAAAGTTAACGGAAATAAAAAAAAAAACACGGTGTATAGGTTTACATTTTATTTCACGTTAATACAATTTTCTTCTCTTTCTCCTCACTTCAAACAAGTTGCTTTGACCAATCGATTCTGCCACGTTATTAGGTACCTACCAGTGGCGGCGCGTCCATCAAATTTTGATAAAACATACTTATTAACCTTATACTTATTTGTGCCTACCTATAATGTAGGTACAGAGAAGGTATGATACACAATCACTTAATAAAAACGCGAAAGTCAATATAACCAGATGATTAGGTAAGGTAAACATCCGAGTGCTCGACGCTGTACTATTAGTACCTATTATATGGCATGGGGAATCTATTTCAAAGTGACATGGCTTAAATTCGAATGAAGAAAAATACTCTTAGTTCGAATGTAACCCATATTGCTTTGATATAAAGTGCCCATGCCATATACTAGTACAGACAGCGTCGAGCACTCGGACGTTTACCTTATAAGTTAAATGGGAAAATAATTGAAATAAAAGTTTCCCACCGAAATGTTATATCGGCATTTAAACATAACGGGTCTGTCCGCGAAAAATTGTAGTACCTATATACATTAGATATTTTTACTTGACCCAATTTTGTTATAATTTTGCGGTATCCTTATTCGATAATATGAAAGCTATTGGATATTGTATGCAATAGAATAGAATGTTCTTTTTTATGTTATGAAATTTGAGCCCTCTTAAGTTTTTACATATTTTTATTAATTTTATCAGTGACACTTACTTTCACTCCCATACTAAAATTATTTGTTAAATCATCAGTCATCCATCACTTACTAAATGGAATCGCTATCCCGTATTTTTAAGTAAATATGAAGTTCTATGATATAAAACCCACACGTTTCTGAAAAGCTTTCATCAAATACTGTTTTAATTATTTTTTAATTAATTTTTGAAAACGTGTCCAAATTCCGACATGATGTGTTACGTCATGTAAGTTACGCTTATAACTCCTGAACTAACTGAATATCCTCCCTCCGCACAGAATGGTATTATATCACTGATCTGGGCGGCCAAAAGTTTTTAAAAACTGATTGTGGTTACTCTACAACTGTGGGCTCGTGGGCTCATACGACAGTGGTACGTAGGGTTGCCAACTTTTTTTTGGGAGATAAAGCATTTCCCAGAAAAAAACGACAAAATATAGTACACCGTAAAAAAAGTTGTACTTGGCTGGGGCATGTGGCTATTTAGTAAAAGCCTTCGGCAATTTGAAGCAATTCGTAAGTTCCCCCTTAAATATAGGATTTTTTCGTACTATATATTTAACAGTATATAGTACAAAGAGTCAAAATATAGTACAATATAATATAGTACGGCTGGCAACCCTAGTGGTACGCGACAGAATGAAAAGATAAGATGTATATGCCTGTTCGGTGCTATGCTAACGACTTGTGATTATTACTAGGTACAGTCAGAAATAGAAGTAGGTAGGCGGGCCTCTTAATTGCTTAAGAATAAATTCGTGTGCAGGTCATTTTGAAGACCCAGCCCGCTTAGTTTTCTACAAACCGATTGCAACTGGTATGAAACGTCACTGGACTGTACTGGGATGCAGGAAATAACAAAATGAAGAAAGCTCGCGGGGATTGCCCGGATACATAATAATTGCCATCGCATTCTGAGAAGAGTCATCACTTGAGCTCACGCCATCATCAGACGGTGCCATCTTCAACCGGGGAACATACGTCGAAATAAAAACATAAAACTGTAAGTAATCCGACTAAGGAAAACTAGCCGAAAAAAATAGTTCTTTTTTGGCTTACTTTTTTGGTAGCGTATGTCTGCCGGACGGAGCATAATTTGGAATCGATTGAAAACTCATTCATCAAAGTCGGTTCAGTATCTTAATAGGTACGGTGGAATACACGTAAAATACAGACATAGACTGCGAACATTAAGGTCTTCTTTAAAATACATAGAAACATTCTTTAATATACCTGCTGTAACGTCACTTCTGGCCATAACTAAGCTAAAATTCCCGTTGATAATTAGACGACTTTTCCGGGTTACGAGGATATAGGTAAGTACCTACAATACCTACATTCGTCATAGTACGGTTGTATTCATATTACGTACCTAGTAAGAACATAGTGTGGGTCTATCTATAGTTATATACTTGAATACTTACTAATAATTAAGGGGTAAGGCCATCTGTGAAATTTAAGTTTGTAGGTTTTTATTTTGAATGTGGGGGCAATTTCCGAAAGTACTCATCCGATTTACTTAGTAAAAACTGTCACCAGTAGGTATATAGTTTCATTTCGGAATGAACATAGGGTATATTTCATCCTGTGTACAGCTACGAGTAGTAGTTAAAATAGAGTCATTATCTATTCGCTGTGTTAAGGCTAGGCTCTAGGCTCCAACCCGCACTGTGCCAGCGTGGGGACTATTACGCATTCCCTCTCACCCATGAGAGGAGGTATGTGTCCAGCCCCGCTATTCTGTAAGTAACTTGTTTTAAGCACACCTCAGCGTTCACCCACAGATATACCCTGACGCCGTGATTACTAGTAACTAACCATATGTAGAGGTCTAGTTTCGTTGGGCATGACGGGAGAGGTGAGGCGCATTAGGGCGTTCCGAATAACAGCGTAGGGGGCACAGAAGCTGATGATGTATTTATAATTGTAGTGCATCATACAGTCGTAGAAATAGGAACGATATAATTGACTACCTAGGCTAACAGCCGCGTTTAACCTGAATCACGCCACACGTGATGGAGAGTGATGGAAGGGTCAGCGTATAGCTCTGAACGCAAGGTTATGTAGCCACTATACTATCCGCGAGCGAACTCACACCGAGGCAATCGGACCGTTAAATTGTACACAGATGGAATGAACGCATCAGAGTTGTTTTTGTTCACTTCAATAAGTTTACTGCCTGGCATGGCATCAAGTGAATTTGATTTTAGTGAGTCAGAAACGAGAAGATTAATTTTCATTAAGTAGGTATGTTTCGATTTTTATTCGAAATAAATATTTGCGAAAAATTTAGAAGTTCACCTAGGTAGTATATACTCCAACGATTTCTACAATACGGTAGACGGCGAACTTCTTGAGCATTAGATGACACTGGTGGGGGAAAGTTTGCGCATCCTACACTTATGACCAAAAAATGGAAAAAAGTTACTTCTATGGAATTGCCAAATACACATTTGTACCAACGGAGAACTATATTGCTCATGTATATTTGGATAGACAGACATACAGATTAATTTATTTCATAGTAAGATTACATTGTAAATTAAATTAGTATGTCAATTTACATGAAGTCATTATTATGATCGTCAAAATAATAGTTATTTGTTCAACAAGAGAGCAAAGTAGATTTTTGCTGCGAGTGTTGATGTTGAGTCCCGAGCAAGCGAAAGATTATATATTTGAATCACGAGCGTAGCGAGTGATTCAAAATTAGAATCTTGAGCGTAGTGAGGGACTCAAAGGCACGAGATGCAAATATCTTTGCTCTCGTGTGATACATACAACTTTTCACCTCAGCAGTGAGAACATCGTCACGTTAAAAAATATATCGCTAGGCTTTTACGCACCTATACTATTCTGAATTTGTAACAGAGCACTGGTGACACATCATAGTGTTACCTACGTTATGTAAGTACGTAGATGTCGATTGAAGCCCACACTATGATGTGTCACCAGTGCTCGATATCAAAATTAAAAAGCTACTTTGACTCACGGAGTGAGCAAAATCGCATTTTGCTCACTCACTGTTTTCACGCAGCAAAATATGCTTGTTCGAGCTGCTGAGGTGACAAATTATTTGAATAATCAACAACAAACTGGTTGTTGTAAAGTTGTTGTTTGATAGCAGGATAAATGGATAATATAATCAATATATATCTGCAATTGACCATCCTATACTATCTCCGTGAAGCCATGGACAGCGCCGACCTCTGACATTCGCGCTGTCTGCACCGCCGCGCGGCGCTTCGCCGCACCAGACGCCGGGCTGCAGATAATCTCGCGAATGCCGACGTTCGCCGTCTTTCGATAATTAGTCTGCTGCCAGGCGCCACCAGTCGACGATGTTTTTTTTTCATAGAGACTTCAGATCCCGAACCTTGCTTTGGGGGTGTAATAACATTAATAACGGTCTTACGAACGTTCTGAAATTTATCCTACAATTTTCGTATTGTTGTTGAAGTAGTTAGTTAGTTAGTGCGTTGTGAAATCGGCAAATACTCGTAACTACTGATTACAAACGTATGATTTAAAAATGATACATATACTCGTAGCTTACTCGCTAGTAGAGTTCCAAAGATAAATTCTAATAATTGCACAATACTTGTGTCTACTCAACAATGGCTAATTTAGCGCGGGTGAAGTACCTACTTATCATTTAATGTATTTGCTGCGTGGGAATACAGCAACGTATAATACGAATGTAGAGTAATTTAACCTAAATAAACTAGTGACTTAAAGTGGTAAACAGTGCAGCAGCGGTGCTCTTAAGGGGATGCCTCCATTATTTTAATCACGCCCTCGAGTAAGATACACGCTTATGACTTCCGCGCACGAGAAAACTAGTTAGATCCCGTCAAATCACAAACACATCATGTAGGGCAAACCTTGGCTAATCGGTGATAGTTAGGATTTTTGAGTATTCTTTTAGTTTATTTTTTCTTAATTTTGACGGGTGCGTTCGGATACTTGCTGCACGTAAGTAAGTTGAATGACAGTGCCGCCACCTACTGCAAATTATTACAAGCCGTAAAGATATCGAGTAACTCCGCTATTAGACCTTAAAGTAGCTATGACCGAACAACTTCATATCACAGATTAGCCAAGGTTTGCCCTACATACATGCTTGTCGGTTAAGGGTACTTTTGACCTGGCCTTTTTGTAAGATTTCTCCAATTTGATCGGAGAAAGTTTGCCTAGGTCTTCCCCTGAGAAATGTTATGAAAGTGAGTGAAGCGAAAGTGGTTCGACAGGATCGTAGCAAATGGAGATCCGTGATCTCTGCCTACCCCTCTGGGAAAGAGGCGTGATTATATGTATGTATGTATCATGTACATTTATAAATGCAAGTGTCGCAACGCAGTTCTTCTACCGCAAAACGTTGTGAGATGTGACGTAAAAACGAGTCAGGAGAAATTATCAATCCTTTGAAAAATTACATCATTTTCCAATTCATTCCCTTAAAACATCAACGTGTACAGCCAAGTGCAAAATATGTATCGATTGAATCCGCTCAGAAATATGTACGAAACCTTCATCCGCTGACATAAGTGCCATTGGACATATTTATGAGTAAGTTGTACAGTCACGAGCTTTAATTTAGGACCCATTTCCTTCAAATGTTGTTAGAATATTCACAATGCAATAGGGTCGAAAATTTCAGTTCAATAATAGCGGTGAAGTGTCAAGATAAGACAATTAAATGTCTTATCGAATGGGTCCTTGATAACCTCTTTGCAAAAAGCTTACATTACGGTTTTTTAATTAAGAACATGCGTCAGTGTCAGACAAGAAAATTGAGAAACCTGACATTTTGACGGAATATATTTGCAAATAACAAATATGGCCGGAGAGGACAGGGCCAAAAAGACGAGTGACAATTACTCGGAAAAAATCGGAAACGATCGTTTTGACTCGTTGCGCCCGGTTGCCCCTAGACACGTGTAAACGTAAGTTGTCTATGGCAAACTTTATGACACTACATAAACATATAAGCTCTAAACGTCTTCAGCCCAGCTAGCACACTAATCGGACATATATTTACGTTCGGACGTATAACTTTACGATTGTGCCCATTTTTACGTTACTTATAGCTAACATGGTAATCACGCAGCATATATTTATGCCATAGCGTAAAATATACGTAGCAAAATTATTACATTCATTTCATTCGTTCAATAGTAGTCTATGGTTAGAAGCCTATTATAATACTACCTAATTAAAGAGTAATGATAAGCACTGCACAGTTTACTAAACAGTTGTTCTCCTGTATTAAGTTGTGTTATAATAGTTTTTGTTTTTATTTACGTTACTCCCACCCCACAAAAAGTTTTACGTAGTGGTTTTAAGTAATTTAGCGAGTACCAAAACACATGTTAGTTTATAATAGAATCAATAATATTTGTAAATTTGTGTAATATACTTTATTACAACACAAGCAAAAAATCATAATTATTGCGTTATTTATACTAATTTATAGTTAGTAATCATGATCTAGCTAAAATTAAAAATGCTAGATCATTGTTTCAGGAGACGAAAGGAGTTTTGAGACTGAAACCGTATGTGTTGTGACAGAAATCGGAGAAATCCTGCGAAAATTATATTGTTTTCATAGTGTTAAAATTTATCCGGGGTCTCGAGTGACCTACATAAAATTTCGTCCGTCAACGGCTCATATCGTCAAGTTTTATGTGCCAAAATCAAGAGCATGTTAGCATTTGACGTAAAGCAAATAGTTTTATGTGCAAGACATATAAATGGTCACATTTTACGTAAATGATGGTATAGCATGTTAGCTCATGACGGTAAAATTTTATACGTCGGTTGTGGACATAAAACATGTGCATAAAAGTCGTCATTTTGCTAGTGTGCTAGCCGGGCAGTTTGCTATACGATATTCCACCTTAGGCGGGTCCCAAATTAAAGCTCGTGACTGTACAGTCAGTATAAAAAGTAGCTACGTAAACGAAGATGTCAAAAGTCTTTATTATAATAATTTACTTTGAAAACAAAGTTTTAACCCACGAAAAATCAATCATCCCCTATTTTCGTACCCTTAGGGTTGGTTTTTTTGTTCCAAATTTATATGGGACCAACTTCGGGTCCCATATAAATTTCCGATAAAAAAAGAATTATGAAAATCGAACTACTCTGTAAAAAGTTATGCGTGGTCATACATAAAAAAAAAAAATATACGCGTCGAATTGAGAACCTCCTCCGTTTTTTTCGTCGGTTGAAAAGGGAATAAGAACTCTTGACGTCTTCGATTGCGTAGCTACTTTTGATGCTGACTGTACCTATGCACCCATATTTTTACACTTGACTGTACCTGAGGACGTCACGGAACGGATGACGTGTCATCACGCCCACCGGCGCATGCAACTAACTTAGGTACTAATAGTATCGGAAATAACCCAGCCTGATTTAGAATTGTTATACCTATTCATTTCGTCTATGTTGAGATGCAAATATCAGTTTCAGTGCGAATGACGTCAGTTGTGTTTTGATCATCAAAATATATTTAAGAAGGTAGTGTAAAGAAAGGTAACCTATGTTTTCGGTCGTGAGCACTCGTTTACGAGTAATAGCATAAGCTTGACCGGCCAACAATAATATTTAGTGGTGAACGTTGGAAAAATTATAATTTTGAAAAATAGGGTACTTATCACTGCAATTTGAAGAAAAAATAGTTAAAAATCTAGTAATAGGTACGCAATTCCCCTCATAGGGATAAGTTCGTCTTTGTACTTGACTTATCTTATACGGGATGTGGCCTGTAATAGGAGCATTATTCAAAAGCACGATTCCTTTGACCATTTGCAGTAACCCTTTTTGTCCCATTTTTTTATTTTTTTTGGATTCGGAGAAATTTTGATGAAACGTAATGACATCCAATCCAAGTAATGTATCTTGGCACCACGACAGCATAGCACATCAGTCAATGCAGATTTTGAGGTAACATCATGTAATGAGTCATAAGTAATAGTTTTTGTTTTCAAAAGATATTTTTGTGATTTTTTAATTTTTTTTTGTTTAAAAAAAAAGTTACTTATAGCAATCCAGAAGTGTAAAATAATACAAGTAGGTACTTAAACTTATTTTGCAAAAAAAAAAAAACAATTAGAACCACGTGGAAATAATTGTTCATAAGCTTAATAATCTACCGTTGAATTTTTTGCTCCTATTACAGGCCCTGTATATATTAAAATTATAGTATAATAAAGAGTTATAACACTACTCCTACTGTTCACAATAGTACATTACTTACCTAGGGCGGTTAAACAAAGAATGTCTCAGATCGCAGGTATTTGACGCCCGAGCCGAAGGCAAGGGCGATAAATATGCGCTCTGAGGCTTTCTTTATTACCACCCGTGGTAAGTACAACATTTTACGTCTCTATCTGGCCAGGAAGTGGGGTTTTCCGCACGCATAGCGTGCGGTAATTCCTACTTTATGACCAGGTATGACGTAAAAGATGTTCCTTACCTACGTTATCATAGCTTATATGACATTTTTGTATAGCCAGTAGGTAAGTACAGTCACGGAATGAAAAGGTTGATCACCTTAAGATCTGTTTTTGCAGTATAAGTTATCAGTATCTGCTTTATAGACTGACACTCGACACATTCCGTCATAATGAATGTCATTTCCACTACATGGCCTACAGATACGTCCACTATGAGGATTGACCTCTTTGAATTTTGGAAAACGAATTAAAAAAAGAAGAAAAACGTGTACAAGAAATAGCAAAGATGATATTGACAGGACCTGTTACTCACATTTATAGTTTTGATAATTTTAAGCGAAGAGGATATAATCATTACATTTATCAAACTTGACACAACGTAATGGCAAGATCAAACTAATAAAAAGGTTTTAGTTCAACTATTAATAGTCAAGGAAAACTCGTCTAAGTAAATTTGAACTTTGTTGTCAAACAGTTGAACATAATTTTCAATACAACACTCTCGTCTGATACACAGTTTAAAAAGGTAACATGTGCTTGCAACGCGTAAATGATTTGATTTGAAAACTGATCAACCTTTTCATTCCGCCACTGTACTTGGGACTTGATTAGTATAGAAATTTCAGGTCCGTAGTGCAGAGTTAGATTATTGTGAAACCAGTGACGCACGTACAGTACAGTCCCCCTTATCTACTGATTGACCTCGTTGTTAAGTTCACGATAACTCCACAATCGGTTAATTTAGTTAACAAACGTCATAATAACGTCATAATGCCGCTAACGAGCGACAGTTCACACGCATTTAGAGAGGCAAAGGTTACTCATTTTAACGGGTTCCTTACGAATTATGTATTTAATCGAACGAGGGACCAAAGCGAACGAAGCTTGGGCCGAAAGTCGTTTCAAGTATGTCCAACTGTCACGCTGTATGCCTGCCCCGCAGCATGGATGGCGTTATTACGCGATAAGTGATAGGATAAGCGCGTCGTCTCGTTCTATCGAACGGTGTCAGCCAGGGACGGATGCTCTATCCTGTCACTTGTCGCGTGATAAGGCCATCCATGCTACGGGGCCAGTTGTTCTCCTCTACAGGTCGCATTTCTCAACTGATTCTCGTGAAATTTTGTGAGCAAGTTAATTAATAGTACCTTGTGATACAAGTGAGGTATGTTGATCATTACATCAGAGGCGAAATTGTCACGCGAACCGCAGGTGAGCGTGATAAGAGAGCCGAGGATGTAATTATCAAAGCTCACGCGTGTCATACGACGTTTTTCAACACATTTGCGAGGAAACTCCTTTTCATAAAATGAAAATGTTACAGCAGGCTCCTAAGTTGTTTCCTTTAGTTATTGATGGCAACAGGGTTTTACTCACATATTTGTACTTACATCTCCAAGAATGTACTGCAGTGGCTTCAATTCTATTTATCACTTTACTATTCACCACGAGTCAACATTTTTAATAATAACCAAACACGCATCATCAATGTACTAATATTTGTGAAATTACCTATAATGGCGCGCAACTATTTTTTTTGTGAAGTTCGCGCAGTGCGCCTGCAGCGAGGCTTAGATGAAATCTCTAAACAGCCAATACAAAATAAAATAATATTCAATATAAATTCCTGTAAAATGTTATCAAAAGTAAATAGTTTTCCTAAATGAAACGTTTCTATATCATATCCAAGAAGAAATAATCAATTAATACACAAGAAGGATTTAATTTGTTTAGTCGAGTAAGAATCCATTTTCCGAGAATTAAAAACAAACCTGTATAACCCGGTCAATTTAAGAATGCGCCGAGTCCATACATACACCTTGCTGCAAGGTGCCAACGTGTCTTAATCGGGATATAAACATAACACACGAGTGTCGTAATGTTATATTACGTCATACCTGGCCATAAAGTAGGAAAACCCCACTTCCTGCCCAGATAGAGACGTAAAATTTTGTACTCACCACGGGCGGTAATAAAGAAAGCCTCAGAGCGCATATTTATCGCCCTTGCCTTCGGCTCGGGCGTCAAATACCTGCGATCTGAGACATTCTTTGTTTAACCGCCCTAGGTAAGTAATGTACTAATAAAACACGCGTGTTTAATACCCAGGATTATGAGCCTAAAAGCGGCACAATAAGAGGCATGTTACGAGCAAATGTGTTGAAAATAGTTTTTTATATCGAGACACTTTTTCGAAATTCAAAAATAAAAACAGGATCGCGTGATAGTACCTACTCGTATATGCGGCGTTATTGTTGTAGGTACTTCATTAAATTTCGCTCAAGCAATGACTGTCCGGGATCTTAATTGAACGAGCGAGCGAAGCGAACGAAGTTCCCCGTTTCAGCTAGGGCCAAAATTCTTTCGTATGTCCGGAATTCCCGCTGTCCGGCTGTTCTCCTCTACAGGTCGGATTTTGCAACCGATTGTGGTGAAATTTTGTGAGCAGGTTCGAAAGTTATATATTTGTTCGACAATTAATTAGAGGCTATATAATATTTAATAAGAATTAATGTAATTGTAGGTACCTACATAACTAAGCCTTAGAAACCACACTCGTATTTTAAGGATTATAATTGTGTAACAGTTGCTTAAACTACTATTATATATAACCCAGAAAAATACCTTCTATTGAAATATTTTATCAATGTCCTAAACCTAAAAAAAAACTATTAAAAGATGTTTTTTATGAGATTTTTTCCTAGTAGTGTAGGATAGTTGAGGCTCATTTGTTTTAAAATCGAACAACACAAAACAAATGCAACTTTCAATTTTATTAAGAATAAAAAAATCCAATGAAGCCTAGAGTTAGAGCGGCTAGAGGACGGCTACAGGAGCGGTAAAAATGCCTCAAAATACTTGTATGCTGAGAAAGTTACGAAGGGTAGGCATAGTTTCCGCTCTGGCAAATTCGTCGTCACTATTCGGGTTCGAATCCCGGTCAGGGCATTTATTTGTGTATTTATCACGAATATTTGTTCCTGAGTTATGGATGTTATGTATGTATATATGTATGTATCTATTATATATATCATCGCCTAGTACCCACAACACAAGCCTAACTGAGCTTACTGTGGGCCTAGGTTGATTTGTGTAAGATTGTCCCGTAATATATTTTTTTAATATATTTAATATATTCGTAAGATTTCTCCGAGAACACTTCAGGTTTCAAGTAAAGGTGACGGCGACAAACATCGTTAGAGGAAGTAAGATATGATAGTTATCTGTCGGTACACTAAGCGTGTTTACGCAGAATTTATCTAATCGCCTAACATCAAGCTCCTATTGTTACAATTAGTAACAAAATGTGCACCTAAATTGGTATACTATAAGTCGTGCATAAAATACAATATTTACGTAGGTACTATATTGTCCTAAACAAATAAAAGTGCAAGTTGAATTGAAACATGACCGCAGAGGCGCAGGCAGCAGCAGCATAACGTGTCGCGGCGTCGCGACTGGTTCCTATGTATTTCTATGACGGCGACGCCCGACGACGTGTCGCTAGCTAAGAAAGGTGTTTCATAGAAATACATAGAAACCAGTAGTGTCGCCGCGACATGTTCCGCTGCTGCTGTCTGCAGGTCGGGTGTCAACTCGTACCTTTATTATAAATTCCAGTATGTCCAAGTGATAACGATTTCTTTAACATTACGCAGAAACTGTATGTGATGAGTAACGTTGTTTTCGGATTGACGTATATTTATGTTTGTACAGATGGAGAGAAGATTACAGGCTATTTAAAAATTGTATAGTTACGTGAAAGTGTTATGTTAGGAATGCTAGAACATTATTTATGCTATTAGTAAATAATCTAACACTTGTAAGACAAGTTACAAGTCTTGATGTAGGTAATGGGAACCAGGTCAATGCAGATTTAAATAATACTAGCTGTTGCCCGCGACTTCGTCCGCGTAGAACTTTTTATCGTCTTAGAAAATGATTTCTCTCAATACAAAATTTGAACCCTCTTTTAGGGGATAATTAAAAAAAAAGTTGATGTTCATTTTCTAGTTTGTGAACAAACAGTCTAAAACCAAAGTTAAAAATCTCATACTTTAAAAATGCCTTGAAATACTCAAACTTTGAACCAATTTTAACACTCTTAGGGGATGAATTTGGAAAAACTCTGAAATCAGTTTTGTAGTCTTTTAACGTACAGAATAAGACCGAAGTTAAAAATTTCTTACTCACACTTTAAAATTTTATTGCTCGCCATTTAAAATTTGAACCCCCTTTTAAACCCCCTTAGAGGTTGAATTTTTCTAATCGCTGAAAGAACTTTTTTCGTAAACTTTTAAGTCTCTAGCTCAAAAAAAGTGTTGCCCATACAAAGCTTTCTTAACCCCCTTAGGGGTGGAATTTTCTAAAACTCTGAAAGTACTGAATTTATAAGCGACATTAATAAGCGACGGGTCTATACTTTTTAGCCAAGATATAGAATTCTCATACTTTAAAAATGCCTTGAAATACTCAAACTTTGAACCAATTTTAACACTCTTAGGGGATGAATTTAAAAAAACTCTGAAATCAGTTTTGTAGTCTTTTAACGTACAGAATAAGACCGAAGTTAAAAATCTCTTACTCACACTTTAAAATTTTATTGCTCGCCATTTAAAATTTGAACCCCCTTTTAAACCCCCTTAGAGGTTGAATTTTTCTAATCGCTGAAAGAACTTTTTTCGTTAACTTTTAAGTCTCTAGCTCAAAAAAAGTGTTGCCCATACAAAGCTTTCTTAACCCCCTTAGGGGTGGAATTTTCTAAAACTCTGAAAGTACTGAATTTATAAGCGACATTAATAAGCGACGGGTCTATACTTTTTAGCCAAGATATAGAATTCTCATACTTTAAAAATGCCTTGAAATACTCAAACTTTGAACCAATTTTAACACTCTTAGGGGATGAATTTGGAAAAACTCTGAAATCAGTTTTGTAGTCTTTTAACGTACAGAATAAGACCGAAGTTAAAAATCTCTTACTCACACTTTAAAATTTTATTGCTCGCCATTTAAAATTTGAACCCCCTTTTAAACCCCCTTAGAGGTTGAATTTTTCTAATCGCTGAAAGAACTTTTTTCGTAAACTTTTAAGTCTCTAGCTCAAAAAAAGTGTTGCCCATACAAAGCTTTCTTAACCCCCTTAGGGGTGGAATTTTCTAAAACTCTGAAAGTACTTTATTATTAATTTTAATAAGTAACATTTCGAATAGTTTTAAGTCTAGTAAAAATAAAAGTTTTTCCCACACAACACTGGCTACCCTTCTTAAGGATCTTAAGGATCCCCTTAGGGATAGAGTTTTCTAAAACGCTGAAAGTTCTTTTTTAGTATTCTAATAAGTAATCTTTTTGCAAAGTTTTAAGTCTAACTCAAAAAAAGTGTTGCCCATGCAAAGCTTGCTCTCCTTTTTAACCCTATTAGGGGTGGAATTTTCTAAAACGATTTGTGATCTTTTTTTGTATTTTAATAAGTAATCTTTCTACAAAGTTTCAAGTCTCTAACTCAAAAACATAAACTTTCCCTGATAAAAACTTTGCACCCCTTTTTATCCCCCTTAGGGATAGATTTTTTCAAAACGCTGAAAGTCTTTTTTTTTGTATTTTTATAAGTAATCTTTCTACAAAGTTTTAAGTGTCTAGCTCAGAAAAAGTGTTCCCCATACAAACCTTGCACCCTTTTTTAACCCCCTTAGGGAATGATCTTTGTAAAACGCCGAATGTAGTATTTTTCATGTTCTAATAAGTAATTTTTCGACAAAATTTTAAGTCTCTATTAAAAAAAAATATGTTTTTCCCATACAAACTTTGCACCCTATTTTACCCCCTTAGGGGTGAAATTTTCCAAAACGCTGAAAGTACTTTCTTTGTATTTAAATAATCTTTCTACAAAGTTTTAGGACTCTAGCTAAAAAAATAGTTTCCCACATAAAAACTTTGCACCCCTATTTTAGTCCCTTATTTTTAGGGGTAGAATTTTCTAAAACGCTGAAAGTACTTAATTTGTATTCTGATGACTAATCTTTCTACAAAGTTTTAAGTCTCTATTTAAAAAAAATATTGTTTCCCCCATACAAAATTTGCACCCCTATTTTACCCCCTTAGGGGTAGATTTTTTTAAAACACTGAATCTAGGTACTTTATTTGTATTCTAATGAATAATTTCTCTACAAAGTTTTAAGTCTCTATTTAAAAAAAAGTAGTTTTTCCCATACAAACTTTGCACTCTATTTTACCGCTTTAGGGGTAGAATTTTCTAAAACCCTGAAAGTTCTTTATTTGTATTCTAATGACTGATCTTTCTACAAAGTTTTAAGTCTCTATTTAAAAAAAAATGTTTCCCCCATACAAACCTTGCACCCCTATTTTACCCCCGTAGGGGTGGAATTTTCCAAAACGCTGAAAGTGTTTCATTTGTATTCTAATAACTAATTTTTCTACAAAGTTTAAGTCTATATAGCTCAAAAAAAAAAGGTTCTCCCATACAAACTTTGCACCCCTATTTTACCCCCTTAGGGGTAGAATTTTCAAAAATCCCTTTTTATCCCTAGCCCACGTTATAAAAGCAACATACTGTGCAAAAATCAACTCTCTAAGATTAGTAGTTTCGGCTGTGCGTTGATGAGTGAGTGAGTGAGTGAGTGAGTGAATAAGTCAGTCAGGACATAGGCATTTATTATGTATAAATAGATAGAAGATAATGAAACTCCCATTCAAATATCTCAAAAAATTATGAAGCTACATCCGTTTTAATGTCGCTTGTTAGAGTGAGAAAACGATGAGGGACTGTGACGTCAATATACTCGAGCGTCATAGTAAAAAACAATCGTTTCATATGAAGGTGCGTTTTGCGGAAAAGGGACAGAACATACCCCCTCTTAAAACTTTGGACTCTTATAACTTAATCATTACCTATATAACCTCTTGCTTTGTTTTTTTTCTCCATTTGACTATATTTATTTTAAATTCTTTTTCGAGAAAATACATTATGATTATTTACCATATTTTCGATTCCTGAGCTATAACCACGAACTTCGGAATTCGAAAATATTCGGGTATCTCTATCTCTATCGCACTAACCATACTCGAGTGACAGGGATGCAAATATATGAACATTGAGTATCGGTTTTCGTGGTAGCGCCGCAGGTACTTTGGCTGAATGCGCCGAGCGCGTGCCATTGTCATTCAAAAAAAACAAATTCGTGTTAATTATATTGTTCCAATTTGTTGATTTCATTTATTGAAATTACGACATAAAACGACATTTGCGCATATAAGTTCTCATATCAGAATCGAATATTTTTTTATGGTTTATATTTTAGCATTTGTCTCGTAAAGGTCTATCGTAGACGGGATTTAAATTATTAATAAGTGAAAGGCAAAGCAATTCCGCCATTTTGACGAAAATTTGACGGTTCTTATAGCTGACAGTTGGAGCAGCGTTTGATTTCAATAAAAATAAATGAAAAATTAAATGAAGTCGTATATTTCGGAAAATTAATTAACTGTCGCAGTCGGATAAAAACTATCCTAAGTTGCAGCTAGAATAATAATGTACCTATATAAAATGTTTCATATTTTTCCGTTCATGGGATGCTGAGAACATTCGTACCGCGCAAAGCTTAGTTTCAAACTGGCTGATTCTTTTTTTAATTTAGAGATTTATTATAAGTGGAGATTACAAGTATAAGTAAATACTGAACAACCATAACTCATATCATAAATAGCATAATCATGAGCAGAAAACCACATACTACGAAAATAAATAACGAACTAACTTAGAGGCTGACATTGTTGTTTGAGCATAGATAGACTAACATGACCTAACCTAATAAATAAGCCAATTTGATAAAAATGTTAATTGTTTTATATTAAAAGGTGAAGTTGTTTTTAAAACTGGTCACAATCCTAGACCTAAGTTTGAGAGGAACTCGAATCTCCAGATTCCGGTCGTAAACTTCCTACCAATCTATTTACACAAATACTTACTTACTGGATGTACCTAAGCTTTTTTTTTGCTGTAATATTACTATCCTTACTCGTCTATTCTAGTATTTCTAGTCAATTGGAAGAGATTTACAAGATAAAAATGTTCATTTATATTTATGCTGACAGTATAGTGCGGGCGCCGTGGGTACGTTTATTTACTCTTATCCCACCAAAAATATAAATGTAAAAAAGGAGAGCCAAGTTCAATGCAAAAATTATGCTTGGCTGTGTGCTTCGCCGCAAAAAGAATGTATATCTAAATGAGTGCCAAGTTGTATGCAAAATCCAAATATGTATTTATAGGAACAAAATAACATTATGAACAAGTATTAAACTCTATGTCTTTGCTTTATTGGATAGGTAGGTACCTATAACAATTGCTGTTATTTAAAAATGTGAGATCTTAACGTAGGTTAGATTTGACTTGGCCAGTTTTCATTACATCAGTCATTTTATAAAGTTATTCAACATATATATTTTTTAATTCTGATAAAAACTGGCCAAGTCAAAAGTAACTTACTTTAAGATCTCACATTTTTAAATAACAGCAATTGTTATAGGTATCCAATAAAGCAAAGACATAAAGTTTAATACTTGTTCATAATGCTATTTTGTTCCTATAAATACATATTTGGATTTTGCATACAACTTGGCACTCATATCCATTCTTTTTGCGGCGAAGCCCACAGCCATGCATAATTTTTGTATTGAACTTGGCTCACCTTTTTTACATTTATGTTTTTGGTGGGATATCATTACTTTTTGTAAAGAAAACTAGGCAGGTATTGAGATTTACTTCTGTTCTGTGTATAATTATGAGGTGCCGCGCGCCGCCGACGACACACCGTTGGTCGGTTGTTTAGCGCGTATTATAAGTTTTTTGTATGGGGACACTCCTTATTTTTTGACTTAACTTTATTTTTATATTTCTGTTATATAGCAAATACATATATTGGGATAGTTTCAAATATCTGCTTGTATGGGGACCCTCCCTATTTTTTAACTTATTTTATTTTTAGATTTTTTCCTACGCTTACACACACAATTACCGAGCTGGATTCCAAATTTCATCCTTCTAGGTCATCTGGAAGTAGATATGTCAGTCAGTCAGTGCTAAAATATACGACTTTTTGACCTTCATATCTTTATAACCGTTTGAGCTAGCTTCTTGCAATTTGGGCTTCTAGATGTCCTTATGGATATAATTAAACACACGTAGTTTTATATGTTTACGTTAATTAAAGAGGTTTTGAGTTATAGAAGGGTCAAAAGTGGCACCAAGTGGTTCGTGTAATGATACACTCGGCGCTGGCTAGCCAGTTCCTTTTGCTTGAACTTGGCTTGACACGCTGCCGCGTGTCTAGATGAAGTCCCAAATCCAAATTCGTGTGGATAATGTTTATTAGGGTAGATAAGTAGGTATGACATTTTGAAACAGGTTTTCGTTTTAAACGCACAAAAACAATAAGAGTAAAAAGGATCACAGAAAATAAAAAAAATAAAAAATTCAAACTGTTTAAATAGAACATAGGGTACCTACGTAGGTACGCTATTGAGTTATTTGTCTCGATACCTACATACCTATTTTGTCGGGACAACTAAGTATCTATAAGCTCTGTGGCCACTGCACAGGAAATAATAAAAAACACAGGTATTTTATCTTCCTACCATTGAGTATGTAGGTACCATAAGTTGGTATACCATACTTAACTACGTTATACTTGCGTGAAACTACTTTCACGGAATTATTTTATGAAGTACGGAGGCATGATAAGCACGTAGTAACCGCAGTGCCTACATGAAGTTCTGTTACTCGTAGACTAGGAAAGTTTTACAACTGCACAGGTGCATTTAATTATTTTACTCGGCTTGGAATTTTATCGCATGTTGATAAAGGCGCTCGAATAGAGAATAAGTTTGGTATCGATGAGACATTTATTTACTTAATGTAAACTGGTAATATACCAAGTATGTAGCGATGATTCACCCAGTACCTAAATTACCTCCCTCGATGTGTTCAAGACATATCATGATTTGTTTGCTGCTTAGTAAGATTTCCAAAAATCTATAAGATTAGGTACACTTCTTAACGAAGCAAATTATTTTATTATTTTATACGCTTCATCAGTCCCTGTCCTCGTAGCTCAGTGGTGAGAGCGCTGTACCGGCAATACAGAGATTACAGGTTCGAGTCCTGTCTAGGGCTTCAGTCGATGATGGTTTATTTTACCATTATATTCGTTCTCTGTATCATATATCATCTATAAGATTGTAATTAACTATATACATGGGATGTGTGAGTGTAAACTGTAAAGTCTTTCAGGGGTGATAGAGTAAGTCATTTTGGACGGTTTAGACGAAATCCACTCGTACTGCATACAAGTCTTGGGGTTTTCAAGACACGAGCTATTTTATTTTAAATTATTGTACTTTTTAATAAAAATAAAAAAATAAAAAGCTTTATTGTCGCAAATAAAACACAAAATCACAAAGTCGAACACTGATGTGTGATTTCCTTCTGGTCTTACAGGAATAAAGCTTAATTTTTATCTGTTATATCTAATGATCGGCACGACCCGTGCAACACGGTGTCAATGACCTCAATCATTATGTTAATATGGATATTCCCCGGGATTCCGAAATTCGAGTCGGTAAAGGAAGACAATATTTTCTCATTTCAGTTAAGCATATAACGGGGATGAAACCTATTTGCACAATCCTTACACAAATAACCTTAAATCACCACGTCCGAACTTAATGACCTGAAGAACATAAGTAAAAGTAAACATATTTGTTGTTAGAAATAGGTTGCATTCCTTATCAGTAAATTAGAGAAGGATGACATCAGCTCTGTTAATATCACTATTAGCTGTCTTTTTCGCACCAGCTTAAACTATGCGTTTGGTCATCAACGCAAACAATAGAAAATCCGAAAGTGACCTTCGACATGCCAGTTAGTCGGGAAAAGGGTTTATTGCACTTCAAATGGTTACATTTTAACACTTACATATTTTATATGAGTGCACTTAATATTTTACGCAACATAAGATAAAATCAATGTATATCAAGATTTTCTTTATTGAAAAATTATACAATTTATGAGTTAATTAATATTATTTTTGTGAACTAGATCACGGGATTATAATCATGCATGTCATGTTCATATTAATATTTCTTCTCGGAATCCCACGGTGTTGCACGGGACGTGCCGATCACTTATATCGAATTTCCAGGGTTTATCATAGATTTTCAGAAATGGTATAAACTGAAGTAGTTTATACAGGGTGTCCGGTAATTAATGGTCAACCTTCTAACCACGAATAGGGAACCTTAAGACTGGTCCAGAAAATCGACATAAAGGTTTAGTAAAACTCCCCTGGTTTTCGAGATATTCGCACTTTTCTAAGAGCGAATTGTACCAAAACAAGGTGTTTAAAAGTAAACATTTATAGCAACATCTTTATTTGTAAAGATGTAAATGGCATGTGTTATACCATTTTCGAATCAGTATTAGATTTCAGGAAGTTGGCCACTCTGGTCTTCATACATTTTTTTTCTCCACAAGCAATCAAACTTTAGCACATTTTAAAGAAAAATGTGATTTTATTAATTAAGACCTAATTAAACAGAAATCGGTCTGGCCACCATAAAACTCCAATACACGTTCATTAGCATCACTGTTAGAGAATATTTTCGAGAATTATTAACGTCTGGTCAATAAAGTGAAATAAGGTGCACTACTTGCACCACTTGGACCTTGTTTCACTTTAATGACCTGGACGTTAATAATACTCGGAAATATTCTCGAACAGTGATGCTAATGAACGTGTACGAGTATTATAGTTTAATGGTGGCCAGACCGATTTCTGTTTAGTTAGGTCTTAATTAATAAAATCTCATTTTTCTTTAAAATCTTCTAAAGTTTGATTGTTTGTGGTGAAAAAAAAATGTATGAAGACCAGAGTGGCCAACTTCCTGAAAAATTGTTTATCTAATACTGATTCTAAAATGGTATAACACATGCCATTTACATCTTAAAGATGTTGCTATAAACATTCACTTTTAAACACCTTGTTTTGGTACAATTCGCTCTTCGAAAAGTGCGAATATCTCGAAAACCAGGGGACTTTTACTAAACCTTAAAGTCGATTTTCTGGACCAGTGTAAGGTGCCCTATTCGTGGTTTAGAAGGTTGACCAATAATTAGCGGACACCCTGTATATTCGCTCACATGAATGTTAACCACCAAAGCGATGTAAAGTTGTTGATGATAGCATTGATAGCACTATGTAAAAACAGTAACTATGAGAAATAAAAATATAGAATGAATACACATATTACATGACTTACCGTTTTCGAAACGATATGGTCTTCATGCAAACAGAGTGTATGCGTCTCCCAGCGTCGCAGGAACTTGGCGGCGAGGATCTTGTCGACGACGGTGCGGGTATGCTGGAAGGAGCAGACGCGCATCGAGCCCTCGCCGGCCAGCTTGTAGCGCGGGCCGGGCGGCGGGCCCGGCGCGTCGCCTCCGCTGTCCGCGCAGCACTCGGGGCTCGAGCCCTGGAAACGAGGGAACACTGAGTCCTGGTGATTGTGGTGGTTGGCGAGGTACCTACGGACGGTAGGACAAACCACTACGAACTCTATTAGGTCAATTCCGCAAAGCAACGCCTGATTCAACCAATTACCTGTAACAGGATCATGCGTAATATAGGTAGGTACCTTATAGTCAAAAAAAAATTAAAACTAGTGACCATAAATTCTTTAATTAAATCAAAAATACTAATGATTTATTCGGATTACACGAACATAATTTCCAATTTAAATTTATTTCACACACAATTCAAATTGTTTTTGAATGAATAAATGAAAAATTATTAAAATAACGTACCTAAATAGATACTACCTACTCTTTTTTTCTGAAATGGATGGCCCGGTTCCTAAAGAAGGTTTAAAAACTCGCAGTTATGGTTTTCCAAACAACTTCAAATTTCGTGAGCACATGCGTTTATGATCACAAACAAACGTGCATTTAAGTTTTTACTCAAGCGTGCTGCCATTTTGTAAAAAAATTACAGTTTGCTGTGTCGTGTTAAAATATTTCCCGTTTTATTATTTCCAACCTTCAGGTACTTACCATACTTACGATCCAAAATTTAAAAAAATTACGCAAATTTTGTCAGTATTTTTAGGTGTTTAATCTGTTTAACATCCAATTATAAGTAAATACTATAATTTAAAATTTATTTACGTATTTTTACGACACTTAATTGAACTGAAGTGAAAGTCCCCTAATAAGGCCCACTGTTATGTATCCTTAACTAAAAGTACGTCAAAAAAATAATGTTAGAATAAAGAACCGATTTATAAATATCATGATACAGGCTGATATAAAGAATCTTACACATGTGTTCTTTTTCTAATTTTAAAAGTTACTGTCGTTTTATAGCAATGATTCATTTTCATACTCCTAAGATGGGCCACAGCTATAATTTTGAACTAGGTTCAATATTTTATCAAATCAATTTAATCAAAAAATGTAGTTTACGACTAGTTCTAGACGATAGTAATGTTTAAACATTGATTAAACGATTGTTTGAAATAATTTATAACGGGCCTTATTAGGCGACCGGGTGCCTAAGATGGCCCACTAGCAACATTTTTTTTAAATTGGTTTTTTTCTGTTCTAACGCAAATAACATTAGTTTTTTTTAATATTTCGATTGTTAAATAAATCATTAGTAGTCCATGAATGGCTTTTCTTTTTTAATCATACTGTAATTATTTAACAAAGGCTTTGAAAATTAGGCGACGGTACCTTATATTTATAGAAAAGGATGCGTACAATTCGTCGTTTCAGTTTCAGTCATCTGCAAAAATGTCTTCCTAGTAACAGTTATCACCCGCAAATATATTCGGATACCAGATGCCATTGGGAGGGCGCTAATAGGCTCAGGTCGCAAGTTGGCCGCTGCAAGGAAGACATGGCCAGATGGGGACTGCATCGTGGCCAATGAACCCAATGTGTTTGCGATACAGCATTTGCGGTCCGCAAACCATGGCGCACCTGATGGCGTGCCCCACATGCCCATTGCCAACAAGAGTGTCTCGGAACACGACCTGCACGGCTATCACAAGAAGGCGCACTATCCGTCACTCTCTTATTAGAAAACTTAGAAAGAGACGTACAGTCCGAGAAAAATCGAGAGAGCTCGCGCGCAGTCTTGTGATAGTGATAGCCGTGCTGCGAGAGACGCGGCTGCCAAGAGCTGTCCACACCGCTGCCCATTGGGCATCTCTTATTTGAGGAACCTCGACACGATGGAGAAGAGAAGAAGACCAGAGGGCCTACCGCGAACGGCATTCGAAGTTTTCCCTCTCTGTCACACTGACGTACGAACTCGTAAGTATGACAGAGAGGGGAAACTTCGAATGCCTTTCGCGGTAGGCCCTCTGATGTATTAATAAATGTCAAAGTCGGTGTTAAGATATTTCAGACCGTGTACGAGTAAAGATATTTGCACCCGTGTGTAACACAAAACTTTTCACCTCACTGTAGCGAGGAAAGTGCAGCATGCAAAACAACTTTATTGAATTTTAATAATAAATACAACTTTGCACCCTTGTATAACAAATAACATTTTTTTTAACGTTAAGTAATATCAAGCAGAATTTTGGTCAAGTGCGAGTCGGATTTTAGTTTTCCCATACATTTTGTGACCCAGCGCCTGATGAAGGCAACAAGCAATTTTGAAAAGGGTTTTTGTATGGGAGACCCCTTAAATATTTATTTTATTCCGTTTTATTGTATTTGTTGTTATAGCGGCAAAGAAATAAAATCTAATCTAATCTGTGAAAATTTCAACTGTCTAACTTTCACGGTTCATCAGATACATGAGATACGGTCCAAGGTCTAATTACTTTCCCCACTAGTGGATAAAATAGGGGAAAAACATGTTAAGATATTTTGAGTTCCTGAAGTGCACAGATTCGAATTGTGATCGAATCGAAGAGAGATCGAATTGTGTATTTGAATTTGATGGCGGCTGACTTATCTTATCTTATCATATTTATCAAAAACAGTTGTAGGATAGGTAGATTAGGTAGGTACTAAAGGTTGGCGCGCCTGGCGCGGGCGACGCTGCTCGTTGTAAACATCGCAGGAGCTAGTGAAGATCAGCGGTGTCTTTTTAAATAATTTATTTAAAATTTATAATCATTGTTTGCATACATGTTAGTTAATAATGAAGAAACATTATGTGACTAAACAGAGATAAGCGTTTATTGGTCAAGCAAGGGCGGTAAAATATAGGAAGAATTTAAACACGTACCTACCTTTTTCGCTCTTGCGACTATGACCTACAAGGATAAAAAGGTACAGCCGTATTTCAGTTTCCTTTACTGTAAATCCGTCTATTTCCAGATGATCACAAAAACCTATTGCGGTCATAGGATTCGGGGGCACTTGCTTGTGCAACAGATAGTCAGGGTAACAATAACAACAGATAGACGTGGGTATTTTGATTTAGCAAACAGTTCAAGACATTATCCGAGCCCGAGTTGATCTGTTTAAGTATAGTGCGTATTTTCCGGTAGATATGTTTCTTTGTTATCATTACATTGTTCTCAATTGAACGAGCGAGCTAATCGAACGAAAAAGGGGAGTATTGTGAGCAGATTAAATAGTTATATGGATTTTTATCGTCGAACCCATTTCTAAAGCTCACAGAGCTACTAGTATTAATAGTTATTAATACTGAAATAAAAAAAAATTGTGTGTGTACCTAAGTAGCTCAACATAAATAAATTGGAGTCAATTTCCAGTCAGAATTTTAGGAGTAGAGTATCTAGCGAATTGTACGCGGGCTGGGTTAGGTACTCTATACATGAATAATATCTAAATTTAAGATCCAACTCTTCTCATAAGTACATGTTCTATTCTATATAATAGTACATATTATACAGGGTATATTCTATATAGGGTATCCATGAGGTAGCTTGTGTATGTGTATGTGTTTGAAGTTTAAACCTAATACTTTTTAGGCAGTGTTTTAATACAAAGTGTAAATTTGATATCAGCGTATATTTTGATGGTTATTCAGCCCTAAACAACAAACACACTTTTTGTTATTTTTCGTACAAAATAATTGAGCACGCAATGTATGATATGCAAGCTATCGTCTGATTTACTACTAGCTACTTACTACCTACAACTTTAGTATGTCATTTGTTTACGACGTTAAGTCAAATATAAGCACTTTATTAATGAAGTTATTTAACAAAAGTGCTTTCTCATATGATTTATACGGTCTAAAACTATGGCTGGTTAAAATATGTTTTGTATGAAATGTACACGTTGACAATATATTTTTTGTATTAAAATCATTCAAAGAAACCCTGGAATAGTTTTCAGAAAATTAAAAAGTTTATTTTTTATATCGATGTGAGAATATTCAGTAAGCTTATATATTCAAGGCGCGGAACTCTAAAAAGAAGTAAAAACCACGACCGCGAGCTGCAATAACGAAATCTGATTGACGTCAGTTCCGACCTTGTACCTACTCCAAGTTAAGCACACGTTTAATAGGTACAAAAAATAACTTTATTGTTTTTTTTATATGTAAGTAGGTTGTTAATTTTTGTTAATTTAAAATGATAGGTTGTCAAAATGTTAATAAAAAAATAAAAATAAGCGGCGCAGCTGTGATTGTTGAGGCTTGTAAATAGGTACCTAACATAATATATTTAGTGTTAGTTTAGTTGCGTCTGCTGTCAGTTGTTTCTTGTTTCTTATCGCGGTATCTGGTGCGCGGGGCGAGGAGCCGGCTGGAGCCGCGTGACCCACATGCTGGGGCTGCTCGGTGACGTCATTGCGAAAATTCGGGTCACGGGGGCGCGCTCCTCGCCACGGACGGCACCGACAACGCTCGGGATTCCGACCCGATTACCGTCACACTATCTATCGCAAACTATCTTGATTTTTCTTAGCCACGATTCCAGCTAAACAATATCAATCTTATTAATAGCAGATAAAACCGTTCTCACTATATCGTTGACCAACTGTGTCTATCATGATGTACCTACTTTAACTGCTTTTACATGCGAGGTGCGTATTCAGTACAATGACATAGGTAAGTGATAACTACGGTTTTACTAGTATCAATATTGGCCCCATACGTCTATGATCTGTATCGAACCGAGGGATCAATGGTATGAAACGAGGTCGGCGTACGGAACGAATTAAACTGATTGTCGTGAATGGTCATGATTCACGATAGTATTTACATTGGTGTTTATAATTATGTCTCAAACAGCCGATTTATTTTATGTAGCAACACCGACAACGAATCATTTTTATAACAAGGTTGACGGGTAGGCGGGCTGTCAGAGTTTCTAACAGCTATATTGGGAACGAACAGTTAAGTGCGGTTTGTAGTGGTTGATTTGGAGGAAAACCAGGGTGAGCTCTTTCCATAATCACTTTCGATGCGTCCTATGATATTGTAACGATTTGGTATCATTTACACGTGTGTTCATGTGCTTTCACAGATCGGACGATGATTGTTTATGATGCGATGTATTTATGTGCGTCCACAGGTCTCATTCTCTTTGGGAGGCGTATTGGTATATCATGTAGATGAATAAGGTTTTCCTACAGGTCGCGCATGTACGTGACCTGTAGGACACACAACACAGTTCTTATTTGTGGAGTTCTTTAGTGTTAGAGGATTAGTTACAAGTGTAACAACAGGGTAGTTCGGTAGTCTCGGCTTCAGGCCATATCATCATCAGTCAAGGGTGCACCCGGGTAACTGGAACAATAGTGTGTGAATTGGGACAGTATCAATGGTGGTAAGGGATGTCTATAAGGGGAGGTTGGAGGACATTCTCGGGGACGAAAGTCCCCACACGTCATAGGGAGCTGGTACGCACGAGGCGGCAGCCCCTATGTCAGATATATAAAGGATTCCGCAAGTTGTAAGGGTATGTTTATAGTTGCATATATGCGAATACGGGTGTCTTAGCTTGAGTGCTATAGGTTCTCATTCGCGGCCAGAAGTGGCTTCGCGACATGGTGGAGCATGCTGGGATCTGAGCCAGTCTTCATCTGTTTAACACTTTATTTGCCCCAACTTCCTGCAAAACCAATATTAAATGTAGCATGTGCATTATTGACTCAAAAACAGATTACTGTTCATAAAGGTAATCTAAAGATTTTAAAACCATCCACGAGAAAGAGATTAACATTATTAAAATCCTGTCTTAAGGCCCCGCACGTTCATGGTCTTCTCTCCCTCTCACTGAGCGTGGGCGTGAGCGAGATGAAGGTGCGTGGTCGAAAGCGCGGATATCATGTTTTTCGGAATATTTTAGAAACGAGACGAAATTTAAGAAAGTAAGAAAATGAAGTTAATGTTCATTACTTTATGAAGAAGATTATAAAATTTCATCTCTTTCTGATAAAAAATGGAGCAGTAAACTGGTTACAAGTGAAAAAATAGGGTTGAATTTAAATTTATTTTTCTCCACTTTCTTACGTTAAAATGGATTTCCACGAAAACAATGTCACTTCTTATATCTTGCAGATTATGATATCTAATTTCCAACACGAAAATTGTTACGTTATAAGGTATAAACTGGTTACTAAACAACTCATTTTTACCAAAATTTGAGATGCCAAGCCTTAATCGGTTTAAATGTTTCTGACTTTTCAGAAAACATACTTACAGCAAACTATCACTGTATTATGTCAGAGGTGCTCCTTATGCAAAGGTTACAGTTAAAACCAAGTTATATAACAGAACCATTGATCAATGTTTAGTGTGGTGCAAACATTTAAGACCTTTTAGACATCATAAGGAATTAACCTTCCATAAGTAGTACATTTTAATGTCATGTTACTATAAATAGGGTAATTGGTACGGCTCTCAATCAAAATCAAAAATATTTATTGGTATCATACTAAAGTAGGTAAAAGTACATTCGTGGCTGGTTTGCACTTTATAAATGCAAAAAATATGTATAGCATTTGTATTTTTTACTGACTCAATGACAAATTATAAGATTATATACAAAATATAATTATTCTAAACTATTCAATGAGCAGCATTGGTATATTTATTTGAGTGTCAATGGATTGTCGAAAACAGCGCATCAGGTTTTACGGAGGTGAAAAGAATCAACTCCTTTTCTCTGGAAAAAACAAAGAGCAAAGCCTGTTCTTTCAGGTATGTAGGTACTATATTTGATGGTTACTTTTTTATTGAAAATATGACCTAAATGTTTTCTGGTGAATCGGATTCATTGTTCTGATTGCAATCAAGATGTCAGAGGTTCAAGGGTGTACGAACTTCAGAGACTATAAGCTGCAGACACAAATAATAAATTGCGAATGAATTGTATCAATTTGACGGTTACAATTTTACCTTTGGGAGCAATCTGTGGTTTTCCTATATTTTTCTTGTTGACAGGAGGAGGAAGTTTTAGACAGTATGATGTTATTCTCAAGTTTCGTTCTGATTTCATCAGTGTATTTGTTCATAGTTACATTTATACCGAATAAATTACTGAAATCGGTATACGTTGCTCATATCTATTTTACCATATTATTGAGATAAAAAGAATGGTAGTATCCTGGGAGTTCACTTGTTAGTATGTGGCAGTAGGCTTTGGTGCTGATTCACTTTTATTTCGGTGGTTATTGTCAATAAGAGATCTGACAGCAATTCGATGGATCTAATTGATGTTGACTTCATTATTGTTTGGTTACCAGCAACTTATCTCAAGACCACTAGTGATGATTTTCATTACCAGGTTATGCCGAGAAGGATTAACTTTTAACGTAAAATAAGTTACTCGCAATTTTAACTGTGTCATCATCATCTTCTCCTAGCCGTATTCGGCCTCAGCGACTGCTAATCACTGCGGAGAGCGTCGCTGGTGCGCCCTCAGGTGACTGACATAGCAATTTTTGCGGTCTATCATAGAAAATCAAGGAAGTGTTATTTATTGACAGTTGTGATATATCAGATAATGCTGGTTAAAGAGTTAAAGAAGTGAGTTCAGACATATTATGAGTCGCATAGTGAGTATACTGTGTTGTGTCGTGCGTGATGCTCAGCTGTGATGAAACAGAGGATGGAACAATGTTGTCAGTATGATACACCAATAGTATACCTACACCAAAATAATGTGTGGAGGTGGCTGGTGGCCCTCAGGTACGAGTCGATTGTTAGGGGGCAGGGAAAAATTAATTTATTATAAAAAAAAATATCATCATCACGTATCTGTCACTCAATAAATCAGGTGGAGTCTTGAAATATAAACCAATGAAGATTCATCGGATACCTACGTGATACGTTGACAATATTGTCAATTGCAATATTAACCATAATCAGCAGGTATTAATCATTTAAATGCTTTCCATACACAACGATAAATATAATAGTAAAATTACTTACAATTTAATCGTGAATATATCCTACGTGCGTAACCATAGCTACAACAAGTTAGTAACTACAACAAGATGTACACCTAGCAATCGTAAAAACTTAGCTTTGTTGACTCCGATACTATGCTCTGAATCAGGATGTAAAATGGGTATGAAAGCTTTGGTGCTTAGTTTCTTTTAATCCTTTAGCTATAAACCATGACTTACACAGTAGTGTCCAGAATTCTTGTATAAGTAAATTCATTTGTGACTTGAAAGTAAATAGTCAGATAACTCACGTGACTTCGTTAAGTGAATCTCGCGAATCACGAATACGTTTTGTAGGTGCAACCGAAAGGTTCGGCTCGTGGATAGAATACCTTTAGACTTCAGACTTGAGTATAATCAAGTGTTATGGTTAAACAAAGATTTGTAATTATGACTGGTTTAAATATTTCGTAATGGGACTCTTAAATGTTAGATTTTAGATTATTTATTGAAAATTGTACATCTCATTTACATGTCTAAATATATAGAATTTACAATTTTTGGAATGTGCTGGGGTCAATGATTATTCTGAAGAACCTCACTTACAGTGTAGCACAAAGGGTCAGTAAACTATACTTAAGTTCCTAAAGTTTCTTGTAAAAAAGGCAGTGCCGTGCGAACCTTTGCCATGCACCGGCGCGAAGATTTACCCCTCAAATTAGAATCGAATAGATTCAATTTACTGAGAGACAATATAGGTGCGAGTCTAGACAGTGCGTAGCACGCGGCGGATAGCTTGTCACATACATACGAGTAGTCAATATATGATGACCTAATGAGACCCTGAATCGATCATGAAGTCAATAGATAGATAGAGAGATAGATCGTTTATTTGCTTGAATCATGGTCATTATAAGTGTTACATTTCAATTTTATAGTCCAGCACAATTCTGCCGGCTGATGGCGTGCAAATATTTAAAGAAAATCGTCACATACATTACAACATTTACAATTCAATAATATTCAACATATTAACAAAGTCCAGTATAATAATGACTAAAATAATTCCATTGTCATAGTATTATATTAATAGGTACTATCAAAACGAATTTTACTTAACATTTACTGTGCGTACTTAGTATACCTACAATTTGTTGTTTTAAGGAAATCTTGGACCGAATAAAAGCAATTTTCGGTCAATCAGGTGCTCAATTTCCTACAGAAACTATTGTAAAACATGTCAGTAATTTCTTTCGGTATGGAGTTATAAATTAAGCAAGCTATGTAGTAGCAGTTTTTGCGGTAAATTTCTAGTCTTGGAGCTGGCATAGACAAGGCCGTATGCGTAACTGCTCTACGGTAAGAGTTGTCATTTAATTTGAATAGTGACATATTGGACTTTACTAATTTGGCAGTTTCAAAAATATATATACTAGGCGCTGTCATAAACTTATTTTTTATAAAGATTTGTCTCCATGAGTCTACATTTCTCAGACCCCAGATTTCTCTGAGGCATTTCTTTTGGGCAATGAATACTCTATTTGCTTCGGAGCAACTTGCCCATAGTACGATCCCATATCGTATTTGGGAGCAAATATAGGCGTGATAAACCGAGATGGCTGTCGCTATTGAGCTAGTATTCAAGGACTCGGGATGCGTTTACCTGAGGCACAATGGTGTTATTAGTAGTTATGTTTAGTGGGCCATGTTTTAGTTTTAAAAAGCATTAGTGTAAATGTATAATGTTCATTATCAATCAGGTTTATCAGACACAGTTCACACAGTCAATACACGATGTGGAGGCCGATGAGTCTAACGCCTCTCTGAGAGGCAAATCATAGAGCCTAGGTGATTCTGCATCTGACACTTGCAAAGCAATTTGTATGTCTAAAAACATGGCTATTCGGGCACCTGATAGTTAGAAACACTTGTATGTCTAAAAACATGGCTATTCGGGCACCTGATAGTTAGAAACACTTAGTAATATCCTGACAACAGCTCAGAAGACTCAAACCTGGACATCCGCAGACAAATAGCCTTGGAGCTGGAACTGACCACTAGTTTTCAGTGTTACCTCAAGTAGCTAAACTTACGAAACATCACGCTTTCTTCATCAGAAGAATGTCAGCAGACCGCGATGAATAACAGAAAGGAGTTCAAGTTTGGGACTTCATTTCTAAAATACAAAACACGATCAACAACGGCATTAAACATGAACTTAAGTAACTAAGTACCTGACTGTCCCCATGTTACTACACGTCATACATAAGCATCATATGGCGAACTTGCCCTTCGATATTAATATACCTGCTCGTAGGATAAGCTGACGCCGACTGTATGCAAGGATCAAACAAATTCACGCGTTAATATTGATGAATTGTATCATTTGTTGTACCTTACGAGTTGGTACATAATTATTTTATGGACAACTACGAGCTAGAATTAAATCAAGAAACATTATTCCATCATTCCTAGAGATGTTCTTTAAATGATACTCAAACATAATTCATTCGTTTTATAGATTTTGAGAAGGCGTTCAATCATATCGCTTGTGATATCTCACGAGGCAGTACTAAGGCGACAATATCTAGGTACCAGGGTACCAGTGTTGGTATATCAGCCTTAACAAAAATTACATGGTTAAGTATTAAAAACAGTATTGAAAATGCAAACACTATACACACATAAGGATATAAATCTAAAACTGAGATGGAGATTAGTTAAATGCTATGTTTTGTCAATCCTTGTGTATTGTGCAGAGGCTTGGACTTTAAATAAATTGACAATTAAAAAACTGAATGCATTTCAAATGTGGCTATATAGGAGAATGTTGAAAATCTTGTGGACAGACAAAGTATCAAATGAAAGAGTATTGAACAAAATGAAGAAGTATTAAAACCCGATGGTAAAGGTAAAGGGTTTGAAATCGGTGTCCCGGTGCATGAAGCTTCCATCCTCAACCTTAATTTAAACAGCATCATGGATTTCTTTAAAACCGACATCAAAATCATCGCATTTGATTATTGATTATAGCAACTACTGTTCTTCCAATCTTAGGAACTGCAGAAAAACTAGTGAAATTTTTTTGGCTCCTGGATGATAACTCAGAACAGATATCATGTGTGCACGGCAAGGATAATGACATTAATAACATAACTTAACGTTCACGGAAGTTTTTAAAGTAGCTTCAATCAAAGACTGCGATGGTTCGGACACACTCAAAAAGGAGGAAAATACCATAATAATATCAATAACATTGCACTTCGCCTTCCCAAACATTCCAGAGGAAGAGGTATACCAAAATCCACGTGGTAGTCCAATATTAGAAAAAATGTAATGTGAAGAACCTGGTCGAAGAAAAGACAACTCATAATCGATCGCGCTGTCGCAAACTGACTAAGAGACCCGACCTTACATAGGTGTTAAAAGGGAATGAAAGGAAAGCGAAACTAATACAATTAGTATAAAATTTAAACGGAAGTCACTTATACTGATGGTGACCGATAATTCAATGTAACTTAAAATATTAACCTACTGTGTTAGCGAGTGGGCATCACACTATATGACCAATTCCGGAATGAATACAGTACTTATAAGGAGAAGAGTAAAGAATCTCTACGTACATTGATAAACCAAAGTTAATTAAATCTGAAAGGTTCGGAAAATCACTATAAGGACCAATCTGATCCAAAGCTCACAATTAATTTTCCATATACCTAGTACAAAGACCTGAACGTTGCGCTAGATGTCGCAAACACTTTGGACTGCAGCACGTCACATCAATGTATATAAACTGAGATTCATACAGAGACTATCCATCGATAACTAATGAAATATGAACTGCTGCAAGTGACACTAAAGCTAATAGCAGAAATAAATTTTATAGCGTAAACTGGTATCTCTGTAGTCCAGGAAATAATTCACATATATATTTTATTTAGTCATTTATACTGATGTGACAGACACAGTGCATGATTACTAAAGAGTTTAAGCGGTTGAGGGGTAGCGAATATTTGAACAAGTTTAACATCATTAATAACCGATACACTATGGGAGGAGGCATGATAAAACGTCGCACGGTCATAAGAACTAATGTAATGGCGCATATTGACCGTGTGCGAGGATTGAGATACGCAATATCGCAAAGCCTAAAATCTTATTGGAAAATCACATGTTGAAGGACACCCGTCATACTATATGGCGCTTTCGGTGGCTCGTGGAAGACGTAAATAATAGGAAGAATACAAGCAATAGTTGAAAATGATGATTTTCATGCTTTCAGCTCAGAAACAAAGTCTTTATTTAAAACTCAACCAAAAATTATGAGTTTTGGTATCCTTCAAAGCCAACATATCATTATTACACTTTAGGAGTGCTCAAAATACTGGTTTGGCAGTGCTCAAAACAGCTTCACGATCGTCAGAACAGTTTCGCGACGCTCAGAAGTCTGGATTTAGTGGTCCTCAGAACAGTTTTCGTTGGGCTCAGAGGCCTAGGTAAGCAGTCCTCAGAGCAGTTTTCGTAGGGCTCAGAGGCCTAGGTTAAGCTGAACAGTCCTCAGAACAGTTTTCGTAGGACTCAAAGGCCTAGGTTAAGCTGAACAGTCCTCAGAACAGTTTTCGTAGGACTCAAAGGCCTAGGTTAAGCAGTCCTCAGAACAGATTTCGCAGGGCTCAGAGGTCTTGGTTTAGCGGTCATCAGAACAGTTTCCATGGTGTTCAGAATTATTTTTGGTGGTCCTCAGACTCGAGCACAATTGAGCGATTTCAATAGTGCCACAACAATACAGGTTATTTTGGCAATGCTCAGCCAATTTTGGATTTACGCTCAGAATAAAATGGGCTGTTAAAGATCAGATTTGAGGCTGAGAAAAATATTTCTCACGGTCGGTAAATGCTTGACTTGACCACTGATAGTGGAGCATTGGAGTCGAAAACCACCGTAGCATACTACTTTCATTGTTGAATTAAAACGTATACAACTGCGCGTAAAACTAGGCAAGATCTGTGCAGATATAGCCAAATGTGTACAGTTAAACTTTGACATAACTGGGACTTCAAGGGACCGGCAGATGTGTCTCGCTTAAAGAAGTATTCCACTTAAAAAGTGTCTCAGATATCCAAGTGTATTAATATCTGTCTCATTTACAGAGGGTTCCATTAATACAGGTGAGATAAGAGATTATTTTCGTTACAGAGAGGTGCGATTATTAAATGTATAATAAAAAAGTTAGTAAACAGAAATAATTAAGCACGTTTCTATTAACAGTACATAAAGGCATACATAATCCTTCAATCAAAATAGAACACAACATTTTATTAAAAAACAAAAAAAAAAACATTTATAAAATTTAAATAAACTGTATATTTGTTTTGTGTACTTTGGAAGTAACATGAGGTCATTTAGCCAAGAATGATGAAACAAGACGAAAATGAATCAACAATAAAGTACGAGTTATACGAGGTAATGAATTAACGTTATTTCAGTTATCGAGGTATACGTCGTATGAAATAAATCAAAAACAATTTTACAAAAGTATTTTTTTAAAATATAGTCTTAGTAAAAGAGGTTTAATATCAAGTATGAGACATAATTCATTTAATTTATATTGAGACTGAGTGCTCACTCCACCGTCAAACTTAGTTTGTGGTGGATCACATTTTATTTAAGAATTCAATTAATTTTCGGTATTATATAATAAATTATAATAACCAGGTCTTAGGAAAAGAAAAGAAAAAACAACGTCAAGCCATAGGGCAGCCCGTTGTTTGCCTCTACTTTCAAGCTTCATGTTCTATCCTATGTTATTTTTTTAGGTGATCAGTGGAGTGTATTCGTATTGTATAGACAAGAAAACGCTTTAAAAAAATAAAAAAAATAAAAAAAATAAAATCACACTGACCCGCGCAGAATAATTTTTAAATATGTATTGTAGGTCGAGGAGGAATCAGGGAAATCAATAGATTAACAGATAAATTAACATTAGTTGTGGTAATGCTTCGTGCATTCGTTTAATAACGTAAGCAATTTTGCCCGCGGGGGAGGATTCCATTCCATGGAAAAAGGAAACAAGTATAAAGATGATAATAAAATCTGGCCAAATATTCGTTTCAATCTAGCAAGGCAAAGCAAATCCTATTGCGGTAACCTAAAAGTATGTACATACATGAATCAGCAATGCACAATGTATAGAAGTATTTTCATACACTAGCAAATCTATAATATGGTTTTACGATATATATAGGACATATTATGATTGATTGTTTATTACGACATGGAACGCCAAGACACGATGAAGCTTGGTTGGTCAAAATCTCAAGAATAGAGGACCTCGCAGTTGGCTACTCCGGCCCCACGAAGAGCTTGGAACTGATTTAGAAAAGTGCGTCAAGATGAACTTATCAGACGTTACAGCTATCAGAAACTATGTGGATTACTGGGCCTAATCAAGGTGATCGATAGGATTCAGAGCTTGTCAATATTTGCAATGGGAAAAGAACGGTAATTTCAAAGATCTGAGGAAGAGTTAAATAAAGCTGTGAAAGATGATAATCTCTATTGGATATATGATCGCCAGTTTTCTGGGGGGCCGGGAGTGTCGTGAATGGTCATGATTCACGATAGTATTTACATTGGTGTTTATAATTATGTCTCAAACAGCCGATTTATTTTATGTAGCAACACCGACAACGAATCATTTTTATAACAAGGTTGACGGGTAGGCGGGCTGTCAGAGTTTCTAACAGCTATATTGGGAACGAACAGTTAAGTGCGGTTTGTAGTGGTTGATTTGGAGGAAAACCAGGGTGAGCTCTTTCCATAATCACTTTCGATGCGTCCTATGATATTGTAACGATTTGGTATCATTTACACGTGTGTTCATGTGCTTTCACAGATCGGACGATGATTGTTTATGATGCGATGTATTTATGTGCGTCCACAGGTCTCATTCTCTTTGGGAGGCGTATTGGTATATCATGTAGATGAATAAGGTTTTCCTACAGGTCGCGCATGTACGTGACCTGTAGGACACACAACACAGTTCTTATTTGTGGAGTTCTTTAGTGTTAGAGGATTAGTTACAAGTGTAACAACAGGGTAGTTCGGTAGTCTCGGCTTCAGGCCATATCATCATCAGTCAAGGGTGCACCCGGGTAACTGGAACAATAGTGTGTGAATTGGGACAGTATCAATGGTGGTAAGGGATGTCTATAAGGGGAGGTTGGAGGACATTCTCGGGGACGAAAGTCCCCACACGTCATAGGGAGCTGGTACGCACGAGGCGGCAGCCCCTATGTCAGATATATAAAGGATTCCGCAAGTTGTAAGGGTATGTTTATAGTTGCATATATGCGAATACGGGTGTCTTAGCTTGAGTGCTATAGGTTCTCATTCGCGGCCAGAAGTGGCTTCGCGACACTGATTCACATTATGTAGGTCGTGGTATAATGTTACCTCCCAACCCAACAAAAGAGTTCTTTTAGGGTTGTCGTCAAAGCGACCAAGGTACCTATATTTGCTACATGAGAATATGTATCTTTAATAACGTATTGTTAAGATATTAGTTACTAAGTAGTAGGTCAAAAGTACCTACATTGTCGTATACACATATTAGTGGGGCAGACAGCCGGAACAAATCGTCGTAAATGTGAACACATCGGACAAAAGCAACAATTTTTTTTCAGGTACTACTTAGGTATGTACATAGCTTTAAGTTTTTGATAGGAACCAGCTCCTCCAACGACCATCTTTTTTTTATGGGGGTCATTTTGAATTATAGGCATATTATTAATATCTTGGGTTCTAAATCACTTAGAATCACAAACTTGGTGTCTAAGTATATGTATACTTAGACACCAAGTTTGTGTTTGTCTAGCTATTACTGACACGCAAATAGACCCACAGCGGAGGCTTGGTAACGGGTTCCGTATGGTATCCTTTAGAAACTCGACCCTAAAAAATATCTAGTTGAATTCCCTGACCCCAAATATGTATATTTAGACACCAAATTTGTGATTCTAAGTGATTTAATTAAAAATGACCCCCATAAAAAAAATGGCCGACGGAGGAGTTGGTTCCTCAAAACTGGTTGGTTATCAAAAACTTAAAGCTACTTACCTAACTAGTACCTGAAAAAAAATTGGTGCTTTTGTGCAGCGTGTCCACATTATCACCTGAAACTGCCCTACTATATCAAATTCACGTAAGTAGAAACTTACCTACAAATTTACAGTCAGCAATTAAGCATCGTATAGTCGCAGCCAAAGTAGCCGAATACATATCGTAACTTCGTAACACTCAGATAAGTTGAGATAGTAGAGGGATGAATGGTAGGTTCTAAGTAATAAAAATAAAGTAAAAAAAGTTTTATTTGGCATTTATTTTCTTACATTAATTTCCAGAGGTCTCCGCACTAGGCTTCGCCTGTATCGCGGGGAACCAGTTACAAATTACATTTTGGAATTATGTTACAAGTTACATTCAAAGTATAAACAATAGGAACTTAAAAAGGGACTTAAACCTTAAAAAAATATATATTGCAAAATTACTAAACTGTAAACTTAAGCTAAAGTATAATGTCTAAAATAGCTTCTGTCTCGGCATAAGTTAACGAGTGAAGAAGATTAGAAGTTAGTTTTTTTGCCTCATTTATAGTACGACCCTTAAGGTTACAATGTTTTTGAATCTCGTTATAAGTGGATACCCTTATATAATCTCCGAAACGCTTACCAAAAGTAAAACTAGACATCGTTTCACCGAAGATGTTGTATTGTCGGTAGAACAAGTTTAAAGAACAAGGTATAAATACATTAGCTTAAAGTACTTACCTATATCAACCTATATATAGTTATTGCTTACTTGCGATATTACTCAATTACGTGCGTCAGATGTTGCAGGGCGTAAACGTTACCGTTAATGTGTTAATTAGGCACATAGTACAACACATTACCCGTTTACTCTTACAGTAATAAAGACGAGTACCGAAATATTTGCTGACTATGCTGTATACGTATACTAAGAATGTATAGTCAGTAGGTATATATTTACATATGATTATGAAAATCCAATTATACATGAATGAATTCCGGGGTACATAGCTACTAGGAGGACAGGATGACAAGGTGAGATAAGTTGTTAATTTCACAGCAACAAAGTCAGCGAACCCTAATACATATATATCTTCACAGCCATTATGTAGTTATCGAAAGATTAGTTTTATCCGATTTACCGTTGTTTTGAAAATTCGGAGATGTACGATTTGAATTTTAATTGAGTTGTCATTCAAAGAAAACAAATGACGAACGTTATGGAAAATCCTAAATAAATTAAGGATTCTTACGTTTACTTACTCGAAAATAAACATTCGCTACGAGGCGGATCGTTGAACGTTGTTTACAGCCCCTCTATTCTGTAACTTGCTTTGGGCTCACCTCAACGCTGAACACAAAAATATTTTGACGTCGCGATTCGTAGTAACTAAGCGTAATCAGAGGTCTAGTTTCGTTAGGCGTAAGGGGTGGGGTGAGACGCATTTGCGCGTTAAGAATAACAGCCCAGTTGCCACGCGCTAGCCAGTCTCTTAACAACCACAGACAATGTAGAGCTAGAGCCTATACCTTTATATTTTGTGTGTTAGTCATGTAAATTAATTGTAGCATGTAAGTGACTATTTCCCCCTTTCAGACCGGAAAAACAAGACCCAGCTAACGTAAAATGAAGTATATTGACGTATGTTTTTGAATTACCAATTAAATGTAATCAACCCGCACAATTGTATTGGCCGGGTCTGAAAGGGTTAATCTGTAAGTATCAAAGATTTTGAAATAAGAACACGACTCACCGTCACCGCCAGCGGCGACCACAGGCATACATGGCCCGTCGCGTCGCTACTAACCAACGCCTATCGGAGCTATTTTTCAATTTTTCCTTTAACCTTCGTGCGCGAGTCCGACTCGCACTTGGCCGGTTTTTTTTGTATGTTTGATTTCTATTGAGAAAATCACTTTTTATCCACATGTGAAGAAAGTAGACGAAAAACGTTAAAAGTACTATGTACGTTAAATGTTTATTTTCCTGATATATTTTTATTTTTACTTTCTTTTCTTCTTTTTTTCTTTTTCTTTTTTTTGTGATTGTGAGAGATAGTGTGATTGCTAATGTGAGAGATAGTGTGATATAGTGTGAGATATTGTGAGAGATGGTGTGAGATAGTGTGAGATAGTGTGATATAGTGTGAGATAGTATGAGATAGTGTGAGATAGTGTTAGATAGTATGTGATAGTGTGAGTTTTTTGTCTTACCCTTCTTATTTTCCTCGCTGTAGTGAAGTGAAAAGTTTTGTGTTATACACGGGTGAAAAGTTATCTTACGTCTCGTGTGTTGAAACACTCGCTACGCTCAGGATTCTATTTTTGAACCACTCGCTTCGCTCGTGGTCAATCATACAATCCTTGCGCTAGCTCGTGCTTCAAATGTACACTCGCAGGTAAAATACAACTTTCCCCCCTTGTATAACAAATAACTATAAACGTCCTAGCACACTACTCGACGTTGCACTTTATGTCAAAGCAATATAGGCTAAATTCGAACGAAGAGAATTTCTCTTCATTCGAATTATCGCCTCATCGCCAATTATCATTATTTAGGTGTACCTAATAATAACAGTAATGGCGTAGGGATGTGACGGCCCCGTCGCCCACCAGATTTCTGGTGCAATCAGTCAACGTAAGGCAGCTTATGGCAGGCTGTTAGGGAGTAGCGACCCTACGTACCTGAGTGCTCCTGGGGGTGTCCTGTGGTCAGGCTGAGCCGATCGGGTGGATGGTTGGACAGGCCCCCCACCTCTGGCTTGCCTTAACTGGCTGTCCAGAGTGGAGTCGCAAGAGCTGTTGCTCGAGGGTAGATGTGGACACCTAAGTGGCGAGTTGGCTATATGTTTAAAGTCCAGTGCCACCTCTCTACCCCCCCAGCCTCTCTGACTGGTGTTGCCCTTAGGCCATTTTTTAATGTCGCTATTAATAGGGGCCCATCTAGCAGTTGGCGAGTCACCGTCTGCCAGAGATAAAAAAATGAGACAGGTTATTAGGCAGACATCCGAGGTTTCACCCAATAGCCCAGCCACTAGTCCATCATTTTCACCCAATAACCCGTTTTCTTTAGATTCCATCAACCAGTAATAGTCCCTATACACCCCAGCGGGTGCTGTCTCTATGTGCGTCCCATGACACGGGCAGGGACAGCATCCGCTCGGTGTACTCCTTGCATTTCATTTGGCTCAGTTAGTACTTTGTAGGTACTAAGTAGGTACCCCACGCACGCCTCCCAAAGGTCCGGGACATCATTGTCCCGTGAGCGGGAAAGACAGTAATAATAATTACCACAGTCATTATAAATTAATAGCAAATGTTATTAGTAATTATATTTATTAGTTATTATTTTTGTATTATTAATTTATTATTGTTGTTGTATGTAATAAATTACTGAGTGAAGTAAAAAATTTGTAGGGATATTTTTAACTTCACTCAGTAATTTATCACAACACAGATTAAGTCATATTATGTACAGTCGACTACAAAGAGATGTATCCATACATACACACACATACACTTATACATAGACTTTACTACCATAGTAATAAGGTATACATACATAATTTTGTAACATTAAAAAACATACTTATCTTTGTAGTCGACTGTACATACATATTAAGTTAAATAATTGTTTTAGTTATTTTGAATTGGATGCAAACTATTGTAAAACGCGGGACGCCTCGAAAGCGGACGGATGCTTCTCCGATGACGTAGTTTTGGTGCACGGAGGAGAAAGCAAATATGAGTCATCGAAGTAAGAAGAAGTTGAACAAAGAACCCATTCGAATAAGAAATATAGATAAGTAGGTAGTATATTTAATACAACTAAGGTAATCTGTTGGTTCACTAAATACAGGTAAGTAATATTACTTACACCGCACACAGTAAACATATTCATATAAGTAACAGTCATGGGTAGATAATTATATACGTACCTATATAAATGAGGTCATAATATCTATTGTCAATGTCATAAAGGCGCGTAGAGATATTTATGTCCTTATTTATGTACCAGCGTATGAAAATTTTCGATGGGGAACCCAGAGGAAAAAAGTTATGAAAGAGTTTAAAGCCGGTTGGAATCGGCTTCTATGGGCGGAGTCCGCCACTGATATTATTATTATTACCACTGACTACTAAACTTGGGTGTTTGATTTGGATTTGTTATATTTTTCATAATCTCTGCATAGATTGTTGTTTTTTGATATTTTTAAGACAGTTGAATAGCTAAGTAACAAACAATTAAAAACGCAAAAATTGCGCGAATAAATTTTCTGAAAAACACTATAAAATGTTTGCAAAGCCTGATATTTATTTAGTAAAAAATGATTTAAAGTTATAATTGCGCGAAAACGCTCGACTATTATTACCTACCTAAGAGACCTAAGAGAGACGTGGGTAAAATATTTTTTTACTCATTTAATATTTCATATTGAATGCAAATTATGTGACATAAATCCTTTGAACTATTTATAAATATCCGCTAAACGACACAACATTCAAGAAAATCTACTTATCTAATTCTTATCCATTCAAGGTGAAACTTTGAATAAAGAAACCTTGTTCTAAAATAAAATACCAAATACCTAGGTGTCATTAATTTTGAGCAGAAATAACTACACGATTAAATTTTATCATTAATTAATGGTAATACTTGCACATTACAGTGTTGATTTTAATGAGATCACTGACTTAGGGTTCCGTAGTCGACTAGGAACCCTTATAGTTTCGCTTTGTCTGTCCGTCCGTCCGCGGATAATCTCAGTAACCGTTAGCACTAGAAAGCTGAAATTTGGTACCAATATGTATATCAATCACGCCGACAAAGCGGTAAAATAAAAAGTGTTTTTTTTTATTAGGGTACCTCCCCTATACGTAACGTGGGGAGTGTTTTTTTTTCATTTCAACCCTAACATGTGATTTATTGTTGGATAGGTATTTAAAAATTACTAGGGGTTTGCTAAAATAATTTTTGATAATGTTAATATTTTCGGAGATAATCGATACAGAAGTAAAAAAAAAACCTCTAACTTTTGAACCATAAGTTTTAAAAATATTTAAAAAATCTCAAAAGAAGAACTTTATAAAAACTTGATAGATTGAATAGTTTTTGAAAAAAATGACAAAATAATATCACACACTTAATGTGACGGACGAAAAACTACGGAACCCCACACTGAGCGTGACCCGACACGCTCTTGGCCGGTTTTTTTTCTATAGTTTTGCCATATACAGTGGTAACTGGATAAGTGGAACCTGGGTTAGTGGAAAACCTCTTTAAGTGGACCCAAGTTCTCAGTTCCAGTCCATTGGCAACGAATTACCTCTACGTGGAATTTTGGGACATCTACAAGCGGAATCCATTTTTTCGAAAAAATCTTATTTTTACCTCTGTAACTGAAAGCAGCCGTCTCCGAAACCTCTATAAGTGGCTCTATAGGTCGGCGTTATACCGAAAACTATTTTTCCAAAAAAAAAAATTGTACCACTTTAACTGGAAGCAGCTGTCTCCGAAACCTCTATGGGTGAAACAGCTCGGCGTTATAAAATTTGTATTTTTAATAAACCGTCACAAGGAGGGTAGTTTGTTTCGTTAACATTATGGTTGGTGTCTTAACTAAGTTTTTGTATGAAATCACACATCGTTCAGTTTGCATGCATGATAAAAGAACAGGCTGTAGAATTTGCAAAAAGTCTCAATATTCATAATTTTTCTAAGAGTAACGGAAGGTTAGAAGGGTTCAAAAAACGTAACGATTTGGATGACATATTTAATGGAGACGAGGCAGGGTTGTTTTACAAGTATCTTCCTGACAAAACATTTACTTTGAAGGGAGAGTCGTGCCACGGTGGAAAAATGAGCAAAGAACGCGTCACTGTACTAGCTTGTGTCAATATGTCAGGAACAGAAAAACTACCCCTTCTTGTGATTGGAAAATCAAAAAATCCCAGATGCTTAAAAAATATCAGAACTTTGCCAGTCAATTATAATAACAAGAAGGCTTGGATGGCCAGTAGTATTTTTGCAGTGGCTGAAAACTGTAACCGAAGATATGAAACGGCAAAAACTAAAAAGTCTTGTGAACTTTTATTTGACCATGTAACCTCTATAAGCGACATTACTGCCTCTGTTAGCGAGAGCCTCTGTAAGTGAGAAAACGTTTTATTTGAACCGGGTTAAGTGGAAAACTGGATAAATGGAAAACCTGGATAAGCGGAACTAAACAGCCGGTCCCTTGCGATTCCTCTTATCCAGTTTCCACTATACTGACCATAGAAACACCTAATAGTCTCGTACTTAGTTTGTTATATTACCTATACTGTCTCTTTTTTAGGGTTCCGTAGTCGACTAGGAACCCTTATAGTTTCGCTTTGTCTGTCCGTCCGTCTGCGGATAATCTCAGTAACCGTTAGCACTAGAAAGCTGAAATTTGGTACTAATATGTATATCAATCACGCCGACAAAGTGGTAAAATAAAAAGTGTTTTTTTTTATTAGGGTACCTCCCCTATACGTAACGTGGGGTGTTTTTTTTTTTAATTTCAACTCTAACGTGTGATATATTGTTGGATAGGTATTTAAAAATGATTAGGGGTTTGCTAGAGACATTTTTTGATAATGTTAATGTTTTCAGAGATAATCGCTCCAGAAGTAAAAAAAAATGTGTCCCCTCCCTCTCTAAAGTAGTAGTAGTAGAATGTAATAAAAAATCTCAAAAATAGAACTTTACAAAAATTTTCTAGGAAAATTATTTTGAACTTGATGGATTAAATAGTTTTTGAAAAAAAATACAAAATAATTTCACACACTTACTGTGACGGACGAAAAACTACGGAACCCTACACTGAGCGTGGCCCGACACGCTCTTGGCTGGTTTTTTGCCATAGAATAAGTAATAGTACTAAGGTACAGAAAGTTCACTGCCTTGGTAATGATGTTAGCTGTCTAATTGACACGATAAACAATACGAGATTATGAGAGTACGACGACGGAAAGGGTTGTCGACAGACCTAATAACCATTAAATTAAATTATTTTAGTTATTACTATTACGTAATATTAAATCACCCATCTAAATTCAAATCTTTTTTAAGTGAATTAGTTAATATTATGCTCGACCAACTCATGATAAAAACGAGGCTATCCACTATAAGTTACCAAAGAATTAAAAGATATTTTTGACATGTGTAATTGTGTATATCTCAGTAACTATAGAAATGATTTATATTTAAAGTTTGGATGGATTCAATAAATAGGTAAAAATAAAACCTTGTGTAAAATAAACTTGTTGCATAACATAAACGGCAATGTTTACATCACGCACACATTCACAAATTGTACATTCATACAATACACCTCTTGTTCCCGATAATTTAACTCTACCATTTTAAATTAATCCCGCGAAAAAAAACAACCTACAGCCTATTTATTTTTTATATAAATGTCCCTTAACCAAAACCACCTTATGCACAAAATATTATTTCAAGTTAAATAACTTACCCCCATTAAAGTGTATTGGATTGACCTTATTAATATTGATTAAAATATGATGGTTTTTAACGGACTTCAGTAGAAGAAGGATGATGTCAATTCGTCTTCATGTTTTCTGTAGGTATGTTAAGCGATATTTTTTTGTTTGAAAGTTACTGGCTGGTCCCATAGACACTCAGTAAAGATTTGATGATAATATCAGAGTAGCGAAATGTCATCTTACTTACTCCTATTTGGAGCAACACAACTTTAGGAGTGCCTTACATAAAACCTCCTTACTTAACACAACTACTTGTTCTATAACAACTTTTCTCCGATCTAATATTAACCAGTTATTTCAATTGGAGGTCAGTTTGACCAGTAATGATGTACAGAGGTGCGAGTCGTCGCGAGATTGGTTTACAGTTGCGCGATTTTTATACGTATTTTTATGTTGTATGTTGTAAAATTCTACATCCATGTGTCATATTGACGTAAATCACCCGAAGCTATAGGTAACTTTCACACGTTGCCGTCCTCTAGTTACTTACAACGTTGCACTACCTACCTTTTTGTTTTTTTTTGTCGTGAAGAAAACCTGCGTACCATGTACCCAGCTCTCGGGGGAGGTCTGAGTTATGTGGTATTTCTACCCACTAAAAACTCCACGTCAACCGCCATCTGCGCTAAGTAGGTAATTCGGAGGACTCTTAGTACAGTCATTATAGATTTTACTTACTAATTATTCCCGGGTAGGGTCGGCTTTTTGGATATAATGACTGAACTATCTAGGATCTCAGGATGAACGCACTAGAGCCCTCCTCGCGCTTTGCCCCTGCGGGCTCGTTCTGGGCATCTTTGCCGCCTTCTCTGGGGTACATGGCCGAGTGCTGTAGCCCCGCCACAAAAATCACTGTCGACCCCGTTGACCCCCTTAAGTCGCCTTTTACGACAGGTGGGGGAGACCGTAGACCTATTCTTGCCCGAGTCTACGGGGTTGCACAGGTTGCACTACTTAGCTACTCCTAGCTAGACAGCTAAAACAATAGCTATTAAATTGTAATGGGTATATTACTACCTATGTGTGGAAATGAAAATTGTAATACTTAGTGAATCATTATTTAACTGGATTATGTTAAGTATATAAAATCATAAAATTTTGTATTCATAATTCATGAGATTATTGTACGATGAAGTACTTACACTGAATAAATTTACTCATCGACCTCCGAAAGTAAATGACGTCAGAAATTTGATTTATTCGATAACATTTCTGGCGCCTTTCAACCGTGCACGAAATTATCCTCAAAATACAATCTGTCTGGCATCGACTTCTGTTCTCATATGCAAGAACATGCCATGGAACGAAATTAATTTCTTATGTACCTACCTATACCTACATAGGTCATGATATACCAAGCATCGAGATATGATCGAGACACGTATCTTACTGATTAAGTAATTGATTATTGAGGTGCGGACTGCAGATTTATGTGAGAACGGAGGGCATTTCAATTTTCAATAAATAAGTTAAGTACCTACCTTTAGATATTTGTCGTTTTTCAGCATTTCCTACCCTAATGACTGTGTCTTAAAGTTTATGATTTTACTTTTTGTAGGTTTAACAGGAGTGGTAAATACATATTTCTATACATATACTTAACACCACCAAGTTTATACCGGTAACAACCCCCAAATTTGCACTGGGCGTATTTTTTCCCATATATACCGCACCAAATTTTACTGTAAATCATAACGACACCTATGTTATATAATAATATCGCCTCGCATTCATCGCAATGTCATTGACCTGCTTAAGACTGATGAAGGAGTTAATCCCATGGTAGGTAGGTACCATATACATACTATGTTTAATATTGCGTGTGTTTGATCATTTTTACTTTTTACATTATTACTTACATATACATATATATCAAAATAGTTAATAAATATAACTTAAGTACCTACTACTGTGAAGCACTGTAACTACCAACATATGTTATCTATGCTAATAATTAAGAGGTAAAGTTTATGACATGTATGTCTGTAGCTTTAGCGTAGATCGTATGGAACTTCGGAATCGGAATGGATATAATAGGCTAATATATATAGGCGGTAGGCTAATATATTTTTAACCCTAGGCTCCACTAGGGTTCTTTGTAATAAGCGGGCAGACCAAACGGGTATATAGCTAATGTTATATATTATAACACATTTTGGTTTTAAAGCAAGCGTTTTGAGCATAACAGGGTCCGATAAAGCTATCGGAATGCATAGCGGGAGAGTTGCCTGGGGAAAATCCAAAAGAAATCTTCGACATGACAACGTAAGCTGAATGAGAGTCAGGTTTGGGGGATATTCCGCGAAAACTCCCATTTGTCATAGTATAACTAGTATAAGTAGGTTTTACCTACGTAATACTACTACTTAGATTAAGTTATATAAATCTATCTATACATATAATAAAGCTGAAGAGGGTCGAAAGTCTGTACATGGAAGATATTCTATACATATAATAAAGCTGAAGAGGGTCGAAAGTCTGTACATGGAAGATATTCGAAAAAAAATTGGCTAGGGATACTTAGAATCGATAACAGAACACGTTCCAACAGTTTTTAGAATTTTTGTCTGTTTGTCTGTTTATCTGTTTGTCTGTTTATGTGACCGCGCATCACGTGAAAACGGCTAAACCGATTAAGATGAAATTTGGTATAGAGATAGCTTGTGTCCTGGGGAAGGACTTAGGGTAGTTTTTATCCTGGAAATCAACCCCTAAAGGGATGAAATGGGGGGTGGAAATTCGTATGGAGCTACTTAAACCGCTGCACCGATTTAGATGAAATTTGGTATATGATTAGTTTGAGTCCCGGAAAAGGTTAAAGGATAGGTTTTATCCCGAAAATCTTCCCTTTAGGGGGTAAAATGGGGGAGTGAAAAATTGGATGTAACCCATTTTGATGAAATTTGGTTAAGAGGTAGTTTAAGTTCTGGGGAAGGACATTGGATAGTTTTTATTTCAAAAATCTTTCCCTGAGGGGGTGAAATGGGGGGTGAAATTTTGGATGGACTCCGTTTAGATCAAATTTGGTATACTCGTAAATATAGTTTGAGTCCCGTAGGATGACAATGGATAGTTTGAATCCCGAAAATCATCCCCCAAGGGGATGAAATAGGGATGAAAATGTGGATAAATCCCATTTAGTTCAAATTTGGTATAGATATAGAAGGAGTCCTAGGGAAGGACAATGCATAGTTTTTATCCTAAATCATCTCCTGAGGGGGTGAAATGAGGGGTGAAAATTTGGATAGAACCGATTTAGATGAAATTTGGTATGGAGATAGTTCAGAGTCCTGGGGAAGGACTTAACATAATTTTAGTCCAGAAATCATCTCCGAAGGGGGTGAAATGGGGTATGAAAATTTGGATGGAACCCATTTACGGTATAGCGAGTTGGAGTCTTGGGGAAGGACATAGGATAGTTTACTCCTGAAAATCATCCCATAAGGGGGTGTAATTGGGGGTGAAAATTTGTTTGTGACCTGTTTTGATGAAATTTGGTTGAAAGATAGTTTGAGTCCCGGAATATGACAACGGATAGTTTTAATCCCGAAAATCATCCTCTCAGGGATAAAATAGGGGGTGAAAATTTGGATAAAACCCATTTAGATGAAATTTGGTAAATAGATAGAAGGAGTCCTAGGGAAGGACAATGCATAGTGTTTATCCCGAAAAATCATTTCCTGAGGTGGTGAAATGAGGGTTGAAGATTTAGATAGAACCCATTTAGATGAAATTTGGTATAGAGAGAGGTAGAATCCTAGGAAAGAACATAGATTTTTTTTTATTCCGGAACACATAAAAGGAGGAAATCATCCCCTAAGGGGGTGAGAAATGGTGGATGAACATTTGGATTGAACCCATTTACGGTATAGCGATAGGATAAGGAAGGACATAGGATAGTTTTATCCTGAAAATCATCTCCTAAGGGGGTGTACTTGGGGTGGAAATTTGTTTGTGACACATTTTGATAAAATTTGGTTGAAAGATAGTTTGAGTCCTGGAAAAGGACATATAATAGTTTCTATTCCAGAATTCATCCCCTAAGGGGGTGAAATGGGGGTGAAAATTTGGATGTAGCCCATTTAGATGATATTCGGTATAGAGATAGTTTGAGTCCTGGAGAATAACAACGGATAGTTTTTATCCCGAAAATCATCCTCTAAGGAGGTGAAATAGGGGGTGAAAATTTGGATGGAACCCATTTACGGTATAGCGGTAGTTGGGAGTCCTGGGGAATAGGAACATTAACATTACATAAGTAAATTGACGTTCCAAGGGTAAAGGTACCTTATGGCGACCTTAGTTTTGAAGATGTTTTCTAAAACGGGGTAAAATAGACGTTTGATTATGGCTATTTTGTTTTGAAAACTATTAGATATAACATTTTGCTGAAGTATTTTTATTTTTAATATAAAATGTTTAAATTACAAGTCAGTTAATTTAATCCTACGGTTTAGTAGAAAAGGTCCTTACGGCCGTGTGATATGAAAATATGCAAAATAACACTGAAAAAAGCCTACATGAATCGATACCCTTTACTTCATACAATCCATACTAATATTACAAATGCGAAAGTAACTCTGTCTGTCTGTTACCTTTTCATGCTTAAACCGCTGAACCGATTGAGATTAAATTTGGTATAGAGATACTTTGAATTCCGGGGCCTTCCCAAATAGTCCTTACTAAAGATAGTTTTTATCTGGAAATTCATCACCTAAGGGGGTGAAAAGGGGGGAGAAAGTTACGATATAAACGAGTTCCGCGCGGACGAAGTCGCGGGCAAAAGCTAGTAATATATAAAAATGCAATAATATTGCAAAGTGAAAAGTTTATTTCGAAAAAACGCAAACGGTGTCACATTCTAACATTTAACTGTTTTGATAAATATTTGCGAGGTATGGTGAACCTAGTGTAAGGCTGTGGTGTAAGGTAGCCGACACGGGAATATCAATTACAAACCGCCAACGGGGCGGCGCCAACTTTTGCGAGTCCTTCGGTTTACCGCACTAACCGCGGGTCGACATTGGAATAAACTTACGTAATACATAGGTGAAAATTAAGACTAATTCAATTGATTGATTATTTTCGGCATTTAACTGGAACAATGTGATACTGTGTCCCCGGCATATCATAAGGGATATCGACAACTTGCATGTCTCTGCCTGTGCCTTTCGAGATCAGAATGACACACTCATGAAACAAAAGCAATATCCTAGGGTTGTTCCCTTCTGCTCATTATAATAAATGGGAACAAACAAACAAACAGCCTCTCACCCTAAACGCATATACCTTCTCCGTTCCGACGTGGGTAACAAATGGAATTGCGGCTCAGAGTTTAGCTGAATGACAACGTTGATGAGCATCTCAACAATATTTAATGTAAATCCTTCCACTTCATTCATCACAGTGATCGGATCTAGGATGCAATTTCCCGGGGTTTAAGTTCGTAATATTAAGGTGGATATGACTTACAATCCCGCGACTTTTTTTGTTACCTATCTTTACAAAAAGGTAAATAACTTTTAATTTTAAGTAGTTTACAGTATAAAATTAACAGAAAATGTAATAACAATAAAAATGTTTACAGTACCTACTGCATAGAAGAACTGAACGTATCTTGTATGTCTTATCTTTTATGTATTTTTATTATTCTTATATGTTTACCAGGGTATACAAGAAAAAGTAATAATTGTTATTAGTTCACTATCACTATTTCGTTAATCTTATCACCAGGGCTCGAACTTTTAGTGCCGATGACGTTGCACTGCACCGCACATAGGATGCCATCAAATAGTCTTTTCGTAAACAATTACCACTTATCAACCTCTTTTATTAAATGAAATGGCCACTTGAAATGAGCAGTATATAATGTCTTGACTGACATTGTCATTCAAATCGAGCCCTGCTTATCACATTCTCAACTTATCGACAAATAATAATAATTTCAGTTATAAATACCCATTACTAGACAATTCTTGTGTGCTTTAAGTGTGCAAATATTAAGTGACGTATTTTTTAATTTACAATAGCCCATTTCCCAAAATCCCGGGAGATCCGAGACACATCCACGATAAACATAACGTTTGAGGTCGTTCACCCCAAATTGCATCCTAGATTCGATCACTGTATCATCAGATTTCAATTTTGACAAGAATAGACACCTGTGACCTACCCAAGGACCGGAAAACCTTTTTTCAGGCTCAAGCCTATCGATTTGGTAACCCTATCAATTTGGTAAGGTAGGTAACCTTACTGATAGGGTAACCCTGTTGTTATGGTAAGCATATCGGAGTAAGGATGTAGGAGAGGTAAGAAGATAGTATTAGGTTAGGTATTTTATTTTTAGCGTTCTTGACATGGTTATGAATTTATGGTATGTTATTTTAGTTTTCAGTGCCTGATTCGAAAGTATGTATAAGTGTTTCTTAATTATTCCTGTATTGACTGTGTCTGTTATCAGCTGTATTGGCATAACTATAACCTTTGAGCAAATAAAGAACTGAAACTGAAACTTAACATAAGGTTACCATTTTGGATAGGGTTTTAAAAACAACTTCTAAAATAACCCTATGAAAAACCCCTACAAGGGAAACCCGTTCCGTTCCCTGGACCTACCTAACCCCATAACGTAACGTAAGGTAAGTACCTATGCTATTTCAAATCTTATTTTAAATGTCTGAAATCACAGTACATAAAAAAAGAAAAAGTGTGTTTGGCATGGCACCCAGAATTTTTTCCCCTCACTGCCTCGGAAAGCCGTCTTTTATCCTTTAAAATCACTGAGCAAAATTGCATTTTATCCACTAGTGGGCAAAGTAATTTGACCTTGGAGCGTATCTCATGTATCTCATGAACCGTGATAGTTAGACAGTTGAAATTTTCACAGATGATGTATTTCTGTTGCCGCTATAACAACAAATCATTATCATCATCATATCAGCCGAAAGACGTCCACTGCTGGACATAGGCCTCCCCCAAAGAGTTCCAAAGTGACCGGTCCTGCGCCACCCGCATCCAGCGGACTCCCGCGACCTTTACCAGGTCATCAGTCCACCTTGTGGGGACAACCAACCTACCAACCAACGCCGCGCCTTCCGGTACGTGGTCGCCACTCGAGAACCTTTCCGCCCCAACGGCCATCAGTTCTACGTGCAATGTGCCCCGCCCACTGCCAATATTCCGCAGTGTCTCATTGACCAGTGTGTACTACAAATACTAAAAACAAAATTTTTTTTTTTTAAAAGGGGCTTCCATACAACAAGCGTGATTTTTTTGCCGTTTTTATAGATACGTTTTAATAGTACGGAACCCTTCGTGCGCGAGTCCAACTCGCACTTGGCCGGTTTTTACATAATTTATTTTCCTAATGGCATACGTTTCCTCATTGGATACTCCCCAACTTTGGCCAGAACAATTAGGTACCCACTACCACTGGCCGCCAACCACTCCACATAATGATACAATAAACTTATTACTGACCTACACTACATATATGTATACTCGCTGTTATTCCAAACATACCGGACGCATCGCCTTTTGCGACCCAGTATAAGGCTGACTTCCGATTACGTGGAGTTGTTACGTATCTTGAGATCAATTGTATAAATGATGGGGTTACGGGCCGGCACATAGTGTCTTGTGAATAGATAAACGGTTACAATACTGTCGCCCAAGCAGTTGCCATGAAATGTCGAGTCTCGGTAATCCTATCCCAACAATTCTTATGAATTATCGGCATTTTAACGGCCTCCGTAGCCCAGTGGGTAGTGACTCTGCCTACCAAGCTGGAGGTCCCGGGTTCGAATCCCGGTCAGGGCATTTATTTGTGTGTTTATCACGAATATTTGTTCCTGAGTTATGGATGTTATATATGTATATAAGTATCTATATGTATTTATCTATTATATATATCATCGCCTAGTACCCACAACACAAGCCTTACTGAGCTTACCGTGGGCCTAGGTTGATTTGTGTAAGATTGTCCCATAATATTTATTTATTATTTATTCGGTAAAACATGTTGTTAAACGAGGCAAGCAAATCAAACGCAAATTACATTATTTTTAACCGACTTCTGAAAAGGAGGAGGTTATATGTTCCACTGTATGTACTTATCATTGCTCATTCAAAAACTCTAGGACGGAATAATAAGCTTTGCTAATAAGGTATTTTTTAATTGTATTTTAAATCTATATATACTAGTTACTTCCTGCATCAACTTTGGGATTTTATAAATAAATGATTGAATTTATAGGTCACATAAGGAAAAGTTTTGGTTTTTCAGACGCTCACACAGAGCTGGCTTCCTTAAGCTCTACGTCACGAGACTACAAAAATACACTTTGGAAATTCAAGCAGAAATTAAAATATAGTATTATACCTACTTCCTTCCGTTTCAGTATATTAAATGCCTAAAAATGTATTAAGTCCAAATCGATTAATGTGTTTGTGTTAAATATTAAAATGTAAAATTCAATATAATTTCATGCATGTCGGTTAACTACAAAAGATAATCAGGATTTCATTTAATGCCATCCATTTAATCGTCTGTATTTTTTTTTTGTGTTTGTTACGCGATAATTCCGTAATTTATGAACCGATTTGAAAAATTATATATAATTCTTTCTTTGAAAGCATATACCTCCAGATTGGTCCCGTTGTCACCAAAATCCAGTTCTGATGATGGCATCCTGGAGAAATCGAGGGAACACTTCAAATTTTATAGGCAAACTTGAAGCAATTTGGCTACTGATTTGAAGTGGGTTAAAACTTTGTTTTTAAAGTAAATATATATAATAATTTATGTACATGTCAGAATTGGTTGACACGTAGGTACAAAAATATCTTATCAATATTTTCATGGATTAGCCAATTCCCTCAAAATAAGATGGTGCGTGGTGCCTGCAGTAAAGTGGCAGTTTAGTTTGGGGTATAGTAAGGACTGATGCTTTTGAGGAGGGTCTCCCCCTCCGTCTGAATCCGCTAGTGGCCGCCTGCGTCCACAGTGGACGTAACTGAACTGATTATGATCAGATTAGATCAGCTATACTCAACCTGCGGCCCGCCGAGCTTTTGCGAGTGGCCCGCCATCCACCATGCGATCCTAAGTAACCAACCTAAACTTAATAACCATAAATATACCTTGTGTCCCCGGGCTCCTTACCTAAAATATCTTTGCGGCTCTCGTAGAAAAAAGGTTGAGTATGGCTGGATTAGATTATGCATTTGCAGGTACACAAACGTAAGTAAGTAGCTATATGATTTTATGCTATTCTTAACCTACTAGCCTGCGTAGTCTAGTTCGCATAACAAGCAAAGTTTGTTTGGAAGGACATTATTTACCCACCAGCGCGCGCCTATTCACAGTATGCATCTGATCTGAAGCCCTAAGCAAGTGTTCTAAGGCCTCTGTAATTATTCATACAAAATGCGATAACGGTTTTCACCCCGTAAACACTGTTCGATTTTTATAATTTTCGGACATGTTGTAGATATAATGAAAAACTAGGTCTGTACGTTTTGATTTTTAAGAAATATTGCTTGCGTTAAAAGTTATTAGCATCTAAAAATCGATACTTTTGACTTAAAAACTTTGTCTAAGTATCGTTTTTTTTTTTAATTAATCTTAACTGATTTACTGAAAAAAGGAAAACGTACGGACATAGATTAAAATGTAGTGAATCCAATAATACCAAAATTATTTTATTTCATAAAGGTTTAGGGGGGTAAAAACGTTATCACCCGAAACAATATTTCAACAAGGAAATGTAGGCAATTGCCTCCAGGACTTGCTACTCTCTCTATCGCACGATACGGGTGAGGCACAGAGCGGTGTGAAACAGATATAATTCTTTAAAATACCTACTCGCACCGCGTATCGGACCTTCACAATCCTCGTGACAGACAGTATGTCTGCCTATTTACTTTTAACGGGAACGGGAACAGGCAAATTCGCGGTCCGCTTCTCGACTGTTTCTTCTTATAAGTAACTCATAATCTACGGTTGCTGTATTCGCAGAACACAATTCACATTCGATAAAAAAATAACATTACCGTTACTGATTGAACTCCAAAAAACTATGCCATGCAAAAGTGAAAACGCAATTCATTCAAATATATAAAAATTTAGGAAGCGATAATCGCATCAACGTTGCTAATTAGAGAAAGAATGCATTACTGAAATGTGACGTCACGTGCTTGTTACGCTGTATCTAATTAAGTCGCTACGGCTTACTTAGGAGCGTTTGTTTGGTAACACCAAATAAAATCATCAATAATGTTGAATTTTCTCGAAAAAGGATATTCTTTATTGCTCCCCAGAATTAGTACATACTTAATACAAAAACAGAGGTTAATTAAACATAAACAATGGTAGGCAGCATTATTGCTTAAGAGCGATCGCTTCCGGACAACCTTAGGGTGGTGGAGGCGATACAAAATAATCATATGATTTGAGTAGGTGAAACAGAAAACAGAATATAAACAACCTAACTATAAGAAAGACTATACACTTACATAAATATATACATATATATATGTAAACCTACATACACCTACAATAACTAAAATGTCAAAGAAACAGTATAATTTACATTCGAAAACAAACAGCACACACAAAGTAGAAACTAACAGCGACGGAAGAGATAAATAGTACCTACTCCTTTAGCCTAGTTTTAAAAATGGGAAGAGACTTAGCACGTTTAATTTCAATAGGCAAAGAATTCCAGAATGAAACAGTTCGGAAAGTAAATGAATTAGGTGAGGGAAAACTGAGAAGCAACTTCTTAAAACGCTCTTTGAGGTAGCGAGGAGTTGCAGGGTTAAAAATAATTCCATAAAGAAGGGCGAGAGAGTGAGCGTTATGTCTGGACCGGATAGGATGGGAAAATATAGTCACATGGATAAAAAAAATACTCAAGATAATAAATAAGTAATCACAAAGTTATAAGTGTCCAAAGTTTTAAGAGGGGGTATACCCTGTCCCCAAAACGCACTTTCACTTGGAACGATTGTCATTTATTATGACGTCACGGGTCTCGACTCTCAATCCTATGCAAATATCTCAAAAAATTACGATGATACAATCGTTTAAATATTGCTTGATAGCGAGAGAAAACGCTTGAGAGTCTCAAGCGTTTTCTCTCGCTATCAAGCAATATTTAAACGATTGTATCATCGTAATTTTTTGAGATATTTGCACAGGATTTTCGTAATTAGGCATATTTTATTGCCTTCTTTCTTTTGGAGTAATAATAAAATTAGAGTCCCGAACCCTATTATTATTTCAATGTTGAAGTTACTTTTTTTCCATTTTATATTATACTCGTATTTTTTTTACATGAGAAGTGTGACACAAAAGTGACATAAGGTAGGCTTGTCAAACGGGGTTAACGTAGTATTTAGCCCCTAGGAAAAATATACGTACATATTTATGATTTACAAAACATTGTAATTCGACCAATCCGAATACTTCAGCATATTAAAAATCCACCAATGACAATACACATCGACAGTCAATAGGAACGTTGGGTCTTTTTTGGTACGTATTACTACGTACGTATACTGTTTAACTAATTGAACTGTGGTAGTTTGTAAACCCTATTTCACAATCGTTGAAATTTTTTTAAAGGCGCGTCTAAACGTTCGAGCGCGGCGGACTGCATGTACGGACCATAACCTAAAGCAAGAGAGAAACAGAATGTCTTGCTCTATTATAAAGCTTATGTCCCATAGATAAAGGGTATAATAGATGCCGTCCTAGCGTATACCCGAAAGGGACGATGGTAAATTAACCTTATTAAATTAAGAAGTATCAGAATACTTAATACATTCTTGACGTCTAATTTCATTTATAACTCGTGTTATATCGTTGACATCATGGTGGTGTCAGTTTCAGTACAATATTTTGACAGGCGGTGACAAACAAAAATTCCGCATACGCGATGAGGGACAGAAAATATGACATAATATTGTATCTCGTTCCCACTTGCGGTATTATCTATGCATATATATATATATCCTTGTCACTCATGTGTTTTTCCTCTATGTTATGTCCCGTATGCAGTCCGTCGCACTCGAACGTTTGGACGTGCCTTAAATCGTTTGTTTCTATATTTGTATAAAAATAATCATGCCGCCCAATTAAACAGTAAATTCGCCGTGGGTGATTTATTTTCTCGCAATCGAAGTGAAGTGAAGAGTGGGTTCGAGGGGTAAATATGGTTTTCACTTCTCATGCTCTAAAAGTTCGTCTTTATGTCGTGCGTAGGCGACATAAAGTCGCTTTTTATGCTCTAGAGCATAAAGTAAAATCTTCGTCGAAGACCAAGGCAATCGCTGCAACAGCCACACGAACATCTTTAACTTCATACAACAACCTCTTTATTTTATTTCGTTTCGTTCGTATTCTAAGACCAAGGCAAAGATACCAACAGCCAAAGTACACAATAAAACTTCATGAAATAAACTTATAATTTGTATTTCGTCTCATTTATTATTTTTTATATTTGTTTATTTTTCAATTTAGTAGATCAGTATAGTATTTAAGCCATAACAACAACTTATAGCATTTACTATATTTACGTGTTGCTGTTTCATTTCCTCGCAATCGAAGTGAAAAGTAGAGTGTACAACTCGTCCATAAAACCCATTTTACACTCGACTTTATATCTATCCTCGCTCGCAAGCTCGCTCGGATGGATAAACGTCTCGAGTAAAATGGTGCGTTTTATGCACTTGTTGTACAATCTACTATTTAAGACCAGAGTATAACAAGTATAAGATTTTTTATTATTATTTTGAAATTTTTTCACGACAAAAAAAAATAATTAACGAACCTGCTCACAAAATTTGACGAGAACCGGTTGAGAAATGCGACCTGTAGAGGAGAAGCGTGACCGGCGGACAGCATTTTTTCGGCCCAAGCTGAAGCATAGAACTCCCGCGCTCTTTACCAGGTCATCAGTCCACCTTGTGGGAGGCCTACCAACGCCACGCCTTCCGGTACGTGGTCGCCACTCGAGAACCTTTCCGCCCCAACGGCCATCAGTTCTACGTGCAATGTGCCCCGCCCACTGCCACTTAAGTTTAGCGATTCGGAGGGCTATATCGGTTACCTTGGTTCTGCTGCGGATAGCCTCATTTCTGATGCGATCACGCAGAGAAACTCCCAATCTGTCTATTGGGAAATATATAAAAAAAAACTACATATATAATGAACATTTTAATTGGTGTCAAGTAGCCTATTACGTAATTGACGTATCTAACTTACCACCTACAAATCTAGGGGTCAAATTTTACAATGGACAGACTTATGACTTTTACAGATTTATGATCAGAGAGTCCATTTTATATTAACATCTGTGTTGTCTGTAATCATCTGTGAGCCCCAACCAATTATATTATGGCCCCAATATACTATGGATTATGGATGCATAATCCATACTTGCTTGCCACGATGTCGGTAAACTTTGAAGTAGGTAAGTAAGTACGAGGAAGCATTGGGCAATGTTACAAAGAGATGAAAAGAAACCCACTTGCGTGGGTATAGTTCAATGGCAAAAAGTGGATAGGTCGAGCGTGAAAAGGGTGTCCATCTAATATTTTTTTTATACTTACAAATTCGTTTTTTGAACGCTACCTATGAAATTTCAAATCATTTATCTTCACGACAATTCGACGTATACTTGTTGGGCCGATATCTAAGAATTCTGTCTAGCAGCCATTTTTTTTTACTGTAGATTACGAACGGAATTAAAGAATTACGAGCAGCATACCTTTTTTTTTTTTTTTTTTTTTTTTTTTACATACCTACCTACCATGAGTAAAATAATTACTTTTACTTTTCTTTTATTAGTATCCACTCTTATTAGCTACTAAAATGATTCTCGTGACATATGAACGTGTAGGTAACAACTATAGGTTGATTTGTGTAAGATTGTCCCGTAATATTTATTTATTTATTTATTTATTTATTTTATAGGTACACTAGAACAGCACTACGAACTGTTTTAGTTTAATCAAAAAATCCTGCCTTTCTAAACACACCCTGCCTACGATCAAATTATTAGACTTTCATATAAAACTAGATCTTTGCTCCGACTTCAAAAACCTTGACTCGCTAGACTGTGCAGGTACCACACAGTGAAACTTTTGGATAAGTAATATCAATAAAACGTGCGTATGAATCGTTAAACTAAATTATTGTTTGAAAACATGCTACATGATTCTAGTTTCAAGGTGACTTGGAATTCGAACGTCATTACGGTTATAAGTTGATACAGTTTTTGATGACTATGAATTTTTGATATGGTATTAAAAAAAATACAAATACCCACATAACTACGAAAGAAATCTGACTACACCGACTTATATAAAAGCGGTCCAATGGAATTTTGAACTGTATAAACATTGTTACTGGGTAGCTATTAAGTTCTTAACTATCAGCTACATAAAAGGCAAATTAGAAGTTAATAAGTATTTGTATGACGTCTAGGTATAAATTTCGCTTGAAGGTAGTTTTACTTACGAAGTAGTCAGCAGAACTCTGGTCGGCCAACGATGGCGAGAGCAGACAGCCGGGCGAGGGCGGCGCGGTGGCGGCTGGCGGTGGCGGCGCCAGCGACAGCAGCTCGCCGGCCGACGCCGACATGCTGCTCGCCACCGCCAGGCTCCGCAGCCGGTCCGCCAGGTCCGTGTGCCCGCCATTACACGACTTATTACCACCTTTCCTGTCCTCACTGCTGCACAAATTGTCAATAATCCTCGGCCGCCTCAACTTCCGCGAGGCGGCGCGCCACCGCCTCAGCCGGCAAGCCGCATTGTTCAACACCTCCTCAGTTTCCCGGCGCGGAGGACGCTCCTCGTCGGATTGCGTCACGTCTTCGCAGTCAACAGGTTCATCGATAAACGGTAGACCATGCTCCAGGGCCATGGGCGACGGTTCGCCGTCACTATCACTAATGACTGCATTTGATGACCCCGACAGAAAATCTCTTAAGGCGAAAGCGAGTCGCTGGTCGGTGTTCAATCCCTCCGGAGCGCTGTCGGGCCCCTGATCGGTGGCCACAAATCTACTTTCCCCGTTCGCTTTCCCCTCGCCAGAGTCGTTTTTCAGGGTGTCTTTCTCATTAGAGTTGAGATCCACGTTAATTTCTTGACTAAATGAAGGCATTTTTAAAGGCAACAAGTTAATCTAGGTACTCGTCAATAGCTCACTGCTTGAAGACAACGCGTCGGTTATATTCTGCGGGTCCTCGCCGGAGCTGGTGGTCGAGCTGGGGCTCGTGTAAACAAAAACAAATCGCAACGGGTGATGCGGACATTTTTATCAGTACGTGACGAGTATACACCAACACTGATATTGTATTTAGACAATCACAATCAATTATCCATTTAAAAAGAAATGTTCTTACCGCGTTAACTCACTGCATAAAATAGGTACTATCACATAAGCGCCCCAGAATAAATAGCACAAATCAGTCATGATCCGATCCGAACACGCGATAACGATATCTCTCCGAGTCAAGTGGTGCACGCTCAACCTCTAAATACAAGCAGAGTGCGCAAACTGAGCTCAACTGGCAGCGCCTGTCGCCATAAGCTGTACGCTATACGTAACGTTCTCGTCTCGTTTGTAGTCTTGTTGTTTGTATTGACGTCCCTCGTCGAGTTCGCGGCTAGCGCCATCTGTTTCGGTACGGCGTCCGCTCGCTCGGCCTCTCGCTGTCTAGCACCAGCACCTAGCTATGTGAGCTGCGGCCGCAGTTATGTAGTGTATCATGTAGTTCTCCGTTGCGACGTAAGATGGCATCATCAAGGGAAATTCACTTAATTTTCCGACCCGATCAAGCCGATTTTCATTTTCATCACACTTGCTCGTAAAGGGCTTCATAACGCGCAGGCATACAGCGCTACAATAGCCTTGATTACGCCTAAAGGCTTAAATTGTATCGTCACTCGTGCGTCAGTTATAAAGCATTGAGGTTTTTACTCAAATAGGTACGATATTGGAAAACATTTTTATAAATAAATCTAAACATAAAAACACAAATAAAACATGTCTATCTAATTAACTAAATTATGTAAAGACTTAAAATTAAAATTAAGTTATTTAATGTCTATGTACCTAATGGTACATTGTGATACAAGTGAGCTATGTTGATAACTATGTACATTAGAGCCGGGATTGTTCACGCGAGCCGCAGGTCAGCATGATAATTGATAAGAGAGCCGAGGATTTAATTATCAAAGCTCACGCGTTTCAATACGACGTTTTTCAACACATTTGCGAGGAAAAATGCTTTTTCATAAGATGAAAATTTTATAGGCTCCTAAGTTATTTTCTTTAGTTATTGATGGCAAGAGGTTTTTACTCACATATTGTAGGTACATCCGCCAAGAGTGCCCAGTGGCGTCAATTCTATTTATCACTTTTCTATTCACTACGAGTCAACGTGTTTGATAATAACCAAACACGCATTAACCCATTCAGCGCCGATGACGACACATAATATGAGTCAGACCGCTACGAGCGCTTTTCGCTAAATACGAGGTTTAACCTGCTACGGACTACGGCGCAGCGCTACGAGATTAGCGTGGCCGTGAATGTGTTAACAATGCCTACAAAATTTCAAATATTTATAAAATTACCTATGATGGCGCGCAACAACTTTTTTTCGCGAAGTTCGCGCAGTGCGCAGATGATGATGAAATATTTGGGCATTTTTTATTTTTCTTGTACCTTGATGTTTTTGGCTTGTCCACTTGTCCAGTGCCTTTGACACCCTACTAATACGAAACACGTTGAAAAATTGTACTTTAATATAACTATTTTAATTTAAAACGTTAATAATATATCTAAAATGCCCCAAAAAACCTATCATTTAGCATTAAATTTACCACATTTTCTTGGTTTTTCTGGCTGCCAACCCTCGATTTTTGCCTGTCCACCTGTGGAAAGCCAACTTCAAGTATCGATTCGAAGTATTAGTACTTGTCACTTTGTAGTACTACCCAGGGGACACGTGCAGGGTTGTGGTAGGTAGCTCCTGCGGACGCAAGTGACAGTTGTCCCCCCTTTGTCAAGTGAGTGGGCAACTCTACTGTTAGAGGTTCTTAAGCCGCCCGAAGGCCTCTAACTCGGCTTAACGACTATTGTCATAGACAGCAGCCGGGATCAACTGCTTAGCGTGCCTTCCAAAGCACGGAAGCGCTCATTTATAGTAACGTAATAATGTATGCCATACGATTAAAAAAAATAGGACTTGTATAATGTGCTTGGAAATACTTGTTTCTGATAGTGGAAAACATGAATTTTCTTAAATCAACCTTATTATATTTATCTCGCTAAAGTATGTTTTATATAATAAACTAAAATTAATCTTGTCCAGTGATTTTGGAAAAGTGGACATGTCCACATTCCGTTACGATGATTTTGTGGGAACGAGGTATTTTTATTACCAAATTAGGTGTTTACTTTGATCTAGCATCACATATTATTACGTAACATCATTAGTTTTGTTTACAAACTGTCAGTAGTGGCTAGAAATCGCAGGCGAACGGTGCGCCGAGTGGTGGTCCCAAAAAATAAAGTCCATGTTCCGTTACAAGATTACGAAGATTCCTATTATTTTTCTGCTAATGCGACTCAATTATCTTAATCTGTCATTATCATTAACCATGATTTCAGTAAAATACTATTAAAATTGTTAAAAACAGTATATTAAACACGTGTTTTAATCTGCGAAGTATTCGTTCCGTTACGTCCATTCCGTTACTATTTGTATGGTAAAGTAGCCCTCTTAAGTAATGGAAGGACGCCTATTCAAGTAAAATGGTACACTTTGAAAAAAAAATGCCCATTTTCGTATTCAATATGGAATTAGTGAAAAATGTTATCAAAAGTAAATAGTTTTACTAAATGAAACGTTTCTATATCATATTCAAAAATAAATAATCAATTAATTCACAAAAACGATTTCATTCGTTTGGTCAACCCATTTTCCGAGAATTAAAAAAAAGTCTCTGCAACCCGGTTAGATAAAGAATGCACCGCGCCGTATTCATAAATTTGATAATATACACCTTGCTGCAAGATGCCAACGTGTCTTAAGGCGACGTAGGTTCGTTGTCTTCTCGCCCTCTTACTGAGCATAAGCGTGAGCGAGATGGAAGTGCGTATAACAACTTTTTTAACTGAAATAAAAATAAAATTTATTAATCATATGTATGAGCCTTACTGTTAGGTTCTAGTGAAATCATTTATAAACACTTTTTTTGCCAAGAACTCAGGTCTGGCTCGGTGGTGCCGAAAACTCCGAGTTTGACGACTGTTTTTGAGTACCCATTCGAGGCCACGCAACGCTACGTGTGCTACGCCGTAGCGCGTAGCATCGTTTTTCCGCTCTGTAGCGGAAATCGCACGTAAGTCGTGGAGGCATGACTCATTATGTGAGTTAGTGGCCATAAATAGGTTAAATGATCCATAGTTATTAGTGTTTTGTTTGTTCTAATCACTCTTTGATACCCTCAGACATTTTATAGTAAGTAGGTAGATGTGGACGACGCGTGGCGCCGACGTGGTCGATGTGCGACAGGCCTGGGTTTGACCTTCGCGACCTCACAGTCACCTAACAAGGGGCGTTTAAAAACCGCGGCGGGCGAACCGCGCGTTTCAACCGCGGCGGGTGAACCGCTCAGCGTGTTTTTAAACGGCCGTAACGCGCTCTGATAGCGCAGGTGCTCTAGGGGAGCACTAATCCCGCAGACTGAGCTGCACTGTTGAAGGATGGGGTGAGGGTGACGATAAAATAATACTTGGCGAAAAATAAATGAAACGGTATAATAAAATAATGAGACACAAACTACTGATTAAACTTTCCCTATCACAATTTCCTACTTCCTATCACAATTTCCCTACTTCTTCCTTTCTTCTTCTTCCTGGGAGCTCCCACTGGTGGGGCTGAGCGAACACAACTTTATCCGGCGATTATAGCCTCTTTTATACCCCTAAGGCATTAAAAGTGGTGGGGATATAATTTTGAAGACCTCGCCCACTTTTACTATGGAAAAGCTAGTTTTTACGTTTTCCTGGTTTTCAGGGAAACCTTAAGGGTTTTTACATATTTTCCTTCAAAAGAACTATTTCTGAGCTATACATTACAATATCTACTAGTTTTCCTGCTTTTCCCGTTTAAATTGGGAAAGTCGATATTTACGTAAAATTATCAACTTTGGTAACATGAAATGGCTTTGCCAGGCCCTAGTGGCTTTAATTAACATTAATTATCAAAAGTGATTATACATACGTAAGGGCATTTACCGTACCTTCCTAACGATACCTCAATTGCTTTCGTACCTCATCTGGTTACGAAGCTATGGCCGGGTGAGACCGTCAATTTTCACATTTACATTAACGTGGTAGCATAAGTTTGACTTTGCTCCCGTCTTTTTAGCCAATCAGAGAAATCAACCTGAACCTTGACCATTCTTGCACCATAATAAGCAATAATCTCTATGCATACGTTGTGTACATTTTTATTTCACATTTTATGTAACTCTAGTTACCGATGTCCCTTGTTGACGGACTAGATCTGGATATAGTCTCAAGTTGGTTTCTTTACAAATAATTTGGCTATCTCTCCCTCATTTATCAGGGGCTCTCCCCCTATCGATCTTTATGAAATAATTACTGGAGGTACCTGGTACCTTTATCTTTACTTTAAGCTATTTTCTTCGTCTGTACCTATTGTACTTAGGTCCTAAATAAATCACGCGCTTCTTATATGAGCCGTTTGCTTTAGGAGCTTAATCTGGGCACAATTGCCGTCCTTATGTGAAGGAATTATAGTTACACGTCCTTTCCCTTCGTGACCCGTAGGCCTTATCGTTCACATACTATACAACACCCTTTCTCTTCGTGACCCGTAGGTCCTACATTTCACAAACTACATTCTGTCGCCCACAGTAGACTAGGTAGATAATAGTCAATCTTTTTTATTTTTTTAGGTTTTTAATAGGTACTTACTACCGGTTACAATATCTATGCACCTCACCGCAATGCAACACCTCTCCAGCTTACCCTGTCACCCTCCATGCTATGAGCGCTTCACACCGTACCCAGAGAGCCGATATGACGTCATGCGGTGAGGTGCAAAGATATTGTGACTAAGTGGTAGGTACGTATATATAATTACGGCACCTTATAGGGCGTTTAGGTAAATTACTACGTTTAGACCGCTCACCATTATAATCGCAGTGATTACGGGACAGACCACCCGTGATTACTTATTTTGACCACGACATGGTTCGGTGACTTAAGCAAAAACTTTTGAACTACTCTATTTGCCAGATCAACATTTTCAAAAAAAATGTGTTCTTAATTAGCGTGGGTTGTTAAACAAACATTAAATCAGTGTCAGTTTTGTGACGGCAATTAAGAATTCAGTTTGTAAGTATAAAATTTATGGTGGTCTCGTTAGTCCATACGGGAGTCCCACATAACCACTCGGGTCACCCCCTGCACCCGGTGGTATGCGTAACGCATTTCCCCCTAAACAAAAAAAAGGGTCCACAGTTCCGCATCGGACGCATCGTACGAGTTTGTAGGCAGTACGTCCACTGTATTAGGTATCCGCACTATCCGCAGCAAACGGAATGCCGATGCAATAGCTATGGGATTACCGACGCCACTTTTCGTAGCGAGTGGACGAGTATGTGTATCGGTATGATTTTTGATGAAAGTGACGAAGAACAATTCGTCGAGGTTGCTTGTTTGTTGACAGAAGAAGACGAAAGGAGACGAAAAAGTGGAAACATTATATTATACTTTATCTGAAAACATTACGTAAATATTTAAGAAGATATATCATTCATAGATTTCCTGATTCACTGAAAGACGACGCAAAGTTCTTTCAGTATTTTCGTATGTCTCAAGTTGTCAATTTAGCGCCTTTTTACAACATTAATTAATATTAAGACAACAGTCCTTGGGCGACCTAGCTCTACTCGGGTGAAAATAGAGAAAATACGGAGAAAACGAATTTTGCCTGACATGAGACCTAGCTACTCTAGCTAGATCGATTTCTCGCCCTATACACCCCTATATTCCAAATTTCATCGAAATCGTTAGAGCCGTTTTTGAGAACATGATTGCAAATATATGTATACAAATATTGCTCGTTTAATAGTATAGGACTAACGACAATAACGAACGATAATAGAAGGGAAGATAGAGGGAAAGAGGAAGAGAGGGAGACCAAGAATATATTAAAGGAGGGAGAAATTGCTCCACCGACAAGAGCTTAGCTCTTAAATATATGATGATGAATATATGCTACAACCAGGTGGTCCACTGATCGGCAATCCGTATGACATCATCGACACGCATCGGAAAATATACCCCCCAGAGCATCAGTGTCGGCAATACCGAGAAGCCGATGCGTGCGATCCGTACGATGCGAATCAGTGGACGCTGTTTAATGAGTCTCTATACAAAGAATACTAGAATCCATTGCGTGCGATACGTCCGATGCGTGCGATGCGGAGATGTCCCTTATGGGGATAAGTTCGCCTTTTTAATATAAGTCTTCTGTTGCACTTATATGTTGTAACATCCATAACATCTACGCACATCTGGGGCCCTAGCACACTAGGTTTTATGTCACGTTTTACGTGATGTTTCAGTACCTACATTTTCGCCGTAAAACGTGGGGAAAACCTAGTGTGCTAGGGCTTCTGTGGTGGATATTCACCGTTAGTGTCATATACTTATTCTTCCAGTGAGCGGAGCTAGCAATGCTATTGGAGGGTTTTATCCTCGCACACCGGTCCTTTTTCATTTTAGGATATTCATTCATAACCTACTATTAATGGCTGGCCTGGCTTGGATGAATTGAAATAACCGTCTGCGCGGAGGAATAAATTATTTTCTATGTCCATTCCGAAGATCCATTTTACGTATATATGTATTTACTACAGGTAAAATAATTGTTGTAATCGGATGTTTAGTTCCGGAGATTACCCCCTACATATAAACTTTACTTCTTTTTAATATTAGTATGAGATGTATAGATAATTATCTAACTTTTTATATGGAAAAAACCCTGGATAAGTGTTTGTACAGTGTGAATGATTATTATTATCATGATTCACACCTTCAATAAAATCATGACACAACGCCTATTCCACGTGGATTAATTAAGTACGGTAGATAACCATCAGTCAATAAATTTATGTCAGTGTTGCACTGGTATTACACAATATGAATAGGATTACAAAATGTAAAACAAATTAGTTATTCACATTTTCTAAATTGCAACAATTTGTCGCTAAGTGATCAAGCGTATTACACCATGAAGGCTACAGTTGTTAAGGGAAATACCATGAATTGGACCCGGTAAGGACATATTTAATGCTCGCTCATCACCATCTCCGATTTCATACCTGCCATCAGTCGCTTACCACCAACTGTGCGTAGTGTCCGCACTCCAGTTAGCAATAGTGTTTTAACTAAACAATATGTGTCTATGGCTTTTGACCGCTTGCTTGGGTATTATACCCACAAATACGCCTCCTACAAACGTAGTTGTTGTCGGGGCACCCCCACCTCCTATACTGGTACCTACAACAACAACCACCACTGCGACCCCTGCGAATATGACCAGACCACCTATGAACATGACAGGACCTCCCATCATGAACATGACGGGACCTCCCATGAACATGACGGGACCTCCCATGAACATGCCTCCGATGCCCGCACCAACGGCTGCGCCTACCATGGGACCACCGGCAACAATAGGTGGATTGTTTTTACCTGTAATTCTTTGTGACAACCCTGACATTGTATGTATCATTAATCCTGATGAAACCGCTGCAGGCATGCCGTCGATTGATCCGCGGCTCGGCACCACCCCGGCCCCGTCAGCGGCGTTGCAGGTGCCACCCATTATCGGCTACAGTGCCCAAGCGCCGTCGTACGACACTGCTGTGAGGTTTCCTAGAGAGCGAAGGAGTATCAAGGACACGAATCCCACAAATAATCTTTGGGAGAGATTGGGCATGTCGGAAACTGGCAGTCATCATATTCGAAAAAGACAAGCTGGTTGCAGGTGCGTACCAGCAGGCACTTGCACCAATAGTGGAACTAATGCAGGAGCTGGTTTGATTGATATAAGAATAGTAACCCCGGTAAGTGTTGCATTTTTTAAACAGAAAATACTCACAATCAAATATATGAATGGTTTTAGCTAGAAATGTAGTAACTCAATGTTCCAGGGTGGTGGATCCGGGTCTGCGTGTCCTGCAGGACAGGAGTACTGCTGCGGAGCCTCAACGACAGTGGTAGCATGTGGCACACGGCAGACTGTACCCGCTATCGCGATCGCTCCCGCGGTCGGTCAGGCCAAGTTTGGAGACTATCCATGGCAGGTAAGAGAATCAAAACGTAATGTAAACAGTAGGCCCGTTGCCTTGTTTTAGTGACTGATGTTTGTATGCCTTCATTTATTTTTTCAGGCACTTATATTAACAAAACAAAACGATTACATAGCTGGAGGTGTACTAATAGACCAATTCAACGTAATAACTGTCACTCATCGCCTGTCCACATATGTGTAAGTCTTAAGTACCTATCTATGATTGTAACCTAACTCACATATTTAGGTAGGTACTCTACAAGTCTTTTCAAATTTCACATTTCCAAATTCTATTAACAACCAAGCTCTATGAATCCTTACCTAACGCCATGAGCATGTTTATTCTAGCTACGTATATCATCGTCTAGTAGGTACCAAAACACCAGATTTATTTGACCTTAGGTACAGCTTAGTATTAGGTCTAGATCGATATAAGTATAAGATTCTCCTCTAATATTTAATAACTTTCATTGCTAATATGCTGGCTTACCTTTACCACATTCACTGCCGATCTTTTCGTAGCGCTAAAGGGATACCCAATACTGTGATTTTCCCGCCTTGTAGTCAAAACTGGCTGTACTAACGGCCGTTGAGCGGGTTCTTGATAGCGGAGGTTTTAAATTAATAAATGTAAATACCTACTTAGGTAGAAAGCATTAAGGTTCGGAATGGGACCTCGCCATCCGTCTCCATCATCAGACCAGCTTTATTACCACATAATCGTCATCCATGGCACGGGACCTAAATATTAATGTCATGGCAGTGTTTCAGGCACGGCTCCCAACGTAAAAGTTCGTCTGGGCGAGTGGGACGCCGCCGGGACCTACGAGCCGGTGGCCTTCCAAGAGTACACGGTCGCGAAGGTGTTCAGCCACCCATCGTTCAACCCCACCACCCTGCAGTACGACATCACTGTGCTGCGGCTGGCGACTCCTGTTCCGCTCTCACCGATGATGGGGTCTACTGCTACTATTAACAGGGCTTGCTTGCCAGCGTCTAGCGCATCCACTTATACTGGTCAGAGGTATGTGTCCTACCTACATGTATTTTGTGGTGCAGTAGCTCTAGTATAAGTTTTATCGATATTATACACTCGCGGTCAAAAATTTCGGGTCACCTTAAATTAAATAACCGCAATAGGTTTTTTTTTTATATTTAGCACTAGTTATATATATATATATATATATTTATTATTATATATGTATATTTACATAATATAGTATTATTTTTAATACCCAACTGTATTAGCAATTTTCGGGATCCTATCATAAAAATATCAATATCCAAAAATGACGATTTTTGCGATATCTCGCTCCGTTTTAACGTTGTTTTTTTCATGGGTTTTTACGAGTCCGATTTAAACCTGGTAACATTCTTTTTTTTTACTGTTATTTTTGCAGTTTACATGTATAATTAATTAAAGATTTTGACAGGATTAAAAAAACTGTACATGCAAGGTTGTACAGTAGGAAATATGACAGTATTTTCCCGACCCGTATTCTTTGTCCGCGAGTGTAGTATACGTTTTCGAACGCGTTTGCGTTTAGTTTCAACTTGTATGGCAAGGTATAGTTCTTAGTTGTTATACTACCAGAGGCGCTGTTCCCGTTGCCATACAAATTGAAACAAAACGCATGCAAAATCATTCAATTCAAACCACAAAACAGAAGAACGTTGTTTAAACGTTGGCAGTACTCTATCTAATATATTTATTCGTCCATGATGGAATTGTCGCATTGGTTTAGCTCTGCTATAAACAGAACCTTATTTATTAAAAACAAACGGAGTTCGACATAAATATCATATAAATAAATAGCTAGAAATTGATTATTTGTTGTATTATGTCCAATGACTCTGACATAAACAATTTCAGGTGCTGGGTATCTGGTTGGGGTAAAAACATGTTCGGTCTACAAGGGCAATACCAGCAAATTCTAAAGGAAGTAGACATGCCAATCGTCGACTCGGCTACGTGTCAAACTCAAATGCGGACTGCACGTTTAGGTGCAAACTTCGTACTTGACACCACATCCTTCATCTGCGCTGGTGGTGAAGCGAATAAGGATGCATGTACGGTAAGTATCATTTCAGAGAGGTAGGTCACAGCGAAATGCCATCTCGCTTATATTTGGAGCAGGACAACTGTAGTTACTGTAGGTATAGGTACCTACATGTTGTATGGTATGTGGTGTTGTGTTCTTGGTGGTGAGTAAGGTCGCGGGAGCTCCCGAAGGTGTGTTGTGTGACACAGAGGGACCCGTGTTCGTCTCTCTCGAGACGAACGATAAAAACATATCAATAAAGGGGCCACAACGCGCTTGAGATTCTTCTGGAGTCGCAAGATTTTTTAAAGAAGGCTACGATGTCTGCTTAGCATTTAGGCAGACCGTGTGCTTGTTTGCCACCATCGTAGTATATATATATATATATATATATATATATATATATATATATATATATACATAACTTTCTGTCAAAAAAATCATTTTTACTGCCTACTGTTCTTTTCTGCATACCATCATCAAGTACTCATTGCGGTGATTCTAACGAGCCCAAACTCGATGGGGTTGGTCGTTTTATTGCGGAGTTCCTATGACCACCTTCCAGCTCCAGCATCAGATCAGATCCAATTCATCATAATATTGTATTGTCATGCGAGATACATATGCTTGCAAAATTTCACCTCAATTGGATAACGGGAAGTGACTGAAAAATGGATTGCAAATTTTGACGGACAACTTACATACTTTGAAAAGCCCACAACTTAAATGACTACACGTAACTCTACGTCGATTCGAATTGACATCATAACCAAGTATGAAATTGGAGTGCCCTTGCAATCGCGCCTTCATGCTTCGTTTGTACCTAATTGGAAAAAAGTGGGACAGTCAAACAGGGCAAAGCTAACTATCGCTCATTAATCGTGTGACTGCGATTACGTGTACTACACCACGGATTATCCTCGGCTGCTAAATACCTCTCAGAATAATTAATTTTAGGTTTAGTAAAAATGCCTTAGTTTTCTAGATATTGGCATTTTTGTATTTCGAACAAACGATTTGAATTAACAGGGCATTTCTGAAAAGATTGATACTTCCATTTTCTGCAGGTGGTAAACAATTTGAGCATTTAATTTAATTATTAACACCATTTAGTTCAAGTTTTTAATTTTCATTTAATTCATAAGTTTTGCTAGAATAGTGCCCACATTCCTTTTGCAGGTCAACAAAAAACAACATAAAAAAGCGGCCAAGTGCGAGTCGGACTCGCACATGAAGGGTTCCGTTAAATAAATTGCTTTTTACGATTTATGACGTATTAAAAAAAAACTACTTACTAGATCTCGTTCAAACCAATTTTCGTTGAAAGTTTGCATGGTAATGTACATCATATATTTTTTTTAGATTTATCATTCTCTTATTTTAGAAGTTACAGGGGGGGGGGGGGGGGAGACACACATTTCACCACTTTGGAAGTGTCTCTCGCGCAAACTATTCAGTTTAGAAAAAAATTATGTTAGAAACCTCAATATCATTTTTGAAGACCTATCCATAAATACCCCACACGTATGGGTATGATGAAAAAAAAAAATGAGTTTCAGTTCTTAGTATGGGGAACCCCAAAATTTATTGTTTTTTTTATATTTTCGTGTGAAAATTTTAATGCGGTTTACAGAATACATCTACTTACCATGTTTCAACAGTATAGCTCTTATAGTTTCGGAAAAAAGTGGCTGTGACATACGGACGGACAGACAGACAGACGGACATGACGAATCTATAAGGGTTCCGTTTGTAGCCATTTGGCTACGGAACCCTAAAAAACACATTTCTAGCTTTTGCAATCAAAAAACTGACCTAAGGAACCTATGAAAATAAATCGATTTATGCTAATATTTCTAAAACTAAGGCGTTTTTATTAAACCTTAAATTCAATATTCTGAGAGGTATTGAGCAGCCCTATCAGTTGTCCACGGATTATCCTCTGTTTACGGGACTCCCTGTATATAACTTGCAGAGTTATTTCAGTGGCCATCATCTGTGCTAATCAAGTTTACCCTACGAAGCTTACTTAGATTGGCAGATTAGCATGAAAATATAATTTTCACAACTGCTATTCAGAAGAGTCAACAATCCTCAAAAGAGCGATCAAAGTTATTGTTTTATTCCCTGCTCCTGCTATTCAGAAAAGAGTATTTATTGCCCTGAAATGAGGGATTGAAATTTCCCTCATAGGAGATATAAACATTTGCGGACAATCTTACACAAATCGACCTAGTCCCAAACTAAAGCTTGTACTATGGGTATAACTACTAGCTAGCTGGCTAGTGGGGCTAGGCGCTATAAACAGACTTAAATAGGTAAATAAATACTTAAATGCATAGAAAACATCCATGACTATGTAACAAATAATCGTGCTCATCACACAAATAAATGCCCCTACCGGTATTCGAACCAACTAGGCTAAAGCGGTCGTCTAGTATAGAAAGCAGTATGACTAGTTACCAAAATTATTGAATCCTTCGTTACGCGTTCTACTTTAGAATCCCTCGCTGGGCTCTGCAGAATTGTACTGTAGAATTTTTCGCTTCGCTCATGTTTCAATATACTGCCCTCTCCGTAAATATGTCATTTTGTTCCCTTGAGACACAATCTACTATTAGCGCTACTGGAAAAACAGGCTTTCAAGTTTTTATCCCGTTCGACCAAGTGAACTACAAGTGTACCAATGTAGGTTTTCCTTTCTTCAAACCATAAAGATTACTTTGACAGCCTACGGCGGAGGCCCTGCGCTATTAACGCCGCAGCCTGGACGCCAGCGGGGAAATATTTGAACTGTAGCTCGTCGCCTCGCTCCCCGCTGGCGTCAGAGACCGACATGCAGAGTCATGACAATTCACAACACCTTTAGTCGTTCTAGGCGTTGAAATGGTGTTGACGTAGGTACCTAGGTATTGATGGAGTTATTCCTGTTTCAGGGCGACGGCGGCTCCGGGCTGGTGTGCCAAGTGAACGGGCAGTGGGTGGTGACGGGGCTGGTGGCGTGGGGGCTCGGCTGCGCCAACGCGAACGTCCCCGCCGCCTACGTCAACGTCGCCGCCTTGCTGCCCTGGATACAGACACAAGTCGCTACTGCTTAATACTAATGTCATTTTTTTTATAAAATATATTTGGCCTCCTGCGGGGCCAGGGCCATTCATTTGTTTTTGTATGACATCTCTCAGCTTGTCCTTACGGGCCGAGCAGAGAACTGACTCCCTCGTGTGTATTATAGTAAAATTGAGGTTTTATATTGCTGTGAAAATAAAACAAACATTTGCATAAGTGAAGCTTAACAGGATAATTTATTAACTTAACATTTTTTACAAATTGCCATGTAAATATTATAAAACATACATCACTTAATCAACATAATGATGCTATTTTACTCACTGAAAATACGGCGTTCTAAACGCAAAATTTCAACGATTATTATATTAACTTTAACGAACTATCTATATAACGTAAGCTAATCGGGACGTAATCTAGTATTGCAGCGGGGGCGGCCCGCCTCACGGACGATATGGGTCGACGGAACCCGCTCAGTCTTCGTCGGGCTTCTCCTGCTTCACGATCGGCGGCGGCGATGCTACCGGCGGCGGCGGCGGCGAGCCCACCTCAATATACTCGTCCGTCTTCTCCTCCTTGATCTCGGGCTCCCGCTTGACGGTGGCGTCGGGCTCAGCGCTGGCGGCCGCGGCCGCGGCCGGCTCCGGCGGCGCCAGCGCGGCCCACGCGGACGCCGCGCCGCGCGCGTACGCCTCGTAGAACGCGCGCTGCGCGATCTCCGCCTCCTCGAGGTGCACGAACGAGTGGTTGTCGAGCTCTGCGCGGAAGAAGAACTTGAGGCCGCAGCGCGCGCAGTCGTAGGGGCGGGGCGCGGCCGCGTGCTCGGGCAGGTGGCGCTGCAGGCCGGCCGCGCTCGTGAACACGGCGGAGCAGAGGTAGCAGGTGAAGGCGCCGATGCCCGCGAAGGTGTGCTCGATGAGGTGGGCCTGGAGGCGCGTGGGGGAGCCGAGGGTGCGGCGGCAGAGGCGGCAGTCGTGGTCGGCGGGTGGGGGCGCGCGGGGGGTGGCATGGCGCGCGTAGCAGGCGGCGCAGGCGCGCGCGCCGGCGCCGGCGCTTGCTTCCCCGTCGGGCAGCGCGCGCAGGCAGATGGCGCAGCGCTGCTCGTCGCCGGAGCAGCGCAGATGGAAGCGCGCGTGTAGACGCGCCTCGGCCTCGGAGGCGAGCGTCTGGCGGCACACGACGCAGGGCGCGGGCAGCGCGGGGTGGTGGCGCGCCATGTGGCTCAGGAACGACTCCTCGGACGGCAGCCGCGCGCGACAGCGGGCGCACGTGTCGCCTGCTACCACCTGGAATATCGAAAAGAATAACTCGATTAACACCAAATTAATATAGGTATGCGTTTTCCATCACTGGCATACTAATTGTACAGTCAGCATCATTAACGCGTAGGTATACACTTTTCGACCTTATCTCTAACGGTCTTATTCATAAAAAATCCTTAAAACACCGTTGATCAACGTTTTAGTTAAAACACTCACTAAGCCTATTTGACGTTTGTTAAAAAGTATGATTCATAAACCTCCGCTAAGCCTCTGCTAACTATTGGGCCGTTAATTGACAGATTAGAAATGTTATGTTGCCGTTCTGGGAAATCATAGAGCAAAATTGGTAATTTTCGATTTAAAAAAAAAGTTTGACAGCTTTAATACCGGCAAATTGTAGGTGAATTAACTCCACAAAACTAACGTGCACGTAAATAAGATGAAAATTAATAAAAAGCGATGTGAAAACTGGACGTTGGAAGGCAAGGGAAGAAAGGATACGTATTTACTGTAATTCGCCATTAAATATGAAGTTACCCATGCTTATTTTATAATTTATGCTGACTATAATATTTTGCAGACTGGCGCCCCAGGATTATTCCTCAGTTAAAAACTTAAGGTGGTTCGATTGCCATACAAAACGTTATTTGACATTCGTAGGCTAACGACGTGATATTTTAAGAAACTTATGTAACAAACTTTCATAAATTGGCTTCCCATTTGCGCCAAATTCCCCCTTTCCTAGAATAAACTTGTATAAACTAGATTAATTTGAGAAATTGGTTTGTCACGTGATATTTTGGGAAAACTATTTTTCTCAAATTAATCTAGTTTATACAAGTTTATTCTAGGAAAGGGGGAATTTGGCGCAAATGGGAAGCCAACTGATGAAAGTTTGTAACATAAGTTTCTTAAAATATCACGCCGTTAGCCTGCGAATGTCAAATAACGCTTTGTATGGCAATCGAACCCCCTTAAGTGGGGCTCTTTGAAGCTCGCTGTGAAATGGTGGCCGCCACCTTCTCAGGCCCCACTAATAGGAGTTCGTCGTTGAACCTGTGATACAATAATCATGGAGTTTTCATCAAAACCAACCTCCAAATCCAACAATACGCTGTGCCTATGAGGTAGTGTTTTTGTAAACAATAATAGTTACACAAACGTGAAATATTGATGTGTTACGCAAGCTTTCTAAAACTGCTTAACTTAGTAGGTAGTAGCTAGATGGATTTGAAAGCAAGAAGTACAAGCACTTGCCTTTAAGTAAACTTTACTGTTACGAAAACTAGTAGGTAGGCTTACATGGTTTTTTCAGAGAATGTTGTGGAGTGGAAAACAAAATATACCGACCCCTTTTGTTCATGCATAAACAAATCTCGTGTCTGACTGTGGTAGTATGGTTTTGTAATCAACACATAAAGCAGGTTTACACAGTCTTTCCATTGCAGTGATCATTATTATTGTCATGTAGTAGGGTCCTTTCGCCGGTTACGCGACCACCTTCGGTTAGCGACCACTTGAAGAACATGGTTTTTTCAATTGAAGATAACATCAACTCTACAGAGCCTATTGAAACAGTCAGCCGTATGCCTTATTGTCTGTAGTTATGGAATAGGAATTTACAAAAAAAACGAGAAAATATTCTTTCAGTTCACCAAGTCAGCTACGTGGTCGCCAACCGGCGAAATGACCCTACATGAAATAAATGATTGAATTGAATTGAATTGGCAAGCTTAGTCAAGATATACCATCGATAGGCGAGTGAGTGGAGCAGTTGATGAATTCACGAGCAGCCCATCTTATAAACAACACTACATATTAATTTACCATTTGACGCTGCTCAGTTTCTTAATAAAACATAAAGATTGGTAATGTTATTGGATTATATATATAAGCTAAAAATAAACTTGAATGAAAATCAAAGTGTAATTGAACATCATGTTTTATTTCTTCAGATTGAAATAATTCCTGCTTTGGAGGTGGAATCATGAGCCTTACAACAAGACTGGAGAGCCCGCCGACGCTTCGGAGGTGGAAGGGCCTGAGCCCCAGTAGCCCAGAGAGCCCGCCAAGGGACATCTAGTGGAAGAAAGAAAGGTATATATTTATTACAATATAATTTAGTATTACATTCGAGTTTCAAATAATAAACAGCTTTCCTATGTTATTTACTAATATCTAACATTGTTTTTTTTAATTTCAGATCAGACATGTGTGGGGTTGAAATAGCTGCTCAGAAATTAAGTGCCAATACCGCCAATTAGAACTACACAAGATTAAAGTGGAGAATGAAGAGAGAAGTTTCGTCTTTTCTCTTCATTCTGATATAAATTTGTATTCAATAAAATATGCAATAACCAAATTGTGTTTAATTTTTAATAAGAATAAACATAATTCATTTTTTGTCAATAATTGTACAACATCAACATAATTGAGTCAACCAACCTATTTTCCTTGTAGCAATCCTGCCTGGAATAAGGTATACCTATTTTATGAACCCGCATAGCTATCCTTAACCATGAATTCTTGGCAGTGTATTTGTTAAGTAACATTGTACCGATTTGATATTGATGTAAGCAAAGCAATATTAGGTATTTACTGCCATATGATACCTACCTTTTTTTAATTAGAAGTGCATTTAATAAATGCCTGAAGATATGCAGCATTGGCCGACCTGTGGCTTAGATGCCAGATGTAATATCTTCATTGATTTCTTGTTTCAGTACAATATCATCATCTTCACCTAAAACAATAAAATTGTGAGATGTTTCACCAGATCTATAATAGTAGACACATTCCGCAAAGATGGACCCTACTTGGACTTGGATGCATGACGTGCAAGTGGGATGCATCTGCGTAGTGGCGTATTGGTAGTATGTGTTATGTACAGACAGATAAGTCATCTCGCTCATATTTAGCAGCCTAACGGCCTGGCCAAGTGGCCACGACATTGCGCGAATTGCAGCGCGGCAAGCGTTTTATCTGTTCATTGCGCGGTCGAGACGCGCAACGCACTGTAGTTAATAGGGATCACACGCAATTAATTAGAAAAACCGCTACCACTGCCGCCGCCGCGCGTGTGCGTGGCCAGGCCGTAACTGGGGAAGTAGGTACCTCCACCTAATGACAGAAATCAGGTATACAATCTATAAGTATCGTTCAATCCGAGGACGCGCCCCACTTATATCTATGACTAACGTTAAGGATAAAACATCCTGGGGCGCGTCCTCCTGGACGATACGTACCGTAAGAACAGCGGCAGTGGCGGAGCGGAAGCGGAGCACGGCATGTAACTGCTTTCGTACAAGTTCGAGCCTTACGAAGGATAACGTCAGCGACCCGCTCTGCGTCACCACTGCCTGCGCGTTAGCAGTTTTTGTATAACCTACCTCCTGTCCTGGGCATTCAAGGAATAACATCCCTTTCGGTTGAGTATTCAGCTGCATCGCTGCCATATATTCTTTTGGTGTCATGTCTCCGGTGTTTTTGTAGGTGCACAATTAGGTAATATTTATAATATTAAATACGTAGGTAACTAGTTAATACGATACGACGAAACACAATACAATAGGTTAGGTTTATTCACCCACTGTCACTGATAACTTTTTAACTTGAATTGCGCGCGCATTCCATTATTCGTGTAGAAATAATTATTTTAATCAAAAGGAAAACTTTGTTTTAAGTAAATTTACTCATTTATTTGTCTGGTTACTTCATAATAAACTGAGAAAGTATTAAAATAACTTTAAACGTTCAAAATCGTATTGAGAGTTTGCTCCACAAGCTCGAATACTTGTTGTCAAAATCAGCTGTTTTCAATTCGGCGGCCATTTTTATCCTTAAAATGGAGATAATAGTACATTATGATACAAGTGTGCTAAGTTGGTCATTACACTCGAGTCGGTTTTTAAGCCTGAGCCGAAGGCGAAGGCTTAATGGAGACGAGAAGTGTAATGACCAATGCTCACGTGTTTCATACGACGTTTTTCAACACATTTGCGAGGAAAAAAATAAATAAATAAAAAATGAAAATGTTAAAAGATATGTAATGAAAAGGCACTAGTGCGATAATGTAATGTAAAAGTCACGGCATGGGTAATATTCTGCATTATTTTGCTAATATTTAAAAAGATATGTAATGAAAAGGCACTAGTGCGATAATGTAATGTAAAAGGCACGGCATGGGTAATATTCTGCATTATCAGTGTAAATACGCTGTAATAAGACCTACTTTACGAGCAGGTGTGTTGAAAAATAGGTTTAAAGAAGGGTCTACGGTTCGTTAAGTTAGCGAGCCGTTAAAATAGGCTTGATGGACCCAACAGCGTTATTTGACGTTTATGAATCACGTTTTAGCGAATCAGTGCTATAGCGAGGCTATAGCACTGTTTTAACTTTTTATGAATAAGACCGTAAGAGTCTAAGCAATTGCTAGCAGCACCAGAGCAACCTAGAATGTATGCATGTTTATGATGCTGACTATACAACATTTAGGTAAACACTGCTACAGTTGAGCGGCCTCATAGACAACAACTTCTAGCTATACGCGTTCTATCTACTCAACGTTAAATTAATAAATAAAATATAACTTACACTGCGTAATTTAGTGAAAAGCAAGCGAATCATGCCCAAGTGCTACCCGCATTATTGAAATCTGAGGCAAACTGAAGGAACTGAATTGCACGTAGATAACACATTTTTGGATGTGTGGCTCCAATATCAAGCCAGTTTTGACATACCTATGTAAGGTTTAAATATTCCAGCGGTAATAAGAAATAATATCGTTAGAGCCGTTATTCAAACGGTTTACGCATTAAAGCAGCCTGTTTCCACCAAAGTGCACTGTGCCTACTTGCCTAGTACCTACTCGTACCTACTGTTATCTAAAATTCTTTCCTTCCTTCACTTTTGTCTTATTAGCATTTTCCATGCTTCCACTAAATATAGAAAGAATCGTTTTTTATGCAGAACAGACATGAGTTTTTACAATTATTTAGGTATTCCTAGACATATTTCGTGATAGCATTCAATACAAGCAATAAAAACTAAACTGATAAAATTCCTCATGGATTCAAGTGTAAGCGAGGGTTACTAGAGTTTATATTTCTTAATTTATTAACTACCTTGTACCTGTAGGTATATATATATATATATATGATATTAGTGTGCGATAGGTAACTGTGCGTAATGTACCTAAGTAGGTACGCTAAGTGTAAGTGTGGCTATAGAATTCTTTGAATACGTTTATTTCTATGAGGGAGAATCTTTTTACTATTGCGTATATGAATATGTCGCGCTGTCGGATTTCCATGTATTCACCTTGTGTACCGCTGACGCACGTATGTAGGTCAGGTCAAGTTTAATAAAATTTATACCATTCTAATAAATTGGAAAAGAGTATGCGTTTGTTTTGCATCGTTCGATCGTGAAAACAGAACAAAGTCTCTTCTAATTCGAATTCTGAGATGATTCAAATTTCATTGCCAATGCTCTTGGTACGGGGGACGATTAGTAAAAAAATAATGAGTGTAGTGGTAAATAGTACCTTGCAATGCGTGAGCTTGTGTTCGGCCAGCACGGCGGCGGAGGGCAGGATCTCGTCGCAGATGAGGCACTTGTGTCGCGCGGCGGCGGCGCCCGAGTGCGCGCGCGTGTGCGCCTCGAGCTCGGCGCGGCTGCGCGTGCGCTCGCCGCAGTACGCGCACTGCAGCGCCACGGCGCCGTTCTTGCGGCGCCGCTCGTCGCCCGCGCCGGCGACCAAGGTAGCTTCGCCGGTGAGGCACGGCGAGCACGCGCCCTCTGCGCCGTCGGCCGAGTTGTTGTTCTCTACTCGCTTGGCGCGCGCGCTTTCGCCGTTCACACCCTGCAACGATTGAAACGTTATTAGAGGTTGCAATGAAGACCTAACTTAAACAAAAGCGATCACTTGTGTCTATTATTATTTGACCGTAGGTATCTAAATCACGGATGAAATCACGTACCTACTCGTTACTAACAAGTTTCGTGAGAGAGTGATGATCGTGTGCATTATGTGATCGTGAAGACCAAGAAGAATTGCTGCGGCAAAGTTTCTTATGAACTCGTTAAGCTTCAGCAGATTTCTGATCTTGTGCTCTGTTTAGCCCGTTACAGACGAGATGCATTTCAGCTGCTTTTGCAGTCAAATCAAATCAAAATCAAATCATTTATTGCACTCATGTTAGTATACAGTTCTTAAATTATATATTACAGTTCTACATGAACCCTGTAAGGGCACAGCAATGAAATAAACAATAATTAAAATAATAATAATAATAACCGGCACATAATTTTCACACCTCTTACACAAACTTAAGAAATATAAAAAAAAAATTGCGACAAAATATTAAAGATATTAAACAATACTATTAAAAGTTAATATTTCACATCATATAAATTAAATTAAAAAACAAAAAATTAAATTTAAGTTAAGAATGTCACAATAATCAATTAATAATAATTCATAATATCAATCCGTTACAATGACCTACAATTTAGTCCACTCCTCAAACTGATCATTAAAAAAATCGTCTAATGTATAATAAGCTTTCTGCATGAGGTATAATTTTATTGTATTTTTAAATATTTTGTAATTTTCAATGTCTTTAATAGTATTGGGGATTTTATTATAAATTTTTATTGACATGCCATAAGGGCTTGAATGGATCATTTCCAGCGCTGAATTAGGCGTAGCTAGTTTGTTTCTGGGTCGTAAGTTTTGAGGGCGGGAATATTGCGGGAAAAGATTGTAATTATTTTTGACAAATAAACATACTTCTAAAATATACATAGACACTAAAGTCAGAATTTTTAACTTTTTAAAATGTGGTTTACAGCTTACCATGGGATCTATATTAACAAGTATACTAATGCAACGCTTCTGTAATCTAAAGAGATGAATAATATTCGTACTATTACCCCACAACACAATACCGTATTGTAGCCAGGCGTGTGCGTAAGCATAGTAAGCGCTCGTTGCTATTTTCATGTCCGTGCATTTTTTCAGATTATACAGTGCATAAGTGAACCTGCTTAATTTATTCTTTATTTTATTTATGTGATCTTTCCAGTTTAGTGCCGAGTCAATGCTAATACCTAAAAATGTAGTTGATGTGACTGATTCTAATTTCGTGTTAAGGTAAGAGTAGCTAATATGTATAGTCCGTTAGTCAAAAGCACAGTTTGAAAAACTGATTGCAAACTTGCTGCACGGTTTTAGTGCAGTGTACAACTGCTTTAATACTGCAGTATACAGAGTGCAGTCTTCAAAACTGCACGCCTACTGCAAGCGGATTGTGCCGAGGCTCGTCGGTGCTGGTCGTCTCGCGACAGCTACTGACCTGGTGCGACACGGCGTGGTGCGCCTGCATGTGCCGCTCGAGCAGGTACTGCACGGCGAAGGACTCCTGGCAGCCGGGCGCGGGACAGCGGTAGGCGTGCAGCTGCGCGTGCTGGCGCAGCGCGCGCGCGCCCGGCAGCACGGCGCCGCACGCGCAGCGCGACGCGTGGCGCGCGCGCACGTGCGCCGCGCCCTCCGCCTCCGAGCGCAGCGCGCCGCCCGCCGCGCCGCACGAGCGGCACACCCACACCTTGCTCTCGCCGCTGTGCGCCACCGCGAAGTGCACCTGCGAATAACAACATGCTTGTATGAGAAAAAAACATTTGCAAGAGAGGCGAGAGTAAACTGCAGAAAAGCGCCCAGAACGCGGCCTGATGGTCCGTCCTGAAGCATACAGAAAAGACTGAAGGTAGGTACTCAATTGAAACCGCGTGGGATACCTACAGTATTTGATATTAGAATGCTGTAGGTTGTATGATGGTGGTGCTTTTCAAATGCCATGACCAAATAATGGAAATCAGTGCTCATTGGAGACCAGGTTTTATTAATAAGGTCCGAATACAATTTAATGAGCGTGACGTGACCGTTTCGAAGCATGATACAGTATATAATGCGTAGGTCTACTTTCTCTACTCTACCCCTACAATAGAAATAGAAATTTGAATGCTTACCTGAATTGCTACTTTCGAGTCGAAGATCTCCTTGCAGAGCGAACATCGGTAGAGGTGATGAGCGTGCAGATCCAGTAGATGCTTCTGCAGATCATCCGGCGTGGGGAAGCTCCGCGCGCAGCTGTGGCAGGTGTACTCGCAGGACACCGCCAGGTAGTGCGCGGCGAGGTGTCGCTCTGAGGCCGCCGCATCCACGAACGACGCCCCGCAGTGAGGACAAGGCGTAGGGCTGGACCGATTCAACTCTCCACCCTCCTCGAGATGACCCTTCAAATGGGCACGGAAAGCTTCAAAATCCGGAAGAGCCGCATCGCATTGATTGCAGAGAAGCGTTCCGGGCGACAAAGCTAACTGTGGCGTTGCAGAGTCCGAGCGGCGTCGCTTGACCGGTGGTTCGTCGGGCGCTCTTCTGCTGAGATCGGTCGGGGCGGGCTGGTCAACGCTTTGGTCGACAGGGGTTTCTCCATTCAGCAACGCTGAGTGAGCGGCTCGGACGTGCAATTGCAATTGTTCCATGCTCGTGAAGGTATCACGTGTGCAGTATATGCAAGCGAGGAGAGTGGGCGGCGGTTGAGAGGCGACGCGCCGCGGAGGCGTGAGTGCCGCCGCGTCCACGCCGTGGGCGCTCGTCATGTGAGCCTGTAACCAGACAAACACATCAATTAATCGTTACGTAATAGACAGATATGTTAGTGACAAAAACATTGGAGACAATGCCGCCATCGAGTTACATTTAGTCGATTAATGATCGTCAACTTCTCTAAATGTCCGCATAGCTCAAGCACCTTAGCGTCCGACCCGTTCGGCCTCGTTGCAGCGTTAGGCAGCCCTTTAAAAAAATGATATCAGGTGCAATACTGCGAGTGAATAAGGCACATCGTCAATAGTGAACTGGCACTGACCTGCAAGAGATCAGTCCTGCGGAAGGCGTCCCCGCAGCGCGGACAGCGCAGCGCGCGCCGGCGGTCGGTCTCGCGGCCCTCGCGGTCGCGCTTGTGGCCCTGCATGTGTGACGTCAGCGCCGCCGCGGTGTTGTAGCCGCGGTTGCACACGGTGCATTGGAACGGCTTCTGGATGTCGTGCGTCTTCATGTGGATCTTTAGGTGGTCGCTGGAATAGATTGTTGTGTGAGAAACAGCAAACAATTATGTTACGTTTATACATTTGTCAAAGGAATATAAGTATATCTTTGACGTCGACGTACATGTTCAGGAGTCTATTCCGTCTGTCAAGCGGAAAGAGCCGAATGCTTTTGATATTGGTATGCGATAAACGCAACAGTCATAGTTGTAAGTATGTTGTTATACCTTCTTTAATTAGTATTTATTTCGATTACGAAATATTAAGGAATTGCGACTCCTTGATTGCTTTATGTTGTTACAAATTATTACCGCTGCTAATTACCTATGTCATGTCGTGAGCGAGTCTAGCAATAAATTCTTATTTTGTCTATGCTTTGCCACAGCTCAATAATTAAGGACTTTTAGGAATAGTCCTTATACAAAACGACTACGCGATAGGTTTTAGCTACCTATTGGACTTGAATAGGTGTCCTAACTCACAATCGCGCGACGCGGTCATTGTCGATTAGGACACCTATTAGGATATTGATTCCAAATCCAATATATGTATGATCGCGCGTTCGCGCGAGTAGAATTCGATAATCACTTACTTAAGCCCGGTTTAGTCGAAGCCAGTGCTGGCTTGTTATTGTACGTAAAGCACTGGCTGCCAGCACCGGCGGGAATAGAGCGCTGGCCTATTTTTCAAGCCAGTGAGCCAGCAGTTAGCTTCGTCTAAACCTAGCTTTAGCCGCGTTGTATTAAGTTAGGACGATCCCTTAAGAACACAAGTTAGAATTAGTAAGCTTTTACAATGTGTTTTTTGCAAATTACGTTAAATGGTAATTTATTGGCTATCATTTTATACCTAAGCCAATTAAGGCTTAACGTGATTGCTATCAGTAGTTAGCATACCAAACTTTCAACAGAAAGATTAATTTTTATGGGCCTCAAACATTCCAAAATTACACCCACAAAAAATGTAAATGTCTGTTCGAAAACATCCACGCGAGATAAAGTCGTCTTTTATGTGACCACAGATGATAATTTGTCATATGAGACATAAGTGCCCACATAAAGCACGGACCAAACAGAACTAACAAAGAGGCTTTTCACGCAAACTACAGAATAGAGGCGTTCGCCCAAACACCTCCGCTAATGGCCGGGCTCGTCGTGCCAGTTTAGGTACGGGCCATTATTTCATTTTTGTGAGACCCTCGACACCATTTGTCAGCGCATCATCTCTTTTCACTCGACGGCGGTTCGTTGGGCCGACAAATTGCGTGGAATTAGTCACGTGACCGCGGCGAGGTGACGAAAAAGGTGACGCATCGCCGTGGCCGAGGAGCGAGCTTTGTGTCGCGGTGATCAATCTTAGAGGCCCATTGTCGCACCTCTGTCCTCTTACCGTTGCCTTGTGCCTCACTGCTAGCACCAACTTCAATAGGCTTTGACTTTAAGGATTTTGTATTCATTTACCTACTGACTTCGAGGCCATTCTTATCCATAAATACTTATAAGAATCTAATTGCTCTCCCATTTGGACTGTTGTTCCTTGGCTTTTATAGAATTAGAAAGAAACTTTTGCCATAACATAACGCAAATGCTTTTTTTTATAGATTTGTTTACTGTGTTACGATACTATAAGAACGGGTGCCTCGGCCCTCCCAACCCAAATTAAGATAATGCCGCTATCGCTTGATGTCATTGTGCGCGTGTCGACTAGAGATGCCATATCGTAGGAACCGTGAACGGTGTGTAATTAAAATAATATGGCAAACTAGCTTCTGGCCGGACTTCATTCGCGTATAAATTACTTAATTAATTTACATGTTATTTTAATTTCCTGGAATCACTGGAATCTTTCATCGTTCGGCTCAGAGTAGGTAGGTACCAAATTTATTTTATAATTTCGCGTTTTAATACTAAGCTAAGCTTTATTACCAGAAAGTTCCATCTAAAATAGTTCGATCGAAAGTATTACACATCAAGATATCGTATTTAAGCTACGAGTAACTTGAGGCGCTTTTCCACTGGTCGTTAAGTCCGTCCATATACTTCCTGCATATGGGTGCTTCCCGCCGACGGATTATCGTCACCAGTCGATAGCACAGTCCCTCAGTGTAATCCATCGGCCAATTAAAAAGGTGCGAGAGCGTGCTTCGAGAGGGTAGGTACATACATCCAAAAGAACTAAAGTCGACAAGTGAAAATGGCTCCCCGAAAGCGGACCCTGGCATGCGTTTTGGAAATTTCCCGCACCCCGCATGAGGGCGCTATCGAATGACCAATGAATATGTCTTTACGTGTTTATCTATCCAAATATCATAAACACTCCATGATGCGTTCAAGAACCGCACATTATGATCACCATAAAAATAGGCTGTTTTGTTAGAACAAATTTCTTATCTGTGAAAATGTTATTATTGCTAAATAATAACATCGATTTCGATACTATTATTTCATTCCAATTTCGAACGTCTCTGAAAAACAAATAAATTTGATTTAACCTCTATTCTAATATCAGTCAAAAGCCGGTCATAATATGCGCCTCCTGAATGCATCATGGAGGCTCATGATATGTGGATATATTAAGTAGAGTATGTAACTGTACATAATTACTATAATTAGTCATTAAAACACTCGTGTGATGTTATTATGTCGGCTCGTTTCGTAAACCCACAGTCGTTTTTAATGCCCTTTGTTAATGAAGACGAAAGGTTGTTCCGTGAATCGATATTTATTATATTAAACCATTATAAACACACAATAATATAAATTACTTGACATTGCTATTTTACCGACTAGACAGCGATAGTCATAATTTATCTCATAAAGAAAACTGTTAGCAGCCAATATAAATCTACATAAGGTATACAACCTTAACACGCCTCCTTAGATTTATATGGCAACACTTATCTGCAATATTAAATTAACAAAGAAAAACATTTCAAGCATGGCAATATCATATCAAACTATATTCAACATTTGTCTGAATTTGAAGAATTTAATGTTTCCTAACGACTTTGTAAGAATGTCTGCAACATTATCTTCCGAATCTACTTTTACTATATCAATGGTTCCATTCTTAACATTCTCATGGACATAGTGATAATGCACTTCAATGTGCTTCGAATTCTTTGTGAAATTACCATACTTAGCAATAGCTATAGCTCCTGAATTATCTTCATAAATATTTACAGGTTTGTCGAACGCTATAAAAACATCATCAATAATACTACGCAATAAGCTTATTTCAGTTACAGCTTCTGACAACGCAATGTATTCAGCAAAAGTGGAAGATTTCGTTACACTGCATTGTTTCTTTGACTTCCAATACACGGCGTTACCAAATAATCTAATCACAAAACCAGAGGTAGACTTCCGGTCTACAATATCTCCTGCCCAATCGGCATCAACATAACAATCCATAATATTCGCCTTTAAATTCTGGTAATATGTTAGCTTAAGGCTTTTTGTCAAATACAAGTATTTTAAAACACGTAATGCATATTTGTAATGAATCTCATCATAGCAGTTTTGAAATCTGCTCAAGTAGTTGACACAAAAGGCAATGTCTGGCCGAGTACCAGAACTTACGTATAGCAAAGCTCCTATCAAATTTCTGTATTTAATATCCTCATTTAATTCGCGTTTCTCAAGTTTGACATTAATCTCCATGGGTGTTTTGTACAGTTTTGAATTCTCAATTTTATATTTTTTGGCTAACGACTCTATGTATTTTTCCTGGCTCAAAGTCAAAATATTTGCTTTTGCATAATCATACTCAACATCAATACCTATATAGTTTTTAACTTTGCCCATGTCCTTCATTTTAAAATAATTGCTCAGTTTACTTTTAATTGTAAGAACTGTTTGTTCATCCTTGCATGCAATCAATAAGTCGTCGACGTATACTAATATATAAATCGTTTGGTTATTATCATTTTTGACATAAAGACAATAATCATATTTACTTCTCCTAAAGCCAATAGTTGTCACAAAATTGTTAAAACATTCGTACCATGCACGTGGGCTTTCCTTTAAGCCGTATAAAGATTTGTATAGTTTATACACTTTGTCAGTACCATCTTGATAACCAAGTGGCTGTTTAACATACACTTCCGATAACACTTTGCCGTTCAAAAATGCAGTCTCTACATCCATTTGATGTACGTTTAAGTTAAATTGACAACAGTACGATAGAAGTAATTTCAAAGTTTGCATCCTAGCAACAGGTGAATACGTATCATCAACATTGTCGGTTTGTTGGTAACCTCTTACCACTAACCTGGCTTTATAAAGTTCGGTAGATTTCTTCTTGTAAACCCATTTTACATCTAGTACCTTTTTCTCCTGAGGTGCAGTTACCAGTGTCCAAGTATCATTTTTCACCAAGCTGTTCATCTCACGATCCATAGCCTCTTTCCATCGTTCAGCCTCATCACATGTAGTCGCCTCCTGAAAAGTATCTGGAATCATCGCATCACAATAGTTAACAGTTATACAGTAGTAGCCAAATTCTTCGTCAAAACGGACTGGTGCTTTAGTTTGTCTCGCTGACTTTCTTTGCTCATTATTAATTTCATCTTCATCTCCTTTATCATTAATATCTTCCGTTTGAATCTCGTCTATCGTGTCTTCCCATTTTTCTTCATCTTTTTTGTTTTCTACTTCGTTGTCATCAAAACCAATAAGCTTTACATCTTCTTCAATTATGTCAACGTGTCTTGCCACGACTACTCTGTTATTAATTAGCACTCTGTATCCAACATCTGTATATCCCAGTAAAATTCCCATTTCTGCTTTTTTGTCCCATTTTGATACTCTCCTTTCTTCGGGTACTCTCACATAAACTTTACTGCCATACATTCTCAAATATTTTGCAGTTGGTTTCTCATCAAAGAATATCTCATACGGCGTCTTTTTTTCTGGTGTACTTGTCATAATCCGATTTTTTAAATAAGCTGCTGTCTTAATCGCTTCTGGCCAATATCGCCTATCAACTTTTGCTTCCGCCATAAGACATCGTGCCATATCCATTATTGATCTGTTGTATCTTTCTGCTTTACCGTTTAGTTCATGAACGTATGCGGGGCAAGGCTTTATCATTATTCCCTTCTCTCTGGCGAAGTTAAAAATTCTACCGTTTATATACTCTTTTCCATTGTCGCATCTTAATTCTTTAATCATTCTTCCTGTCATGTTGTGTACTCCATTTACATATTCTACGAAGCATTCATAAACTTGTTCTTTTGAGTTGATACAATATACTCTCGCTAAATTGCTGTAATCGTCTATAAACGTTAGAAAATATTTTTCTCCTTGATATCCCGTAGTTCTGTGTGGTCCATTTACATCAGTGTGTACGATATCTAATATATCTTTCGCTCTTGTCCTGTTGTTGTTAAATGGCAAGTTGTGCATTTTATTTTCAACGCAGATAGCACATTTCATAAAATCCGTTTCTATTTGCTTTGGCATTCCTTCTAATACTTGATTTTTGCACATCATATCAATACAATTGAAGTTTATATGTCCAAAAGTCCGGTGAAGCTTTTCTTTCATCGTCATTTCACTATGTACTGTATTTACGCCTATTTCTTTACAGACAAAACTGGTTATTTTATACAATCTCTCATCCTTCTTTGCAATTGCTATCAATTCTCTATTCATGTTATATATCTTCGTTGTGTGTCCTTTGGAAATTATTGTATGACTGTCAGTAATCTTCGAATAGCTTAATAAGTTAGCTTTCATCTCTTTCACATAAAATACATTGTCTATTATCACTTTATTTCTGTTCGCATAAACAGGAAAGTACGTTGTAATACTGCCAACCTTTGTGGCTTTCAATATTCTTCCATCTCCAACCTTTACTTTTATCGGTTCTTTCAATGTCACAAATTTGTCGAAATATTCGTCGGTATTTATAATGTGATCCGTGCATCCGCTGTCTAGAAGCCAATTTATCTGTCCTGACTTTATTGGAACATCTTCCTTAGCCATAGTCGAGTTGTTAACAATCGATGTGTGAAAGCTCTTTTTGTAAAAATCCGTGTTATAATAACTTCCTCTGCCTCTATTCTGTCCATAATTGTAGTGGCCTCGTCCATGACCACGAGTTCGACCATAATGTCCGCGTCCACGACCACGGTTACCGTGCCAGCAATCTCTTTGTATATGTCCGAATTTTCCGCAAGTGAAACATTCAGGTTTATTCTCAGACTCTACTTTAAATGCATTCGATCGGTCAGGAATTTCTTCGTTTACTTTTTGTATATTTTTCATTTTTATTTTGCTTTTTAAATATTCGACGGTTTTTTCTTTTTCCGGTAAAACGTCTATTAAATCGCCTATATGGCTGTAATTTCCCGGCAATGCTTTTAACATATAGTTCAATTTCTCGTTTTCTGATACCATGGCGCCGGCTTTTTTCAAATCGTTGACACATCGTTCAAAATCGTCGAAGAAAATATTAATGTCGGAATATTTCGCAAGCTTTATATTTTCTAAATTGCTTCTGCATACAATTTGCAACGCGGTTGATTGTTTCAAATACATTTCGTCGAATTTTAACATTATTTTATATGCTGACTCTACTTCGCTAATGTATTCCAGCTGTTGGTTCGTGATCGCACTATATATATAGTTTGTAGCCTCAATATCCATGTTTTCCCAATTTGCCGCATCATCTTTATCGCCTTTTAATCGTATCACAACTTCTTTACATTTTTTAAATTGTAAAAATTTCAATATGCGAGTTTTCCAGTTCGCATAATCCGTCCCGTCAAAAATTGGTATTACAATATTATTACTCATTTTTACGACTTACATGTATTTCAATATTTAATTCATGTTTCCCGCTCTGCTGCCATGTTAATGAAGACGAAAGGTTGTTCCGTGAATCGATATTTATTATATTAAACCATTATAAACACACAATAATATAAATTACTTGACATTGCTATTTTACCGACTAGACAGCGATAGTCATAATTTATCTCATAAAGAAAACTGTTAGCAGCCAATATAAATCTACATAAGGTATACAACCTTAACACCCTTCATTATGTACAGTCACATAATAGTACATTACTTACCTAGGGCGGTTAAACAAAGAATGTCTCAGATCGCAGGTATTTGACGCCCGAGCCGAAGGCAAGGGCGATAAATATGCGCTCTGAGGCTTTCTTTATTACCGCCCGTGGTAAGTACAAAATTTTACGTCTCTATCTGGCCAGGAAGTGGGGTTTTCCGCACGCATAGCGTGCGGTAATTCCTACTTTATGGCCAGGTATGACGTAAACTACTATTATATTATAAGTACATATAATGGGAACACCCATGCAACAATGTGTTACCTCCTGGAGAAGGCGGACTCGCAGTGCGGGCAGCGGTACTTGCGGTCGCCGGTGTGCAGCTTGACGTGCCGGTCGCGGGAGCGCTTGTGCTTGAAGTGCCGGGAACAGAACTCGCAGCGGAACGGCATCTGGTCCGAGTGCGTCTGGAAGAGTAAACCTCAGTCAATATTGAATGGATCCATTGATTCGTAGACAAACAAACAACTAATGCGACTATGACACCCAAACTGACACGCGTTGTTTTCGCAGAAACTAATTCGATTGCAAAGAATATCGAACATCTAAAATACCAGTGGAATGCATTGACAGCGTAGCGGTCGCATTGGGCTCGGTACGGTTTGTTGATGCTATGTTAAATGATAGGTAGGTAATGTTATTATGTCAAAGTGATCCTTTGGGTTCAATTTGTATTGAATTTCCATACAAAGTGTATAAGTGAAAAACTTAAGTAGACCCTCTTGCATATATCATCTGCAATATCAGCTTGCATGTTGTGGACTGTTCAAATAGGCATTTGTTTCATTTATGTAACATATTTTTCTTTTTCGCTTATTGGGATAGCCGTAGCTACTAGGACAAGATAACGTACGATAGCGAATACTAAATAAATTTGTGATGTAGTGGATTAGCCATTTTTATTTTCAGTATTAGCATTTCAAGATATAGGTATGGTGTAGATAAGTAAGTACTTATGTCTAATAGGTATCTCAACGAATTCATCTAGAAAAGGTTTTTCAAAAGACCCAACAGCTTTTTTTCTACATAATAACTAGTAAGTATAGCCTATGTCACTCCTATGATTATGAGGAATCCAACGATACCTGCCAAAATCCATCAAGCTGTTTGGATTTTATCCCGTGAAATAGAATTTTCTTGTGCACTTACATACATACATATAACTCGTCGGAAATATCTGCGAACCTCGCTTCGCCAAATCCCAAGCTGTCAGATTTTTCTGGTGGTCACCTTGCCGACCTCTATAAGACCCAATCAAAATCTCACCCCCACCATGTCTCCTTCCCGGAGATCAATTCTATCAGGAGAAATCAGTCGTACGTATTGCAGCTTTATAGTATGCTCAAGCCAGCGGCGCTACCACGAACTTCGAATCTCGAACTTCGTATATCTCCGTTTCGGTCGCTCGAGTACCATAAACCATATGTGTGATAGAGACGGAAATATACGAAGTTCGAGATTCGAAGTTCGTGGTAGCGCCGCAGGTTCGCACATATTTCCGACGAGTAGTACCTACATAATAACATATATACATACATATACCTACGCTCTTAATACATAACCCTCCTTCTGGGGCAGTCCGGTAAAAATAGATAAGAGCGCGGTCTGTAAAATTATTTCAAGCGAAACTAAATAAGTATGAAATCGAAATCTCATTTAAGAAAATATAATATCAACCGTATGAAAAACCTTCATTTGCTACGTGTAAGAGTAACCATTTAAATGTGTAGTCATACGATGATTAAGATGAAATAACTGCGGGTGCTTTGCCCATAAAAAGTCGTGAGAACCGACCCAAGATGACTTGGCTGCCTCAGCGAAGCTCACCCGTGCCGGCATTTTATTTATAACAATTGGTGCAGGCTAAAAAACGATACTGGGATTGTGTGGTACTTTCGAATCAGATATCAACATTGAGAAACGAAGTCGATAACCATTCGTTCCCTCATACAACCGACTCCCTGCATCCAGGCTGAGTCCGCAAAATTTCATAAAATTTTATATCTTTACCTACTAGCTATAGTGTCAAACTCGCTAGACTCATATTTCGTGCATATATATATATATATATATATATGTGCGTAAGTAGAGGCACAATTTACTTTTGCTAATTAGTTAATTAATTATTGAGCTAAGATGGAGCAGTCGTATTCATCCTGGAATTTGAATTCCTATTGAATACCCACATGGTTCGTAAAACCCTAAGCACGCTACGGTAATCACGATAGGTAGGTCGCCTAGTGCCTGCAATACGGCCACAACTCAAAATTAAAACACATTTGAGATGTGGCTCTATTGCACAGTGCAATACGGACACATCTCAAATGTGTTTTAATTTTGAGTTGTGGCCGTATTGCAGGCACTAGGCGAGGTATAGGTTAACGTCCCTATGCGTCGATAATCTTTATTTAATTACCTACTCTGAATATGAATCAAAATTTATTATTACTCCAAAAGAAGGCAAAAAAATATGCCTAGTGACAAAAACCCCATTCAGATACACTGACAATCGTTTTATATGAAGGTGCGTTATGTTATGCGGAAAAGGGACAGAATATACCTCCTCTTAAAACTTTGAACACTTAGGTATAACTTATTGATTATTTAACGTGCTTTACTTTTTGCTCCATTTGACAATATTATTAATCCGGTTACCTATCATAAACTCTAAAATGGTTATTCCGATTATTAAAATCCCGAAAACGTTTCGCTTTATTTTAGTTGGCCGAAATTTTGTTTGCCCGAAATTACATTTCCCAAATTATTATTTTCCCAATTCTCAGTTCGTTGCAATTTTGATTCGCTCATGATTCGACTAGACACTTATTAAAATTCCGAAGTATCACATTTGTCAACTAGGTTTAGGTGCCGAAAAGTATTAAGTCCGAAATATTATTATCCCGCTACACCAATATATCGAAAGTGTAGTATGTCAAATTCCGTTTCCTAACGCACGGACATTATTTTAACCTAACCTAAAACCTAACCTAACCGACAGCGTGTCGACGTCACCCCTCTTCGCGGGGTGCCTATTTCCGCTCTAAGGGATACAAGATAACCATAACCTAACTTACCATAAATACAATTGTTACGAATTATATTAGGGAAAATGAGATTTAGTTCTTACGTAGCATCGGAATAATAATGAACAGGTGGTTAACAAATCGGTTGTCAAATAATAATGTTGGCAATCGTTCTTCTGGTTATTGAGTCTCGGGAAAACGTTAATGTGGGAAAACAAACCAGCGGAATTTCAAGTAAACAAAGTATATGGGTTATAAGAATTCGGTAAACCGTTTTCGGACAAGTGAAAATCGGACAAGTGTTTTTCGAAACATCGATAGGTTAATCCTTTATTTTGTTTGGTGCCTACACCCCTATTAGCTGAATTAAAAAATGTTATAAAATCATCATTAATTAATAGAAGAAGTCTAAAGTCATTCGATACTGAATCGCTACCATGATTGTGCGCGTGAACAATCGATACGGAACCGATAACATTCCCGGGGATCCGGCGCGGGAGTCGCTCGATACACATCGGTAAGCCACACCGGAACATCTTTATTGGGCGACCCATGACTACGCTAAATTATAATTTACTACGTAACGGAGCACAATTAAATAAATATCAATAACATAGACTATGGTAGTAAGAAAGAATAGTTATCGAGTTCGATTTTTATACGGATGTTTTAAAAGCATAATTTAGGTACGTTATTGAAGCAGATAATATTCATAAAATTATGATACAATTTGCTTCAGACAGATTTGAATCGGATCATGATATTGTAAGAACAACATTTCGTAGGTACCTACCTAAATCATACTAGGTACTTACATAATTACTCTAAGTATTCTCATATAAGTAATTTGATTGAGTCGATCAATTTTGATTCAAGGCAGTACCTACCGTGTTTCGTGTAAGAACACACGTTACACACGGTACCTACGTATCACACATCACTTTATGTGGTAATACCCATGTACAGTCCAGGGTACGGTAGGTAAGGGTACGAAGGGCAGGGTAGGGTATATACGTAAATAAATAAGGACATAAATATCTGTACACGCCTTTATGACATTGGCAATATAGTCCTGTACAGATATTTATGTCCTTATTTTTGTACAGTATATTAATACCCCTGACTGTACCAATATCTGACATGGTTATCCTACGTTACGTTATCAAAAACATAGCCTATACTTAGGTACCAATATAAGTTTTGTTATAAGTATCGTATATTGTCATAATATTACCAAATATATTTGTTTATTTTAGGTGGGAAACCAGGTACCAGAAGTGGTTGTTTAATTTGGTGTACGTGTAGAAATGAACATTTTCACGTTCAAAGGATTATTCATAAGTCCATAATGAAGATGCAAATGTAGCACTTATGAATCTTCACTGGCAGACACATAATGGGAGCCATCGGCCTTCGCACCAACGTGAACTCAAGCCAGCGGTGCCCGACTCCACCACAATACACTCCCAAACTATGACAGGCACTTCACGCTTTTACTAATTGACCACCTCGACGGCACTCTTCCAGTATCATGCTAAACACGCGTTCAGAATGATTGACTTCTATTCTGTTACGCCGCTCTTAAGCAATGGAGCGTTTTTCTCTTAAACAAACTGTTGGTATTTCAAAATCGAATTTGGAACGAATCAATAATGTCAGGCCGCGCATTTTGAGCACTGCCGATTCGTTTCGATATGTTGTTTTTATTTAAATAGGTACAACAACATAAGTGATAACGCATATAGGCCAATCAAATTGGAATTTTTCGAAGAATTAATTCCCATAAAGCTGGAAATCGTTTTAATACCTTTATTGGGTCCTAAATACGTGTAATCTGAGTTTGCCCAATCCCAGGAGGTGTGTATGAATTTTTGCTCTTTTTTCATGTAGGACAAAAACGGTACCTCGGACAGAAAATGTATTCTTTTCAATATTAAAGAGGGTCAAATTCTGCGTCGAATGAATATCTAAAACTTCAAATTCGGTTCAGTGGTATAGTCGAAATCAAAGGTTAGAAACTGGCAAAAATTTTGTCATATATTTTTTTAAACGACAAATGATTCCCAGTTTCTAGTATTTAGGTGCAAACTTCCATTTTGCGACTTTTCAAGACCAATATATTTTTCAAATAACCCATAGAATAAAAAATTTAGAAAAAAAATTCACATTATATACATTGACCTTTTTTTAATATTGAATAGAGTACATTTTCCGTCCGTCGTACTGTTTTTGTGCACATGCAAAAACTTAAAAAAGAGCAAAAAATTTCGCGGTTAGTGGGCTCCTAAAAGTTGGATTGGTGCAAACTCGGATTACATGCATTTAGGACCAAATGAAGTCATTAAAACGATTTCCAGCTATATAGCTATAAGGGAATTAATTCCTCAAAACATGTTTTGGATCTAATTTGCTTGGCCTAATAATAATTAATCTAAGTACATACATGCCAAATAAAAAATAATACTATATCAGCATCTCACGAACAGGTGCACAACAAATAAATAAGAGAGACCCTTCATGGAACCCAAACCCAAGGATACTAATAGGTCGCCAGAAATCGATAGGCAAGTATTGATCTTTTCGGAAGAAATCTGTTTGCCTAGAAGGGTTTGCGGTCTCGTGCTCCCTCAATTACCACAGGGCTGGGCGGCGGAACCATTAGCGCCACATCTCAATTCGTTAGCGCCGCCGGCAGGTAGACGCGAAACAAACTGTACCTCGCACGCACTTGATTATGAGTTATGATGCCAGCAATAATAGCTCTTGTTAGTGCTAAAGTGATATAAAGATAATAAGCACTGGGATACTTCAAATTAATTGTGAGGTGCTTAAGATGAGTGTTATGACCCCACTTGGTATAGTGGGGTTCTAAACCTACTAGCCGCGTTTAGAGTAGGATCGGAGGGGACAGTTTTGCCGTATACTTAGATAGGTTCGTCAAAGTATGGTGCGGTCGAATAATAGGTAGGCATTGTAAAAAACACAAGTTACTTACGGTATTCCTATTGCAATTTATATAAACCAACAGATTTTAAGAAGGTAACTTGCTCGTAGGTATAATTAGCGCTAAAATCATAAAAAATATATTTACCACGTTTAAAAAACTAGAGCTCTCATAAAGGATTGAAATAAGTAGAGAATTTTAGATGAATCTAACAGCAATTATGGACAAGTGTCCGGTCTAAGGACCTAAATTGAACTAAGCGGTAGCGCTTCCGCCGTCAACAAGAAAGTAACTTGTTCGTTCCATCGTTTGTGATATGACTGCACACAGTAGTATTAGTGTACGCCCCTTAAACATATTTAACTCCAGACAGTATACTTACTTAGTTCAACAAATCCAAATGCGTCCAGTATCGAAGCATATTTCAACACGAATGTGCAAAGGATAGGAAAGGTACCAATAAACGCAAACTACGTCTGCGCCACGATCTATGGGAAGCTATCGATCTAAATTTAATCATTAGCGGACACCATACATCAGGTAATCTAACTTCGGAGCTGGCTACATTTTAATTGGACCTACGTTAACTGTTAAAGTTTACACTATTTATGTAGTTAATAAATGGGTATTCGGTTTGAACCCTTTGGGCACCAATAACAGATATACAAGTATGTACTACCGTCAGTTCTTTTGTGCACTCCATCAAAAGCTTTCATTCATGCTCTCATGCTAAAAACTATTCATATTGACATTTGACGTTACCGTAACGTACCGTGTGATTAAAAGATTAATCGTATTCAGAACTCTTTGAACCTGGAGAGCTGGGGGAGACGAGGAGCATATTAATCATAAAATTGTGGAATTGTCTACACTATTTACATTTTATAGATTTAACAGCAATGTTTTATACAAGCACCTTTTTACCACAATTTTTAGGCTAAAAGAAAATTACCGATCTATATTTGTTAGGGTAGGAACATGATGTTTATATGCAAATGTGTACTTTTTCGGTTTATGTTCTGCGAATCACTTGTGTCTATTGTGATTATAGTTAGCGACCAGCAGCGAGTGACGCACGCGCCATAGGTATCTAGTAGATACTAGATAGATAGACTAGATAGACTAGATACTATCTACATACCTATTACCTACTCGACAGTTTACGCACTCACGTTCCAAGAACATATTAATGTAGGTACACTTTTTTGAAATACGTAACTATGTATTTTCTTTTTAATCACATAGTTGGTTTTGTATGAGAATTTGAAGAGGCTAAAATAAAGTATTATGGTTATACTTGTACACTAATATAATAGAGAGGTAAAGTATGTAAAATGTAAGTTTGTATGTAGGGGGGTTCTCTGGAACTAATCATCCAATTTCAAAAATTCTTCGCCAGTGTTATGCTTTATCCCGCGTGGCTCTGCGTTTTTCCGCACACCTAACGACATTTTGATCAAATGATTATTTCGCAATACTACGTTTAGATTTTAGAGAAATTAATAACCAATATTTTTCGAAAGAACCGCGTCAATATCATTTGTAGTTATGATTTATGAAGCAGAAGCTAACTTGAAGTTGAAGACCGAATCTTTTCAAGAATGATTTTGACATCTGAGTAGAAAGTCTAATGTTTAGATTAATAATGAAAAATTGAAGAATAAGACACTCTTTTTCAGATGAATTCGCCTCAGCGCTTCAAAAACCAACATTTTGTTACAATGTATTTTGAATATCTGCTAGACAAAAAGCTTTACACAAGACGACATTTTGCAAGATGCGAGATTATCAGTATCACCGAAGGATAAGATTTGCAGATCTCTTAATTGCAGTTAATTGTATAGGTACTGTACCTAGAATATCCCTAAACCCCTAGAGTCGCATGTCAGCGTGCGTGCGTCTCACCACAGTCCTCCGCAGTAGAAATGTTACATTCAGTAAGTACCAACGTACAGTGTGTGTATCATCTCATAGTATCACACATCTTTATAAATAGTTATATATTGTTGGCTCTTACATTTATTTCCTGCGTTAGCAAAAAAAAACACAACAGTATAAAAAGGTAGGTACAGTTTGCATGTGGAGGTAAGTAACCTGCGAAAAATTACCCGAGTCCGATTTAAAATAATCTTTTGCCAATGTTCAAAATTGATTTTTTGTCTCTGTATGCAGGGTAGACATATAAGCATGTATGTTGTATATTTATTACATGTGGGTGGACCCGAATAATTAGCCATAGGTAGGTACATCTTCTTGTTCTTATTTAAGAGCTAGGCTCTTGTCGGTGGAGTTATTTAAAACTTGTTCTACATTCTGCCTTTCTTTTTATTTCTCTAAATCTGATAGAAATCATTGAAAACAGGAGAGGAAAAATGATAGGACACGTGTTACGCCACGACGACTGGATGAAAACAATACGAGTAACAGAGGGAAAAATAGAACGGAAAAGAAAAATGGGAAGGCCGAGGATATCTTACATGGAGCCATAGGTACAGCCGGGGTAATTAAGTACCTAGTCTGAACGGTTAGTTTCTGCTTTTGAGGAGAGGTGGATATTGATATATACCTACTAAAAGAATCTCCAGCACTCTCTCGTTGGTAACCTTGTCTCTCCATGTGCTTTTAAGAATACTTCGAAGACAGCGCATGTGAAAGGTGTTTAGCCATGCATTATTCTTGATTAGCATACGACGTTCAGCATCACTGCCCTGCTGAAGCAGAGGCGTTTGCGGTGGCTTAGGCATGTGCAACGCATGGACAATTCTCGTTTGCCCAGGCAGATTATGCTGAGCCAAGTTGCATTCGAAATGCGCAATGTATAGGACGCCCCATGCTACGCTTCAAGGACTGCATGAAACGCGACATGATCGCATTTAACATCGACCGCAGCACTTGTGAAGTTGTGAAGATCTTGCTGGCAACCGCGATGAGTGGAGGAACACTATCGCAAAAGGCCGTGAAATCCACGATGATACCTGGTTCCAAGATCTAGCCCACAAACGCGCTAAGAGGCATAATCGTCAAGAGGTTGATACGGTCCCTCAATTTGCGTGCCCCAAATGTGGACGCAAATGTCGATCCCGGATTGGCATATATAGTCACAAGAGGCGTTGCCCCTCGCATACAGACGCTGCTTGAATCATCTGTCAAGATGCATAAGGCCTTATGATGATGATACAGGTGTGCATACTTTGAAATGTATACATCAAAACAAGTTGAGTAAATATACCTCATCATCATCATCATATCAGCCGAAAGACGTCCACTGCTGGACATAGGCCTCCCCCAAAGAGTTCCAAAGTGACCACAAGTGTTCCCCACAAGGTGGACTGATGACCTGGTAAAGGTCGCGGGAGTCCACTGGATGCGGGTGGCGCAGGACCGGTCACTTTGGAAATATACCTACTTAGATACTAATAAATTCTGATGTTTGCGGCCTATATAAAGATCTAGTCGACTTCTTTAGTACTGTCCGGAGCTCCCGAGCAATTACATCATTAATTAACCTCATTTATATGCCTAAAATATTAGTTAGGTCGATGAACCATTGAAGTTAGTTTAATGTACCTAACTTATGTTATAAAAAGTATTATAAGATCGCTGATCCTGCAACTAGTACCGTGGCACGACCGCAACGCATAAACATGACAGCGGCATGTTTACTCCCCGCGCTTAATTGGAGCAATCCAGCGCCGACAGAATTAATAAATCCAATCGTCCGCAAACGATAAATCGCGGCCACTAGCGCCCATGCCCGTGGCCCACGCGTCTGCGCTAACGTTATGTGATACCGGCCATTATCATTACTATACAGTGGGATTATACTTGGATTATTAGACCTACGCTACGTTGTCATTATTGTCAACACAATAATGACAACGTCATCATATCTGGAACAGTGGCGTAGCTAAGTGACCAAGGGCCCTTGGCCAAAAAAATACTGGACCCCTAAACTGTTTATTCCGAAGGTGGGAGAAGTTTTCCCTAGTTCAATAAGAGGTTTACTAATCAGGTTTTGGGCCCCCCCCCGAGCTTGGGGCTCCGGGGCACTGCCCCGCCTAGCCAAAGGGCTACGCCAGTGATTTGGAACTGCATTGGACTAATGTAGTTCTGGCCAATATCGCCATCACCACATACTCCGCATAGAAATACTTTGTCTACTAAGTAGGCTGGCTTTTCAGGCAGCACCAATAGTATTTTTCTCTACATGTCTCGTAGTCGCCGTGCAGGCATTTCTTAGTTTTCTTCATGTGTCTTATTCGTTAATCTTTTTTAGAGTTCCGTAGGTAGGTACTAAGTAAAAATAACCCTTCATTTAAACATCAATTGTTATTTTCTATGAAAAAATTATGATAACATCATCATCACCATATCAGCCGAAAGACGTCCACCGCTGGACATAGGCCTCCCCCAAAGAGTGCCAAAATGACCGGTCCTGCTCCACCCGCATCCAGCGGATTCCCGCGACCTTTACCAGGTCATAAGTCCATCTTGTGGGGGGCATTGCGCCTTTTATTTCATTTATTTATTCATAACATAAACAATACAACGATTGTGTTTGAAATTATAGAAAATACACGTTGAAAATAGTTTAGAATTAAATGTCAAATATTAATACAATTAACAGAGAAGAATGTAAACACGTCAAATGTGTATGTCAGAAATGTGTCGCTTAAATTCAAAATCGGTTAAATCCATTCGACCCTATCAGCAAATATCTACCTTATCACCTTTTCTTAATAGCAAAATCGTATGATTTGACAGATGGATTTACCCGGGTTTGAAATTAAGCGACTCAAATATGGATTAGGTAAGTTAACAACAATATTTGCATAATTAAACAATGTCAAAAATATAGTACACACAAAAAGTTATTTTATTTTTCCTGCTATAGATTGTCAAAAAATAAATAAAAATAATAATAACAAATAAAATTAGAAATATTAAATTCAGTTCACCTCTCAAGTGTCATAAACTCCTCTACTGTATATAGACACTGTTCTAGCAGGATTGTTTTAAGCTTTGTAACAAATATGTTAGTATTTGTTAGCAACTTCAGTTCTGAGGGCAACTTATTATACAGCACAATACCCTGATAGCTCTCAGCGCGTTTCACTACATAGAGCCGAGTAAAAACTGACTGTGGCAAATTTTTAAGTCTAGCCGTAAATCTCTTTCCTCAGACGATTCTATTTCATTTAGATGTTTAATCAGGTCTTTAAGTACTACTAGAATATATAGGCTGGGCACAGTAAGAATTCGAAACCTGACAAAGTACTCTTTACATGAAGTCCATTGAGGTACCTTCGCCATTATTCTTATTGCTCTTTTTTGCAATATAAAAGCTGATTGGACATTACACTTATTACTATTACCCCATAGCTTTATGCTATAACGTATTTTGGACTCAACTAGCGCATGGTACACCATTTTTAGTTGTTTTAGTCTTAGTTCATCTCTGAGACTTCTTAATGCGTAGCATGCTGAGGTGAGCGAGCTAGTCAACGAAGACAGTTCTTGTTTCCAACTCAACCGAGAATCTATATATGTACTCCAAGAAATTTTGGAGATTTGATCTATATTTGTACCTTCTAGATTTATTTGCAGTGAGTCTTTATTTCTTGCCGTTGTTCTGAAAAGCAGAGTCTTAGTTTTTTGGCAGTTTAATTTACTACTACTACTGAAGGATTCGAGTGCCTTATTTACTTACTCATTCAGTTCCAAAAGGTTGTCAGCAGAGACAACTGCATTTGTGTCATCCGCAAAAAAAACCAATGTGACACTGGGCAAGGTGTCATAAATGTAATTTATCATAATAATTATGATAAATTACATTTATGACACCTTGCCCAGTGTCACATTGGTTTTTTTTTGCGATGATATTATCATTGGTAAATATAATAAATAGAATTGGACCCAATATGGAGCCCTTCCGGTACGTGGTCGCCACTCGAGAACCATTCCGCCCCAACGGCCATCGGTTCTACGTGCAATGTGCCCCACCCACTGCCACTTAAGTTTAGCGATTCGGAGGGCTATATCGTTTACCTTGGTTCTGCTGCGGATAAAATAAATAAATATAAATATTACGGGACAATCTTACACAAATCAACCTAGGCCCACGGTAAGCTCAATAAGGATTGTGTTGTGGGTACTAGGCGATGATATATATAATAGATAAATACATATAGATACTTATATACATATATAACATCCATAACTCATGAACAAATATTCGTGATAAACACACAAATAAATGCCCTGACCGGGATTCGAACCCGGGACCTCCAGCATAGTAGGCAGAGTCACTACCCACTGGGCTACGGAGGCCGTTAAATATAGCCTCATTTCTGATGCGATCACGCAGAGAAACTCCCAACATAGCAACACACTGGTATATGATACAATACAACAATAAGGGGACCAAAAATTCAATGTCTAGTGTTCCTACTAGGTAATATAGAAATATTTTATAGTCATGAAGAGAGGTAGGGCACAGCGGAATGTCATCTCGCTCGTACGTGGAGCAGCCCAACTGGGGAAGTATCTCCACCTTACAGAAGACCGCAGCCATAATAGCACCACTGCTTTGTAGTGTTGCTATCTTGCTATATTATTGCATGCTATGAAGTATGTGGTGTTGTGTTCCTGGTGGTGAGTATATAAGGTCGCCAGAGCTCCCTAGGGTGCGCTGTGTTGGGAGTGAGGGACCAGCATGTCTCTATCTGCCAACACAGCGAATCCTCAAGTGAATAAAGGGTCGGCAACGCGCTTGTGATTCTTCTGGAGTCACAAGTGTCCATAGGCGACGGTACCAGCTTAACATCAGGCAGGCCGTAAACTTGTTTGCCACCGTCGTAGTATAAATAAAAAAGTCATGTTGTCGGAGCCGATAAAACTATATTGTGAGTCTTTTAAAGTAAACAATAATTTTGCACTATTTTATGAGACGAAATTACAATTATTAATTTTGCTAAACACTATAATTGTAATGTGATCGGGAAAAATGGAAGGAATGTGATTAACATATTATTATCGTATCCTACAGCGAATACAATTATTACAGTATAGAAAATCTTCTATACAATTGATTCACGCTGCGGCAAAGCAGGCGCGCACCTTGCGAAATTCATTTTCCATTGAGTTTCGTGCGAGCAGTCAATAAGCAGAGCGCCGGCCGCGCCGCGGGAGCCCGGCCCTGGGTGCACGGAGCCCTGCTGGCCGCCCCGTGCACTCGCCATAACACCACCTCTGTTTATGGTGATAAGACACGCGAATAACACCACGTTTTATTATTAACAGCACCGTGAGAGCGCGCGACGTTTATTTCCAAGTAAAGATCACCAAGAACGTTCCAAACAAGTTTGTTGATGGTCAATAAAAACCGTGGAATGGGTACTGGGCGGCTACTGAGTGGCTTTCACAGGTGTAACGACAGCGGCGGCGGTTCACACCGCGCGGGCGCGGGCGCCCCCGGGTCAGCACCACTGTCCGGTGCGGTGCGCCTACAATGTAGACAGCGCAGCGATAGGCATGTTAGACTACAGGTTTACTCTTGATGTGTATCATAATGGCCGTTTATTTTGATGTGTTTCACTAAAAGTTGTCGTCTAACGCGGTACCTAGGTACTAAGTTTTACAAGACAGTCAGAATCAGGTAGGTACCTACTTAGTCGGTATTAACTTTTATTTTCTTATCTGTCAACTTTTTCTAATTTAAATTATCGTTTTACACGGGTCTAACGCGATATTTATTTACCTTTATCTTGTTGGTAAACCATGTGAAAACAGCGACAGAGTTTATTAGAAGAAAAAGGGTAAGAAAGAGGTACAGTTTTTAAAAACATGCCCCACTATAATAAACCATGGTGGTTTGGTCGATTTACCCCTTTAAAATTATAGCTGTAAAGAGACAACCATGACATGAGATTTTTGTGAAACGCATATTGCTCATAGGTTTTAGGTATGCCATATGCGTAGATTAATTATTCCAAAGCGTTTCGTATCACGACCAGCACTCATCAATCAGACAGTAGCTCGGGGAAAGGATAGCCAGATAAATGCAAAGTAATACTGATCAACTTAATTGGTACGGGGTATCGCAATAAGACAACCAGGCTACGCCAGTGGCAGAGTGGGTGTGTGATGCCGTCGCGCGCACCACCGCAGGCACCGCCGTGCGCAGACTGCTTTATTACCGCGAGATTGCGCTCCGACTGATCAACCTCTATCAAATACAATACATATCAGACGTCTTAATTAACTCGGACGGCCGAGAACAGTTTCAAGCAATTCCTAACGCACTCTCCTTTACAGTTTTACGATTTCCCCGGAGGCGCGTCGAGCGCGAGACGAATGGCTGCGTGTGGACTGCCAATTGATTTATTTTTAATGAACGCCTTTCCCAAGCTGCGGTGCGATGATAAAGGTGTGGCGCGCAGGCTAGGGAGTTGTTATCGCGAGCCTATTTCCGGCCGTCACCGCTCTGTCGCGCGCGAGCCCGACGCGATCATCGCCCGATACATTTGTCGGCGACCACGGCTAAGATACAAGTTTGCGTCTGCGCATGCACTGATCCATATCAGCCGAGACGCAACGGCGACTGCAATTTCTTCTGATAATCTAATGAAATCCTTTAGCAATCAATAACGCTTTCCGATTTATTTGAAATTGCTATACCTAGTTAAATCATAGCAAGGTGTTATTTTTGTCGCGTTACGTGTTGTAGAGCGATCTGTATCCTGATGTAGGTGGATTGGGGAGCGGCGGCATGTAAAGTGACGTTTCTATTTGTCCTATCTCAGCTAGATCTGTCGCGGTGTGTGTTGTAATCGTAACGCAGCGAGATCGCGGGCGAGCGGCGCGCACAAAGGGACCGAGATGTACGGCCGGCGTAATGGCCCTCACGTCACAGACCTCAGCTCAGCTCGTTGCAAGGCGGCTGAGATACATATCTACGCACCGGCTCTGTAAATGGGCCGTTTTGGGTATCTACTTGCTAATGAAGCGCGGTGGCTGCATGGTGAAACTGGACTGTGAATTCATAGATATGACGGATTTAATGGCCGCATTGTTTAACCCGCCGCCCGGCCAGGTTTGTTATAGCGAAAGACACTAAGGATAAACCCGTTGGGCGGTTTTAAACTCCATCTCCATTGCGACACTGTATATGTGCATAACAGGTACCTATCATTTTTGCAATATCTGTCTTTATTTTATATCAATAGAACTCTATCAGCGACATCGATACAAATACATAAATGTACCAGTGTATAACCACCGTACAATAAATAAATCAATAGATTATTTATATATGCGTAAGCGTCTGATCTTCCAACCCCAACGGGAAACTAGACCTCCTTGCGAATGGCTTTGTCTAGTGACTTGGCAACTTGGCTGTAAGAAATTCAAAATGTGGCCTAACGACTTATCAACAGCTGCCTGCCATAAATAAAAACAGGGAGCTGCTGCTTAAGGCGCTATAGTATCATGGTCTTCTCTCCCTTTCGCTGAGCATAAGCGTGAGCGAGATGGAAATGCGTGTTTGAAAGCGCGGATATCATGTTTTTTAATTTTATTTTTTTGTGCGTTTAAATAAATAAAAAAGTAATCACTAAATTCCCTCAAACATGATATTGCCGATTTTTAGAACCAATGTTAAAATGTTTAGCTGTTATGCACAAGCATAATTTGCTACGAATGTTTTAAGTGAATTTTAATATGTTTTAGACCTATGTTCGTGATTTTTTTCTATCGAGCGAAAATTGCTTAATCTTGTTTCGAATCACTGATTTCCCTGCAGAAAAGCCTCAAGATTACTATTCGTATTTTTTGAAACCATATTATTATAAACATACGCATTATATTGTTTCAAAAACTATGTTCGCTTCACTTCGCTGAACCTATAGCGCCTTAAAGTATTTTCCAAAGCACTAACAGTGTTCAAAGCTACGGTTGCGGTAGGCATGCGGCTGTCAAGCGGCGGTCGTGGGTTCAAATCCCGGCTCGTACTCATTGGAGTTTTTCGGAACTTATGTACCTACGGAATATTTATCGTTAGCTTTTCGGTAAGGAAAAACATCGTGAGGAAACCGGTCAAATCCCAATAAGGTCTAGTTTTCCCTCTGAGTTGGAAGGTCAGATGGCAATCGCTTTCGTAAAAACTAGTGCCTGTGCCAAATCTTGGGATAAGGTGTCAAAGCGGACCCCGGGCTCCTTTAGGGGCACAACCGGGAATAACGCTATTAGGAGGATGATGATGATTGATGACTAACAGTGTTCACTCGTCCCGTGATCGGCTGTGATCAGTGATATTCCACAGGCGCCGATACGCTATGAGCATTTCTATCTTACAGCGCGTCTATGTATTTTGTTCTACATGCACGTGTCGACTTGAGAACACTAAAAAGCAACCAAATCGTTCCATACCTGTTCATGCTTCTTGAGATAGGATAGCCTCGGGAAAGCCTTATCGCAGAACTGGCACTGGTAGGGCGTATGCTCGGTGGCGCCGAGCGTGAACGGCGGCTCGGCGTCGGCGTCGGCGGGCTCGGCGGCGTCCGTGGTCGGCGACGGCGACGGCTCGGGCGTCGACGACGGCCACGAGCTGCCGGCCGTGCTGCCCACGCTGCCCAGCGCCTCTGTACAACAATGAGGTCATTGAGGTTAAATCTTAAATCGTACCTTATCTTATTAACATCTGCCTACCACTACGATGACCACCACAACCACACGACAACTTTCAGTAACGGGGTTTACGACATCGACTGTTCAATGGAAATGCCTTTCTTAACAAGACGAAATGCGTTATGTACACCATTCCGGCGTGGTAAGTGTTAGGGACTCCGATTTGGGCTTATGTGACCTATATGGCGCCCACCTATGGTGGTGGTATCGTGGTCTACCCACTAAAATCCCCCTATCCCTGTATGAGCTATTTTGATGTTCTCGATAAACGATCATAGATAATCGTATCAAGATCATAAGAAGCTCAACAAAACCAAAGTAAAAATACAAATTATCTTTAAAAGTATTATTTAAAAAAAAAACCGGCTAAGTGCGAGTCGGACTCGCGCACGAAGGGTTCCGTACCATTATTTATAAAAATATTTAACGGCCTCCGTAGCCCAGTGGGTAGTGACTCTGCCTACGAAGCTGGAGGTCCCGGGTTCGAATCCCGGTCAGGGCATTTATTTGTGTGTTCATCACGAATATTTGTTCCTGAGTTATGGATGTCATATATGTATATAAGTATCTATATGTATTTATCTGTTATATATATCGTCACCTAGTACCCACAACACAAGCCTTATTGAGCTTACCGTGGGCCTAGGTTGATTTGTGTAAGATTGTCCCATAATATTTATTTATTTATTTATTATATTCTGTTTTTAGTATTCTTTGTTATAGCGGCAACAGAAATACATCATCTGTGAAAATGTCAACGGTATCAGTGAGATACAGACAGATAGACAGACAGACAGACAGACAGCGGAGTCTTAGTAATAGGGTCCCGTTTTACTCTTTGAGTACGGAACCCTAAAAACAAAGTTAAATAATAAACAGTAAATGACAACTGAGATGCCTTTACAGACGCTGTAAAGCACATTAAGGCAGACAGCGTAGCTCTAGGCTCAGATAAAGCCATCATAAATATCGAGAAAGCCCCACATTTCAGCGTTAAAGGCGATATATCTCCGGGAGCACCTCGAGTGGCGTGAAATATAAACAAATTGAATGGGCCGCAATGACGAGCGGTATCACCGCAAATGATGAGTAATGTCGGCCGGGCCCCGGGCGAGGCTCCCGCTTCCAACCAAAAAGAAACCAACAGACTACAAGCTACAAGTAACGCATACGACAATTACCAGCAGTGCTAAATACAGAGTAGACTTGTAAATTCAGTTTATGTTTGTATTTATTGTCGCAAATAGTTATCCTCTGCATTTGTTAACATTACTAACTCACAGATTACTCTTATTCTGAACATCTGCATGGATTTATTCTACTACGATTTATAAATGCTGCATGCTGTAGGTACCTCTCTGTACGTAAGTATATACAGTCCTGTAAGTAGTTAGATCATAGTATTTTATAATTTAAGCATGTACTTACACTATTTACTTAGTATATATTAGTAATGATTATGACCACCCTACAAATTTAACAAATTGTAACAAATTGACTTGTAAAATGTTACTTATACTTTTACCAATAAAATATATGAATATGAATATGAAAGCCATTTAAGGCAATTAATCACTGAAACTTTATACATCTATTTGCATTGGTACCTACAACTAAATATTACATACATGTATAGTCATATACCTAATGATTACTCGATTTGTAGAGCGCACTATTTCCCTTCTTCCAAGACGCCCATCCACAACCAATCCGTAGAAATGTATAAATTTGTCTAAGAGTCCATTTTTGCAGTGCAAAGTCTCCCTTCTCGGTAACAAGGACTATTAATATCCATCTGTTCCCACGACGCCCCGGACGCGGGAACGGCGGCGCCTAATGGCCAAAATGATAACAATTGAATTTAGACGTTCGCAGGACCATTACGAGTATTACGACTGCTTTATTTCCACGTACACTTAATTGTACTAAACTAAAGGATTTATTTTGTACGGATTCTGATATATATATATTATTCTGACTTCTAGGTACAAAGTAGTATTTTCGTAAGTAAATAAAAGATTTATTACATTTTTGTAATTTTAAAATAGAATGCGTAATGAACATCAACTTATTATATGGAATAGAACACCTCCCAGTTACAACTCGGCTAGCAACGGACAAGTCGAATCATATGCTAAAATAATTAAGGCGACAATATTGTCCGAGAACAGCGGAAACGTTACGTGTTACGTGATCCCACTAGTGTGAAATGCAAAATGAAGTTTTTTCTACACTATTTTTTATTTGAATAAGATGTAGATGAGAAAGGACACTTCATCAATAATTCCGGCAACGCATGTATTTTAAGGACATGTAAACGGTTTACGAGATCATCACCCGTGAGATTTAAGGTCAGTATTTGGACTCTTGTTCCTAAGCAACCATTTTATATTACGATGCAGTTTGCGATAACGCTCGGAAGGGAACGCAGTAGGTGCTACACCGGTTTTTCATTGCACATTACGAGTATCAAGATCTTGCGTCTTCATCGTACTTTTGTGTGTATCGACAGACAAATTCATAGGACTCTTTTTTTGGGCTTAAGTAATTTTTGCATTATACCTCTCTCTCTCTCTCTCTCTCTCTCTCTCTCTCTCTTTGTGTCGGTCCCTCATGTCTGAGGATCGTGGTGGTCAGGGATGCATCTGTAGCGGATGATCTGCCTCCACCGGTTTCTGACTTGCGCGTCCCTTACGACCGTGTAGAATTTGGAGGACGACGAGTTCTTAACGTGACTTAAAATGGCGCGATCTTTTTCCTTCGGTTTTCCCAACCATGCCATAGCCTCTCCATGGCTCGCTGAGTGACTTGATTTTTTGGGAGAGGCCTTTCGTATGATGTGTCTACGTCTCAGCTCCTTATGTGAGGACCGGAAGGACGCACTGGTCGAAGATTTTCGACTTGAGGCACTGTGGCAGTGGCAACTCAAAGACGTGACGAAGCTGCTTTCCATATACATATACGCTGCCCAGCCCAACGGTATTCTTCTGTCAGCTTCCCTGTCAAAGTTGTTCCTACCTAGCTGGACAAGTTGTTCAAAGTAGGTGTACTCCTGAACAACTTCGATGCTAGCATTATCGACGGTGATTGGCAGTGGGTCCACGAATGAATTGAACATGACTTTGGTCTTATCCAAGTTCATCCGCAGACCCACCCGTCTGAAAGAAACATTTAGACTCAGACAGCAATTTAGTCATAATGACTGTGTCGTCATATCAATAAGCAATCATACAATTAAGAATTAAGAATCAAGAATTAATGATTCCGCTAAAGAAGTATAATATAATAGTTACCGAGATTTTATTTAGTACCTACACCTACACATAGCAGGTCGGGACGAGTGAGATTGCTCTTCAACAAGTAAGGTCGGGTCGGTCAGCGTTACAGTTGAAATATAAATGTATTTTATTCTGCAAATAGGCCGCAATGGCACTTTTACAAGTCAAATTCTACCACGTTGTCGCATTTCACGAAGGCGAGTAGGCACGTTCTCATTATTATGTTATGACATTAAAGTCTAATTTCGTCAAATCCACTCGCCTTCGTGAAATGCAAGAAGTATAAGTGATGTGGTATATAGGAGTATCGTGTCCGTGTCGTGGTAATTAACGGCAGGAGTGGTGCAGCGATCCTCGGGCGAGTGGCGCCGCCGGTCCCGGTGGGCGGCGGAAGCGCACATCCTAATTGCGCCGTCTGGGACACCTCGACCGGCGCCTGCGCAATCAACGCCGATCGCTCGCAAAGCGGACCATTTGCTTTGACCGTTTAATATGTACAGTACCGGCTAGTAATCACTTTTGTCTGAAAAATCATGCGAATTCTCTGAAATGTACGTGTTTTTTACGGCCCAGCCACGACTTTCGAGCTAAGAGGCGAGCGGCGGCGGCAGCGATGAGCTGTGCGGTGAGCGTCAATGGTCAACGAGGAGACATATATACTTGGGGAATGTCTTTCCTTAATATGTGTCTCGAAGGTGGTACGGTACATATTTTGAAGGATCAAGAGTGATAAATCGGGTCAGAAACAAATGTATAAACAATTTCTAACCAAATAATCTATATATCTTTTCATTTACATTTCATTTAATACGAAACTGTGCACATATTTATTACCATCAACAATGTAATAAGTAGGCTAAGACGCACCAACAAAAACTCTACACTACAGAAATGCGTATGTTACGATGGGCCGGCAGAGTTACACTGTTACACTCAAAGACAAAGTGCGCAACGAGTATGTCCGTGGGAGTTTTAAGGTTGCTAAAATAGCTGACAATATAAAAGAGTTCAGGATGAGGTGGTACGGTCATGTGTTGCGACGACCGGATGACCATGTCGTGAAAAAGTGCCTATCCATGGCTACAAAAAAGAGGGGAAGAGGAAGACCTCCAGCCACCTGGATGACGAATGTCCAGAGTCCAGAGAGACATGAAGGAGATGGGCCTTACTACAGAGGACGCACAGGACCGAAAAAAGTGGCACCGCATGATTGGGAAAGCCGACCCCGCGTAACGGGATAATGCGAGGCCAACGAAGAAGAAGAAGAATGTAATAAGTAGGCTATAGGTAAGTAATATAATTAGACAAACTAGTCGCGGGCAGTAGCATCTACAGCGTTTAGTACAGGTACTAAACGAATATTTTTATATTAATAGGTCTCATCATCATCATAAATTTAAGAGCCAGGCTCTTGTCGGTGGAGTAATCGCCATTCTGTTCTTCTTTCTGCCACTGGTTTGAGCTCCTGATACGACATTACATTAACTTTCTCTTTAGCTTGGTCTATAAACGCACGTCTTGGCCTTCCTCTGCCTCTCCTTCCTTCAATTTTTCCTTCAATTATAGTTTTTATGTAATTGTCATGTCGTATCAGGTGCCCCAACATATTTCCCCTTCTGTTTTCAATAGTTTTTAGTAGACATCTTTGTTCTCCTATCAAATTTAGAACCTCTTCGTTTGTTCTTCTTTCTGTCCAACTAATACCTTCCATCCTTCTCCATGCCCACATTTCAAATGCGTTCAGTCTCTCTCTGTCACGCTGGGTTAGAGTCCACGTCTGTGCCTATTATAAAAGTGAGAAACAAAGTATATCGGTTGGTTCGTAAATACGCGGCAATCCCAATTTTGCGGATATATGTTGTCAATTCAAAACCCTTATTTTTATATACGTTATTTAACTTGAGATAGGTGTCGATCGGATCTACAGTAACTCTTGACGGAATCTCCTACAAAAATGTAATACCTAATAACTACCTATGTTGGACAAATAAATCTTTGAATCTGAATCTGGAATAATATGTTATCACGCGCCATTTTGCAAGTGAAATAGTAAACTACAGTCGCTGCTACGGTATTATTCGATTTGAAATGTCACATGGTACCAATTGGTAGTACGAATCGAACGTTATATTACGCATCGAAAACTAAACGCTAGCGACTAACGTTTTGCAGACTTTGCAGTTGTTTTCAAAGTACAACGGTGGTATGAGTTACAAATTTAACAGGTCGAGTCGTAGCGAGATCGAAATCTATTCGAAGCGCGTTTATTCGATCCCGAAAGTAGTAATCGAACGTGAGTTTTCGATTGTAACTCGTACTTTACATGACTTTGAGCAGTGATCTTTGGGCTCTCTCTAGTTCCAGGAATTTGGTTTTCGTGGCACCGCTTCAGACAGGGATGCAGTACGTAAGGATAGATTCCGCAAGCGAAGTATATACCTGCTTTAACATAGTCTTAGTAGCTACATTTCTGAGATTCCTGAAGACCCAGATGAGCTTTCTCACTCTGGACATAAGACTCTCAGTGTGTTGATGCCAGGATAGGCGCTGGTCAAGAACAACACCCTAGTATCTTGTAGTTTCTACTTCATCTATGACTGAGCAGGAACAGATGGTTTCTGTGGCGATGTCGCAAGTGTGGGTTCTGATTACAAAATTTGGATCAGGTTGAGTACGCTTATTGTTGGTAAAACTGATAAAATTGGTTTTAGCAGTGTTTAACGTAAGTAAGTTTTTATGTAGCCATCTAGCAACTTTAGAGACTCCACGTTCGGCGACTGAGCGCACATCTTCCCAGGTGTCCCCAGAGAAAACAATGGCCAGTGTCATCAGTGTATGTAAAGATTATGCCTGCTTCTATTTCCATATGACATAAGTTACATAACTGATTTATATAAACTAGGAATAGCGTAGGCCCCAGGACACTTCCCTGCGGTACCCCGTAAGATATATTGCGCTGATCACTGACATGATTGCCTATTTTGACCATCTGCGTGCGGGATTCAAGGTAGCTTGTCAAGTGACGCAGAGGAGCATCCCTTATACCTATAGTTTCCACGGTGCTGACAAGGATGGGAACAGAGACTGTGTCAAACGCTTTCTTGAGGTCTATAAATATTATTTACTATAAGGGAGGTGAGAGAAGAGACAGCGTCCTCTGTCGAGAGACCATGTCTGAAACCAAACTGGAAGTTTGATAACAAGTTCAATTGTTTTTCTAAATAATTGATTAGTCGACCGTTAATGAGTTTTTCTACTCCTGTGCCGTTATCTGTCATTTATATAGGCTGTAGCTCAAATACAATGACACCACTAATAGTAAGTAGTCGCAAAGCTCTATGCTCTATGGCCCAAAAACGCACTGTTTAGCGTACTTTTTTGGTTCATACATTTTTCATAAAAGCACTGTTTAACTTTTTTTTAAATCGGCCGCTATATTGCAGTGGTGCCAACTTCATAAACAAATATTTCGAAATAAAACTATTTATTTACGATTTAACATTCGTATATTATAAATTATTTACTTTTTAACGGCCTCCGTAGCCCAGTGGGTAGTGACTCTGCCTACGAAGCTGGAGGTCCCGGGTTCGAATCCCGGTCAGGGCATTTATTTGTGTGTTTATCACGAAATATTTGTTCCTGAGTTATGGATGTTATATATGTATATAAGTATCTATATGTATTTATCTATTATATATATCATCGACTAGTACCCACAACACAAGCCTTACTGAGCTTACCGTGGGCCTAGGTTGATTTGTGTAAGATTGTCCCATAATATTTATTTTATTTTTATTTTTATTTACTACAATAATAATAAATCATCATCTATGTGTGTTAAAATACATGTTTTATAAATTCTTGGCATTATTTATAAAAATAAACAGTTTGAATTCGGTCCGGGTCCGGATTCGGTTTGGTTCGGATGGCAAGTGCAAACAAATTAAAAACAAAACAAACCATAAGCAAGAGCTGTCACATTTCCGATTTCCCACCAAAATACAGTTCAAAATGAAAAGACGAAAGATGATAAACTATTAGTCCTAAACTATTAAGATGTTATTAATAATGTGTTTGTGAAGACAAAAGTGTACGTTCCTTTTAAAATGGTCGAAGAAATTAATAACTACATACTCCTGAAGAAATTGCGTGAGTAGCAAAAGTACGAATAGGAAACTTGCTGCCTGAAAAGTTCAACTATTCTGTAGTCTGCTATTTATATAAAATTTGTCGTAGAAAAAGTATTGTATGCAACGGTGTATAACTGGTCTAAAAACGCTCGTGGTGTCTTTACTTGCGCAACCCACGACACTCGCCTTTTACCAGTAAGACCCTTCTTATACAACAGTTGTATAAAATACTATTTTCAATGATTTTGGAGATATCAGGAAGTACCGATATAGGCCTGTAGTTGGAAACATCATCTCTGTTCCCACTCTTGTACCTACACTGGAGTGATTACTGCTTGTTTTAGGGCATTGAGAAAAACTCCTTGATTAAAACATAATCATCAGATTTACTAGATACGATATTATAGGGACTATAATATCACTGGCTAGTTTTAGAAACTGTGTTGGGTGTGTTTATGTCATAACATAATTACTCTTCATGTATCTAGTGTGTACCTATATCTGTAATGTAGGTACCCACCACCCTAGTTGGTCTGCTCGTGTTTATAAATGTCGGACATAAGTAGTACTATTACTATTAGGTATAGGTACGTCACGAGCTTTAATTTGGGACCCACCTAAGGTGGAATATCGTATAGCAAACTGAAGACATCTAGAGCTAATATTTTAATGTACTTAGTGTCATAAAGTTTGCCTTTGACTACTTACGTTTACACGTGTCTCTAGGGGCAACCGCTCAGTGACGTAACGACGTCAACCGGGCGCAACAAGTCAAACGATCGATTCCGATTTTTTCCGACTAATTGTCACTCGTCTTTTTTGCCAGGTCCTCTTCGGCCATATTTGTTATTTGCAAATTATATTTTGTGAATATGCCAGTTTTCCCAATTTTCTTGTCTGACACTGACACATGTTCGTAATTAGAAAACCGTAATGATAGCTTTTTGCACAGAGGTTATCAATTCAAGGGCCCATTCGATAAGACATTTAATTGCCTTATCTTGACACTTCACCGCTATTATTGAACTGAAATTTTCGACCTTATTGCATTGTGAATGTTCTAACAACTTTTGAAGGAAATGGGTCCTAAATTAAAGCTCGTGACTGTAGGTACCTATTGATATTTGAACCTATTGATGCAAACGATTTAAAGGAGCGGAACATAATAAAACAATCCACCTGCTGTTTTAATTGCCTTGAGTTTTGGACGGTGACCGGTGCGGGTGCGGAGCAAACGATCAGGGGATCAATCTGACGCATTCATTATGCATTCCAATTATATTTCAATACGCTCGTTCTGAAACGCTAGACCAGCGCGCGTGGAAGCGAGACAGACCACATTGAAATGAGTGTTGAATGCGAAATGTATGTCTCAGATTGAGTCCCAGTTCGCATAGTTGCTGAAGGATAGTTTTATATTTTCTTCTCCCGTATCTTATCTTATTCCATAACCACCGTAGCTTCGGGAGTTGTCAATTTTTAAATTAATAGAGGTTTTGCGAAAAAATTCGTCACCTACTTTATGATAAAAATGTGGGCGTCAGAGTGATGTATGTAAATTCCACAATGATATACGATAAAAGTGCGACAAACAAAGGAACTTCAACACAGACTAAATGACTAAACACACCAACATATAGAATAGAATGGAATATAATAAGTATAATAGTTTTATTTGCCAGAATACATAAAAATATGTGGTACAGGGTCTTAAGAGACCTACCAATATTCAGTCGTCCAACGACATGCAAAATTTACAAATAATAAGCCTAATAAGGAGGATTGTGTACCTTAACATTATGTCATTATGGTAATTAAAACTTATTACAAAATTACATAATTAAATAAAAATTATAATACATTGCGTTTTTAAATCTAGGACTTCCTCAATACCTACTATAGAAACATTAATCATCAGCCATTTGAGGCTTTTAACAAATACATTGTCTAATTTCTTCTGGGAGAGTGTTACAAACTTATAACAATACACATATTATACACACAGTTAAGTACCTATAATTATTAGGTGCAGGTCTTCCGTAACGTAAAGGTGAACTAATTTAGCGAATGTTGCATTTGCATTTAATAGTCAGCCATAATATGTATATGAAGTTGTCACAATTTTTTTTGCACTATACTGCCTTGTAAAGTTGTAACTCTACCAATTTTGTTACAGTCAAGGGCACCAAAATGTATACATCACAAAGTCTCAAAAATATGTACACAGACCTTATTTCTGCAACAATAAGGTTGTAGTTTGTAGTATACGTATTTATGAAACTTTGAGTGAATACATATTGGTGCCCTTGACTGTAGCAACCAGAATATTTGTAGTATTTGTAGCACAGTTGAATGCTAACGACGACCGACCTATTCATCTGTCAAAATACTCAAGACATGGAGACGGCTAACCCTTCATATCATCATTAGTGACTACTTTAATATTAACGTCGCGCTTAATTTATTTATTTATTACTTATACCTGATGTTTGAACCCCAATATTGTTTTCTCTAGCTGATATTACCTATTTAGAAAATTAGAAGTTTCTATCAACTTGTGACAAAACTTCAGCCGCGATACGACGTCTAATTTTATATTATTAGCTGTCAAAGTTAACCTGGGAACACATTATGAGGTAGAAAAATACAAATGTACTTAACGTTTCCCATAAACTGCACATCCAATTGAATTTTAAATACTATTTTCTCCTGTGGCTCCACCTGGGTGCTCTGTAATAAGCTGGTGGAGCCACGTGAGCAGCTAGGAATACTATTTCAAAAGCAAAAGTAACTATGTCTGTCACCTTTTTATGCTTGAAAAAAAATCATCTAAATTGGAACAGCCGGATCCAATTTTATACCGATAGAGTTGGTCTGAGTCCGGGAATAAGGGCGTTGGAAGGCCGAAGTTTCTATAAGAGAGCGATAATTTGGACTAATGCCTGCAAGGATTTTTAATAGCAAACACCTACTTATACTTAACGTGGACAAAGTCGCGTAGCTGGTTAAATATTGAATCTTGGTAAAGACGAATCATCTTTAAAGCGTTAATCATACCGTACGTACCTACGCAACAACAATTATCAACCTAAAGTGCAGTTTGTTACAATTTTTGGAACAAATGAGACTAACCTTTCAAATCCTCGGACGAGACGTCGTGGTTCTCCTTGTTGGCCTGAATCTTTTCGATGAGGTGCTCCAGCCTGCTGCTATTGCCTTTGAATAGCATGATCATGTCGGAGACGGTTCCCGCGAGCTCAGAGCTCAAGGCGACCGCGACTGAGCAGATTGCCGCAGGTGCATCGGTTCCAGTTTATTTCGGACTTTTTTGCGGGTACGGTTATCGCGAGTGCGAATTAACGTGCGCGTGCGGGCCAGGTGCCGCTAATTGACGGGGCGCCCGTCGCGGCTGCGCGCGCTTCCTTCACGGCAATTATTTGGGTGGCCGCTGAACGGGTTAATTAGCGGCAATCATTTAGGGCATGCACCTTGGTTACAGGTGGCTTGAGAGTTCGAGGATACCCGTAATTCAGTTGTGTATTTAAAGTGGTTTGAGGTCGCGGAGGCCTGCGGCGGCGGCGGCGTATGCGGCACGACTGCGGTCCGGTGGGCGAGTCGCGGCGGGCGCCGGCACCTCGCGGCACCCTGCGCCCCGCCTAGTGCTCGACCCGCCCACACGATCCCCCCTCCACTGCACCCACACCTAAACAACTATTTCAATACTGGCTCTATTTTAGTTCAGAAAAAATCGAACACTATACCACAGTGATCGATCAATGTTTTAAACAATCAGGGGCCTGAGATATCAAAGCAGCTTTATAGGTACTTAGAATGATATTGCCTAAACGTATGAAAGGTAATCATTTAGCGGCTAATAGCAATATTTTTCGTCATACATAGAGCCAAACGACACGACTCTAACTTACATTTAAATTGTAATAGAGACGGACGGCAAAACGATAATGGAATTGTATTTATGACATCATTACAAATAAACATGGACCACGCATCTTTAAATACTTAACTAACGACGTTTAAGATGCAATTATTGAATGTAGACGCAGTTGAAAACATTAAAATCTCTAAGCAGTACCTAACCGATCAAAAAATATGAGGACACGATTCTCAAAAACACAATTTACAAGCGTGATATTGTTTCTGACTCGGGTATTAAGTATGCAGATGTAAGTGTTTCCGATTGCACTAAAACCCGAACCTAATTTCCCATATTAGTATAGATATCGGTACAATCTATTCCCCAGAGCCAAACAATCAATCGTCACGCGTTCACATTTTGTATTCAAAAACAAAACATAGGCGCGACAATAATGACGAGACGCTAAAATGACAGACGACGCTAAAAGCTTTTCGAAATTTTCGAATTTCAAACGTGATCAAGAAAAACTGGCTCGGAATTTTCTTCGTTTCCTCCCACGGCGTGGGCGCGGCCAATGGGCGCCGACGCGCCGCGCGCCCCGCGCCGCTCACTAACTTCACTAGCGCTCTTTTGTCTACTGTTTTCGTGATCAACCATTAGTTAAATCATTACCACAGCGTCAGTGATATTATTGTTTAGCGACAATAAACGAGCGTTCGCCTATTTATTGTACCTATGATGAATTTGACCCTTTGCAATTGCGGTGACTATTTTAGTAACGGGTGACACATTACGGGTAAACGGGTATTTAATGAACATAATGACTCAACAACAGCCGTAGCCTTTACTTAATACAATCGATGGAAAAAATCCTCTACGAGGATAATGTCTACGAGTCATACATAATATCGTTAGAATAAGTTTGTGGTTGAAATGAAACGGTCCCAGCCGGCAGCTGACCGGGCACTCGCTCGGCCGGGCCGCTAGAGAGCGATTCCGCGGCGATTATTTACCTTTTAGTTCGGAATATATTACCCGGACTACGGCACCACAACGGTCACTTTACGGATTAACTTGACAAATATTCACAAGTAATCGCACCCCAGACTAATATCGAATGCAACATAAAATCGGATAGGTACAAATTGAGATTTCGCTTCAAGGTTAGGAAGAGGTCTAAGTACATCGTGAATTATTTTTATTGATTAGGGCGTACCTAACTTAAGTTCAGCAGTAATTACATCATACGATTGATAAGCTGCCGAGTAGATTATACTATACAAAACACACCTAAGTACTTTAATTTGCTTTTAATATTGTACGAAATTCCGATATATAATAGTGTCCACAAAGAACATGGTATCTCCCTATACTAAACAGTGTAGAATATTAAGCACGCATTCAACTAATAAGTTTGTTTGTTCCATAGCGGCGGAGCAAGGTCCTAATGGGCGTACTGATTCTGCCAAATTAATGAACATTAAACATGCAAGAGTTCGCGAAGCCGAGCGGGATTGACACCGAGTTGTCGGTTGTCGGGCGCCGGGACTGAGTACAAAAGGGTTAAACATTAATAAGCACCCCCTCCTCTACCCTGACATGCACGATTAGTCTGTCACTGAGCCAAGTCTCAGAGTACTGAATAAAGTATTATGAAAAAGTGCTTCTTATCGCGCGAACCCGCCGTCGACCGCAGACGGTCTGATGAGGGTCTAAAAATATTTCCAGTTGTTTCCCGCTTTAAGCCTGCTCTAAAGGGACTTCGTGATATACCTAGGTATTAAAATCTACCAACTTAATTCCTTTTGCGATCCAAAATCAATTAGTTACTGAACTAATTAGTTACTAATCGAGATTCAGTTAACGACATTCACACTAAAATAAGTTTTTTTCCATATTTTGACTGAGTTTCACGAATCATAAATAACTTCATGAAATACTCACAATTGTCGTTTTTCGACAACAAGAAGCATTCGCGTAGGAAATGTCGTTTATAAACGCTACAATAGATTCTCAGTCCCAATTACGAGCAAGCCTGCGCTTCGGAGATGAATATTTGATGAGACGGACCGACATTCGCGCGGCGGGCGTGCTCGTGCTCGGGCAGGAACGATCTGGCGGTCGAGGTGAAACCCATCGGCACATTAATCTTTAATTCCTCTAATTGAAGTTGAAAACTTTTTCACGATTGCCTAATTTTGTCATTAACTTAAAGAAACCAAGTCCAAGTTTATATTACAGAATAAAATTGTATATAAGTAGACTGCATCAATTTATCTACTTAACTAGCTTAACCTTTCTCTATTAACATGTTTTAAATACAATATTATACCTACTTACGGAAAACCACATGACACTACTGGAAATTAACTATACCTACACGAAATCTAAAGAACTGAGTTCCGCAACTCTATCAAACATTAGCCTAACTGTGAATAAAGAAATATCTCTAAATGGCTATTCACAGACAATAAGAACACGTTCTCACATTTAAGAGTTAAGGAGTTGGGAAGCAGCGAAATGGGCGAACAATTGAGTTTTTCGGCATATGCAAAATACGAGGTCAACCGTTTTAGCCGTCTGACTGAATCACGAAATCCGATTATTTTCGTCTAATGGTAGACTGCTAAAGGTAGTTTTAGCCACTTTATTTCGTAGCTGCCAAATATAGCGAATATTATACGCTATTTATAAGATTATTCAGTTTTCTATAAATTTTTTTGTGAGTAAAACTTCAAGTTCTCAAACCATTGTTTACATTGCAACAGTAAAAATCACGATTCTAATGGATATAACCGTGCACCATGACAAACTGGCGTTGTCAACAAACACCCCAACATTTTTTGCCTACCTGAGCCCCGATGGAACACGGCACACGTCAGTCCGCGTCTCAATAAATCAATGGGCTGGCTTGAGCCGTCATTCCGGTGTATTAGGACGTCCTTCACTCCCTTTTATGTCATTTTTTGCGTAACTGCTTTACGCTACTCTATTAGGGACGTGTTCAGGGGAGTTTTGTTGTTGGATGGGGTAAATTATGATGTGAAAATAATCGAATTATTATACCTGTTTCTACAATAACCCCAATAAATATTAACAAATATCTTAAAAAAGAAATGTTAAAATAGTTAGAAAGTTTACAGATAAAATAACCCTTTACCTGCCATCGTCTGATATATCAGTCTATGTGTATAAATGACACCTTGAATTATTTATTATGGTATGACTTGTGCCTGAGTAGAGGAATGCTTGTAATTTATCTGACATTCGGCGGGTAAAAGATTAAAATATGATGTATATATTTTTTTATTTATTGTTTTGTAACCGAGTCTTGACGAAGCATGTTGCTGATTATTGGTTGTAAGTATTTAATATTAGACGAAGTTTGTAAATATGATTTTTGATAGTCATTACTGTAATAAGTTAAGATTAGATATAAGTGAAAAAACTAATTGATAATAATTACGCGGGGAAGACGCTACTACAAGGGTGTCAGAAATTAAACTGCATGTTGGCACTAACAAACTTCTTTATAATTAACAATCGACTTACCTAACCACGTACTCCACTACCATCAACTATTACCTAATAAGGTACCACCTTATTTTAAAAGCCTTGTAAAATAATTACAGTATGATTAATAAAGAAAAGCCATTCATAGGACTGCTAATGATTGATTTAACAAACGAAATATAAAAACATTTTATTTGCGTCAAAACAGAAAAAATCCTATTTAAAAAAAATGTAAAATGCTAGTGGGTCATCTTAGGCACCCGGTCGCCTAATAAGGCCCGTTACAAATTATTTAAAAGAATCGTTTAGTTAATGTTTAAATATTACTATCGTCTAGAACTAGTCGTAGTCTTTTTATTTATTTTTAATTGATTTAATAAAATATTGAACCTATCCCAAAATTATAGCTGTGGGAATTGCTTTAAATTGAAATACAAAATCAACTTATTAAATTAGAAAAAAAAACACATGTGTGAGATTCTTTTTATCAGCCTGTATCATGAATATCATGATATTTATCAATCGATTCTTTATTCTAACATTATTTTTTGACATATATGTGGTTAGGGATACATACATATACAGTGGAACTCTTACTTCAGCTCAATTGAGTGTTTACCTATAATTGGATGTTAAACAGTTTAAACACCTACTTTCACTAGAAATAGTTACTAAATTTGAGTTATTCTTTTAAATTTTGGATGATATGTAAAGGTGGGAAAATAATAACACGTGCAATATTTTAACACAACACAACAAACTGTAATTTTTTACAAAATAGATGCGCGTTTGGGTAAAAACTGAAATGCACGTTTGTTTGTGATCATAAACGCATGTGCTCTCGAAATTTTAAGTAGTTCGGAAAACCATAACTGCGAGTTTTTAAAGGTGGCCCCTTCTTAGGAACCGGGCCATCCTTGGTGCACCTACCTTACCTATAAGACGATTTGCAAGAACAAGTTGAATTTAAAAAAAAAACAATAGGTAACCAAACCTCCCGTTAGCAAAAAGAGCGAGTAGAAATTTAAAAAACATTCTTAAGTTTATTAGGGTTATTTCGACTTCGAATAACATTACATACTTTCGCATAAATAACAGTAGGGAAACGAGGAAAACTTTAAACAGTTACGGCGTCTAGTGCTGCAAAGGGTTTGTAAATCTAATTTTCAACCCGAAAAGGGTGCGGGGAAGTTCGATCGATCAAAAATGTATAGGTGTTTAACTCTCCGTCGAACAATTTCACAGATCTTGATAAGCGTAAAATGAAGGCCACACAAGACAAATAGAGCGGGGGTGTGACGTTTTTGTGCGAGATCGCACCGAGATAGTGAGGCAGGGTGGTCCGGCGGGTGACGAGCCTCACCCAGGGTCCTAGCACTTCTTATATATGGAATATCTCTACACCATAAATAGCGTTAAGGGTTATAATTATTAAAATTTACAAAGGAATATTAAGTAGTTCATGGATAAGATAGGAAAGTGTTGTTTTAAAATGTTCAGGATTTATGTACGTAAACAAGTGACACGCTCTAAACAAAATTTTATAGAACCCACGGTTTTTAACTATATTTCGTTCATTACTGTAGTATAGGTAGAGTAATACAATTTTACTACATTAGGCGAGTACGGGTACATTCTAGAGGTAGGCCTAGGTAATTTTGGAAACCTCCGTGTTACATTTAGTAGTAATATTACAACTTAACACGACGGTTTTATGTTCATAAACATTAAATCGTGACGAAAGTTAACACATTCAACCGCAAGTATGCCAGATTCCAACACGACAACCTACGTAATAAACACCCTTCACGAAACTTGGCCCGGTTGATAATGATCGAGTTATCGGTTAACTGGTAGTGGAGCCTCATACTTGTTAACTTTCTCACCCTCGTAATCCCCTCAGTTACGTTATTCGGAAACTAACTATACTACACGTGCAACGGAGTGTATATTTCAGTAACGCGCGAAGTTTAAGTCAGGGTTTAGAAAGTAAAGTGTCGCAGTGTGACAGTTTAGTGTGTGATAGTCGCAAGCGGTGGTGCGACGGTCACGTCGCGCGGCGATCGTATCCCAGACGCGGCGCGCGCTCTCGTGCGGCGTACGCGCACATCTCACACGAAATGGGTCAATTACGACGTGGGAGTGGAGCGATACGTGACCGTAGCGCCTGATCTAGGCGATATGACGGTGCTATGCTTCACGCCTTTGTGTATCAACCTGTGACTCGGTGAGAGCTTGAGATTGGAGGTACATCCGCCAAGGCATTATAGTTTACACTCACTTATACTGCTTCAAAAGCATTGTTTGAGTCATAATAAATCAGTCTTCGACGAGTAAAACAAGGGGCGTGAACCCTAAATTGCAATCACCCTCCCGGAAGAGGCACCATTCAAAAGCTTACACATTAGCAACATCGCGTAACACAACTCTACTCCCAGCGTGTTACGCTCCATTAAGCCTTTTCGACGTTTCTCTACACAAAAACAAAACGAACATTTAAATCGTAGATGAGCATGAACAAATAAGTAACGACGGAGATTACGCTTAAAATTGCCAATTGCGGTGGCGTAATTACTTTAGTCGCCGCAGAAACGAAACTTCGACTGTGTTAACTTTTTTATAAAAAGTTCTGAAAATGCCCACGCTGGCTACGCGTGGGAAATTGATCCAGTTAGAGTAATTTAGGTAGGCGAGCGATTTAATTTGAACAGCATGACTGAGACCCATAGTGTGCCGGTGGAACGAATGGAGAGGCATGCCCATTTTGGTGATAATCCGCGCGTTCACAGCGCCTACGACGAGGAGGTCACCCTGACGCCCGGCACTAGTATGTCCATGAATTCCCAGGACTCTTTATCAAATTTTACTTCAGTTTGCAATAAAAACGAATTGCAATACAAACTGCAATTTTCTCCATAAGTGAAAAGCTGAACAATGAATTCGGAGCTAATAAAAGCTTAATAACAGAATAATGTACCAAAAGAAAAGTCTGTTGAGAATCGATTGTGTAGATACAATGTAATAAAATACCGATTCCGCGACAAAGTGGTTGTCCCAGCTGGCCCTGGCCGGTCGTGAGCCGCCATTTCCACGGCGCGTCACGCGGCTTTTTACCACCTCTTGGTGAGCTATGCCGAGTTAGTCAGCACGACTTCGATTACAACACGCTGCCGCTGTACAAGGTAACTAAACCGAATGACACCAACTCCCTAATTACCTAGCTACTTAATTAATTCCTGTAATACGTAAAAATATTTCCTATGAAAGTTTTGCTAACTATCGGTAAGTATTTAATAGGTTGTCATTAGTCTTCAAAGGCTGCTCATTCATAAAATGCCAAGCTAAGTTTCCATACATTAGGTGTCAGTGTTGAAACACAGCATAGCACATCTCTGGTGAATATGCATCCAATATGGCTGGTAGGCTATGCAGTCTTACCGAAGAAAGTAAACCTGCATCAAGTTAATTCAATCGAACATGAAGATCTTAGATGATCAAGATTGTTTTGTCGGTTCGTAGCATTTAGTGATGTGCAAATTGCGGAAAGTTTCCAAAAAGCAGGAACAGTTCTCGGAAATTTCTAGAAATTTTCACTAGGAATTAAGGAAATTTACGTACTGAGAAGGATAAAAATGTAACTCTTATACACTATGTATAAGAGTTACAGTTTTATGCTTCTCAGTTCGTAAATGTCCATGTTGGAAATGGAAAAAATGAGGAAAATTTCCTATGTTAAATTGCAGAAACATTTCGCAACATAGGAAACTTTCCGTCGGCACATCTGTAGTAGCAATAATTCGTTTGCTTTTCCACGGTCATACTCTTAGGAAAACACAACCGATTGCAGAGAGTACGCGTTTCTTCAGGCACAAACGGGCCCCTCTTCGCGCGTGCGCCAAGCGAATCGGCACGTAGTTCCGGCGCGGGCGCAGGTGGCTGATGCTGCGGTTGCGCTCCGCCGCCGCCACCTGCAATCCCTACAGCGCCTGAATTACGGTAACAGGCACCTGCCTAATGCCTTTGATTTGGTAAACGTCTCAATCGGTTCAAGGTGTTGATTATGCTCATTTAACACCATCGACTGATTCAAAAAAAAAACCTTCGGCGGTTACGATTCGATTCCATTGGAATGAAACAACGCAAGCACTCTTTGTGTGGTTCTAAGTTGTAATTTCCTTAATTAATGTATAATATTCAGAACGGAGATTCAAACAAGAAAAAATATCTTTAGTAAAACTAATGATATCGGAGCAAATCAACTTGCTTGTCGCAATTATGGGACGGAATATGAGTAGTATAATTTTAATCATTAAGATATGAATAATATTAACCAACGTAAGACGCGGAAAAGGAAATCAAGACATTTGCATAAGACTAAGCCACGGATCCCGCAGAATCGGACAGGAAGCCTGGCCCTCCGGACTGTCTGAAGCGGCCTGCACTTCCGGTGTAGTTCCGGAGAGCGGAGTACGCCTCAGATGGACTTCCGCCTTTTAACTGACTACACGAGTTACGGACATTTTGTTGTGTATTGTGAAGTGCCCTCGCGTTGTTTCTGTTTTCGTTTTCAGACGATTTACAAATGATTGTTGGTTTTTATTCTACCACACACACACACACACACACACTAATAAACAACGTCAGAATGTTTTCAAATTAGTGATTACTTTGACCTGATTTGTCTAACTTGTTTGTAAGTTGGTATAGTACTGACTCGAACTCACATTTACAATAATGGGTACTATTTACTTAAATTAAAAGGCTACAACCTGAAATTGAAGAATTGAAGGGTAATGTACGGTCAATCAATTTGATTCCTAGGCCACCGTAGAACTCTGTCATTTTAACTGCTACATAGCGACGCAATAATCATAGTAACCCGTATTGACATAGCATTTACAACGGGAAGGTTCTATGATGGCCTAGGAATCACATTGGATCACACTGCATAGTTACCTACAGTCAAAAACAAATACGTTATGCGACTTCTCACAGACTATCACACTTCCATAGAAACTTTCCCTCCCCTTTTCACTTCGCTTAAGGGATGGTTTCGCATAAAAATAATCATATGTCCTTGGAGACCCTGGGTCTCAGACTATCTCCATACCAAATTTCATCTCAATGGGTTCAGCGGTTTAAGAGTGAAAGGGTAACAGACAGACAGACCGAACGACAGACAAGAGTTACATTCGCATTTATAATTTTAGAATGGATAGTATGTTTGCATTCGCCAACAAACTGTTATGCAGTTTGGCGAAGACGTAGACTAAGTTTATCGTATTTTTTGTTGAGTAAGAAAAAAAAAACAATTACCTATTTCGTGGCCGATTGTAATAAATTCTCGCATTAGGATATGCCTCGCCAATGCCGAAGATGCCTTTAAATTGTAAACTAGTGCAGGAACTGCGAACGAACAAGAAGACAATGACAACAATAGACATAGAAACTAACAGGAAATACCAAAGCCGAGATGAACCGTCTCGAATAACTATTACGTACAACAACAATAATAAGGGACGTCAACGATTGAATGTATGTAAACATTACACGATTTGCGCACGTTAGGTTGCATGTTTACTTTAACAACGTTCTATTATTAGCAAACATTCAAGATTCCGTTAATGTTTTCGTGACTTACACAGATTATTATTAAACTGTGATACAAAATGAACCTAAGTCCACCATCTGAGCAACTGTATTAAGGTTTTCCATCGTGCATAGTATGATGCGGACAGGGTTGACTGTCCCTACATGTCGCACTGCGAGGGACTACACTCCCCTGTCAGTGTTGTTTTGTTTTAAATGTAAGTTTAGCTGTAACTACTAACCCCCTAGTTTTGTAAATTCTACTAACAACATGTGTCCATGGTTAACGAAATAAAAAATTCATTCATTCATTCATTCATTCATAGTACCTACGGTGATATATGTCAAATGATGGCAAATTACAAATATCGCATAATTATTTCAATGTGAAAAAGAAAAATGACAGGAAGTGGCGATTACCATACAGAGCATTATAGTCATAATCTATTTATTGGCACTTAATAACATATTACAGGTCAAAATGTTTCATACATGAATCACAATAAAAAATAGCATAATTAGATTATTATATAAGAATTTACAAAAACATCATTGGGTTGATGTACAGTTGATGTACAATACATAATACATATATTCATTTAACATCCATATTTTTATTTTATCGTATGTTTGTATTCTATAATTTTTTTAAAGTTTTAAAAACACTGCTGGATAAGCCACTTTTTTAATTTAATTTTATATTGCTGATAGATCGCTCTCGCTGGGGTTAAATCCACTAATGTAGCGATCAAGGGATGTTGAAGGGCAAAAACATTGGTTCCGCACGCGCTGTAGAAGGCTGTCGTTTTACCCCACCTGCCTTTGTTCTTACACCTTGGCCATACGTGATGTGGTTACTTTAACGCCTTTTCAGCCTTACACTTCTACTTAACTTAAAAATATTCGGTAAAATCTCATGATTACTCTATTAGACGATGATCCTATGGGGATCGAAATAACTTAATTGATAAGTTACGGCTTTTACTAGCTTGAATGCCAGTTCCTAGTATCAATTGATTGCTATTCTTTGCTTTTAAGGTTTCGCGGAAAAATAATTAACTTATTCACACTGAATCGTTTCAAAAAGCTACTCATATACAGATGTTTTACAATACCTAATCATAGGTCTTGTACAAAATGGTACTGTGACAACAATTCACAATTAGTATGATATCATAACATTAGTATCAAATGACCATTGATCCGAAACCAGTCGGCAAGAGTCAATATCAGACAATCTTAATACTAAACGTTTTGAACGGTATTATTTGCGAGAGAATAACATTTCAGACAAAAAATAAAGTTGCTAATTTAATCGTGAAAAACTGCGTTTATATTACCTACCTACTATTTCTATTTTGTTGAGTTGAGCCACAAGAATTTGAGTTACTTAAATACTGGATTATAAAAAAACTGCAATGATGTAACGATTTCCAAATTTTTGTTAAGATTATTTATTTTACACAACGACGGTGGCAAACAAGCTTACGGCCTGCCTGATGTTAAGCAGTTACCGTAGCCTATGGACACTTGTGACTCCAGAAGAATCACAAGCGCGTTGCCGACCCTTTATTCACTTGAGGATTCGCTGTGTTGGCAGATAGAGACATGGATACACAAGTTTGCGATTTATGTATCCATATAATTGACATATGTGTTACAAAAAATAATACTTACCCCAATAATTTGTTATAAGCTGGCTCCTTTCAAATTTTAAAAAATAATTGTAATTACTACTACAAAAAAACAAATTGCTATTGATATCGTTATGATTAACATAAATCGACCACATAATTGACAACCTCTGAAGCCTAGTTGGTAGTGACCCTGCCTTCGACGCCGGAGGACCCGAGTTCGAATCCCGGTTAAGCACGAATATTTGTTTCTGAGTCATGGATATTTTCTATGTATTTAAGTATTTATTTAGCTACTAGCTGTTGCCCGCGACTTCGTCCGCGTAGAACTTTTTATCGTCTTAGAAAATGATTTCTCTCAATACAAAATTTGAACCCTCTTTTAGGGGATAATTAAAAAAAAAGTTGATGTTCATTTTCTAGTTTGTGAACAAACAGTCTAAAACCAAAGTTAAAAATCTCATACTTTTAAAATGCCTTGAAATACTCAAACTTTGAACCAATTTTAACACTCTTAGGGGATGAATTTGGAAAAACTCTGAAATCAGTTTTGTAGTCTTTTAACGTACAGAATAAGACCGAAGTTAAAAATCTCTTACTCACACTTTAAAATTTTATTGCTCGCCATTTAAAATTTGAACCCCCTTTTAAACCACCTTAGAGGTTGAATTTTTCTAATCGCTGAAAGAACTTTTTTCGTAAACTTTTAAGTCTCTAGCTCAAAAAAAGTGTTGAAAAAAGCTTTGTATAGCTTTCTTTTGAATAGTTTTAAGTCTAGTAAAAAAAAAAGTTTTTCCCACACAACACTGGCTACCCTTCTTAAGGATCTTAAGGATCCCCTTAGGGATGGAGTTTTCTAAAACGCTGAAAGTTTTTTTTTAGTATTCTAATAAGTAATCTTTTTGCAAAGTTTTAAGTCTAACTCAAAAAAAAGTGTTGCCCATGCAAAGCTTGCTCTCCCTTTTAACCCTATTAGGGGTGGAATTTTCTAAAACGATTTGTGTTCTTTTTTTGTATTTTAATAAGTAATCTTTCTACAAAGTTTCAAGTCTCTAACTCAAAAACATAAACTTTCCCTGATAAAAACTTTGCACCCCTTTTTATCCCCCTTAGGGATAGATTTTTTGAAAACGCTGAAAGTCTTTTTTTTTGTATTTTTATAAGTAATTTTTCTACAAAGTTTTAAGTGTCTAGCTCAGAAAAAGTGTTCCCCATACAAACCTTGCACCCTTTTTTAACCCCCTTAGGGAATGATTTTTGTAAAACGCCGAATGTAGTATTTTTCATGTTCTAATAAGTAATTTTTCGTCAAAATTTTAAGTCTCTATTAAAAAAAAAAAATTTTCCCATACAAACTTTGCACTCTATTTTACCCCCTTAGGGGTGAAATTTTCCAAAACGCTAAAAGTACTTTCTTTGTATTTAAATAATCTTTCTACAAAGTTTTAGGACTCTAGCTAAAAAAAATAGTTTCCCACATACAAACTTTGCACCCCTATTTTAGCCCCCTATTTTTAGGGGTAGAATTTTCTAAAACGCTGAAAGTACTTAATTTGTATTCTGATGACTAATCTTTCTACAAAGTTTTAAGTCTCTATTTAAAAAAAAATATTGTTTCCCCCATACAAAATTTGCACCCCTATTTTACCCCCTTAGGGGTAGATTTTTTTAAAACACTGAATCTAGGTACTTTATTTGTATTCTAATGAATAATTTGTCTACAAAGTTTTAAGTCTCTATTTAAAAAAAAGTAGTTTTTCCCATACAAACTTTGCACTCTATTTTACCCCTTTAGGGGTAGAATTTTCTAAAACCCTGAAAGTTCTTTATTTGTATTCTAATGACTGATCTTTCTACAAAGTTTTAAGTCTCTATTTAAAAAAAAAATGTTTCCCCCATACAAACCTTGCACCCCTATTTTACCCCCGTAGGGGTGGAATTTTCCAAAACGCTGAAAGTGTTTCATTTGTATTCTAATAACTAATTTTTCTACAAAGTTTAAGTCTATAGCTCAAAAAAAAAGGTTCTCCCATACAAACTTTGCACCCCCATTTTACCCCCTTAGGGGTAGAATTTTCAAAAATCCCTTTTTATCCCTAGCCCACGTTATAAAAGCAACATACTGTGCAAAAATCAATTCTCTAAGATTAGTAGTTTCGGCTGTGCGTTGATGAGTGAGTGAGTGAGTGAGTGAGTGAGTGAATAAGTCAGTCAGGACATAGGCATTTATTATGTATAAATAGATAGAAGATAATGAAACTCCCATTCAAATATCTCAAAAAATTATGAAGCTACATCCGTTTTAATGTCGCTTGTTAGAGTGAGAAAACGATGAGGGACTGTGACGTCAATATACTCGAGCGTCATAGTAAAAAACAATCGTTTCATATGAAGGTGCGTTTTGCGGAAAAGGGACAGAACATACCCCCTCTTAAAACTTTGGACTCTTATAACTTAATCATTACCTATATAACCTCTTGCTTTGTTTTTTTCTCCATTTGACTATATTTATTTTAAATTCTTTTTCGAGAAAATACATTATGATTATTTACCATATTTTCGATTCCTGAGCTATAACCACGAACTTCGGAATTCGAAAATATTCGGGTATCTCTATCTCTATCGCACTAACCATACTCGAGTGACAGGGATGCAAATATATGAACATTGAGTATCGGTTTTCGTGGTAGCGCCGCAGGTACTTTGGCTGAATGCGCCGAGCGCGTGCCATTGTCATTCAAAAAAAACAAATTCGTGTTAATTATATTGTTCAAATTTGTTGATTTCATTTATTGAAATTACGATATAAAACGACATTTGCGCATATAAGTTCTCATATCAGAATCGAATATCTTTTTATGGTTTATATTTTAGCATTTGTCTCGTAAAGGTCTATCGTAGACGGGATTTAAATTATTAATAAGTGAAAGGCAAAGCAATTCCGCCATTTTGACGAAAATTTGACGGTTCTTATAGCTGACAGTTGGAGCAGCGTTTGATTTCAATAAAAATAAATGAAAAATTAAATGAAGTCGTATATTTCGGAAAATTAATTAACTGTCGCAGTCGGATAAAAACTATCCTAAGTTGCAGCTAGAATAATAATGTACCTATATAAAAATGTTCATATTTTTCCGTTCATGGGATGCTGAGAACATTCGAACCGCGCAAAGCTTAGTTTCAAACTGGCTGATTCTTTTTTTAATTTAGAGATTTATTATAAGTGGAGATAATATATAAGTATGTATATCGTCGTCTAGTCCAAAAATATTTTGTTTTTTATTTTTATTATTTCAAATTTAGTGTTTTCTTGTAGGTAAGTAGGTACTTATTATTTTCAGTGGTAGTTATTGCTTTAGTGGATTTCTGGGGACCGATTTTATACTTTCGAACGCTCGATTCTTTCACTCAAAAACTGTCAAAAATTATGGAATTCTATTTAGAAAATGGGATAGAAAATTTAAAAACGAGTGGTATTGACCACTCGTATTTTATTATATCGGTAGGATGTAAGTCCTTGCAATTTAGACAATACAATCGTATTTATTTTTATTTCATTTTCGAGCGCTCGAAAGTCAAAAATCGGCCCCCAGTGTCATGACCATCAGTATGACATGTGAAACATCAGCCATAAAAACTAGCAACAAAGTTGCATCAACACTCGTGTTAAATTATATCTTTTCAAATCCATTACCGCGTACTTTACCAACCGTTCTTCCATCATCGGTCATATGCGAACATAATTCCCAGCTACGGACCAAAATAAATGACTTAATCTCACGCCGAACCAGAAGCTATTTCTCAAATCTAATCGCGAAGGTAATCTCGGCCACAATGAGCCCGATGATGAGGTGTAAAGACATGAATACGCTAATTTTCCGGAGTGACGGGAAACGTGACCGGAGCGTTTGACGGCGGCCACAGCATTACCACCATATAATCAAAATCGAGTGGTACATAAAAGTGAAATGTAATCTGGGGACCGCTGTTACACTTCTTACACAATCTCAGCACTATGCATGCCGCTTTACGTGACGTATTAATAATAACTTTATAAACGCAAGTCAATAGGCTTGTGACCTAAGATTTATTTACGATGCCATTCGAACCAGTTTTTGGAGAGGGACAAATGTTTGTATGAGAGCAACTCAAAAAATTGTGTAGACGGACCTCGCTGGCGGCAGGCGAAACGCTTCATACTAATTGACGTTAAAGTATGACGTCACACGTTGCAATTCATACTTATTGTTGTATGGAAAATCAAGTAAATTGCTGTTTCGGTCGCGAAATACTGCGTTTAGGTCCACCATAGTTGTCAGAAAATTTTGTTTCCATATAAAAGCGTAAGGATTCTATTGATAGCTTTAAATTTACTCTTGGACAATAAAAAAATGCATAATTTTCTAAACTTTCAAGGTCCATATCTTTTTATGATTTTAATTATATATATATATTTTTTTTTTCGGTCATAATGAATATGATTGTAATGTTTTTTTTTTAATAGTATAAAATTTGTAATTATTTAATATCAGACAAATATGTACTGTATGTACATGAAACTTTGAACTAAAATGACTAAAACTAACTTAATCTATACACAAAAATAAGTAAATCAATAAAAAAATAAAAATAAATAAATAAAAAAAAAGTAGATGCTAGACACCCGCGTCCCCAAGGTCGCGCATTGGTGGAAAAGATGCTGGCGGCGTTTCCACGCTGCACAGCAATGCTAATTCTTTGGCCGAGAAACGCGCCAGCTCTGGGATCACAGTATTTTGTATTTTATACTTTATTACAATAATTTGATGGATTACTATCCATTTATGATTTAGCACCTACTGCTACACCTTGCAACTCTAGTAACCCTCATGTTATGGCCTCTTTGTTATAGGCGTTTTCAGTGAAAAATACCTATGTTCATGTACTGTAGTACCATGTTGAAGAATCAGCATCATATTTAAAAATGTCAGCTTTTAAAATGCGACCTTCCTTTGAACGATAAATTGACGTTATTGTTCCAATTTCGTACTTACCTACTCGTAAAATTACAACGAAAACTAATTCCTCTCAGATGTAACATGATCCCGCATCATCGTTCGACTAACAGCAGTACCTGTAACTATTAAATAAAATGTAGGTCTGATGCTTGCTCATAGACCAGCCTACCATATGGTAGGATTGGTAGGCTAGTCTAAACTAAAAGCACACGCATCCGAATCCGATAAGAGTACGCAGCACCTGAAATCGTAAACTTGTTTACGATACGCGGCTAACATGAGTCGTAATTTGAAGTTAAACGTGATTAGAAGTTTAGTGTAGTGCGAAAAAAAACAAAACCCGACTTAAACACAGGAATTACGAAAGTTTAAAGTTATTTGCTTACAATTTTGAATATTTTTTTGCATTTTAGAATTATAGGTACTTTTGAGAAAAGAGTGGAATCATTTTGTATAAATAAAGTAAACTGTTGAATCTTCAACGACGGTGCTGTGAGAGCAATTCCGCTAAGATGGCATTTACGATATGGCTAGTGTGTGTACGAGTACCCAGTTGTGTATCTTATAAGAGTACCTACGCGCTTATTTTCATAAAAATTGGTTCTCGAAGAGGCGTCGGCCTCAAAGAAAGTACCAATAAAAGTTTCAAAAGCTTCTCCTAAAATGGCAAAAGAAACTTGTTAAAGTGCCAAAGAAGATGCACAAAAAATGTATGGAAAAATCCATTATGTGGTTAAAACTATGTACTACGTAGACCCCCCAGAGGAAGGCTAGATAGGATGTTCAATTCAAAGTTCAAAATGCATTGAGTTGTGGCCAGAGGCTTGTACGAGCCATGATGGTCAAGGACAACTTATTTGCGAGACTTGTAACTTAAAAAACATTACCCGACCCGCGTACTCTTATCGGCGCAGACGCGTGCTCTTACACAATAGCCCTGGTAAGGGTACGCCATTCCCACTTCTGTTTATTCATATGTTTAAGAGAAATCACTACGTTTTAGTTTTGAAGTTTTTTTGTTTTTATTGATATATTTTAAAAATTCTTTAAATTATACATAAAATAAATGCCTTGTTGTTAAGATGATTTTTTTAGAACATTTTGAAACTTAAGTGCGTAGTCCTAGCCCAGCCTACCCTACCTACACGCTCGTAGTGCCAGCATTTCCACCCCCTTTTTAACCGACTTCAAAAAAGGAGGAGGTTATATGTACCACTGTTTTTTTTTATGTATGTTCGCCGATTTCTCCGTCAATTGTGGACCGATTTCCAAAATTCTGTTTTAATCGAAATAGTATACTCCCGAGGTGGTATCATTGTCACCAAGTTAGGATCTGATGATGGGATCCCAAGGAAATTGAGGGCAACCCACAAATGTTATAGGCACGCGTGTAGTAATTTCAGTATTTTCTATTATTACTCGTGTATTTACCATCGGAAATCGCAATTTTGGTGAAGTGGAACTGATTATGAAGACCACAGATGACTTATGGAACTCCTCAAAGATGTAAAGTATATCAAAGATTTTGACATGATTCCGTTGAAGTAGCAACTAATGAAGTGTTAATTCTGAGATCCTTGAGGAATCGACGGAACTCCTCAAATATTATCAGCCCACACATAGCGACTTGGGTTAATTTTTCGGTAATAATCAACGCATTTGCTCTCGGAGAGCAGTTCATGCGGTAAATTGGAAAGGAAATGTGGAGATTTACATGTACCTATGTGGCTTGGCTACCGAATTGAAGTCGGTTAAAACTTTGTTTTTAAAATAAATTATTGTATGACTGACTCGTCGTTTTACATCAAGCTGAGACATATAAGCACGGACACCGAACATCCTATTTTTGGGTGGTCGGACGCAGGCGGGCGTTCATTTCACGCATCTAATAGGCTATTAGCTACCGCGACCTTACCTCCATAGATGGATAAACACAAATTAGAATATCCAATCCAAGTAATCGATGCGCTTTGGCTCCGATGCCTGATTAATGATTAGACAATGAAGTTGTCTTTTTGAAGGTTAGGCTTTTTTATATGACATCAAGGAAACATCTATGAGAGTTTTTTTTTATCTTTTTCACGTGATTCAAGTATGTGCCTAGTTAATACTAGTAATAACTAGTACTAGATAACAGTCTCACTCCTCAGTTAGAAGACGCCATAAAACGGGTGTCCTAGGTTACATATAATTAAAGGTATTCTTTTGTAAATTTGATACATTTATACCCATAAGGTCTAAGCAGGTACCTACCTGCACGTGAAGACACTGAAGTAGCAGACATTTATACTCGATGAAACTTATATAGGTATGTACTTACATATAATATAAGAGATTGTAGAGTGTAAATATTATAAGTGCCGTCATTCCGGTGACTATTCTGATCCTAAAAATCAAAGTAGATTCCTAAAGATTATACACTCGCGTACCTACATCTAAAATACAACGAGACTAATGTCATAAAGACGTAACGCTACTTATGTATAGAAGGTGCATAACAAGCATCAACAGTATAGTGAAAACAAGTAGGAGGAGTTGAGAAGTGGTTTGGGTGCACACGTGGGTGCTTGGGGCGGGGCCGCCTCCGCCCAGCGACTCTCGGCCACGCCCAAACGCTCCAGTAATCGTCATGCCGCTGTTTACATCTTTAAAAAGGTAAGTAAATGCTAACAATAAACCAAGAGAATTGTGTATCCCAGGATGTATTTATTTACTTGTGACTTGCATGGTCAAAGTTTATATTTGAATTTAAAAAGGCTAAGCGTGTCAATCAATCAATCAATCAATCAATTATTTATTCTGCAAATAGGCCACAAGGGCACTTTTACATGTCAAGTGGAATACCACAATATAATATTAATAATCTTACACAATAATCATTAAAAAATTGCAGATTTTAACCAATAGGGAACATTACGCAAAACTCTTCGTAGGTGGCGACACTAGCAGCGTTGACATTGTATCTCGTTCCCACTTGCGGTATTGTCTATGCAAGCATTGTTGTCACTCATTTGACAATCAATTGTGCATGTGTGTGTGAATCCCTATATTTCTATACTGATTAACTATTAGAGGTAGTGCTGCCTCTGGGGGCAGAACATGGCAGTAATTAGTACTTAAACGGTTAACAAACTAAATGTCACTAAAAATTAAAACTAAACAAATCAAAAATTGTAAAAGATTATTACTTAAATTCGATATAAGGTCTGTATCAGAATGAACAATAAGTTTATGATATTAATTTAGTACCCCAGAAATGTATAAGGTCTCTGAGCGTCCAAATACAATTAATAATTATTCTAATGTTCTTATAGAGATGTATACTGTCTATAAGCGTTAAAACAGAAAAAAAGGAACATTAATGTAATATTGTCAGAGATGTACATGGTCATAGTACCCCGGATAGCTCCAGAGAGTTTAAGACCTCAACCGGGTGCTGTCGTCGGATGTCATTCATTACTGTATCTATGGAGTTGTACACTGTTGTTTCGGTTGATATTTTTTCCAAGATTTATTTATTTATTTTTGATACTGTCTCATTTTTTGGTGCCAGTATGGTTCTTTCACACAACCAATTTTTATCCAGAATATGTTGTTGCAGATTCGGAAAACCTTGAGCAACTTTTTTTTTACGTTCTCATATGGTTTGGCAGAATTTAAACGCATAGAAAAATCGGAAGAATTACCTACTACGGCTAGAATATGCCTGGAAATGTGTGACGCGCTGCATCGCAGTATTGAAGTTTTTAACGTTAGTTGTATAAATACAATTTCCGTCGATTTTATTTTATTATGTATCTCTGACCACATGGATTTCCATATAGATACTGTTTCACATTTAGAACTGTCTGACACGCACTTGGCCGGTTTTTTATTGTATACCGTTATCAACTAGATACTAATTGAGACGATTCTAACGAGCCCAAACTCAACGGAGTTACGTCGGTTAAATACTGAATTCCCATGGCCACCTTCTGTCTCCATCATCAGATCAGCTCGATGGTACCATAATATTGAATTGTCATCCAAACTATACCTTTATTCAAAATTTCAGCTCAATAGGTTGAACATATCTGCTTCAAAATTGTGTTGCAAGATTTCACCCGAACAAACATAAGGACATACATAGTTAGTTACATACAACGCAAGTTAATAAAAATCTTGTAAAAATACCCCTTAATATGTTTAGAAGGCAACTCAAATTATGAAAATGGTTCTACTCGGTCAATGGATATTAACATTATGACATTTTATGATAAAGGATGTGATAACAAATGAACAATTGTATATCCAAAATTAATTGACAATTGATATGACATACCTAATTTTACTTTAACTATTAATACTCACATCCAGTATTATTATTGTAATAACTTGTTGTACAGTGAGGGGTATTAATATACGTACATAAATAAGGACATAAATATCTGTACATAACTAGCTATTGTTAAAGTCATAAAAGGCGTGTACCTACAGATGTTTAATTAATACCCCTGACTGTATACTCTGTTTTTTTGGAAATAAATGACTGCTTGATTAAAGTCCTAAATACCTTGGCTAAACGGATCCTGCCACGCTGTTTAGGGAATTTGGGACATGTAACACCTAACGGTCGCCTCTTTAGGATATGCAGCATCTACAGTGTTATGTCTTAATTTTAGATGTTTCTTTTTGTCTTTTGTAACCCCAATTATAATAGTAAATGGAAGGGAAAACTGCTTTTATACTACACTGCAGATCTGTGCTTTCAATAGCTAGTAGGTCATTTAGGTAGGTACTTACCTAAATCCACTTGAACTGGTTTCAGTTTAGTGGTTTATTTTCTTGATTGAGCTGCACAAGTTGATTGATTGATTTTGTTGTTAGATAATCGTACTAGGCATCAGGATATAAATTTGACAGCGTCAAAATGTAGTCATTCAGTTCATTTACGTGAGACTAGGCTTGAGACTAATTCTCCCTGGTCGTGCCCGCTCAAACGGGCCAGTCGCGAGGGTCAAAGTAGAATGCGTCAAGCGAACCTTTGGCCCCCCTTGGCAGCGACATGGTTGGACAATCGTTGGGTGTTTAGTGGGTAGTCTGGGCCTTCTGACCGGGAGTCCCACACACCCGTCCGGTCCCCCCTGACCGGGCGGACGGTGCGTCAAAGCATTCCCACAACGTTAAAAAAAAAATATGGCTTGAAACTAATACCTACTCGTAAAGCCATAAAACAATGTTTTCTTTCAGACATAGGTAAGTACAAATTTTTAACGACGTTGGTCCAAACATTTCCTGTACCTACCGTACGAATGTGTAAATTTCAACTATTTATATAGGAAAACCAAATTAGTTTTTGTCCAACCTTGCTGGCAATCGGGACATCCGGATATACGAAAGAATTTTGGCCCAAGCTGAAACGGAGAACTTCGTTCGCTTCGCTCGCTCATTCAATAAAGTAGGTTATTTTTCTTTGAATTTATGTATACTATAACTAGGGTTGCCAGGTTTTTTTTGGACAAATATATAATAAAGTACATAGTACATAAAATATTTGTTTATTTGTAGTAGAAAATATGATTTTTTAACAGAAATTTATGTATTTGGATTTTATGGTAAAAATAACCTACTTTATTGAATGAGCGAGCGAAGCGAACGAAGTTCTCCGTTTCAGCTTGGGCCAAAATTCTTTCGTATATCCGGATATCCCGATAAGAGTCTTTGATACTATAACGTCGTTTGTTTAAACTTTTTTAACGTAATTGAATGAAATTTCTTTTCGACTCTAGTTTAGTGACCCACTTTGACGGTTTGGTGGATCATACGGTAAAAAATTACTACAAGTATAAAAGCATAATTTATAAACATAGGCTGAACCAAAAACAGTATAATTACAATCCAAAAATGGTGTACATATTGAACCTATGAGATCCCCCATTTCACTCACTTAGGGGGTGATTTCCAGAATTAAAACTATCCTATGTCCTTTCTTAGGACTAAAAGTACTAAAACTATCTATATACTAAATTTAATCTAAATGAGTTCATCCAAATTTTTCCCTCCCATTCCACCCGCGTAGGGGATGATTTCCGGAATAAAAATTATCATATGTCCTTCCCCAGGACTTTAACTATCTCTATACCAAATTTCATCTAAATGGGTTCCATCCAAATTTTCACCCCTAATTTCACCCCCTCAGGAGATGATTTTCGGGATGAAAACTATGCATTGTCCTTCCATGGGACTCCAACTATCTCCGTACCAAATCTCATTTAAACGGGTTCCATCCAAAGTTTCACCCCCCTTTTCACCACCTTAGGGGTGATTTCCGGAATTAAAACTATCCTATGTCCTTTTCCAGGACTTAATCTATCTCTATACCAAATTTCATCAAAATTGGTTACATCTAAATATTCACCCCCTCATTTCACCCCCTTAAGGGATGATTTCCTGAATAAAACTTATCCTATGTCCTTCCCCGGGACTCAAACTATTTATATACCAAATTTCATCCAAATCGGTGAAGCGGTTTAAGTAGCTCCATACAAATTTTCACCCCCAATTTCATCCCCTTAGGGATGGATTTTCGGGATAAAAACTACCCTATATTACAAATTACTCATAACACCATATCGGCAAAGTAGAAATTGTTCTCTAATAACAGGTACAAATATGATATCGACGATTTTTTCTGTATGCGACAAAGTGGGTCGCTGGGCACTAAACTTTGAGGCCCTAAAAAGGTGCTTCAAATGGAGATTTATACGTCGTCATCAAAATCATAGGTTTATTACAGTATGTTCTATCAGTTTTCATCGAAAGTTGATTTTCGGTAAGTTTTGCCATATTTCACTAAACTGCCCGTAACTCCGTAACTAGAATCGACAAAGTGGGACGTTTTACTAAAAACCGTCACAAATAAAGTCATAAAATATTTATAAAATAAATTAAATTAATGCAATAAAAGGATAATCATAATAATATAGGTACAAATTGTTAATTATTTAATTAATAACCCTATTTACAAATTATTATATGCTTAAAATTAATTATTCTACACCTATTTACAAATTATTCCAATTTAAAGGCTACTACTACTTAACCCTATTTACAAATTATTCTAATGTTATTTACTAATGATTCAGTCCTAATAAACGAATGATTCTAAGATTATTCATCACATCATCATCACTTTCATCAGGTGAATCATCTGTCGAATAGTCATGACTCATGATCATGAGTGGCATTTATGCATATTACTATTTACGATATTTACTATATTTTTTGTCCTCTTGAGGAATCCTTTTGAGGCTCCTTTTGAGGAAGTTTTCTTTTTTGCATCCTGCGGCTTTCCATATCTCTTAAATCCTTCAGGGAGTCTTCTGTTGCATCACCCAAGTCACGTTTCGACAGTATAAATTGAAACAGTTCCTCTTTCTTGGTTCGATTCTCGATACGCCAATCTGAACAACTGTAAAAATCTAAAAAATAATTAGCGAGCATTTGCGAGGTTTAAGACTGATTTTTTCTGAAAGGAATGAGAGCTTAACGTGTAAAAAATCTATTTTGGGGAAACTTGGGGTAATATATTTGCAAGTTTGTTAAAGTTTGAAAAGAGAGCAAAAACGTTAACGTTTAGAAACAAGGCCCATTTTAAATATTACTTTATTACTAAGTCAGGTTAATCTAATGATAGTAATAAAAATAAATAGCCCTTACTTTCTTGTTTCAAAGCCATCACTAGAAAAATAAACTTTTTTTTACTATACACACACAGGACGTTAAAAGCGGGAACGTAGTTATGCAAATAAATGCATAAGATTTTAGCTTCATCTTATATGCTGATGCGCTATATGCTGGGCCCTCTGGAGGTTAGGGATCCGCAGTGTCGCCACTTACCGTATATTATTATATTTATTATAAATCACGGTTGTAAATTAAACAAAATTAAATTATATACCTACCTGCCCGGCTAGCACACTAGCAAAATGACGACTTTTATGCACATGTTTTATGTCCACAACCGACGTATAAAATGTTACCGTCATGAGCTAACATGCTATACCATCATTTACGTAAAATGTGACCATTTATATGTCTTGCACATAAAACTATTTGTTTTACGTCAAATGCTAACATGCTCTTGATTTTGGCACATAAAACTTGACGATATGAGCCGTTGACGGACGAAATTTTATGTAGGTCACTCGAGACCCCGGATAAATTTTAACACTATGAAAACAATATAATTTTCGCAGGATTTCTCCGATTTCTGTCACGACACATACGGTTTCAGTTTCAAAACTCCTATCGTCTCCTGAAATAATGATCTACCATTTTTAATTTTAGCTAGATCATGATTACTAACTATAAATTAGTATAAATAACGCAATGATTATGATTTTTTGCTTGTGTTGTAATAATAGTACATTATGATACAAGTGTGCTAAGTTGGTCATTACACTCGAGTCGGTTTTTAAGCCTGAGCCGAAGGCGAAGGCTTAATGGAGACGAGAAGTGTAATGACCAATGCTCACGTGTTTCATACGACGTTTTTCAACACATTTGCGAGTAAAAAAAAAAAAAAAAAAAAAATTAAAATGTTAAAAGATATGTAATGAAAAGGCACTAGTGCGATAATGTAATGTAAAAGTCACGGCATGGGTAATATTCTGCATTATTTTGCTAATATTTAAAAAGATGTGTAATGAAAAGGCACTAGTGCGATAATGTAATGTAAAAGGCACGGCATGGGTAATATTCTGCATTATCAGTGTAAATACGCTGTAATAAGACCTACTTTACGAGCAGGTGTGTTGAAAAGTATATTACACAAATTTACAAATATTATTGATTCAATTATAAACTAACATGTGTTTTGGTACTCGCTAAATTACTTAAAACCACTACGTAAAACTTTTAGTGGGGTGGGAGTAACGTAAATAAAAACAAAAAACTATTATAACACAACTTAATACAGGAGAACAACTGTTTAGTAAACTGTGCAGTGCTTATCATTACTCTTTAATTAGGTAGTATTATAATAGGCTTCTAACCATAGACTACTATTGAACGAATGAAATGAATGTAATAATTTTGCTACGTATATTTTACGCTATGGCATAAATATATGCTGCGTGATTACCATGTTAGCTAAGTAACGTAAAAATGGGCACAATCGTAAAGTTATACGTCAGAACGTAAATATATGTCCGATTAGTGTGCTAGCTGGGCAGGTCTACTGTCAATAAAGCAAGTTTTGTTATGCTCCAAAATACCGAATCCTACTTATTATTATGCACTAAAATAACTAACAATCAATATTCAATAAAATCTTTTCATAATGTTTCAAATGCATGCCAAAAGCCTGATTAACTAGTCGAGTTTCAAACAAATCTAAAAGTAGCCCCAAGCAAGACTTATCTCGGTAATGATAAGGTGTTTTACCATCAGTTTACTGATTGAATATCTCTTCATTACCAAAGCCCCTGTAGGTATATTGTTATTTCAATAATACAGGTTATGTTTGGGCTCAATATTTATTGAAGAGTTCATAGTCGTTCAATTGCAATAAAACTAAATTCCCAAACAGTACATTCTGGATCAATAAGAGAAACTTTTTCTGTGTTCGTCGGATTCCTCGTGAGTTAGTTAGTTCCTTAGTTTTCCACTAGATGTCGTGGCGCACCCGGGGAAAACTTTAGCCTAACGAATGCCACCCGGCGGCATCAGCTTTTATACATCTGTTAACAGAGTGCGCCACAGTGCGCATTTTTGTACACGTTATAAAGATAACCAAGAGACAAACTTGGGTATAATCGAGGCGTTTATATCTCACTTTTAATGCATAATATTTATTAAGGCGACGTCTACACGAATATTTGTGCGGCTCCTTTTTTGTAAAAGGCACGTAGCTAATACTGACAGATTGTGATCAATTTACGTTAGTGCAAATACGACAGAGATGAGCATTTTACCATGGCCGGTAGCAGTCGGCAAAGATGAAGGTGCCTTAGATACAATCAAAGCCTTTGCAACACCTCGCCGCCGCGCCACGATCCTTTCATCAAATTGCTGATAATCCTTGCGTCTTTATCTCTCAATTACCAGTAGGAATGAGTATTAATAAAGTTTATGTTGAAATAGAGCGACAACGGCCAATGGTGCTGGCGCGGGCAGCACGACACGCAATGTTCCCACGCCGCTGCTTTCCCTGAGCGACCCCGTCGAGCCGGCATTGTGGCTGCCCCGTTAGTCACTCAAAATCTGGGCCTCTTACACGAAATACTTAAACTCCGTACTAAATTCAGCCGGTCTCTGTCACACTTCGATTGAACAACTAAGGAGCGAAAGTGATAGGTAGAACGGTTATTAAGATTTTTTTGTTTACAGTTTGCCCTGTATCGGCGGTAGCATCGCGCACTGCTGTGATCATTCGACCAGCGTTCGCCGAATAACAATCGCAACAGTTCCGGTCTTGATCAAACATTAGCCAAGGCGCACCGCATTCAAACGAGTGATCGTTCAAGGTGAAAATCGATGCCCATCGTGATTTCACGCCACTGATAACGTTTTCTCTGCCATTTCAGAATTACGGAGCGAAGGTCTAATTGTACGATTGATCAGTAAATATTTAAATCAATTTCCTATATAACTGTAAATACAATTCATACTAAAGTTTGACGCAAGTTGAACAATTTTCCAAGGACATAAAACTGTCCCTTGCATTGCAACTTAGTTCTACATGCACCTACCTATGTGAAGCGATGTCGAAAACGGAACCACGCTAAGTACATAAATTAATTGTGTAGACTAAGTAGAACAAAACCAGGGAGTGGTTAAGAAGTCTGAAAATTATAATTGCTTGAAAAGAACTATGTCAACTCACAAAGTTCTCAGAGACCCAAATAAATTTTGAAATTATCCATCAGAAAGTTGTCCGAGCTCACAGATTTGGGAGACCGGTATCTCTGTCCATGCATAGTTAAGTGCATCTGTGTCAAGTGTCGACGCAATATCGTAGCTTCCCGGGGGGTTGGTGCTTGTCGATTTAACTCCATGGCCGGTCGGCAAGTTCGAGAACAAACAATTGTCGGGTCTATTATGTGATGTGGTTCGCGCGGCGGTGTTCATGCATAGATAAAGAGGCTCTCCCGCGTCGCGTTCGGATGCGCTCCCAAGAGTCCGACGAGCGTCTTGAGATATTACTGCTTTCGCCGTCATGACAACTCCTATCTGTCGGAATACGTGAGCAACTCCACAGCTTTTCAGTTAAATTTGTTGAATGACAATAAAATCAAGAGATTATGAAATTAAACTTTACCAATTCAATAATGACATCACAAAAACATTTTATTACCTACGCAATCTAGCAACGATAATTACTTTAAAAACAAAGTTTAAACCGACTTCAATTCAGTACTTTGCCAAGACACATGGTACATGAAAATTTCCACATTTCCTTTCTAATTTACCACATGAACTGCTTTCCGAGAGCAAATGCGTTGATTATTACAGAAAAAACCCAAGTCTCTTTATGTGGGCTGATAATATTTGAGAAGTTCCGTCGATTCCTCAAGGATCTTAGAATTAACACTTCATTAGTTGCTACTTCAACCGAATCATGTCAGGATCTTTGACGTACTTTACATCTTTGAGGAGTTCCATAAGTCATCTGTGGTATTCATCATCAGTTCCACTTCACCAAAATTACGATTACCGAGGGTAAATACACGAGTTTTAATAGAAAATACCGATATCACTACACGCGTGCCTATAAGATTTGAGGGATGCCCTCAATTTCTTTGGGAATCCATCATCAGATCCTGACTTAGTGACAATGGGACCATCTCGGAGGTATATACTTTTGATTAAAAAAAGAATTTTGGAAATCGGTCCACAATTGACGGAGAAATCGGCGAACATACATTAAAAAAAATACATACAGTGGAACATATAACCTCCTCCTTTTTTGAAGTCGGTTAAAAATTTAATTAGCGTGATATAGCGTCGCCTACAAAAAGCTGATGGGAGGTAGGTAATGCAGCATACCGGACAAGACCACAGAAATCTGAGGCTAGGTTTCTTAGAATTGAAAATGTCTAACAGGTATAACACCTTATTTCTGTTTCACTTCATGTCCAATACCTAAACTCATCAGGCTTCAGAAGCCATCGTAAGAATTGCAATTGGCAATAACGCGACGTATCTGCAACGGTCTGCATATAATCTTAAAGTTTAATTGAACAGGCGACAGAAGTGGCATCAGAGCTTTGCCGTGCCGCCCGGGACCGCACCGAGATTGGCCCACTGCCCCCGAGAAGCAATACATCTGAAATATGCATGTTTTCATCACTTCGCAAAATTATATTTTCATATTTCTCACCACCACCATAGAGCTAGTTAAGACAGTGCTCTTTATTCGATTCCTGAATTCAGTCTCGATCCCGGCGATCAAATTAACCAAGTGTTTTATTAGAGGTTGGGTCGGTTATCACCTCGAATGTCCACGTACCGCCCGAAACCGTCAGTTCTATATTATCCTCCTACAATCTTCAAGTGGCATACGTGAATGCCTGAACCTATTCATACACCGCAATTCAGCATAGAAACAATGACCGTACCCTTCCCAGCGCCCGGGTGAAAGAGCACAAAACAAAAACAAAAACCATGTTTAAAATATGGGTTCTTGGGAACCCTTTGGCAAGGCAATCGAATCCTTAAAACATTGGATTCGAATATGAGCCGGTGGTGGCGGTCTGTGCGGGGTGAATGGTGAATGGTGGCGACACAATGGCTGGCGGAGTGGCGCAGCCGCAGCGGCGGGTGTCGTGTGTCGGATAGGAGGCCGTGGCGGTCGCCCACGCCTCGCACCGCGCCCGCCACCGCACCGACACACGATATCGCCTTTTTATTTCATAATTCCTATACAATAAACGTGCTGCAAAGGCGTAATAGGGCAAAGACAATGCGCCCGGAGGTAAAAAACCGCTCGGAAACCCTTTATATCCAATTTATTGTCTCAAAATAAAATCGGGTGCAAATTAAAATAAAGTAGTATTGAATTCTACCGCCGAGACCCTTACAGCCGCTTTATATTCAAATGGTGATCAAATATGAATAGCTAAGATTATATAGATTGGTCCTATGGTAAAAGGAAGAAAAGGAAAATCAGAACACAAAACAGCCGTGTACGTATATACATTAGGTACCTACTTGATACTGTTATTTGTAAGTAATTTGTTTATAACAGGGTCTACAGGTTCTATATGATACGGCGATAGGTTGCTACTTAGTCCACACAAACTCGGTCGCGGTTAGTGGAAGGCCAATAAATTTGTGGGAGGCTTATCGAGATTGGCGATCCCCATGAAGTAATGTGTGTTTCGGGTAATCAGATGTGCTCTTACCAAGTTTTAATTCCCGGCGCTGGATGCGTGAGGGGGGGGGGGGGGGGGGCAGGGTCCGGCGCCGACGCCGATATCGCATATAAAAAGGTTGCGGATCGCTCGCTCCTCCATCCGGCGATTGGCTAGGCGGCGCCCGCTGGTCCCCGGGGCCCTATACGAGAAGCGAAATGGGCCCCAGAACACCCATAAGAGAGCGACCCCGCCCGCCACGGCCGAATAATTAGGGCTCTTTGTTTAGATAGCGGCAATTTTATTTGGGAGCGAGCGTGCGCTGGGGACGTCTTCGGCCATTCCACCGCCCGATATTAATAAGAAACGTGTGTGCGACTTCGCTACAGCCTTCGCCAAAGTATAATGTGGCTATACTCTCTAATTTTACCACTCGGATTGAAAGCATCAAAATCTTTTCAAAAGCAAATACTTTAACGGTGTAAAGCGCTATCCTTTACCGTAACTACGTATTGGCAGAATCAGTTTGAAAAGTGTAGATTACTTCACCGCGTATTCATAGAGAAGAAAAGGGGTCGCCGACGTTCACCAAGCAATATCGCATAAATAATGCAGCCAACAAAATTGGGATTTTGATTTGTTTTCTTCGAAACTTTTGCCTATTTGTCTTTGGAGTGAACGGGGTTACTGAGAACAATAGTCTGATTCTTTTGTTCTTCCTTAACTTTTATACTTTAGTTAAGGAAGAACTAGATAAATTGGGAGAATAAACTTAATGAGCTGAAAAATAATATGGAAAACGCGTTTATGACTTGCTTTTCATTGGCGCTTAAAAAACTTTAAACTTATTTAAGCATACTTCTTGGAAAGTAAATCATTTCCTTTTTTATTGATCTAAGTATAAGAATACGTACGATAAAAAACATCTAGCGCAAAATTTCAGAGTTAGTTTAAAATTAATTCCATTCAATATGGACCTCGGGAGTGTAAAAGAAAGTTGGCGAAGCGGCGTGCTTGTATCCAATTACAAGATAGACTGCATAATGGTGTTGTCGGGTCTCGGGCTCGGGTCTCGCGAGCAGTGCTCCGCGGGGGCGCGGGCACCTCGCCTTTGTCTCGTCTCCGCAAACTTGCCATAAATGTTAATATGGGATCTCTTCACATTTGAATATCTATTTCTTCGCGAGGCCCGTTCGTTAACGCGGCCTTGAATTTTAAATTTTATCGCCGCAACGGGAGCGCCGCAGATGAGGTGCGCGCCTACGTGCTCACTGCTCACCCCGAGAAAATAACCGAGGAAAACTTCTTTTTGTTTGTCTTCTTTTCGTTGTAAAGTGAAATAGATGATGACATGCCTATTATGAACCCCAGGATTAACTTTGGGGTAACCACATATTTATATCAGCATAAGAGATGTACTTAATATTATGTTATGAGCATCTTAACGTTAGATGAAGTTACTCCCTTCTAATGCCTTACTTACACGAATATTATAACGTGGAAAAGATAAGTATTGTTAATTTTATCCTATCCTATTATAAATGTGAAAGTTTGGATGTTTGGATGTATGGAAGTTTGTTACTCAATCACGCTTAAACGGCTGAACGGATTTGGATTAAATTTTGCACGAAGACAGTTTATAGCCTGGATATAGGATATAGGATATAGGATAGTTTTTATCCCGGGTTTACGCAGACGAAGTCGCGAGTGGAAACTAGTTATTTAATAATTTAAGTCGCAGTGCGATACTTCATAAAGAAGGCATATTTCATTCTTTAACACAGTATAGTGAAAACTAATAGAATATTGTTGAATAACACGCACACCCTTAGTTTTATTGTGTAAGCACAATGACTTGCGGAAGTTCAGTTTCTCATTTAGGTAAGCATTTGAGATACTAATTACCTGAACGTAACGAAGTGCGCAAATGTCGGACAGTTTAATTACTAATTGTCTCGTTCCTAGTCACATGTCAGCCGTTGCGTCGCCTCCAAAAACCAACAGCTTTGCCAGTTTCACGACCGAGCAACCCAGCCTTGCCTAAACAGCACGCGTGTAAGAATACATTTAAGTAATTCCAGGATTATAAAGAGAACACACTGGATATGATAGTTCTCATGCTCTCTACAGTGTAGGTACATGTTTGTTTATTAATCTACCAAGTAATTTAATCATTTACTTCAGGTGCCGGTGATTGTGAGAGTTAATCCGCCGACTAGATGCTTACCGTTGATAGATGTCGCGACTTCGCAAGGCGTGGACGTCCGGGCCGAGCATGTGACGCCGCGGTCAGCCAGGCCCGGTGATGATCGCAAAGTTTGGCAGCATTTGAATACGCCCCCACCACCCTGTCTGACCCTCAATTATTGAAAATGCATTCCTGTCCGCGCCCCGCGCTTTCGCCGCACCGTCCCATCGCAAATGCACATTTTAAACTGCACCTGATTGCAGAGTCGTGTTACTATTCAAGCCAAAAGTCGTGCTGTCACTTTATTTCAGCCAACAATTGGCTTTATTAGAGCTCCAGTTATAACTTTTTGATCGATACCAATATCAACGCTGAACATTGTTCTAACTAAATAACCACATAGAGTTCAACGAGTAGGTTAGATAAAAGTCATGTTTAAATAAAAAGCATTGCACACAACGTGAAGGTAAATACAATCTGTGTAAATCGTGCCTTTAATTTTTGTGCTCCATTGGTCCCCCGGGACACATTTTTATTTTCAGCATTAGCCTGCGGAACTCATTACTGACCGTTTAGGGGTAACAAACAAGTGAAGTGGATATAAAATTGTAATCTGAAATTGTTACAAAAACTCCATTCTAAAAATGTATCTAAGCCCACCCATATCACGTCATGGAGCCATAAGTGTCATAACTCATCATAGTCAAGTCAGTCAAGAAGAAACAAAAATTAAGTATGCTTTGATTCGCAAATTCACCATCGGCGTTATTTCCAGAGTTCTTAGAGATGCATATTCTGGAAGTCTATTTTGGATTCCATTTGCACTTATTGGAATAATTCTTCATAAGAGTCATTTCAAAGATTTTTCTGGCGGTAAGTAGGAAGTCTAAAAAAGATTTGCATTTTGAAATACAATTCAAATTCTGACCACGCCACGGATACATATTAAATACCATTCGACCTCTATGTATTTTAAGATGCCATCCATATTTATTAGGGTTCCGTACCAAAAAGTAAAAAAAGAAACCCTTATGGTGCGATTCTGTCCGTCTGTCCGTCCGTCCGTCTGTCACAACGTTAAATATCTCAGGATCTACTTAAGCTATTATTTTGAAATTTAGAAACAACTGTTAAAAAGGTTAAGGCACGTGTATGGAAAATGAAAAAAAATTAATATAGATTTTTATTTTCTGTTTAAATGACGAATATGAGGGGGGTTAAAAAATTAAAGTCTAGAAAATATATAGATCAAGTGGGGTATCATATGAAAGGGCTTGAGTTGCAGTTTCTAAAACCATTTTTATTTTTTTTCTACGGTGGTTAAAATTTAATTTATTAAGGAATATGTATAAAAAAATACCCCCCCCCCCCCCCCTTATCTCCGAAGTTTACAAAGCGAAAATTCTGAAATAATTACATATGATTAAGAGTAACATAAATAATAAAGGAAAAATATAACGATCGCTCTATCTAGCTTATTTTTTTTATTTATAAAAAATAATTTATTAATTAAATTTGTAATTTACTTATTTTTGTATGAAATTTTATAAATTCAAATTTCTATCAGATTATCGTTAAAGTCCCTTCTTTCAAATGAAAAATAAATAATCGAAATCGGTACGCGTGATAAAAAGCTATCGCTGATAAACAAACATATTGGGTTGTAAGTTGTTAGTACCAAAATGCAGAAGGCGCTTTGCAACGGTAACTTCTACTATGAGCTGTTTAAGATTGTTCAAGAATGAATGGAGTCCTGACATGACGGGTATGGTGTATGAAATTTGTACGGAATCCTCGGTGCGCGAGTCAGACTCATACTTGACCGGTTTTTTTATTTTTATTACACATCGCACAACTCGTAGCATTTTGCTGGCACCTTAAGTACGAACTACGAACGGATTAGTTATGTGACAATGTTTTTCCTGTGTGTATGGAGAAAGCAAGGAAACTATGGTTGAACCACGAGCGAAGCGAGTGGTTCAAAAATAGAATCCTGAGCGAAGCGAGTGGTTCAAAAATAGAATCCTGAGCGTAGCGGGTGTTGCAACACACGAGACATCAAAATAACTTGCACCCGTGTGTAACACAAATCTTTTCACCTCACTAAAGCGATGAAAAAAAACAAAAAAAAACAAAAAAGTAAAGTAACGAAAAAATAAAAAATAAAATATTAAAAAGGGGGAAAAAAACATTAAAAAAGAGAAAAAAAAATTAAAAACATGAAAAAAGAAACAAAATATTACAAAATTAAAAAAAAAAAACATTTAATAAAGAGGAAAAGAGAAAAAACATTGAGAAACAAAAAAAAAACATTAAAATAAAGAAAAACTTTTAAAAAAGGCAAAAATAATTTCAAAAAACATTAAAAAAGACTGATAACAGAAAAACGAAGCAATAAAATAGAGACAAAAACATATAAAAAAGAAAAAAGTTACAAAAAACATAACATTAAGAAAAAAAACGTAAAAAAAGACAAAAAAGACAAAAAACAAAAAAAAACGTAAAAAGAAAAAAGTTACAAAAAACATTATATTAAGAGAAAAAACGTAAAAAAAGACAAAAAAAGACAAAAAAAACAAAAAAATACGTAAAAAGAGTGGAAAAAAAATTTAAAATAATGGAAAAAGAAAAAAAACCTTGAAAAACACAAATTAATCAATAAAAAATAAAAAAAAAACATTAAACTATGGCAAAAACATCAAAAAAATATAAGAGAATTTCAAAAAACCTTGAAATAATAAAAAATAAACATTAAAAAAAAGGAAAAAACGTATAAAAAGAGAAAAAAGACCAAAAAAACATAAAAAGCATTCAAAAAGAAACAAAACATCTATAAAAAGGAGAAAAAAGCAAAAATCATTGAAAAAAGAAAAACAAAGCAATAAAATAGAGACAAAAACATAATAAAAGAAAAAAGTTACAATAAACATTAAAATAAGAGAAAAAACGTAAAAAAAAGACAAAAAAAGAAAAAAAACTTAAAAAAAAACATTTAAAACGAGAAAAAAGTGGAAAAACCACAAAAATAAATCAAAAAGAAAAAAGTGGAAAAAATAAAAAAAACCTTGAATAAACACATTTAAATCAATAAAATATAAAAAAAATCATTAAAATGTAGACGAAAACATCAAAAAAATAAATGGTATTTCAAAAAACATTAAAAAAAGAAGAAAAGAATTTACAAAAAAGGAAAAAACGTATAAAAAGACCAAAAAAACATTAAAAAGAGAAAAAAAATACAGAAAAACATTCAAAAAGAAACAAAACATTTAAAAAGAGAAACAACATTTTTAAAAAGGAGAAAAAGAAAAAAGATTTATAAAACAAAAAAACATTTAAAAAAGAAAAAAAGAATTAAAAACATTAAAAAAAAGAATAAAACATTAAAAAAAGGTACCTAAATAAAATAAATCTGATGGGCGAAAAATGTCCTGTCTGGACTGGCCTTTACATGTTATTATGTTTAAGAAAGTAACTAATAACACGTTCGGATTTCAAATATTCTTTGCACTCTTGTGGATAAAATGCAGTTTTGCTATCTGTTTTTAAAGAATAAAAATGGGCTTTCCGAGCTAGTGAGGTGAAAAAACATTGTCACATCACTAATCCGTTCGGTTCGTACCGTCAGGTAACAGCTAATAAATGCTACGAGTTATGCGATGTGACAATTATTAGAATTATTCTAGTTAAATCAGCTGTAGGTCAGATTTTTTTTATTCCGTTTAGGTCAGCTCTGACATAAATGGACTCCACTCGATAGTGGAGTATTGTCGATACAAAGGAATTCTGCCACTACAATTTTTTTCGTGATTTGTCAGGTTCGACGGAGCCCCGCAAAGCGAGGCTCCTATTCCTGGGCGGGTTGCCCTTCGGGCATCTGAAGCCACCTAACGAACCTAACCTAACCTACCTTTCGCAATCACAAGAAATTTCAGTCCTAAATGGAATGTGGCCATCAAGTTGGCGTTAAGAATTTCCACTTACGTCGGCCGTTGAAATTTTCTGACCTATATGGAATTTCTTAAATTTTGATGTATGAAAATGAATTTTCTGACCTATACTTCATTTTTTTTAAGATTAGAATTATCTGTCAAACGGGTAAACAAAGAAGCAGTGGTCGTAAACCTTCCTTCTTCGATTTCGATCGATACCACTGAATTTCTCGGAACTTATGTACATACATACGAGTACATATCATTTGATATTTACCGATAGCTGAACGCATATATTTTATTTTAAAATGTTGTATACCGTAGCCAACGATATGCCAGCAGTCTTGGCAGTCTTTTTCACACGGTCTGATTTAGTGGGATACTCCTTTCTATGGCACATTTCTGACACTCATTTGTAAATATTCACCGCCCGTTTCCGCTTTTCACTGGCAGTCAGAGGATTCTGCTTCTGCCTTTTCTTCTTTGGAGATGAAAAAACATTAGCCGGAACCGGCTGCGACTTCTGTAGCCCATTCGGGCCAGCCTCGGGTTCATACATTGTAAATGTGCACCAACAAACAAAATATTATATTTAAATAGATCAACAACTAATAACAAAATTCAACAAAAACGATAACAACAATCTTTAAGTAAGCTTACAGCAATAGAAATCACAACCGACTCAACCGACAACAATATGAACTCGAATGAAAAACCCAGTACCCACATGAGTGAATTACAGATAGTGACAGTGACGTTTAAAAATTGTGTGAGAACTCTGCCTCTTTAGGTTTTTTAATGTACAACCTTTCCATGAAAAATTGCAAACACAATTTATTAAAATTCTTATCTTTTCATCTTAGAATATAAATTAACTAATATTATGTTTCTTATCTGTTCACAACACTGAGTAATGTATGTATTACTAAAACATGATAATAAATACGTGATATTTATTAACTCGTATTCACTGTTCGATCCGCAGAGTGTGCCCGATAAAAAACCTTATATCTCGTTCTGCAAAGGTCTCTCTAATGCTAAAAAAAACGAAGTATAAGTGGCAGCTGACATAAGTGGAATGAATCAATTATTATTACATAATCTTCAGATTTCGCATCGCGCGGCCATTGAACATAATCAGCCAAGTCGGATTACCGCTCGCCCATGGAGATGGCAAATAGATCACTGGTAACTTAGGTGTTAATAAAGATTATTTAAAAATAAGTATTGAGAGTTCCTGAATAAAGAGTCAAAAAATAGGTTTAAACAAAGTTATGTCATGCCACTCACTGGCCTGCTGGTCGTTTCACAAAACCTAACTTGGGGCTTATGTATTACTTAATGTTTTTCATTAAGTATACTTATTAGAGTAGTACCTAACGCGACTAACGAGCATTCATGCAGTAGTGTCATGATAAACACGCACCACACACAGCACTGGACGACCGATCTCCGCTCAGACAGACCATTCGGAATTTCCCAAAATTGAGATATCGCTGAAGTTATTAGCCGTTAGAGAACTCGATTTTACATAAACAAGTATTAAAGTTTCTTATATTGCTCGTGGCTAAGATATTTCTAAACCTGACAGGCACAGAGAGCCCGGCCCGGGGACACCGTGCCGTACCTACCGTGCGGTATATAACCATCCCGTGATGGCATTAACAACTACCCACTTATATTATTACTGTTACACTTCGTTCTAAATGCTCCTCATAAGATGATAAGTAGGGCCCGTACTTTTCATGCCGATGTCATAAATTTGACGTCACGCAGCATATTTATAGGTTTTTTTTTATACTACGACGGTGGCAAACAAGCTTACGGCCTGCCTGATGTTAAGCAGTTACTGTAGCCTATGGACACTTGTGACTCCAGAAGAATCACAAGCGCGTTGCCAAACCTTTATTCACTTGAGGATTCGCTGTGTTGGCAGATAGAGACATGCAGGTCCCTCACTCCCAATGATCCCAAATAGTTTCATTGTAATTATTAATCATTAGACGTCAATCATTTTAATCATGTACAAATAACTTCAAAATAATCTATTCACACGTGGAATAATTAATAGGTACCTACTTGATACGTGAAATGTACTTACATTTTATTAAATGGTATTGTTACCACCAGGGCCCGTAGGACGCAAAAATGACGTCACGCTGCATAGAGCATGATTGCAATTGTATGTATAAAAACAAAACAAATGGTTTCATTTACGTTTCACGTATCAAGTAGGTACCAATTAATTATTCCACGTGTGTACTTTTGAAGTAATTTGTACATGATTAGAATGATTGACGACTAATGATTAATAATTACTTACAATAAAACTATTTGGGATCATCCTATATGCAGCGTGACGTCAAATTTATGTCATCGGCATGAAAAGTACGGGCCCTGAATTGGTAAGTAACAACTTGTCTTTGGAGTTAGTCCCGGTAAATTAGAACAACTTCTTATATATATATAAAAAATATACATACAAAAAATATATTGAAATTTGTACAAATCATTGAAATTTCTACAACCCCTAATAAATGAGTAGGTTATGTTAAATATGACACGGGTAGGCGGTGCCGTCAGAATATTTTCATCAAACACATGTACCTACCTACAAAACTGTAACTAACAGCAATTGAGCATTAAGTTAACAAAAAACTTTACCAACACCCATTTACATCTACAAATCGCCATATGAATTAGGAAATAGTGGAAAACATCGAAGGTAGAATAGCCGCCCCCGGCGAGTGCTAAGTGACGAACGGTGTACACAATTCCGGGCGTCCGTTTTAATTGTAACTTCAGAAAGGTCCGCGCCCACAATGCAATTTTAGCTCTACATTTTCCATCAGGCTGAAACCAGCTCTTAAAATACATCAACCCATTAGGCACCTCATAATTTAAGTAATTAAGCAGCTTAGAGATTGCCAGGTCAAGCATAGGTAGATAGATATCTCTATGAAGAAAACCATATACGAAAAAAAGGCATGAGTTACAGATTACCCCTCCGGTTGAGAAGTCTAAATCAGTAAGTGACAGGAAGTCAGAAACTATATCAGAGAGAGAAAAAATTGCACAGTACTTCGACGTCGATTTTACAATTAAGAAAAACTGCATTCAAAGAATCTTTCCCCCGTGTGGTGTCGGGTTAGAATAGCTCCTACCTACCCCTTTCTTCCCGTGGGTGTCGTGAGAAGTTGACTATGGGAATAGGGTTGATGTGTGTTGTTCAATGTGGGCGATAAACGAGGAACCTTTCGCTGCAATTGCCGAAAGTGCTAAAATGCTAAAATTCGTAATTGTATAATACAACTGACAATATTTTTTTGAAGTCGGTTATTTCGAAACTTAACATTTGAGACTCATTTCTTTTTATTTTATCTTTTTTTTTACCCAGGTAATAGGTAGGTACTACGTACCTACTAAAAGAAATATTAACGTCGTGTAAAAGTTTTATCAATGGAATGAACTAGACGCTGCTAAATCTTGTACTAAAAAAACTTTTTCTTTAAAAAGTATTTTTCTTAAAAAACTTATCGACGGTAAATAATCAAAAGAAACAACTAAAGTCGGCCCGAGACGACTCGTCTGTAGCAAGCAAAGTACCAGAACGCGTAGCAATTTGGTCGCGCAAACTGCGTGTTTCACGTCGTAGACGGTTTAGTGTTGCCAGGAGGGAAACTACGATTCCTCTGAGCGAGAGTATCTGCTCCTCAACTTTATGTTCATTTTATCTTTTCGACTGTATAGCGAAGCGGGGACTTGGCCAAAGGCCCTCCTGGGCTACGTTAACGCCGCGTCTGGTCCCACCACCCGCATCTCCCTTATCGCTTTTTACGCTTTCCACTATTCAAATATTAATAACGACTTCTTTTGCTTTTTGAGGTTCGTTTTGTTTCTGATGTGCCTGCTGACCTAGATATTAAAATGTACGTACCTGATTCCATGCTGTCCGCATCCTCTGATTTAATATCTGCCGCATCGATATCTGTAACAAGCGAATAACACGTTTAACATAGGCTGAACGGGGTAATAAAAATAAAAAGTTTGTAAAACACTGTAAACTCTCGCGCTTATATGCGCTATAATGTGTCGAAACGTCAGAAATAAAGGTAAATAAATATCGCGTTAGACCCAGAAAAAACAGTACTTAAATAAAAAGTTTGTGTCAAAAATTTCATTATTGGTACAAGCTTTTATTGCCGACTGTACTTTTCTGACGATTCTAACGAGCCCAAACTCGATGGGGTTGTGTCGTTTTATTGCGGAGTTCCAGCTCCTTCCAGTTCCAGCATCAGATCAGCTCCATGTCATCATAATATTGCATGGTCATGTGATATACATATGCATGCAAAATTTCAGCTCAATCGGAAACCGGGAAGTGGGTCAAATTTAACTTGCAAGATTTGATTACAGACAGACAGACAACGGGACAGGTGAAAGTAAATAAAAGCTTGTATTAATTAAATCAGCCTATGTACGACCCATTGCTGGGCACAGCACAGGCCTCCTCTCAAGAATGAGAGGGAGTGGGCAGTAGTCCCCACACTGCCCCAGTGCGGGTTGGGGGCTTCACATTACACCTTAGAATTTCTTCGCAGATGTATACATGCAGTTTTCCTCACGATGTTTTTCCTTCACCGAAAAGCTAACGGTCTTGATGTGGGGGGCCACCCACGCCGCGCCTTCTGGTACGTGGTGGTCGCCACTCGAGAACCTTTCCGCCCCAACGGCCATCGGTTCTCCGTGCAATCATATATAAACATCAAATTAAGTATATTCCTTAGAAAGAAAAGAAAGATACATTTATCCACTAACACACAGGACACACATATTAAACAAAAAAAAAAAAAGTAAAACATATAAAACATGGAACAAGTGTGGCTCTGCGGCTGTGAACCGGACACTGTCTCAGCATTATGTTGAGGTGTCAGTCAGACACCTACACTACCTACAGCGCTGATTTTCAGCCAGGACCGTTGGTGACTCACAGAAACGTCATACAATTATAATTATATAAACTACTATATTATTGTGAAAGGCGAGAGAGAAATAAACATAAATACATAGTGAGATAGTACATGTACGCATTACGTACAAGCAGCTTCAATAAAATAATAATTACATTACACATTAAAGTATTTTTTTCTTAGTAAACTAAAAACAAAAAATAGATAAAGATTAGCAATTGGCATAATTTTTGCTGTCAAAATGCAGGATTAGGATTAAGTTTTTTGGAGCGTCAACAAATAGGTGTATCTGCTAAGCGCCGCCCGTATGATAAGTTCCGAAAAACTCATTCGTACGAGCCGGGGTTCGAACCCACGACCGCCGTTTGACAGCCGCTTGCCTGAACCACAAGGCTGCCGTAGCATATAAGGAGTTAAAGATGATCAAAATTTGGATAACGGATTTTATGAAGTGAATCGATCTTTATTTGGGCAGTCGGTTGTCGCCGAGCGAGCCCCGAGGCGCGGTCGCGCTGCGGCCTATAATCCACTTGCGACTCGCCCTGGTCTCCGACACTTTTCCTCTTGTTTTAAATTTCTAATTCGGATAGGTGATCCCGTTTGAAACTTTTTAGTCCAATTTAAGTAGTTCGGCGGCCCCTCGAATTTGCTGCCAAAATATATTCGTGATATATGCGCATATATTTAATGTTGCGTTACAAGGAACTGATATGTTGTCTTAAGTTTTTTTTTAATATTATCACTTAAATTAAACCTGTTGGGCTTTTGAATGTAAAATAATTGAAAGTATTCTTGACCATGTTTACAAAATGAGAATAAGAACATTTTTCTTATTCGTTTAAATAATAACATGCCATGTACTCGTAGGTAGGGTTAGCTGGATTCGGTATTTTTTTTTTCTCCTAAAATGATAAAAATAACAAATGTTGCCAGCTCATCCTAAGCGATTTTTTTTATTGGATGAACAAAAATGTGTTATTGTATTATGGACCTAAGTAGATTCATACAATATTTCTTACTCCTACTCATGAATACGCTGGTAATTGTATTATTTGGATTCCTGCCGAACACCTTGTACCTATAACTAATATTTATTTTGTTCATTGCAATTACTTAGTTTACTTGGTCGTTGTTGTTCTACGTCACTGTTCCTTCTGAACCTCGCAGCGCGCAATGGAACTCTATCAGCGACATCGATACTAATACATATATGTACCACGGTGTAACCGCCATACGATAAATAAATAAATAACTTAGTTTATTTGGGATGCACTTTTTCTAATTTACACGCAAATGAACCGGTGGCTAAGAGTTCGTAAGAAATCTATTAACACTGGCTTATCTACCTATTCTATGAAAATGGAGGATAAGGTTATTCCTTCCCCTTTGCAGAAAAACTAAGGCAAAATAGTTTCGACTTGTCTACGGATATGTCCATTTTGTAAATATGTATTTAAGTAAATGAAAATTATGCATAGGTATGACGTGTTAACTTTTTGATGCCCCGTGACTTCACAGGGGGACTCTAGTTCATACTAAAACTACTACAGAATTAAAACCCACCGGCTCTCCTGAAAGACAAGGGTTTCGAAAGGTTATTCAAAATGAAATATGTCTAATATGGATGTTAAATATATTGTGCCTTTAATTGTGTCAATAGCACCTAATTAACCTAGTTAATGACAAAACAGATACGGTTTACGTAAGGTCGTGCATCCTTTGAAGGTGTAAGATTGCAGGTATTAGGTATTAGGTAATAACTCTTGGAAGCCTAGCGTGCCGCAGCCCGCGCGTCCCGGGGGACTGTTACCCAACGCCGAGATGCAGTCCGAGCTATACTTACACTATGCTTTCAAACCACAGGGTAAATACTCCTGTGGAAATATATTACCCTCGTGTATGTACGTTTAATCTGCTTCGTATGTTACTGTTCTTCAGCTAAATAAATAAACATTGATCAATCGCTTTAGAAAGCATTACGTCTTTGAATCAATCTGAACGTTTTTCTTTTACTACAACATTTTGCAGAATATGTAAACGCGGATAGTACAATGATAACCGTATTAGAAGCGCCTGAATAGTGAAGATAATAGAAGACAGGCAAGGGGCCCGTGCAACATTAATGATCGCAGGCGCCGCTCATTGCCACGATTGGGTTTTGTGAATTAGTAAGCCGCACGGGACTGCCGCGCCACGCCGGCACGGAATTAATCTACGAAGTGTCTAACACACACACACCTACAGTTTGTTCATGAAATCAATTGATCTTAGATTCCTTATAAAAGGTTTTCATGTAGCATGTTACGTGTTGAGTTGAGAGTCCAGGTGCACAGTTCGTCACGACGGAGATATTAAATACATCCCGGCGGAGTGGGCGCGGCGGGCGGTCGGAAAGCTCTAAGGCTGCCGCTAGATTTCCCACGGGAGCACGTTAATTTTCTGCCGCCTTGAGCATAGTGCCCCCTAGGGGCGCGCTACCTTTCGCGCAGCCATTCAGACTGAAGGTGTTATTCCGACGTACCTGATATGGACTGAAGCCGCTATACCTCTCCCGAGGAAACTTTTCACAGCGCCAAATAAAAATAACGGTACACGCTCGGAGACTATGTAAACCTCGTTAGTTACTCGATACAGAGCACTCATGCTTAGATGCTGCTTCCAGGCAGCTAGCTCGTTGATACGAGTAAAAATGAAAGTTGCGCTTTAGTCTTGTTGTTGTTATTTCAAATTTGCATCTAATGCAAAGGTCATCGGATATCAGGCACGAGTTTAGAGTAAATATTGAAATGCACGCGAAGTTGACCCACCAGCGATCGAACGTCATTAAAAAGTTTCCCCTACAAGTTACGGAACTTTCGTCACGTGTGTGTCGTTAGTTAGTGACACCAGTTCACGGACATTGTTCAATTTGTACTCGATTACAATGTTTCTGTATTTTGTAATAAAAATGCAAAATTGTAATATTTCATAACATGAGTAGGTGAATTAAATCACAATAAGTTGGTAAAGCTCTGCCGCATTATGACTTCTATTTGCTGAGAGTTGCTTAACGGTAGTTAGGTACCTACTTAAAAGCAAAGATGAGTTCATCATACACGATTCAAACTTTTGAACCAACAATCACATTAATATAGTTCTAAGGGTTGTTTTATTAATTTGAAAATCTTACAAATAACCACGGATTAAGAGTCCAACCAATTAGATTAGGATTTGTAGCCCTTTACTTTGGCAATGTCCACATAAGACGCGAACCTAAATCTCTGTATGACCCAAGTAGGTACCTGCTACATTTTTAATTATTAACTACATACTAGTATCTTAAAATAACAGATAAGTAAATAAATGACTCCCAGGTTTACACTTCAGCTCGTCTAATAGTAAACTTAGCATTTAATACGGCCAAGTTAACGTTTTCCGCAGTCATCAGCAGACGTTATCAAATAATACGGAAAGCCGGACCCAAACAATCGAATTAAGATTAAACACACAGTGCAATAGAATCGGTTTTCCCGTCGCCCCGACTCCGATATCATTGTAACGAGTCGTAACAACATTGGTAGGAGTGAGGCTTGCATGTGTGCGTGCTCGGGTCTGAGGAATCCCCGTGGGACGGAAGGAACTGCGGCCGAAGCAGTGCCACCTGGGACTGCCGCAGGGGGACGGGATAACAGAGCGAGGGTTCTTATTAAGGCACTGTTGATGCCAAGACCTAGCAATAAAACCTAAACTGAATAAACGAAAACCCTTACGTATACTGTGAACACTTTCAGTAATTAGCAATTAGGTGGTAAGCAGTGAAACAACGAGGTCTCTGGTCGCGGGTCATCCCTTGCGGCCTGCGGCAGGCGGCTGGCGGCTGATAATATCTAAATGCCTAATGGCTGGTGGTCCTGTGACGAATGTATCGGGCCGCCGCCCCCCGCGCGTCGCCTCCCCCTCACCACTATGTGATAATTCCAAACGCTGCGGCCGCGCCACCTGGGATCTAACAGGGGCGGATCTAGGTTGAATATTTTCCGTTCTTTTCCGATAAAGTTTTTTCTATTACAATACAGCTTACACCAATGGCAAAATAAATTGACTTGCGGTTTGCAATTCAAAATATATAAAATTAAAAATATGGACAGTCGACTACAAAGATAAGTATGTTTTTTAATGTTACAAAATTATGTATATATACCTTATTACTATGGTAGTAAAGTCTATGTATATTACATATTTTTGTTACATTGTATGGATACATCTCTTTGTGGTCGACTGGACAAATAAATCTATGTTAAGTTTAGTTCATCTGCGCGTCAAGTTAAACGATGACGGGCCAGTAACACGACATTTGCTACTTAACCAACTAAGTTCACGGCGTGAATGCCCGCTTTGCTTGAGCGTGCAGCGGGGCGCCGCGCCGGGCGGGGCGTCCTGCGTCCAAATATAATAGGCAAACGCCGCCGCCGCTCCGCCGCACTCTACGCTTCGAGCGGGTTCCGATCTAACTAACTAACCCATGTTATTAAAATACTACGTCTTATTTTAACTTAAACATGAAACGCTCAACTTCTATAGTCAACCATTTAGTCTGCACATATTGGACAAAAGTTATTGGACAAAGATGTTGAAACAATTCATTTAGTAGTCTAGTTTGGAAATCTAGTTCGGAGTCGAGCAAAAATGTTGCAATTTATGATGGGAGAGCCCGGCTTTTAATCACCTTGACCAAACTCGTATACTTATTCCCATAATTCAGGAATCCGGGTCAGCTAACTATGACTGGCTCAACTTGCAGGAATGTTCAGCAGTGTTGACGAGGCGCGCCGCGCGGCGCCGCCCGGCGTCGCCCGCATTCCGCATGCACCCGCCGCCGCCGATCGAACATCGGCATTTAATTACCCACGTGCCGGACCAGATCCGATCCGACCGACATTGCTGGCATTGTGTCCCGCTAACTTGCTCCAGAATAACTTACAAACGTTTGGCATTCTGCGATTGAGATATGCGGAGAGTTGTCAAGTTGTGTACTTGGTATCGTGTGGTGAGGGGGTTATCTTTGGCTAATAACAACATGCGAGTTTTGGCGTTGTAATGGTTATTTTAAGGCGAGCTCCTCGTTTTCTTTGCTTCGCCGGAGTCTAGATTTTGGTGGTAAGACGATCAGCTATCTCGGGACAACCAAACACGAGTAAGTCTTGACATTTAACGTCACACGTGAATTTAAGGAATTATAATTTAATATGAGCATGGCAAGAATAAAGCGAAAATGTATTGTGTTGTGCGAGTGCGGTCCCTGCGGGCGGGTCCCGCGGGAGCGCGCCCGCGCGCCCAACTTCGGCTCCGCGGCGCCCCCCTCGCGCACCCCCCTCGCCCCCGTAGAGAATACATTTTCGCAACACGAGTGCTGGCCTAACAACGACTCTGCGACAAACCACTCACTGGGAAAAATTACTCATTCTCCAACGTTATGAACTAAACATTGCCCGTTTGTTGGTTAGAATAGAACATTGACATGTGTAAGAGCCCACGCATGCAGGGTGAACGTTCGTCGTCGGCCATTAGAAAGCACTAAATAACTAAAGAACCCACAATAAAATACGAACAATAGCTAATTTGCTAAGATAATAAGTAGTAAGGGTGCCTCAGGGGAAGCAGAAAGTATCAGTCATCTGAGAAACTACGCGATTGTCTCGGTCGCTTCGACTTTATAGGAGGCATTGAGCGACACCTCCGCAGTAATAAACCCTTCTGGAGTCTACTATCCCGACAGGCAAAACAAATAAATACCAGCTATAAGTTCAACATAAGTATATTTTGTTGGTGTAAGTTATTCTGCTTCTTACGACCGCCATAAAAGCTAAATTATCTAGGTGGCATAAAATTACAATGTCAACTGTGCGGGATGGTAAGTACTGTTTTAAAAACTCCTAAAGTCATGAAAGATAAAGTGGAGGTAGCGTAGGCCGATGATGGGCCACGGCGGCCAATTTATTTATAATCTCGGGTGCAGAATCGGCTACGAATTAGCATGTAAATATTTGAAGTCCACGGAAGAAGGCTGGTTGAGATTTATCGCGAGGAGCGCGCGATAAGCGAGGACAGGTCGTAAAGCACCGGGAGGCGGCGCGTCAGCCGCCGCCGCAGCAAGCACACCCTTTGACGAAGTTGTAAAAAGAGCATTAAACCGCAGTAAAAACGCATCTCCCACGCTTGCGGCCGCTCGCGCTCGACTGAAAAACGACGCTCTACTCCGCCGACTCTTCGTTTTAGTGAACCTTATGAATTTCAATGAAGATATAGTAATAAACCCCACTCAATCTTCATCATTCTGCACGAATATTAATAGGGCTCATTGAGCTTAGCAAAGCTTTCATGAACACACTTATTTCTCAGTGATATTCATCAAAGAGACTGTCGTTATAAAATTTATAAACTTAACTCAGTTTACTTCATACATATATCATTACTGAAAATAAAATAACGTACCATCCATTTCGGCATTCCATTGATCGGATGGCTCCATTTCATTTTCCTCCGCATCTCCGCTGTCTGTAATAAAACAATAAGCTGTTTTAAGATTTCAGAATACTGACTAAGTGATGTAAGTAACGTGTGATACAGGCGTTCCCAGAGCTAATACATCACTTTATTAACAATTCGGATCTGTCACGTCACGCTCGCGCTCTGAGCCATTTCGCTCCATCGGAGATTGGAGTTAGGCATACATGTAAACCCATGTTCGCACTGCCGCACCGAGCAACTCCTGGAAATTAAGCTTTACGTACACTAGAGTCCTGGGAGACTGGTGTAAGCTGTTACCGATCGTTTAGTTAGGGGCATGGAGAAAATTACAACTAACAAATTTGAAAATTTCATCTTAGACATAAAAATGAACCAATAGACCTGTTTCATCTATCTTATACCTACCTTATACTCGTACATATATTACTTTTACTCCTTACCTGTACTCCAGGTACCAGGATTCAGTGATGAAAATCAAGATACCTACTTCACGAGCACCTTTTGATCCCGACGTAGGTATCCCAGAGAAAGATGTTTACGTCATACCTGGCCATAAAGTAGCAATTACCGCACGTTGCGCGTGCGGAATATCCCACTTCCTGGCCAGGGAGAGACGTATAATTGTGTACTCACCACGGTCAGTAATAAAGAAAGCGTCAGATCGCATATTTAGTGCCCTTGCCTTCGGCTCGGGCGTCAAATACCTGCGATCTGAGACATTCTTTGTTTTACTGCCCTAGTTAAGTAATGTACTTAACTATTTACTGGCGTGGACTTACTCGTAGGGATCAACGTGATTATGATGATTAAATTATTTAACTTGAGAGGATTCAAGTTAGGGACCTGCATATAAACGCTTTAGTAATTGCTTTAAATACGCATCCTTTATAATATATTTGTTTATTAGCGCTCTAGTAAGCCCTTCGCTCGCGTCCCGAGGGAGAGGCGTATAGGCAGGGCGAAGCAAGTCGATGATAATGTAAATGCATCCGACTTCGCCCCCTTCCTGAAGACAATTCGCCAGAGGACGTCACTTTTGAAGCGTACAGGAAGCTTTGTCAAAAGGCTTTTAGATCAAACTGCGCGTAAAAATCAAATTAAGTTGTATCAAGTACGTGTCAGGTAAGAATTGTAAACAATTTTTTTGCTTTTGTCACTATCATCATCATATCAGCCGAAAGACGTCCACTGCTGGACAAAGGTCTCCCCCAAAGAGTGCCACAATCACTATAATATGACCTAATTCCCGAACTTGAGATGGTCCATCGTCATCTTGATTTGAATACAATTTCAATTACTCGGAACCTCTCGGTACGGCACTGATAACATACGTCTATGGAGCATGAGGTAATATCAAGGAGGAACTGACGAGTGACAACAGTGAGGCAAAATCGAGGATATTTTGACTGCTTGGCCACGAATAAGCGGATTTACTTTTTCGGTAGGTACCTAATGCTAGATTTCGTTTTTCTACATCCACCTTCTATATCAACAGGAAGCTAATGTTTAAATCGAACAAATGGCCGGTATTTGGCGTGCGTCGACTAATCTGACGATAGATGAGATGAGGCCCGATGCGCAGTGAATTGTGTGTGCCAGCGAATGCGCTTGACACTTGACAAAGTGCTGGGTGCGGACGCCACCGCAACTGCGATTAAATCAATTTTCATTGAGTTATTGCTCCGATACTGACTACCGCATATTTTGAAACGGTCATCTCAGTTTGCACATCTCGGTGCGATCTATTCGCAATTCGCACGCATATGGATTATAGAGACAAACGATTTTGTTTAGTTTAAGTGATTAATTTGTAAAACAATCCTTTATCCTATTCACTATGATAGGAAGAATCATGGTAAAGGTGTTTAATGGAGAAGCATCCAACATGGCATACTTGGAGAACAACAAAGTGCCATGATACTCGTACGTTTTTTCTATAAAATTGAAAGACACGTTCTGTAATGACATCCATTAAGGTAAAATCTTGAAAACATAACAAGACATCCTACACGTTTTCTTTTCAATGTGGATTTTTAAACTATACTTAGGATAAGATGTCCTAGAAGTATCGTCTTATAGGAGGACGGTAAGTGACATTACATTTTACACCAATATTCCCCGACCCTAAGTGATCAAAATGCGTGTTACCGCCCTGCGTACAAGTTGTTTTAAGTTGCTTCGATTAGCTAAATAGTCAGTTTTAAAATGATCGTGTGAGCGTCAGAATTACCTACCCTACCTATAAAATGATCGTGTGAGCGTCAGAATTACCTACCCTACCTATAAAATCTATTAAGATACACATAGTATACGTTATACCGACCTACATATGTCAATAAGATATCAATGTATGGAATATTGTTTTCTAAAAGCAAAGCTTATTTAGTTCTCCCTGAATTAAGCGAGTAAAATCTTTGAGCCTCGATTCCTTTCGATGGACGAGCTATTAACGTAAATACCGACAAATGTACGCGGAACCCTCAGTGCGCGAGTCCGATTCGCACTTGATTGCTTTCATTTTTATGGTTCCCTACTTAAAGCTCTTTCCAACAGTACAAAACCACTCTAAATCCTAATCATACGCTGTCTGTCATCCGCACTTCGACGTCTACAATTCGCATTGCACCCATTGCAGCGACGCAGGCAAGCCGTACGTCATCCGTTATCTGCGCCGTGTGTCACTGTCCGGCCCGCTGCTTACAGTCCACAGCACTTGCTATGCGATTCATAACTCGTCTCGATTACTTTCACATCACCACACCACTCGTCTAGTATAACCAGGCCTATCTCACTCTTATTATGACTCTTTTATGGTAACCTTCCGGGGTAGGAATAGGGTGCGCGTTGTTGTCGAACTACAACGAATTTAAACTATTGAAGAATAGCTACAAACTTTATCTTGATATGGAACTCCTTGAGATTCATTGGATACTGAGTATTTGTTTTTACTATTATAAGAGATCAAAAAATAAAAAAAGCGGATATTAATTTGGTCCGTCGATATCCTACCTTAGGTGGCATCACGTCACAAAGGTATTCTAGTTTTTAATACAAGTCGAAAAAAGAGCTCCGGTCGCCACAGCTCTAAGGTATTTTTACGTGAGCTGACCTGTTATAAGTATATTCTGTACACACAGTATACAACGGGATTCATAAGAACTACGAAATCGGAGGTCCGACTTCAGCTGGTTCGCCTAGGCTGAGGTTGTTGGCAAGTGTTGTGATTGTTATGAATTAGGGCGGGCCGGTCGCTGACGATGCACGACACGATCGGGACAACCGAATATGCAAATCGTTGGTACAAGATAATGTGGCGTTCCAATTCAGTCGGCTCCGCTGAAACCGCTGGAGCCGCGTTTAATTCAGTGTGCTGCAGCTTAACTTACCTTAATAGTGGAGAACAAAGTAACAAGATAATTATGTTATCTAAGCTAGTCTACGGTGTCAAGAACTAGGGGCTTAATGGTTATTTATTATATCTTCTTCGCTCCCATTTTTTCCAACGTTATCTATCATCTTCTTTATTGACCTCGAATATTGAATTGCATACTTGTATAAAGTCATATCTGTCCCCAATGTCCCTATCTTGTCAACGTCTTCTTCATCGCTGTCCTTGCTGAGTTCGTCGTTGGACAGCTCGTCGCTGTCAGCGGCGTTATCCTCTGCGTCACTATCTTTTTCGCTCCCCTCAACTCTTTTTCCGACGTCATCATCTTCTCTATTGCAGTCGAATATTTAATTGTATACTTATATAAAGCGACGTACTTACTTAGGTAAAGGTCGCGGCAGTCCGCTGGATGCGGTTGCCACAGGTCAGGACCGGTCGCTTTGGCACTCTTTGGGGAAGGCCTATGTCCAGCAGTGGACGTCTTTCGATATGATGATGACCTACATATTATCTATGCCCAATATTAGATTATTTACATTCATCTATCTTGTCAAAGTCTTCTTCGTCGTTGCCCTCACTGAGTTCGTCGTTGGGTAACTCATCGCCGTCAGCGGCGTCATCCACTGCGTCAGTCTCTTCTTCGCTCTCCTCCCCGCTTTCTCATCTCCCCTCTTTTGCAGCATTATCATATGGAATATTTAACAATAAAGCGACGTACCTTCATATCTGTCCCCAATATTGGATTCTTCAGCGTCATCTATCTTGTCAACGTCTTCTTCATCATTGTCCTCGCTGAGTTCGTCATTGGGCAGCTCATCGCCGTCAGCAGCGTCATCCTCTGCGTCAGTCTCTTCTTCGCTCCCCTCCCCGCCTTCTTCATCCCACCCCTCCTCTTCCGCTGCAAAAGCAAATCACGTTGAAATAACTGAGTTTACTCCGTAAATAAGACACCAAGGGTAAAGGTGTCAGTGGTCAGCCTTGAATAAGTGGTCAATCGTTCTTGTTCTTATTTTATAACCTACCAAATGTCTCATGACCGTACAAGTGCTTGCGATTAAACAGCAACATTTATAGGTATTTATTTGTTTGTAAATGGGTTCTGAAAAACGGCATTAATGATTTCGATGAGATTTAAAGTACAGCGGTAAATCAAATCGAAAAATCAATCTAGATCAGTCTAATTCCCGGGGAACTCGTTTTCTCCGAAAAAACACGGAAGAAGTCAAGTAAGGATCGGTCTCCCCGGTATCTACTATAGGTACTTTTAAAATAACTAACGTTATTACCTTCTTGGAGGCGGATGGAGAGGATTAGTTGGACGGAGAAAAAGACAAACGTGGAGGTGCTTGAAAGGGTGAAATAAAAAGGACGTTTTTAAAAACCATAGAGAACATAAGATCTTGGACAGAAGGAAGAGAGGGATACCAAGAAGATCTTTTACGGACCAAATCAAGGAAAAAGTTAGACATCAGCGTGTCGTATCAAGATGTCAAGAAGAAGCTGAGAATAGAGACGAATGGAAATTGCTCCACCGACAAGAGCCTGCCTCTTAAATATATGATGATGATTACCTTCTTGAAGAAACGAATAGGGCCTACATTCAGCGACCACCATTTCAATTCAATATTTTTTTAAATACGTGAATTAGCGCATGCGAGAAGGCGAAATGGTAGATGGACATTTTTATAAATGCGATTGCATTAGGTATATAAGTAACAAGCGGTCGAAGTAAGCTAAATATTATACCCTCAGATCATAGAAAGAAGATTATACCTAACTTGCACGTCCTCGTAGCAGACATGTATCATATATGTCGAGGATTTTTTTTAACCATGTCGGACTAATAGGTGTGCATAGGTGTACCTACACAATACACACGTGCTAACCCATACATTTTTGTTAAGGGAGAATAAAACTGCTGTATCCCCAACATAATAGGATTCATAAATACAATTTATGATCACCAAACACCCCGTTTCACATTGTTATCTAAGCGTAATGGTAATTTTATTGTGAACTTCCAATTTCTGTAAACTGCTTTGCGAAAATTGTCACAATAAAATAAATAAGTAAGCAGTGGGCAGAGGTTGCACATTATCATGGAGACTGAATAAAAGGAGGTAACCAATCGTTACAGGTAAATATTTTTCTGTACTTACTAGTTTTCCTTAAGTTCGGTCGGGCCCCTACTTCATTCATACGTTCTACATAGTTATCTAGTTCTAGCATTACATTGCCAAGAAAAACTTACAAATTATTAATATATGGTTTTTTTTTTATTAAATCTGTAATTAACATCGCAAGCTACGGTAGCCTAGTGGTTCAGGCATGCGGCTGTCAAGCGGCGGTCGTGGGTTCGAATCCCAGCTCGTACCAATGAGTTTTCCGGAACATATGTACGTAATATTTACCGTTAGCTTTTCGGTGAAGGAAAACATCGTGAGGAAACCGGTCTAATCCCAATAAGGTCAGATGGCAGTCGCTTTCGTAAAACTTAGTGCCTATGCCAAATCTTGGGATTAGGTGTCAAAGTGGACCCCGGGCTCCTTTAGGGGCACAACCGGGAATAACGCTAGGAGGATGATGATGATATCTGTAATTAACATATTTTGTAATTTAGCTAACTAATGGAACATTAATAAAAAGAAAATAGCTACAAACGATAGTGTTCACAAAGAAGACGGCAACAGTCAACATAAAAATCAGCATAGAACTAATCTGTATATACTTAAGTACCTACTTTAAGTGCACTTGCGAAGTATAAGTTTATTTTAAGTAGTTACCTATTTAAAATTATATTTCGCTAATGCAATGTTAAAACTTATTATAATGAGCAAGTACAAACAGTTCTATGTAACGTGAGTGTACTCGTAATCACCGTAAAGTATTCAAACGTAACATGATGTTAATTAATAAAAGTGGCCATAAAACTAATTAGAATAATGCAGGCATAGCTCTGCTGTGAAATGTGCGTCAGAGGACAAATCAGTGGCACACACGGGGAGCCTTCGAGCACTACCAATTACATGTGCTTAGGTAGTTTTATACAGGGTACAGTCAGGAGTAAGGAAAACATAAGTACAAAAAAACCAGATTCGTATTCCTGTCAGATATACAAATATCTGACAGGAAAACACGAAAAAATTTGTGACACAACCCTTGCTGTAGAAGCAGTTAGTACGAGTCAGATATGTTGTGCGCTCTGCAGTATCAGATATCAACACATTCAGCGCCAAGAATCGCTACGCGCTACGATCCCGTGGTTTCCTCGTATGTAGCGGAAAGCGACTACGGCGTAGGCACCCGATAGGCGGATTCGTAGCAGTGAAAGTGTTAATGCTGATAATTACATTGTTGGCAAGAACTTGTGTAGGTATAGGTACGAGTATGCCTTATTAAGCCATTATTTATAGAGAGTAAAATGGAAACTCAGGTGACTAAGTCGTTGAGTTCACTAATGAATGTATTCTGACTTTCTAATTTATTGTGTAGGTACTTAATGTAATTAATATATGACTTATTGTTATATGTTATGGCTTTGGTCTTGCATATGTTTGGAATAAATAAATAAATATATTTGACTAAAGCTATATGAGTAAATCAAGTTTATTAGGTTAGGAAACCATTGTCGAAACTTCCAAAGGCTTTGTTTATACAAGCTGCGGTTTTTTTTTTATATTTGGGACAGATCGCACTTGAAAAGCTCCCAATTATTTACCCCAATGAAAGAGTACGAGCCGCCTGCCGCTCTATTCACTCCGCTACCCGCTCGTGTCGAGCTGTCGAGGCTGCAGTTTTTCGTGCATTTGAAACCATGACCGATAGTTTCGTGAGGCCACTACCAATAGTTAGACAAGCTAGGCTAACCGTCTCATCCGAACAGAACCTGCCGGCGATTGTCGACGGTAGCACTACCGGCTAAACGGCCCGTTCACCGCTGATGTACATTTTCACCCCTATTTATTCTAGCTATGCGGTACGAGGCTGCTTGTGATAGTCGCGCTAACCAACCCTTATTTTCAACCGACGAAAAAAACGGAGGAGGTTCTCAAGTCAACACGTATATATTTTTAATTTTTTTTATGTATGACCACGCATAACTTTTTACTGAGTAGTTCGATTTTGATAATTATTTTTTTATTGGAAAGGGTATACCCCGAAGTTGGTTGGTTGGTTGGTAGGAAAATAGGGGATGATTGATTTTTCGTCGGTTAAAACTTTGTTTTCAAAGTAAACTATCACTGAATGTCTTCACATGGTAACGTAGATCTGTTACAAACCCAAAACACTTCATGAATCGAGGTAAGTACCCAGGGGCGCTACCGGGGAACGAAAACGAAATTCGTTCGTGTATCTCCCTCTCAATAGAGATACCTACACGAACGAAATTAGTTTTCGTTTCGCGGTAGGGCCCCTGTGTACTTACCTCGATTCATGAAGTGTTGTGGGTTTCTTCTTCAAGTCGAGGCGAAGAGGGGGCTTGAGCCGGGACCTACACGGCATTTCTGGCCCGCCTTAGTAGCGTAGATATTTTATTTTGCAGCTGAGTGTAGCTAAGTAGATCAAGTTTAGGCTATAGCGAAAGTGAAGCTGTGAATATGTGTGGCATAATTAGCCACGCCAGGGCGCGGGTGGCGTGATTGTGCCCCGTCGCCCGTCGACCGCACGTGGACCGCACCCACGGCTCGGTTCCCTGCCCACTCGCCGACATTCGGATTATAATTAAAACAGATTTTAATATATTTATCGCAGCATGACGTCAGTTAGGAAGTAAAATATTTTCAAAGGATGGCCGACGTCGATTCGTTATACGATTATGGCAAGGCCAAAGGAAGGGTTAGATATTTGATAACAGCTAGAGGTCAATAAACGTATAGGTTCGTTGCGCCGCTTTGCGACGACTTTGGTAGGTTGGTGAATTGAAAGGATGTTTTCTTCGCTCTGCGTTTTTAATAGATTCCTTTAAAATAACTAGATACAATATTTAAACACGGATCACAATTTTAAGTAGGTAGGTACTATTCCTGGGCTTTTTATGGGCGATTATTAAATTGAAACAAGTCAAAAGTCCATGTCATTACCATTTTTTTTAAAGAAAGTCTGTCTTTATTGAACCGTTTATCGTTAATTGAAGGAACCTTGTTCTTCAGATGATGATGGCGGGGCGAAGAGCATTCATAGACTGAACTACAGTCCGTTCGCGTTAAGAATGCAGGGAATCATCAGTGCAACTGCAGGGTAAAGGTGTATTCCCGAGGTGTAAAAAATTGAAACAAATTCAATTTTTATAGATCAAGTTAAATGGATTTATAAAAATATAATTATAGTGACGATGTGATTGGTTACGGGGCGTGGCTAGGCCGACGGACAATGATGATTCACTGCATTCTTAACGCGAACGGACTGTAGATGAAATCTGTGAACCAGCGTGAACTGCCACTCGTCGCCTGGCTGCCGGCGGCGTCTAGGCCGCGGCATCTAGGGCTCGGCGACGTCGCCTACGTCTTCCAGCGGCAGCGGTGCGCCACGTGGGAGCGAGAGGCCGCGCTCCGATCTCTCACTCCCACGTATGGCGCACCGCTGTCGCCACCGATCGAAGCCAAGCCGTAATTGAAGCTAGTCGCTTAGAATATTTTAGGGTGAGATTTTAGAGCGCCTTCTAGATTCAGATATTATAGCAGGTTACTTTACTTTATTTTTGGACGCTTTAAAAATTAACAGTCGATGGTGTACCAACCCATTTACCAACAAATCTTTCCTTAGAGTATAGAGTTCTATACGACTATTTATAGGTCCATGAAGCTTTCACAATTCGTTGATTTTACTTTGTCAAAACAAAGCACCGATCACCAACGAATAAAATAGGGACCCACTAGCTAGCGGACCCAGCCCTAGATGCCTACACACTGACACAAAACAGACAGTATGATGTCCTTGAGCCAGTTACCTAATGCTACGTCTCCACGCAGAGACAGGCTTGACGAGCATGCCTATTAAAAAATACCATGGCAGAAAAAAAACAAGGTATGACATTCCCGTCCTTTCGACAGGGATGCGGTCAGCGGTGGACGCCTCTTCTGACGCTGATTGCATTATTGAAGACTGACCAAACTACCGTGATAACATCTTGACGGTGAATGTGATAAGATGCTATGCTGATGATGTAGGCAGGTTACGCTGACGTCACAAGCTGTCACGGGCATGACTTTTTCTTTTTTATAAAAAATAGCCTCCATCTACATTGAGATGATTTCGCCAGTGTCAAGGTTTTGCTTATAAAGCGACGTTGTACGGTAGTTTGGTTTTGCTTATAAAGAGACGTTGTAAGGTAATCGTCCGAGTGATCGACGCTGTGTACTAGTATATGGCATGGGCATTCCATGTCAAAGCAATATGGGTTAAATTCGAACTAAGAGGATTTTTATTTATTCGCATTTAAGCCACGTCACTTTGATATAGAGTACAGTCGCCATCACATACATAGGCACACTATAGGTGTTCAAAAATATCGGCACATGCACCCTAATGCCTTGAAAATAGAGGTGTGTTCCGATGTTTGTGACGTGCTTGTTTGCTCCGATGTATGTGATGGCGACTGTACCCATGCCATATACTAGTACAGCGTCGATCACTCGGACGATTACCTTACAACGTCGCTTTATAAGCAAAACCTTGACACTGGCGAAATCATCTCAATGTAGATGGAGGCTATTTTTTATAAAAAAGAAAAAGTCATGCCCGTGACAGCTTGTGACGTCAGCGTAACCTGCATACATCATCAGCATAGCATCTTATCACATTCACCGTCAAGAATCACTACGCGCTACGCTCGTAGCCGATCCCGTGGTTTCCCTCGTATGTAGCGGAAAGCGCTTAAGAGGCTGACAAGACCAAATTTGTTGAAATTGATATTATTTAAGCAGTTGTTTAAGAAAAACTATTTGTTCTAGCACATCAAAAAAAAAATATGTTAATATTCATCATATTTCCAAGACCGTAGACGGACTCGAAACATAATTGGATGAAATCGGCTCGATAGAAAATAATTGCAAAGATTGGTCTTAAAATCATCTTAAACGGTTCTATGTCCTTATTTTTTTGACGTATGGGTCTGCAATTGAAAACATGAAGTCCACATATTCATACCTAAACTGTAGACGAGCCATATTTCACAAAAAATCCACACTTTTTTAATTTAAATTTTTATTCATTATTTTCGTCTAAAACCTGGCCGCTCAAGTAACACTCGCTCTCGTTTACTCCGATACAAATAGACAGTGTGAGCGTTTTTGGTGTTGACAGCGCCTTAAGGCGTAGGGTTTGTTTGCCGGAACCTGATAATGATAACAATGTTTGATGTATAAAGGCTCCTCTACACAATGTTCTATCATAGCGCAGGACAGGGACGCAATTATGCGTTGCAATGCGATGGAAGTATGTCTTTCTCCGTCTACCGTATAGTTGCGTCCTGCTCCTGTATGATGGGCCATGATGGCCGATTGTGTAGTGGCGCCTTAAAACCATCGAAAGCATTGGCGCATCGGACGCGGCTTAAGAATTAAAATGGTCATATGCGCTCTTTGATATGCGATACAATAACTTGAAAGTAAACATACTCGTCGAGCATGACTCTGCGTGGGGACATTAGACATAGCATTAGTGGCATGAATGCTCCGTAAATGTAAATTATTACTTTTTATTTTTGTAATAAACTGCAAATGCAAACAGAAACGGCTATGCAATTAAAGATACAAATTCTTGATGCATCATTGATGCAGAGAATTCGAAATACGTACTTCACAATAGAAGCAGACATCACGATGATCACTAATGGAATAAAATAGGTACATCTTACCCAGCATTCGCAGAAACCACAACCACCGCATACCTAATGATCAATTATTATTAGAAAGTAAATACTGATAACCAACACAAACAAACTCAATCAAAACAAACATATAGAGCAAAGATAGAATACAGAATTACAGATTAGAAAAAGTACCTAAGTAGTAAGTAATAGACAAGATGTATTTTCTTTTTTTTACAAAATAAGGCCTAACTTTCACGAGTCCGATTTGTAAAAAGTAGTATGTATAAAGACGGATATAGTCTTTCGTGACAGTCCGCCGCGTGCTTTACCAGTGTCGCGCAACTAGGAACAAAAAAATGAATGACGTCCATTTGCCCAAATTCAGCATCAAATCTGACAAGTTCTGACAAATGACAAGTTTTATATCTGTGCTTTTGCTATGGCGGACTCATGCTATCTCCTACTTCCGTTCTTTCTCTTTCTGTCATTTTGTCATGGTGACTTTGGCCGGATTATTATTTATTTATATAAATTCTCTTTGTGCTTTACTAGAGTCTGGCCTGGCCAGGGAAATATAAGCCTGAGCTTTATATGTCAAAACAGTAATATCATTGTCAAATGTGTCAAACGTCTTAAATTAGTATGATCGTCGTATGATGTTCTAATCTTGATACTTGATTATGGTACCTAACTAAGAAAGTAACTATTCCATAATAAAGCCGCGTCCGCTGCGCCATGTTTTCGTGGTTTTTAAACGTCAAACATGTTTTGCCAATCAAAACAATACCCTATTTGTTTGCCGAAACTGACGGAAAACATGTTAGATGCCATTAGATGCTTAAATACATGGAAAACATTGGTGCAGCGGACCCGGCTTAATATGGACTGTTTTTGCTTTTTAAGAGAATTAGAGGACTAACCTACGGCATTGATTTAGTATATGTAACCTACGGCTAATATTTTTCACATTGAAGAATAATTATCATTAAAAAAGCGGCCAAGTGCGAGTCGGACTCGCACATGAAGGGTTCCGTGAAATAAATTGCGGTTTACGATTTATGACGTATTAAAAAAAAACTACTTATTAGATCTCGTTCAACCAATTTTCGGTGGAAGTTTACATGGTAATGTACATCATATATTTTTTTTAGTTTTATCATTCTCTTATTTTAGAAGTTACAGGGGGGGGGGGGACACACCTTTTACCACTTTGGAAGTGTCTCTCGCGCAAACTATTCAGTTTAGAAAAAATGGTGTTAGAAACCTCAATATCATTTTTGAAGAACTATCCATAGTATACCCCACACGTTTGTGTTTGATAAATTTTTTTTTTGAGTTTCAGTTCTGAGTATGGGGACCCCTAAAACTTAATGATTTTTTTTCGATTTTTGTGTGAAAATCTTAATGCGGTTCACAGTATACATCTACTTACCAAGTTTCAACAGTATAGCTCTTATAGTTTCGGAAAAAAGTGACTGTGACATACGGACGGACAGACAGACAGACAGACGGACGGACATGACGAATCTATAAGGGTTCCGTTTTTTGCCATTTGGCTACGGAACCCTAATAAAAAATCAATTATAATGTCTCAACAAAATTAAAATTTTGAGAGTGGTTTTGATTATTCTTCTTAAATACCTATAAAGCAGAATGAAGTTAAAGAGTTTATTTCATACTAGCTGTTGCCCGCGACTTCGTCCGCGTATTACCATGTCATCGTCTAAATGTACCTATGTTTAAGGAATTAATTAAAAAAAACATTGAAATTAGTTTTGTATCTAGTCTTTTAGTAAATGAATGGAATTTGAATGGAAAGGGATGAAGATGAAGAAGTAAACACTTAAACAGTCTAAAACCGGAGTTACAAATCTCTTACTTCCAAAAATTTGAACCCCTTATTCTTAGCCGATGAATTAAAAAAACGCTGAAATAAGTTTTGTAGTAGTTTAGCAAACAGTCTAAAACCGAAGTTACAAATCCCTTACTTTAAAAATGTCTTGCTCTCCATACAAACTTTGAACACCCTTATAATCCCCTTTAGGGGATGAATTTCAAAAAACGCTAAAATAATTTTTGTAGTCTAAACAGGCTAACATCGAAGTTACAAATCTCATACTTCAAATTTTTCTTGCTCTCCATACAAACTTTGAACGTTTCTAAGGGAAAAATTAAAAATAAAACACTAAGTGTTTTTATTGTAATAGGCAAGTATTTTTTCTACAAACTATTAGTCTCTAGCTAAAAAAAAGTGTTTCCCATACGAACTTTGCACCCCTTTATAACCCCTTAAGGGATGAAATTTTCCAAAACTCTGGCAGTACTTTTTTGTATTTTAATAAGTAGGCAAGTACTTAATCTTTCTACAGTTTTAAGTTTCTACCTTAGTAAAAAGTTTCCCCCATACAAACATTGCACCTCTTTATCCCCCTCTTAGCGGGTGGAATTTTCCAAACCACTGAAAGTAATTTACCTATACAGGGTGTCCCAGAAATCGACGTCAAGCCGTAAACGGATGATAGACCAGTCATATCATAAAAATACAAAAAAAAAATCAACTCGTGTTCTTTTTTTTTTAATTTATTCATTAATTGGTCAATGGTCGTAAATTTTCAATTTTTAAAGTGACCATAATTTTAAAAGAGCATGAGTTGGATTTTTTTATTTTTCTGATAACTGTTATGACTCGGTCTATCATCCGTTTTCGGCTTGACGTCGGTTTCTGGGACATCCTGTATATTTGTCTTCTAATAAATAATCTTTCTACACAATTCTCTATATAAGTATCTATATATCGTCGTCTAGTACCCATAGTACAAGCTTTGCTTAGTTTGGGACTAGGTTGATTTGTGTAAGATTGTCCGCAAATATTTATTTATTTATTTAATTACAAGTCTTTAGCTCAAAAAAAAAGTTTCCTCCATACAAATTTTCACCACTTTTGATCACCCTTAGGGGTGGAATTTTCAAAAACGCTGAAAGTTCTTTATTTGTAAGTATTGTAATAAGTAATCTTTCAACACTTTAAAAGAACTTTAAAAGAAAATATGTATGTTCTGTCCCTTTTCCGCAAAACGCACCTTCATATGAAACGATTGTTTTTTACTATGAGTACTATGACGCTCGAGGATCGCTTTGAGTAATAAGACCATGGGCTTAATACTCAAAGGAGGATCGTGACGTTACGGTTCCGATCGTTTTCTCACTCTAATAAGCGATATTAAAACGGTTGTAGCTTCGTAATTTTTTGAGATATTTGAATGGGTTTTTCGTTTCTTCTTTCTTTTGAAGTAATTTTTACTTTTACTTTTACTTTTTTTACTTTTTTTTTTAAAAACAAAGGTCCCTCGCTAAAAAAAATACATTTACAAACGTTGCACCCCCTTATACACCCCTAACTGGTGGAATTGTCTAAAACGCTGAAAGTATTTTATTTTATTTTATTATGTAATCTTTCTAAAAACTTTTGAGATTCTAGCTCAAAAATCCCCTTTACCAACTTTGCACTCCTTTTTCATACCCTTAGGGGTAGATTTTTTGCAAAACACTGAAAATGCTTTCATTGTATTGTAATCTCCACTTAAAAATAAATCTCTAGAATCAGCCAGTTTGAAACTAAGTTTTGGGTTGTCACGAAGGTTCTCAGCATGTCGTGAACGGAAAAATATGAAACATTTTTTGTAGGTACATTATTATTCTAGCTGCAACTTAGGATAGTTTTTATCCGACTGCGACAATTAATTAATTTTCCGAACTATACGACTTCATTAATTTTTCATTTATTATTCTTAAAGTATATTGCCGCCACATCTGTCAGCTTTGTGAAACGTCAAAATGGCGGAATTGCTTTTCCTTAATTTCACCTATTAATAATTTAAATCCCGTCTCCGATAGATCTTCACGAAACGCATACCAAGAGGTAAAGCATAATAAATTAATCGATTCTGATATGAGAACTTATATGCGCAAATGTCGTATTAAAGCGTTATTTCATTAAATGTATTAACAAATTCGAACAATAAAAGTAACACAAATGTTTTTGTGCATTTTTCGCATTCAGTCAAACCATGCTCTTTGCGCATTCAGCCAAACCACGCAAACCAAAACTCGAAGTTCGTATATCTGCATTCCTCTCACTCGAGTTGTGTTAGTGATAGAGATAGAGATACCCGAATATTTCGAATTCTGAAGTTCGTGGTTTAAAAGAAAATATGGATGTCGGATAGATCGAAAATAGGGATGTAAACACTGTAGACACTAAATAAAATAATCACAATGTTGTAGGTATTTGAAAATGAAAATGAAAATATATTTATTTCCGAGAGAGAATTTCAAAAACAACACAGTGGCTAAGGTTCCACACTAGGCTGGGCCTGTCCCGTGGAAACCAAACATTGCAGATTAACAATTTTCTCGAAAAAGGACTTAAAATGAAGTCAAATGGAGAAAAAAACAACGCAAGAAGTTTAGTTAAGTTATTTAAGTAGTCACTAAGTTATAAGTTTTAAGAGGGGGTATGTTCTGTCCCTTTTCCGCAAAACGCACCTTCATATGAAACGATTGTTTTTTACTATGAGTACTATGACGCTCGAGGATCGCTTTGAGTAATAAGCCCATGGGCTTAATACTCAAAGGAGGATCGTGACGTTACGGTTCCGATCGTTTTCTCACTCTAATAAGCGATATTAAAACGGTTGTAGCTTCGTAATTTTTTGAGATATTTGAATGGGTTTTTCGTTTCTTCTTTCTTTTGAAGTAATAATAAATTTTGAGTCTACTCCCCTATTTGGAAGACAAGCGGAAAGAGTACCTAATCTATATATTAAAGATGAGTCATTTGAAGAAACAGATACCTACAGAAAAAAACCGGCCAAGTGCGAGTTGGACTCGCGCACGAAGGGTTCCGTACCATTATCTATAAAAACGGCAAAAAAATCACCTTTGTTGTATGGGAGCCACCTGGGAGCAGCCTAGCTATTACGGTTCTTGAGATACAGCCTGGTGACAGACAGACGGACGGACGGACGGACAGCGAAGTCTTAGTAATAGGGTCCCGTTTTACTCTTTGAGTACGGATGCCTAAAAAACAGTACGGATTGACAACAAAAAGTATAATAATTATATTTATGGGAACAAAAATATAAATGCCTATGTCCTGACTGACTCACTCACTCATCAACTCACAGCCTAAACTACTGGGCCTAGAGAGTTGAAATTTACACAAGAGCTACCTTTTACAACGTAGGCAACGGATAAGAAGTAATTTTTGGAAATCATACCCCTAAAGGGGTTAAATAGGGGTGCAAAGTTTGTATGGGGGAAACTTGATTTTTTGAGCTAGAGACTTAAAACTTTGTATAACGATTACTTAATAGAATACAAATAAAGTTCTTTCAACGTTTAGGAAAATTCTGCCCCTAAGGGGGTTAGAAAGGGGTGTAAATTTTGTATGGGGGAAACTTTATTTTTTAGACAAGCGATTTAAAACTTTGTAGAAAGATTACTTATTATAATACAAATGAAGTACTTCTAGCGTTTTAAAAAATTTCACCCCTAAAGGGTTGCAAAGTTTGTATGAGCGAAACTCCTTTTTGAGATAGAAGCTTAAAAGTTTTTAGTAATATTACTTATTACGATACAAATAATACGAAACAAATAAGTTTTGGAAAACTCCACGCCTAAGGGGATGAAAAAGGGGTGCAATGTTGGTAAAGGGGATTTTTTGGAGCTAGAATCTCAAAACTTTTTAGAAAGATTAAATAATAAAAAAAATTAAAGATATGAGATTTGTAACTTCGATCTTAGCCTGTTTAGACTACCAAAATTATTTCAGCGTTTTTTGAAATTCTTCCCCCAAAGGGGATTATAAAGGGCATTCAAAGTTTGTATGGAGAGCAAGACATTTTTAAAGTAAGGGATTTGTAACTTCGGTTTTAGACAAAATAAACATGCAAAAATACTACAAAAATTATTTCAGCTTTTTTTTTAATTCATCGCCTAAGAAGGTTAAAACGGGGTTCGAAGTTTGTATAGTATAGAGCAAGACATTTTAAAAGTAAGAAATTTGTAACTACGGTTTCAGCCTGTTTATTATGAGGGTTCAAAGGGGGTTCTGAGTGTGTATAAAGAGCAAGCTATTTTGAAAGTAAGAGATGTGTAACCTCGGTTTTAGACTGTTTACTAAAAGACTACGCACAAAATTTTTTAATTTATTCCTTAAACAAACTTTTAGACGATGACATGTTATACGCGGACGAAGTCGCGGGCAACAGCTAGTAAGTAATATTTCTACAAACTTTTAAGCTTCTATCTCAAAAAGGAGTTTCGGTCATACAAACTTTGCAACCCTTTTTAACCCCCTTAGGGGCAGAATTTTACAAAACGCTGAAAGTACTTTATTTGAATACTAATAAGTATTATTTCTAAAAAAGTATTAAGTCTCTTGCTAAAATAATAAAGTTTCCCCCATACAAAATTTGCACCCCTTGTTAAACCTCTTAGGGGCAGAATTTTCCTAAACGCTGTGAGCACTTTATTTGTATTCTAATAAGTAATCTTTATACAAAATTTTAAGTCTCTATCTTAAAAAAAAAAGTTTCCCCTATACAAACTTTGCACCCCTATTAAAGCCCTTTAGGGGAAGAATTTCCAAAAATCCCTACTTAGCCATTGCCTACGTTGTAAAAGGTAGTTCTGGTGTAAATTTCAACGCTCTAGCCCCAGTAGTTTCGGCTGTGCGTTGATGAGTGAGTGAGTGAGTGAGTCAGTCATATGTCATAGATAGATAGAAAATGACGAAACTCCCATTCAAATATCTCAAAAAATTATGAAGCTACAACCGTTTTAATGTCGCTTGTTAGAATGAGAAAACGATCGGGGACTGTGACGTCAAGATCCTCAAGCGTCATAGTAAAAAACAATCGTTTCATATGAAGGTGCATTTTGCGGAAAAGGGACAGAACATACCCCCTCTTAAAACTTTGGACTCTTATAACTTTGTCATTACCTATATAACCTCTTGCGTTGTTTTTTTATGATACATTATGATTATTTACGATATTTTCGATTCCTTTTCTATAACCACGAACTTCGGAACTCGAAAATATTCGGGTATCTCTAGTGGTCTCTATCGCACTAACCATACTCGAGTGACAGGGATGCAAATATACGAACATTGAGTATCGGTTTTCGTGGTAGCGCCGCAGGTACTTTAGCAGAATGCGCAGAGCGCGTGCCATTGCCATTAAAAAAAAACAAATTCGTGTTAATTATATTGTTCAAAATTGTTGATACATTTATTGAAATGACGCCATAATACGACATTTGCGCATATAAGTTCTCATATCAGAATCGAATATTTTTTTATGGTAGATATATATTTTAGCATTTGTCTCGTAAAGGTCTATTGTAGACGGGATTTAAATTATTAATAAGTGAAGGGCAAATCAATTTCGCCATTTTTGACGTTTCTTATAGCAGACAGTTGGAGCAGCGTTTGATCTCAATAAAAATAAATGATAAATTAAATGAAGTCGTATATATCGGAAAATTAATTAACTGTCGCAGTCGGATAAAAACTATCCTAAGTTGCAGCTAGAATAATAATGTACCTACAAAAAATGTTTCATATTTTTCCGTTCACGGGATGCTGAGAACATTCGTGACAAACCAAAGCTTAGTTTCAAACTGGCTGATTCTAGAGATTTATTATTATACTAGCTGTTGCCCGCGACTTCGTCCGCGTATTACCATGTCATCGTCTAAATGTATGTTTGAGGAATGAATTTTAAAAAAACATTAAAATTAGTTTTGTAAATTAGTCTTTTAGTAAACACTTAATCAGTCTAAAACCAAAGTTACAAATCTCTCTTACTTCCAAAAATTCGAACCCCTTATTCTTAGCCGATTAATTAAAAAAACACTAAAATAAGTTTTGTAGTAGTTTAGCAAACAGTCTAAAACCGAAGTTACAAACCCCTTACTTTAAAAATGTCTTGCTCTCCATACACACTTTGAACACCCTTATAATCCCCTTTAGGGGATGAATTTCAAAAAACGCTTAAATAAGTTTTATAGTCTAAACAGGCTAAAATCGAAGTTACAAATCTCATACTTCAAAAATTTCTTGCTCTCCATACAAACTTTGAACGCTTTTGAGGGAAAAATTAAAAATAAAACACTTAGTTTTTTTTATTGTAATAGGCAAGTGTTTTTTCTACAAACTTTTAAGTCTCTAGCTAAAAAAAAGTGTTTCCCATACGAACTTTATAACCCCTTAAGGGATGAAATTTTCCAAAACTCTGGCACCTACTTTTTTGTATTTTAATAAGTAGGCAAGAGTTTTAAGTTTTTACCTTCGTAAAAAGTTTCCCCCATACAAACATTGCACCTCTTTATCCCCCTCTTAGTGGGTGGAATTTCCCAAACCACGGAAAGTAATTTACCTATACAGGGTGTCCCAGAAATCGACGTCAACCCGTAAACGGATGATAGACCAGTTATATCATAAAAATACAAAAAAATATGCAACTCGTGTTGGTTTTTTAGGGTTCCGTACTCAAAGAGTAAAACCCTATTATTAAGACTTCGCTGTCCGTCCGTCCGTCCGTCCGTCCGTCCGTCTATCTGTCACCAGGCTGTATCTCAAGAACCGTGATAGCTAGAGCTGAAATTTTCACAGATTATGTATTTCTGTTGCCGCTATAAAAACAAAATACTAAAAAAAAAAAAATTTTTTTTTAAGGGGGGCTCCCATACAACAAACGTGATTTTTTGCCGTTTTTATAGATAATGGTACGGAACCCTCCGTGCGCGAGTCCAACTCGCACTTGTTTTTAATTTATTAATTAATTGGTCAATCGTCGCAAATTTTAAATTTTTAGTGTGACCATAATTTTAAAAGGACATGAGTTGGATTTTTTTTTGTATTTTTCTGATAACTGGTTTGACTCGGTCTATCGTCCGTTTTCGGCTTGACATCGATTTCTGGGGCACCCTGTATATTTGTATTCTAATAAATAATCTTTCTACACAATAACAAGTCTGTAGCTCAAAAAATAAAGCTTCCTCCATACAAATTTTCACCCCTTTTGATCACCCTTAGGGGTAGAATTTTCAAAAACGCTGAAAGTTCTTTATTTGTAAGTATTGTAATAAGTAATCTTTCAACAAAGGTCGCTCGCTAAAAAAATATATTCACAAACGTTGCACCCCCTTTATACACCCCTAACTGGTGGCATTTTCTAAAACGCTGAAAGTATTTTATTTTATTTTATTATGTAATCTTTCTAAAAAGTTTTGAGATTCTAGCTCAAAAAATCCCCTTTACCAACTTTGCACCCCTTTTTCATACCCTTAGGGTGGAATTTTCCAAAACACTGAAAATGCTTTCATTGTATTGTAATAAGTAATATTTCTACAAACTTTTAAGCTTCTATCTCAAAAAGGAGTTTCGGTCATACAAACTTTGCAACCCTTTTTAACCCCCTTCGGGGCAGAATTTTCAAAAAAGCTGAAAGTACTTTATTTGAATTCTAATAAGTAATATTATTTCTACAAAGTATTAAGTCTCTTGCTAAAATAATAAAATTTCCCCCATACAAAATTTGCACCCCTTGTTATCCCCTTAGGGGCAGAATTTTCCTAAACGTTGAAAGTTCTTTATTTGTATTCTAATAAGTAATCTTTATACAAAATTTTAAGTCTCTACCTCAAAAAATAAAGTTTCCCCTATACAAACTTTGCACCCCTATTTAAGCCCTTTAGGGGTAGAATTTCCATAAAATCCCTTCTTATACATTGCCTACGTTGTAAAAGGTAGTTCTGGTGTAAATTTCAACTCTCTAGCCCCAGTAGTTTCGGCTGTGCGTTGATGAGTGAGTGAGTGAGTGAGTCAGTCATATGTATAGATAGATAGAAGATGACGAAACTCCCATTCAAATATATCAAAAAATTATGAAGCTACAACCGTTTTAATGGCGCTTGTTAGAGTGAGAAAACGATCGGGGACTGTGACGTCAAGATCCTCGAGCGTCATAGTAAAAAACAATCGTTTCATATGAAGGTGCGTTTTGCGGAAAAGGGACAGAACTTTGGACTCTTATAACTTAGTCATTACCTATATAACCTCTTGCGTTGTTTTTTTCTCCATTTGACTATATTTATTTCAAATTCTTTTTCGAGAAAATACATTATGATTATTTACCATATTTTAGATTCCTTTTCTATAACCACGAACTTCGGAATTCGAAATTATTCGGGTATCTCTATCTCTATCGCACTGACCATACTCGAGTGACAGGGATGCAAATATACAAACATTGAGTATCGGTTTTCGTGGCAGGTACTTTGGCAGAATGCACAGAGCGCGTGCCATTACCATTCAAAAAAAAACAAATTCGTGTTAATTATATTGTTCAAATTTGTTGATACATTTTTTTGAAATTACGCCATAATACGACATTTGCGCATATAAGTTCTCATATCAGAATCGAATATTTTTTTATGGTATATATTTTAGGATTTGTCTCGTAAAAATCTATCGTAGACGGGATTTAAATTATTAATAAGTGAAAGGCAAAGCAATTCCGCCATTTTTGACGTTTCTTATAGCTGACAGTTGGAGCAGCGTTTGATCTCAATAAAAATAAATGATAAATTAAATGAAGTCGTATATTTCGAAAAAATTGTCGCAGTCGGATAAAAACTATCCTGTTGCAGCTAGAATAATAATGTACCTACAAAAAATGTTTCATATTTTTCCGTTCACGGGATGCTGAGAACATTCGTGACAACCCAAAGCTTAGTTTCAAACTGGCTGATTCTAGAGATTTATTATAAGTGGAGATAAGTGGAGATAAGTGGAGATAACTTTACTTCCTTCTGCGTTTTCAGTAGCATTGTGTGAATTGAAGAAAAATAATAATAATAACTTGTATTAGTATTATTTTATTACGTTAAAATACACGATGTTGCAAACGCAATTTTTTTTTATTTGCCTCTCTTTTCTGAGCTCATATTACCCTGGCCAGACTATATATGTTAGAGTGAGATTAGGAATTACAGATCGCGGTGTGTTCTCAAATCTCGCGAGATTGCATTCCCTACATTCTCACCACGCCTCAGACTACGCTAACCTCGAAGGTAAGTACCATGATATGATCTGCTCTACATTGCTACTGACACGGACAGCTGGCCAGTCTACACCTACACATAAAAGGTTAAATCTATTTTAAATGACTTAGACCCGTGTCCGTGGAGACCTAACCCACACTGCAGGCCCCGGGGAGCGTCCATCGATTCATTACGGACCTCGGCTGTCCTGGCTACGTCCGTGCTATCCCTGGAGTCAGCTAGGTACTTACACGCGCAGAGTTATTTTATTTCAACATTCATTTGAGTAAACATAGGTACAGTGAGCATTAGATAATTGTTGAGAATAAATTGGCCTAATAAGTCGTAACTAATTCTTATTTATATAGGTACCTGCCTAATGAAGATGCAGCACATACACACAACACAGATGAGCTCTCGCCTTTATTCCTAAAAGGCGTAGACAGAGCAAACGCAGAGCAACAATTACTTATTGCATGGGAAAAAGCGGCCAAGTGCGAGTCGGACTCGCACATGAAGGGTTCCGTTACATAAATTGCTTTTTACGATATATGACGTATTAAAAAAAAACTACTTCATAGATCTCGTTCAAACCAATTTTCGTTGGTAGTTTGCATGGTAATGTACATCATATATTTTTTTCAGTTTTATCATTCTCTTATTTTAGAAGTTACAGGGGGGGGGACACACATTTTACCACTTTGGAAGTGTCTCTCGCGCAAACTATTCAGTTTAGAAAAAAATGATGTTAGAAACCTCCATATCATTTTTTAAGTCCTATCCATAAATACCCCACACGTATGGGTTTGATGAAAAAAAATTTTATGAGTTTCAGTTCTGAGTATGGGGACCCCTAAAACGTAATGTTTTTTTTTCGATTTTTGTGTAAAAATCTTAATGCGGTTCACAGAATTCATCTACTCACCAAGTTTCAACAGTATAGCTCTTATAGTTTCGGAAAAAAGTGGCTGTGACATACGGACGGACAGACAGACAGACAGACGGACAGACATGACGAATCTATAAGGGTTCCGTTTTTTGCCATTTGGCTACGGAACCCTAAAAAACCGGTCAAGTGCAAGTCGGACTCGCGCACGAAGGGTTCCGTACCATTATCTATAAAAAAAAACTATTTTATTCTGTGTTTTTAATAGTAGTTGTTATAGCGGCAACAGAAATACATCATCTGTGAAAATTTCAGCTGGAACTATCACGGTATCAGTGAGATACAGCCTGGTGACAGACAGACGGACGGACGGACGGACGGACGGACGGACGGACGGACGGACAGCGGAGTCTTAGTAATAGGGTCCCATTTTACTCTTTGAGTACGGAACCCTAAAAACACTAGAACATTAAAAAAAATCCGTTCAGAGGCTTAGGATTTATAAAGGTTTATGTGCCTTTGGGGTTACTTTGACAAAGAAAAAAAAAGGGTATTTATTTTATATTAAATAAGGCTATCATTCACATAAGGATAACATTGCACATTGCACGTAGAACCGATGGCCGTTGGGGCGGAAAGGTTCTCGAGTGGCGACCACGTACCGGAAGGCGCAGCATGGGTAGGCCCCCCACAAGGTGGACTGATGACCTGGTAAAGGTCGTGGGAGTCCGCTGGATGCGGGTGGCGCCGGACCGCTCATTGTGGCACTCTCTGGGGAAGGCCTATGTCCAGCAATGCACGTCTTCGCTCGTCGTCTTTGTCGCTGATATGATGATGATGATGATGAGGGTATCAGTGATCAAAGTAAACCCTCAGAAGTGATCAACGACACCCCATGCTACAATTATCTAATAAAGCAAATGGCCGTCAAGGTTGTGATTTGCAACAGTATTTGATGTTATAGCCAGATACATGCCTGATTTAGTGAACTACGTAAAATTAATGTATTTACTATACTGAAAGTTTTACCTTAGAAGTTATACAAGCTATTAAAAGTCCGTAAAATGAGTACGCACGTATTTTAATTTTTTTTTCTTCGATCGGCGTGCCCGATCCCACGACTGGTAAAGACACACTGAAGGTTACGTTCAATGCTTCCAATCGCAAAAAAAAACTAAACGATGCGTTCAGAAATCGTATAAATTAGAGTTTAAACATGAAGAGAAGTTTTGATCAATGTAAACCCAGGAATTAAAGTAACCCCAATTCACGGTACCTATAAATAGCATGTGCCGATACTAATAATAAACAGGTGTAATGTCTGTAAAATGAAAGTTTGTATGTTGGGAGTGATCCCAGAAACTATACCCATCCTATTCTAAAAACCCTTTGTTCAGTAGGTAGGTTATATGTATGTATGTATGTAAGCACTTTATTATACACAAAACAGGTTAAAACATAAACATGATACTTATGTAAGATTAAAGTAGGTACAAAGGCGAACTTATCCCTATAAGGGATCTCGGGGGGAATATAAGGGATATGTAGAATGGCCCTACAGGATTAAGTATGTGCTATATTTTAAACCTTCTCTCCGCCTAGATTCTTTGTATACGCGGCGGAGCCGCGCGGGTAGCTAGTACATATAAACCTTCCTCTTGAATCACTCTATCTATTAAAAAAACCACATCAAAATCCGTTGCGTAGTTTTAAAGATCTAAGCATACAAAGGGACAGACAGACAGACAGCGGGAAGCGACTTTGTTTTATACTAGTGACAACCCATCCCCGAAAATGCTGATTAAAACAATAACTTCTTTAAACTCAATGTACTCGTACCTACCTATATTTGAATAAAATATTAAATAGCAGCTAATGCCCAAGCGCTTTCAAGGCTAAAGGTTCATATCCTGTACCTACATACTTCCTGCACAGTCCTTTGTCTTGCGGGAATGGACATTGCTGCGCTGTCAGGAACAAATAGCGAACACACGCACACATTGTTCGCTAAGAGTACAGTCCACAATCCACAACAGCAATAGCCCATCATAACTTCACTCGCTGAATGTGTCGCGCGGGTCGCATTCGGCACCAAAGAGCCAACAATATTGCAGCGTTGGCAATTCAATTTTCTTACTGTCCAAGTCATCGTAATTCATCCCTCATCGGGAAACGCGGAAAGATCCAGCAGGGAGACATTAGCGGTATCGGCACGGCCCTTGATTGTATGGGAATTCTTTTCTGGCCCATCTATCTGATTACGATGATCAACGAAATGGCATAACGCGATATACATTGTAGGATTTGTAGGTAACAATGTCCCGCCGGTGCGACAAGGACGTGGGTTTATTTAATCAACTTCACGTTAGTTGCCACGGGAAAACCTCAATCAAACCATATCGAAAAAACGTGATAGTTGACGCCAAAGGTATGGTTACATTTTTGTTGTGCTTTGTTTAACTATAATATTGAGACAAAATCGTATGACCATATTTTTTATGTAGGTACATACTAAGAGAGCTGAAACCCATGGGAATGCCTTGTTGTATGAAAAGTTAAAAGAAAGCGCCAATGATGCAGTGGACCTCGTACCTACGTACTATGTATTCAATTTTTTTGTAATAGGTGTATAATAATTTGAACCCTAACTTCGTTACAACTATGTGTAATCGAAAGTCAAGTTACACTGGTTTCTATATAAAGATGATCAGCTAAATACCAAGTAATAAGCGTTGTGAATAAAAGGTCATCTTACTTAAGTATCTGATCTTCACTTTCTGTTTTAAAGGAGAATGACTAAATTTCATAAAAGCTGATGTATAAATATTTAAGAAGGAATAAAAATTACAAAAAACATTCATACTTGTACTTACCTATGTTTTACAAACAATAAACGAATTGAATTGAACATAGAGTACCTATATATATACAGTCAGCATCATATAGTTAGTAGCAGCCATAGCAGCAAAATATTTCGGTACACGTCTTTATTACTGTAACCGTAAGGATGTGTTATGATATATTTGGCTGCTACTAAATATACGATGCTAACTGTAGGTAATTTACAAGATCTAAATCGAAATAAAAATATTTTTTTCAGAATACGAGAACTTGGTCAACTTCACCGACCAACATGAAGTCACTATATAAACGTCAGATCTTGAAATTGTCTGCGTAATAAATTTGATTAGGGTCCTAGCCTAGCACACTAAACTCACATCAGGCAATAATAAACACAATTGCCGTGCGCCTCCACATGAGTGGTGGCCACCGAACAAACTTGGAAACTGTTATTTTAATGTGTTCAGAGACGTTAGTATGATACCGTGAGGGAATATGGCCGCGGTCCCAGTGGCCTGCTGCGATGCACAACCTGGCTCGGCTCACCTCACCACTAATAACTAGAACAACTTGACCGTGAGATTCCTGAAAGCTATGGCCAGTCGGAGGATACACTTATACTGGCTTGCCTGAGCCGAGTAAGTGGTCGAGTAATCTGTCGCCTCTGTCGGTAAGGGAGTGAATACCGATCTTCTCAACTCGGTCAGACTATCATTAACTGAATATGCTTTGGACCCAAATATGTATGTAAGGTGAGTTAATAAGTAAGTAGGTTCTATAAGCTCCCAGGGCCCTATTTCACCGTCTTTTTTTTTGTCAAAATTGTCGCCTGACAATGACAATTCCCCATACATTGCTGGGTCAATAAGCTGTAGGTACAGCAACCACCTTGTTATCGCTGGGGGCAATAACACGCGACGTGAGCTGAATGAGATGGAGAATGGGAGTGAGAAATGGGAACTGGCTTACTTGAATATGTAGGTAAGGTTGTTCTGTGTACTGGGCCGCGACGACTTAAGCGGCTTGCCGTGCTGATATGATGGATGGGCTGAGTAGGAGTCTTCTTCTGGTTTCGAGCCGACCTTGAGCTGATGAAAGTCTTCACGCACACTGAGGGTTATAATTCACTCGCGCGCCTAGTTTTGAGCTGATGAGCCACGTAACGTCACAGTCACTACAATAAGGGTACCGGCCGGTATAATCACGACACTTTCGTAGGTTCAGGTGAGCACGGAACGCTGGGATTGAGATACACGTCAGTGCGCGACGGCGGTCAAATGGCTACTCTCGCGGCGCGTCGCTTGCGTCGGCACGTCAACGAGTGAATCGATGAATGATTGAACGAGTTACCTATATCGTCGCGCCGATGGCGCGAACATCCTGGGGGGCCCGTAGTAGAGCCTCTTCCTGAGCTGAATCCAATGGAAACCTGGCTATCTTGAGCACAGGTCTGCGCAGATGTCCACTGGCGGTGTCCAGATCCACAACTCGGATCACTCCATCCTTGCCAGGTATTGTGCGGGTAATTCGACCCAGTCTCCATTGCAGCGGTGGCAAGTTATCTTCCTTGATGAGCACGAGTTCGCCAACTTGAGGAGGCGATGAAGGGGAAAGCCATTTTGAGCGGGTTTGGAGAGTATGGAGGTAAGATCTAGTCCACAGAGTCCAAAAGCGTTGAGAGAGAGCTTGTATGAGCTGAAAGCGTTTAAGAGCAGATAACGGCCTGTCATCAAAGGACGGCTCGGGCAGAGCAGTGAGTGGACGGCCTATGATAAAATGTCCAGCGGTTAAGGGTTCAATGTCCGTAGGGTCGGATGAAAGTGGGCAGAGAGGTCTAGAGTTGAGTACAGCCTCGATTCGTGTCAGGAGTGTGGAGAATTCCTCAAAAGTAAGGTGCTGTTCACCAACTACACGATAGAACAACTGTTTCGTAGATTTGACGTTAATTTCATGTAAGGCACCGAACCAAGGCCCCTTGGGGGGGTTCAGCAACCAGGTTACCTGCTGGTTGGCGAGCTGGTGTGTGATTGCATCATTATTTTCAGCGAGGAAGTTTTGAACTTCTTTGAGATGATTTCTAGCGCCTACATAATTCGTGCCGCAATCCGATCTAATTAGAACTGGTGTACCGCGACGCGAGACAAATCTTTGCAACGCTGCAAGAAAGGCTTCCGTGGTAAGAGCGGAGACTGCCTCCAAATGAACTGCCTTCGTTGAAAGGCACACAAATATACAAAAGTACGCCTTTAACAGTTTAGCGTTCCGTAACGTGCTAGACTTAACGAGAAATGGGCCGGCAAAGTCAGTCGTGACTTGGCTAAATACAGGTTGTGGGTTAACCCTATCTGCTGGAAGGTCAGCCATAAACGGGGCTGCTGGTTGAGCGCGAGTTCGGAAACATCTAATACATTTGAACACACGGTGTCGGATCGCACGGCGAGCGGATAGTATCCAGTATTGCTGGCGGAGCATTGCGTGTAGAGTGTCAGCGCCAGGATGGCAGTGCACTCTGTGGTAATGGTCAATGATGAGGTCAACGAGCGGGCTTGAGCTGGGAAGAATGAGTGGGTGTTGAGCGTTGTACCTAAGTGACGCATGAGAGAGACGACCACCGACTCTCAAGAGCCCATCTTTCAAGAATGGGGAGAGACGCTGGAGTCGATTGCTGCAGAGTTTATTAGTGTGGAGACGATGAATGTCTTCTGCAAACTCATTCCGCTGAACAGAGCGGACCCAGAATAACAGAGCTTCTCTCCGTTCACAGGCTGTCAACGGTCCAGAGCGACGTACATCTGGGCCGTGCTTACAATTATAAATGAAGCGCTTGATACAAGCCGTCACTCCGACGAGCTTGTCAAAAGAGCTGAAGCGGGTAAGCAGATCATGATCCAGATCAGGAACTGCTATATGAGCTGGCACACTTTTTGGCTTAAGGCCTGGTAAAGCGTGATGACCCAGAGCGGCTGGCATCTGGGGCCAGGTATGAGGAGGCTCTTTGAGCCAGCTGGGAGACCACCAGAGGTCATGGGTTGATAGAGATTGGGCTGACATACCCCTGCTTGCACAGTCTGCAGGGTTGAGGTTCGTAGGGACATGCCTCCACCTAGGGCTGATCGGGCTAGACGTTATTTTAGCCACTCGGTTGGCTTCAAATGTCTGGAGTCGGTGAGGGGGCGTGTTGAGCCATGCTAACACTATTGTGCTATCTGACCAACAGGTATGTTGTTCTATAGCAATGTGAGCTGACAATTTAGCTGACAGTCGTGTCATGAGCTGTGATAAAAGAGCTGCAGCTGAGAGTTCCATTTTGGGAATTGAGAGGCGATTCTTGATAGGAGCGACCTTCGACTTGGCAATGACCAGATGCACATTGACAAGTCCATTGGCATCGAGCTCGTGCAGATAAGTGACAGCACCATAACCGGCTTCTGAGGCGTCCGCGAACCCGTGAAGTGAGTAAGTGGACGTGGGCTTGTATTTGCAGATGTGCCGAGGTAAGCGGAGATTTGAGAGTTGAGGAAGGTCTTGTGAGATGTGCTGCCATTCTGTGTGAACTTCATCGGGGGTGGGCTCGTCCCATCCCAGTTTCAGAAGCCATAACTTCTGTAAAAGTAGCTTTGCGCGGAGTATGACGGGTGTAACCCAACCATTGGGGTCGTACAGCGAAGCTACTGTGCTGAGGATTGAGCGTTTTGTGACTTGGGTCAGTGAGGGGAGAGAGATGCGATAAGTGAACTCATCCGATTGAGGAATCCATTGTATACCTAATACTTTAATGGAATTCGATTCTGGGCTGATGTCGAAGTCTTTAGGCATGTCACATTGGTCATCTGGGAACCGATTAAGGAGCTGAGAAGAGTTGGAGGTCCATTTACTGAGCTGAAAACTACCTAGGGCCAGTAAGTTAATCAACTCTGTTTGGAGCGCTTGAGCAGACTCCACAGAGTCATGACCACAGAGTATATCATCGACGAAAACTGAATTGCGTAGGACCTGAGCAGCGTGCGGGTAGTGATGACCTTCGTCATCCGCCAATTGGAGCAGAGTACGGAGGGCGTGGTACGGGCTTGAGCGTAATCCATAGGAGACGGTATTTAGTGCGTAAGTGAGCAGGGGCTGGTCCGGTGAAGACCGCCAGAGAATGAGCTGATACTGTCGTTGGTCTGGGTGGATGAGTATGTTTCTGAACATCATTCTGATGTCAGTACTGAAAACTATGGGGTGTATCCTGAAAGACATGATAATGTCAACTATATCTTGCTGGAGAGCTGGACCTGTGTGCAGGCAATCATTAAGACTGACGCCATTTGAGCTTTTACTGGACCCATCAAAGACAGTGCGTAACTTGTCGGATCCCGATTTGAAGATGCCGTGATGAGGAATGTAGAAATGAGGCTTGTTCGCGAAGGTACTTGGGTGGCATGGTGACATGTGTCCTAGGTTGAGATAGTCGCTCATAAATTCAACATATTTAGAGCGTAGGGGCGGATTTGCTTGTAGTTTCCTTTCCAGTGTAAGAAACCTGCGTAGTGCAATGGCATGAGTGTTGCCTAAGGCCGGCGCATTTGGTAGAAACGGCAGTGTTACCATATAGCGGCCTGATGGATCTCGGGTGGTTGTAGTACGGAAAATTTCCTCGCACTGCTCTTGTAATGGGCTGGTCTGTACATGAGGTTGTGGTTCTTCTGTCTCCCAGAACCTCTCAAGGTTCTTGTAAATGTCATGTGTGGGTACGTCAGATTCTGGCTGAGAGCTGGTAATATGAGCTGAGTTGGCCTGGTTTGCAGGTGTTGCATATAAGTCCTCAATGGGTCCTATCAATGCGAAGTCGAAAATCGTGCCGAAGGCTATGGGCTTCCCTCGGCCTAAGGAGACCTTAGTCCCGTCCAGAACTTGGCCGAGAACATCAGAACCTAACAAGAGATCGATTGGAGCGGGTGTGTTATATCCTTGATCTGCTAAGGGAATATTTGGCTGGCCTCTCACTTGTGCTATGTGTGGGACCTTTTGTAACGGTAGATAACCGGTAACGTGTTTTAAAATATGCGCAGTAGCCGTAATCGTGGGTGTGTCATGATGTGTAGGTCGACAGATTATTGTGATTGATGCCTTTGATTCCTGTGTGTGGTGGTTGCCCACTCCTGTGATTTTGAGTGATGTTGAGTTTTGTGGTAACTTTAAATTACGAGCCATGCGCTGAGTGATAAGTGTGAGCATACTACCGCAATCTAGCAGGGCTCGTGCTGTGTGAAACTGGCCATTTACGTCTGCTATTTTTAGCGTGACGGTAGGCAATAATATGGGCTGATTGATTGCGTGCTCATCCTGTCGTGGGTAATCACAAGAGGAATGATTCGCTGTTGGTGGAGCTGATCGCGGTGAGCGAGCTTGAGATGTCTGGGTATGGGCTGAGTGTGTGTGGTCTGCGTGTGAGTGTGTGTGTTCTGGGTGTGAGTGTGTGTGCTGATTGTCTTCCTCTTCACAGTGTTCAGTTATTGTAGGTAGTCACGATTGACCACCTGCTCGGGACGTACTGGGCGAGCGAGGGTGGTCCTGAGACGTGGGTTTCGCCTGTGAGGCGTGTGCCGAGAACGGTTGGTACTCATTAGCTGGACGCGTCCTGGGCTGTTCTCTCAGATGTGGAGGTAGGAGATGAGCGGACGAATGAGTTGGAGAAGAAGCACCGGGGCGGTGAAGAGATGTGTGGTGTCTGTCATTCCCACACTCTTTGCAAGCCTTCGTGGACTTGCACTCATTCTCATAATGGGGGCCTAGGCAGCGTCGGCAGCGGTTGCGGGCCTGAACAAAGTCCCAACGGCCTTGTATTGGTTGGTCGTTGTACCGTGGGCAGGCGATGAGCTTGTGCCCTCTTTCTCCGCAGTATGGGCAGGGCATGGTGTTGGTGGTGTTTGCGTCTTGAGGTGACGGTTGAGCTGAGTAAGTCGGCCTGTGCTGAGCTGAATAGTCTGACCGGCTCCTAACCGGGGTCATGGGACGTGATTCATGATACGCAGGCTGTCGGGGCGGGCCTCGAGGAAAGTTTACGGGAGACTGCCTGCGGTACTGAGCTGGTTGTGGCGAATGCTGAGTGAGTTGGGAGGTGCTGGGCTTGGGTGAGCTGGACCATTCGGTCTCTACACAACGCGCGTGCTCTTCCAAGAAGGTGATCAGGTTCTTGAGGGTGGGCAGAGACTGGCGTGATCCGTACTTTCGTTCAAAAAGTGTCCGAAGTTCACCTTTAAGTTTTCGCACTACTATAGACACAAAAACATAGTCACTTTCTTGCATGGGCAGATCGAGGTTATTGAGGGCGCATTGCGCGGAAATGAGCGGAGTTAAAAAGAGCGTGCGTATATCGGAGCGCACGTGAATGTTGGGCAGTTCAATGATGATATCTACAAACCGGTCGATCAAGACCCGACGATTTTCATAGCGCCGAGTTAGGATATTCATCGCTACGGCGAAATTGTCGTTGGTGAGCTGGAGGTGGGATACCATACTGCGTGCCTCGCCTGTCAGGCACGAGAGCAGGTAGTGGAGCTTTACGGCATCCGAAATGATGGTCATGTCGTCCGTTAAGCTCCTGAAGATGGTAATGAAGGACGGCCAGTCTTCAACCTTTGAGCTGAACTTTGGGAGCGTGATTTTGGGTAGCACAGTTGTAGGCGTGGCAGACGTGGAGGGGTGAGAAGTCTCTGGGAGGGCCGCAGTCACGCTCAATTTGTCGAACGCGACTAGGATGTAATTGTAGTCCGTTACCGCGGTGTCATAATGTTTTGTGTAGACGGCTTCGGTCTCGTCAGTGAGTTCCTCGTCGTCTAGTATTTCATAATAGACGTCCTCTAGCTTGGATTTATAGAGGTCTACTTTTGTGTACCGAGCCGTGAAATCCGACAATGTATATTTTTTCGTATCCTTTGCTAGTGCTGCCTCCGCAATCTCCTTGAGCAGAGTAATTGCCTTTGTTGCCTCTCGGAAGATGGCTGCTTGCGATTTGGACGGCATGGTGTTGTTTATGTGTACTTAAATGAGTTGAGAGACAAAAAAAATAAAAAAAAAAAATAATAATAATAATTTAAAAAATATGACACCCTGTATGATGACTTGTGATGAGCTGACTAACAATTGACTGTTACACCAATGTGAATTTGTCAACAAAAGATAAAAAACCAAAAAAAATTGTTGCACAAAAAAAAAAAATTTCTCCCTGGACACCCTGTGTTTCACGATGTAAGTTACCTAATGAGTAGGTACTAATTTGAGTGAGGGAAATAAGAAACTATATTAACCACTAACCAATGTGGAGTGTTACCAAGTTGTGGCTTGTCTCTAATAGGTACTTGTCATCGGGCAGATATTATACGGTTATTGAATTTTGAGCCTTATCCTCTGAGCAGTAAGGTTGCTTTTTAATGTATTATTTTAGATCTGCGAGCTGTTCAATTGTTTACAAAAATTAAACGTTTATTTATGCCTAGTTATATGTATCTGTTACATGTATGAGCTGGAGAATGAATTTAGTACCTATGAGGTATTCGTAATTATGACGGCGCTTTAAAAATTTTGCTTTAGAATAATGATGCAATCAAACGTGTCTTTTTGAAATGAGCGGTTTCGTAAGTTATATCTATAGGTTATTCTACACACTGTCTGATTACGTTTCGAGAATGTTTGCTTTTAGAAAATAGCTTATAAAGGGCTGAAGACCGCTGTAAGTGATCGGTAACTCAGGGTAGCTACCTACAGAACGGACGGAATGTTCTCGAATGTGCAGAATTTCGTAGGCAAATAAATGAGATGTGGTACTTTTTGGTAATGTACCTTTGTTTGAAATGGGCTGAGTTTACATGTAATGTTATATATTACGTTATGAGTTGAATAATTTGGGCGAAAGAATTAATTTTTTTTTTTTTGAAATGTGGGTGGATTTTTTACCTAACTGGGTGTGCTTTTTCGAGCAAAAGAAAGACTGCTTATCCAAAGGGCTGGTGTGGGTGGGGTTTTTCGAAGGACCAAAGAATACCGGTTCGAAGGAACAAAGAATGTTATCGCTGGGGGCAATAACACGCGACGTGAGCTGAATGAGATGGAGAATGGGAGTGAGAAATGGGAACTGGCTTACTTGAATATGTAGGTAAGGTTGTTCTGTGTACTGGGCCGCGACGACTTAAGCGGCTTGCCGTGCTGATATGATGGATGGGCTGAGTAGGAGTCTTCTTCTGGTTTCGAGCCGACCTTGAGCTGATGAAAGTCTTCACGCACACTGAGGGTTATAATTCACTCGCGCGCCTAGTTTTGAGCTGATGAGCCACGTAACGTCACAGTCACTACAATAAGGGTACCGGCCGGTATAATCACGACACTTTCGTAGGTTCAGGTGAGCACGGAACGCTGGGATTGAGATACACGTCAGTGCGCGACGGCGGTCAAATGGCTACTCTCGCGGCGCGTCGCTTGCGTCGGCACGTCAACGAGTGAATCGATGAATGATTGAACGAGTTACCTATATCGTCGCGCCGATGGCGCGAACACACCTTAACCTGTCGAACGTAGCCATGTAAGTCGAATTGTCAATATTGTCATTGTCAGACGACAATTGTCGATTTGGTGAAATAGGGGCCAGATATCAAATAAACCGCGTCTGAAATATTATTATTTATTAATATCTACGAGTACTACTCCAGTCAACTCAAACATACAATATTTTTACGAAATAAATAGGGAAAGTATTTCCTGATTATATTTATATTGTGGAACCATCTCACAATTTCACACAAATAGAGGCAGAGGTAAGGTCGAATTGTCAGTATAACGTAAACTCATATTTTGCTCTGCCTCGGCATAAATTTTTTGAAGAAAACTTGAGACCCGCCTGCGTCTAGTAAAAGTGTCTGATTAAGCACAGGCAGACAGCAACACGCTCTCTCTATTCGATCTTACAATCTATGAATCTTAAGGTCACTCCACAACAAAAACTAAACGCCAGCAGATGATTCCTCATTGTTTGTTCACAAACTAGAAAATGAACATCAACTTTTTTTTTAATTATAATATATAGAATATAAAAGAGGGTTCAAATTTTGTATTGAGAGAAATCATTTTCTAAGACGATAAAAAGTTCTACGCGGACGAAGTCGCGGGCAACAGCTAGTATTAAATAAGGCTATCATTCACATAAGGATAACATTGCACATTGCACGTAGAACCGATGGCCGTTGGGGCGGAAAGGTTCTCGAGTGGCGACCACGTACCGGAAGGCGCAGCATGGGTAGGCCCCCCACAAGGTGGACTGATGACCTGGTAAAGGTCGTGGGAGTCCGCTGGATGCGGGTGGCGCAGGACCGCTCATTGTGGCACTCTCTGGGGAAGGCCTATGTCCAGCAATGCACGTCTTTGCTCGTCGTCTTTGTCGCTGATATGATGATGATGATGATGAGGGTATCAGTGATCAAAGTAAACCCTCAGAAGTGATCAACGACACCCCATGCTACAATTATCTAATAAAGCAAATGGCCGTCAAGGTTGTGATTTGCAACAGTATTTGATGTTATAGCCAGATACATGCCTGATTTAGTGAACTACGTAAAATTAATGTATTTACTATACTGAAAGTTTTACCTTAGAAGTTATACAAGCTATTAAAAGTCCGTAAAATGAGTACGCACGTATTTTAATTTTTTTTTCATCGATCGGCGTGCCCGATCCCACGACTGGTAAAGACACACTGAAGGTTACGTTCAATGCTTCCAATCGCAAAAAAAAACTAAACGATGCGTTCAGAAATCGTATAAATTAGAGTTTAAACATGAAGAGAAGTTTTGATCAATGTAAACCCAGGAATTAAAGTAACCCCAATTCACGGTACCTATAAATAGCATGTGCCGATACTAATAATACGAGGGTCAAACTGAAAGTTCTTAGAAAATCAAAAACTGAGCAATCAAGCAACTTATTACTTTTATTATATCTTTTCAAAATAGCCTCCCTTCACATCAATACATCGCTGCATTCGATAGAACCACTGAGAAAAGCACTTTGCCCACTCGTCCTTAGGGGTCTCTTCGACGGCCTTTTGAAACGCAGCCACTGCTTCGTCGGCGTCCATAAAACGTTTTCCTCGAAGTTTTTCTTTAATTTTTGGGAATAAATAAAAATCACAAGGTGCAAGGTCGGGGCTATAAGGTGGGTGACCCAGTAATTCCACGTTTGCCGTCGCCAAATAGTCGATCGTTTGCTTGGCGGTGTGCGATGAGGCGTTGTCGTGGTGAAGCAGGATCCTACTGCGAGGCCGTTTTTCTCGAACTTTTTCCAAGACAAGTGGTAAACAATTGTTAGTGTACCACTTCGCAGTAACTGTTTTTTGATCCTCTAAAATAATTGTTGCGTAATGACCAGTCCTTCCGAAGAACGAGGCCACCATCTTTTTTCCCACACTTCGACCTCTCTTCACTTTAGTAGGCAACTCCTCGGAAGGAAACACCCACTCAGCAGACTGTCTTTTAGTTTCAGGATCATAACAGTAAATCCAGCTTTCGTCACCCGTAACTACGTCGAACACAGCATTTGAGTCACCTCCGTTGAATCTTTGACCCATTTCACGGCACCAATCAACACGACGGACTTTTTGGGCTTCTGTCAAATTATGAGGTATCCACCGGGCACAAAGCTTCCTCACCGCTAAATGTTCATGGAGGATTTTGTGGACTTGACTCATACCAATGGCTAAGCTTGTACAAATCTGCTGATAGGTTACTCTTTTGTCAGTCTCTATCATAAGCCGCACAACACTGATGTTATCTTCAGTAGTCGCCGTAGAAGGCCGGCCCTCACGCAGATCATCAGTGAGATCAGTGCGGCCACGTTTAAATTCATTAAACCAGTTGTAAATAGTAGCACGAGATGGGGCTTCATCGTGAAAGGCCAATCGAAGTCTATCATAACTTTCTTGTTGACTTAAATTACATCGAAAGTCGTAAAAAATCATTGCTCGAAAATTTTCTCGCGTTAAATGCATGCTCACGTAGTACACACAATTTTCAATTTGCCGCCAAATCGTAAAACAAATGACAATCGAGTGGAATTCGTACACAAAAATATTAAGAAAGAGTTCCATTTTCAAATTTTGAACTTATTTTTTTATTATATTTATTACAAGTGGCCAGTTCTAAAGACTTTCAGTGTCGCCCTCGTAAACAGGTGTAATGTCTGTAAAATGTAAGTTTGTATGTTGGGAGCGATCCCAGAAACTATACCCATCCTATTCTAAAAACCCTTTGTTCAGTAGGTAGGTTATATGTATGTATGTATGTAAGCACTTTATTGTACACAAAACAGGTTAAAACATAAACATGATACTTATGTAAGATTAAAGTAGGTACAAAGGCGAACTTATCCCTATAAGGGATCTCGGGGGGAATATAAGGGATATGTAGAATGGCCCTACAGGATTAAGTATGTGCTATATTTTAAACCTTCTCTCCGCCTAGATTCTTTGTATACGCGGCGGAGCCGCGCGGGTAGCTAGTACATATAAACCTTCCTCTTGAATCACTCTATCTATTAAAAAAACCACATCAAAATCCGTTGCGTAGTTTTAAAGATCTAAGCATACAAAGGGACAGACAGACAGACAGCGGGAAGCGACTTTGTTTTATACTAGTGACAACCCATCCCCGAAAATGCTGATTAAAACAATAACTTCTTTAAACTCAATGTACTCGTACCTACCTATATTTGAATAAAATATTAAATAGCAGCTAATGCCCAAGCGCTTTCAAGGCTAAAGGTTCATATCCTGTACCTACATACTTCCTGCACAGTCCTTTGTCTTGCGGGAATGGACATTGCTGCGCTGTCAGGAACAAATAGCGAACACACGCACACATTGTTCGCTAAGAGTACAGTCCACAATCCACAACAGCAATAGCCCATCATAACTTCACTCGCTGAATGTGTCGCGCGGGTCGCATTCGGCACCAAAGAGCCAACAATATTGCAGCGTTGGCAATTCAATTTTCTTACTGTCCAAGTCATCGTAATTCATCCCTCATCGGGAAACGCGGAAAGATCCAGCAGGGAGACATTAGCGGTATCGGCACGGCCCTTGATTGTATGGGAATTCTTTTCTGGCCCATCTATCTGATTACGATGATCAACGAAATGGCATAACGCGATATACATTGTAGGATTTGTAGGTAACAATGTCCCGCCGGTGCGACAAGGACGTGGGTTTATTTAATCAACTTCACGTTAGTTGCCACGGGAAAACCTCAATCAAACCATATCGAAAAAACGTGATAGTTGACGCCAAAGGTATGGTTACATTTTTGTTGTGCTTTGTTTAACTATAATATTGAGACAAAATCGTATGACCATATTTTTTATGTAGGTACATACTAAGAGAGCTGAAACCCATGGGAATGCCTTGTTGTATGAAAAGTTAAAAGAAAGCGCCAATGATGCAGTGGACCTCGTACCTACGTACTATGTATTCAATTTTTTTGTAATAGGTGTATAATAATTTGAACCCTAACTTCGTTACAACTATGTGTAATCGAAAGTCAAGTTACACTGGTTTCTATATAAAGATGATCAGCTAAATACCAAGTAATAAGCGTTGTGAATAAAAGGTCATCTTACTTAAGTATCTGATCTTCACTTTCTGTTTTAAAGGAGAATGACTAAATTTCATAAAAGCTGATGTATAAATATTTAAGAAGGAATAAAAATTACAAAAAACATTCATACTTGTACTTACCTATGTTTTACAAACAATAAACGAATTGAATTGAACATAGAGTACCTATATATATACAGTCAGCATCATATAGTTAGTAGCAGCCATAGCAGCAAAATATTTCGGTACACGTCTTTATTACTGTAACCGTAAGGATGTGTTATGATATATTTGGCTGCTACTAAATATACGATGCTAACTGTAGGTAATTTACAAGAACTAAATCGAAATAAAAATATTTTTTTCAGAATACGAGAACTTGGTCAACTTCACCGACCAACATGAAGTCACTATATAAACGTCAGATCTTGAAATTGTCTGCGTAATAAATTTGATTAGGGTCTAGCACACTAAACTCACATCAGGCAATAATAAACACAATTGGCGTGCGCCTCCACATGAGTGGTGGCCACCGAACAAACTTGGAAACTGTTATTTTAATGTGTTCAGAGACGTTAGTATGATACCGTGAGGGAATATGGCCGCGGTCCCAGTGGCCTGCTGCGATGCACCACCTGGCTCGGCTCACCTCACCACTAATAACTAGAACAACTTGACCGTGAGATTCATGAAAGCTATGGCCAGTCGGAGGATACACTTATACTGGCTTGCCTGAGCCGAGTAAGTGGTCGAGTAATCTGTCGCCTCTGTCGGTAAGGGAGTGAATACCGATCTTCTCAACTCGGTCAGACTATCATTAACTGAATATGCTTTAGGACCCAAATATGTATGTAAGGTGAGTTAATAAGTAAGTAGGTTCTGTAAGCTCCCAGGGCCCTATTTCACCGTCTTTTTTTTTGTCAAAATTGTCGCCTGACAATGACAATTCCCCATACATTGCTGGGTCAATAAGCTGTAGGTACAGCAACCACCTTAACCTGTCGAACGTAGCCATGTAAGTCGAATTGTCAATATTGTCATTGTCAGACGACAATTGTCGATTTGGTGAAATAGGGGCCAGATATCAAATAAACCGCGTCTGAAATATTATTATTTATTAATATCTACAAGTACTACTCCAGTCAACTCAAACATACAATATTTTTACGAAATAAATAGGGAAAGTATTTCCTGATTATATTTCTATTGTGGAACCATCTCACAATTTCACACAAATAGAGGCAGAGGTAAGGTCGAATTGTCAGTATAACGTAAACTCATATTTTGCTCTGCCTCGGCATAAATTTTTTGAAGAAAACTTGAGACCCGCCTGCGTCTAGTAAAAGTGTCTGATTAAGCACAGGCAGACAGCAACACGCTCTCTCTATTCGATCTTACAATCTATGAATCTTAAGGTCACTCCACAACAAAAACTAAACGCCAGCAGATGATTCCTCATTAAACAACATCAATTAAACTCGAAAGTCGTACAGTTATTTTCCTGAAGGGCGGTGCGGGCCCAGGGCGCGGCGCGGAGCCTGGGGCGAGACGGGAGGTCCCTGGGGACCCGGCCCAGGCAGCACGCCCGCTCCCGCGGGAGCGCCGTGGGCGGCGGGCGAAGCGGCTCCGCCGGGGCTCCCACCACCCGGCTCCCAACAAGCAAGGTCGCACTCATATTTTTAACGATATCTTTAGACTCCTGACTCCTAACGGAGTTCGAGTACCTACCTATGTACGGATGAACAACACGCTAAGTCTTAAAACGATAAAAAAGGTGTGCCTTAAAATAGGAACCAGTTCCACTAATTACAAGTCTAAGAGATCATTAACTTATGAATTATCTAAATTATTTGCTAATTTGATAGTACCTAAGTAGGTGTCGTAGGCACAGTTCGATAGTACTAGGATGGGACTCATAAGGGGCCTCTATTTACTTCCCATTACCACACACACAGTCACACAACTTTACGAGTATAGTCAATGGTATAATAATAATAAAGATTATCTCACGAAAGCGTGTTTAATAAGTTTGGTTTAGTTGTTTGGGAAGATGTTTTCTCCTAACAGTATTTATGCTCTTGAGCTTACGCATAATATGAAGACGAAGGGTATGTGCAAGTCCCAAACAGATGTGTCTCTATAGTGTATCTACACTCTCTACGCTCGAACTGAGGCATTTATACCGATTAAAGGTATCGTCTGCGAGACCTTGTTTTATCTGCAAAACTACCTAGAAAGAAGTTCCTTTTTATAAACAAGTAACTAACTAGTTAGGTATTAACATAAGAAGTACTTACTAATGATAACCCTTTCTCAAACCACAATTAAAACCAAATTAATTCTCGTATAATGTGTTCAGCATAAACATAGGTCGCGCGAGAGGTCAACATCAACATAAAACAGTTATGATATGGCTTTAGCGTATTTCCCAGATGCGCACAGGGCGGAGGTGCTACCCTGGGGAAATTTCCCAACGTTCCCGGCGGTTCTCTGCGGGCCTCTACAAGTTTTATGGACGCGCACACCCTCCCCCCTCGCTCCCATCGGCCATCAACTTCTTATCGCTGGAAGTTTAACATCGCCAGTCTTTAACGTTAATAGACAACAACGGATTTAATCACGCCATTGGCACCGGGTTCGATTGGTACAGATAAGTACCTAAGTGGCTGAAAAACTAGAATAGTAATCTTAAGTCACTCACTGTTTACAGATAGCTGTGTTTTCTTTTATTAGCCTTAATTTGGGTCTCAGTGACAGACGCTATATCTAGTTGTTTCGTCTGTAATGAAGGTTAATGTTATGCTAACCGGAACCGTATAACCGTAATAGCGATATTTTTTTGTCGAACTAAGTACCTAACTACGGTCAAGGAATCTCGTATGAGATGGTACGGACATGTCATGAGACGCGACGAAGACCATGTCGTGAAGAAAGCCCTCGCACTACTTACCGGACAACAAGAGAGGCAGAGGTCACCCGCTCGCTACGTGGTGGTCCACCATATCAAAGGATTTGAAACAGGCCGAGTTGAACAAAGAGACAACCCAGGATCGACCGACCTGGCGCATGAGAACGAGGAGGACTGACCCGACCCCAAATAATGGAAAGAGGCACAAAAAGAAGAAGAAGAAAGAACTGTACTTAATTCGAACGTGTAACCTTTCGCCAGGCCCGGGCGATCAGTCTAACTCTAACCAACTGAGCCACCGAAATCAACGATGTTTTAACACTTTTAACTTACTTCACTCTGGTAACACTTTGGGGCTGTCCATATACCGTCATTTCAAAAAAGGGGGGGGGGGGCTGACCATTGGATGACGGTAGTCATTTTATTAGGCAGGAATGTACCCCCATTCAAGGAATTAAAACGATGATGAAGGGGGGGGTCAAAAATCGACTAAAAAAACGATGACGTATATGGACAAGCCCTTTGGGGACTTTTAAAATCTTCTTTACCTCTGATAACGCTTAAATACGAAGCTATGATAGAGTTGAGTGTTCAACGGTCTACATGAATACAGCAGGGTTTAAATGTTAAAGTCGGTGTGAAATGAACTGTTGAAATAAATTAGAGGCGTCGAGCAGTTTTGTTATAAAAGAATTAATTTTTGGGTTTACTTAAAGTGGCAAACTTAGATAAAGTATGCCCTAATCCTAATAACCTAGGGTAACCAACATTTTTATTTAACAGGACAGTCAACAGAAATGCTCCGCATTAGCAAGCACATAAGCTCAGCTGAACGGCACAAGTAACAAGATAAAAAAAGTTGACGCTCAAAGCCAAATTGACTTAACCCTCTTCAAAGGGCTTACAAATACGTCCACCCAAAGCTTTTACCTCGCATTAAACATTCATACATTTTATTGTGATCTTTACACCTCCCTCGTCAAGTGCACGCCGCGCCGGGCAATGCAGCGGGGATTTAGGAATTGTCCAGGTTTTTTCAGGAAAGGGTTGATAGGGCAAAATTATAACGAATACCTATTACAATGTATTAAGCATAGTATATTGTAAGTACAATTTAAGAAGCCTAGTTACTGCACTCCAAATCCGTAACAGCATTTTATCTAAATTCGTTCCCTAACTTGGACACACGTTACCGATTTATTTATTCGTATAAAGGATGACTCACGCTAGAACGGACCGAAGAAAAACGACGGCGTTTTTGCGCGGCCGAGCCAGCGGAAGCGGCTCGATGTCGGCACGGCCCGGCCGTGGCTCGGCCGCGCAAAAACGCCGTCCTTTTTCTTCGAAAACGGCCCAGGCCGGACACGGTCCGTTCTAGCGTGAGTCATCCTTAACAAGTCAAAAGTCAAATACAAACCCAGGATACGTAACGTAACCCATGCACCGTTACCATGTTTTTATTGTAAGAAACTAAATAGTTATATTTTTTTAAAAGGAAAACAATAAATAAGCTTTGATGCAGATTCGAACCAAAGTGACTTTTCAACTGACCTCTTTTACCAGTAAAGGAATTATTTATTTACAAAAATATAAAGTTAGATACAATAGAAATTAAAAAATATGTACCTACACTAAAACTAAAACAATATTAATGCTAATGTAATAGATTCCCGGGACGGCAGGTACCTGGCGCAAATGTGCCCAATATGCTGGCCGGCGCGTTACCCCGCTGCACCGCCAACGATATGTGCTGTACCAGATACGAGCCGGACCTGGGATCGCAACCTCTCTCCCGCAATCGTTGTCCTAATTTTTTTATGAAAGTTTTCGCCTCGGAGCACCAGGGGCCACTCGTCTCCACAGCAACCGGGGCGATGTCATACACTAGTTCCAAATTTGAGTAGGTACTTTGAATGCTTAAGTTTTGCTGCACATTCGGCGTCCAGTCCAGCCTTGCGTACCGTGTGGTTGAGGTGCGATGTAGCAAACGTGCTAAACACGTTGCGGGTTAGTAGCATGGAGTCTAATTAGCAACTCGTCTATGGGGCAACTCGTCTAAGACGCAGATTGTCTAAATCGCAGCTCGTCTACATATCAACTCGCCTAAAAGCAACTGGTCTACACGATTTTGTAAGTAGCAACTCGTCTAATTAGTTATTGGTCTACCTATATAGCGACTCGTCTAAATGGAGACTCGACGAAATCGCAACTGGTCAGCAAAAACTACGCGGAGAGGTGCAGCTCTGGCCATGATGCCACTTCACCGAATTATTTCCAGATGTTCTAGCTAGACCATTCAAGCGTAAACCTAAAAACCATTTGCCATAAGAAGTCAAAAAAGTGGTTGTTGAAAAAATAATGCGTATTTTCTATTAAGAACCCTTATTCCTTAGAGCGTTCATCGATTTCGCGCGAGCGCCGGCAACGCTAAGCGCGTTTCCACACAGAGAAGAATAATCTTGGTACTTTGCAAGTAACATTATTTTTAGTGTTATATTTGGCACTCTTTTTTTTACTAACCGACTTCAAAAAAGGAGGTTATATTTTCCACTGTATGTATATATTTTTCAACCGACGAAAAAAACGGAGGAAGTTCTCAAGTCGACGCGTATATATATATATTTTTTTTATGTATGACCACGCATAACTTTTTACAGAGTAGTTCAATTTTGATAATATTTTTTTATTGGAAAGGGTATAGGTACCTTAAGGGTAGGAAAATAGGGGCTGATTGATTTTTCGTCGGTTAAAACTTTGTTTTTAAAGTAAATTATATCATTTATTCACCGAAGAGCTGGCGGCTTCCTTGCGCAACGCATCAGCATTGCAATTCAACGAGGAAATGCCGCCAGCATCCTCGGTACAATGCCTCGAGGGCCTTTTTTAGATTTAACGAAGTTTTAATTTAATTTAGTTTATGTTAATTATAATCTCCACTTATAATAAATCTCTAAATTAAAAAAAGAATCAGCCAGTTTGAAACTAAGCTTTGCGCGGTTCGAATGTTCTCAGCATCCCATGAACGGAAAAATATGAAACATTTTATATAGGTACATTATTATTCTAGCTGCAACTTAGGATAGTTTTTATCCGACTGCGACAGTTAATTAATGTTCCGAAATATACGACTTCATTTAATTTTTCATTTATTTTTATTGAAATCAAACGCTGCTCCAACTGTCAGCTATAAGAACCGTCAAATTTTCGTCAAAATGGCGGAATTGCTTTGCCTTTCACTTATTAATAATTTAAATCCCATCTACGATAGACCTTTACGAGACAAATGCTAAAATATAAACCATAAAAAAATATTCGATTCTGATATGAGAACTTATATGCGCAAATGTCGTTTTATGTCGTAATTTCAATAAATGAAATCAACAAATTTGAACAATATAATTAACACGAATTTGTTTTTTTTGAATGACAATGGCACGCGCTCGGCGCATTCAGCCAAAGTACCTGCGGCGCTACCACGAAAACCGATACTCAATGTTCATATATTTGCATCCCTGTCACTCGAGTATGGTTAGTGCGATAGAGATAGAGATACCCGAATATTTTCGAATTCCGAAGTTCGTGGTTATAGCTCAGGAATCGAAAATGTGGTAAATAATCATAATGTATTTTCTCGAAAAAGAATTTAAAATAAATATAGTCAAATGGAGAAAAAAACAAAGCAAGAGGTTATATAGGTAATAATTAAGTTATAAGAGTCCAAAGTTTTAAGAGGGGGTATATTCTGTCCCTTTTCCGCAAAACGCACCTTCATATGAAACGATTGTTTTTTACTATGACGCTCGAGTATATTGACGTCACAGTCCCTCATCGTTTTCTCACTCTAACAAGCGACATTAAAACGGATGTAGCTTCATAATTTTTTGAGATATTTGAATGGGAGTTTCATTATCTTCTATCTATTTATACATAATAAATGCCTATGTCCTGACTGACTTATTCACTCAATCACTCACTCACTCACTCATCAACGCACAGCCGAAACTACTAATCTTAGAGAAATGATTTTTGCACAGTATGTTGCTTTTATAACGTGGGCTAGGGATAAAAAGGGATTTTTGAAAATTCTACCACTAAGGGGGTAAAATGGGGGTGCAAAGTTTGTATGGGAGAACCTTTTTTTTTTGAGCTATAGACTTAAACTTTGTAGAAAAATTAGTTATTAGAATACAAATGAAACACTTTCAGCGTTTTGGAAAATTCCACCCCTACGGGGGTAAAATAGGGGTGCAAGGTTTGTATGGGGGAAACATTTTTTTTTTAAATAGAGACTTAAAACTTTGTAGAAAGATCAGTCATTAGAATACAAATAAAGAACTTTCAGGGTTTTAGAAAATTCTACCCCTAAAGGGGTAAAATAGAGTGCAAAGTTTGTATGGGAAAAACTACTTTTTTTAAAATAGAGACTTAAAACTTTGTAGAGAAATTATTCATTAGAACACAAATAAAGTACCTAGATTCAGTGTTTTAAAAAAATCTACCCCTAAGGGGGTAAAATAGGGGTGCAAATTTTGTATGGGGGAAACAATATTTTTTTTAAATAGAGACTTAAAATTTTGTAGAAAGATTAGTCATCAGAATACAAATTAAGTACTTTCAGCGTTTTAGAAAATTCTACCCCTAAAAATAGGGGGCTAAAATAGGGGTGCAAAGTTTGTATGTGGGAAACTATTTTTTTTAGCTAGAGTCCTAAAACTTTGTAGAAAGATTATTTAAATACAAAGAAAGTACTTTCAGCGTTTTGGAAAATTTCACCCCTAAGGGGGTAAAATAGGGTGCAAAGTTTGTATGGGAAAAACATATTTTTTTTTAATAGAGACTTAAAATTTTGTCGAAAAATTACTTATTAGAACATGAAAAATACTACATTCGGCGTTTTACAAAAATCATTCCCTAAGAGGGTTAAAAAAGGGTGCAAGGTTTGTATGGGGAACACTTTTTCTGAGCTAGACACTTAAAACTTTGTAGAAAGATTACTTATAAAAATACAAAAAAAAAGACGTTCAGCGTTTTGAAAAAATCTATCCCTAAGGGGGATAAAAAGGGGTGCAAAGTTTTTATCAGGGAAAGTTGATGTTTTTGAGTTAGAGACTTGAAACTTTGTAGAAAGATTACTTATTAAAATACAAAAAAAGAACACAAATCGTTTTAGAAAATTCCACCCCTAATAGGGTTAAAAAGGAGAGCAAGCTTTGCATGGGCAACACTTTTTTTTGAGTTAGACTTTGCAAAAAGATTACTTATTAGAATACTAAAAAAGAACTTTCAGCGTTTTAGAAAACTCCATCCCTAAGGGGATCCTTAAGATCCTTAAGAAGGGTAGCCAGTGTTGTGTGGGAAAAACTTTTTTTTTTACTAGACTTAAAACTATTCAAAATGTTACTTATTAAAATTAATAATAAAGTACTTTCAGAGTTTTAGAAAATTCCACCCCTAAAGGGGTTAAAAAAGCTTTGTATGGGCAACACTTTTTTTGAGCTAGAGACTTAAAAGTTTACGAAAAAAGTTCTTTCAGCGATTAGAAAAATTCAACCTCTAAGAGGGTTTAAAAGGGGGTTCAAATTTTAAATGGCGAGCAATAAAATTTTAAAGTGTGAGTAAGAAATTTTTAACTTCGGTCTTATTCTGTACGTTAAAAGACTACAAAACTGATTTCAGAGTTTTTCCAAATTCATCCCCTAAGAGTGTTAAAATTGGTTCAAAGTTTGAGTATTTCAAGGCATTTTTAAAGTATGAGATTTTTAACTTTGGTTTTAGACTGTTTGTTCACAAACTAGAAAATGAACATCAACTTTTTTTTTAATTATCCCCTAAAAGAGGGTTCAAATTTTGTATTGAGAGAAATCATTTTCTAAGACGATAAAAAGTTCTACGCGGACGAAGTCGCGGGCAACAGCTAGTCTTGTATATATTGACAATAATAAAGTTAATCAGCTATTAAAAAAAAAAAAAAAAATGATGTATGTTTGTTTTTCACCGATTTTTCCGTCAATTGTGGACCGATTTCCAAAATTCTTTTTTATTCGAAAAAGTATACTTCCTTGGTGGTTCCATTGTCACCAAATCAGGATCTGACAATGGGATCCCAGGGAAATTGAGGGCAACCCTCAAATTTTATAGGCACGCATGTAGTGATTTCAGTATTTTCTATTATAATTCGTATATTTACCTTCGGAAATCGCAATTTTGTTGAAGTGGAACAATGGGATCCCAGGGAAATTGAGGGCAACCCTCAAATTTTATAGGCACGCATGTAGTGATTTCAGTATTTTCTATTATAATTCGTATATTTACCTTCGGAAATCGCAATTTTGTTGAAGTGGAACTGATACTGAAGACCACACATGACTTATGGAACTCCTCAAAGATGTAAAGTTCGTGAAAGATTCTGACATGATTCCGTTGAAGTAAGCAACTCATGAAGTGGTAATTCTCAGTTCCTTTAGGAATCGACGGAACTCCTCAAATATTATCAGCACACAGATAGCGACTTGGGTTTTTTCGGTACCTAATAATCAACGCATTTGCTCTCTGAAAGCAATGCATGTGGTAAATTGGAAAGGAAATGTGGAAATGTTCATGTACTTATGTGGCTTGGCGAAGTACTCTTGCGCTCGCGTACTGAGCGCCAACGCCACCTATCGAGTATTAATTCGCGAAATCGATGAACGCTCTAAGGAATAAGGGTTCTTAATGGAAAATACGCATTATTTTTTCAACAACCACTTTTTTGACTTCTTGTGGCAAATGATTTTTAGGTTTACGCTTGAATGGTCTAGAACATTTGGAAACAATTCGGTGTGTGAAGTGGCATCATGGCCAGAGCTGCACCTCTCCGCGTAGTTTTTGCTGACCAGTTGCGATTTCGTCGAGTCTCCATTTAGACGAGTCGCTATATAGACCAATTGCTAATTAGACGAGTTGCTACTTAAAAAAATCGTGTAGACCAGTTGCTTTTAGGCGAGTTGATATGTAGACGAGCTGCGATTTAGACAACCTGCGTCTTAGACGAGTTGCCCCATAGACGAGTTGCTAATTAGACTCCATGCTACTAACCCCGTTAAAAAAGACATAGGTAAATCACAAGTACATATTACAATATACGATAACAGCAATCCGTTTTTAGGGTTCCGTACTCAAATAGTAAAACGGAACTCTATTACTAGGACTTCGCTGTCCGTCCGTCCGTCCCTCCGTCTGTCTGTCACCAGGCTGTATCTCAAGAACCGTGATAGCTAGAGAGTTGAAATTTTCACAGATTATGTATTTCTGTTGCCGCTATAACAACAAATACTAAAAACAAAATAAAATATTTTTTAAGGGGGGCTCCCATACAACAAACGTGATTTTTTTGCCGTTTTTATAGATAATGGTACGAAACCCTTCGTGCGCGAGTCCAACTCGCACTTGGCCGGTTTTTATAGTCTGCTCGGGACAGCGGAGGATTAACGTTTCCACTGGATATAAAAATTTAATTCGCGCGCTTGAGGGATGGCGGGGCGAAATTGACGTGTTATTGGGCCCCAGCGATCGCGACAACGCCGCTGTGGACCAAATCATAAACAGGACATGCCAATGCCAACACATACGCACCTGCATACTAAATTATATTGTGTTAAAGTTTATCTGAATCAACGTATTGGTTTAAATGATTAGAAATTAAATTTACATTTGCTGCACGGCACGCGGACACGCGGTGTCTTATGCTATGCGCGCCAAACGAGTCATCAATCATCATCCTCCTAGCTTTTTCCCGGTGGTACCTAGTGCTTAAACTTGCCCGTAGTAGCAAGTTTGACTGATTACGAATTTAGGTGTCTATAATTATTTATTACTAGCGACGGGCTTTGCGAAGTCGAGCACAAAACGTTCATTTAAGTGCAGTTAGTCATATGTCATACGTCAGACGTGGAAGTTTAACAGCAATATCAGAAATAAAATTAATACGTGCCAACGCGGAATGGAGCGCAGTATGCTAAATATAAAAAAAATGTATAAAATAAGACATACAAAAATACGAAACATCACAAAAGCAACAGACGGTCTGGCACAAGCTCTTGCATTAAAATGGAAGTGGGCCGGACATGTAGCACGCCTTCAAGATCAGAGGTGGACAAAAAGTGTGACAGTATGGAGGGGGCCAGTAGGTAAAAGAAATAAAAGTAAAAGAAATAAAGGGAGACCTTGCAACAGATGGGAGGATGAAATCAAACACACAGCGGGTCCAAACTGGTTACAAACAGCTAAGTCCAGGGAAGACTGGCTTACTTTGGAGGAGGCCTTTACCTGCAGAGGGGTTCTTGCAGAATAATGAGTGCAACAAAAATAATTATAATATTTTAAACTACCTAATATTCTTTATAAAACTTAACTTACTAACATTAAAAATAACTAACTACTCAACTTTTGATATAACTACTTTGTAAACATAATTCTAAAAGAAATAAAAGGCTTTTTTATTTTTATTTATTTATAGTCATATGTCGGTTTTACATTCAGCCGAAGTGAGCAGGGAAGTGGGCAGTACGGGCGTAATACCGCATTTTACGCCCGTCTTGCCCACTTTCCTGCCCACTTCCCGCTCACTTAGGCTGAATGTAAAGGCGGGGATAGACCGAACGGAATCGTAACATAACCATAACCACTATGCATTATGTGATACGGCTATTTTAGTAAATGTATTGAATTGAGATAAGTGTTGTATTTGTCACTCTTTATTAAAATTGTACCTTTCTGTCGCAAACATATCTAATGCACTTGTTCGGATTTACTTATTCTTAAGCGAGCACAAAAACTTAAGAGCAAGCGGAGTGCTCACAGGCTGTAGTATAACTAGGTACATAGGTATTTTTCAAAACATTATCTTAAGAAGTTAACCAATAGGTATCCCTAGGTTGACCTTCCAAATCCTTCGAGTCTCGCTCTCTATTACTTTTAATAGTTTTAATACAATTTTCTTTAATTAAAGCATCGCCTCGTGAACCAAATCCCCGTAGCAAATAAATAAAGCGGTGTGTAAATATGTGTTAGAGCTAGAAGTGGAGCTTATTGCATTACGTAGGTATCCCAAGGCTGGAGTCACAGCGCAGCATCCTCGCATCCCCGCGGGACGCATTACGAAAGTACTAGACATGCCAGATCGATACATTCAGTTAAAACATTACACCCTGTTCGGTTACAAACAACTTTGTTCTCGGCGCTAAAGAAAGAAAGCGCTGCCTGTGACGCTAACTGAGACAATGTACTTATTGTAATATGTTTTCGCGTAGATCTACCATTGCAACTATTGTGTACCTACTTACACATACAGGCATATCAAAACCGTTTCGGGTACGTGATGTGAAGCCGATGGCATGGTTTTTTCCGCTTTGCAGAAAAAACTCGCAACAGAGATCCAATTGGGTTCTTTGTCCATGCATACTTTATCACAAAGGATCACTTTATCTAGGATTTGACATTGACTGTGGGAACAATATTTAACTGTTTGTACCTAGTCAATCATACATTTTACGGGACTGATCGACCCAATACTGCAGCGAACGTATTAAACCGTGTTATACATAATCAATAACGTTTCTCTCTGCTTCATAAAACATGCAAGTTCGCTCAAAGGTTATTAGCTTGTCAACCATATCACATATAATACGTATGATGTGATGAACTCACACTAAACACATCAAATCGTTTAGCATGAGTGCGGAAAATAGATTTAACTGTAGAGGTTGCCGAATTTCTTGTCATTTTGCGCCTATTTAAATGAGGAGTGCACCAGGCCTGGTTTTATTTAAAAACTTTAAGAAACCAGTTTCAGATCATACAGTCCTTCAATACTCACCGAAATTACTAGGGAGAGTGCTTTCAGATAACATAAAGAATAGAGAATCCCGAATAGAGAAACAAAATTCCAAGCCTAAAGCTCATTAAGGTTGGCCATTAGTTAGGCTCGTAGGTTGGGCAGTTAGCGCCAAACCGCAGGCAACGCTGATAAAACGCTGATATTACGCTTAGGCCGCGCGTCGCGGCTGCAGCGCGTCGCAGCGTCCATCACCCTGGCTGCAGCCCGGGATTTTGACAACAACCTATTAATTTTTGCGTCGCACTACTCGCACCCCGGACACCGGCATTTTGCGGGCATTATTCACTACGCTCACCAAAAACTCGCCTCACTACTTACTCCATATAGACCGGTAATAATTACTTTAAAAACAAAGTTTAAAGGATGACTCACGCTAGAACGGGCCGTGTCCGGCCCGGGGCGTTTTTTAAGAAAGGTTTTTGCGCGCTTGCGCCATACCCAAGCCCGGCCAAGCCGTGCCGACACCGAGCCGCTTCCGAGCCTCGGCCGTGGCTCAGCCGGGCTTGGGTATGGCTCGGCCGCGCAATAACGCCGACGTTTTTCCTAGATAACGGCCCGGGCCGGACACGGCCCGTTCTAGCGTGAGTCATCCTTAAACCGACTTCAACACACACACACACACACACACACACACACACACACACGCACGCACGCGCGCGCGCGCGCGCGCGCACGCACTCGCACGCACTCACGCACACACACCAAAACAAAAATAAAAATTGTTTGAGTTAATACAGACCTAACATATTCTTTAAATATAATGTAAGTAACCTAACCTAACAATAGCCTAACTTAACAGTAATCCAAATATTATTACTTTTTTACTTTTTAATATATTTTATAAGTACTTAAGTCAGTTGTTTTTAACAACTTTCTGTTCATGTTTACGGGCAACCACTGGGGGCTGCAACACAGTGTAAACTAACGCAGTCTCCAAGGCTCCAGTTGTAACAAACTTATGTTTTTGAACAATAAAGATTTATTACTATTACTATTTATTACTATTACTATTTATTACTATTACTATTACTACTATTAATTCAGTACTTCGCCAAGCCACATGTACATGAACATTTCCACATTTCCTTTCCAATTTACCACATGTACTTACTGCTTTCAGAGAGCAAATGCGTTGATTATTACAGAAAAAACCCAAGTCGCTATCTGTGGGCTGATAATATTTGAGGAGTTCCGTCGATTCCTAAAGGATCTGAGAATTACCACTTCATGAATTGCTAATTCAACGGAATCATGTCAAAATCTTTGACGAACTTTACATCATTGAGGAGTTCCATAAATCATCTGTGGTGTTCAGTATCAGTTCAACTTCACCAAAATTGCGATTTCCAAAGGTAAATACACGAATTATAATAGAAAATACCGAAATCACTACATGCGTGCCTATAAAACTTGAGGGTTGCCCTCAATTTCCCTGGGATCCCATCATCAGATCCTGATTTAGTGACAATGGGACCACCTCGGAAGTATACTCTTTCGAATAATAAAAGAATTTTGGAAATCGGTCCACAATTGACGGAGAAATCGGCGAAAGTACATAAAAATAAAAATAAACATATATACAGTGGAACATATAACCTCCTCCTTTTTTGAAGTCGGTTAATAAATATTAGGTATCCCTTTTCATCCCGAGACTCGAAACTCGAAACCAATACGCGTAGTCGGAGGTCAGATGTAGACATCGAGTTGTCGATTGTGTATAAATATTAATTACTAGCTGTTGCCCGCGACTTCGTCCGCGTAGAACTTTTTATCGTCTTAGAAAATGATTTCTCTCAATACAAAATTTGAACCCTCTTTTAGGGGATAATTAAAAAAAAAGTTGATGTTCATTTTCTAGTTTGTGAACAAACAGTCTAAAACCAAAGTTAAAAATCTCATACTTTAAAAATGCCTTGAAATACTCAAACTTTGAACCAATTTTAACACTCTTAGGGGATGAATTTGGAAAAACTCTGAAATCAGTTTTGTAGTCTTTTAACGTACAGAATAAGACCGAAGTTAAAAATCTCTTACTCACACTTTAAAATTTTATTGCTCGCCATTTAAAATTTGAACCCCCTTTTAAACCCCCTTAGAGGTTGAATTTTTCTAATCGCTGAAAGAACTTTTTTCGTAAACTTTTAAGTCTCTAGCTCAAAAAAAGTGTTGCCCATACAAAGCTTTCTTAACCCCCTTAGGGGTGGAATTTTCTAAAACTCTGAAAGTACTTTATTATTAATTTTAATAAGTAACATTTTGAATAGTTTTAAGTCTAGTAAAAAAAAAGTTTTTCCCACACAACACTGGCTACCCTTCTTAAGGATCTTAAGGATCCCCTTAGGGATGGAGTTTTCTAAAACGCTGAAAGTTCTTTTTTAGTATTCTAATAAGTAATCTTTTAGCAAAGTTTTAAGTCTAACTCAAAAAAAAGTGTTGCCCATGCAAAGCTTGCTCTCTTTTTTAACCCTATTAGGGGTGGAATTTTCTAAAACGATTTGTGTTCTTTTTTTGTATTTTAATAAGTAATCTTTCTACAAAGTTTCAAGTCTCTAACTCAAAAACATAAACTTTCCCTGATAAAAACTTTGCACCCCTTTTTATCCCCCTTAGGGATAGATTTTTTCAAAACGCTGAAAGGCTTTTTTTTGGATTTTTATAAGTAATCTTTCTACAAAGTTTTAAGTGTCTAGCTCAGAAAAAGTGTTCCCCATACAAAGCTTGCACCTTTTTTTAACCCCCTTAGGGAATAATTTTTGGAAAACGCCGAATGTAGTATTTTTCATGTTCTAATAAGTAATTTTTCGTCAAAATTTTAAGTCTCTATTAAAAAAAATATGTTTTCCCATACAAACTTTGCACCCTATTTTACCCCCTTAGGGATGAAATTTTCCAAAACGCTGAAAGTACTTTCTTTGTTTTGTATTTAAATAATCTTTCTACAAAGTTTTAGGACTCTAGCTAAAAAAAATAGTTTCCCACATACAAACTTTGCACCCCTATTTTAGCCCCCTATTTTTAGGGGTAGAATTTTCTAAAACGCTGAAAGTACTTAATTTGTATTCTGATGACCAATCTTTCTACAAAGTTTTAAGTCTCTATTTAAAAAAAATATTGTTTCCCCCATACAAAATTTGCACCCCTATTCTACCCCCTTAGGGGTAGATTTTTTTAAAACACTGAATCTAGGTACTTTATTTGTATTCTAATGAATAATTTCTCTACAAAGTTTTAAGTCTCTATTTAAAAAAAAGTAGTTTTTCCCATACAAACTTTGCACTCTATTTTACCCCTTTAGGGGTAGAATTTTCTAAAACCCTGAAAGTTCTTTATTTGTATTCTAATGACTGATCTTTCTACAAAGTTTTAAGTCTCTTTTTAAAATAAAAATGTTTCCCCCATACAAACCTTGCACCCCTATTTTACCCCCGTAGGGGTGGAATTTTCCAAAACGCTGAAAGTGTTTCATTTGTATTCTAATAACTAATTTTTCTACAAAGTTTAAGTCTATAGCTCAAAAAAAAAGGTTCTCCCATACAAACTTTGCACCCCCATTTTACCCCCTTAGGGGTAGAATTTTCAAAAATTCCTTTTTATCCCTAGCCCACGTTATAAAAGCAATATACTGTGCAAAAATCAACTCTCTAAGATTAGTAGTTTCGGCTGTGCGTTGATGAGTGAGTGAGTGAGTGAGTGAGTGAGTGAATAAGTCAGTCAGGACATAGGCATTTATTATGTATAAATAGATAGAAGATAATGAAACTCCCATTCAAATATCTCAAAAAATTATGAAGCTACATCCGTTTTAATGTCGCTTGTTAGAGTGAGAAAACGATGAGGGACTGTGACGTCAATATACTCGAGCGTCATAGTAAAAAACAATCGTTTCATATGAAGGTGCGTTTTGCGGAAAAGGGACAGAACATACCCCCTCTTAAAACTTTGGACTCTTATAACTTAATCATTACCTATATAACCTCTTGCTTTGTTTTTTTCTCCATTTGACTATATTTATTTTAAATTCTTTTTCGAGAAAATACATTATGATTATTTACCATATTTTCGATTCCTGAGCTATAACCACGAACTTCGGAATTCGAAAATATTCGGGTATCTCTATCTCTATCGCACTAACCATACTCGAGTGACAGGGATGCAAATATATGAACATTGAGTATCGGTTTTCGTGGTAGCGCCGCAGGTACTTTGGCTGAATGCGCCGAGCGCGTGCCATGGCCATTCAAAAAAAACAAATTCGTGTTAATTATATTGTTCAAATTTGTTGATTTCATTTATTGAAATTACGACATAAAACGACATTTGCGCATATAAGTTCTCATATCAGAATCGAATATTTTTTTATGGTTTATATTTTAGCATTTGTCTCGTAAAGGTCTATCGTAGACGGGATTTAAATTATTAATAAGTGAAAGGCAAAGCAATTCCGCCATTTTGACGAAAATTTGACGGTTCTTATAGCTGACAGTTGGAGCAGCGTTTGATTTCAATAAAATTAAATGAAAAATTAAATGAAGTCGTATATTTCGGAAAATTAATTAACTGTCGCAGTCGGATAAAAACTATCCTAAGTTGCAGCTAGAATAATAATGTACCTATATAAAATGTTTCATATTTTTCCGTTCATGGGATGCTGAGAACATTCGAACCGCGCAAAGCTTAGTTTCAAACTGGCTGATTCTTTTTTTAATTTAGAGATTTATTATAAGTGGAGACTAGCTGTTGCCCGCGACTTCGTCCGCGTAGAACTTATACTTAGAAAATATAATGCAAACAAACTTCTACTTACCATCTTAAGGGATGATTTCCGAGGCAAAAACTATTCTATATCCTTCGAAGGGTCTCAAATTATCTCTATACCAAATTTCATCTAGGTACATGGATTTCATCCAAACTTTCACCCCCTATTTCATACCCTTAGGGAATGATTTTGGGGATAACAACTATCTAATATCATTCTTCGGGACTCAAACGACCTTTATACCAAATTTCATCTAAACGGGATTCATCCAAATTTTCATTCCCATTTCACCCCCTTAGGGAGTGATTTCCGGAATTAAAACTATCCTATGTCCTTTCTTAGGACTCAAGCTATCTCTATACCAAATTGTATTAAAATGGGTTCCATCCGAATTTTCACCCCTAATTTCACCCCCTTAGGGGATGATTTCTGGGGTAAAAACTATCCCATGTCCTTTCCCAGGACTAAACCTATATCTACACCAAATTTCATCAAAATAGATTACATCCAAATTTTCACCCCCCCCCCCCCCCCCCTTTCGCCCCCTTAAGGATGATTCACGCTAAAACGGGCCGTCTCCGGCCCGGGCCGTTTTCTAAGAAAAACGCGGCGTTTTTGCGCGGCTGACGTCATACCCAAGCCCGGCCGGGCCACGGCCGAGGCTCGGAAGCGGCTCGGTGTCGGCACGGCCCGGTCGCTCAACTGTAACACCACCGTTTGACGGCCGTTCTACCGCCAACCGAGGCTCGGAAGCAGCTCGGTCCCAGCCCGGCCCGGAAACGGCCCGGAAACGGCCCGGTTAACTATAACAACGCTCCAATGCCCGTAGCCCGGTCTCGGCTCGGGCCCGGCACGGACATATACATCAAAAATACAAAGGCTGTTAGCTGTCATCTCCACTTATAATAAATCTCTAAATTAAAAAAAGAATCAGCCAGTTTGAAACTAAGCTTTGCGCGGTTCGAATGTTCTCAGCATCCCATGAACGGAAAAATATGAAACATTTTATATAGGTACATTATTATTCTAGCTGCAACTTAGGATAGTTTTTATCCGACTGCGACAGTTAATTAATTTTCCGAAATATACGACTTCATTTAATTTTTCATTTATTTTTATTGAAATCAAACGCTGCTCCAACTGTCAGCTATAAGAACCGTCAAATTTTCGTCAAAATGGCGGAATTGCTTTGCCTTTCACTTATTAATAATTTAAATCCCGTCTACGATAGACCTTTACGAGACAAATGCTAAAATATAAACCATAAAAAAATATTCGATTCTGATATGAGAACTTATATGCGCAAATGTCGTTTTATGTCGTTATTTCAATAAATGAAATCAACAAATTTGAACAATATAATTAACACGAATTTGTTTGTTTTGAATGACAATGGCACGCGCTCGGCGCATTCAGCCAAAGTACCTGCGGCGCTACCACGAAAACCGATACTCAATGTTCATATATTTGCATCCCTGTCACTCGAGTATGGTTAGTGCGATAGAGATAGAGATACCCGAATATTTTCGAATTCCGAAGTTCGTGGTTATAGCTCAGGAATCGAAAATATGGTAAATAATCATAATGTATTTTCTCGAAAAAGAATTTAAAATAAATATAGTCAAATGGAGAAAAAAACAAAGCAAGAGGTTATATAGGTAATGATTAAGTTATAAGAGTCCAAAGTTTTAAGAGGGGGTATGTTCTGTCCCTTTTCCGCAAAACGCACCTTCATATGAAACGATTGTTTTTTACTATGACGCTCGAGTATATTGACGTCACAGTCCCTCATCGTTTTCTCACTCTAACAAGCGACATTGAAACGGATGTAGCTTCATAATTTTTTGAGATATTTGAATGGGAGTTTCATTATCTTCTATCTATTTATACATAATAAATGCCTATGTCCTGACTGACTTATTCACTCAATCACTCACTCACTCACTCATCAACGCACAGCCGAAACTACTAATCTTAGAGAGTTGATTTTTGCACAGTATGTTGCTTTTATAACGTGGGCTAGGGATAAAAAGGGATTTTTGAAAATTCTACCCCTAAGGGGGTAAAATGGGGGTGCAAAGTTTGTATGGGAGAACCTTTTTTTTTTGAGCTATAGACTTAAACTTTGTAGAAAAATTAGTTATTAGAATACAAATGAAACACTTTCAGCGTTTTGGAAAATTCCACCCCTACGGGGGTAAAATAGGGGTGCAAGGTTTGTATGGGGGAAACATTTTTTTTTTAAATAGAGACTTAAAACTTTGTAGAAAGATCAGTCATTAGAATACAAATAAAGAACTTTCAGGGTTTTAGAAAATTCTACCCCTAAAGGGGTAAAATAGAGTGCAAAGTTTGTATGGGAAAAACTACTTTTTTTTAAATAGAGACTTAAAACTTTGTAGAGAAATTATTCATTAGAATACAAATAAAGTACGTAGATTCAGTGTTTTAAAAAAATCTACCCCTAAGGGGGTAAAATAGGGGTGCAAATTTTGTATGGGGGAAACAATATTTTTTTTAAATAGAGACTTAAAACTTTGTAGAAAGATTAGTCATCAGAATACAAATTAAGTACTTTCAGCGTTTTAGAAAATTCTACCCCTAAAAATAGGGGGCTAAAATAGGGGTGCAAAGTTTGTATGTGGGAAACTATTTTTTTTAGCTAGAGTCCTAAAACTTTGTAGAAAGATTATTTAAATACAAAGAAAGTACTTTCAGCGTTTTGGAAAATTTCACCCCTAAGGGGGTAAAATAGGGTGCAAAGTTTGTATGGGAAAAACATATTGTTTTTTAATAGAGACTTAAAATTTTGACGAAAAATTACTTATTAGAACATGAAAAATACTACATTCGGCGTTTTACAAAAATCATTCCCTAAGGGGGTTAAAAAAGGGTGCAAGGTTTGTATGGGGAACACTTTTTCTGAGCTAGACACTTAAAACTTTGTATAAAGATTACTTATAAAAATACAAAAAAAAAGACTTTCAGAGTTTTGAAAAAATCTATCCCTAAGGGAGATAAAAAGGGGTGCAAAGTTTTTATCAGGGAAAGTTTATGTTTTTGAGTTAGAGACTTGAAACTTTGTAGAAAGATTACTTATTAAAATACAAAAAAAGAACACAAATCGTTTTAGAAAATTCCACCCCTAATAGGGTTAAAAAGGAGAGCAAGCTTTGCATGGGCAACACTTTTTTTTGAGTTAGACTTAAAACTTTGCAAAAAGATTACTTATTAGAATACTAAAAAAGAACTTTCAGCGTTTTAGAAAACTCCATCCCTAAGGGGATCCTTAAGATCCTTAAGAAGGGTAGCCAGTGTTGTGTGGGAAAAACTTTTTTTTTTACTAGACTTAAAACTATTCAAAATGTTACTTATTAAAATTAATAATAAAGTACTTTCAGAGTTTTAGAAAATTCCACCCCTAAGGGGGTTAAGAAAGGTTTGTATAGGCAACACTTTTTTTGAGCTAGAGACTTAAAAGTTTACGAAAAAAGTTCTTTCAGCGATTAGAAAAATTCAACCTCTAAGGGGGTTTAAAAGGGGGTTCAAATTTTAAATGGCGAGTCTTCGGTCTTATTCTGTACGTTAAAAGACTACAAAACTGATTTCAGAGTTTTTCCAAATTCATCCCCTAAGAGTGTTAAAATTGGTTCAAAGTTTGAGTATTTCAAGGCATTTTTAAAGTATGAGATTTTTAACTTTGGTTTTAGACTGTTTGTTCACAAACTAGAAAATGAACCTCAACTTTTTTTTTAATTATCCCCTAAAAGAGGGTTCAAATTTTGTATTGAGAGAAATCATTTTCTAAGACGATAAAAAGTTCTACGCGGACGAAGTCGCGGGCAACAGCTAGTATATGAATATGTGAAATATGGTAGTCCATCTAACCTTGCATTTAGTCGGTTTACATTATGTGATGTTGACCTCATAAAAAATAGTTTAGCACATGTAAAGGTTTATTACAACGATACACTGACCGAATTTTAAGGGCTATTGTACATTGTTAGATATTTTTGTATGAGGCATCTTATGAAGAGAAAGCATAACGTCTGATTGTTCTAAAAGGTAATTAAAATAGATATATTTACATTGTATTTAAGAAAAACCAGTCAGATTAGGACTGATCCATGATATTATTTAATTATGAGTGACTAGTTTCCGTTTAACTTCGTCCGCGGGAAACTCGTTTATAACGTTATAAAGCTCCATACTAACATTCGCCCCCTTTTCTACCCCTATAAAAATAACATATGTCCTTCAAAAGGATTCAATCGGTTCAGAGATTTAAGCGTGAAAACGTAACACACAGACAGATATATTGCCAGAGCTTTCGCATGTATAATATAAGTTAGGATTTAGGCTGGGCACAAACGTTCGGTATCCGCGTATGATTTCTGCATGGTAGGAAACCGTACGTGGAACCCGAACGTTTGCGCTCAGCCTTAGAACTTAATTTGTTGTTCCGTTATCAAACTGAATATCCAGAAGTAGCTTCTGGTTGTCTAACTGGTTATACTAAATACAATAATAAATAAAACAGGACAAAGTATAATTTTATTTTTATTTTTGCAAATCTTGGAAAATCACAATATCTGACAGATTTGACATGGTATGTGTAACACACGACTATTAGTATTTTTAATGCTTAGCTCATTTACAAAAACGCGTTCTTATTATTAGGTAAATTACAGTTTTCGTACTGATATCGCCTTGATTTACTCGTGCCTAAGATTAGTCAGATGTAAGGAATGTGCGGATAAATTTCCATCTTCCTAGAATGAGCAGATTTTTTAAACGCCATTCATCACTGGCAAAAAAAAGACACCTTAAATGCAGATAAGTATATATTTCCCCTAGTAAATTATACACTTATCTGCATTTATATCAAACTCGTACCGTGCGTTCAGGGGGGTCTATCCCAGAAGTTCCATATTTTCATGTCAGACCCACCATACCCCTAGCCATATCCCTGGGGGTAGGGTGGGACTGAACCATACCACCGTTAGTAGTGCTGGGATTAGATGCAAAAATAGAAAAATAAATAGGTACCTAACAGATACAAATATTTATTTTATTAAACTGAAAATAACGAAAGCCGTTCTGGCAAAACCAGTTAGGTAGGTTAGGTTCGTGAGGTATCTTCAGATGCCCGAAGGGCAAACAGACCAGAAATAGGAGCCCCGCTCCGCGGGCCATAGGGCTGCCAAAGCCATGTCACGCACTGAAAAATTGATTCATAATCATAACCGTGCGTTCTGCTCTACATTCAACTTCAAACTGAGCGGCATCGAAGATCATCGACCACCAGCTAGCCGCCGCCTCGCTTTAAGCGCGCTGTCGCCCAGCCGTAAGGTGCAGCCGCGCGGACACCTCGGTGGTGCTGAGCCGTTGTTTCCGTTACGTGCTTGCGTATGATTGACGCCTGGTTTACGGCGAGCCGATGAGGTGAGGCGGCGCCGGTCCCGTGGCGAGCGGTTACGCGGGGCGACAACCTTAAGAGGCTGACAAGACCAAATTTGTTAAAATTGATAATATTTAAGCAGTTGTTTAAGAAAAACTATTTGTTCTAGCACATCAAAAAAAATATATGTTAATATTCATCATATTTCCAAGACCGTAGACAGAACATAATTGGACGAAATCGGCTCGATAGAAAATAATTGCAAAGATTGGTCTTAAAATCATTTTAAACGGTTCTATGTCCTTATTTTTTTGACGTATGGGTCTGCAATTCAAAACATGAAGTCCACATATTCATACCTAAACCGTAGACGAGCCATATTTCACAAAAAATCCACACTTTTTTTTTTAATTTTTATTCATTATTTTCGGCTAAAACCTGGCCGCTCAAGTAACACTCGCTCTCGTTTACTCCGATACAAATAGATAGTGTGCGCGTTTTTGGTGTTGACAGCGCCTTAAGATTATCATTAAGAACAATCATATAAAACTTAATTATAAGTATTTATACTTTGTCACATGGGCTCAGGGACTGCATAACCGAAAAATACCGGTATTATATTTTTACGTTATGACGTCATATCGGTTGTGAAATGGCGGTTTCGGTAGCAGAACCTTTATATTCCGCTATCGCTTATTCTTTATTTTTTCCGGTACTGTAAGCGCTTTTTATAGGTAACCGATATATTGACTTTGGCCTGGCATTGTTGCCAAACCGCCGGCAGCCGCACAGATGTTTTGTCTTTTTGTCTTTAAATGTTTAGTAATAGCCAATGCTTCTTCTGTCAATGTTTGTAGTGCCAGCTCACTTATTTTTTTTTCGGTTACCTTTATAATACCGTTATTTCAAAACGGTTACGGTACCGTTATGTTCGTGCGGCGCGCACAACCTTTACGACATAACGGTACCGTAATTGAATAGCGGTTTCATACCTGTATAACCGTAACCGAAATAAGTCCCTGAATGGGATGCTATTTAGGTAACACCAGTGTACGTAATATTTGGAAAAACAAAACCTGAAAGCATATAGTGCACAGCACTACGGTGGTATGGTTCAGTCCCACCCTACCCCCAGGGGTATGGCTAGGGGTAATGGTGGGTCTGACATGCATATTTTCTAGTTCCATATGGATCTACCGGGATATTAATTTTGAAGGAAATTTCCCAGAAGTACCATATGAAACTAATGGTTCATATTCCCCTGTTCTACCTATCCCTACCGGGTTGTCTCCACTGGTAGGGATGCATGGATTTTTTTTCATATCAAACGTCTACTTCTGCTAACAAAGTACAAACTTTGTCTATACATATAACTCTTAAAATATCAAATGCATAAGCGTGCCTTTTACGTTCATAGTAATGTTTGAACGCTGTTAATCGTGTAGGTACAGTCACAAAATAGAAATAAGAAATACTTAAAAAAAAATGGTCAAATAAATTGTTGCAGAATCGAAATACAACTGATTCACCCTAGAGCACATCTCCGAAGATAGGTAGGTACTCAACTGATTTAAAACTAAAATAAAACCAGGTGTAAAACCTAGTATATGGAACTATTGGGATCATTTGTTTGACATTTACAAATGTACCGATAGTTCCATATGGAACTAGAAAATATGGAACTTCTGGGATAGACCCGTTCAGAGCGACAGAAAATTTCCGATTTCCGCTTTTGCTAGTCTGAGTAACATGCATGTGAACTAACCTTAACCTAGGTTAGCGAATAACATTACTTGGAAATGGTAACCAACCTAACGGCTCGTAACGTAGCCCAACTAACCTTATCCGGATAAAACCTGATGACAGCTAAGTGTTTTGTCTATGGCCATGACTTGATGTCAAAGTCAAGTTCCATTATGAAAGCTGGAAGTAATCCAATTTACCGTTGGAATTAAAAAAAACACCAATAGTTTTATTCACAAAATTGAATACTAAAGTATAGTATAGGTAGGTAAACTTATTGAGTAGTAGATCGGCTGCGATTGGCTGCCTGCTGACGGAGAAGTGATGGCATGGCAATAATGGCATCCGATAGGTCATCGTCTTTTCGCCGTGCCATGTGTGAAGAAATTATTTCCATCCGTTGACAGAGAAGTAATGGCATCCGATGGGCCATCGTCTCTCCGCCGCCGATACATGTGGTGAAGCAGTTGGGTCTACCCGCTGGCAGAGAAGTGATGGCATCATGCTACGTGTGATGATGCTGGATCGGAAACCAGCTCGTTTGGCTATCAGCCTGTTGTGGCTGCAGTATTGTATCATCTAGACCGGCTAACGTTGCTCGTACATGTAACAAGAAATAAAACATCCAAAGTAAAGTTTTATTCAGTGAATTAAATAAATGCAGGATTCTTTTAGTTTTATTTTTGGTAGTGGATTATTAATCAAACTCAATACAGCAAGTTCTTTTTCATAAAGCAAGACTACGCGATAACGATAAGCTGTAAAAATAGATAATGCTGCAAGATTTAAGCTTTTAAATAAACCGTAAGTGAATGAATCGTCTTATAATTATTAATCGTATGGCGGTTTCACACTGGTAAATATTCGTATTGATGTCGCTGATAGAGTTCCAGTGTGCGCTGCGAGGTTCAGAAGGAACAGTGCAGCTGCCGAGTTTGTTGTCTTATAATTATAATAACAGCATACTATAGATAGATATAATTATAACGCTATCTCCGGAAAGAGTAGCTAAACCTATTATTTGCAGTTATACCTACCTATGTACGAGTACCTATCTTATCCTACTATTGCTCAGTAGGTATGCGGTGTTGTGTTGCTGGTGACATGTAAGGTCGCCAGAGCTCCCGAGGCTGTGTTGTTTCCGGCTTGTGTTATGGCCGGGTTGATTCTTGCTAACAACGCGCAACGGAACGAATCCTCAAATCGATAAAGGGTCGGCACAGCGTCAGTGATGATTCTGGAATCGCATCAGGCAGACCGTATGCCTACAAACTAAAATTTCTAAAGCTATCTCTTTCGGCATATCGTCAAAAAATACTATTAAACCCAGTAACAGTAAGGGTCCTTTTGCGTACAGAACCCAAAGAAGACAAAATGAGAACTTCCTCGGATATATGGTTCTGGATATTGCCCCCTACATCCAAACTTACAAAGCACAACCACAACCTCACAATCTCACAGACTTTTCCTCTGTATTATATTACTTCAGATAAAAATACTTGATCCAAATTTTGACGCTGAAGTGTATTTAATATCTCTTTGCAATCCAAAAATGAGAGTGGACCATAACAGCATCATCATCCTAGCGTTATTCCCGGTTGAACCCTAAAGGAGCTCGGGGTCCTCTTTGACATCTAATCCCAAGATTTGGCGTAGGCACTAGTTTTACGAAAGCTACTGCCACTGACCTCTCAAACCAGAGGGAGATCTAGACCTTTTTGGGATAAGACCGGTTTCCTCACGATGTTTTCCTTCACCGAAAAGCTAACGGTAAATACTCCGTGATAAGTTCCGAGAAACTGATTGGTACGGGCCGGGATTCGAACCTACGACCGCCGCTTGACAGCCACATGCCTTAACCACTAGGCAACAGCATTAAAAATAATAATTTATGAGTACCTACTACTTTCTAAGCTAGAGCAATATTTACTCCCATTCTGCTAACATACTTCGACTCGGTTCTATAAAGATGCGTTAAACCCACAGATTAATATAAGGAGATCGGATAATAGGGAACATTACTGCAATGTTCTGCCGCCAGAGGCAGCACTAACACTAATAGTAAACCAGTATAGAAATATAGGGATTCACACACACATGCAAAATTGATTGTCAAATGAGTGACAAGGATGCTTGCATAGACAATACCGCAAGTGCGAACGAGATACAATGTCAACGCTGCTAGTGTCGCCACCTACGAAGAGTTTTGCGTAATGTTCCCTATTTGTATTGAGTACGCCTGTCGCAAGTTTTACCCACACAAAGCACAATTAATTGACAAGACAAAGCACGCACACTTCTAAAGCACACACACTTGTATACCTACGCTTTTATTGGACAATACACGCGCATCATATCAGGCATTTTGGGAAGAAACGTAAATAATATTCTCTGTGATCAGCACGCGTGCACACTCGGTAACAACGGACGGTGAACTAGCGGCAGAGTATGCCCATTGAGCTAACAACTGCGACGCGGCCACCGGCAGCTTGTGCTCTATGCTCTGAGGTTAAACCATATTTCTCAGTACATCATCAGTTACCCAGTACTCACTGCAAAATTATGCTGAGTCTAACCCCTTTTTTAGCATCACACGTTGTTATGCCTTGTTGTTTTTAGGGTTCCGTACTTAAATAGTAAAACGGGACCCTATTATTAAGACTTCGCTGTCCGTCTGTCTGTCACCAGGCTGTATCTCAAGAACCGTGATAGCTAGAGAGTTGAAATTTTCACAGATTATGTATTTCTGTTGCCGCTATAACAACAAATACTAAAAATAACATAAAATATTTCAACAAACGTGATTTTTTTGCCGTTTTTATAGATAATGGTACGGAACCCTTCATGCGCGAGTCCAACTCGCACTTGGCCGGTTTTTAAAGTTTGATTAATACACTGCGTGTATAAAATGTGATGTATGATTAAGCTTTTCCATGTCTACGAAAATTAGGTTAAACGGGCTTTATAAAACAGGGGCTTAATATATGTAGATATTATAGATTAGTACGTACCTATTTTTAGCAGCCAATCTTAAGCTGGCGTGGGTTGTGGGTCTTGAAATCATCTTTCGTGTTTTACGGTTCAACTACTTTCTTAAGTAGGTACCTCGACTACGCGATAAGCTATAATAATACACTATGCTGCAAGAATAAACAGTAAGTGAATCAACCAGCTATATGTATACAATACACTAATACCTACAATATATATAATTATAACTAGCACATTTGAAGCAGGAGCAGCCCAACTGGAGTAGTGCCTTCACCTTACAGAAGACCGTAGTCATAATAACGCCACTACTTGATCTGTCGGTTAGGTATGTGGTGTTGTGTTCCTGGTGGTGAGTAAGGTCGCAAGAACTCCCGAAGATGCGTCGTGATGAGAGCGAGGGACCCGTGATCATCTCTAGCTATCACCACAACGAATCCTCAAATCAATAAAGGGTCGGCCACACGCTTTTCATTATTCTGGAATCACATCAGGCAGACCGTATGCCTGTTTTCCACCCACTTAGTATAAAAGAATACTTCCAAAGCTATCTCTCTCGGCATATCATCAAACGATACAACCCAGTAACAGAACAGACGGACGGAGCCTGAGTAGTTGAAGGATCCTAGGTACAGAGTACAGAACCAGAAAAAGACAAAATAATAACTTACTCCTCGGATAAATGGTGCCGCATAATACTCCCTAGCTCCCTACATACAAACTTACAACCTTACAAAGCTAATACAATCTCACAGACTTTTCCTCTTTATTATATTTCTACAGATAAAAATACTTAAACCATATCAAATTTCAGTAATTCGGTACATTTTTTGACTTTACTGATCGAAATAAGGTCTAACGGGCTTTATAAAACCCGAGCTTAATGGAAGTAGATATTATATATACCTATTTGTAGAAGTCAATCTTAGGCTGGCGTTGGTTGTGGGTATTGTAAACGTCTTTCGTGTTTCAGGGTCCACCAAGTTTCGTTAGTAGGTAGGGTAGCTCAAAAACCACATGAAAAAAAATAAAATAAAATTGGTAAACACGATAAAAGAATACCTAAGGATACGTACCCCCGAACACACAAATGAATGACGTGAATGTGTGGAAACACATTCACATAAACGAAAATGATACGCATACGGAGGGTTCCGTACTTCAGAAGAAACAGGTGCCAAGAGTTCAAATGATACAGCCCTGTAACAGATGGACGGACGGACATACAGGAGCCTTAGGATCAATTTCAGCCAAGGTACTTAGATGGAGATTTGACACCATATACTGACATCAAAATCTCAAAAACTTCTGTTCAAATTAAATTGCCCTATTGGATGTCATAAGGTCATAAATGTCGTCATCATCATCATATCAGCCGAAAAAAGTACGTTGCTGGGGATGCCTATACCTACCTATCTACCCCAAAAATGCCACAGTTATCGGTCCTGCGCCAAGCGAGCGCATTTGCCTACCAGGTCATCAGTCCACCTTCTTGAGGTACTTGGTCACCACTCGAGAAACTTTCCGCACCAACGGCCATCGGTTCTACGTTCAATCAAGGCCCCAAAAATACCATGGAATCACCATCATCCTCCTAGCATTTACCACTAACCGTCAGGCAAGAGATAATTTGAAATTATAATTTGTTTCTGGATCTCTACCATTGGCCTGACAGTCTCATCAAATATGTTTTCAAAGGAAAAGCTTCGTCGCCAACCATGACAAACGGGGTGGTACCCGTAATTATTGAATTCGGCAAAGATCGACCAGGTATTTTAAGTATTATTATTTAATTTCTGTCCTTTAGGAATAGCTCTTTAGAGCTATTCGCAAAAAAGCTGCCATATCGCTATTCCGGCCTTAAGATCCAACATCCACGTAGATAAATTTGTAATGTGCGTCAACCAAGGTCAATTAAACTATGGAAAATGATTTTTTTGTGATTAAAGTATACAGAACCACTATTTACTGGTGCTTCGATACAAAAATGCTTGCCATCTAATGCTCCAATGCAATTTGGGAAACGCCACAGCCTTTCAAATTCATCTGCAATTTTCCTCCACGTCTCTTCATTTGGCTGTGGCCACCACCTCTTTCATTGAACAAAATATTGCTCGACAAGTTTCGTTAACAATTTTACAAACGGTAGAATGACCAATTCGAAAATTGAGCCAGAGTGTTTTGAATGAATCCCCTGTAGTCAGGAATCTGCAAATAAATTTTACCTTAATTTATAATTTACAAATGGATTTTAATTTATAATTATTAGCATTACCTATAGATATTATGATTGGGTAGCATTATTTATTTAATTTGTTTTTCTCCTCAAGCGTCAACTCCGAGCGATTGACTGTTGTTACCTACAGTTACCAAACACTTATAAATACATATTATTTAGACATTCAAGTAACAATAACGCACACATTTATGTTTACACAAAATATAGACGCATTGCTGCACAGCATAAAATATAGGATCTGCCCACCTGATTGTACACAAACACAGACACCGTAGCGTATGGATACTTGCGACTTCACTAGTACCTATAACAAGCATGTTCTCAACCCTTCATTCAGACCTCTGATTACGCGTAGTTTCTACGAATCACGGCGTCAAGATATATTTGTGGGTGAACGTTGAGGAAGTTGAGCTTAAAACAAGTTACAGAATAGCGGGGCTGGAGAAAAATGCAGGTAATACACAACTCACCCACACTCTCATAGCGCATACCTACTTAGATTTTATTGAATTTGCATTTTGCTTACCTTAAACAAAGAGCTAGTCGATGTTCGGAGGATATCGGTTTCTGGAACCTAGTAATTTTCTTTTCCAAACAGTGTTTAACTTTTTCATGGATATAATCTTGTGTCACGTGAAAATAATCATAAAATTTGTCATCATAGGTCCAAAGATCTTTACACAACATTTTGAACTCTCCTCTTGCTTCACGGGAACGCCAAAGTCGATGCACGCCAAATTGTTTTGAAGAACATAGTATCTTCTTCTTCGACATTTTATTTAGCTTTGTTTATCGTATTTTATCGTATAAATGAGAGAACTTATGCAAGTATGTTGCAGTGCTGGAATAAATTACAATGACAATGACTCAGTGACAATGACAGACTTTCTTTGACATTAGAACGACGGAAACGGCCCGGTCGCTGCCCGCTGTGATTGACACCCAACGCTCGGAATCGGCCCGGACGTGGCACGGCGACCGAGCCTCGGTGTCGGCCCGGCCCCGGCCCGGTGCGAGCTCGGTGACATAACGTTTGCACAATGTCCCGGCCCGGTGTCGGCTCGGAGTCGGCCCGGAAACGGCCCGGAAACGGCCCGGTGGTGAAAGGTGTATCAAAATAAGCTCGGCGACGGCTCGGTAAGTTTACGGCCCGGGCCGGAACCGGCCCGGTCTAGCGTGAATCATCCTTTAGGGGATGATTTCCGGGATAAAACCTATTATATGTCCTTTCCCGGGACTCAAACTATTTATGTACCAAATTTCATCTAAATCGGTGCAGCGGTTTAAGTAGCTCCATACAAATTTCCACCCCCAATTTCAGGTCCTCAGATATAAAAACTACCCTTTGTCCTTCCCCGGAGCTCAAACTATCTGTATACCAAATTTCATCTAAATCGGTTCAGCGGTTTAGGCGTGAAGAGGTAACAGACAGACAGACACACTTTCGCATTTATAATATTAAATATGGAAGTATGGATTATTAGTATGGATAGTATGGGTTATTTCCGCTTGTCTTCCAGCTAGCAGGTGTAGCTGTAGACTTACTTCAAAAGAAAGAAGAAACGAAAAACTCATTCAAATATCTCAAAAAATTACGAAGCTACAACCGTTTTAATGTCGCTTGTTAGAATGAGAAAACGATCAGGGACCGTGACGTCACGATCCTCGAGCGTCATAGTAAAAAACAATCGTTTCATTATAAAGGTGCGTTTTGCGGAAAAGAGACGCAACAAACCCCCTCTTCAAACTTTATACACTTATAACTTAGTGATAACCTATACGAGTATAGCCTCTTGCGTTGTTTTTTTTCGAGATAATACAACATTATGATTATTTTGTTTAGTGTCTACATCCCTATTTTCGATAAGATAAGATAAAATAAGATTTCTTTATTGTCAGAACTGTGTACATTTAGTTGTTTTGGGTAAAATAAAGTCCAACAGCTTGCCCATTTCGGACGTACAATATTAAACTTAAAGCTAGTCAAATATACTAAAACAATAACAACAATAGTATTTCTAAATAATTTTAACCATATTCACACATAAAATATTAATTTAGATCTATACGACATCCGTATTTTCTTTTAAACCACGAACTTCGGAATTCGAAAATATTCGGGTATCTCTATCTCTATCGCACTAACAAATGACAGGAATGCAGATATACGAACTTCGAGTTTCAGTTTTCGTGGTTTGGCTGAATACGCAAAGAGCGCGCGCGCGTGCCATTCAAAAAACCAAGTTTATATTGTTCGAATTTGTTGTTACATTTGTAGAAATTACGCCTTAATTCGACATTTGCGCATATAAGTTCGCATATCAAAATCGATTAATTTTATATTTGCTTTTGGTACATATGTGTCTCGTCAATGTATATCGTAGACGGGATTAAAATTATTAATAGGCGAAAGAAAGACAAAGAAATTCCGCCATTTTGTCCGTAGTATTTCTTATTAGTCTGTGATTTTGACGTTTCTTTTAGCTGACAGATGTGGCGGCGATATACTTTAAGAATAATAAATGAAGAATTAAATGAAGTCGTATATTACGGAAAATAAATTAATTGTCGCAGTCGGATAATAACTATCCTAAGTTGCAGCTGGAATAATAATGTACCTATATAAAATGTTTCATATTTTTCCGTCCATGGGATGCTGAGAACATTCGTACCACAGAAAGCTTAGTTTCAAACTGGCTGATTCTTTTTTTAATTTAGAGATTTATTATAAGTGGAGATGAATACCAGCCCAGGTGAACCAGCATGAGTCTGACCTCAGACGGTACAGGAAGGGGGGTGAATCTCGGGGTCAAGTCATATATAGATAACTAGCTGTTGCCCGCGACTTCGTCCGCGTAGAACTTTTTATCGTCTTAGAAAATGATTTCTCTCCATACGAAATTTGAACCCTCTTTTAGGGGATAATTAAAAAAAAGTTGATGTTCATTTTCTAGTTTGTGAACAAACAGTCTAAAACCAAAGTTAAAAATCTCATACTTTAAAAATGCCTTGAAATACTCAAACCAATTTTAACACTCTTAGGGGATGAATTTGGAAAAACTCTGAAATCAGTTTTGTAGTCTTTTAACGTACAGAATAAGACCGAAGTTAAAAATCTCTTACTCACACTTAAAAATTTTATTGCTCGCCATTTAAAATTTGAACCCCCTTTTAAACCCCCTTAGAGGTTGAATTTTTCTAATCGCTGAAAGAACTTTTTTCGTAAACTTTTAAGTCTCTAGCTCAAAAAAAGTGTTGCCCATACAAAGCTTTCTTAACCCCCTTAGGGGTGGAATATTCTAAAACTCTGAAAGTACTTTATTATTAATTTTAATAAGTAACATTTCGAATAGTTTTAAGTCTAGTAAAAAAAAAAGTTTTTCCCACACAACACTGGCTACCATTCTTAAGGATCTTAAGGATCCCCTTAGGGATGGAGTTTTCTAAAACGCTGAAAGTTCTTTTTTAGTATTCTAATAAGTAATCTTTTTGCAAAGTTTTAAGTCTAACTCAAAAAAAGTGTTGCCCATGCAAAGCTTGCTCTCCTTTTTAACCCTATTAGGGGTGGAATTTTCTAAAACGATTTGTGTTCTTTTTTTGTATTTTAATAAGTAATCTTTCTACAAAGTTTCAAGTCTCTAACTCAAAAACATAAACTTTCCCTGATAAAAACTTTGCACCCCTTTTTATCCCCCTTAGGGATAGATTTTTTCAAAACGCTGAGTCTTTTTTTTTGTATTTTTATAAGTAATCTTTCTACAAAGTTTTAAGTGTCTAGCTCAGAAAAAGTGTTCCCCATACAAACCTTGCACCCTTTTTTAACCCCCTTAGGGAATGATTTTTGTAAAACGCCGAAAGTCTCTATTAAAAAAAAATATGTTTTTCCCACACAAACTTTGCACCCTATTTTACCCCCTTAGGGGTGAAATTTTCCAAAACGCTTAAAGTACTTTCTTTGTATTTAAATAATCTTTCTACAAAGTTTTAGGACTCTAGCTAAAAAAATTTGTTTCCCACATACAAACTTTGCACCCCTATTTTAGCCCCCTATTTTTAGGGGTAGAATTTTCTAAAACGCTGAAAGTACTTAATTTGTATTCTGATGACTAATCTTTCTACAAAGTTTTAAGTCTCTATTTAAAAAAAAATATTGTTTCCCCCATACAAAATTTGCACCCCTATTTTACCCCCTTAGGGGTAGATTTTTTTAAAACACTGAATTTAGGTACTTTATTTGTATTCTAATGAATAATTTCTCTACAAAGTTTTAAGTCTCTATTTAAAAAAAAGTAGTTTTTCCCATACAAACTTTGCACTCTATTTTACCGCTTTAGAGGTAGAACTTTCTAAAACCCTGAAAGTTCTTTATTTGTATTCTAATGACTGATCTTTCTACAAAGTTTTAAGTCTCTATTTAAAAAAAAATGTTTCCCCCATACAAACCTTGCACCCCTATTTTACCCCCGTAGGGGTGGAATTTTCCAAAACGCTGAAAGTATTTCATTTGTATTCTAATAACTAATTTTTCTACAAAGTTTAAGTCTATAGCTCAAAAAAAAAAGGTTCTCCCATACAAACTTTGCACCCCTATTTTACCCCCCTAGGGGTAGAATTTTCAAAAATCCCTTTTTATCCCTAGCCCACGTTATAAAAGCAACATACTGTGCAAAAATCAACTCTCTAAGATTAGTAGTTTCGGCTGTGCGTTGATGAGTGAGTGAGTGAGTGAGTGAGTGAGTGATTAAGTCAGTCAGGACATAGGCATTTATTATGTATAAATAGATAGAAGATAATGAAACTCCCATTCAAATATCTCAAAAAATTATGAAGCTACATCCGTTTTAATGTCGCTTGTTAGAGTGAGAAAACGATGAGGGACTGTGACGTCAATATACTCGAGCGTCATAGTAAAAAACAATCGTTTCATATGAAGGTGCGTTTTGCGGAAAAGGGACAGAACATACCCCCTCTTAAAACTTTGGACTCTTATAACTTAATCATTACCTATATAACCTCTTGCTTTGTTTTTTTTCTCCATTTGACTATATTTATTTTAAATTCTTTTTCGAGAAAATACATTATGATTATTTACCATATTTTCGATTCCTGAGCTATAACCACGAACTTCGGAATTCGAAAATATTCGGGTATCTCTATCTCTATCGCACTAACCATACTCGAGTGACAGGGATGCAAATATATGAACATTGAGTATCGGTTTTCGTGGTAGCGACGCAGGTACTTTGGCTGAATGCGCCGAGCGCGTGCCATTGTCATTCAAAAAAAACAAATTCGTGTTAATTATATTGTTCAAATTTGTTGATTTCATTTATTGAAATTACGACATAAAACGACATTTGCGCATATAAGTTCTCATATCATAATCGAATATTTTTTTATGGTTTATATTTTAGCATTTGTCTCGTAAAGGTCTATCGTAGACGGGATTTAAATTATTAATAAGTGAAAGGCAAAGCAATTCCGCCATTTTGACGAAAATTTGACGTTTCTTATAGCTGACAGTTGGAGCAGCGTTTGATTTCAATAAAAATAAATGAAAAATTAAATGAAGTCGTATATTTCGGAAAATTAATTAACTGTCGCAGTCGGATAAAAACTATCCTAAGTTGCAGCTAGAATAATAATGTACCTATATAAAATGTTTCATATTTTTCCGTTCATGGGATGCTGAGAACATTCGTACCGCGCAAAGCTTAGTTTCAAACTGGCTGATTCTTTTTTTTATTTAGAGATTTATTATAAGTGGAGATTATAAGTGGAGATGAGTAGGCAGTGAGATGAGTCCAGACTGATAGGGATTAAGGCCACATTACTTACCCATGTAGATACAAAAGGGCTGGAACTAAGCAGTGGTACACTTGAAACTTACAATCAAGAGCAAAAGTTTCGGGTCACCCTAAATTAAATAACCGCAATAGGTATTTTTAAATATTTTACATTAGTATTATTTACATAATATACCATTCTTCGTAATACCCAAATGTATTAGCAACTTCCGGGATCCTATCATAAAAATATCAACATACAAAAATGACGATTTGTGCGATATCTCTCTCCGTTAACTTGTTTTTTTTCATGAGTTTATACGAGTCCGATTTAAACCTGGTGACGTGTTTTTTTGTTTTTATTTCTGCAGTTTAGATGTAAAATTTAATAAAGATCATGACAGGATTTAAAAACTGTACAACCTTGCACTATTTTAGGAAATATGACGGTATTTCACCGACCCGAAACTTTTGCTCTTGAGTGTAGTTTCAGTGCTCCTACTCCTAGCAATTGTAGGTTTAAAGTTGGAGAAGATGTGATACTGCAGTGATAGGGTGCTAGCCCATCATCCATAACAGACTTCAACCCCGTAGTCAACTCATACGACACCCACGGGAAGAAAGGGGGTGGTGCTAGTCTAACCCGACTCCACAGGGCACACGGGGTAGGTACAGTACAACCCCATACTGTTTATATTCTCAGTAGAGCCGTCGCAATTGATTGTGATTAAATGAATAAAACAATACCTAAACGATACAAATACTTATGTACACAATTAGGTATTGTTTGAGACTTTATGGAAGATCAAAAATTTGTGTTGTCGCCAGAATAGTTTTCAAATTTGAAGGTGTGATTTTGAGTTAGTGACAGAATATAAGTATGAACCTTTACATTATTAAGTAATGGCGTAATGAGTACCTTCTGTAAGGTAAGGTAAGAAAAGCAAGCTAGTTATTTCATTGAAAGTCAAAAAGTGAAAAATTGCGAAAAATCTATATTTTTCTTATTTTTTTCAGCTTTTGGATATAAATACCAAAATCGAATCTCTCTTAAAACCAATTTAGTTAGGTACCCACAACTTTTTGATATTAACAATACCGCAATCAGAATTGAACGTAAACTTAAGAATGCTATGTAAACGTTACGTACTCACTCATTTATTTTGTGTTGTTCACACGTTGCCTGTCACAGATGTTACCTTTGTGGTTACTCAAACACAACAAAAGTCCTAAATCCTAGTTAGCTAGAAGCCAATGTGTTAAGCGTGTACTAATATTGCGGCGAATTTCAGTTCCAGTCGGACCTTACGTCTCAAACGATAACAACAGCATAACAAACTTACGTTTCAGTGACCTCGGTTTCGCCTGTTTCCTTCTCGACATAATGATCCGCTGTCAACAAAACAAAACTTCACTAGCACATCGTGTCGTACAAAGTTGGCGGGGTCGCGCGTCGCGTCGGCACGGGGGCGAGGGCGGCGGTTCCACGCTCACTGAGCTCTGGCGCCCAACAAGTGGCAATAACAATGTATCCTGCGCAAACTCATAAGTGCCCATTCTTATGTCTTATCATGTACAGCGAACCAACGGAGGTAACCCTCCGACTGGACATAAGGTTAGCACGGCATGCAGAATGTGCACCACTTTATTTTGTACCGTTTCATAAACGGTCATGATTAATCTCTTATTCAAGACAGATTTTTATGGTCGAAATACTTGTGAGTGCGGACTACAAATTGTGAGAAATCGTTATTAACTATAGGTACATTTCCAACATTGGTCCCAGAAATCATTCCTTACGAATGAAACGGTGAATAGAATTCTGTAAGTATAGTGTGTTCTACAGGCTACCACTGGGTCACAGGTGATACCTAGGTGGTGTTTGATGTAGATCGAATAGGGATTCCCATTGAAAGCTGCATTAGCCTTATGACGACCTTGCGGCTTGGTGAGTAAATAATCAAATACCTTCTCCACGTGGAGAGCAGCAGCTGTATCAGTAGATATTGGATGAAGGCTGAAGATGTTGGTCTGGTGGGACTTTTGAACCAGCAAGTACCTAGTATAATGGGCGGGTCAAACCGGCTATTTGCTGCGATGTGGAAGGCAAGTGGGGAAACAACACATTACCAGTCCCTGTATACATTGGAAGAATGAGCAGAAAATGATGGAATAGCAATTACTCGACCGACATGGTGGGATTATTGGTAGACTAAGCTAATAGCTTCATACTGGTATAGGTAGGTATATCTTATTGCACGTATGGACCGTGAATCACCCAGTAAATGCACATAATAGGGGATGCTTCTCAAATCAGGCGTTCGGCCATTTTACATGTTCACTGGGACATTCAACGCCCAAGAGCTGACCAAAATTTATAAAAAAGCATTGTTGCCTTCCGCTAAGAAACCCGATGCCAATCCAATTGAAAATATTTAGGCGTGGACGAAACTCAAATTGCGAGGAAAAATTGCAGTTAACATTGTGCATTGCTTACCTACTTATCTCGAAAATTGAATTCCGCGCGGACCTCGCAGTTACGCTCAACAATTGGTAATAAATTAAGTAAGACGCCAATCGATCACCGGTCACGCTTTTGACACATACCTATATAGTGTAGGTATTAATGGGCATTTTTTATTTTTCTTGTACCTTGTCCTTTGACACCATACAAATACGAAACTTGTTCAAAAATTGTACTTGTAGCGATTTTAAAACGTCAGTAATAAGTATATCTAAATCGTATAAGAACCCAAAAAACCTATCATTTAGCATTAAATTTACCAAATTTTCTTGGTTTTTCTGGCTGCCGACCCTCGATTTTTCCCTGTCCACCTGCGGTAAGCCAACTTCAAGTATCGATTCGAAGTATTAGGACTTGTATTTAGGTATATTGTGCCTGGAAATACTTGTTTCTGATAGTGGAAAACATTAATTTTCTTAAATCAACCTTATATTTATCTCACTAAAGTATTTTTTATATAATAAACTAAAATTAATCTTGTCCAGTGATTTTGGAAAAGTGGACATGTCCACATTCCGTTACGATGATTTTGTGGGAACGAGGTATTTTTATTACCAAATTAGGTGTTTATTTTCATCTAGCATCACATACCGTTACGTAATATCATTCCGTTACGAGATTACGAAGGTTCCTATAATTTGTATGCTAATGCGACTCAATTATCTTAATATGTCATTTCATTATCATTAACCATGATTTCAGTAAAATACTATTAAAATTGTTAAAAACAGTATATTAAACACGTGTTTTAATCTGCGAAGTATTCGCTCCGTTGCGTCCATTCCGTTACTATGTGTAGTAGTATAAGTAGCCCTCTTAAGTAATGGAATGACGCCTATTTAAATAAAATGGTACACTTTGAAAAAAAAACGGCCATTAATATACCTACGGCTATATTTTGTTCAAATAGGTATCTAAGCCTACCCATTTTTACCGAGGTTTTGTTTCTTTTATCCTTGTATTGTATTCCGTAACACAATTTTGAACATGTTTTCTTGTTGAATAACGCATTATGTTTTTTTTCTTTGTATTCATATTCAGTTTTGCTTATTTTAAGTAGGTTAAGTACTATCAATTGTAAAAAGCTTGTTTTTGGCAAAAAAAATAGTGACTGTTGAGTTTGTTTCGGCGTTCGTTCTTAACAGTGCACAGTGGTCTTCTTTTTCAGAAACGCTGGTAGAATTTTGACTTGTAAAATTGCCATTGCAGCCAATTACAGAATAAAATTCATTTATTTCATTCAAATTGTTAAAATAACCTATGTTATTAAGGCTTCCCACGTGTCCGCACGTTCATGATCTTCTCTCCCTCTCACTGAGCATACGCGTGAGCGAGATGGAAGCGCGTGTTATATATTTCAGAAAACGAGACGAAATTTAAGTTAGTAAGAAAATAAAGTTATTGTTCATTGCTTTATGAAGATTATAAAATTTCATCTTTTTCTGATAAAAAATGGAGCAGTAAAATGGTTACTAGTGAAATAATAGGGTTCATTTTTAAAAAAAATCTCTTCTTTGCTTTCTTAAAATGGATTTCTACGAAAACTATGTTACTTCTCATATCTTGCAGATTATGATATATTTTTTTCCAAGCGCTGGAAACCTTATAGTTTCTGACTTTAATATTAACCTATTAATTTATACTACTTAGGTACCTATCTAATAACTGAAAAGAAAGGCTGTGGATATCTGGAAAAACCTACTGACTTCGTCAAAAAAGATTTTATGGCGACATATACATATTCCTATTATCTACCTACCAGTATTGCCTACCTAAGGCGAATAATGCCTGCTTTTCCTTAATTTAATTGGGTTCGGTCAGTTAGAATGATCACAGCGAATCCTGATAGGTACCAAAAATCTTTTAGGTACAGTCGAGTTCATCTGAGCAACTTATGCCCAATAAAGGTGTGCGTCAGGATGGCGGGTGGACCTCGGGAATTTCAATGAAATGTTGACAGATATTTGGTACCTTCTGTGTACCTCTGTGTACCTTTAATAAAATTCTGTGTACCTCTCCTGAAAACGAGCTATCTTCAAAATTAGGTCCACCCGCCATCCTGACGTCAGAATGGCGGGTGGACCTATGAAATATGTACAAAACGTACATTTTTTTTAACGATTTGTGTATAATAATTTGGTACCTTCTGTGTACCTCTGTGAACCTTTAAAAAAAATCTGTGTACCTCTCCTGAAAAAAAACTATCTTCGAAAATAGATTCACCCGCCATCCTTATATTTTACTTCGTACGTAGTCGGCCGTCGGCCGCTCTGTCGACAGTATTTTAGTAAACAAAACGAAACAATGAATATTACATTTATTATTACTTTTATACATGTTGCAAATGCTTGTTTAATGCTGATATAATTACAATATAAATAACTTTAAAATTAATTTGTTTTTCACCTTAAAATTCCTTGTATTTTTAAAGGTACCTAGCTCAGTTAGATCGCACGAAGTATGGCGCGACAAAATTGAATGAATCTCAGGATTTTTTTATTTTACTAATTATTATTACCTTTATATATTTCATGATTTTAGTAATATTACAAAGATGTAAAATTGGTGACTTAGCTTGTACGTGTAATAAATCCCTGAAACTACACATCTCTCTACTCATCATATTTTTTTTAATTCATTCTTGAACCAAACTCGGGCAGCAAAGGACACAAGGGGAGTTGCGGAATAAAACATTGCCTATGATAACCATCCCGAAGGTTAATTAACCTTTATTTAAAATAGATTTTGGAATTGAATGAGTAGTTCCGGAGATTACTCCTACGTTGTACAAAGGTACAAACTTATAAGCTTTACCTTTTCGAGATGTACATTTAAGCTATATTACTGAGAGACTAGCTTGCTTGCGACTTCGTCCGCATGGAAGTCGTTTATATCGTATACAAACTTCCGCCCCCCCCCCCCCCCTCATTTCACCACCTTAAAAGATGATTTTCGGGAAAAAAAATATCATGTGTCCTACCCCGGGATTCTGACTATCTCCATACCATCTCAATCAGTTCAATGGCTTAAGCGTGAAAAGGTAACAGACAGACAGACAGAGTCAGGTACTATCGCTACTAAATGAAGTAATATAGATTAGTTTTTTACCCCCAATGCAAAAAGAGGGGTGTTATAAGTTTGACGTGTATGAATGTCTGTGTATCTATCTATGGCATCGTAGCTCCTAAACGACTGGGCCGATTTGAATGCGGTTTTTTAATCCGAAAGCCTGACGTGATCGAGATGGTTCTTAGTTACGTTTCAACAAAATCGGTTCTGCCGTTTATAACGTATTTTTGAAAAGTTGTAGAACAAAAGTAGTTCTATTTCAGGAGCATAATCGACATTTGAATTTAAAGCCCCAAAGTCAGAGACACTGTATAGGTACTAATATTATAAAGAGGAGGAGTCTTTGAGACTGTAACTTGTAAGTTTGTATGTTGTAGGGGTTAATCTCAGGAATCAGATCCGATTTCAAAAATTATTTCACCTATGTATAGAATTAACTTTTAAGATAGACATAGACTATTTTTATCCCGCGGGTTTGCCTGCATCCATTGCAATACGCGGGCGAAGCCGCGTGGACAGAAAGTTATATAAGTATACCTACTTACCTGAGACACATATTAAAAATCAGATGAGTAGGTACCTTGTTCAGGAAACTAACCCCTATATAAGTACAAGCTTACAAAGTCCCAAACTACACCGATTATTTGGTATAATAGTACCTTTTGGATGGACGTAAACGGTATTAAATATAGCGGCTCCACCTGCCGTTCTTTGTATTACTTGGGCGGAGCCGCGAGGAAAGCTAGCTACTGAAAGTAATTCGGTACCTCCTGTTTAGAAGTAGGTCGGTAGACGAACCCAATTTTGAAATGTAAGCCTTTATGGCTTTTAGGGAACACGTTTCCAAACATAGTGGAAAAACGACTAACTTGAAAACCGGCCAAGTGCGAGTCGGACTCGCGCACGGAGGGTTTCGTACCATTATCTATTAAAACGGCAAAAAGATCACGTTTGTTGTATAGGAGCCCCCTTAAATATTTATTTTATTCAATTTTTTAGTATATGTTGTTATAGCGGCAACAGAAATACATCATCAGTGAAAATTGCAACTGTCTAACAATCACGGTTCATGAGATACAGCCTGGTGACGGACGGACAGACAGACAGACGGACGGATAGCGGAGTCGTAGGTAGTAATAGGGTTCCGTTTTACCCTTTGGGTACGAAAACCTAAAAACGGCAAGTTATAATATTATTCGCTTGAAATACTGACTTATGTTCTCTTTAAGGCGATGTAGGTTCACGGTCTTCTCTCCCTCACACTGAGCATAAGCGAGAGCGAGATGGAAGTGCGTGTTCGGAAGTGTGTAGTACATTACTTTTAAGTACCTACCTACTTAATTAATAATTGATTTTTGAAATATTAGCTAATTTATTAAAAACCTATCCGGTTATTGTTTTAGAACAACAAAAAAGTTATCCTTTTTATAAAAAAAACATAGAAAGTCGTTGAAAATTCCGAAATCTCGAACATAAAGTTTATTTTTATGGTGATATTTAAGATTTTTTTACAGAGCTACCAAGTCATTTTTAGGGTTCCGTACTCAAAGAGTAAAACGGGACCCTATTACTAAGACTTCGCTGTCCGTCTGTCTGTCACCAGGCTGTATCTCAAGAACCATGATAGCTAGAGAGTTGAAATTTTCACAGATTATGTATTTCTGTTGCCGCTATAACAACAAATACTAAAAACGAAATAACATATGTTTTTAAAGGGGGGCTCCCATACAACAAACGTGATTTTTTTGCCGTTTTTATAGATAATGGTACGGAACCCTTCGTGCGCGAGTCCAACTTGCACTTGGCCGGTTTTTTAATATTATGTTCGGTAATTGTGTTTCTTTTTCAGTCTACAGTAATTTTTCTGTAGTAGACTAGTAGAATTCTTCATTATTTCTTCACACTGAAAGCTCAACCATCAATCTTTTTGTCAGATCGTGAACAGGCCTCACCTTAATCGTAGTCGCGTCGCGTCATGCATCGCATTGACAACGGTTACAAGACATAGGCAAGAGTTAGGTTTAAGTATCGTAATTTAATAAACATTAAAGGAGACATTTTTAAGATTTTTGTAATAATAATATACGAGTATACTTAGGTAAGTACTCGTTTCGCTTCCGCCTCTGTCCATTGCCGCCTGAGTTCTATACAAGAACAAGTGAATGAAAGATTTTATGATAAGAACCTAGGTACGAGTAAAAGCGTGAAATATACCTACATCATAATTTTTGTACTAAGTAAGTACGTACAAATAAGTTCTGATATTTTATTCAATTCAGTCACGCCATATATACTTCGTGCGACAGCTAAAATCGAGCTACCTAAAATGTTAATAAGAATTTTAAAGTGAAAAACAAATTAACTTTAAAGTAAATTATATTGTAATTAGATCAGCATTAAACAAGCATTTTCAACATGTATAAAAGTAATAATAAATGTAATATTGCTTGTTTCGTTTTGTAAATGTAAATACTGTCGACAGAGCGGCCGACTACGTACTAAGTAATATAAGGATGGCGGGTAAACCTATAATCGAAGATAGCTTTTTTTCAGGAGAGGTACACATATTTTTTTAAAGGTTTACAGAGGTACACAGAAGGTACCAAATTATTATACACAAATCGTAAAAAAAAATGTACGTTTTGTACATATTTCATAGGTCCACCCGCCATTCTGACGTCAGGATGGCGGGTGGACCTAATTTTGAAGATAGCTCGTTTTCAGGAGAGGTACACAGAATTTTACTAAAGGTACACAGAGGTACACAGAAGGTACCAAATATCTGTCAACATTTCATTGAAATTCCCGAGGTCCACCCGCCATCCTGACGCACACCAATAAAGTCGTGTTCACATATTTTGTTGCACATTTTTTCGAAGTCGACTGTACCTACTCAATGTTCGCTAACCATCAGACAAACAAGTTTTACTCCTTAACCTTAAACTTAGGAGACTCAAAATAAGTAAGTAGTCGGTTTTACCATACCGATAGTGATGAAGGTTCTCCTACCGCCGAACAGAATTATTCCGATTGTTAAGTTGCGGAGTAGAAGATGGAGAGGTACTTAGGGCACAGCGAAATGTCATCTCGACCATATTTGGAGCAATCGGAGCAGCCCAACTGGGGAAGTGCCTCCAGCTTACAGAAGACCGCAGCCATAATAACGTCACTAATTGCTCTGTACCTACCTAACTACGTATTTAGATATGTGGTGTTGCGTTCCCGGCGGCGAGTAAGGTCGCCAGAGCTCCCAAGGGTGTGTTTGTGTTGAGAGTGAAGGTCCCGCGTTCGTTCGCCTCTAGCTATCAACACAACGAATCCTCAAATCAATAAAGGGTCGGCAACTTGCTTGTGATTCTTTTAGAATCTCAAGCGTCCATAGGATACGGTGTCTGCTTACCATCGGGCAGACCGTATGCTAGTTTGCCATCGTCTTAGTATTTAAAAAGTCAGTTGACAGCCGAATAAGGCCTCTCACAGACTGGCGCGGCCTGGCCGCGGCGGACAATAGAAAACTTGTCATTAGCTGTCAAATTTACTATGGTCCGCCACCGCAGGCCGCGCCAGTGTGATGCAGGCTTAAATCATTTCCCTGAATAAAAAAAAAACAGTTAAAGAAGGTTAAAGGCAGCATACCGTCAGGTGGCGTGTGTGCCCATTTACCTACCTCACGTAATCAAATACGATATACATTTATTTTCGTTTTGGTCTTTTATATCTAATTCTTTAGGATGCGCATCAAAATTTATCTTCGTGAAATCACATTGTTTGACGTTTTATTACTGCGTTTAGATAACATGATAACGTAACGTGATAATAAGAAAAATACGCCTTTAGAAAGTCAATGTCATAGATGTCAAAACAAGTTCGACAAGAATGACGGAACGAACGAAAGTAAATCAATGATCATATGTGCAATGCAAGAAAACAGTTCACTTTTACAAAGTTATTTTAACAAAAAAAATACCTGTGTTCATACAAACCGTTAAATAATGGATTTGCCATTTGAAGTAAGTTAATCATTATGGTCTTAAAGCTAGCAAAAATTCTATATACCGCCTTTTTTGTTTCTTTCGCATATTACGTTTTTTTCACGTGATTCGATTACCTAAACCTATCCGTCTCTTTGTTGATAATCTCTGTTTTCTTTGTTTCGATATGACCAGTATAACATTGATAATAAATGTATCGGTACGAAGTTATGATAATGATAACATGGATGAAAACTTTTGTTTAACATTCAACTGTATTTTACTGCAATTTATAATTTTAGGTGTATTTTTTATTGATTACACTGAGTCAAACTCTTTAACATTCAGTCTGCCATAAAACGTGTTACTTTCTTATATAAAATGATAATTACAACAGTCTCTATTCCCATTTCAGGTGTTAGTTTATATTTTTGAATACTTACCAAAATCTGATAGAAAAGCCGCCAGTGAAACATGCCGCGCGTGGTATCAAGCTGCAAATGCCCATTGTTTTTTGAAGAACAAATTAGTCATTTTGTACAAATCTGCATTCAGTGAAGACACACCTTTACTACAAATTTACGAAAATTCTTCTACAATATATTATAATTATTTATTCAATGAAGTAGAAATATCAAATAAACTAATGGGATTCTGGGAAAAGATGGGAGACTGTATTTTAAGCCTCACTCTAAGAAACTGTGATATTTGTGAGAAGGTATTTGTACATATTCTGCAAAAATGTACGAACCTTGAAACATTGGCCATCCAAAGTTGCAGAGAGCTCTTCATGTCAGGAAGACTGTTAGAGGGAAAAACGGAAGGGCTCCTGGTGAACAATCTTGAGAACCTCAAGGTTCTGAGCTTGTGTGGTAATCAGTACCTCACAGATGCTTTGTTCAATAGATTTGTGTCAGCAGGGCCAGCATTAGAGGAGCTCAATTTATCAGCCTGTTCTCTGCAGTTTCATCTGGGGTTGGTCAAAAAATTTTACCCATCAGGGACTGATATAACCCAAAATCCATCTGAAAGTGTACTGACCTTTTATTTTGTACATCAATTCATTACCTCCAGAGCAAGAAATATAAAGAAGTTGTTATTTTCTAACACTCTTATTGATGGAGCTGCACTTAAATCACTTTCGGAGACACCTCATCTTAAGTTACAATCACTTGAAGTGAGATCTTGTGACCAACTGACAAACACTGGAATACTAGCTTTGACAATCCATCAAACTTTCCTGAGGGAGCTGGATGTAAGCTTATGCAGCAGAGTTACAGATCAGTCGCTTGTACACATCTGCAAGAACCTAGTCAACTTGGAATACCTTAATGTACAGAGATGTAGAGCGGTGTCAGACCTAGGAGTATCAGAACTGCAGAAGTTAAAGAAACTGAAGTCATTAAACATATCTGAATGCGAGTTAATAACCAAAGATGGTTTGAGCAAGGGTATCTGTGCTGAGGAGAATCATTTATTAGAAGACTTAGATATACATTCATTGAATTTAGATCAGACTGGGTTAATTATGATTTTAGAAAAGTTACCCAAATTGCGTTCGTTGGACATAAGTTACTGCTTTAATGCAGTTACAGATACATCAATTCAAGTAATATTTAAAAACCAGGTGTTACTACAAAGTTTGAAGTTGAGCTACTGTGATAAGGTGTCTGATGTTGGATTGACCGGCATGGGGAAATTAGAGTCAGAGGGTGAAAATGACGGACCTATAATGTCCAGTTACGATAACAGCAATGCACATCAAAGGATTTGTCTAGGATCTAGGGCTGAGGAAGAGATAGTCCGTGATGCTAAAAGAAAGTTGGATGTTATGAGAATGTGTGAAAAGATAAATACAGACACATTTACTGGTTATTCTCTGGCTCGTTTGAGAAACCTACAAGTATTGGATATCAGTTCATGCAATAAAATTACAGATGTCAGCCTCACATATGCCTTTAACTTTAAAGAACTGGTTATTTTGAACCTGAGTAGATGTCAGCAGATTACCCATGAAGGAATAGTTCCTTTAGTTGAAAACTGCCCCAGTATTGAACACTTCAATTTGATAGATTGTTACAATTTAAGAGATGAAGCTGTAACAGAAATTGTGAAGGGATTACACCGACTGCAAACTCTGGAATTGAAGGTATAAAACTTTTTTTTATACATACCAATTAAACGAGTTATTCTAGTCAGCAGACTGGCTAGAATAACTCGTTTAATTCCAATATACAGCATTCGTCCTTTACTCACAAATATGTACCTAAACGTGTGTGTGAGAGAGAGACAATTGCTTTCAAAGATGTATTTCCTCATTTACACCTTATTGCATTCCAATAAGATAGTAAATTGCGTAAGCGCTAAGCACATTAAGGTCCTTTATGCGAGAAAATAATATATCGAAATAATATTCAACATAATTTGGTAAAAAGCAAAGCTCATTCTTAGTAGTATGTGTAATCTGTAAGTGGTATACAATTTACAACTACCGATATTCAAACAACCAAGAATACCCCAATATAAGGTTTTAAGTGTTCTTGGCATTCAAACAATTAGAGCATTTTTTATTAATTTGATTTCAGGGTTGCAATCAACTGACTGACACAACACTACAGTCAGTACAGACATACTGTAAGAAATTGAAGTTCTTGGATGTCCAGGGATGTCGCAACGTTTCTCCCGAGCAGGCGTGTTCCATCGGAAGCAGTATGTCGACACTTCACACGGTACTCATGTCCAAGCCAGGTCCATACGTAGTTGACGGCGTCAAACAAAGGTCTCCCGCACCAACGTTTTTGCCGGCACTCATGAGAAGGTTTCGGTTACATTAGTACAATTATTGTCTAATATCCTATAAGTAAAGTCTTGCAGTCTACTGCCACTATGTCACATTTTGCAAATAACGCTTTCGTTCAATCCACAAAGGCACGCCCCACTCCTACCTACATTATAAAGGTGATGACTCTTCGTGTAAAGCACACCCCATGGAAGAGACACGTTGATGTTTTTCGCACACGAGAAAACGAGATGCAAATCCGGTAATGGCTTTTCTGGACAAAATGACAAATATCTGTGATTTTTTGCTTCTGAGATTTCAGATGATGTGAAAATCCGTCATGTTAACTTGATTATGTTGTTGTTTAAAAATGTATTGTCTGAGGTAAAAGGAAACAAAGACCCCCCTACGTAGGTTTTTTTTTCTATACTTACAGAAAATTTTGAATCATATTTTAGCTTCTGACTACCAACATTTTTTTAACGGATTACACAGCATAATTTACAGTAAAATGTACGCCAAACTGAATAACAGTTTGTTGGCAAACAGTCAAGGTTATTCAATTTGTTTCCTAGTTCAGGCAGATTAAAAAAAATCCTATTCACGTTGATTTCTATTATGTACTACTTCAGTAGCCCTAGTATAAGTTTTATCGTTACAATACTATTTCGAACGCGTTAGCGTTTTGTTTCAATTTGTATGACAACGCGTAGTTCCTAATAGTTACCACCAGAGGCGCTGTTCGCGTTGCCATACATATTGAAACTAAACGCAAACGCGTTCGAAAACGTATTGTATCGTTAAAACTTATACTAGAGCCTCTGGTGAGCAATAAATAATATTTGTATTGTATCGTATAAATACAAACAAAGTACGCAATGAGTGGGGGCGAGCCCTTGTCGGGTTAACGAACATAGAAGCTAACTTAAATTACTGTTTGTACACGTTTACTCGTAACTTTTGTTCCTATAACTTGCACAATTTATATATTTGATAGACACTTTCCGGGAAATAGTATAGTATAAAATCTGTAAGAATGAACTTATGTATGACAGTTATGATTTGACCCTTATATGTATGAACCTAAGGCTACCAGTTAAACGATAGGTCTTAGCTTCATATATATAAGGGTCAATTCATAAAACTGTTATTGTAATTAGAATCTTCTATCTTGGACGGTAAAGTTCTTTTTTGAATGGAGTACATTGATGCAAAATTCGGCCAACTCAAATAATCTTGTTCGTCGCCAAGGGGGTGTTTACACCCTCCGTATATGTGAAGTTGCCCCCCCCCCCCCCCTAGGCCATCGGCTGGCGACGCCCATGCAAATAATGTCAAGTATATGAATAAACGCTGTTACGCTATACTGTGTCAACCACATGGGCTTGAAAATGAAAGAAATAACTTGTATATACCTAGTGCATAAGTTAAATTACAGTTGACACACTATTTCATAACACTAACAGTGTCCATTGATATATGTATACTATTTTTATGAGATTAATCCAACAAACAAAAACCAAAGGAGGATGGACAGATTTGTATGGAGTCTGGCCTAGAAACTAATAATGACAAGCCATATATCATTGGATAGGTTTTTTCATATTCTACAACTTTTTGTACGGAGGGAATTATCAAATATTTGTGTAAAAAACAAAGAGAAACATAAGAAAACGCATAAAAACCCAAAATATCATGATACAAAATCATTCACAATTACAAAACCTTCTTAATCTGCGACACAGGAACTTAGTACCTATCGAAAAAACCTATATCATTATAGTTTACGTTTCAACTTGCACTACTTTTATGCGGCGATAACTTTATTCACACAAAGATTTGAGACTACCTGCCATAGTAAAAGTTTTAGAACTTCGAATAAGCTATTATATATATATATAGTGACATATATCTTGTCCTTATTGGTCATATAGGCCAAATTGCCAATGATGTAATATAAAAAATAGGTAGATATGTTGTCTATACGAAATTCCGTGTTTAAAAATGGCCACCAAATTCTGACAAGCATTCGTTTCCATTGACGACGCAAAACTATGGCAAACTGTGCGACTTGACCAAGTTTTAGTGTGCCACTTTTGGACAGCAAACCATCAGATTATTGTAATAAAGTATAAATTATAATTAAAATCATAAAAAGATATGGACCTTGAAAGTTTAGAAATAATATCCATTTTATTTTATTTTCTAAGAGTAAATTTAAAGCTATATAATCATTACGCTTTTATAGAAACAACATTGTAAGACAACTATGGACCTAAATGCAGTATTTCGCGAGCGAAACAGCAATTTACTTGATTTTCTATACAACGGTTAGTACAAATAACAGGTGTGACGTCATACCTGTGTGTCAATTATAGTATCCGCAAAACTATCTGGCCGGTCAGGTCGTAAAATATTAGAAGCATGCTATTATTACACACAAAAAGGTTTCATTGTTACTTTTATTGCCCTACCGGCCAGATAGTTTTGCGGATACTATAGTATGAAGCGTTTATGGCTGCCGCCAGCGAGCTCAATCTTTGTCTCAATTTTTTGGGTATTTATGTCATTTAATTGTAGTTTCTCTCATACAAACATTTGTTCCTCTCCAAAAACTGGTAGGAATGGCATCGTAAAAAAAAACTTTGTCATCATCCTTAAGGTCACAGCTCACTACAGCCACCCGGCACCCTTGCCGCACCGCTTCCGTTCGGCGTCCACTCGTTGTCGACAGGTGGTCCACGGGTGGACGCCGCGTTGTCTCCAGTCAACACGAGCGTGGTCACCGAGTGGACACGAGCGTCGTCAATGAGTGGACGACGAGCGTGGTCAACCCCCCCGTGTAGCTGTAATGAGCTGTGACCTCTATTCTCACCGAACGGGTCGGGCCTGAGCGCACCAGAGCGCATTTTACAAGTTGGCAAAGGAATTTGAAGCTTTAATACAGACGCTACAAATATAATATTTGAATGCATTTGCGGTCGGTCGGCTCCTCGCGGACGTGGACACCAGTCCACCGTCGGCGCTCGGCTGTCGTCGCATCTGGCCGGCTCCGTCCGGCTTTTACCTACTGAACTCTATTAAAACGCGGCCGGCTCCCGCCGGGTGGTCGCGCATCCGTTGCTCAACAGCGAGGAGGCGTGGAGAGCGATGGCCTCCTTCTGTGACGACGTAATGTCACAGAAGGAGGCTGCGGAGCGGGCTCGCGACAACGATCCTCTCGCGGATCCGCTTCGCCGGCGACGGACTGGGGGCAGAGCCAGGCGCTATGCGCATCTGTTACCTCCGCCGTAGTGGAACCATGCAGGGAGTCGGGGTCCCTGTAAGTAAAGGTTCCACAGGACTGGAGCTGATGCCTCGAAATGTCTGTGGCCTGCTACTGTGGGCCACCCGCCGGGACGTACGCAGTTGAATGCCAAGAGCGATCCTGCGACGTCCCCCTTTACAAGGCGGCGCCGGAACTCGTTGGTGGTTTTAGACGGTAGTCCAGCTTCGGTTAGTCCGTCATACCCATTCTGCCTCCCCGGACAGGACGGGATTCGTAAAGGCATTTCCCCTAAGTTAAAAAAAAATGGGGACCCACATGTTGGGTTTTGGGAATATTTAAACCTCAACTACCGTGTTTCGATAGTTATGATTTACATTGTTAATAACAAAACTAGCTGCCCGCGCAGCTCCTCTCACCAATTGCAAAGAATTGACAACATTTCAAACTATGTAATGTAATGATGCCTAATTCGAAAACCATTTCGGTAATTATGTTACCAGAGGCTAAGGTTAAGATGGTCGCAGTGATATAAGGGCTCTGGCAGCCCGGAAGCCACTACCAGAATAATAATACCAGAGGCTCTAGTATAAGTTTTATTGATACAAAACGTTTTCGAACGCGTTTGGATTTAGTTTCAATTTGTATGGCAACGCGAACAGCGCCTCTGGTGGTAACTATTAGGAACTACGCGTTGCCATAGAAAATGAAACTAAACGCAAACGCGTCCGAAAACGTATATGTATCGATAAAACTTATACGAGATAGAGCTACTAAACGTAATAAAGTAGTTTTCAGAGGCTCTAGTATAAGTTTTATCGATACAATAAGTTTTCGAACGCCTTTGCGTTTAGTTTCAATTTGTATGGCAACGCGAACAGCACCTCTGGTGGTAACCATTAGGAACTACGCGTTGCCATACAAATTGAAACTTAACGCAAACGCGTTATTAACGTATATTTATCGATAAAACTTATAGTAGAGCCTCAGGTTTCATGTCTCACCCTTTTTTAAGAAAATCGTGAAATTGTATAAATGTGGTTTAAGCCGTGTGTGACGTCAATACTACGACTGTCGTATGAAAGGTGTGCAAGCTGCCATACAGAGCCGTAACGTGACGTCATAATTTAGTCACGACCTTCTGGATATCGCTACTTTTCAATTTAATATTTACCATGGGCCTAGGTTGATTTGTGTAAGATTGTCCCGTAATATTTATTTATTATTTATTTATTTATTTATATTTCTGAATGAAAATTACAATTTAGGGAGAAATAAAAAAAACACGAGCCGCTTAAAAAACATTTTCTAGCGAAATAAATCATAAAATGGCCCACTTGAAAAAATTAAATGATGTCAATCAAGAATAATGCAGCCGGGGGTCAAATTTAGCCTATATCCATCCCGATAAGTAAGCTCTACATATACTGGTGATGAGTTCTCTGGAGTTTACCCATTACATATAAGGTAAACGTCCGAGTGCTAGACGCTAATCGGGAAGCAAGTACCTACCTAAATCACCCGGAGCATAATTAAATTAAGAATCGAACGACACCTCATTTATCAAAATCGGTTCAGTATCTTAAACGGTACGGTGGAACACGTTATTTTAATTACCTACATATATATGAAAGAATATCGCTGTACACTAACTCCTAAGAGGAAATAATAGAATAGCTGTGATAACATTATTTTAGTAGTAGGTACTCACAAGTTGTACATAATGCCTGTTTTAGTGCAATAAATTGTTTTACATCACACTTGCTCATAAATGGTGTTATTCCTTGCCTGTATACAGAAAGACAATGGCCTAAATTGTTCCCGCGGGAAATAATGGCCCATGGGAAGTAATGAGCTTGTGTGTGGTCTGATTGGTTAAGCAAATCTTGACGGCCGCTAGCGTCAAGAATTCTGCTCTGTGATTGGTTGGAAATATAATCAAGCAGGCTCTGTGATTGGTTGAAATATTGAAGCTACGCCCTCCACTCGCACTGATCTGAAAGTGAAGTTGTCAATCTCGTCAACATTTGATTGATGCGCTTGTATAAAACATAGGTTTTCTGTCTTTTTTGGTTGTTTATTTCCTCGCAAATGTGATGAAAAACATTGTGTATAACACGGGCGTAAGAATATTGCAAACTCGAGTCATCAAACGCCCTCCGCCTTACGGCGTCGGGCTCCTGATAGACTCTCGTTTGCAATATTCCTCATACGCCCCTTGTTAAACAATGTACTATTAATGACTATCTTAGAAATTTACCCACCACACTCCCACTATTTATTTAACAGGATGCTATGGCTGGAAGCCAGTTATTTGTGCTGCAGTTTATAAAGCAACCCATGTGGCAACCGATAGGAACGCAGGCGTCTGTTTGAAATCATAGTAATTGTGATTTTCCGCCGTCATAAAAAAGTATATCCCGACCAAGCTAAGAATGCACCTCGCTCAGTGTAACTTATTCGACGCGAGGTGCATTCTTAGCTTAGGTTGAGTTGTACGTAATTTGTTCCCTTTGGCCATCCTTTGGCTGCCAAAATCACCCACCGCCCCACCACGCCGCCAAGAACGACTATAGATATTATGGCGTAGACTGTCAGTCAATTTCAAGGTTCATACTTGTCAACATTCTTACAGAAAGTTGGCTTGTAGATGTCAACTTTCGTACGTGAGGTATGGCGTCCAAAAGGTTAAAGCCGATTGCAATTTCAATTCAATCCTCGCCTCACCTCGCCAATAGAGGAACACTCCCTACATATTTCGTCTACTCGTTGCTGGTGAGTTTTCTGATAAAAAAATGGGATGTTCAAAATCATTTTAAATGAAAGATGCTCGTTCTTCTCAACCTTTTATTAAATCTAATATTAAAAATAACTTACCTACATCAATTTAACGAAATATATATTATATCCTTACATACTTTTATTCTGCCAAATTTTGTTCATAATTAAATTAAAATGTTTTATACAATGGTATATTACCTACTTTCTATCTAATCTTACAGTTTGATTAGTGCACCACGATTATTGCTGGCTGGCTCTGCTCCATCCAACTTCATTGAATCAATTAATTCGAAAACAACCAAAGTATAATATAAGGGCCGATACTGTAAAATATGCAAGTAAAAAAACTACCTTATTTACTTAGAGCATATACCTAGTAGGTTTTGCTTGTGATTGTTTAACACAGTTTCGTTCCTACTATCTATGACTGAAATTTCAGAGACTGGGTTTCGAATGAACCAATACAACAATGCATGCATAAGTGATCAATTAATCATAATGACTTATCGTATTACAAATTCGAAAATAATGTTTGAACTAAATAAAGAAAGACGGTTCCGAATAAAAAAAAATTGCTTACCAGATGGTGTAAAATTTATGAAAACTTGTAACACGTTGAATTTTGATCTTTTAGGAAATTTAGGTTAAAATAAACTACGCAGAATCTAAAACCCTATTCAGCCCAATTCAAACACGAATACAATTTTCATTTCTGCGTAGGGATGACCTAAAATTACAAAATTCTGAGATATAAAGTCAGTTTACAACTTATCATAAAATGGCCCAAATAACGAGTGGCACTTCCGAGGCAATAATCGCTAGTGCACTAACCGAACTGCAATAGAACACCTAACATCCTCCCACAAACAGCCACATTCCAAATACCACCGACAGTAACGTCGCATCCCACATTTGTAATTCCAGTTTTATATTTTTTATCTATCCAAATATCATAAACCCTCCATGATGCGTTCAAGAACCGCACATTATGGCCACCATAAAAATAGACTGTTTTTTTAGAACAAATTTCTTATCTGTGAAAATGTTATTATTGCTAAATAATAACATCGATTTCGATAATATTATTTCATTCAAATTTCGAACATCTCTGAAATCAAAGAAATTTGATTTGACCTCTATTCTAATATCAGTCGAGATGACGTTTAGTTCGAAATAAATTGTCAATTTGCATACAAATTTGACAAATGTCGCACGTAAGTAAGATATCGAACGATATGACAGTTGGATCCGACTCTAGTTTGTCTCTGAATTAAGAAAAAACTATGACAGCTGCCAGAAAACAACGCCGCGATGCCGGTCATAATATGCGGCTCCTGAATGCATCGTGGAGGCTTATGATATGTGGATAGATAAAGAAGTGTATGTAACTGTACATAATTAGGCATTAAGACACTCGTGTGATGTTATTATGAAACTCGCCTTCGGCTCGTTTTATAAACCCACACTCGTGTTTAATGCCCTTCATTATGTACAGTCACATAAACTACTATTATCACATTATTTATTATGAAAATGGTATTACAACATTGGACGGACTTCAGCATAAGGCCAATGTACTCAAACAAAAATAAGACCACCAATAATTTCAGCTCTTTGGCGGTTATGACTCGAAACTAAGAAATGAATCTGAGAAATGTATTTCCTCAGTCGTGTGATATGACGTCACTGACCTCTATCCGCATAACATGACCTTGTACAACTATAATACAAATCGTTATAAGTAAATGATTGATACTGATATTATTCTATTACTTAGACATAGCCAGGTTCCCGTATTTTCAGTTCACTAGCGTATTGTAATTGTAATAATACGTAAACGAATAGCACTAGTGTTTTGGACCATGTGTTCCTAATGTGTTCAAATTGATAATACCTAATCGTTGCCATCTATTTTAGTTTGTTTTTTTATGAAAGTTTTAGTAAAAAGTATGTATTAGTATCACTGAAATGTATGTCAGTCATGGAAAAGGTGAGTTGTAAATGCATGATATAATTAGATACAAGCTGATCATTTAATCGTAGCGTGGAATAACCAGAAAAACTGGCGTCCCACAAACAGCAGGGCTATCCTCATTTATGTCCATACTTTACTATCCCAGTAAAAAATAGGATCGCCAGAGTCATAGGCCATCGACATGGCTAACAACTACTTTTTTTTTCACATGCCGTGGTATTAATTTTCTAAAGAGGATAATAAATAGTTACTTTCCTGCTTGTCTCTCGAGTTATTGAGGCAGTTGGCAGGCACTGAGTTGTAGCCGATTCTATTTATAAAACAATCTATGATTTTACATATTCAGACATTGTAATATTACACAATGTCCCTAATAATGAACGGACTGATTGATTAAACGAGTTAGGTCTTGGCTCTATCTAATGATGATGAAAACAGCAGCTGCGTTAATATTGGTATTTTTTTATAAATGCCACGACTCACGGACCAACTCCTCGTCGATTCGACCATCATTGCTCCGTTACAAAAGCCATAACTGTTTCGAAATGTATTAACTACTTCAGTCTTACGATTGCTAATGTGTGGGTAAATACTTACCATACGGTAATAATACAAATAAGTGTGCGTGGTCATAATATGCGACTGTGTTTGAAAGATAAAAAACTATTCAAACGAAACACGCAAGGTTAAAGCGATTCACCAATATCAGACGAAAACATTGGTCCAATTGGCGCTAAATCGCACAAGATAATGTTCAAGATTTGAGATGTGTTGTTTTGTTACAATATTGTAACAAAAAAACCGGCTCAAATATTGGTTCAGCTGTACAATCTAGGAGGTTTTATAGTTCACCTCGAATAATATTAACCCACTATGTTCTGACTAACTAATAAAAAGCTCAAGTTAATTTAATATATTTTGATCGAGATGCCTTAAGTTAATTGAGTCGCTTAACTTCAAACTCGGGTAAATCCAATTCTGACATTTTTTAAGATTTTGGTATGAAATAAATGGGTAAGAAACTAGTTTTGTTATAATTTAATCGGTTTAGTATAATTTTGTCTGGTTTTTGAGAAAAATACAGTTAAAATCATAATATTTTATCAAAATCAGATAAATTCAAATGTAGGTAATTCCATTCAAGCCAATCAGCGAAAGAAGTTTGTTCAACATGGCTGACAATTTCTAATCGTATTTTTTTCAAATCCAGATAAATCCAGGTCTTTTAAATCAAAATTATACAAATCCACACTGAGTTTTTTCAAAGATAGATAAATTACAATCGATTATATCAAATGAAGGTAAATCCAATCTAAATTTGATTTTCTGTAAAGAATGGATGGTTTTAATGCTGAATTTGCCGAACAGGATGGCTTTATTTAATGGTTTAGCCATAATAAAAGAAATACTGCCATTCACATCACCATATTATCGTTATTATCACTTTATTTCAATTATCTCGGAAGTGGTTAGAGTGGATTTATCTGAATTTGAAGTTAAGCGACATAATTATAGATGACAGTTAAGTTTAGACAAACTTAAGTATAACTTAAATGTTAATAATTGAGATTTGTTAATTACTCGTATATAAATTGAATACATAATCCAAATTATAAGTAGCATTACATTATGTTTAACGCCCCCGAGGGATTACATTATGTTTAACGCCCCCGAGGGTATAATGAATGAGTCTTATCCGGAACGCAACACTAAATCAAAACGTCTATTTGTAATTGCCGTGCCAAAAATTAACCTACATAATCAGGGAGTGAATCATAACTGAATATAACAATTATTATACTGAGATTTTAAAACAAATGTCTGTAAGTATAAAATATTGAACATATCTGCACCCTGGCATATTAAAACATAAAAATTCTTTTTTTTTTTCTGTACAAAATTTACATTTACCTCGAAGAAACAAGGCCAATTAAAGTTAGGCAATGCACTTCGGCCAAGACCACGCCGAGGCAGTGCGACCGGCGTGGCATACATTACGCTACCGCTCAACGCGGACCCTGGTCGCTCCGCCCCTTCGTGGGTTTGGCCTCAGACGATCAAATAAATATATAGCGAGAGTGCTACACATTACATAAGCACGGACTTGTGACATATTACCAGTGATCGGCACGACCCGTGCAACACGGTGTCAATGGCCTCAATCATTATGTTAATATGGATATTGCCCGGGATTCCGGTATTCGAGTCAAAGTAAACATATTTGTTGTTAGAAATTGGTCGCATTCCTTATCAGGAAATTAGAAAAGGATGACATCAACTCTGTAAATATTAGTATTAGCTGACTTTTTCGCACCAGTTTAAACTATGCGTTTGGTCATAAACGCAAACAATAGAAAATCCGAAAGTAACCTTCGACATGCCAGGTAGTCAGGAAAATGGTTTTTTTTTTTGCACTTACTATTTACAAATACATCTATTAACTCTCAATAGAGCTATTTTCGCGAACTAGATCACGGGATTATAATCATGCATGTCATGTCCATATAAATATTTTTTCTCGGAATCCTGCGATGTTCCACGGGTCGTACCGATCACTGTATATTACTCTCCCATTTATCACTGATCAGGCACTGCAAGCTTCGCTTGAGCCATTCCAAACCCGTCGGTTAGGAAAATCGCTCGCGTTCTTCAACCGTTCAAAAAGTGTACGCGTTGCGTGGCGCGGGCTCATGGTTTCTGCGGGAAGGCGGGCGAGCCCAGCTGCACCTGGGGCGTGTTCAGCGTGTAGCTGGACGGGCTCGGCGGCGCCGGCGCCTCCTGCGAGTTGTCACTCGCCAACTCTAGGTTCATATCCTCAAAGTACGGAATATTCCCTGTATACGACATAAGCTGATTCCCCTCAGCTGAAATTACCCAAGAAAAAAGAAGCGTTAATCTTTCGTCCTGAATACAGGGTGTAGACACTAAATAAAATAATCAATAATGTAGCATTTTTTTGAAAAAGTATTAGAAATGTAGTCAAATGGAGAAAAAACAACGCAAGAGGTTAAATAATCACAAAGTTATAAGTGTCCAAAGTTTTAAGAGGGGGTACGTTCTGTCCCTTTTCCGCAAAACGCACCTTCATATGAAACGATTGTCATTTACTATGACGCTAGAGGATTGTGATGTCACGATCCCCTAGCGTTTTCTCTCTCTAGCAAGCAACATTAAAATGGTTGTAGCTTCATAATTTTGTGAGATATTTGAATGGGATTTTCGTCATCAGGCATATTTTTTTGCCTTCTTTCTTTTGAAGTAATAATAAATTTTGAGTCTACACCCCTATTGATTTATACATACATAATTAATTGATAATAAGAAGCGAAAGTAAGAGGATGAAATCAATGTGAGAAAACAAGTGTGAAATGCTAATTTATGTATCAATACAATAACATTGCATTAATGATATAAAATTAACAACCCACACTGCAATGAAATGCCAAGACCAAGATCGTCTAACCATGAAATACACACTTGGCAGCACAGAAGTCGAGCCATGCTTGTCATTTTCAACAATTGTTCTGTTAATTCCGGAAGCGGGGTTTATGAAAAATTTGGCAGAATATGTTTTATTTTAGAAAAATATACTTCATGACAATTTGTGCGATGAGTGATGCTGATGATAGGCAACTGATCATTGACGCCGATTCTATTTGTGCTCTTTAACCAAACAAACACATTTTAGGACCCCTTATAGTTATAGAGCCCCTTTAAGTCTACATAATGTGACAGACGGCCAACTACAGAACCCTACACTACGCGTGGCTCAACACGCACTTGGCTGGTGCAAGTACTTTGTTGAATACATTTTCTTACACAGCTACGAAGAAAAATGGAATGAAACTAATTGCTGCAAAGTGTGGTTTTTTTGCACTTAGTAGCGTTCAATCTACGCACATCGAGTAGAAAGAGGGTACAGGCGGAAATGTTTCAAGCAATTAATAGCAAACACTTGGTTTTATTGCATGTCAGAATAAGTAAAAAAAAACCGTAATGCCATTTCGCATCACCGTTGTCCCCAGGAAGAATAACAAAGTCAATTTGAAAAAGCCGGATTTCATGTTAGGTACCATTGCGAATAGTATAGTACCCGTGTAAAAGCCATTAAATTATCGCCATTTTAAAGCTACTTTAAACACGAGCTGAATTAAATAAACTTTCTGAGCATTTTCGACTATACCCATTCCTACAAAATCCTAAAAATATTTAGTACATTTCCTCGTCGTCCAAGGAATTATTTGATAACAGAGGAACCATTTTAACCATTAACTTAATTATCTTAGATATAATATCATGCGTTTTCTTTACTCTAATCATAATCTAAAGTAAAATTTACTGCAGCTGGTTACTTCTTCGAATTGCAATTATTGCAAACGAAATGCGTACAAAGTAAAAAAGAGGTAATAAAAGTACTGACTTTTTTCCACGCCAAAACTTTGGCATGTTATATAAAATTATATGTACATTTATAATATAATAAAACTGAATTTCACTTTATTTCGACTACTTAATAAATAAAGCACTAACATCTAAAACCAAGTAATTCATCAAAACAAAAATCAATGCTTTTTTAAAAGTAACAGCGCGGCTATCACGGTACTGCTCGCGAGCTGTGTCGTGGTGAGGTAGACTATCCATCTCTTTCTAATCAGAACGCTTAGAAAGAGATGGATAGATTATTTCGCCGCGACACAGCTCGCGGGCCGTCCTGTGCTGGACTGAGAGGTAATGCATTAATATATCAATTACATGCAGTCTCATTAACTGTTTTAAGGTATGCTTACCAGAAACTCACATCTACAAATAATAATTTAGAACCCTTAATTTGACAAAAACTAATGAAAGTCCATAGTTAGCAACCTACCGAATTCTACACCGGACTTGACGACACAACAGAGCCACGCTGTTATGTCGCCTCAGTAATAAGTGTTTAATTTTATAATTGTTTTGTATGTATGTTAGTCTTTAAGGTATTTGTTACTATGGGCCTTAGATGCCTGAAATAAATGTTTTTTTTTTAATATTTCAAGTCCATCGGTCGGGAAAAAATACAAAAAGACGGCCAAAGAGTTTGTATAGCCGGTTGGACGCTGCCAAATTAAGGGTTAATAAGTAAGTAGACTGTTCACTACTACAAGAATATGTATACGTTTTTCACCTTATTGAATTGCAGTAGAGTGAAAAATAGATACATCTTTTTGTAGTCGATTGAACAAACGAGTTGTCTAATCTAGATAAAAGCATAAAAAGCGAATAAACTCAATCAACATAAGCTACCTAATGCATAATCAAGTCACGAAGTCGCTAAATTTAATGCTATAAATGACTGGTGACCAAAGTAATTTGAACGTTGGCTACAAGTCGCTGGTACTGATTCAAACTATTAAAGACAAACATAAAAAAATGCAGGACCATCAAACGTGCACGCTAACTTTTATTAAGAAATGGAAACTGCAAACTACTTGACGTAATATTTTTAGTACCATTGTCCTCGGTATACTGGTCCTGGACACGACTGTCGTCACCGCTTACATTCGATACCTCACTTTTGAGCTTCTTTGCTTTAATTAACAATAAAACAGCATTACAGTAAAAACATCAACTAATAGGGAACATTACGCAAAACTCTTCGTAGGTGGCGACACTAGCAGCGTTGACATTGTATCTCGTTCCCACTTGCGGTATTGTCTATGCAAGCTTCCTTGTCACTCATTTGACAATCAATTGTGCATGTGTGTGTGAATCCCTATATTCCTATACTGGTTTACTATTAGTGGTAGTGCTGCCTCTGGCGGCAGAATATTGCAGTAATGTTCCCTATTAATACGAGTCATTTTTTTAAATTTCGACAAGCATTGTTTGTTCAAACAAATCCTTTCAGCTTTATGGTACACACAACAAACGTAACCATACAATCTAGTAATGTGCAGTTTTACAATTGACAGAATACTTGGAATATGAGCTCCTATATGCCACAGTTAGTACTCATCTCACAGTATCACAGACCGCAACCAGCATGACTAAAATAACCCTTTACCAAAACGTCCAACCCCTGTGGACATGACGGTTTCAGCTGTCCTAACTCTTGCGAGGGTGAGGTAGGTACAGGTTACTTTGCGGGCGACGCATCGCTGTTACGGATCAGCCAATCAAAATCAAGCATCGGATACTGTTTTGTTGTATCTACAATTAACATAAACGTGAAAAATAACTTTGAAAACAATTTAATTTTGCCTTTTTTAGAATAATAGGGTCTTATTTATGTCGTGATGACGTTGGTAAATTGTATAAAAAGATGTCATCATGGTTTTTCCACTGGGTCTCTGGGTCACTCATCGTATCTCTACATTGAATCATCCATACCATCACCGGAAAACTACAAAATTGGGGACAAACTTTCATGCAACTTATCAGATTGAATATCCTTACCACTGTTTGACGCTTTAGCTCGCTCGTCAACGGGGTTATACGACAATCCATAGAACGGGTCATCAGACCCGAAGAGCTGAAACAACAAAATTATATTCAAGCGTTGTTGCAGTTATGTCAAAACTTGCTCAGCCGTCAACTTCTTTAATAAACAACTAATTATTGTCAATCAAAATGTCACAAGCCATTATCTACTAGCCAATTACTATGTACACTCGGCCAAAAATGTGGGCTACCACCCTACGGTCGAAGTTCATTTGAACGTCATGAAACAAGGTCGATTTCCACTTGCAATAATATTATGACAGTAACCTTAACGACAATCAGATCTCACAGAAACTTCTGTCAAAACTGGTAGACCACTTTCTTGGCCGAACGTACTATCGACAAAATTGAATCCTGACCCAGCATGGAACCTTGTTACAATTAACTGACGTATTAACGTCATAATATATGATCGTGCGTATGTTCGTTAATTGTAACAAGGTTCTATAGTGGGTCATGATTCAGTTGGTTCAAATGTACTTAGTGTACTTCTAATAGTATGATTGTTATTTCTCTCATTTATCACTGCACATGCAGACTAGTATATATGTGCGAAATCTAATGGATACTTTATCTGAGTTTATAAACTCGACTATCATAGGCACGCTGCATTATCTTGAATTAAATATCTACCGCGTAATAAACAATAATGTGAAACTAGTATATATGTAATTGTATACAAGAATGTAATTTTATCTAGCGCGTAATCAACAATAATGTGAAACTACTATATGTATATAAGAATGTAATTTTATGTTATTGGTTTATTAATATTACGTAATCATGTGCTGGCAGCTGGCCGGAGGGAATGGCGAAAGACATCGTGGGTCCTAGCCTTGCATCAGTCATCTATGGACAACATAGTTTATATATTATACAAAATAAAAACAAATTATATTTAAATTTGACCATCATTGATTCAAAAGTCCCGCCAACTAATCGCAACGTGGTGACGTAACAGTAAGTGGTATTGCGTAGTCGACACCTCAGTGATACTATATTTATAGCAACGTTACGTAGAGCTGGTGTAGTTGTGTGTGTGCGCCTCAGAAGGCACACGGCATACCATGCGGTCTCTACACGTTGCCTGCAACGTGACCTGCTGCGGTAGTGCCAACATAACGCCGCCAAACGTCAATGTTTACATCACGCACACATTCACAAACTGTACATTCATACATACACCTCTTGTTGCCGATAATTCTAGTCCACCATTTTAAATTAAACCCGCGAAAAAAACACAACCTACAGCCTATATAATTTTTATATAAATGTCCAAGCGCAAATTATTATTTCAAGTTAAATAACTTACCCCCATTAAAGTGTTTGTGTCCAAAGCATAGTTGTCGCTACGCAATAACTCTCTCAGTGACTCAATGTCAGTTTGCATTGAGTCCAAATGATCATCAATGTCATTCCTGAAATGGTAAAATTACACAGTTCATATCATTCTGTAAAACCGCAACAAGTTAATTTATACCAAACAAGATAAGCATTGCACATTCTTTTCCCCATGTTTTTTATTTCTATAGGATACTACAAAATTACATCACTAGCCATTCTTTTTGAAGTAACATAAGGTGGAAATGGATGCCATTTGTGGTTACCCTGACTAGAGAGAACAGCTAACATAACATAAGGTAACCTTGGGTTATGTAAGCTGTTCTCTTCTCGCCTTTCTACTTCTTTTTAAGGTTCCATACTCAAAGAGTAAAACGGGATCCTATTACTAAGACTCCGCCGTCTGTCTGTCTGTCCGTCTGTGACCAGGCTGTATCTCATGAACCGTGATAGTTAGACAGTTGAAATTTTCACAGATGATGTATTTCTGTTGCCGCTATAACAACAAATACTAAAAACCAGTTTTTTTTCTTTTACAATCTTACACAAATCGACCTAGTCCCAAACTATGGGTATTAGACGACGATAAACATACTTATATAGATAAATAAATACTTAAATACATAGAAAACATGACTCAGAAACAAATATTTGTGCTCATCGCACAAATAAATGCCCTTACCGGGATTCGAACCCGGGACCTCCGGCTTCGTAGGCAGGGTCACTACCAACTAGGCTACAGGAGGCGCCCATACAACAAACGTGATATTTTGCCGTTTTTATAGATAATGGTACGGAACCCTTCGTGCGCGAGTCCGACTCACACTTGGCAGGTTTTTTTATTTTCTTTTTGTCATGTTTTATGTACAATAAAGTAATGCATGTATATTAATGGGCATTAGTAATTAAATTGAATAATAACTAAGCTAGAGCTACGGTAGTCTAGTGGTTCAGGCATACGGTTGTCAAGCGGCGGTCGTGGGTTCGAATCCCGGCTCGTACCAATGAGTTTTTCGGAATTTATGTACGGAATATTTACCGTTAGCTTTTCGGTGAAGGAAAACATCGTGAGGAAACCGGTCTAATCCCAATAAGGTCTAGTTTGCCCTCTGGGTTGGAAGGTCAGATGGCAGTCGCTTTCGTAAAACTAGTGCCTATGCCAAATCTTGGGATTAGGTGTCCAAGTGGACCCCGGGCTCCTTTAGGGGCACAACCGGGAATAACGCTAGGAGGATGATGAATAATAATTGTTATGTTAAGAAGCATTATGGTCTATTATAGATACATATCAATGTTATGTAATACTATGTTTGCAAAAAGAAACAAGAACAGACAATGAATTCAAGTTTTTAGCAGCACTGTGGTTTAACTTTCAATAAATATTTATATTAGGCCACCACCAGTGACAATTGTTATTCAGAATAATTATCATAATTACACATACTTGTTTGAATTTGTTCCAAAGACAGAAGTATATTCCTCAAGATTTTTGCCGATGTTATCTCTCCTACTCCTGGATATTGAAGTCAACATTTTTATTAACAATAAGTACACTCAGCGTCAAATACTTTGTAGCAACCAAAGTAGTCAAATAGTTCAGTACACCATATATTTAGTATGGTGTACCAAACTATTTGGCCACTTTGACTGCTACAGAGTATTTGACGCTGAGTCTGTGTGTACATATACCTGCCTACACAATAAATTTCATATTGTGGATACACATTTTTAATCATTTAATCACTCAAGGGAATTCTTGTTTAATGAGGCCAAACCAAGTATGTGTTTGTAATTTGACCAGACAATAGAAATAGAGATGATTGTTCACAAAGATTAATTTCTAAAATCTAGGTAATTAGTAGTAGGTAAATGTACTCACATAGAATTAAACCTATTAACATCACTGTTGTTGTTGACTGTAGCTAGACTCATGTTATTCCAGTCCAAGTCATCCTGCAGCTCAGTCTTAATGCCAGCCAGGGTTACCTGGTTTGTATTTTTGTCCTTATTTGCTTTCTTTGGCTTCTTTGATGTTTTAGAATTATCAGATTTTTCCAGTTTGATGTTAATTCCACCAAACATCTTGTCTTTGGTTGTAGATATGCCGGGATCTAGTTCAGCGTTCTGTAGTGCACTTTGGAGTATCTCGTCAGCTGCCAACGCATTTTCTACCGAATCTTCGTCAGCAAATATTTCAGCTGGTAATTTCAAATCAGCTGAAGGGTTCAAATTGTTAAAACTACTGCCTGAAGTCATTCTTCTTGCAGGTTTAGCAATACTTCTTTGGAGCTTTTTTACTTTTGCTGTGGTTGCTGTTGTTGAGGGATCAATGAAAACTTGATCTAATATTGGTTGATCCAAAGGTGATGTGGGATGGGCCATAGTGGGGGATGGTGATGTCACAACAGGTTGAGCATCCACAGGACTTAATAAAATGTTACCCTTACTAGCTACTGGATATGTGACTCTAACACCACCTGAAAAAGATATGAGTATGTAATTAGTAGTGTCCGGACAAGTGATGGCAAATTTCACACAGAGAGTAATGGAGTTGTTGTTTTTTACTAACTTTTTACGATTTAATGAAAAAAAAATATCAATTAATTTCTATTTTTAGAGGAGTGATTACAGGAACACCATGAAATATTACGTTGTAAATGTTATATTTGGATATCCAAATTATATTGAGTATCAATTTTTTTTATTGCAATTTATGGCTTGCTGTACACGAAACACTTGATAATGTGGTCATAGGCCATATTTGATAGAGTAAGGCATCTCTGGTCGACGCAAGCTTGAAATTTTATGGGAAGATAACTATAACAGAAAATGAAAATACGTGTACAGTCGAGGAAATTGAATGTTTATCACCTTTGGACCTTAATGCCATTATATAGAGTCCAAAAGTGCTAAACATTCAATTTCCTCGACCGACGAAATATCGGAAAATCGGAAAAAATAAATCAATCTCATAGTGGAAAATATTGATTTGTTTTCGTGTTCTCTGAATTAATTACAAAGGCAGCATTGCTAGTAATATGTTATAAAATTACTACGTTAATAAATAATGTTATATTATAAAATAGTTACACTGTTGTCTTAGGTTTGATGCCTGTAAAAATAGTAGTAAGTGTGGATAATAAATAAATAAATAAAGTATTCGCAAAGTTAATATTTACTCGCCAGAGAAAGAAATTTATCATTTATATAAATAAGAGAAATAAATCATTTATATAATTGTAATAGGTATTTTTATGACTAAATAGTCATAAAAATACCTAGGCGACTCTAGTACCCTCTGTGTGAAATCTGCCATCACTTGTCCAGACCCTATTAATTAGTTACTTTGTGAAATCTTAAAACATTGAGACAGACATGTTTACAAAGATATAAAAAAGTTTCTGTCAAAACTGTCATTTCTGGTACAAGCTTTTATTGCCAACTGTACTTGTATGGGGTGACGTCAGTTAAGTACTGAATTCCCATGGCCACCTTCTGTCTCCTTCATCAGATCAGCTCCATGGTACCATAATATTACATTGTCATCCAAACTATACTTTTATCCAAAATTTCAGCTCAATCGGTTGAAGATATCTGTTTCAAAATTCAGTTGCAAGATTCCACCGGAACAAACATAGTTAAGTACATACATTGCAAGTGAGTAGAAAGCTTGTAATAAAGAAGCTTTGGATTTTAAATCTGATGAAGTGACATTTATCATTCCTTATTAAGGGCTCTTACAGACAAGCGACAGCAGCTAGCGACCGCCCGCGACAGCAATCGGCGACCATCGGCGACAGTCGCCGACCATCGGCGACAGTTGGCGACCGTCGATGCTATCGCGGGCGGTCGCTAGCTGCTGTCGCTTGTCTGTAAGAGCCCTAACAGTAAGTTTGGGTTATTCGTTATTATGTATTATACAGTGTGTCTCTGACTTTGGGGCTTTAAATTCAAATGTCGATTATGCTCCTGAAATAGAACTACTTTTGTTCTACAACTTTTCAAAAATACGTTAATTTTGTATTTTCATTATTCTATACAAATTAAATAAAATTTACAATGTACATCATCCATTAGTTAGTTTTCATACTTGTCACTGTCATGGATGTCAAATAATGAGGCCGTGTTTGCAATACATTGATGGTACAGTTAAAGTTCAAACACTACCAAATTATAGAAATGATAGATATTTTACAAAGTTGCGGAACAAAAGTGGTTCAGTTTCAGGACCATAATCGATATTTGCATTTAAAGCCCCAACGTCAGAGACACACATATAGTTACTACTTCGTGTTTGTGTTGTGATATGGTTACTATGTCCTAAAAATCTTAAAAAAATTATAATTAAAATTGGTACCTGTATCTAAATCATCTCCATCTTCCATAGTAACTTCGTACTGCACAGATCCAGAGGGGTTATTCTGACTGAAGTCAGTGTTCACAGAGGAACTTGTGGGTACATCTATTGTAACAAAATTAGCAGGATACAATGAATCCTGGGCAATCTCTGACTGCAAAATATCATCATGGGCCAGTTCATGAATAGTTGGGCCATCCTCCTGAAAGTAATTTTTTTTTTAGTTTTCTTACCTTTCACCTGTAGTTGCCACAGTTATCAGTTTCAGTTTATGTCATTAATGATTTGCATTGTGTCCATTTATAAAATAATATTTAAAAAAAACCAAGTGAAGCCGCAGGATAAAATATAGGCTATATCTATCCTGATTGCACATAGCACACTAGCTATGACTATACAAATGTGAAAAAGGTCTCTATTATGTGAATGTTTGCAACTTCTGAGATGTAATTTACCAAATTCTCTTCATTCAGATCTTCTAATATTGAATCCTTGTCCAGCTTGATGTTCTTTAGCCGTCCCAGATGTGAGCCGTCTCCTGCAGAGTTGTGTGCCGCACTATTGATCATCAGCTGGTATGGCCTCTTCACACCAACATTATTACTGTTTGCGTTATTTGGCCTAGATGGCTGTACCAGAGACATCAGGAATTGTATCAGCTGAAAGAACATATTATAATTTAGTATAAGTTTATTAGATAAAAATGTATAAATCAAACACTTACATTGTTCACTATCTGCTGCTGTTTGATGTGTTTCTGCCTCAGAATGGCCACCTCTCTCCAAAGAGCTTCATTTTCTTGCTTCATCGCACTGAACTTGGCATCTAAGTTTTCTTGTTTGCCTTTCATTTGTTTTACATCAGTTAACATTTTGTTCATCAATTCAGGTTTCAGGAGTATTTTTTCACCACTCTCTCCACTTGTCACTATTGTCTTAGGATTGGCAATTTTCCTTTTGATGTGTTCAAGCAAGTATGAATGACCTCGCATGAAGCAAGGGTGTGAAAATTCTATTTCATCTTTTTCATAACGAAGACCACCATTTTCAACTGATGTGATTTTATGGAATCCGTACATGTTTAATTGTCTGATGAAACTAGCCATATTGTTATGTTTATAATACAACGGGAGTAATTCCCTCGCAAAATCAGCTTGATTCTTTATAACAAATGTCTTCCCCCCCTGAAATTTAAAACATTTTAAAGTAAGATATACAATATAGGTACATTATGATTAGTAATTATTTTAAAGTTAACTGTTATTGTTATTACACCTTATGTTTATCATATGATGTTTTATATTTGCTAATCCTGAACAGGTACCTGAGTACCACTGTTCGGTGCAAATTGGTGTCAGGAGCCGATAGCATGCTACAAAACGTGACGTCTAACTTTATATTTATTTATGTTTGGTTTGGAGTGTCAACCTGCGACTCATAAGGTTGTTATTGTCGTATCGAGCTACCGGTTCTCGCTATTTTATTAAACAATTTTAATAGTAATATTGAAATTAATAAAGAGCATACGCTATTACGCTAAAAGTGCAAGATATACTTACGGGACTCCAGGAAATTAAGTGATTGGTTTCAGTATCGTTAACCAATTTCCATAATTTTCCTAAAAAGGCAGGGACACTTGCCCCTATTTCTACAACAGAGCGCATTCTGTCAATATTGGTGTTTATGTATCACGTATATCTTTATGAATTTTGTTATTACTGATATTTTTCAAGAAGCAACCACTGTTCACAATTCGCCATTACATTACATACAAATAATGACTGTTCTCTGACTGACTCACACACAGAGGCAATTTACTGAGTACCACAACACTCACAATAAGTTGCGTTCATAGTTTATCCTTTTCCTATGCGTTTTTTTTCGCGCTTAGTTATGGGCTCTACAAACCATACAATTATCACTTCTGATTTGTCGCATCCAATTTCTGACTAATAGGGAACATTACTGCAATGTTCTGCCAAAGAGAATATAATCACTACGTTTTAAGAGGCGAGACTCTCATACTAGCCAATAGAATCAGTTTGCATGGCACATCGATACCAACATGCAAAACATGTACGTCAAAGAACCAACAAACAGCAACAGTACCAACCTAACAGACTAAAATAGTGTAGTGGCCTATACGCTTGCTTTTTCTATCGATATCGATAAAATGAACAGGGTTAAAATGCGGGCTAATATTGCAACAATTTTTTTATCGAGATTAGGTTAGGTAAGAGTCCACATTTAAGTTGCATGTACAAGGTTGGACTTAAATGTGGACCAAAAAAAAATGAGAAACTTTTTTTACAAATGTATTTATTTTTAAAGATTTCGGTACATTCACATACCCAACAACGGTTTCGGTACATTCATTTATACATCACTTAGGACTTTTATTTTATTATTTTGTGATGCCCTTTTTTAGTAATGTCAGCAGTTGATTCCTCGGCCTGCATCTGAAAATATTTTATAATTAAAATCGAGTTTCAATTTCTTACATCTAAGGTTAACCAGACTCATAAAAAATTAATTAAAGAATAATCATTGATATGTCAATAAATTCGTTTAAAAAGTGACTGGACAGATTTTGCCTGTGTATCTTAAAATAATTAGTATTCTTAAAGTCATATTTCATGCTAGTTCTCACTCAATTCGACTTATTTAACGTAATTATTTGCACTGATAAACAAATAAGCCTGTATAGTTATCGATAGATACAGTACATCTCTAGTACACAGTAAAAATGGAAATAAATTATCTAATTTAGCTTGTTTATAACCCGCTGCACCCAAATTTATCTAAAAATGGCTAAATCAAAGGGAAATTTCGCCATAAACATCCTTTTTTCGAGATTTTCGACTAGAGCGATTTCCACAAATTTCACATGTAATAAACCGACTTTTCGGTGGCATTGTCACAAAATATATACACCAAACAGTGTTCAATCACTTTTCACTACTTTCAATTACAAATAAGGAAAAAATCAATTAGAAATGAGCAAAAATAAACAAACTGACGAGGTATGACCACAGATTTGTAAGATTAGTTGTACAGAAGGAGTATGTTGGCTATTGTTTGCCATGCAAAGTCCATATAAAAGTTTTTTTGTTCCTAGTTGCGTTAGACTGTGTTCTGCTGCCAGAGGCAGCACTACCACATACACAATAGTTTGTCAAATGAGTGACAAGGATGCTTGCATAGACAATACCGCAAGTGGGAACGAGATACAATGTCAACGCTGCTAGTGTCGCCATCTACGAAGAGCTTTGCGTAATGTTCCCTATTGTGGCAATTTAGGAATACCATTTCATAAAAATAATATTGCCATAACAAAGCACTGTGTCATGATTGTGTTATTACTTATTTTTCCTAAGGTATCATTCAAGCTATTCGCAGTAAGATGCTAACGTGATGATAAAAAAAATATAAATCCATCAAAGCGTGGCTCAAATCGACTGTAAAATGTGTTTTTATAGCACTATAACACCTTTAAAATACAAACTTTATAATAAATGCGTGTAAAATTTGTGAAAAGACTACTTACAACATAGTTTATTTTTAAATTATCTGACAGAAAACTTGGCTGATCATAAATTCTTTCCATGGTCAAATTGTGTTGGTTGTCCCTAGGTTCATGTGGTTGTCCACATGCATACAATTTGTCAGTACAACTCGTTTGACACTTTTGACGGTTGTATCAGCAGCGCAACATGCCACCAGACGATAGCAATTAGTCAGATTCTGATAAATTGAGGCTGACAAATCATTACATGTATAGACCCCATTCCATCATTTTCCTTATGTATGCTTATGTATATGTATTAAATGTATAAATTTGTGGGTCTTTTTACGTAATTCTTCTGTTATCTGCCCGGCTAGCACACTAACAAAATGACGACTTTTATGCACATGTTTTATGTCCACAACCGACGTATAAAATTTTACCGTCATGAGCTAACATGCTATACCATCATTTACGTAAAATGTGACCATTTATATGTCTTGCACATAAAACTATTTGCTTTACGTCAAATGCTAACATGCTCTTGATTTTGGCACATAAAACTTGACGATATGAGCCGTTGACGGACGAAATTTTATGTAGGTCACTCGAGACCCCGGATAAATTTTAACACTATGAAAACAATATAATTTTCGCAGGATTTCTCCGATTTCTGTCACAACACATACGGTTTCAGTCTCAAAACTCCTATCATCTCCTGAAACAATGATCTAGCATTTTTAATTTTAGCTAGGACATGCTCATGATTTTTTGCTTGTGTTGTAATAAAGTATATTACACAAATTTACAAATATTATTGATTCTATTATAAACTAACATGTGTTTGGTACTCGCTAAATTACTTAAAACCACTACGTAAAACTTTGTGGGGTGGGAGTAACGTAAATAAAAACAAAAAACTATTATAACACAACTTAATACAGGAGAACAACTGTTCAGTAAACTGTGCAGTGCTTATCATTACTCTTTAATTAGGTAGTATTATAATAGGCTTCTAACCATAGACTACTATTGAACGAATGAAATGAATGTAATAATTTTGCTACGTATATTTTACGCAATGGCATAAATATATGCTGCGTGATTACCATGTTAGCTAAGTAACGTAAAAATGGGCACAATCGTAAAGTTATACGTCCGAACGTAAATATATGTCCGATTAGTGTGCTAGCTGGGCAGTGGTATTTATACCAATTTGTTCATCTCGTTCATTCATGTCAATGTCCTTTCATTCATAGTCATCCTATTCCATTCATTCATGTCATTGTCATCGTTCGTTGACGTCATGCTATGCGAATTTAGAACTTAATGCAAATCCAGTTTCTTATTGAAAACAGTGCCACCTTCTTGATAGCTGGGGAACTCTCTGAAGCTCTAGCGATTGCTAGGCTAGGCTGTCAAGGTATTTCAAAATTCGCCGGATTGTCACAAGGCATCAGTAGCCTAGGGGTACAGACGGTGGTATTTGGAGTCGATGATCCGGGGTTCAATCCCTACGACCGACGCACTTTTTGTATGTTTTGTTCATTCAAAGAAAAGTTGTACCTACCGCAGAAGAGATGGCGCCTGTATACGCAAGCATTAAATGCCTTCTCAATTTGGTCGAGTTGCCTGTCTATCTCAGTATGTATATTGTAGTCTTTGGTTGACGTGACATATTTCAACATTTTGAAGGTAAGTCGATCTGCTATCGGTGTCGGTGTGAGTTTTGTACACGACTTGATTTGATTGTCCTTGCCTTGCCCAATCGGTAGCTGCTCAGACTAATTAAACTATATACTCAAAGGGTAGCTGCGGCAGACATAGACTATATTGAATAACTGGCAGATTACGGTATAATCGCCGTTGTTGAGATTATTACATTACTGTAATTTTTCATATAACCGACCGACCGGCACAATAAGTAAACGCTATTTGCAAATCTTCATTCAATAGTGTGCGATATATTACCCAAGGATGGAGGTGAGTCGTTCAAGTATGGTAAAACCTGTTTTGTTATGAGGTTTGATACTGTTCCTCAACAAATCGAAATACTTAACATTTTTCTTTCAGATTGAGATTTTAAGCAACGTCGGTTCGAAGCCGCTGGGAAATATTCAGGTGCCTGAGAATGCCACCATTCAAGTTGTTAAAGATAAAATTCACCAATCAATTAAGAAGTTGTATCCAAGCCGTCAATCTGTAATGCTCGAAGCCAAAGGCAAATCGTTGAAAGATGAACAGTCACTCAAGGAATTGAACATTCAGAATGGTTCCAAGATTTATGTCAGAGATCTGGGTCCGCAAATCTCATGGAAGGGTGTATTCTTAGCAGAATATGCAGGCCCGCTCTTCGTCTATCTTTGGGCATATCAGAGACCATGGATTCTGTATGGAACTCCAGAAGAAGGTCCCTCAACTGTTGCTAGGTAAGTGTTAACCATCATTTAACTAATACTTTTTTTAAATTCATGTTTTCTACAATTTATACAAAGCATTAGCAAATGTAAAGAATCAAGTGCGTGGTAAATATCAAAATAAAATATTATATTGCTCTAATTCGTACGCACCTTAAAGAATGCAAAAACTTGACCATATAAATATAACCATTGTACACATTCATTGCAGTACAGGGTTGAACAGCTCCAAAATATGTGTGGCTAATTGCAAGTTAACTATTTTCCTCAGTGAAGGTGTTTAAGATGCACAGCTAAGTACCTACACAATTTGGGAATGATATATAAGGGCATTTTCAATAATTCGTGCACCCAATTAGCATAATTTGTTAAACAAAAATTAACTCAGTGTCAGTTTTGTAACGACAATTAAGTATTTAGTTTGTATAAAAAATTACTTTTTCTTTTCAATATATAAATCATATACATATAGACCTTATTTAAATGCGAAAAAAGTTCAGTTTGACATCATTTGTATGCTAAACTTTCGTTACAAAACTGACACTGAGTTAATTTTTATTTAACAACTCACACTAATTGGGTACACGTATTTAAAAAAATGCCTATAACAACAAAAGCGGGCTTTACCTAAAGTTAGATCTTGAAAACAGTACTTTAAAACGATTTATAACCCAATTTGCAACAAAAAGATATATAAGGAATAACTTGATTTAAAAAAATAAGTTAGTTATAAGAATAAGAATAAGAATAATTTATTATTGGACAAGCACATGATTACAGATTATACAGACATTATCCGTGGGGTTCCAAACTAGGCTGAGCCTGTATCTTGGGACCCACTGAGTCGGTTAACAAGTCTCTTCAGACACACGTCTCAAGAAGCACAACATGAAAGTAACAAAGTGAAAATTAAACATTTCATATAATATGAGCGCTGCTAACTTATCAATGGGAACACAAATTCATCATTAATAAAAACAAAAATTATGCTGTTTTAGTAGTACAAAGAGAGTTTGTGTATGAGAGTGTGTGTAAGTGTGTAAGTGTGCGTGAGAGGGAGTGTTTACGTGTGTTAAGTGTTTGTTACGAGTGTATGTTGAATTGTTAGGTACCTATTGGAAAAAGCAACCTTAGATGCAGGGACGTAAAATCTCTTCCGTATCACTATACGAGAGTTCAGCAAACCATTTCCTTAGAGTGGACTTAACTTTGCGTATGGTGCACTTTTTTATGTCACAGACTTTACAGACAGCATTATAAACAAAGGGGTGGATGAAGAATGCGGAGCGTTGGGCATGTGCCGCGTCTTCTCGTGATGCAATCTATAAGCGGCAACTTTGCAGTACTTCTGTGGACTCTAATGACAGCATTCATGATAAACGGTTGCCTTACTCTAAGTAGACCTGTTTCTTGATAAAGAGTGTCCGTGGGAAACCGAAAAGGTTTTCTCATCATTACCTTGATAACTGCTCGTTGCGAGCGTTCAAGGTCAAGAAGTGCTGTCTTACCAGCGCTGCCCCAGACCGCAATACAGTATTGAATAATTGATTGGCACAGCGCGTGGTAGACTACGCGTAGTACCTCCGGAGGTGAGCAGTCCCTATACTGGGCGTTATCCGCAAGTCAACATCCATTGTGCCTATTTTGCGTGAAACGGCGGTGTGGCGCTACTCTAACCACCCCAGCTTGTCTAAAAAGTTGGTGAGTGCCTTGGTGTTGCTGACTGCGTCCCGTAGTGTGTTTGGAGAACCTAGGTGCTTCATTCTGTATACTTCTACCTCCTTGCAGTCCAGTAGTATATGTTTAGTCGTTTCTTCTGCCTCCATGCACGCTCTGCACATGGGGCTATCTGTGATACCTAAGTTATAGAGGTACAAACATATTTCAACATGATATCTGTTTTTTAGTGTTGCAGCTGTGTGCTGGTCCATCCACTATGCCAAGAGACTGCTGGAGACCCTGTTTGTGCACCGTTTCTCCCATGGTACCATGCCGCTGAGAAACTTATTCAAGAACTGTGCCTACTATTGGCTGTTCACCCTTTACGTGGCCTACCATATCAACCACCCTCTCTACACTCCACCCTGCACTAACTGCTTCTACGTTGGACTTGCTGGTTTTACTGTAAGTATGCAACAGATGCAACATAATGGTGGGTTTAACTAAACAAACTGTTATTTAACCCTTTTCCAGGCAGAGGCGTTATATCGACCACATACAGACTGTCAAACGTGTATCATAATGTCAATGAATAAGACTGACATTTGATTGTGATTTTTCAATTGCTGGCCTGGAAAAGGGTTAAAGTACTTGTTCATTTGTTTTTTGAAATAAGTTTCTGTCAAAAATTAAATTTTTGGTATCAAGCTTTTATTGCTAACCCTACTTTTCTGTATAACGTCATCAACTACTCATTGAGATGATTCTAGTGAGCCCAAACTCAACAGGGTTATGTAGACCTATTGACCACAGGAAATACGACGTTTGTTTTTTAACCCCTGACGCAAAAAGAAAGGTATTCAGTATTCAGTAATTTATTGCTTTCATAGGTCATTACGTAAGGTGGTATATCAAAACAAGATCAGCTATGAGCCCATGAGCCATGTATGAGGTGTTATAAGTTTGACGTGCCTGTGCGTGTGTCTGTCTGTGGCATCATAGCTCCTTAACTTTTTTTTTCGAAAGCTGATGTGATTGAGGTGGTTCTTAGCTACTTTTCAACACAATCGGTTCAGCCGTTTTTGAGATATTCAACTTTGAAATGAAAATGTCAGGGGTTTTTCAACTTTTCTAAGTTGTAGTTATTGTTTACTATATTGGGTCAATCAACTATTTCTTGTTGCTCGTTGCCATGGTTACGTCTCCTGGGTCACTCTTTAAAACTATTATTTTATGGGGTTTAAATCCACTAAACACGTGTTTCTTTTATATTGATAAACCCATTCCATGGTGGGGCATCTTCTTAGCATGTACGAGTCCAGTTTATAGTATTTTTTCTAAGAAAGTTTGTTACTGTTGTCTCTTGGGTTACCGGGACAGAATAACAACAATAAAAAGTTGATTGACCCATATGACCCTAATATCACAGAATAAGTAATAGTACAAGTACTAATATGGAATTACTTCGGAATGTTTAGGATTTGACAGAATAATCTAGCTATATATAATTGCCTCTTGCCATACTGATAACAGGATCTGACTGCAACATATCCCTAAACATTTTATATAACTCAAGTTAGAAACCTAACCATGAAAACTGTGATTTCATTACATACTATGTACCTCTTATTTCAGAATTAGTTAAGTTTGTTTAACAAAGTGTTAATTACATGTTAATGCCAATAGGCTGTATTCAAATCATGTCATGCTCCAACAATAAATAAGTTTTAATTTCAGCTTATATTAGCAAAACGAGCCATACATAAAATAACATCCTTGTTCAGTTACGAGTGACTTATTATAATTTCTTTGTCTATTACTAATAAAATTTAATTATTCTCATGGTACAAGAATTTGATAGAACTAGCAGCATATTTCGTTTACAGTACTGATCACATAATTTAACTCTTCCAGTGTATGACATACTTACGCTATTTACTTGCACTGCACTACGCTATGAATTTGAGAATTGATTCTAATTGGATATTTTTACGTCACATCTGGCTATAAAGAATTCAAAGATTCAGTAACAATGAATTCATAAAGGACCTTTTTTGGTGCTCCATACTAAAATTGGTCCAATACTTATTTTTCTATGATAAAACTTATCCTTCCACAAGATAATTTATGATCATAAATAATACGGACAATCTTACACATATAATATTTATCTCTATAGTGTTATAAATTAGGAGCTTTGCCAACAAACCGCACTGTGGTTTGGCAGATTAATTGTGTGCTATAAGCCTTAAAGAGCAACTGAGGTCCTGCTAGTGGCAACGAATCTTTCAATCCCTTCACTCTTCTAAATAACCTTAGGATGGCTCGTGGCGTTTTAGTATTAATACTATTTATCTATCCAAATATCATAAACCCTCCATGATGCGTTCAAAAATCGCACATTATGACCACCATAAAAATAGACTGTTTTGTTAGAACAAATTTCTTATCTGTGAAAATTTTATTATTGCTAAATAATAACATCGATTTCGATATTATTATTTATTCAAATTTCGAACATAATTTTTTTCGAAATGAATTGGATTTGACCTCTATTCTAATAACAGTCGAGATGACGTTTAGTTCGAAATGAATTGTCAATTTGCATACAAATTTGGGTGGATTGCAAAAAATTTGTAGGTACATAATTAAGGGCCTTAAACTAATCTATGCTTTAACTTTTTTCCATTGTGTAACGAAAGTTACCCTTATAAAATGTATGGGTAATTGCCGTTACACAATGGAAAAAAGTTAAAGCGTAGGTTAGATTAAGGCTCTTAACTATGTACAATTTTTTTGCAATTCACCTATTTGACAAATGTCGCACGAAAGTAAGATATCGAAAGATATGATAATTGGATCCAACTCTAGTTTGTCTATGAATAAAAAAAAACTAAGACAGCTGCAAGAAAATAACGCCGCGATGCCGGTCATAATATGCGGCTCCTGAATGCATCATGGAGGCTTATGATATGTGGATAGATAAAGAAGTGTATGTAACTGTACATAATTAGGCATTAAAACACTCGTGTGATAAACCCACACTCGTGTTTAATGCCCTTCATTATGTACAGTCACTTAAACTACTATAATAAATCGAAACTTATAATTAAATATAAGGGACGTTTCTGCTTAGTATAAATTTACTATAATAAAATCGCCTCAGTTCCCATATTTATCGCCTTTGCCATCGGCTCGGGCGTCAAATACCTGCGATCTGAACCATTCTATGTTTTACCGCCGCGCCGTGAGTAATTTACTATTGTTACATTCCAGTTGTGCGAATTGGGTAACTTTAGTATCCACCTCCTGCTGAAGAACCTGCGTCCTCCGGGCACTAAAGTGCGTCGCATCCCCATTCCGGACGGCAACCCCTTCTCCGCGCTCTTCGACTTCGTGTCCTGCCCTAACTACACGTACGAGGTCGGCTCCTGGCTCTTCTTCACTGTCATGACTCAGTGTGCCCCTGGTGAGTTTTATCAACATTATTCCTTCATTCTCTATAAATAAGATTCATTTGCAGCCAAGTACTTAAAATATGGACCATGGAAGGGTGTAGCAACAATCAGGTAACTTATACTAGGCAGGTCACACACATTAAAAACTTTTACCTTCGCACAGAATACCGCGGCGGGACGCGGCGCGGCGCGGTATTCTGTGCGGACCTCTTCATACTAGCTCGAACATTACAACCGGTACCGCCTCCGCACCGCACCGCGCCGCCACCGTTGTCTGTGCGTTTCCACAAACAAATTCGTCGACGTTTCTTCGTCTATCTAGGACATCTAAGGGAAATATTGGACTAGTTTTACTTATTTCGATTATGAAGTACTTTTCAAACAACAAGGCAGTAAAGTTTTTGATTTTCAAAATGGTTTTCCTGGAAATCGCGTGACGATTAACGCACAATTTTTCTAATCTTATATGGAATAGGTATAGTATAGATCTCTTCATTTCGAAATATTTCCACTAGAGGAATTCTCTTGTTTGGAGTGAATATGTATTTCAAACTTTTCTTAAATTACGTAAAACGTGCCTGAAATGTAGTTAAAAAAAAATTAATTTTATTGATTTGTTTTTTGTTTGTGATTCAATACCGCGCGTAATAGTATTTCTTTTTATATATTTAACTCCCTGCTGCAGTAGTTGTAACGACTCGTTTCAAACTGCAATAAGATAGCAAAAGTGAGAGAGCTCGTTGCAAACAAAGCAAGCACGCTAATTAAAACGCTTCGAAAGAGACGGATAGGCTATGTCGCCGCGACACAGTTCGCGAGCTATCCTGTGATAGCCGTGCAGACATTATAAAAAAAAGTGAATAACTAAACTAAACAAAAAATAAACTTCCACAACAACATGACTTGCAGAGTGCACTATCAATGCTGCTCGTTTTTTAACCCCCGACGGAACAAGAGGGGTGTTATAAGTTTGAAGTGGCTGTGTGTCTGTCTGTATGTGTGTGTGTGTGGCTGTCTGTGGCATAGTAGCTCCTAAACGAATGGACCAATTTGAATGCGGGTTTTTTTATCCGAAAGCTGACGTGATTGAGATGGTTCTTTAGCTACGTTTCAACAACATCGGTTCAGCCGTTTTGGAGATATTCAACTTTGAAATGAAAATGTCAGGGGTTTTTCAACTTTTCTAACTTGTAGTTATATTCAAGATGGCATTTGACATAGATAGAAGTCATATAAGTTCATATGTCAGGGTATGCAGGGCCAGTAAATATCGATTGATAGGTGATCTATAATAAGTGTGATAACTGATGGTCGAACAGTGGCGAGTACCTACCTCTGTTTACATTGACCTTTGCTCACTTCGGAATACAATTTACATAAGCGTGTATTTAATTATCGAGTCTCGTTCACGTACGAGTTGAAGGTTTCACGTTTTAAGTACAATATTAAAAAACATCCAACACCTTTACTACTCGAATAAAAAAACGTGAGTTGAAGCCTCGATTGCAACTACTAGAGTATAACTCTGCAAAAAAATTGGGTTATAATGAAAACATCGAAAACACTAGGTACTTAAATCACCGTCTGCAAAACTTATTATACCGACCTAAGAATTATTGAAGGTGTTTTATTTTTGTCGTTTTCGGTGATCTGGCGTAGCACCGTTATTGGTGTTAACCATAAATGAATAAATTAGCATGCTACATATTTTACCTAATGATGATTATGTTTCTTAGTACCTATCCAACGAAAGTAGCTATTAGCGAAATAGACAAAGCATTTTTAATCTCGATAATTTTAGTCTCTTCTTGACATCTTTTGCCATGAAAGTGTATCACTGACTCTCAGCTCAAGTCTGCAATTTAGGCAAGAAAGAGCACATGTATCCGTCAAGAAACGCTAGGTGCCGCTTTCGGGCGCCCCGCAGGGTAATTGTGTAACATTTCGCTCGTGCGTCAGTCAGCGCATGTCAACTCTCAGTTCACCTTCAATAAATGACAGTATGTGTATATGTCCCAACGTACGTTTGAAAAGTTTCACGATTACCCTGCTCCAATACCGAGTTGGAACCGTATCTAGGAACCTGACGGACCTGTGCGTTGAGCCTAAAACTATAGTTGAGATTATTTAAGTTGACCGAATGGCATCAAACTAGTCCATTCAAAATTCAAGTCTTAAGTCTTAAGTCCAAGGTATAAGATTCAAATTTCAATGACAGTTTTTATAAAATTGGTCACATTAAATAATCTCAACTACCTAGGTATACAATATAATATTTTATATACACCCATATATCATAAATCCTGTAGGAATGTGTTCGGAAACCATATATAATGACCACCATTATTGCAACCAGTAACGTAACAACAGCGTTTTATCTGTGCCAGTGTTATTATAATATGTATGAAAAGTCATAATTACATCGATAATCGATATTATTATGAAAATCTAGTTGGTCATGATTTTCAGATGAAAAACGTTTATTTTCTAATGTAAATACAAGATGATAGTTATTAGTTACCATTATATATATAGTCATGATTTGAAATCTAGTCGGCCATATGGCGATGCAATGGCGGTTATTCTAATGGTTACCGAAAACATCATTGAGGATTTATAAGATGTGGGTAGATAAAGTAGTGTATCTAACTGTACATAATTAAGCATTAAAACACTCGTGTGATCCTATTATGCCCACACTCGTGTTTAATGCCCTTCATTATGTACTGTCACATAAACTACTATAACGCATATTTGAGAAAGTTATGTTCTGTTTCCAGCTGGTATTTTCGCCGCGGTCGGCTTCTACCAGATGGCTGTGTGGGCGCTCGGCAAGCACCGCAACTATAAGAAGGATTTCCCAGACTACCCCAAGGGCCGTAAAGCTATCATTCCATTCATTCTATAAACTTCTTAGTTAACTAGCATTTATCGTGACGTCTGACGCCAAGAATGTTTTTTCAAGTAGTATCGTCGCAAATGTATGAGGGACTTAATATATTCAACCGTCAAATGGGACAAAAGCGTATGCATAGCATTACGACGGTGTAGGATATTGAAGGTGATGGTTTATTTATTTATTGTATGCTAATGACTGAATGTTGATTATAAGAGATAATTTGCAATACATATGTTTTTTTTAAGCTGATTTATTACTTATTACTACTAAACCCATCCGTCTTCACTTTAATTATAGTAGAATGATCTCTTGTATTTCTTTATAGAAATAGCATTGATATAATACTGGGGGACATTTAAATACTTTTTTGGTAAACCATATATTTTTATTTAAAAACTAATTAGTTACCACTAATCGTGCCGTAAATCCGTCTAATTAAATAGCATTTAATTATTATGTTAAGAATTCAAATTCTGGATATTACACAATTGATGTAACGCTACTAAACTGTGGCTACGATTTACAAAACCGACAATAATCTACAAATAACGCATACTTTAATTAGTAACATTTTAATATATTTGAATATCTTCGCACGATTTACGACAAGCGGCAATTACGACTAAATAACTCTACACTCTGTTGCTAACTAAGCAACATTGATTATAAAATTATAATAAATCTATTCCCTTCTTGCACTTGATTTGTGCAAGTCTTGAATAGTAACACGTAACAGGATATTGCAACTATTGGGCTTGTACACCTGGTTCATTCAAGTACAGTCGCCATCACATACATAGAGGTACACTATAGATGTTCAAAAATATCGGCACATGCACCCTAATGCCTTGAAAATAGAGGTTTGTTCCGATGTTTGTGAGCTGCTTGTTTGCTCCGATGTATGTGATGGCGACTGTACATTCGTTTCCATATCATTCGCCATAGTACATCCAAATAAATACAATCGTAGGTGTAACCTTTTCGACGCGAACGATGCATTATATCCGCACCGCAGGGTCAACGCCAACGACTGATATATGCGCCAAGGAGCCCAGCGCGATAGCAAACTTCTTTGTATTGACATAAGGTTTAACTCCGCACTAAATGTCTTGTTGACTCGGCGTGTGCTTGACAACTTTTATCTTTGACAAAGCGTCGAAAAGGTTAAAGAGGAGTTATGAAATCAGGTGCCATAGATAGTCATGAGCGTAACCAGGTACGAACTTAAAACATTAGGACCAGGATGCTTGGGTAAAGGGTTAGTCGGAGTGCTCCCGAACCTAGGAGTAGAGTAGTATCTTCTTTCATACTACCCTTTGAACAATATCCTCAGTACGCCGCAGCTTATTATGTAGAAGTATTCAACAGTTACAATACTTATACCGCAATTCATTAAAAAAAATCTTCCCAATTAGCAATATTTTTCAGTATTCCAAAATTGTATTTATGTAATGAAGGTATAAGACGGGTCGGTTAGAATATGAAAACATGAAATAATAAGCGACATACCGAAATTGAATACCGGGTGGGCGTTTACACTAAAATGTGCGACTTTAACTTTTTTTCTCTGATTTTAGATATTTTTGGGTTGTCCTGTTCAGAATCATGAGCACTCTTGATTCCTAGAACCAAAAAAAGTGTCCTCAATTCTCCACACATTTTTTAGGATTCCACTATGTGACGGTCCATACAGAATGTATAATAAAATTACACATGGTGGAATAAAAAACTGCGGACACTTTATTTATTTTTTCTACTCCTGTACCGTTATCTGTCATTTATATAGGCTGTAGCTCAAATACAATGACACCACTAATAAGACGTAGAAAAACTCTATGCTCTATGGCCCAAAAACGAACTGTTTAGCGTACTTTTTTGGTTCATACATTTTTCATAAAAGCACTGTTTAACTTTTTTTTAAATCGGCCGCTATATTGCAGTGGTGCCAACTTCATGAACAAATATTTCGAAATAAAAGTATTTATTTACGATTTTACATTTGTATATTATAAATTATTTACTACAATAATAATAAATCATCATCTATTGTGTGTTAAATTACATGTTCTATAAATTCTTGGTATTATTTATAAAAATAAACAGTTCGAATTCGGTCCGGGTCCGGATTTGGTTTGGTTCGGATGGCAAGTGCAAACAAATTAAAAACAATACAAACCATAAGCAAGAGCTGTCACATTTCCGATTTCCCACCAAAATACAGTTCAAAATGAAAAGACGAAAAATAAACTATTAGTCCTAAACTATTAAGATTTTATTCGTGTTTGTGAAGACAAAAGTGAACGTTCCTTTTAAAATGGTCGAAGAAAACTATTGCCTAGCAAAACCAAAATCTCAAATACTGAGCTCTATCTCATCAGTACAGAATTTGGTTCGATACTGCTTGCTCTTTTCTCAGTAAAAACCAAGAAGTCTTCTAGAGTTGGCATTTTGCTTAACTGCACTCTTGAAGAAATTGCGTGAGTAGCAAAAGTGCGAATAGAAAACTTGCTGCCTGAAAAGTTTAACTATTCTGTAGTCTGCTATTTATTAAAAATTTGTCGTAGAAAAAGTATTGTATGCAACGGTGTATAACTAGTCTAAAAACGCTCGTGGCGTCTTTAATTGCGATGCTCGCCAAGGCTCGCATCGCAACCCACGCCACTCGCCTTTTAAGACCCTTCTTATACAACAGTTGCATAAAATACTATATCGGAATTTAGAGTGCCCATGATTCTGAACAGTAAAAACCAAAAACCTCTCGCAAGTCGCACATTTGAGTGAAAACGCCCCGGTATTACCGAATACCCTGGTTACAATAGCTCTAGACCACATTACTCAGTTAAAGCTAAGGCATGTCGAGTTGCACGCGCGATGCGGCCGGCGCGCCTTCGCCGGCCGCATCGCCTTCCTCCACACATCGCATCTTGCCCAGGAGCCGATCGTTCTCCTCTTTCAACGCTACTATTGTTTCTTCTCTTTCCTGTGAAAATGAGCAAAAAATTATAGCAGTCTTGTAGAATTTATGCCTTTTCACCGCCAAAGACGGAAATTCACGTCATCGGAAAATCGTGCCATTCTTGCCCCTGACGCTAGAGCCATAAAATAAAGATAATTCACCATCCTCCTAGCGTTTATTCCCGGTTGTGCCCCTAAAGGAGCCCGGGGTCCGCTTTGACACCGAATCCCAAGATTTGGCATAGGCACTAGTTTTACGAAAGCGACTGCCATCTGACCTTCCTTCCAAACCAGAAGACCTTGGGATTAGACCGGTTTCCTCACGATGTTTTCCTTCACCGAAAAGCTACCGGTAATTCCGTACATAAGTTCCGAAAAACTCATTGGTACGAGCCGGGATTCGAACCCACGACCGCCGCTTGACAGCCGCATGCCTGAACCACTAGTCTACCGTAGCTCACTAGGCTACCGTAGCTCTAAATAAAGATAATAGGGAACATTACGCAAAGCTCTGCGTAGGGGGCGACACTAACACAACCCGTAAACAAACCCGGTGCCGGTTAATGTACGGCCCAATAATTGGCATCCTCTATATCTATGTCTCTTTTTAACTTATACAAAAAGAGAGAGATAACGATAGATGGACGCGTATTATCGGGCCGTACATTAACCGGCACCAACAAACCGCCATGACGTACAATGTCATATTTATTTACCTAACAAACAATAACGAATAATTGATGAAAACGCGTTAAACTACAATCGTTTTATTATCATTCGTGTGTAAAATACCTGTACTGTGATATTAAAATGGCATCCTATAGCCATTTAAAGGTGGATGAGGGTTTTTTTTTGCTTTACGACGTATTGCCGCTTCCCATAGTTTTCATATCATCGTTTCCTTCGGAAATGAATGATTCCCTTCATTCTTGCATCCAATTACGCGGCACTGATGCATTTTATTCATTGAAATATTTTCTTCACTATTTGATCCAGAGCTTTGAAGGACTTGTCAAAGTTGTCAAAAAAACTGTTTACTAATTGTGTTAGTGCTGCACTCTGGCGGCAGAACATTGCAGTAATGTTCCCTATTGTCAAACATTATAAAAGAGTTCTAGAAGTGGTTTTTGGACGGTCGTCATTTGACGTCGGTGGCGTCCGTGGCACGTCATCTGGCGGTAAATAGGTTAAGTGTCCGCGCACTATCCCACAGCCCTATTTCACATCTCTGTCCATCAGTAAATTTCACCTCTACCCTCCAATTCTCGACTACGAGCTCCATTTTGACTCGCGAAGTGATACACCGTGCCCTATTTGAATTCAACATCACATAGTCATTCTCACCTAAATATTATTTAAACACGAGCGACAGTCGCGTGCTTATATTACTGCAAAATGTCGCTGTACGTAACTGCTCTTATGTCAGCATCATCCTCCTAGCGTTAATTCCCGGTTGTGCCCTAAAGGAGCCCGGTATCCGCTTTGACACCTAATCCCATTGCGACTGCCATCTGCCCTTCCAACCCAGAGGGAAAACTCTTTATTGGCATTAAGACCGGCTTCCTCACGATGTTTTCCATCACCGAAAAGCCACTCTTAAATATTAAATTGTATTTCGTACGTAACTTTTTGAAAAAACCCAGTAGTACGGTCGCCATCACATACATAGGTACACTACAGGTGTTCAAAAAAATCGGCACATGCACCCTAATGCCTTGAAAATACAGGTGTGTTCCGATGTATGTGAGCTGCTTGTTTGCTCCGATGCATGGCCTCTGATACATGGCGACTGTACGAGCCTGGATTTGAACCATCCTCCAGTTTGGAAGTCGCGTGACTTACCCGCTCGGCTACGTCTACAGTGGCTCAACAGTGGTGTAACTTCTCTCATGCCTGTGCGTTAATATTATACCTACTTATTTTTTTTGATAACTAAGTAATATTTTTCTCGTAATATATTATACCGACCTCAATCTTCTGCTTGAATTTATCATCCAGTTTCTCCCTGTCTTCCGTGACGTGCTTCAGCTTGGCTCGCGCGATGGCCGGCGGGATGTACCGCGCCGACAGTCCCAGGATCGACTCCATTTGGAAGCAACGCGACCGCGTCGATTTCAGCTCTGTCCGCAGGTTGTTGATCTCGGACAGTAGGGTGCAGTTCTCCTGTGGATATGACAGTGTCATTGTTATAAGGATGAAATATATCCTTTTATAATAACGTAGGTATGGCCTACCATCCTTTTATAGTAGGTATGGCCTACTATCCTCTTTATTTAACCGAAATCGTTAATTAAAGAAAATTAGAATGTCTCCACCATTAAATTAGAACTACCGATACCCGCAAATCATTTGCGCTTTCTTCTTTTTCCAGCATTCTCCTGATTGTACCCTAAAGGGAGACCGCGTTCCGCTTTAGCATCTAATCCCAAATTTGGCGTCGGCACTAGTTTTACGAACGAGATAAACGATTGCCATCTGACCTTCCAACACAGAGGGAAAACTAGACCTTGTTGGGTTTAGACCGGTTTCGTCACCATGTTTTGATGTTTTCGTGGTATTTCGTACAGACGTTTTTTTAAACCCAGTGGTACAACAGCTGTACAGCTGGGATTTGAACCCACGACCTTCAGATTGAAAGTCGCGTGCCTTATCGCTCGGCTACGAGGTTCAAATCATTCGCGCATAATGGTAGTAGAATAAATCCTTACGTCCATAATCCTGTTGATGTCGTTCTTGGAGCCTTGACCAGCTGCTGCTTGTAGCCGGCTACCTGCTTCTCCAGGTGATTCCTCTAGACCCTCTGCCGGTTGAACTCGCGAATAGCTTCGTTCTCAGCCACGCGACTCCTTACGAAATCTATGTTGTCCTATTTCTGGAATAAAGTCTGGAGGGTTTATTTAAATATAAATAAATCCTCACGTCCATAATCCTGTTGATGTCGTTCTTGGAGCCCCCTTGCGCCTTGGACAGCTGCTGCTTGTAGCCGGCCACCTGCTTCTCCAGGTGATCCCTCTGCCGGTTGAACTCGCGAATAGCTTCGTTCTCCGCCACGCGACTCCGGACGAAGTCTATGTCCTCTACGTACTTGTGGAATAGGGTCTGGAAAATATAAGATTATTATATTAACTATAGAAATTAGCTAAACAATCTCTTATTACCCTGTAATAAATCATTTTGATTTGCGTATAGATCATTTTGACCTGTTTGTACACATCCTACTTCTGCTGCTGACTGGCATTGAAAGGTCAAGAAACTCACTTTTACATTTATCTTCAGTTTATTCGGGTCTTGGAAATTGGCTGTCATGTTATGGAGGTCAATTTTAATTTTCTTCAACGTATTTTTCAGTGTCAGATTCATTTCGGCCTCATTCGTGAAATCTTTCTTTGCCGAAGCTAACTGTTCATTCAGCCGAGATATCTTGAGTTCTAAAAGTCAACACATTGCAACACTAAGATCCGTCATTTATACATATTATAGGTACAGTCGCCATCACATACATAGGTACACTATAGGTGTTCAAAAATATAGGCACATGCACCCTAACGCCTTGAAAATAGAGGTGTGTTCCGATGTTTGTGACGTGCTTGTTTGCTCCGATGTATGTGATGGCGACTGTACTAAAAGTAAATTTACTTAGTTGTTCTACCTACTTTGAAATAGATTTAAGGGAAAATGGTTAATATGTGTCGCATGCTCATATCCGTTGAGATGCCTGATTAAATGCTGGATTTATAAATCTCAAATAAAAGGAAAATTTTAAAAATTTAATTCGCTGAGCCGGATTTGAACCGATGACCACAGGCTACGCGGCATATCGCTCTCAACCAACTGAGTTATCGGAACAATCCTTCACGGTCACCAAATTTTTCAATCATCCATCGATGCTGGATTTATTTCCTGTTTGGCGTCGTAAGGCCTACCCTTCATGAAGAATACTTCTACCTATTGGAAGACCCACATGAAAGCCTTTGCGGGCACATTTTAAATCTTCGAACAAATTTTTCAATGTTAAGTAGAACTAGGTATAGGTATTGAAAAGTTCTTCGTGTGCCTTTGTACAGCATTACTCAATTTAAATATACTTGAACTTTGGTCCTATATTGATGACTAGGCCTGACGAGGACAAAGCAGTGTTCCCATCAAGGGCAAGTGAATATAAAATGTAGATACTTACTTATAGTAACTACTGCGGAACTAAAAATAATGGTTCTTGTGACTAAAATTAAATATGAAGCAACGCACATCGTGGCAGATGATAAAATATATCTAATACGCAAGACTATTATGACTAAGGTGCAATAGTTAATAAACTTGTGTGAATCTAACGTGATGCCAATACCTACATGACGCAATTCGTAACAAGTGAAAAAAATTACAACTGAGTAGGGCATGTTTACAAATAGAGTTTTACCCCGGAACGTTCTTTTCTTAAGCAGAGCCTCTAGCGACACTTCCAGTTCGAGAATACGCACTTTTTTCTCTTTGATTGTACGATCTAACGGCTCGATCTGTTGTAAAGCAAGTAAGTTAATTAGCAGCTGTAACTTTTTTCATTGTTCGAGGTCTGCTCTCTATTCGACTATAAAATCATCAACACTAATACGCCATCATACCAAGTTCATGTTTAATATTTAATAGCTTGAGCTCTTCATTTTCCATATCATCTATTTGTGTTTTCAACTCGGCGACTTCCCTTTCTTTAGGTTCAATCTATTTTTAAAACACCAGTTATCTTGGCTTCCATAAATAAATGTATATATATATATATATTAGACCAGTAAAATTAAGCATCAATCTAATACAAACCTGATTTTTCAATTCGGTTATCTTGAAATTCAAAACAAACTTGTACTTCTCCAATTCCTGCTTTTTACGTTTCAGTTCGTATATTCGTTTCTCTTTGTCCTGTATTGTTCCATCTCTCTCTTGTATCTCCTTTTTCAAATCCGTTACATCGCGTTCTAAGTTTGATATTACCTTTTGAAACTGTATATGTTCCACTGTTGAAGATAATTTTGTGTTAGTATACAACATTGGCAGGTATGTAATGTATTATACTTGTGACAACTGGACAATAACTTTTTAATTGCGCCACTTGAACTTTAAACTCTTCGATTTCCTTGCTGGCAGCAATCATTTTCTTCTTCATAAGACCTGTCTCTCCCTTAAGTCTGACATTTGCATCTTTTTCTTCTTTAAGTTGCACTTCGTAAGCAGTCCTAATTTCTATTATTTCACGATCTGCATCCTCCTCGATGGACGATTTTATTGTTTCATGTTCACGTTTCTCCAAATCGGCTTGTTCTTGTAGCTAAAAATTATAAGATTAGGTAGGTACCTACTTAATAAAATAGATCATTGAACTTTGTTTTAGTTAATAATTAAACGGTTAAACTCACGTATTAAATGTCACATGTTTCGAACTCTTCGGTAGTTCTTCTTCAGAATGAATGTGATTTTTAATCGTGATGTTGGCTGGATGTTACCGCCAGCATGGAAACCTATTATTTCTGACTTGAAGTGGACAGTGTGTTATGACAATCCCGTGGACACAGTGAATTCAGTTTGCGTATCGTCTCTCGAAGGAGACGATCTCCTGCCGCAGCCTCAAACAACAACTCCAGCGCAAGACAGCCCCCCCCCCCGCTCTGTCGGCGCGTGCGTCACGGGCCGCGCGGCGCTCGGAGCGGGCGCGGGCAGTTATTCAAGCGATATTACCACGAAAACGCTCATCCTGAAGAAGAACTCCCGAAGAGTTCGAAACATGCCGCCCGTACTGCCATTTAATACGCGAGTTTAACCGTTTAATTTTTAGTATTATTTCAACATGTCTCACAAAAGTTTAAATTCGATTTTTTTTATTTGGTGTGTTTTGTTTATAAAAAAGAATTAAAAAAACAGCCTATTACTCGTCCCACTGCTGGCACAGGCCCATCATGGATAACAGGGAACGGGAAGAGGGCGGTGTTTTGTTAAATCAGAATTATTATTTGAATTTACATAAATAAAAATGTAATGAAAACCTCTAGGTAGATAAGCTCTTTTTCTTCTAACTTAGCCTCGAACATGTTGTTCATCTCCCTCAGTGCTTGGCGTTTGCTCTCGGCGAGGTCTTCAAGACGTTGCTCGTATTCTTTACGCATTCTCGCTGTCTTATCTTCCAAACTCTAACAAATAATATTAAATGTTAAATAGTATTTTTCACCATCGTGTTATAATAGAGAGCTTTTTAGTCGAGTACCGTGTTTAGGCCACGAAGCTTGCTGAGTGGCCTAAGTAAGGTACGAGATTAAAAAGCTTGATTATAACACTATTGTGAACAATACTTTTTGTACGAGTTCATTAAAATTAATTTTCTACGAGTCAACTGAACTAATTAAACAAACTCGATACTGTTGAAACGAAGTGCAGCTCATCGCTCGTACGCTTGTTGATATCTTAAAAGACATCAACGAGCGTACGACATCAAAGCGATTCTATTGGTCCAATTCATTACAGTTCAGTAAAGCAGCCACATGATTGGTCGAATTTATTTTAGTTGTCTGGAGCGTATCGAAAAGTAGTTATTTCGATTGTTTCGACAGTAACATGGACTACAACTATGAAAAGAGTGACGTTGCAGTATTCTCTTTGAAATCTTAATACACATATTTTAATCGTCGAGTACAAAAAGAAGTGTTTTGTTAATCTCAGTATGACATTTATTAATACATTGATTTGGTATACTTACCTGATATCTATCGTATTCACCGATAAGCCTAATATTGAAATCCGCTTCCAAGGCTTGAAGGGTTCTTTCGTGTCCCGAGCGCAGTTTTGCAATATCTTGTTGAATCATCCCAATTTCGTGGGTGTGCTCATTTTCCATTGTCTGTCGAAGTTACGATCACAAGTTCAGTTAACATGATTGTTATCTATTTTAATTAAATCATTATAAAACGAATGACAACGTATGTTAATGATTAATAATCCCTAATTAAGTACCTCGTTCTTTTCCTTCAGTTCCTCGATGGCCGCGCAGTAGCCCTCATGTACTTCTTTCAATTTTTCTGCTTGCGTCGCTTCGGCTTGCCGAAGTTGGTACGCGTGTTCTGTTTCTAATTCGCTCATTCTTGTACTAAGTAGCTACAATAGACACAGGAAAACATATATCGGTGTTTGTAATCAGACGCGGATTCCATGTCGTATTTCTAATGACACAGCACAGCTCAGTATCCGCACTCCTATTCCATAGAATGTCCTTCAGGTCGCTTACTGAACAAGTCTACCTACACCAATTTATCCCATAACACACCCAATCACAGTAGTGAGGACTGGAACTTCTTTCCTACCCTTCTTTACCACCATCAAGTCTTCTCATCAAATAACCTAGCGAGGTCAGTAACAATGATACTATGATCTTCCACTGCTTAACTAGTTGACAATTTTACTTACATTAATGCTATTCATTTTCTCCTTCAAATCCTTCTTGCTAATCAATATCTCCTTAGAGTAAGCGAAATCTTTATCCAAAGCGATAGCTCTTCCTTCACCATTCGTTAATCGCCATATACAAATGGAGGCATCTTCGGCCACCGACACGAGCGTCTGATCGTCGTAAGCGAGCGCTATACAAGTTACTTTCTTGTTATGCATATGGAATTCATTGTAAATGGCTTTATCCAATAGTGGCAGATTTACGGATGTCACCCCTCCTTCGCCGCCGGTTATGAAAATCATCATGTCAGAACGTGATAGTATTATAGTGTCGAGAGCGCAGCCAAGCAATGGCAGGTTCCTTCTGATTGTATTAGAACCGATCTCTTTAATTTCTCCGTCACTCCCTACAGCGTAAGTTATTTTTCCGAGACTGGAAAGAAAGACGGGTATCAAACCTATCTACGAGTACATGGTTTTTTGTAGTTAAATACCAAAACGCAGAACTAAAAATACTATTAACAGCACAACCTATTAACAACCTGTTAACAGCACAAGAAGCAAACTGATTTGTCTTTAGAATGACTTCCCCGACTCGCTGGCCTGTAGACATACTCCATTCGTATACGGCGCCCTCGCTGCCACAGGAAACCAGCCACAGGTCATTTGCTGACCAGGCAAGAGAAGTAATCTAATAGAAAATACAGATTAAATTCATAAACGATATGATACGTACAGAGAACAAATACAATGGAAAAATAAAACATCGTCGTAATAATAATAGTCATCAGCATAGCAATAATAGTACCTACATTACTTACCCAGGGTGGTAAAACAAAGAATGTTTCAGATTGCAGGTATATGACGATAAATACCTGCGATCCTCGGCTTTCTTTATTACCGCCCGTAATGAGTACAAAATTTTACGTCTTTCGCTGGCCAGGAAGTGGGTACTTTATGGCCAGGTGTGACGTAAAATAATTTGTTTCGTTGAGAGTTGTGATTAAATCCATGTTTTAGGTTTAAAAAAATTGCCGTTTAGTTCCATCTTACAGTTCCATTATGCCCCTTCAGATTATACACGTTGTTGAACGAAACTGATGAGAACACTTGAATAACTTGACCGTTGACAGCAGCGAAGAGGTGCCCGTTTGTGCTAAACTTGGCGCGTTTGCAGTTCCTTATCGGGAACTCTCTCATCACTTCAAAATCATCGATCAGTACCACCATGAATCGTAGCTTGTCCGAGAATCCAATTACAGCAAAAAGGCCTGCAAAAATAACACATAAAAAAACATAATGTCTAATGTATAGGTAGTAGGTATTATTTCTTCATCAGTCTCGACGCATACCCGTAGGATGTAAAGATACGCATGAAATTTCTTCCTGGTATAACTTAATCATTTCAATATCGTCCGTTAAGTAGTTCCAAATTCGAATGCTCTTGTCTTGTTCTCCTGCAGTCATAAAGATGGGCTTCCATGCGCACATGGACAGAGAATTGATAGGCCCGTAGTGCATAGCAGGGCCGAGTTCAGTGAATGCAATCTCGGGGTTCTAGAAAAAAGTTAAGGTGGTTCGATTGCCATACAAAACGTTATTTGACATTTGCAGGCTAACGGCGTGATATTTTAAGAAACTTATGTAACAAACTTTCATAAATTGGCTTCCCATTTGCGCCAAATTCCCCCTTTCCTAGAATAAACTTTAATAAACTAGATTAATTTGAGAAATTGGTTTGGGACGTGATATTTTGGGAAAACCATTTTTCTCAAATTAATCTAGTTTAAACAAGTTTATTCTAGGAAAGGGGGAATTTGACGCAAATGGGAAGCCAATTGATGAAAGTTTGTTACATAAGTTTCATAAAATATCACGCCGTTAGCCTGCGAATGTCAAATAACGTTTTGTATGGCAATCGAACCACCTTAAATAGCTTCTTTTATTAGAATAATTGAGCTCCGAAACTTAGTTAGACCAGAATAAAAGTTTAAAAAACATTATGCTGAATCCTGAATGCGAAAAACTAACTGAAAAAAAAACGTTTATCATACAAAATTAAGCCATAAAGCTTAATTTCGAAAAAAAGCCTCCAAAAACTGTCTCCCTTATTTCATAAAAAAAACCGGCTAAGTGCGAGTCGGACTCGCGCACGAAGCGTTCCGTACCATTATCAATAAAAATATTTATTTTATTTTGTTTTTAGTATTTGTTGTTATAGCGGCAACAGAAATACATCATCTGTGAAAATTTCGACTAGATTCCTATCACGGTATCAGTGAAATACAGTCTGGTGACAGACAAACGGACGGACGGACAGCGGAGTCTTAGTAATAGGGTCCCGTTTTACTCTTTGAGTACGGAACCCTAAAAATAACAAACCTCTGTTAGCTAAAATGTGTTTTGACCTCATCTCACAAACAAAAGTCAAAGTGACAGATAGAGTAGAGACAAACGAATTTTAAATCAATGTGCGTTTATAAACAAGGCCTTTAGAATTCTTCATACCTACAGTTCACTTACCTGCAACATGTGCTGACCAAATAACTTGACATAATAGAGTTGTTTTCGATGAGTCGTTATGAGTAACGTTTCTTGATTAGGATCTATAGCAATATGCTGTACGGCATCGAGAGTAGACCATATGGGATAATCCCGAGTATGCCTGGACCGAAATGAATAACGGCACACATTAATAATTTCGGTAGAAACAAACTACTTACACACGAATTACTATATTGTAGGTTGTTATAACGTACTTGTAACATTTCCTTGAAATCCTAAAAACATTTCGTTTCCTCCAGTGATGTGGATCTTCTTTTTCGAACATGTGTACGTATCCTTGCCCACAGCCGAAGACGAAACCTGTTAATTAAAATTACCTACTTGTCTACTATTATTCATATCCGAATTAGCGTAGAGGTCAGGAAAAATCTTGCCCCGAGACTTTGGGGCAACATTTAAAAAACAACCATTACACCAATACAACCATCCACATAGGAATTTAAGTCTGCGGTGATTACCTACGACTGGATAGGATTGCTCTACACTACATAATGGTTTCGGGAGGATCATCATCATATCAACCGACAGACGCCCACTGCTGGACATAGGCCTCCCCCAAAGAGTGCCAAAGTGACCGGTCCTGCGCCACCCGCATCCAGCGGTCTCCCGCGACCTTTACCAGGTCATCAGTCCACCTTGTGGGGGGCCTACCCACGCTTCGCCTTCCGGTACGTGGTCGCCACCTTTCCGCCCTAACGGCCATCGGTTCTACGTGCATCGGGAGGATAAAGACTCGTAATTGACCTTTAGGAAAATTTATAAAATTCGTGACTGGGTAAATCTCTCCGTCGGCCGACACCGCGTCTTCACTCTCTGCTTTACTCTGGTTGTCTTTGGTTGATGTACTCGACTTATCACCGCCTTCATCGGCTGCCCTGAAAATTATAATACAAATTTCAAACATCCTTTTTATATCTTTCGTTTTCTACGAGCATTTGACAGAAAAATATAGGTAATCAAAAATATCTGACATGAGTCCCCAGGCTCGACACAAGTCGGCTCCCCACACAAACATATGTTTGGTTCTCATTTTAATACGGTACCCAAAGGTCTTTTAAATGTCATCCCCCTCTTCAATGGAATGTATGTCATTCTAAATGGGAACAGAGATGCATTTGCTTAGTTCCGTTCGATTTTAAAACAAGCTCTATTCTATAGTTGACTCAATTTCTAGTGCCAATTTTTCTTATAATTATGATGGGCGGCTAGAGATTATACAGGGTGTTTGGTCCATCGTTTGCCAAATTTAAAAAAAAAAATTCAAAGGGTCCCCCCTTAGAATTTCACATTTTTTTTTAAATATAAAAAAAACCCGTGGCCATAATTTTTTTTGAATGCTGGAAGTGTTAGAAAATGACCCAAACTACCTGACGTTTTAATTTGGCAAACGATGGACCAAACAACCTGTATATAATCTTTATTGCTTACTTTCTTAACCTAGATACATGTAGGACTCTTTGTAGTAGTAGTGGTAATTATACAGTAGGTTGTTGTGAAAGATTAACAGTGGTACCAGAGTATGAACCTCTGACTTTCAAAATAGGACTGGCCTGTGACTTGAAAGCCAGTGATTCGCTTCGGGTTTACATGTTTATATTTAAGACGCAGGTGATTTAATTTAAAACATCTTATTATGCCACTATGAGTTGTAAATAAAAAGATTTTTATTTATTTCCGAAACGCCGCAAGGCGCCTTTGGCCTATGCACATGCACACCGTATGTTTAAGAGCAACGCAACGTCGACATTTACACATGATTCGATGTTGCCCTAATAACACTTTACAGAAACATTTACATTTGGATTGCTATCCGATGGAACTGGATAATCAAATTTACTTGTAAAAGACAATTCACGGAAACTTTCTCTTGCATGCAAATCAGAGTTTATTTGGCACACCCGGTGACGTATTCAGATTATTTGAAGCTGCTAAGAGTTCTAATTAATTGGCTAGTCTCTTAAAGTGGGCCGTGCGTAGTACCCAAACATGCTTACCTATTAACTGGTGTTAATGTTACATTGACCTAGCATCAATAACGTTGAAGGTTGGCATCGCGCCCCGTTAACGCGTTCGAACGAATCGTATGTAGTAGATGCCTAGATACTAGTAATATTATTCTATTCACTCGACTAAAGAACTACTACCTACCCTACCAGTCTAGCCATAAATAGGTACGACTTTTTTAAACGAAAACTTTTTTTTTTACTTTATACCTGCAGTCCTGCAGTGATCCTTTTGTAGGTAGAAAATGTTAGCCAACCGGGAATCTAGAATAGCTAAGCTACTTACCTGATTAGTGGTTACCTAATTCAAAGCTGAAACCAGGGTGAGGGCTAGATCTGAGGTTAAGTTAATTAATTCACAGCTAAGCTACGCTCGTAGCGCTACGCCGTAGTCCGTAGCAGCTTATTGTCCATATGTAGCGAAAATTGCACACTGAAAAAAATGGTTTGTTGGATTTACCAAATTAGCTAAGGTTGGCTGAATTACATGGAAACTAAGATAAATATAACAAAACCTCGCTATTGGACTTACAAAACTAAAAAGGTTGAAGTCGCTACCAGACTTCTGGTGTAAATCAACAAAGAGTATTTTACATTTTACAAAACAAATCTCAACAATTTGGTTTGGTTGATTATATCATAAAAATATAATAAATATAACAAGGCCTCGCGGTTGAACTTACAAAACTAAAAAGGTTGACGTCAAAATATAGTCCTTACCAGAGTTCATGGTGTATATTAACAAAGAATCTTGTACATTTTACCAAACAAATCTCTACAATTGGGTTTGGTAGATTTTATTATAAAAATATGATAAATATAACAAGACATCGCGGTTGAACTTACAAAACGAAAAAAGTTTGAGGCCAAAATATAGTCCCTACCAAAGTTCATGGTGTATATTAATAAAGAATATTGTAAGTTTTACCAAACAAATCTCTACGAGTCGGTTTGGTAGATTTTATAAATAAAATATGATAAATATAACAAGACGTCGCGGTTGAACTTACAAAACTAAAAAAGGTTGAGGTCAAAATATAGTCACTACCAGAGTTCATTGTGTTAATTAACAAAGAATATTGTACATTTTAACAAACAAATCCCTACAAATCAGTTTGGTAGATTTTATAAATAAAATATGATAAATATAACAAGACGTCGCGGTTGAACTTACAAAACTAAAAAAGGTTGAGTTCAAAATATAGTCACTACCAGAGTTCATTGAGTTAATAAGCAAAGAATATTGTACATTTTACCAAACAAATCCCTACAAATCGGTTTGGTAGATTTTATAAATAAAAATATAATAAATGTAACAAGACATCGCGGTTGAACCTACAAAACTAAAAAAGGTAAAGGCCAAAATATAGTCCGTACCAGAGTTCATGGTGTATTTTAATAAAGAATATTGTAAGTTTTACCAAACAAATCTCTACAATTTGGTTTGGTTGATTTTATCATAAAAGTATGTTAACTATAACAAGACCTCGCGGTTAAACAAAACTAAAAAGGTTGACCTCAAAATATAGTCCCTACCAGAGTTCATGCTGTTAATTAACAAGAATATTGTACATTTTACCAAACAAACCTCTACAATTCGGTTTGGTTAATTTTATATTGTAAATATGATAAATATAACAAGATTTCGCAGTTGAACTTACAAAACTAAAATGGTTGACCTCGAAATATAGTTCCTACCAGAGTTAATGCTGTTAATTAACAAAGAATATTGTACATTTTACCAAACAAATCTCTACAATTTGATTTGGTTTATTTTATAATTAAAATATGATAACTATAAAAAGACCTCGCGGTTGAAATTACAAAACTAAAATGGTTAACGTCAAATTATAGTCCCTACCAGAGTTCATGGTGTAAATTAACATTTTTACCAAACAAATGTCAAGAATTTGGTTCGGTTGATTTTATGATAAACATATGATTAATATAACATGGCCCTGTGGTTGAACTTACAAAACTGAAAAGGTTGAGGTCAAAATATAGTCCCTACCCAGAGTTCCTGGTGTTAATTAACGAAAAAAAATGAACATTTTACCAAACACGTCTCAACAATTTGGTTAGGATCTATCAAAAAGCTGGCCAAGTGCAAGTCGGACTTGCGCACGAAGGGTTCCGTACCATTATCTATAAACATATGTATTTTATTCTGTTTTTAGTATTTGTTGTTATAGCGAAAACAATCATTAGTAATAATATTAATATTAAAGACAGACGGACAGCGGAGTCTTAGTAATAGGGCCCCGTTTTACACTTTGAGTACGGAACCTTAAAAACGAGTCATTTAGGGATTACGCGGTATTTTCGATTTTCGGTAAAGTGACGTTCGACGCTCGAGATCACAAACTTGTATTATTCATTGCGCCAACTTCATAAACAAGTCTGCAAAAATCAGAACTACCAACCCCGCCAACTACCCCGTAGTTTCAGGCGACATAGTTACTTATTAAGAAAAGTCGGATCATTTTTAATTACCGCGATGAGTACGAAGAAGGCAAAGCCCATGGTTGTAGGTATATGTTTCAGTTTAAGTTCTAGTGACATTGTTACAAGGTTTATTATTCCAGTTTAACAGGGTTTTACAAAATAAATATCACGGAACAATATACTTAACACAAATATAATGCGGATTTCAGTAGCGTTGATATCTTTAGATATTCAAATGCATCTTTTAAAATGCAAGTAATTAATAGTGTTAAGAATAAGCAGCATAAATAGTATTAGAAATAGGTAACTCACCTCTTATCATCTTTAAAAGTGTTGTAGTATTATACTTAAGTTACTAAATCTATTTGATTCACTCTAAATATGGGATTTATACAATAATATTGTCATTAGGATAAACTATAGCAATATATTCTCATTTGCGGTAACCTATATAGATTTACATGCTTGGTTATGCTTTCATCTTCAAAACAAAAAAAAACAATTACTCACACTTAATTAAAAAAAAAAATCATCTCTCTTTCACAAATGTTGTGATAGTCCGTTCAATTATTTACATATCAAGTTATCTAGGTAAACCTGTAATTGGCCATACTACTGTGTATTATAGTATAAGTTACGTACTTTGTATCGCTGTTGGTTTTCTGAATAAATAATAATAATAACTAATGCACTTGCTAGTTAGAGCAACAAAGAGAGAGATAAACGAACTTAGTTTGTTTTCGTTTCGCGGTAGCTCCTCAGACTACACTACGCTAAATGGAATAAGTAGGTACCTATTAGGTTTATTATGTAAATACGTAAATATGAAGTAAATCGAGTTTTCTTTCGATTTAAATTATATACATGTATATAAAATATACTCTTGGTTTTATTAGTATATAGGTATAATAGTTAATGTAGTTAGCACAATTATTAGAATTACGTACGACTTAGTTTTGCTTCAATCATTATTAAAACGACATTATTTAAGTATCATAACCCATAAGGCATAGGTAACTGTATGCAGTTGTATGTAACATTTATTTAACCTAAACCTATTTTCAAATTAGTAATTAATTAATTATTAACTCTGTACTTATTATGATGTTTATAATCACACAGACAAACTGTTCCGACAGTTTTGCGAGACCATGTTAGTTATAATGTGTATATACTCTGTGTATTAAATAAAATTAAATAATAATCTAGGCCGCCTTTCACGTTGTATGTAGGTACCTACCTAGCTAGACTATACCCAAATTAATAATTTGCAGAGCCATACCACAGATTGCCATACCTATTCCGAGACAAAAAAAGTAAAGTTGCGTAGGTACTTACTTAATGATTATCTATGTAGTAATTAGGTTTTAACGACGTTAAAGTTTTCATATTCATATTCATTTATTGCGATCATGTTCATTGCTTTCGTGGCTTTTCCTTAATACGAGTAAGTAATATCCTTCCTTATCCTTACTAATAGTATGAATGTGAAAGTGTGTTAATTGGTTGGTCCTTCCTTGGTGTTTGTTTGGACGTCTTCATAAATAAGCAAAATACTTACGTTTGTCACGCGGGCCAAGCCGCTGACAAAACTAGTAAGTTGATACTACATGGTGTACCCATGTAGGTACAGTCAGCAGCAGAAGTAGCAACACAAAATAACACGCTCGAAATTATCTAGAAAGTCCGTATCCTCTTGACATTAGAGCCATGTGTAGGCTACTTTTGCTGCTGGATGTACCTTTAACTTTATCATCGATTAATTGACGTCTTAAAATATACAATTGGTAAATTATCTAAATACCTAATCATTACATAGTATACAACAAATTCGCTTACGTTTTTTTCAATAGATAGAGTGATTCAAGAGGAAGGTTTATATGTATAATTCATGCATGTATTTTACATATAAATCCGTGCGAAGCCGGGGTGGGTCACTAGTTATAAGTATATAATCAAGTAAGAAATCGTTTTGTCTTTACTTGTTAGTCGTAGGAATGAGATTCTATTGCTTTGTTATTTTGCAACCTTTCACGCCACACAAAATAGTATTAAGTACTTACCTAGTCTATTTTTTCCAACAACATTAACACGAAACATTTGGCGTTTAGTAGGTACATAGGTAACTATCTACTCGTACCTTTTGAGAAAGCGCTGCAGTCACTACCAGACCTATACCTTGTTAAAATTACCAAAGAGTTTGGTAATTTTAACTAGGTAAAAGTCTGGTACATTTTACAAAACAATACCGCTGCATGCATAGTTCCATCCTACTCAATTTATAAACATAAGAGTGAGATGTGACTATTCCCCTCCCCGACTGCCCTGCGGAGGTGCGCCCCTTCCCCCGGCTACAGCATCTTGCGATGCGCGCGCGGCGGGGCAGGCTTCATTGCGTTGAGGTAGTTCATTGTATATAGTCACTTTGTTTTGTTTGCGTTTTTTTCATTTGCATTGCATTTCATTTCGGCTGGTGCGTGGTGGATTTAGTTTGCAAAGTGTAACCAACTATGGATAGTGATCTCGACGATGACTTAAGTGTGGGGGTGACTGAATATTTGAAGGAATGGGGATTATCTCAATCTACCATAACAAGTTTTGAAGGTAAGCATTAGAACGATATTACACTAAAAGTGCTAAATTTGCAACACTGATACCTTACTAATTAATTATGAATAAGAATTATATTGTATGTGAATAACGTACTTATTCCATTGTTAGTTCTTTTTTGTCTGAAACACAGGGTAACCTATAGTTGACACCGTATATGGATTCCCCACCCATACCTCCTTATTATTAATGATAAAAAATAATAATTTTGTGATTATAGTTTAATATGAATAGGAAGCTTAACTCAGGCTTAGATATTGACCTAGAAATATTGGTTACGTATTATCTACCTAATTACTTTGATTAATTTACAAAACAAATTTCAGTAAAATTTACCAAATCGGTTTGGTTGGCCATCGTTGCGTTTGTATGTTGTCTGTATGTAACTAACTGAACATTAAATAATGAGTGATGTATTACATATATGTCTTATTTTTTAGAAAATCAGATTTCGTTAAATTTGCTCGACTCCATTCAAGAAATGAACTGAAGGAGCTGATTCCCAGTTTAAAGGAAATAATATTATTCAAGCGGGGGTTGAACAAACTCCAAAACATTATTCATGTAAGTATTCCTGTCTGTTTAACATTTATTATCCATACTACATTTCAATGCGAAAGTGTGTCAGTCTGTCTGTTGCCTCTTAACGCTTAAACCGCTGAACCGATTTAGATGAAATTTGGTATCAAGATAGTTTGAGTCCCGGGGAAGGACATCGAATAGTTTAAGTCGGTGAAATAGGTGGTATATAAACGAGTTCCACGCGGACGGAGTCGCGGGCAGAAGCTAGCAAAGAAAAATATAAAAAATCCGAAATTAATAAGAGAAAATAATAAGAGCCCGTTCACGCGCTCACTAGGGTCACTGGTAAATTATTGAAATTATTTAAATTTAACGATACATATTTAAAAAAGTAGGCCGCTGATAAAATCAAAAGAAAAACGGCCATCATAATTTTGGACGCATAGATTGACGAATCCAGCAACGTAAAAACTAGTACATCAAACTTATTCATAAATTTAAATAATCTCAAATATTTACCAGTGGCGCTAGTCAGTACGTGAACGGGCTCTTTTTAGATGAAATTTGGGATGTAGATATTTAGCTTGAGTCCCGGCAAAGGACGTAGGATACTTTCATCCCGGAAATCAGTCCGCGAGTCTGACTCTTGACCGCTTTTTAATGTATGGTAACACCCCCTGATAAATAATTTACATACTTGAATTTCTTATTATTCAATATTTGTTTTTGGCTGACCAAAGCCTGCATCTCGACAAAACGTGATGGATGAAGAACAAGGCATTTCGCACATTAAGTCAAATACCTAAAATCGTTTTTTTTTCAGATTGAATTGGATTTTGAAACCAAGTTTAAAGGATCAGAGCTCCTACTATTCAAGAAATGGCCCAACTTCTTAGAGAATGCGTTTAATCATTTGAAAACGATTAAAGCTGCTTCTGTCTACATTAAATTGATCGAAGAAAATCCAAGCAAAGGTTGGTTATCATAATATTTATTAAAAAATCACGAATATCACCCCAAAATCGAAACGTCGAGAAAATGGCAATTCGTGGATTCGTATTTACTGACGGATTAAGCTACGCTTCGTCCGTCAAACTCTACCCATCCACGAATTGCTTTTTTCCGGCCTCTGCAATAATGTACGTTTACGTGATTGGTTATCATTATTCTGATGTTTAATTAGTGTTGAATAGGGTGTTGGCACCAAATAAAATAACCAATATTGTATAAACATAATGTTTGATCTAATTAAGTCAACAAATATGCATCATACATAACTAAATATTTATTTTTATTTTCCAGATATAAAATATAATAATAATTGGATATAAAATAGTTCCACCCGTGAGATTACACTACAAAGATACAGATGGTAAAAAAAACCGTTAAGCCAAGCATTCAAGAAGCTATGAACAGTTTCATTCTTCATAAGGATTTAATATAAACTCCAATACAAATTTTCACTTCCCATTTTACTTCCTTAGGGGATGATTTTCAGGATAAAACTATCCTAATCAGTTCTATCGGAAGACCAGCGCTGGCAGCAATGCCAGCATTATGCTGAGATAGAACCGTTTCGTGACAAACGCTGTGTGTTGTTTGTCTCGAATAAATGTTTCTTTCTTTCTTTCTATCTCCTTCCTCGGGACTCCAATTATCTCGATACCTACTTAATTTCATCTCCTTCAGCTCAGCGGGTTAAGCGTGAAGAGGTAACAGACAGACACACTTTCGCATTTTTAATACTAAAAGGTACGAAATTTGAAATAAATTATAGACTGTCATATTCTGATATATACTCGTAAGGTACATAACTGGAAAGTTTCTTAAAAATTCGTCCAGTAGTTTTTGAGATTAATTGAAACCTACATTCATCCATACATCCAAACTTTCGCATTTATAATATTAGTAGGATTAGTATGGATACGGTTAAAAGTAAACAATATATTTTAATTTACAGAACGAAAGCGAAGTCCTCACCCAGCTGGACTATTAGATAAAAGCCCAAATGGCTAATGGACTGCGGTGCCAACCCATCATCATCGATGCCCTAAAGGACTTTTATGTTGCTTATGACGACATCCTTCATAATATCGACTTATTCCTGAAAGCGCTGGACGTATGCTTCAAAACTTTTCACTGCCTGGACGCAGAATATGGTTGGCAACATCTCGCTGCCCCAATATTATAAACTTCAAATTTCAAGTTGATAAAATTGCAACATGGAACCTTATAATATTGGGGCAGCGAATTCTGTTGATTTTATGTCTGGAATCTACACAAAGACGTCAGAATACGGTGCGCTATTTTTGCAAACGATACTCCACTGAGAGCCCAGTCTATAAGACTACTCAGCAAATTTTATCATGACTTGTAACTCAGCCTATAAGATTCACACTTACTACGTATACCGTGAACAGGGTATCTATCTCGTAAACTTAAAGTTAAGATATGTACATCCAAGGAATTTGATTCACGTACGGTCAGCCGCAGAGAAAGAATGTGGGCCGCAACCTGGCAGCCTTTTGACTTTTATTATAAGAAAGGTATTGTACCCTACTGAGTCACTGACATAATTTTAAAATAAGTGATCTACAGTTTATTGTATCGATTCGTAAAATAATTTTTATTACATGTACCAAAATTCGGACTATTTTTCTTTAAACCACCGTATTTATATAACCCTTATAATATTAAATAAGGTTACTGGTAAATCGACGTTATTCCTTTTAACAGTGTTATCTATTTAAAAAAGGCAATTTGTAAATGTTCACTCTCTAGGAACTGCTGATTTTCGGATAGCCTTAATGACCTTTTTAATTGCAAATGAGCTTTACTATATCTCCCTAAAAAGAAATACGTTGGTTACCAATAAGCCTGCATATTTTTGAAGTGTTTGTCTTTAGCTTTTTTTCATCTAAAATATTTTTAGGGTGTGGCTACGAATAATCTTTAATCTACATAGAAAACTACGTAGTTTGAAAATCTAAACTGCAATATAATTTTACTCTCATACCATGACAGCAATATTGCAAGTTTCTAATTTTCAATGATACCACACCCTATTTATACTCAGGAAATCAAAAATGTGTTTGGTGATATCTACCTAAAAAGATGTGTACATTTTACTAGTGTTAGTTTGATAAATTAACCAAACTAACACTATTAAACTGTACACTACTTATTTGGTACGTTTTACTAAACTAAGACCGGTACAATTAGCAGAACAATCACTGATAAAATCTTGGTAGATATTACCAGTAAACATTTGGTAAAAACCACAGTACAAATCTGTTAGATATTACCAAACCAATTTTAGGAAAAAATACGAAACACATGATCGATAATACTTAATTATATTTGATAAAATCTGCGATCCACTTATAGTAGATAATACAATATTATCTTTGATATAAAGCACGATCCAATCTGATAGATGATACTAGACTAACTTTGATGAAAACTGCGTTACATATCTGGTAGATATATCAAACACCTTTAGTAGTAACTAAAATATAAATCTGGTAAATATTACCAAACTAAAGCTGACAAAATACACAGAACGTGATTAGTAAATACTACTTAACTTTGTTTGTTAGAGTTCACCAAATAAATTACATTATACTTACAAGTTAAGTTCAGCTCTTTCAATCAAAATGATTTAATACATTGTACCAATAGAAAGTGCTATATCTACCAAATTGTGTTGTAGATTTTACCAAATTACTTTTGCATTTTCTACTGACTAACTTCGGTATATTGTACCAAAAAATAGTAACAGTAGAACATGCCAAAGGTATTTGGTAAAAAAAGACGAGTATGTTTGGTAAAATGAAAAATATCCGTTTGGTAGATTACACCAAACTACATTGAAAAAAATTATACTTAACTACTTTGGTAAAAAGGTTACTAAAGTACTTTGTTTAAAAATGTACTAAAGTTCTTTGGTGAGAAACGTTACTAAAGTACTTTGGTAAAAAATATACTAAAGTACTTTGATGAGAAATGTTACTAAAGTACTTTGGTAAACAATTTTACTATTTACTACAAAATATAGGTGTAATCTACCAAATAAATTTGGTACAACACCAACTTATTTAGTTTGATAAAATCAACCAAAATTCGTGATAGGACCGAAATCAACCGCTAACTTTGGTAACATTTACACGGAATCTGGTAAATCCAACCTAACATTTTTTTCAGTGCACGTATCGCTCGAACGCATGTGTGTCGTAATTTAATTCTTCTCTTAGGCCTCATTTATGGACGCGATGGCCGACATGCTTTTACGACTATGCTGTCAAAATGAACAGGAGCGTTTTAGCGAAACGACGGTAAATTTGCTTTGAGCTTTTTGTCGAGCCGAGCAATTTTGTTAAGCCCCTGCTATATACGGTCGCCAACACGCGCCTCCAACCGAGCGACCTTGGTTGGCACCGACCGCTGTAGTATGAAATTTAGCTCCAAACAACTGTCTACACGGTCGGTGCGGACCAAGGTCGCCCGGTTGGAGGGGCGTGTTGGCGACCGTCTAGCAGGGGCTTTATGGTTCCTCCGCCGTTCGTCTCCGCCCACGGCACCGTTCGAGGCACCGTTCGTTAATCAGTTCAACAATTTAAAAACGGTGAATGCTCGATGTTCTGTTACGTGTGAACGCTCAAGTCTATCAGCACCAACACGTACCTATATTATGTCTGCTCTATCCGCGGTATGCACCGCGACGCGCAATGCCACGCTTGTCCAAAAATGGGACTTTCACTACGGCCAACAAATACCCATTATTTCTTTCCATACTTACTCAGCCTCGACTTTCTTCAACGACATCTCTATAACATCCAAGGCGTTAAACACGCAGTTCTGCCGCAGCTCCCCGTTCTCCACCATCATGATGATGCCGTTGTCGGTCCCGAACATGATGCGGTCCGGCGTCAGCCACATGCAGCTCGTGATGTTGATCTATACGTAAGGACATTACCGATTTGGCCACGACTTTGGTCTTAAGCGACCTGCGACCAGCGTTTTATCTGTTCATTGCGCGGCCGAGACGCGCAACGCACTGTGGGTAGTTGGGATCACGCGCAATGAACAGATAAAACGCTGGTCGCAGGTCGCTTAAGACCAAAGTCGTGGCCAAGGCGTAAGGGCATTGGAAAATATCGCGTTGAAATGCCTTTCTGACCAAATAGTGTTTTGTAGTGTTGCTATATTATTGCATGCTATGAAGCGTGTGGTGTTGTGCTCCTGGTGGTGAGTAAGGTCGCCAGAGCTCCCTAGGATGCGCTGAGTTGGGAGTGAGGGACCTGCTGTCTCTATCTGCCAACACAGCGAATCCTCAAGTGAATAAAGGGTCGGCAACGCGCTTGTGATTATTCTGGAGTCACAAGTGTCCATAGGCTACGGTACCTGTTTGACATCAGAAAGGGAAATCAACGACATTAGCTGCCTTCACATTAACAAATAATATTCTTAGGTACATGAATAGAAGCGTGCCGGTAACTGCCATATTTTTCGACATGAGCCGTGCATTTGATTTTGTCTGCCATGAAACGCTTTTGGCCAAATGCGAGTTGTATGGTGTAAGAGGTGTAGCCAATGAATGGCTCAAGGCCTATTTGCACGGCAGGACACAATTTGTAGAAGTAACCCAAATTGATCCTGCTGATACCGTGGTTGCTTATAAGTCTTCCACTAAAATTTGCCGACGAGCTATCCATCCATCGTTATACCATGTAGTGATGCTAGATCTTATAATAGTGGCATAAATATGACAATTACTAATATTATAAAATGGTTACGTAGAAATAATTTGAATGTAAATATTGATAAGACTACATTTATACAATTTGTAAATAGAAATGGCAATAAACGCCAACTAAATGTAACCTTTGAAGATCAGACCTTAACAGAATCCTGTAACACGAAATTTTTAGGCATATGGCTTGACGATGCATGTTCTTGGAGGGATCACACTAATAAATTATGCAATAAAATAAACTCCTTTGCATATGCGTTATGGAAACTCGCAAAAGTTAGCTCAAAAGAAACTGCAATACAGGCATATCACGGGTATGTTGGTTCCATTCTGAGATATGCCATCCTTCTTTGGGGTAATTCAAGCCATGCAAAACGAGTGCTAATATCGCAAAAACAATGCATCAGAGCTATTTACAACTTGGATATTCTCACATCCTGCAAGCCGTTATTTAGAGAATTAAAAATATTAATTGTGCCAAGTATGTATGTATATGAAATTTGTGTATTTGTTAAACTTCATCCAGAATTTTTCAATAAAAAAAGTGACGTATGCAAATCTAATACGAGGTACCCAAATCGTCTTGCTGTGCCGCCTATAAAGATTCAATTATACGGCAAGAACGCATTTTTTATGGCAATTGGAATCTATAATAGGTTACATGATGACATTAAACAATTATCATTTAATATATTTAAATCAAGACTAAGACATTTTTTAATACAGGAATCGTTTTATACTGTGAATGAGTATTTTGACTATTATAAAAACTTGAATTTGTATTAAGACTGAACTAATTTAATTTGAATTTTAATTGACATTATATTGATTGTGTAAATCCATTATGATTAATTTCTATTTCGTTAGGTATATTCAAATTTTTGCATGCCAGTTGCTGGTGAAATGTGTGTTTCTCTGTGATATATGTATACCATCTTCTGTACCACGTTTTACGCAAAATAAATTACTTTACTTTACTTACTTACTTTACAGGCCGTAGGCTTGTTTGCCACCGTCGTTGTACAAAAAAAAATACGGAAATAATAGACTGATTTTTATATGATTCTTTGTGTGATTTAACCAAAACATGATTGCTTAAAATTTCCTCGGTAGAAAAAGATCAAACTTGGTTATTTTTTACCTCAGCATAATATATTCAAATAATACATTATTTAATAATCGACACGAACAAGTTTAAATGATAATATTTTACCTCACCTAAAATCTCACTTTATGGAAAAATCTATAAAACGTCCCAAAGTTACGTACTTATCGAAATTTGTCCAAAAAAGCCTTTCCCAAAGAGTATTGCATGTTTTTTTCTCGTGCGTGGAAGACACGTGTATCTTTCACGGAGGCGTGATTTACTAATGGTTGATCTAGACATGCGGACACTGATTCAGCAATGACCTTTGCCCAGTTACGGGAGCTACGTCACGTTGTATCTACATATAGGTACTTCAATGCAAGGTTAAAGTTCAATATTTTGACGTAAGACTCTTGGAGCGTGCTTGAAGACAAATAATTAATTATATACCGACTATGGGTAAATTGAGAGGCTAATATTTCAGTATCCATAGAATAGGGTCCAATAAAGTAGAGTAGGGACTTTAAAATATATGGAAGATGTATTATACTGGCTTGTAGTTGGCAAACCAACTAGGTTGCTCTTAAATTTTGTACAGTCGACGCCAAAAATATGTTTACAGTTTTCGCCTTATTACAATGGAATAAGGTGCAAAAGTGTAAACATATGTTTGGCGTCGACTGTACGAGGATAATTATGGACTTAGTTATTCGTTGTACATAGATCAGCAAGGATATGGATATACGGCCACTTACGTTTTCAGCTTTACACCAGCCCCATTGTCTCCAGACGGTTTCGGAGACATTCATTATACGAAACGTGTATGGGCCGGTGATTACCACTAAAGTTGCATCGGCAGGGTTGCATTGTACCTAAGAAATAAACTTACTTGAATTTACCGTAAATATCTACATGCCACGAACCTGCCTTGGGATCAATGTGACACAAACACTTCATATTTCAATTGATTTTAACACATTCACTGCCATGAATCGCTACGCCCGTAGCCGATCCTGTGGTTTTCCCCATATGTAGCGGAAAGCGGATTCCTGGTAGTGAAAGTGTATGTGTCGCGCGCTCGCTTCCATATGGCCTACCGCCAATGGCATTCAAAGTTTTCCCTCTCTGTCGCACTTACGTACGAACTCGCAAGTCTGACAGAGAGGGAAAAGTTCGAATTCCTTTCGCGGTAGGCCCTCATAAATCATTCGAGGCCAAGCAACGCTACGTGTTGTGCTACGCCGTAGCGCATAGCATAATTTTTCCATTTTGTAGCGGAAATAGCTCGTAGAGGCATATATGTGAATAATTAGCATAGAATATGATAAATACGCGATACAAGTTGATATCAAGTTGGCATTTGGATGAAGCATACTTTAATATCTGATAAAAAAATACACCAGTCTTTTGGAACAAATTATAGTGACAGCCAATACATTAATTTGCAATTGAAGGTTATTATGACTATTTTTATTTAATTTTAAATCTTTGTCATGAAAACTCGATCTACATATATAAGTACAGTAAAATTTTGTAGGCAGGTAGTCGTTGCTCGAATCAAAGTCAATATAAAACTGAAAAACAACTCACACTCGCAACAGTCCCCTGGCCACTCGGGTTTTGTGCTTTTGCATGACTCTCTACCTTTCCCTTATCCCAATTGTAATAGTACAAGTACCAGTCGGGTTCTCCGGTTATAGCTATAAGGTACTTTGAGTCGAAGGAAAACTGTACGCAGGCGAACTCCCGTGCCGTTGAATTTTCGAAGGGAACGGTCAATATTTTGCGGCGTTTGCATGTTGTCAAGTCGTAAATAGTTATGATGGGTTTCTGCCCCTCTTCAGCTATCTCGTTAAGCGCAAGCCATCGCCTGCAAAAGTCCCACAGTGTAATTTATTTACATCTCATCAGCACAGTTTTGCGCCCTCCGGCCGCTATCGCAACTATGGTGAATTACGAAAAAAAAACTCGCAACTAGTTTCGAAATAGTTGTTTGTTATACAAGGGTGCAAAGTTGTATTTTATTTTTAACCGCGAGTGTGGAACTGAAACACGAGCTATAGCGAATGGAATCTGTGATTGAATCTAGAACGAAGCGAGTGGTTCAAAAATAGAATCCTGAGCGTAGCGAGTGTTGCAACACACGAGACGTCAAAATAACTGCATCCGTGTGTTACACAAATCTTTTCACCCACTACCTTAAGCGAGTTTTCCTCGCTTCTACTATATGAGAAAAAAACATAAAAAAAACCGGTCAAGTGCGAGTCAGACTCGCGCACCGAGGGTTCCCATACTTCCATACGTTTAGTATTATGTATTCACATACTTAGTGCGTGTCAGTTTATACTGAACATTAAATTTTCAGTGATGTAACTAAAAATTTATGGTTTTCGCAATGTTTCCTCTATTTGTGCTATAAGACGTTGCTTCGTACCAAATTTCAAGATTCTGTGTTCACGGGAAGTGCCCTGTAGGTTTTGATTCCCTTGCGAGTTTCGAAAATTTGCGGCTTTATGCCGCAAATTACCGCAAATTTTCGAAACCGGCAAATTTTCGGCTGTACCTATCTTTTGATTGCGTTGGCTTAGAAGTTTGATTTTTTCACCGTCCAGTAGACTTGAGTACCTATTTGATATAAATTTCAGCTTGATAACGCGTTCCTGAGAAAAAGGGTCTTGACAGACGTACGGACGGACGGACAACAAAGTGATCCTATAAGGGTTCCGCTTTTTCCTTTCGAGCTGCGGAACCCTAAAAAGAAAAAAAAAATATAAAAAGAATAAAACCCATAAAAAACATTTTAAAAAAGAGAGAAAAAACCATTACAAAAACTGGAAAAAACCGGTAAAAAAACTAAGATAAAGAAAAAAAAAACATTAAAAAAAAACGGTTTATAAAATCCGATGGGCGAAAATTGTCATGTCTGGACTGGCCTTTACATTATCATTATATTTTAAAAAGTAACTAATAACACGGTCGGATTTAAAATATTATTTGCAATCTTGTGGATAAAAAGTTTTGCTATCTGTTTTTAAAGAATAAAAAAGCGGCCAAGTGCGAGTCGGACTCGTACATGAAGGGTTCCGTGAAATAAATTGCGGTTTACGATTTATAACGTATTAAAAAAAACTACTTACTAGATCTCGTTCAAACCAATTTTCGGTAAAAGTTTGCATGGTAATTTAGGTACATCATATATTTTTTTTAGTTTTATCATTCTCTTATTTTAGAAGTTACAGGGGGGGGCACACATTTTACCACTTTGGAAGTGTCTCTCGCGCAAACTATTCAGTTTAGAAAAAAATGATATTAGAAACCTCAATATCATTTTTGAAGACATGGAAGACACGTATGGGTTTGATGAAAATTTTTTTTTGAGTTTCAGTTCTGAGTATGGGGACCCCTAAAACTTAATGTTTTTTTTTCGATTTTTGTGTGAAAATCTTTGCGGTTCACAGAATACATCTACTTACCAAGTTTAAACAGTATAGCTCTTATAGTTTCGGAAAAAAGTGGCTGTGACATACGGACGGACAGACAGACAGACAGACAGACATGACGAATCTATAAGGGTTCCGTTATTTGCCATTTGGCTACGGAACCCTAAAAAGGGCTTTCCGAGCTGTGAGGTGAAATCATATTTACATTCTTCGACGGCAACTATTTCCGTACAAAGAGTAAAAAAATCGACTGGTTGCAAAACACAGTTGGATAGCGGCCGGAGGCGTCATGCGTATTTAAATTTTTATGGCTTACCTGTTAGGAGCTAAGACTAAGGACTTGATAGGTTTGTGCTTATCCTGAAGACGAATGAACTTCTGTTTCTTCTGTAGATGGTTATATATGACTATGACGCCGCCAGCTGGATAGATTATATCCGACTCCGTCACGTAATGCGCATTGTATCTGTCAAATGATTACACTAGTTAAACCCAGTTGTTGTCGGATTGAGTAACAGACTAGTACGAGGTGCGGGTTATAGCTAAATTGGCGTCATTATACCAAAACGCAGAAACCATAACGAATGTTAATCAACGAAAACAAAGCAAATTGCAGCATTTACTTGCTATAAGCGAGCCACTTACTGGATGTCTGTCCGTAGACCGTAGAAAAACCGCGCCGAGAGATTCGGCGGTGGAACTGTCGTTGCCATCTCCGATTAAACGAAACAAAATAAATATTTCCCTAAAATATTACTACGTATAACGAAGAGCAAACATGCAAAACTATCATAAACAACTAGAGATTCAAAGTCGACATTGTCATTTCCCACAAGTCAACGTTGTCATGGATACGGAAACTAGGTCGGCGTTACATGAACATAATTACAACTGCATGAAGTTTCAATCCTTCGAATCAGACAGGTGAGCAATCTAAATGGGTCAGTAAGGGGACATTGCAAAGTTGTATAAATGATAGAGAATTAATCCCTTAGGAATTCCGACGCCAATTATCGGATAAAACAAAACTACATCCAAAGATTTTTAAAAGCGTATTATTTTTGTACAATTGTGGAACATTTTGGTATATCTACTTTGTCTATCTTTCTCTAAGTTGACTAGAGAGTATTTCCGCTGAAAACTGACCGCGATATCGCGTAAAAAAAACAAAAAAGTCGTTGGTAGTGTTGGTACCGAGGGAACCTTTTGGGAGTCTTGTGAGTAGAAAAGGATACGAGTAGCAAACTGCGCATCGCAAGATCCCGTTAGCCATTTAGCGGCTCCACCTGATTGGGGCTCAATGCCGTCTGCAGGAGCGCATCCTCTGCAATTTCCGAGAGCAGTCTTAGCTTCCGTCAGCCCACGCTCTACGTAATTCAATGCAGTACGAGTAAATATGCAGGATTTCTGTGCGAAATTTTGCCGAGCTCGCGACTTAGTATATTTAGTTTCTACACTAAACAAGAATAGAGCTTAATCTAGCTAGATTAGCCCGTATAATTATAATGTTTAATTACAAGTTACAAGCCTAACATTGACAAAATAAATATAGGTGGTTATCCGAGAAGAGAAATAACCGAAATCTTAAGTTGGTTCGTGTACTTACTTATTTTTAGCTAGAAAGCAGGTTAGTACTAAATAGGTAGCACGTTAACTGATCGGCTGAACATGAATGCAGAACGAAACGCATTCGTAAACATGTCTTTGTTAACAGATGTTTATTAGATGTTGTTGAACGTCCATCAAGGCAGATAAAGTCCATTAGCGGCTGACCCAGTCAATGAATTGGCGATATCGGGCCAATTGACGGAGTGGCGCAACAGAGACGCGCTCGATCGCCGCAGGAGTCTCGCAGTATCCTGTCCAAGTGTCCGGCTAAATGGGAATCCTTAACAGGGATCCTATTATAGATACCGATTGAGGCCAATTCTCTTTGTGGTACAAATAATGCGGTTGGGTATATTTTATGAATGTTAGGTAAATCGAAGTAGGAGAGCTCGACTAAACTAACATAAGTATGTCGATGATTATGCATTTAGGCATCATTTTCAGATGAGGTAGGTAGCTAAACAATTTCTTTATGAATACTGTGAATCCCTTAAAACATGACGTCTCTCTTTGTGAAGAAGTTCGTTCACTGTAAGTAGATATAGTAGACGGCAAACTTCGTGCGCAAATGACCTTGCCTGCGCAAAGGCGAATTGTACGTGCAAGCTGCCCCCCCACTTCCCCTCATTTGCGCACGAAGTTTGCCGTCTACTGTACCTACATTATCTTGTAGTGTGGGCGTGAAACACACCTATAATAGTGCGTGAACTAATTTTATTTAAAGGAACAAAAGGAGAGATGACTAAATCTGTGTTTATTGCGCGGCAGCGCGCCAACTCCGTAGCCTTTTACATACCACAACAAAGAGTGCAAAAAGGAAACTGTACCAGGGAGTCAAACTAAATATAAATGGCGCCTCCACATCTGTGTCTATTTGTACCTACTTTTGTAAGAAGTTGGAGACTGAAAGGTGTCCGAATGTGAATTTCATTTCGATGCCGAAGTAGGTTCCAACGAAGTCAACAAACATAGAACAAAACGTTAACAATGCATGCATCTAGCTGCCTGCCCTTAATGGCAACTCACAGAGGATCGATAATACCAAGGCGTGGAGTCCATTTCAGATGGTATTTTTGGTAGCCAGTGGGCACGGCGCCTTGCGTGTTTCAGCTATGCTATTCACAACCGGTCTCTACTGACCTCTCCAGTCACCAGTATATCTTGACGTTGTGATTCTTAATAACTACGCGTAATCATGGGTCAGAGGTAAACTAATTCTCCTGAAGTTAGTTGTCGTTATGAGACCAGGTAGTGTAAAAGATTGATCAATGACAAGGTTTACCGAGCAATAATGCTTAGGTACTTCGAGCGTCAAAACCCATGGAACAATGGTATTCAATGTGTTTACTCTGTATAAGTTTGTATATACACACAGGGTAGCCTACTTTTATTGCGCTACTTCATTACACTGGGTTAACACTGTTTTCTGTCCTTGATTTCGGAGTGTCTAGTTTTGGGGCTGGGCCAAAAGAGCAAAAAAATTCGCCCTCGTGTATATTTTTTGTTAACCTATGATACTTTTAGTGCCTTTACTCTTAGTATAAATACATAGTATAAAACAAAGTCGCTTCCCGCTGTCTGTCTGTCTGTCCTTATGTGATCTTTAAAACTACGCAACGGATTTTGATGCGGTTTTCTTTAATAGATAGTGATTCAAGAGGAAGGTTTATATGTATAATACAAACCATACATGCATGTATTATGCACATAAACCCGTGCGAAGCAGGGGCGGGTCGCTAGTATGTATATAAAATGAATTGACATGAGCTGAGTGTTTTTATATTGTCATCTGTCTCTAGATAATTACCTACTTAGTTGTTAAGCTTCGTTGTGTTATTATGTTTGCTTTGCAGTAATTGTAGGTATCTTACGAACTCATACTACTCATAGGACATAAATAACCCTTATTTTCTGTGCTTAAAACTACACACGCCAACGTGTACAGTTCCCGGCAAACAACTTGAACATGCGGGTGTTAAGCCCTTTGTGAGGCTGACCGTATGACTAAATAAAGCGACAAACTAATTCGGTAATTTCTTATCTAAATATCCGCTTTATAGACACCCACTAAAATCGTTCAAATTGTCAACCTATGTAAATATAACGTCATCTTTAAAGTAAATTTTCTAAAGTGTAGACGACCTTGTGGTTGACGCGAACGACTCATGCAAAATGACGTCACCTTCATCATCATGCAGATATATAGGCGGCCAGTTAATACTAAAGTGATACCAGCGTTTGTTTACCATGCATGAACATATCGCGTCAACGTTGGAAATATATTAGTTATGCGATACCAAGTTTCATCCGAGTGAAACCATGTTCTCAAATAACGACCTCAGTAAGCAATTGGGTCCGCATGCAACGCAATGACTTGGTAATTAACAGTGCAATTTGATATTGTATAATAATTAACCGTTTTAATTAGTATTTTATGTTTAAATACCTATGTATTTACGAACCTAGTAAGTAAGTCATAAAATATTGTTTTCACTCCTTCTATTCGAAAAACAGTTTTTTCTAGCCCGTTTATAGGGAGCAAAACTTGTTTTTGATCCCTATGCATATTTTTTTCAATTTATCTTTTTTGCCCTAGGGAGCAAAATTCAATTTTGCTCCCTGCACGCTAGTCACAGCCCACATAGAGAAGATTGAATGAGGAATATTGCAAACGAGAGTCTATCAGGAGCTCGACGCCGTAAGGCGGAGGGCTTTTGATGACTCGAGTTTGAAATATTCTTACGCCCGTGTTATACCTACACAATGTTTTTCATCACATTTGCGAGGAAATAAATAACCACAACAGACAGAAAAACCTATGTTTTATACAAGCGCATCAATCAAATGTTGACGAAATTGACAACTTCACTTCTAGATCAGTGCGAGTGGAGGGCGGTGCTTCAATATTTCAACCAATCACAGAGCATGGAGCATGTGGTTCTTCCAGGGCACGGCCTGATCGATTTTATTTTCCAACCAATCACAGAGCAGAATTCTTGCCGTCCGGATTTGCTTAACCAATCAGATCACACACAAGCTTCATTACTCCCTTGGGGCCATTATTTCCCGCGGGAACAATTGGCTTTCAGTATACCTTCTGTATACAGGCAAGGAATAACATCATTTATGAGCAAGTGTGATGAAAAAAAAAAATTTAAAAAAATATGTGGGCCTGAGCGAGGCCAGAGACAATATGTTATTTCAGTAGCGTGTTTAAGGAGACACTTTTATTGAGTGTTTATTTAAATACCGCGTTGTTTTGTTCTTGGAGCGTTTAGGGTCTCATATATTTTTTTCTTTGAACGCTTAATAAATAACAATATGGATTTACTACCTACCTACTACTTTCTAATAGCTACGTGTTATTTCAAACAATGTTTATTTGATAGGTATAATATGATGACTAATAAATATAAATATATTACTTAAGTATAAAAAGTTTAAGACCATGGAACAAAAAGCCGTAACAAAAAGTTCGTATTTTTTATTTAAAAAATCCGTCGTGACTAATGACTGTAAAAGCATTTCCTATACTAATATTTTCCATTTAAGACGATGAATTCATCCAGTTCAACTGAGAATTATATAGTTTTTTTTTAAATTGAAGCAACAAACATCAAAAAAGCGTCAGTAACAAAGCCATATTCTTTTGAAGTACCTACTTATATTAAACCTTGTTCTTAGGTAAAAATTATCGTGTTTTTAATTATCATGGAAGGAGTGAAAAGAAGAGTGTACGCGGGCGCAAAATTATTTATATATCGGGCGACGTTGCTTGAATCCTTCACTACGCTCAGGATTCCACGTTAGAATCCCTCGCTATGCTCGGGATTCTATTCTGGAATCCTTCCCTTCGTTCTGGATTCAATCAGTTACCCTCGATAAAATATATCATTTTGCTCCCTAGTAATACAATCTACTATTTTAATGCTGTCGGAATTTCGATTATTTTGGTCAACCATGTCAACCAACACTGAATGTACGATCTTGAAATGGCAGAAGGTACTTACTTTAGTACCTAAGAGTACGTTTTTGAAAACACGTCAATTTATTGCTAAGGTACCTAGGTAGTTTGTAAGAAATTCATTGACAAGTGAATTGTTTAGTGTGATCGTATAGGAGCGGCCGGCTGAACCAAGCATGCGGCAGCGGAATGACGAAGTCGCATGTGATAGCAGCAGTGCCGGCTCGGGTTGGTGGCGTGTGGTAGTGTAGTGTGCCTCCGTCCGCGACGCCAAGCGCCACGACGCCTGATCCGCGCTCACCGTAAACAAACGAAACACTTACCTATCTCCCGCGATAACGATACTACATATCAGACCGTGATAACTGATAAAGACCCGAGTGCTCTACCTAAACTTTTGTGTATTATGTAAAACAAGGATTTTGTGAATCAACCATGGCAGCGACGACGGGCCGTAAGAGCTTCTCAACCCAAGACTACCCCGAACACCTAAATCCCTTCCATGTGGAGGATAACCACAACAAGATCCGATTCTTGACAATCGGGAGAAAGCTTAGCCGGGCGAACAGTATCAGTTTTTCCGGGATTAAGGACCTGAAAAATTCATGGTAAGTAGGTATGAAAAGTCAATAGAAGATACAAAACACCTGTGTTACGGTTTACGGTCATGTAGAGGTGATGTTGAGGTATGATCACAGTTTAGTCACTTAGGTAAGTAAGTACCTACCTATTACTGTACCTACCAAGATACCATCCAAAAATAAATGTGAACCTTTATGTGACATTTGCTGGGCGGCACGGCAATCCGTAGGTACGTAGTGTTTATCGCTCTTATTGTTTGTTAGTTACGATTAATAATATTGCTATTGCAAGTCAAACTAAGTTTATAATTCTTATTATTGCTTGGACATGGGTTTGTCCTTGACCCGATGACTTTCTTTACTTAGTTACATTAAGCATTTAGGTAGATACTACCTAAGTATGGCCGATCAATTCACAAAGATCCGTGTTTTATTATTTTCAAGTTTTAGAAATATTGTATATATCAAGCAATTATAATATTTATAACATACATATCTCATCCCGTTACAGCCATAATGAAAAGTCTGATTAAGTGATTACTTACCTACCAACTCTATGTAAGTAGGTACCTAATACTCGTCTTTTCCTCATTTCAAGGAGAAACTTCCAAGAAACCAAGCGCATTCATGCGGTTTTACTATCATTCACATTTTATCGGTTTGGTCTAGATAGTTATATCGAATAGGTAGTTCTAATTCTATTAGGTATTTTGGTCTCGGCGGCATTTTTGACTTTTTTTGTGCTCTCACGGTATAATTATTAATTTCTGCGTTTATTTTGCACAAACAAAAGATTGAGGTGTAGTTATATAGACATCCGTCTTTTGTTTGTTCTATTCTACATGCCTTCCAAATCAAATATACCTCTTATAGCGCCATTTCAATATAATTTCAGCGGTATTCAAATTAAATAGTGTGTAAAGGAATATTTATTTATCACATTTTCACAGGACAGGCAAAGAGGCAAGTCCAGTGAACTTTAGTGTTTCTTACTTCTTATATCAGCAAAAATTAGGACAAGGCCCCGTGGGCTGAATGCGTCGAGTTTGTAGATTTTACAATACACTTAAATGTGCTACTGCTAGACCGGTGATTCACTTCACAGTTCACAGTTACGGAACAACTAATAGGATTACGAAACGATTTGTGACGCTAAAGTTGATTTGAGTACCGGCGTTTACTTAATTATTACTCTGCTTATCTACAATCGTCTCATTTAGATATCATTAAATAACGTAACTAGATAATTATCCTTTGTTTAAAATTGATCGGTTTGATTTATCTAATAAGACAAAATTCAAATTGTGGAAGCTACCTACATTTTAAACACTTCTCGGCAATGCCTGGTTATAAAGTACCTAAATTAGATGTTAATAGAATAAGTCTCTTTACACTGGTCTAATGAAATAACTTCATTGCGCACCGTTTGGTTTTGCGAGCCAGGTTAGAGCGTTCCGTAATCCAAATGTGAATAACTGATGAATTCGGTGTTGCCGAACGACCTATATATTATAATGAAACTCTACTAACAACAACAACCCTATTTCTGCAACGGAACAATACAACAACGTGCAACGTAACGTGACAAGGTACTGTTGGAGTATAACGCTAATAATCGCCATCTTTATGAAGACTAGACTTTTTGTATTTTTGAATTAAGTAGAGTCTGTCAGCGCCTTCTCTGTCAATCGGTTTTCTGTATTGAACAGATGTCATGCAATGTTTTTAACATAATATATTACAATATTTACATGATTCCCACTGCGCCCGTGTTGCTTATTTCCTAAAACTCTAATAGGTACTACTAAAATGTCCAACGACTTTTGGAGCGCACCGTAAAATATGAAGTTAGCAAAATATAGAGGCCTCGCGGCAGAGAGTACAACTTTGTACCCTATGGCGTCGAGACCCTCGGTCCGTGGGGTCCCAGTGCGCATAAGTTATTTTGCGGAAATCGCGAAACGTCTGGTTGATGTAACATGTAACTGATGAGTGATGACCGAAGCATTGATCAGCAAGGAAATGCCGCCAGTATCCTCGGTACAATGCCTCGATGGCCTGTTTCTTAGATTTAACATAGTTTATATTATTTTAATTTAGTTAATGTTAATTATCATCTTGTATTTACTTTAAAAAAGAAATATAATTTAACAGAATAGTATCTTTTACCTGAATGGAGTTAGAGAAAATTACGGAAACATCGTATTTAGCAGATTCACCGAATAACGTCACGCATTCGTATAATTCGGTCGGTCGCTATTTACCCTACCTATTTAGTATTATCAACAAACACTAAGGTCTGAATAATGCAGTGTGGTAGAGAATATTTATAGATCTGAAGTCATTCTCAGTATGTCATTGTAATGTTTTATGTACCTACTTGCGTGTGTAGATAGGTACCTACTAACAATATTTTTTTGTATTTGTTTGAGGTTAATTAACAAAGGATTCGCTGTTAAACGTTAATTACCGATTAAAGTCATGTTTTATTAATATGTACAGTCACCAGAGCAGGATTTGAGTAGGTATCAACTCACAATATACAGGGTGGAATTTCATAACCTGTACATAATAAAAGGAGAAAAATTTCAGCCAATTTCATCGGTGAAACGGTGTTTTTTTTTTTTTTCTAGTCATTTGTTTTTTTTTTACAGAATTTTGAAAATATTTGTAAAAACTCGGGTAATACACCTAATTTAGACGGTATAACTTTTGATCCAATGGTCCTAAAATGAAAATAAAAAATGCAGAGTATTACCAAGGGACAGTTTAATAATTCTTAATAACAATAAAAAACCAACTAGAAGAGAAAATCCGCAAAAAAAATTATTGTTTTTGAAAAATGGCTACAAAAATTACGAATTTTAAAAGAAAAACAATTTTCTGAAAAAAACGCACATTTAGTTACCATTTTTTTTGCTTAGTATTAAACCTCACTTAATGCCGATTCTAAAACCGTTTTTAAACTGTCTCAGACTTTGAAAAATACCACGCAAATGGGTACGTAAATCAAACCATAATTTTATTAATTTTAATCCTCTTAAAATCCTTAATGACCGTTTGTTCACAGGTAGTTGAAGGGTGTTATTGGGTTTTAGGTGGAAATAACAAATTACGTACTTAGTATTAATCCTCACTTAATGCCGATTCTAAAACCGTTTTTAAACTGTCTCAGACTTTGAAAAATACCACGCTAATGGGTACGTAAATCAAACCATAATTTTATTAATTTAAATCCTCTTAAAATCCTTAATGACCGCTTGTTCCCAGGTAGTTGAAGGGTGTTATCGGGTTTTAGGTGGAGATAACAAATTACGTACTTAGTATTAATCCTCACTTAATGCCGATTCTAAAACCGTTTTTAAACTGTCTCAGACTTTGAAAAATACCACGCTAATGGGTACGTAAATCAAACCATAATTTTATTAATTTTAATCCTCTTAAAATCCTTAATGACCGCTTGTTCCCAGGTAGTTGAAAGGTGTTATCGGGTTTTAGGTAGAGAAAACAATAGGAAGAAAAGTAGTCCTAAAAATTGCGTAAATAAAATCATGTATTTTAATTAAAAGTCATAAATTCGATTGATAAACCTTTATTAAAGAAAAAACTTATTCTAGTGTTGCAAAGGGCGTTCCCTGTATGGTATTAATTGTTCAAAATGACCTCCTCTTTCTTGAAGGCACAATGTGGCCCGAGCTTGAATTTGTTGCGTAGCCCGTCGAATCATTCCCGGATTATTTTTTATTTCTTGTGCTGCATTTAAAATTCTGTCGTGCAATTCTGCTTCGGTATTGACGATTCTGTGATATACCCGTTGCTTCATATCACCCCAAAGAAAATAATCCAACGGCGTCATATCAGGCGATCTTGCAGGCCATCCAACGGGGCTGTCTCGGCCGATCCACCTATTGGGATATTGCTCATTTAAAAAATGTCGAACTCTTAATGCCCAATGAGCTGGGCATCCATCCATTTGGAGAAACAGGCGTTGTCTCACATCTAACATCACATCTTCCAAAAGCTCTGGGAGCTCGTCTCTCAGTAACAGTAAAAATCTGTCGGCGTTCAAAGTATTCGGTAAGAAGACTGGTCCAATCAATTAATCGTCGAGTACCGCTGCCCAAACGTTTATGGAGAATTGGTCTTGAAAATTAGATGGTCTTACTAGGTTTGGATTATCGTGAGCCCATGTGTGTAAATTTCTGAAGTTAGTTATTCCCGTATGAGTAAATCTTGCTTCGTCCATCCATAAAATTCTTCTAGTAAATTCCGGATCCCTTCTGATATTGCCAAGTATCCAAGTCGACATAACACACCTAACGCGGGCATCGCCAATTTGCAGATTTTGTACCCGTTGATAATGAAATGGATGCAGTCCTTCCTTCTTCAAAATTTTCCAGACAGAGAATTTTGAGATTCCGTGCCTCAATGCCAAGCGTCTTAGACTCGTGGTTGGGTCCGCGTACAAGTCTCTGAGAACTGCTTCTTCTATGGCAACATCAATTATGTTTCCTGGCTCTCGGCGATCTCGGCCACCGTATCCCAGGCCAATATTGCACAACCGGCGATGAACTTCTTGAAAGTGGCGAGCAGCAGGTCTTGGAACGTCATTAGGATACTGCTCCAAATAGGCGATACACGCAGCTCTTGCAGATCCATGGCACAATCCATAATAATAGTGCATGTTGGCTATTTGTAACGGCGAAAACTCTCGTAAGCGGGGCATGATGATTCAAACTGAACAAGTACTGGAGTAATCAAAGAAGTGGCGAGCAAAGACAAGCAATTGCGATTTGCGAGCGACTGAATAGTTGACCTATTGCCCAATGCCTTTATACCCCTCATGTTATCTCCACCTTCAACCCGATAACACCCTTCAACTACCTGGGAACAAGCGGTCATTAAGGATTTTAAGAGGATTAAAATTAATAAAATTATGGTTTGATTTACGTACCCATTAGCGTGGTATTTTTCAAAGTCTGAGACAGTTTAAAAACGGTTTTAGAATCGGCATTAAGTGAGGATTAATACTAAGTACGTAATTTGTTATTTCCACCTAAAACCCAATAACACCCTTCAACTACCTGTGAACAAACGGTCATTAAGGATTTTAAGAGGATTAAAATTAATAAAATTATGGTTTGATTTACGTACCCATTTGCGTGGTATTTTTCGAAGTCTGAGACAGTTTAAAAACGGTTTTAGAATCGGCATTAAGTGAGGTTTAATACTAAGCAAAAAAAATGGTAACTAAGTCTGCGTTTTTTTCAGAAAATTGTGTTTTTCTTTTAAAATTCGTAATTTTTGTAGCCATTTTTCAAAAACAATAATTTTTTTTGCGGATTTTCTCTTCTAGTTGGTTTTTTATTGTTATTAAGAATTATTAACCTGTCCCTTGGTAATACTCTGCATTTTTTATTTTCATTTTAGGACCATTGGATCAAAAGTTATACCGTCTGAATTAGGTGTATTACCCGAGTTTTTACAAAAATTTTCAAAATTCTGTAAAAAAAAAACTAATAACTAGAAAAAAAAAAAAAACACCGTTTCACCGCTGAAAATTTTCTCCTTTTATTATGTACAGTTTATGAAATTCCACCCTGTATATTTTTTAATGGTTCTATACCTCATCCACGGAGACGAGTTAATATAGCGTCCTCTTTGTTGCACTTTTGTATGAAAAATAAAGGGACAAAGGAAGGCCGTTGGGCGTATACAATAGGGAACATTACGCAAAACTTTTCGTAGGTGGCGACACTAGCAGCGTTGACATTGTATCTCGTTCCCACTTGCGGTATTGTCTATGCAAGCATCCTTGTCACTCATTTGACAATGAATTGTGCATGGGTATGTGAATCCCTATATTCCTATACTGTTTTACTATTAGTGGTAGTGCTGCCTCTGGCGGCAGAACATTGCAGTAATGTTCCCTATTGCATCTCGATGCCGGAACAGGCTTACATGCCGTCGTTCAGAAAATGTATATTTTTGTTAGTGCATTCTGTTTCCAAATAAAACAATAGGCTTAATTAGGACAATTTTTATACGTATAAACCATGTTAAAGGTTATGTATTTAAACTATACAATAAATTAAATACATTACAAAAATCATAAATTGAAATACTAAGTAATCCAGTAGTATTTCCATTATATTCCAGTCCTATAAACAAGCCGAGTCACAGAAAATGCAATAAAAACAATCCAGTATGCAAGCCAGGTAAACGTTGACAATAGCTAATTTTAAAGAAGGATAATTTAACTCGTCTCCGTGGATGAGGTATAGGAAGAGTTTTTTTTTTTTTTTTTTTTAATCTCATTTATTTTATAAGCCATACATCTTATGATTAAGTCGGCTTCCCGTATAGGAAGAGTTACTTGTGGCAAATATTTTTAAGTGCCAACTTCTGCCTATCAAAAGATCAGAAATCAGAAAAAAGTCATTGGACTTTTCGTGCGCCTCCGTTGCTTTGCTACTAGCAATTCGGTATCTATATTTTAAATCTTACCACCGGTACCCATTCTACAGTAAGTACATAGGTACACCTATGTATATTAGGCATTTGCTGTAAGTAATTTAATTACGTACCATGACTGTCTACAGCTCTACATCAGCATTCATGCTGACGATTCCGATATAAATAACTGGCGTGTGGAAAATAGGAAGTTATTAAGAAACATGATATCATAAATAAACTATGAGCTACATAAAAACTAGATAAACGTATTATTAATATTATCATACTAGCTTCTGCCCGTGACTCCGTCCGCGTGGAACTCTTCTTATATCGTAGCTATCGTAACACACTTTCACCCTTCATTTCCCCCCTTAGGGGTGGGTTAAAATAGTACATTATGATACAAGTGTGCTAAGTTGGTCATTACACTCGAGTCGGTTTTTAAGCCTGAGCCGAAGGCGAAGGCTTAATGGAGACGAGAAGTGTAATGACCAATGCTCACGTGTTTCATACGACGTTTTATGTCAAACCTGGGCATAAAGTAGGAATTACCGCACGCTATGCGTGCGGAAAACCCCACTTCCTGGCCAGATAGAGACGTAAAATTTTGTACTCACCACGGGCGGTAATAAAGAAAGCCTCAGCGCATATTTATCGTCCTTGCCTTCGGCTCGGGCGTCAAATACCTGCGATCTGAGACATTCTTTGTTTAACCGCCCTAGGTAAGTAATGTACTATTTCAACACATTTGCGAGGAAAAAAAAATAAAAATAAAAAATGAAAATGTTAAAAGATATGTAATGAAAAGGCACTAGTGCGATAATGTAATGTAAAAGTCACGGCATGGGTAATATTCTGCATTATTTTGCTAATATTTAAAAAGATATGTAATGAAAAGGCACTAGTGCGATAATGTAATAAATTTAAGTCAGGGGACAGAGACTGTATAACTAACTAATTACAGACCAATTTCACTTTTACCGTCACTTTCTAAAATAATCGAGAAACTTGTTAATAATAGACTTAAATCATACCTGAAAAAAAACAATATTCTTTCGCCTAATCAATATGGTTTTAGAACACGTAAATCTACTGGAGATGCTGTTAACCACGTAACCTCTTACATAGTGGATAATATTGACAATAAAAAGAAAGTCTTAGGTTTATTTCTCGACATAAAAAAAGCTTTCGATACAGTATCTGTCCCCATCCTTATAAAGAGATTAGAAAGCGTAGGTGTTCGTGGCTTACCTCTATTACTCTTGAGTGATTATTTGTCAAATAGAAAACAGACTGTGAGAGTGGGAGAGCACCTTAGCACTGAAGAAAATGTCATTTACGGGGTGCCGCAAGGAAGTGTGCTTGGACCTACCCTTTTTCTTATTTACATTAACAACCTTTGTCGACTTACTCCAATTAATGGACAGATCATAACGTTTGCTGATGATACGGTCTTAATTTTCCAGGATAGCACATGGGACAGCCTAGAAAAACAGCCCAACAAGGATTTAGCCTAGTTACGGAGTGGTTAGATTATAATCTCCTTACCATAAATTCCTTAAAAACTAAGTACATTACGTTTAGTATACGTAACAATACTCAACCACTTCCGGGTACTGTATCGATTAAAGTCCACTCTTGTTCTCAGGACTGTACGTGTCCCTCGATTGAACGCACTGATTCGATCAGATATCTAGGTGTAGAACTAGATAAAAACCTTAACTGGAATGCTCACCTAACAAATGTAACTGGTAGAGTACGGAAACTTATTTATATATTTAAGAACCTCAGACATGTATGTGACAGTAAGTTGCTAGTTACAATATACTATGCACTCTGTCAGTCAATTGCATCTTACTGCATCACAGCATGGGGAGGCGCTGCAAAAACTGCATTACTAACACTTGAGCGTGCCCAGCGCGCAGTTCTTAAAGTAATGTTATTTAAGAAGTTTAGATATCCGACTCAGACCTTATATAAAGATACATCAGTGCTTACTATAAGGCAATTGTATATTAAGGGCTTAATATTATCCCAACATCAAAATCAGCCTGACTATTCTCCAACACGCCGCCGTCTTGACTTTGTTTATTATATCCCTACATCCAAGTCAGCGTTTTCCCGTAAATTCCAAAAAAATCTCGGACCCAAAATCTATAATCATATAAGTAAATACATTAAATTACGTGACTTAAGTTCCTATGAATGTAGACGGGTATTGGATATCTTTTTGAATTCACTTAGCTACGAAGAGACAGAAAAACTGATAAAGTAAATGGCCTAATACACACCCACACCTACTCACATATACAGACACACACATACTCACTCAGATACACATTCCATGCACGTACGTATATTTAATTGTACATAAAAATAAGTAAATATATTGAAAATAGAATATTAAGTTTGCATAAATGCATCTGTATTTTTTGCATATACTAGTTGTTTACGTCTAAGCTAACTAACTTGTTCACAATTTGGTTGAGATTATTGAATGTACCGACTTTTGTGCCGGCTGACATTGGAATTGGATTCTTAGCCCTTGGACGGTGGAGTTGCTTTTGAATGGACTACTTTAATGTAGCTCGGCCAACTCTAAATAATTATCTACCTACCTACATTGTTGGTTATTTAACATACCATCAAATTGTATAAATTTATGATCCACTGCATAAATGTAATATAAGAAAATAAGTAACTTGCCGCATATTGTAAATACATTACTGTATATCAGATATATACCTATATTGATGTGGGTTGACGAATCTTACTTCACCGTGATACAGTTTTTAACTAGTACGGGAAGTAAAGGACTTCATTCTGCACCAATAATTTAAATTACAAAAGATAACTATGTGACTAGTTTCAACCACACTTAAGTATTTGTACCTATAACTTCTGTTGTAATGAAATAAAGATTATATTATATAATGTAATGTAAAAGGCACGGCATGGGTAATATTCTGCATTATCAGTGTAAATACGCTGTAATAAGACCTACTTTACGAGCAGGTGTGTTGAAAAAAATGTTTATTGCCAAGAAAATGTTGATTAAGCTAAACAAAAAAAATATTATACGAAACAAAGAAAGAACAACTTAAGAGAACTTAAATATCTAGGCAATGGGTACCGTACCAGTCTCAGCATGGATAGGAACCATACAGCGCTGATTTTCAGACTGATCCCTTTTTTTTAATTACTATAAAATAAAAATAACTATAAAGCCGGTCGGCCATGTTTACAATTTTCTTTTTTCTACTCGCGCTTAAGTGTGTGTGTGTGTGTGTGTGTGTGTGTGTGTGTGTGTGTGTGTGTTTGCACGTGCATGGGCGTGTGTGTAGTCTCGTGTGCGTTACTCTTTACGTGCATAACACTATCATATGGTATCCTTCCCCGGGACTCAAACTATTTAGGGCATGTAATTTAGGTCTCGAGTTTTCGAGAATAAACCTCGTTGACTGGAAACACGGTCAAGATCTCGACCGATATGGTTATTATTCGAGGTATCGAACAAGATACCAATATTCAGTGCTTATATTAATCATTTGAATTGAACAGTGTTTGGTAACTCCTGATCTAATAAGTACTTCTAAATAACTTATTTTTAAAATAGTTAAATTGCATTTCCTGTGCACGCGTGTATGCAAATTTTACGTGGTAGGTAGGTAGGTACTCGTACCTGCGTGTTTAGTACATTACTATAGAGGCCGCGAAACGAAGGGTTGCAGGCCAAGTAGATATAGACGGCTGAGCGCAGCGAGGCCGGATAGGGATACGCGGCCGGCAACCCCGTTTCTCGCCGAGATTTGTATAGTGCTTTTCTCAAACTTGCAATGAAATAAAAAGTAGTAAATTTGTTTTATTCGTAGGTTAACATAACAACAAACGTTTTTGATAGCTGTCAGTGCTGTCACATCATAACCTATAATTGTGTCCCACATTTCTTACTAATAATTATTCCGCTTATTCCCTAACCTAAATTAAGTATTAGTTTATAGTTACATGAACTTATATCTAACTATATAGACGAGGCACTACAACAAAGAAAACACTTATATTTTTTATGAAATACGCCGGCATGTACCTAACTTTTGATTTCAGGGACAGTAAATTATTCATGACTACTTCTGCTCGCAATTCCGGAGGCATACAGTTCAATTCCATATCATTTTCGTCCGAACTCATTTCGAAATCGATGGCTTTTCAACCGACAGTTCTCAATTCGACGCGTATATTTTTTTTTTTTATGTATGACCACGCATAACTTTTTACAGAGTAGTTCGATTTTGATAATTATTTTTTCCCGAAGTTGGGCCCATATAAATTTGGAAAAAAAAAACCAACCCTAAGGGTACGAAAATAGGGGATGATTGATTTTTCGTCGGTTAAAACTTTGTTTTCAAAGTAAATTATATTAGAAAGTAAAATAATAACAAACTATTGACAAATCCGGCCAATAAGAAAATAAAACTTTTTTTCAATTTACGCGCCAAACTTTTTTTTAACCTGTTTGAAGCAACGTTTTACCCGGTGACATTAACATTAGTCCTAATCTTTTTCTTTTTTTTGTGGTTGAATGCCAAAACGTTCTGTCACAATTTGACGTTTATAAACAAAAGACGGTTGCTTTGCAGGCCTAGGTGTGTAAGGTTGTATGAAATTCCTTTACATATCATCTTCACTAGTCGCACCGGATACGTAGTATTTCCGGACCTAATTTGAAGTAAGTCATGTCAACATTTCATTGCAAGTTTGAGAAAGCGATTATTACTTTAATTAACCTTGATTTTATTTTGAATATGTAATACCTATATTATTGTACATTACCCAAATTAAGCTTCTTGTAGGTGGAGTACCTATTCAATCGGCATTCAGTTTGCTTTTCTGCTGGTGCCTTGGGCTCCTGAAGCAGGTCGATCACGTAACGCATTGTACGCGACGCGCGTCAGGTAGATCTAAATGTCACTTTTTATATGGAAAAATTACAGTTAAATTGTCCTAACGCGCGTTCGGAACGTTACGTGATTACCCCTCAGGTAGATTTAAATGTCACTTTCTATATGGAAAAATGACAGTTAAATTGTCCTAACGCGCGTTCGGAACGTTTATACGTGATTACTTGATTGGGTACCGCTCTGCTATACATAAGTAACAGAGTCATTGTTGCCCTCAAATGAGAGATCTAAGTTGTACTTTTCTTCCCTAAACCTGATAGAAGGTGTGAAAAGCAGTATGTGTCACTCGGTCACAAAATTATTTACGCCTTGGGCGTAGACACTTGAATCCCATGTTATACTCAAGATTTTACTTCTGTTGTAGAATCTTTCGCTACACTCAGCAAGTCAGGATTGAATATACAGCCCTCACCGTAAACATATCATTTTCCTCCCTTGAGACACTATCTTTTGAGGTGCGCAGTAAAGATCATGTTGATCTTGGCCTATGTAATGCCTCAAGAAGTTAACTCAGTTCTAAATTATATGAAGCATGTATTGTATCAAATATAAAAGAAAACTTTTAATTTGGTGAACATATCAACAGTAGGTAGGTATTACGGTCTTGTGCGATTTCAGTTTCACTGTCCCACTTGCAGTATGTAATTCAGAGCAAATGTGAATCAGAGTTTTAAAATTCTTATTTGCACGAGTTTCACTTATGTTTACGTTGCGCCACTTGCGCCAAACTAACATATTTGCTTGATATGACACTTTCGAACTGGGTATATCTGTTAATTACGTGTAGAACGAAACGGGAATAGCGTGGATAGGATATTTTTTATATTACATATATAGAGTCTAAATTAGTCTAACTAATTATCTACTATAACTAGTGTAGTAAATAAATGATTAAATTAATTTACTTTCTAGTTATATGCACTCTACATGATAGAGCTCTGCTTGTGTCTGCGCCACCTGCAATGCGAATTACGGCTACGACCGTCCACGATACCGTAAAGTAGAGGTAACGTTTAAAACTTCAGTCACGCAAGTTGAACTCGATTTACATATTCAGCACCAGTATACACCACACCGTCGTTTCACTGAGGACTCCCTTGTTTAAATACTTGGCGTTTACGTGGGTTTGTATATGACTTAAAGTACGTCACACTCTGACCTTTTATACACAAAGTATCGACATTCAGACCTACACAGTACACACTCCAAATAAAAACCTAGTATAGGTGTAGGTAGAGTAATGAAATAACCCCTATTTCACGAATTTCCACGTACATCTCCACTTATAATAAATCTCTAAATTAAAAAAAGAATCAGCCAGTTTGAAACTAAGCTTTGCGCGGTTCGAATGTTCTCAGCATCCCATGAACGGAAAAATATGAAACATTTTATATAGGTACATTATTATTCTAGCTGCAACTTAGGATAGTTTTTATCCGACTGCGACAGTTAATTAATTTTCCGAAATATACGACTTCATTTAATTTTTCATTTATTTTTATTGAAATCAAACGCTGCTCCAACTGTCAGCTATAAGAACCGTCAAATTTTCGTCAAAATGGCGGAATTGCTTTGCCTTTCACTTATTAATAATTTAAATCCCGTCTACGATAGACCTTTACGAGACAAATGCTAAAATATAAACCATAAAAAAATATTCGATTCTGATATGAGAACTTATATGCGCAAATGTCGTTTTATGTCGTAATTTCAATAAATGAAATCAACAAATTTGAACAATATAATTAACACGAATTTGTTTTTTTTGAATGACAATGGCACGCGCTCGGCGCATTCAGCCAAAGTACCTGCGGCGCTACCACGAAAACCGATACTTAATGTTCATATATTTGCATCCCTGTCACTCGAGTGTGGTTAGTGCGATAGAGATAGAGATACCCGAATATTTTCGAATTCCGAAGTTCGTGGTTATAGCTCAGGAATCGAAAATATGGTAAATAATCATAATGTATTTTCTCGAAAAAGAATTTAAAATAAATATAGTCAAATGGAGAAAAAAACAAAGCAAGAGGTTATATAGGTAATGATTAAGTTATAAGAGTCCAAAGTTTTAAGAGGGGGTATGTTCTGTCCCTTTTCCGCAAAACGCACCTTCATATGAAACGATTGTTGTTTTCTCACTCTAACAAGCGACATTAAAACGGATGTAGCTTCATAATTTTTTGAGATATTTGAATGGGAGTTTCATTATCTTCTATCTATTTATACATAATAAATGCCTATGTCCTGACTGACTTATTCACTCACTCACTCACTCATCAACGCACAGCCGAAACTACTAATCTTAGAGAGTTGATTTTTGCACAGTATGTTGCTTTTATAACGTGGGCTAGGGATAAAAAGGGATTTTTGAAAATTCTACCCCTAAGGGGGTAAAATGGGGGTGCAAAGTTTGTATGGGAGAACCTTTTTTTTTTGAGCTATAGACTTAAACTTTGTAGAAAAATTAGTTATTAGAATACAAATGAAACACTTTCAGCGTTTTGGAAAATTCCACCCCTACGGGGGTAAAATAGGGGTGCAAGGTTTGTATGGGGGAAACATTTTTTTTTTAAATAGAGACTTAAAACTTTGTAGAAAGGTCAGTCATTAGAATACAAATAAAGAACTTTCAGGGTTTTAGAAAATTCTACCCCTAAAGGGGTAAAATAGAGTGCAAAGTTTGTATGGGAAAAACTACTTTTTTTTAAATAGAGACTTAAAACTTTGTAGAGAAATTATTCATTAGAATACAAATAAAGTACCTAGATTCAGTGTTTTAAAAAAATCTACCCCTAAGGGGGTAAAATAGGGGTGCAAATTTTGTATGGGGGAAACAATATTTTTTTTAAATAGAGACTTAAAACTTTGTAGAAATATTAATCATCAAAAATACAAATTAAGTACTTTCAGCGTTTTAGAAAATTCTACCCCTAAATATAGGGGGCTAAAATAGGGGTGCAAAGTTTGTATGTGGGAAACTATTTTTTTTAGCTAGAGTCCTAAAACTTTGTAGAAAGATTATTTAAATACAAAGAAAGTACTTTCAGCGTTTTGGAAAATTTCACCCCTAAGGGGGTAAAATAGGGTGCAAAGTTTGTATGGGAAAAACATATATTTTTTTAATAGAGACTTAAAATTTTGACGAAAAATTACTTATTAGAACATGAAAAATACTACATTCGGCGTTTTACAAAAATCATTCCCTAAGGGGGTTAAAAAAGGGTGCAAGGTTTGTATGGGGAACACTTTTTCTGAGCTAGACACTTAAAATTTTGTAGAAAGATTACTTATAAAAATACAAAAAAAAGACTTTCAGCGTTTTGAAAAAATCTATCCCTAAGGGGGATAAAAAGGGGTGCAAAGTTTTTATCAGGGAAAGTTTATGTTTTTGAGTTAGAGACTTGAAACTTTGTAGAAAGATTACTTATTAAAATACAAAAAAAGAACACAAACCGTTTTAGAAAATTCCACCCCTAATAGGGTTAAAAAGGAGAGCAAGCTTTGCATGGGCAACACTTTTTTTTGAGTTAGACTTAAAACTTTGCAAAAAGATTACTTATTAGAATACTAAAAACGAACTTTCAGCGTTTTAGAAAACTCCATCCCTAAGGGGATCCTTAAGATCCTTAAGAAGGGCAGCCAGTGTTGTGTGGGAAAAACTTTTTTTTTTACTAGACTTAAAACTATTCAAAATGTTACTTATTAAAATTAATAATAAAGTACTTTCAGAGTTTTAGAAAATTCCACCCCTAAGGGGGTTAAGAAAGCTTTGTATGGGCAACACTTTTTTTGAGCTAGAGACTTAAAAGTTTACGAAAAAAGTTCTTTCAGCGATTAGAAAAATTCAACCTCTAAGGGGGTTTAAAAGGGGGTTCAAATTTGAAATGGCGAGCAATAAAATTTTAAAGTGTGAGTAAGAGATTTTTAACTTCGATCTTATTCTGTACGTTAAAAGACTACAAAACTGATTTCAGAGTTTTTCCAAATTCATCCCCTAAGAGTGTTAAAATTGGTTCAAAGTTTGAGTATTTCAAGGCATTTTTAAAGTATGAGATTTTTAACTTTGGTTTTAGACTGTTTGTTCACAAACTAGAAAATGAACATCAACTTTTTTTTTAATTATCCCCTAAAAGAGGGTTCAAATTTTGTATTGAGAGAAATCATTTTCTAATACGATAAAAAGTTCTACGCGGACGAAGTCGCGGGCAACAGCTAGTATTTAGATAAAGTTTGACTTAATAGGAAACTTGACAATAAATTCTTTTTCAGAAATGTGACCTAAAAATATGGACAGTGGCGGATTTTGGTTTGGGGATAGCTTGACTGGGTTATTCACACCTGTTACCACCAATTTGTTACTGTTAACAGCTGGGATTTTTTTCCGTCTTTTACCACTAAAGTAAATGTGACTACTGGGAATATTTTGAGCACAAATAATCCCAAGTGTTACCACTGGTAACAAGTGGGCATAACCAGCTTGACTCCGTTATAGGCTTTGACCCCACTGAGGTTATTAGATTTTAGTAAGGACTCCGATGCTCGAATAAATATTATTATTTATATTTAAATGTTACAACTATAGCGTATTTGATTAAACACTTAACTTAAAACGGAACATCGAACAAAGTAATAATGTTTTTAGCGCACCAGACGCGCGCTGGCTCTCGGCCAAGCACATTACAACATTTATAACCAAAGTTTACCTATTACGAGCTGGTTATGAAACAAATAGTTTCAGATCAATATTTTCACTTATTACATCAACTTTTAAACACAACTTTTTCTATTATTTAGGTACCTGTCTACTAATTGGAGAACCTTAATATTTGGACGAAATATATTAATGGTTCCTATTCTAGATTCTTCGGACAAGTCTTTTATGAAACGCTTCAAGGTCGAATAGAAGGAAATCGACCTCAGTCGATCACCAACACGATGGTCGGATGTCATAAAATCGACAACAAATTGCTCGCTAGCGGAGAATATAATGCACGCTACACTGCCAAGAGATCTTTGTAGTAAGACGCATCGCAAAAAGTAACAACTCATCTAAGTATGTAGAACCTACTTAGAGAATATTTTTTGAAAAACAACACCGATTAAAAAACAAAACAAGATTCTATTCCTGAAATTTTTTACAATACTTACTCTATAAAGCTCGACTGTATACCTAACAATGATGGGTATCTAATATACTTATGTCCCAACAGCTTGAAGAACATCTATCGCAGGGATCATACCTGATACTCCTTCCAGCCTTTAGGCTTCGTAATCAAATGTATGCTTGCGCATAATTATATTAACACCCAAGCTGAATTTGTCAAGAATAAACCTATAGTCTCCATCGCATGTTAAAAAAATAATGTAAGTAGCACCTTGATAGGATGAGATCATCGCTAAGTGCTTGCATAAGATTGTGCATGTGTTGACAATGAGGAAGCAATTTTCGAAAATGTTGTCACACCTAGTGATACAGCGTTAATTTCCGGTTGATAAGAGATCCCTATTTTCATCGGAATTTTCTGATGTAAACTAATGCTATAACTAATAGGTACTTTGTATCTACGCTTGAAACAAATAAAATGAATTAAATATTTTTAAACTTAACGCTTTATGGTGTTTCAGTGTTCAAAACTTATCTAGTCTAGGGGTCTTTCGTTTCGATATAATTGTGTTTTGTGAACTGAGCGCGCGAAACACATTTAGGTATATCAAATTGGAATGGGAATCGTATGTTTCAGATTGGCCTCCAGGTTTCACGTTCATAGTAGAGCCATCAAGCCTCTGACTCTACAAACCTGTTCACTAGCACTACCAATCGATTTCACACACACATGATGCTGTATGGTGACCACTGTACGGGTATATGACTTGTGGCTTTAAATAATTAGGACTTGTAGAGGTGGGACCTTGACTGTTCTTACATATGAATACTGGTAGTCTTTCCAACTAACTTTACCAATTACCACACACACAGCCAATGAGTGCGGTACGGCAGATATGAGCCCTTGCCTGATAATTCCTTGTGAATATATTCCGGTTACCTAAGGCTCCATTATCTTAAGGCCTTTAAAACGTCAAGATTGTATTGTAATTAATGTAAGACAGTATTAGCGTTGACAAAACTTTTGAAAACAATCGTATCCGACACTCTGAAGCGGGTGAGGGATGACAGGGTCACACAAGTCACCGAAGCGCCATGACCACGATTTACAAACAATATGAGCATGCATCATTTCGCACCTATACTTATACATATTACTTGTAGGTATGTACGCGCTTTATGCATTTGCATAAATTAACAAACTTATATATATTACGTTACTGTTGCGAAACAATGGGGAGACTTATGCTTCGACAATACGTGTATTAACTATGCTTAGTTACATATCCTTAATGGAACTGTTTTGGATTGGTTGTTTAAATGCTAAGAAACATCTAACGACCACGCCAATATAAATACATACCTACATGTAGCCCTTTGCTATATAACACCGTCATGAACTACCTAACTGCAAAAATCCAACGTCCCACCCCGTGGAACCTCTTATACGCCGATGACGTAGCCCTAATTTCTGATATCCTTCATGACATCCAAGAAAATCTAGAACAGTGGAGAAAGTCACAGACCTCAAGCTTGGGCACATAGCACTACCAAGAGCGAAAACATTCAGATACCTAGGTTCAGTATTATCAGAGGACGGATCGATTGAAGCGGATATAACCCATAGAACAACATCAGGCTGGAATAAGTGGCGTACCCTAAGCGGAGTTTTATGTGATACAAAAATGCCCATAAGAACAAAAGGAAAGGTTCACAAGACAGCTGTACGTACGGCCAGCGCTATACGGTTGTGAAACCTGGGTGGTGAAAAAGACGCACGAACAAAAACTCCACACTACAGAAATGCGTATGTTACGATGGGCCGGCGGAGTTACACTCAAAGACAAAGTGCGCAACGAGTATGTCCGTGGGAGTTTTAAGGTTGCTAAAATAGCTGACAAAATAAAAGAGTCCAGGATGAGACGGTACGGTCATGTGTTGCGACGACCGGATGACCATGTCGTGAAAAAGTGCCTATCCATGGCTACAAAAAAAGGGGGAAGAGGAAGACCTCCAGCCACCTGGATATTGACGAATGTCGAGAGAGACATGAAGGAGATGGGCCTTACTACAGAGGACGCACAGGACCAAAGAAAGTAGCGCCGCATGTTTGGGAAAGCCGACCCCGCGTAACGGGATAAGGCAAGGCCAAAGAAGAGATGTATTTTTTCTGGGCAGACATGTAGTCAGGAATCTGTCAGATGTGTATAACAGAGTCTAGGTCATAGATATTTTCAATAGGTACATAGTAAGTGCGTAAGACCGGCAGGGTTGGATGCTTTACATCGGACTGAAACTCAGGAGTAATAAGGCATCATCATTTCCTTGCCCTTAAGTATCCCATTTACTTGGGTGGTGCAGTAATAATTATTAGAACTTTTCCGAGGATGAGTGAAATATTACATAGGTAGTAAAATATCTTCTATCTATACATATAATAAAGCTGAAGAGGGTCGAAAGTAAGATATTCGAAAAAAAGTTGGCTTACTTAGAATCGATAACAGAAGAACACGTTCCAACCGTTTTTAGAAGTTTTGTCTGTTTATCTGTTTGTCTATTTATTTGATCGCGCATCACGTGAAAACGGCTGGACTGATTTTTATGGTATAGTTTGAGTCCTGAGAAAGGACATAGGATAGTTTTTATCCCGGAAATCATCCTCTACATAAGTGGGTGAAATGGGGGGTGAAAAATTGTACGCGAACCGATTTAGATGAAATTTGGTATAGAGATAGTTTGAGTCCCGAGGAACGACACAGGATAGTTTTTATCCCAGAATCATCCCGTAAGGGAGGAAAAAAGGGTGAAAATTTGTATAGCTACAAGATAAACCTGTTCCACGCGGATGGAGTCGCGGGCAGAAGCTAGTAATAACAATATTTCTTAAATAGGTATCATAGACGTTATCAAATTAATTGTATGTTGGAGTCGTATTTCGTCAAGTAGCTATTAGTATTAAGGTAAGGGGGAAATGCCTTACGTAACTCATCCCAGAAATGTAAGATGTGTACTGCTGAATGACACGAAATCCTCACACCTATCCATAAATATCTTATGTAACAGGATGCAAAGCGCGTGAGCATTTTAGACCACTAAAATTGCGAACCGGATCAAGTTGTACCCATTTATTTATTTATACACTATATTACTATAATATCCCTTAAGCATGATCTAAGTAATTATGATAAATGGTAGTGCACATATAAATGGTAGTGGAGAATAAGAATAAAATGAGGTGCCTATATCTAGTTAGCTTTCCAACAGCTCGACCACGATAACATTCAAGTATCAACATACAAGTAACACGTACTTAACCTGTATACAATGTTTACATTGTTCTGTTCAGAATTACTGCTGCTCAAACGATAATGATACGCGGCATTTATTAGCAGAATTCTGATAAAATACAAACGGTCCTATACAAGTATAAATGATGACTCACGCTAGAACGGGCCGTGTCCGGCCCGGGCCTTTTTCTAAGAAAAACGACGGCGTTTTTGCGTGGTCGAGCCTTACCCAAGCCCGGCCGAACCACGGCTGGGCCGTGCCGACACTGAGCCGCTTCCGAGCCTCGGCCGTAGCTCGGCCGGGCTTGGGTAAGGCTCGGCCGCGCAAAAACGCCGTCGTTTTTCTTAGAAAACAGTCCGGGCCGGACACGGCCCGTTCTAGCGCGAGTCATCCTTAACCCGTTTCAACATAGGTAACTCCATGTATTTATTTGAATAGGTACCTACATATATCAATAATTATTTTACATAAAATCTACTGTTTAAATAAATCGTTTTAAAGATGCATCACTGTTAAAACTACACAACGTTCCGGCCTGAAGACAAATTCGACTACAAATCTTTCATAGGTACCTACCTACCTATTAAAGTTACATAGAGTTCATCAATCATCATAATGTGTATATATATAATGTGCGAGAATGCTTGAAATGTTCACGCACCAGCTGTAAATTCGTGCAAGAACCAATAGTTAGAACGGCACGACGGCAGCTGCTTCATTATCGCCAATGCTCAGAAGGTCGCGTACAGCACACAAATTGGGAAATACATCGAAACGCCTTCGCAATAAGTACGTACACATTACTCTAAAAGACGTCGTATAATTGATAGTGTTCATGTGGGTCATTCCCATCTTCCAACCATCCAACCCAGGTTTCATATGCAACCTGGGTTGGATAGGTTGGAAGATGGGAATGACCCGTTAATGTGTGTTCTCTACCAAAAAACGAATGAGAATTGGAATTTTCAGGTAGAACATAACATATCGGCCCTATTCTACTTTGCTTTGATCGCTTTTCTACGCACATTATGTCGATTTCATTGCTTATTAACTTATTATGTGTATCAGCCAACTAACCGGCACTTACTTTTTCAGTCGGCGAATTCGTCGCTCGTTAGTCATATTTCACAGACTTTTCGTCCGTGAAAATGTCTTGGTAGAAATTTACAATCAATCAAAATCGAATCTAAGTATGGCAAATAAAATAGTCTCAAGATAATTTAGATTCGTTAGAATCACTAGTTATTTTAGTCACTGACTATACGATTAGGTGTTCATAACAAAATATATATTAGAGTTTCAATACCACTCGATCATTTCTATTTCTACTCTGCCTCATAAACGTTACTTGTTATAAACACAAGTAGCGATTTATAAACAAAACAATCGCGCAAACTGTTTATTATATTTACAACTAACCAAGCTGAACTGATTGCAGGGGGTACCCCCCTCCGCACTCCTTAACTAAGCATAATCTTAAAATGATAAAGATTCATTTAGTTAAGAAAATGTCTGTAAACAATTGCTCTTTATGAAAATAAACTGTTAAATTTTTTTTTACATAGGGTTCTTTAAAATAGTGGTAGATATGTACAAAAATCGATCCGTCAGATTCATAATAAAATTCATGAACATGGCCAACATGCCGAGCTAAAGGTTTTTAACGACGTCGTTAATGGCTAACTATAGAGTTAGGATCATCAATATTAAGGGACAACCTTAAACAAACGAATCAGGCTCATATTAGTAAGCTGATTAGGGCTTGTGTTATGGGTAGGTACCTACTCCATAGATAATCTTCGCAAATGTTATCCTAGATATTGATACCTACCTACCTACATGTAAATCTTAGTTTAAGTACTATAATTTGTAATGTGTACCTACGTTTTGAGACGAAGGATTTGCAATACCCTTACAGGGTGTCATGTTGTACCTACTATAGACTGTAAGATATTTAAGACCTGACATGAGTGCAATAAAGTATTCTTATTCTTATTCTTACTACACGCCTTTATACTTATAAATATATAGTAAACATTCAAAACTGAACCCTGGGTTCAAAATGTTCAAATCCACTTTCTCACAAAGATTCGATACGAACCCAAGACCATCAACGTCGCATGCAGGCAGGGTGTATTTCTGAGGACGTCGATAATTGGCTTTGTTATTTATTTGCTATTAAGTTTTGTATTATTTTCCTGTAATGCTGTTGATGTCCAAAAAAAATTAAAGATTACCCACTAGGCTAAACTATTTAAACCGGTCGTTAAATCCAAGAAGAAAACACCGCCACATTAGAATCTTTTAAGGCGCTATAGTATCATGGTCTTCTCTCCCTCTCGCTGAGCATAAACGTGAGCGAGATGGAAGTGCGTGTTTGGAAGCGCGGATATCATGTTTTTTAATTTTAATTTTTTGTGAGTTTAAATAAATAAAAAAGTAATCACTAAGTTCCCTCAAACATGATATTGCCGATTTTTAGAACCAATGTTAATAAGTTTAGCTATTGTGCATAATTTGCTACGAATGTTTCAAGTGAATTTTAATATGTTTTAGACCTATGTTCGTGATTTTTTTCTATCGAGCGAAAATTGCTTAATCGTGTTTCGAATCACTGATTTCCCTGCAGAAAAGCCTCAAAATTACTATTCGTATTTTTTTAAAATTATATTATTATAAACAGACGCATTATATAGTTTCAAAAACTATGTTCGCTTCACTTCGCTGAACCTATAGCGCCTTAAGATATTTTTACCCCTGGAACGAATACCTCGGTTAGGTAATTCGGCCGTATATTCGGTTCGAAAAATGAATGTTCGGTTCGACAAGACTGAATGTTTATTCGGCGCATCTCTAATAGAATATTAAACCACATGTTGTCAGCAAACAAGTCGATGGAAAATATAAAGAGCAATATGTTTTCCATCAAAGCACTAGGTAAGTATTTTTCGATTCAGATCCATTGCACATCCAGTTTCCAGTTTGGTGAGATAACATTTGGAACTTATTGAAGGAAAGTTTCTGTCAAATAGATACTTACTTGATTCTTGGTAGGTAAAAGCTTTTGTTGCCGACTGTACTTTTTTAGGGTTCCGTAGCCAAATGGCAAAAAAAGGAACCCTTATAGATTCGTCATGTCCGTCCGTCTGTCTGTCCGTCCGTCCGTATGTCACAGCCATTTATTTCCGAAACCATAAGAGCTATACTGTTGAAACTTAGTATGTAGATGTATTTTGTAAACCGCATTAAGATTTTTACACAAAAATCGAAAAAAAACATTAAGTTTCAGGGGTCCCCATACACAAAACTGAAACACAAAAAAAATTTTTCATCAAACCCGTACGTGTGGGGTATCATTGGATAGGTCTTCAAAAATGATATTAAGGTTTCTAAGATAATTTTTTTCTAAACTGAATAGTTTGCGACAGAGACACTTCCAAAGTGGTAAAATGTGTCCCCCCCCCCCCCCTGTAACTTCTAAAATAAGAGAATGATAAAACTCAAAAAAATATATGATGTACATTACCATGCAAACTTCCACCGAAAATTGGTTTGAACGAGATCTGGTACGTAGTTTTTTTTTATTACGTCATAAATCGTAAACTGCAATTTATTTAACGGAACCCTTCATGTGCGAGTCCGACTCGCACTTAGCCGCTTTTTTGTACCTACAGCTATCAACTACTCTTTGAGTGGGTTCCAATGAGCCCAAACAAGCGGGGTAATCTTGTGTAATTAAGGAGTACCTATGGCCACCTTGCACCCCCATCATCAGACCAGGTTTATGGTACCTACCATAGTATTGCATTGTGATCCGACTTACATAATTGTAAAATATTTCAAGTCGATTGAACTGTGACCCTACCAGATTTTTTGTGACAGACGGACGCGGCCGGGGACTTTCGTTTGAAATGCGATACCTAGATAATCAAAATTATTTCACCGTCCTCAACGATATTAACCTCAAATAAGTTTCTTCAAAAATTTCATTTTTGGTACAAGCTTTTATGGCCGACTGTACTTTTCTGTATACCATCTATTTACTGACACTGAGACGATTTTAAAGAGCCCAAACTCAACGATTTACGTCTGTTAAATATTGAATTCCCATGGCCACCCTCTGTCTCCATCATCAGATCAGCTCGATGGTACCATAATATTGAATTGTCATCCAAACTTTACTAACACCCAAAATTTCAGCTCAATCGGATAACGGCAGGCGACTGCAAAATGGATTGCAAATTTTGACGGACAACTTACATACTTACATACGAACAGGTCAAGTTAATATAAAGCTTGTAAAAATAAGCAATCTATGGTTGTTCAATAGTCCAAGTTTTTTTTATCATTGCTACAAGGCAAACCTAAGAAGTTGTGTTTTGCATAATAGACATGATTATGCAAATTTAAGACAACTTAGGTAGGTACTTACACACCTATTTCTCAGAGCTTAATTGGGGTGTTGACTCATGTCACCACCTACCTACTTACATGGATTGTAAATTATCAAAATCATTTCATCGGATATACATAAAATAGATTGGTTAGATAGGTATTAGGGTATTAGGCTATATGCATGTCATGTCTATATGCTGTTGTAGCTTAATAATAACTACAAGTAAGAAAAGTTGACAAACCCCCGACATTTTCATTTCAAAGTTCAATATCTCAAAAACAGATGAACCGATTTTGTTGAAACGCAGCTAAGAACCATGTCGATTGTCGATCACGTCAGCATTCGGATTAAAAAAACCCATTTAAATCGGTCCATTCGTTTAGGAGCTACGATGCTCTTTTTGCGTCGGGGGTTAAAAATAGTGGAATGGCTGTGCCTACCTAAAACAATCGCATCGCGACAAGCGACGAAGAGAGAGTTAGTCTAAACTAAATGAGATAATTACTTTAAAAACAAAGTTTAAACCGACTTCAATTCAGTAATTCGCCAAGGCACATAGGTACATGAACATTTCCAACATTTCCTTTCCAATTTACCACATGCACGGCTTCCGAGAGCAAATGCGTTGATTATTACAGAAAAAACCCAAGTCGCTATCTGTGGGCTGATAATATTTGAGGAGTTCCGTCGATTCCTAAAGGATCTCAGAATCCTTCATGAGTTGCTACTTCAACGGAATCATGTCAGAATCTTTGACGAACTTTACATCTTTGAGGAGTTCCATAAGTCATCTGTGGTCTTCATCATCAGTTTTCCACTTCACCAAAATTGCGATTTCCGAAGGTAAATACACGAATTATGATAGAAAATACCAAAATCACTACATGCGTGCCTATAAAATATGAGGGTTGCCCTCAATTTCCCTGGGATCCCATCATCAATCATCATCATCATCATCATCAGGATTTGGTGATAATGGGACCACCTCGGAAGTATACTCTTTCGAATAAAAAATTTTGGAAATCGGTCCACAATTGAAGGAGAAATAGACGAACATACATTTAAAAAAAATACATACAGTGGAACATATAACCTCCTCCTTTTTTAAAGTCGGTTAAAAATGCTCATGCACATTAATTAGCTCATCAGTAAGTGGAATAGTTATAGTTCAAGACCGGGTCAAGCTCGCTATCTGTACGACCTAGCAGATTTATTAATGTCATGCAGTTGCAGTTGTTTACATGAGCAGTGCGCACGGGCGCGATGTCTCAACTCCGTTTATGCTATCAACGCTTTATTGCCGCCGTGATGATACAGATTACGATACACAATCGTTAAATGGGACATAATAAAGTCCACCTAACTATAATCAACTTAGTAATTATTGCCACAAATGATAATATACTCGTATGTCAACACACAGGCCATATCAATAAGATATTTGGATATCAATACTTACTTACTAAAATATTGATCTTCGGCCGAATTTGAATTTGGGCAGGAATGAGAACTTAATCCTGAGGTTAAACACCAGAATAGTATGGACTAATCTTGAAATAAACTTTATTCTGGTATTGAGGTATTCATCATTGGCCACAGCATCAGCAGAGTAATTACGGCGGCAGTCCTCACCGCCTCTTATGGCTCTAAAGCCCGATAACAGACCGACACAAAGGTACTTTCTACTATATTTTTGTCTGACACTTTGATAGATTAGATTGATCTTGTGTTTTGGGTTAAAAATATTTAGAAATCTTTCCTAGATCTCCAGATTTAGGGGTTATTTTTCCCGACAGTAGACATTCACGCCCCGCTATTGCTTATCTTCCACAAATTCTATAGTAAGTTTGGTAAATAAGATCCATCGCTTCGTACCCAGCCTTAGAAATGTACCAATATCCATACAGGGCAATGGCCAAGTGAGGTGGGTGTCCGTCACGTCACGGCACAATTGCGACCGCTCAAGTGGAATCAAGTGCACTAAACTCCATTTGCCTCTGAGCTCTGCGCCTACAGACATCCGCCAAGCGGGACGTAACTGTGTCACTCAATGTCACTAGGTCCATGCATGTAAATAAAACCAATTTTAAATCCCTGCCTTGTTGAGAAATTAGATCGGTTCCCCAAACTCGTTAATTCCGCGTAGCAGAATTTCCATTCGCGTTTTTCCCCACTTTTTATTTTTCTTAGTCGATTTAATTCATAACACAATACAAATACTCTTTACGTCATACCTGGCCATAAAGTAGGAATTACCGCACGCTATGCGTGCGGAAAAACCCACTTCCTGGCCAGATAGAGACGTAAAATTTTGTACTCACCACGGGCGGTAATAAAGAAAGCCTCAGAGCGCATATTTATCGCCCTTGCCTTCGGCTCGGGCGTCAAATACCTGCGATCTGAGACATTCTTTGTTTAACCGCCCTAGGTAAGTAATGTACTATTATTGCACACCTCACACAAATAAAGCAGTTACGAAGAGAGACAATATAAAAACATGTAGGTGGGTCATATACGCATGTGTTGACACACGGATTGTTTTCTAGTCGCGTTTTTTCCCGTTTGATTATTTTTCTAGACGATATACTTAGTTCATATTCCCACGTGTTGATAGACTGATTATTTTCCAGTCTCGTTTTTTTCCGTTGTTCTCCATAACTAAGTTACATTACCGGCAGGCCCCTTTTGCCATTTTGGTCGTAGTTCGAAAGATTCAACGGAGCCCCGCTCCTATTTCTGGGCGGTTTGCCCTTCGGGCAACCGAAGCTACCTAACCTAACTAGTGTTTCGCGAATTTGCGATGGCTGGTTATGTATAGCTTGGCTACGTACGGTACGGGGTACAAGGCAGAAACAATGCGGCTGGAAACCAATAAGCATATCGCCACGTGAACTATTATCATCTAAAAAAATTATCAATTGGGAATAAACGCGAGTAGAAACCAATCCGTGTGTCAACACATGCGTATATGAATTAAATCGGCTAAGAAAAATAAAAAGTGGGGAAAAACGCGAATGGAAATACTGCTACGCGGAATTAACGAGTTTGGGGATCCGATCTAATCTCTCGCCTTGTTTGCACTGTCGATGTCGGCATCAGTACTTAACTACCAAGTTCCTTAGCATTAAGTGTATTTTTCGCAGTGTTTGAATAAAGACTGATGGTTGATAAAATATTGAATGAATAGATAGATGCCATCTGCCAGTGGTATACTCAAAAATATTTACTTGGAGACAGCAGGTGACCATTTATATAGCTACTCCTAAACTACCTTTTACAAGAATAAACCCAAGAATTATCTCAATAAGTAGGTAATGATAAAGTACAGTGGGTACTAAAAGCTTGATAGCATTAAGTACTAAAAAATAATAACATTTTAACAGAAACTCATTTAGGTACACATAGCGTATTGGATCCGATGATGAAGAGCACAGGTGCCCGGTGGTTCTAGATTCTAATGAGATTTCCTTGAAGTAGGTAGTATTCTCATCAAACTGCACATTTTGAAGTGAATCTGATGATGTTAGTACAAAAACTGGTTATGGGATCAATGGAACTGCGCAAAAGGTACCTATAATAATTGTAATAGGTAAGCATGCCCATAGGTACATACATACCTACATTACGTTTTATAATCAAAACGGAAAGCACGTGGCAGATACCTACTCGTACTTATTGATGCAGACTTCTTTTTCCTATAAATTACCTATTAACAACCCAGTAATAAGACTGAATAATTAATGATGAATATAAATTGATAAGGCAATTACCTACAATAGTTAGGTACCTACATAGATGTCAAAGCGGACCCCGGGCTCCTTTAGGGGCACAACCGGGAATAACGCTAGGAGTTAGGTACATATAGTTATGTACCTAACATTACTTATTCTGTGATCTCACTATGCCTAGTTTACACTATGCCGAAGTGACCAGGGAAGTGGGCAGGACAGGAAAAAAAGAGTTTTCCAAATCGGTCCAGGCGTCTTCGAGTAATCGGGGAACATACATAAAATACAAAAAGATTCCGACGAATTGAGAACTTCCTCCTTTTATGAGGTCGGTTTAATTTTTTTTTTTTAATTTGGACTTAGTATTTCGTTTTTAAATAAGCGCATATTACCAAGTACTTACCCATGATTCCATCTAGAATTCATCTAAACGCCAATGTAACAATTGATACCTACTGCCTAGCGTAGGGTACAGTCGCCATCACATACATCGGAGCAAACAAGCACGTCACAAACATCGGAACACACCTCTATTTTCAAGGCATTAGGGTGCATGTGCCGATATTTTTTAACACCTATAGTGTACCTATGTATGTGATGGCGACTGTACGCTAGCAACATTAGATATTGCCTTAACTCGCCGTTCCAAAAACATCGTACTTACCACCAGAAATGTGGCAAATAAAGACAATGAAACGTGGAAGTCTAGGTATGTCTGAATGAATATTCAAAAAGAAACTTACCTTCTTTCCAGGTCGCTCTGGTCGTCCATGAGAAAGAACAAGAAGAAGCAATCGCAGGACAGCAAGCCCAACCAGCAGGTGAACGGCGACAGCAGCCCCATCGTCTACCGCCGAGCAATTCAATGTAAGATGAACGTTCAGAAACTATAAAGCCTGAATAAAACTTGCACTAACAGCACTTGATCATTTTCATTGCAACCATTACTAATCCCCATCAATGTTGGATGATTGTGAGATTACACGACCTCACCTGAAGAGTCCCCGGCAAGCTCGGCCGAATTTCACCTTCCCATACAAACGGAGTTTCGTTTTCATTTTAAAACTACGTGTTGGATTGTAACGAAACTTTGCATATACAATGACATGAGGTATATCTAGGTATGCAATTAGTTTATATGGTTCCAGTTTATAAAACTAACGAAATACAGCCAAACAAGTTTTGTTTGAAAAACTTAAATTCGCTGTATTTTTTTACTATAGTATCTGAAGCTACATAAACTAATTACAGACCTGGATATACCTTAACTTAACATATATGGGGGCACAGTAGTGCCCCCGCCAAGACGAGCCAAGCGAAGCGCAAGGGCAGGCACTACCTATCTTTTCTCGAAGCGCTTCGTCGTTTTTTTGATCCCTCATAACATGTGTTTGGATTATACCAGATAAACAAAATTCTCGGGATATGATGTCAATAGTAAACTTATTAAACATACTAGCTGTTGCCCGCGACTTCGTCCGCGTAGAACTTTTTATCGTCTTAGAAAATGATTTCTCTCAATACAAAATTTGAACCCTCTTTTAGGGGATAATTAAAAAAAAAGTTGATGTTAATTTTCTAGTTTGTGAACAAACAGTCTAAAACCAAAGTTAAAAATCTCATACTTTAAAAATGCCTTGAAATACTCAAACTTTGAACCAATTTTAACACTCTTAGGGGATGAATTTGGAAAAACTCTGAAATCAGTTTTGTAGTCTTTTAACGTACAGAATAAGACCGAAGTTAAAAATCTCTTACTGTGAACTTTAAAATTTTATTGCTCGCCATTTAAAATTTGAACCCCCTTTTAAACCCCCTTAGAGGTTGAATTTTTCTAATCGCTGAAAGAACTTTTTTCGTAAACTTTTAAGTCTCTAGCTCAAAAAAAGTGTTGCCCATACAAAGCTTTCTTAACCCCCTTAGGGGTGGAATTTTCTAAAACTCGGAAAGTACTTTATTATTAATTTTAATAAGTAACATTTTGAATAGTTTTAAGTCTAGTAAAAAAAAAAGTTTTTCCCACACAACACTGGCTACCCTTCTTAAGGATCTTAAGGATCCCCTTAGGGATGGAGTTTTCTAAAACGCTGAAAGTTCTTTTTTAGTATTCTAATAAGTAATCTTTTTGCAAAGTTTTAAGTCTAACTCAAAAAAGTTTTAAGTGTCTAGCTCAGAAAAAGTGTTCCCCATACAAACCTTGCACCCTTTTTTAACCCCCTTAGGGAATGATTTTTGTAAAACACCGAATGTAGTATTTTTCATGTTCTAATAAGTAATTTTTCGTCAAAATTTTAAGTCTCTATTAAAAAAATATGTTTTTCCCATACAAACTTTGCACCCTATTTTACCCCCTTAGGGGTGAAATTTTCCAAAACGCTGAAAGTACTTTCTTTGTATTTAAATAATCTTTCTACAAAGTTTTAGGACTCTAGCTGAAAAAAATAGTTTCCCACATACAAACTTTGCACCCCTATTTTAGCCCCCTATTTTTAGGGGTAGAATTTTCTAAAACGCTGAAAGTACTTAATTTGTATTCTGATGACTAATCTTTCTACAAAGTTTTAAGTCTCTATTTAAAAAAAATATTGTTTCCCCCATACAAAATTTGCACCCCTATTTTACCCCCTTAGGGGTAGATTTTTTTAAAACACTGAATCTAGGTACTTTATTTGTATTCTAATGAATAATTTTTCTACAAAGTTTTAAGTCTCTATTTAAAAAAAAGTAGTTTTTCCCTTACAAACTTTGCACTCTATTTTACCCCTTTAGGGATAGAATTTTCTAAAACCCTGAAAGTTCTTTATTTGTATTCTAATGACTGATCTTTCTACAAAGTTTTAAGTCTCTATTTAAAAAAAAAATGATTCCCCCATACAAACCTTGCACCCCTATTTTACCCCCGTAGGGGTGGAATTTTCCAAAACGCTAAAAGTGTTTCATTTGTATTCTAATAACTAATTTTTCTACATAGTTTAAGTCTATAGCTCAAAAAAAAAAGGTTCTCCCATACAAACTTTGCACCCCCATTTTACCCCCTTAGTGGTAGAATTTTCAAAAATCCCTTTTTATCCCTAGCCCACGTTATAAAAGCAACATACTGTGCAAAAATCAACTCTCTAAGATTAGTAGTTTCGGCTGTGCGTTGATGAGTGAGTGAGTGAGTGAGTGAGTGAATAAGTCAGTCAGGACATAGGCATTTATTATGTACTAGCTGTTGCCCGCGACTTCGTCCGCGTAGAACTTTTTATCGTCTTAGAAAATGATTTCTCTCAATACAAAATTTGAACCCTCTTTTAGGGGATAATTAAAAAAAAAGTTGATGTTCATTTTCTAGTTTGTGAACAAACAGTCTAAAACCAAAGTTAAAAATCTCATACTTTAAAAATGCCTTGAAATACTCAAACTTTGAACCAATTTTAACACTCTTAGGGGATGAATTTGGAAAAACTCTGAAATCAGTTTTGTAGTCTTTTAACGTACAGAAAAAGACCGAAGTTAAAAATCTCTTACTCACACTTTAAAATTTTATTGCTCGCCATTTAAAATTTGAACCCCCTTTTAAACCCCCTTAGAGGTTGAATTTTTCTAATCGCTGAAAGAACTTTTTTCGTAAACTTTTAAGTCTCTAGCTCAAAAAAAGTGTTGCCCATACAAAGCTTTAGGGGTCGAATTTTCTAAAACTCTGAAAGTACTTTATTATTAATTTTAATAAGTAACATTTTGAATAGTTTTAAGTCTAGTAAAAAAAAAAGTTTTTCCCACACAACACTGGCTACCCTTCTTAAGGATCTTAAGGATCCCCTTAGGGATGGAGTTTTCTAAAACGCTGAAAGTTCTTTTTTAGTATTCTAATAAGTAATCTTTTTGCAAAGTTTTAAGTCTAACTCAAAAAAAGTGTTGCCCATGCAAAGCTTGCTCTCCTTTTTAACCCTATTAGGGGTGGAATTTTCTAAAACGATTTGTGTTCTTTTTTTGTATTTTAATAAGTAATCTTTCTACAAAGTTTCAAGTCTCTAACTCAAAAACATAAACTTTCCCTGATAAAAACTTTGCACCCCTTTTTATCCCCCTTAGGGATAGATTTTTTCAAAACGCTGAGTCTTTTTTTTTGTATTTTTATAAGTAATCTTTCTACAAAGTTTTAAGTGTCTAGCTCAGAAAAAGTGTTCCCCATACAAACCTTGCACCCTTTTTTAACCCCCTTAGGGAATGATTTTTGTAAAACACCGAATGTAGTATTTTTCATGTTCTAATAAGTAATTTTTCGTCAAAATTTTAGGTCTCTATTAAAAAAAAAAATGTTTTTCCCATACAAACTTTGCACCCTATTTTACCCCCTCAGGGGTGAAATTTTCCAAAACGCTGAAAGTACTTTCTTTGTATTTAAATATTCTTTCTACAAAGTTTTAGGACTCTAGCTAAAAAAAATTGTTTCTCACATACAAACTTTGCACCCCTATTTTAGCCCCCTATTTTTAGGGGTAGAATTTTCTAAAACGCTGAAAGTACTAAATTTGTATTCTGATGACTAATCTTTCTACAAAGTTTTAAGTCTCTATTTAAAAAAAATATTGTTTCCCCCATACAAAATTTGCACCCCTATTTTACCCCCTTAGGGGTAGATTTTTTTAAAACACTGAATCTAGGTACTTTATTTGTATTCTAATGAATAATTTATCTACAAAGTTTTAAGTCTCTATTTAAAAAAAAGTAGTTTTTCCCATACAAACTTTGCACTCTATTTTACCCCTTTAGGGGTAGAATTTTCTAAAACCCTGAAAGTTCTTTATTTGTATTCTAATGACTGATCTTTCTACAAAGTTTTAAGTCTCTATTTAAAAAAAAATGTTTCCCCCATACAAACCTTGCACCCCTATTTTACCCCCGTAGGGGTGGAATTTTGCAAAACGCTGAAAGTGTTTCATTTGTATTCTAATAACTAATTTTTCTACAAAGTTTAAGTCTATAGCTCAAAAAAAAAAGGTTCTCCCATACAAACTTTGCACCCCCATTTTACCCCCTTAGGGGTAGAATTTTCAAAAATCCCTTCTTATCCCTAGCCCACGTTATAAAAGCAACATACTGTGCAAAAATCAACTCTCTAAGATTAGCAGTTTCGGCTGTGCGTTGATGAGTGAGTGAGTGAGTGATTGAGTGAATAAGTCAGTCAGGACATAGGCATTTATTATGTATAAATAGATAGAAGATAATGAAACTCCCATTCAAATATCTCAAAAAATTATGAAGCTACATCCGTTTTAATGTCGCTTGTTAGAGTGAGAAAACGATGAGGGACTGTGACGTCAATATACTCGAGCGTCATGGTAAAAAACAATCGTTTCATATGAAGGTGCGTTTTGCGGAAAAGGGACAGAACATACCCCCTCTTAAAACTTTGGACTCTTATAACTTAATCATTACATATATAACCTCTTGCTTTGTTTTTTTCTCCATTTGACTATATTTATTTTAAATTCTTTTTTGAGAAAATACATTATGATTATTTACCATATTTTCGATTCCTGAGCTATAACCACGAACTTCGGAATTCGAAAATATTCGGGTATCTCTATCTCTATCGCACTAACCATACTCGAGTGACAGGGATGCAAATATATGAACATTGAGTTTCGGTTTTCGTGGTAGCGCCGCAGGTACTTTGGCTGAATGCGCCGAGCGCGTGCCATTGTCATTCAAAAAAAACAAATTCGTGTTAATTATATTGTTCAAATTTGTTGATTTCATTTATTGAAATTACGACATAAAACGACATTTGCGCATATAAGTTCTCATATCAGAATCGAATATTTTTTTATGGTTTGTATTTTAGCATTTGTCTCGTAAAGGTCTATCGTAGACGGGATTTAAATTATTAATAAGTGAAAGGCAAAGCAATTCCGCCATTTTGACGAAAATTTGACGGTTCTTATAGCTGACAGTTGGAGCAGCGTTTGATTTCAATAAAAATAAATGAAAAATTAAATGAAGTCGTATATTTCGGAAAATTAATTAACTGTCGCAGTCGGATAAAAACTATCCTAAGTTGCAGCTAGAATAATAATGTACCTATATAAAATGTTTCATATTTTTCCGTTCATGGGATGCTGAGAACATTCGAACCGCGCAAAGCTTAGTTTCAAACTGGCTGATTCTTTTTTTATTTTAGAGATTTATTATAAGTGGAGATAAATAAATAGAAGATAATGAAACTCCCATTCAAATATCTCAAAAAATTATGAAGCTACATCCGTTTTAATGTCGCTTGTTAGAGTGAGAAAACGATGAGGGACTGTGACGTCAATATACTCGAGCGTCATAGTAAAAAACAATCGTTTCATATGAAGGTGCGTTTTGCGGAAAAGGGACAGAACATACCCCCTCTTAAAACTTTGGACTCTTATAACTTAATCATTACCTATATAACCTCTTGCTTTGTTTTTTTCTCCATTTGACTATATTTATTTTAAATTCTTTTTCGAGAAAATACATTATGATTATTTACCATATTTTCGATTCCTGAGCTATAACCACGAACTTCGGAATTCGAAAATATTCGGGTATCTCTATCTCTATCGCACTAACCATACTCGAGTGACAGGGATGCAAATATATGAACATTGAGTATCGGTTTTCGTGGTAGCGCCGCAGGTACTTTGGCTGAATGCGCCGAGCGCGTGCCATTGTCATTCAAAAAAAACAAATTCGTGTTAATTATATTGTTCAAATTTGTTGATTTCATTTATTGAAATTACGACATAAAACGACATTTGCGCATATAAGTTCTCATATCAGAATCGAATATTTTTTTATGGTTTATATTTTAGCATTTGTCTCGTAAAGGTCTATCGTAGACGGGATTTAAATTATTAATAAGTGAAAGGCAAAGCAATTCCGCCATTTTGACGAAATTTTGACGGTTCTTATAGCTGACAGTTGGAGCAGCGTTTGATTTCAATAAAAATAAATGAAAAATTAAATGAAGTCGTATATTTCGGAAAATTAATTAACTGTCGCAGTCGGATAAAAACTATCCTAAGTTGCAGCTAGAATAATAATGTACCTATATAAAATGTTTCATATTTTTCCGTTCATGGGATGCTGAGAACATTCGAACCGCGCAAAGCTTAGTTTCAAACTGGCTGATTCTTTTTTTAATTTAGAGATTTATTATAAGTGGAGATAAAGTTTCAATTGCATAGCTCTTATTATTATTAGATTCTATTGATATCTAAAAAAACGCCGATTTCGTCACTGACTCACTCACGTTGATCATCAAAACCTCTAGGGTACTTCCTGAAATCCTAGAAAGCTGAAATTTGGTATGTAAACTAGGGGATGCAATTTTGTATTGAGACTTCCGCAAATTTTGATGCTAGAGGTCTGAAAATGTAAATAGGGACTCCTTATTATAAATAATAAAATATATATTTCAGGGTTTTTAGTAAATCACCCCCCTACCCTTTAAATTAGGGGATGGAAGTTTGTATGGGTTTTCCTATACACTTCTTTAGAAATAACCTTACAAAAAGGAATGAGATCCCACCAAAAACATTACATGTAAAGTGACTGCCAAGACTCGCTAGCTCATATAGCTTTCAGCGTTAAAAAGATATCAGATCATAAGTAGCGCCAAGCTTCCTACTCCACACGGTGTAACCTACCACTACCAGCCACGCTCTAAAAATTCTATATCTTGGCTAAAAAGTATAGATAGACCCGTCGCTTATTAAGTAAGTAAGTAAGTGTTTTATTTGTAAATGTCGCTTATAAATTCATTCAGCGCGAGAGTCTATGCGGCGACTGGGATGTGCCCAACAAAGCTATACTTTTTAGCCAAGATGTAGAATTTTTAGAGCGTGGTTGGTAGTGGTAGGTTAAGCCGTGTGGAGTAGGAAGATTGAGGGAACTTAGCTATTACTTTTTAGGGTTCCGTAGCCAAATGGCAAAAAACGGAACCCTTATAGATTCGTCATGTCTGTCCGTCTGTCTGTCTGTCTGTCTGTCTGTCCGTCCGTATGTCACAGCCACTTTTTTCTGAAACTATAAGTAAAACTGTAACTTCTAAAATAAGAGAATGATAAATCTAAAAAAAATATATGATATACATTACCATGCTAACTTTCAACGAAAATTGGTTTGAACGAGATCTAGTAAGTAGTTTTTTTTAATAGGTCATAAATCGTAAAAAGCAATTTATACGGAACCCTTCATGTGCGAGTCCGACTCGCACTTGGCCGCTTTTTATTTATTTATTAAAACGCACAAAAAATTTAAATTAAAAAACATAATATCCGCGCTTCCGAACACGCACCCACACATGTACCCTACAATTCGAACCTAGCTGATAGATGAGATGTTTTTTATTTCCGTTTCCCATTATTTTTTGGAAACTAAGTTCCACTCTGAATTCATGGACCCGGCGCGTCCCGAAGTTGATTAGATGTAACAAAAAACCGGCCAAGTGCGAGTCGGACTCGCGCACGAAGTGTTCCGTACTTACGTACGTATCAATAAAAATATTTATTTTATTCTGTTTTTAGTATTTGTTGTTTGTGTTAGTAGCGGCAACAGAAATACATCATCTGTGAAAATTTCAACTGAAACTATCACGGTATCAGTAAGATACAGCCTGGTGACAGACAGACGGACGGACGGACAGCGGAGTCTTAGTAATAGGGTCCCGTTTTACTCTTTGAGTACGGAACCCTAAAAAACAAAATGTAGAGAGAGAAGGATATAAAGACGCCACGACATTCCTTTTGCAAGTGTATGTCTGCAATAATTTATCCTGCACTCCATGCTTGTGGTAGTTGGTAATTTACCCTTATCTAGAGTGGCGTCATTCTGTGCATACACAGCGTAGCGTATACTTCCAGCAATAAGATAGCCACCTACCTAGCCTACCTTTCCTGCCCTTGAGGCACTCGATAGATTAAGTAGGTAGCCACTGCGATCGCGGGTAGACTACTACTAGGTAGTTATAATGAAAAAACGGATGATACTCGTAATGCTTAGGCATCAATCTGCATGGTAGGTGGTTACGTAGGTCGCTCAACGGTATACGGTTATGGTGTATGAAATCTTGCCTTCATGACATATCATGCCATACCTATTACATACAGCAAATATATGTCAACACACACACCAGCCTACGTTCAACAATTATTTACTTATGATATCCCAGAGATAAAGTAACATACAAATAATAAACACACCAAGTGTGTATTTGATTTGTACCCTAATCGGTTAGGTACAGTGGCGGAGTGCCCATAAAAGCCGATTCCCACCGGCTTAACTAAATTTCTTGCTATATATGTATTACCAAACTCGTAAATCATTTACAAAAAGCCCTTTTTTGCTCCGCGCCGCCACTGATCGGTTATATGACTAATGTCTTAAGAAACTGTTAAAAATGAGATTATTAGGTAGGTACACGTTTACATACCTCTCACTCACGTAGGTGGTATCCAAGTGGCATCTCCACACTCGCTGTGACTTGACAGATGCTGATGACTTTCGCATGCTAAGTAATACTGCAAACTCACTGCACACTAAAAAAAAATGATGTGAAATATTCCAATAGGATTGTTGGAATGGAACATTAAAGAGGAAAGCCCTGACCTGACATTGACATGTTACCAAAGTAAAAACCAAAGGCACCCGAATCGCACGGCTTCTAAGCGCTAAGGCGGATCTAAGTATGGCCGCTACAGGGGCGCCGATGAGGTGCTTGCCTAGGGCGCTGTCGACATATAATCCGCCTCTGCTACAGTCACCGTACATATAGTATGGTACAGTCACCGGCATCAATATATCATGAATGAAAGGCCGCAAAAATATCTGACACGCTCTTACGGCTCTAGGAATAGAGTTGTCATCAGATATTTTTGCGGCCTTTGTTCCATCATATATATTTATATGCCGGTGACTGTACTCATGAGTGTGCGCCTTCTTCTTCTGCGCCACGGGAAGCTAGACTTGCAAAAGTATTAATAGCATACTTTTGCACGTCTAGCTATTACGACCTGGTAAAGGTCGCGGGAGTCCGCTGGATGCGGGTGGCGGAGGACGGGTCACTTTGGCACTCTTTGGGGGAGGCCTATGTCCAGCATTGGACGTCTTTCGGCTGATATGATGATGATACGAGTAGAAAAATGTGTATGTGCAGATTGTGCAGTCGACGTTACTTGAATCCTCACGCTCCATTGCGAATAACTATAGTAGGTATATTCTGTACCGCTTCTGTAGCGCATCAGGGATGTTTGCTGAAGCGCACATAGATTGCTTTTATACGACTATGCGCAAGCGATGCACATTTCTGGTGCGTCGGGTGCGGGCCAGCCCCAACCCCATCCTGCGTTTGTTGGCTGGGGGGTTTGACTGCCCATATTTGAGGCATTGCGATGACATGCATGTTTCTAGAAGTACTTACTATGTCTGACCTACTTAAGTGCTTCTAGAAACATGACATTAAAAATAGGTAAAAATAATAATAATGTGTTTAATATAGATATTAACATAGCTATAAGTACACACTAACCATAAATATATGAGTCTAAGTTACTTGAAATAAATGATAAATAAATAAAATAAAATATATTAAAATCACTCCTGAAGCGTCAGGTCAGGTCACACTGCATTGTACCTACCTAAATACGGCGCATTAGGTAATAGGCTTGTTGCGTGGTGTTAAAATTGATAACGTCGTGTTGCTAAATGGATAGTAAACCATCAAATGATTGTAATCTCCACTTATAATAAATCTCTAAATTAAAAAAAGAATCAGCCAGTTTGAAACTAAGCTTTGCGCGGTTCGAATGTTCTCAGCATCCCATGAACGGAAAAATATGAAACATTTTATATAGGTACATTATTATTCTAGCTGCAACTTAGGATACTTTTTATCCGACTGCGACAGTTAATTAATTTTCCGAAATATACGACTTCATTTAATTTTTCATTTATTTTTATTGAAATCAAACGCTGCTCCAACTGTCAGCTATAAGAACCGTCAAATTTTTGTCAAAATGGCGGAATTGCTTTGCCTTTCACTTATTAATAATTTAAATCCCGTCTACGATAGACCTTTACGAGACAAATGCTAAAATATAAACCATAAAAAAATATTCGATTCTGATATGAGAACTTATATGCGCAAATGTCGTTTTATGTAGTAATTTCAATAAATGAAATCAACAAATTTGAACAATATAATTAACACGAATTTGTTTTTTTTGAATGACAATGGCACGCGCTCGGCGCATTCAGCCAAAGTACCTGCGGCGCTACTACGAAAACCGATACTCAATGTTCATATATTTGCATCCCTGTCACTCGAGTATGGTTAGTGCGATAGAGATAGAGATACCCGAATATTTTCGAATAGGGAACATTACTGCAATGTTCTGCCGCCAGAGTGCAGCACTAACACAATTAGTAAACAGTTTTTTTGACAACTTTGACAAGTCCTTCAAAGCTCTGGATCAAATAGTGAAGAAAATATTTCAATGAATAAAATGCATCAGTGCCGCGTAATTGGATGCAAGAATGAAGGGCATCATTCATTTCCGAAGGAAACGATGATATGAAAACTATGGGAAGCGGCAATACGTCGTAAAGCAAAAAAAAGCCCTCATCCACCTTTAAATGGCTATAGGATGCCATTTTAATATCACAGTACAGGTATTTTACACACGAATGATAATAAAACGATTGTAGTTTAACGCGTTTTCATCAATTATTCGTTATTGTTTGTTAGGTAAATAAATATGACATTGTACGTCATGGCGGTTTGTTGGTGCCGGTTAATGTACGGCCCGATAATACACGTCCATCTATCGTTATCTCTCTCTTGTTGTATAAGTTAAAAAGAGACATATATATAGAGGATGCCAATTATTGGGCCGTACATTAACCGGCACCGGTTTGTTTACGGGTTGTGTTAGTGTCGCCCCCTACGCAGAGCTTTGCGTAATGTTCCCTATTCCGAAGTTCGTGGTTATAGCTCAGGAATCGAAAATATGGTAAATAATCATAATATATTTTCTCGATAAAGAATTTAAAATAAATATAGTCAAATGGAGAAAAAAACAAAGCAAGAGGTTATATAGGTAATGATTAAGTTATAATTATAAGAGTCCAAAGTTTTAAGAGGGGGTATGTTCTGTCCCTTTTCCGCAAAACGCACCTTCATATGAAACGACTGTTTTTTTCTATGACGCTCGAGTATATTGACGTCACAGTCCCTCATCGTTTTCTCACTCTAACAAGCGACATTAAAACGGATGTAGCTTCATAATTTTTTGAGATATTTGAATGGGAGTTTCATTATCTTCTATCTATTTATACATAATAAATGCCTATGTCCTGACTGACTTATTCACTCACTCACTCACTCACTCACTCATCAACGCACAGCCGAAACTACTAATCTTAGAGAGTTGATTTTTGCACAGTATGTTGCTTTTATAACGTGGGCTAGGGATAAAAAGGGATTTTTGAAAATTCTACCCCTAAGGGGGTAAAATAGGGGTGCAAAGTTTGTATGGGAGAACCTTTTTTTTTTGAGCTATAGACTTAAACTTTGTAGAAAAAATTGTTATTAGAATACAAATGAAACACTTTCAGCGTTTTGGAAAATTCCACCCCTACGGGGGTAAAATAGGGGTGCAAGGTTTGTATGGGGAAAACATTTTTTTTTAAATAGAGACTTAAAACTTTGTAGAAAGATCAGTCATTAGAATACAAATAAAGAACTTTCAGGGTTTTAGAAAATTCTACCCCTAAAGGGGTAAAATAGAGTGCAAAGTTTGTATGGGAAAAACTACTTTTTTTTAAATAGAGACTTAAAACTTTGTAGAGAAGTTATTCATTAGAATACAAATAAAGTACCTAGATTCAGTGTTTTAAAAAAATCTACCCCTAAGGGGGTAAAATAAAGGTGCAAATTTTGTATGGGGGAAACAATATTTAACACTTTTTCTGAGCTAGACACTTAAAACTTTGTAGAAAGATTACTTATAAAAATACAAAAAAAAGACTTTCAGCGTTTTGAAAAAATCTATCCCTAAGGGGGATAAAAAGGGGTGCAAAGTTTTTATCAGGGAAAGTTTATGTTTTTGAGTTAGAGACTTGAAACTTTGTAGAAAGATTACTTATTAAAATACAAAAAAAAAACACAAATCGTTTTAGAAAATTCCACCCCTAATAGGGTTAAAAAGGAGAGCAAGCTTTGCATGGGCAACACTTTTTTTGAGTTAGACTTAAAACTTTGCAAAAAGATTACTTATTAGAATACTAAAAAAGAACTTTCAGCGTTTTAGAAAACTCCATCCCTAAGGGGATCCTTAAGATCCTTAAGAAGGGTAGCCAGTGTTGTGTGGGAAAAACTTTTTTTTTTGCTAGACTTAAAACTATTCGAAATGTTACTTATTAAAATTAATAATAAAGTACTTTCAGAGTTTTAGAAAATTCCACCCCTAAGGGGGTTAAGAAAGCTTTGTATGGGCAACACTTTTTTTGAGCTAGAGACTTAAAAGTTTACGAAAAAAGTTCTTTCAGCGATTAGAAAAATTCAACCTCTAAGGGGGTTTAAAAGGGGGTTCAAATTTTAAATGGCGAGCAATAAAATTTTAAAGTGTTAAGAGATTTTTAACTTCGGTCTTATTCTGTACGTTAAAAGACTACAAAACTGATTTCAGAGTTTTTCCAAATTCATCCCCTAAGAGTGTTAAAATTGGTTCAAAGTTTGAGTATTTCAAGGCATTTTTAAAGTATGAGATTTTTAACTTTGGTTTTAGACTGTTTGTTCACAAACTAGAAAATGAACATCAACGTTTTTTTTTAATTATCCCCTAAAAGAGGGTTCAAATTTTGTATTGAGAGAAATCATTTTCTAAGACGATAAAAAGTTCTACGCGGACGAAGTCGCGGGCAACAGCTAGTAAAGTATAAATTACAAAATATAATTCAAATAATAAAAAGATATTAACCTTGTAAGTTAAGAAAAAAAAGTATTTTTATTTATTGTCCAAGAGTAAATTTAAAGGTACCAATATAATCCTTACGCTTTTATAGAAACAAATTTGTATGACAACTATGGACCTAAACGCAGTATTTCGCGACCGAAACAGCAATTTACTTCATTTCCCACGCAACGGTTAGTACAAATTGCACGGTGTGACGTCATACTTTAAAGCCAATCAGTATGAAGCGTTTCGGCTGCTGTCAGCGAGGTCCGTCTTTAACTCGATTTTTTGGGTATTAATGTCCTTTAAATGTAGTTGCTTCCATACAAACATTTGTTCATCTACAAAAACTGGTTCGAATGGCATCGTAAACAAATTTAAGGTCACAAGCCCATTATATGTGTTCTGCACAGACACATCGACGTCGTCAGGAGCCCGGAGTACCGTGGGCTCCCCGGAGCATGCGGACCGTTACATCTACGGAGGGTCCATCACGCCGCTGCCGCGCTCGCGCTTCCAGGAACGTCTGCGCAGCCCAAGCAACTATGAAGTCAACTCAGTCAGGTATGCTTTTTAGAAAGAAGAAAGAAAGAAAATACGTTTATTTAACACATTTGTAGGATAAAAAACAAAAACATACAGACATAATGATTAAATGCTAAAATGGCTGCCACTCAGCTTTGTGCCACGAAATGGTGATACCTATTTCGCAGCGCTGGTTTTCAGTGGCGCCTTGATGTTAATTCTATGTAACTAAAAATAAAATAAAACACATATTACAATTTTATATAATTTAAACTAAAACATGCAGTAAAATGAAACATATTAGAGAGTGTATAAGTGTGTGTGTGTGTGTGTGTGTGTTTGTGTGTGTGTGCTTGAACCGTTGTGCGTAAATTTAAAATATAAAAGATTTATAATTATAATAATAATAATACCCTTGACATACAATACATCATGGCTGCCTATTGATTTTTACTCAAAGAGTACTAATACCCTATTACTAAGACTCCGCTGTCTGTCTGTCTGTCTGTCACCAGGCTGTATCTCACTGATACCGTGATAGTTACAGTTGAAATGTTCACAGATGATGTATTTTTGTTGCCGCTATAACATGAAATACTAAAAACAGAATAAAATAAATATTTTTATAGATTATGGTACGGAACCCTTCGTGCGCGAGTCCGACTCGCACTTGGCCGGTTTTTTATACTACAGACAGTGGCAAGCAAGCATACGTCCTGTCTGATGGTAAGCTGACACAGTCACTTGTGGACTCTTGCGACTCCAAAAGGATCACAAGCGCTCCGACCTTTTATTGATTAGATGATTTGTTGTGTTAACCGCAAGATACAAATGCAGATCCCTCACTCTGAAACAGCGCATCATCGGAAGCTCTAGCGACCTTACCTTCATCTAGGTTTCGCGTTCGATTGCTAACTGCCATCCCGCGGCGCCTTATCGTATTTAAAAATTCAAGCGTCCAGTCAAGAAAACTGAAACACGTACCTTTTTCGGTCTTGTCACATCATCGTGACAACAGCGAAAAAGATTCAGATTCCCTTTAGGGTACATCGTTCCAGTTATAAAACTAGCAAACATACCTAGCAAACTGATATGTATTATATAAGTATAACCATAAGAACCATCACTCAAATTCCAGTACAACACCGCGCCTGGCCCGCAGCGAGGTGTCGGGCTCCCGGCTGAGCGTGGAGAGCACCAACCCGTTCGACGAGGCGCCGGTGCCGCCCGTGCGCGCCTCCAGGCGCAAGAAGAAGCGGGCGCCGATGCCGCCGCAGGGTGCTGCTGACACCTCCGTAAGTACACTCCCTATTCCCGTGCGACACCCAGTGCTCAAGCAATTCTTTTACGTCTTCTTTTATAAAATCCGGTTCGAAAGACCATATTTTGTGTGACCACGTTATTGTTTAGTAGGTACCTAGTGGTACAAGTGTATCTGTATCATCATCATCATCATCATATCAGCCGAAAGACGTCCACTGCTGGACATAGGCCTCCCCCAAATAGTGCCACAATGGCCGGTCCTGCGCCACCAGCGGACTCCCGCGACCTTTACCAGGTCGTCAGTCCACCTTGTGGGGGGCCTACCCACGCCGCGCCTTCCGGTACGTGGTCGCCACTCGAGAACCTTTCCGCCCCAACGGCTATCGGTTCTACGTGCAATGTGCCCCGCCCACATCAATCTTTGTATCTGTATATGCCTATTAAAAACATATGTGCGCTTTAGATTGTTTCTCACCCGTACTTCAACGGGTCAACATATTGACCTTTCGTTGTTTATTTATACATTGGATATTATCAAACCGCGATTAGAAAGGGATAGGAGGCCACGGTTTTGCCATATAAATACTTCGAAGTTTAAATGAACTGATAGTTATTCCACTCCCAAACTCATCAGATTCAAGATCATCAAAGTCAAGGTCGAATAATATCCTATCCTCTAATGATTCAATATTATCTTGTATAAATATACTAATACACGCAAAATGATATGCTTAAAATAGTATCACTTCGGTAACAGACAATTAACTTGTTTAAAAGCTTCGTTTAACTGGCCCTGTACATAAGTCAAGTAGTTATGTTATGAGTCGCGCAATCAAAGATATCCTCGTATGTTCCTGTTTACTTAAACCACTTAAATCTAAACCTTTTATTAAAATAATAGAGTATATTCTTAATTATTTTTTTCTTTGAACCTTAAGTTCAATATAAATATTACTGTTTGTTGAACATTGTCACAAATGCTTGCTTATTGCGTAAATTGTAATACATTTAAATAAGGTAACTATTTATAAGCTGTCTTGTAAGAGAAATATTAAATTTATTTAGACAATAAAGTTTATTTAAACCGAATGAGGACTCTTATGTTATCCAAGCCGAAATTGGTATTAAATGCCCGGTTGCACACTGTCCATGGTCATTCACAAATGTAAGCGTGGGAGGGCTTAGGTCGAATCTTCCATGAAATGTGCTTTTGGGCAGGTGTTCGAATCACTAAACCAACGTTTTAAAAACTTAATAGTTCAAGCGTTTAATACAGGTAGTGTCCAATACCAAAGATTATGACTTCTCAATAATGTTTGCCAATACTAAAAGACAGTGACTGTAGTATCGGCGAGGCGACTGAATGATTTATTATAGAACCTGTATTGAACTCTTGCAATGAACCTCGAGACACATTTTTGTGCAAAGCACAAGTAACAACATAAGCGAGTTTCAACACTAACTTCAAAAGACCTTAATCGTTAATTAACGATATCGATATAATAACAATTAACTTTTATTTTTGTTCATTAAATCGTAACTTCATTTATTGTACGGAAAACTACATTATAAAACATTTTTCCGCGCGACTAATTTAAAAACCTAAAAGTGAAATGTTAAACCTGATTTACGACCACTGTTCTGTTAAATTACAGGTAAGCAGCATAGACACAACGCTGAACATTAGCGAAGTAGAAGACGAGACTTCAGGCGATAAGGAGAGAAAGAACGATCCGGATTTGGAAGCCGAAGATGTGAAGTTCACTGTTGAACTCAAAATAGTTGAAGACGAAGAGGTGAAAAGCCAAGATAAGGAGGCAGAGAAACCGCCAGATGTCGTGCAAGATACCATCCCAGAAACAGTAAAATGTCCCACAGCTGAAACTACTCTAAAAGACATAACAACAGAAAACACTAAAACTACAGAGATCATACAAGTATCAACTACCGACTCAGTAGGAGCATCTGTCTTAACTCACCAGGACTCAGATGATGTTGTGGTTAGGAAACCAGAAAATAGAACAGAAGAGACTAAGTTAAGTAACGCGGGCTCAGAAGGCGATATTCTAGAAAAAGTTTCTTTCCCCAAAGTAGACATTTCCAAATACAGAAGGAATTCCAGCGTTAACGACGACGAAATTCGACTCAGGAGAGGAAACTTAGAAGATTTCCACACACTTGCAAATAAAAGAAGCAAGAGTCTTACTAATACCTCCGACCCAGTTTTCGTTTCATACGATATAAATTTAAATGAAAGTAGTTCTGACAGAGATCTAAATGGTAATGACGAGCCTCAAAAAGTCATATGTAAGCTCTACGACGAAACAGCGAGAAAGCAAAGCGTTGATAATTCTATTTCGAGCACCGAAAAAGAATTTATCGAAATCGATAGAGCTACAAGGGCGCTCGAAAGGGAAATAAGCAAGTTGAACTCTGCTCTGATAGACGATGAAGACATACTAGGTGCGCCTCGGTTGTCTGTCAATGATATAAGGCGCAGGTTCGACAACAACAATTCGTCGCCTCCTAACCCCATACCAAAGCCCAGAAGAAGTCACTACGGCGGTAACTCGCCTGACCACGTCATCTGATCTATGATTCAAACTACACTCAATAGCTATGAAGAACGGCTATACTTACTTCTAATAGAAATCTTATGCAAACGGTACCCGTTTTCATTTCTCTTGAGAATACTTTAAGAAATCTTTCATATATACAATACATACAACTAGATTGGGATGAGTAGCTATAATAAGAAAATTGTTATCATTGTGATTGTGGATTATCATACAAATTAGAAATTACTTAATTTCCATTTAAATGTTTTTACACATCTTAAAGGATAGTTTTGGATCTCACCTATCAAAATTCAGAATGAAATAGTTTCTATTTGTTACAAAAAATATATACTACCCCCTTATTCATAAAATCATAATAAATAAATAAATAATAAATATTTGCGGACAATCTTACACAAATCAACCTAGTCCCAAACTAAGCAAAACTTGTACTATGGGTACTAGACGACGATATTAGATACTTATATAGAGAAATAAATACTTAAATACATAGAAAACATCCATCATCATCAAACATCAATCATAAAACCTTATAGACCTCTGTTGGCTCTGTTAACTAGAATGTGCCTTCGCGCAAACACGAATGTCAACATTGTCAACGTAACAGATAAAGGCAAACTAATTTCAACGGCATTTTAGCTAAAATAGGTTTTATGAATTTTTATGAATAAGGGAAAATCTATATATTTTATATGTGTATGACTAAATAGTGATAACTCTGGCTGTAGTCCGGGTGGTGAAAGAAAACTTTGCCATAAATAACTATATTAATATATCAGTGTAGTGTAAGTTTTTCAATGTGATAATTTAATGTCCTATAAATAAAAATATTTATGTTGATTTATTAAAAATAGTAGGCTGTTAGAAACACTTATTGTCTTAGATTAAACGTAATATATTGAAAGCAATCTATTTTTCATGTTGCTATGTTAAATAAACTATTATTTTAATAGAGGTGATATAGTTATTTCATTTAAACCAATAAACAATGATTTAATTAGATTACTTTAATTTATTTATATAATCGTATGGCGTGTGTACATAAACGTTTCATGCTATAAAATTATAAGTCCACATTCAAGGTCCCGAGCCAAGTAAGAGCGTCAGGTGTTAACTTATACAGATCTTCTGGAGGCCCCGATTATGAGAGCAGGGGGCAGCGTTGTATGATGTGATCTATGTTTTAATCCTCCTCGCCACACTCGCAGAGTGCGGAGTCCCGCCAGCCCCACCTGTGCCGCAAATAGTTACAGCGGCCGTGACCCGTTCTCAATCTGTCCAAGCGGCACCAGAGTTTGCGTGGCAGGTTGAAGCCGTCAGGCTTAGCCGTGGGATCGATGGCTTGCAAGACAGCCACAGTTGCTTGGGTACTCCACTCGTCCTTCCAACTCCGTCTGAGGTCAAAACTTTTCAATTTTTGGGCTGCAATGCAAGCAGGATGTCGAGACTTAAGCCGCTGTGCGGGAGGGTAGCAGAAAGGCTGGTGGATAGGTAGAGACTGTTGCGAATGTTGCTGTCGACGGAGGTGTGGTGGAGCGATATGGCTTAGCACCGGGAGCCAATGAAGTGGGGTGGATTTAATTGTGCCTGATACACATTGCATAGCCTCATTCAATTTGGTGTCTACTTTTCCTACATGTGCGCTACCCAGCCACACTGGCGCGCAGTATTCGGCGGCAGAGAAGACAAGCGATACAGCCGACGTGCGCAGGAAACCACGGATGCTGCACCCCACGTAGTACCGCAAAGCTTGTGGAGGATGTTGTGTCGCGAGGCAACCTTTAGAGCCACTTTCTGGAGGTGATCCCTGTATGACAAACTTCTATCCAGGGTCACCACAAGGTATTTCGGGAATGGATTGTACTTCAGAAATTCTCCTATGAAAGAGACTTCTGGCTGGTAACTGGCGAGCCGGTTGTTAAGGTGGAAGCAGGCCACTTCCGTCTTGCTTGTGTTTGGTATTAGACGCCACGCGTTGAAGTAGTTACTGAGCTTCTCCAAATCGGAAGACAACACTTCCTCACCAGACATGAAATCTCTACTTTGGTGAACAAGTGCTATATCATCGGCGTACATGAATTTGGTTGACTCAGTAGGCGGCAAGTCGTGAACATAAAGATTGAAGAGAATTGCAGCGAGTACTGAACCCTGTGGTAGGCCATTGTTCAGTCTCTTACGGCTTTTAGCGTCTCTATCGCTAAGCATACTGGTAATGATTTTCTGCAATTTCTCTACTGGGGATTGTCTTGAGAATTTTGTATATCAGCCCTTGTTTCCAGACAGTATCATATGCTGCAGTCAGGTCTATAAAGACTGCAGTGGACTTCAATTGTCTTTGTAACCATTACTTTAATAAAATTATACTAAACGTCAGTTTTACAAAATATATTGGAGCTACAAATTGATTTGTGTACACACATATTTTCTATTGTATATAAACAACATTTCATAACTTACTTATTCTGCCTTTCATATACTTAATAAATCGCGGTAAATTTGAAGTGACCGTGCTGACAAGTACTTTATATTCCTTTGGTAGCTTCTTCTGCTGCCTTGCCTGAAATCACAAATTACACATTGATTTTAAAAGTGAAAGTTCTTGAAAAAACATTGTGTCTGGCATTACACTTGCACAAGTTGGATTTTGGACGGAGCTCGTTTATTCAACGCCTGAATAAAGCAATTGTAGTATTAATACAAGCCCTTTGTTTTAAGATAAGAGGCTCAGTTGGAACTTGGAAACCCAGAAAATGGAGTTTGTGTACCTACACACAAAATTTTCATGTCCATGTGTCACATATCGAAAACGCTAAAAAATCCACGCAAAATGGTCACGGAATTAGGATTGTCGAAACGAAATAAACATAAAGCGGCATACCAAATGTTAAGGAACTAGGCAATTAAGATTTGTGTCTATACTTATTATAGGCTGACACGCATCGTCTTATGATTGCATGAAGGTGACACACTATTTTGACACAACAGTCAGGAATAGAAATAGCAGTAGCTAAGCGGGACTTATAATAAAGACGTGTGAAGATAATTTTCTGAACGAACTCTAGGCCGTCAACTGGATAGAAATGGCATTGAATTTACTGCCGGAGGCCGAGATCCACCTCGCGTTATTGCGCCACGGCAGTAAGTAAGTGAGTACCTTCATACAAATACCCACTTCTGCTGCTGACTGTACAAGCGTCTGAACAGGGAAGCTAAAAGTTAATTCCTTCACATAATAACATACCTTGTTCTTGAGTATTGGTGATAAAGCAGTCAGTTTTCCTACTAGATTCAGTTTAGCAGCCAGCGCATCAGTATCATCCCCCGAATACAAGTCGATGACAGTATCTACCGCTTCGGCCAGCACCCACACTTCGTTTTCCTTGTGTGCTTGGTCTAATATGAAGTTTGTGATAGTCGATATCACGTTTGCCGAAATATCATTCAAGGTGTTGGCTAGAAGAAGAGCCAATAGGCCAATCATGCGAATAAGATTTGATCGTATCTCAGGTACAGTACATTCTCGAATTCCTGTCAACATCATCTGAAATGAAATAATATTACATAAGTATTTGAGGTCTAAGCCTGCGAGGGGACTAATGCCCCGTTTTCTCTCATCCATAAGAAGAGGCCTAAGGGATGAACAAGGGTGTATCAACCTTTCCTTTTAGCTATTCGCCATGGTTGGGACCTTTTTAAAACTGTTTTTCTTTGGGTATAAGTAATTATTTTTGAGATACTGATTAACCATGTTTTATGGGATATCCTTATGGATAATGGGATGTGTATGCATGCTAAGAGAAAATATTATAGTAATTATTCGAAGAAACTCTGGCACAATAAAAAGATACCCATATGGGCTGATGATATGGAGATAGAATATAAGAAAATTTATTTTTCTAATTTTATATATGTTTATAATAAGAATTCATACCTCCAAATCGGACACAGCTAAGTCACTGAAAAGAACATTGTCAGTGTTACCATCTTCTTGAAGTTTTATTTTATCCAAAGAGGCTCTCATTACTGCAGTAGCTGACTCTAAGAGGACCGCATCTGAGTTTTGTTTGAAGACCAGCTTGCCAGCCTTCACCCAAATCTTGTACACACCGTTTACACCACCAAGGTTGTCTATGGGTAAGCTCAATAGCATATTGTTCACGCACAGCAAAGACCTGGTTTGTAGATTTTGAAGCCTAAAAAAATTAAATCATTACATGACATTTAATAAACATCCGTTTCTTATGAGAAATGAGTTCCTTTTCAGTAAACCAGATAGTAGTAGGTTCTAATAGTATCAAAATTAAAGAAAAAATCGTGCCGTCAAAAAAGTAGTAGTACTAAATGGCGTTGGCATTTCACAATAAACAATCTCAGCGAAGGTAGCTCACACGTAAAGAGCTTTAAGATTTGTATCAAAATTTATAATTTTTTTTTATTGTTATTAAATAATTTTCGGACAACATAGTAACCAAGTTCAAAAATAATTCGAGATAAAATAGACTGATTATGTCAAGGTCAAGTGTTACAGTATATAAAGATAGCCTCACTCACTTTTTATAAACCAATCCTGAACCATCATACTCTTTTAATATCATCAATACATTTTCTGCAGGTAACTGGGTTTTCGCCCAAACCATATCAAATATTTCCAGTGAAACCAGAGCCTCCAAGATTTCAGTCGGTAATTTATCTTCCGCCAGCACTGTATCATCACCATTACATGTTATATCATCGTCTGGCAGGTCCTCACTGTCTGATGACTCGTCACCCTCCATAGAGTCATCTGCATCTGCATACAAGATAAATAATTTGTTTTACCAATAAGTATAATAAATTATATGGCCCACCTGATGGTGAATGGTCAGAGTACAAGAGACAATAAAGCTTAGTTCAAGAATATGTTTTAATCTAATTGATTACCTTTGGTGCATGACTAATAAACTTACCCTTTTTATTCTTCTTTCTGATACCTATATCAGAAAGATAACAACACCCCTTTCAAATACTTGGCAGAAAGAGATAAAGATATTTCAGGTCAAGTTATCTATATGTACTTACCCTCACAAGAGCAGATATTGGCTACAATCTCCACAGAACTTTGCTGTGCATCCAACATCAGCGTGACAGATTTAATTTTATTTTCCAGCTCTTGAGCCGCTTTGCCCTTAGGTGCAGTGACCTTGCCAGCTCCATCCGGCAATGGTACTTCACTAGAAAGTTGGTTGCATGCTGCTCTATGGTCAACAGAAAGTGTACTAGCCAGTATAGCCATAATCTGGTGAATAACATTACCAGGCAGACTGGTCATGTTCCCTCCACATGTATTTATAGTGACACCCGCTGCTAAAGTCTTTACTAAAAGCATAGCAGGCTCATTGCTTTCTAAGGACAGTAACTCCTGTAACTGTTTTTCTGAATTAGACTTTACTTTCTCCATAGTTTGGGGATTGTCTTCCACAACAACAATCAGGCACTGTAACACCGCAGTCACAATGTCATTGCCAAAGGTTGTCAAATCCAGGTATCTGGGCAATATGTCCAATATTCTTGACTGCCCAAGGTACTTCATGGCTAGGTCTGCAAAAAAATATGGACATATTTAATTTTGTTATGTCAAGATAATAATTTTTAAACGGTGAGGAAGTTTAAGTTACAGTACCTGAACTTTCACACAGGTTCCAAAGCAGGTTGATACACTGAATGATTGTATCCATGTCATCTTTAGTTGTAGAACTGGAGTCAGGAGTGAAGGATTCAGTATGCTGAAAATCAGATCCAATTCTAAATATATAAAAATAACTATCAGAAATAGTATATAAATGTCACAAGTTATTTAAAATTTGTTAATTTAATTTGATGTGGCTTGGATGCCAACACCAAAATTGAACTGATAGTCTGATACTAAATTGTACCAAAGAGTAGGGTATCAATAACACTGAAACAAAAACGCTCCTGGTCTAGAACAAGATAGAGTTTATTTGACAAGGATACATCTCTATGTCAATAAAGTTACCTCATGGAAGTAACATATTAGTGTAGTCATAACATCTTGTTCCAGCAGCCCCTCGCATGCCTCAAGCCCTGCGGCCGACAAGTTCCTCAGAGCCCCAGCAGCTGCATTCCTGACTGAACTGGCTTGATCCAGCAACAATGGAGCCACCACTTTGATCATACCATTGTTTATCACCGTTTCTATGTTTGAGGGAGTTTCTATAAACATTGCAAAGGTCTGAAGACCACAATATTTTTCCTCCACATTGGCAGTCTGAAATTTAATTGTAAGTGGTTTTATAGTATAATTTTATGCAGCAACATAGCAGTAAAGGACACCACAATATTATCTTCATCAAGGCTTAGTGTAAATTCAAGAATTTTAAATATGTAAGCACTTTATACCTTTTTGTACACAATAACAGGATAAAACATAAATATTAAATTACTTAATAGAATAAAAGTACAAAAGCGAACTTATCCCTATATATGATCTCTTTCAGCTAAACAAGAACAATTTTACTTTGTTTAAGGAAAAATTGTGTTGAAAAGATAGTAGTAATTTGCTGCAAGCCTCAATAAATATACATCAAACACACCCCTGTTGTTATTAAATGGTTAACTTTGTTAGTCATAAACCTATACCATGTCTAGAAGTGCTTTAGAAACCTATACCGGATTGGAAATGAATAAATCAAAGATTCTAGATAAAATGAAGGAGTATTTTTTCTCCTCTATGGGTGTTACTGCTTCTGTATCTCTGAATTGAAGCAATTGCTATTCAATGAGCATACACTGGTTGGAAAAGTGAGAATGGAAGATAAAAAAATATAAAAGAAATACATAATCTAACCTGTATTTGATCAAGAATAGTTTGAACAACATTTTCTTTCGGTTCTACCATTACTTGTTCTTCTTCATCAGAATTATCGGCGACCACATTTTGCCTAACCTTTGTACGTTTAGGTTTCTTTATTTTACCCATATTATTACTATATAAAGCAAAATTTATTCGTTTTATCTAAGGTTAAAAGTGTTGACACTCAACCGCACACCATGCGTATTGCGTACTTTTGACAAGAATGATAGAAAAGAAATGTCAAATGACACTGGCGACACTGCAGAGGACTATTTTCTAACTTTTTGTGGAGACGGTTTTTTAATTTGGCATAAGGTCACAATCATTTTTAAATGATTTGCTTTACTTAAAGTATTGATAATGTTTCGTAGATAGAGGATATGTATAGATGGCATCCTACAGTGGAAAACGTAAGGCCCCTCACAGACTGGTGCGGCCTGGCCGCGGCGGACAATAGAAAACTTGTCATTAGCTGTCAAATTTACTATGGTCCGCCACCGCAGGCCGCGCCTGTATGATGCAGGCTTAAGGCCTACATATTCATAACATTTGGTACGATTTATAAACAATAGTCGTGAACAACGTTAAATGTAATTTAAATATGCCCACTGTGCCAACAAAATGCTCCATACAAAATGAGCTTAGTTTATGATGTCACGATGAAGGCGCCAGCTATGTGGGCTATGTGGCTAGTACTAAAATGTGCAGAAAGAGGTTTCCGACGTAAGGAATCCGACTATAGGAGACGCTACACGGGCTGATATCGGCCAAACTGCATGGCTCGTGTGTATGTAAGCACGACGGCCGGCCAAATCAAGGTCACTTCATACTAGATTTTCTGCGACCTTGCTTGGCCATCCAACCAAATTCGTAGGTGTAGTCTCAAAAAATATTATGGCTTACGAGTATAAAAATTATATAGTTACATATATTTATTTAGGTGATAAAAAATAATCGACAACTAAAACACACACACACACCATTAACACACTACATTCATTCTTCATGGAAGAGGTCTCTGACCACCGCCATTTTAACACACTCTTAAAAAGTAATTTTTGTTTTGGGAGATTTAATGTTTTTGAACGATATCAAGTAGTAATACAATTACTTTTTAATAATGCGTATTGCTGAATGTAACTTTTTTGATATTTAAAATGTTGGCCATATCTTAGAATATTTACTATGATTTGATGATTTTCATAATGACAGTAACATATCTGTCGTAGTTTTTTTGGTCTCGAATTACGTTTTCCACTGTAGCGTATACCCAAAAGGGACGATGGTAAATTAACCATACTAAATTAAGAAGTATCACAAGCTAATACACTCTTGACGTCTAATGACATTTATAATTTAGTCGTGTTATATCGGTGACGTCATGGTGGTGTCAGTTTCAGTTTGGTTTCAGTACAAATTTTGACAGGTGTGGTGGCAAACAAGCTGAGGGCCTACAGTGAATGGCATTCGAAGTTTCCCCTCTCTGTTGCACTTACGTACGAACTCGTAAGTATGACAGGGAGGGGAAATTCCGAATGCCTTTCGCGGTAGGCCCTCTGGTGGCAAACAAAAAATCCGTATACACAAAATATGACACTGTATCTCGTTCCCACTTGCGGTATTTTTATGCATACATCTTTGTCACTCATGTGTGTATGTGTGGGTGACTCCCTCTATCTATTCTACCTCTATGTAATGTTTAGTCTGTCCTTTTATGACTCCTATATATTAACAATATTTTGTTTACGATTTGTACCTACTAACACTTTTATGGGCTTTGCCCGAATTCAATGATTGTATTATTATTATTTTATTCATCAATAACTAGTTGTACAGCAGAAGCACATCAGAAAATGATAACTGAATGATAAAAATAACTTAGAAAATACGCCTTTGATGGAGTTGCTAGAAACGGCCACTAGATGGCTCAATCCTCCTAACGTCCCTGAAAACCTTTTTTTTTTTTTTATATTTGAAAAAGTGCTTGTCGCCAGGCGAACATACCGCCCCGTAAGGGCAACAAAATATCTACAAAAAAGGGAAACTTATGTTCTAGATTTAAACGCTACTTCCGTTAAATAATACAAAATCTCGGCTTCAACCGATATAGGAAAAGACAAAATACTGTTAATATATCCAGTGTCTAACAGTTTCGTGTCGAACCAAGCTGCTCTCACAGCCTCACTGCGGAGTGTGTCCGGAGCGAGGCTGTGAGAGCAGCTTGGTTCGACGAAATATGTACAACATCTTCAACAGTTCCACACTCATTATACAATTTGGAGAGGGGACTTTTCTCATCAAAAACGCAAATTTATTTGATGGAATGTGGCCGGAACGTAACCTGAGCGCAGTTTTTAATCGATTTCTGTTATATGGGGCCTGGTCAATCCATGGATAGTAAGATACTTGAGGCTGGATAGTTCTAAACCAAATACCTCTCTCTCTAGAACGTAAATCGAAATACTCTTGCCATTCTACTAAACATTGTTTTTTTACAATTTTAACATAATCCGAGTGCAACGGTAAAACAGTCAATGGAACCCCGTCCACGACAGCCTGTCGTGCAAGGGCATCTACATCTTCATTCTGTTTTATCTGGACATGGCCGGGAATCCATTGAAGTTTAATTTGTTTATCAAAAGCTTGAAGTTTGAAGATTAACTCCAAATGCCTGAAACCCTGAAACAAACAATTAAATTTTAAAAGCTGTCTGTTTTCTTGTTTAGTAACCGAATTGGAAGAAAGGGAGTTGTGCTTGCAACCCCTGTGCAAGTGTGCAAGTATGTATGTAGGCAAGTATTATTTTGGTATTTGGGTGAATTGCAAAAAAAATGTACAAACTTAAGAGCCTTAATCTAATCTAGGTACGCTTTAACTTTTTTTCATTGTGTAACGGCAATTACCCATACATTTTATATGGGTAACTTTCGTTACACAATGGAAAAAAAGTTAAAGCATAGATTAGATTAAGGTCCTTAATATTAATAATTTATTGATATTGATCGATTACACATTTCTTCCGATCGTACTAACTACATCTTAAACTTATATTGTTTCTTGTTGTACCTCATTCATGGTTTTTCCTTCCACATACCTAGCTGGTATACCTATTTTGTATCGCAAGTTTAAAAAATACATGTTCTTGCGCGTTGTCCACAAAACTCTGTTCCCATCGGCTTGCCTATTTCATAAATAACAATTAGCACCTTAATTATTCTGTTTTGAAGAAAGAGTAGGTACCTAAGCTAAATTAGCTCCGGCTTGACTACAGGTAAAGTTTGACGCCACTCCTCCGGTGCCTATGGCTATACGAACCTACTTGCCGTATCCAATGTATGTGATACAAACAAACCATCTTGATTGTATCACAGTCGTATGGTATCTTACTTGACACACTTCTTTTGCCTTCTTTAGATTCATCATGTGTCGCGTGTTTGCATATGGGGCATTGCAATGCATCATTTATATTTGAATTTTATGGATAGGCTACACTATTGTCACGTTATTCTAATTCCCTTAAATAATCATTTGTATGGCGTATGCGGATGTGTTATTGACCATAAAACAAGCAGCTTACAATACAATACCTACAACATACACATACACACACACATACTTATGTGTGTGTGTATGTGTTAGTATTGCACTACTAATGGAACGATGGTCGTGGTGAAGGCATTGTACCATATGCTGTTTGTACTACTGACTTATTCTATACTAGCTGTTGCCCGCGACTTTGTCCGCGTAGAACTTATACTTAGAAAATATAATGCAAACAAACTTCTACTTACCATCTTAAGGGATGATTTCCGAAGCAAAAACTATTCTATATCCTTCGAAGGGTCTCAAATTATCTCTATACCAAATTTCATCTAGGTACATGGATTTTATCCAAACTTTAACCCCCTATTTCATACCCTTAGGGAATGATTTTCGGGATAAAAACTATCTAATGTCATTCTTCGGGACTCAAACGACCTTTATACCAAATTTCATCTAAACGGGATTCATCCAAATTTTCACCCCCCATTTCACCCCCTTAGGGAGTGATTTCCGGAATTAAAACTATCCTTATCCTTTCCCAGGACTCAAGCTATCTCTATAACAAATTGTATTAAACGGGATAAAACCTATTGTATGTCCTTCCCCGGGACTCAAACTATTTATATATCAAATTTCATCTAAATCGGTGCAGCGGTTTAAGTAGCTCCATACAAATTTCCACCCCCAATTTCAACCCCTCAGATATAAAAACTACCCTTTATCCTTCCCCGGGGCTCAAACTATCTGTATACCAAATTTCATCTAAATCGGTTCAGCGGTTTAGGCGTGAAGAGGTAACAGACAGACAGACACACTTTCGCATTTATAATATTAATATGGAAGTATGGATAGTATGGGTTCTTTCCGCTTGTCTTCCAAATAGAGGTGTAGCTGTAGACTCACTTCAAAAGAAAGAAGAAACGAAAAACTCATTCAAATATCTCAAAAAATTACGAAGCTACAACCGTTTTAATGTCGCTTGTTAGAGTGAGAAAACGATCAGGGACCGTGACGTCACTATCCTCGAGCGTCATAGTAAAAAACAATCGTTTCATTATAAAGGTGCGTTTTGCGGAAAAGAGACGCAACAAACTCCCTCTTAAAACTATATACACTTATAACTTAGTGATTACCTATACGAGTATAGCCTCTTGCGTTGTTTTTTTTCGAGATAATACAACATTATGATTATTTTGTTTAGTGTCTACATCCCTATTTTCGATAAGATAAGATAAAATAAGATTTCTTTATTGTCAGAACTGTGTACATTTAGTTGTTTTGGGTAAAATAAAGTCCAACAGCTTGCCCATTTCGGACGTACAATATTAAACTTAAAGCTAGTCAAATATACTAAAACAATAACAACAATAGTATTTCCAAATAATTTTAACCATATTCACACATAAAATATTAATTTAGATCTATCCGACATCCGTATTTTCTTTTAAACCACGAACTTCGGAATTCGAAAATATTCGGGTATCTCTATCTCTATCGCACTAACAAATGACAGGAATGCTGATATACGAACTTCGAGTTTCGGTTTTCGTGGTTTGGCTGAATACGCAAAGAGCGCGCGCGCGTGCTATTAAAAAAAACCAAGTTTATATTGTTCGAATTTGTTGTTACATTTGTAGAAATTACGCCTTAATTCGACATTTGCGCATATAAGTTCGCATATCAAAATCGATTAATTTTATATTTGCTTTTGGTACCTATGTGTCTCGTCAATGTATATCGTAGACGGGATTAAAATTATTAATAGGCGAAAGAAAGGCAAAGAAATTCCGCCATTTTGTCCGTAGTATTTCTTATTAGTCTGTGATTTTGACGTTTCTTTTAGCTGACAGATGTGGCGGCGATATACTTTAAGAATAATAAATGAAAAATTAAATGAAGTCGTATATTACGGAAAATAAATTAACTGTCGCAGTCGGATAAAAACTATCCTAAGTTGCAGCTGGAATAATAATGTAGGTACCTATATAAAATGTTTCATATTTTTCCGTCCATGGGATGCTGAGAACATTCGTACCACAGAAAGCTTAGTTTCAAACTGGCTGATTCTTTTTTTAATTTAGAGATTTATTATAAGTGGAGATTACATGAGACCATGGTCCATGAGACGTTATTCAAAACGACGGTCGCGTATGTAGCTCTAAAATCAATATAAATACTGATATGTAAAAAAATAAAAAATCTGAACTATACTTATAAGTAAGTACATATGTATCTACTAAAAAGCTGCGGCTACCACTGTTCAGGCATGCGGCTGTCAAGCGGCGGTCGTGGGTTCGAATCCCGGCTCGTACCAATGAGTTTTTCGGAACTTATGTATACGGAATATTAACCGTTAGCTTTTCGGTGAAGGAAAACATCGTGAGGAAACCGGTCTAATCCCAATAAGGTCTTGTTTTTTCAGTTTAGTCAGTCGCTTTCGTAAAACTAGTGCCTATGCCAAATCTTGGGATTAGGTGTCAAAGCGGACCCCGGGCTTCTTTAGGGGCACCACCGGGAATAACGCTAGGAGGATGACTGGCTTATAAGTACATACTTGAGATTATTTGACTTGGCCGAATTGCATCAAAGTACCTAACTAGTCCATTCAAAAAGCAACTCTACCGTCCAAAGTAGAAGATTCTAATTAAAATGACAGTTTTGTAAAAAGTCGTAAATAATCTCAAAAATGGTTATGTTTTACTCCGGCGGCAAACAACCATACGGCCATCCTGATTGTAAGCAGACACCCGTAGCCGCTGCACCACAAGCGAGTTTCCGACCCGATTCATTTAACCTTTTCACCGCCAAAGACGGCCATTCGATTCACGTCATCGTAAAATCGTGCCATTCGTGCCCCTTGACGCCAGGGCCGTAAAATAAAGATAATAATACTTACCAAACATTATGGACGAGTTCTAGAAGTGGTTTTTATTGGTTTATCTACACCCATATCATAAATCCTCTAGAATGTGCTCGGAAACCGGATAATGACCACCATTATTGCAACCAGTAAAGTAACATCAGCGTTTTATCTGTGCCAGTGTTATTATATTATAATGTATGAAAAATCATAATAACATCAAATAATCGAAGTTATTATGGAAATATAGTTTGGTCATGATTTGAAATCTAGTCGGCCATGGCGATGCAATGGCGGTTATTCTAATCATCTAATATTCTAATGGTTCCCGAACACATCATTAAGGATTTATAAGATGTGGGTAGATAGGTAGAGTACTGTACAGTCAGCCAAAAATGTGGTCGATCGAGGTTCATTTGAACGTCATGAAACAACAAGGTCGATATCCACTTGCAATAATATTATGACAGTAACCTTAGCGACAATTAGATCTCACAGAAACTTTTGTCAAAACTGGTGGACCACTTTCTTGGCCGACCGTACATGTAATCATCATCATCATCATCATATCAGCCGAAAGACGTCCACTGCTGAACATAGGCCTCCCCCAAAGAGTGCCACAATGGCCGGTCCTGCGCCACCCAACCACACTCGTGTGTTTTAATGCCTAATTATGTACTTACAGTTATTCGCTGACGCTCGTTTCATAAACCCACACTCGTGTTTAATGCCCTTCATTATGTACAGTCACATAAACTACTATTTTGGTCTACATTTGACGTCGGTGGCGTCCGTGGCTGGCACGGCGAGTCGTCACTTCGCCAGCTGGCGGTCAATAGGTTAAGGATTAGTTGTGTAGACAAGTAGAGACATACCCAGATCCCTCACTCAACACAGCGCATCTTCGCCCGGGGAGTTATGGCGACCTTACTCACAAGTAGGAACACAATACCAAATGTCAAATACGTTTTATGGAGAAAACTTTTATCACTCAAAAATCGATAGACAGCTAAACAACTTGTGGATTACTAATATTACTATTCGATTTACAACCTGTGACGATAATTGCTGGTGCCCTTACGCCGGTACGTGGTCGCCACTCGAGAACCTTTCCGCCCCAACGGCCATCATTTCTACGTGCAATGTGCCTCGCCCACTGCCACCTAAGTTTAGCGATTCTGAGGGATATATCAGTTACCTTGGTTCTACTGCGGATAGCCTCATTTCTGATGCGATCACGCAGAGAAACTCCCATCATAGCCCTCTCCATGGCCCTTTGGCTGACTTTGAGCCTTCTTATGAGGCATATTGTATAAGCGACCACGTTTCAGTGCCATATGTCATCACTGGCAACACACACGCATACAATCTACATCGTGTTTATTTTTTTGATCTACATATAACAGTAACGGAGTCTCGACAAACCGTAGTCTGTTAATCATTGACCATATAGTGAATAATGAAGATTGCAGCCACGTAATCATACTGAACCAATCTTATTTAAGTAACAGTAATAGTCAGACAACTTGCTTGTTAATAATGTTCAATCGAGCACCCGTCGGTGGCGTAGCGTGGACTCTACCACAGAATAAATAAACTTACGTACAGCACGTCCACTATCTAATAAAACCGATTTTTGACACCTAGAAAGCTAAAATCATCCGACCAAACTACAGTAAGCCGCTCTCGCAGTTAGATAGGTACATAATAAGTCGCCAAACATTAAAGTAGGTATATTTTTAGGTAACGCGTGTAATATGGCTCCAGCTCCAGTGTACAAAATGTGGATTATGGCGGTATCTGGCAATCGGAAGTGATTATCCAGCGGCATTTTTCGGCCGGGCCGCATCCCCCGATGTAATTGCCTGAATTGATTCGGACCGCAGGGGGCGGTGACAGCCTGACGTGCATCGGCAGCCTCCTCAGCTACCCAGATACAACTCTGTAAAAAGATTATCGCAAAAATGACTTTATGTAAGCCCCAACAAGGTTCAAATTAACATGCCAAGCTGCCATAACTATAGACCAAGTTGATTGCGCCCGCTAAACAACCGACGGCGTTGACTCATCTGTTTTTGTTCGGCTAAATTCCGCTTTCACAAATTGCACGAAAATCACCGAAGTCAAATTACTGCCTACTGAGAATCAGAAATGATTATAGATAATGTCTGGTTAAAATAGAGAATGGTTAATGTAGCGGTTCCAATGAATAAATACGTTGAAGAGAAACTAAAGAAAGTACATTCAATTCAATTCAATTCAAATAAATGTTAGTAAAAGCAAAAACGTATGAAAATCGTTTTAGTGGGTACATGAAATATAAACATTAGGTAGTATACCAAACAATGAATATCGTTCCAGTGTTTCTGGATAAGTACCGCCTTCAAATCTGTCAATAATGGTACTCAGTAGAGTGTTTGGGCTGCCCCGAATTCTGCGCACCACTGATGCTACCCTTTTGATTGTAGTTATAAATCTTATAAACAAGAGTTAGCACTACCTATAATCATTCATGTATTTTCTACGGAGGCTACATGGAGATCAAGTCATGCTCCATTTTTCTCGGATTACTTTTCTCATATCACATGTATATTCAGATTAATAAGCAACCGGAACCTAGGGATTAGAAAGAATCGTTTATCTTGAGTCATCTCATGGTGTCAGCTCAGCACAGCACACATTGTTAACGGAACGTATCTAATTATGTACGTATACGATCGCGGAGATAAGCTCCGTATTGTTCGGCTGGGGATGATAATGGGGGCGAGATTGAATTGCAGAAGCAAACAGGGAAGCGCCGGGTTGGCGCCGGGAAGTGCCTGCTCTATAAGGGCCGTGCACACTGAGACTAGCTTAAAGTTTCTGAGGGGGGTTGTCATTGTCGTTTGGGCTTTTCAACTTTCCTCCTATGAGCAATGGCAAAACTTACTACTTAACTACCTAACTAAAGTTAAGTATTTGAGTTGAGACCACTAATTCACTAATTGTTTCTATTAAAGTTTTTTTTTTTTTTTTTTTTTTTTATTATGGGACAATCTTACACAAATCAACCTAGGCCCACGGTAAGCTCAGTAAGGCTTGTGTTGTGGGTACTAGGCGATGATATATATAATAGATAAATACATATAGATACTTATATACATATATAACATCCATAACTCAGGAACAAATATTCGTGATAAACACACAAATAAATGCCCTGACCGGGATTCGAACCCGGGACCTCCAGCTTCGTAGGCAGAGTCACTACCCACTGGGCTACGGAGGCCGTTTATTTCTTATATCCTATTTGCTAATATGTAGTATGTATTTTTAGTTCTATGAGTGACCGCCAGGGGCGGTGTATAGACTTTTCATCTACATCTACACTTATAATAAATCTCTAAATTAAAAAAAGAATCAGCCAGTAACATTTCAAACTTTTTTTGTTGCGAATGATCTCAGCTTCCCATGAACGGAAAAACATGAAACATTTTTTATAGGTAGATTATTATCCTGACTGCGACTTAGGATAGTTTTTATCCGACTGCGACAATTAATACATTTTTCGAAACATTTGACCTCATTGAATATTTAATTTCTTTTTCTTGAGGGAAATCGCCGCCACATCTATCAGCTTTATGAACGTCAAAATGGCGGAATTGCTTTTCCTTAATTTCACCTATTAATACTCGTCATTTAAATCCCGTCTACGATAGACCTTCACGTGACACATATCAAGAATTAAAGCATAAGAAATAAATCGATTCTGATATGAGAACTTATATGCGCAAATGTCGTATTAAGGGGTAATTTCAATAAATGTTTCAACAAATTCGAACAATATACATAGGTAACACAAATTTGATTATTTTTGAATGGCACGCGCGCGCTCTTTGCGCATTCAGCCAAACCATGAAAACCGAAACTCGAAGTTCGTATATCTGCATTCCTCTCACTCGAATAATTTTAGTGTGATAGAGATAGAGATACCCGAATATTTTCAAATTCTGAAGTTCGTGGTTTAAAAGAAAATACGGATGTCGGATAGATCGAAAATAGGGGTGTAGACACTAAATAAAATAATCATAATGTTGTATTTTCTCGAAAAAGGACTACAAATGAAGTCAAATGGAGAAAATAAAACGCAAGAGGTTTTATGGTAATCAATAAGTTATAAGACGTGTCCAAAGTTTTAAGTGAGGGTATGTTCTGTCCCTTTTCCGAAAAACGCACCTTCATAATGAAACGATTGTTTTTTATGGTCGCACCACACTTGGGGGTGTATGCCCAAATATGCGTGTAGCATCTTTTTCCTTCCTACGGCAAATGAAAGAGAGGCAACGACGCAACGCGAACACGAACCCCCAAGTGTGGTGCGACCATTACTATGACGCTCGAGGATCGTGACGTCACGGCTCTAACAAGCGATATTAAAACGGTTGTAGCTTCGTAATTTTTTGAGATATTTTAATGGGTTTTTCGTTTCTTCTTTCTTTTGAAGTAATAATAAATTTGTATGGAGGAATTTTTTTTTGAGCTAGAGACTTGAAATTGTTTAGAAAGATTATTTATTAGCATACAAATATAGGTAAATTACTTTCAGTGGTTTGGAAAGTTGCACCCGCTAAGAGGGGGATAAATGGAGGTGCAATGTTTGTATGGGGGAAACTTTTTTTTAGGTAGAAACTTAAAACTCTGTAGAAAGATTAAGTACTTAATAAAATACAAAAAATGTTCTACCAGCGTTTTGGAAAATTCTACCCCTTAAGGGGTTAAAAAGTAATGCAAGGTTCGTATGGAACACTTTTTTTTAGCTAGAGACTTGATAGTTTACAGAAAAAATACTTACCTTTACAATAACAAAAAACTTAGTGTTTTATTTTTAATTTTTCCCTGAAAAGCGTTAATAGGGGGTACAAAGTTTGTATGGAGAGCAAGAAAATTTTAAAGATATGAGATTTGTAACTTCGATCTTAGGCTGTTTAGACTACCAAAATTATTTCAGCGTTTTTTTAATTCATCCCCCTAACGGGGATTATAAGGGCGTTCAAAATTTGTATGGAGAGCAAGACATTTTTAAAGTAAGGGATTTGTAACTTCGGTTTTAGACAAAACAAACATGCTAAAATGCTACAAAACTTATTTCAGCGTTTTTTTAATTCATTGCCTAAGAAGGTTAAGGAGTATGAAATTTGTAACTAGGTACGGTTTCAGACTGTTAACTATGAGGGTTCGAAGGGGGTTCTAAGTTTGTATATGGGTGGAATTTCATAAACTGTACATAATAAAAGGAGAAAAATTTCAGCCAATTTCATCGGTGAAACGGTGTTTTTTTGTTTTTTTCTAGTCATTAGTTTTTTTTTTACAGAATTTTGAAAATTTTTGTAAAACCTCGGGTAATACACCTAATTCAAACGGTATAACTTTTGATCCAATGGTCCTAAAATGAAAATAAAAAATGCAGAGTATTACCAAGGGACAGGTTAATAATTCTTAATAACAATAAAAAACCAACTAGAAGAGAAAATCCGCAAAAAAAATTATTGTTTTTGAAAAATGGCTACAAAAATTACGAATTTTAAAAGAAAAACACAATTTTCTGAAAAAAACGCAGATTTAGTTACCATTTTTTTTGCTTAGTATTAAACCTCACTTAATGCCGATTCTAAAACCGTTTTTAAACTGTCTCAGACTTTGAAAAATACCACGCAAATGAGTACGTAAATCAAACCATAATTTTATTAATTTTAATCCTCTTAAAATCCTTAATGACCGTTTGTTCACAGGTAGTTGAAGGGTGTTATTGGGTTTTAGGTGGAAATAACAAATTACGTACTTAGTATTAATCCTCACTTAATGCCGATTCTAAAACCGTTTTTAAACTGTCTCAGACTTTGAAAAATACCACGCTAATGGGTACGTAAATCAAACCATAATTTTATTAATTTTAATCCTCTTAAAATCCTAAAACGCCGCGGTACCGGTGTTGTGTTTGACTTTATTATTCAAAATCTGCCTGTATTTTTTTGGTTTTTGTATATCCAAGGAAAAGGAAAGTGAAATTCCGCTATGGGAAGGGAAAAGCGGAGGGTATTTTTTGTCAGAGAGATCGCGCACTCGATGCGGGGGGTGTGTGTCCGCGTGGGCTCGCCCTTCGGGCCTTCGGCCCTCGGGCTCGCGTAGAGAGCGTGCTCTGAAGGGACGCTTCGGGCCTTCGGCCCTACGCGGAGCTCGGCCTTCGGCCTTCGCGTACCTGGAAGCTCACCTTCGGGCCTTCGGCCCTCAGGTTCGCTTAAAGACACTTGGGGGGCGTAGGGTTTCCGCAAGCGCGCTTTGAAGGGACACTTCGGGCCTTCGGCCCTACGCGGAGCTCGGCCTTCGGCCTTCGCCTGCCACGAAGCTCACCTTCGGGCCTTCGGCCCTCAGGTTCGCTTTTAACACACTCGGGGGTTAGTGAGTGGTAGCACAACCTTAAACTCCCGCAGCTCGGCCTACGGCCTCGCAGGACGCTTCGGGCCTTCGGCCCTACGCGGAGCTCGGCCTTCGGTCTTCGCGTCGCTCGGCCTTCGGCCTTCGCCTACTACGAAAGACACTCGGGGGCATAGACGCACAGTCCTATACCCCCGCAGCTCGGCCTACGGCCTCGCTGGACGCTTCGGGCCTTCGGCCCTACGCGGAGCTCGGCCTCCGGCCTTCGCCTACTACGAAAGACACTCGGGGGCATAGACGCACAGTCCTATACTCCCTAAGGTGAGCTTCCAGGTACGCGAAGGCCGAAGGCCGAGCTCCGCGTAGGGCCGAAGGCCCGAAGCGTCCCTTCAGAGCACGCTCTCTACGCGAGCCCGAGGGCCGAAGGCCCGAAGGGCGAGCCCACGCGGACACACACCCCCCGCATCGAGTGCGCGATCTCTCTGACAAAAAATACCCTCCGCTTTTCCCTTCCCATAGCAGAATTTCACTTTCCTTTTCCTTGGATATACAAAAACCAAAAAAATACAGGCAGATTTTGAATAATAAAGTCAAACACAACACCGGTACCGCGGCGTTTTAGGATTTTAAGAGGATTAAAATTAATAAAATTATGGTTTGATTTACGTACCCATTAGCGTGGTATTTTTCAAAGTCTGAGACAGTTTAAAAACGGTTTTAGAATCGGCATTAAGTGAGGATTAATACTAAGTACGTAATTTGTTATTTCCACCTAAAACCCAATAACACCCTTCAACTACCTGTGAACAAACGGTCATTAAGGATTTTAAGAGGATTAAAATTAATAAAATTATGGTTTGATTTACGTACCCATTTGCGTGGTATTTTTCAAAGTCTGAGACAGTTTAAAAACGGTTTTAGAATCGGCATTAAGTGAGGTTTAATACTAAGCAAAAAAAAATGGTAACTAAATCTGCGTTTTTTTCAGAAAATTGTGTTTTTCTTTTAAAATTCGTAATTTTTGTAGCCATTTTTCAAAAACAATAATTTTTTTTGCGGATTTTCTCTTCTAGTTGGTTTTTTATTGTTATTAAGAATTATTAACCTGTCCCTTGGTAATACTCTGCATTTTTTATTTTCATTTTAGGACCATTGGATCAAAAGTTATACCGTCTGAATTAGGTGTATTACCCGAGTTTTTACAAAAAATTTCAAAATTCTGTAAAAAAAAAACTAATGACTAGAAAAAAAAAAAACACCGTTTCACCGATGAAATTGGCTGAAATTTTTCTCCTTTTATTATGTACAGTTTATGAAATTCCACCCTGTAGAGCAAGACATTTTTAAAGTAAGAGATTTGTAACTTCGGTTTTAGACTGTTTACTAAAGAGTAGGTACAAAACTAATTTCATTTTTTTTATTTTTATTCATTCCTTAAACAAACATTTAGACAATAACATGTTATACGCGGACGAAGTCGCGGGCAACAGCTAGTACTAAATCGCTAGCGTCTGCGTAAACGCAACTCACTTTAATCCCACCCACGCTAAGGGTACTGAGGGCCGATTTTTGACTTTCGAGCGCTCGAAAATTAAATAAAAGTAACTACGATTGTTGGTCAAAATTGCAGCCACTTACTTTCTACCGATAGAATTGAATACGAGTGGTCAATACCATTCGTTTTCCAATTTTGTATCGCTATTTCAAAATAGCATTTCGTAATTTTTGACCGTTTTCGAGTGAAAAAGTCAAGCGCTCGAAAGTCAAAAATCGGTCCCCGGACGTTTTTTGCGTATCTACCTTACCCGACGTGGATATACTCATGTAATTTATTATCTACTTGTAATAAATTAAAGTATCTAAGTATCTTGTTTTATCAATTTTGTTATTAGGTACCTACATATTATATCTACCCATTGTTTCGTATTTCCATTTTTCTAGGTATCTCGATTCTTAAGAACGCCATTATCTATAAAGATTGCACTTGGACGTAAGTCATTAGCGGAGTACTTGCTGTAAAGTCACTATTGCTGCATAAGTTATAACCAACTCCCAAGGCAAACTTGGAATAGCAGAGTCAGCTATCACTCTACAGTGTGAACATGCCTTTTATGGGGTATGCTGGAGTTTGCTCAGCAAATGTGCAAGTTTCGGCGAACTTAAGTGAGATGCTTTGACTGGAATTCTGGGCATTGAGGTAAACTGAAAGGGGATTCGACAGAGCGAACAATGAATGATTCGTTAATATTAAAAGCGCATCTGAATTCAAAAAATATATCTCCGGTTAGAACGACGAGATGAGACATCCATCTATACTTTTCATGAGAAAGTCACTCTGTCTGTCTGTGGGAGTGCGATAATTGACGCTGCACGGCACGGACGAAGTCGCGGGCAAAAGTTAGTACTTACAGACCATATTTTATCCCGCCACTCGACCTCCGTTCTTCGTAATTTGTAATACGGGAGCAGAGGACTTTTAGGGCCAATGCTGTAATTTTATATTACATCATTGTTTAGGGTAAACAAATCTTGCAGAGATTGTCTACCACTACGGCTACTACTTATATTACTGGTAGTCAAGTCACGAAACACTTTTAAACGAAGCCCGAATCGAGTTATAAGGTTATAACTGAAGCAAATATGAGTGTACTTGCGTTATCATGCAATGCAAGTGGTGCAGCGAACCAAATATAGCCGTCCAAAAATAGCATTCAATATTGACATCCGCAACAGGTGTCATTTTCCCAATCTGGGACTGGGTGAATTCAGTTTAAACTTTGATGCCACCAATGTAGGTAACGGTATCGGGCTGGTACGTGTAAGCAAAGATTTGGTTTAAGTTCAAATAATTGTGTAACTACCTCTACCTCTACCTACCCAATTAGCGTACCTAAGTCGTGAAACAGAAATTAACTCAGTGTCCGTTTTGTGACGGCAATTAAGGGGTGAGCGAGATGGAAGTGCGTGTTTGGAAGCGCGGATATCATGTTTTTTAATTTTAGTTATTTGTGCGTTTTAATAAATAAAAAAATGATAGCTGATTTCCCTCAAACATGACATTGCCAATTTTTAAAACCAATTTTAATATGTTTAACTGTTGTGCATGATTTTTTATGATTTTTTAAAGTATATTTTAGACCTATGTTCGTGATATTTTTCTATCGAGCGAAAGTCAAAAAATAATAATAATTATAATAATTTGAAAATGCTGTAAAATCTGATTGTATGGAAATCTGACTGTTTTCTACTGGAAGCCTACCTGACAGCTCAGGCGCCATATGCAACGTCTAGTCTGAGATACTCGTTCCACAATACAGCGACTGTCCTCGTCCTTTTTCCTAATGAATCCTTTTTTCAAACGAGTGAGAGAAGCGACCGAAGTTCTATGTTTCAGCTTGTTGGGCCGAAAATCGTTCGTAGGTATGTCCGAAATCCGTAAAATCAGGCTCGCGATTACTACAGCTCACAGAGCCACTAGTATTTAAGTAGATATAAAATAAAATAATACAATTTGGGCCCCAGATTTAACGAATCTTAATCAACTAAGCATAAGTAGGTACCAGTGGCGGAGCGCCCATACAAGCCGATTAGTGGTAGTCGTACAAGCCCAATTTCAAAGAAAAACCTTAAATCGATCTACAGTTTAGCCATTTGGCACACGCATATAGGTCAAGACAAAATTTTTGACCCGCAGTTCCTAAAAAAAATCCCTTAGGATTATTATTCCCACCGGCTTCCCTAAAATTTCATGCTATATCTATATATTACCAAACTCGTAAAATTCGTAAATCATCAAAAACAGCCCTTTTATTTGGCTCCGGGTTGTCCAGTAAAAATTCTTACGCGCCGCCACTGGTAGGTACTTATGCGTAAGCGGAGTGTAGAATTAATTACATATCTAAGTACTTACAATACTTACATACTTATTCGCTAACAGCTCGTTGGTTTGCAATAAACGTTATTACTATTACTAGTTGCTTTGTGAAGTTCATAAACAATCTGACCACCATTTATAAATGTGCATGTTTATGGTGGGCACTATACTATGTACACTTGTACAGCATACCTATTAATGTCACTGAAATTGCACATTAAAATAAAAGATGTCGCTAAAATCAAAAGGCACGATAAATAAAAAATAATTGCTATAGGTAAATTTATTTATATCGACGAAATTCCTTTTACATAAATATCAGATTAATGCGTAGCTAATAAAAGGCTTGGGTGCGAGAGGCGGCGCCTTTGAGCGCACAACTCATTTACATATGTTTCAAAATCTGGCCGCGCAGGCCTCACCGACTTGACGCTAGTGCTGTCTGCATCACCTGTCGACATTCAAATTATTTTTAAATACATGCATCGATTCTGTGATTGCTTTTTGGGAACGAGTTATTATATTTTATTTGTGTACATTTGGAGTTAGAATTTTTTAAAGATGATGCAATGCAACTCTGCAAGTTTTGCTTTTGACCATATTTAAATTCACTTAATCTATTTATAGGGACTATGGTTTCACTCAAAGTCTTTGACTTGTTTCACTTTTGCGTGTTAATGAGCTATGAAACGGTTAACCATGGCCCATATTGATAGTAAATACAAGAACATTGATATTATCGAAGTTATCGAACTTTAGAATAAACTGGGTGTTCCCAGTTTTTTCATTTATAATTCTCATTCTAATAGACCACTGATGGATTTTAGAACAAAAAAATGTAGAACTTTGAGACAAGATAAAAATAACAACGTGTTACTCGAGAACTAAAAAATATTTTCTATTTTGAGTTTAGAAGAAGACGTTTAGGTGCATTCTACCAGATTGAACCAGATAAGAGAGACGTTAGTCCACAGACCACTTAACCTATAGGATAGAATAATTTTGCAAAAAAGAATCGATGTGTTGTCTACGGCATGCGGTGACGTCACTAAAGTGCAGCAAGCGCGGCGCCCGGTAGCCGGCTCACGGGCTTTCTTCATAAATCAAAAAGTTGTTTTTGTGTGTTATCTGCGGATAATCGGGTGCTGCTACCGAATGCCGGCCCGCTCTCCCCGCTCTCCCCACCACCCGGATGGACATTAACTTTTTGTCGATTTTTTATGGGAATTAAAACTTAACAAACTGATTATCATTAACGTGCCCGCTATCTGCCGCTGCCTGAGCCTCAGTAAATGGAAGCCATTAGGGACTTTTGTATAATAGATAAAACGAGATAGACACATGTTATAAACGGCCATAGAGAAACTTATAATAGGGAAACATGACTCCAGCAGTTTGGAATGTGCAGCGTCAATTTACTAAAAGCTGAGAGGCATGCTTAAATTAAGATTTTTTGCTCCTTATCTGCGTCTCATTAAATGCATAAAACTTGTTTCAATACGGATCTAGACATTTCATAGTTATATCTCATGGATCTGATCGAACGTTTGGTATTTTAACTACATAGGAGTGTATGCCATATACTTACATACATTTCCTTCGCTGTCATGACCGGGAAGCGATTCGGTTCCGAAATTTGCATATTTAATGGCTGACAAGAATGCATTTAGACTCGATTAATTCAGTCGTGGTTTAGGTGCACATCAATTCAAGTGATGTCATAGCGTGTCGTGCAGCGTGCTCGAGCATTCGGCGCGCGTCGAGTCGAGTCGGTCCGGCGGCTCGGGCGCGACGTGTCAGCACATCTACTCCGGCTAATTGCACCCCCGCGGCGTGATGGATGCTCCACCCCCCCGCCCGCCGCGCCACCCCGCGGCACACCCCACAGGGGTCGTTCCCAGAAATTCCATTATCAGCCGCCCGCGGCCGGTGCCCGTTTCATTTGACAACCGCCGACTATCACATCACAATCGCGCTGCATTGCCGGCTGCACTCAATACGATTTTTCGGAATCCAAGAACAAACAGGTTGTTAATGGTTTTAGGAGATTATGTAAGGGAAAAAAGGTTTCAAAGCACGGCGGTACGTAATACGACGTATTGATGCGGAATCGTACACCAGAAAGCATGAACACCGTTTGCAGACAGATATGGCCGCAGCAATAAGAGTAGCGTATACCCTTGATGACCAACTTCCAATGTTCCAATTCCCACCTACGAGGACAGGCGGAATGCCTCTGAAAGGAAACCTCGAAAATATGTTTCACAAAGTCTATTTTCCTGTCACAAAATGTACACTGTATCTTACGAACTTAGAATAATAAGTAACATAATTTCTAGAAGCTACGAAGCCAGACGGTTAAATGCATTGGCGCCATCTTAAAACCTACTTTTATAGACATGCAAGGTTTGTGGTTCCAACAATGAAACACCCAAACATTCTAAAACTACCATTATTATTTTATGAGACTATTTTAACGACGAAGCCAAATCCATAACAGCATGCCAGCCGTAACCGTAAAAGATGGTCCCTAGATAGTCCCTATATTTATTAGATGAGAATGTATTATTTTTATTACCTACACCGTAATACTAGAGCTTGTTTGAATTCCTTTTTAAGATCGAATGTGAGTTACTTAATGAGTTAAGCACAAACTGTGGTCGCTAATTTATAACAAACTATAATCAATATTTGGGGACAAATTAAATAGACCCAGTCTCCAAATTCTCGAAAATAATATCTAAAACAAAATAGGTCGAGGGACGATCCGATTCCCATCCGATTACACGTTTTAAAGCAGAGTTTTACTATTGTAAAAAAAACAATTGTAGTGTATTTATAAATTGTGAGTCCAAATACGTGATATTAAATTCGGTGCAAGGATAAAAGGGTACAATATAGGGGTTTAGGGCTCCGGGGGTGTCAGTTGAGTATTTCATCAACAATCCGCCCTCTTCCGGTGGATCGAATAGAACGGAAGCGAAAAAAGATCAATATTTGGACAGAAATGATTATAGTCCCGCGACCGGACGCGAATCGCTCACCGGCGCTAATAAATGTAAAGAACAGGATGCGATTTTCGACGGAATCATGTTAACTCGTCTGTTCTCAACGTTCTCAGACAAACGGCCGCGAAAAAAAGTGTATGTTTTAAGGCTTGAATCGACGCATTGAACGGATATCGAGCCCTCCGGGGCTGAATGCGCTTGGAGCCGCTTTGTCGGGTCGGGTCGGGCGCACTTCCGCAACACAATTTGATCCTGCGCTATTCAAGCGACCTCTCTGTTTGCATTTGCACTCTCGTCAAAAAAAAGAACTCGCAGCGCCTCAGAATGTTACAGAGCCGATTCCTCGTAAGGTTATATTAAATTATACAAGACTTATTGATTGGCATACCTAGGACAGTCAACATTTATTACCTATGCATACAAATTCCACAATTTAAGTAATTTATCAAGCAATTAAACACGAAATCTAGCCAATATGGTACCTTATGCCTTATGCAAAAAAAAAGGTAGGTACATCAATATGAAATAGATGCTGATGCTGACCTTTTTGTTTTCGTGCAACAAGTATCTCTAAATTTGTTATTTAATGAAGTATATTAAGAATCGTTAAATTGTTTTAATTAAAATTATCTTGCTTTGTATGGAAATAGACAGCTTAATTTAATTAGCAGATCGTGTTCGAAGACAAATTAATTACCAACCTTACAAGTGAACACTTCGAGCTTGCTTTTATTTACATTAAAGCCATCAGAGGTTACATAAGTGCTCCCAAGTTTACTCTAGTTAAACAATAATTCTTTCTCTGTTTATCTTGGGGATATCTAATTTATCTTATATACACAAGATAATAATAATTAATAGAGAGTAAAGCGGGCGCTTTCGTGTGAAGAAAGAAAACTAAATAAATAATTACTTTATCTTTCCCTAGCTAGTTCATCGTCTGTGTAATAAGAATAAGTAATAACAGGGTGGCTTAATTATAACCCGATAACGGTTTACTTATATAATAACATTTATAACACGACAACATGTATTTAAGTAATATTATAAGGTGGAAGATGATGTAGGTACTTACGGTAGCTTTGTAATTTTGTAGGTATGTAGGGGGTCATCTCCGGCTGGGCATATTCATTATTTTTGCACCCTTAAGGGGGTTCGATTGCCATACAAAACGTTATTTGACATTCGTAGGCTAACGGCGTGATATTTTAAGAAACTTATGTAACAAACTTTCATAAATTGGCTTCCCATTTGCGCCAAATTCCCCCTTTCCTAGAATAAACTTACATAAACTAGATTAATTTGAGAAATTGGTTTGTCACGTGATATTTTGGGAAAACTATTTTTCTCAAATTAATCTAGTTTATACAAGTTTATTCTAGGAAAGGGGGAATTTGGCGCAAATGGGAAGCCAATTGATGAAAATTTGTTACATAAGTTTCTTAAAATATCACGCCGTTAGCCTGCGAATGTCAAATAACGCTTTGTATGGCAATCGAACCACCTTAAAGTAGTAATAGTAACAAAACCGACAGTCAATGTCAATCGCCTACGATTAGTAACAAAACCGACCGGTTAGACGTGACTTAAACATCACTTTAGTTAACCTTAATCTGCAAATTTTTTTTTAGTTACTTGGCTACGGAACAGATTAAAAAAAAAACTTTCACTTGTTACAAAATATGAAAAAGTCGTTATTTTGACAATAGACTTGTAACCGGCATATAAAACCCAGCCAAGTGCGAGTCGGACTCGCGCACGAAGGGTTCCGTACCATTATCTATAAAAAAGGAAAAAAAACACGTTTGTTGTATGGGAGCCCCCTTAAATTTTGTTTTATTCTGTTTTTTTTTTTGTGTTGTTATAGCGGCAACATAAATTTATATATCATCTGTGAAAATGTCAACTGTCTAACTATCACGGTTCATGAGATACAGCCTGGTGACAGCGGAGTCTTAGTAATAGGCTCCCGTTTTACCCTTTGGGTATACGGAACCCTAAAAAGAGGTAAATATGTTGTCTATACGAAATTCCCTGTTTAAAAATGGCCAGGCACATCTGACAGCTGAGACAGGTACGCTTCCATTGACGACGCGAAACTGAGGCAAGTTGATGCAATTGACTCAATTTTAGTGTGCCATTTGGGGAGCCCTTATAAAGTTATGTTATAACCTATCTAGTAGATAGTATCTACCTCTTTTTATGTTACATCATTGCTGTAGCTTCGTGGAATGGGGGTCCAGGCCAGCACGACTATCACAAGACGGCGGCGCGTGAGTTCTCTTTCTCTCGCACTATCCGTCTCTCTCTTATTAGAAAACTTAGAAAGAGAGGTATAGTGCGAGAAAAATCGAGAGAGCTCGCGGGCCCTCTTGTGATAGCCGTGCTAGATATTAAGCGCCGCGCCGGCGCGCCGTCGCCGCCGTGAGTTCGCGTCGACCGTCGACGCGCCGCTGCTGTTGAGTAAAGCAGCCGGCGCGTCGTCGCGATAAGTTAACAACTCGCTTTACCGCTCGCACCACCTGCCACCTATACGCGTGTCACGCGTTCGCTTGCTCAGTCGAGCTCAGTCGATGGCAAAATCATCGGCGGCGGCATCTGATGGGATTTTGATCGGCGGCATCGGCGTGAAATCGGCGTGGTATTTTTTTTCTCGGTTATGGAAAAATAAGTACTTATATAAAGCGTAAATTCTCGTTTAAGTATGTCACATTTTCTGAAATGTAAATGCACCAAAAAAACTAAAAAGAAATATCAAACAGGAATTTTGATAATCTTCTTCTTCTCCGCGTGACCACCACAGTTCTTCACAAGGACTTTCCAAGCCCCTCTACTTTGGGCTAATGGTATTGCGCCTTGGATATTGACGCCCGTGACATCGCGGATTTCATCAATCCATCGTGTGGGTGCTCTGCCTCTACTTCTCTTTCCTTCAACGTAGTCAATCATTATCATTGTTACAACCTCATTTGATACTATGTATCTTAGTGTCTATGTATCTTAGTACGATGGGCTCTTACAATTGGAAGCTACAGTTATGACATCGAGTATACAAAAGGCTGTAACAACATTATTGCGGACTACTTATCAAGGATGCCTAACCCTGAATTGATAACACAGGCACACCCTGTTCCTCTATTTGATCAACTGCGACAGAATCTCGCAGAAGGTGACACATTTTCGAAAATAGAACTGAAAGATGCATACCTGCAATTTGAAATAGGTCCAGAGTCTAAGCAATTCTTAACGATATCCACACACAAAGGATATTACCAGTATAACCGTATGCCATTTGGTATTTCCACAGCCCCATCAATTTTTCAGCATTACCTTGACAAACTCCTCGAAGGAATACCGAATGTGGCAGTCTACTTTGATGACATTGCGGTTACAGGAAAAAATGACAAAGACCACATCGAAACACTACGTACCGTTTTCCAAAGACTAGAGCAAGCTGGATTGAAGGTTAACTTGGGAAAATGCACTTTCCTGCAACCGCAGATCGAATATCTTGGACACACGATTGACCGAAACGGTGTACGCCCTACAAAATTTAAGATAGAAGCAATAGCCAAGGCTTTGCCGCCAACCAACGCCAAAGAGCTAAGGTCATTTCTGGGATTTGTCAACTTCTACGAACGCTTCATACCACACCTTTACAGTGTCTGTGCCGACCTCCACACACTAACAGGAAACCGAATGAAATGGCGATGGACTGACAGTGAAACTAAGGCTTTTGAACAAGCAAAGACGTTGATAATACGTTCAAGACCCTTAGTAGCTTTTAATGACAAACAGTCACTTTACCTAGCTTGTGATGCATCAGAAAAAGGCGTGGGAGCGGTGCTCTTCCATAAGAAAAACAACACAGAACAGCCAATAGCGTTTGCATCACGGAAACTTCGACCAGCAGAATCGAAATACTCTGTCATAGACCGCGAAGCTCTTGCAATATTCTTTGGAGTAAAAAAGTTCGATCAGTACCTTCGCGGCATCAAATTTATACTAGTAACGGATCATAAACCACTTATTCATATTTTGGGACCTGAACGGAATTTACCGAAACTTGCCAATAATCGCTTAGTACGATGGGCTCTTACAATTGGAAGCTACAGTTATGACATCGAGTATACAAAAGGCTGTAACAACATTATTGCGGACTACTTATCAAGGATGCCTAACCCTGAAGAGCAACCTTCTAAGCCTGAGCTGGCTGTTCACAGACTTGTGGCGCGCCTACAGACAGATAGGATTGGTGATCTTGCCCTATCAGAAAGTGTTATACGAGACGAAACACTAAAAGATTCCACACTGAAGCACATATCGCAGCTTATTAAAACAGGTTGGCGTGAACATCAGTATACAAACGATGTAAAACCATACGCTCGCAAGCGCTGTGAACTGTCACTTGAAAACAAGATCATAATGTGGCAAGGACGCATTATCGTTCCTGACACTCTAAGGAAAGTGACCCTAAAATACCTACATCGTGGACATCCAGGGATATCAGCTATGAGAGCTCTGGCACGTTTCTATGTCTGGTGGCCCACCCTTGAGGAGGACATAGATTCATATGTAAAAACCTGCCTCAAATGCCAAGAAAACCGGCCCAATACTTCAGATTTGCCAATTTTCTCATGGTCCATGCCAGACCAAGCGTGGGAAAGAATTCACGTTGATTTTGCGGGACCGTTTGAGGGGTCCTATTGGCTAGTTCTATCAGATGCTTTTTCCAAATGGATCGAGGTCAAGGCGATGGCAAAAATTACGACTGCCAGACTTTGCGATGAACTGGACACAATTTTTACCACCTTCGGCATTCCCCAGTTTCTAGTCTCTGACAATGGCCCACAGTTTACTTCTCAGGAGTTCCAAAACTACTGCATAGATAAAGGAATGAAACACATTAAATCATCACCCTATCATCCGCGGACAAATGGATTAGCAGAACGACTCGTGAGAACTTTTAAGAGCAGAATGTCTTCAAGTACAGAGAGCCTTAAAAAACGCCTGGAAAATTTCCTTTTTGCTTACCGCATCACACCCCATAGCACCACCGGCAAGACCCCGGGCCAGTTAATGTTTGGACGAACACTAAGTTGTGAGCTCGACAATGCTCGACCAAGTGCCAAGCGGTCGTTGCAATACAAACAGATACAAGCGAATGTTGAATCTGAGAGCCGAACGCCGAACCACAGGCCAGGTGATGCTGTGTACGTGCGAGCTAGGGAAAAGCCGCGTTGGGAACCAGCTACCGTATCTCGACGCACACACCGGTATTCGTATGTGGTCAATACCCCAATCGGTGTGGAAAGAAGGTATCACGCAGACCACATACGGCCTCGTCTCACTGAACCAGACGAGCGCTCTTCGGAAAGAACCTCACATACGCCGATAGTTCCTGTTGCGTCCTCGACCCCAGTACTGGAGGCTACTGGATCTCCGACACCTTATCCAGTTTCGATAACCGAAGCAGAAGCTGCGCCATCTCGATCACCTCAGAATGTGACTAACATGCCACCTACGCCAATGGGGCTTCGCAGAAGCAAGCGTACCATTAGACCACCCCGGCGCCTAGTAGACGACATGGAGTTTTGAATCTTATAAGGCGGACGAATGTTACAACCTCATTTGATACTATGTATCTTAGTGTCAAATACCACATCGACAGGGGTTGTCTGTCAGTCAGTCATTGTCTTGTCAACGTCTTAAATAAACATAAATTGCATTTAACTGAACTATTATGTTATTTATATCAATCATCTTCTCCAAGCTGGACTGGTCTCGGCGGGCCACGTGGTCAATGAATGTCATCATTCTCTTGAAGCATGTAAAAGCCGGGTGTTGATACGGAGCTCCTTGAGTATCGGCGTTGTGTACATGCGATGCCCGACATTCTACGCCAGCACATAGATGCATTTGAAATGTGTCAAATGCATCTATTTTTGCTTTCACGCGCGGCTTCCATGTCCATGTTTCAGAGGCATAGAGAAAAATGGAGAAGATAAGGGTGCGCATAAGTCTGGCTTTGGTGTTGCGGTAGATGTTCTTGTTCCGCCTTATCTTTTCCGAGTGCTTTACTGCTGGTGCTGTTATAGCAATTTGCGATCTTCTGATGACGATGAAGTAAAATAATTATTTTTGTAAACCTGATCTCTAATTATTTTTTAAGACTAAAATTGCAAATGCTACCTAGCTTCTAATGAATATAAAGCAACCAACAATATGGTTTTCTTTAAGTTTTTTTAAGAAATCAATACCTTCAAAAATCTAAGGCTCTCAAGGCCACGCCACCGAAACGCCGCCGCCGTGCATTTGGCCATCGGCGCTCATATCTAGGCCGTGCTGGGTGGACATACGCTATATTTTATACCGCAGCTCCTCAAAACAGATCGGTAAGTGTAAGTACCTATCTGTTTTGTGGCAGCTCCGCCTGGTTCTCTATTATACTTACACGGACGTCCATAAGAGAATAAAGTTTTGAATTTAAATTCGTAAAAAGTAATCCCATAAAAAACATTCTATGTAAAAAATAGGCCAAGTCTCGAAACTCTTCCACAGTAAAAAGTGGTGAGATATTTCGTAGAGCCAAGTCAGGCATTCTAATTAATCTTTATTTGCTTGCTAAATAAAATTCTGCAACTTGGGAATCACACAACTTTACTGCATTTACAAATTTTTGCATAGGTAAGTACCTAAAACAATGTAAGTGTGATTGCCAAGTCACAAAATTGTATTTAGCAAGCAAATAAAGATTAATAAGAATGCCTGACTTGGCTTGGCTCTACGAAATATCTCACCACTTTTTACTGTGGATGAGTTTCGAGACTTGGCCTATTTTTTACATAGAATGTTTTTTATGGGATCTCATTTCTTTTTGTAGACTTTGTATAGGAATGTTATTTTACCAACCGCAAATAACGTTTGTATAGTTTTGCAGGAAGGAACTGCAAAATTATCTTTGTAATCGCGTGTATTTGTATAGGTTTACAAACTTACTTATGCAGTTTTTATATCTCTGAAACACTGAAACGCGACTGAAATTGCAATATTTTTAGGTTTTTTTATGAACTCATAGGCTAAAATAGTAGTTTATGTGACTGTATATAATGAAAGGCATTAAATACGAGTGTTGGTTTATGAAACGAGCCGAGGGCGAGTTTCATAATAACATCACACGAGTATCTTAATGCCTAATTATGTATAGTAACATACACTACTTTATCTATCCAGATATCATTAGCCTCCATGATGCATTCAGGAGCCGCATATTATGACCGGCATCGCGGCGTTGTTTTCTGGCAGCTGTCATAGTTCTTTTTTAATTCAGAGACAAACTAGAGTTGGATCCAAATATCATATCGTTCGATATCTTACTTACGTGCGACATTTGTCAAATTTGTATGCAAATTGACAATTAATTTCGAACTAAACGTCATCTCGACTGATATTAGAATAGAGGTTAAATTAAATTTCTTTGTTTTTGATACGTTCGAAATTTGAATGAAATAATAGTATCGAAATCGATGTTATTATTTAGCAATAATAACATTTTCACAGATAAGAAATTTTGTTCTAACAAAACAGTCTATTTTTATGGTGGTCATAATGTGCGGTTCTTGAACGCATCATGGAGGGTTTATGATATTTGGATAGATAAACTAATTAATTACGTTTGAAATTTGGAGCTTGTGGGTCTGTGGGACCTTAGAATTATGTTGATAATTATCAGTATATAAGTGAATGAGTATGTCAGTGACAAAACTAACGAACTTTGACGGACAATATTTCTTAAACTAAAAGTTCAAATTGAATGTTATTGACAGTATTAGGTATATGTAAGCCATATTATGCCCTACATGTTACTGAAAATTCAGGGTTCTAGCTTTAGCCAGCACGAAATTACAGGGTGTTGAAAATGCCCTGAATGGCTTCGAGAAAAGGATGGTACGGCCGGCCGTGCCTCTTTGTTTTGCTCGACTTGGCGGGGGCACTGCCGTGCCCCCAGATAGTAACTTCGTTCGACATTACTGATGTTTCAGTGATTGTAATTTTAAACTAATAAGCTAAAGAAAGAAAAAATAAAGCCACGGAAGAAATGGTTAAACAAAGAAATCATAGATTTAATGATTAAGAGAAGGGACTTCCGCAATAAAGAATGTGCAAGCAACAAGAAGGAATATCAACGACTTACTAATATGATTACTATGAAATGCAGAGAGCGCAAAGAACAAGATATTAAAGAAAATTGCGAAAACATCGATCAATGTATGAAGAAAGGGAAAATAGACAGTGCATACAATATTATTAAAAAGTTGACTACAAGACATAAAACCAAATCTACAGCGATTCTTGATGAAAGTGGGAAACTATTGATGGATAATAAAGTAATCACAGAGCGATGGAGAAGATACATAGAATTCTTATACAAGGGTGATGGACTGACTGAAAGAGACATAGAAGATAAGTTAGAAATAGAACCAGACGACCTTGGTCCAAAACTCATGAGGGAAGAATTTAACTGTGCTATAAGAAACATACACGAAGGTAAAGCGGCAGGAAATGATGGAATACATATTGAACTAATTAAATATGCTAATAATGACATTTTGATGAATGAACTTTTCGAGTTAACTAGCGAGTTAAATACCGGACAGATACCAAAAGATTTCATGACCACAAAAACAGTTACAATACCTAAAAAAGCCAACACAGTTAAGTGTGAGGAATATAGAACAATTAGTCTTATATCACAAGCCTCAAAAATTATTCTAAAGATAATCCAAAATAGAATTAGAGACAGAATCGAATGGCATTTGGGGGATGATCAATATGGATTCCGTAAAAATAAGGGCACTAGAGAAGCCAAACTAGCACTAAGGCAGACTATTGACAGGAGAATGGACCTAGGATTAAACACATATATAGCTTTTGTAGATTTGGAAAAAGCTTTTGATAGTGTCGATTGGAAGAAAATGCTAAAAAAGCTTAAAGAAATAGGATTAGATTATAAGGATAGAAGGATCATATTCGAATTGTATAAGGACCAGGAAACTATAATAACAGTGGGAGAGGAGAAGGGATCAGCAAGAATTAAGAAGGGGGTAAGACAAGGCTGCCCACTCTCTCCGCTAATTTTTAATGTTTTCATTGAATCTGCCATAAGAATAATACAAGAGAAAACAGATGTAGGTGTAAAATTTAATGGACACAGAATAAAATTCATAAGATTTGCAGACGACATAGCCGCAATAACAGGATCAGGCAAAGATTTAAAGACATTACTAGAAACAATGGATACAGTATTTAAAGAATTTGCGCTTAAAATTAATGTCAATAAAACCAAAATTGTAATAGCATCTAAAACAGACAGTCCATCGTTCACACCAATCTCATTAAACGGATCCACAGTCGAAAAAGTAAACTCATTCAGATATTTAGGAAGCCTTATCACCGCAGACTCTAGATGCACACCAGATATAAAGTCCAGAATAGCAATGGCAAAACTAGCTTTCCACAAAAAAAAACATATATTAACTTCAAAAATATCGAAAGAAACGAAAATAAAATTTATTAAATCATACATATGGAGCATAGCATTGTACGGAAGTGAAACTTGGACCTTGACCCAGAAAGATGCGGAGATATTAGAAGCGTTTGAGATGTGGTGTTGGAGGCGAATGGAGAAAATTAGCTGGAGAGATAGAGTAACCAATGAAGAAGTGCTGAATAGAGTGGGGCAAACCAGGCAGTTAGTGAGGAACTTAGAAAATAGAAGAGGGAAGATGATAGGGCACCTCTTACGACATGACAACTTCGTAATTAACATAATTGAAGGAAAGATAGAGGGGAGGCGAGGAAGAGGAATACCTAGAATAGACTACATGGAGCAACTCAAAAAGAGAGTTGATGTTGGGTCATATCGTGAGGTCAAAGAGATTGCGTGGGATCGGAGTAGATGGAGGGCCTACTTTGAGCTACACCGACAAGAGCCTAGCTCTTAAGTAAGAGAAGAAGAAGCTAATAACCATATAGGTACGTAGAGTCAGCCCCTTCTACAAAGCAATTGCATTGTCTGCCCTTTGTAGTTTTTTTATTTGTGCTATAAAGTTTAAATTAAAGCATGGACGGATATAGTTTTCTGTTCAAAATACTTGGACCGCCAAATTACACACGTGAACTTTCATACAATAATTACAGTCGCACCCGCCGTTATAAATGTTTAGAAATTTCCTAGAAAGTGGCCTCATCGGCAGTCGTAAGCCGCCGCCTCTCCCGCGGCGCTGCGAGTGGTACATTCAAACCTGTAATTTGAATATGGAAGGCGGCCTCGCTGGCTACGGCCATACGGCGACCGGCTCGTTAAATAAACCACGTGGACTAGCCCTACGAGGAAACTGTTCCGAAATGCTGCTTCGGAACGTCACTTATCTCACAACTCACATACATACTTAAATATAGTTTTGACTAGGTATGTCATAGGTAGGTATGTACTTTTGTTGTTTGATCTATATTTTGACAAACTCTAATTCCTTCTGAGCAATGCCGTCAACGGCTTCAACAAAATACGGATGGACAGGATCTTTTACTTCATGTAAGTACCTACCTAATAAACGAACAAGATTCGAACCATTCCTAGGTAGCTAGTTACGTGGCCAAAAAAGGCTTTTCGAACTGAATTACTTCTTAAAGCTTCAGACCTTGAAATTCTGCAGACATAATAAGTCATGTCGTCATGAAAGAAGTTAATCCTAAAAATAAATGACAGTGGGCAGTAAACAAAGGTCCATCCATTGGCTGTCTGTCACCCACGGCACTTAAAATGAAAGTGGTACTGAAGATGACACGTTCGTAGAATGTCGGAAATAGCGGTTCCGAGTAACTCTTACATCGGAACTCTTGTCGCCGACCCGAGTTTATTTATATATCGTAATCTGATGGCGAATGCCGAGAGCTCCGAACGTAAGTATCTTGTATAATATCACAGATGTTTGCTTAGAATAGCAGGCAGTCAGCAATTTTTTACAGTTGTCTAAGTTAGTTTACAACCGCAACAAAACTGAGTGAAATTTGAATAATTATTATAAGTAATTATCGTTGTTACCAAAAAAGTCCTTCCATTCCAGAGGCAGTGTAATGCAAATCTACCTACAATCAAAGATAATTAATGTCTATATTTACAGCGATAATGCCCTTTTTCGGTGAGTGCAGATTCTCAGGCAGATTCTGGCGATGGCGGATTGTTAAAACGGCAGATGTTGGATTGGACAGGCTGCTCTAAAACTACGAGGTGAACCATGTATAAGTAAGCATTATACTTATGTAAACTTTCTAAAGTTATGATTATGACAGCTAAATTCCTTGTCATAGCCAAAGGTTAGGTAGGTTAGCTTCGTTAGGTAGCTTCAGATGCCCGAAGGGCAAAACGCCCAGAAATAGGAACTGTCATGGCATGGCCGACCAACCTTCACACTGAACTTTGAAAATGTGACAGTGTGACACCGTTGGGAAAGCATACCGTGATGTGATGACTACCTCTTATCTCCACTTATAATAATCTCCACTTATAATAAATCTCTAAATTAAAAAAAGAATCAGCCAGTTTGAAACTAAGCTTTGCGCGGTACGAATGTTCTCAGCATCCCATGAACGGAAAAATATGAAACATTTTATATAGGTACATTATTATTCTAGCTGCAACTTAGGATAGTTTTTATCCGACTGCGACAGTTAATTAATTTTCCGAAATATACGACTTCATTTAATTTTTCATTTATTTTTATTGAAATCAAACGCTGCTCCAACTGTCAGCTATAAGAAACGTCAAATTTTCGTCAAAATGGCGGAATTGCTTTGCCTTTCACTTATTAATAATTTAAATCCCGTCTACGATAGACCTTTACGAGACAAATGCTAAAATATAAACCATAAAAAAATATTCGATTATGATATGAGAACTTATATGCGCAAATGTCGTTTTATGTCGTAATTTCAATAAATGAAATCAACAAATTTGAACAATATAATTAACACGAATTTGTTTTTTTTGAATGACAATGGCACGCGCTCGGCGCATTCAGCCAAAGTACCTGCGTCGCTACCACGAAAACCGATACTCAATGTTCATATATTTGCATCCCTGTCACTCGAGTATGGTTAGTGCGATAGAGATAGAGATACCCGAATATTTTCGAATTCCGAAGTTCGTGGTTATAGCTCAGGAATCGAAAATATGGTAAATAATCATAATGTATTTTCTCGAAAAAGAATTTAAAATAAATATAGTCAAATGGAGAAAAAAACAAAGCAAGAGGTTATATAGGTAATGATTAAGTTATAAGAGTCCAAAATTTTAAGAGGGAGTATGTTCTGTCCCTTTTCCGCAAAACGCACCTTCATATGAAACGATTGTTTTTTACTATGACGCTCGAGTATATTGACGTCACAGTCCCTCATCGTTTTCTCACTCTAACAAGCGACATTAAAACGGATGTAGCTTCATAATTTTTTGAGATATTTGAATGGGAGTTTCATTATCTTCTATCTATTTATACATAATAAATGCCTATGTCCTGACTGACTTATTCACTCACTCACTCACTCACTCACTCATCAACGCACAGCCGAAACTACTAATCTTAGAGAGTTGATTTTTGCACAGTATGTTGCTTTTATAACGTGGGCTAGGGATAAAAAGGGATTTTTGAAAATTCTACCCCTAGGGGGGTAAAATAGGGGTGCAAAGTTTGTATGGCAGAACCTTTTTTTTTTGAGCTATAGACTTAAACTTTGTAGAAAAATTAGTTATTAGAATACAAATGAAATACTTTCAGCGTTTTGGAAAATTCCACCCCTACGGGGGTAAAATAGGGGTGCAAGGTTTGTATGGGGGAAACATTTTTTTTTAAATAGAGACTTAAAACTTTGTAGAAAGATCAGTCATTAGAATACAAATAAAGAACTTTCAGGGTTTTAGAAAATTCTACCCCTAAAGCGGTAAAATAGAGTGCAAAGTTTGTATGGGAAAAACTACTTTTTTTTAAATAGAGACTTAAAACTTTGTAGAGAAATTATTCATTAGAATACAAATAAAGTACCTAAATTCAGTGTTTTAAAAAAATCTACCCCTAAGGGGGTAAAATAGGGGTGCAAATTTTGTATGGGGGAAACAATATTTTTTTTAAATAGAGACTTAAAACTTTGTAGAAAGATTAGTCATCAGAATACAAATTAAGTACTTTCAGCGTTTTAGAAAATTCTACCCCTAAAAATAGGGGGCTAAAATAGGGGTGCAAAGTTTGTATGTGGGAAACTATTTTTTTTAGCTAGAGTCCTAAAACTTTGTAGAAAGATTATTTAAATACAAAGAAAGTACTTTAAGCGTTTTGGAAAATTTCACCCCTAAGGGGGTAAAATAGGGTGCAAAGTTTGTGTGGGAAAAACATATTTTTTTTTAATAGAGACTTTCGGCGTTTTACAAAAATCATTCCCTAAGGGGGTTAAAAAAGGGTGCAAGGTTTGTATGGGGAACACTTTTTCTGAGCTAGACACTTAAAACTTTGTAGAAAGATTACTTATAAAAATACAAAAAAAAAGACTCAGCGTTTTGAAAAAATCTATCCCTAAGGGGGATAAAAAGGGGTGCAAAGTTTTTATCAGGGAAAGTTTATGTTTTTGAGTTAGAGACTTGAAACTTTGTAGAAAGATTACTTATTAAAATACAAAAAAAGAACACAAATCGTTTTAGAAAATTCCACCCCTAATAGGGTTAAAAAGGAGAGCAAGCTTTGCATGGGCAACACTTTTTTTGAGTTAGACTTAAAACTTTGCAAAAAGATTACTTATTAGAATACTAAAAAAGAACTTTCAGCGTTTTAGAAAACTCCATCCCTAAGGGGATCCTTAAGATCCTTAAGAAGGGTAGCCAGTGTTGTGTGGGAAAAACTTTTTTTTTACTAGACTTAAAACTATTCGAAATGTTACTTATTAAAATTAATAATAAAGTACTTTCAGAGTTTTAGAAAATTCCACCCCTAAGGGGGTTAAGAAAGCTTTGTATGGGCAACACTTTTTTTGAGCTAGAGACTTAAAAGTTTACGAAAAAAGTTCTTTCAGCGATTAGAAAAATTCAACCTCTAAGGGGGTTTAAAAGGGGGTTCAAATTTTAAATGGCGAGCAATAAAATTTTAAAGTGTGAGTAAGAGATTTTTAACTTCGGTCTTATTCTGTACGTTAAAAGACTACAAAACTGATTTCAGAGTTTTTCCAAATGCATCCCCTAAGAGTGTTAAAATTGGTTCAAAGTTTGAGTATTTCAAGGCATTTTTAAAGTATGAGATTTTTAACTTTGGTTTTAGACTGTTTGTTCACAAACTAGAAAATGAACATCAACTTTTTTTTAATTATCCCCTAAAAGAGGGTTAAAATTTTGTATTGCGAGAAATCATTTTCTAAGACGATAAAAAGTTCTACGCGGACGAAGTCGCGGGCAACAGCTAGTATATATATATAAATCATATAATGGGACTTTTAGGACAAAACGAATTGCCTAATATAAATTCGTACTAAATAATAACATTTGCAGTTTTCTCGATGATGGCACTTCTGCCCTAACACCGAACCTGCCATAAGCCGTAAGGCCGTAACCAGAATCTTAGTTCAGTCATTATATCCTAAAAACCGACCCTACCCGTGAATAATTAGTTCTTGGATTTTTTCTTCGTAGGTCCCTCGGTTGAAAATAAATGAGATGATGAAAATATTTTGAATTTATCGATATTTCAAATGTTATTTCCAAAATATCGATCCTAGAAGAAAAATTGTAAGAACCAAACTTGTAGAAAATCAAATTTCCTACAAGTTTTGTCCTTACGGTTTTACTGTTAAATCAAAAATGGCCGAGTTATTCAAGAAAACCCGTTTTTTTTTTAAACATACCTACCATTTTTCGAAAATACGCAGGAGCCTGATTTGGTCTACTTTTTGAATTAACACTCCCAGTGACCCCCCGAGGGACCTACAAAAAAAAATTCAAGAACTAATTATTCACGGGTCAAAATATATAAATGACTGCGATACTTACCTAATGTACTTAATTTATTATTTATTATTTATTTATTAATCACACATAAGTTTACAGTTTATAACCAAAACACGTAGGTACACATTCATAGGAAGTAGCATCACTATAAAAAATACAACAATTTAGGTAGGAACAATTCAAAAAGAAGCAATCATAAAAATAAACTAAATATACCTAAATTACCTAATCAATCAAAGATTGAGCTGAGCAAGCATTGTACAGACTCTCTACAACTAGGAAAGTATGGCTAAAACTTTTCTACAAATTTCTTTTAATAAATATTTGCCGTGTTAGGTACCTACATTATTAGACATCAAGTGCTGGTTTTGTCATTTATAGTCCATCCATAGTAGCATCCAATGGGTTTTAATATTAGCGGCAGCCTGCCTAACCCTAATCAAGTGAGCAGATGTGGGCCACCAAGAGAGAACAACAGGCGACGAGACCGCAGGCGCGTGTCGCGCCGGCGCGCTCATCAAACGCCTTTATTACGCACATGTCTCATTTGTTTATTTATAGTATTTATACCTACCACACAACAGTGCATCGAAAGATTTAAAGTACTTACCTACCAACTAACACGCTGACTACTGGAGTAGGTACTGGCTGCAATTGTGAATTTATTGTGGCTCTCGATCGGCAGGTGTGCGAGGTAGCTGGCAAGAGAGCGGGCTCCGAGACCCTTTCGGTCGGGCCTTTGCGGCGCTCGCTCGCCGGCGCGGGCGGCGAGATCAAAGCCGGCCGCGGGTCGACGCACGCGGCTCTCGATCCTCCCGCCATCGCCAGCCTGCCCCTTCGCGGCCCTCGCCTTCCTCACAACAATATCTACGGCTCGATTCGTTTGGCCGCATGCAAGCGCCGCGCCGCGGCAACCTCGCCCTGCGCAAAATACGGCCGTAAGCTCAAAGAAAACAACCGTCTTTGAACCGGTTATTGTTTAAAAACGAAACGACCAAGTTTTAATGGCCATAAATTGCTCCAACGAAATATCGGTTTGCGCCTTGTTATTCTACGAAACGTTTGTCTTCCGCAATGTCTGTGTTGCTCAAGCGAGCAGCAAACAGCTATTTTTTGTAAGTATTTGATTTGAACAGACCCATTGGTAGGTAGGTTAATTACCTCCAAAAGTAGTTATGAATAAAAAGCAGACGCAAAAACTACCTACTCGAGTTTAATGTTATAGACTCGACTTGTTTATATTTGTTGGCCAGAGCAGTGTTAATCACGTTAATATTTTGTTGAACAGGCTATACTAATGCAATTCGCAATTAGGGGTGAGGCAAAATTTGAATTTAGTGCGGAACGTAGTCCGGGAGCCGGCAGTAACTAGGTCAAAATCATCGCATCTAAACTATGTATATAGGTATAGGCTTTGTTGGGCACATTCCGGTCGCCGCATAGACTCTCGCGCCCAATGAATTTATTTAATACTAGCTGTTGCCCGCGACTTCGTCCGCGTAGAACTTTTTATCGTCTTAGAAAATGATTTCTCTCAATACAAAATTTGAACCCTCTTTTAGGGGATAATTTAAAAAAAAGTTGATGTTCATTTTCTAGTTTGTGAACAAACAGTCTAAAACCAAAGTTAAAAATCTCATACTTTAAAAATGCCTTGAAATACTCAAACTTTGAACCAATTTTAACACTCTTAGGGGATGAATTTGGAAAAACTCTGAAATCAGTTTTGTAGTCTTTTAACGTACAGAATAAGACCGAAGTTAAAAATCTCTTACTCACACTTTAAAATTTTATTGCTCGCCATTTAAAATTGGAACCCCCTTTTAAACCCCCTTAGAGGTTGAATTTTTCTAATCGCTGAAAGAACTTTTTTCGTAAACTTTTAAGTCTCTAGCTCAAAAAAAGTGTTGCCCATACAAAGCTTTCTTAACCCCCTTAGGGGTGGAATTTTCTAAAACTCTGAAAGTACTTTATTATTAATTTTAATAAGTAACATTTTGAATAGTTTTAAGTCTAGTAAAAAAAAAAGTTTTTCCCACACAACACTGGCTACCCTTCTTAAGGATCTTAAGGATCCCCTTAGGGATGGAGTTTTCTAAAACGCTGAAAGTTCTTTTTTAGTATTCTAATAAGTAATCTTTTTGCAAAGTTTTAAGTCTAACTCAAAAAAAAGTGTTGCCCATGCAAAGCTTGCTCTCCTTTTTAACCCTATTAGGGGTGGAATTTTCTAAAACGATTTGTGTTCTTTTTTTGTATTTTAATAAGTAATCTTTCTACAAAGTTTCAAGTCTCTAACTCAAAAACATAAACTTTCCCTGATAAAAACTTTGCACCCCTTTTTATCCCCCTTAGGGATAGATTTTTTCAAAACGCTGAAAGTCTTTTTTTTTGTATTTTTATAAGTAATCTTTCTACAAAGTTTTAAGTGTCTAGCTCAGAAAAAGTGTTCCCCATACAAACCTTGCACCCTTTTTTAATTTTTAACCCCCTTAGGGAATGATTTTTGTAAAACGCCGAATGTAGTATTTTTCATGTTCTAATAAGTAATTTTTCGTCAAAATTTTAAGTCCCTATTAAAAAAAAATATGTTTTTCCCATACAAACTTTGCACCCTATTTTACCCCCTTAGGGGTGAAATTTTCCAAAACGCTGAAAGTACTTTCTTTGTATTTAAATAATCTTTCTACAAAGTTTTAGGACTCTAGCTAAAAAAAATAGTTTCCCACATACAAACTTTGCACCCCTATTTTAGCCCCCTATTTTTAGGGGTAGAATTTTCTAAAACGCTGAAAGTACTTAATTTGTATTCTGATGACTAATCTTTCTACAAAGTTTTAAGTCTCTATTTAAAAAAAATATTGTTTCCCCCATACAAAATTTGCACCCCTATTTTACCCCCTTAGGGGTAGATTTTTTTAAAACACTGAATCTAGGTACTTTATTTGTATTCTAATGAATAATTTCTCTACAAAGTTTTAAGTCTCTATTTAAAAAAAAGTAGTTTTTCCCATACAAACTTTGCACTCTATTTTACCCCTTTAGGGGTAGAATTTTCTAAAACCCTGAAAGTTCTTTATTTGTATTCTAATGACTGATCTTTCTACAAAGTTTTAAGTCTCTATTTAAAAAAAAAATGTTTCCCCCATACAAACCTTGCACCCCTATTTTACCCCCGTAGGGGTGGAATTTTCTAAAACGCTGAAAGTATTTCATTTGTATTCTAATAACTAATTTTTCTACAAAGTTTAAGTCTATAGCTCAAAAAAAAGGTTCTCCCATACAAACTTTGCACCCCCATTTTACCCCCTTAGGGGTAGAATTTTCAAAAATCCCTTTTTATCCCTAGCCCACGTTATAAAAGCAACATACTGTGCAAAAATCAACTCTCTAAGATTAGTAGTTTCGGCTGTGCGTTGATGAGTGAGTGAGTGAGTGATTGAGTGAATAAGTCAGTCAGGACATAGGCATTTATTATGTATAAATAGATAGAAGATAATGAAACTCCCATTCAAATATCTCAAAAAATTATGAAGCTACATCCGTTTTAATGTCGCTTGTTAGAGTGAGAAAACGATGAGGGACTGTGACGTCAATATACTCGAGCGTCATAGTAAAAAACAATCGTTTCATATGAAGGTGCGTTTTGCGGAAAAGGGACAGAACATACCCCCTCTTAAAACTTTGGACTCTTATAACTTAATCATTACCTATATAACCTCTTGCTTTGTTTTTTTCTCCATTTGACTATATTTATTTTAAATTCTTTTTCGAGAAAATACATTATGATTATTTACCATATTTTCGATTCCTGAGCTATAACCACGAACTTCGGAATTCGAAAATATTCGGGTATCTCTATCTCTATCGCACTAATCATACTCGAGTGACAGGGATGCAAATATATGAACATTGAGTATCGGTTTTCGTGGTAGCGCCGCAGGTACTTTGGCTGAATGCGCCGAGCGCGTGCCATTGTCATTCAAAAAAAACAAATTCGTGTTAATTATATTGTTCAAATTTGTTGATTTCATTTATTGAAATTACGACATAAAACGACATTTGCGCATATAAGTTCTCATATCAGAATCGAATATTTTTTTATGGTTTATATTTTAGCATTTGTCTCGTAAAGGTCTATCGTAGACGGGATTTAAATTATTAATAAGTGAAAGGCAAAGCAATTCCGCCATTTTTACGAAAATTTGACGGTTCTTATAGCTGACAGTTGGAGCAGCGTTTGATTTCAATAAAAATAAATGAAAAATTAAATGAAGTCGTATATTTCGGAAAATTAATTAACTGTCGCAGTCGGATAAAAACTATCCTAAGTTGCAGCTAGAATAATAATGTACCTATATAAAATGTTTCATATTTTTCCGTTCATGGGATGCTGAGAACATTCGAACCGCGCAAAGCTTAGTTTCAAACTGGCTGATTCTTTTTTTAATTTAGAGATTTATTATAAGTGGAGATATTGTAAAGAAAGTGAGTGCAATCCTCGCCAATTTAATAAACACTATGTTTGGCGAACTTATAAGTAATAAAAAATGTAACTTATAATTTTTGAAAAAAAAATATATATAGGTATGGGTTTATACTTTTTAGCCAAGATATAGAATTTTTATAGCGTGGCTGGTAGTGGCAGAGTTACGCCGTGTGGAGTAGGAAGCTTGGCGCTACTTACGAATCTTACGATCTGATATGTTTTTAACGCAGAAAGCTATATCAGCTAGGGAGTCTTGGCAATCACTTTACTTAAGTATATCAATTTTCAGACCCCTAGCATCAAAATTTGCGAAAGTCTCTTACAAGATTCCATCCCCTACTTTAAGGGGTTGAGGGATAAAAGTTCAAATTTTTAGGATTTTTTTTTGTGTGTGATTTAATATATAACTAGCTTACATACCAAATTTCAGCTTTCTTTGACCTCAGGAAGTACCCTAGAGCTTTTGATGATCAACGTGAGTGAGTCAGTGAAATAAGCGTTTTTGAGTTATCAATAAAATCTAAAGTATAAGAGCTATGCAATTGAAATTTTATATGTTCAATAAGTACATATTCCGAGAATTTTTTATCTAGCATAATCCAAACCCAAGTTATGAGGGTACAAAATCGACGAAGCGCTTCGAGAAAAGGTAGGTACTAGGTAGTGCCGTTGCGCTTCGCTTGGCTCGACACTACCGTGCCCCCAGATTTGGTTTGGGTTTCTGGCATAACTTCATACGTTTTCTTAGATTTAGGTGTTTCTATTATCGCCAAAATACATAGACATAACATAAATATGCGATTAGAGATACTTACTGATTAGTAAGCTTCTGAACTAGATCACCGATATACAAAAAACTTATTTGTCCGTCCAGCCCGGCAAATAGTTAGGCGGGTTAGGCCGCATTGGCAATAGCAACAGCGCGGTTTGGTGGCTCGGCCCACGGCACGGCATCGCAACGGGTTGAATTAATTAGCTGCACCGCTTGGCGGCCGACGCGGGCGCTACTCACTGTCTTTATAACATAATTTGCACTTCGTGCGGCGAGATCAAAGCTCCTGCCGTCAATGTCGGCGCCTTTGATCACGGCGCGCCTTTGACTCGCGCCGCCGCCGCCGGACACGCTTCGAAATACTCAATTTGTCGTTAGTTTTTTCATGACATGAGGTAGTCTAGACACGGCTTTATGCGTGACTTAAACGTAGGGGAAAACTGGAACTGCCGTAATTTGTATCAAACACGACTTGCGTTCGATAATTTTGTTTTCGTTTTTAATAGTTTTAGTAATAAACCGTGTTAATTTGGAAATAAAATAAAACCACTACAGTTACACAATCATGGTTGCAATATGGAATAATGTTGTGGGGCAGTAGTGCAAATGCCAAAGATCTATTTTTATTGCAGAAAAGATGCGTAAGAGTTCTCAGCAACATAAGAAATGAAGAGAGTTGCAGACCACACTTCTGTAGATTAAAAATTCTTACCCTCACATCTCTGTACATATTGGAAACGTGCAAATTTGTCCATAAATATCCTAGTCTGTATCCCAAACCGGAAAACTTCAACTCTCATGCACACAACTTACGTCATCGCAATAAAATAATTCAAGCAGTTCCCGCCAAACTAACAATGTTCAGTAAAGGCCCTTACGCAATGTCTATTAGAATCTACAATAAAATCCCGCAGCTTATAAGAAACGAAGTTACATATAACACTTTTGTTAATAAACTTAAAACTTACCTCCTAACTGAATGCCCATACTCGCTGCAGGAGTTCATGGGCCATTAAATTTTAACAATAGATGGTGCAAATGCAATCAAGTAGGTATGTTGTTATCTAATGTGCAGATTTTATATAAATATAACATGTTGATTTTTTTAAATATATGTATGTTTAGGTTAGTTTATTATTTAAACATGTTGCTACACCCTAGTAGGGTCAATGTCTGTACTGATTAATTTTAAGAACATCCTGTAAATACCATGGTTGCAGCAAATAAATGAATATGAATATGAAGATAATGAGCTAAAACATTAAATTTTGCCGTTGAGAACAAGCAAACAATTATAGCATTTATTTGCAAGAGTAATCGTCGCCGGAGCGATGCAGTTTCGCAACTAACACTACACTTCCTGAACTCCAGAGGCATGCGGCAAACTGGCAACTTCTACAGCACCGGCGCCGACAAAGAGGTAAAATATAGTCGTAATTAATTTGATGGCGCGCTTGGCGCTCGCAGCACGCCACGACCACGCCACCCTGCCGCGGAATCGGGCTGCGATACCATCGCATTTCGCGTCTCACCTTTCATTACAGGGCTGGCAACTACTTATGGAAGCTGGTTAATTTCCCTAAAATCCAAGAACGTGGTTTTGTTTCGTAACTTTCGTAACCATGTGTATTGTGTGTCTGTCTGTGGCATCGTAGCTTCCACACGGATGAAACGATTCAAGTGCGTCCTAGTTCGGACTTCAGAAATCATCTATCCAAATTCATGCCTGCATACAACTTACAATCTTGCACCCTCTTCTCGGACTGTTAGAGGGTGAAACAGTTATTTGTTATACAAGGGTGCAAAGTTGTATTTTAACCGCGAGTGTGGAATTGAAACACGAGCTAGCGAATGGATTCTAGGGTTGAACCACGAGCTAGCGAATGGATTCTACGGTTGAACCACGAGCGAAGCGAGTGGTTCAAAAATAGAATCCTGAGCGAAGCGAGTGGTTCAAAAATAGAATCCTGAGCGTAGCGAGTGTTGCAACACACGAGACGTCAAAATAACTTGCACCCGTGTGTAACACAAATCTTTTCACCTCACTAAAGCGAGGAAAAAAAACAAAAAAAAACAAAAAAGTAAAGTAACGAAAAAATTAAAAAAAAAAATTAAAAAGGGGGAAAAAACATTAAAAATGAGAAAAAAAAATTAAAAACATGAAAAAAGAAACAAAATATTACAAAATTAAAAAAAAAAACATTTAATAAAGAGGAAAAGAGAAAAAACATTGAGAAACAAAAAAAATAACATTAAAATAAAGAAAAACTTTTAAAAAAGGCAAAAAACATTAAAAAAGACTGATAAAAGAAAAACGAAGCAATAAAATAGAGACAAAAACATATATAAAAGAACAAAGTTACAAAAAACATAACATTAAGAAAAAAAACGTAAAAAAGACAAAAAAAGACAAAAATAAAAAAAAAACATGTAAAAAGAACAATTTACAAAAAACATTATATTAAGAGAAAAAACGTAAAAAAAGATAAAAAAAGACAAAAAAACAAAAAAAACGTAAAAAGAGTGGATTTTTTTTTTAAAATAATGGAAAAAGAAAAAAACCTTGAAAAATACATATAAATCAATAAAAAATAAACATTAAAATATGGCAAAAACATCAAAAAAATATAAGAGAATTTCAAAAAACCTTGAAATAATAAAAAATAAACATTAAAAAAAGGAAAAACGTATAAAAAAGAGAAAAAAGACCAAAAAACATAAAAAAAGAAAAAAAACATTCAAAAAGAAACAAAACATCTAAAAAGAGAAACAACATTTTTAAAAAGGAGAAAAATAAAAAAGATTTATAAAACAAAAAAAACATTTAAAAAACAAAAAAATAATTAAAAACATTTAAAAAAAGAATAAAACATTCAAAAAAAGGTACCTAAATAAAATAAATCTGATGGGCGAAAAATGTCCTGTCTGGACTGGCCTTTACATGTTATTATGTTTAAGAAAGTAACTAATAACACGTTCGGATTTCAAATATTCTTTGCACTCTTGTGGATAAAATGCAGTTTTGCTATCGGTTTTTAAAGAATAAAAATGGGCTTTCCGAGCTAGTGAGGTGAAAATGAATAAGATTTCTTGATTTGCATATTGCAAAGCCCCTGCTAGACGGTTGCCAACACGCGCCTCCAACCGAGCGACCTTGATGGTTGGCACCGACCGCTATAGTATGAAATTTAGCTCCAAACAACTGTCTACACGGTTGGTGCAGACCAAGGTCACTCGGTCGGAGGGGCGTGTTGGCAACCGTCTAGCAGGGGCTTTAGGTACTTACTAAGTATGGCAATTTTAGTCTTTGTACCAAAAATCTGCTTCTTAGGACGTCAGTGAGTGAGTGACGAAATCGATGTAGGTATTTTAGGTATCAATAAATGCTAGAAAATTAAACTTTGTGTATACATTCTAATTTGTTAAGGCAACCTTATCCTGTGAATTTGGGCTCTGTAGTAACTATTTATTATACAGACTGATGCTATGAGGGTTTTAATAAATACGATGATACCCGTTGAGAAAAGAGAGGTACCTCCCCTTGGCTTGTCATATCGGAGGCACTACCGTATATTCCCTTGAGAGAGTAAATTGAATAGGTTATACCTACTTACATACATTTATATTATAACTTGCTGATAATTTCGTTAAAGTAAAAATGTAAAAACCTTTTCAAATATTGAGTACCTACTTAGTGAAGTTTCCAGATTCCAGAACAAGAATTGTATGTAATGTAATAGAATAGCAGTAATAAACATGAGGAGATGAGTCGACGTAGCACGGCAAAGGCTGTGCCGGCTGGTGCGGCGAGATCAAACGCGAGATGAGAATCATCGCCGCCGGCGCTGGCTGAAGACTCACGCCCTTTTCATTACGTATGTATAATGTTAACAGCTTCGTCTTATCTCATTTGAGCGTTTCCTTCGTCTTGATAAATATTATGTTACTTATTATTATTATCAAATAACAAGGTCAAGGCCCAACCACAAAAGCTGGTTTCATCTTACACTCAAAAAACTAGTCAAGAAATTTACATTTACTATCGACTTTTAAAAGTTACCATACCAAGCTTCTATTGAATAATTTGCTTTGATTATGATTAATAATATACGGTAAAGCTTTTATAGTAAAGCTCAAAAAATAAAACAGAAGCAAGTTTTTTCACAAAGGTCAGTGATGCAGAGTTGGCAATTGATATGGCACGTGACGCCGGATCGTTTGATGTCGCTTTATTTTATACCCGTAATGGTTTGTCTGGCTGCACGGCTGTCGCTGTGATATTGCCGCTCCAAAGAGAGCCGACAAAGGGCACAGCAGTAGCACAAAGCTATTGATATTATAAAATCCCTTTGATGGTAGCCGCCAACGTATTGCATCCCTATGGGAACGACACGATGCAATGCAACGGCTCGACCAACCCCCTCCCCCTGTCCCTATGCACGATAAAGTTACGACTGCGGAAAAGTATTCATGTCCATTGTCTTCCCAGTAAGTCCCCTCGGTAATTTTATACAAACCTACTTATAGACTATGTATCGGCGCTCGTATCGTTATGTTTTAATCTTTTCTCAAACTTGCAATGAAATGTTGGCATGACTCACTTCAAATTAGGTCCGGAAATACTACGTATCCGGTGCGACTAGTGAAGATGATATGTAAAGGAATTTCATACAACCTTACACACCTAGGCCTGCAAAACAACCGTCTTTTGTTTATATACGTCAAATTTTGACAGAACGTCTTGGCATTCAATCACCAAAAAAAAAAAAGATTAGGCCTAATGTTAATGTCACCGGGTAAAACGTTGCTTCAAACAGGTTAAAAAAAGTTTGGCGCGTAAATTGAAAAAAGTTTTCTTTTATTGTTGGCCGGATTTGTCAATAGTTCGTAATTATTTTGAAACTTTCTAATAAAAGCCATCGATTTCGAAATGAGTTCGGACGAAAATGATATGGAATTGAACTGAACGCCTCGCCTCCGGAATTGCGAGCAGAAGTTAGCCATGAATAATTTAGTGCCCCCGAAATCAAATAATGGCGTATGAAAATTTCATAAGAATTGTAATTGTTTTCTTTGTTGTAGTGCCTCGTCTATATAGTTAGATATAAGTTCATATAACTATAAACTAATACTTAATTTAGGGAATAAGCGAAATGTTAGTAAGAAATGTGGGACACAATTATAGGTTATGATGTGACAGCACCGACAGCTATCAGAAACGAATTTAGTTGTACGAATAAAACACATTGACTACTTTTTATTTCATTGCAAGTTTGAGAAAAGCACTATACAAATCTCGGCGAGAAACGGGGTTGCCGGCCGCGTATCCCTATCCGTCTATATCTCCTTGGCCTGCAACCCTTCGTTTCCCGGCCTCTATAGTAATGTACAATTGCTTCCATACAGTAATTCGTAGTCAGTTTCGAAGACTTTCAACCGTAAATATCCCTACTCCGACTGAACCTATTATTAAAACTGAATTTCGTAGAGCGTTATATAATAACTAATAATCACACTTCGTGGCTATTAAGTCGGAATCACTTTTTGAGATCGTCCGACATGGGAGAGAACAGGTTTTGATACAAGAAAAAGAAGTATTGTGCCGCGAGGTGAGAGGGACGGTGGAGGTACGTAATCTTACGTTATTATTGCTTTGAAGTGCCGATCGACGAATACTAAATTATTGTCGAAATATGGCCTACAATGAGGCGTCTTAGAATTAGTATTTCGCAGACAACTCACGCAACTAATCACTATCATATTCATAACCAACGTTAAGAACAGAATGTAGATAGGTAAGTATTAATAGTTAGATACATCGCTGTTATCGCTAAAATAATTAATAAACTTAAATTAAGGTACATAATAGAATACGTTTCTGTCAAAAATTTCATTTTTGGTAGGTACAAGCTTTTATTGCCGACTGTACTTTATCAACTACTCATTGAGACGATTCTAACGAGCCCAAACTCAATGGGGTTACGTCGGTTAAATACTGAATTCCCGTGGCCATCTTCTGTCTCCATCATCAGATCAGCTCAATGGTACAGTCAAGGTCACCAATATGTATATACCCAAAGTTGCAAAAATATGTACTTATTTATACAAGTTAAACCTTACTTCCGTAGTAATAAGGTCTGTATACATATTTCTGTAAGTTTGTGGTGTATAATTAAACTATACTAAAACCCAAAATTTCAGCTCAATCGGATAACGGCAAGTTACTGAAAAATGGATCGCAAATTTTGACAGACAACTTACATAGGTACATACTTACATATTTACTTACTTACATACATACTAACAGGTCAAGTTAATATAAAACTTGTAAAAAGGAGCCCCGCTTGATACGTTACGTCAGTTACGTGTTAATGATGCCCCCCTATTCTGTAACTTGCTTTAAGCTCACCTCAACGCTCACCCACAATTATACCTTGACACCTTAGATGCGTTGTAATTAAGCGAAGGTAGAGTCTAGTTTCGTAACGGGTGACGGCGGGGTGAGCCGCATTAACGCGTAGCAAATAACATCCCTGTACAAATTATATTAAAACATTAGAGAGACAGAGTGATGAATAGTTTAATATTGAATTTAAATATTCTATAACCTGAGTAATATTAAGGCCGGCCCTTCGACTATGATAATGATAATGGTACCTAGTTGTTTCGAAGGTTTTGCAACGGTTTTCTAAGGCAGCGTTTACATGCTGTGATTGCATCTCTAAGATCATTAGAATAATAATTAGGTATTAATTGTATCTGGACGCTCAGAGACCTTTTATACATCTCTGGAGTCTGGGATATAAAATGATATCACAAATTTCTTGTTAATTCTGATAGAAAGTAGAGACCTTTGTATCTAACGTAATGGATATTTTTTTGTAATATTGTTTTCGTTTAGTGACATTTAGTTCTGTTAAATTGCAACTTCCAAATAATTGTTGTTGTAAGATTAAGTACTATATATTTTCTTATTGTAAATTATTGATTGACATGTAGTGCCCTTGTGGCCTATTTGCAGAATAAATGTTGGATTTTGATTTAGATTTTTTGATTTTGCTGTGATGCTCCGATTCCGAGGCCTCGCAAATCTTTTACGTTTAGTTTAGACGGAGCCCGATATAATATATCCGTCTCACTCTAACCAAACTCTAACCAACAAGCTTGCTGCGGCGCTACCACGAACTTCGAATCTCGATCTTCGTATATCTCCGTCTCTGTCGCACGAGTACCATAAACCATAAGTGCGATAGGGACGGAGATACAGTAGACGGCAAACTTCGTGCGCAAATGAGGGGAAGTGGGGGGGCAGCTTGCACGTACAATTCGCCTTTGCGCAGGCAAGGTCATTTGCGCACGAAGTTTGCCGTCTAGTGTATACGAAGTTCGAGATTCGAAGTTCGTGGTAGTAGCGCCGCTGAGCCTTGGCTTGGCCAGCATGTAAACGCCGCATAAGATCCCCTGAAAAAACATTCCTAATATGTAGTCTTTATTTATTAAGCATTTCAAAAATTATAATTTACTTTCAAAACAAAGTTTTAACCGACTTAAATTCAGTACTCCGCCAAGCCACATAAACATTTCCACATTTTTTTTCCAATTTACCACATGAACTGATTTCCGAGAGCAAATGCGTTGATTTTTAGACCAATAAACCAAATCGCTGTATGTGGGCCGATAATATTTGAGGACTTTTCCGTCAATTCCTCAAGGATCACAAAATTACCTTTGGCACTTCATTGTTTGCTATTTCAACGGAATCATATCAGAATCTGTGACGTACTTATATAGTTTGAAGTACATCATTGAGAAGTTCCACAAGCCATCTGTGATCTTCATCATCACTTCCACTTCACCAAATTTATGATTTCCGGGTGTAAGTAAATACACGAGTTATAATAGAAAATATCGAAATAACTACACGGGCGCCTGATATATTTGAGGATTTCCCTCAAATCCTCGTGGTTCCCATCATCCAACTGGGGCTTTGGAAACAATGGGACCAATCTGGAAGCATATACTTTCAATTAAAAAAAGATTGCACGAATCGGTTCATAAATGACGGAGTTCTGAGTGAGGTAACAAACATAAAAAAAAAACATCATAATTGAAAACCTCCTCCTTTTTTTTTGAAGTCGGTTTAAAACACGAACACGATAGTTACAAAGTTGTGGATGAAACAATTTTGTTTTGACTTGGCGCCGCCGCAAGTATTTTAAAGCTTTTAAGATAAACACATTTTGTTTTGTGAGTGACTGAGTAGGTGGGTATTACGCACTTTTAAAGGTTGGCCAGGTGACATTTAAGGTACAAAGTGCACAATTGACGACCGCTTTAGCCTAGTTAGTAGTGACCCTGCCTACGAAGCAAGAGGTCCTGGGTTCGAATCCCGGTAAGGGCATTTATTTGTGTGATGAGACTGATGAGCAAGAATATTTGTTCCTGAGTCATGGATGTTTCCTATGTAAATATTTAAGTACCTATTTATTATTAATTCTCTATACAGGGTGACTGGTAATTCGACCTATTCCTTGAAAGGGGTTATACTAGAGCTAATTTGCAACATGTTATGTCCAGTCAACCAGGGGGTGCTCCGCCGCCAGACAGTTCGCGCGTCGTGTCGCTCAACATGTCTCCTGTCACTCCTGTGCCTAAACGCGGTCTACTAACGTGTATTTTCACGCGTTGACCGTGTAAGTACTTAAAGCTGTGTCTGTGTCGTATCTACGATGTATCCGCGGCATTCGCACATTCGTACCTATAGTTGCGTGCGACTGCGACCGCGGCTGGCGGGCTGCCAGCTGAAAAGCATAATAACGCTACTATCAACATTCCAGGTCACTTCGTACGATTATCTTTTATTATACCTACACAGATTAAATCTTCTTCGGATGACCAAAAATAGCGTCTATTAACTATCCCAGTCCCAACCCGACAGACACGTCTCATCCAACTCAAGCGATTTGGACATTGGACTCGTTTGTTCCATAAATGTGTCGTTAATTCAAATATCTAATGGCTGTTATGTTACTATGTATGTTATGAAAAAGCTTTTAGCCAAATAAAGTAAGTATTTACTGGAAAACTGGAATAATATAATGGTGTCGTTTTATCATAAGAGTCATAAGTAACTACATAGTAATTAGTAGTATTACTAGAGCTGAGATAAGAAATGCAGATAATGTACCCAACCAAGCCATTAAAGCCCGCATTTAGTCAAAAGCACTACTCGTAGTGCTTAAAATCTATTACTATTACCACTCGAACCATAATAATAATGTGTACATAATAGGCGATAATGGCGATAATTGTTCTAAGCTTTTAAGGTAAACAAAAGACAAGAGGCGTGCTTAGATCACCAACTGTTAGGGAATTTTAACCTTACCCTGGAAACAAAACGTATCATGCTTTCTACGAAGCCTGTTTAAGTTTCAACTGTCAGGCAAGTGGGCGCAGGATAGGCACGAATGGATTTTTATTGATTGGCCGTTTGACCATCCCTATAGTAATTCGTGGAACACGCCACCCACGACGAGGCGAGCCTGCCGTGCCGTGCAAGGTTATTTTGCTGTGACACTGACATCACCTGGACAATAAAGCGATTTTAGAGTTTGGAATTATGTTACCGACTTTTAATGAGTCATCCCATCCGATGCAAACGGCAACGTAGGTAGGTAAGTACTTAGTAATTTAGTGTATTCCACAGAATGGACCCAAACATCTAAACTTTCGGCACGTAGGTAAGTAAGCACCCATTTTTCCGCCCACCGAATTTTATTACTAACATAAAACAATGTTTGTTGTAAGTCAATTTTGGATTACGACCTCATCTCGGTCGCAGATAACTCTCGACAGTAAACCTAACACGAAGAGGCAGTAAAATTCTAAATTTGAAACACGGGCCTAGGAAATAGGAACATGGAACCCGCCCTTAATCTACTCTATCTATAACTACTATGAAATGAAATTAGGAAAGGATTAGTCGTTAGGTATTGAAAGACGCTAAGCTAAAGCGTGAGATAAAAGTTCGTGTAATCTTGAGCAAAAGCCCTGCGTCAAAGAGGGAAATGTATTCCCTACGCGATTTAAACAAGTTACCAATAAATCAGTATTTACTGCACCACCTTCAGAGATTTGTATTAAAACCAGTTTGTTACCTCTAATTAAACTCATTTACATTTTGTTTTCCCGGTACTGTGTTGAATCTAATGATTAGAAGACTGCTTTAGAGCAGCAACTTCAGTGCGTGTTCTAACCTAATTTGTTGTGTTTATTTAGTAGAAGTGTTTTCTTAGTCGAAGCAAACAACGAAACGGCTACCTGAATCTATTCTTCATAGCAACGTATGCCGACTTGCATGGTCTTAAAACGTTATTTACTAGAATCCGGGGATTCCGTCAAATAGTAATTTCCATAAACTTTCATTATTAATCCACTTCCGCACAGTATGTTCACTGTACAGAGGCTCTAGTATAAGTTTTATCGAAACATATACGTTTTCGAACGCGTTTGCGTTTAGTTTCAATGTGTATGGCAACGCGTAGTTCCTAATAGTTACCACCAGAGGCGCTGTTCGCGTTGCCATATAAATTGAGACTAAACGCAAACGCGTTCGAAAACGTATTGCATGAATAAAACTTATACTAGAGCCTCTGTACCGAAATGGAAATATGTACAGTCTGAGGGGTATTAATATACGTACATAAGTATCTGTACCTGTACACACTTTTTGACATTGACAATAAAGTCCTGTACAAATATTTATGTACGTATATTAATACCCCTGACTTTACCTGGATATAAAGGGTACACACATACATACATACATTACATAGACATAATTCTAAATAATAATTTGTCCGAAAGGATTTTTTCCTAATTTCTTATTTCTGAAAATCATGTTCCGCTGAAGGAGTTTTTGATTTTTTAACCGACTTCAAAAAAAAGGAGGTTCTCAATTCGGTTGTATTTTTTTTAATGTGTGTTATCTCAGAACTCCGTCATTTATGAACCGATTCGTACCATTCTTTTTTTAATTGAAAGTATATGCTTCCAGGTTGGTCCCATTGTTTTCAAAACTCCAGTTGAATGTTGGGAACCATGAAGAATTGAGGGAACTCCTCAAATATATAAGGCACGCGTGTAGTAATTTCGGTGTTTTCTATTATAACTCGTGTACTTACATCCGGAAATCATAAATTTGGTGAAGTGAAAGCACAGTGAAAGTGATAATGAAGACCACAGATGGCTTGTGGAACTTGTCAATGATGTACTTCAAACTATAAAAGTACGTCACCGATTCCGATATAATTCCGTTGAAATAGCAAACAAAGAAGTGCCAAAGGTGATTCTGAGATCCTTGAGGAATTGACGGAAGTCCTCAAATATTATCGGCCCACATACAGCGATTTGGTTATTTTCTCTAATAATCAACGTATTTGCTCTCGGAATCAGTTTATGTGGTAAATTGGAAAATGAATGTGGAAATGTTCATGTGGCTTGGCGGAGTACTGAATTGAAGTCGGTAAAAACTTTGTTTTTAAAGTAAATTATAGGATATATAATAGATACTTATACATACACATATATGTATATATGTTCTATTGAATCAACTGCGACCAAATTTGCGATTAGCAGAAAACAGCTTTAGGAATTTTGAAATTTCGGAATTAAATGATGCTATTCGGACCAAATAACTCTTCTGGTTTTGGGTGTTCCAAGGTAAGTAGTGTAAGTAAAGTACATATTTAGGTAACTATGGATAATACGCATATTAGCATTAGATAATGTATAAGGCATTTGTATTAATAAAGGGGTGTTCTATGAAGTAGGAACTACCCAACAAGCGAATTACGAGTGATTAAATAATACATTCCTCAGCTATTAATATTATCGGCACTGTTACTTAGGTACAATAGCCAGAGTAAGTACCTATACTTACTCTGGCTATTGTAGTGATGCCTGTTGGTTAGGATTAGGACTGCGCGTTGCCTGACCCATTAATAAATGAGTAGACTGGATAGGTACAGTAACAAGAATCTAATAAACTTTATCTACATTCTAAGACTCCGTGAGAGTGGAATGTTAATCGTGGATAGGTAAGGAATCATTTAATGAGTGCCACCCATCCCACACATTCAAGTCTTTAAAGCAGCTAATTATTTGCGGCGGTTGATTGTGCTCTTAAGCCGCTTAGAGTACAAAAGGCGAGATTAACCTGTGGGCGGGAGCCAGTAAGGCCGGCAGTACACTAGGTATCTAGACTTACCTACTATAATCTTTTTTTGTAATCGCCGACTCTCTCTGGGTCGTCGACCGGGTGGAGGTTGCCGCTAGTGAATGTAACGTAGTACTTACCTTACGGACTCGACATAGCGGATCCATTGCGCGCACGCCTCCTTCCTTGATAGACGCCTGTCCATTTATGTGCTTTGTTTTGTGCAAATAAATGTCGACTATAATGAAAACCATAGTTAGGTACTTACACCATATTATGTGGGTAGGTACACACACACACACACACACACACACTGACCACTTATGGTTTTCGGTTCAACTTTCGTTTTTCCTACTTTTTATTTTTGCGATTTAACTGCAATATTGTCTTGACAATCGGGACTTCACAAGACGACAATACTAGTTCGTACCTATCATATGAACATAAGTAGTTTTTCTGCAACCAAACTAATTAATTTCTAATGACCTTCTTCTGAGTAATCTCAAAAGATAGATTAAAAACCACTACCTCTTACCTCAATGTGTCATAATGCGAAGCTCTGCATTATTTTCATAACGTCCGATTAAGCACGCACTACAGAAATATTACATTTCATTTCTCGCTCATAACTTCTTGTATTGCCTACAAGTGTCGCTTCGAAAGTTTCTCGTAGGTACCTACGCGAAAAGGGGTCTAATATCAAACGCGCCATACCGGTGTCTAATGACAGCCTAATGAGACACAGGTAGACTATACCTAAAGACATTGAATTTTTATTAGCAAAGAACCGTGGGACCCGTGGATCTTTAGTTCTTGGGTTTGACTTAAAAGTATTAAAACATTATTACGCGCGTACAAAAACCCAATAATTTCGTTGTCTTTTTTTTGTTCGTTGTTCTTAATAACTTTAAGCCATAATTAAATAGTATCCATTAGATTCTTTCTGCAATAATCAACGCATTTGCTCTCTGAGAGCAGCTCATGTGCTAAATTGGAAAGGAAATTCTCAAGTACCTATGTGGCTTGGCGAAGTACTGAATTGAAGTCGGTTTAAACTTTGTTTTAAAGTAAATTATTTCGATAAAATAACAACAGTTAGACCGAATTAAACGCAAATTTTGTGGAGATAATTGCAAATAATACTTTTGATTTTCGTTATAAATTAAAAGATGCAAGTTCCCTATTGAACCTAACGTGCACACACGTGATCTGCTAGGTTAAGTGCATATTAATTGCATTAACGGGACGCATAGATGACATGGACAATACTAAACTGAGTGAGTAGGCCAGGCCTAAAGTCCTAAGTGTTTATTGCAAATGCACGGTAAAGAAAATGGATAACCGGAGATTTTACGAAGTTTAGGGGTTTAAGTATGCAGTATCCACCCCCGCACTGTAACGGCTGTGACGTGTGGTACTGGTATGTACCTAGGTATCAGAAACTGTTACATCGAGTTTTAAAGTAAATTATTTCGATAAAATAACAACAGTTAGACCGAATTAAACGCAAATTTTGTGGAGATAATTGCAAATAATACTTTTGATTTTCGTTATAAATTAAAAGATGCAAGTTCCCTATTGAACCTAACGTGCACACACGTGATCTGCTAGGTTAAGTGCATATTAATTGCATTAACGGGACGCATAGATGACATGGACAATACTAAACTGAGTGAGTAGGCCAGGCCTAAAGTCCTAAGTGTTTATTGCAAATGCACGGTAAAGAAAATGGATAACCGGAGATTTTACGAAGTTTAGGGGTTTAAGTATGCAGTATCCACCCCCGCACTGTAACGGCTGTGACGTGTGGTACTGGTATGTACCTAGGTATCAGAAACTGTTACATCGAGTACCTCTACACCTATCAATTCGAAACAATTAACTACAACCCACCTATAGTTCCTCACAATAGTTATTTTCACACCTCTCATTCAGAAAAAGTAAGTTTTGGTCCCCGAGGAGAGGGAGCAAAATTCTACTTTTCTGTTCAAGCTACTTTTTTAATTTATTCATTGACTTGTAGCATTTACGCAATGTGCCAATAGAATCTTGATGAAATAATCGATTGTAATTTCATCGTAATCGACAAACGTGTATATATATATATGTATATATATTTTTTTGTTTTTTGTTCTTTTTTTTGTTTGCTTTTTTTGTTTTTTTTTTGGCTTACTATGGGCCTCGCATAAGAAGCTCAAAGTCACCCAAAGGACAATGGAGAGGGTTATGTTGGGAGTTTCTCTGCGTGATCGCATCACAAATGAGGGTATCCGCAGCAGAACCAAGGTAACCGATATAGCCCTCCGAATCGCTTAACTTAAGTGGCAGTGGGCGCCCCGCATTGCACGTAGAACCGATGGCCGTTGGGGCGGAAAGGTTCTCGAGGGGCGACCACGTACCGGAAGGCACCGTGGGTAGGCCCCACAAGGTGGACTGATGACCTGGTAAAGGTCGCAGGAGTCCGCTGGATGCGGGTGGAGCAGGACCGGTCACGTTAGGTTGGCACTCTTTGGGAGATGATGATGATGTAAGTCATTCATTACATTACTCATTAGGAGTTTGATATTGTATTTGACATTGCAAACTTATTTGGACAAAAACAAAAAGCGCAAAACAACAACATCCGTTGGTACCTACCTACAACACCTACATACATATCACCTGACGTCATTTAATTTATCTACGTAAAAAAACGTTATTTTTAAATAATCAGTTCTGTATAAATTAAAATCTAAAGAGTACCTACCTAATTATAAAATTTATTGCATTTGTGCCGCTAAAATGTCTATGAAGAAGGCAACCAACAACGCAGTTGTGTAGGGCCAATAAACTCTTGCCAAGTTTGTTTAAAAAACAATGCTCACACCAAATCTGGTGGCGGCGGTGGCACGGCACTGGGCCCTGCTTGTTCGTGAGGGCGGAAAGCGCTACACCTTATCATTGATTCAAAATCTCGGTGTGTCGGCTTTCTTCACACGGCTCGGCTGCGCTCGAACCGCCCGACTCCAAAAGAATGAATGCCGATGCCGGCCGTATCTTTTTTAGGGCTCCGTAGCCAAATGGCAAAAAACGGAACCCTTATAGATTCGTCATGTCTGTCCGTCTGTCTGTCTGTCTGTCCGTCCGTATGTCACAGCTACTTTTTTCCGAAACTATAAGAGCTATACTGTTGAAACTTGGTAAGTAGATGTATTCTGTGAACCGCATTAAGATTTTCACAAAAAAATCGAAAAAAAAACATTAAGTTTTAGGGGCCCCCACTCAGAGCTGAAACTCAAAAAAATTTTTTTCATCAAACCCATACGTGTGGGGTATCTATGGATAGGTCTTCAAAAATGATATTGAGGTTTTTAATATCATTTTTTTCTAAACTGAATAGTTTGCGCGAGAGACACTTCCAAAATGGTAAAATGTGTGCCCCCCCCCCCCCCTGTAACTTCTAAAATAAGAGAATGATAAAACTAAAAAAAATATATGATGTACATTACCATGTAAACTTCCACCGAAAATTGGTTTGAACGAGATCTAGTAAGTAGTTTTTTTTAATACGTCATAAATCGTAAACCGCAATTTATTTCACGGAACCCTTCATGTGCGAGTCCGACTCGCACTTGGCCGCTTTTTTTATTTGTCTCGTTACGCATTAGTTTTTTACTGAACGTGGGTTGTAAAAGTTTTGCAAAGCAGGCAAAACCCATAATTCGTTTCCAAGCCTAATATAGGGCGTCCTATTGCTTACCTTTCCAAAAGTAAAACTTAATATTCCTAAATTACCAAAATAGGTAAGTATGTTTACTTGTTCATTTTGAACTTACTCGTAAATTACGAGTAAGTTCAAAGGGCTGATTTCCGGCATAAAAACTACCCTTATTGTTCTTCCCCGAGCCGAGACTCAAACTATCTCTATACCAAAATCTAAATCGGTTCAGCGGTTTAGGCGTGAAGAGGTAAATCATATATTATTAGTGGGTTATTCGTGGATTTATTCTTCGATTTATTCGAATGAAATGAGAATAAATCATTCGTCATTCGAAAGTGTAGACGAATAAATTAGTGACGAATAAATGCTTATTCGAATAATGCCCATCTCTGCTCGAAATTGATAACATTTTAGAAAACTACTTACAGTATTTTTTAGATAAGTTCTATAGGTAGGTACTTTGGTTAATAAACTACACTGAGAGAGTTGGTTGACCTCTCCAAAGACGGACAGATAGGCTCACGACTGAAGTTGCAATGACTGACCACAAACCGCGATAGGGTCCAGCGATTGCATCGTCGTCACGCTCTGCAGCCGGACCGTTTCTCTCAGCTTCAGGGGAACTATCCACAAAGCATAGCCGTAACGCTGGAAACGAAATACGTCTAACGTTCGATAGGTGTCTAGAGGGGATCAAAGTATACTAGATTATTTATTATTATTATTATGTTTTTGTTTTTATTTGTTTTTCTCTCCAAAGGAGGGTATTTTACTTCCATACCCGCGGGCTTTTGGCCAAACGAATATAGAAGGTAGGTATGTTACCTAAGGACTACCTAATGTTGTTCTAAAGCTAAAAATTTGCGTACTATTCTGCATGTGTTCATAATTACAGCTTTTTGTAGGAGGATGTATGTAAGTGGATGGACACCGAGGGTTTTGAGGCTGGTGTGGAGGGTGCGTGGAATAACACCTGTAGATGAAATTACGATTGGAATTGTCTTCACCGTATTTACTCGCCATTGGTTTTTTATTTCTACGGACAAGTCAGTGTACTTGCTGATCTTTTCAGTGTAAGTAGACGCTAGATTGTGGGTATTGGGTATGGCTACGTCAATCAGATACACAGTTTTTGCAGGTTTGTCGTGAAGTATAATGTCAGGTCTATTGTAATGCACGGTTTTGTCGGTGATGATAGTTCTGTCCCAGTATAGTTTGTGATTGGATGACTCTAAAACAATTTGCGGTGTATATTTATAGTAAGGGGTTCTGTTTTCAATAAGGCGGTGTTTAAATGCAAGGTATTGGTGGATGATGGCTGCTACTTGGTCATGACGGTGTTTATAATCTGTCTGGGTTATGGATCGGCACGCTCCTGTTATATGTTGTATTGTCTCTGAGGCACCATGACAGCGTCGACATAAGTCAGTAGTTAAGTTACGATCGCGGATGATATATTTTCTATAATTCCTGGTGTCTATGATTTGATCTTGGATGGCGATCATAAAACCTTCAGTTTCGGGGAACAACTCACCTCTCTTAAGCCACATGTTAGATGCCAGCTTGTCAACGTTGGGATTAGTCAAATCCAGTCGGTGTCTGCCGTGGAGCGCCTTTTGTATCCATGCTTCTTGTTTTTGTTGAGGCTCTGTGATCGATTCATTCTTTTGTTTTATATGGTCATTCAAATTTAGCGGAGTAAATTTTCGATCAGCGCTTACAACAGCCTCGTGCATTTGGGACCGAGAAGCTTGGTTGTGAAAAAACTTTCTAATTGTACTTACCTGTTTGTTGTGGAGATTCTTAATATCTATTAAGCCTCTTCCACCTTCTGCTTTCGGTAGAGTCAGCCTCTGGGTGCAGCTCCGCGGGTGGTGCTTACGGTATTTGGTCAATAGAGTATTAATCATTCTTTGAAGGTTACACAAATCCGTTTGCGACCACTGTATGATACCAAAAGAATAAGTTAGGACTGGAACCGCAAATGTATTAATTGCCTTGATTGTGTTGCGTGCGTTGAGGTGGCTGTTCAAAATTTTGTGAAGTCTATCTGTAAATTTCTGTCGAAGTATAGTTTTCGTTACTTTATGGTGAATTTGCTGCGTCTGTTGATATCCGAGGTACTTATAGCCAGCATCTTCATCTACAGGGTCTATTTGCTGTCCAGTGTTGAGAGTGTAACTATTGCATTCCACTTTACCTTTTCGAATCGACTGGATTTTGCATTTGTCGATGCCAAATTCCATGTGTATATCTGATGAAAACGCTTGCGTGATGTCTGCTAGATTGTGAATGTCAGTTAAACTATTACCGTAGAGTTTGATGTCGTCCATGTACATTAAGTGAGATACTGTTTGCGAGGTGTTACCATATTTCAGTTCAAATCCAGATATGCTTTTGTTCAGCAAATTAGAGAGTGGATTGAGTGCTAGACAAAACCAAAGCGGACTAAGAGAGTCTCCTTGAAATATACCTCTGCGGATGTTGATTGGTTCCGTTACAATATTGGTATCGCTGCTGGAAATTTTAAGAACTGTTGTCCATTGTGACATTGTGTTTTGTAAAATCTGTATGATGGTTTGGTGAATTTTGTAATGCTTAAGAATATGAATAAGCCAGGTGTGTGGTACGGAGTCAAATGCTTTTTTGTAGTCGACGTACATGGTGTAGATATCTCTTTTATTACTGAGTGCTTGCTTGGAAATAACGGCATCTATAGTAAGCTGTTCTTTACAGCCTTGACTCTTCTGTCGGCATCCCTTCTGCTGCTCAGCTAAAATGTTGTGGGTGTCAATGTGTCTATATATAAGTTTGCTAATACATGATGTTATGATTTTGTAGATGTTCTGAAGGCAGGTAATAGGTCTATATTTGGCCGGGTTACTTTTGTCGGTTTTATCTTTATGCAACATATATGTTGTGCCTTGCGTAAGATATGGCGGTAATGTTTCAGGATTATGGATGAATGCATTAATATGTCTAAGCAAAATCGGATGCAAATAGGTGAATTTCTTAAGCCAGTAGTTGTGGATGTTATCGGAGCCAGTTGCTTTCCAGTTATGAGTCTTCCGTATGACTGTTTGCAGTAGATCAAGGCTGATCTGTTCAAATGTCATGTCAGGTACGGAACCAAGTGATTGTTTGTCTGTCTCAATCCATTCAGAGTTCCGATGTTCCACTGGTTTAGACCATATTGCGGACCAGAAGTGGTGCAATTGTTCCGCATTGGGAGATTCAGAGTTGCTATTGGGGTCTTGTCCCGCTTCACGGGTATTATTGAGAGAATTTTGTAATGTCCTGTAAAATACTTTTTCATTATTAACAAATTGCATATTCTGTGTTTTGCGGAGGGTCGTGAGTTTATACCTACGGAGTCTGTTAGTTAGTGCGCTAAGTTTTTGTTTGAGGGTATCGAGGAAATGTATTAGTTCCGTATTTTCCGGTTCATGTCGGGAGTGAAGTTTAAACTGTCTTTTGATTGCATTTATATGTCTCGTCAGTCTTGGGCTAGGATTTCCATTAATAAATTCTGTTAGTCGGCCTATCTTAGTTCTTAAATCTGTTATTCTGTCATGTAGTCTCTTTTGCCAGAGGGGGGGTTGGTTGTTATATTGGTGGGTGTATTGCGATTCTCTAATCTTAGAACCATTTTGGACAGCTGCCGTAAATGCAGCGCAATAAAGAATAGTTTGTGTGCTTTCAAAATTTAAGTCTGGAGCTAGATATTTTGGAAGAATAGCGCTGTTAATAAAGTGAACTATAGAGGCAAGGTTTTTAGACGGCTTTTGTTTAGGTATAAAGGGTCTATTAGAGGGGACAGAGTTGCAAAATTGATCCTGAGCGGCTAGAAACGCTTGTTCAATCTCCTTTTGTTTTGAGATGGGGAGATAGCTCAGTAGTGGTACATTTTCAGTGGCACTTAAATTGTCAGGTTGAGTTTCGTAGTTGCTTACAGGGTTGTTATTTATTGTAGGATATTCATCCAATAAATCAGTCTCCGGGCCTAAGGTCACTGTGTCGGTATGGGGTAAGTTATCTGTAGTTTGAGTAGTGTCATCTAACGCTAGCTCACGCGAAATTTCAAGTTTAATATCCTGCAGTCTTTGTTCGCTCACGTATTTATTATTAATGATAGCTCTTCGTTGGTCTGCTATCCTCTGCTCAGATACGTGTGAAAACTGGGGGTGCTTTGCGATAATTGTTTGATAAAGAGGTTTTCTGTATGCTGTTATGTTTGTTTCTAGTAGTGTTATTTTGTAGTATTCTCTTATTATAGACTCGTTAATCTCATTTGTCCAGATCATTCGTTGGTCCCTGTTTTGTGTGGCTGATTGGGGTTGATGGGGGGGAGACGTTGAATCTTTAAGATCATTTTCTGCTAGTTTTCTAATTTCTGTAATATCTGCATCAGATAATAGGTTATTCCGTACAATGACCCTACGTTGGTCCCCTAGGCGCTGTTTGCTGACTTTAAATAAAGGGAACTTTTGGCTAAATTCCTCGTGTAGTTGTGATAAATATTTTCTGGTTTCGGTTTCAAGAGCAGTGATTCTAAAGTACGTGCGCAAGATAAAGATGTTCATTTCGCGAGACCATTTCTTGCGCACATTTGGATCAGCCGTGGCGGGTGCAGGTTGGTTGGCAGTGCTTGCCTCCTGCACAACGTCCTCGGCCGTACTAATTAAGTTAGGAGATGGTGTACACGCTGACGACGCGCTCTCGGAATCAGAATAGTTCAAGTAAGAAGCTGGTGATGACGGAACTGAAGAAAACAATGAAACTGACGACGCAGGAATTGAGGGGCACAACGATGTAGGGGAAGATGCACGGGTCGAGGGGTTTTCGGCTGTAGTATATTCTTCGATGGAAGCCCGCCTGCTCAGCTCCTCATCGCCGCTGGTTCGCATGCTGTGGCACCCAGCAACGGCTCCAGATGCGCCCCGACGATTTCCCTCGGGCAGCGGCCCGACTGCGGCTGTAACAGATTGTTCGATGGGAGCCCGCCTGTTCAACTCCGCATCGCCGTTGGTTCGCATGCTGTGGCACCCAGCAACGGCTCCAGATGCGCCCCGACGATTGCCCTCGGGCAGCGGCCCGACTGCGGCTGTAACAGATTGTTCGATGGGAGCCCGCCTGTTCAACTCCGCATCGCCGTTGGTTCGCATGCTGTGGCACCCAGCAACGGCTCCAGATGCGCCCCGACGATTGCCCTCGGGCAGCGGCCCGACTGCGGCTGTAACAGATTGTTCGATGGGAGCCCGCCTGTTCAACTCCGCATCGCCGTTGGTTCGCATGCTGTGGCACCCAGCAACGGCTCCAGATGCGCCCCGACGATTGCCCTCGGGCAGCGGCCCGACTGCGGCTGTAACAGATTGTTCGGTGGGAGCCCGCCTGTTCAACTCCGCATCGCCGTTGGTTCGCATGCTGTGGCACCCAGCAACGGCTCCAGATGCGCCCCGACGATTGCCCTCGGGCAGCGGCCCGACTGCGGCTGTAACAGATTGTTCGATGGGAGCCCGCCTGTTCAACTCCGCATCGCCGTTGGTTCGCATGCTGTGGCACCCAGCAACGGCTCCAGATGCGCCCCGACGATTGCCCTCGGGCAGCGGCCCTGGACGTAAACTTCTCGATCGTAGCTGCATAATTACTCTATAAGGGAAGAAGAAGAAAGGATAGGAAAGAGGGAGGGATGGGATCTTAGTTTGGGAAGGGTTGCCTAGCTGATATTGGCAAATGTTATAGTATCTCCCATACTGGGGTGTGGTCTAGATATTTTGACCTTGGTAGTGTCACCAACCCGTAAGCCCCCCCACCACGGCAAGGTGATCCCTTTGGGGGGGTTATTATTATTATTATTATTTATTTATTAATCACACACAAGTTTACAGTTTATAACCAAAACACTTATGAGGTAGGTACACATTCATAGGAGGTAGCATCACTATAAAAAATACAACAATTTAGGTAGGAACAATTCAAAAAGAAGCAATCATAAAAATAAACTAAATATACCTAAATTACCTAATCAATCAAAGATTGAGCTGAGCAAGCATTGTACAGACTCGTGAAACTAGGAAAGTATGGCTAAAACTTTTCTACAAAATACGCCAATACTGTCGGCAAATATATCAATGTCGTCGGTTTCCTGCATGATCTTGTTTAGGATGGTTCGCGCTCTAGCAGTGGGAGCGTTCGCTCCGCGCCTGGTGCGCACGCCGGGCACCGCGAACAGACGCCGCGGGCGCCGCGCCGTCACCGCACCGCCCGCGCCGCCCGCCGCACCGACCGCCGGCCCACTCGCACGCGGTACATGCAAGCCCATTCGCTCCAGCACGGACGCATTGTCAACTTTATTGTTGAGCAGTTGGTAATAGTGCACTACATGCAGCAGTTTGCGCCGTGTCTCAAGAATGTGAAGCCCAACCATTCCTGAAACGAAAAGGGACGGATACATATACGGGTAGTATCCGTACTTTCGCTTGTATATGTACCTGGCAAATTTCTTTTGGATTCTTTCCAGCATTGTGATGTATTTAAACTCGTCCGGAGCCCACACTACCGCACCGAATTCGAGCCTACTACGAATGTATGCTTTATATAGCACTAGCTGTTGCCCGCGACTTCATCCGCGTAGAACTTTTTATCGTCTTAGAAAATGATTTCTCTCAATACAAAATTTGAACCCTATTTTAGGGGATAATTAAAAAAAAAGTTGATGTTCATTTTCTAGTTTGTGAACAAACAGTCTAAAACCAAAGTTAAAAATCTCATACTTTAAAAATGCCTTGAAATACTCAAACTTTGAACCAATTTTAACACTCTTAGGGGATGAATTTGGAAAAACTCTGAAATCAGTTTTGTAGTCTTTTAACGTACAGAATAAGACCGAAGTTAAAAATCTCTTACTCACACTTTAAAATTTTATTGCTCGCCATTTAAAATTTGAACCCCCTTTTAAACCCCCTTAGAGGTTGAATTTTTCTAATCGCTGAAAGAACTTTTTTCGTAAACTTTTAAGTCTCTAGCTCAAAAAAAGTGTTGCCCATACAAAGCTTTCTTAACCCCCTTAGGGGTGGAATTTTCTAAAACTCTGAAAGTACTTTATTATTAATTTTAATAAGTAATCTTTTTGCAAAGTTTTAAGTCTAACTCAAAAAAAAGTGTTGCCCATGCAAAGCTTGCTCTCCTTTTTAACCCTATTAGGGGTGGAATTTTCTAAAACGATTTGTGTTCTTTTTTTGTATTTTAATAAGTAATCTTTCTACAAAGTTTCAAGTCTCTAACTCAAATACATAAACTTTCCCTGATAAAAACTTTGCACCCCTTTTTATCCCCCTTAGGGATAGATTTTTTCAAAACGCTGAAAGTCTTTTTTTTTGTATTTTTATAAGTAATCTTTCTACAAAGTTTTAAGTATCTAGCTCAGAAAAAGTGTTCCCCATACAAACCTTGCACCCTTTTTTAACCCCCTTAGGGAATGATTTTTGTAAAACGCCGAATGTAGTAATTTTCATGTTCTAATAAGTAATTTTTCGTCAAAATTTTAAGTCTCTATTAAAAAAAAATATGTTTTTCCCATACAAACTTTGCATCCTATTTTACCCCCTTTATGTTTTTCCCATACAAACTTTGCACCCTATTTTACCATTTTCCAAAACGCTGAAAGTACTTTCTTTGTATTTAAATAATCTTTCTACAAAGTTTTAGGACTCTAGCTAAAAAAAATAGTTTCCCACATACAAACTTTGCACCCCTATTTTAGCCCCCTATTTTTAGGGGTAGAATTTTCTAAAACGCTGAAAGTACTTAATTTGTATTCTGATGACTAATCTTTCTACAAAGTTTTAAGTCTCTATTTAAAAAAAATATTGTTTCCCCCATACAAAATTTGCACCCCTATTTTACCCCCTTAGGGGTAGATTTTTTTAAAACACTGAATCTAGGTACTTTATTTGTATTCTAATGAATAATTTCTCTACAAAGTTTTAAGTCTCTATTTAAAAAAAAGTAGTTTTTCCCATACAAACTTTGCACTCTATTTTACCCCTTTAGGGGTAGAATTTTCTAAAACCCTGAATGTTCTTTATTTGTATTCTAATGACTGATCTTTCTACAAAGTTTTAAGTCTCTATTTAAAAAAAAAATGTTTCCCCCATACAAACCTTGCACCCCCATTTTACCCCCTTAAGGGTAGAATTTTCAAAAATCCCTTTTTATCCCTAGCCCACGTTATAAAAGCAACATACTGTGCAAAAATCAACTCTCTTAGATTAGTAGTTTCGGCTGTGCGTTGATGAGTGAGTGAGTGAGTGAGTGAGTGAATAAGTCAGTCAGGACATAGGCATTTATTATGTATAAATAGATAGAAGATAATGAAACTCCCATTCAAATATCTCAAAAAATTATGAAGCTACATCCGTTTTAATGTCGCTTGTTAGAGTGAGAAAACGATGAGGGACTGTGACGTCAATATACTCGAGCGTCATAGTAAAAAACAATCGTTTCATATGAAGGTGCGTTTTGCGGAAAAGGGACAGAACATACCCCCTCTTAAAACTTTGGACTCTTATAACTTAATCATTACCTATATAACCTCTTGCTTTGTTTTTTTCTCCATTTGACTATATTTATTTTAAATTATTTTTCGAGAAAATACATTATGATTATTTACCATATTTTCGATTCCTGAGCTATAACCACGAACTTCGGAATTCGAAAATATTCGGGTATCTCTATCTCTATCGCACTAACCATACTCGAGTGACAGGGATGCAAATATATGAACATTGAGTATCGGTTTTCGTGGTAGCGCCGCAGGTACTTTGGCTGAATGCGCCGAGCGCGTGCCATTGTCATTCAAAAAAAACAAATTCGTGTTAATTATATTGTTCAAATTAGTTGATTTCATTTATTGAAATTACGACATAAAACGACATTTGCGCATATAAGTTCTCATATCAGAATCGAATATTTTTTTATGGTTTATATTTTAGCATTTGTCTCGTAAAGGTCTATCGTAGACGGGATTTAAATTATTAATAAGTGAAAGGCAAAGCAATTCCGCCATTTTGACGAAAATTTGACGGTTCTTATAGCTGACAGTTGGAGCAGCGTTTGATTTCAATAAAAATAAATGAAAAATTAAATGAAGTCGTATATTTCGGAAAATTAATTAACTGTCGCAGTCGGATAAAAACTATCCTAAGTTGCAGCTAGAATAATAATGTACCTATATAAAATGTTTCATATTTTTCCGTTCATGGGATGCTGAGAACATTCGAACCGCGCAAAGCTTAGTTTCAAACTGGCTGATTCTTTTTTTAATTTAGAGATTTATTATAAGTGGAGATGACTGCTATCTTGATGGTAGAGAATTGGGAAGCCATCCTCATTATAAATCCCAGCGTTTTAGATACCTTTTTGCAGGTCGTCGTTATATGTTGTCTGAAGTCAAGTTTATTATCCAAAGTCAGTCCTAAGTCACGTATTTCGTCGGTCTGATGAAGTGGCATTCCGCGAAGGCTGTATTCGGTAACGATAGGTGAGCGGAGTCTAGCGAAGGAAATGTGCACACATTTCGAGGCGTTAAACTCCAGCCGATTAGTCTCACTCCATTCAGAAATAGCGTCTATGTCGTTCTGTAATTGTACTCTGTCATTGTCATCCCTAACACTGTGGAATAGTTTTATGTCGTCTGCAAACATTAGGCACTTAGACGTGCTGACGACCCTCGGGAGATCATTAATCATGACAAGAAATTGTGTAGGTCCTAGCGTGCTGCCTTGACTTACACCAGAACGAGTGAAGTATTGTTGAGACTCGAATCCAGCAAGTTTGACATATTGTCTCCGATCCTGTAGATAACTGGCAAAGAAGTGTAAAAGCCGGGGCGTAAATCCTATGTCTGCGAATTTACGCAGGAGGATAGATACAAGTTCATAGGCGAGTGCATAACCAATGTTGCGTATCCGCCCTCACTCGAAGTTCTCCCGTCCGCCCGCGGTAGGGCCACCGCTCCGCCGAGCCGCTCACTCGGCGGAGAATCGTCCTCGCCCCTTCCGTCGCCACCCCGCGTTTACCAGTCACCGCGCCGAGCCGATCCACGCCGCGCGCCCCTTCTTCCATCACTCAGTTCGTTTCGTTTCGTTCACGTTCAGTCAGAGTCAGTCAGTCACTCGACGACAGGCACGCAGGACGGACGTTGGATGAATGTTTACACCCGGCATTCACGCGGGCAACTAGGTCAAGTTTTACGGCAATCAATTTAGGATCGAATACGGCCGATTTCATCTTTGTGCTGTGAATAAAAGTGATAATTGTGACAGTGATTTAAAATAATTCTCAGTGAACTTGAGAACGAGCGGCGTCTTTTGAAGTGCGGGATGCGTGCGTGAGCGCAGCGCATGACGTGCTACGAGACGTTGAAAGCTCCGGCATTTGCCGCTGACGCCCCCATGGCACACCACTTCGTCAAGTGGTGGCGCAACAAGTTTAGAAATGGATACAAGAAATTCAGCTGTAAGTACCCGACAGCAAAATTACATTGTTTAGCTAAATCGGCATCGAATCGAGCATGGCGCGCGTGTGATTGAGAACTTTGGCACCATTCTCACTTCGACCAGCTGAATGTGACTGGCAAATGTTGTTTATTTACGTTGCGATGAGATTTGAACGACCAAAATACTGTAGATGTCATTTGAAGACCGTGAAAATTATCAATACCTACAGCAAATATAACAATTAAGTGACTATCCATGGGTTGTTTACATTTTGTTCGATGTTTAATTCACACTGGGTCATTCGCAATTACTTAACTTATTGATGAACCCCGAGCGTATCATCGTATCAAACTCCTTATGTGGACAAAAAAATCTTATTACATTGCCCAACTGTAGTGTAGGTATACTTTAGTGCTTTTTTGACATCTAGGTATCTACCCACGTTATTAACACAACATAGGTAGGTACTTACGTTACGTTTTCCCATTAATTACAAGTAGAATGTAATTACGCACAAGTTAAATTTGCGGATTCTTGAAAGAACCTACCTATTACCAAATGACCACACAACAGTTAATAGTATTACATACTATTATTACTAATTTTAACATAGGTTGTACAAACAATCATCTATGTTTTGCAATGCAATAGGTAGAATTCGGTACCTATCTCTACCTTCCGCATGCCCACACTAAACAGTTTGTTTATCAATAACATATTACAAGAAAACCAGCCAAGTGCGAGTCGGAGTCGCGCACGAAGGGTTCCGTACAATTATCTAAAAAAACGGCATAAAATCACGTTTGTTGTATGGGAGCCCCCTTAAATATTTATTTTATTCTGTTTTTTTGTATTTGTTGTTATAGCGGCAGAAATACCTTCATCATCTGTAAAAAATTCAATTGTCTATCACGTTTCATGAGATACAGCCTGGTGACAGACGGACAGACAGACAGACGGAGAGACAGCGGTCTTAGTAGGTAATAGGTTCCCGTATTACCCTTTGGGTACGGAACCCTAACAAGTTTCTTTCAAAAATTTCATTTTTGGTACAAGCTTTTACTGACGAGTGCCGACTATACTTTTCTGCATACCATCATCAAGTACTCATTGAGACGATTCTAACGAGCCCAAACTCGATGGGTTGTGTCGTTTTATTGCGGAGTTCCTATGGCCACCTTCCAGGTCCAGCATCAGATCAGCTCCAAGTCATCATAATATTGCATTGTCATGCGATATACATATGCTTGCAAAATTTCAGCTCAATTAAATAACGGGAAGTGACTGAAAAATGGATTGCAAATTTTGACGGACAACTTACATATTTACCATGCAGGGGCGGAGCGCCCATACAAGCCGATTCCCACCGGCTTCCCTAAAATTTCATGCTATATATTACCAAACTCGTAAATCATCAAAACAGTCCTTTTATTTGGCTCCGGGTTGTCCAGTGAAAATTCTTACGCGCCGCCACTGATATTTACATATTTACATACATACGAACAGTGCAAGTTAATATGAAGCTTGTAAAAACCCGGTATATACTGGTGAATGAATTTTTAATCGGAAGAGAAAATCCGGAGATTACCCACCTACCTACATAACATACAAATTTACAGAGCTAAAAGTTTATATTTAACAAACTTTACCTCTTTATTATTAGTAAGTACAGATGAACATCAATCAATTTTCCCGACTAATCTCTACGTTTCAACTACTCAAATCAACTACTAAAAAATCTATGCATATTTTCACCTTATTGCCGTCTAATAAAATAAGGTGAAAAATGGATACATCTCTATGTAGCCAACTGTACCTACCTGAGTAAAGTAACGTTTTTTGGGCAGACTGTTGGAAACGTGACTTTCAAGTAGTTTCCTACTTCTGTGAAATGTTTATCTCTTGCCCGTGCACTGAGAGAGAGCACGGACGACGGTGATGCAACAAAAGCACATTGAGCATCCCGAAAAATTCCTTTGTGCTAGGTAACTAGGTATAAATTGTTTGCCATACCTACCCATCCGATCGAGTCACATTGTAGCAAAGAGAAGCTGTATGTATGTAAGCGTGGGGCGGCGATTTCTTTGATGTTTATATAAAAGGTATCATTGTCACCGCTTCGACGAAGAGCTTTCAAGTTTCCCCTTTGAAGTTAATCAAATGAGCGACGCGGCAGCTCTTCAAAACTTTATTAACAAACTTGCGTCACGTGTCTGACGTGATTACCTACTTCACGAGCACATTTAGAATGAAACAAGGAAGGCTCGCCTTCTAAAATCATAATCTAACTAGATATTTCGAAATGAAATATAACACAAGATCAAAGCGATTTCTGTCTACTTTGAAGTACGATTAGGCGCAGTCTCGTCTCGTCTCGCGATCGGAACGGAAGTTTCAATTTTTTATGTTGTTCAGTTAGTTATACTTACCTACTACTCTATTCATAGTTGTGTAGTTGGATTCGACACTATTTATTACGTAGATAGTTATAGACTAAATGCACCGTACATATAGCAAGAAAAGTCTAAATTTTCCAAAACATTTGTAACATTGATAAATGATAATGCATTGATAATTATGAGTTTATGATTATTATCTCCTGACATAAGTAAAAAGCCTAATTCACAACACCCGTTAACGGATTCATGAAAATGAAGAAGAGAAGAAGACCTAAGACGCTTATTGACGAGAATATTACATATTTATGCATAATATGTGTGCGTTCACGTTGGATTGGTGTGTGTAGGTACCAATCCAACGTGGGAGGTCATTAACATAAACGTGAAATAAAATCAAATCAATATCAGATTCTCAACAAAATTTACATAGTATCTTAGAATGATAATAGAATTACGTTATTTTCATGTACTTGGATCAGTCAGCCCGACTTTTCCTACCTAAATGGAAAGTTTCTTCATAAGTATAGTACAGTACTTTTGGTGGTTCTAGGACCTTATCTCTAAGCGATAAGGTCCTAGAACCACCAAAACTGTATACATGTTTATGATGCTGACTGTACCTACCTACATCCGAAACTATAAATGTAAATCCTGTCAAGAAAACTACCTCATAGTCAGAGCACAATAGGGTGACCATATCTGATTTCCGGCTTTACGGGGCAACTGCATTGAAAATACGGGATTCGAGGGTAAAATACGGGACAGGCCGTTTTTTAATTAATAATCAACATACATTTTTTATAACAACAAATTGGCATAGGTAATCAACTAAAAAACTTAAACAATTGCTTAATTTCTTAATGAAAGACTTAAAAACAATATTAAATATTTAAAAACACAACAAATTTCATATTACTTATCTGGAAAGGAAAATGTGAAATTATAAAATAATTAACCTATGCATACTAACTGATTTTCTTTATGAATTATTCCTTAAAATAATCATAAATCAACAATTTGTTATGATTTGGATAAGAAAATGTAGATTAATCAACTGAATAATATATACGAACAAAATGAAATACCCTTAAGAGGCTGACAAGACCTAATTTGTTGAAATTGATATTATTTAAGCAGTTTTTTAAGAAAAGTTATTTGTTCTAGCACATCAAAAATATATATTATACTAGCTGTTGCCCGCGACTTCGTCCGCGTAGAACTTTTTATCGTCTTAGAAAATGATTTCTCTCAATACAAAATTTGAACCCTCTTTTAGGGGATAATTAAAAAAAAGTTGATGTTCATTTTCTAGTTTGTGAACAAACAGTCTAAAACCAAAGTTAAAAATCTCATACTTTAAAAATGCCTTGAAATACTCAAACTTTGAACCAATTTTAACACTCTTAGGGGATGAATTTGGAAAAACTCTGAAATCAGTTTTGTAGTCTTTTAACGTACAGAATAAGACCGAAGTTAAAAATCTCTTACTCACATTTTAAAATTTTATTGCTCGCCATTTAAAATTTGAACCCCCTTTTAAACCCCCTTAGAGGTTGAATTTTTCTAATCGCTGAAAGAACTTTTTTCGTAAACTTTTAAGTCTCTAGCTCAAAAAAAGTGTTGCCCATACAAAGCTTTCTTAACCCCCTTAGGGGTGGAATTTTCTAAAACTCTGAAAGTACTTTATTATTAATTTTAATAAGTAACATTTTGAATAGTTTTAAGTCTAGTAAAAAAAAAAGTTTTTCCCACACAACACAGCCAGTGTTGTGTGGGAAAAACTTTTTTTTTTACTTCCCTTCTTAAGGATCTTAAGGATCCCCTTAGGGATGGAGTTTTCTAAAACGCTGAAAGTTCTTTTTTAGTATTTGCAAAGTTTTAAGTCTAACTCAAAAAAAAGTGTTGCCCATGCAAAGCTTGCTCTCCTTTTTAACCCTATTAGGGGTGGAATTTTCTAAAACGATTTGTGTTCTTTTTTTGTATTTTAATAAGTAATCTTTCTACAAAGTTTCAAGTCTCTAACTCAAAAACATAAACTTTCCCTGATAAAAACTTTGCACCCCTTTTTATCCCCCTTAGGGATAGATTTTTTCAAAACGCTGAAAGTCTTTTTTTTTCTATTTTTATAAGTAATCTTACTACAAAGTTTTAAGTGTCTAGCTCAGAAAAAGTGTTCCCCATACAAACTTTGCACCCTATTTTACCCCCTTAGGGGTGAAATTTTCCAAAACGCTGAAAGTACTTTCTTTGTATTTAAATAATCTTTCTACAAAGTTTTAGGACTCTAGCTAAAAAAAATAGTTTCCCACATACAAACTTTGCACCCCTATTTTAGCCCCCTATTTTTAGGGGTAGAATTTTCTAAAACGCTGAAAGTACTTAATTTGTATTCTGATGACTAATCTTTCTACAAAGTTTTAAGTCTCTATTTAAAAAAAATATTGTTTCCCCCATACAATATTTGCACCCCTATTTTACCCCCTTAGGGGTAGATTTTTTTAAAACACTGAATCTAGGTACTTTATTTGTATTCTAATGAATAATTTCTCTACAAAGTTTTAAGTCTCTATTTAAAAAAAAGTAGTTTTTCCCATACAAACTTTGCACTCTATTTTACCCCTTTAGGGGTAGAATTTTCTAAAACCCTGAAAGTTCTTTATTTGTATTCTAATGACTGATCTTTCTACAAAGTTTTAAGTCTCTATTTAAAAAAATAATGTTTCCCCCATACAAACCTTGCACCCCTATTTTACCCCCGTAGGGGTGGAATTTTCCAAAACGCTGAAAGTGTTTCATTTGTATTCTAATAACTAATTTTTCTACAAAATTTAAGTCTATAGCTCAAAAAAAAAAGGTTCTCCCATACAAACTTTGCACCCCCATTTTACCCCCTTAGGGGTAGAATTTTCAAAAATCCCTTTTTATCCCTAGCCCACGTTATAAAAGCAACATACTGTGCAAAAATCAACTCTCTAAGATTAGTAGTTTCGGCTGTGCGTTGATGAGTGAGTGAGTGAGTGATTGAGTGAATAAGTCAGTCAGGACATAGGCATTTATTATGTATAAATAGATAGAAGATAATGAAACTTCCATTCAAATATCTCAAAACATTATGAAGCTACATCCGTTTTAATGTCGCTTGTTAGAGTGAGAAAACGATGAGGGACTGTGACGTCAATATACTCGAGCGTCATAGTAAAAAACAATCGTTTCATATGAAGGTGCGTTTTGCGGAAAAGGGACAGAACATACCCCCTCTTAAAACTTTGGACTCTTATAACTTAATCATTACCTATATAACCTCTTGCTTTGTTTTTTTCTCCATTTGACTATATTTATTTTAAATTCTTTTTCGAGAAAATACATTATGATTATTTACCATATTTTCGATTCCTGAGCTATAACCACGAACTTCGGAATTCGAAAATATTCGGGTATCTCTATCTCTATCGCACTAACCATACTCGAGTGACAGGGATGCAAATATATGAACATTGAGTATCGGTTTTCGTGGTAGCGCCGCAGGTACTTTGGCTGAATGCGCCGAGCGCGTGCCATTGTCATTAAAAAAAAACAAATTCGTGTTAATTATATTGTTCAAATTTGTTGATTTCATTTATTGAAATAACGACATAAAACGACATTTGCGCATATAAGTTCTCATATCAGAATCGAATATTTTTTTATGGTTTATATTTTAGCATTTGTCTCGTAAAGGTCTATCATAGACGGGATTTAAATTATTAATAAGTGAAAGGCAAAGCAATTCCGCCATTTTGACGAAAATTTGACGGTTCTTATAGCTGACAGTTGGAGCAGCGTTTGATTTCAATAAAAATAAATGAAAAATTAAATGAAGTCGTATATTTCGGAAAATTAATTAACTGTCGCAGTCGGATAAAAACTATCCTAAGTTGCAGCTAGAATAATAATGTACCTATATAAAATGTTTCATATTTTTCCGTTCATGGGATGCTGAGAACATTCGAACCGCGCAAAGCTTAGTTTCAAACTGGCTGATTCTTTTTTTAATTTAGAGATTTATTATAAGTGGAGATAAGTTAATATTCATCATATTTCCGAGACCGTAGACGGACTCGAATAATTCGGCTCGATAGAAAATAATTGCAAAGATTGGTCTTAAAATCATCTTAAACGGTTCTATGTCCTTATTTTTTTAGGGTTCCGTATTCAAAGAGTAAAACGGGACCCTATTACTAAGACTCCGCTGTCCGTCCGTCCGTCCGTCCGTCTGTCTGTCACCAGGCTGTAGTATCTCACTGATACCGTGATAGTTCCAGCTGAAATTTTCACAGATGATGTATTCCTGTGGGTTAACCGATGTGGGCGGTTTTATTTTTGTTACGTTGCATGGTAACGTAACGCATTCGTTGCATTATTTTATTTTATTATACATACTTAAATGTTTATAAAAATAAAGCAACAAGATTTTGCTGTGGGTTGCAGCTGCAGCAAAGCCAATAAAATGTGGCCAGGCGGTCTTTTGGTGTATTCAATCCGTCCAAATTGTGAGATTTGTTATTTAAGAGAAAAATAATGTATACATTTATTGCTCTTCATTTATTTTTCTTGAATTCAAAAAATAAATGGGCAATACATTATTATTTTATTTTTAGTTGATGACAGCCCTCACTATCGGCAACGCGGCGAGAGAGCCGATTAATTTTCACCGTTCGTACACAGCCTTAACGTTCCGTTTGGCTTGCGCTGGGGTCGACGACGTCAGAGGGCCATAAATCATAATGTTTTTGCTAAGAAAAAAGCGGCTTTTGTAAAGATCAAAGGAGTGTGCCTTCTGTACTTGTACTATTTCTTATTCTGTGGTATGGGTCTGCAATTAAAAACATGAAGTCCACATATTCATACCTAAACCGCTAACGAGCCATATTTCACAAATAATCCATACTTTTTTTTATTTCAATACTTATTCATTATTTTCTTCTAAAACCTGGCCGCCCAAGTAACGTAAGATACAAATAGGCAGTGTGCGCATTTTTGGTGTTGACAGCGCCGTAAAACAATAATAAAATAAATATTAATAAATACAGCAATTTAGAAATTAGTTGGAAAATGAGGAATGACCAACTAAATAACCTATAACTAACAAACTTTGATTTTCTTAATGAAATATGTACCCTTAAACCATTAATGAATAAAAAAAACAACAATTTAAAAATAATTAAAAAAAGTGAAAAATTAAGTGAAAAATCAACGAAATAACCTATACAAATTCGGACTTTTTATCAAGAAATATAAATTAATATTGTAAAATACAACAATTTGTAAAATAGTTGTATTAAGAAAATGTGGTGGTGTGGTGGTATAATCAACTAAATAAAAATAATTGATTCATTCGCTGCCTGTAAAATCGTTGCTTTGTACGATATAAAAATCTGGACACGATAAATAAAAGTTCGCTTTTATCTGCAATGCCATTGAATCATAAAATTACGGGACAATGTACTGTCCCGTGTTGGTTTCGCCAAATTACGGGACAATGAAAAAATCGTGCCTGAAATACGGGACAACCCGTAAAATACGGGACATCTGGTCACCCTAGCCTAGAGCACAAAGTCGTTTTTCGCTTTCGCTCGTTTGACAGAATTTATTCTTAGAGTTTCGGATATAGTATACAATTTCTTACATTAATTTTTGACTCGCCAGCTAGGTACGGACAGTCTAACTCACAAGGGACTGAATACCTGCCTTTGTATCTCGTACCGTATCGCTTTAACGTCATGTTTAAACTGCCATACGATTGTCAAACGGGTGAAATCATCCAAGGTATCAGCTACGTATGAGTACGACTCTACGTATAGTAATTACTAATTATAAATATGCCTTCGCTGCTGTTTGGACGTAACGTAGGTAATCCACCGTAATAGTGCACCCGCACAATCAGAATCTTGGTATACCTAATAGCTTAGAATAATAACGCATAGAAACGCAGTTCACGCGCAACGGTGAGGCCATAAATGGCCCAGTACGCCGATCGGTGGAACAAAATTGGTGCGTTTGTGTGCGTATTGGCGCGTGTGAATACGAGTTGATCACAACTACATGAATCCATTTTATGCCTCACGCTAGGCGCGTCGGCCGTATGAAACTATCCTTCTATGCGTTATTATTCTAAGCCTAATAGTGACATAATACTAATAGTACCTACAACCTGCCTTTAAATACACAAATCAATTTAATAAATGTGGCGTGGTGATTATAAACTCCCAACATTAATCGCTCATTTAGGCCATCTGATCCCAAAATGACGAAGCGAAAAGCTAAGTCAAAAATCTATCCAAATAATCTCTGCGGATTATATACAGGGCTTCAACTTTCGAGAAAAATAACCTAAACGGCAGATGTGGTCTCGTGGACGGCGCATTTGGGCCGATCGGCTCCCTGGCCCTTCCAGGAATCTAATAAAGGCTCCGCACCGCGCCCGCCCGACCGCTTCAGACAAGCTTTGAGTTTCGCCGGCACCTTGTATTTCGATTCGTTGTCATTCATCGATTATTGTGTTGTATTTTTCTTGCTCTTGTTATTTGTTGCGCGCTATAAATTGAAATAAAGTCGGTTTTTGTGTTTGAGAATAATTTACGTCAACGATTTCGAGGAACATCACAGTTTATTTTACCAGCACGGCTATCACAAGACCCCGCGAGCTCTCTCTAAGTTTTCTAATAAGAGAGATACAGATAATGCGATAAAAATCGAGAGAGCTCGCGCGCCGTCTTGTGATAGAATAGAATAGAAGATAATTTATTTCAGTATTACAATTACTAACCTATAATGAAAAAGGTGAATACTCAGCATATAATGATAGCCGTGCTGCCCCCCTATTCTGTAACTTGGTTTATCTATCCAAATATCATAAACCCTCCATGATGCGTTCAAAAACCGCACATAATGGCCACCATAAAAATAAACTGTTTTGTTAAAACAAATTTCTTATCTGTGAAAATGTTATTTATTATTGCTAAATAATAACATCGATTTCGATAACATTATTTCATTCAAATTTCGAACATCTCTGAAATCAAAGAAATTTGATTTGACCTCTATTTTAATAGGGTCGTTTCGCCGGTAACGCGACCACCTTCGGTTGGCGATCACTTGACGGACTAGGCTGCTTCAATTAAAGATATTAACATTTCTACAAACCCAACAGAAAACGAATTAGTTATTAACTATTCTTGAATAGTGTCAGAATAAGAATAAATACACTTTAAAACCCAAAGCTTAATCCAAAGCAAGAAAAAATAACCTCAATTCACACATTTCACACATTGCTTCCGAAAAGTGTTGACGTGCAGTGAATCTGTAAAAAAAATAACGCGACAGTTGGCGCGAAAACTTTAGTTACGTCACTTAATTTTATTATTATGCTGAAATTAGTTACTTGATTGCTTAAATGATTTAGCTATTGTAATAATTTCGTTGAAATTCGGCATATTATAAAAATAGATTTAAATAAAATGGGGTGGTCGCGTACCCAAAAAAATTATTACCAAAGAAGTCGGATAGCGACCACATCGTTTTTCTTTTTCTTTCCTTATGGATTCTTGCGGCACCCGCGATATTTAGCTTGGCAAGCCAATTGTGTCGGTAGGTATTTAAGCCGCGCCAATCCATGCTATGTCTATAGTAGGTATATGTAATATAATAATAATATATAATTATAAAATGAATAATTAATATGATTATATGATATGGTTATATTACAAATGCGAAAGTGTGTCTGTCTGTCTGTTACCTCTTCACGCTTAAACCGATGGACCGATTTTGATGAAATTTGGTATGGAGATAGTTTGAGTCCCGGGAAAAGACGTAGGATAGTTTTTATCCCCGAAATAATCCCCTAAGAGGCTGAAATAGGGGTTGAAATTTTGTATGGAACAAAGATATAAACGAGACACACGGACGGAGTCGTGGGCAGAAGCTAGTGTAGGTAAGTAGAATTTCATCTAAAAGTTACATAAAAGCTTGTAAAATGGTGGCATTTAGATACCTACTATGAACGACATGTGTGACTGTAATAGCAATATATATAATAGCACTATGGTGTGAGCGAGATGGCGCGCCGTTTTCGATTCTATTTTGCATTGACAAGCAATGTAAAGTAGATTTAGAAGAGTAACAATTTGTAGTAGTATAAGGGCAGTCAGGTCAGGTAGGTCCAACTTTGAGAAAGAGGTCAATCGTCGAATCCGACTCGGCTGGGCAGCGTTCGGGAAGGTACGCTATGGCACATCTTTTCGTCTAATATTCCGCAGTGTCTGAAGACGAGAGTCTTTGACCAGTGCGTGTTGCCAGTGATCACGTGTGGCACCGAAACGTGGTCGCTTCAGAAATCATAAGAAGCATCATAAGAAGGCTCAAAGTCACCCAAAGGGCAATTGAGAGAGGGCTATGCTCGCAGTTTCTCTGCGTGATCGCATCAGAAATGAGGCTATCCGCAGCATAACCAAGGTAATCGATATAGCCCTAAGCCGCTAAAGTTAAGTGGCAGTGGGCAGGGCACATTGAACGTAGAACCGATGGCCGTTGAGGCGGAAAGGTTCTCGAGTGGCGACCACGTACCGGAAGGCGCGGCGTGGGTAGGCCCCCCACAAGTTGACTGATGGCCTGGTAACGATCGCAGGAATCCAATGGATGCGGGTGGCGCAGAACCGGTCATTATGGCACTCTTTGGGGGAGGCCTATGTCCAGCAATGGACGTCTGTCGACTGATATGATGATGATGATGATGCATCGTTTTATTAACTACTTAAACACTTTTTGCAAGAGTGGTCGCCAACTAGCTAACAGGTGGTCGCAAACCGACTAAAGCGGTCGCTATCCAGCGAATTCGCTATTTTGAAACCTTTTCCATATTTTTTCCTAATCTATGGATGAAAGTGCTATATTTTATTGTAGGTTTCAAAACTTGACTATACTCAGAACCTATACGAATACCATCTATTATGTGTGTACATTGAATAGGTATACATTTACAAATCTAAAGTGAGCAACTCGGCTAAGTGGTCGCTAACCGGCGAAACGACCCTATCAGTCGAGATGACGTTTAGTTAGCCAGAAAACAACGCCGCGATGCCGGTCATAATATGCGGCTCCAGAATGCATCGTGGAGGCTTATGATATGTGGATAGATAAAGTAGTGTATGTAACTGTACATAATTAGGCATTAAGACACTCGTGTGATGTTATTATGAAACTCGCCTTTGGCTCGTTTCATAAACCCACACTTGTGTTTAATGCCCTTCATTTTGTACAGTCACATAAACTAGGTACCTACTATTAAGTTCACCTCAACGCTCACCCATAATTATACCTTGAGATCGCGATTCGTAGTAATTTTATTAAGCATAGGTAGAGGTCTAGTTTCGTAACGGGTGACCGGTGGGGTGAGCCGCATTTTAACGCGTAGCGAATAACAGCCCTGATACCAATATCTACAGTCCCCCGCGGCTATGAAGTCAATCCTGACACATTGCGCAACTATGAAGTTTCTGAATAATGACAATGTCAACCATAGGAAAAAATTACATATTCAACCCTAGAGGCATGTCTCAGGATTTCATAGCCGCGGCGGACTATAAGCGACGCGACGCGAGACCAATGTTATGAATTATGATTATGAATAGAAATTGGATTGAATTTACACTTTCTCGTTGCCGCGGTAACTGACCTATGTTCATTATCGCCTGTATATATCATCCTTATCAACTCTAGGTACTTAGTTGTTCATATTTGTGTTTTTATAGTTTATTTATTTCCCACTAAATGTTATGATTTAAAACCAAGCAGGGATTATAATTTTACACACCACTGTAGGCGATCGTACCTAGGCTTGGCTGACCTTGTAAGTGTACCAAAAGTTCAGCGGCGCTACCACGAACTTCGAATCTCGAACTTCGTATATCTCCGTCTCTATCGCACATATGGTTTATGGTACTCGAGCGACCGAAACGGATATATACGAAGTTCGAGATTCGAAGTTCGTGGTACCGCCGCAGTATGCATTTGTTACTACATAGTTAGTTGCAGAAATTGTAATCGGTTTTTTTCAAAAACCTCGAAATAACCACATACCTCGAACTATTTTATACTTCATACTCGTATGTTGGACTCAGTTGTGTTTTGAGGTAACGAGTGCGTATTATTAGACTGCTCAATTAGAAAATGAAATAATTAACAAAGAACAAAAAAATAACAGTTACGTTCCCATACAAAAAAAAACCGGTTACAATGTATCCCTGGTTAGTTGTGAGGGTCCAACTGCTAATAACCTCGACTTGAATTAATTGTGACGTGGGCTTGATATAGGCCATCATTTAAAAAAAACGACGTTAACGTTCCCTTTTCCGTCTAGGGTTGCTCTGTTAGCGTCGCCTATCTTGCTGCTTCCTCATTGTAGCATTATCAGACGACCATAAAAACCTTCACTATATTCTGACACACGTATTAGAATCCTCTTTATCTATGGGTGGTAGGTATTTCACTTGTCCAAGATATTTGTCCAACGTACATTGCGTCTCACATTTTTAAAGCAAAGTGTGAGAGGCAACTATACATTGGACAAGTGGAATACGACACACCTATCCTTATCTATGGGTGGTAGGTATTTCACTTGTCCACGATCTTTGTCCAACGTACATTGCGTCTCACATTTTTAAAGCAAAATGTGAGAAGCAACTACACATTGGACAAGTGGAATACGACACACCTATCCTTATCTATGGGTGGTATTTCACTTGTCCAACGTACATTGCGTCTCACATTTTTAAAGCAAAGTGTGAGAGGCAACTTATACATTGGACAAGTGGAATACGACACACCTATCCTTATCTATGGGTGGTAGGTATTTCACTTGTCCACGATCTTTGTCCAACGTACATTGCGTCTCACATTTTTAAAGCAAAATGTGAGAAGCAACTACACATTGGACAAGTGGAATACGACACACCTATCCTTATCTATGGGTGGTATTTCACTTGTCCAAGATCTTTGTCCAACGTACATTGCGTCTCACATTTTTAAAGCAAAATGTGAGAAGCAACTACACATTGGACAAGTGGAATACGACACACCTATCCTTATCTATGGGTGGTATTTCACTTGTCCAACGTACATTGCGTCTCACATTTTTAAAGCAAAGTGTGAGAGGCAACTATACATTGGACAAGTGGAATACGACACACCTATCCTTATCTATGGGTGGTAGGTATTTCACTTGTCCACGATCTTTGTCCAACGTACATTGCGTCTCACATTTTTAAAGCAAAATGTGAGAAGCAACTACACATTGGACAAGTGGAATACGACACACCTATCCTTATCTATGGGTGGTATTTCACTTGTCCAACGTACATTGCGTCTCACATTTTTAAAGCAAAGTGTGAGAGGCAACTTATACATTGGACAAGTGGAATACGACACACCTATCCTTATCTATGGGTGGTAGGTATTTCACTTGTCCACGATCTTTGTCCAACGTACATTGCGTCTCACATTTTTAAAGCAAAATGTGAGAAGCAACTACACATTGGACAAGTGGAATACGACACACCTATCCTTATCTATGGGTGGTATTTCACTTGTCCAAGATCTTTGTCCAACGTACATTGCGTCTCACATTTTTAAAGCAAAATGTGAGAAGCAACTACACATTGGACAAGTGGAATACGACAAACCTATCCTTATCTATGGGTGGTATTTCACTTGTCCAAGATCTTTGTCCAACGTACATTGCGTCTAACATTTTTAAAGCAAAATGTGAGAGGGTCTTACACATTGTACAAGTGGAATACGACACACCTAGCCTTATCTATGGGTGGTATTTCACTTGTCCAAGATCTTTGTCCAACGTATAGCCTGACAAGTTCCTATTTAGCCCTGATATAGTGTCGCTAAAATCAGCTTACATATGGCAATAATACGTGTACGTCATGAATAGTCGGGATAGTGTGTATTGGCATCGTGCAAGAACGAGTGAGATATACAATATTATGTACAATGTAGATTGTGAAACTATGTTTTCAGGTAATCGGAAGAGCATGTCTAGTTGATAATTAAATGTAAATAATTACCTATCCGCGAAAATCCAATTCTAAATATTCGACATCCATATATTTATCAGATTCTGGCTCCGATGTATCTTCACTTTCGTCAGTTGATGAGTCACTTTCAGGACCACCAACCTCGATTATAAATCTTTCTGTCTGTGATTCGATTATGGGAGCTTGTTTTCCTATATCCGTCTTCTATTTTTTTTACGTGGTCGCAGCATTTACTCCAATTTTCTATAGTCACTTCCTAAATAATAACAAAGTGTAAAGTAAGTTTTATTTTAACCTTTTAAATAAAATTCTAAACATTGATTAATCTAAATACCTGAAAACCAGCTTAAGCTAACCAGTTCAATACAACCGCACTATGAATATCAGTATCCGTCATGTCAACAACTAATTTCAAAACATTGGTTTTTTTGAATGCTGCTGAATCCTTCGTCCTTTTTCTGCCGCAACCATTTGAATATATTTAAAATGATTTTTTTGCATCCGGGTGAACTTTTTTGGGCATTTTGATTTCAAAATCGATTATTATTCTGAAATATGAAGAATGATTTTCGTTTTGTTCACATCGGTGATATTCAGGGCGGCCAATCTTAGTACTAGGTGCGCGTAATGACAGCATAATAAGTTTACTAGAGGCCAACTAGAGGATGTCAAGGTATTTCGAAATTCGCCGTATTGTCATAAGACATCAGTAGCCTAGGGGTACAGACGGCGGTATTTGGAGTCGGTGAGCCGGGGTTCAAACCCTGCCACCGACGCACTTTTTGTATGTTTTAACATTCAAGTGGAGTATTTCAACTAACGATACTAGATGGCGCATCAAATACAGGGTTACCGTTTTTAGGCCCAGAGATTGCTCTCTATTTCAGTATATAACAAAGTACTTTGTGGTGATATTCAATGACTTCCAACGTCTGTTGTCAAAAAAAGACATTGCCATTAAAATAAATTAGTTCCACTGAAAATCCGCAACATAGCGAGGGCTAAATAGGAACTTGTCAGGCTATACATTGCGTCTCACATTTTTAAAGCAAAATATGAGACGCAAATTGCCTAGCGTGTTCTTTCCGATGTGATTATTAAATATATATTTTGTGTACATTTCAGTCGGCACTGAAAGCGAGCGTACAGACACAGAGGAGCTGGTGGGTCGAGCGGCGTCCCAGTGCTCGGCACCGCCGGATCTGCTGCCCAGCGAGGCGCGCGCGCTGCTGCAGCCAGCTACGCCGCCGCCCGCCCGACTGCACCACTTGCCCAAACCACCCACACCCACCCCTGCGCTTAGCGAGGACAAACCAAGGCTGCGATTTGAGGTAACATACCATTCCTCAAAGGCAGGACTACAAACTATTATTTTTGATTTCAACTTTCACGAAACGGGTCTTAAGGGCGAAACGCACTGAAAGCGGCGGCGGTGCGGTGCGGAGGCGGTACCGGTTGTAATGATCGAACTAATGCGAAAGGGTCCCGCACAGAGTACCGCGGCGGGACGCGGCGCGGCGGCGGCGCGGTATTTTGTGCGGACCTTTTCATACTAGCTCGAACATTACAACCGACACCGCCTCCGCACCGCACCGCACCGCGCCGCCACCGCTGTCTGTGCTTTCGACCTTTAAGATTAAAACAAAAACTAATACATTTAATAATAATAAGTTAATTAACTACGCGATTAAGTCCCGTTTAGCAAAATTAATTGTTTTTCATCCAACACAACACGAGCAACTGGCACAGAATAGAAGTAATATTTATTTCGGTTTCGTGGCGTAGGTCGAAGGAGTTGGGAAATCACGCAAACGTGTCAGTGGCATGCAAAAGTTTATCAATGGCACCGAACGTGTTCCATGACACGAACTTATTCGCTCATATTTCTTGTACACTTGCATCTTTTCCTTCTATTTATAATGGTGGAGGTAGGACAAACCAATCGCCTTGGCAATATATCCGAGTGATCTTTAAGGGGCGGCTAGTTTCCTTTTGAAGCGTGAGATAAGAACACCGTCGTCATTGTCCGACGCGGCGAGCCGCGCGCTGGCGCCGCCCGTTATCTTCACTTCATTCATAAATGTAGCCGCAAATTTATATCCATATAAACTTTAGAGTACCTACCTAGTTATTAGCCACTAACGTAACCTGTTTGTTGTTTCAGGAACTTACATGTGATGTGGAACTCCAGCATCCAGAGTCTTCGAAGCAAAAACCAGTTCAGTTCTCCTTCACTCTATACGATCTTGACGGCCACGGACGCATGACCAAGGATGTATGTATTCATTTTCCGTATTATTAAAACAAATTACAAATGCCATATTTAATTAAAATGCGTTAGACAACGCGACATAGGTACTCGGAGGATAACAATTAAGTTGTCATTTGTAATTAATGGTAATCTAAAACGCTTAATTTATGCCTGCAGGACATAGCGGGTATTGTGTCTACGATATACGAGTCAATCGGAAAGTCGGTCACAGTCCCCCACTACGGGTCAAAGACGATACAAGTACGATTAACAGTCGTGCCTGAGGATGGAAATACTCGCAGCCATAGGGACAGACGAGAGGCGCGGAGAAGAAGACGACGAGAACCCCCAACGACAGTCCATGCTGAAGAACATGAGCAAAGTGAGGCAGAACATAGAGAGAGATCTCCAGAGGACGATGTTTCGTCGAAATCGTCGTGTTCAGGCGACCGGAGGCCGGCGCAGCGGCCGCCTCCGCAACCCACGAGAACTCACCGCTACCACCGCAAGGAACATCGTGAACGCAAACTTACGAAGAAACGTTCTGGCAGTTTGCAAAGGCGGGAACTGTTTGAAATCATCCAGGCTAACATGGAGAAAAACCATTTGAGTTTTCAATCCTCGAGGTTAGTATTTAGACCATAAAAAAGTCAAATTTCAATGCATTTATGATGAACTCGTGTCGGTTCCAGTATGGAGTTAAAACTGTATTTTCTTGTCCACAGAAAGCCCAGTGAACCTGTTGTCAATGAGGAAGAGATAGCAATGAAATATCAAAAGCTACGGAATAGATCGTACACGATCAGCGAGAGACCGACGAAAACATTCCACACCGGAAAGTCTGACAATTCTGGGAATGGATATTTGGATCTGGCATGCGGGGGTGATTCCAACCTGTGCAGATATGACCGGTACCTTCACGCGGTGATATGCTCATCAGCGAGACATGCACACACGGGATTTCACCAGAAGCAGACGCACACGCCGCGGCCGGCGCGGGGGCACGCGCACCCGCGCTCGCGCTCCCACGACCTTCCCACCCAAACGCAATCATCACAACCCAGAGTACTGCAGATTATATTTTTATAGAACTGTACAACGGGCATCGACGACGTTGTTCTCATGTTTTCCGTGAAACAAAATATTGAATAGTGAGTTACCAAGTGTTGTAGTGGTGAGATGTTTTGTGACTATTGTCAGTGAACACGATAGAATCTAAGGGAAGTTAATTCACACGAATAACGGTGTAGTCAATAATCAGTATTTATTAAAGTTGGTGTAAGTTTTATACTCTGCAACTATTACTACGATTTGTAGTAAAGACTATACCTACCTACATACATTGTACAAGGACAAAAATTATGTTCGTAAAAATATAATGCGTCAACATTTATACGAGAAGGTGCCTTAAAATAGGTGGTATTCCTAAGCTTTTATTGCTCTGCGGGGTAATTTAGTTGCTAGTTGTCAATGCTCAGTAGATTATGTTATGTACTTTATAAACAACTCCTTTTCGAGTTGACCGACTGATTATAGTTTTAAGTGTTAGATGCTCTAAAGACTAAAGTTTATTGGATCGTTATAATACGAGTAGGTTTAGACGTTACATTTCGAGAACGCGTACACGGGCCTAAGTAAGATCAGATGTTAAATTAAAATGACAAGAAGATTAACACGCGCGCTCTCGGCACGATTCGTCTAATTTCAAAACGACTGTTTGGTGGTACTCAAGCCTGCGGGTGATACTCATCACCCCTACTCATGATAGTAAAATGCTTTATTGTATGAGACTGGAATGAAGCAGCATTTAGTTAGATATGCTCTTCGATTACCTGTACCAGTATTTATTTTTCTAAGAAAGTAATCAATGAATCTCTTCAAAATGTTGCATCTTATCTACCTCTTACTTCTTAGTACATAAAATAAATTCAGCTGAATCCTAACTTTAGCATAAGTTCTTTTGTGATAATTTGGAACTAACTTGTATTGCAACTTGAACTTGAAATGAAGTTCTGGCGTAGCATGATGTTCAGTTTATTATTGTAGGGTGTATAGTGTACAAAGTGCTCGATCTTGTCAAAATATTTATTGTCAAATATAAAATATAACCATAAAATGAGATTTGAATAACATACATTCATTTTATTTCATACCCACATCATGCAAGACTAAGGCCTCATTCATGAAGATGCGGTTTTAAAAACTTGAACGCTTTTACGCACGGCATATTAATTAAGTACAGACTGCAACACACCATAGTTTTGTCCATAAGGTATAATATAAATAATGTGTCCCACCTTAAACTTATTCAGTCTTAATGTTTTGTTAGCTCGGCCCGATTAGTCCCTTCTTGTATATCTAATTAGCTTAGCTGTTGCCCGCGACTTCGTCCGCGTAGAACTTGTTATCGTTTTAGAAAAGTGATTGGTATGAAATTATTTTAGGTGCAAGCTTAATTATCGCTGTCCCATACAAACTTCTACCATCTTAAGGGATGATTGCCGAGATAAAAACTATCCTATATCCTTCCAAGAATCTCAAATTATCTCTACGCCCAATTTCATCTAAATCCGTTAAGCGATTAAGCGTAAAACGTAACGATGCGATGAGATGGGGTTTAAATTGCTAAATCTAAGTTGAAATTATTGTTTTAGTAAAATTTAGTATTCTATTTTCTAACAAACAGTCCTAAACAGAAATCAAAATCTGTTACATAAAAAATTTCTTGCTCTACATACATACACACAAGCTTTGAACGGGCCTTAACATTAGGAATGAATAAAAAAAAACGCTAAAGTTTTTTATCAAACCGTCTATGACCGGAGTTACATATATGTCACTTTAAAAATATCTTGCCCTCTATATAAACTTCGAGCCTCCTCTTAGAAACGCAAAAATTAGTTTTCTAATATTTAAACAAACAGTCTAAAACCGAATTAACAAATCTCTAACTTTAAGAATATCTTGCTCTCCGTATAAACTATGAACCCATTCAGGGATGAATTTCAAAAATCGTTGAAATAGTTTTCTAGTTTTTAAACCAACAGTTGAATCGAGTTACAAATCTCTTGCTTTAATAAACATGTCTTGCTTTCTATGCAAACTTCGAACCCCGTTTTAAACCTCTTAGGGGATGAATTAAAAAGAAGCTGAAATTAGTTGTATAGTTTTTTAACAAATAGACAGACCGAAATTACAAATCTCATACTAAACTTTAAAATTTTCTTGCTCCATATTTTGTTGCCTACGTTATAAATTTCAAGTTTCTAGTCCCTAGTTATGGCTGTGCGTTGATGAATGAGTCAAGAAGTCTTCTATTACAAGATAACAAGCTTTTATTTACTTTCACCTGTCCCGTTGTATGTCTGTCTGTAATCAAATCTTGCAAGTTAAATTTGACCCATTTCCCGATTTTCGATTGAGCTGAAATTTTACATGCATATGTATATGCGCGGTAGCAACAACAGTATGCTGAGGGTGTTGGCAGAGCGCCTCGACTGCCCGCTCACCAAATATTGGGTTGAAGTGGTCATTGGTAGGGCCAAGTAAGGAATAAAATATTCACTACTTGGTCCTACCTTTCTGCCATAGGTAACCAAAAGAAGTAAAATTTTATTTAAACTAAACTTAGTCGTGCAATACTAATATAGTCTTGTAAGCCCCATTTTGTTACTAACACTATTATGGACCTCGGTCTGAATTATACAATTTTTATTTTATTTATTTTTATTATATCGCATGACAATGCAATATTATGATGACATGGGGCTGATCTGATGCTGGAGCTGGAAGGTGGCCATAGGAACTCCGCAATAAAACCACACAACCCCATCGAGTTTGGGCTCGTTAAGGTACAAGTTGGTAGCCGACCGCAGACAGCAGCAGACGACGTGTCGCGACGAGACGACGGTTTCTATGCATTTATATGACGGCGACGTGTCGCTAGCTACGAAACGTATTTCATACATAGAATCCAGTCGTGTCGTTCCGACACGTCGTCTGCTGCTGCTGTCTGCAGTCGGCTACCAACTTGGACCTTTAGAATCGTCTCAATGAAGTAGTTGATGATGGTATGCAGAAATGTACAGCCGGCAATAAAAGCTTGTACCAAAATGAAATTTTTGACAGAAACTTGTTATATATGTACGAATTAATATTGACTGTTCAAATTTCCACAGTATCCACTGTGGAAATCCTTAGCCAAAAATGGAAATTACTTGTTTTTTTATTTCAGTATCTTTCAGTACTGAAATACTGAGAAACGGCAGCTGAAAGATATCCTTAAAACCCATGCGTTCGTGGATACCGCAAGCGCGCCCCTCCCCCCGCACCGCTCACCACGAACGTCACTCAGCTCCCGATTATCCACACGTTACTAATTATTTATTCGGACATCACGTTTTATTGTGAATATTTTACCTGTTTTTTTTTCAGAAATGGCATCTTTTATTGATACGTAATGCCTGGGAAAAAATTGTACGCTCATTATTATTTCACTATGTATATAGAAGATAAGACACTACAGAGACGAGTATTACGGCAGTAGCTGCTATAGTGGTTTCCTTTGGCAACCCGCATTTATTAACTGTGTAGGAATTAGGTGATATTGTGACCTGAAAAAAAAAAGAATAGTTATTTATGATACAAGTGCGGAAAGTTAGGGAGTGTTTTTGATCGACACGAGTTGGGAATTAGCTATCCGCACGTGTATCATACAACATTTTACAATGCATCATGCGAGGAAATAAAAAAATTGCATAAAAGGTGAAATTTTAATTGTCACGAAATCTCATTCCCGCGTAGTGTGCGGGAATTTTGGCCTGAAATCCATTCCGCACGGGCGCGGTCCACCACGCGCCACCAGTGCTGGCATCGAGCACTTCCCGTGTTTATGTTCAACCATATAAATAAAGGGGCACATTCAGAGCAAGTGCATTGTAATAGTACATTACTTACCTAGGGCGGTTAAACAAAGAATGTCTCAGATCGCAGGTATTTGACGCCCGAGCCGAAGGCAAGGGCGATAAATATGCGCTCTGAGGCTTTCTTTATTACCGCCCGTGGTGAGTACAAAATTTTACGTCTCTATCTGGCCAGGAAGTGGGGTTTTCCGCACGCATAGCGTGCGGTAATTCCTACTTTATGGCCAGGTATGACGTAAATGTAATTTCCTTCAAGTTCCTTCTTTACGTTACGTTTATGTGGGCATTTAAAAACTACAGTATCCCCATACTGTAGTTCTTCAATGCCCGTGTATACACTCCTTTTTTGAAGTATACATACATGTATACATGATGTTTACATACATTCTTAAAGGGTCGGCAACGCGCATGTAACACCCCTGGAGTTGCAAGCGTCCATAGGCTACGGTAACCACATACCATCAGATGGGCCGTAAGCTTTTTTGCCACCGACGCGGTATATAAAAAAAAACCTAACCTTCAGTGGGAATAGATTTGAATTATGGGAGATTGTGAACTCTTTTATGAACCCAAAATTGACACATGATTCACATGAAACTAAACTTTAGAGTTCAATTGTAAATCGTTTTTGCTGCAAAATAGAGGCCATGACATAACTTACCAGCATATACTTTGGATCAGGCCTATTTCTCCAAGAAAATGATGGCACCGAGTACTCGTAAAAATCAATGCCTTTTTTATCATCTTTATGGTGCACTAGGCATCCATGGTGAGTGTGCCCGCCAAACACAGCTCGCGGTTTCAACTTGCTAGTAAGGTATTCAGTTGCCTCTTGCGACAAGGCATCTAATTTATTCCTAAATCTCTTATTCCTGTCAGGTAAAGGCGCTGCATCAGGTTCTGTACATTGTGCATCTGACTTTCTAAATAATGGAAAATGCTGAAAAGGAGTATACAAATTTTGTTATTGAAATACTTACATTGCCAAAATGTGTGCAATGTTAAACTAGTAGTAATGCATACCTGCATTAGTATTGGTTGGCTGTAGGTGATATTTGAAACTTCAGCACACTCACTTGGGTTTTTTGAGCATTCCAGTGACTCTACAAAAGAAGATTCATACATTAATAGTACATTACTTACCTAGGGCGGTTAAACAAAGAATGTCTCAGATCGCAGGTATTTGACGCCCGAGCCGAAGGCAAGGGCGATAAATATGCGCTCTGAGGCTTTCTTTATTACCGCCCGTGGTGAGTACAAAATTTTACGTCTCTATCTGGCCAGGAAGTGGGGTTTTCCGCACGCATAGCGTGCGGTAATTCCTACTTTATGGCCAGGTATGACGTAAAATACTATATGTATCGCAAAGAACGCAGGCAAACCCGCAGGATAAAATATAGCCTACTAGCTTCTGCCCGCGACTCCGTCGGCGTGGAACTAGTTTATATCGTATCTCCATACAAACTTTCATCCCCCATTTGACTCCCTGATGGATGATTTCCGGGATAATAACTGCCCTATGTCCTTCCCCGGGACTCAAACTATCTCTATACCAAATTTCATCTAAATTGGGCCAGGGGTTTAAGCGTGAAGAGGTAACACACAGACGCACTTAACGCGAGGATAAGCGGCCAAGGGGCCGCCCGCGCCGCAGATGGTGCGACGATATCATCCAAATAGCAGGATCCACCTGGCCTAGACTAGCCGCAGATAGAACCACATGGCATACGATGGAGGAGGCCTTCGTCCAACAATGGCCAACCCAATAAATAACATATTTAGATTAAATAAAATGTACTATTTCCCAACGTAAAAAATGGGAATAAAAGGCTTATTATATATGTCCTTCCCAGGGACTCAAACTATCTCTATACCAAATTTCATCTAAAATGGTTCAGGGGTTTAAGCGTGAAGAGGTAACACACAGACGCACTTTCACATTTATAATATTAGTGTGAAGTATGGATTAACATCCAGAAAGTCCACTCTACATGCAGGTCAGGCATGCGGTTCCGGAAATTACCCAAAACTACAGTTCCAGACTTTTCCTCTTTATAATATAATAAATAGACAAATATTACGGGACAATCTTACACAAATCAACCTAGGCCCACGGTAAGCTCAATAAGGCTTGTGTTGTGGGTACTAGGCGATGATATATATAATAGATAAATACATATAGATACTTATATACATATATAACATCCATAACTCAGGAACAAATATTCGTGATAAACACACAAATAAATGCCCTGACCGGGATTCGAACCCTGGACCTCCAGCTTCGTAGGCAGAGTCACTACCCACTGGGCTACGGAGGCCGTTATGGTTATGGAGTATAGATTGATAAAAAAATAACATGCTCCAGTGAAACCTTACCTGATATCTTGTCTATGGTATACCTAGCTTCTCTGCATAAACGACATGAGTCCCCTTCCATGGCCATTGAATTTATGAGAATAAAATGGCTGTGTTTTAATGTTACAAGCTTCACAGAGGATGTGTTGAGGGCTTTGAAAAATCGTTCAGCAGACCCTGGTCTTATACTGGAACATATTAAAACAATGATCAGGCTAAGAATATACAGTATTTTTTTATCAATACTGTATTTTATTATCTATCTGAAGTTGCAATATAATAATCATGATGATGAGTTATGGTTACATATCATGCCACAGGCTTAATTAACCGACTTCAAAAAAGGAGGAGGTTCTCAATTCGTCTGTATGTTTTTTTTTTATTTATGTGTGTATGTTACGCGATAACTCCGTAATTTATGAACCGATTTGAAAAATTCTTTCTTTGTTTGAAAGCATATACTTCCAGATTGGTCCCGTTGTCACCAAAATCCAGTTCTGATGCTGGGATCCTGGAGAAATCGAGGGAACTCTTCAATTTTTATAGGCAAACTTAAAGCTATTTGGCTACTGATTTGAAGTTGGTTAAAACTTTGTTTTGAAAGTCAATTATTTTGATGTCTGATTTGTATAAGAACATACCTACTTATTATGAAATCCTATATCGTGATTTCCAACTATAATTTGCATAGGTACACCATCATGGGCTGGAAACAATTTGTAGAAACGCTGCACATAGTCTTGGAATTGTTTGTCATTAGTCCATTCTCCTTCATCAAAAAGATCTCCTGCGAACAAAACATCAGTTTGAGCCATAGTAACTATATTGTATAACATAGGTGCAGATTGGATACCATGTTAGACACAGTCATATGCTATAGCACTCAAGTCATCTTTTGTTTCTCAGAGCATAGAATAATAGAGAGAGGACAAGCCGCCGGCGGCCGTGTCGCAGCTGTATGCTCAATGGGCATACACTGCCATACTGTGCACGCGTGCTGATCGCAGAGAATATTACGTTTTTTCCCAAAATGCCTGATATGATACGCGTTTATTGTCAAATAAGCGTGTAGGTATACAAGTGTGTGTGTTTTAGATGTGTGCGTGCTTTGTCTTGTCAATTACTTGGGCGTTGTGTGGGTTAATGTACTTGCGACAGGCTCACTCTATACAAATCGGCCGCCATGTCCGATCTCCTTATATTCATACATCTGTGGACGGACCTATATGGACTATGACCATGCCTGTATATGGCAACTTGGCAAGCAACTAGATCACAAGCAATTTGATTTACTGGCATGCATGAAGAGGGGATGCGGGGGTTGCAAAACTAGCATGTGTGAACGTACGTGGCAGTTACAGGCATGCCGCTTTGCATGTAAACTTTGAAATCGCATGCAAGTTCAACTTACAAATCGATGGCGAAGTACCATGTACTCCTAACTAACATTTTGACGATTTGGAAAAACTGTACTATTAACTGTAATATTAGGTAGTAAACTGTAAAATTAGGTTTTCGTATACAGTGTTTTTTTTTAAATGGGACAGTATGGGGAAGTCCGAATCTAAAGGAGATAGAGGAAAAGTGTCCAAGGAGATATTAGGTGTTTTTTTATGTAAATAAATTTGGCTCATTAAAATTTTTGGTCAAGCGTGAGTTGTTCTTAAAAAATTATAAAGTTGGTCAATTTTTTTTTGACGCGGGTCGGCTCTGTTTCATGTAAGGATTATTTCATTGTATGGAAAGAAAAAAATCTGAACAGCAGAAGTTGGTCAAATTTAATGAAAACTAATCTTCATACATTTGGTTTATTACTTGAGTAAATGTTCGATGTGGCCGCCGTCTTGTCTTATGCAGGTACGAGCACGCTTCAAGACACTTCTAGTTGCATTTAACAGAGACTTATGGTGAATTGTGTTTAAAGTGTTGTAAACAGCATCTTTTAATTCTTGTACGGAGTTGTATCGGGATTCATAAATTCGACCCTTAAGGTAACCCCATAAGAAAAAATCTAATGGCGTTAAGTCGGGCGATCGTGGGGGCCACTTTATCGGCCCATATGTACCCATCCAACGGTTTGGAAACTGCTCGTCCAAACACAGTTTACTTGCCCTACTGTTGTGGGCTGGTGCACCATCTTGTTGGTAGATTATCTTACCAAAGTTCCTTAAGCTAATAGTCTCATCCTCTAAATCTGCAGCCATGTTCAAGATTTCTTGATATTTTTCACTATTTAGCGTTCCTTGGTAAATTTTGATAGCAAAAATTTTGTTATGTAATATCGCACACCAACAATTAAAAGAAAATCGGATTTGGTTGTGGGTTTCTGTAGTTCTTAGCGGATTTATTTTTGACCAGTAATAGTTATTTCTCCTGTTGTACATGCCATTGTTCGAAAAGTTGCATTCATCAGTCCAAATAATAAAATTAGGAAAACATCTATTTCTAATAGTCTGAGCCACATACCAATTACAGAAATGTAACCTGCGGTCTTTATCTCCAGGTAGTAACGCTTGTACAAGTCGACCTTCTATGTAACACTTGTATTTATGAGCCTTCAATATCTTCCTTACAGTTGATTTATGAATACCGATAGTTTCAGCTGCTTCCCGTAACGAAGCTTTTGGATATGCTTCAAAATATCCCAATACGGCAATAGTTATAAACTCACTATTGACTATCGTCGGCCTTTTACGCTTAGGTTTGAAACAGCCTTCCTGTTTTAGGTTCTTTATTAAACTATCAAATAACTTGCGATTCGGTACTACACAGTCGGGATAGCGTTCTTGATACCACTTAAGTGCATTATCTCTACTGCGATAATTAAGAAAATATGCCTCAATCAAATCAACTTTATGTGAATTAGTTAACGCCATGATGAATAAAATTACAAGCATGAACTGATTGGAAACAAAATCACAGCTGCAGAAATAACTTATGTTCCAAATTTGAATTCTTTGCTGCAGAAATAACTTATGTTCCAAATTTGAATTCTTTTATTTATAATTTCAAGACTATCGCATGCCATGATGTTTACGAAGATTAAAAAAAATGTTCTTCTCTTGAATCATCTGGAGCTCTTATTGATTATCGAAATTTAAAAATGGAATAATTTTAAATATTTTTTTACACGCCTAGGCACTTGTAACAATATTAAAAGGCAAATACTGCAATTGTATGAAGATTAGTTTTCATTAAATTTGACCAACTTCTGCTGTTCAGATTTTTTTCTTTCCATACAATGAAATAATCCTTACATGAAACACAGCCGACCCGCGTCAAAAAAAAATTGACCAACTTTATAATTTTTTAAGAACAACTCACGCTTGACCAAACATTTTAATGAGCCAAATTTGTTTACATAAAAAAACACCTAATGTCTCCTTGGACACTTTTCCCCTATCTCCTTTAGATTCGGATTTCCCCATACTGTCCCATTTGAAAAAAACACTCTGTATATGAGTTCATGGTACTTCACCATCGAAATGTATTCACTGTGTGCCAGTTACTTGAATATGCCATTAACTATTATACCCGGCTGCCCGCTACTGTTACGTTTTACTGGCATGTGTAGTCCCGGCTTTAATGTGTCAAAGTACAATAGTAGCAAGGCATTATCGCGCAGATTAAAAAGTAAACAGAATTTGCTTATATTTGATGCCACACTAGGATCCACAATTACCTAAATGCATTTATATGCACTCTTTAAAGATAAAACTTTTAACCAACCTAATACAAATACTGTCTCTGGTTGATGCAGAGTCATGATAGATTGAAAAGCTCGATGCATCTGCCATTCTCTCCTCCATTTGTCAAGCCAATGACCTCTGTATGGACCTAATAGATGCGTGTCCGCTATGATCAGAGCCTTCAGTTCATCAGGACTTTTTGAAGCGCCCAATTCTGGCCAAGAACACTGAAAATAACAATGGTAAAATTGTATAGTACTCCATATGTCAGAAGAAATATAAATAACGCTATTAATTAATCAAAGGACTTACCTGCACTGTAACAACATAATAAATAAGAAATTCACAGTAAATAACAACAAACACTACAGCGAGAAAAATCTTTAACATTTTTTTTGTCGTACGCCTCATCATTTAAAACTATTGTAAAAGGTTTACACATCAATGAAATTAAGTCATCTCTTGTCGTAACTTAATCTTGCGATTATCAAGTAGTTTAATCAGCGTCTATCTGGTATAACTTTATCTCAGCTTGAAAGTTTATCATTTGTTTATCTTCTTTCATTACATTACGAATATTATGATATGATAGCTGTCATTCGATTGTGGGACGTTCGGTTCGTTCACGTTCACGATAAATTATTTCTACATATTATTTCTTCAGTGCGACTGCGAGTGAGATAAATGGTTGTATGTTGCTCTTGCTCCGTCGTCGGTTTAATTTGGATCGTAAACGTAACACTCAAAGCTACTGCGCTATTTGACAGTTGAAGGCCAGAAGCCAATCTTAACTAACTGCCTCTTATAGGCAATTAGTTAAGGGCCCAATTAAAAAAGCTATGAATAAAAAAAAAAACTAACGGCCACTCCCACACTGACCTAAAAGACCAAAGGAACTAAAAGACCGAACTAGTTCCTCAAACCGATTGAACGAGATCGGAGCGCTCCCGTAAAAGAACGAGCAGGCACAAGCCTATTTTTAACCCTTTGGCCGTCACAGTCAGCATATTACGACATCAGAAAGTCATCTATAGGAGACGCTACACGGGCCGATATCGGCCTGACTGCATGCTGGCCGACGCGTGATTCCGCCCGTGTGGATACGTGTCGGAAACACAGCGTCGGCTTAATCAGATTTTCTGTGACGTTGCTTGGCCGTCCGACAAATTCGTAGGTGTAGTGTCTCCTTATTGCCGATATAGAAAGCTATTCTCTTCGAAGTTGAGCGGTCAACAATTAACACGTTCCATGTCTGAGTGCCCCCAATGATGGGGCATGCACCTGCTTTTCAGGAGTCCGTGTTTCCACAATGGATTCACAGTTTCGAACTGGAAGCACACTTGGACGTATAACGTTGTCAGAACATATTTTTGTATGGGGACAGTGAACGTGTTAACCTATTCATTGCCAACGCTCCAATCCGCGCCAGTAGAAAGCAAAAAAAAATGTAAACAAATATGGCTGACTATCAATTGATTTCTCTGAATCTATGAAAAAACTTCAATTGGTAGTGATATGGGACATGAAAAGTGTTATTTTGTTATCGATTCGATTTAGACACGGGACAGCAAATGCAATTGATAGTCAGCCATATTTGTTTACATTTTTTTCGTTTTCAACTGGCGTGGACTATATATAAATTGTCTTCCAGAAGTTGAGTATGTTATGGGTATCCGTTGTTTTTTTACTAATAATAATATTACCGTCTCTAAAAGTATAAAATTCGCATCCGCGCGACACCTAAATATTTAAATATTTGCGGACAATCTTACACAATTCAACCTAGTCCCAAACTAAGCAAAGCTTGTACTATGGGTACTAGACGACGATATATATACTTGTATAGAGAAATAAATACTTAAATACATAGAAAACATCCATGACTCAGGAACAAATATTCGTGCTCATCACACAAATAAATGCCCTTACCGGGATTCGAACCCAGGACCTCTTGCTTCGTAGGCAGGGTCACTACCAACTAGGCTAAAGCGGTCGTCCTGCGGTAAACATTAAAAAATTATATGTACAATAAATTAAAAACCAGCCAGCAAGCCAGAGAATTGTCCTCTAAATTTAAAGTTTATATTGAGTATCAGTTTCATTTTAGCCATGAATGCCAGCTCTCAATATCAAAACATATATGATTTCGCGTCTGCGGCATTACGATTTACGATTAAGGCGACGTGAGCTCCAAAAACTGATTTTTAAAAAATCGTAGCTCTTGTTTGGATTATAATACGGCTGCCCTAAATTTAATTAGCATTCTTGAGGCTTTTCTCGAGGGAAATCAGCTATTCGAAATATTCGAATCCTAAGTTTTTGACTTTCGCTCGATAGAAAAAAATCACGAACATAGGTCTAAAATACACTTTAAAAAATCATAACAAATTATGCACAACAGCTAAACATATTAAAATTGGTTCTAAAAATCGGCAATGTCATGTTTGAGGGAATTTTTTTATTTATTAAAACGCACAAAAAATAAAAAATAAAAAACATGATTTCCGCGCTTTTAAACACGCACTTCCATCTCGCTCACGCTTATGCTCAGTGAGAGGGAGAGAAGACCATGAACCTACGTCCCCTTAACAAATCGATTGACGCGGATTCGCGTGAACGGCAGAGCGTGAATTTGTTTTAATTACAATTAAGTGTCGTCGTTTAAATCAAAACTAAATAGGTCCGTAACAAGATAAAATAAAATATATATAATCTGATGTCATTAGCCTCATTTATTGAAAAAGTTTAGGTACCTACTTACATTTATATATAACTATACAATTATTATAGGTACAGTTGGGGAACGAACTACGAAGCAAACCATTACTCATCGATGTTGTTCTTAATACTTATATGTAAAAAATAGTAATAGGTAGGTATGTATAACAGTGATTTCAATGACCAGACCAGGGATTGTAACCGGTTATTTTTTGTATGGGAACTGTAACCGGTTTTTTTCGTTCTTTGTTAATTATTTCATTTTCTAATTGGGCAATCTAATAATACGCACTCGTTACCTCAAAACACAATGAGTCCTACATATGAAGTATAAAATAGTTCGAGATGTGGTTATTTCGAGGTTTTTGAAAAAAAACCGGTTACAATCCCTGGACCAGACAATGCACATAAACAAATGTGTTTTTTATAGTAATGAATGAGACTTTGAACGTCATTTACTCAAAAAGGTTAAACACGAATTAATGACATTTAGCGTAAATAATAAATAATCACAAAAATTTGGTGCAATAACAATACTGGAATAATTTTATTATTTGGTTTGTATAAAGTTATAAGTTTTAGTATTACGTTTCCTGAAATATCCAACATGTAAAATTTTCAACATTGGTAACATTTAATTCATTCAAAAAGCAGTAACTTAAAAGTAAATTTTACACACACGTTTTACTGCAAGCCTTTTCTCTTCTAAATTTCAATAATGACTGACATTTCAACGGAAATTGAACCTTACGCCAATACATGAAGGTCACTATCGGTCTGAACGCCTCTAGTCACAATACGAAGTAGATAATGATTCATCTGCGGTCTAATCTCAAGGGTATCTAGTGAAATGAACCTGCTATTTTCGCAGCACTATTTTACTTGGACTTTGGAGATCTTCTATAACTCTCTATCCAGATACAAGTACATTTTTGGCATTACTAATCGAAATAAGGCGGAACCATAGCGCAAATAAGTTAAAAATTGATTGGTATTTAGGAGCATAGGCACAGGTTGTAAATTTTCTCTGCACGTATGATCACTCAATCAATATAATAATAAGATTAATAAGCTTACACATTCTAACACAGGTACAACATAAATTAATAGTTAAAAATTATGTATACTTCATTGATGTGATGAATATAATTGAATGTGATGCCTTATATTGATAATTTACAAACTAGACTTAAATTTCATGAGTATTTAACAATTACTTTAAGACTTACCATAGAATTTGCTATTCAGTAAGAATATGAGAAGATTAACATTTATCTTAGCTTTACCAAACATGTCCATGACAGCGCAACCCTCGTACTGTTTTTGAAGTAAATCTTGTATGTCTATTTCAATGGAATCCATCTCAACACCCATGAACTTTCCTTTCACAGTGAAAACTCCGTTGTGGTCCGTGGGCGTTATTTCAAATTGCACGTTTTTGAACTGAGACGACGTCAAACCGTCGATCTCGAGCAAAACTCCGCGTTCCATTAACTTAGCACCAGAATACTTGAGGGTTAGCTTAGATTTTAACTTTTGGATGTCTTTACCTGATCTTCTCAGACAAGCGTGTACACTCCTGAAAAAAATGCAGAGTAGTAAATTATAAAATGTTCACTCCCTGTTCCATAACACAGTATATTCGAATTTTATTCCCTATGAAATATGAATCCGTAAACCTTGAGCGAGCTGAAAGTTACAAAACGGCTCTCCACTATATGCCATGAGCGGGCCCGCAGCTTCTTCGGACATATCATGCGGTCAACAAAGCATGATCTGGAGAAGCAAATAATTGAAATAATTCTCGGCCAAATGGATGGTAGGCGAGCCCAGAGACTTGGGTGGTAGGCAGGGATTGTAACCCGGTTAATTTTGCCGTAGCGGTTAGAGCCAGATTTTGAGAGCCTAACCCATAATAAAGGTTACGCTCGCAAGAACACCGCTCTCCCCGGAGCGTATGTCGGAGCGCAAACAGGGAACGAAGTACCATTTACCGGTTAGAGAGCGCTCTCTCCGTGTACGGGTGAACGACCGCTCGCTGGCTCGCTAGAGTCGCAAGCTTATACAGGATTAGTTGGCTATATATATAGACGCTTGAGTATTATTACTATTTATTTATACTTTATTGCCCAATATAAAAAAGTAAATGGCGGACTTAATGCCATAAGGCATTCTCTACCATTCAACCATTGGGCTAATATAAACATTTGGTGCAGGCATTTAAATTATTAGTATTAGATTCGATTTTACTAAGTAAGTACCCAAATTTACCTAAGTATTTATACTGTTCATATATTGACATTGTACTGTAGTAAGTAATAGTGGCGGAGCGCCCGTCCAAGCCGATTCCCACCGGCCTTCATAAAATGTATTTTTAGGCAAGCCTATAGTTAAAAACTCTTAACTCATTCATAACTTATTTTGTTCCGGGTTGCCCATCGGAAATTTTCACGCGCCGCCACTGGTAGGTAAGGACTTACATAAAACATCAAGTATGATTCGCGAAACATTGTATAAGTACTTAAGCCCCTGCTAGACGGTCGCCAACACGCCACTCCGACCGAGCGACCTTGGTCGGCACCGACCGCTGTAGTATGAAATTTAGCTCCAAACAACTGTCTACACGGTTGGTGCGGAACAAGGTCGCCCGGTCGGAGGGGCGTGTTGGTGACCGTCTATCAGGGGCTTAAGAAATTTAGCTCCAAACAACTGTCTACACGGTCGGTGCGGACCAAGGTCGCCCGGTCGAAGGGGCGTGTTGGCGACCGTCTATCAGGGGGCTTAAGAAATTTAGCTCCAAACAACTGTCTACACGGTCGGTGCGGACCAAGGTCGCCCGGTCGGAGGGGCATGTTGGCGACCGTCTATCAGGGGCTTAAGAAATTTAGCTCCAAACAACTGTCTACACGGTCGGTGCGGACCAAGGTCGCCCGGTCGGAGGGGCATGTTGGCGACCGTCTATCAGGGGCTTAAGAAATTTAGCTCCAAACAACTGTCTACACGGTCGGTGCGGACCAAGGTCGCCCGGTCGGAGGGGCATGTTGGCGACCATCTATCAGGGGCTTAAGAAATTTAGCTCCAAACAACTGTCTACACGGTCGGTGCGGACCAAGGTCGCCCGGTCGAAGGGGCGTGTTGGCGACCGTCTATCAGGGGGCTTAAGAAATTTAGCTCCAAACAACTGTCTACACGGTCGGTGCGGACCAAGGTCGCCCGGTCGGAGGGGCATGTTGGCGACCGTCTATCAGGGGCTTAAGAAATTTAGCTCCAAACAACTGTCTACACGGTCGGTGCGGACCAAGGTCGCCCGGTCGGAGGGGCATGTTGGCGACCGTCTATCAGGGGCTTAAGAAATTTAGCTCCAAACAACTGTCTACACGGTCGGTGCGGACCAAGGTCGCCCGGTCGGAGGGGCATGTTGGCGACCATCTATCAGGGGCTTAAGAAATTTAGCTCCAAACAACTGTCTACACGGTCGGTGCGGACCAAGGTCGCCCGGTCGGAGGGGCATGTTGGCGACTATCTATCAGGGGCTTAAGAAATGTAGCTCCAAACAACTGTCTACACGGTCGGTGCGGACCAAGGTCGCCCGGTCGTAGGGGCGTGTTGGCGACCGTCTATCAGGGGCTTAAGAAATTTAGCTCCAAACAACTGTCTACACGGTCGGTGCGGACCAAGGTCACCCGGTCGGAGGGGCGTGTTGGCGACCGTCTAGCAGGGGCTTTACACCAATTTGTTCGACAAAATGGTAAAATGCCCTATCGCAAACCTAACGTGCATAGGTAGTAGGTAGGTAGGTACTTATCCAAAGAATTAGCGAGCCATTAGCTACCTGTGACGTAAGTAGGGACCAAAAAATTATAATGAGTTATATATTTTTTCACACCTCTCATTCAGAAAAGTAAGTTTTGGTCCCCGACGAGAGGGAGCAAAATGCTACTTTTCTGTTCAAGCTACTTTTTTAATTTATTCATTGGCTTGTAGCATTTACGCAATGTGCCAATAGAATCTTGATAAAATAATCGATTGTAATTTCATCGTAATCGACAAACGTATATATATATCATCATCATCATATCAGCCGAAAGACGTCCACTGCTGGACATAGGCCTCCCCCAAAGAGTGCCAAAATGACCGGTCCTGCGCCACCCGCATCCAGCGGACTCCCTACCCACGCCGCGCCTTCCGGTACGTGGTCGCCACTCGAGAACCTTTCCGCCCAACGGCCATCGATTCTACGTGCAATGTACGTATATATTCTTTTTGTTTTGTTCTTTTTTGGTTCTTTTTTTTTGTTTTTTTCTTGTTTTTGTTTTTTTTTTTTTTTTTTTTTTGTTTTTGTGGTTTTTTGTTTTTCTTTTAGTTTTGTTCGATTTTTTTTTGTTTTTTGTTTTTGTTTTTTCTTGTTGCTTGATTTTGTTTAAATTTTTTGCCTTTTTTTTGTATTTTTGTTTTTTTTTTTTTGTTTTTTGTATTTTAGTTTCGTTTGTTTTTTGTTTCGCTTTTTAGTTTCGTTTTTTTTTGTTATTTTTTGTTTTTGTTGTTTTTTGTTTTTGTTGTTTTTGTTTTGGTTTTTTGCTGTTTTTTTTACTTTTTTGTATTTTTGTTCGTTTTTGTTTTTCTGTTTTTTTTTGTATGCGTTGTATTTTTTATTTTATTTATTTTTTTATTTTTTTTTGTTTCGTTTTTTTTTGTTATTTTTTTGATTTTTTGTTGTTTTTTTTTTGTTTTTTTTTTCTTTTTTTTTTGGTTTTGTTCCTTTTGGTTTGTTTTTTTTAGTTTTTTTGTTTTTGTTATTTTTTCTTTTATTTTGTTCATTTTTTTGTTATTTTTTGTTGTTTTTTTTTTTGTATTTTTTGCAAATGTTTCCTCATAGTTGTTGTGAAAAGTTACGTGTTACTCAGGAGCAAAATTATTTTCGTCTTGGGCGTTAACACTTGAATCCCTCACTACGCTCAGGATTCAATACACCGCCCTCGCCGTAAATATACTATTTAGCTCACTTGTGTACAAATAACTATAATATAGTCACTTACTCTATTACTAATCAAAATCATATACCTACATAACGCACATTACATGTAGGTAATGTATGGAAAAATATTCAAATATCGAATACCGATGGTTGCGAACAGTCTCAACTAGGTTATACTTAGATACATACATTACATACAACATACAAAAGGGGCATTTCGTTTGTTTTTGTCTATAGGCACCTACCTAAACCTTTGAAGTCACTTTGTAAAAAAGTATAAGTTAGTTATAGTTCGTCCGGCGGCGTAAGAGCCAAAAGCCATAAAGATAAGCTAATTAGTCATCTATTGTTAAAAGAGCATAAGTGGTTTCTTACATATATGAAAGGCTAATGTAAACGTTTGCATTAGGGTTCAATATCAAATGGCATGACTAAAATTGCAAATGCAATAACAAACATCTGGAGGGTAGGGCTGCAACAAACGGGAAAAGTCCATCTAGTATTCCGTTGGAACTGATTTAGTGATAACGTGTTTATACTATTTAAGTTGTTTTGGTAAAAATGTTTCGTCCGTGGGTAGATAAAAAGAAAACCAGTACAAGTGCTTGAACTCATTTAAACAGTCAAAGTAAGCAAATAGTCAAAAATGTGTACAATGGACTTTTTAGAGAAATTGGACCTACAGCATTAAAAAAAACTGCTGAACTTACTCAGGTGCCATATGCAACAGTGAAAAAAATGATGTGTCTCGGTACAAGTGAAAGAGCCACCAATACCAACGTAGAAGCAAAAAAGTTTCCGAAAATTGACAACTTCACAGAAGATCTTATAAGTCGAATAATTTATGACAGCTATAGACAAAATATTGTTGTGACTATTGATAGCCTTCTGAAAAAAATCCAAGAGTGTGATGAAAGTTTTCCTTATTATATACGACATTGTGAGCAATTACTACCAAACTTGCCACCAAATAGTGATGAAAATTGCTAATAATGTATGGAGTCCGCATGTTTTAGTCATGTTGAGGGTATCGAGAACACATTTTTTATTCAAGATCAGCAACGCTTCGTTATTAACGTGACAGAGAGCTCAGATAGTGAATAATTACATTATTTTTAATAAAGTAATATATGAGTAAATAATTTATGTTGTATTATTTTTACTCCATTCCAATGTTAGGTACATTTTTGACAACCCTATGCAAAAGTGATGATGCCTTTTGTTACAGAAACATAAAGTGCATTATAAGCTGTAATAGAAGTGGTTTGGGTCGAATCTCACTTTGTCGTATTACGACTTCAGACCTTTTGAAATAAAAATGCCATTGTAACAAGTTTTATGGTTTTTAGCTCTTAAACCGTCGGACAGACTTTACCTGCCTACCTTTATTTTGGTTCAACAACCTTCAACTAGGCATTTTGATGTGTGCTAATTTCTATCATAATCATAAAATTGGTAGATGTAGTTCCTCTTTGTTCTGCCCATTTTGAGTACGTGTTTACGCTGTACACTGTACAATAGTAATTTGTGTCACAAGGGAGCAAAATAGTATATTTACTGCGAGGGCGGTGTATTGAATCCTGAGCGTGTTGAGGGATTCAAGTGTTAACGCCCAAGACGAAAATAATTTTGCTCCTGAGTGACACATGTAACTTTTCACACCGACTATGAGGAAATACTTTGCAAAAAAAACAAAAAAAAACAAAAACAAAACAAAAAAGCAAAAAAATAACAAACAAAACAAAAACAAAAGAAAAGCAAAACAAAAACAAAACAAAAAAAACAAAAACAGCAAAAAACTAACAAACAAAACAAAAACAAAAGAAAAGCAAAACAAAAAAGAACAAAAAAACAACAAACACGAAAATAATAACGAAACAAGGAACGAAAAAAAAACAAAAAAACGAACAACAAAAAAAAATTAACCAAAAAAATAGAACAAAAATAAAACAATAAAAACACCAAAAAACAAAAAAAAACAACAGTAGATACAAAAAAAACTAACAAAAAACAAACTAAACTAAATAACGAACAAAACAAAAAAAAACAAAAAAACATCAAAAAACAAAAAAAAAACGAAATAAAAAACAAAAAGAAAACAAAAACAGCAAAAACAGAACAATACAACAAAAACGAAAAAATACAAAAAAAAAACTAACAAAAAATCCATCGAAACAAAAAAACTTAAAATGAACCATAACAAACTAAAAAAACCAAAAAAAACGAAAAAAACAAAAAAAAACTTCCTAAAAAAAGCGAACAAAAACAACAAACGAAACAAAAAAAAAACAAAAAATGCAAAAAAAAATGTACAAAAAAACAAACTAAAAAACGAACAAACAAACGAAATAAAAAAACAAACAAAAAAAAACTAAAAATAAAACCATAACTAAAAAAAAAACAAAAAAAAAACGAACAAAAATAAAAAAAAAACAAAAAACACCAAAAAACAAAAATCCTAAAAACAGCGAACAAACGAAACAAAAAAAACAACAAAAATACAAAAAATAACAAAAAAACAAGAAAAACTAAACAAAAAAACAATCTAAACAAAAAAAAACAAACAAAACTAAAAAAAGAACAAAACAAAACAAGAAAAAACAAACAAAAAGAACAAAAAAAAACAAACAAAAAATTACTTATTAAGTCGATTATTTTATTAAGATTCTATTGGCACATCGCGTACGAGTAAATGCTACAAGCCAGTGAATAAATTAAAAAAGTAGCTTGAACAGAAAAGTAGCATTTTGCTTCGGGGACCAAAACTTACTTTTCTGAATGAGAGGTGTGAAAATTTTATTTCAATATTTTTATCGTCGAAAGTAGGAGCGGCGAGCAGAAAACTAGGGCGTCAGCATCGGCGGAACACGAACGAATTCATCGAATAAACAGAGTAGGTAGCTACACTGTAGGTACCTACGCAGCGCCCCGCAACGAAGCGGCGGTCATTGATCCCGTTTCGCAGCACGGAGTGAACGGTTAGAGAGCGCTCCGAAATAAGGCTCCCAAATCAAATAGCTCGAACGGAACCTAATCAATTAACCGGTTCTGTAACCGGTAAATTTGTAACCGGTTACAATCCCTGGTGGTAGGGCACTAACGAAATGGTCTGACAACGTCATGAAGGCGGCAGGCAGCAGTTTGCGGCCTATGACCGCATCCTTTGGAAACGGACCGTATATGGTCGCGATCATTAGTAGTGAGGGAACGAGGAAGAAAAAGAATGAATTCGTAATGTAATGGCACTGGAGACATATTTACCTTTTACCGGCATGCAAATTCGCGAGACACGACCTTATGTACTCGTCGTAAGATTTGCATTTCTCTTCGTAATATTTCGTCTTTTCATGCAAGCTCTGTTTAGTGCGCGAAAGAGTCGCTAATGCCCGTCGTTGGGCTTGTCTATACTTGCCCTTATTGCATAAATCAAGGGCTATAGATGTTACTAAGGCTTGGTATCCATCTTCGCGAGTTACGTAGCCCTCGTCTTCAAGCATTTGTAGATTCTTTCGTAGTTTAGCGATATGTTCTCGTAGGCTCATTGCTTCGTCGGGCCGTGCTTGTCCCGAATAGATGCGTCTTTGTACTTTTGCGGCATATTGTTCTTGCTGCTCCTGTGTTGTACCGATGCATATCGCTTCTAACAGATGTTCACCTTAAAATAAACCAAAGAATTAACAACTGTGACAATGTTATATACAAAAACTGCTTTCAAATAATTCTTTGACAGAACAGGCAGAACTTACCATTGAGAAACGGTATGACAGCGACGCATAATTCTTTGGTTTTGATGAACAGTTTGTTCAGATCAGTCATGTCATCTGCTGGGGCTTGAAATTTATTTACAAGCGCTAAACAGACTTCTAACCTCGCGTTTTCTTCTACGAAATCCCCAAAATGCTATAAAAAAATCACTTATTAGTTTAATGACGACACTGCCTCGGTCAAGTACCTACGTGGTGTTAGATCGCCTCGAGCAAAGGTTTTCAGGGATAGCAGAGAAGAGAAGATCCTACAGATTTATTATTTTGTAGGTATGTATTTGGGATTGTGAGCAAAGTATACAGGGTGTTTGGTCCATCGTTTGCCAAATTAAAACTGCAGGTAGTTTGGGTCATTTGCTATCATTTCTGGCATTAAAAAAAAATCTGCCCACGGAATATTTTTGAATAAATTTTGTAAAATTCTAAGGGCCTACGCGTTTCGACTTAAATTTAAAAGAAAAAGGAAGTGGTAGCGCCATTTATTTTATTTTATTTGTAATGTGTAATGTTGTACGTCTCTATCAAAGTCAAAATTATTTGCAAGTAACGTCTACTTATTTTTTTATTGACCCTCAAAAAAAATCTAGTTGCAAGATTTTCGTCGTGGCTAATTTGACCTGCAATTTAAAAAAAAACTAAAAAAGATCATGATCTTAAAACTCTTTAAAAAAGTTCAAGTTGGCAAGTTTGTGCAAGGGACGCACTAGGCTCGTAATCGGCATGCGATAAAACACATATTCTAAGTACGAGTAGTAGGTAAACAAGACTAGCAGATTGATGACAACCACCACAAACGTACGCGTAGCATCTGGTAGGGAAGTAAAAAAATAATCGATTATTAAAAAATCGATTAAAAATCAATCATCATTATCACAAAAATCGATTTAATAATCGATTCAGATTTTTAAAATAAATCGAATATTTCTTAATCGTTTGTTTGGCTATGAATTAAATCGATTAAAAATTAATCGATTTTGTTAAAAATCTCAATAGATTATAAAACCATTTTTTATGAAAATAACAATCATTTTTTTAATACTTATTTTACCACTTACAAAAAACGAAAATTAAATAATCGATTTTTTTTACATCCCTACTAAATGCTACGCGTGCGTTCGTAATGGTTGTCATCAATCTGCAAGTCTTGTTTACCTACTACTCGTACTTAATATAATATGTTTTTTTCAACACACCTGCTCGTAAAGTAGGTCTTATTACAGCGTATTTACACTGATAATGCAGAATATTACCCATGCCGTGCCTTTTACATTACATTATCGCACTAGTGCCTTTTCATTACATATCTTTTTAAATATTAGCAAAATAATGCAGAATATTACCCATGCCGTGACTTTTACATTACATTATCGCACTAGTGCCTTTTCATTACATATCTTTTAACATTTTCATATTTTTTTTTTCCTCGCAAATGTGTTGAAAAACGTCGTATGAAACACGTGAGCATTGGTCATTACACTTCTCGTCTCCATTAAGCCTTCGCCTTCGGCTCAGGCTTAAAAACCGACTCGAGTGTAATGACCAACTTAGCACACTTGTATCATAATGTACTATTATCGCATGCCGATTACTAACCTATTCTATAAAAAAATCACTTATTAGTTTAATGACGACACTGCCTCGGTCAAGTACCTACGTGGTGTTAGATCGCCTCGAGCAAAGGTTTTCAGGGATAGCAGAGAAGAGAAGATCCTACAGATTTATTATTTTGTAGGTATGTATTTGGGATTGTGAGCAAAGTATACAGGGTGTTTGGTCCATCGTTTGCCAAATTAAAACTGCAGGTAGTTTGGGTCATTTGCTATCATTTCTGGCATTAAAAAAAAATCTGCCCACGGAATATTTTTGAATAAATTTTGTAAAATTCTAAGGGCCTACGCGTTTCGACTTAAATTTAAAAGAAAAAGGAAGTGGTAGCGCCATTTATTTTATTTTATTTGTAATGTGTAATGTTGTACGTCTCTATCAAAGTCAAAATTATTTGCAAGTAACGTCTACTTATTTTTTTATTGACCCTCAAAAAAAATCTAGTTGCAAGATTTTCGTCGTGGCTAATTTGACCTGCAATTTAAAAAAAAACTAAAAAAGATCATGATCTTAAAACTCTTTAAAAAAGTTCAAGTTGGCAAGTTTGTGCAAGGGACGCACTAGGCTCGTAATCGGCATGCGATAAAACACATATTCTAAGTACGAGTAGTAGGTAAACAAGACTAGCAGATTGATGACAACCACCACAAACGTACGCGTAGCATCTGGTAGGGAAGTAAAAAAATAATCGATTATTAAAAAATCGATTAAAAATCAATCATCATTATCACAAAAATCGATTTAATAATCGATTCAGATTTTTAAAATAAATCGAATATTTCTTAATCGTTTGTTTGGCTATGAATTAAATCGATTAAAAATTAATCGATTTTGTTAAAAATCTCAATAGATTATAAAACCATTTTTTATGAAAATAACAATCATTTTTTTAATACTTATTTTACCACTTACAAAAAACGAAAATTAAATAATCGATTTTTTTTACATCCCTACTAAATGCTACGCGTGCGTTCGTAATGGTTGTCATCAATCTGCAAGTCTTGTTTACCTACTACTCGTACTTAATATAATATGTTTTTTTCAACACACCTGCTCGTAAAGTAGGTCTTATTACAGCGTATTTACACTGATAATGCAGAATATTACCCATGCCGTGCCTTTTACATTACATTATCGCACTAGTGCCTTTTCATTACATATCTTTTTAAATATTAGCAAAATAATGCAGAATATTACCCATGCCGTGACTTTTACATTACATTATCGCACTAGTGCCTTTTCATTACATATCTTTTAACATTTTCATATTTTTTTTTTCCTCGCAAATGTGTTGAAAAACGTCGTATGAAACACGTGAGCATTGGTCATTACACTTCTCGTCTCCATTAAGCCTTCGCCTTCGGCTCAGGCTTAAAAACCGACTCGAGTGTAATGACCAACTTAGCACACTTGTATCATAATGTACTATTATCGCATGCCGATTACTAACCTATTCTATAAAAAAATCACTTATTAGTTTAATGACGACACTGCCTCGGTCAAGTACCTACGTGGTGTTAGATCGCCTCGAGCAAAGGTTTTCAGGGATAGCAGAGAAGAGAAGATCCTACAGATTTATTATTTTGTAGGTATGTATTTGGGATTGTGAGCAAAGTATACAGGGTGTTTGGTCCATCGTTTGCCAAATTAAAACTGCAGGTAGTTTGGGTCATTTGCTATCATTTCTGGCATTAAAAAAAAATCTGCCCACGGAATATTTTTGAATAAATTTTGTAAAATTCTAAGGGCCTACGCGTTTCGACTTAAATTTAAAAGAAAAAGGAAGTGGTAGCGCCATTTATTTTATTTTATTTGTAATGTGTAATGTTGTACGTCTCTATCAAAGTCAAAATTATTTGCAAGTAACGTCTACTTATTTTTTTATTGACCCTCAAAAAAAATCTAGTTGCAAGATTTTCGTCGTGGCTAATTTGACCTGCAATTTAAAAAAAAACTAAAAAAGATCATGATCTTAAAACTCTTTAAAAAAGTTCAAGTTGGCAAGTTTGTGCAAGGGACGCACTAGGCTCGTAATCGGCATGCGATAAAACACATATTCTAAGTACGAGTAGTAGGTAAACAAGACTAGCAGATTGATGACAACCACCACAAACGTACGCGTAGCATCTGGTAGGGAAGTAAAAAAATAATCGATTATTAAAAAATCGATTAAAAATCAATCATCATTATCACAAAAATCGATTTAATAATCGATTCAGATTTTTAAAATAAATCGAATATTTCTTAATCGTTTGTTTGGCTATGAATTAAATCGATTAAAAATTAATCGATTTTGTTAAAAATCTCAATAGATTATAAAACCATTTTTTATGAAAATAACAATCATTTTTTTAATACTTATTTTACCACTTACAAAAAACGAAAATTAAATAATCGATTTTTTTTACATCCCTACTAAATGCTACGCGTGCGTTCGTAATGGTTGTCATCAATCTGCAAGTCTTGTTTACCTACTACTCGTACTTAATAGAATATGTTTTTTTCAACACACCTGCTCGTAAAGTAGGTCTTATTACAGCGTATTTACACTGATAATGCAGAATATTACCCATGCCGTGCCTTTTACATTACATTATCGCACTAGTGCCTTTTCATTACATATCTTTTTAAATATTAGCAAAATAATGCAGAATATTACCCATGCCGTGACTTTTACATTACATTATCGCACTAGTGCCTTTTCATTACATATCTTTTAACATTTTCATATTTTTTTTTTCCTCGCAAATGTGTTGAAAAACGTCGTATGAAACACGTGAGCATTGGTCATTACACTTCTCGTCTCCATTAAGCCTTCGCCTTCGGCTCAGGCTTAAAAACCGACTCGAGTGTAATGACCAACTTAGCACACTTGTATCATAATGTACTATTATCGCATGCCGATTACTAACCTATTCTAAGCACGAGTAATTAATAAAGTTCCTTAAAGGTAGTTTCCCAGAGCAATGGAAAGTAGCATCTGTTACACCTACTTATACATAAAGATGGTCCAAAAGATGTACCAGGGAACTACAGACCAATATCATTACTAAGTGTATTCTCAAAAATACTTGAAAAGCTCGTAAACAGAAGACTAGTTAATTTCTTAGAAAAATCTGGTTTGTTATCGGCAGGGGGCGTACTTTTCATGCCGATGACATCAATTTGACGTCACGCTGCTTCCCAAAGCAAAGCAAGGATGATCCCAAATAGTTTTATTGTGATTATTAATCATTAGTCGTCAATCATTTTAATCATATACAAATAACTTCAAGAGTAATCTATTCACACGTGGAATAATTAATAGGTAACGTAAACTAAACTATTTGTTTTGTTTTTATACATACCTTTTATTAAATGGTATTGTTACCACCAGGGTCCGTACTTATCATGCCGTTGACGCAAAAATGACGTCACGCTGCATAGAGTTTGATTGCAATTGTAGGTATGTATAAACACAAAACAAATAGTTTAATTTACGTTACATACATGATTAAAATGATTGACGACTAATGATTAATAATCACAATAAAACTATTTGGGATCATCCTATATGCAGCGTGACGTCAAAATGATGTCATCGGCATGAAAAGTACGCCCCCTGGTTATCGGAAAGGCAATTTGGGTTCAGAGCGCATAAATCCACCGAAGATGCCCTTTCACTTCTGGTTAATTTGATATCCTCCTACCTAGACAACAACATGAAATGCATAGGCATATTTCTGGACTTGGCCAAGGCCTTTGACACGGTCTCCAAACCAATCCTTCTCCGCAAACTTGAGAGAATGGGGATTCGAGGTGTGTCACTGGCCTGGTTCGATAGTTACCTTTCAGGAAGAAAACAACTTGTCAAGGTTGACTCCCTCAAGAGTGATACAAACAGTATTAACTTTGGAGTTCCGCAGGACAGCGTCCTTGGTCCAACTCTATTTATTATCTACATCAATGATATCCACAATTTTAACCTCTTGAATGCTGAAATAATTTGCTATGCCGACGATACAGTAATTCTTTTCAACGGCAGCTCCTGGGCGAGCGCGTATAATGCTGCTGAAAAGGGAATGAACACCACTGTCTCTTGGTTGCAAAGTAATCTTCTAACCCTAAACAGTAATAAAACGAAATTTATCTGCTTTCATAAAACTGCTTCCACTTTACCCGCGTTTGTTGTTTTGAACTGTATTTTAATTATGTGAGCAATAAAGTTTATTTTTATCTCTATCTTTTTTTATCTCTATCTTTTTTTATCTTATCTTTAAAGGTTTTTTTGTATTTATTGCACATCATTAGAAAGAGGATAGACTAGAGAACTTTTTTTAATAGTAGTTTATGCGACTGTACATAATAACATCACACGAGTGTTTTAATGCCTAATTAAGTATGTACAGTTACAGTCATGGCCAGATAATTAAGAACATGTTTTTTTTCCCCATACAGTTGCATACAAATATGACTTTTCAAATTTGATGATAATTTATAATGTGTTTGATTAATTTTGTTTCTGATTATACGGATGTAACCGTGTTTAAACAGTATTTAATATAGTGCAAAAGAGCTTCCGTAAATTTTAGACTTTAAAAAATACAGGCGATCAAATCAACACTTTTTATAAGTTCATACATTGTTCCTAATTACAGTATGAACTCGTAAAAACTGTCCATTTGACCATCCGTATTTTTTTAAGCACAACTTTAACAGAACTTTTATATAAACTAAATTAAATCTTATTTATACACAGATTATTTATTTACATATACTCAGAAATAAAATTGGCCAAACATATTTTAAATCATCATTAAATTTGAAAAAGTCATATTTGTATGCAACTGTATGGGGAAAAAAATCGGGTCACTATCAAATTGACCTTATCGTTAAACGACTATTTTAGCTAGATGACATAAAATTTAAATACACAGTCAGCATATAGTCCATTCAGCTGCGCGACATGAAAGTAGAATACTCAGTCAGCAAAAAGATAGTTTAGCTGGACGGCTAAGAATTAGAATGAATAAGTAGCCAAACGTCTGAAAATATAAATAGTCCATATGATTAGAATATCTAATGAGCCGAAAGTGAAATTAGTTAATTGACATAAACACAGAACGAGTTAATAGCAAAACGTCATGAAATGTAAATAGTCTATATAATTAAAATTACCAATTCGTCGAAAGTAAAATTATTTGATTGACATGAACACAGAACGAGTTAGTAGCAAAACGTCTGGAATTTTAATGTGTCATAATTTATAAATATGTATAAGTTATAATATTAATGGATATTCTGACATTTTTATTTGTTAGTAGGTAACGCATACCCCTAAAACATTGGTTTATCCCATCACACTTCAAAATAAAATTTGAAGTAATTCCTTTACTGCTAACTTGTGTTAACTTGTATTTGGATTTTTCCATACAAATTCAAATTGATTTAATAATCGATTACATACTAATTATTCCAAATTTTATAATATTGCAAATTTACTCGTAAGGGCACCCTAGTATAACATTTGAAATCCAGACGTTTTGCTAATGTGTCGCTTGGCGTTTATTCCATTTAGCAATAAAAACATTACACAATCCCGACTTTTAGCTTCTTGACTGTTTAGCGTTCATGTCTGTTTAGTAATTAAGACGTTCTAAGATACAAACGTGTTGCTACCGGACCATTTAGCATTTGTGTCTATTAAGAAATAAAGACATTCGAAGATAAAGATGTTTTGCTGGTAGATCATTTTAAATTGTTACGTTCTAAGATCCAGACGTTTTGCCAAAGAGGCATTTAGCATTCATGTCTATGTAGTTACAAAGACATAACACAATCCAGACATTTCAGCTATATTGTCCTTTAGCGATAAGGTAAATTTGATAGCAGTGGCGTGCACTCCATATAGGCAAAAAGGCGCTGCCTACCCTGTACTTTCAGTACAGTATAATACTAACGCAACACAATTAAATACTGCAACGAAAATAACAGTGTAATATTATTACATAAACAATTACAGTTATTATTTCGTGAACAAATTATTAACTTCTGATAGACTTGCCGCCTGAGGCGTACTTTGTCAAAAGTCGGAGTTGAACCTATACATTTCGAACACACGCATACATAACTCACACAGCTAGCCTTTGAAATCTTTAAGTAAAATGTTCGTCGATTCCGGCGGCCGGACTTGGGAAGACGCGGTCGCTTGCGCGTCATGTAGGCTAGATGATGTATCACGCCCACAATAAACAAGCAGTGGTATGCGATGCGATATCTTCTCTTTCTCTTTCTTACATTCCGAATAGTTCCGATATCGCCCGAGCGAGCGCCACGTTGTCAACATTAGGCGACAAAATTTAGAAACGGTATTTCCACAAGCGTTCTTTTCCAATTCAAATACATCGTAATTTTATCACTTTTTTGTGTTTTGTTATGACAACTTGCTTGCTAACGCGTAATTGACGCGCGCGAATTGTATTTAGATTTGTTTAAAAAAATCGGTTTTGAGTGTTTCGTGTTCGTGGTTTTTGCTGTGAACTAATGAGTGGTTTGGTTTTTAATTGGATGAGAGTTTATGTTAGTGAGATGAGAATTTGTGTGAGATATGAAACATGGAGGTCGACGCGGCGAGTGTTATTGTGAGTTGTAACGGCAATTTCGGCAAATTACCTGTTGCATCAAAGGTGAAAGTTGTTCGAAAAGGAAGGTGCAGGTGACAATTGCCAGAAATGCAACAAAAAACAGCTAATGTGGGCAAGTAACTTAGATTATTTTGTTTCCCGTGTGTGTTGTTCTCAAATTTAAAAACAGTCCGTTGTTTGTTTTGTATTTTGTTACGTGAGAAATTGAGAATAACATTTAATATTTGAAAAATGAGCAGCAGTATCAGCACTGCCGGCCGGTGTCGCGGCGAGATAGGTAGTTTATCCGTCTCTTTCTAATTAGAACGTCTAGAAAGAGACGAAAATTATATGTCACCGCGACCAAAGATAATTAAGACAAATCTTATAATTATCTTTGCCGCGACTCAGCTCGCGGGCCGTCCTGGGCGTCCCGTGATAGCCGTGCACCGTAAATACAGAGTGTATATACGCGATGAATGTTTCTTCCTTTCGGTAGCGATCGGCCTGACAAAAGCAAAGTTTAGGTAAGATAATAGCAAAAAAAAAACTGCCTACCCTGTCTAAAAACTCTGTGCACGCCACTGTTTGATAGTGACCCAAACAATCATGTTCTTAATTAACTGGCCATGACTCAAACACTACTTTATCTATTCACATATCATAAGCCTTCATTTTTTTTTATTCAGAGACAAAGTAGAGTCGGATCCAACTATCATATCGTTCGATATCTTACTTACGTGCGACATTTGTCTTGTATGCAAATTGACAATTCATTTCGAACTAAACGTCATCTCGACTGATATTAGAATAGAAGTCAAATAAAATTTCTATGTTTTTCAGAGATGTTCGAAATTTGAATGAAATAATATTATCGTAATCGATGTTATTATTTAGCAATAATAACATTTTCACAGATAAGAAATTTGTTCTAACAAAACAGTTTATTTTTATGGTGGTCATAATTTGCGGTTCTTGAACGCATCATGGAGGGTTTATGATATTTGGATAGATAAAGAATCTTTTTTTTCATGATATTTTTTAGGGTTCCGTACTCAAAGAGTAAAACGGGACCCTATTACTAAGACTTCGCTGTCCGTCCGTCCGTCCGTCCGCCTGTCTGTCACCACGCTGTATCTCAAGAACCGTGATAGCTAGAGAGTTGAAATTTTCACAGATTATGTATATCTGTTGCCGCTATAACAACAAATACTAAAAACAAAATAAAATATTTTTTTTTAAGGGGGGATCTCAAGAACCGTGATAGCTAGAGAGTTGAAATTTTCACAGATAATGTATATCTGTTGCCGCTATAACAACAAATACTAAAAACAAAATAAAATATATTTTTTAAGGGGGGCTCCCATACAACACACGTGATTTTTTTTGCCGTTTTTATAGACCCTTCGTGCGCGAGTCCAACTCGCACTTGGCCGGTTTTTAGTTTTTTTTTAAATTGCAGATCAAATTTACCCACGACGAAAATCTTGCATCTAGATTGTTTTTGAGGGTCAATAAAAAAATAAGTAACGTTACTTGCAAATAACTTTGACTTTGATAGAGACGTACAACATTACACATTACAAATAAAATAAAAAAATTGGCGCTACCACTTCCTTTTCTTTTAAATTTAAGTTGAAACGCGTACTCAGGCCCTTAGAATTTTACCAAATGGGTGGTCAGAAAATGTATTTGAATGCCAGAAATGATAGCAAATGACCCAAACTACCTGCCGTTTTAATTTGGCAAACGATGGACCAAACACCCTATATTGTAACAGTTTTGATCTTCTCGTTGAGCCGGTTACGGGGTCCGGGGACAATATATCCTGGTACTCGATCAATAGGGTGTGAGTGTCTACAATTTAAACGAACTAGTTTACCGAGTCCAGGTCTCGCGAGGCGAGTTGCGCCACCGAGGGCACGTCGCCCAGGTCGTCCAGCAGCTCGTTGAGCCGGTCGCGCGGGTCCGGGGACAATATATCCTGGTACTCGATCAATAGGGTGTGAGTGTCTACAATTTAAACGAACTAGTTTACCGAGTCCAGGTCTCGCGAGGCGAGTTGCGCCACCGAGGGCACGTCGCCCAGGTCGTCCAGCAGCTCGTTGAGCCGGTCGCGCGGGTCCGGGGACAATATATCCTGGTACTCGATCAATAGGGTGTGAGTGTCTACAATTTAAACGAACTAGTTTACCGAGTCCAGGTCTCGCGAGGCGAGTTGCGCCACCGAGGGCACGTCGCCCAGGTCGTCCAGCAGCTCGTTGAGCCGGTCGCGCGGGTCCGGGGACAATATATCCTGGTACTCGATCAATAGGGCGTGGGTGTCTACAATTTCCTATAAAATAAAAAAAAACATGTGAAGGTTAAGCCGTTCTTTTTCGAGTCAAAAACATCAAAAAATCTAGATTTCCAAGCATTATACACTCTCAGTTCTAGAGTCATTGTCGGCTCACCATTATCTCTGCAAAGGTAAGTAGTACAAATCGCGAGAAACTTGAAGAGAACTCAGTACAGGTACGATTTTATGTTTATAATAACGAAAGTGAAACGCAAAATATTCATTAAAACATTAACCAATGAAAGGAGCAATCAATCCCTCACCCCGAAATTAAAAATAAATATTAACCTGGACCGTAATATAAATATGTGGGTGGTGTAAGAGCGTGGCTTCAGTATATTCGTCTACTAAAAAGTACTCTTCGAGTGTGGGGCCCCGACAGCAGCGGCGGAACACTTCCTTCATCCGCTCATGGCACTGCACTATGAAAGGATTCAGGCACCGCAAATGGCTTGATTCTTCACCAAACTGAGGAAAATTTTATAATAACTACAATTTAGAAAATTTGACAAACCCCCGACATTTTCATTTCAAAGTTCAATATCTCAAAAACGGCTGAACCGATTTTGTTGAAACGTAGCTAAGAAAAATCTCGATCTCGTCAGCTTTCGGATAAAAAAAATCGCATTCAAATCAAATCGGTCCATTCGCTTAGGAGCTACGATGTCACAGACAGACACACACACAGACAGACACGCAAAACCCTCTTTTTCCGGGGGTTAAAAAAGAAACATATAGATATAATAATAAGAATATTTTAGCACTTTTATATCAAGGGCATCACCAGTAGGTCAAAAGGGTGAAGATCTGGCGAATAGTTTCGATTTTAAATATTACATATAAGGTATATCTAATGTTTACCTTTCAATACAAAATGCAATTTCAAATTAGATACTTACTCCTTTCTTTGCAGCTGAGAAGTGCAGAATCTTTGCAACGGATGCCAAGTTTTTACGCTGATCTGTAGTCAAACCATTGGGCAAATTGATAATATGGAATGCGTCAGGCGCCACAATGGCAGCATTGAGGAATTGGTAGTATACCAAATTTCCGATCACCTGAAAATTTTTGTAGTTATATTTAGTAAAAATAAACCGGCCAAGTGCGAGTCGGACTCGCGCATGAAGGGTTTCGTACCATTATCTGTATGGGAGTCCCCTTAAATATTTATTTTAATCCGGTTTTTAGTATTTGTTGTTATAGCGGCAACAGAAATACATCATCTGTGAAAATATCAACTGTATAACCATCACGGTTCATGCGATATAGCCTGGTGACAGACGGACGGACAGACAGGCAGACGGACAGCAGAGTCTTAGTAATAGGGTCCCGTTTTTGCCCTTTGGGTACGGAACCCTAAAAAGGAGACAGTCCGTACTTTATTTTCGTATTAAAAGAAAGTTAAATAAGGTACCTTCAGAATATCTTTTTCAGGGGTATGAGGAAATTTGGATGTCAAAGATCTATGTAGAACTCGAGCCATGTATGTGATGCAGAATGGGAGCAGATCAGTGGAGTTGGTTATTTTATCCAAGAACATTGTCACAATGGATTTAAGCTGGGTAAGAGCACTTTCGAGCCACTTTGTAACTTCAGGATACGTCAGAGCTTCTTCTTGAGTTACGGAGTAAGGCAGCTTCCTAAAAAAAAGAAGATTATAATTCTATGCCTGGCAACTTTCGAACAAGTTTTGTTGAAGACGTTACTTACGAGATTTCGCCTGTCTTCATTTCAGTTTCATTTCGCCATGCCTTGTAAATCTCCACTGGTCCAGTTTCTATATTCAAATCTTTATCCTTTAACATATTTTCTACGAGAGGACCAATTATAGTTTGAAGGCTATTCAAACCAGACAATTGCCTAGACAAGCCCACTGCCATTTTGAGCACTAATGGCGTTGAAGCTATTATATCAAAAGGTTTTACTACTTTACAACTTATTTCTTCTTCCAAAGTAAATCGGAACAATTTCAGCAGCAAGTATTCGTCTCTGGGATACGCCCCAAAATTATAAAGACTCAAAACAACATTTTGAACAAAGAAGTTGGTCTTATTTTGTGGTATACAAAACAAAAGCTTGGACAGATAGGTGGGGTTCGTTTGTAATTCATAAAATAAATGCTGATACCCGTCCAATAGTATTTTACATTCTTTTGTAAGAGATTTTAACCCTTTAACTGCAGAGGAAACCGTCATCAAAGTACCCTTGCCCTGATTCTGTAAGACAAGTTTAGTCATGGAATTGTGTTTGACCAAGTTGTTAAGTTTCAGCCCGTGAGCCGCGACTTCATGTAGCGCTATTCTGTTTTGAACCAGGAGACCTATTTTCAAATCCATGTCGTCAATTTGTTTCGACAATTCTTGATTTTTCCTTATAGACTGGACAACTTCAGCTTTTAAGTTCTGGAGTTCAATTTCGCGGTCGTAGTCTTCCGTCGAAAAGTCTAATAAGGGAATGAACCTCTTGACTATGTTCAATTGCGGGTTAGGAGAGTGGAACAGTGATGAAAACGCTTTTCGAGCTTTGCGACCTCTCCATAGAGCTTGAATTTTTATTATTTTGGGCTCCTGTAATAAGAAATGAATTTGTTTTAATACCTCTTAATGTTATATACCTACCTACCTAATAACACAAAATCAAGAATAGCGTTACCTACCTGGATTTTATACCAAGCCCAGGGATTTTGTTTTCGTTCTTTTCTCAATTTAGCTTCTATCGTCTTCATTTTGATCACTGTCCCATACTTTCTTCGTATCAATACACTTCTCCACCAAGCCTGAATTTTGACAGCAAACACTTCATTATCTTTAAAGAACTTCAGTCTCTGCTGTAAATTCTTTCTCAACAAGTATCCTCTACAATATGCCTGAAGTTTGATGATTGCTTTCTCTATGATGACTTGCTTGTATTTATTGATGTGATGTTTGTTTGTTTTGTCAATAAGAGTATTTACATCTTTCCGACTAAAATAGCGCGCGTACGGCACAAAATCTTTCGGAGTTGTCCAGCTGTAAGTGTAAGACTCTACATCTATGTAAACAGTATTTCCCGCATCTGTGTGGCACACTATCCAGGGGCAGCTATAGTGGCCCCGTTTTTTCAATGCTTTAGTAAAGGTTTGGAAATACACATTTTTACAGGCACTGTCTACCATTCCCACACTAGTAAAAATAGGGGATAACAGTGCTTCCCAGAACTCATCGACATTATTTTTTATGACTGCTGAGTTCAACTGAACTAACGTATCAGTCAAGTCTTTAACTTTAGAAGACTCCTCATTAACTTCAATGATGGTGTCAACAATGTCATCAAGCCACAGATTTTGAGAATCTTTAAAAAGAAACTTTTTCTTTAGCATTCGTAAATACAGATGGTTTTCCTCTTTATGGAGAGGAGCAGGTATCTTCAAGTATGCACTTTTTAGAAGAGGCATAAGTGCCACCACATTTTCTTCTGCTACTGCTTTGTTAATTCTTTCGATTACTGCTACCACTGCAAAACACATTGGGAGAAATTATATAATATACTAACTGCATTATAAATGCGAAAGTGTGTCTTGCTGTCTGTCCGATTTGGATGGTATAGAGATAATTTGAGTCCCAGGGAAGGGACATAGGATAGTTTGTATCTCGGGAATCATCCCCTAAGGGGGTAAAATAGGGGTTGAAAGTTTGTATAGAGCTACAATATACATGAATAAATTGTATATGTAACAAACTGACTGTGCACCTTGGCTCGCGAACAGTAGCTAGTAATAAATATATATATATGCTGACCCACATTATAATAGACAGAACATAATTATAAACGGTTACTTACATTCCTCATTGTCATCATCCTCAAAATTAACCATTTCAATGGTGTCCCTAATGTCTTCTAATGTAAGCAATGGACAAGCACATTGCTCCCTCACTTTAACTTGTAAAGCGTTCATGAGCGCCGACAGGTAGCGACGCCGGCAGTGTGGCCGCAGCCCTTCCAGGTGCACTTGCTTCAAAGTCAATGTCTTCCATAGAGCAGTCTCGTCACCTCTCTCCACTGCCTGCGACACAGCCGCTATTGCCGACAAATACGACACAGACGCAGCTATTTCACTCTCATTAAGGTTCTTCTCAAGTTCAAACTTCTCTAGTTTCATTTCTTCAAACATAAGTGGAATCGCATACTTATCTACCTTTATGTTCAATCCTAAATGAGGATTAGTCAATGCCTTCAATAAATCTTCACAGTTCCCTTCGTCTAAAGCACTATTCACACTCGCGATAGCAGTCTTATGATCTCCATGTTCCAGGGATTTACGATTACCTTCATTGATTACATTTTGAAATATCTTGTGCCAGTTTGTGATGCTTTCAACATCAACATCTTTGTTACACTCAACTATTTCTTGGACTATATCACAATAGAAGTCCAAGTTATCTGGGTTGTAATCCTTTACTTTCACCCAAGACTCATTGAAGATTTTATGCAGGCTGTTCATGTCATTATCATTTGAAGTAGAACACAATTTCTTCCACAGAAATTTGTAATTAATGGCAGTTATATGCCCTTGTATTTCTACAATGGTGAGCAGTTCATCATACTCATCTGGGACATAGCTATCATTAAGAGAGTGACTATGGGCTGCCTGTAATTTTTCACCCTTTGCAGCCTTCAATACTTTTTTGTATTCATCCATAAGACGATTTTGGACATACTTTAACTTGAGTTGTGGGTTCAATAGAGCAGAAGTAATAGGTTTCTGACTGTCCAAAAGTTTATTTAGTTCAATAACAGCTTTATGCATGCCTTGGTCATCATCAACATTATTTTTTGACAAAATTCCACTGATTTTTTGGAACATAGGTAATGGGTGCTCACATTTCAGTAGATCTTTGGAGACTGTGTCAAGCTCTTCATCTAAGAAATTACAATAAAATAAAATGATTATTTGGACCCTGTCGGGAATTATTACAAAGTAACATGAAACAGATATTTAATAAATATATAGAGGAAGTAGGACATTTTACCTGTAAATACAGCTTTTCCATATACATCTTGAATAAGAGGAGCCTTTCCTAGCTTAAATAAATGAGTGCTTAGTGCATGTATGCAGTATATCAACCTTGGAATATTCTTTTTGTCATAGATGTCAGTAGTTTCAGGTTGAAAAGTCTGATGAAGGAAAAATAATGAAAAACATTCATAATTCAAACCATGAACTTTGCTATATCAAAACATGTCTTAAACCTTGTGAATCCCATGGTTCCAGGAGAGCAGGTGGGTTTTAAGACTTACAACTGCCAAAGCTTGGTAAGTAGTATTTTTAATATGGACTAGTGCAGTCATACTCAACCACGACTTTTGTATGAGGGCCGCAAAGACATTTTAGCTACGGAGCCGCGGGACACAAGGTTTAGGTTGGTCACTTAGGATAGCAAGGTGGATGGCGGGCCACTCACAAAAGCTCGGCGGGCCGCAGGTTGAGTATAGCTGGACTAGTGGCTTCCTAAGGAACCACTGGGTATCAAAAGGCTAAGTTTCATAATCTTAACATATTATTTTAATTTAATTTGATTAATCACACACCTAGAAAATGTTGAGACTTTGTTCTTCAAACTCTTTGAGACCATGGGTGGGTGTTGCAATATTTCCAAAACATTCATGTGAATAAAATGAATTAATTTAATAAGTAACAAGCTGCCTGTGCAGCTTGGCTCACATATTGCAAAGAATGCAGGCAAACCCACAGGATAAAATATAGCCTATGTCAATCTATAAAGTCAATGATATACATCAGTGAAACAATTGTTGAAATTACTAAGTGGTTCTGGAGGTTTACCTCTACATAGGTGCATAAACTTATAAAACTATAATCTAACAAACTTTTCCTCTTCATAATCAATACAGATAAGGTTACATTTTATAAAGATAAAATATTATGTTTAGTACTTACAACAGGAAGTTCCGTTTTCCTTAAAACTTGCAGAAACATGTTAATGTTGTCTGTATGCTTAAACTGTAAACCCATGACCTGAAATTCATTATTAGACATTTAAATAATATACAGATAATATACATCTCTTTTAGGATTCTATAATAGCAATCAATGTACATATGTAGTTTCATGAAAGACAATAAGTTCCTCATTAGTAAATTTACTACATAATATGTTTATATTATAAAAAATACTCTTTGGGGGAGGCCTATGTCCAGCAGTGGACGTCTTTCGGCTGATATGATGATGATGATAAAAAATAAGTTTAAACTTTGCAGTTAATCCACACAATTTGTTAACGGAAAAAATATTATTTAAACAGCATTTAAACATGTGACAGTTTACATAAGGGCCATTCCATGTGATTTCAACAAATTTGAATTAAAAAGTATGCCGCATGACTTTTGATTTGAATAAAAAAAATTGAGGATATACTTTATGGTGACAGAAGTGCTGAACCAACACCCTTTTAATTTTTTAAAGTTTTTGTTTCCGAGTTTTACCCATTTGTAGTAAATAGTGGGGTCAAATTTCTGCTTGTATATAAAACCCTCTAACTTATTTTTTTGAAAAGATAAAGAGATAATTGTTGCTGTGTTTGATTAGGTAAGAAATGTGCATATCATACTGTACGAAAAAAGTTATCTGAATTAACTACAAAAAAAATGGTGTCCATTTGAAATGTTCAGGTAAATGGTAATTTTTTGCAATTTCAATTATTTTTTCAGAAATATAAAGAACTAGTTTTGTTCATTCCGTAAAATAAATATTATCGTTTTAGAATAATAACTTCGAAGAGAAAAATAGTAGTGAAAAGAGAATTTCGGAAAATGCTTATGTTTGAACCTCAAAAAACCCATATGGAAGAAAAATAAAAAAAAAAATTAATCAAAAAATATAGTCCATGTCTTTGTTAATTAGATTCAGTTTAAAAAGTTTTGTTATTTTTGCTTGTTTAAGAAATATATTTTTTTAGGTGCTACTATAATCCTTATCAAAGTTATTACGACCGCTTTAGCCTAGTTGGTAGTGACCCTGCCTACGAAGCAAGAGGTCCTGGGTTCGAATCCCGGTAAGGGCATTTATTTGTGTGATGGACACGAATATTTATTCCTGAGTCATGGATGTTTTCTATGTATTTAAGTATTTATTTCTCTATATAAGTATCTATATCGTCGTCTACTTTGTACCCATAGTACAAGCTTTGCTTAGTTTGGGACTAAGTTGATTTGTGTAAGATTGTCCACCTAATATTTATTATTTATTATGTATGTCTTTCCCGCTCACGGGACAATGATGTCCCGGACCTTTGGGAGGCGTGCGTGGGGCTAGGTACTTACCTACAAAGTACCAACTGAGCCAACATGTAGAGGCCCTTTTGACAATTTAATGAAATGCAAGGAGTACATCGAGCGGATGCTGTCCCTGCCCGTGTCATGGGACGCACACAGAGACAGCACCCGCTGGGGTGTATAGGGACTATTGCTGGTTGATGGAATCTAAAGAAAACGGGTTATTGGATGAAAATGATGGACTAGTGGCTGGGCTATTGGGTGAAACATCGGACGCCTGCCTAATAAACTGTCTCATTTTTTATCTCTGGCAGACGGTGACTCGCCAACTGCTAGATGGGCCCCTATTAATAGCGACATTAAAAAATGGCCTAAGGGCGACACCAGTCAGAGAGTCTGGGGGGGGTAGAGAGGTGGCACTGGACTTTAAACATATTATAGCCAACTCGCCACTTAGGTGTCCACATCTACCCTCGAGCAACAGCTCTTGCGACTCCACTCTGGACAGCCAGTTAAGGCAAGCCAGGCCCTTATTTATTATTATTATTTATATATAGGAGACCATACTTAGGAGATAATGAAGCGGTGCAAACTCTTTGTAGGAAGTGCTTGTGGTTTTTAACCCGTTTTCATGTATAGTTATTGTTCGTATATACCACTGGTTGATAAGAAGTTGAGTTTTTATTGAATTTTTATCTAAAAATTGCAAAATGACACCGAGTGCATAGTTTTAGGAGATTTCTCAGAAAATTTTACTTTTTTGGTACAAGACGAAGTGCAATCATTTCACTGGACAAACAATCAAGCCACGTTGCATCCATTCGTTATTTACTATAAAAAAGATAACGTTGTCCAATGTAGAACATTTAGTATGATCAGCGATTGTTTAACCCATAACACCATATCATTTATCGCTTTCCAAAAGATTTTCCTTGCATGTCTAAAACAAGAATATGACAAATTTGAAATTATACATTATTTTAGTGATGGTGGCACAATATAAGAACAAAAAGAATTTTGTAAACTTGTGTCATCATTATGATGACTTCGGGCTAAAAGCAGAGTGGAACTTTTTTGCCACCCCTCACGGCAAATCCCCCTGTGATGGTGCTCGCACGATTAAGTGGTTGGTAAGAAAAGCTAGTCTGCAATGCACCACAGGTAGTGATAACATTTTATCCCCTGAAGTTATGTACGAGTTTTGTGCAAACAAAATTCTTGGAATCAAGTTCTTTTTTGTCTCAAAGTCAGAAGTCTATGTAGCTGACTTGTACTTATCAGAGTGATTTAAAAATATGAGAACCATAAAATTACTCATCTCTTATCATAGTTTCGTTCCCATTTCTCAAAATGAATTAATAAGTGCGGTGTTATTCTACTTCAGAAAATTTCGAAGTAGCAAAGGTTTGCAAGTAATATTTTTTTCGTTTTATATATAAGTATTACTAAATATATATTGTAAATTTGAACCGTCTGTCTTTTATTTATTGATTTTTCATCAATTGCCATACATTTAAAAGTTATAGTCATAAATAATTTAATCTGCATACATAAAAACAATGAGAGAAAATTCACGAGATAAGCAGTTTAAAAAAAACATATATCCAAAAATAGGGAAAATAACAAAACTTTTTAAACTGAATCTAATTAACAAAGACACGGAGTATATTTTCTTAATTAATTCAAATTTTTAATTATTCTTCCAAATGGGTTTTTTGGGGGTCAAACATAAGCATTTTTCTAAATACTCAATTTTCACTACTACAAAAGCAGTAACAGAAAACTGTTAGAATTATTATTCTAAAACGATAATATTTATTTTACAGAATGAACAAAACTAGTACTTTACATTTCTGAAAAAAGTTATCGCTAATATGCATCAGGGCTTGCACAAAAAATAATTAAAATTGCAAAAAATTACCAGTTACCTGAACATTTCAAATGGACACCATCATTTTTTTTGTAGTTTATTTAGATAACTTTTTTTATACAGTATGATATCCACATTTCTTACTTATTCGAACACAGCAACAATTATTTCGTTGATTTCTAAAAAAAAAGTTACAGCATATTATATACAAGCAGGAATTTGACCCCACTATTTACTTCGAATGAGTAACACTCGGAAACATAAAAAAAATAAAAAATGGAGGTAGTTCAGCACTTCTGTCACCGTAAAGTATATGCTCAATTTTTTTTTTAATCAAATTAAGTCATGCGGCACACTCAATTTGTTGAAATCACATGGAATGGCCCATAAGTATATAATATAAAAGTGATAAAGGGTCATTTCGCCGGTGGCGACCACCTAATTTCATGTGCCGGTTAGCAACCACTTAGCTGACTTGGTGAACTGAAAGCATATTTACTCGTTTTTTTTGTAAATTCCTATTCCATAAATACAAACAATAAGGCATGCGGCTGACTGTTTCAATAGGCTCTGTAGAATTGATGTTATCTTCAATTGAAAAAACCATGTTCTTCAAGTGGTCGCTAACCGAAGGTGGTCGCGTAACCGGCGAAATGATCCTAGTCACATTTGTCACCTTAGACCGTCTCTGCTCAATGTCATAGATTTTTTTTAAGGGAAGGGATTCTGGTGCAATAAAATTCCCCAATTTTGCTAAATATACACCATTGCGCAAATTTTCCTCGAATTCCGTAGTTGGGGGTAATTTTTCTTTTAAACATGCTTCCATCCACGTCTTGGCCTCTTCCAAACGACAAAGATACTCGTATGCCACAGTTCTTTGTCTGATCACATCCATTTCTTGACCAGTTTTCCGCATGTCTGTATCACCTGTGATAGGCGTAATAAATCTCATGAATATTCAAATCACGATTTATAATGAAGATAAGTTAATAACATTGAAACAAAAACACTCACAGTCGTCGATTTTTCCAATTCGAATTTCCTCCATTTTATCGCTTAGTCCCGACCACATTGATGCAAATGAACCTTAGTCTACCTTAATTTTAAGTCTGATCAGTCATTACTGTTAAATATGTGATGTTTCATGCAATATTATTGTATTCAATGTTATTTCAGTCAGTAACGTACATCCAAATTCAACAGTTTGAACGTTCGTTTGAAAATCACGTTTGAATACATGTCAAAACATGAATGGTGTCACGTTAGTATCTCTTAGTAGTCTGTGAATGGTGTCCCACAGGTTAACAAAATTGCCCAGAAGGAATCATGTATTTTTATAAAGGCCATTACACACCTAACAATTTGTCACAAAAACTTTGTATAGGTGCCGTTCGAAAGTGCACGTGGAGGGCCTACCGCGAAACGAATGGTTGGCCCTCTGACTGATAACCTCTTTGCTGATAACTGCCAAATAATTGCATAATAATTGTCAATAAATTGTTAATCAATAATCATAAAAGTAATCTTGATCTCCTCTGATCGCATATTTTATAAATACAAATACTATGGATGAAGAAGCTGAAGAAGGCTTGGTCGTGAGGAAGGATACACAAGAACCTGTATATCTTTGTAGATGTTTACTAAGCGGCGACACCATTCCGGTAGTTATACCTCCCCGTAAACAAAGAATTCTTAATGCCGTCGACAACGCTGAAAATTACTTGCGAGATCGTCGAATCCCAGAACTGATGCGTTTTCTGCTAACAAAGATATTATCTGATGGTCCAAAAGATCCAATGGTTTACCTAACGGAATTGCTAGACCATTGCATGCTGTTTCGAGCTGGACACGGAACCGCCCCAGTTTTGTATGAGGATAGGTAAGGTTCAAATTAATGTTCCGCTATACGTACGAAATTGGCGGTCTGCATACAGTCCGCCGCGTGATTTTTGCCCGTGACGAAAGCAGTTTTGACCTTGCTTGGCCGTCCGTCCGCTGATTTCGCTCGTTTGGCGTCGCTTTTACAATTATTATCGTAAATCGTAGGCTAAGGTAACATATCTTTGATAAAAGCAGTGATGAGTTCATTCCTTTTGTATTGTTTTTATAGTAAATAAATGATCCAAAAAAAAAAAATTACAGGCACTTGGAAGCTGTTATTAAAAGTTTTGATCCCGGGCGCCGCGGCTGGTTAAGTGCAGGACAAGTCCGACGTTTGTATGCTACTCTTGGATTTACATTAGATGAATATGCTCATGACAAAATCTCAACTGATATGATATTTAAAGATATCAAAAGAACTCAAGAATCAGAACTACTGTACTTACTTTCTGCTGGGCTTCCAGTAGAAGAATCGTGTGACGTATCTGATACATCTGATTCGAAGAAAATAAGCGTTATTAAACCACCTCCAAAGAAGTAATTGGTAATTTATATTAAATTAAATAAATTTACCTACTGTTTATGTTGTGTATTTGGTAATATATAATATAATTCTGATTCAGATTTGCCTCCCTTATATACGGTACCGTCAAACATGCCTACTTTGCCACCAGGGGGAACTTTGCCAAAAAGGAAAATTTTAAAATTTGCTTCTTGGGCAAAGTTCCCCCTGGTGGCAAAGTAGGCATGTTTCACGGTAATGATGTAAATGTAGAAAAATATAATTTTATACAAAATCCATCAATAAGATCATGTCAAATGTCCACCTAGTACCAATTCCCATTTCAATCGGACACATTACGCTCGAAGTTGTAGAAGATTATATCCCATAAAAAACATTCCATGTAAAAAATAGGCCAAGTCTCGAAACTCTTTCACAGTATCTCTAAATATCAGTTTTTATGAATTATTAGGCTAAAAACTAATTACCTACGTTTGAAATTTGGAGCTTGTAGAAGAGCTGCTAGGAGTACCTTAGAATTAGCGTGATCATTATCAGTATATAAATGAGTATGTCAGTGACAAAACTAACGGGCTTTGACAGACAATATTTCTTAAACTAAAAGTTCAAATTGAATGTTATTGCTATTATATGTTAGCCATATAATGCCCTACATGTTCCTGAAAATTCAGGGTTCTAGCTTTAGCCAGTGTAGTATTCACTTATTTGCCGATTCTAAAGGCATATATTATATTATATATATCTGTATAGCTTGGCTAGCCAGCGCACCACCACTCCCGGCAACGGTCGGACCACGACTGCTGTCATCGTGACGTATGCGCACTAGATAAGCACAGATACACTACAGCCAGCACAAAATTACAGGATGTTGAAAATGGCCTGAATGGCTTCGAGAAAAAGATGGTACGGCCGTGCCTCTTTGTTTTGCTCGAGTTGGCTGCCGTGAGAAACGAAGGTCACTCTGTTCTAGATTTCCGTTGACCGTCCTTGGCGGCGCCTTCTGTAAATCATAACAACCTAATTTCCGAACGCGATCTGTGTGTCAATGTCAACTTTGACTATGTTGTGACGTGACAGTGACATGACATGTTAACCAGTATGGGTATATATTTCCTTCGTTTTATCAAAATAAATCGACAACTAACTAACTAACTAACATAACTGTGAATCTAATTACGATACGCCGACATATTTCAAGGAAAATATATTAAAATATCGTATTTATAACAATGATACTTATAGTTTCCCGTTTAAAATGTTTCTTCTAGGGTTTTTTATACACGTCGTGTTTTTATTTTCAATATTTGATATTTACTTTAAGTCTCCGATTGTGAAGAACGTGGTCCCTTATCAGCCTCAGCATGATTCGGTGGCGGATCGCCTTGTTCTCTTCGTGGTGGACGGCTTACGGGCAGAGTCCTTTGTTAACTATACAACAATGCCATATTTGAGGTAAGCTTCTTGAGCTTTTGTGTTAAATTATTACTTTTTATATTAAAATTTGTGTTAAATTATTTCTTTTAATGTCAATAGACGATTAATTTTGTGGCCCGTAGGATTCTTACTGCGATTGGTGATTCTGCTGATTAAAGGCATTAAATGGTATAATATGGTTCCAGGTCTATAGCTAATACCTATGGCAGATGGGGTATATCCAGTACCCAGGTCCCCACCGAGTCTCGTCCAGGGCATGTAGCAGTCATTGCCGGGTTCTATGAAGACCCTTCAGCCATTATGAAGGGATGGAAGGAAAATCCTGTCGATTTTGATTCAGTGTTTAATCGAACTGCATACACATGGTGTTGGGGCACATATGATATTGTAGATATCTTTACAAAAGGAACAGTAGACAACCATATTTTTGTCCATAACTTTGACCCCTATGACAACACTTTTAGCACTGATAAGAACACAACACTCCTGGACTCATGGGTGTTTGAAAATGTTAAAGAATTCTTTTACAAAGCAAAGAGTAGTAATGTGCTTGGAGAAAAGATGAGGAGTAAGAAAATAGTCTTCTTTCTGCATTTATTGGGGACAGATACCTCTGGACATACTCACAAACCAAAAACACAGTAAGTTTAATAGAATGTTGTATTATCATGATGGAACACAAAATGTTTTTGGCTGGGAGACTGTTTCTGGAATGGCAGTCTTTTGATTTGGTAATTAAACTTTCATCTCTTTCAGAAACTTTTTAACAACTGTGAGAAGTGTTGATCAAGGCATCAAGGAAGTAGAACAAATTATCAGAGAATTTTACAATGATGATGGAAAAACTATGTTCCTCATGACATCTGATCATGGCATGACTGATTGGGGTAAGTGCATGTTTCAAAATTGTACTTTTTGACTGTTTGGGTTTTTTTTAGCACTGATGAAAAAGTTAGAAAAAGGGAAATGTTTTCCAAGTTATTGGTATTTTTTGTTAGTCTTTGTCACGTTACGTGGACTGGTTGAAGATTTCATAAGTGATGATGATGATACAATGTTTTTTTACATCAACATATATTTGATAAGTCACCTTTATAAATAAAGAAAGCTGTGCATATTTAACCCTCCATTTCTCGGCCTTCACCCACCCACCCACAGCCATACCAGCCCTCAGCCATGAGAATATGACAAGGAAGGATCTCGGCCTTAATTAAAATGTGATAATAAAACAATGAATTAAAATTTGAATCAAAAAACTGAGTGGTTTGAAATATCCTTATTAAAAATTTGCTAGAGTTGAAATTTCCTTATACAACATTTCAGTGACACAATGAAATTACAACCTTATCTTGCTTATATACTGTTTAATTGACTCTAAACTCTAACATACATAATAGTTACATATGAGTCGCTTAATTTCAAACCTGGGTAAATCCATCTGTCAAATCATGCGATTTTGCTATTAAGAAAAGGTGATAAGGTAGATATTTGCTGATAGGGTCGAATGGATTTATCCGATTTTGAATTTAAGCGACACATATGCAGTCTACTACAAGTGCGAGTTGGACTCGCGCACCGAGGGCTCCTTACAAAATAACAAATGTATAGTTTTCAGATTTTTCCTGTATTTGTAGTATAAGAAAATATTACTTGCCAAATTTCATAGTTCTAGATCAATGGAAAGTACCCTATACATTTTGATTCCCCTGAGAGTGTCGAAATATACGCTTTTTGCGGTATAAATAGCCGTAGTTTTTGTCACAGCTTCAAGGGGGTCTACACTTGAGTATATGGATTTAATTTCATCTCGATAGCTTCACGCGTTCCCGAGATAAAGGGTCTTGACAGACAGAAAGACGGGCTACAAAGTGATCCTATGACTATGAGGGTTCCGGTTCTTTCCTTTTGATGTATGGAACCCAAAGCCTAAGAAGGAATATATATACAATAAAAAAAATTATATAGATAGATATATATATATATACATGAAGGGTTCCGTTAAATAAATTGCTTTTTACGATTTATGACGTATTAAAAAAAAACTACTTATGTCGCAGATAGACACAGCTTAGGTTAGACATTTGTATTATTTATTTTACTTTATTTTATTTTTAGCCTCTTTTCAGAAAGTTACAATAACATACTTAAAACTACAGTAACCGCAAAATATTACATTTCTGTGTGCCTACTGGCAAAGGCTTCTCCATTCCTCCCTGTCTGTGACCACTCTGGTCCACGTCTTGCCGGCCATTTCTATAATTTTGTCCTCCCATCTTTTGAATTGTCTGCCTCTATTCCGTTTGCATCCTCTTGGGTACCATGTTGTTAAAATTTTGCTCCATTTCTCCGGTCCTCGTATTGTATGTCCAGCCCACTTCCATTTAAGATTTTTCACTTTATACGCTACACCCTCGAGTTTTGTCTTGTCTCTCAGTTCCGAATTCTTTATCTTGTCTATTCTTCTCTTATTGAGTATGCTTCTTTCCATGGATCTCTGACTTACTTTTAATTTCAGACACTGTGCCTTGGTCAGTGCCCAAGTTTCGCAGCCATATGTGAATATTGGGAAAATGCATGTGTTGAATAACTTCCTCTTTATACTGGTACTAAACTGGGTGCTCTTCATAATCTCTTTCATTGACCAGCATTTCCGATTCTTCTGTCTATTTCTTTGGCGGTCGACTCATGTGGCGAGATTATTTGGCCTAAGTATAAATATTCTGGGACATATTCAATTATATTGTTATTTAGCCTAATTATATTTTTGTTGTTCACGTTGGACATAGCTTTTGTTTTTTGTACATTCATCGAGAGTCCTACCTCTCTGCTAGCTCTGTCCAGGTCTTCTAGCATTTCTTGTAAGTCTTCTGCGCTTGTCGCAAATATTACTATGTCATCCGCAAATCTCAGATGGGTAAGTTTAAGGTGGTTCGATTGCCATACAAAGCGTTATTTGACATTCGCAGGCTAACGGCGTGATATTTTAAGAAACTTATGTAACAAACTTTCATCAATTGGCTTCCCATTTGCGCCAAATTCCCCCTTTCCTAGAATAAACTTGTATAAACTAGATTAATTTGAGAAAAATTGTTTTCCCAAAATATCACGTGACAAACCAATTTCTCAAATTAATCTAGTTTATACAAGTTTATTCTAGGAAAGGGGGAATTTGGCGCAAATGGGAAGCCAATTTATGAAAGTTTGTTACATAAGTTTCTTAAAATATCACGTCGTTAGCCTACGAATGTCAAATAACGTTTTGTATGGCAATCGAACCACCTTAACACCGTTTATTCAGTTCATCCACTCCATCTTCTTGAAGACTTCTTCCTAGACCGCTGTGAATAGCTTAGGCGATAGGGGGTCGCCCTGTCTCACCCCTCGTTGTACTTTTATGTCTTCTCCTTCTCTTTCTAATTTTATCCTTGCTGTGGTATTTGTATAGATGTTTCTAATTAGCCTTATATATTTGTGTTCTACACATTGCCTTTTGAGTGCTTCCCAGATCTTTGTGTGGAATAACGAGTCAAATGCTTTGCAGTAGTCCACAAAGCAGCAGTAGAAGGTGATTTTGTATTCTTTACATTTTTCGAATATTTGTCTGACTGCATGTATGTGGTCCACTGCAGAGTATCTGCTTCTGAATCCCGCCTGTTCTACCGGTTGGTTCTCGTCCAATGTTTTTGTGATACGGTTTAGGATGATTTTTGAAAAAGTCTTGTATATGTTCGACATTAAACTTATTGGCCTGTAGTTGCCGATGTCGTTTTTGTCTCCTTTTTTATGCAGTAGTTTAATGGTAGATGCTATCCATTGCTTTGGTATCATTTCCTTTTTCAAAATCATGTTAAAGACTTGAGTCAGGGTCGGTACTATATGTTCTTTAGTCTCAATTAGAGTTTCGTTGGAAATATTATCGGGCCCCGAAGCTTTGTTTATTTTCTGTGTGCTGATTGATTTTTCCACTTCTCGTTGCAATATTGGGGGTACTTCGCTTGTGTCTGGTAGGTCGATATATTCACTTGCATCTGGATTGGAATAGAGATCTTTATAAAACTCGGTGGCGGTGCTGATGATATCGATTCTTTTAGTTCTATCTTTGCCGGTGCGGTCTTTTAGTTTAGGGATCCAATCTTCTTTCTCTTGCAATATTTTTATCGCTTTTTTAGTTCCTCCAGTAGTAGCTATCAGGTCATGTAGAGTTTTTCGTCTATGTTGTTGCCGGTCTTTTCTCATGTTTTTTCTTAATAGTTTACTTATATGGGTTATTTCTTTTCTTACTTCTGGGGTCTTAGGTGTTGATTGAATCATTTCTGCTCTATTTTGCATCAATTGTTTCGTTTCTTCCGATAATATGTCTTTACCCTTTTTATTTTTGTCACACGTTCTCTTACATTTATTAATAACTTCAGTAAGCTTATTGTATGTGTCTGGGATATTATGTTCAGATAAGCTTCCTTGTAAGTTGTTTAAGTTGGTCAGCTGTTATTTGTGACTTTAGGTCAGTGGTCTCTTTGTACTGACGTACCCATTTTCTTGTAGGTTTAGATGATATAGTTTGTAGTCGAGCTCGAACCATTCGGTTGTGTTAAAATTAAGGTTGGCTATTACGCTACAATCTTCAAATAATTTGCTTCGATTGGTCAAAATATAGTCTATCACATTTTTATAGCGACCGTCAGGTGACATCCAGGTCCAACAGCTATTTTCTTTCTTTTTATAAAGTGTATTTAAGATTACTAAATTCTGTTCGTGGGCTAAGTTGATTAATTTTTCACCATTCCTGGTCCTTTTTCCTTTGCAGTGTTGACCTAGGACACTTTCTTCTCCTTTTTTCCTTGTTCCTATTTGGGCATTGAAGTCTCCCATTAGGATAAGATTTTTCGAATCTAAATTGATGATTGTGTCCGTGAGTTTGTTATAAAATCTTCGATTACAATTTTAGGTGATTGTTCTGTCGGTGAGTATACTTGTACTATTGTCCATTCAGTGTTATTTGGTGGAAGTGTGATTTTAAGAACTGCTATTCGTTCGGATATACCCTGGAGTTCAATAATATTATTTTTAAGATTTTTGTGTACCAAGAAACCAACTCCGTATTGGCCTAGCGTTAGTCCCTTATAGTACAGAACAAAGTTGCCATAATCTTCTATTCGGTCGCCTGTACGTCTAACTTCGCTTATTCCTATTATGCTCCAATATATGTTTTCTAGCGCCATTGTAAGTTCTAGCAGACTGTCATCTGTTCTAAGCGTACGTGTGTTTAATGTTGCTATGTAGATTTGATTTGATCTATTTCTTAGAGTTTTTGGGGGGTTTTGGTCTAATTCCCCACGGGGACCAGCCGGATTGGGGAATGCTGTTTTAGTTTGATTGAATGCGGGGGTTGTACTATCATTAGTTTTTGTTTTTCGGTTACTGTATGTTACTAGTTTTCTGTCTGTGCTTCTATCCGTGGGTTGTTTTTGTTTGCCATACTGTGGTAAAATTTAGATAGTTTTAGATTGTATTATATAAGTTAATTAATAGAGATAAGTCAATCAGTAGGTATAAGATATTTCGATTTGTTGATTATTATTTGTGTTTTAACTTACTTTATTACTGTACTATTTTTACTAAATGTTTTATAACTCTGTATTAGTCGTAAGAATTTACTATTTAAATAAAGGGATGTCGTAGCTGGCTCATGGTAAAAACACACTCAGTACACACGGTATGGTAAAAGGTAATTGGCCGCCCATTATGGGGCCCTATCTGACTAGGTGACGGACGCGCCGGGGTATAAACCAACACATCTACACAAATTCTCCAGCTGCGCCATGTGAAATCTTCAAAAGTTGTTTCTTTAATCTTCATGACCCTGCTGACTGACTCCTATGGAAAAATCTACGAAATACAGTCTACACCTAACAACTTACTAGATCTCGTTCAAACCAATTTTCGTTGGAAGTTTGCATGGTAATGTACATCATATATTTTTTTTAGTTTTATCATTCTCTTATTTTAGAAGTTACAGGGGGGGGGGGGACACACATTTTACCACTTTGGAAGTGTCTCTCGCGCAAACTATTCAGTTTAGAAAAAATCATGTTAGAAATCTCAATATCATTTTTGTAGACCTATCCATAGACACGTATGAGTTTGATGAAAAAAAAATTGAGTTTCAGTTCTAAGTATGGGGAACCCCAAAATTTATTGTTTTTTTTTCTATTTTTGTGTGAAAGTCTAAATGCGGTTTACAGAATACATCTACTTACCAAGTTTCAACAGTATAGCTCTTATAGTTTCGGAAAAAAGTGTCTGTGACATACGGACGGACAGACAGACATGACGAATCTATAAGGGTTCTGTTTTTTGCCATTTGGCTACGGAACCCTAAAAAGGGAAAATAAAGTTGTACAAATATTTACAATATTAAATATAATACGTTTAAAATGGAGTTCAGGATAAAGGGCTGAGATAGATAGATAGATGCAGTCTGTGGTTTTTAAGATCTTTAGCATAGCTTTAGCTTTAGCATCTAAACTGATAAGTGGTGCATCATTTAATTTATAAAATTAAATGTTTGTATTAAAGGTTCTCATGGAGCAGGAGATGATCATGAAACACAAACGCCGTATGTGCTGTGGGGAGCCGGACTGCAACAAGCCAAAGAGGGGCCGGAAGATCCACACACAAAGGACATGTCATTTAATCATAGGTTTGACATCAAACAGGCTGACTTGACTCCACTCATGTCTACTATACTCTCTATTCCTGTACCAGTCAATTCCATAGTAAGTTAACACCTCCAACATTTCCATTTACAACCTATTACACAAATCAACCTAGTCATGGATAATTTATTTTCATCACACTTGCTCGTAAAGGGTGTATTATAGGCAGGTGTATAGAGCAGCTATAGCCGATTATCCTCCCGCGGGAATTATGGATTTTCATAACACCCTAGGGAATTATGAGCTTGTGTGTGATCTGATTGGTTAAAGCAAATCCAAGTGGCCGCACTACAAGAATTCTGCTCGTTGATTGGTTGAATAAAAATCGAGCAAGCCATGCGCTGCAAGAATACTGCTCTGTGATTGGTCGAAATATTGAAGCTGCGCGCTCCACTCGCACTGATCTGGAAGTGAAGTTGTCAATTTCGTCAAATTTTGATTTGGTGCGCTTGTATGAAACCTAGATTTTTCTGTCTTTTGTAGTTATTTATTTCCTCGCAAAAGTGATAGAAAACATTGTGTATAACATGGGCGCAAGAATATTGCACTTACGCCCCTCGTTAAACAATGAACTATTATGTTCATCACATGGTTATTTGCCTTTAACCTAATCCTAAATGTAAAGTCTGTACTAAAAAACTTTAGCAACATGTAAAATACGCTCAGGCGCGCTCCAGCCCGCCCGGTCGTCGGTGAGAATCGTACTTAAGGTGGTTCGATTGCCATACAAAACGTTATTTGACATTCGCAGGCCAACGGCGTGATATTTTAAGAAACTTATGTAACAAACATTCATAAATTGGCTTCCCATTTGCGCCAAATTCCCCCTTTCCTAGAATAAACTTGTATAAACTAGATTAATTTGAGAAATTGGTTTGTCACGTGATATTTTGGGAAAACTAGTTTTCTCAAATTAATCTAGTTTATACAAGTTTATTCTAGGAAAGGGGGAATTTGGCGCAAATGGGAAGCCAATTGATAAAAGTCTGATACATTAGTTTCTTTAAATATCACGCCGTTAGCCTGCGAATGTCAAATAACGCTTTGTATGGCAATCGAACCACCTTAAGACATACCATTTAAAACCATTTTCAACCATTTACAAAAATATATTTGGTATGAGACGAATCGAACATACTTTTGCTGCAAGATTTGTTACTTGCAAATTGGGAACGAATGTATTTGGTTTTAAATATAACTGCATATTACCTTACCTACTATTAATTATTCTGTGATAGACTGATAGTACAATATTTTTTTATACAACGGCGGTGGCAAACAAGCTTACGGCCTGCCTGATGTTAAGCTTGTACCGTAGCCTATGGACACTTGTGACTCCAGAAGAATCACAAGCGCGTTGCCGACCCTTTATTCACTTGATAATTGGTGGTAATCAGTAATCACGTAACGTTCCGAACGCGCGGCGGTACAATTTAACTGTCAATTTTCCATATAAAAAGTGACATTTAGACCCACCTGCCTAGCTAGCACACTAGGTTTTATGTCGGCGAAAATGTACTGAAACGTCACGTAAAACGCGACATAAAGCCTAGTGTGCTAGCCCCCCTGACGCGCGTACAATGCGTTACGTGATCGACCTAGAGGATTCGCTATGTTGGCAGATAGATACATGCAGGTCCCTCACTCCCAAACTCCCAACACAGCGCACCCTAGGGAGCTCTGGCGACCTTACTCACCTCCAGGAACACAACACCACATGCGTCATAGTATGCAATAATATAGCAACGCTACAACTTACGTATAGTCAATGTGTTACATGTACATTGTCAATGTGTTTTATTCCAGGGCAAACTGCCAGTGGATTTACTCAACATGACATTACCAAATCGAGCCAAAGCTGTCTATAGCCACAGCAGGCAGTTGGCCTCACAATACAATAGAAACAAGCTAGATGTTGAAGCAAATGCAATATCATTGCTCTACAAACCATTTGAGCCATTTAGCACTGAGAAGTATGAAGAAATAATAGCATTTACAGAGAAATTATTATTGACAGAAGAGTATGAGAAACTTATACACTTCAGTGAAGAAATTACACAGCTGAGTCTTGCTGGATTGACTTATTACCAGAATTATTATCAGCGCCCCTTGCTAGTGCTAGTGACCATGTCCTTTATGGGCTGGATAGCATATTTACTAAAAGTATTATTAGAACAAAAAGTAAATACTCAAGTGGAGCCCGTCAATTTGAAGAGATTTAGTATTTTGGGTTCGCATTTATATTCAAATGTGATATTTTTACTATTATGTTTTTTATCTTTTTATATTGTACATGGTGAGTATTACAGCAGTAATGTGCCCTGTTTTATTTTTGTGCAATGGGGAATGGATGAAAATTTTAGAAGCGCCTGATTTTTTTTTTTGGTGATAGGAATAATCTTCCTTAGCACCAGAAAAAAGTTGCGGACTTTTCAGATGCGTCAATTATTTTTGAAAAATATAAACTGTGTCCTCACTTACGTTTTGGGTTTAGGACGGTGAATGAGACATTTTCCTTGATTCCTCTCATATTACAAAAAATATCTTAAAAATCCGTGGTAAACTGACACTGGCAATGATATTGACAGCTGCAGCAGCTATATTTGTCATTATCAGGGTCAGATATTCAACATTTTTTTTTGTAATATGAGACGAATCAAGGAAAGTTTCTCATTCGCCGTCCTAAACCCAAAACGTAAGTGAGGAAACTTTTTTTTCTGGTGTTAAGGAAGGTTATTCCTAACACCAAAAAAAAATCAGGCACTTCTAAAATTTTCATCCATTCCCCATTGGGTATTTGACAACAGTGAAAAAAAATTGTTTTTGTCATTAGCAACAGGTAAAGATTGCGAAAATACTCGGAAAGTATCAAGCTTTCATTTATGTTTTAGCTATTTTAAGATTTTTAAATTCAACAAAACTAACAATAAGGACGTTGTTTGGTTGTGACGTCACAACACAGTAATACGTACGAAGTCCATACTAACGGAGCCTTTTTGAAGTTTCATAAAAAGAAGCTGATTTGACTTTTGTCAAATACCGTAATATGTAGGTACAGTCGCCATCACATAAATCGGTACACATTTTTTTTATACAATGACGGTGGCAAACAAGCTTACGGTCCGCCTGATGTTAAGCAGGTACCGTAGCCTATGGACACTTTTGACTCTAGAAGAATCACAAGCGCGTTGCCGACCCTTTATTCACTTGAGGATTCGCTGTGTTGGCAGACATGCAGGTCCCTCACTCCCAACACAGCGCATCCTAGGGAGTTCTGGCGACCTTACTCACCACCAGGAACACAACACTACAGGGTGTTCAAAAATATTGGAACATGCACCCTAATGTCTTGAAAATAGAGTTGTGTTCCGATGTTTGTGAGTTGCTTGTTTGCTCCGATGTATGTGATGGCGACTGTACCGTGAACTAATTAACTCTTCTTTTATTTTCAGCACAAAAATTACCCATTCAGTATTACATACACTTTTTAATGCCTATTATCTTATGGTGGAATGCCATACCGTCAATGGATGTGTGGTCAAAAGCATTTCGGTTATTTAGAAGAAGCCAAAAAATGAATGGTGTCTGGATTGAAGTCTTGTGCTATAGTTTAGGTTCAATGGCCATGGTGAGAAAGAAATACTTATTTAATTGATTAATAATTTTAATAGCAGGGTTGCTAATTATCAATTTAAGCTCTGTTTGTATTTTCTTATTTAACATTTTTCGGGCATCGTCATTTTCTCAACAATAAAACTACTAATGGGTTTTGACTAATGGCAAGCGCAGTGCAGAGGATGTAAATAGATGAGAATATACTACATATGTAATATTGTACGCTATTCTCATTGGCATATGGTGGAAATTAGAATGCACGCCGCGGTGCACTTAGATACACCTGTAGAAATTTTATTACCATTGAAAATAAATTCTTATCTCTATTTATTCCAATAGAGATAAGAATTTGTAGAAAATGCATTATTCATTGACAAATTCAAAATTCTCTTCACCTGCACTGGCCGCAGCCATGTTGTTTAATGAAGAGAATAAAATCTTGTAGTCTTTTTATGGGAAAATAAAACTGTCGTAAATAATTGAAGGAAATTAGATGAACATAATGTAATTTATATTGTTTTAGGGCTTGTCATTCACATATCGCTGGATGTTGAGCATTCCTATCATGGGCATGGGTTTGTGGCCATTTTTCTCCTCCACCCGGAGCTGTTTAACCACGCCGGTCCTCATACTATGGCCGGCTAGCTGTGCCATGCTTAGTTTCTTTTCATTTGTACCTGTAGTTGGGAAAGATGTTTTAATTGAATTAGTGTGAGTAAATATTGAAGTACTATCTATTAATATACCTACTTGGTATGTCTAGACAGCCTTTATCTGCACAATAGATTATATGTTCATGTTTTATGGCCCAAATGGCCCTTGACGTCTCGTATAACAAGACCATAAAGCCTATCATGCTAGCTGCTATGGAATTCCTTAATTGCTAATCTTCTAGTACTTTAGCACTTCAACGCAATTTGCTTCTTTCTCTTGTTTTATTTAGGTATGATGGGTTGTGGGCTTCGAGCAACACGGAAGGAAGTAGGCATTCGCACCATTTCCCCACTGTAAAAAGTACAAGCCCAAGTGGGCATGCTTCGTACACAAAAATTTATGAAGGTGTGCAAGTTTTTTCGGTGTATTGTGTAATTTTTTAGGGTTCCGTACTCAAAGAGTAAAACGGGACCCTATTACTAAGACTTCGCTGTCCGTCCTTATCTAGGTCGGAAAATGGTTTCTGTTGCTAGAAATTAAAATAGAAAAAAAATTGAGCGATGTGAACGTTTTCAATACAAAGTCTCTAGTCGCTTATTTTATTTCTATTTTATTTCCGACCTGGATATGGCGGATACCATTGCGTATAAAAAGTTTGATAATTATTCCAGTATGGGGGCATTCCACGAGCTGTCCCGTACAAACGCGTGTATATCTCTGTCTATAGAGTTATCTTTGCAATTTTAATTGGAATATTATAATTCTGACCATAATTTGACTCTATTGTCGCAGAAAAGGAACTCCAAACCCTACCAATTTTCTGAAAATTCGTGTTCGTAAGTACGGGACAACGGTGGACTTCTCCGTGGAATGTTCCTAATGCCGTTTTAAAATGAGAATCAAACTATATTTGTATGGAGAGTTGACTCACGCTGGCGACTCTTAACCAGTTAATGTGTCCAATCGATATGACAGGACCCACAACCAATCTTTATTTGTGTAAGTAATTGGCCTTATCCTCCTAAGGCCCACCATACGATACAAAATGACATTGAAATTTGAATCAACTATAGTCCCCCGCGGCCATGAAGTCAATCCTGAGACATGCCTCTAGGGTTGCATATGTAATTTTTTCCTATGGTTGACATTGTCATTATTTAGAAACTTCATAGTTGCACAATGTGTCAGGATTGACTTCGTAGCCGCGGGGGACTGTAACGTAAGAAAAAGAGTTGAATATCGTTTGCTTCAAAAAATACCAAAACAAAACAAATGCAACTATTCCAACCCAAAATGGTTAAAATTCTTTTAAGAGAATAAGTCCTTCCAGTAGGCCCATGGACCTTAGGAGGATATAGTGTGTTTGGCACTGATAGTAGTATCTCTTCAGTCATCACATTTGATGATGTATCATAGTTTCTAGATCTAGCTATTTCGCTTTCACGGGGCTTTAACATTAGGTATTTATAAAGTACTAGCTGTTGCCAGCGACTTCGTCCGCGTAGAACTTTTTATCGTCTTAGAAAATGATTTCTCTCAATACAAAATTTGAACCCTCTTTTAGGGGATAATTAAAAAAAAAGTTGATGTTCATTTTCTAGTTTGTGAACAAACAGTCTAAAACCAAAGTTAAAAATCTCATACTTTAAAAATGCCTTGAAATACTCAAACTTTGAACCAATTTTAACACTCTTAGGGGATGAATTTGGAAAAACTCTGAAATCAGTTTTGTAGTCTTTTAACGTACAGAATAAGACCGAAGTTGAAAATCTCTTACTCACACTTTAAAATTTTATTGCTCGCCATTTAAAATTTGAACCCCCTTTTAAACCCCCTTAGAGGTTGAATTTTTCTAATCGCTGAAAGAACTTTTTTCGTAAACTTTTAAGTCTCTAGCTCAAAAAAAGTGTTGCCCATACAAAGCTTTCTTAACCCCCTTAAGGGTGGAATTTTCTAAAACTCTGAAAGTACTTTATTATTAATTTTAATAAGTAACATTTTGAATAGTTTTAAGTCTAGTAAAAAAAAAAGTTTTTCCCACACAACACTGGCTACCCTTCTTAAGGATCTTAAGGATCCCCTTAGGGATGGAGTTTTCTAAAACGCTGAAAGTTCTTTTTTAGTATTCTAATAAGTAATCTTTTTGCAAAGTTTTAAGTCTAACTCAAAAAAAAGTGTTGCCCATGCAAAGCTTGCTCTCCTTTTTAACCATATTAGGGGTGGAATTTTCTAAAACGATTTGTGTTCTTTTTTTGTATTTTAGTAAGTAATCTTTCTACAAAGTTTCAAGTCTCTAACTCAAAAACATAAACTTTCCCTGATAAAAACTTTGCACCCCTTTTTATCCCCCTTAGGGATAGATTTTTTCAAAACGCTGAAAGTCTTTTTTTTTGTATTTTTATAAGTAATCTTTCTACAAAGTTTTAAGTGTCTAGCTCAGAAAAAGTGTTCCCCATACAAACCTTGCACCCTTTTTTAACCCCCTTAGGGAATGATTTTTGTAAAACGCCGAATGTAGTATTTTTCATGTTCTAATAAGTAATTTTTCGTCAAAATTTTAAGTCTCTATTAAAAAAAAATATGTTTTTCCCATACAAACTTTGCACCCTATTTTACCCCCTTAGGGGTGAAATTTTCCAAAACGCTGAAAGTACTTTCTTTGTATTTAAATAATCTTTCTACAAAGTTTTAGGACTCTAGCTAAAAAAATAGTTTCCCCACATACAAACTTTGCACCCCTATTTTAGCCCCCTATTTTTAGGGGTAGAATTTTCTAAAACGCTGATAGTACTTAATTTGTATTCTGATGACTAATCTTTCTACAAAGTTTTAAGTCTCTATTTAAAAAAAATATTGTTTCCCCCATACAAAATTTGCACCCCTATTTTACCCCCTTAGGGGTAGATTTTTTTAAAACATTGAATCTAGGTACTTTATTTGTATTCTAATGAATAATTTCTCTACAAAGTTTTAAGTCTCTATTTAAAAAAGAGTAGTTTTTCCCATACAAACTTTGCACTCTATTTTACCCCTTTAGGGGTAGAATTTTCTAAAACCCTGAAAGTTCTTTATTTGTATTCTAATGACTGATCTTTCTACAAAGTTTTAAGTCTCTATTTAAAAAAAAAATGTTTCCCCCATACAAACCTTGCACCCCTATTTTACCCCCGTAGAGGTGGAATTTTCCAAAACGCTGAAAGTGTTTCATTTGTATTCTAATAACTAATTTTTCTACAAAGTTTAAGTCTATAGCTCAAAAAAAAAAGGTTCTCCCATACAAACTTTGCACCCCCATTTTACCCCCTTAGGGGTAGAATTTTCAAAAATCCCTTTTTATCCCTAGCCCACGTTATAAAAGCAACATACTGTGCAAAAATCAACTCTCTAAGATTAGTAGTTTCGGCTGTGCGTTGATGAGTGAGTGAGTGAGTGAATAAGTCAGTCAGGACATAGGCATTTATTATGTATAAATAGATAGAAGATAATGAAACTCCCATTCAAATATCTCAAGAAATTATGAAGCTACATCCGTTTTAATGTCGCTTGTTAGAGTGAGAAAACGATGAGGGACTGTGACGTCAATATACTCGAGCGTCATAGTAAAAAACAATCGTTTCATATGAAGGTGCGTTTTGCGGAAAAGGGACAGAACATACCCCCTCTTAAAACTTTGGACTCTTATAACTTAATCATTACCTATATAACCTCTTGCTTTGTTTTTTTCTCCATTTGACTATATTTATTTTAAATTCTTTTTCGAGAAAATACATTATGATTATTTACCATATTTTCGATTCCTGAGCTATAACCACGAACTTCGGAATTCGAAAATATTCGGGTATCTCTATCTCTATCGCACTAACCATACTCGAGTGACAGGGATGCAAATATATGAACATTGAGTATCGGTTTTCGTGGTAGCGCCGCAGGTACTTTGGCTGAATGCGCCGAGCGCGTGCCATTGTCATTCAAAAAAAACAAATTCGTGTTAATTATATTGTTCAAATTTGTTGATTTCATTTATTGAAATTACGACATAAAACACATATAAGTTCTCATATCAGAATCGAATATTTTTTTATGGTTTATATTTTAGCATTTGTCTCGTAAAGGTCTATCGTAGACGGGATTTAAATTATTAATAAGTGAAAGGCAAAGCAATTCCGCCATTTTGACGAAAATTTGACGGTTCTTATAGCTGACAGTTGGAGCAGCGTTTGATTTCAATAAAAATAAATGAAAAATTAAATGAAGTCGTATATTTCGGAAAATGAATTAACTGTCGCAGTCGAATAAAAACTATCCTAAGTTGCAGCTAGAATAATAATGTACCTATATAAAATGTTTCATATTTTTCCGTTCATGGGATGCTGAGAACATTCGAACCGCGCAAAGCTTAGTTTCAAACTGGCTGATTCTTTTTTTAATTTAGAGATTTATTATAAGTGGAGATTATACTGATTTTGTACACGGAAAGCAGTTTTGTGGTTTACCATAGAAATCATCTACAACATACTTAACCAACAAATTATAAACCCTATTACAAGGGCTGGTCCATATACTATCCCCCCCTATCATCATCCTGTTAATTCCTTGAATGGACAAAATGACTACCGTCATCCAATGGTCAGACCCCCCCCCCCATATTTTGAAATGACGTAATATATGGACAGCCCCCAAGGAGATTAGGTACTAAAGTTAATATGTCGTTGTACTTTTAATATTATAGTTAATTCGGATTTGCTACTCTAATATTCAGATTAACCAATGAGTGGATTGCTAAAAAATTATACATAATTAAGGACCTTATTCTAATCTATGCTTTATATTTTTTCCATTGTGTAACGAAAGTTACCCATATAAAATGTATGCCGTAATACAGTTTAAACTAGTACGGAAGGTGGCTTACTTAACTTAATGTAACCTTTACTTATACTATAATATAATACAACATATTGTTAGTTATCTAATTTGTATACCTAGTTTAAGTAAGCTGAATAAATATATGAATGAATATATGAATATGGGTAATTGCCGTTACACAATGGAAAAAAGTTAAAGCGTAGATTAGATTAAGGCTCTTAACTATGTACAATTTTTTTGCAATTCACCCCAATAACTAAAGCAATCTATTAGTATTTATTATGCATGTAACTTGCCACGTACAAACACCTACTTCTTATTCTTCTAATGAGTAAGTCATAAGTCAGTATTTCTATGCTATGATACTACTCACTATGTCACTAGTTATAATCTTGTTAATTTATGACTTAATATATGTAGTACGTTTTACGACTTAATATACGTTTGCCACTTTTTGCTGTTCGGAACTACCTCACAGCCCTGGGCTCCACGGAAGAGCAGCGCTGTGGCATTATTTAATGTAAAAAAAAGTAAAGTAAAAAGTCATTTATTTAAACAGAATGAGTTTTACATTAGTTACCAGAGGTCCCCACACTAGGCTACGCCTGTATCGTGGAGAACCAGTTAATTTTTAAACATCAGAAATAAGTTACCACAGATATTTATTACATTCGGAGGTGTAAGAAAAAATATTTTACATTGAAAAGTTTATACTTAGAGACTAACTATGTCAGAGCATATGCTGAGTGGTGTCCACTTGCGGCCACTATAGCAGCACCACCAGTCTTCTTGTACATATACAGATACACATGATCTTAGTTTAAGCTTTTAACTTAAACTTTTAACGGCCTCCGTAGCCCAGTGGGTAGTGACTCTGCCTACGAAGCTGGAGGTCCCGGGTACGAATCCCGGTCAGGGCATTTATTTGTGTATTTATCTGAGTTATGGATGTTATATATCTATATAAGTATCTATTATATATATCATCGCCTAGTACCCACAACACAAGCCTTAATGAGCTTACCGTGGGCCTAGGTTGATTTGTGTAAGATTGCCCCGTAATATATTTAAAAAATATTTATAATTATTAAGTTTCTTTTTATATAAGTACTGTGTTTTCTCCTAAATTGTGATGTGGTGTTATATTGGCTGGCAATAAACTCATTTCTTTCTTTCTTTCAATCTTTATTGATGTATCAACATTTTTAATTACATGTCGTAAATGTAAAATGCCAGCCAAGTTTATTACCATTATTTATTTTGTTTTCAGTATCATTGCTGGACTACTGTGGCTGCTTGTATTGACTCTTTACTTGTGGAGACTGCTACTACCACTATGCCACAGACGCGAAGAAAATCGGAGTGAAGTCGTGTTGACTATGATACAAATAGCTTTATTACTTTTCTCGTTGCATAACATATATGTACAGTCGAAGAGATTTGACCAGGGCACGCCAGTGTCGAACTTTTATCAACTGATCACGTGGGGGACGTCAGGTACCTAATTCTTTAGCTACCTAAGTAGTTTTATGGCTTTTCAAGTTTTGCAACACAGTAAAAATCATATAAATCACCGGACGCTTAGCAGACTAAATGTACACATAGGTACATTTTAAAATCGGTTTTCCTCTTCCTTTGTACGTACATTTTAATAATCACTAATCAGGTTATTCCCCTTTTCGTCTTTATTCTGATCGAGAGAAAGGTGTATCCAGGATGACGACCAAAATGGTGTCGAAATCAGTTTTTAGGGTTCCGTACCCAAAGTTTAAAACGGGACTCCGCTGTCCGTCTGTCACCAGGCTGTATCTCACGAACCGTGATAGTTAGACTGTTGAAATTTTCACAGATGGTGTATTTCTGTTGCCGCTACAACAACAAATACTGAAAAACAGAATACAATAAATATTTAAGGGGCTCCCATACAACAAACGTGATTTTTTTGCCGTTTTTATAGATAATGGTACGGAACCCTTCGTGCGCGAGTCCGACTCGCACTTGGCCTGTTTTTGAACAAACCAAAACAAAAACAACCAAGATTTTTATACCAGCTTTCCTGCTGGTAAGCAAATACCGCCTATAGACGCTTGCAAGCCCAGAAAGATCACAAACGCGTTGCCGTCCTGTCATTGATTTGAGGACTCGTTGTGTTCACAGCTAGATTCAAATGCAGGTCCTTCAGTCTCAACATAGCGCATCCAGCAAAGACTATCAGAGGCCCTAGCACACTAGGTTTTATCGCCACGTTAGACGGCGAAAATGTACTGAAACGTCACGTAAAACGTGACATAAAACCTAGTGTGCTAGAGCCTCAGGAACAGAACACCGCATTAATACGTATAGAGCATGTAGTTGTGTACTCGTAATTACGGTTGCGGTCTTCTGTTATGGTCGCGCTACACTTCGGGCTGCGTGTTCGCGTTTGTCGTTGCCTCTTTTTCATTTGGAGTAAGAAGGAAAAAGATGCAACACGAATATTTGGGCAAACACCGCCAAGTGTAATGCGACCATAAGGCGGAGGTACTTCCCAAGTTTGGCTGCTCCAAATATGAGCGAGATGACATTCCGCTGTGCCTTACCCCAAGGACCGGAACACCCCTTTTCAGGCTTAAGAGTCCGCAGTAAGCTCGATTCTCCATACAAACGTAGTTACGCTCTCATTTTAAAACGACTAGCTAGTTTGCTCTGAAACTTTGCACGTAGAATAAGTTAAGTACCATCAGGTCTGTAATTAGTTCATGTAGCTTCAGATACCATAGTAAAAAAAATGCAGCAAATTTAAGTTTTTAATACAAAACTTGTTTTTGCTGTATTTTGTTTGTTTTATAAACTGGAGCCATATAAACTAATTACAGACCTAGATATACCTCATGTCATTGTATATGCAAAGTTTCGTTACAATCCAACACGTTGTTTTAACACCGTGCCAATGACGACACATATGCGTCAGAGCGCTACGAGCGCTTTTCGCTACGTACGAGGTTTAACCTGCTACGGACTACGGCGTAGCGCTACGAGATTAGCGTGGCCGTGAATGTGTTAAAATGAGATCGAAACCCCGTTTGCATGGGAAGGTGAAATTCGGCCGAGCTTACTGCGGACTCTTAAGCCTATCGATTTGGTAACCTTACTGATGGGGTAACCCTATTGTTATGGTAAGCATATCGGATGTGGTAACCATAAGTTAATCCTATTGAGATAGGGTTTTGTTTAGGGTTACCTTATGGTTACCACATCCGATATGCTTACCATAACAATAGAGTTACCTTATCATAAGGTTACCATTATGGATGGGGTATAGGGTTTTAAGAACAACTTCTAAAATAACCCTATGTAACCCCCCCCCCCCCCCTTTGTTTACCTTAACCTGAGGTTTCCCCCATACCAGGAAAATAGGCAGTGAAATTTGAATCAAATCAAAATAAACACTAGAGTAGACTTTGTTCTGTTTCTTAAATCGAATGATGCAAAACAAATGCAACTCTGTTCTAATTTAAAATGATATAAATTCCATTGAAGGGAGGATGCCGTGAATTCGCGGGATCGGGAGACAACAGGTTTAATAAGGGAAGCCGGTTCCGGTACCTGCCTCAAAGTACAAATTAATTTCAAGAATGACTCGTTTTTCTTGCAGTTGTTACTTCGATGTTACCAATGGCCAGTTCCAAGAGGTTAATATGCCGGCTGATGACAATCAACACTTCTATATTGATCTTCTATCTCCTGCTGTCTGTGGCACATGAGGGTCTCTTCTTGGTCACGTTAAATTTCAACGTGATGTGTTGGGTTTTGATTGAATTTAGACTTCTTCACTTAGGACGAGTGAAGGTGAGAAATTGAACATGTCCCTTCCTAAATCCCAATGAGCAGATCATGGCGGATCCGTAAATTGTAAGTCGCAATTTCCGCGTCGACGTATCTTTCTCCCAGTCATCATCATCATATCAGCCGAAAGACGTCCACTACTGGACATAGGCCTCCCCCAAAGAGTGCCAAAATGACTGGTCCTGCGCCACCCGCATCCAGCGGACTCCCGCGACCTTTAACAGGTCATCAGTCCACCTTGTGGGGGGGCCTACCCACGCCGCGCCCCCAGAATGCGAGGGTTAAAAAGAGACAAAGATTTAATAGACGCCAATTATTGGAATGTACATTATAGAGATCTAGGGCCTATTGCATAACAACTTGTATTATAACTATTATAAGTTGTAAATTGTTATGCAATGGTCCCCTGGGCTGGCGTTCATTTTTTTCGAAGAGCAATAATGAAACGTATTGTTATCTAATTACTATTTCAAGTTCAACGCCATTCAACGTGGCGGCGCGGCTAGTGTCATGGGAACCTTTGCGCCAGGGACGACTCGAGGGGGACTTTTTGACTAGGCTTAGGTAGTCTTAAGTTTATTGTTGTTATTTTATTGTTGACTTGAATAAATTATTACTATTTCAATGTCAATACCGGTTTTGAATTTGCGCTGCACGCCCATCCGCTCTAGATTTGCTAATGTACCGTCACGATACAAGGTCTGTTGGCCAGAAAAAAAGCCGTGCGAGTGCCGTGCCATCCATTGAAGATAAATACTTATATTGTGTTTTATTGCAGATAATTGACTGCACATTTGACATATCTGTTGAAGAAGACAGGACGAAACGCAGTCTCACATCTATAGAAAGAAGTATAAGCAGTGATGATTTCAGAAGGGCGTTCTTTTTCGTATCCTTTATGAAGTGAAACATGACGTGCATCCTTCACGTGGGACACCTATAAGCACACTATAAACGGTGCAATTTGTCACAACAACCAACAGAAACGCAAAGTTATTTATTCTTCAATTTAGACATACAGGGTGTCCGGTAATTAATGTTCGACCTTCTAACCACGAATAGGGCACCTAAGGCTGGTCCAGAAAACCGACTTTCAGGTTTAGCAAAAGTCCCCTGGTTTTCGGGATATTCGCACTTTTCGAAGAGCGAAAAACACCTTGTTTTGGTACACCAAAACAAGGTGTTTAAAAGTGAACAATAGCAACATCTTTAAGTGGTGCAAGTCTTACCCGTCTGATCTGAGGTACCCTATTCGTGGTTAGAAGGTTGACCATTAATTACCGGACATCCTGTATAACATGCAGCTATGAATATCGATAAACTATCACCGGTTCGGAAAGAAAATGTCTGCCTCTAGAAGAACCGGCGTAAAAACACGGCGGTGTTATATATTTTTTCCAAACAGTATACAATATATAATTTTAGTGTCACAGTATTATAAAATTACATAGCAACAGTAGAAAGCCTATTTATTTTGCGATAGACTGCTCCTGCATGACGTTGTCACTGCCAAATATCCCTATCCACGATGTAATCGTTTCTTATAATAATATGCTTTTGAAATATAAGTGTCTGGCTTATATGACATATTTGGATTTGAAGTACACGTTGAACTTCAAATCCAAATATGTCATATAAACCAGAAAAATTTGGAATTTTATTGTAGAATTTTAAATACAATTTTCCAAAAACGACGTTTTTACTTTTGCTAGACAGTAAAAACTTGTTTTGAGTTCCCTGTGTTTCTGGTAAGTTCTTGTCAGTGTTCGTTGAGAAGTTGTATAAATTCTTCCCAACATACATTGTTATTTCAAAAACGTATAGTCTGTCAGTTGTTGTGACAAATTGCATCGTTTGTTGTGTGCTTATTGAGTTGGAAGTACCCGTAGGCATCGGCCTGAACCGGGCGGGCATCGCACACCGTCACGTGGGCCGCAGATAGTGTTACCAATGTCGTATAAAAAAAAGGATCTCTCGGTTGAGCGGTTCGCTGAGATCCCAGCTGCCGAAGTACTTACTTGTAAGATCGCCGTTTTGGTAATAGTATTTTTTCCTCACACTTGCTCGTAAATGGTGTTATTCCATGCCTGTATACAGAAGGACCCGCGGGAGTAACTAATGGTTTTTTACAATTCCCGAGGGAGCAATGAGCTTGTGTGTGATCCGATTGGTTTAAGCAAATCTAGTTGGCCGCGCGCAACAAGGCTCTGTTTGGTTGAAAAAAAAACTAGTTGGCCACGCGCTGTAAGAATACGGCTCTGTGATTGGCTGAAATATTGAAGCTGCGCGCTCCACTCGCACTGATTTGGAAGTGAAGTTGTCAATTTCGCCAATTCTTGATTGGTGCGCTTGTATGAAAAAGACAGAAAAATCTATGTTCCTCGCAAATGTGATGAAACACATTGTGTATAACACGGGCGTAAGGATATTTCAAACTCGAGTCATCAAAAGCCCTCCGCCTTCTGACTCTTGTTTGCAATATTCCACCTACGCCCCTCGTTAAACATTAATGTATGTACTATAATAGTGTGCTCCACACCGGAAGCATCCCTCGGCCGAGCACGCCTCGCCCGAGCGTGCGCGGTCAGTGTTGCCGTGCGTGCCTCGGCGAACAGAACGGCGAAACCTTCTTGATAGGACGCGAACTCTCTGAAGCTCTAGCGATTGCTAGGCTTAGGCTGTCAAGCTATTTCAAAATTCACCGTGTTGTCATAAGACATCAGTAGCCTAGGGGTACAGACGGCGGTATTTGGAGTCGATGAGCCGGGGTTCAAACCCTACGACAGACGCACTTTTTGTATGTTTTGTACATTTAAAGAAAAGTTTTAAGTATCGCAGAAGATCGAGTTGCCTGTCTATCTCAGTATGTATATGATGTAGTCTTTGGTGTGGACCCGACACAGATTAGTGTGTGAAGTTCACACTAATATGTGCCAAAAAATGGTTCTCTTGCCGACCCTGCCCGACAGTGGAAATAGTTCCTTAACAGTATTTGCAGCTTGCTTACGTCATTTTAGCATTTTTTGGAACAGGAAATATAGCGTCACTCAATTCATTTGAAGTGCGATGGGTGACGTGCTTTATAACATCCTTCCAACCCTTCATAATTACTGGACTGATTCTGCTCAAAACGCTGACGCCCTTCCTGAGTGTCGCTTGCAGTTTTAGAGGGGTACAGCATTTGTCAGAGGTATATATTGAAGAGTAGCTATCATGAATCTTTAACTCTTTGAACGCCATTTGTAATTCAAAAATCACTCGTAACATATAACACTTTAACAGACCATGACCGGGTGCAACCCGTGTCGAAACGTCAGAAATAAAGTTAAATAAATATCGCGTTAGACCCGGATAAAACATTATTTTAAACACTCGTAACATGTAAGGGAGTAGATACTTAGGTACTTGAAAGTATGAAGGTTACTTTGGCAGTATACAACAAAATGGTCGTATTTGGTACTGTGGCCTAGTGTGTGATGTGAACATGGCCTAGGTGTTCTTGGCGTTCAAAGAGTTAATATCATGCATGTGCAAATAGGTACAGTGAAAAATTATTTGATACGGTACAGGCCCCGTAGCATGGATGGCCTTGTCACGCGATAAGTGACAAGATAACAGCGTCGTCTCGTTCTATCGAACGGTGTCAGCCAGGGACGGATGCTCTATCTTGTCACTTATCGCGTGACAAGGCCATCCATGCTACGGGGCCAGATCAATCGAATTTGAACTTTGTATCAGACTTTGGAGATGGAGACACACTTTTATTGCCTTTTTCACTTTATTTGCACATGCCTATGCACACAAAATAATGATATATCTGATAATCTTGTTGTTTCAGGCACCCACCGGTTACTTACATATCATAGTACTGATATACTCTAATATAATGGGCATTCAGTTGCTGTACTATGTTAGAAATACTGGAAGTTGGTTGGAGATTGGTACCTCAATATCACAATTTGTTATAGTTCAAGTTATCACATTGTTTATAGTATTAATTAACCAAATGGCTAAAGTCATGACTGATTTTAATGTTTTCAATGTTGTTAATAAGTTATTTAACAGCAGAAAAAAATATGTTTAAATTTTAAATAAAAAAATATAAAATGATGTACTGATTTATTCACATGTACAATTCAAAGTCCATTCTATTTGAATTGTAGAACTGAGTGTCCTCTCCACGCTTCCTCACCCACACGCCTGTTTTGAAATATCCTTCAGATGCCCATTTGTGCATCTGCTCTGTGGAATGTGGCCCTGACAGATCGTCATCTTCTTGTTTCCATTTAAACTCCCAAGTTAGTGCTTTGGGAACATCTTCATCCTCATCATCTTCAGTTTTTGTCTCACTACCACCCTGGTCGGTGTCAAGATTTTTCTTTTCTTTCTGATCAAAGTCATCAGAATACATATCTAAGTCTGCATCATTCTTTTTACTTTCCTTTTTAGCTACAATAGCACTGATTTTCTCGTAAGTTTCTTGGTAAACATCCATATTACCCATTTTCGTAAGTATCTGGTTGGCAAGCTCTGTAACCCTGGTAACAGTTTTGCTGCCCTCATCAACAATACCAGCTTTCTTCCTTTTCCATCTTTCTGCACTTGATATCTTAGAAGCAGCACCTGAAAATCAATATATGAATGACACAATTTAATATACATTAGGTGCGTCCACACCAAACGCACGCTCACCCGAGCGGCTCGCCCGAGCCCTCCGCACGCTCACCCGAGCCGCTCGGGTGAGCGTGCGTTCAGTGTGGACGCACACGGCGAAAATAATTTTCACGTTATTTATTTGGAAACGATAAATAAATAAATATAAGTACATTGCCAGTAGCATGGCGCCGCGGCCCCTTTGATTTCGCCCAAAAAGCCGACAACGGGGTGAGCGCGCGGCCACACAAAACAACCGTCCACACCAGCTCGGCTCGGGTGAGCCGCTCGCCTGAGCGTGCGGACGCTCGGGCGAGCGGCTCATGCGCGCTGATAGCCGTCCACACTCAGCGCGCACGCTAGAGCGAGCCGCGCTCGGGTGAGCGTGCATTTGGTGTGGACGCACCTATTGAAGAAAACTGGTGGTGCTTTTTGGAAAAACAAGATCCTATTTCTTCATTGATTGCAAGCAGCTAGTCTAGTAAGCAGGTACACCTTAGTCTATAGACATTTGCAACTACAGAAGAATTACAAGAGCATTGCCAACCCTTTAGTGGTTAGAGGATTTGTTGTGTTGACTGCTAGAGACAAATGCAATGTCCCATCCTCGGGACCTCCAGTGACCACTCTCTAAATTGTAACTTGTAGCTTTAACAAATGGGTCCCAGGATGGAGAAAGTATGTATCGCCGGGTTAAAGGCAGACCCAACTATTTCGTTTTATTTAACTTTAGCAGATAGTTGGTTTTGCCTTTGACCTGGCGGTATTCAATTGTACATAAAACAGGTGGAATACAGCAGGTAAAAAAAACACCATAATGAATGTACAAAAGCGAACTTATCCCTTCAAGGGATCTCTTCCAGCTAACCTTTGATTAAACGAGTTAAGAGAAAGAAAATTAACAATGATAGACAAACTTAAGTAAATGACGACTAGTGTTAATAACTGTTATAATACTTATATGCTTACCCAGTCTCTGCAAAGATTTTGCAATTGTCTCTTTCGGTTTCATATGTCCCAGAATTTCCTTGTAATTTTCATACAAATCAAATTTCTCCTCAACCTCTTCATCTTCACTGCTGGATTCATCGCCGAGACCTTTATTTTCATCATCTTTGTGCAGCTTGTACTTGTCTTCGGGCCTGCCTTTGACCTTGACCCAGTCAATGTTGTCGAGCCAGCCATCCCTGACTTCTTTCTCTTTCTTCCAATGGTATTGGCCTTGGTTGTCAAAATGGCCTTCTTCTAATTCCTCTTTCATATTGAATGGTGTGATGGTAATCTGTAATTTATGTTAATAATCAACAGACCCGTCTTAACAATTCTACAATGTTATGAGGAATGGACCAGATCGATGGAGGGATCGATGCTCCCACACATTTGTGCTTGAACAAAAATAACCAACCACAATCATCAGTCATCACAATCCTCCTACTCCAGAAATAGCCGAGTCCATACTAAAATCAGGCCTCAGCTGGGCAACACCAAAATGAAACTAGAAAGTAAGTCTGTAACTGACACCTATGGATTCTGTACGAAATAAATGATTAAGTATTATTATATTCAAATCCTAGATCCGCCACTGTCAGTCACGATTGACACAACTAAGAAGAGAGAATCAGCAGCTCAAAAATGCCAAGATTCTAGTCTCTGTTAATTTTTTCAGTAGACTTATAAAAAAAAAAAAGGGTTCCGTACCATTATCTATAAAAACGGCAAAAAAAATCACGTTTGTTGTATGGGAGCACCCCTTCAAAAAAATTTTTAATTTGTTTTTAGTATTTGTTGTTATAGCGGCAACAGAAATACATAATCTGTGAAAATTTCAACTTAAAATTTAAGCTATCACGGTTCTTGAGATACAGCCTGGTGACAGACAGATGGACGGACAGCAAAGTCTTAATAATAGGGTCCCGTTTAATCTTTGAGTACGGAACCCTAAAAAGGACTAGTACAAGTTGGCATAACACTTAGGGTTCTTAGTTACTATGTAGTGACTGTATATTTCACCTGAATCATTTATTTTATTTTGAATTGACGAAATCTAATAATTATATCTACTCGCTGTCACTTACTTCACCTTCTATCCCGGCTACGCCTTCCTCCTCTCCCTCGATGTCGTCAGCATTAAGAACATTGTTCTTTTCTTCCTCAGCGCCACTGTCCTCTTCATCAGAGTCCAAAGAATGTTTCTTTCCTTCCTTCTTGGTTACTCGTTTTTCTTCGGGTTCATCGAAATCAAAGGCAGAAGAGGCCGATCTCTTTGCCATGTTTACAATAAATATGTTGCGGTTAGGATATGTTATTATTATGAATAGTTTTATTTAACACTGATCACTTAATCTCACATTCGTCCGCTAGCTTCGCTTCCTTCATTTCATTGACATGACAGTCATGACATTGGGTATTTGACATATGTAATGGTCGCACCACACTTGGGGGTTCGTGTTCGCGTTGCGTCGTTGCCTCTCTCTTCTTGCTGTAGGAAGAAAAAAGATGCAACACGAATATTTGGGCAACCACCGCCAAGTGTGGTGCGACCATAACATCTTTATTATTCTGTAAACGCCTACGAGCGCTGTAAGTCGAAAACCGAATCCAGAAACCGTAGATTCGAAGTTCGTATATCTCCGTCTCTATCGCACTTATGGTGTATGGTACTCGAGCGACAGAGACGGAGATATACGAAGTTCGAGATTCGAAGTTCGTGGTAGCGCCGCTGAACGTTTGCATCCAGCCGTATGGTGAGATTCCACTTGGCGGTATTTACCCAAACATTCGTGTTGCATCTTTTCTTTCCTAAGGCAAATGAAAGAGAGGCATCGACGCACGCAACGCGAACACGCAAGTCGCAACCCCAAGTGTAGCCCACAGCCCCCACAGGCCACAGCCCTCCATGCATGGACGGGCTAATGGTTGCACCTCACTTGGGGGTTCGTGTTCGCGTTGCGTCGTTGCCTCTCTTTCATTTGCTGTAGGAAAGAAAAAGATGCAACACGAATATTTGGGCAAACGCTGCCAAGGGTGGTGCGCGACCATTATAAGATCATAATAAGCCATACAGCCTTGTCTTCAGTTCTATTTTATGCATACTTCGACATGTTCAAGTCCAGTCCGTTCCAGTGTTAATTTTAATACGTCTATATATATTTTAATACGTATATATAATATTAGATGTTTTTATTCGAGAAATCATCAAAATTTTATTGACTTTTGGAAAACGTTCGGATATCATTTTTATTTACTCTGGTAGTGTGATTGTTGCACACTATCTATTCTAGTAGGTATGAATTAAAATCTTTAATATTAGATGTTTTTATTCGAGAAATCATCAAAATTCTGTTGACTTTTGGAAAACGTTCGGATATCATTTTTTTTTACTCTGGTAGTGTGATTGTTGCACGACATCAATCGTCCAGCACGGCTATCACAAGACGGCCGCGACATAATATCGAGCTCTCTCGCACTATCCGTCTCTCTCTTATTAGACCACTTAGAAAGAGACGGATAGTGCGAGAGAGCTCGAGAGTTTGTCGCGGCCGTCTTGTGATAGCTGTGCAGGAATCGAGCCTATTCCAACTAGATTTCTGATTTGTACGAGGAATATTTCCAGCTCGGGAATATTCCCATGCCGATTTACACTATGCCGAAGTGAGCAGGCCGGGCGTAATACCGCATTTTACGCCCGTCCTGCCCACTTCCCTGCTCACTTTTTTTTTTTTTTTTCCGTGTTGTGGCTTTTTGCTGCTTAACTGCTGCTCACTTTGGTATAGTGTAAACCAAGCATTAGAAATCGGAACGTCAAATTGACAGTTGGTTGACGACTTGACATGACTTGACTTGCTTGACGTTTCTGAGCTGAAGAACTGACTGAATGTGTGTGAATTTGGGAGAAACCGGTGAAATATTAAATTAGAATCTAGTTATTAGATTCTCGGTGTATTTTGACTTATACACGCGGCACTCAAAACCACGACACCGACAGAACGCTGTTAGGCTACGACCAGAACCACCACCGACAGCGCGTAACTGGCTAACCGGAGAGGAGATTAATGATTATTAAATTATATATAATTACATCAATTTATATCACTACAAATCGTGGTGCTACTAATGTACTTGTATGAAATTCTTTAAAATTGTAGCAGCTCTCAAATTCCAAGTTCAGGAGCACAGAAAACTTTATTTTATAAAGAAAATAATGGGATCAGTGAAAAAGGGCCGTGAGTTTGGAAGCGAATTCCACGGTAACGAGAAGTAAGTACTTGGTAGTTAGAAATTGTATTTATAAGTTGTTTTCGTTTCATCAATCATCATCATGTGAACTTATTTGTTCATCATTATTTTGTTGAATTATTTATTTATTTCATTGTGTCTTAATCAATTAATCTTCTTTACCCAGTGTCGCAAATATGTAATATTAATTAAATATTTATTTCAAATATTTTTTATTATTATTATCATCTTCTTTTTAGATTAAATATTTGTCTATTGTTATTGTAAAAATATGGGTTTCTTCCTGAAAAAAATATTTTTTCGTTTTTTTTAGGGTGGTATATTCTACAAGTCCAATTTGTGTCCAATTTTTGTAGTAGTTGCTCCTCTTTACAAAAAAAGTTGTTGCTCCTCATATATTTGATCGAATCCTCAAATTACTTTGATCAAATGCACATTGGACAAAGATCTTGGACAGGTCGAATACCACCTATCCATTACCCATCCACTTTTATGCATCTCTTATTTTATGATGCTACCTACTTGTATAAAGTCTTAACATTAACCTTACATAAATACTTACAGAATTGAAGGAGACAAGCTAATATATCCAGCCGCTACTAGAAATCAAGAGCCTATTCTACAAGTATTGAAAAGATTTGTCATATGTGATGTGGACAGCATTGAAGATGATAGTCCTTTATTCCTAGAGATAGCGTCTGGGTCTGGCCAGCATTTAGCACACTTCGCTCCGAATTTCCCTGGAGTGAAGTTCCAACCTTCTGAATATGACAAGAGTTTGCTTGGAAGCATTACATACTATGCAAATCACTGCCCAACTAAAAATATACTTCAACCAATATATATAAACATTTGTGACAGTTTTTCAACCCAAAACTTTGAAGAAAACAGCATTGACTATATATATTGTGCTAATATGATTCATATTAGTCCTTATGAATGTACTTTAGGATTATTTAAGAATGCTGGTGCTTACTTAAAGTCTGATGCTCTCATGATCACTTACGGACCCTACAGTAAGGATGGTGTAATAACACCAGACAGTAACATTCAGTTTGATGCAGGGTTGAAAGCTAGGAACCCTTCTTGGGGACTCCGCGACTTAACTGAACTGATTAAATTAGGTGAAGAGAATAACTTATCTCTTATAGACACAATAGAAATGCCTGCTAATAATAAGACTCTCATATGGAAGAAAAATTGATTAGGTACATTTTTATGTACAATTTCTTCAACTTAGTTTTTGTACTTTGGACTAATTTAAAGCAAAGTGCTGCATTTATAAATTGATCTTGAAATCAATGAAAATATGGTAGTCTTTACAATAACTGGCAACTTACTATAGATAAATATGTATGTAGATAAAAATATTTTTTGGGCAACAATACCCTCTATTATTTGCATTTATTTAAGCATGAAACACTGTCAGTTTCAGTGTTTTTAGGCTCTTACAAAATAGTCATATTTTGATGTATTCTAAAAACTTACAGTGTTATTTATTAAGCAATAAAGGAGTTTTGACTATTAAGTATTTTAGTTTAGTTATTTACACCTACTTTTCCTTTTCTTATGGTACAATACCATACTCAAAGGGTAGTATTCATTCTGCTTTAATCAAAGGAGATATGGCACAGGCGGAGAACTTGAAATAGACCTTACTCCCTTGGACACTGATATAAATACTGTTCTGGAGTCTAATCTAGACTTGGATGAGGAGTTTAAAGATAATTATGAACTGTGGTTGGATCAGGAAGTGTACAATGTTGCGTCAAGCTGCATACACTGGGCCAAAGTATAGAGCTAGATGCGGCAGCTATCAGTTACAATTACAACAAATTTAATGTTAAAAGTGCTATTTATCTCTTTTGAATACTCTCCGGGTCTGTTCGTTGACCTTACATTTTAAATATTAAACCATTTGCCGCCACTGAAAAAAAATCGGAGTGGCACCTCCACGCCACGCAAGTCTTAAGTCTATTGTTTTTGGACTTCTTATAATGTCCGTGGCGGTGGGTGGAAAAATTGGGAGTTCAAGTCAATGTCGGCGAATGGGTTAAATAAAAGAGAGTACAACCGGAAAGGTCATCCCTTAGGTAGAAAATGGGAAGTACGGACTGACCTTGGTTTTCCCGAACGCCGTGCTTCCTGCACTTTTCGCTCGTCTGGATGGGGCTATAGATAGCCATTAAGCTGACGTTATACGTGCGTTATACGTCCGAGCGCGGCGGACGGCACGAGCTGCACGAAGTTATAAGATAGAGCGAGATTGGAATAGAATTTGGCAGGAAGCCGTGCTGCCGGCACATATCTTATTTTTCTCTCTTATTTCGTACGTGTGGCGTACTGATAATGTATGCCATACGATTAAATAAATGACAAGTTTTCTAATGTCCGCCGCGCCAGTCTGTGAGAGGCCTTAAGCCGGGTCCGCTGCACGAATGTTTTCCATCTTTAGCCATTCGTTGGCCAGCGTCAAGCGTCATGGTGGGTACACACCAAATGCCCTAGCACACTAGGTTTTATGTCACGTTTACGTGACGTTTCAGTTTCAGTACATTTTCGCCGTAAAACGTGGCGATAAAACCTAGTGTGCTAGGGCCTCAAGCCAACGAACGGCTATGTATCTCACTCTAAAATAGCTGTCATATAAATGATTCGCGTTCGTTTGCTCAGTGTGTACCTACTTTCAGCGTCACCTTCAAGTTCCCGTGACTCTTTATCATCCTAATAAAGTTTGCTACTTTCTTTTGAAAATCTCAAAATGAAACTGACCCTTGTTTACATGGACAGAAAAATGTAAAATCTTCAAATAGAAAAATACTGGCATTAATTGTCAGGTTCAAAATTTTTAGGGTTCCGTACTCAAAGAGTAAAATGGGACCCTATTACTAAGATTTCGCGGTCCGTCCGTCCGGCCGTCTGTCTGTCACCAGGCTGTATCTCACTGATACCGTGATATTTCCAGTTGAAATTCTCACAGATGATGTATTTCTGTTGCCGCTATAACAACAAATACTAAAAACAGAATAAAATAAATATTTTATTGATAATAGTACAGAACCCTTCGTGCGCGAGTCCGACTCGCACTTGGCCGGTTTTTTTTTATTGTTTTGATTGTCTGTCAAGTCAATTGTCAAATCTATTTATCGCGGATTTTTGAGACCGTTCATAATCCTAGACATTATGACATATTTATTTTGTTACATCTAATAAGTTCCAGCACAGTACCATTCCACGCCATATCAACATTTATGTTTAAATTCATGACAATAATTTTGTTGTTTTGGTTTTTCCAGCTATGGTAATCAACTAATATTTTCGGTTTCGATAGATCTTTGTGTAAAAATTTATCATCTCGAGGTAGTATCTGCACGATCCATGTCCCTTGACTGACTGACTGACAGTGACAGCTGAAGCTATGTAATTGTAAACAACAATAGAGTTTATAATAATGATTTCACTTATGTGTATCAATCATCTGAGTTAAATCGAAATGTTCTAGAAATGCTTTTAATCGATCCACACCTAAACACCGATTTGTAGATATTATCGAAGGATCGTATCTATCAACGATGGATTCAGTTACCAAGAAGTTTATCACCGATCTGTTTTTGGACAGCGATAGTGTTACATCTATGAACCGGCTAGTGATCGCTGTTGCGAAAGTTGTAAATGAAAACGTTGAGAACATTGCAACTATTAATGATGTTATTAAAAAAGAATACGATCAAGTGTTACTCCCAAGCCAGAAAAAAAATCTGAACCGACTTCCGACTTTACATAGAGTGAAGAACTTTTATGAAGAAAGTGTGTTAAATTTTACTGATGATGACTATGTTGAACTGTTCAAAATGAGGAAAAGTACTGTAGACGTAAGATATTTTGAACAATTTCAATTCTAAATTGATTACATGCATGGGTCTCGTATATTGTATTTGTGTGCTTTAGGTATGCTTCAATTTTCGGTTCAGCTTTTATATACTTAGCTGGATATGCAATGTGTGTGCTATGTGTTGATATGCAATAACCATAACTCAACTAACTGTAGCTTCTGTATTGTTGAGCCAGCCTTTGCTTGTTGCTAAATGTGTGCCTTTAAAGTAGATTGGAAATTGCTTACTATCTCAAAAGATTTGTGATCCAGTTATTTGATAATAGTTCTTCTTCAATTTCAGGCACTAATCAACTTTTTAAAAGACTTCGCAAGGGCTGGAAGCATTGTGCCTTTAGATAAAAAGGTACATGTCTTTCTCTGGATGTTGATTAATTCATCATCTTGCAGTGAAGTCGGTCACTTATTCAACTTGCACAAATCAACAGTCAATGTCATATTCAATGAGATTGCTTCAATGCTAACAGAGCAGAGATATAATTTCATCAGCTGGCCGTCAATTGAGGACCAACACCTCACAAGCATTAAGGTGAATAACCGCTTTAAGTTTCCCAATTGTGTGGGTTTCATTGATGCATGCCGTTTAAAGGTGTCATCAATAAGATACAAAAAGTCTAAGCCCGATGTTGTACTCCTTCAAGCAGTCTGTGATGAATCTCTAATTTTTATTGATATTCATGTGGGTGAAATTGGAAGAACAAGGAAAGGAAGAGTATTTAGGGAAAGTCAACTAGCTCAGGAGTTGAAAAACTTTGTTGACTTTGAAAATCACATATTAGGTGACTCACAATATAAGTTAAGGAAACATTTGATAACACCATTTTCAAGTGAAGAATTATTGACAAGTGAAGAGATGAAGTTTAATGAGGTTCATTGGAAAGCTCGCTCATACGTTGGTCATGCCTTTGAGCTGCTGAAGGAGAGATTTAGAAAATTAAATCACATTGACATCAACAGACCTGAAACTGTTAAAACATTGATTTATTCTTCATGTGTGCTTCATAATTTTATTTTACTTCATGAGGGGTGCTCAGAAGTGAAAGAGGAAGCAATTGTGTGTGATGATGGTGTTGTGATTGATACAAATATTGTGACCACTGCAATTGAAAAACGCCAGTTTCTTTGCAATTATATAAATTATTTGGAAGTTCATAAATAGAATAGCAAATTTTTTTTATAAGTATGAGAAGTGCCAGTAACAGTGACATAATGGAAAAATCAATAAATCAAGACAGAATGCAAGACTAGAAGAAATGTGCAAGGTAATTGGTAAGAAAAGGAGACACCACTAGCGTAACTAGTAGGGCGCCTACTCCGCCCTGCCAGGCACTTTAGTTTTTGTAGATATAGTGGTAAGTATCTATTTACTTTCTCACTTCTCATGCTCGCAAACTTCGCCTTTGGGTCGGACACTTAATCGCATAAAAGTAAGATGTTATACATGGTCTGGAGTCAATATTTAGATTTATATGCATTGCATAATCATACTCAATCTTGTATTTCATGTAGTGATGTGCAAATTGCGGAAAATTTCCAAAAAGTTGGAAAAGTTCTCGGAATTCTCTGTAATTTAGTAATGCCATACGAATAAATAAGTTCTCGGAAATTTCTAGAAAGTTTAACAAGGAATTAAGGAAATTTACATACTGTACATATAAAAATGTAACTCTTATACACTATGTATAAGAGTAAGAGTTTTATGCTTCTCAGTACGTAAATTTCCATGTTGGAAATGGAAAGTTTCAATTCCCATACAAAAGTGAGGAAAATATCCGAAATTTTCCTATGTTAAATTGCAGAAACTTTTCGCAATATAGGAAACTTTCCGTCGGCACATCAGTAATTTCATGCATATCCTTCAACATTTTAGAGTAAAAAAATTGCATGCCATTTTCTTTCACGAGCAGAGAAGATAATATGGATGGGTCCCCAATAAAATAATCAACAATTTAGAATTTTCTCGAATAAGGATAAGGATTAAAAATATAGTCACATCACATGGAGGAAAAAGTAACACAGGATAATCAATAATCACAAAGTTATAACCAGGCCTCGGATTATTTTTCGCATGGTAAGATGAAAGAAAACTATGGAGTCGATATTAAAACTAAACTTTAACTCATATTCATACTCACTAATTTTCTTAGTCCCGTAATACTTTTGTCCCTTACGCAGGTTGACAGGTCAAAAATGTTAATCGAAAATTAATCTTACTTAATGTAATTAAAATGAATTTATTTAGTATGATTTGGGAAGTGTTAAGCCTTTTACTTGGTAAAGGGTTACATTTACCCAGTAACTATATCAAATTAGTTACTATTTTGTTTTGTTCAGACTATTTTGTTGCGGTAAACGTTATGCCAGGTACTAGCCGCTTTATCAAAAATCATGTGCGTGTCAATGTCATGTCAAGTTGCCATTATTTACTCGTTTTACAATTGTAATTTTGAAATGGACAATACACATGCCATACCTTGTCAAGATTTTGAGGCACTCATTCATGTATCTACAAGCTCTATGGATATTGGAAACTAGGAGCACATTACGAATGTAATGATTTTTTTAATTTACAATATTATTTATTTCTATTCAAATGAGTTATTTTATTTATAATTTAATTTCGTTCTTAATTAAATGAATAAGTATGACTGTGAATATAAATAACAAATTAATTTTAACATCGACTCCATAGTTTTCTTTCATCTTACCATGCGAAAAATAATCCGAGGCCTGTACCCTTATTGTGAGATACAATCGTAACCTAACGTTATGTAACCACTTACGAGATCGAATAAACACGCTTCGAATAGATTTCGATCTCTCTTCGGTATTCTTCGATTCGACCCGTCAAACTTGTAACTCACACTGCCGTTGGACTACGAAACCAACTGCAAAACGCACTTTGCGTTTAGTTTTCGATGCGTAATTTAACGTTCAATTCGTACTACCAATCGGTAGTGTGAGACATTTCGAATCGAAGAATACCGTCGCGACTGTAGTTTACTATTTCACTTGCAAAATGGCCCGTGATATCGTATTATTCCGTCAAGAGTTACCGTAGATCCGATCGAAATTTATCTCAAATTAAAGAACTTATAAAAATAAGGGTTTTGAATTGACAACATATATCCGCAAAATTCCCCCAAAAATTCCCGCAAAAGCCCCCGCGCCGCCATATTGTATCGACAGTCGACACTGTCGACGTCGCGATGCGCGTATTCTCTACTAATGTCATAACCGACAAACATTTAAATTAAAACGATAAATGCTAGTGATATAAGGTTGAATATTGGAAAATCGATTAAAGTCTACGAACGAACGTGAAGTCGATCGCGAATTAAGTAATGTATAAGTGACTCACGTTACAGTTTGGATTTTTAGTTCTATGAGTGACCACCAGGGGCGGTGTATAGACTTTTCATACTAAATCTTGACGATAGGCGGTAGCGTCGATAGTAGACGCGACTGACTTCAATCCCACGCTAAGGGTGCTGTTATAAGTGTCCAAAGTTTTAAAAGGGGGCATTCTTTGTCCCTTTTCCGAAAATGCTCCTTCACATGAAACGGTTGTCATTTACTATGACGCTTGAAACACGTGATGTAAAGCGTTTTCTCTCTCTATCTATCAAGAATATTAAAACGAATATTTTTTTGTAAATTCGTGATTTTTTGAAATATTTGAATAGGATTTTCATCATTAGGCATTTTTATGGCCTTCTTTTTTTGGAGTAATATCAAATTAGAGTCACAACCCTATTATTCTACCGGACTCTCGGTCCACTGGAGCGGGGGTCCCTTCCGTTCCCGTACGCGGCCCTTGGCCTGTCTTGCCACCCTATTGTTACGCTACTGGTTAGATTAATTTAAACATGTCACACTATTGAACTAGACTAGATTAACGAAAACTTTAGGATTACGGCTCAGCGGCGCTACCACGTACTTTGTATATTCTCTGTCGCTCGAGTACCATAAACCATAAGTACGATAGAGACTGAGATATACGAATTTCGAGATTCGAAGTTCGTGGTTATAGCTCAGCCACGTCTTCGTGCGGCGGCGGCAGCGGCACCGTTTATGGGAACGAGAGATCAGAGCGCAGCCTCTCGCTCACACCGTATGCCGCTGCATGCCGCCGCCGCTCGAAGTCGTGCTCTTACCCCCTGGCCACGACTTTGGTCTTAAGCGACCTGCGACCAGCGTTTTATCTGTTCATTGCGCGTGATCCCAACTAACCACAGTGCGTTGCGCATCTCGACCGCGCAATGAACAGATAAAACGCTGGTCGCAGGTCGCTTAAGACCAAAGTCGTGGCCAAGGCGTTAGGGTGTTAATGGTTGTGGTCTTTTCAAAGATGATATTTGGGATTATATGAGATGCAAGCTCTCTCCGGTCCGGTCTGATGGTGTTTTTTTAATAGTTATAATATTTTTCAATGCTTAATTAAGTTAATTCTTTGCAATATTCTTATTTAGGTACATTATACCTATTTAACGAGAATATATTATTTAATTTTTACATCCATTTCCAGGCCTATCAACTTTTTTGTAGCTTGTTGCGGGTAGCTTGCTGAGCCTCCCACACACACTGAGCACACTAGCGTTAAAATAACCTGTACCTACTTATATCATTCTTATATCGGTTCCATTCAAGTAGGTAGGTACTAAAGTGTTAAGACTGCCTGTAAAAAAGGTCTAATAGCATGCTGGTAAAGGTTTTAAAAAGCCTGTAGAGCAGTGTTATAATTATAATAGTAATAATAATTCTTTATTGGACAGGCAAGACACCCATAAAATACAGGAAAAATATGATTAAAAAACCTACGTGAGCGTTTTTCAAATAAAGTGTACACTAGTTAAGGTAAAATTAAGAAACATTAACTTTTTCCGTTTAGTCACGAAAATTAGCTCTATAAATGTATGGCTAATTTTCGTGACTAAACAGAAAAAGTTAATGTTTCTTAATTTTACCTCAACTAGTGTACACTTTAATTGAAAAACGCTCACGTACTAACACACTGAAATAAAACATCACACTAGGCCGTTCTCAGACCGGTGCAGTTTGCGTCAGTATGTGTTGAATACGTCACTGAAATCACGAGCCACCAACGATAAGATTTCATTTTTGGTAGCTAGTATTCTCGCCCTAAAGGCAGCAGACCTGGTTCTCAAGATGGCGAAGAAATCAGGAACTCTCGCATCGGCGAACATGCCCTTCGCACTGCAGAAACGTGGCAATTTCAGCAGAATACGAAAGGCATTATTATATTGCACCTTTAGCGCGTTGAACGAGTGCCTGGTATACCTATTCCAAAGCTGGCATAGGTACACCAGGCACTCGTTCAACGCGCTAAGCGCTATCTGATACCGATACTGTTGACCAACCCTCTACAAACACTGTAATACCGGTTAAAGTGTTAGCTGAGAGTGATATAACACTCTTGTTCTCTCGTGTTATAGTGTTAATTAACTCTCAGCTAATACTTTAACCGTTATTACTGTGTTTGTAGAGGGTTAGTCAACACTATGGGTGATATAAGCCCCTCGGCTAAGAATGATTTGTCACTTAAAACTTTATTGGACCTTATGTATAATTGTTTTTTATATTTTCACTCCGATTGTACGAGCCGAGGGTATGTAATGTTGGCCACTTTGAGTAGCTACTAAATGAACTCTTCCGTACTTTAGAAGATTAGTAGGCTATATGTTAAGTTGTTGATTCCATTAGTTGCTTATGTTAGCAATCGTTAAACCGAGTTACACGCCTTTGTTTGACTTGAAAACTTAATAGTCATGTTGCCAATTGAAAGGTCAGATGGCAGGCGCTTCCTAAAAAGTCTGTTTTTTTAGGTACGTACTTATTGCTAAAAACATCTCCATCTATGTTTCCAGAGTGGAATCACTAGATGGCTTATCTAGGTAAAATCCTATAGATCCTATCATAGGAAACTAGTTAAGTACGTAGTTAAGGATTTGGGCGCCAGAGGGTGTATAATTAAGAGCCCGTTCACGTGCTCATTAGTGCCACTAGTAAATAATTGAGATTATATATATTTAAAAAAAGCGGCCCAGTGCGAGTCGGACTCGCACATGAAGGGTTCCGTTAAATAAATTGCTTTCTACGATTTATGACGTATTAAAAAAAAACTACTTATAACTTACTAGATCTCGTTCAAACCAATATTCGTTGGAAGTTTGCATGGTAATGTACATTATATATTTTTTTTAGTTTTATCATTCTCTTATTTTAGAAGTTACAGGGGGGGGGGGGGGGGGGACACATTTTACCACTTTGGAAAAGTCTCTCGCGCAAACTCTTCAGTTTAAAAAAAAATGATGTTAGAAACCTCAATATCATTTTTGAAGACCTATCCATAGATACCCCACACGTATGGGTTTGATGAAAAAAAAAATTGAGTTTCAGTTCTTAGTATGGGGAACCCCAAAATTTATTGTTTTTTTTCTATTTTTGTGTGAAAATCTTAATGCGGTTCACAGAAAACATCTACTTACCAAGTTTCAACAGTATAGCTCTTATAGTTTCGGAAAAAAGTGGCTGTGACATACGGACGGACAGACAGACAGACAGACAGACATGACGAATCTATAAGGGTTCCGTTTTTTGACATTTGGCTACGGAACCCTAAAAACCTTGTGGATTTGTTGCTAGATTCGTCAATCTATGCGTCCAAAGTAAAAACGGCCGTTTTTCTTTAACCGACTTTAAAAAGGAGGAGGTTATATGTTCCACTGTATGTATTTTTTTTGTGTATGTTCCCCGATTTCTCCGTCAATTGTGGACCGATTTCCAAAATTCTTTTTTTATTCGAAAGAGTATACTCCTGAGGTGGTCCCATTGTCACCAAGTCAGGATCTGATGATGGGATCCCAGGGAAATTGAGGGCAACCCTCAAATTTTATAGGCACGCGTGTAGTGATTTCGGCATTTTCTATTATAATATAACCCGTGTATTTACCCTCGGAAATCGTAATTTTGGTGAAGTGGAACAAATGATGAAGACCACAGATGACTTATGGAACTCCTCAAAGATGTAAAATACGTCAAAGATTCTGACATGATTCCGTTGAAGTAGCAACTAATGAAGTGTTAATTCTGAGATCCTTGAGGAATCGACGGAACTCCTCAAATATTATCATTTATCATTTATCAGCCCACATATAGCGACTTGGGTTTTTTCTAATAATCAACGCATTTGCTCTCGGAAAGCAGTTCATGTGGTAAATGGAAAGGAAATTTCCACATTTATGTGGAAATTTTCATGTGGCTTGGCGAAGTACTGAATTGAAGTCGGTTTAAACTTTGTTTTTAAAGTAAATTATTTGAGTTCATAGATCGACGAATCCAGCTACGTAAAATCTAGTTTGATGTATTCACAATGTACCTACTTAAATACAAAATACGGTATGTAGTGGCCTACTTTTTTAAATATATATACTCGTAATCTCAACTATCGTAAAATTTAAATAATCTCAATTATTTACCAGTAGCGCTAGTGAGTACGTGAACGGGCTCTTAACCGCCTTGTTAATTAGGATAATTCTATTATTTACTTTGCTAATATACACGAAAAGAAGTACCTACACGAGGTTTGATTTTGTCTGCCATCCTGGCCAACACATCCCGAGATTCCCGAGCAATTATTCACTTATTTAAAACAAATCGTTGCATATTATTAACTAGCTTCTGCCCGCGACTCCCTCCGCGTACAAACATACAAACTTTCACCACCTTAGGGGATGATTTCCGGGATAAAAACTATCCTATGTTCTTCCCCGGGACTCTATCTCTAATCAAATTTCATCTAAATCGGTTCAGCGGTTTAAGCGTGAAGAGGTAACTAACAGACAGACACACTTTCGCATTTATAATATTAAGTATGGATAATGTAATAAATGAAACCACTTTAAAGTAATGTGTTAATTAATGAGATGTAACCTAATGGGGATTGGGAATCTACATACTGAGGAATTGAAACTACATCGTAATGGGATGTAACCTAATGGGGATTGGGAATCTACATACTGAGGAATTGAAACTACATCGTAATGTAATAATACTTTTATTTATCCAGTATTATTGGAAATTGATAAAATTGCTAAATATTTAATTGATTTACTACAATATAAAAAATATATAAACAAAAAGTGATTTTGAGTACCTATACTGGATTTCTGGCTTTCTGTTGTTCGAACACTTCGAACATCATGCTTGTACAATTGCCTGAAAACTTATGTAGAAAATAGGAAAATATTTAAAAATAAAATTATAATTATAACATTCATTTAAATGTCATGATACTATATGATAGCATTATTTTCTACTTCTAGTCAAATATATGTACACAAACAGATTACCTCCTTATCTTAAAACTTTGTTTCACGGTGGGAAAACTTGCAAATTTTTTAGATCTCTGGTGGTTATTTTAGCCCAATTTACCTTAATTTAACGATATAGGTCACTCAAGTTGTGGTTATTGAAATAAATTATGGACATAGTAGGCGCGCACTCAATATACTTATGGAAGCTAATCAAAGTAATTGTAGTGTAATGTAATATGAAACAGGAGTAAATGTTTACGCACCCATGTTATGGTAGGTATTCATTCCTAATACCCGATACGTTAATAGTTACATTATTATAATTATAAAAAATCATATACCTACATGTCTCTAATTGAGATATTTTTAAGTAATCGGATGCATTATGAATTAAAATCACCAGGAGATATATTTGTTTATACCAGATTTTCATACATTTTAGGCACTAAATTGGCAACCTACAAGGCACTATGCACTTAGCACAGCAATTTTAATGCTATAATAACTTTATATTTTAACGAAATTTATAATATGATTTATTTCAATATATATATGAACATATTTTCAATATGTATTTTTCCTTGAGCTTGATCTACCTACTCTGCATCTACGTAATAGAAAACTTGTACAATCTATTCCTAGGTAGGTATATATTGTTTCTACTATGATCCATTTATAACTTCACAGACTTGAATAACGAGTATGATATTAATTAGCTGCCCCTGCCTGCTATTTTAGCATTATATACAAATTTAATATTATATTTACATAGCTCAATGCACTGTATTTCTATTGTGATTACCTATGGAATGTTTAAAACAGATATTCAATACTAAAACCGATGTACCTATACCATGTAACATGGTAATTTGTTTATATTTAAATATAACAGTCAGTGTGTATTTTCTACAACAGATTCAGTTTTAGTGTTAAACACCTCGCTCATTCGTCAACCATTTACTAATTAGGCGATTTCAATTTCACATTAAGTCTATAAATAAAATGCTTCCACGTCGGCGACGCGCCGTTGAAACGTCCGAGTGATACGTAGGAATGTACCTAATTGTCCTCTGTTAACTGTACACCACATATTTACAAGAGTCAGAGATGCCCACAAATCACTAACACACTAGTCCGAGCCGACTTGTCGGAAGACTTGGCACGCAATGTTTATCACTTTGCAATAGACCCGTAAACGGTTTGCTTGGGTAGGTTTCAAATGTAAGTCTTTTTCACTTTTTGTAGGGTGCCGCACTTGAGATCCTTGTCGAGGGACTCCGTAGAGTTGCGGAGATCGAGGGTGCGGTCTTTGCCGAGCTCTAGGTGCAAGTTGTCCTGTTTGGCGAGCGGGCACACGTTCGCCACCATGTTCACGTTCTTGGAACGTGGCGGCAAGTATCCTGAGTTAGCGTTCAATGGTGTCTCCAACGGGCTTAATCTGAAATTAAAAAAAATCTGTAGCAAATGCCGCATTACCTTCCTATGCCTGTCACAATCTTTTTATGCAAGCGTATTTGGCGAAACAAGCGTGAACATATTTTGTGCACGTGCATAATAGTACATTGTTGTAGAGGCTAGAAAGTAAGCAATAGATGGACGAGTTAGTTCGAGTACTTCGAAAGTACGAGTCCAGCTATTGCACTTTCGGCCGAGGCTTAACATAGTGCTTTTCACGTCTACTGCGAGGAAATTGCAAATAATCATAATTTTAAATCAAAATTAAGTTCCTAATTGAAGATCATAATACTAATCAAAAAACAAAAGAAGCGCGGCACCGCTCGCCGGCGCGGCGGCGCCGCTCCTCCCGCTCGACGCCCTGTGATTGGTCGAAGAGCTGTTCAAACTGAACAACCACTATTACAATGACCAACCACTCAAAAATAATCGACCAATAGCAGAGTAGAAAGTAAAAAAGGCCGCTAAACACTACATTTTACTTTGCAAATCTACATTGTTTGACTGTTTTTGAATTGTACTACTAAGAACTACTTTCTACTCTCATTTCAATCCATCTTTGGCCATATTTCCGAGCAGTGGCGTGAAAAGTAAATAAATTAAGGTGTGATTAATACAAAGTAATCTCTCGGATTACTGTGCAGAATGTTAAGTGAGTTGTGTTGTGGGTTCGAAATTACTCACTTCTGGAAATCATAAAAACTCGCCTGTAAAAAAACTACCGTGTGTTACTAGGTAGGTATGTTTCGCTAACAAATAATCGAATTAATCTTAATAATGGATAGGGTGGATCATCGTAATTACCTGTTTAAATGATTGTGTTGTTCATTGAACGGTGAGGTATCGGTAAAAAATGGGTGGCGAAATCTCCGGGAGAAGAGGTAGCCGATGACGAAGCCCACCATCAGGGTGACGAGGCAAGAAGCCACGACGGCTGTCATGAGCGCCTGGGCGCTGTAGATGTTGCCGTCGGCGGCTGCCACTGTCAGGGAGTCTGCAGATAAAATAAAAAATAGATTACTTCACGTGACCTTGTTTTGAGGCGATACCATATTCTTTACGTCATACCTGGCCATAAAGTAGGAATTACCGCACGCTATGCGAGCGGAAAACCCCACTTCCTGGCCAGATAAAGACGTAAAATTTTGTACTCACCACGGGCGGTAATAAAGAAAGCCTCAGAGCGCATATTTATCGCCCTTGCCTTCGGCTCGGGCGACAAATACCTGCGATCTGAGACATTCTTTGTTTAACCGCCCTTGGTAAGTAATGTACTATTATCTACCCAAAATATTTATTTGTAGTAGGTATTAAAAAAATTATAGGTATTTATAATTTTACCTGTTTCGTGCTTGTTAATTTTTTCTTCGGATAGAACGTTTGTTTCGACAACTTCTATTAATATTTCATTTTGAATGTCATCAGTCTTTCGTGTGTCTGGTTCGGTAATCACGGGTTTTTTTGTGCCCGGATTTCTATTACTATGTCGGTCGCCCGGTAAGAGGGCGGGTAGTTTATTGCATATTTCAGTCTTTCCGTTCTCTACATTTTGTAGGAATCTTTCTGGGTTCGGAAATTGTCTGTTTCCAACCCATGCGCATTGTTGTTGCTTCGAGTCCCAGGCACAGTGAGGATCCTGCAGCGTCACACATTCCCTGGAATTGAACAATATCTAATCAGTATAGTACTATAATAGGTGTGTCAGGTGACGTATCGGTTATTGTGCTTTCTTTGTTCCAAGTAATTGATAAGATACATATGTACATACTCAGGAGTAAACAATAAAATGCTACTATACCTGCACGACTGCACGTTGCCACAGTGTGACAGTGATACGGCTTTTATGATGTCACCGGACGCTATAATTAATTTCTCCGTAGTCAGGGCCACGTGCATCTGCTTAATGGGGACGCCTTGAGGAAGAACTTGCACCTCGGAGATCACGGCCGTCCGTACGGGGCTTCTACTGTATTCATCGTTACTCGAATCGAAAACACCATCGTTGGCTGCAACGTTCACTGTTTTTATTACTCTACCGTCGTCTGTACCGACGTATATAACGTCGTATTTGTTGCCATTCATGGCTTGCACTTGAGGGTGGACAGCGATAGCTGAGAATCTGTATTGTAAACTAACTCTTGTCAGTATTGGCTTCTGTAGGAACGTTGAAACTGACTTGTCCATCAGAGGATGTGTCTTGATGAAATTCACCCCCGAGTCGGATAGTGTTCGGCTGTCTTCAACGCACGCCCCCGGCCTTGGTTCAGGAACTTTATCTCTTTCTAACGGCAGCCAATTAGAGTTCATGCTCTCTTGGCCTTTAAACGACCCCTCAAACGCATCTAAAATATCTCTCATAGCAAACGCACAAACAGCCGAGCCTCCTATAGCATTTTGCGGGGTAGTAAATACTGCATATATGATATCATTTCTGCTACTGCCACTTCCATAAATCCCGTTAATTAACTCTGTCGTCGCCTCTGAAATAATTAACATACGTAATTTATGCATCCGTCGTTACAATCGTAAAATATGTTCGAGTTGTTAAAAATAATACTTACGAATTTCATCGAAATAAAATGGATATTCCCCAGGCATTGAACAGTTGAGACGGGTCTTCATAAACGAGGTCCAGCGGTCGCTAAATGTGTGTGGTCCTCCTTTATCCTTTAGACACACTCTGGCTACCCTCGAGTACACCGACTGCAACAGAAATAAAATATAGACTTTAGCGAAACGAATAACGACACTAAAAAACAACCGCAGTAATTTGACACATTAGTTAACCAACATGATTAGCGTTGAGCTAACCTCAAACTCTTCGAACATTACAGCATTAAACGAGATACGTAATTTAAGAACCAACGTAATATTATATACTTAGTTTTAGATTTACCTTGCCGCAGTTCATGTATTCGACCGCGGTTTCGCGATAGAAAAAGTAGACGTGGCTGGTGGATGCGACTGCGCCGACGAACGAGGGGTCATTGAGCAGGCGCAGGTCGGAGCGCTCCGTGCGCACGGGCTCGCGGTAGATCAAAGGGTCCGTCCCGGAGAAGTCCGCTGCTGTCGCTGTGTACAGTTGACCGTCTGGAAATAGCGAATATTCATCTTATTGTTACATTCCCAAGCAATATTTTAAGTTAGCAAAACCTTCGGTATGTACTTCTTGGATAAATATGCACGTTAGTCGTTATTTATTCCATTCCGTTCTATTAGGTACCAGGGATTATAAGGACATATCTTTTATTTCATGAGAGCAAATTGACTTCACTTGTGCACTGTAAAGTACGTCAGACGAAATATGTGACACTGAATGCCTCCTAGCTAACGCACACAGACATAATCTGTATGTGCACTAATGAGAAGTTCTACATATAAGTAGATATAATCAACGAGCTTTTTCTTAAGATAAAGTTGCTACTAGACTACAGTAAAATAATGAGAAGTTTATCATAAGTGCTCTCCATGGTGTTACTGCAATGTATCTATCTGGTTACGTACTGTGTTACGACAGCAACACTTTTATTTTATGACAGTACTTTTACATTATCTACATAAGTTAAGTCTCTGTGTACATTTAAGCTCGACAGATAAATGCCAAAGCCAAGTATAACGCTTATGTAGTGTCGTAAAAATAGTGAAAGTATGTAGGTTACACATTCAGCTGTTTCAAAGTTTTATGCAAATTACAGCGAAGTCCATTAACGGATAGGTAAGAGTCAAATAAGGAATCGTGCACCTAATTATGCGGTTTCTTCATGCCATTCGTGTCTGTACTGTACATTACTCGAACTTACTGTCATTAAGTTTAACTGTAATTTGAATTGCGGTTTTGAAGATGTCACGTAGCTCGTTTGACTACTTAATATAGCGTATTATATTTGCAGATTATCACTAGAATTTCAGAATATAACGGCATCAAATGTGGGTTGGATAGGACTAACTGTAAAGGCTATAAATTGATTCATATCGCGGCGTCGCGTCGTGTTCGGCGCAACCCCTCGCTGGGTGGCGCGGCGTTTTCGTGCCTTCTCCTTAGATGATCATTGCTATGTGTGATCACGCCGCAGTCAGGAAATTGTTCGAATCATAAAGGTTGGGCTCATCATTCGCATTTAAAAGGGAAATAGAATAGCTTTTGTTGCTTACCGGCAAATATGGCGGTCGAATTGTGTTGCGGGTCGTACGGACAGCGGCCGGTGCCGTCGAACTCTTCCAAGTGTTGGGTCGGCGGATGCCTGGCGTACCGCCGGCAGAGCGGCTTGAACGCATTGGTGGCACAGACCATCAGACGCCCGTGGGACCTGGCTGCCACCCGTGGGTAGTTCTGGCACTCGTCTAATGATTTTCCTTTCACTTGACATAGTTCCATATGAGCATCCGTCGAATTCCATTCTAGACGCTGCAAACAAATATTAAGATCGTTGATAAAAAATATAGTGTTGAAATTTTGAATAAATAATAAACTCTCACAGTAGGTCGCATATCAATGCGACTTGATAAAATAATCCCAAACATGCTCCGTTTTGGCTCATTTGCACAATTTGTAAAGAGCGCGAGCTCGTCTCGTAACAGCCTTAGAATAATAACGCCTAGAAACGCAGTTCACGCGCAACGGTGAGGCCACCAAAACTCGGCCATAAATGGCCCAGTACGCCGATCGGTGGAACAAAATTGGTGCGTTTGTGTGTGTATTGGCGCGTGTGAATACGAGTTGATCACAACTACATGAATCTATTTTATGCCTCACGCTTGGCGCGTCGGCCGTATGAAACTATCCTTCTATGCGTTATTATTCTAAGGTAGTGCTAAGTAGTTTGTAAAGTGACAGCAGCTTATTGTGTCATGAGCAAACAAATGTCAGGTGCTAGCTCGTCTCGGACACGTTTTTTAGGCCACAGCAACTAACAAATAATATCAAAATATCTCGGTAGCAAATATAGCCGAGCAGCAACTTAACTATTCCTGTTTGTGTTTATAGCTTGAAAGTGGCTAACGGCACGTGGGCAGTTGGTTTCCTATTAATAATTCTCGGAGACAAGGTATCTTTCTAGTTGCCAGTTACAAGGTATTGCACTTTAGTTCGAGAATTCTAGTTGCGCATGTGATAGTACTTTAGAGTCCCGTTGCCGCTGCGTCGTAAGATACGTCCCATTAAGCTTTAGTATTAAATTAGTTGAATTTAGGTTTTTAATAAAATAGTTTTTAATTAATTTACCCACTGGAGATTTTATATGGCATATACGTATCACAGTTGGGCAAGAATATTTGTTTCTGAGTCTTGGATGTTTTCTATGTATTTAAGTATTTATATCTATTAAATATGTATATCGTCGTCTATTATTCATAACATAACACAAGCCTTATTGAACTTACTATAGGACTAGTTCGATTTGTGTAAGATTTATTTATTTATTATTTATCACTTAAGTCCAATTTCTACAGCACGGTGTAGATGCAGTTACAAATATAGAAGCAGTTTTTTAATAGTCTTAGCCATTAGTATTCGGGCTTCGAGTGAACGTACGGACTACGGACACCGCATCAGATGTGAATTATTCAACGATAGGGCTAGATTTAATATGTGACTCGTAATATAAAGTGTTTTTCAAGGTTTCTGATGTACACATAAGAACGACTTTGATGCTACACGGTGGTATACGATTATTTATTTATTTATAAAGTCATCAATATATACCTAAGTATAATTGATGTATTTTTATACTACGCTACGCAGAAGAACGCAGTCAAACCAGTGGGATAAAATATAGCCTATAACTATCTAAAAAGTCCATCCCACATGCAGGTGAAATAATTTTTGAAATCGGATTAGCGGTTCCGGAGATTACCCAAACATGCAAATTTATAAAGTTACAATGCTACAAACCCACAGACACTTCCTCTTTAAAATATTAGTATACCTAGATTAATTTAGTTCTTTTATTAACAAAATCGCTATCAGATTCGTTATTTTTAGGGTTCCGTACCTAAAGGGTAAAACGGGACCCTATTACTAAGACTCCGCTGTCCGTCTGTCTGTCTGTCTGTCCGTCTGTCACCAGGCTGTATCTCATGAAACGTGATAGTTAGACAGTTTAAATTTTCACAGATGATGTATTTCTGTTGCCGGTATAACAACAAATACTAAAAACAGAATAAAATAAATATTTAAGCCATACAACAAATGTGATTTTTTTGCCGTGTTTATAGATAATGGTACCGAACCCTTCGTGCGCGAGTCCGACTCGCACTTGCCCGGTTATTTTTTAATACCTACGAAGATTACTGTGTAAGTTACAAAGGCGTCCGGGAATGAATTAATAGAATATTAGTTTCAGCGATCGAATTTAGCTGCGCTAAAGCAATATCGGGCGGAGATGGCAACGCGCCAAACACCCTCGAGCCGCCCTACGGGTACGTCCCGTCCGTCGGCGTCGTATTTTTGTTTCATGCGCACATTGTGATGCCATTAATCGTTGCCGGTTTGAATTATGAATTGCCAAGCTGCGCTCTCGGTTATCTATTATCAGTCATTCCGTAGCACGTCACGAATCACGTTATTTAGGCTCGAATTAGCGTCTGTGCTATGAATTATTCAGCTCTCACAAACACTACATTGCTAAAAATTTAAAAAAGTGTAGGTTATTTGTTGAATCGTACTCAATCTAACTTACCAATGCAAAAAGTATAAAAAAATATCTTCAAGCATTTAGACACAAATAGGTTGGCAGTTATTTATCATCATATCATATATGTTCATCAGTTTTGGTGGCGGAAGCCGTCGTGCCCGGATGCCGGATGCCTTTCAACGACAATTTACCTACTCTGTTGTTTCAAAGCAAAAATTTTATATAGGTAAGTAAATAATCTTACACGATTTACAAAATAAACAGTGCGCCGGGCGAAATGGGTCGTAACTAAGAATAAACAGAGAGTGCAGCGGAAAGCAACGGGGAACTGTTGTAAGTTGTTTGCGCAAGATTAGATACATAAACCTGTAGTGGTGCGCGATACGCGGCTTTCGGCGGCGACTGCGTCGGCGGGTCGCCGACCGGCTCGGCGACAAACCAAGTGCTATGCGCCGTGGGTTCGGTAATGATTTAACAAATGGGCGATTATTCGAGCGTTTCAAACGCTTGACTTCGGTGGCCACATTTTTGAAGAATTGGGCATAGATGTTGATGCCATTTTTAGATATTTGTTAGATGTCCGGTAGACTTACATGCTTACCAGAAACGAAATCGAAATCTGCCGCCGCGTTTCAAACGCTTGACTTCGGTGGCCAGATTTTTGAAGAATTCTTCAAAAAGGTGGCCACCTAAGTCAAGCGTTTGAAACGCTCGAATAATCGCCGAAATAAATTATGTTGTATACAGGTATTTTGAGCTGTCAACATTTACATATCAAAAACGTAGTATTTTGTATTGCCTGTCAAATATTTATTGTTTTTCGAACGAACACATTAGCGAGGGGTAAAAAATTGTAAACTAGTGGCTCTGTGAGCTGTATTTTATAAACAAAGACTTGTTATTTTTATTTCCAATAATTTTATTGTTAAAAATATATCATTATCGAGCCTGCTCACAAAATTTCAGAGGAATCGGGAGAGGAATGCTATCTGTAGAGGAGAACAGCCGGACATCCGGACACACGAAAGCACTTTTGCCTATGTCACCTATGTGAAACGGAGAACTTCGTTCACTTTGCTCGCTCGTTCAATTATTAGGAACTTTTTAATTCGCGTTGCACAAACGATCACGTTTTTTAGGCAAGTTAATAAAATAAGTTCTACCGTTTTGACACGCAGCCCAAATAACCTTATCTATCTGGGCTTAGTAAATATCAAATTGCCGAGCCAGTCGAGCTACCGTGTAGCAACACTGGTCTGGTTGTTGTCTACTTCAAAATCAAACACTATCTTTGCGTCCCGACCTTGTGCTATTTTTTGTGCACCGACTACCAGTCCTGTAGATATCGAAACATATCGCCGTTGAGAGACTAACCTCAATATCCGCCGGATGGAGTTTTTATACAGACGTTTGTACGAGTTTACAATTAAAATGTATTTTACCGATTCAGGTAAAATAAAAACTTACATTCGAGCGCTTACATAAAGAATATCATTTCTCCAAAGAATATCCTTTTACATGCAAATGAATAATGAATAAACATTACCTGTTCTAAATTCTCCGACAAGTCGTAGAGGCTGAGGTTGTACACAGTGTTTCTGGAACAAAATTGGCTAAATTAGTTTAATTAGTGGCGACAATTAAATATGCAAGCCGTAACAAGGTGCGTTTGGAGCCGACGCGGATCGTAGCGCGGAGACGACGCGGCGCACACCTGCCCAAATACAACTTAACATTCTCCGCGTACCATCTTTTATGGAAATTAGGCTATTCGATGCTAATTCTGTTGTACTTGGTAATCATCACGTTTAGAGCTTGGATAAAAATAAAGCTTCAAGCCCATGAAGAAAAAAGATGCTTTAATTTTTTTCTTCGTTACAAGGGTTGCTAACGGAATAATATGTCTTATGGGCATTAGCTCGGCCGGAAATATCATCAACGCGTGGCTGATTTGAGAAAAAGATGGAGGAACGATATTTCTTATTAATCAAGCGTCACGCATCACTAGGAACTCTATTTAAGGTCGTTGTACGTGTGGATGGTACAGTAAGACTCGCATGCCGCTCTTTGTAGCCGACTGATCTATCTTGCTATTAACCTTTTGAACGCCATTCTTCACGTACTAAAATGCCACTGACTCGCCAACTTTTTTTCCATAAGACAGTAACTATGAACCTTATATGAAAATACAAGCACTGAGCAGTGATAACATCACATCTAGCTTGATATACGAATGTCACCTAAACCTCACAGAGGTGTGCGCAGATAAAAACAAAGTTACAATACAATGGATCAAGGGGCACAGTGGCTCAAGAGGAAACGATGCAGCGGATGAACTGGCCAGGAAAGGCTCAGAAACAACGGCATACGGACCGGAGCCAATCTTGCCCCTGCCACAACGCTACATATACCATCAACTGGACCAACACACCAAAGACCTACACCAAAGATACTGGGAGGAGATAGACACATGCAGACAGACCAAAGAGATTCTGTCGAAACGCGACCACAAACTCACAACCACACTACTAAGGACACATAGAAACCAACTGCGCAAGATAGTGGGTATAATAACAGGACACAACACCTTGAACAAACACCTCTATAACTTAGGTATCACAGACAGCCCCATGTGCAGAGCGTGCATGGAGGCAGAAGAAACGACTAAACATATACTACTGGACTGCAAGGAGGTAGAAGTATACAGAATTAAGCACCTAGGTTCTCCAAACACACTACGGGACGCAGTCAGCAACACCAAGGCACTCACCAACTTTTTAGACGAGCTGGGGTGGTTAGAGTAGCGCCACACCGCCGTTTCACGCAAAATAGGCACAATGGATGTCGACTTGCGGAAAACGCCCAGTATAACTAACTAACTAACTAACTAATCTTATATGAAAGATAGAAGGTTGTTTTGACAGCGGACGTCATAACACTTAAAGGCGTTCTTGGCGCTGCTGCGGGCACGACCTTACACGACGCCTTTTTACAGAAATGGTTTCGTTGGTATCAGTGGTTTATAGCACAAGTGTAGGTAATTGGTATTTACCGTTCTTGTGAAATAAATAAATAAATAAAAATAAATAGCTTACCTGCCACCGACAATAATGGAGAAGTCATCCTTATCTAGAATACGGAAGTGGTCTGGCGCTGCCGCGTCGCCGACGAACAGTTCTGAAGTTTCATCGCCTGTAACAAATCAATAATAACTTAGTTTATACAAAGTCATTGACTTAATGGAGTTACGATTTAGTATGAAATTAATATTCATCGTATTAATGGTAGTGGTAGAGGAATGAGCGAGCATGACCTGCGATTTGTGGCCTCACATTACCAACCGCCACATTACGCTGTCAGTTAGGTTTCGTGACAGCTTTCCCTTCCACTACCAGCTTTATGCGTACATAGTTCGACAGTGATCGAATTTACGTTACACAGAGAACTTTCCTATTCGCTTCCCATCAACAATAATACTTTGGGTATATTATATCTGCATAAAAGAGAGCGTATCTAAGAAATAAATTGCAGTAAAGCTTGTCATAATAAGTAGGTAATTTAATCTACTCGGGAAGGTATTATTCACCCCATTAAGCAATCTATAAAATTTCTTGGTTTAACAGTATTGCGTTGCAAGCGTTGTAGGTAGCCGTTTTTTAGCAAGACCCAATATCACTGGGATCAAACGAACAATATACTCATTGTAAAGCGATTATCAACAATGAGAATTTACGATTTCATAACCATTGGTTGAGAAATTCTCACGTATCAATGTGACACGCTTTGTTGGGTCCTTGCACCTGTGTAATTGTGAATTAAAAATTCGACAGCGTGATCACGTAAATATGGTGTAACTGACGGTTATTAATGACGTTACGGTTTACAAACGGGAAGTTAGAATTAAAAAACACGGGGTTGTGCAGTTGTTGGGTGCTGGGTGGCTAGTTTTCCTCAGGATCAGGATAAAAATAATATTGCAAGTAGATTTTTCTTAATGCCACTTTCCCAGCCAACCCATTAAGGGCTTATAGTAATTTTGTCTAATTGATGACATTGATGACTAAATGAAAATCACATACATAAGTACATACTTCTATTAAGGCAGTGTTTTTCAACCTTTTTCATGGAGCGACCCCCCACCCTGCGCCGTTCTTACACCTATATTTTTTATTTTACAAATATGAAATCCCTTCCTTTTTAGGGTTCCGTACCAAAAAGGTAAAAAAGTAACCCTTATCTGGTCCGTCTGTCACAACGTTAAATATCTCAGGAACTATGATCGACTATATAGGAACAACTGTTGGAGGGTGAAAATCGTGTATGGAGGATGAAAAAATTATATATACATTTTTATTTTCTGTGTAAACGACGAATATGAGGGAGGTTAAAAACTCAAAGTCTAGATCAAGTGGGCTTAAGTTGCGCTTTCTAAAACCATTTTTATTTTTTTCCTACTGTGGTTAAATTTTGATTTATTAAGGAAAATGTTGAAAAAAATACCATCCCCGCCTTATCTCCGAAGTTTACCAAGCCAAAATTCTGAAATTATTACATGTGATTACGAGTAACATAAATAATACAGGATAAATTAAACGGTACCTCTATCTAGCGTATTTTTTTTTATTTATCAAAAATCATTTCTTAACTAAGTTTGTAATTTAAATACTTTTGTATGAAATTTTATGTCTTCAAATTCCAAAGAGATTATCGTTAAAGTCCCTTATTTCAAATAAAAAAAAAAGAATCGACATCTGAATGTTATTAGTACCAAAATGCAGATGGCGCTGTATGTACAAGTTGTACAACGGTAATACTCTACTATTGAGCTGTTAAGATTGTTCAAGAATGAATGGGGTCGTGACGTGACGGGCATGGTGTATGAATTTTTGCACGGAACCCTCGGTGCGCGAGTCAGACTCGCACTTGACCAGTTTTTTAGCTTAGGTACACAACTCAACCCCCTTCAAGAAGCTTCCCACAGGTTGAAAAACACTTAGTGTGAATACTTACCGTATTTGATATGTATGCGCGCGTTGGCATCGGGCATCCACGCCTGTGCCGTGGAAGCAAGCAGCACCAGCACCGCCCGGGCTACGGCCATGTTGCCGGCAGCCTACCGCGTCCTCTCTACACACGCCATCTTCTGCCGTGCGCTCTGTAACAACGTAACAATATATAATTATGTCAATTATACCTATTTAATATACCGTACACTCTGTCACCATTAGACGGAACTGCCGTTGATAATGAATTAAATGCGATAGGATTGTAACTAATGTGCCTAGTAGGCATTGCCTGCCATATTATACTCCAATAATGTGATTATGTATATTGGATAGGTACCTAAGTATGTATTGGATACTAGCTGCTCGGGTATTACAAAGAACGCAACTGAAGCCTATGTTCATCCCGAAGGTCCAATTCCACCTAGTGTACCTACCTACTGGTGAAATACTTTTTGAAATCGATAAAAAAATATTAGTTCCGGAGATTAATCCCTACATAGTTACAAACTTACAAAGCCACACTCTCACAAAGCTACACACTCCCAAACTCTAACTAATATTAGTATTATACAAATACACTACAAAACAAATAGGTACGAGTATGTACTATCGAACCAACTGAATCATGACCCACCATGGAACCTTGTTACAATTAACTGACGTAATAACGTCATATGATCGTGCGTATGTTTTTTTAACTGTAACAAGGTTCTATGGTGGGTCATGATTCAGTTGGTTCGATAGTACCTACTCTTTATTGCACACAAACGAAACAGTTTTAAAGAGAAACAAAAACAATAAAACGAGACAGGAGGTATATAGGAAACGTTTAATTTTAGTTTTGATGATTTTTAGGGTTCGGTACTCAAAGAGTAAAACGGGACCCTATTACTAAGACTCCGCTGTCCGTCCGTCTGTCTGTCACCAGGCTGTATCTCACTGATACCGAGATAGTTCCAGCTGAAATTTTCACAGATGATGTATTTCTGTTGCCGCTATAACAACAAATACTAAAAACACAGAATAAGATAGTTTTTTTATAAATAATCGTGCGCGAGTCCGACTCGCACTTGGCCGGCTTTTTTTCTTAACAAAGTGCTTACCTAATCAAGTAAATTTTCGTTTTATTAGTGGTTGACAAGGGTCAAATTTAGTGCGGACGTATTTTTTTTGGAAACATTTTGTAGATAACAACTGAAAGTCGGTCAAAAAATTGTTTTGGCGCGACGGGGTTCTTTAATTCGAGTAGATAAGTATAATAGTTTCGATCATGGAACGTCGCGCTGCGTTATTGCTGGCATTGTTGCACAAGAGATTTCATTCTTGTAAAATAAGATCAATGGTTAAGAGCCAAATCTGTTAAATTGTTCTGAAATTAGACCGGCAGACGTGACTGCGGACTGATTTATAATCCCGAATTGCGATTGTAATCTCTCAACATGCGTGGTATGAGGCAGATCCATATTCGTGGGACACCGGAAATTTAACCAGTTAATCATAACACTCCTTAAAAAGAAACTGCTGAAAGCAAACCAATTACGTGACCTCGTTGTTAATTAAAATTATCTCATTTGCAACTTAAAGCACGTATCTATCCTTCGTGTTCGTAGTATTATTTACTTTATCATCATTCAGATAAGAGTTTAATCACTATGGCGGTAGACCTTGCAAACATGTTTATAATGAATGATCTGATCAAGTATGTTTCTCACACTATTTCAATTTTTTCATCGTCAATATGGAAATTGAGTGAATAAGAAAAAACAAAAGCTGGTAATAACGTAGTGGATGTCGCGCAGCGCACGCAGCACAGCTCGAGGCGAGATCTGGCGCGCTCTCACGGTGCGGGATGCAACGCACGCAGGAGGTATGCATCCTCCCGTTTGTCAGGATTCGCATTCTACTTTTTTCGTATTTAACTATTCTCGTCCATGCTAACCTGCCTCGTGATTGTGAGAAGCAAAACTCGATTGTCTGGTAGCCTCGGCCGTGATCGGTTCGCTGTTCGCTTTGTTATATCTACTTATAAGTAGTTATCGTTTTTAGAGTTTTAATCTGCCTTTTATACTTGGACACAGTTTATTGCTATTCATTTTGTTACTTTTGTTATTGAAGGAATTGTATGTATTTTTTACTACCTAGCAAGTAAAACTTTATCAAACTACCTATTCAGTTAGAGTTTCTGTTTTACTATTAATGTGAACTTCTGGAGTAAGAAAGAAACGATAACGAATAGGCAATGTAAAATGACGTTACATAAAAAAAATCACAACTGTTATAACATTTCGAAGTTAAGGTTGTTTGTTGCTGGAAGTGCGCGGTATTGGTGTTTTCTCACGTTTTCTTACATAAACAGTCTGTAAAAAACTAGTAATGACTATAAACCTGATTTTGTAATTCATATATTACAAAGTCGCCAGCTTTACTTTTACAATATTTAATAATGCATGACGCGTAAAAAATACGCTTCGCTATTAAAAATACACGGGAATAAGTTGCTATTTGCATATTAATATAAGATTTAAGCTTTTTCGAGAACATTTATGAATTTGAACCATTTAAATTGTCAGCACTACTTAAAATAGTTAAATTCGTGTGACCGACGCGCGACGTCCAGATAGAAACAGAGGTGCTTCCATAATTGATCCATTTAGCCAATTTTGACGTGGATGTGGCACACTAAAAGCACGGTAATTTGTCAGCCTGCGATCGACCGATCTCTCGGGACCAATCTGAAAACCAGCGCTGGGCCCAGCACATGCCGAGACTGGGGCCCATTTTCCACTAATTCTGCTTCTTCCTTATTGTTTGGAAGTATTTTTTTCTTGTAAGTTTTTTTTATTGGCTCTAAATACTTTTCTTCTGATTCTAAAACAGGTTTTCATGAACTGAACTGAAATAATGCACTCTAGCAAACACAACTGAAATACGTGGAAAAATGCCGAAAACGCGCACCTCCGTCGTTAGTCTAGTCAAGGTAAATTACATTAGGTGGGTATGTAGATACCTCAGGTAGATACATATCATTTTGATCTGATATGCGCCGTCACATTTGGTATTGTTTTTTTACAGACCGGTTTCGAGGAGGTAATTTTTATACATACCTATATTTATCTCTAACCACGAGTTTTAGATACAAGCCAAAGCATGCGGGCTATGTGTGTATGTAGTGCTGCGGTTTAGTTTAAAGTTCACATCACGTTTGTCTTTAATGGTTAGAGAGAGAGAAAAATGACCGAGAACGTGTCGAGTGATTCTTATGGGTAAATTAGTACATTAAATATGAATACAGCATTAAAGAGAGAAGGAAATAAAGCACATCTCACACTGCATTAATAACATTTGCTTAAACAATTGTGAATAGCTTTGTAACTAAAAGGGTTGTGAATGTTGTGATTTTCAATAACAGGAGGCGTCACTCAGTGCACAGATGTGGCTCAAAGGATTGAGTGGGGAGGTGCGGGCGCAAGGCGCGGCGGCGGCGCGCTGCAAGAGAATAATGTTGGGCTCCACTCGTCTGTTCCAACCCGATTGTTGCATTGTCGTAAAACGCTTAACAGAACATCGGTGCACCTCGTTAACGCGAATTCTGCTGCCGGTTCGACATATATTGCGTCTGTGAACCTACAATTTATCGGCGCTGGATCTGGCGGCACAATTACTGTGCTAAACAAACGAGCGGTTATCGAGCGGAAGGTAATAGCGTCGTTACTCTAATAAATTATGTTACGAAGCAATCTTTTGCATCATCGATATTGGTTAAGTTCGCTCAACATTGCAACCGGCGCACTGAAACTTAATTAAGTTCGTGTTAGAACGAACTTCAATTGAAGCTAACATCTGTTACAGACCGAAATAGCAAAAGTAATAAATATGATGTCGCACACAACTTGGAATACGAAATAAGAAACATATAAAAATGCAAAGAAGGAATTTGGATGAATATTTTATGGGAAGGGCTGGTTTAGTAACTACTAATGGCAGATATTCGTGGGTTTTATTTACCAACTTGCGCAGTTTAGTGTTCGGGGTTTTATTGGATGGAAACTTGATCGAGGAAATTGACTTCTGGGTAGGGTTACATTTACATGCCTATGTAGGGTATAAACAAGATACGTCTGCAATTACGCAGACGCGGTTGACATTTGAGCTTGCGGCGTGGCCGTGCCGACTGTCCCACGCGGCCGCGACACGGGAAGCTGCGGTTCTTTCTTTGTCGACCACTATACATATTTCTCACTGTCGCAAGCAAGGGATAACTTACAAGTACCGCGCTAAGACGATAAATGCCAGTTTGTCGCCATTTTTATCAGCATATAATTTATTGCCGCTTCTGGCGTTGTCACGCGTGAAATGTGTGTTACAGTAAATCTGGTGTCTCCTTAAATAACGTAAAAGGGGTAGAGGATAACTACGTGATGCGACTGGCAAATGGCAAGTGACATGGTTTCATATGTTTCATGAATCATTCAAATGCCTTTGTAGACTCAGAAATGTGAAAGGTGTTATAATTTTTTACAAATAAGCTACAGTAGGATAAGGGTAAGGGGTAGGGTAACGAATAAAGGATATTGTAACTAGATTTATATTGTTTAAGATGCACTTGTTTAGTTATGCCAGTTTTCTAAATGAGTCACTATCTCAGAATCTATAGATACATACAAGCGTTTCTATCCACCGACAGGGCATCTCAAGCTTGTCCAGAAAATGGACTTTTAGGTTTAGTAAAAGATCCGTGGTTTTCGAGATAATCGAACTTTTCGAAGAGCAGATTATATCAAAACAAAGTGTTCAAAAGTGAACATTAATAGCAACATCTTTATTTGTAAACTAGCTGTTGCCCGCGACTTCGTCCGCGTAGAACTTTTTATCGTCTTAGAAAATGATTTCTCTCAATACAAAATTTGAACTCTCTTTTAGGGGATAATTAAAAAAAAAGTTGATGTTCATTTTCTAGTTTGTGAACAAACAGTCTAAAACCAAAGTTAAAAATCTCATACTTTAAAAATGCCTTGAAATACTCAAACTTTGAACCAATTTTAACACTCTTAGGGGATGAATTTGGAAAAACTCTGAAATCAGTTTTGTAGTATTTTAACGTACAGAATAAGACCGAAGTTAAAAATCTCTTACTCACACTTTAAAATTTTATTGCTCGCCATTTAAAATTTGAACCCTCTTTTAAACCCCCTTAGAGGTTGAATTTTTCTAATCGCTGAAAGAACTTTTTTCGTAAACTTTTAAGTCTCTAGCTCAAAAAAAGTGTTGCCCATACAAAGCTTTCTTAACCCCCCTAGGGGTGGAATTTTCTAAAACTCTGAAAGTACTTTATTATTAATTTTAATAAGTAACATTTCGAATAGTTTTAAGTCTACACACAACACTGGCTACCCTTCTTAAGGATCTTAAGGATCCCCTTAGGGATGGAGTTTTCTAAAACGCTGAAAGTTCTTTTTTAGTATTCTAATAAGTAATCTTTTTGCAAAGTTTTAAGTCTAACTCAAAAAAAGTGTTGCCCATGCAAAGCTTGCTCTCCTTTTTAACCCTATTAGGGGTGGAATTTTCTAAAACGATTTGTGTTCTTTTTTTGTATTTTAATAAGTAATCTTTCTACAAAGTTTCAAGTCTCTAACTCAAAAACATAAACTTTCCCTGATAAAAACTTTGCACCCCTTTTTATCCCCCTTAGGGATAGATTTTTTCAAAACGCTGAAAGTCTTTTTTTTGTATTTTTATAAATAATCTTTCTACAAAGTTTTAAGTGTCTAGCTCAGAAAAAGTGTTCCCCATACAAACCTTGCACCCTTTTTTAACCCCCTTAGGGAATGATTTTTGTAAAACGCCGAATGTAGTATTTTTCATGTTCTAATAAGTAATTTTTCGACAAAATTGTAAGTCTCTATTAAAAAAAAATATGTTTTTCCCATACAAACTTTGCACCCTATTTTACCCCCTTAGGGGTGAAATTTTCCAAAACGCTGAAAGTACTTTCTTTGTATTTAAATAATCTTTATACAAAGTTTTAGGACTCTAGCTAAAAAAAATAGTTTCCCACATACAAACTTTGCACCCCTATTTTAGCCCCCTATTTTTAGGGGTAGAATTTTCTAAAACGCTGAAAGTACTTAATTTGTATTCTGATGACTAATCTTTCTACAAAGTTTTAAGTCTCTATTTAAAAAAAATATTGTTTCCCCCATACAAAATTTGCACCCCTATTTTACCCCCTTAGGGGTAGATTTTTTTAAAACACTGAATCTAGGTACTTTATTTGTATTCTAATGAATAATTTCTCTACAAAGTTTTAAGTCTCTATTTAAAAAAAAGTAGTTTTTCCCATACAAACTTTGCACTCTATTTTACCGCTTTAGGGGTAGAATTTTCTAAAACCCTGAAAGTTCTTTATTTGTATTCTAATGACTGATCTTTCTACAAAGTTTTAAGTCTCTATTTAAAAAAAAAATGTTTCCCCCATACAAACCTTGCACCCCTATTTTACCCCCGTAGGGGTGGAATTTTCCAAAACGCTGAAAGTGTTTCATTTGTATTCTAATAACTAATTTTTCTACAAAGTTTAAGTCTATAGCTCAAAAAAAAAGGTTCTCCCATACAAACTTTGCACCCCTATTTTACCCCCTTAGGGGTAGAATTTTCAAAAATCCCTTTTTATCCCTAGCCCACGTTATAAAAGCAACATACTGTGCAAAAATCAACTCTCTAAGATTAGTAGTTTCGGCTGTGCGTTGATGAGTGAGTGAGTGAGTGATTGAGTGAATAAGTCAGTCAGGACATAGGCATTTATTATGTATAAATAGATAGAAGATAATGAAACTCCCATTCAAATATCTCAAAAAATTATGAAGCTACATCCGTTTTAATGTCGCTTGTTAGAGTGAGAAAACGATGAGGGACTGTGACGTCAATATACTCGAGCGTCATAGTAAAAAACAATCGTTTCATATGAAGGTGCGTTTTGCGGAAAAGGGACAGAACATACCCCCTCTTAAAACTTTGGACTCTTATAACTTAATCATTACCTATATAACCTCTTGCTTTGTTTTTTTCTTCATTTGACTATATTTATTTTAAATTCTTTTTCGAGAAAATACATTATGATTATTTACCATATTTTCGATTCCTGAGCTATATAACCACGAACTTCGGAATTCGAAAATATTCGGGTATCTCTATCTCTATCGCACTAACCATACTCGAGTGACAGGGATGCAAATATATGAACATTGAGTATCGGTTTTCGTGGTAGCGCCGCAGGGGACCGATTTTTGACTTTCGAGCGCTCGAAATCAAAAGCGAGCGGTAGAAAATAATCGCATGCGAAAATTTGTCACGATTATTTTCGCATGAACCCAATAATAGGTATTTTTGAAATTCATCACTCGAAAGCTAGTGGTTTGGCTATTTATACTTTTGCGCTTCGTTGTACGCAGAAATTCGATAAGTACTGGTTATTTAAAATTGTATTCTACACATGGAATAAAAATAAAACATCATTAGAAGGTCTATTTTAGGCTATAATATTAATGTTTAAGTGTTTTTTTTGTGTTTTATGCGTTACATAACAGAAAAAACTAAGAACGTAGTAAATAATACCTAGTAAACGAAACGTATCGTTTCCCGCCTGTTATAAAAGTAAAGCCGCGTCCGCTGCGCCATGTTTTCGTGGTTTTTAAACGTCAAACATGTTTTGCCAATCAAAATAATACCCTATTTGTTTGCCGAAACTGACGGAAACATGTTAGTTGTTTAAAAACATGGAAAACATTGGTGCAGCGGACCCGGCTTAATACAAATTACAAATGATACAATTTGTCACAACAACTTTCTTTAGTTAGAATGAGACAGCAATTCATACTTTTCATTCTAAGTATAGCGAGTTGTTGTGAATCATTGCCAGGCCTTTACATATTACTATATCTCTGTCTCTTTTTAACCTGTGCAAAGAGAGAGAGAGAGAGAGAGAGACAAGTTAAATTATTTAATTTTAAAACAAACCCGCCAAAAGACTAAGTTCACAAAATTCGGTAGAAAAATAATATAAAATATATTAATCTTTATTTATCTCTTTCTAAGTTCATTGTCAGTCCAAAATTAAATACAAGTGAAGTGTCCAAATTGTCGGCACTTATTTTCTACCGATAGAATTGAATACGAGTGGTCAATACCACTCGTTTTTGAATTTACTATCGCTCGGATTTCAAAAATAGTATTTCATCGTTTCTGACAGTTTTCGAGTGAAAGAGTCGAGCGCTCGAAAGTCAAAAATCGGTCCCCAGGTACTTTGGCTGAATGCGCCGAGCGCGTGCCATTGTCATTCAAAAAAAACAAATTCGTGTTAATTATATTGTTCAAATTTGTTGATTTCATTTATTGAAATTACGACATAAAACGACATTTGCGCATATAAGTTCTCATATCAGAATCGAATATTTTTTTATGGTTTATATTTTAGCATTTGTCTCGTAAAGGTCTATCGTAGACGGGATTTAAATTATTAATAAGTGAAAGGCAAAGCAATTCCGCCATTTTGACGAAAATTTGACGTTTCTTATAGCTGACAGTTGGAGCAGCGTTTGATTTCAATAAAAATAAATGAAAAATTAAATGAAGTCGTATATTTCGGAAAATTAATTAACTGTCGCAGTCGGATAAAAACTATCCTAAGTTGCAGCTAGAATAATAATGTACTTATATAAAATGTTTCATATTTTTCCGTTCATGGGATGCTGAGAACATTCGTACCGCGCAAAGCTTAGTTTCAAACTGGCTGATTCTTTTTTTAATTTAGAGATTTATTATAAGTGGAGATAATCAGTATTAGATAAACGATTTATCAGAACGTTGGCCACTCTGGTCTTCATACACTTTTTTTTCGCCACAAGCAATCAAACTTGTACCTAATTAGATTTTTTAAAAGAAAAGATGTGATTTTATGAATTAATACCTAATTACGAGTAAACAGAAATCGGTCTGAGGGCCTACCGCGAAAGGCATTCGAAGTTTCCCCTCTCTGTCATACTTACGAGTTCGTACTTAAGTGCGACAGAGAGGGAAAACTTCGAATGCCGTTCGCGGTAGGCCCTCTGGCTACCATAAATCTCTAATAAACGTCCGTTAGCATCACTGTTAGAAAATACCTATTTCCGAGAGTGATTACCTACCGTACAAAAAATTGATTATCTCGAAAACCACGGATCTTTTACTAAACCTATATGTCCATTTTCTGGACCAGCCTGAGGCGCCCTGTCGGTGGATAGAAGCTTGTCCATTATTTACCTTAGTAGGTATACAAGGGTGTCCGGTAATTAATTGTCAACCTTCTAACCACGAATAGGGCACCTTAGACTGGTCCAGAAAATAAATCGAATTTAAGGTATAGTAAAAGTACCCTGGTTTTCGAGATATTCGCACTTTTGTTATTATTTAATTTTTGCATTCTTATTTCACTGTAATGACCGTACAAACGAAAAGATTTTTATGGTCTGTTTTTAGGGTTCCGTAGCCAAATGGCAAAAAACGGAACCCTTATAGATTCGTCATGTCCGTCTGTCTGTCTGTCCGTCCGTATGTCACAGCCACTTTTTTCCGAAACCATAAGAGCTATACTGTTGAAACTTGGTAAGTAGATGTATTCTGTGAACCGCATTAAGATTTTCACACAAAAATTGAAAAAAAACATTAAGTTTTAGGGGTCCCCATACTCAGAACTGAAACTAAAAAAATGTTTTTTCATCAAACCCATACGTGTGGGATCTATGGATAGGTCTTCAAAAATAATATTGAGGTTTCTAAAATATTTTTTTCTAAACTGAATATTTTGCGCGGGAGACACTTCCAAAGTGGTAAAATGTGTGTCCCCCCCCCCCCCCTGTAACTTCTAAAATAAGAGAATGATAAAACTAAAAAAAAATATATGATGTACATTACCATGTAAACTTCCACCGAAAATTGATTTGAACGAGATCTAGTAAGTAGTTTTTTTTTAATACGTCATAAATCGTAAACCGCAATTTATTTCACGGAACCCTTCATGTGCGAGTCCGAGTCGCACTTGGCCGCTTTTTTTTATTCTCAAATAGTGCTACTAACTGATTGACATTAAAGTGTATTCGTATTGAAGGTTTTTTTTTGTAATTAGGCCTTAATTCAAAAAAATACTTTTTAGACTAACATTTTCTACAAGTTTGCCTGTGGTGAAAAATAAAATGTATGGAAATAAAAGTGGCCAACTTCCTGAAAAATTGCTTACTTAATGGTGTTTCATAAATGGTATAACACATGGTATCTATTATTTCATGAAAACAGATTTTGCCGTTAACAATCATTAAGAGCGACAATGCGATTCCAGTAACAACACTGTCATTACCGGATTTGTTCAGAGATAACATTTATCTGCAATGCTTTTCTTGATGACTTTTACCCTTAAAGTTGATTTTCTGGACCAGTCTAACTAAGGTGCCCTATTCGTGGTTAGAAGGTTGACCATTCATTACCGGACGGACACCCTGTATGTAATGTAGTAGCTTAGTTGGTATTATATATGTAGCAAGGACTGCTAAGTGTGTTGATTATGATTAGCGTCCACCAGTTGTTTGTTTTAATAATAAAATCTTAATGAACTAGGGTTATCATCGTTATCGGCTGCGTAGCTATCAGACACCTCAATAGTTGCGATTGTGCTAACTAGTGAAGCCTGAATTATATTTTCGGTGGCTGTTCATTATTTACGTTATATTGTATTTAACCGACTTCAAAAAAGGAGGAGGTTATATGTTCCACTGTATGTTTTTTTTAATGTATGTAATGTATTTATCCGTCAATTGTGGACCGATTTCCAAAATTCTTTTTTTATTCGAAAGAGTAAACTCCCGAGGTGGTCCCGTTGTCACCAATTCAGGATCTGATGATGGGATCCCAGGAAAATTGAGGGCAACCCTCAAATTTATAGGCACGCGTGTAGTGATTTCCGTATTTTCTATTATAACTCGTGTATTTACACTATTTACCCTCGGAAATCGCAATTTTGGTGAAGTGGAACTGATGATGAAGACCACACACACACACAGACAGATGACTTATGGAACTCCTCAAAGATGTAAATAACGTCAAAGATTCTGACATGATTCCGTTGAAGTAGCAACTAATGAAGGGTTTATTCTGAGATCCTTGAGGAATTGACGGAACTCCTCAAATATTATCAGCCCATAAATAGCGACTTGGGTTTTTTCTGTAATAATCAACGTATTTGCTCTCGGAGAGCAGTTCATGTGCTAAATTGGAAAGGAATTCTCAAGTACCTAAGTATGTGGTTTGGCGAAGTACTGAATTGAAGTCGGTTTAAACTTTGTTTTTAAAGTTAAATATTTACGTTAGGTGTTGGTATGAGTAGCGGTTGATTCATGCACATATTTATTGTCATATTGTAATTTTTTGCGTGTAGAGGGAAAAATGTTGTCTGTTAAGTGTTTACCTACTTATCAATCATGATATTTGTTTTTTGAGCGAATGATGAAAGTTTCGTAACTTACAGTGTAGTGTCTCTATCTAACTATTTACATCAAGCATCATCAATTAAAGTTTTGACATAACTTAACGTCCGCGGATACTACAATACGCATATTACGTAGGTACACTAACGCTATACAAAATTCGAAATTTTACGGAGGATTAATTCAACAAGGCCCGGAGGGTCTGATGATATAATATCACATTTTTAAGCTTTTAATTGAAGGTGCAACTAGGTATATACTGACTGAACTAACGAACCTATCTCTCTCTAACAAAAACCAGCCTCAATAATGCTTTGCTTTTGTGGCCTATATTACCTACTGTGTAGTGAAACGACGTAGCTTAGTTACATCACTATCCCTGAATAATACAATATCATCGACGATATTTTTATAGTAGGTACATTATACTGAAACTAAGCTTCCTTTTCACGTTGCTAGTCAAGATACAAAAGTAGAGTAAAATTGCAGTCGGTAGATAACTAAAAGAGATTATACCTAGTTGATGCCAGGGTCCCCCCCTCTTTAAAATTCTCATTGACCTGTGGGTCGCATGGTAAACTTGAGTTAAATTTCAATTTGACTGGCGCCTGACGCATCACGCATCTTGCATTCAAATCTACTCACTATAGTTCATTATCTTCGCTGTGACTCATTTACAACCCAGGATGTTGATAATGTCATTTTCATTCATTACGCCTTTACGACCGTAATTTAGGAATTCGAGCTCTAATTGTTTTGCTGTTTATAAATACCTTCTGGAACGAATTTAGAAATGAGTAAGGAAGGAAGTTCGAGCATTCTGTTCGTCATATCTCGAATTATCTTTGCATTGTAAACAAAAGAACGAATAGATAAATGATGATTGAATTAGATATTAAAGAAAGCCGTCTACGTTAGCTGTCATGTCTGCCGGCTTTCTTACTTAGGGTAATAGCATGCAAACAATAGATCGGTTATCGTCGTTGTTTGAAGAAGTGAATTTCATGTAAAATAGGGGATTACCTATATAAGTTAAACAAGTACATGCCCTGGAAATTATAATAAGCAGCTTTTAAATTTGTCAATAAACAGTTCCCATCGTTTACAACTCCATATAATAAACGAATCTCGTCTCCTTAAATTAAAGTATACAAAGGCTAACGAGCGACTCTACATATCTTTATTATAGTGATGTTCAACTCAATGTGCGTGTAGAGTCAACGACGTGGAAAGGGCACGCTAAGAGAGTGTCAACAATGTGCGCGCTCTCCTTCTCTCCCCTGTGCCTCTACCTACACCATCGCCGGGACTACGGGTTTTTGTTTGTTTGTGGCGACCGTACGCCCCCACAAGCTAACACCGCTTTGAGCCCATTCTCGTGTCCACATACACTCGTACCAAATAATAGCTCTATGAAGTAATGCCCACTCACCAAGTTCAATGAATCACTGGTAAAAATCCAATTTACATCCAAATCGACCTGATGGTCATCGCATCACAATCATCTGGAGAGCAAAATCCGAGAACACATAACTTGTCACTCATTACCAGACGAAGTCTGGCCACTGAACACGATAAAATCACAAGAGCAGGCTACGTGTCACTTAAGATCACAGTTGTAACCGGTTAGGAAACGGGAGAGTGAACCATAAACTTGGACACAGTAGAGCTTAAAGAAAGCGCGGGCGTCGGTGAGTCGAGTAGCGCGGCGTCGCCTTACTCGCGCGGCGCAGTCGGTACTGGCGCGGGCGGCGCGGCGAAGGAAAGGCGGCCCCACCAACTGGAGCCCGAACTTGCCCGACACCCCGGCAGCAAGCTTACTTGCGTCTTTTTCTAACATGCGCGTGCGCCGATGCTACGTTCACCTCGACACTAGGAGCGTTCGAAGTTCTATTTTATTTTGTTTTGTTTATTGACGCTTCTAAATGAGGGGCCATAAAATAGAAACGTAGGTTCGGAGAGTGAAAAATTAGGAGGGCAATATTTGGGGTTCGGTTCCTTGCCTGATAGTGTTAATACTTTCTACTCATTGCGTTAAATCGTTTTCAATAATCATAATGCGGCATCGTAACCGACGGAGGAATTTCTTACAACATTAGACGCCACCATAAATACGTAGACGTTGATAGTAATGATACTGCTGATAGCAATAATAAAGTAGGAACATTTATTGTTTTAATTAAGTCCGACTGTATTTACAATACTATTAAAATCAGTTAACCATTCTGATGTTAGCTTCTAGTAGCGCCGCAATGGTGTCAGAGGGGTCGGACGGGTATGCGGGAGGCGACTCGAGGCTAACTTCAGACACGCAAACTTTTGTGCCGCGTACTGTACGGAGCTAGGGCAGGCAGCTTCTAACGTAAGAAACATCACTAGCATTAAAATAAATGCCACTAGTTCGGCAGATGTGTGGCACGGCACACTCGCGCCCCTCGCCCTAGAGACGAGCCTCTACGCTCAGGTAGACGAGGCGAGCCAACGACCGATGACAGTTGAAAAAATACTATCGTGTGAAAGGAATAAGAATAACAACTCTAATGATCTCAAATTTTTGGTCAAACTCTTAATCCGTATAAACGACGTCTCCTTGATGTATTATTTTATGTCATAAAAACATTTTGTATATGCACGTAAGAGCCATTAACTATCTACTGACCACAAGAAAGACGTCTTTTGTTTTGTTGACTCTGTATGACCCACCTACATTGCTTGATCAACTCTATCTATCTATAGGTATGTAGAGTCCGTATCGAGATCGAGCCAAATATAACCAAATAATTTATGCTAATTATTATATAAATCAAACACTTAAGCAACTCTAATGCTAGGTGACAGTAACTAATGACGGAGACATAATATTATTTATACGACCTCATAAGGTAGGGTTATATGCTTATGATATGGATGGCTTTGCGTTATGAAATTATCTCCAACTTTCTAGTCCGTTCAGTTGCCGCCATGCTGCCGTGGGAAGGGTACCTTGTTAGCCCTGTTTGCTACAGCCGGCTGTAATTTGGAAGATGGATTGCATAAAATTACGACTTCAGTCAGGCTCGTAACTGATAAATGTCCATTTACGCATCAGTGTGGACTTAATGGCAAAATATATTCAAAGGAAATAAAATGTTAAAAGCTTGTGGTTGAAATAGAAACCGAAGGAGCATTCGTCTGTTCTACCTGGCTTCCATGGGAATTTATGTACGTGTCAGGTGCTAGTTTGGTGCGACTACCTGCGTTAATACTATTGTGTCTTGTCTTTCGAAGTAGTGACGTTTCCTATATAATTCTTGTTACCTATACATATTTCTTTTCAAATGATTCACCCAATTGTAATTTCAACAAAATTTTATAAAAGTTGCATCGAAAGACCAGTCATCATAAACCCACCATTTTAAATACGAAACACTCACGTGAAAAAGAAAGTTACGCTGATACTCGAATCATACAGAAAACTACTGGACTATAACGAAGTTATTGTTCCACCGGCCGCTGCATACTCCACTTGTGTTCATATTACCTAATGCCTAACGTATTACATTATTAACATGACAAGAGAGAGCTTGTATCATCGCAACGATATCCAGTTGCTCTGTAGGTGGTCCGATACACTCTACCTAATTAAACCACCTCTTGACATCAATAATAAATGCAAGCTACGCCACTAACAATACTAAGTTACGTTACAATAGTGATGTCTCATTCCGGGCCCAACTGTATTTAGTTATCTTTCGTTCGTGCCATTTGTTAGTTGCAGACACGTGCAAGAGCAAAAACATCTCTTATTTGGATGAACAAACAAATATGCTTTGTTTAGGTTAATGGACTACATACATCCCATTGTCTCTTTTCTGCGAGTAGGTACGTAGCAGGGGGTACACCACCAATAAAATTTGATGCGATGCCTTTATCAGCATTAGGTACCTATGTAGTTTGTCTTTGTATTCAAATACTACAAGGAATGTTGCGCAGATTTGTCTCGTATGTTACTGGATGAACTATGTATCAGTAGGCATACACTTATTTATGATTGGTAAAGCCAGTGCTTGTTGGCTGTTTGTGCAGCTGTTAAAAAAGCAATTCAATATATAACTGATCTTCCCTTTATAATTGCATAAGAAATCCATATATGTAGTTATGTATCCTCGATTACTTACTCTAAAGTTCTCTTCATATTTTAGTTTGTCTGTGTGAGTATAGGACACAGATTGTCTCTTTAATGGATGTTTGCCTACGGCGACGTAATGTTCGACTTTGTGCAGAATAATGTATTAGGAAAGATAAACAGGAAGAGGTCGTAGGTGGCAGATAGGCCGGCATCGGCAGGTAGTTCGTTGGCGAGGAGGGAAGGTAGTGTGAATGCATGGGACTCATATATTGTTACTACCTTTTACTTACGGGTGGCAATAGTGCGATGTGGACTGCGGGCGCCCGCGCTGAGGTGGGTTATCGCCCAAACTATTTGTCACATTCACATTCAGGTGCTATCTATGAAGGTATCCATTGCAATTTGCAGATATGGCAACGCAATATACTAGCTCAAGGAATACTCGTAGGTACCTAGTTTTAAAGAGAATGGAGCGATATCACCATTTGTTTTCTATCCCATGCATAAAGATACCTACACAAAAGGGGTAGGCAAGAATTCATTAATAATTTTAAATACCATTTCTAGTAATTGTAGGTTATAGATGGAGAAAATGTGATATTGCAGACATTGCGCAAAATACCTACTTGAACCCTATTCTCAGAGTCTACTCTTACGGAGTCTTAGTAGGTACGTCACCCACGGGAAAAAAGTGGGTGGTTCTACAAATATTCTAACAGGGAACCTTTCCTATAGGCACCTACCGTAACTCTAAAAATATTCAAATTCATAACAAACTAGGTACCTTAGTACATTGTATCACCGGTATCTGTAAAGTTAGTATCAGATGAAAACAGGGTAGATCTGCCCACAGCACCGGAATTACTCGTCGTCGTGTACTTTAGCTCCGAATTACGCTATCTGATATGAAACGGTTTACGATCTCGTTGGAGGCGATTTGCATATCAGTGTCGGGTGCGGGCGGATTACTTATGTACGCCTCGAGACGGGGGACAATATATTCTGGCGAAGACGACGTCGCTTTTGCCGCCTACGGAACCCTACCTACCAACGGAATACTTGCTATACACTATTAAAACCGGATAATGTAGCTCATGCGAATAATATTTATAAAAAAACTGAATACGAAAGATATAGGAACGCATTTTAAATATGCAATATAAAGCTGTACCAGACAGTTCGCAGTATCCTGAACAGTTTGAAAATAGTTATCTTCGATGCGGCGTGGCAGGGGAGCGCTGAAGATACCAGTTGGATGGGGCTTTGCTAACGACATCGCCCGACATTTCACTCCGTAAGAAAGCCCGGCTACATCTTTTCTCCGCGGACCGCTCCGATAAGGCGGCGGCACCATTTGTCATTACCATATCTCGTCTCTGTCGGTTCGTCGCCCTTAAATTAATAACTTTTACGCTGAAATATAGCGGCAATCGTCTCTTAAAATACTTTACGTATAGGGAGGTAAACGATACGAAAATAACCTAAGTAACTATATTTAGGTTATTTTAGTGCGTGACCGTAAATGATATGGTAATCTAATACCGATTATGTACATCACAAAGAGGTCGCGGTGCATTCCTACGGTATTTATTTCGGTTCATGGTCACGAACTCAACCTAAAAAGAGTCCGCACTAAGACAAATTATTTCTACTCGATGCTTCGAAACAAATTGTATGTTTGATATGCTTCTTACCTTTGAACTAAACCGAATAATTCACTTCGTGTACGGAATGTGATAAAAATTACCTACGCACCTATTTACGAGTAGGTACTTACATATCTTTTACCGTTTACGTGATTACTTGATTAGATACAGTTAATACTCGTAATCAGAAGGACAACTGGGGCATGTATGCAGCGCTGGGGTGACATAATTATGTTCACGTTTCCGAGTTAAATGCATGAGGTATAGGTTAGCCCGAAACAAAGACACATTCTTTGGTCTCCATCCAGTGTCTGCCCTCGTGATTAGATTGTATCGATAATCTGACTGTGTCGCCTACGGCTGTTTGCCGATACGAACAACAATTAATTAAAACGAATACTGGTTGTTCGTGCAGCGTGTTAATACAATAGCTTTCTACCCACATACATCCAATTGCGAGTTTCAATGAACAAAGCCTTGGCGTTGTAACAAGTCTTTATTGCACTACTTGACATATCGACGCCACGTTTCAACTTTGTTAAACTCTAAAATCGAGACTCGGTAAACAACACGAGGCTTTTGCTTCGTTAACTCAGCGAGTAAGATGAATAATTAAGTTGTGTTTAGGTTGAAACGCCGGAATCTGTTCCACAATGGGAACGTTTCGGTTAACCACAGGGTATGCGAGGGATCATTAAAACGGGCCTCAACACATTGCGCGAGGGACATTACAGGTGTGACACAAAGCGAGTCGCGGACGCAGCCACTGACGATCTAATTCCAAACAAATGCAAATTGAGCGGGCGCGGGAACGTCGAGCTGGACATCCGCTTAATGGCCGCATTGTGCTCGAAGCGCTAATGGGCCCGTAATTGGCACGAGGTCAGCCGCGGTCACCGCCTCACCTGTGAGCTGTCCTGGACTCTGCCTCGATCGCATCAGACGCCAGCTCCTCGATTCCACCGCACATGTTTTGTCTTTTCTGATCCGTATTATTTAAGTTCCTCATCTCCGATTTCATAACAGCGCCGCTGACTCGGTTTGTTTATAGAAACGCGAGGTGCCCGGGTTGTTAACGTGAACACGTTCATCAGTTTTAGTGCCGCCACCAATTTAATATCTGACAAGCTCATAAGGTGATCGCTCTCTTGGGAGAAACAACTATGTATCAATTTAGTAGGAGTTAGGATCTCAAAGTATGTTTATCAAACATAGTTTGAGATATTGTCGCGAATGGTTCCGATATTCAACAAATTGAAAAATTTGTTTAGTCGAAAATGTAAACACATAAAGTTAATATATATTTATCTCCAAAGTAAGAAATAATGAATGCCCTTCCATTTCAGCCGCGGCCCGCGACCAATTCCACGTCGTGATATCAATACCAACGCATTTCGCAGGGACTGGACAAGTGTGCACTTTAGTTCGAATTTCATTGCATGGAGATAAAGTTTAGATTGGGCGATAACGAATGCAAAATAAGAGGCGGCCCTCGCGTGTCGTTTGGCCTGTCCTTGTTTCGCTCGCCGCAGGAAGTGGCTTGTTGTAGCCGTTGGTCTGCGCTGACCCGTGTCCACGACCGCGGATACTTTTAACAAAACTACACGGAAACTTTAACATCAGCCCGGCGATTTCATTTATTTCATTTGCAGTATAGGTTTATAGCTGCTCGTTGTAAGTTGTAACGCGCTCTGTTGTAATTTTTAATATTATTTTACTACAACTTACAAGCAGTGTTGATGCACAGCGGCGTACGCCGTACGCCGTAATGTATAGGTAGATAGGTACCCACCAAAAACATAAATGTAAAAAAGGAGAGCCAAGTATAATACAAAAATGATGCTTGGTTGAGGGCTTCGCCGCAAAAAGAATGGAGATCTAAATGAGTGCCAAGTTATAGTTATGCAAAATCCAAATATGTATTTATAGGAACAAAATAACATTTTGAACAAATATTAAACTCTATTTCTTTGCTTTATTGAATACCTATAATAATTGTTGTTATTTAAAAATGTGAGATGTTAACCCTTCTTTGCATGTATTTTATTTATTTTTGAAATAAATCACGTTAATTAATGTCAGTTGACCTCCACATTTCGGTAAAAATATAAAAAATATATATGAGGTAAGTTTTACATGATATCTTTATTTTTTGATATGATGGTTTGGTGATTTCCATCACATACTTTCGAGTTACTGTCTTCCAATTTCGTAAATGTATGCACAAAAAGTAACATAATATTAACTTACATACCAACTTGATACACATGAATTATTTTGCAACTATCAATATTTTCGTAGTACAGTCGCCATCACATACATATGTAGGTACACCATAGGTGTTCAAAAATATCGACACATGCACCCTAATGCCTTGAAAATAGAGGTGTGTTCCGATGTTTGTGACGTGCTTGTTTGCTCCGATGTATGTGATGGCGACTGTACTAGCGTTCAAAATCCGAATACAAGGTCAACAATTTTCGTAAATGGCGCGAAACGGCGAGCCCGCGAATTTAAAGTTTAAATGTCAAAATTACGTTTATTTTTTAAAATCACAAATACGTTCCATTTCAAGCTATACTGTTCTTGAAACATAAAAGTCTTAAAATAAATATGAATCTCCCGCACAACTACCTTTAATTAACAGGACAATGTTATGATGGAAATTTCCATCACCATGCAAAGAAGGGTTAAAGAAGGTTAGATTTGACTTGGCCAGTTTTTATCAGAATTAAAAAATATATGTTGAATAACTTTTAAAACGACTGATTTAATGAAAACTGGCCAAGTCAAATCTAACCTTCTTTAAGATCTCACATTTTTAAATAACAACTATTATTATAGGTATTCAATAAAGCAAAGAAATAGAGTTTAATATTTGTTCAAAATTTTATTTTGTTCCTATAAATACATATTTGGATTTTGCATATACTCGTAACTTGGCACTCATTTAGATCTCCATTCTTTTTGCGGCGAAGCCCACAGCCAAGCATAATTTTTGTATTGAACTTGGCTCTCCTTTTTTACATTTATGTTTTTGGTGGGATATCATTACTTTTTGTAAAGAAAACTAGGCAGGTATTGAGATTTAAAGTTTTTTCTTGCGTTTCCGCTGCATGGTTTTATTTTTTAAGAATTATGTGGTGCCGCGCGTCGCGCGCCGCCGACGACACACCGTTTGTTTAGCGCGTATTTAAGTTTTTTGTATGGGGACACCACTTATTTTTTGACTTAACTTTATTTTCATATTTCTGTTATATAAATAATATAATAATACATACATATATTGGGATGGTTTCAAATATCTGATTGATTTTGATTTTTGATTTTAACTTTATTTTTTATTTTTAGACTTTTTCCTACGCTTACATACAATTACCGAGCTGGATTCCAAATTTCATCCTTCTAGGTCATCTGGAAGTAAGTTAGGTTTAGGTACATACATACTTATGTCAGTCAGTCAGTCAGTGCTAAAATTTAAGACTTTATGACCTTCATATCTTTATAACCGTTTGAGCTAGTTTCATGAAATTTGGGCTCCTAGATGTCCTTATGGATATAATTAAACACACGTAGTTTTATGTGTTTACGTTAAAGAGGTTTTGAGTTATAGAAGGGTCAAAAGTGGCACCAAGTGGTTCGTGTAATATTACACTGGGCGCTGGCTAGCCAGTTCCTTTGCTTGAACTTGGCTTGACACGCTGCCGCGTGTCTAGATCTCTTTCAATAATATTTTTATGTAAGTTGGTATGTATTTATATTTCTGGGCGATTAAAAAGGCTGGGCGTGTTACCTAACTCAATGTCTACTTACAAAAAATCTAACCCCTAATGCATCTAATCTAATTGTGCAAAAGTAATATAAATGAAAATAGAAAAATCCTGAATAAGCCAACCTCTTACCTCAGCAAGCTACTCTGTCTTGTTAGTGTAATAGTGACCCTTGGCCTGAGAGCCACCAGCAGTGGAGCTAATTGGTTACTTTGCCAGATGGCCTGAAATTTATCTAAATTGACCCACTGCAACGGCGTTTGTAGGTACAAACTACAAGTTGTTGTCAAAGGTTCCTTTGATTATATACTAGTACTGTGTGTAAGTGAACTCAGCAGACAAAGAAGTAGGTAGGTACTAGGTACCTATTAACGGTTATATGTTATTAAAATACCTTTTTCACTTCTCATGCTCGCAATGTTCGCCTTTGTGCTGGATGTTTGCTGCACAAAATACCACTTTTATGCTCTAGAGCACAAAGTAAAATTGTTTTAAAGACTAAGATAATCGGGCCCACACACACAATAAAATTTCGTAGAATAAACTTTGTCATTTGATTTGCTTTAATAAATTTCACATCCATGTTTCCATTACTAAATTAATAAAACCAGATAAAATAGGAGTCATTTATTATTTTAAAACGTATTGAACCATTAAAAGACTTGGCAGTGTGAAGTACCTAAGTCTATTAGACTACACGTGTCGAAAATTAAAAATAAAAACTTTAAAAAGTTAAGTGACAGGAATGAGCAATTATTTTATTTTATTTTGCAATTATTGTTATTTTCTCGCAATCGAATGTGAAAAGCAGTGTGTATAACTCGGGCATAAATTAGCTATTTAACCCCTCGACTTAACTATTCACCCTCGCCGGTGGCTCGGGTGGATATAAACGTCTCAGGTTAAATGGCTCGTTTTATGCGCTTGTTGTACAATCTAATATTTTTGCATAATATCCCATGTGAGTATACATACGTTATTTGGGGACAAATTTTACTCTTTACCAAGTCCTCATTGATAATCGGGAATAAAAAACGGAGTAGAAAACTATGGATTAAGGCGCAATTGATTCGTCTTAGTCGCGTGAGGCAGTCGCGCGTCGATGCACATGCGCTTCTGCTCCCACGCGAGCCTCCCCTTATCGCGACAATTAAATCGCAACGACCCGCGACCCACGACGGCTGACCCTTGTCTCATCTCCTGCTTAATTACAACAAAACGGTGCAATGAAGAAACACGGACGAGCAAAACATCAGTGTGTGGTGTCCGTTATGGTTAAAATAAATGATTGTTCGTAATTTTTAGGGCAATACTTCGACATGTCTTATTATCAATAGAGGATGGCAGGATACAATATTCTAATGAAATTTCAGGCATTCTTGTTTTCATCTAGGTACCTTCTATTTATTATCAAAACACCGACAATGATTCTGGGAGCAAATACAATATTACCATTTAGATTTTAAATAAACATTTATGGGAAATCTGGAGACGGATGGCTAGGAGACAACACTACTCAGACGTCGCATTAAAACCGTTGACAAGGCAAGTCACGCAAGTCAAGTCAGGCAAGGCATAAAAGAACGTAGGCGTTTCAGACGGGTCTGTGTGCGCGCGAGTTTGTTTCGTGGTGCGACCAGTTCTGATTTGTGCGTGACAATTAATTTTGAACTTAATGTTGTTTGGTCGGTGCCTGCTTCAGAAAAAAACGTGAAAGTATAATAACAGGTTTTATGGTTCATTTATAAATTTGACAGGGTAGTTGTTTTTATCGTCCGATAACATTACGGTACCGTTTAAGTGTTTTGCCAAGTGCAGGCAAACTTCATGTTGTTATTCTGACATTTATAGAGTTTTTAATGAATTAGATTTTTTCGGGTTTTCAAGTAAGCAATCAAGTGTAACTGTTTATAAAATACCTATTTAAGGCGAAAAATCTGTGTGGCTATCGTATATTTCTCCACTCGGTATAGTTAGTGCGTGATGTTGGGGATTCCATCGAACAAATACATAAGTACTTCACTTTTCGATACCAACGCCGTGTTTTAAGTAGTAAATATGTTGTTAGGCATGTCCCCTGGATTCCAAAATTGTCTCACCTGTAATGATTCATCAAAAACGCCGCGGCCGCGCTTTGAAAAGAGTAAATTACTCCCAAACCATGCAACGTACATACACATGTGGGGTACCAAATGAACGCTGAATAAATTGTCAATAAGTCATTCATACAATATATTTCGATACATACACTAGTTTAAGTACTTTTAGCAAAAGTATAAAAAAATCAATGAAAGAGACATTCAGACTTTGCGGCTAGAAAAAATACAAGAAAGTAATGTATAATACAAATGATATCTAGTATTTCAGCTTTAAATTTTAGTTTTTTATTCAAAGACAAGAGCAAAATTGGGAAAATTGTGCTCAAAAAACCAACAACGCAAAGCGAGTTTTTCCTACAAGATTCATCATCATCATCATCATCATATCAGCCGAAAGACGTTCACTGCTGGACATAGGCCTCCACCTCCCCCAAAGAGTGCCATAAAGAGTCCTGCGCCACCCGCATCCAGCGGACTCCCGCGGTCTTTACCAGGTCATCAGTCCACCTTGTGGGGGGCCTACCCACGCCGCGCCTTCTGGTACCTGGTCGCCACTCGAGAACCTTTCCGCCCCAACGGCCATCGGTTCTACGTGCAATGCCTACAAGATTAATTTTATCAAAATTAAGATTTTCCAGAAACCAGCACGAACTTTTAGTATGTTGTTGAACATCTTATGTGCACCGCAAAACTGCAAAGAGACAGTCTCTAAAGTGTCTATAGTTCATTAGTAATTATATAATCTTCATGCCGCGGAGGCTTTTTGAAAAGTGGGAATTTTACCTTAACCATGTAATATATATAAACGTGTGTTATATCATATACTTAAAAGCTAAACATATATGCTATAATTCTTGCCAACATTGTGATACCATATATCCATAAATTTAAGAGGTATTTACAAAATTGTGGAGAAGAAACGTGAAAGCCTGCTAACATTAGATTTTCTGGAATTGAAATTGCTCTAAATCGTATCAATATATTGAATTACTATGATAGAACGAGTTTCCCCTACAATATTTTATTAGCTTTCATAAGATATCACATTTGCATTCATAAATTACATAGTTTCGGTTTAATTTAGAGTTTTTCACTTTTTTTGTCTATGTCCTATGTCCAATACGAGTATAAAGATTAACTTATTAATTTGAAACCAGATAGGTTGATAGGTAGGTACCACGTGCAACACAACGTCGTACCCATAGAAAAACTATACAATTCTGATGAAATGTAACGATGTACGGATTACGGAACGTAAGGTCAATAGCAGACCAGCGCATAAGCACTAATGGTGTATTGTGTCAAGGCATAGCTACTTGACACAATCTACCATAGTGCTGCATGGTTATCAGCTATCCCATACCAAGCCTAAAGCGAAACCGCAAAAGACACTTCCGTTGGTTGTTGCGACGACAATAGCGATGCTTGTCTCAGAGGTCGACGCATGTGCATAATGCTTATAATTAGTCTGCCTTAAACAGTGCTTGTGAGAATCAAACTAAATGAGCAAGCTCAGTGTCTGCACAATTCGTGAGAGCCCGCTGCAACAAAAGTCGCAAATACAATTTCCCACAAGTGGCAATATATTTTTGTTGGGAATTGCTTTGTGTCAACGATAAAAACATGTGTTAGTTACTAATCAGCTAGGACAGGGGGACGTAAGGACAATAGGCAATTTTCTTCCCAAGTTCCCAACGTGGTGTAGACAATGGTGGTAATACGTATGCCGGTGCGGAAGAGTTTGCTTAAGTAAATGGTGTTGAGGCTTTCCTACTTATTTTAAACTTTACGAAAGATGTAAGTTTTTTATTCTCAACTGAATTTCAAATAGGTGGTGGTTCACAATTTTATGGTTTCTTCTTATTCGTAGCTCTTCGATCTGCTCTTACCTATATGGACCTATTTTACGCGCAATCTCGAGATGTCATTCTAGTGGGTTACGTCTAAGGTGGTAATTATCAGTAAGTAGAAACATATTTATAAGGTTTTTAATTTCCATATCCTCGCTATTTTATCTCAATGCGACTATCAGGTTGTTATTTTAATATTTATGTTTCTATTCGTACTTAGCTTTATTAAGCTCAATATATTATATTAGAATATGATTTATTAATTAATAAACAGTAAGAGACTCAGATTGCACTTTCGGTAGATAATCCGGCGCGAAAACCGAACTGCGCGTCATTTAGTTTCATATACCTATCCAACTGTAAGTTAAGCAGGCCATCGAATACCCTGGCTACAATTGTTGCCAGCGAAATAGGTCGATAGTTGGCTTTGTTTGATATGTCACCCGTCCTGTTTTTGACAATAGGAATCACAATTGTTTTTGTCATGATCGGCGGTAGGTACGAGTGACATATACAAAGATTAAAAAACATCGCTAGCACTCGGGGTAGGTGAGGACCAGCAAACTGCAAGTGCTCAATACTAAGATGGTCGTGTCCAGGAGATTTGCCCCTTTTCATTTCCTTTAGGACCTTAGTTACGTCACTAACACTGAGTCGGGTCTGAATGTCACTCACTGCCATGTCAGCATCGAGCACCTGCTGCCGCGGAGCCCCACCGGCGGATGTGTGGGAAGGCTTCACATTAAAATGCTCCATAAACACGTTAGCAACGCACTTCGGATCCGAGATACCGTCCACACTAACAGAAAGTCCAGGCCTATACTTCGTTTTTTTTAGCATTAGAGAGACCTTTGCAGAACGAGATATAAGGTTTTTTATCGGGCACATTCTGCGGATCGAACAGTGAATACGATTAAAAAAATATCACGTATTTATTATCATGTTTTATTAATACATACATTACTCAGTGTTGTGAACAGATAAGAAACATAATATTAGTTAATTTATATTCTAAGATGAAAAGATAAGAATTTTAATAAATTGCGATTGCAATTTTTCATGGAAAGGTTGTACATTAAAAAACCTAAAGAGGCAGAGTTCTCACACAATGGTCTATTTTTAAACGTCACTGTCACTATTTGTCAATTATCACTCATGTGGGTTTTTCATTCGAGTTAATTTTGTTGTCGGTTGAGTCGGTTGTGATTTCTATTGCTGTTAGCTTACTTAAAGATTGTTGTTATCGTTTTTGTTGAATTTTGTTATTAGTTGTTGATCTATTTAGATATTTTGTTTGTTGGTGCACATTTACAATGGATGAAGCCGAGGCTGGCCCGAGTGGGCTACAGAAGTCGCAGCCGGTTCCGGCTAATGTTTTTTCATCTCCAAAGAAGAAAAGGTAAAAGCAGAATCCTCTGACTGCCAGTGAAAAGCGGATGGTGGTGAATATTTACAAATTAGTGTCAGAAATGTGCCATAGAAAGGAGTATCCCACTAAATCGGACCGTGTGAAAAAGACTGCCGAGACTGCTGGCATATCGTTGGCTACGGTATACAACATTTTGAAAGAAAATATATGCGCTCAGCTATCGGTAAATATCAAATGACATGTACTCGTATGTACATAAGTTCCGAGAAATTCAGTTGTATCGGAAGAAATCGAAGAAGGAAGGTTTACGACCACTGCTTCTTTGTTTACCCGTTTGACAGATAATTCTAATCTTAAAAAAAACGAAGTATAGACTCCATCTTTTTTGTTATTTTCCAAAAGTTTCATTGCATGGCTGATAAAATTAAGTCATCATCATTCTTTCTTTCTTTCTTTGCTTATATGCGAATATGCGTATAATTTAATAAGTATTTAGATACCTACAAAATAAGATGAACGACAGAAATGGACATATATTTAAGTAATGCAAGAACACACAGAATAGCTTACAGACTATTATCACTATTTATCTCAGCAAAGCTAGTTAGGTACACGAAGCGGTCATGGCCTAGCTTTGAGTACTATTTGGGTAATAATTGCGCGTTTCCGTGATTTGGAGGGCACTTAATGCTGTTGGTTCCGGTTGTTGTCATCTGACACAAGAGATAGAGGCCTTCGAGCGGCTTGGGAACTTCTCACAGTCAAGTTGCCCAACAATTAGCATGCAACCAGGATAGCAATAAAATGGGGGAGATAACTTTGATAATCTCCACTTATAATAAATCTCTAAATTAAAAAAAGAATCAGCCAGTTTGAAACTAAGCTTTGCGCGGTTCGAATGTTCTCAGCATCCCATGAACGGAAAAATATGAAACATTTTATATAGGTACATTATTATTCTAGCTGCAACTTAGGATAGTTTTTATCCGACTGCGACAGTTAATTAATTTTCCGAAATATACGACTTCATTTAATTTTTCATTTATTTTTATTGAAATCAAACGCTGCTCCAACTGTCAGCTATAAGAACCGTCAAATTTTCGTCAAAATGGCGGAATTGCTTTGCCTTTCACTTATTAATAATTTAAATCCCGTCTACGATAGACCTTTACGAGACAAATGCTAAAATATAAACCATAAAAAAATATTCGATTCTGATATGAGAACTTATATGCGCAAATGTCGTTTTATGTCGTAATTTCAATAAATGAAATCAACAAATTTGAACAATATAATTAACACGAATTTGTTTTTTTTGAATGACAATGGCACGCGCTCGGCGCATTCAGCCAAAGTACCTGCGGCGCTACCACGAAAACCGATACTCAATGTTCATATATTTGCATCCCTGTCACTCGAGTATGGTTAGTGCGATAGAGATAGAGATACCCGAATATTTTCGAATTCCGAAGTTCGTGGTTATAGCTCAGGAATCGAAAATATGGTAAATAATCATAATGTATTTTCTCGAAAAAGAATTTAAAATAAATATAGTCAAATGGAGAAAAAAACAAAGCAAGAGGTTATATAGGTAATGATTAAGTTATAAGAGTCCAAAGTTTTGAGAGGGGGTATGTTCTGTCCCTTTTCCGCAAAACGCACCTTCATATGAAACGATTGTTTTTTACTATGACGCTCGAGTATATTGACGTCACAGTCCCTCATCGTTTTCTCACTCTAACAAGCGACATTAAAACGGATGTAGCTTCATAATTTTTTGAGATATTTGAATGGGAGTTTCATTATCTTCTATCTATTTATACATAATAAATGCCTATGTCCTGACTGACTTATTCACTCAATCACTCACTCACTCACTCATCAACGCGAGAGTTGATTTTTGCACAGTATGTTGCTTTTATAACGTGGGCTAGGGATAAAAAGGGATTTTTGAAAATTCTACCCCTAAGGGGGTAAAATGGGGGTGCAAAGTTTGTATGGGAGAACCTTTTTTTTTTGAGCTATAGACTTAAACTTTGTAGAAAAATTAGTTATTAGAATACAAATGAAACACTTTCAGCGTTTTGGAAAATTCCACCCCTACGGGGGTAAAATAGGGGTGCAAGGTTTGTATGGAGGAAACATTTTTTTTTTAAATAGAGACTTAAAATTTTGTAGAAAGATCAGTCATTAGAATACAAATAAAGAACTTTCAGGGTTTTAGAAAATTCTACCCCTAAAGGGGTAAAATAGAGTGCAAAGTTTGTATGGGAAAAACTACTTTTTTTTAAATAGAGACTTAAAACTTTGTAGAGAAATTATTCATTAGAATACAAATAAAGTACCTAGATTCAGTGTTTTAAAAAAATCTACCCCTAAGGGGGTAAAATAGGGGTGCAAATTTTGTATGGGGGAAACAATATTTTTTTTAAATAGAAACTTAAAACTTTGTAGAAAGATTAGTCATCAGAATACAAATTAAGTACTTTCAGCGTTTTAGAAAATTCTACCCCTAAAAATAGGGGGCTAAAATAGGGGTGCAAAGTTTGTATGTGGGAAACTATTTTTTTTAGCTAGAGTCCTAAAACTTTGTAGAAAGATTATTTAAATACAAAGAAAGTACTTTCAGCGTTTTGGAAAATTTCACCCCTAAGGGGGTAAAATAGGGTGCAAAGTTTGTATGGGAAAAACATATTTTTTTTAATACAGACTTAAAGTTTTGACGAAAAATTACTTATTAGAACATGAAAAATACTACATTCGGCGTTTTACAAAAATCATTCCCTAAGGGGGTTAAAAAAGGGTGCAAGGTTTGTATGGGGAACACTTTTTCTGAGCTAGACACTTAAAACTTTGTAGAAAGATTACTTATAAAAATACAAAAAAAAGACTTTCAGCGTTTTGAAAAAATCTATCCCTAAGGGGGATAAAAAGGGGTGCAAAGTTTTTATCAGGGAAAGTTTATGTTTTTGAGTTAGAGACTTGAAACTTTGTAGAAAGATTACTTATTAAAATACAAAAAAAGAACACAAATCGTTTTAGAAAATTCCACCCCTAATAGGGTTAAAAAGGAGAGCAAGCTTTGCATGGGCAACACTTTTTTTTGAGTTAGACTTAAAACTTTGCAAAAAGATTACTTATTAGAATACTAAAAAAGAACTTTCAGCGTTTTAGAAAACTCCATCCCTAAGGGGATCCTTAAGATCCTTAAGAAGGGTAGCCAGTGTTGTGTGGGAAAAACTTTTTTTTTACTAGACTTAAAACTATTCAAAATGTTACTTATTAAAATTAATAATAAAGTACTTTCAGAGTTTTAGAAAATTCCACCCCTAAGGGGGTTAAGAAAGCTTTGTATGGGCAACACTTTTTTTGAGCTAGAGACTTAAAAGTTTACGAAAAAAGTTCTTTCAGCGATTAGAAAAATTCAACCTCTAAGGGGGTTTAAAAGGGGGTTCAAATTTTAAATGGCGAGCAATAAAATTTTAAAGTGTGAGTAAGAGATTTTTAACTTCGGTCTTATTCTGTACGTTAAAAGACTACAAAACTGATTTCAGAGTTTTTCCTAATTCATCCCCTAAGAGTGTTAAAATTGGTTCAAAGTTTGAGTATTTCAAGGCATTTTTAAAGTATGAGATTTTTAACTTTGGTTTTAGACTGTTTGTTCACAAACTAGAAAATGAACATCAACTTTTTTTTTAATTATCCCCTAAAAGAGGGTTCAAATTTTGTATTGAGAGAAATCATTTTCTAAGACGATAAAAAGTTCTACGCGGACGAAGTCGCGGGCAACAGCTAGTTATATATATTGTGCGCTATGTTATATTATAATTTACTAGCGACCCGCCCCGGCTTCGCACGGATTTATATGTATGCAAATAATAATAACATGCATGTATTATACATATAAACCTTCATCTTGAATCACTCTATTCATTAAAAAAACCGCATCAAAATCCGTTGCGTAGTTTTAAAGCTCTAAGCATACATAGGGACAGACAGACAGACAGACAGACAGCGGGAAGCGACTTTGTTTTATACTATGTAGTGATTAGGTAGAGTTAATTATTTTAACATTGTATCACAAGATACGCTCTCATTTCGCATTTGCTTTTATCCAAATTTGCACGTCTTTGATGTAGGGTAAGATCGAACATAATCTGAAATAAGTAAACTTTCGACGCTTTGAACTGAGGTAAATTCATAAATACAAATTCAAGCGTATAATTTAATTGAACATTAGAATTTAATGTATTGGTTTTGTTTGATTCAGTGCAAACATTATTTCGCCATGATTGAGTAGGCCGTGGTTTGCGGTTATAGTATTAACCCAAACGCGGCTACAGAAAAAAAAATCGAGGTGGCACCCCCATGCCAAGTAAGTCTTAAGTCTATTGTTTTTGGACTTCGTATGAAGTCGGTGGCGGTGGCAAGTGGGCGGCAACGGTGACCAACTGGAGCTCAAGTCAGTGGCGGCGAATGGGCTGAAGCAAATTGTAAAAACGTTTTCTATTTCCATTGCCTACTTTCATTGTGCTACTCACGTGTAATATAATACGATTCACATATAATTTCTCACGCATCCGTTTCACACAGCAATGGCGTGCAATCAGCGCAATGTAAGTGTTGTTTCGCATTAAAATTATAATTTATGTTGTCGCCGAGTTCGACCTGGATGACGAATATTCTTTATTGTCTTTTATTGCTTCATGGTCCGACTGTTCAGGGCCAAAGGCACATAGAAAATACAATACTACAGTAGTCTAACTACCGTCGTCATCACACGCCGCTATATCACACACTGCAACGTGGTTGATGGTGCCTACAGGTCGATCACGTAACGCATTGTACGAACGTCGGGTGGGTCTAAATGTCACTTTTTATATGGAAAATTGACAGTTAAATTGTACCGACGCGCGTTCGGAACGTTACGTGATTACCCCTCTGGTCTACGCGCTTCACCCCACCCGTCACGCCTAACTTAACTAGACCTCTATCTACGCTTAGTTACTACGAATCACGGCGTCAAGATAAATTTGTGGGTGAGTGCTGAAGTTAAAACAAGTTACAGAATAGCGGGGCTGCGCTGGGCTTTTATTCGCTACGCGTTAATGCGGCTCACCCCGCCGGTCACCCGTTACGAAACTAGACCTCTACCTACGCTTAATTACTACGCATCGCGGTGTAAAGGTATAATTGTGGGTGAGCGTTGAGGTGAGCTTAAAACAAGTTACAGAATAGGGGGGCTGCACCGTAGGTTAGTAGAAATAATGAGAACGTGAAATATATTTGTCACAAGTTTACTCTACTTGGTCTACGCTCTGTATTATTCTTTTCTGTAATAAAAGTACCTATCATTCAGTAGTTGACAATACGCCGAGTCTAATTTAATACTACGTCCGCAGTCTCTTTTAAACCGTTTTCCAACGTTTTGTGTCCGCCGCTGATACTGTACATAATTGTTGGATATTCACACAGGTATCAACAATCAAGGTGGCGCACCGGTTTATTTAGTTAACATGTGGAGTCCTATTTCCATGCATTTATGTCATAAGATGGGTTTGCATGAATTATTGAAGCTGAATGAAGCCAGTTATGTGAAACTAGCCTGCCATCATGTATACACGCTATTGGACATAATTGAATGGATATATAGCTGAACACTATCTGAAAAAAATTAACAAAACTTTCAGAAACTGAAAGGGTAATTTTTCATCTGCAGACCATCTATGAACCAAGTATTTTACCCAGGTACCTAAGTACTGTCTACATCCATAATGCCAACTAAGTTAGCTGGCGGCGCGTGAGAATTTTCACTGGACAACCCGGAGCAAAAAAGGGCTGTGTTTTGATGATTTACGAGTTCGGTAATATATAGCAAGCCGGTGGGGATCGGCTTGTATGGGCGCTCCGCCATTGAGTGTGGTGTACTAACATAGCCTTGTAATAACGTAATTAAATACAAACTAATTTATTTATACAGTAATATCAATTGAAAACAATGGTTAAATAAAACCTCGTGGTCGTTTACCTAAATATATATATGATGGAATATATAGGTTTGTATTTGTACCTATGTATTGTATAGCCGTTTCTTTTTCATCACTGCAAGCAGCAAGGAAGTTCAGGGAAGTTAAAACAAATGTATTTTTTAAATATTAATTTATGTTCGTTTATATTCATAAGTGACCCATGCCATTAAAATGTGGAAGGTGCGTCTTTTAGTTGGGGAAAACTTATGCGAAAAATATGATTTTGCGAAAAAATACAGCATTCGATTGAAATGTTTAGATAATGGTCCTTTCGATTAAATCCGCGCTCAAATCGGTTTTCCTGTTTGGGATCTACGATGCCGACACACAGATACACATGTGAAACTAATACCACCCCTATTATTCGTTGAGGGTTAAAAATAACACTGTAAGGGTGGTTAAGTAATGTTGGAGTCAGTGCTTACAACAACTCGATAGTTGATTAGTGTAAGCGCTGTTTATGGAAATATTATTCATTGACTAGCAGCGTGCATTACTATAGTACATTACTTACCTAGGGCGGTTAAACAAAAAATGTCTCAGATCGCAGGTATTTGACGCCCGAGCCGAAGGCAAGGGCGATAAATATGCGCTCTGAGGCTTTCTTTATTACCGCCCGTGGTAAGTACAACATTTTACGTCTCTATCTGGGCAGGAAGTGGGGTTTATTCCTATTTTATGGCCAGGTATGACGTAAAAAATATTAATTAACGGTCTTTGCGGTAGTGGAATCGAAACCGCGTAACCATTATCCATATTTCGCGTTTCCAACTAGTTTGACAATGTTGCTAGACCACCTAGTCATTATTCAGGCGACATTAATTAAAATCTGTTTCTAGCTAAGGTCTAATGTAGCAAATTACATAAATGGGTATATCGTTAATTTCAAATTAAAATTAACCATTAAGAGAATATGCCTGACCTGTTATTCTTTACGCGCTCATTCGCTTAACCCCACCCCTCACGCCTAACGAAACTAGACCTCTACCTATGCTTAGTTACTACGAATCGCGGCGTCAAGATATAATTGTGGGTGAGCTTAAAACAAGTAACAGAATAGCGGGGCAGTTACGTCCAGACTAGTAATGGTACCTATGGTGAGGTTGTGAAATCGTAGGCCGCGAGTGAAGACGCATTGGAACGGGCGGACGTTTAACCTAAATTGTTTGATTGGTTGCTTCTACTTGGCTACTGCTGAGACCTTAGGCGTTAATAGACTGGATCGTTACAGTCGGCAAGTTGAAATCGTGCTACTAATAAATTTGGTTCGGCGGGATGGCACTTCTACGATGTGTGCGCCACCGCGCGACACTATTGTGACCTCCTTCCCACGTGGAGAGCAACGTCTACATGATCTATTAAACATCATTTATTGTGTCAGCTAAAGGGTATTTTATTCAAACAAGCGATCGTAATAAATCACTACGCGTGATGCATTTACATTTAAAATTTACTGTTCAAACCTAAATCAATTTAGGCGTCTCTAAGAACATTTCGAAGGACACTCAATAACAATCATGTTCATTTATGTTAAAAAGATTTATCTTTATATTTATTGTCAAAATAATCCTTAAACATATTTTATCTTTTCTTGGAACAATATCGTGGAGCACGTTCTGTTAGTGTCCAAAGCTAACAAATAAACGAAAACGGTATTTGCATAAGCGAATTCGGCGAACACCGCGGGTTGTTTAATGAGGCGCTCACCTCACCTTAGCAACGTTTTCATAGGAATTATTCGTCTATTAGTGCAATATACATTACTAATTTTATATTCACACGCAAATAACCTTCAAAACTGTGTAAAGATTATTTGCGTGCTAGTCACAATATTTTACTACGAAACCTGAAAACCGCACATTCACACACATTCACATCGCGTACCAACGGATCTAGATCGGCGCGCCAGTATATATTTATCTAAACTCGATGCTTAGTACTTACTTAATTGCGATTCTCGGGTAGGTATATATATATATATATATAAGGGACAGCGTGTGAGTAGAGGTAGAGACTTGCTGTGAACCGCATAATAGTAATAGCATAGCAAATACATACCTACCTACTAGGTGTATTTTCTTAGCGCGTAAATAAGTACAACTCAAGCTGGTCGTGTTTTGTTTAACGTAATCTTGTAGGTGCTAATGTAAACAACAATGGCACGTGCTTGCGAAATGTGTAAATCCGTCGATACAGCATCTACGCGCTTCCTTATTGTGGGCGTAAAGTCGGACTCGGTGGGTGAGCAGCGCGCAATTCTGTAACTTGTTTTAATCTCACCTCAACGTTCACCCACAATTATACCTTGACACCGCGATGCGCAGTAATTAAGCGTAGGTAGAGGTCTAGTTTCGTAACGGGTGACCGGCGGGGTGAGCCGCATTAACGCGTAGCGGATAACAGCCCAGCGCAGCGCAGTGCCTTACACTTCCCGAGACCGAAATAATCCTCAATCGCCGGCATCCGTTATTGAATGCCGAGTATTACCGCTCAACGATGTAGCGATCAAGCTACAGATTCTTTGAATTGATCCATGGCTATTATGTACTAAAATAACTAAGTACCTACTACTTTTCCAGATGCGCATTTCATGAATTTAGGTAGCCACGGCTTTATTTCATGTCAGGTTTCAGAATAGTTATTATTGCTTCAAGTAACGGAATGCAGCTAAATTGAAAAATGGCTTTATTACTCTCCTTCATTTATAACTAGCTGCCCGCGCGGCTTCGCCCGCGTGTTACAAGGAACGCAGGCAAACCCGTGGAATAAAACATAGCAGCTAAGTCGCAGGTGAAATAATTTTTGAAATCGGACGAGGAGATTGAGTAGTTTCTTAGATTACCCATTACATACAAACTTACGAAACTACAATCTCACAGACTTTTCCTCTTTATCTTGTTAGTATAGAAAAAACACACTAATGGGTTATTGGACATTTAGTCTTTCTACTACGTGAAACATTATTTTCATACGAATAGGTAATATAGGTAGGTATTAACGTATTACAGAAAATGCAAATTTGTAACATAAATGTAAACTTAGTAACGTCATTTTGTGGCGGAATTGTTCTGAAATATATAAATATGAAATATGTATATAAATGACTGGCATAATTCAGCTATTACACCGACGAACCTTTGCGAGGCCAATTAGGAGTTATATTCTGATAATGAAAATGATTAAATATGAATACCTGTTAACTCCGACAACGCGTGGGCCGGTCTGTGCTAACAACCCTATAATAACTATTGCGTGACCTCGCAACGATTTCCCTCAGAACCATGACATTCATAATTGTTCGAAAGAAGAAAATTAAATTCAGGAACTGCGGCTTCAAATGACGAACTCGTTTTTTCCCCTTTGTCGCCTACGCGCCGAGTGTGGGTGAATGATAATGGTTATTGCGATTGATGTAGAGATTCGACTTTTTGCATGGAACACGAAACGGTCTGTGTATTTCAATTACTTAACCAGGCTTTATTCGTCGTTAAATAGAATTTAATGCAGTTTTAATGTTTACTGTGAAGCGGGGTCGATTAGCCGCACAATCGGTTGGTTGTTGCGATAAATAAAATTGCTTTAGCGTGCAGAGACAATGGCTAGCGTCGGCCATTAGACGAGCAAAAGATCCTCAATCTGAAGCCAGCCCGAAGGTACTGCTGGCCGCTAAACGTTAATTGAACTTAAATGTAGGTTGCCCAAATTGTTGCGTTGAGTAATCTAGAACAGGCACAAGTAACACTGCCATTATGCGGTAAGATAAACATATCGTAATCCTAATCGAGTCCAATTTTATCCTGTAAAAACCAGGTTACAAAACACAGTTAGACTTATTTGGGATAACTACAAAATAATTAGTTTGACCTTGGCATTATTATCCAAGCCCCGCGCTTCTGCCAGCGCGATCAGATGTTGTCCGTCTCTGCAATTGAAAATGCGCAGCATGGAAACAACAAAAACATTACAGAGTATAACATTACAAACAACATTAACATTACAGAGTATAATACAGAATATATCTTAAGTATTACTTTTTAGTGTGCACACATAATTTGTGAATAGTTGCGACACCCTATACTCACTTACTCAAACGTTATGAATCATAATATATGATAGACGTAGAAGAAAACAGAGCATATTTCCTATTTGACTGATTAAGCAGAATCTTAATTATTTATTAATTTAATCTTCCGCTTTACCAATCGTATCGGATCAATGGCAAGCTCTACACAGATTTAACGACTATAACAAGAAGACTATAATATCTCGGAATCCGTTCTCGTTATTGAATCAGCGAGGCGAGTCCCAGTGGCATTACAAATTGTTGATTACAAAAGAGCAGCAATTGAGACGTCCGCGCCATTCACGCAGGAAGAACTTACGTCTGGCACGTTGGTGAGTTATTCTCTAACTAGCTTTTGCCCGCGACTTCGTCCGCGTAGAACTCGTTTATATCGTAGCTCAATACAAACTTTCACCATCCATTTCCCTTTTAGTGTTAGATTTCCGATATAAAAACTATCCTACTCGTATGTCCTTCCTCGAGACTCAAACTATTTTTATCAACATTATCATCATTATAATATCAGCCGAAAGACGTCCACTGCTGGACATAGGCCTCCCCCAAAGAGTTCCAAAGTGACCAATCCTGCGCCACTCGCATCCAGCGGACTCCCGCGACCTTTACCAGGTCATCAGTCCACCTTGTGGGGGCCTACCAACGCCGCGCCTACTAACTACCTCTATACCAAATTTTTTCTAAATGGGTTGTATAGTAGCTCCATACAAATATTCACCCCCCATTTCACCCCCTTAAGAGATGATTTCCGGGATAAAAACTATCCTATGTCCTTTTCTGGAACTCAAACTATCTGTAAACCAAATTTCATGGGTCACTCAAATCCAAATTTTCACCCCTTAGGGGATGATTTTCGGGATTAAACTATCCTATGTCCTTCCCCAGGACTCCAACTATCGCTATACCGTAAATGGGTTCAATCCAAATTTTCATCCACCATTTCTCATCCCCTTAGGGGATGATTTCCTCCTTTCATGTGTTCCGGAATAAAAATTATTCTATGTCCTTTCCTAGGACTCTACCTCTCTCTATACCAAGTTTTATCTAAATGGGTTCTATGCAAATCTTCAACCCTCATTTCACCACGTCAGGAAATGATTTGTCGGGATAAAAACTATGAAAATGAAAAATGAAAATGAAATAATTTATTCGTGACAAGAAACTTAAAATAGTAATAAGTAATACAGAATATAATACCTCCTTGAATCAGCGTACGACTTTGTTCCGGTCGCTATCGAGACGGCTGGTCCTTGGTGTTCGGAGGGCAGTAGGCTTGTTTGGGACCTTGGCCGGCGTCTAAGAGACAAGGGCTGCGACCCTCGTTCCGGCTCTTACCTGGTCCAACAAATATCGGTGGCAGTTCAGCGGGGCAATGCAGCCAGTATTTATGGCACCTTTGGATCAGATGGAAGCCGGACGTAAAAAATATATGTATTTCATTTTCTTTATTTTAACCTTGTTTTTTTAGTTTTAGTTTAGTTTTGTTATTATTCTCTTTCTGTTTAATCGTAGTTTTTATATATATTTCTTTATATGTACCTACTTTATCTGTAAATAAAATTTCCTTCTCAGTAATACATAACTATAATATACTAAGCAGTTTGTCACGAAATGGTCTCGCCGCATTAAAACACTCGTGTGATGTTATTATGAAACCCACACTCGTATTTAATGCCCTTCATTATGTACAGTCACATAAACTACTATTATGGGAACAAAAATATAAATGCCCATGTCCTGACTGACTCACTCACACACTCACTCATGAACTCAAAACGAAACTACTGGGCCTAGAGAGTTGAAATTTACACCAGAACTACCTTTTACAACGTGGGCAACGGATAAGAAGTGATTTTCGGAGATCTAAAGGGGTTAAATAGGGGTGCAAAGTTTGTATGGGGGAAACTTTATTTTTTGAGCTGGAGACTTAAAACTTTGTATAACGATTACTTATTAGAATACAAATAAAGTACTTTCAACGTTTACGAAAATTCTGCCCCTAAAGTGGTTAGAAAGGGGTGCAAATTTTGTATGGGGGAAACGTTATTTTTTGAGCAAGAGACTTAAAATTTTGTAGAAAGATTACTTATTATAATACAAATAAAGTACTTTGAAAATGTTCACCCCTAAGGAGGTTAAAAAGGGTTGCAAAGTTTGTATGAGGGAAACCTCTCCATCCTTTTTGAGATAGAAGCTTAAAAGTTTTTAGAAAGATTACTTATTACGATACAAATATACGAAACAATTAAATTATTTTTAGCGTTTTGGAAAATTCCACCCCTAAGGTGATGAAAAGGTGGTGCAAAGTTGGTAAGGGGGATTTTTTGGAGCTAGAATCTCAATTTTTTTTAGAAAGATTACATAATAAAAAAATTAAATATATGAGATTTGTATATTTGATCTTAGCCTGTTTAGACTACCAAAATTATTTCAGAGTTTTCTGAAATTTTTCCCCCAAAGGGGATTTATAAGGGCATTCAAAGTTTGTATCGAGAGCAAGACATTTTTAAAGTAAGGGATTTGTAACTTCGGTTTTAGACAAAACAAACATGCTAAAATACTACAAAACTTATTTCAGCGTTTTTTTTATTCATCGCCTAAGAAGGTTAAAACGGGTTTCGAAGTTTGTATAATATAGAGCAACACATTTTTAAAGTAAGAAATTTGTAACTGCCGTTTCAGCCTGTTTAGGTACTATGAGGGTTCAAATGGGGTTCTAAGTGTGTATAGAGAGCAAGCCATTTTGAAAGTAAGAGATTTGTAACTTCGGTTTTAGACTGTTTACTAAAAGACTAGGCACAAAACTAATTTCAATGTCTTTTTTAATTCATTCCTTAAACAAACTTTTAGACGATGACTTGTGATACGCGGACGAAGTCGCGGGCAACAGCTAGTTAAACATATACAGTCTCACTCGTACACCGAGGGTTCCGTACAAACTAAGTTTATATAAGTATAAAAGATTTTTGATGAATAGAAAAAAAATCTAGATAGATATTAGTTATTATGTTCCTGTTATGTTTTTTATTGATCTTAATCTGATGTACCTACCTAATAATGAACGGAAATCAATTTTGGATATATATATTTTTTTTAATTTTCGGCTTGTATCACAACTATTCCAAATTGGCAAAACGCTGGCATTAGTAGTTCCTGAGATATATCGCGCTGTGATAGACGGACTGACAGACAGAGTGACGCACCATTCGGGTTCCTTTTAACCATTTTGGTGTGGACCCTGATGACAGTATTTTACAGCATGCATTACGTCACAGCATGACTACGTATGCAAGAAGTTGTAACAGGGACATAAACATTTTTTGTCACGGATGTGAACGATGGCACCACACCTAGCCAGGAACCAAGTATGACCGGTCGAGTCGGATAATAGTATCCAACTCATCACGAGGGCACATAATATAAAGATGGGATGACAGTGACGTGACACCAATGAGCGAGAAGAGAAAGACCTACTAAAAATCGCAATGGGGAATGGATGAAAATTTAGAAGTGCCTGATTATTTTTTTGGTGATAGGAATAACCTTGTGAGGAAACTGTTTATATTTTTCAAAAATAATTGACGCAGCTGAAAAGTCTGCAACTTTTTTCTGGTGCTAAGGAAGGTTATTCTATCACCAAAAAAAAATCAGGCACTTCTAAAATTTGCATCCATTCCCAATTGTTGGCCATATACGACCGGCTAAATAATACACCCATATTACGGGCTTTTTATTTTTCAAGTGGGAGAGGTGGGATAGTTTAGTCTGCCAATGAAGTTTTATTGTGTTTAGGGTGATCCACCCACACATATAAAGAGGTTTTGAAGACGGCATCGGCGCGGCGTGATATTGTTATCATAAAGTGGAAACTTATGGCATTAAATGGTTCGTATATAAATAGATCTTCACGAAAGCGGTTCAAGCTTGCTTTATTTATGTTTCAATTTCGTTGCACTGGTGTCATAACATAACTACCTCTTTCCTCACATGTCAGATAACTGTGCAAAGCCGGCTAAATGGCCATTCATTATTCAACGGACTCGCTTGTGCTGGACTGCAACCTAAAAACGATGGTGAATGCGGCTGCCAGAGTTGCCTGACCCCAAAACGTTGAGTAAACGATTGAGCACCAGACGCCGTCCACGACCGGCGGGCGGCATTTGTTTAGAATTATGGCGCCAATCTGTTCAGTGCCAACCAAACAAACTTTCATGTAATTCACACCTCTTTGACCTCTCCGTATAGCTTGGCTTTCTACGCTGGTAACACTTAGGCATCCCAAATATTAGAGCCTGATTGGGGGTACTTCATCGTATATTTTTATTGGAACATAATTATATCTTGAGCGTCCTTCTGAGTTTCAAATGTTTCTTCGTTCAGACTTGGTTTCATACCATAAATAGGTTAAACATTAAGGCAATTTTATATTCGCAGTAGAAGAGAAATGTTTTTTCGCTTTTCAGTGACTTTATTGAGCTATAACATCGTCATATGCCATTCAAATAAAATGTTTTTTATTGAATCAGCATATTCGTACGTGGTCTCACAAGCGGGAGGAATATAATCGTAACGTTAATATCATTATAGGGCACGTAACACAGTTCAAGATGTGTGTTATCGTCATGATAAAGTTAAGTATTTTATGAAGGTTAGGTATGTTCTTTAATTTATGAGCTTAAGTAATAATCTAATTGAAATTTTGTAAATAACTCATACCTACATCAAATTGGTGGTACGCTCAATTTTGTTTACTTCAATTCCACATAAGTGACCTGTACTAATCAATCAACTTGAAAAAAATCCAATTTTCTACTTGACATGTTTGCCGAACGTCGCATTAGGGTCCACTGGTATTTTGGCGGATCGAGTGTGCGTGTACTTAAGCGTACGCGTGTGCGTAGAAAGAAAGTCGATAATGATTATTACTCCCATGCCAAATAATGCTAACCAAACAATGGTATCAACAATATACAATCATATCCAAAGGGAAAGTTACTTACTTATGTAACAAGTATTCTCTAAAATTGCGAAACAGTTCCTAGCTACAATAGTTAAACGAGCTAATCAGAGTTCATCTTGTTAGCTTTGTTTTTATTTCGTAGTTTTATGATGACTAGAAGAAAACCGATTCAATCGGTGTATTCATGTCCGTGGGAGATTTCTTTATTTGGCGTTGAGAGAGATGGGTCTTCGCCGACTGTGGGTAGATAAGTGAAAGCGCGGTCGGAGGTCGCCGCGCCGGCCGTGTCACCGCGCCTCGCAGGAGCTATAATACGATATGGCATTGTTTATGTTTTCCCTTTGCTTATTTATATGTAGCATGACCTTAATATATTCAAATTACTTTTTTTTTATACAACGTCGGTGGCAAACAAGCTTACGGCCTGCCTGATGTTAAGCTGGTACCTTAGCCTATGGACACTTGCGACTCCAGAAGAATCACAAGCGCTTTTCCGACCCTTTATTCACTTGAGGATTCGCTGTGTTGGCAGATAGAGACATGCAGGTCCCTCACTCCCAACACAGCGCATCCTTGCAACTTGCGTTATGTTAGTCGAACTCCTCTGTATTAGCTTATTGAATTTGTTACATTATTCAGTTCCTAGTGAAATTCACATGAAAAAATTAAAATGAAAAAATGATTTATTCGAAATCTTAAAAAACTTTACAGATATGCAGGCTGGTGCCTCTTTTTAGGCAATCAAGATGCCTGTGGCAAGAGACACCGCTCTTCCTTAGAGTTTAACATGATACAATAACAAACATAGGTAATTAAGTTAAGTGAACATGTTTTTTAAAAATAAATAACTCTTATATAGGCACGAGAGATATAACATTATCAAAACCATAACAGAGGGTAAAGTCGAGGGGAAAAGGGGCAAAGGAAGAAAAAGATTAACATGGATGGATAACCTCAAGAGTTGGACGGGTATTGACGCTGCCTCCCTGGGCAGAAAGACTGCGAATAGAGAGAGTTCCGGACTGTGGTAGCCGACATCTGTAGAGGATATGACACCTAAAGAAGAAGAACTCTTAAACTAATACAACGAAACATATAGAACGAAAATATATAAAAGAAGAGCAGAATGTTATTACTAAGACCCAATTCCAGGAAAATACTTACCTGACAGTTGTCGCTGCATTTTCCGAGACGTTTTGTTAATTAATCGGCCTAGGTTGATTTGTGTAAGATTGTCCGCAAAATATTATTATTATTATGTATCTCCTGTTTAAATTCACGGGACAAAGCCCGGTCCTTTGGAAGGCGTGCGTGGGGATATAGATCCAACACGTAGAGGCCCTTTGGAGACGAAGTTTAATGTGATATAATACACCTGCTAGAACCCATTCACGGGTACATCGGTAGATACCCGTGAACCGGTTCCAACAGGCGTTGGGGCTATTGTGGGTTATAATGGATAGAGAACGGGTTCTATGGTGGTGAGATTTGGGTGGATTATGAAACTGGGCTATTGCAAAAAGGTCCGGACACCAGCCATAACATTGTTGTACACAAAGTTATCGAGGCAGGCGGTGACTAGCCGCTCATTAGATGGGCCCCTGAAAGCGTCGTCGTACAGACGGCCAGGAGCAACACCGGGTGAGCGGCTCAGGGGTGTCGAGAGGTGGTGCTGCGCTTTCTCCGAAGTTACTCGCGGCGTTATGCCCTTTAACACTTCCACCCCTGGAGCATATAGCTCTGACGACTCCTCTCTGGACGGCCAATGAAGGCAAGCCAGAGCTGAGAGTCCTGCGGGCCCCCTTGGGGATCCACTCCGACCGACGAAGACACGCCGGAGACGGAGGCTCTGACCAACTCTCGGGAGCACTCGGGTCCGTGGGGTCGTTACTCCCCAACAGCTCGCCACAAGCTGCCCTGCGGGCTTATTATTATTATTATTATACATAGGCAAATTATACTAAATTATTTTTTGAACAAATTAGAAGGATAGGTAAACATTTTTCTTTAATAAATAATATAAATGGTTAAATGTCTTTGGAAGAAACTTCACGAAAAGGAGCCAATGACCTCACTGAACAATAGCGCTGAGACACTGAACTTTTTTTAAAGTATCTCTTACTTATAGCTTTTTCAGTTCCATACAACTACCAAGTCGAATCACCGAGTGAATTTCATAGATGACAGCATAGTCATCAGAACATAAAATACCTAGTTGTCCATGGCGAAGAGGCTTCATATTGGTGTAGGTACAACGTTGTCATTAGATACATCAATTTACTAAAATATCTAATCAAAATTCAGCTGCCAACCGTGAAACCGCCGTTATGTTGCGGCTAGTGATGTTTTTTATAATAAAAATGAGAACACTTCATGGGTAGAGGTATTTCATTAGCGAGGTGCAACGAGGCACAAATTGGTCGACGCAGTGGCCCCGGCCCGACCGAATCTCATTAACGGGCCAGATTGATAGCCCCTGTAAAATGCTCCAAATTATTTGACGCTACATTAATATTGAATATACACGCCGGAGCGATCGCATCCACGCCTAGCTAACTTTGTGATACCTTTTTGTATCGAGTACCGTCCCCGCCTGTACCTACTAATGAAGGCCGATAAGGCGCTGTAATAAGGACAGACACTGTCGATGTCATTTTAGTTTACTTTGCAATTTTATAGATTGGGATACTAGCTCATGATAGAGCTATTGCAGCATGGCAATGAGTAATCTGTTACCTCATGTTTATTGCTATACGTGCACTGCAATTCACAAAGACAAATAGTCGGTATACATACAATATTTAGCACCTATGCACTTAGAGAAGCGAATATTATAGTGACATAAATCCATGAGGTACTTCTAAGTCACGTAGGTACCGATGTGTAATCTCTCAGTTGTATCGCGCCACACATCTCGCCGCCGCAGGGCGCACGCAAGAGGAACGATGTAAGATGAATCACCGTCTTCAAAGTTTGGTCAGCTAGTAGCGCACTAGGTGGCCAACACGTACAAAATACTCTCTATTCATACAACTGCATAACTGCTTTAACAACAATGTAAGTTAGTAATAGCTACGAAATGTGCATAATTATAGACTGTTCGTAGTTAATAGAACCCTAATAACGGAGGGACTTTAGATATAACGAGTTTTTTGTGGTTTGCGGTAGTATAAATATGCATTTTATAGTTTTGGGAACTGTTTAATTACTTGTTTCCAATTTGGATTTGCTCATTCCTCAAAAAAATCACGTACATTTATTAATTATGTTAATATTATTGTAGTTATATAGGTACCTTGTGTAACAGCAGGGGGGCGATTTTTGACTTTCGAGCGCTCGATAATTAAATAAAAGTAAATACGATGTAGTGTCAAAATTGCTGGCAATTATACTTTCTACCGATATAATTAAATACGAGTGGTATTGACCACTCGTTTTACAATTTTCAATCGCTATTTTAAAATAGCATTTCATAATTTTTGACAGTTTTCGAGTGAAAGAGTCGAGCGCTCGAAAGTCAAAAATCGGTCCCCAGGCCCTCTGCGTCAGAGCGCGGTGCATCAAACCTCACCGAGCCCAATTTAAATAGGTAACGGTTTCTTACGCAATGGAGCATCGACCTACGTTCCATGTTAATAGCCGGGGACGTGTTCAGAAACATCTTGGAAATGTATCAATCAAGTTTTAATTAATACCGCCCGCCCGCTTTACGTGAAGCCATTTTTGCATACTGGTAAAATTATTTTTAAACCGTCACAACTTCGTGTAATAGTACATTATGATACAAGTGTGCTAAGTTGGTCATTACACTCGAGTCGGTTTTTAAGCCTGAGCCGAAGGCGAAGGCTTAATGGAGACGAGAAGTGTAATGACCAATGCTCACGTGTTTCATACGACGTTTTTCAACACATTTGCGAGGAAAAAAATAAATAAATAAAAAATGAAAATGTTAAAAGATATGTAATGAAAAGGCACTAGTGCGATAATGTAATGTAAAAGTCACGGCATGGGTAATATTCTGCATTATTTTGCTAATATTTAAAAAGATATGTAATGAAAAGGCACTAGTGCGATAATGTAATGTAAAAGGCACGGCATGGGTAATATTCTGCATTATCAGTGTAAATACGCTGTAATAAGACCTACTTTACGAGCAGGTGTGTTGAAAAATTGTTTATGAAATTTGTTCGTGTTTAAAGATATTGCGAGTTAACCTGCGGAGGGTATAGAGAACCGTTCTAGATCGTCTGAACACTAGTTTTTGCCTTACTTAATCGTGTCTGGGAATAATAAACTACGTCATACGACATATTATTCCACCACAACATGTCGCATAAAGTTAGTGGACATTATTGCAGAGGCCGGGAAATTGCAAATCGTGGATAAGTTGATTTTGTCGGATGAAGCGAGCGAAGAGAAGCTGAATCCGACAATGGAGACGAATCCACGAATTGCCGTTCCCACCGAGGCATATATATAGTGCTTTTCTCCAAAAATGCGAGAAAATCAAATAATATTTTAAATAATCTTAAAACAGCGATTATGTCAATGACCTATCAAGTTCAAGTAAGTTCCCACCCAACTTATTTTTTTAAAGTATGTATGTACACGGCATGACTCGTAGTGCCAGTTTCAATTTACATACTTAAAATAATGAAAAACATTAGAATCGATCACAGTTTTAAATGTTTACTCATTAAATATTAAACGGGATTGAAATCTAAACGTATTTAAAGTTCGTTATGAATTTTATATCGATAAATATTTTTATTTCTTCGTTTCAAACTATTTGAGATATTTTTAAAAACGTTATTTCGATCACTTACAAAAGTAAGAGTTTTGTCTATGACTTAAAAAAAACAGAAAACGCGGGAAAACTTTAGGCACACTACAAACGGGCGCAATTTGTCACACCAACTTGCAATAGTTGGGAAGAGACAGCATTTCTTTCATTTTTACAATAACAAGTTGTTGTGATAAATTGCTAGGCCTTGAAACGTACGAGCATTTGGCTGTTTGCAGTGATTTGCCATAGTCAAAACATATAGTTAAAAGGTAAAAAACTATACAGTAAAGGAATTTCATACATTTTCCTGGCCGCTGAAGCTGTACAATAATGACTTTTAACTTTTTAAATTTGCGCTCGGCAGTAACGAGGAACTTCACGGACTATTTTTGCTTCAGTAAGGCGGACATTTCCGAGTATATTGGAGAACAATAGCGCACGGCAGTGCCAGGCTGAGCTCTCTTTGACTAAATAAAATACCTCGAATAAAAAAATGTTGTAGGAAAAATAGAATTGCTAAATTTATATCGTGCCGTATCAAAATAGAATAAAGCCCGAGAAAAGTTTAGCCATCCATAACTATTAAACCGTATCTAACTGTGGAACGAAACGTTGAACTAACAAACCTCGCTTACTGGAAAATACGCCGATGTTTCCTAGTCAGTCACTGGTAAACATCGATAAAAGATATTGGTATTATTATTGCTTTGTAAAGAAACCTCTCGCAGTTAGATAATGTCTGGTCGCCTTAGCACGTCCACTTCTCTGTGCGGCTGTGAGCGTGCAAGAATGCTATCCTTGCAGATTTAACGCTATTTGCTTTGTAATAAATCTTACTCGTATTTCCCTGTCTTACATTCTGTATGAAATGACAAATCTCAAAGATTCTGTAACAGACATAACTTCCGACCAATGGGGCTGGCAAGTGGCAACTGTCAAACTGACAGCACCAATAATGGTCCCTAAAAAAGCTAAATTTGTATGGCGGGAAGTAGTTATTATTTATTTTTGCGAAAATGACTTAATGTTTCGTCCCAAATTGCTCTGAAGTGGGAATCCAACGTTTTCCGAAAAAGGCTAAAAATAAAAGGCTATGGATTAAAGCTATGGGGAAGATTTTTGCCTAAGAACTGTATATGGTTTCCATACAAGTTAGGGACCATCGATCCTCTGTCTCTCTCTCTCATCGTATGGAATCTATAAGAGCGCCATCTACAATTAGCTTTCACCGGCCAACCCCATTAGGTACAACTTGGCAACGTGCTGATAATTTGAAAATTTTATTAAAACTGGTCTCACCAAGTTAACGGTGTCAATAACTGTTAGTGGAGCTGTCTGTGTAACTGGAGCGTTTTTAAATTAACTATTAATGCTCCGCTAATACGCGTTTAACCGAGTTTGGACTACTACGTGCAAGTAAAGTGAAATTAGATACAAACGCAATGCGATTTTTCAAATTGATGATACAGACTTGTGCTGTAAGTATAGTGGAAGTTTGATTATATTGTAGCACTGTGAGCAGACAGCGTGTCGATCGGGGCTGGCTTCCGCGCAGCGACTCTCTGGCCAAGATCGTCCGTTGGACTTAACAATGTTACCTACTCGTTCACCGTGCTGCCTTAGTTACGAAGTATAGTAAGTAAGGTACAAACAGAAACGCAAACGAATGCATTACCTATAGACAAACGTCTGTCGTCAGAATATTATAGAGATTTAATGCGGTTTACTAAATAAATGCATTCAGAAATGTTCGATAACTATCACTATTTCAGAAAAAGATTTTCCTACCTACCAATCCTACCTACTTCATGCCGTTTCGATTGGGCTGTCATATAGAAGCAGTTCTACTATTTTTTTGGTAAGTTCGCTTTAAACGACATCTTGTGACGTAATTTTTTGTGCGGTAATAGATAGGGTATCTGGAGTAGTCTTCACGCACGTACATACCAAATGGACATCGAATTCTTCGGAGATGTGATGGTCACGACCGGCCCCCGGGCTCGTCGCTCTAGAAATATTATATTTTCGAAGTTGTTGGAAATCAACTAAGTACACGAAGAAGAGATAATCCTGCTTAAGTATATTAGTATGTTTATTCTAATTATACTTACGTATACGTACGTAGTAAAAAACAGCATCTGACTCGCGCACCGAGGGTTCCGTACAAACTTTTATACACCATATCTACACGTCACGATTCTAATCATCATTTTCTTCCTAGCGTTTAATCCCGGTTGTGCCCCCCTAAAGGAGCCCGGGGCCCGCTTTGACTCCTAATTACGCTCCTTATTAACGCTTTTCACGTGCTAACTGGTATGTTTTATTTTTTTTGTTTTTTTTTTTATTTTTTATTCTGAATCAAAAACGGTCTTAAATTATATACCTACAAATTAATTAGCTAGAAAGCTATAAAGTAACAATATTACTAGACCTACAGTCTCCTTATTTTTATTAAATTAAACATAACTAAATCACTAGGTATAACCGTTATCATTAAATACATTAGTACCTACGTTATATTGTTGTTTGTTTATTTAGCGATAATTCTTTATAACGATTACCATTTTCGACAATTCTTTTTTTATTTGAAAGAAGGGATAAAACATAAAATGCATTAATTTTCAAATTTATTTAAGATATTTAAAGTAAAGTAATTTATTTTGCGTAAAGTTGATCAGTAGGTATATTTTTTACATATAGTTCAATTTTTCCTTTAATATTTTTGTGTCTGTTAATCATAATGCAGTAATTAAAAAAAAACCCCTATCATCCTTCTTAAATCAAAATTTAACCACTGTAGACAAAAAAAGGAAATGCGGGTTCATGTGCAACTCAAGCCCTTTCATTTCATACCCCATCTGATCTAAATATTAACTAGATTTTGAATTTTTACCTCCCCTATATTCGTCATTTTCACAATATATTAAAGTTAAAACGGACCATAACGGTTCCTTTATTACCTTTTTATTATTATACGTATTATCTTTTTTAAGGCTGCCGAAATAAATAATTGCTCTCGAAATCCTCCTCCTTTTAGAAGCGAATCGTAATAATATACTAACTCTTGTGTGGATTTTATTATATTGGCGACTTACTAAGCAGCGCCCTAAAAGTGTCACCCTGTAAGAAAACTCATCAATCAAGTTCTGCAAAAATAATGAATCTACGTCGAGAAAACAACACCCGTGCAAACTTTATAAAAAATGAAATCTCTTCCCGAACCGTTGACACAAAGAATTGAAATATAACTATACGTTTTTGCAAGAAAATTTAACGAGAAGTGTGTAAGGCGGTTTTTCATCTACGATATTTTTTCCAGAGACGGCTGACTATTAGGAAAGTTGTCTTCATAAATCGTCGTAGACCACAGTGATATTCTGATTCGGTTTCCTCTAATTCGTTTTTCGTGTTGATATTGACACATGCGTTTAGTGTCATATGACACGCCCGGCATTCTCCCACGTTTAAAAACTGCTTACAACACCAACGCGCGTTAGATTGCTCTTAAATGGTTGTGAAACTAAATGAAGGTAAAAAAATGCCACTCCCTCGTGCTGCCACGGGTATGGTGCAGCACAAATATTTATCAACGAGTTCATTAATTAGCAAATGTTACGAGAACCAGTGATGGTTATGCAACAACAGCCGAGTGTGTCAGTGCCGTATATCATGCCTCGGACGTGCGCGATGGCTCCGTGCGATCGCTGCATACGAGTAAGTATTGTGTGTGTCATTGCAGAAACTTGTGATCAGCATTAATATTTGTCGCTAATTGAATATGCACGGTGCGCGCTAAAACCGCGGACCTATGGTTTCATGGTTAAACGCGTTTGATACCTGTTAGGTACCTAACTACCTACTTGCGCGAAAAGTGTAGGACTAGCTTTGTAGATCGCTATATCTACAAAGTTAGTACTTGCTAAAGTCGGTGCTTATATATTTGGGATCCCATTAGTTTATTCTCAAAACATCTACTTCCCTGTACGTCATACGATATTTCTCACGAAGTGGCCACTCTTCGTGCCTGTTGATCTTTTAAAGTCTTTGGTGTTGTGAGTACGATTCAATATTTGCTAAGTCATGGCGGGAATAGGTCGTATCAGGGAACAGCGAGTCGGTTCTCCGGTATTATATTATCAAAAACATTTGCAAATAATGCTGACAAAACCATCAAATTAATGGTTAGACGCGGCGGCGTCGGCGGGCCCTCCCACGGGACCAGCGCCATTTGTTACCGCCGTCCGCGCCCCCGGCCGGCCACCATTACTCAATCCACTGATTCTTTGTCGTGGACCTCAAACATCACAAGTTATCTATTTATCCAATCAGCCCATACGGTAAAAATGAAATCGGCGTATCACGGTCGCGTTTATAGTTGGCAAAGCATGAAAGCACCCATCCCTCGTACCATAGTTTAAAAAAAATAGAAGGGTGCTTTATTAATCGTTATTCGTTACATACGAAACCATCGTATACATCCTCCTAAGACCACGCGTACAACATTTTGTACACATTTCACAATTAACTTTGAACTTTTACGGAATATCAAAAAGTTCTTAATTCAAAAATACAAAAGCGTACTCGGTCGCAGGAGGGTTGGTTATCTACAACCAGACCTAGATCTGGACTGATTCTCCTCATTACTGGTAAATATTGTGACGTTCTCGCCCACAATCCACGGAATTAAAAAAAAATTCTTCCGCCAGGACGAGTTAAGGCGTCCACTCCACACTACAAGTTTCTATAGCTTACGCCGATTTCACGCCAAATAGGCACAATGGATGTCGATTTGCGGAAACCGCCCGGTATAACTAACTTAGCTTAGGTACGCTGACCTAACATAGTTATGTAGTAGTACCTACTATAATAACAAACCGTGATTTACTTTTCGATTAGGGTTTTGCAGGAAATTTGATGAGTATTATACGTAAGATGCCGGTCGCTCTAAATTTAATAGAAGAATAAGATTTTTTATTAATTCACACATAAGTTAACAGTGTAACACCAAATCACTTATGTGGTACCTACAAATTACATAACTACCTATAAAAATTTACACACACTTACTTAATGCGAAATTTAAACCTCGTAACGACGTAACGTTATAAAATAAAATAATAAACAAAAACTAAAATAAACTCATAAAAAACGGCCAAGTGCGAGTCGGACTCGCACATGAAGGGTTCCGTGAAATAAATTGCGGTTTACGATTTATGACGTATTAAAAAAAAACTACTTACTAGATCTCGTTCAAACCAATTTTCGGTGGAAGTTTGCATGGTAATGTACATCATATATTTTCTTTAGTTTTATCATTCTCTTATTTTAGAAATTACAGGGGGGGGACACACATTTTACCACTTTGGAAGTGTCTCTCGCGCAAACTATTCAGTTTAGAAAAAAATGATATTAGAAACCTCAATATCATTTTTGAAGACCTATCCATAGATACACGTATGGGTTTGATAAAAAAAAGTTTTTTTAGTTTCAGTTTTGAGTATGGGGACCCCTAAAACTTAATGTTTTTTTTCGATTTTTGTGTGAAAATCTTAATGCGGTTCACAGAATACATCTACTTACCAAGTTTCAACAGTATAGCTCTTATAGTTTCGGAAAAAAGTGGCTGTGACATACGGATGGACAGACAGACAGACAGACAGACAGACGGACGGACATGACGAATCTATAAGGGTTCCGTTTTTTGCCATTTGGCTACGGAACCCTAAAAACACTGTTATGCGCTAAGAATGCTAAGACTTTTCTACAAAACACACCAATACTGTCAGCAAATATGTCTATACTACCGTCGGCTACCTGCATTATATGGTTTAGGGCTTTTCGCGCTCTAGCAGTAGGAGCGTTCGCATCGCGCCTCGTGCACTCACCGGTTACAGCGAACTTAAATCAATTCATATCAAAGATGAACGGGTGGGCGTTGTGGTATCGAAAGATCAATCATACTACTTATACCTCGACTATTTGTTTATTAAACAACACAGAACAGAGTTAGAAGTATGTACCTACGACCTAATAATAATATTGGTTGAGTTGGCAACGACTGAGAAAACCGGTGTAATCCCAAAAAAGGGCTAGTTTTATCTCTGGGTTGGAAAGTCAGATGGCAGTCGCTTTCGTAAAACTAGTGCCTACGCCAAAACTTTTGATTAGAATGCCAAAGCGGACCCCGTGATCCTTTAGGATACTACCGGGAAAAACGCTAGGAGGATAATGATATTGGTTGAGTTGGCGCTTGACGCATATAATTTGGAAATGAGAGTTTAAACACAAGATTATAGAACACTCTGGATTCTGGGAAAGAAAGTTACTTACTGGTTTCTGTTGGGTTTTAACTTTAACCCATTTATTTTCCTACCTATTAATCTAATGAGCGTCACAATGACAAGTTATCTGTCGCGTGTTTTTTGGTGTATATGCGAGTCATTTACTGACTAAATTGAAATTTGGAACGTCATTAGGACGAACATACTCAAATAGTTTATAAACGTACATTATGTACATACGATGAACGATATCACCATTATCACCTCAGATTATAGAAAGGAATTTATTTTATGTTCCGAGGATGTCATATTCTGGTGCTGATGCTGTAATAATTACCTGGGTAACGAATGTTAGGCCAGGCCCTACAGCCAAGAAAATCGAAACACGTACCTCCATCGCTTTTGTCACTATGACAAATAGCAGAGATACCTGGAGGATTCCTGACAATAAACCCCCCCCCCCCCATAACTTTTCACAAATATTGATTACTTTTGACGATCTTCCATTAAACCTAACATCAGATGCTCACATTCCTTATTATAAACCCTTAATCCGACGTTTATATCCGTTACCTAACATTTCGAGGTGTGTAATAATTCATGCAGCCGTAGGAAAAGAAGCGGGGGATGTGCTTATGCAATATAAACGAGCCAGTCTATTTTCGCTTACCTAATCTCGGGTGGCTTTATCCTTCAGTCGGCGGGTCGCGGGCTCAAGCGTGAATGGCATGGCATGGCGATGGCGGCGCATCAAGAAGCGAATGTACTACTAGCTTCACACGTTCTGAACAACGCAATTGCTCCTAGCAGAGGGGTAAACACGTAACGTTCCGAACGCGCGTAAGGACAATTAAACTGTCATTTTTCCATATAAAAAGTGACATTTAGTTCTACCTGACGCGCGTACAATGCGTTACGTGATCGACCTGCTAGTCCCGTGCAATGAAACCTGGATACTGCTATTGATTTTCAAAACTATTGATGACAAATGGAGTAATTTTACTGTTACGATGAGCATTTTGCAACAACATTGCATCTTGGGAGATCCTATAGTGACTAAGTTAGCCTTTACGCCACTGCATGGTTAATAAGCGTTTTCCTGTCAAGATGTCCATTAGAAATTACACGCATAACCACCATGTGTCATTCACTGCATTGTCTCGTCCACAGCAACCGATTACTGTAAGTATGAATATTGTTTAGCATTTGCGTAGTGACTATTTGTAATTGATTAGTAGACATGCGAGTACAGTCGACGTTTACGATATGTTTAAATTTTTCGCCTTATTGCAATGGCATATGGTGCATAAATGTAAACATATATTTGGCGTTGATTGTACACATTTGCATTGTTGGTCGTCATTCGTATAAACTAATGCAATCATTATACATGCTTTGCAGTAAAAATGGCTGACCAGCTTTGGTGATCTCAACATAAAATCTGTACTTAAAGGTAGGTATAACTTTGACGGGTTGTGTATTATTGTAAGTAAATAATCCTTATTTGGCGTTGTTACAAGACCAGATGATTCGAGTGGAGTATCTTCTGGTTGATAGTTGTGTAACCTTAAATTTAGAACGATGATTCACGGACGGACGCAACAACACGCACGGCTGGAATTCGGCAAGTTGAAATATCGTCGGTTCCCGATCGTGGGTCATTGAGGAAGGGTCCGGGTGGTCATTGTACATGGTGACGGAACGCCCTTCAAATGGCCCGCCTATCTATCCTAGTTAACTTTACCCTATTTCTCAAGAAAACGTGATGTATTTGGGACTTAATACTGCCACATAAACTTCAGTTATAGCGTGCGGCCTCTCGGATCTTCAACGAGTTAATATGAAGATAGGCGACGTCTGCTTCGGATAGTATTACCACATTAAACGGTCTTAATGAAGCAAAAAGTACTTTAATTTTATGATTGCCATTTTAAAATTAAAGGTGCTAAGCGGTTTAAGCCAAATGCTAATGCGTAATACTCGTAAAAACCACAAGTAGTAAAACATTTATTGAGGGTTAGAATTTAGAATCGGCTGAGCTGTAGGATAAATTAATTTCAATGTCATCGACGTAATTGAGGACAACTTTTAATAACCCCCTGGGGCGTGTCTATTATGGATAAATACTGGCTATTACGCCTTGGCCACGACTTTGGTCTTAAGCGACCTGCGACCATTGTTTTATCTGTTCATTCGGTCGAGACGCGCAACGCACTGTGGTTAGTTGGGATCACGCGCAATGAACAGATAAAACGCTGGTCGCAGGTCGCTTAAGACCAAAGTCGTGGCCAAGGCGTTAGACGGTAATTTGATCAAAAACCATTGTTATCACGTCATAATTACGATGGTACTGCATCACGAAATACCTAAACATCTTGTAGAGTAAAACCCTAAAAGTTGGATATACATACAGTTTCGTATGTTTCCGATAAACTTTTCCATTCGATTAAACATTCAGACATGTATAATACTTTCTAAAGTACTTATTACAATATTATGTTTCGCTCTCACTTTAAAAAATACGATAAGAAAAAGGGCGTTTATTTTAAAATTGATTTTAGGTACTCTACATAACTGCATAAAATCAGGTTGACAAATAACCAACGGGTGCAGAGGTCATACTAATAACACGCGTTTGCGAAATATAAGTAATAGCCGCTTGTTATGTACCTATCTGGGGGCACGGTAGTGTCCCCGCCAAGACGAGCCAAGCGAAGCGCAAGGGCAGGCACTACCTACCTTTTCTCGAAGTGTTTTGTCGTTTTTTTGAACCCTCATAACTTGTGTTTGGATAATACCAGATAAACAAAATTCTCGGGATATGATGTCAATAGTGAACTTATTAAACATATAAAGTTTCAATTGCATTGCTCTTATACTTTAGATTTTATTGATATCTAAAAAACGCCGATTTCGTCACTGACTCACTCACGTTGATCATCAAAACCTCTAGCTAGGGTACTTCCTGAAGTCCTAGAAAGCTGAAATTTGGTATGTAAGCTCGTATTAGTACACAATCAACAAAATAATTCAAAAAATTTGAACTTTTACTTTTACCCCCTAACCCCTTAAACTAGGGGGTACAATTTTGTATGAGACTTCCGCAAATTTTGATGCTAGAGGTCTGAAAATTGAAATAGGGACTCCTTAATATGAATAATAAAATACGTATTTCAGGATTTTTAGTAAACTACCCCCCCACCCTTTAAATTAGGGGATGGAAATTTTTATGGATTTACTACTTAGACTACTTCTTTAGAAATTACCTTACAAAAAGGAATGAGATCCCACCAAAAACATTACATGTAAAGTGACTGCCAAGACTCCCTAGCTCATATTAGACCACTAAGACTCAGAAAATTAGTATACCTACCACTATATGTGTTACCAAAATGTACCAATGTCTATGGTAAACGAAGATGGGAATATTTGTTACCTAGTATCCTGAATGACTTACCATCTGATGTACTCACAAATATATGTGATAAACCGCAACATTGTAAACGTATAATGAAATCTGCTTGTATATCCTAAACCTGATAGTAATAATTAATGAAATAGCTAATCTGCCGCCGTTACTGTTGCCGCCGTAGACGTGCATGCAGTTTTTGGGCCCTAAGCCGCGGCAATAGGATAAGAAACGGTATGCACATCTCCAGCGTGCTCCCAAGTGCTTCACAGCATATCACGTCATAATGTCGCATTTTGTGTAGGCAATCGCCGTGTGCGCTTTATTTTTATAAGCTTGTTATCCTATGTATAAACTAAATATTAATTGAGTGAATGCAGTGGCAGTTAAACCCTGCTGGGTTTTGTCCGCTGCCTGGCCATGTATTGTAAAATAATTATATACATAAATACATAAAAAAATATATATATAGCTTTCAGCGTTAAAAAGATTTCAGATCATAAGGACCGCCAAGCTTCCTACTCCACACGGCGTAACCTACCACTACCAGCCACGCTCTAAAAAAATTATATCTTGGCTAAAAAGTATATAGACCCGTCGCTTATTAATGTTGCTTATATAAGTTCGTTCAGCGCGAGAGCCTATGCGGCGACCGGGATGTGCCCAACAAAGCTATACTTTTTAGCCAAGATGTAGAATTTTAGAGCTTGGCTGGTAGTGGTAGGTTACGCCGTGTGGAGTAGGAAGCTTGGCGCTCCTTATGATCTGATATCTTTTAAACGCTGAAAGCTATATGAGCTAGGGAGTCTTGGTCACTTTACATGTAATGTTTTTGGTGGGATATACTTATCTGAAACGATTAGCATGCGTGTAACAATAACGCGGCGTTTTAACGCATGAATCACTTCTCTAGACTCACTCACCATTGACTGAGTCAGAGGCGGCGCTAAAGATATTCTCAGAACACCCCTAACCTTGAAAACCAGCGAGCGCATAATTCGACCACTCTCGTGCCAAGTACGAGCACAAGTAAGCGCAGAAGTAGAGGGAAGAACACTCGTCCTAATCCCTACTTAATGACAGAGATAGAGGTTTAAACATGTTAATGGGTTTCCTGTTTCTGAACGTTAATAATGATCATTTGAGCAGGCAATTCATCATCCTAATGTTAATTATGAAAGTCGTGTGACCTAAAAATAAAGCACAATTTATTAATGTAGGTACCAAATTCGCATTATATTCATTAACTACTGTAACAGCCAATAGATAAAATAAAGAAAAGTATTGACAAAATTATGATTGAAAAGTTCGTCCATTTTATCTTACATTGTTTTGTTTTTGACAGCTACTAAATTTCATATTTCGGCCAACTACTCATTTACTAATTACGTCAATTGATAAAACAACGAATGGAAAAACAAACATTCCATACAATGCGTTTTGTTTGTTAAGTTAGGTACCTACTTGCCAAAATATTAACTGTACTTGTCATAAAGTACCTACCGATGGGTTAAGAAATTCCCAACCAGTAGGAAAGCCTACCGCCTCTTTTCGTATAGTAAATATATTGCTGGGCAGCTGAAAAACACAAGCATTTTTGGAAAAATAACTAAACACGCTCATACCAAGAAAAGAGCTTTTTTTGTCTGAGGTAACAGCATTTTATAGATTTTAGTCACACAGATAATAGGCTAGTTGCGTGGTGTTAAAATTGATAACGTCGTGTTGCTAAATGGATAGTAAACCATCAAATGATTGTAATAAAGTATACATTACAAAATATAATTCAAATCATAAAAAGATATAAAACTTGAAAGTTTAGAAAAAAAAGTTTTTTTATTTATTGTCCAAGAGTAAATTTAAAGGTACCAATAGAATCCTTACGCTTATATAGAAACAAATTTGTATGACAACTATGGACCTAAACGCAGTATTTCGCGACCGAAACAGCAATTTACTTCATTTTCCATGCAACGGTTAGTACAAATTGCACGGTGTGACGTCATACTTTAAAGCCAATCAGTATGAAGCGTTTCGGCTGCTGTCAGCGAGGTCCGTCTTTAACTCGATTTTTTGGGTATTAATGTCCAATGTCCTTTAAATGTACACTTGGGAGCAAAGAAATCGGAGCCACCCGTGCAATTTTCATGTTTGTTCGTTTTATCCAAAATCTGCCGATGAAAAAAAACTAATTAGGATATCGTTTGAAAGGTAATTTATTCAGCTATTAAATAATGCTAATTTTATTATTATAAATAGGGTCATTACGAAATTATGGGTGATAATGTTGCCCCATTACTAATGAGCCAATTAATGCACGTGTGGTTTGTGCCATTTGGGAAGGTATAAAATTAAAAAAATATCAGTAACTGCCCATCAATTGTGAATTGCATCTCTACCTGTGACATTGCACTCTATTAAATTTGCCAGAAAATTAATGAAAAATGGATACTACCCCTGCTGAAGCCGCCCAAGCCGGTAGCTCTGCTCCAAACCGGACTTGGTCAGCGTCAAGTGGCCCTACAACTGAATTCAAGCCGATCAGCAGTCCAACGAGTGTTTCAGAGGGACCGAGAGACTGTTGCCTTTACGAGAAGACCCAGCACAGGCAGGGTACGGTCTACCTCAGAAACAGACGACCGCTTCATCGTCTCAGCTTCTCTACGGGCACGCCGAATCAATGCTGTTAAGCTACAGTAGAAGCTGCAGGAGGTCCAGAATGTGTCCATAAGTCGATGGACCGTGAGAAGACGTCTCAAGGAACAAGAACTGACACCTCATCGAGCAGCCAATGGGCCCAAGTTGACCGCAGCTCATCGCACAGCACGACGTGTTTTCGCTCAGGACCCCTTTTTCAGGACCCATTTAACCCTTGAGCAATGGAAGACCGTGATGTTTTCTGATGAGTGCAGGATCGACCTTTTCGGCAATAATGGAAGAGAAAGGGTCTACCGAAGACCCGCTCTCCTGGTCTTTTCGTAGTGTTGCATCGAAGAAAGAGTCGCGTATGGCGGTAAATCTGTCATGGTCTGGGTCGGTATTTCATTGGAAGCGAAGACCGATATTGTTTTCGTCGTATGGCATGATAGGCGTAACGCAGGATGATAAATTGCTCATCGCTACATAGAGGAGATCTTAGCCGAAGATGTGATCTCTTTTGTGGATTTTATCGGTGATATTTTTTTATTTATGCAGGATAATGGCAGGCCGCACACCGCCAGCATCACCAAGGATTACCTTAGGAGCGTCAATATTCCCGTCATGGATTGGCCTGCCAAAAGTCCTGGCCTCAATCCAATAGAACACCTCAGGGACCAACTGAAAAGGCGAGCTCGAGAAAGAAATCCAGTTCCTGAAACTCTCCGAGAGCTGAAAACCACCGTCGAAGAGGTTTGGGCGGACATCCCTCAAGAATTCGTCAGCAAATTGTTTCGATCCATGCGTAATCGCATGAACGAATGTCGTAGAGCTAGAGCAAGCAATACATGATACTGAAAGATTTTCTTGTTATTTAAATTTCCATGTAATTTTTCCGTACACTCGAATTTTCATTGCGTTGCTAACTTGCTACAATGCCATTTTGACACGAGTTTTGTTTTCCGCCCTAAATGTATGGAAAATAACCCGTTTTTCAACTGAAACTAAAGTCATTCTATAGAAAATAAAATTATCTTTCAGACAATACCCCATTTTCTACATTTCCTTCGCCAGTTTTTCCGTAAAATGGAAATTGGTAAAAAATGTAAGGTGGCTCGATTTCTTTGCTCCCAAGTGTAGTTGCTTCCATACAAACATTTGTTCATCTACAAAAACTGGTTCGAATGGCATCGCAAACAAATTTAAGGTCACAAGCCCATTATATGTAGGTATGGAATATTATTGATATGTCGGGGGCTTCAAAGAAAACATATTTGGGCATCTAGGTTAGGTTATGTTAGGCCACTTGCGCCGGCCCCAAGAGCCGAACTATTCAGAAATAGGCGACCATCAAAAACATATACATACATATATTTTTTTGGGGACAATCTTACACAAATCGATCTAGTCCCAAACTAAGCAAACCTTGTACTGTGGGTACTAGATGACGATATACATACTTATATAGAAAAATAAATACTTACTACATAGAAAACATCCATGACTCAGGAACAGAAATTCATGCTCATCAGCTCATCACACAAATAAATGCCCTTACCGGGATTCAAACCTGGGACCTCCGGCTTCGTAGGCAGGGTCACTACCAACTAGGCTACAGAGGTCGTCGATATGATAATGTGATAATAGGTGCCAAATTCAATATTAAGTATGCGTGGTTGTTAACTTCGCCGAGAAAATAATTGAGATCTTAATGGGTTCCAATAAGTTCAGTACCGTCAAACATGCCTACTTTGCTACCAGGGGGAACTTTGCCCAAGAAGCAAATTTTAAAATTTTCCTCTTGGGCAAAGTTCCCCCTGGTGACAAAGTAGGCATGTTTGACGGTATATCCTAAAATCTATTGTACAATTTCTTATTTTTTCTACTACAACAATGTTTGCAAGTTGAAAAGCCCCCGACATTTTCATTTCAAAGTTCAATATCTCAAAAACGGCTAAACTGTTTTTGTTGAAACGCAGCTAAGAACTATCTCGATCACGTCAGCTTTCGGACTAAAAAAGCCGCATTAAAATCGGTCCACTCGTTTAGGCGCTACGATGCCACACACAGACACACAGACACGTCAAACTTATAACATTCCTCTTTTTGCGTTGGGGGTTAAAAATATAACATAGTGTATATATTCTTAAATTTGAACACTCGAATTATTTACACAATGCATAAGTTGATGTTCAAGACATGACTTAGGCTAGTTTCGTGCCCTATACTCCAGGCAAAATACGGTTTTGAAAAACATAAATTTTAAGTTTAAGTTTTTTTCTTTTTTTATTCATATTCATTTATTTGCTGCAACCATGGTATTTACAGGATGTTCTTAAAATTAATCAGTACAGACATGGACCCTACTAGGGTGTAGCAACATGTTTAAATACTAAACTAACCTAAACATACATATATTTTAAAAAAATCAACATATTGTTATATTTATATAAAATCTGCACATTAGATAACAACATACCTACTTGATTGCATTTGCACCATCTATTAAATTGTAAAAAATTATTGCCCCATGAACTCCTGCAGCGAGTATGGGCATTCAGTTAGGAGGTAAGTTTTAAGTTTATTAACAAAAGTGTTATATGTAACTTCGTTTCTTATAAGCTGCGGGATTTTATTGTAGATTCTAATAGACATTGCGTAAGGGCCTTTACTGAACATTGTTAGTTTGGCGGGAACTGCTTGAATTATTTTATTGCGATGGCGTAAGTTGTGTGCATGAGAGTTGAAGTTTTCCGGTTTGGGATACAGACTAGGATACTTATGGACAAATTTGCACGTTTCCAATATGTACAGAGATGTGAGGGTAAGAATTTTTAATCTACAAAAGTGTGGTCTGCAACTCTCTTCATTTCTTATGTTGCTGAGAACTCTTACGCATCTTTTCTGCAATAAAAATAGATCTTTGGCATTTGCACTACTGCCCCACAACATTATTCCATATTGCAACCATGATTGGGCAAAAGCATGGTAGGCACATATAGCAGTTTTCAAGTTGGTGTTTATCAATATTTGTCTCAGGGCATAAGCAAATCTAGATAATTTTATCGATATTTTATCAATGTGGACTTTCCAGCTTATATGTTCGTCGATGTTTAAACCAAGCAGTGGACAGGTTTTGGCAGTTTCTAATTTGTTATTTTGGTAGGAATAGTTAATATTTAACGCTGTTCTCTGGTGGGGTCTAAACTGTATTATGTTAGTTTTTTGCAAATTTAGGTTCAGATTGTGATCTTCAAGCCAAGGTAAAATTGTATCAAATATAATATTCAGGTTATTTGTAACTTCATCTGTGTTTATGCTAGGAAATATAATTGAAATATCGTCTGCATATAGGAAGGATTTGATATTAATAGTATTTAATAGTTTCGGTAGGTCGTTAATGTATAAGATAAACAAAATGCATCCCAGTACGCTTCCTTGTGGAATAGAGCATTTCGTGTTTAATGTAGATGAACGAACTTTTTTGAATGTTTTATTACCGTCATCAAAGAAATCAATTTCAACTATTTGCTGGCGGTTTTTGAGGTATGATTGGAACCATTCATGCGCAGTGCCCCGGACACCTATTCCGTACAACTTATTTAAAAGGATATCGTGTTGGACTCGATCGTATGCCTTACTCATATCCAGGAGCAACCCAAATGCATGTTTTTTATTGTTTATTAAAGCTAAGGCTTCCTGGATAAATTTGTATACTGTTAATGTTGTTGATTTTTGTTTACGAAACCCGTGTTGGCGTTCATCAAAAACATCAAATTTATTACAGAAACAGGTTAGACGCTTGGCCATGATTGTCTCAAAAATCTTTGAAAAGGTACTGAGTAAGGCTATCGGGCGGTAATTTTTTTTTTTTTAAAACATTATTCTAAAATGCTTTTTTCAAGAATCCAACAAACTTTCCATCCGGAAGTATTTATATAGATTTAAATAAAGGATGAATTGTTTTTTTTTAAATTGTTTATCTTGAATATTATAGAGCAAATGTAAATGAACCAAAATAAAGATAAAACCGTTTATTCATATTTTTACTGAGTTTTCTGAAGCTAGTTAAGTTATCATTTTTTTGATGTCTGAAATTTTGTTGGATTTTGTTGCTAGGTAACTATTTAATTGATAATATATCCAATACAAAGAAAAAATCTGCTATTATAAATTATTTCCAAATTTGACATTTTTTCCATACAAGTTGTCAGTTCATTGCCTGGACTACTACTGATCTTTTGTCATCACCATCATGTCAGCCGAAAGATGTCCACTGCTGTACCGTCAAACATGCCTACTTTGCCACCAGGGGGAACTTTGCCCAAGAGGAAAATTTTAAAATTTGCTTCTTGGGCAAAGTTCCCCCTGGTGGCAAAGTAGGCATGTTTGACGGTATAGATACAACAATAGTTAGGCCTGGCAATCCCAGTATTTCCATCGTACTCCTGCCGGTCGATCACGTAACGCATTGTACGTACGTCAGGTAGATCTAGCTAAATGTCACTTTTTATATGGAAAAATGACAGTTAAATTGTCCAAACGCGCGTTCGGAACGTTTCGTGATTGCCCTTCATTCTCCATTCCGTCACCCGCCCAAGGCTTCGAACTAGCCAATATCAACCACATTTTACCATCATCGGTAGCGTTAATTCGCTACATCAACGCAGAAGTATTCTAAGAAGAAAAGTGCGTAAGACCGGCAGCCATCACCACCTTGCAGCCAGCGCTACGTTTGAACCAGGTACGCGTTTCATATTCATATTCATATATATTTATTGCAAAACCATGGTTACATAAGGTGGTAGAAATCTTAAGTGCTAAGTACATGGGAACCCTGTAAGGGCGTAGCAATTTCTTATGGCTAAAGTTAAGCTATACATACATGCATCATTTCCTTAGAGTAAGTACCTATTCTTTATTTACCTACTTAGTACTTTTATATGTTTTTAATTACGTACATATGTAGTTGAAATTTCGTTATTATTAGTATAATTATTCATTTTTCTTAGATATCTTCAAAGAATTCTTGTAGGCTGTAGTAGCTCTTTTTTGCCAAAAATTCTTTGAGTATATGAATGAATTTTTTTTCGGATTTTTCCTTCTTCAATTTATCTGCAAGCTTGTTATATATCTTAACAGACATTATGTTTGGGCTTTTTTGATGTAAGGTTAATTTTGGGTTTGTTGTAATTACCAGGTTATTTTTATACCTCGCAGCGTAGCGTCGTGGTTGTTCATTAGCCTTTGTAAAGAATTGAGGATATTTACGAACAAATTTGCATATCTCAAATATATAGATCGATGTTAAGGTCAATATACCGTGTTTTAGAAAGTACGGCTTGCAACTCTCTGGGCTTTTGATATTAACAAGAATACGGATGCATTTTTTTTGCAGGATAAACAAGTCTTCAGCGTTTGTAGAATTACCCCAATGTATAATTCCATATTTTAAACACGAATATGCATATGCGTAATATGCATTGAGGGCTGTTTTTAGGTCGGTGCATTTCTTTAGTTCTCTTAGGGCGTATATGAATTTAGATAATTTGTTTTTAATTTTTTCCACATGTGGTTTCCAATTCATGTGCGAGTCGATGTCTAGTCCAAGGAGCGTGAAAGTATCGACACACTCAATTTCGGTTCCTGTAAATGTGTAATCTATTTGCAGGGGAACTTTTTGTCGGGGCCTAAATTGCATTAATTTTGTTTTTGAGAAGTTGATTTCCAGGTTGTGTTCTGTTAGCCAGTTTGTGAGTTTTGTGAGGATGTTATTTAGATCGGTGCATAGGTTTTCATTATTATTACAGGAAGTAATTATAGAAATATCGTCTGCAAACATCACGCAAGTTTCATTTAGAATTTTAGGCAAATCATTGATGTAAATTAAAAATAATAAACACGAGAGGGCGCCACCTTGGGGTATTGAACATAACATTGGTAATGAGTTTGATTTGATATTATTAATTTTTCCAGACCTTTTATCAGTATGTTGAATTTCGACGTATTGTTCACGGCTTTGCAAATACGATGTGAACCATTTGTGTGCCTCGCCCCTGACACCTATTCCATATAATTTGTCCAGGAGTATGTGATGCTGTACCCTATCGTAGGCCTTGGTCATATCGAGGAGAATACCTATTGCGTATTTTTTATTATTTAGTATGTTCGATATTTCTTGCATGTATTTGTAGGTGGCTAAGATGGTGGATCTATTTTTCCTAAATCCATTTTGCGATTCGTGAAATACTTTGTATTTCTCACAAAATGAGTATAATCGATCGCACATCGCCATATCAAATATCTTTGCGGATGTAGGTAGGAGCGAAATAGGGCGGTAGTTGTTGGCCTGCGTTTTTTTACCCTTTTTAAATATAGGTTTGATAATAGAGGTTTTTAAAATATCTGGGTATGTTCCTTCCGAAAAAGATTGGTTAATAAGGATGCAGTACGGTATTGTTAGCTCGTCAGCACATTTTCTAATTAGTGTTGGTGGTAACTCATCGTTCCCGTAGCTATATTTATTTTTTAAGGATTTTATTATTTTGTTTACCTCTTTGGGTTCAACTGGTTGCACATACAGTGAGTTGGTCATTGGGTCAAGAACAGGTAATCCGCGCGGGGGTGCTCCCCCGTCGGGGGCTCCGACTGATGCGAAAAATGCATTGAAATGGTTTGCTACTTGATAAGAATTTGACGTTGTAAGATTATTGTGGATCGTTAGCTCGATATTGTGTCTAGTCAGTTTATTAGTTTTGTTAGTGCGTTCTTTTATTACGTTCCACATACATTTTGTTACATTTTCAGCTTTCTTTATGTCCCTGATGTATACATGTTTTTTTGATTGTATTATAATATGTTTTAGAGCTTTACTGTACATTTTGTAATCTCCACTTATAATAAATCTCTAAATTAAAAAAAGAATCAGCCAGTTTGAAACTAAGCTTTGCGCGGTTCGAATGTCCTCAGCATCCCATGAACGGAAAAATATGAAACATTTTATATAGGTACATTATTATTCTAGCTGCAACTTAGGATAGTTTTTATCCGACTGCGACAGTTAATTAATTTTCCGAAATATACGACTTCATTTAATTTTTCATTTATTTTTATTGAAATCAAACGCTGCTCCAACTGTCAGCTATAAGAACCGTCAAATTTTCGTCAAAATGGCGGAATTGCTTTGCCTTTCACTTATTAATCATTTAAATCCCGTCTACGATAGACCTTTACGAGACAAATGCTAAAATATAAACCATAAAAAAATATATGATTCTGATATGAGAACTTATATGCGCAAATGTCGTTTTATGTCGTTATTTCAATAAATTAAATCAACAAATTTGAACAATTTAATTAACACGAATTTGTTTTTTTTGAATGACAATGGCACGCGCTCGGCGCATTCAGCCAAAGTACCTGCGGCGCTACCACGAAAACCGATACTCAATGTTCATATATTTGCATCCCTGTCACTCGAGTATGGTTAGTGCGATAGAGATAGAGATACCCGAATATTTTCGAATTCCGAAGTTCGTGGTTATAGCTCAGGAATCGAAAATATGGTAAATAATCATAATGTATTTTCTCGAAAAAGAATTTAAAATAAATATAGTCAAATGGAGAAAAAAACAAAGCAAGAGGTTATATAGGTAATGATTAAGTTATAAGAGTCCAAAGTTTTAAGAGGGGGTATGTTCTGTCCCTTTTCCGCAAAACGCACCTTCATATGAAACGATTGTTTTTTACTATGACGCTCGAGTATATTGACGTCACAGTCCCTCATCGTTTTCTCACTCTAACAAGCGACATTAAAACGGATGTAGCTTCATAATTTTTTTAGATATTTGAATGGGAGTTTCATTATCTTCTATCTATTTATACATAATAAATGCCTATGTCCTGACTGACTTATTCACTCAATCACTCACTCACTCACTCATCAACACACAGCCGAAACTACTAATCTTAGAGAGTTGATTTTTGCACAGTATGTTGCTTTTATAACGTGGGCTAGGGATAAAAAGGGATTTTTGAAAATTCTACCCCTAAGGGGGTAAAATGGGGGTGCAAAGTTTGTATGGGAGAACCTTTTTTTTTTGAGCTATAGACTTAAACTTTGTAGAAAAATTAGTTATTAGAATACAAATGAAACACTTTCAGCGTTTTGGAAAATTCCACCCCTACGGGGGTAAAATAGGGGTGCAAGGTTTGTATGGGGGAAACATTTTTTTTTTAAATAGAGACTTAAAACTTTGTAGAAAGATCAGTCATTAGAATACAAATAAAGAACTTTCAGGGTTTTAGAAAATTCTACCCCTAAAGGGGTAAAATAGAGTGCAAAGTTTGTATGGGATAAACTACTTTTTTTTAAATAGAGACTTAAAACTTTGTAGAGAAATTATTCATTAGAATACAAATAAAGTACCTAGATTCAGTGTTTTAAAAAAATCTACCCCTAAGGGGGTAAAATAGGGGTGCAAATTTTGTATGGGGGAAACAATATTTTTTTTAAATAGAGACTTAAAACTTTGTAGAAAGATTAGTCATCAGAATACAAATTAAGTACTTTCAGCGTTTTAGAAAATTCTACCCCTAAAAATAGGGGGCTAAAATAGGGGTGCAAAGTTTGTATGTGGGAAACTATTTTTTTTAGCTAGAGTCCTAAAACTTTGTAGAAAGATTATTTAAATACAAAGAAAGTACTTTCAGCGTTTTGGAAAATTTCACCCCTAAGGGGGTAAAATAGGGTGCAAAGTTTGTATGGGAAAAACATATTTTTTTTTAATAGAGACTTAAAATTTTGACGAAAAATTACTTATTAGAACATGAAAAATACTACATTCGGCGTTTTACAAAAATCATTCCCTAAGGGGGTTAAAAAAGGGTGCAAGGTTTGTATGGGGAACACTTTTTCTGAGCTAGACACTTAAAACTTTGTAGAAAGATTACTTATAAAAATCCAAAAAAAAAGACTTTCAGCGTTTTGAAAAAATCTATCCCTAAGGGGGATAAAAAGGGATGCAAAGTTTTTATCAGGGAAAGTTTATGTTTTTGAGTTAGAGACTTGAAACTTTGTAGAAAGATTACTTATTAAAATACAAAAAAAGAACACAAATCGTTTTAGAAAATTCCACCCCTAATAGGGTTAAAAAGGAGAGCAAGCTTTGCATGGGCAACACTTTTTTTTGAGTTAGACTTAAAACTTTGCAAAAAGATTACTTATTAGAATACTAAAAAAGAACTTTCAGCGTTTTAGAAAACTCCATCCCTAAGGGGATCCTTAAGATCCTTAAGAAGGGTAGCCAGTGTTGTGTGGGAAAAACTTTTTTTTTTTACTAGACTTAAAACTATTCAAAATGTTACTTATTAAAATTAATAATAAAGTACTTTCAGAGTTTTAGAAAATTCCACCCCTAAGGGGGTTAAGAAAGCTTTGTATGGGCAACACTTTTTTTGAGCTAGAGACTTAAAAGTTTACGAAAAAAGTTCTTTCAGCGATTAGAAAAATTCAACCTCTAAGGGGGTTTAAAAGGGGGTTCAAATTTTAAATGGCGAGCAATAAAATTTTAAAGTGTGAGTAAGAGATTTTTAACTTCGGTCTTATTCTGTACGTTAAAAGACTACAAAACTGATTTCAGAGTTTTTCCAAATTCATCCCCTAAGAGTGTTAAAATTGGTTCAAAGTTTGAGTATTTCAAGGCATTTTTAAAGTATGAGATTTTTAACTTTGGTTTTAGACTGTTTGTTCACAAACTAGAAAATGAACATCAACTTTTTTTTTAATTATCCCCTAAAAGAGGGTTCAAATTTTGTATTGAGAGAAATCATTTTCTAAGACGATAAAAAGTTCTACGCGGACGAAGTCGCGGGCAACAGCTAGTGCTTAATAAGAATAGGGTCTTTTGAGTACATAGCTAGTATTTTTAACAGTCTTTTGTTCTTGCACGAAGTTTTAATGCCCATTGTAAGCCATTTTTTTCTCATTTTAGTTTTAATTCGAATTTTTTTTACGGGTATGCATGTATCGAGTATGTTTCTTAGAGTGGTATCGAATATTTTGTAGTTTAATTGTACGTTTTTATTTGCGTTGAGGAGGGTTGTCCATTGTATATTTTGTAACTGCAGTTTGAATTTGTTTATATTTGTGTCATTAAATATCCTTTTATTTATTATCCAGACAAGGTTGGGGTTAGTTTGACTCGCATTAGGTATATATATATTTGTACTCTTGTGGTCAGAAAATCCAAAATCTTGTACATCGGTCTTTAGTAACTTGTCGGCAAAATTGATGAATATCAGATCTATACAAGTCGAGCTATTTTTTGTAATTCTTGTTGGTTCTGTGATTTGTTGCATAAAATTTAAGAAAAATGTGGTATGTTTGTCATTTTGTAATATGTTTACATTAAAATCGCCCCCAATAACAATTTTTTTCGTTTTGTATTTGTTGGTTAGTACTTGTAATAGTTTTTTCATTTGGTTATAAAAAACGTCGGTCTCTCTGCTATTCCAATATACTATTACTAAAATGATATCTAAGCCTTTTAATTCAATAGCGCAAATTTCTATAACGTGTTCGACCGTCATATCCATTATATCCTTCCTTTCGATGTACTCCAATTCCTCCCGTAGGAGTATGCATACGCCGCCGCCAGTATAGTTCGCGCGAGAGTATGATGATGCCATGACGTATCCATTGATCTGCACTAAATCTAGTTTTTTTTCCGTAAGCCACGTTTCGGAAATGCAGATGGCATGATGTACGTACGTTTTCCACCACTTTCCCTTTTTGCTACTTCATTTCTCGATTTTCTGTCCAACATCGCTCGGCTCTACGACCCGTGCGGATATCTGGCTCCTATTACCTTCCACGCCAAGGTAATCATGCAACGTCTATGGGCATTGGAATTATCGTGGGATGATCCACTTCCTGAGGAAGCAGCTCAAGCTTGGGATGCATTCCTGGATGGATTCCATCTTTTAAATATTCCCAAGATACCCAGATTCATCTTGAGTAGTCAACCGGCTCGCTGTGATCTCGTAGGTTTCAGCGACGCATCAGAACGCGGCTACGCTGACGTCGTTTACTTTAGGGTGGTCGACTTTACCGGAGAAGTTGGAGTGCATTTGCTACTTCATTTCTCGGAGAAGGTCGATGACGTAACGCATTGTACGCGCGTCAGGTAGATCTAAATGGGATGCTGCTGCCCATCCCCCAGTGGTCTTGGTCGCAGTTTTAGGACACACATAGTCGTACTGACCTTTTGTATAAGGATTTTTTTTAAATGATCTTTTATCATACAACACAACATTTGCGAAATTTGTCAGTGATCATTTATAAAATGATATGTTTACCAAATAATCGTCCTCCTCCTTCCGTTCCGTCGTCGTTTTCCCAATCACTCACATTTTTCAATGTTGTGACCTCGATCATGTAAGGTTTTTAGGGTTCCGTACCAAAATGGTAAAAAAGGAACCCTTATGGACTCTGTCCGTCTGTCCGTCTGTCCGTCTGCCCGTCTGTCCGTCCGTCCGTCTGTCACAACGTTAAATATCTCAGGAACTACTTAAGCTATCAATTTGAAATTTAAAACAACTGTTAAAAGGATTAAGACACGTGTATGGAACATTAAAAAATTAAATAAACTTTTTTATTTTCTGTTTCAATGACGAATATGAGGGGGGTTAAAAAATCAAAGTCTAGTAAATAGATCAAATGGGGTATCATATGAAAGGGCTTGAGTTGCACTCTCTAAAACTGTTTTTATCTTTTCTCTACAGTGGTTAAATTTTGATTTATTAAGAAAAATTTAGAAAAAAATACCATTACCCCCCATTTTCTCTGAAGTTTACGAAGCGAAAACTCTGAAATAATTACATATGATTAAGAGTAACATAAATGATACAGGAAAAATAAAACGATAACTCTACCTAGTTTTTTTTTTTTTGTATGAAATTTTATATCTTCAAAGTCCTATCAGATTATCGTTAAAGTCCCTTCTTTAAAATAAAAAATAAATAATAGAAATCGGTACGCGTGATAAAAAGCTATCGCTGATAAACAGTGATCGGCACGACCCATGCAACACGGTGTCAATGACCTCAATCATTATGTTAATATGGGTATTCCCCGGGATTCCGGAATTCGAGTCGGTAATGGAAGACAATATTTTCTCAGTTCAGTTAATTATATAACGGGGACAAGATTAATGACTTTTACCATAAAATAAAACAACATGAATTTAATGACCCGAAGAACATAAGTAAAAGTAAACATATTTGTTGTTAGAGATTGGTTGCATTCCTTATCAGTAAATTACAAAATGATGACATCAACTCTGTTAATATTATTACTATAAGCTGTCTTGTTCGCACAAGTTTAAACTATGCGTTTGGTCATAAACGCAAACAATAGAAAATCCTAAAGTGACCTTCGACATGCCAGACAGTCGGGAAAGGGCCACCTATATCAATATTTTCTTAAATGAAACATGATTGGGGCGTACAGAATTGAATTTTGATCACGCCCTGCAAGGGTGTTTTAATTTGCGGTGCGCTTTTTAGTTTCCCTTTTCAGAGATTAGCGCGTTAGTGGACTGTATGTAGGTATCCAACCGTGTGGTCTATTGTCGTAGCTACTTGATGCGAAATTGTGCAGGAAAGTTAGCTGCCTTTGGAAATCGGAACAGGTGGATGAATCAGCTAACAGAAGGTTATAGGAGCCATGCGCACTTACTTGTGATTTGGGTGAACTCCTCCTTCACGCTAGCGTTTCGTGGCACACCATGTGCTCGTGTGGGGCGCGCAGCGCAATCCCAAATTGTCCAAAAACACCTTCACTTCACGAACAGTCGAACACCTTTTAATGCTGAGCTGACAGCATATATAGTTTTCAAACGATGTACAGAGATTTGCGGCGGATTTAATAAGATTTAATGTCTTTTATCAGCGGAGGATGTTACACGCACGCGGGGTGAGAATTCAACAACACTTTTCTCTCGCCAGGTGGGGCGAGCGTTGCGCACACGTCGTGTATATGACAAAGACGGCGCGATATATCAGTGCGCATGTTGGAAAGGGATGATGTAGGTATAGGAATCGCGAGTATAGACACGACAACAGATAAAAGTCGGAAAGACCAACATACGAAATCCAACATCTCCCCCGGCTTGAAGGGTTCCCTTCAAAGAGAAAAGTAATAATTATGTACATATGGATGTACATAGAAAAAGATAATATCGCACCATATAACTAAAGATAAGCGAAGTGTACAATTTACCTATAATTAGGTAATTATACTAAAATAATAACTATTTATGATAACTTAAAAAATATATATACATAGATATGTATGTGGTGGCAACCCTACTGCGTAGGCAGCGGGCACCTTAGAGCATTAAACCAACGCGGGCACAGCCGAACGATCGGTCGCTCGAGCGTACCGTTGCGGGTCCGCACTTCAGCAACGCGGACAACACCGTCTCGCCCAGGGAATACCCGAGTTATTATTCCGAGCGGCCACTGCAAGGGTGGCGCGTTAGCAACGTTTATTAAAACTATTGTTCCCACCGCTATCGGCTTGTCTGGAGTATTCCATTTCTCTCTGCTTTGTAAGTTGTGAAGATACTCAACTCGGAACCGTTTCCAGAATGATTGGACAAGCGAGTCTAGCATTGAAAAACGAGTTAATAGATTCGTTCGCTCCTGGCTTAAGTCGGCGGCGGGCAAACGCGGCAACGGCGAGGTTGACATGAAATGTGCTGGCGTTAGCGCGGTGGGTTCTGACGGGTCAGAACTTAGTATATAAAGAGGGCGGCTATTAAGAATCGCTTCGATCTGAGTAAGCACGGTAAGTAATTCTTCGCATGTCAGGATTTGATTGCCTATAACACGATGAAGATGAGTTTTAAAGCATTTAATGTTACCTCCCCAAATGCCTCCAAAATGAGGCGCGTTTGGAGGGCTCATACGCCAAGTAATTCGTCTTTTTGCAAGTTCTTCCTTGAAATGCGTATAATACGGATCAGACTGAAGAAACGTGTGAAGCTCATTTAGGTAAGATTTAGAAGTTGCAAAATTATTTTGATATTGAGCAATATTTGCTATAAAAGTTGTGAATCTGTGAGGTGAAGAGTGCACCCAACATAAGACAACTTCAGAGTCAGAAAATGCAAATGTATCCGCAATTGGATGACGCTGAGACAAAACATCGTCAAACTCGACACCGAATTGACGCGGAAATTTAAGAGCTGAAATCAGTGGAAGCTCACTGACGAACTGCTCCCATAAATGCGATATGTGCGGCGGTGGCCTCAAATCATCCCAATCTGTCCTTAAGAGCCATAGTTCCTTTATAAGAAGCTTGGAATGAAGTATGACAGGGCCGACGAGTGCTAGCACGTCATACAAACGAGCAGTAGCTGAAAGAATAGAACGTTTCGTGCCACTGAGTTGCGGAGGAGAAACGTCAAAGACAAATTCATCCGAAGCGGGAAGCCGTCTAAGACCAAGAATCTTCAAAGTGTCGCCGTCACCGAAGGAGACGTCTTCCGACTGGCGGTGAGATATGGGGATGTGCTCTAGCAACTGCGGAGAGTTGTTAGTCCATTTGACCAGATCAAACCCGCCAGCCTCGAAGAGACTGATTAGTTGATTCGCTATCGCAACTGCTTCCTCGGATGAAGAAGCAGAGGAAGCTAGATCATCCATGTAAACGTCCCCTCCGAGAACGGCGGCAGCGTGCGGGAATCTCTCGCGTTCGTCATTAGCGAGCTGGCGGAGCGTGCGAAGCGCGAGGAATGGCGAAGACCGGAGTCCAATGCAGACCCGGTTGAAATGATACATCTCCAAAGGTACTTCAGGCGAAAAGCGATACAAAAATCGTTGAAAAGAGCGGTGGTGCGGATGTACTTCTATGCATAAGTACATTTGGCGGACGTCAGCGAAAAAGGCAACGCGGAATATGCGAACATTCAAAAGAATGTGAAAAATGTCTGCTTGCAAATTACAGCCAGTATGTAGGATGTCGTTTAATGACAGTCCACTGTCTGATTTGCAGCTACCGTCCAGAACTTGGCGGATTTTTGTCGCGGATTTGTCGTTCCGGATGACCGGGTGGTGAGGTATACAAAACCCTGGCGTAGAGGACTCTTCGGGCGGAACCAAAGAAATAATCCCCTTATCCAGGTAATTCCGAATGACGTCATCATATTTGTCGCGGAGTTGCGGGTATTTTAAGAAATGATTTTCGAGCATCGAAAATCTTCTTTTAGCGGTTACAAAAGAATTGCCCAGATTATCTGGCGTTTGCTTGAAGGGAAGATCGACTGCGTAAGAACCATTATCGTTACGCGTCGTCGTTGCGGTAAATATTTGTTCACATGCCTTGTCATCGGGACGTAGAAATTTCTTTGAGGGTACTTCCTCCAAGTTCCAAAACTTTTCTAAAGTTTGGTTAAGCGGTTCGTGCGTAAACGCACAGAGAGCACGAGTCGCGCGCGGAGGTGACGTCACAGTGACGTCCCCCATTATGACGTAACCCAGGGTGGTTTCCAAAGCCGAAGGCAAGCCGGCACTTCGGACTTTGTCAGAAAGTAAGATGTCACAGAATAAATTTGCTCCTATAAGCATATCAATGGGCCCGGGCTCATTAAAACAATCATCGGCCAGAGGTATATTCTTAAAACAATCAAACAAAGATATGTCGATAGGCGAGTCAGGCAAGTGTGACGTAATGGATTCCACCACCAGAGGCTGAATAGTGTAAGAGTTATCGCCATTACTGTCGAATCGGGAACTAAATTGCACTATTGACATCCCAAGTATTTTTTGGGACGAACCCCCAATACCTTGAACCCTGGCAAAACGATTCTGGTTCGAAATCGGTAGCGCTAATCGATTACAACACTCGAGTGTTATATAATCAGATTGGCTTCCAGGATCGACCAGAATCCTTGCATAATGAACCTTACCGCTTGCGTCATAAAGTCGAATTTTTGCGGTCCCTAATAAGGTTGTTTTATGCATAAGCGTTCTCAAGTTATCATCATCATTTGCACTCCGAGCCGACAAATGATTCAACGTTGAGTCATGCCTCAAACCATTATCAACCCTATCGGCCGGGTGATAAGATTGCAAATTGCTTGCCACCCCGTTACTACTGCTAGGCCGCGGTGTGGAATTCGCCTTGTCAACAAAAGTGTTGGTACTGGTTTGATGCGAGTTAGGTAAATAAGTTTGTTTATGCGGCGGATTAAAATGTAATAACGTGTGGTGCTGTGCATTACATATACTACACGTTCTGTGTGACATACAAGCGGAAAATTTGTGTTTATAACTAAGGCAATTGTTACACACGGAATTAGTTTTTACAAAATTAAATCTTTCGTACGGGGACATTTTTGTAAAAGCGGCACACTGATATAAGTGTTCGTGTTTATTAGTTTTACACAACAAACAAGAATCAATCGCGGGCGTTTGCGTATTAACGAATGTTTTCGTCGAATTGTTTTTTGGTAGCGGTATATTTTTATTGTTATTAGATCTCGGTTGTGATTGTGAAAATGTTTGTTTTGTTGTCGAATGCGATGCAACCCTGGATTGTTCTTTGACGAAATCAATAAGATTTTTGTACGAAGGACACGTTTCCTTGCGATAAAACATCTCAAATAATTTTATCGATTCGGGATCTAGTTTTTGTAATGCGATATGCAAGAACAAAAAATCCGCTAAATCTTGTAATTTAAGCGCTTTAAACGCCTTAACGGAGGCGTCGAAATTACATAGAAAATACTCCAAATTAGAAGCGGACCCATTCGCTATGGGTTTAAAGTCTAACAGCTGATTGATATAGCCGGCTGCCATGGCGCGTTTGTCTTCATATTTATCAACAAGCGCTTGCCAAATTATGGGATAGTTTTCCCCTGTGGCTGGCAGCCCCGCGCATACCGACCTAGCCTTATCAGTCAGTTTACCTACTAGGAACTGAATGCGTTCGCTATCTGTTAAGCGTGAGTTGTTATGAATCACACTTTTAAATTGTTCATAGAATAATGGCCAATTACGAAGGTCGCCATTAAATTCCATTAGCTGCATAGGCGGGAGATTTTGCTTTAGAGCGGATTGCAAAGGCCGCTGAGACTCTGGCGAACTTTCGATTTCAGACTGAATGCGTTTGATTTGACAATACATATCCTCAAACGCGATCCAGGACTGATAATCAGCGGTTGCATCAGGCGTTAATCGTAAAACGCATTCATTGTACGAGTCTAAAACACGCTCAAAATCTGATCGCAATTGGTCTAGATTTGATACGCTATTTAAGAACGTTTTACGTTGAATTTCGTCTTCGTACGCCTTAACCGACAATTTGTATATGGTTTGTAAGCGGGCGAAGAAGGCACTGCGCTTAGCTTCTAAAATAACTAGTTCATTTTGGACGGGGTCCCTAGCCGCCTCGTCTTTAGGGTCTTTTTTCGGTGGCATGATGTTGCGCGTTGAGTGTGACTATAAAACTTAGCCCACACAAATAAAATATAAGTAAACACGATTTGCGGGAATTAAAATGCGGTTCAAATATATGTCCGTAAACACGATTTACGGGAATTAAAAATGCGGTTCAAATATATGTCCGTAAACACGATTTACGGGAATTAAAAATGCGGTTCAAATAAATGTCCGTAAACACGATTTACGGGAATAACGGTGCGGTTAAATAACTGTGAGTACCTACTCGTAAACACAAGTCGCGGGAAAAAGCGGTTATAATAAATGTTTGACAAAAGTCGCGGAAATAAAAGTGCGGTTAAATAAATGTGAGTACCTACTCGTAAACACAAGTCGCGGGAAAAAGCGGTTATAATACCTAAATGTTTGACAAAAGTCGCGGAAATAAAAGTGCGGTTAAAATAGATGTAGGTATGTAACACAAATCGCGGGAAATAAAAGTATACAAAGGAAATGTGTTACAAAAAAGAAACAGTTTGTGAGAATAAGGCGGTTTAACTCTCCGTCTACAAAGTAGGTTAAGCGATGACCGTATAGGTACCTATTGACGGCACAGATCGGAGCGCGCGGCACGCGGTAGTTCGAGAAAAGATTAGAACGAAATAAAAGCGGGTAGATATGAACGAAACTCGTCAGCGCTCCCGTTCCAGTGTGAACAATAGCATGTATTTGTGACGTGTACATCAATTGAAAACTAAGAATCGTTAATTGCGTTGCTGAAATGTTAGTATCTTTAGAATAATGATACGAAGATATGATGCGAAGTACGTAGATTTTACGTATCTATGGGTAAATTATATAATATAATGTCAAGAAGCTACTTTAAATAGATATAAATATTATAAATCCTAGGTTGGGAATGAAATATAATTATCCGGATCGTTAGTGACCAAAACTTGGGGCGTACAGAATTGAATTTTGATCACGCCCTGCAAGGGTGTTTTAATTTGCGGTGCGCTTTTTAGTTTCCCTTTTCAGAGATTAGCGCGTTAGTGGACTGTATGTAGGTATCCAACCGTGTGGTCTATTGTCGTAGCTACTTGATGCGAAATTGTGCAGGAAAGTTAGCTGCCTTTGGAAATCGGAACAGGTGGATGAATCAGCTAACAGAAGGTTATAGGAGCCATGCGCACTTACTTGTGATTTGGGTGAACTCCTCCTTCACGCTAGCGTTTCGTGGCACACCATGTGCTCGTGTGGGGCGCGCAGCGCAATCCCAAATTGTCCAAAAACACCTTCACTTCACGAACAGTCGAACACCTTTTAATGCTGAGCTGACAGCATATATAGTTTTCAAACGATGTACAGAGATTTGCGGCGGATTTAATAAGATTTAATGTCTTTTATCAGCGGAGGATGTTACACGCACGCGGGGTGAGAATTCAACAACACTTTTCTCTCGCCAGGTGGGGCGAGCGTTGCGCACACGTCGTGTATATGACAAAGACGGCGCGATATATCAGTGCGCATGTTGGAAAGGGATGATGTAGGTATAGGAATCGCGAGTATAGACACGACAACAGATAAAAGTCGGAAAGACCAACATACGAAATCCAACAATGATACAATTTATGAGTTTATTAAATATTCTGACTTCTATTTACAAATACATACATTTATTAACTCTCTATAGAGTTATTTTTGCGAACTAGATCACGGGATTATAATCATGCATGTCATGTCCATATTAATATTTCTTCTCAGAATCCCGCGGTGTTGCACGGGTCGTGCCGATCACTGCTGATAAACTACACATACTAGGTTGTAAGTTGTTAGTACCAAAATGCAGAAGGCGCTTTGCAACGGTAACTTCTACTATGAGCTGTTTAAGATTGTTCAAGAATGAATGGGGTCCTGACATGACGGGTATGGTGTATGAAAGTTTGTACGGAACCCTCGGTGCGCGAGTCAGACTCGTACTTGACCGGTTTTTTTCTCTAATGATTTTCCTCCATCTGTTGCAGCCAAATAATACTTATGTTTGTCAGATCATTCCTTTTTGAAATGTTTTTGCTAAATGATCATTTGTCAAACGTTTTTTCCAAAAAAATAGAGATGACCATATATGCCCCGTACCTACTCTATGTTGCGCCGCGACCCGCGACACATCAGCGTCGAAGTGAGTGCGGGTGAAAAATGTCAAACCATATCACATCAAAATACCTGTCTTTCTTGCCACTTTGGCCAAACTTGACTCTTATCTATACTATACTCTATCTCGCGCACCTTCGAGGTGTCGATTCACCCGTACCACTACCACCAGTACTACCAGTAGGTATCGAGAACACACATTACGTTACTTTCCTCGTGAGCGAGTAAACGCGCTTCGAATAGATTTCGATTGTCGCAAATTCGAGCTGTCAAATTCGTAACTCATAGTGCCGTAGCTTAGAATAATAACGCCTAGAAACGCAGTTCACGCGCAACGGTGAGGCCACTAAAACTCGGCCATAAATGGCCCAGTACGCCGATCGGTGGAATAAAATTGGTGCGTTTGTGTGCGTATTGGCGCGTGTGAATACGAGTTGATCACAACTACATGAATCCATTTTATGCCTCACGCTTGACGCGTCGGCCGTATGAAACTATCCTTCTATGCGTTATTATTCTAAGTGCCGTAGTATTCCGAAAACAACTTCAAAACGTTACTCGCTAGCGTTTAGTTTCCGATGCGTGTATTAAACTTTCGATTCGTACGATCAATTGACAAAATTTCAAACTAATATGTAGGTATTGATGCCTAATTCGAAAACCATTTCGGTAATTATGTTACCTGAACGATTTCTTTTCTCATCCGATTTTAAGAAAATCGCGAAATTGTTTGTGACGTCAATACTACGACTGTCATATGAAAGGTGTGCAAGCTGCCATACAGAGCCGTAACGTTGACGTCATAATTTAGTTACGGCCTTCTGGAATTCACTACTTTTCAAATTTTTCTGAGTGAAAATTACTATTCAGGGAGAAATAAAAAAACATGAGCCACTTATAAAAAGCATAAGCGAAATAAATGATAAAATGGCCCACTTGAAAAAATGAATTGTTATCAATTGGTACCATGTGACACAAATTTGACATTTCGAATCGAAGACTACCGTAGCGACTGTAGTAAACTATTTCACTTGCAAAATGGCGCGTGATAATGTATTATTCCGTGAAGAGTTACCGTAGATCTGGTCGTCACCTATCTCAAATTAAAGAAAGTATAAAAATAAGGGTTTTGAATTGACAACATATATACCTACGCAAAATGCGGATTGTCGCGTATTTTGTATTTAAAAAATAAATATGGCACAGGTCCCGCCAAATTGTGTCGAGAGAATCAGTGGAGATTCGGCGCACACTGTTAAGTTATACTTAATGTCGTTAAGCTTAAGGTATAGATTCCTTTAAAGTCTTTAAATGTAAACCTAGACAAATTTATTAAAGACTTATCACGGAGTCTAAAATTTGCCGGCTGAACGATGAACTGCTACATGAATTTAGTGATTTTGATTTGGGTCCTGATCCTGAAACCAACTACAAAAGATTTTTCAATACATACTTAGGGGTCCTGAATAATATTTGCCAATGAAAAATATTTGTGTACCATCAAAAAAAATGTTGTAATGACTGGGCTACCATCGGTATACGGATAAGTAAAGAATTCACTGTCAAAGTCTGCCTAGTTTTAAGACATATTCTAGTGCATATTGTATGTCAATGGAATAAATGATTTTGACTATTGACTATAAACAAGTTGACATCGGAGAATTATTCAACGTACGCGATGCGCGTATTCTGTAATGTCATAACCGACAAACGCTAGCATTTAAATTAAAACGATAAATGCTTGTGATACAAGGCTGAATATTGAAAAATCGATTAAACTATACGAACTATCGAGTTAACGATTGCGAGTAAGTAACTAACTATAAGTGAGTCGTGGTAAAACTGATAAAGTTTAGAATTTTAATTCTGTGGGTGCCCGCCAGGGGCAGTGTGTCGATTTTCCATACTAGTGATACTCGATTCTCGCTCACGACGAAAGTAAACGCGACTCACGTCAAACCTGTGGTAAGGATACGATCGCACTAGAAACAAAGGACCACGTGATATACCGCAAGCGTATGCGAGCTGGATGCCATGATTTGAATATTCTAGCTGTCAATCATCGGTTTTGTTATATATAGGACCTTGTGTATGTAAGACGAAACATAATTTTATTTGCCGATTATTACGATTTGCCGTACAATTTGTTCTAGGAATTGGTGCAAATTATATTTCCTCAACAAGCATACTATTATTTATTCTGCGTCAAAACGAGTCAAATATACCTCCAGTTTATATTGGTTCCATAGGTACATACATATGTATATCCGAAAGTACGAGGAATTGTTCTACAATGCATAAGCATTCAATATTAAACTGGTAGTTTCCAGTTTAACTGGTAACTACGATCGGCCTGTTTGGATACTTTTTTTGGACCAAGTACTTTTGTGCAGCCGAACGCGTAAATAATAAGTTAATAAATAACGTCAATACATTTTCAACACACCTGCTCGTAAAGTAGGTCTTATTACAGCGTATTTACACTGATAATGCAGAATATTACCCATGCCGTGCCTTTTACATTACATTATCGCACTAGTGCCTTTTCATTACATATCTTTTTAAATATTAGCAAAATAATGCAGAATATTACCCATGCCGTGACTTTTACATTACATTATCGCACTAGTGCCTTTTCATTACATATCTTTTAACATTTTAATTTTTTTTTTTTCCTCGCAAATGTGTTGAAAAACGTCGTATGAAACACGTGAGCATTGGTCATTACACTTCTCGTCTCCATTAAGCCTTCGCCTTCGGCTCAGGCTTAAAAACCGACTCGAGTGTAATGACCAACTTAGCACACTTGTATCATAATGTACTATTATACTATCGAGTGATGTGATCTGAGTTTGTTTTTTCTATTACTAAAAATTGGAAGAAAATAGAAGTAAATAAATAAATAACGCTGATTTTGCTCTAACACTGACCACATACTATATGTTAGCAAAATTTGAAATCGTATATTTTACTAGTAACGTGATTCATTAAAGTGTAACTATTTCCTGGCATAGTTCTGTGGATATACGCTGCATTGGTAAGTGGTCTAATGGACCAGTGCGGTTCCCGCCGGCACTTAATCGGGTATGGTCGAGTGTACGGTGTGTTACTTAACTGTATACCTGTGTACCGAAAATAGGATAATCTTCATTGTTTTGATAATAAGTTCGAAATCTAGGCTAGAATGTTTGACGACCGCTTTAGCCTAGTTGGTAGTGACCCTGCCTACGAAGCAAGAGGTCCTGGGTTCGAATCCCGGTAAGGGCATTTATTTGTGTGATGAGCATGAATATTTGTTCCTGAGTCATGGATGTTTTCTATGTATTTAAGTATTTATTTCTCTATATAAGTATCTATTTCGTCGTCTAGTACCCATAGTACAAGCTTTGCTTAGTTTGGGACTATGTTGATTTGTGTAAGATTGTCCGCAAATATTTATTATTAGAATGTGAAATTTTATTCTCACACACAGAGAGAGAAACGAAAACTTTACGCACCCACTGTATTCATTCGAAATATATTTTTTAACCGTCAGGAACAATTTTTTATACGTAAAAGTAGGTACGATACAGTAATAAAACTTCTTTTCTTTTTCTACACTAGCTGTCCACGCGGCTTCGCCCGCGAGTTGCAAAGAATAATATCCGCGGGATAAAATATGGCACGCATTTATGAGTAAGGGCTAATGGAGAAAACTGCCCGATCGGTTTGGGATTAAGTGTTCAACTCGTGCGGGCGATTCTGTCGAATAAACGATTGCGTGGTGCGGGCCAGCTAGCACGGGGGTAGGTAATTAGCTGTCAGTGACTTCAATTCATATGAGGGTGGCTTAGCCCGCTGTTGCGTGTTATTGACGGTTTAGGAATAGGTCATCTCATAAGTAAATGAATCGATTTTTGAACTGTCAAGGCCTTCAGGATAATGAAGAGCTAACTAGCCAGTTGCAAACGCACAGGCAGCGCTAACGGTGCGGCGCTGTGGCGGTAATGTGTCTAGAAAAATTCCAGTTTGTGTGAAAGGTGGCCCCTTTCACACAAACTGGATTTTTTCTAGATAGAGCACCAGTTGGAAAAGGCGGTGTTCTATGCGCAATCAGTTTGCAACATGCAGCAAGTTACAGCATTAGGCGGGGCGTAGATCCCCAATCCCCAAGCACTCCCAACTGTTCACAAAACTTCTACTGAATAATAAACACTGGATGGTGTGTCAAGATCGTATTTAGTAAGTGGAAATAGGTGATCTCTTCCTGCCCCTCCAAGAAACGAATGTGATTAAATGATTTATACGAGTATGTATCTGTAGATTTTAAATAAGTGAAACGGAGACGCGGTAAACCTAATAGACAGCGATGGTGTGACGAGCTGGCGAGGGGCTGTTTAGACTCGGGAGTCGACAGAGGTGGGTATAGTGGCCTCGTCACTGACATATTATACTCACATAACTATTGCATCCTACTGAGCGGATGTATCTCCGATATACGATATTTAAGATTTTAAGACGATCTTCATGTAAGTTGTGTGCTGTGCTATTCCAAGAATAAACTCTGTCTAAGGCTGGACAATAGTTTAATTTAGTTTCTTCCACTGACACTAACCTGACCCGTCTAGCTCTGTTCTAACAGCACCATGATCTTGTCACTTGTGATATTCTTATAACGTTTCATAAGTAACTTTTGTTTAGATTGATCTTAGATAATCATTAATACAATCCATAATATTCTCGGTAGTGATGACCTCAGCTGTATGAGCGGCATTTAACATGGTGAGGCAGGGCCCGGACTAATTGGCTGTCAGCTATGAGCGCAGCTGAGTGGCGGGTGACGCGCGGTCGTGACATTGGCCGAATCACACAAAACAATACCGCAGATCGGCCCTTTGTTGGTTCACAATCACAGCAACAACACGCCTGAAGCCAACTAGTGTATGGCTGACCCCTGATTATATGCAGTTGCTACGAATCTCAGTGTCAAGATACACTAAAGATGAGCGTTGGGATGAGTCGAGACAGATTTTGAATAACATAGCTACCTTAGCACATGGATCTACTTACTTGCCCACGAGCAATCGTTGGGTTGCGGCTTAACGTAAAAATCGTTGGGTTGCGGTTAAAATTAAAAAGAATATAAATAAGTGTAAGGATTTATAATTTAATCTAAGTCATCTGTAGGAAGGGCTAGAGACGGCTAGAGGCTACTCCAGATTAGTGAACACAAAGGCGAAAGCGTGGATTATTGAAAAGGATAAGCATTGGATTGATTGGAAAATTGGAAAACATAAAATTGTGGTAGGAATGCCTATTAGTTAGTACCAGAGTCAACTTGCGTTCTTTCGAGTAAAAGAGTTTCACTAAATAGCGTTGTTTATGATAGGGCCAAGTTCCATATATTATGTTTTGATTGGTACTGGGACCTCTCTCAAGCATCGTTTGTATTTCGTTGTCTTCACGCTCATCACGCTTCGCATCAGCGTGAAATAAAAAAAGGTTACCACAATAATATTACACAAACTGTTATTGAAAAGCATAAACAAACAGATCTCCCATAAAACGTTATTCAAGTTAGTAGCGTTAGTTCGGACGGGCGTCGCGTCCCACGGTCGCGTCGGCAGGTGCAGCCTCCACACGTCGCCTTCATTAGCATTGTACACTCATTAACGGGACAGACCAACACATAACCCGTCTTCTCATCTACCTGCCTATCTCGGCTCACGTATAAAAATAACTTTTGTTTCATTCATCCGAAGCAATAGAAACTAATGGACTGTATGTATTTAGGAAACCTATTTAACATTTTGAAAATATTTTACTGCAGCGTTTAAAAGAATGCATTGTACAAGAGATACTGCAAACTATTGAAAATATACCACCGACATAAACAACAACAGCGTATCTTCAGATATCATCGCTATTTTCGAACGATAAATAAAGAAAAATAGAACAATAGATCATTGCTTTTTGCGACTGTGTTTTTGTTGGTCTTCCGACAATATTGGATGTCGCAAGGGAACGATTAAATTTATTTTGATATGATTCAAGGTTCAGTGCTTCTAATAGTCAAGGTCTGATTTTCGAGGCAGCCGATGTGACAAAAAGTTATGAATCACCACGCTTCACTTCAACCGAAAAAGGTTGTTTTTTTATATTGGTTGATAAGGTACGAGATCAATATTTTTTTACACTTTACTCGCAAACATTATAAGTGCGCCCAGAGAATCCGCGCCATCCCTTTTGCCAATTTAAGTTACAGAAATTGACGATAGGAATGCAGATGAAACAGGTTCCGCGTATTTTGCGAGAATCTTGTCCAATGTCATTCAGCATATTATAAAACTTTGCTATCCAATCAGAGGAACGGGGAACGTTTCAAAGTCTCCAGATTTTCAGCTCTTTATTCCGAGAGGAAAAACTAAATTTTGAATCTGGGGCCCGCGTGCTGAGGCGCGGGAGACAGAGGGTCGCCTATAAATCTGCGGCGCATGCCGCGAGGGTCTGAGGGTAAAGTAATGAACTAATTACATTAGCCGCTGGAAATACCGGCTAAACGCCGGGAATAAGCTGCTATCTGTTAATAGTTCGGTATGTCTTATCATTCTGGGACAAGTATGTACCTAATTATATTGTATAGTTACCTAAATATTTGGCGAAGTCGATACTACAACCACTTCCGACGACGTTCTAAAGCCCCTGCTAGACGGTTGCCAACACGCGCCTCCAACCGAGCGACCTTGGTTGGCACCGACCGCTGTAGTATGAAATTTAGCTCCAAACAACTGTCTACACGGTTGGTGCGGACCAAGGTCGCTCGGTCGGAGGGGCGTGTTGGCAGGGGCTTTAGGGTCAAATCATATCCTGTGAATTTTACCCTTTTCTTATGTGAAAATCTTAATAAAAAGTAAGGTAAACGTACTAGTCCTCGACTTTGCACTAGTGTATGAGATGGGCACTTTATGTCAAAGTGACATGGCATAAATTCGAATGAAGAAAATTCCTCTTAGTTCCAATTTAACCCATATTGCTTTGACATACAGTGCAGTCATATTTGACCAGTAAAATCGCAAGCTAACGGCTAGTTCTGCATTTTTTACATGTTGTTAGGACCACTTAGTACCGTATATCCAAGTTTGCAGCTTCGAAATACCTGTGCTAACTTTGCAGCACTCGAAAAACCGCAAAACGTTCGCACTAATTTTGGTATTCTCAATATCAGGCCTAAACTATGCGGTTAATCAAACGCAAGGATCGATTTTAATAAATCATAATCAATCGATTAATTTTAATCTTGCAAGCGTCACTGCAGACATAACAGTAATCAAAATTCAAAATGGCGACTACCAGACGCCATACTGTAAAAAAAATAAGTCTGCAAACTATGTTATTGGGTATCGTTGAATAGGTATTTGAAAATCGTTATTAGGTTTTCTTAATAATTTTTAGTTGAAATAACTGTTTAGGATTTATAACGATTTAAAGATGGCTTAACAACATTTTTTTAGAGAGCTGCGTCTCGGTTAGTTTTGAACCGTCAGAGCTGGTTCTGGTCACAAATTGTAGCAATTTTAGCCTAGGTATTTAAAAATATACAGATTTTTATAAAAAAAAACAGATCTTATATTGACTTGTGTGTCACGAATAAATATTTGAATTTGAATTTTTGAACAATACTAAAATTACGTGGTTTTTCGAGTGCTGCAAAGTTAGCACAGGTCTTTCGAAGCTGCAAACTTGGATATACGGTACTGGTAGTGCTCCTAACAACATATTAGAAAATCAGAATTAGTCGTTAGTTTGCGATTTTAGCGATTTTACTGGTCAAATATGACTGTGCTACATGTCGCAAGTGCAACGTCGAGGGCTAGGACGTATACCATAAATATTTATTTACCCAAATGTCCTTTCAGTAGGTCTGCCGTTCCTACCGCAATGGGGAACTTGCATGGGACTTCAATTTCGAATAAATTGCGCTCTATCGGATATACGTAGAGGTATCGTAATAAAGAAAAAAAACACGATTGTATTAGTTTTGTCTTTTATCTATTCTCACGTTAAAATGACGAAAATCTTTTTTTTTTTTCGATAAAATAACAACAATTACACAGAATATTAAATTAGAAATTATATTTTGTATGACAAGTATAGACTTAAACGCGAATTTTGTGGAGATAATTGCAAATTAATGACTTACTCCAAAGTAAACGCGCCGAGAATATAATATGCTGTGACGTCATAGCATAAGCCCGTATAATATAGAGCGTTTTCGGGGGGTGCCGGCGCGTGCAGATTTCGGTGCGGCGTGCAGAAGTTTTAATGCTACAGTTGTTTTAATGCTGGATTATACTTTTGATTTTCGTAATAAAATAAAAAGATACAAGTTCCCTATTCGTTGAACGACAGTTACCTGCTCTGGGCTAGACTACACACAGACGTGACTGCTCAGTTGGTAGACACATTCGAATTCCCAGATGCAATTTACACAATGCATAACACGGGTAGCCGTTGAAAGCTTAACCCTGTGCTAACTACAATACAACATATCCGTAGGGATTATCGGGTATTCTAGAATAAATTTAATTTCGTTTGAATTGAATCAATACAGTTCATGATGATATTAGTATTTACATATTAATCATCACGATTATCACCGATATTAACTATATACTTAAGTAGGTATATATTTGAGTTTGTAGAAACAATCCACGGACTCGAAGAAGATCTGTAATAGCGCGTGCAGCAGGCGTTGGTCATCTAACGGTTCAACTGGTTTGGCGGCCGGCTCTTAGCTACCTTCCCGATAGTGAATATTAATTACAAAAACATCTATTCAGCCGAGCTCATACTGCGTGACCAAATAGATTTGTCTATTAATTATTTTCACGCAGTATTTAATATAATCTAAATGCTGGCAGCTGTCATCTCTGAGCCGGCAAATTGTGATACTGTACTATTACTTTCAAGCAGTACCGGCCGATTAAAGTTGTCCATTGTGATAAATCACTGTATCTGTATACTTATAGGTATCTTTTTATAGAGGTGTGCCCAAATTACACGTTGTAATCAAACCAGTATCTAATGTTAAGATTTTGATCGCCGTATTTTGCGCTCTTGACTGATATTATCAATTAGTGATTCCTAGTTATTTTTTGCTTTGCAGGCCAGCACTCGAAATTCGTTTTTAGATACAAATGGAATATGTTGAATACATTATTTTTGATGGCGAGTGGGTTTGTTTTTTATAGGGACCAGTGTCTGTCGGCTAAGTGCTCTGTTTTTAACGTTTGGCGTGCGATTTAAAAACGGAGACCCTCCGAGCTTTCCGGAGAGCTGGTAATTATGGATATGATTGGCGTATGTCGTACCTTTTATAATTAACTAAGAGATGACAGATTTAGCTAAATTCAGGCTTGTTTTGACATACTGACATGGTGTACAAGGTTAAAAACGGCCATGGTAGGTATTTACGATCTGTCCAATTTTGCGTTACAACTTCAACAGTACATTTTTTTAATACTACGACGGTGGCAAACAAGCTTACGGCCTGCCTGATGTTAAGCTGGTACCGTAGCCTATGGACACTTCGCTGTGTTGGCAGATAGAGACAGCAGGTCCCTCACTCCCAACACAGCGCATCCTATATAGGGAGCTCTGGCGACCTTATTCACCACCAGGAACACAAAACCACATGCTTCATATAGCATGCAATAATATAGCAACACTACAAAGCAGCATTGTCATGGAAAGTTACTTTGGCAAACTTCGTGACATCTCGGCCATGTCACAAGGTTTGCGATGTCACGAGCAGACAAATACAGTCAAATATAGCTTCAGTCTACTGATACGTGACGTCATAACATTGGTTTTCTTTTGTTTCTTTTTAGTCGTAATTTAACAATAAGCTTTAATTACTTTCATTACAATATTTGTATAAAATAACTCTTTAGCTGCCAAAGTCTGACTGAAAACTTTTCACGTACATCAAGCGCCGGCTGAAAACAATGTGTAAACAGAAACAATTTCGTTCCGAACCCGAATCACGAAGCTCGCCTCAAACTTGGTAATATTTTTTGTAATCAATTTTAAATTTGGAGTGGAATCGTGACCCAGACGCGTGAGTCTCGGGAGGCTTCCGCGCAATTTGGCTTCAAGCGTACCGCCGGACCAAGGTAACATATACGTAGGTACCATTGTATTGAAACATCGGCTTTGTAGCATATATAGCTACATACCCGCGAGGTAACCAAAAGATCTACGTACAAGTCGATCACGTTACGCATTGCACGTACCTACGTACGTCAGGTAGATCTAAATGACACTTTTTGTATGAGAAAATGACAGTTGAGTTGTCCTAACGTGCGTTCGAAACGTTACGAGATCACCCTTCTGAGGGCATCAAGAGTAAATAGTGATACATGAGCATAAGTCAAATTCGCCACAAAAATATTTTTACATAATCATAATAAGTAATACCAAATAGTATAGATTCTATACTATTTGGTATATACTATAGAAATTTGGGTTCTAATTCCTATTTTTTCTTCCAGACATTTAAGGATATCTACATGAACACCAGATAGACACACTTCTGATATAGACCTATATGTAGGCCGACCGACCTTTAAGTATGTAGAAGAACCAGAGAGTCATGAATTAGTATTACTTATTAGATTCTTTCTATTTGCATCAGGCAACAAGGCCTACATTAACAAATACCTTACAGACTAAACATACAGTAACTATATCAGTTTATAGTAAAAAAAAATACTAATACCTACATTTAGCGTTTCGTTTGCTTCTACAAGGCAGATACATTAGCAGGTATTTGGAACTTACAAGTCGATCGGAAAAATTTGTATGGAGGCTGTGAACTCTTAAGTGATTCGTGGGTTGGTCCCTGTTGAACAAGATACTTAGTAGCTGGCAGGCACATAAATAAATAGCTGGACGAATGGGTTTTTTGCTTCTGAAGCTATTACTAAGGTCAAGTTAATAAATACATAGCCTATACCAACTGTTCATAGCTAACTATGAACAGTTGGTACGAGTATAACATTTTGCATTTAATAGCCAAGGAATTAACTTGTTACCATGTTACCGAAACTCTAGCAATAGATTTCAGAGCGAATAAGATTATGTGTATCTTTGTTTGGACTGTTGAGTGGGCTGTCAATGATATAATTAATTTAATTGACGACTTGAGTGGGACGCTAATTATAGTATTCGATTTGATGACGAACACAAACATCGTTTTTATGCGATGATTAGTAGTATAAACATGCTAATGTCGCCGCAGAAGCATCAGGAATAAATAATATGCAATAAATGCAATAAATGATTTGAATTGAATTGAATTGAATTGAATTGATCAGAAATCTATTATTTAACACTTCAGGTTCGCTAAATCAAGGATGATATTTTTTACAAACATTTACCGGTTAGATTGTTACCAACTGTGTTATTTAATTACAGTATCTTTAGCAGATTGTTTATGTATTTTATGCCCTTTGAAATTGAGTCGATCTTTATCGTGATAATATAATTCAGATTATAATGTAAGTACAATAATGTAGGTGTAATATTTAGGTAATTATAAATATTTTTATCAAATTACAATGGCATTTAACACCAGCTATGATGTCGGGACCTGCAATAGTGCCCTGGCTACCCCGTTGTCAGTCGCGGCCACAGCACTATTACAGTTAGCTCGAAAGTGTGTTGTTGATAGAATAATTTGTAATTGGGAAAATATGTCATGTTGATTATAACGGAGCGATGTTCACCTGTGTAAATAAATTCGAAAGACGGAGGTGCGGTGCAGTGTGAAGTACCTACCGAGCGGAATTAATATATAGGCCAAGCAAATTAGATAAAAAATAAACGTTTTGAGGAATGAATTCCCAGAAAGCTGGAAATAGTTTGAAATACCTTCATTTGGTCCTAAATGCATATAATCCGAGCTTGCACCATCCCAGGAGGTGTGCGTAACTTTTGGGAGCCCAATAACCGCGAAATTTTTGCTCTTTTTTCAGTTTTTTGCATGTGCACAAAAACAGTACGACGGACGGAAAATGTATCTATTCATCAATATTAAAGAAGGTCAATGTATATAGGTAATGTGAAATTTTATTTTCTAAATATGGGTTTTTCAGCAGGTATATTTTTTTCAAAAAATATGTCGGTCTTGAAAAGTCGCAAAATGGAAGTTTGAACCTAAAGGACAAAATTATCCCAGTTTCTAACCTTTGATTTCGACTATACCACTGAACTGAATTTGAAGTTTTAGATATACATTCGACGCAGAATTTGACCCCCTTTAATATTGAATGGAATACATCTGTTTTCTGTTCGAAGTACCGTTTTTGTGCTACATGAAAAAAGAGCAAAAATATATGCACACCTCCTGGGATTGGACAAACTCAGCTTACACGTATTTAGGACCAAATTAAGGTATTGAAACGATTTCCAGCTTTCTGGGAATTAATTCTTCGAAAAATTCTACTTTGATTGGCCTAATACAAACTGAGGTACCTACTGGCCTACAACGTTGCGAACCGTCAACGCGCAGCGGGATGCGTGTGATACCGCCTTAAAAAACCTACAATTTAGAAAAGTTGAAAAACCCCCGAGGTTTTCATTTTAAAGTTCAATATCTCAACCGATTTTGTTGAAACGTAGCTAAGAACCATCTCGATCACGTCAGCTTTCGGATAAAAAAAAACCGCATTCAAATCGGTCCATTCGTTTAGGAGCTACGATGCCACTGACAGACACACAGACAGACAGTCCCCCAACGTTTGTTTCGACTGCACTGTCTGCTGTGGCTGTGTTTTTTGGACGCAACAAACTTCTGCTTGAAAATTAGATTTTTTTAGAGTACCGTTCATGCTATCAGGACGGAATTTTAGTAATGTGTCTGAATGCACCCGATTTCCTTTCTCAAAGAAAAACAGTGTTCCTAATGGGGAACTTGCATGGGACTTCAATTTCGTATAAATTGCACTCAATCGAGGCGGATATACGTAAAAGAAAAAAAAAGGAAAAAAACAATTTTATTAGTTTCATCTAACGTTAAAATGACGAAAAAAAATTTTTTTTTTCGATAAAATATCAACAGTTATGCAGAATATTAAATTAGAAATGATATTTTGTATGACAAGTATAGACTTAAACGCAAATTTTGTGGAAATAATTGCAAATTAATGACTTACTCCATAGTACACGCGCCGAGAATATATGCTGTGACGTCATAGCATAAGCCCGTTTAATATAGAGCGTTTACGGGGGGTGCCGGCGCGTGCAGATTTCAAATGCACACAACATCAGAAAAATAAATCATAAAAAAGTTTTAATACTACAGTTGTTTTAATGCTGTATTATACTTTTGATTTTCGTAATAAAATAAAAAGATGCAAGTTCCCTATTGTTATCTAACTACTTGTATAATATTTTTATTTAGATTTACCCGTTCAGGCTGTGCGTTGTTAAGGTCGAAAGTTAATTTATTACTATTTTATTAGGGTTCCGTAGCCAAATGGCAAAAAAACGGAACCCTTATGGATTCGTCATGTCTGTCTGTCCGTCCGTATGTCACAGCCACTTTTTTCCGAAATTATAAGAACTATACTGTTGAACCTTAGTAAGTAGATGTATTCTGTGAACCGCATTAAGATTTTCAGACAAAAATAGAAAAAAAACAATAAATTTTGGGGGCCCATACTTAGAACTGAAAATCTAAAATTTTTTTTTCATCAAACCCTTACGTGTTGGGTATCTATGGATAGGTCTTCAAAAATGATATTGAGGTTTTTATCATATATTTTTTCTGAACTGAATAGTTTACGCGAGAGACACTTCCAAAGTGGTAAAATGTGTGTCCCCCCCTTTAACTTCTAAAATAAGAGAATTATAAATCTAAAAAAAAATATTTGATGTCCATTACCATGCAAACTTCCACCAAAAATTGGTTTGAACGAGATCTAGTAAGTAGTTTTTTTTTATATGTCATAAATCGTAAACCGCAATTTATTTTACGGAACCCTTCATGGGCGAGGCCGACTCGCTCTTGGCCGCTTTTTATAGGTAGATTGGTCGATTATTTCCAGTATTCTTTATATAGAATTGCTTATTCCCTGGCGGAATCGACCGCGACAGGTAAAAAATACTACCACCTGTCGTGCACGTGGCACGTGTATTTTTAACCCGGCTTTTCATCCATTTAAACGATATCTGTTTTAATGAATCACTTAAAGTGTTTGGATATAACACTAAAAATACAGTTTATTTTAGGCATTCAGCTATTGGTAACAATGCAAACCTATTTAAATATTTATTACAATAATATCCACTTATAATAAATCTCTAAATTAAAAAAAGAATCAGCCAGTTTGAAACTAAGCTTTGTGCTGTTACAAATGTTCTCAGCATCCCCATGAACGGAAAAATATGTAACATTTTTTATAGGTACCTACATTATTATTCTAGCTGCAACTTCGGATAGTTTTTATCCGACTGAGACAATTAATTAATTTTCCGAAATATACGACTTCATTAAATTTTCCCTTATTTTTTATTGAAATCAAACGCTGCTACAACTGTCAGCTGTAAGAAACGTCAAAATGGCGGAATTGTTTTGCCTTTCACGTCTTATTAATAATTTAATTCCCGTCTACGATAGACCTTCAAGAGACACATGCCAAAAAATAAAATATAAAAAAATATTCGATTCTGATATGAGAACTTATATCCGCAAATGTCGTATTAAAGCGTAATTTCAATAAATGTGTCATTAAATTCGAACAATATAAATAACACGAATTTGTTTTTTTTAATGGCAATGGCACGCGCTCTTTGCGCATTCTGTCAAAGTACCTGCGGCGCTACCACGAAGACCGAAACTCGAAGTTCTTATATCTGCATCCCTGTCACTCGAGTATAGTTAGTGCGATAGAGATAGAGATACTACCCGAATATTTTCGAATTCCGAAGTTAGTGGTTATAGCCAATGTAGCGCAACTAGGAACAAAAATATGAATGACGTCCAACTGCTCAAATTCAGATCAAATCTGACAAGCTCTGACAAGTGACAAGTTTTCTAGCTGTGCTATTGCTATGGCGGACTCATGCTATCGCCTACTTCCGTTCTTTCTCTGTCTGTCATTTTGCCATGGTGACTTTGGCCGGTTACCATGGATATTATAACTTCACGAGAAAACATGTGTGTGTCAAACAAACAATGCTTTTGACGAAATAAAATTAACAATTATCTTAAAATAAAACACGTAAGTATTAATAACGAAATATCAAGCGCCAATATTGATTTACTTATGATAAACAACGGTTGGTACTTGGATAAAACCTACAAGTGCGAGGTTTCTTAGTTCGAGAAGAATTCATTGCGACCCGCAAAGATATGTGTGCAGATTGGGGCGTATGGGTTTGATGAAAAAAATTTTTTCATCAAACCCATACGTGTGGGGGGTATGCATAGGTCTTCAAAAATGATATTGAGGTTACTAACATCATTTTATTCTAAACTGAATAGTTTGCGCGAGAGATACTTCCAAAGTGGTAAAATGTTTGTCCCCCCCCCTGTAACTTCTAAAATAAGAGAATGATAAAACTAAAAAAAATATATGATGTACATGACCATGTAAACTTCCAACGAAAATTGGTTTGAACGAGATCTAGTTAGCGGTTTTTTTTTAACACGTCATAAATCGTAAAAAGCATTTTATTTAACGGAACCCTTCATGTGCGAGTCCCACTCGCACTTGGCCGCTTTTTTTTTATTGGTATTGTGGTATTTCAAACTAGCTAAAGTTCGAATGAGTTGTCATGTCAAAATCAAATGACAATGTCACTGTCATCCAAAACCTTGTTCGAAGTCCCGTCTCTTATTTATATTCTCTTTGCTGTTTACTATGGTATGAGGGTTCAAAGGGGGTTCTAAGTTTGTATAGAGAGCAAGACAATTTGAAAGTAAGAGATTTGTAACTTCGGTTTTAGACAGTTTACTACAAAATGAATTTCAATGTTTTTTTAAATTCAATCCTTTAAGCAAAAACTTAGACGATACAATGTTCTACGCGGACGAAGTCGCGGGCAACAGCTAGTTTATAGATAAAACTGTAAAAAACAGGTTACAAATTTCGATCATATTATGTGTAAGACCGTTCTACTTTATTATGAAACAAAATGTAGGTATGATTGTCCTTTTGTTTAACTTCATTCTTTGCTTTGAATTATGTCACTGGGTCCATACAAGAAAATTATGGGAATTACCTTGTCTTGCCTGTTGGAATGCGATCAACATAGCCTACCTATATGTACGCTCGAAACTTCACTTTTGCCATTTTTGTAAAAGACTTTTATTTCAAACATATTGTACGTTGGGGAAGTTTAACATTTTTATCAGCGAAAATAAATTGACGTCTTTAAGGGGCAGATGGCCTACGATGCCACACTGTGGCATCGTGGCGTGGTAGGCCATCTGCCCCTGATGCTTGATCAAAGCAAAAATAAAACGACAAATGGGTATAAATTCATATACATAGGTATATATAGGTACATATATTATATTTTATCATCATCATCATCATCATATCAGCCGAAAGACGTTCACTGCTGGACATAGGCCTCCCCCTAAGAGTGCCACAATGGCCGGTCCTGCACCACCTGCATCCAGCGGACTCCCGCGACCTTTACCAGATCATCAGTCCACCTTGAGGGGGGCCTACCCACGCCACGCCTTCCTGTAGGTGTACGTGGTCGCCACTCGAGTACCTTTCCGCCCCAACGGCCATCAGTTCTACGTGCAATGTGCCCCGCCCACTGCCACTTCAGTTTAGTGATTCGGAGGGCTATATCGGTTACCTTGGTGCTGCTGCGGATAGCCTCATTTCTGATGCGATCGCGCAGAGAAACTCCCAGCATAGCCCTCTCCATCGCCCTTTGAGTGACTTTGAGCCTTCTTATGAGGCTCATAGTAAGCGACCACATTTCCGTTCCATATGTCATCACTGGCAACACACACTGGTCAAAGACTCTCGTCTTGAGACACTGCGGAAAATTGGACGAAAAGATGTGCCGTAGCTTCCCGAATGCTGCCCAGGCGAGTCGGATTCAACGATTGACCTCTTTCTCAAAGTTGGACCTACCTAACTGGACAGTCTGTCCTAGGTATACATAATCGTCTACAACTTCGAGCGTAAAGTGTCCGATTGAAATGGGAGTTGGTACTTACACGGACGTTTGATATGATATTATATTTTATGCAAACATTAATTTATAGCTTATCAAATTCTAAATCACAAAAAAACCTTCTTCAAAAGTTCATCCCCGTTATGAATTTTTTATTTAAGTATGTATAAATCATTCATTTTCTGATTGTAATATCTCAATATTAAGGTATTAAATAAAATTCGAAACGTCTGACATGCTTGAATCTTGAAGTCTCAATGTAATTGATAAGTAGGTAGGTATAAATATTCGTGGCTCACCATGGAAAATGCTTCTTATCAAATTTGTGAGATTTAAAAGGAATTTTGTGAGTAATCCTGAGAAGTGTGAGGTACCTAATAATAATGGTATGGTGATGCGAGTCCACACGGGCTTCATTACGGGCGATCATGCGTGCAGGGACGTCTCGGCCGCTCACCCGCCCTCGCCAATATACTAAAATGCGAATATATTCCAGGGATTTAGAAATAGGTACCTACTTTTATAAAAAATAGCTGAAAGCAGATGTGTCTCTGTTTACTACCGTTTTATTTCTGCGCAAAATTAATGAATATTAATTTCAGCATGAATTGAATTTGTATGTGTCTGCATGTATTTAACGTGATGGCACCAGTAATGGATACTTTTAGGAGGTCGTGTATTTTAATTAACAATAAAATAATAATGTTTATACTTGAAACAATAATTATGAGTAAAAACTATAAAATATATCCGTAAGAAATGAAATATTAGCTTTTTGGTAATTGAAGTGACATAGATTAAGAGAAAAATTGGAATAAGCAAAAATATGCCAAAGCTCCAGTTATGGTTACCCAATCTCCAGTAATGGTTACTTCTCGAGACCCAGTAATGGTTACTTCTCGAGACCCAGTAATGGATAGACCCCAATAATGGATACCCCAGTAATGGGCACTAGGATAACGCAATGTTTTCCTATAGGTCGTTTCTTATTCTGGTTTATATTTTACGGGACAGGACAGGATACGAAAATATCACGTATTTTTACAATTACAAGCTTTTATTTACTTTCACCTGTCCCGTTTTCTGTCTGTTATCAAATGTTGCAAGTTAAATTTAACCCACTTGCCGGTTTCCGATTGAGCTGAAATTTTGCATGCATACGTATATCGCATGACAATGCAATATTATGATGACATGGGGCTGATCTGATGCTGGAGCTGGAAGGTAGCCATAGGAACTCCGCAATAAAACGACACAACCCCATCGAGTTTGGGCTCGTTAGAATCGTCTCAATGAGTAGTTGATGATGTTTTGCAGAAAAGTACAGTCGGCAATTAAAGCTTATGTACCAAAAATGTTGGGCGGTTATCACCGCGAAATACGATGGCCCATCATACAGGACACGACCCACGCAACTAGGCGTTAAAGGGAGAAAGACATATGTACTTTCATCTCATTCCACCGCCTATTGTGTAGAGCTAGCTTATATGCACGTCCTGAAAGGCTAGCACAAGACCGCGTGCGGGCTGTTTCGTGCCGAGGCAGTCTATCCGTCTCTTTCTAAATATTCTATTTAGAAACAGACGGACATATCTCGATCTTGTGCCAGATGTGCAGTTGTCCAAGCACGGAATACAGCGTCCAGAGCTATAACCACGAACTTTGAATCTCGTACTTCGTATATCTCCGTCTCTATCGAACTTATGGTTTATGGTACTCGAGCGACAGAGACGGAGATATACGAAGTTCGAGATTCGAAGTTCGTGGTAGCGCCGCAGACGTCTGAGCGCAGCGTACTGCATACGGGGCATACGATATAAGATAGAGCGAGATAGATAATATAATGTTTCCTGTCTCGCTCTATCTTATAGCTTTTGCCCTGTATGTATACAGTCAGCCGCGCTCAGACGAATAGACTCGCTTTTTGTTATAATGTACAGTTCAAAATGATAGTTATCGATAAGTATCCATTATTGGAGAAACGCAACTTTTGCGGATCCGATGATGGACACTATCTATTTCAAATAAATTAACTTAAACTCAAATTGTTCAATTACAACATTATTTGAAAGATATTTATAGCAATCCATAAAATAAACTGAAATTTAAATAGCTTTCATAGTAATTAAATAATTGGCAAAAATCTACACTCACTTGCATTCGGTTAAGAAATCATGATTTTTTCACAGAAGCACTGACCCCGCTTGATTTTTAATTCACCATCTTTAAACAAAACGACCCATCTCAATGATATTGTGCTGGGCAAAAGTAGGATAGACACTGTGTATGGTTCAGTGTTGCCATATTCGAAAAAATAATTTCTAGTCTTTATTTTCAACGGTTAAAGAAAAAAAGTAACCATTAAGTACTGGCACCATTCCATTACTGGTGCCACCACGTTAGTTTCGTCGTGTGATTTGAGCTCTATATAATAAAAACATATTTAGGTATAACCTGTTTATTGGATTTTTTGTAAGAGACTTACTATCTCAATATAGGTAACTATTTTATTATGATTTCACAATCGAACGATTCATAAGAAGAAAACCTGAAAAGTCCAAGCTTTGGTGGCGAATTCGCAGTGCTTTTTCAAAGTGTTGTCTCTCATCCATTTAACATTGCGGTTATTAATGCAGGTCAGCGATTAATCAAATAGTGTTGAGCGTTTAACATACGCATCAGAAATATTTTGCATGAAATAATTCGATTCCATTTTAAACGTTAAACTTGCCCAACTAATTACTCAGATGGTGTTAATTAGGTACATATAGGTACGAAATTGTATTCACCGGCATGTGATACAATTTCAGTACTAAAATATAAACTCCGATAAGAAATGTCGGGGTGGAGATTAAGGTAAAAATAACCACAGGACGAGCTCCTCGGTGCTTGACTAAACACATATGAATTGCCACCAAGCCTTTTATATTACCGCTTTCTGCGGCTTTTCGAGATTTCTCTAACGCCCAGCTCCTTGGCAAGACTGATGGCGCCACGGTTGCCATCTTCCTTGTTACGTTTAACCCGCGACCAAACAAGACACATTTATTTTCCCATTACTATCTGCAAATATACATAAAACTTGACGACACTTTGTGATGGCGAACAACGAATTAGGTACGCTACAAAGTCTAATTTCTTAAACAATATTTTACTGATGTGCTCGGAGTAATTGCATAAATTATAGCAGACCGGTTTAATGATGTATTAAACCGGTTATTTCTTCTGTTTGATATATTTAATTAGGTATATCATAAAACATAATGTCATACTGTTAACGTTGCTTAGCGACCGGTTCATATTAAAATGTTGAACATCGCTTTTCGAACATGTGAATTATATTTTTTTGTACTCGACGATTAAAATATGTGTATTAAGATTTCATAGAGAATACTGCAACGTCACTCTTTTCATAGTTGTAGTCCATGTTACAGTCGAAACAATCGAAATAACTACTTTTCGATACGCTCCAGACAACTAAAATAAATTCGACCAATCACGTGGCTGCTTTACTGAACTGTAATGAATTGGACCAATAGAATCGCTTTGATGTCGTACGCTCGTTGATGTCTTTTAAGATATCAACAAGCGTACGAGCGATGAGCTGCACTTCGTTTTAACAGTATCGAGTTTGTTTAATTAGTTCAGTTGACTCGTAGAAAATTAATTTTAATGAACTCGTACAAAAAGTATTGTTCACAATAGTGTTATTATCAAGCTTTTTAATCTCGTACCTTACTTAGGCCACTCAGCAAGCTTCGTGGCCTAAACACGGTACTCGACTAAAAAGCTCTCTATTATAACACGATTGTGAAAAATACTATTATTCGATTATAAACTAAACTGCTAATTAAATGTAGTGTTTAAATAGCAATCGAACTAGCCTCGGACGGCGTAATGTAAAATTACATATATGTTTGTGAATGAGTTAATGAGAAATCAAACGCAGATATATATATTAATTTACACATGCAAATATTTAATTAAGTAATTTACAATAAATTAAATAAACAGGACTTAATACGCTATTAAAAATATTTTCATTGAATACAAGTTCCGAGTTTATTATAAATATTTTACCTAAATTAATAATTGATGCATATACCTAGTTAATAAAATCATTCCTTCTATACATATAATAAAGCTGAAGAGGGTCGAAAGTCTGTACATGGAAGATATTCGAAAAAAATTTGGCTAGGGATACTTAGAATCGATAACAGAACACGTTCCAACAGTTTTTAGAATTTTTGTCTGTTTATCTGTTTGTCTGTTTATGTGACCGCGCATCACGTGAAAACGGCTAAACCGATTAAGATGAAATTTGGTATAGAGATAGTTTGTGTCCTGGGGAAGGACTTACGGTAGTTTTTATCCTGGAAATCAACCCCTAAGGGGATGAAATGGGGGGTGGAAATTTGTATGGAGCTACTTAAACCGCTGCACCGATTTAAATGAAATTTGGTATATAATTAGTTTAAGTCCCGGAAAAGGTTAAAGGATAGGTTTTATCCCGAAAATCTTCCCTTTAGGGGGTAAAATGGGGGAGTGAAAAATTGGATGTAACCCATTTTGATGAAATTTAGAGGTAGTTTAAGTTCTGGGGAAGGACATTGGATAGTTTTTATTTCAAAAATCTTTCCCTGAGGGGGTGAAATGGGGGGTGAAATTTTGGATGGACTCCGTTTAGATCAAATTTGGTATAAATATAGTTTGAGCCCCGGAGGATGACAATGGATAGTTTGAATCCCGAAAATCATCCCCCAAGGGGATGAAATAGGGATGAAAATGTGGATAAATCCCATTTAGTTCAAATTTGGTATAGATATAGAAGGAGTCCTAGGGAAGGACAATGCATAGTTTTTATCCTAAATCATCTCCTGAGGGGGTGAAATGAGGGGTGAAAATTTGGATAGAACCGATTTAGATGAAATTTGGTATGGAGATAGTTCAGAGTCCTGGGGAAGGACTTAACATAATTTTAGTCCAGAAATCATCTCCTACTCCTCCGATGGAACCCATTTACGGTATAGCGAGATGGAGTCTTGGGGAAGGACATAGGATAGTTTACTCCTGAAAATCATCCCATAAGGGGGTGTAATTGGGGGTGAAAATTTGTTTGTGACCTGTTTTGATGAAATTTGGTTGAAAGATAGTTTGAGTCCCGGAATATGACAACGGATAGTTTTAATCCCGAAAATCATCCTCTCAGGGATAAAATAGGGGGTGAAAATTTGGATAAAACCCATTTAGATGAAATTTGGTAAATAGATAGAAGGAGTCCTAGGGAAGGACAATGCATAGTTTTTATCCCGAAAAATCAATTCCTGAGGTGGTGAAATGAGGGTTGAAGATTTGGATAGAACCCATTTAGATGAAATTTGGTATAGAGAGAGGTAGAGTCCTAGGAAAGAACATAGATTTTTTTTTATTCCGGAACACATAAAAGGAGGAAATCATCCCCTAAGGGGGTGAGAAATGGTGGATGAACATTTGGATTGAACCCATTTACGGTATAGCGATAGATAAGGAAGGACATAGGATAGTTTTATCCTGAAAATCATCCCCTAAGGGGGTGTACTTGCGGGTGGAAATTTGTTTGTGACACATTTTGATAAAATTTGGTTGAAAGATAGTTTATTGAGTCCTGGAAAAGGACATACAATAGTTTCTATTCCAGAAATCATCCCCTAAGGGGGTGAAATGGGGGTGAAAATTTGGATGTAGCCCATTTAGATGATATTCGGTATAGAGATAGTTTGAGTCCTGGAGAATAACAACGGATAGTTTTTATCCTGAAAATCATCCTCTAAGGAGGTGAAATAGGGGGTGAAAATTTGGATGGAACCCATTTACGGTATAGCGGTAGTTGGGAGTCCTGGGGAATAGGAACATTAACATTACTACATAAGTAAATTGACGTTCCAAGGGTAAAGGTACCTTATGGCGACTTTAGTTTTGAAGATGTTTTCTAAAACGGGGTAAAAAAGACGTTTGATTATGGCTATTTTGTTTTGAAAACTATTTGATGTAACATTTTGCTGAAGTATTTTTATTTTTAATATAAAATGTTTAAATTACAAGTCAGTTAATTTAATCCTACGGTTTAGTAGAAAAGGTCCTTACGGCCGTGTGATATGAAAATATGCAAAATAACACTGAAAAAAGCCTACATGCATCGATACCCTTTCCTTCATACAATCCATACTAATATTACAAATGCGAAAGTAACTCTGTCTGTCTGTTACCTTTTCATGCTTAAACCGCTGAACCGATTGAGATGAAATTTGGTATAGAGATACTTTCAATTCCGGGGCCTTCCCAAAGAGTCCTTACTAAAGATAGTTTTTATCTGGAAATTCATCACCTAAGGGGGTGAAAAGGGGGGAGAAAGTTACGATATAAACGAGTTCCGCGCGGACGAAGTCGCGGGCAAAAGCTAGTACGCAATAAATACCTAACAGGGACCGGAAACTGCGTAAAACTCGTATGAGGAAAACATTGGCAGGTTCGTGGAAGCAGTGGAAGGGCTAAGTATAATGAGAAGCTCGATATGCGGGGCGCGGGCCGGCGCACGGCGAATGCATTAGCCGGCGGTGCAGCCGAGGCGGGGGGCATTCTTCGACAACGAGGCTGCGGGGGTCTCCAATTATTCCAACGCAATGTCCCGGAATGTCTAATTTACTCACGTAATTTTGGCCGGAATTTGTCCCAGGCCGGCGGATGTTGGGAACTATTTTTATTGCTCGCTTCCTATTTGCCCCGCTCCGCCGGGAACAATATAACTTGAAGCTCGCGAACTCTTAACCAACTTGTCTCGCAGCAAGTGTATTGTGGATTACACGTCGGCTCTTTGCCACCGACGTTAAAATGTGTTTTATTTGCTGTTTTGCCCCGTGGAAACACTCGGGGATTGCAGCCCAGACACGTACTCGTTCATTATGGTTAAGAGCATTTGAGGCATAAGTGAGTCCCCCGCTTGTCTTGTATTTCGGTCGAGCTGTTTGGGAGTCGAGACCAATGTCAACACTCCGAACCGCTCCGGAATTGTCGTTCCAACTAAGCACTGGGATCCGAGTTTAGTTGCTATCGGAATTGTGTAAACTGGGCTGCCTAGTTGGGAACTACAAAGATACTTACTTTGTACGCGGCTCTTGCTGGAATTTTATTGTAACGCCGAGCATGAAACTGCAGCGTACAGTACGTGCAAGCCAACTGGCAGTTAACAGTAAAATAAACTTTGTTTACGTACTAGAAAATAGTTTGTGATATATATTTACGCTTTAACTCCACGAGGCTCGGACCAGAATAAATGAATTAATATAGCTTAGCTATCAAACATATTCTAACATAGCTGTTAAGGATATCGTTTCGCAAAAGGGTATAAAATAACGCATTCTAATGATGAATGACTTTGTTGTTATGTCGGCTCGCAAGAAAACCCGTCTGTTTCGTAAATATATTTTTTACGGGTAGAGCTTTCAAGGTTTTACTATCAAAATCTAGAGAGATATACGCCTTTGACCTGACGTATAGTTAACTTGCGGGAATAGAGTGTCGATGATAAATGCAATTTGGTTATTTAATAGTGTGGATAACACTTTTGTCACTGTCAGAACGAAACGGAGACACATTTATTGTGTATGTAATACACCAATAAACGTATAGATAAAAAAAAACAGCTGGTCAACTTACCTACTTGCCGTTGATGTGTACGATTTTGTCAAGCCAGTTCCATATCTGTAACAATGACATTTTTATTAGAAAATGATTGATCTAAAATAAATTATTTTGAATAAAAAAAAAGATATACAAAAAAACACAATTGAAAAATAATACATAAAGAAGGTTTTCGTAACAATATGTTTGTGACTTTCGTAATAGCGATTATCTCAGAAGATATTCTATTCTCTTGGGGTCCTTGGGAAGGTCTATGTCCAGCAGTGGACGTCTTTCGGCTGATGTGATGATGATGATCATATTCACTTGAAAAAACCAGAGAAACCTTAAAGGCCTATAGATTGAAGTGCCCATATTGACCTATGCCTAGTACGGCCACATTTTTTTTACTTTCAGTTACATGTATGGAGTGCTTAAAAATGGGCTGGCGTGGCCAGCGCACCTGAACTCTCGCAGCAAGGTATAGTGTCAACCAGCACTACTAGTACCTATATATACAATCAAGTTTGGAGGAACCCACTTTACCCAAATGGAATGATTAATACGTATACGTATTTGAAGGCTTTTTAAGGTATAACACCGTGACTAAAAACAACGTGTCAGCTTTACAATTATATCCATTGATATACATCGTACTGCTTTACTTAAATTGACTATTGATCCAGCCGACGCGACGTGGACGTGTAAATGCCTCTAGTTTGTAAACCTTAAACATAAGTATGCGGTTTCAGCGCAATTACAGCACACGTGATCCCCAAAGCGGAGCTGCCAGAAGGCTGCGTGACACGTCCTAAGCCACCTCAATCGCAAGTAATCACGATAACGATAAAGAGACAAGTGATTTTGGAGCGACGCCAGGACGAACCTGCCGAGCACTCCATTTGCTCTTTACATAACTCTGTGTTCACTGGATCATTAATCTTCCTAGTTCCACGCTAGGCCGACTTTAATTTTAATAAACGGCGTTTGCCACACTACGGTATATATTAATTACGCAGTTAGGGTCATTTCGCCGGTTGGCGACCACCTAATTTTATGTGCCGGTTAGCGACCACTTAGCTGACTTGGTGAACTGAAAGCATATTTTCTCGTTTTTTTTGTAAATTCCTATTCCATAACTACAAACAATAAGGCATACGGCTGACTGTTTCAATAGGCTCTGTAGAATTGATGTTATCTTCAATTGAAAAAAACATGTTCTTCAAGTGGTCGGTAACCGAAGGTGGTCGCGTAACCGGCGAAATGACCCTACGACACGTACGACTGCTTTACAATTTAACATTTATTCAGGAGGTTATGATAACAGCTTTAGCAATGAAATAAACAATTCTAGCGATATACCTACAGTGTTACAATTAAATTTGTAGATTTTACATTTGTTGGAATTATCTATTTCATACCACTAAAATTTCTTGCGACTACCATACCTAATAAAATCGCTATCAAAGTTAAAACTAGCGTATTTGGACGGCGACCCGCAACATCTTAATGGACTCCAAGGATCCTTAATAATCGTTAAAATAACGTAAAAGCTCGTCGCTCGTAATTCTGTTAGTGGTCACTGATGTGACGCACATATTCGTGATACACTTTCGAGCGTCTTCAGGGAGCGACCCTAAAATGTCCGACCAACCCATCGTCAGGCTACTGGTAATATTTTATCGCTTCGGTAGGTGGGAACCTACCTACGAGTAGAAACCGAGTGCGGATAATTTGTTTCGATAAATGCTGAACTGAACACGGTAATAGGTAATGTGTGGCCTTTTGTACAGTAGGGCGGTCAGGTGCGAGAGAAAGTAAGAGAGACATTCACCACAGCAAACTGTCCCATCTTGCGTGATATACAATCTACTTATAATTGCGATAAGATTATTATTATTATTCTGGTAGTGGCTTTCGGGCTGTCAAAGCCCTTATATCACTGCGACCATCGCTGATCTATTGTGATCGCCTCTTACTACAATTCTTGGTCAAGTCCTGCAAACTCAAAGAATTGCAGGATTTTGTTGATCTCAAGAAATTGGATCTCCTCCGGGCACATGATGTGTTTGCCCAAGAAGGAGTTACGACTGCGCATGAGGCAAGGGCAATCGGTTAGGATCTGTGTAGGCGTCACCTCTGCTTCAATACAGAATCTGCACTGCCTTGTGTCACACAGTCCTATCGTTTGCATGTGCTTATTTAGGCGGCAGTGCCTAGTAAGCACCCTGACCAGCATGCGTAGGCGATTCCTACTTAGCGCCAAGCCGTCAGAAGACGCCTTTTTGCTAAAGGCTCTAATAAGTGCCTTGGAATGTTTCAGTCCTGGGATATCTCTCCAGGCTTGAATGGTCTTGTAGAAACAATAGGCTTTTAGAGTGAGCTTGGTTAGACTTTTGGGGATACCACAGAACGGCTCTGGTCCGCAGTGTTGCGATAAGATACTTTTGAAACCACATGCTCGACAATGCCGAATTATAGGTCATGTAAACCCTACTGTAAGCAACACATTAAATCCCTTGGTATTAGCCGGGTTATAATGTTGTACTGAATTTCATTGTAACCCGCTGGTTAATAATATGATTTCACTTTTCATAATTCTTATTACTATATGCATAAAGTTTAATTTTGCTAAACACAATTTGTCCTAGGCCATGGCCTACTTGATTTGACAAAATAAATGAAGTTTGCCTCCGTGTGAACCCCGGTCCGGAGGAGCGCGGTGCTCGAAATTCGAATTTCGAATCTAGGACCACGGCTTGTGCTTTCGAATTTGGAACGCCGCGCGCCTTCATTTGTTCACGCGTGACGAACAAATCGAGTTCTTGTAGGTGCCTATAGAAGATTTAATTTCAAAAATAATATTGAAAATGTCGAGTGATGAAAGTGTTTTGACTCCTGAGTTTATCAAATTAGATGCCATAGGCATTGTCAACAATCTGCTGCCAGAGAAGTCAAAGGAAAAATACCTAAAAGCCTACAACGATTTTGACAAATGGAAAGCTACTATGTGTCTAATGTTACTATGTACTTTTAATTTGCTAAATAAACATTATTTATCTACTGAGCCTGTTTTTTTGTCTCGCATAAGGTGTGAAAAGTAGAGTATACACCTCGGGGATAAGACTGTTTTAGTCTTGGGCGGTTGAACCCCTCACTGCACTCAGGACTCAGTCTTAATTCCCTCGCTTCGCTCAGGAATTAACTTATAACTCCCTCGCTACGCTCAGGAGTTAAATTATGAGTCCTTCGTTACGTTCGGGATTCAATTCGCTCCCGTGACATAAAACAGTGCTTTATCCCCTTGGTGTATAATCTACTATAATCTATTGTTGAAGACTTCATTGTGATTAATTAATTAATAAACTTGAATATTGAACTGTTAGTAGTACGCCACAGACCCCAATATGTACACTTTAATTTAGATATACGACACTACCACTGCAAACCGAAAAGTTATTTGTCCGCTCTTTCCTCCAGAGATTCGGATTAGCACTCGTAATGGCTGCTAAGAATAACATATTCAATATTTCTTGGAGGCAACCATCGAGGTAATTACAATAGGTAAGCTCACAATGCGGTAATATTTAGCGAACATTCGACGCCGTGCGCTGTTTGTGCCTGACGTTACCATGAAAAGCGTGATTTACCTGCCTCCTGGGAAATACCATCGAACGCCCGGCTGCGATGCGGGTAATACGCACGCCGCGCCGCCCTAATTTAGCTAATCTCCCTTTCGACTCGACTCTGCGGTTACAGGGTTACATGTCATGACCCCGGCTAAGTGATATCTTAATTTTATCTCCTACGAGATTACTGTCAGAATGCGTCGCAATAAATTTCCTTATGGTTCCACGTTACGGAACGTTGCGAGCCATTTCGCGTCGACGTAATTTGTTCATGCTGTAACTAGCAAGATATGATAAAAGCCTGCCATCATATTTTGTTAGCTTAAGCGTAAAATACAGTGTGTAAATCGAATACGGGCGAATCTCTTAACGGTGATTAGTATAGGACATAAGAAATGTAATTAGATAACTTTTACTTAGAATTCCAATTAAAATTTTATCCATACAAAATAATTCGGCCCGCAATGTAATGCAAACACACTCGCGTTAAACGCTCGTTGACAGTTAGTTACTTTCAAAAGCTCATATTGCGTATGTAATGTCATACATGTTTACAGTACATTGCTGCTGATAAAAATTTCAAAAATTAATTATGTGGTCACATCTAAGTGAAACTTAAAAAAACATCTTAATTATGATTACAATAATGAGTTCTATGTCTGGTTTAATTTATCGCCCGTATTATAGTTACACACTGTATATATATAATGACTGGAGTGTTGAAAAAAGTTGTTCACGTTTTAATTGGGCTGGCGCTGGCAGGATTGTCCAAGAACTATGTAGGTACGTTTGTGGAGGCATTTAAAAGTAGAGCCGACTACAAAAAGATGTATCCATTTTTGCTCGACTATTATAGAGCCGAAAGTAACGGATATGTTTTTAGCAGTCTTTGTTTGTATTTACGTCCACTCTAGCGTTTAAGATACTGAACCGATTTTGATAAATGAGGTGTCAATCGATTCGAAATTATGCTCCGTTTGACATGTGGTGGACATGGGTATAAATTTCCGTAGTCGCGTTACAGTTTATTTTACTTTTTGGGCTTATTTCACCTTGCAAGGCAATATGGTGAAAAACTTGTTACATCTTTTTCTAGTCGAGTGTACAGTCAACCAATTTAATTCCTAGGCCACCGTAGAACCCTGTCATTTTAAATGCGACATAGCGACGCAATAATCCTAGTAACCCGTATTGACAAATCATTTACAACGGCAAGGTTCTATGATGGCCTGGGAATCAAATTGGTTGACTGTACGTTGGCAATAAAAATCAAATGCCCGCTGGCATCTAGCTTCTAATTTATGCTATTTTTTTAAGAGAATATATGAATTCATATAACTATACCTGTCTAAATAGATTAAGATTAGACATGTCTTACCCAATGATAGTTGTACGAATAAGTATAGAACAATTTGCTACTAAATTATACGTAATCACGTTAAAATAGTGGCTATTCATACACAGAACGATTCAAATAAGGCATTTAGCATTCAGAACCTTAGTTGTTGATTCGATTGTATCGCAAAGGTTGCGTTTAATCAGAGTTTGGAGAGTTAACGAGTCAGACTCCCAAGCCGAAACACTATTGCAACATGAAACATTGTCAGTTCACTATTTCGTGAATTCAATTATTTTTGCGACATTTATTGAAAAACTACCACTGTTACCATAAAATGAACGCCATGGTATTTAGTAACAATCATCTGTCACGTCACTTAACAAACAAATAAACTGAATAATTTACGATAGATGTAAATCACTACGTCGCAAAGGATACTAAAGAGCGTTATAGTGCTGTCTATCACTGAGACCTTTTATTCCTTTCAATTCTCATGAAGGTGATACAAGGGACTGTTTGCATAAATCCAGACTGTCGAATAAATGGCTTTTATGCCTCTACTTATCGTCTGTCGGATCTATAACGGCTCCGGCGGGGTTTATTAAGCCAGATGCCCGATGTTAATTCACACTCTTTATTTTTATACTCTGCGATCGAAACTTTGTTGGTGTCTGTTCGTGTTCAGTCTACATTAAATCCAATTTCCTAATATAAATATTGCGCAGGCCTGTCAATATGATCTATAATACAAGTCTGTAATAAACGCACTGGCGAAGAAAAGCCCTTCTTCGGATTCCCAGTAAGAGCAAACGTTATCATATCTGCCGTGCCTCCGAATATAGGACGTGTAAAAACCCGTTTAGAGAGGTTATCTCTTGTAGAAAATTGCTTTGCATCTCTAAGGAAATAACGTGGCAACGATATTCGTTTTACGAAAGTTACGGAATCAGTTTCGTTATATTAAACGTCAGTGATCGGTGTTTATGCAATGAAGATAGATCGTAAATAAAGTTTGTGACTGATGCCACTAAGGTAAACGTACCAATGTAAGGTACCTACCTTAATTTCCATTATTATCACCATCCTTATTGCACCAACATTTAAGGTTCCAACTATTATGACCGTGTCGAGCACTGGGACATTTACTTTAAATGAAATACACAGTTTCGTTTCACTTCCCATGACTATTGTGCAATTCATTTAATTTATTTATTTATAATTATTTATTTATTTATTTTGTCCATTTTTTACATAGTAGCTTACAGTGCAGTGACCAAATCGCGTATAATCTCATTATATTAATTAATTTACAAACTTATTGCTACTTAATTATTCATTTTAATGTATTTAATACATCATAATTTGACTACCAAAAACATATATTAATTATCATTACTTTTATACAAAATCTAGGTCGCGGGAGTCCGCTGGATGCGGGTGACGCAGGAGCGGTCACTTTGGAACTCTTTGGGGAATGCCTATGTCCAGCAGTAGACATCTTTCGGCTGATATGATGATGATGATACAATTCTAAATAATTTTATGTCACAATATATTATTATAACAATTTCACATTAATCTCTATATAAACTATGTAAAAAGATAACACATTTTCTGCAAAATCCACCAGCACTATCGCAGAATACCTATATATAATCTTGTTCTTTTAAATACTCACCAGCATGGCGAAGATACAGATTTTTTTTAAATCCCCTGTTGTAACACTAAATACGTACTTCCGATAAGAAATGGAAAACAAAACGAGCCTATTGTTAAAAAGTATATCATTATGAATGTAGAGGACCGGAGTAGTCTGAAGTAAATGGAATATTTAAATTCGCTTGCGTGTGGAGGCGTGCGGGCGGCGACACGCGAGTGCCCATGACAGATACTGCACACTCCACCACCATATCGTACCTAACCCCACATAAAAATTACATACAGGCAGTGACTCAGCAAGTTCACTCATATTTCACTGACAAACTTTCATTCATTCATTTGTGGCATTTAACCGCTGAAACACTGTCATAATATGTGAATCACGTGATAACACCATTATTTCGAACTAATCATACCAATGATTAAATCTGTTTTGTACCAATCAGTGCGTCACGATCGACACATTTTTGTAGGCAATACGCTACTCGATGTCAATAACTACGACACCTACGTAATTATTATGTGGGAGAATAAACCGACATTTTAAAAATTTTCATTACAAATAGGAATATTATAAACAAAGCTGGACACGGAAACGGGGTTGGCATGTTTATGTATATTTTACGCTTAATTGTGCTAGTCGGCAGGTCATCTAATGACGTCAATTACGGGGTGGATTTAGTGCAAGGGGAGTGCAGCCGGAGAGCCCGGTGAGTCATCCAGCGCGCCCAGACGGCGCCGGCACGCACTGTCTTGCCCCACCCTATAAAATTGCACCATCTATGCCCGGTGCACACAACTCTCGATCCTATAGCTCCCGACATATCCAGCCAACTACTCCTTACCCGGTTGTACAGAGAAATTTCAAGACACACGCGAAAACAAAGGAAGATAGTAACTCGCCTGTCTGGCTGGACTATTGGCGTCGTGTGCCGGCTTCGCATACTAAGTGTTGCAGTAACGTTAAATTGTTATTTAGTAGTTTGCTCCACGTATACAAAAGTGGCTGTCTGGATCGGTACGATTTAAATTACTAATTGATGTTACTTATTTGTCTTTAGTTATAACTGTTCTCAAATCGCACATAGGTCACAATGAAACAACTTTAGATAAACTTTTCGTATTTTAAGAAGTAAAATATTATTCTAGTGTGGTTTTGAGTGGCAGAAACATCTAGGTAGGTTGAGGCTCGCGCGGTCCGTTTCTATCAGGGTAATGCTGCAGTGGTAACTTGTGGTTAGGCAAACGGCGCCGCGTTTGCCAGTCACGACTGCTTCGGAGCGGAAGAACTGACTTTGCATTTTTAAACAAATATTCTTTAAATCGGAATAACAGAAAAGCAACATGGCTGGCACGTTACACACAAAAGCTAGCTTCTGCGGAAACCAGTGAAGATATCGCATTGCACCCCTGTCGGCAAAACAAAGACGTATCCGGTCATGGGACTCATGGGCGTCATAGTCTGATGAGTTTCTGTTTTGTCACCTGACAATAAAACTAAAATCACAGTGATATACTGCGGTCCACAGGGCTTTGTCTCTAGAAATGTATGCATATATTTTCATGTATACGTATTTCTTTAATACATAATTTACATATAGGTACTAAGGGGTATAGGGACCCTTCATTGATGAAATTTTAATAAATAAATAAATATTAAGGGACAATCTTACACACATCGAACTACTTAGTCCCATTGTAAGCTCAATAAAGGTTGTGTTATGGTTACTAGACGATGATATATATAATAGATAATAATACTGAAATACTTAGAAAACATCCAAGATTCGGAAACAAATATATATGTTTGCTCATCAAGTCATCACACAAATCGCCTATTGCCTGCTATACGGCCACAATTCAAAATTAAAAAACATTTGAGATGTGGCTCTATTGCAGTGCAATAGAGCCACATCTCAAATGTGTTTTATGGGTTGTGGCCGTATAGCAGGCAATAGGCGAAATGTTTGCCCTTACCGGGAATCGAACCCAGAACCTTCAGCGTCTTCTTATAGTCGAGGAATGAAAAGGTCCAAAAGTGACAAACCTTTTCATTTCGCGACTGTCCTTAAAGAATGACGAGACGTCAAATAAAAATAAATCCTTTTATAAGAACGCGTTGTAAGGCAACGATTACTGGATGCCCTTTCAAAACATAACCTGAAAGAAATTGTGCAAACAGAAGACCGCAAAATGTTTCACCCTCGCCGAAAAACTCTCGCAAAGCGTTGAATTTCCTTAAAGAGTTTGTTCCCACAAATAACTTGTAACGTCAAGCACCTGGATTTATTTGTCGCTATGCAAATACAAGCTTTAGTATTTATTTGATGTTTTTGTTACTTTAAGAAACAAAATCATATTAGTTGTTTTGTAGCTAAAAACAAAAGTAAAAACAACTATTTTAGTCCGTGCTGTTGCTGTAGGTACTAAAAAGGAAAATTACGTGAACTATATAATAAAATATGACGTTTCCATAGGAATCTCAACGTATGCGGTACGAATGTTAACTAGCTTATATTATTTGTAATTTATGATAGTTCCTGAAGCTGTAAATTTATAGTGTTTTCATTGGAAATGTCTCAAAGCATAAAGTAGGGAGGAGACGGGCGTCCAGACGAACGCACACGCTTTTTATAGACGGACGCCACAAATAAAATTTAATCTGTTGCGCGGACGCGCGCCGGCGTCTACTGCGTCACGTTATTTTAGACCAGCTATACTACTCACAACCCATCTTGATCTCCCCACTCATCCCCTACCATATCTTGACCCGGAGATTCGTAACAACTGCGCAAAACCGCAGGTCAGACCTATTGGTTGGTTACCGCAGGCGAGTCGAGGCTAAGCGTCGTGAATACCATCCCAGCAGCACGCTGAACGTTTGTTTCGGATTGAACTTCAATTTATCATGGGATGAGCTGGATATTTTGCGATAGGTAGTAGTTATGAAGGACGTTGGAAACAGAAACAGAGGCAGGTGAAAAATTCAATGGTGACAACACGTTATCGACTGGGATTAGAGGAGAAAGAGAGATATGGCCGATACTTGGATCGCTCATACTTGGCCTGGCAAGAATTTTCTTGCTAAACGGCCGAACAGAGTTGCAATTATCCTGCAGGAGTGACTTTAATTATTGTCAGCTACTCCCGAATGCTAAGAACGCTGGAACGTAACTTCTGCTAAATAAGTTTACAATACATCTAATATTTGACAGCTTTTTTATTTATTCGTATGGCGTTTTTACAGTCGTGCACAATAATCATAATATAATCTTATTCTTTAAATTCTGTATCCAAGGGATTGCGTCATTTTCAAGGGTGAATAGGTCTGCAGGGTCCCCATGGTATTTAGTAAGAGGGCAGTCCTGGACAATGTGCGCAACGTCCTGCACGGCGGCTCCACACGTGCCGGCCGGCGACTCCCGCCATCCACACTTGGACATAAAGTCGTTGCTCCGTCCGCATCCAGTTCTCACCCTGTTACGCTGGCACCATTCCTTTCTAGATAGCGAGAAACCCGTCGGTTTTGTGGTCGGATTGATGTTGACTCCCATACTCTCGGGTGGTTTAGAGCACCATTCTGTCGTCCACTTTGCAGTCTTGTTGAAGTTGGTATTCATAAGGTCACGGGCCGTCTGATACGATGGGGATTTGACAGCTGTCATCCCAGTACAATTTATGTCATCTTTGACGTTTATTGTACCGGGAGGACGGCTGTCAAATATCGGCTGTTTAAAACAATCTAATTATAAACATATTATGACCTAAATAATATGGAGGTCTAAAATACAAATGAAGACGCTACCGGTTTGTAACTGAACATTAATTAAATATTACTTGCTGAATCCCTACTTATTAAACAACGCAACATCAGACTACGAAGCTGGTCCATAACAACGTGAAAAGTCTCTGTTACTCAAAGTCCTTAATCAAGTTAGGTACGCAGTCCATTGCTTTCTAAATCCCCAAATCGTTTCAAACTATGTACCTATCTCTGTTCCACAAACAAAGCATTTGAATAACTAACTTTATTAGATGAAACATTACAGTTTCAGTAAATTATTCGGAGGTACGGCTTCTATTATTATTTGTGAATAAGATTTATACAATGGAAATGTAATTATGGCTTTACTTCATTGTAGTCGGAGGGTTGAACGTATATTTACTTACGTCATCGAATACCTGTCAAAACCAAGACAAGAATATTTACAAAAGGCCTACGTGGGTATATGGGTGGTGGTAATATTAAGTATTTGTATTAGATAACATACTACGAAATACCTACTCGTACTTAATATACCTAGATTTACTATTAGTAGGTATTTAGTGTTCACTAAGAGAACATAATGTCTTGGCTGTGCGTAAAGGAAACCGATCCATAATATTAAGACACGAATATCGCAGATACAGACATGTATGGCAGACTTATATAATTATGCTAGTCTTTATATATACCGATACTAGAGCGTTATGTTATGATTTATACTTTATCAATGAAAACTCTTATTGTGCGAGGCAAAACATATCATACCTTAAAATATTGGTTTTGTGACGAGTTTCATTTTAAATGGATAATGTTGTTACTTGGTCCGCGGAGTGAAGTATAACAGTATTAGTAGTATAAGTAACGTGACCTCGGACCAATGTTCCCGACCCATTAGTAGTTCCTTACTTAATGGATGTATAATATCTACTCATACTCGGGACTGGCATTAAAACTCACATCTTAGCGATAAGTTAATAGCTACGACACTACTTATCTTACTCATATAGTGACACTTTTTCACCTCCTTTGTAGAAAAGCTTATTTGTAAGTAGCTTTAATGATGAGAACGTAGACTGGATCACTGGACGGCGAAATAATATAATACATATAACACAATATAATATATATAATATATAGATTTAGATTGATTTATTTCGAGATAAAAATGTATATAAATTTATTCATTAACAATATTACTATAACACAATTATTACAATAAAATACATAGGTACAAATAAACAAGTTCAAGTTCAAAGTATTTATTTGTCAAAACACAGGTTATAAAGATGTTATAAATGCAGCTTGGTATCGCTATGTCTTACCCGAAGGTGTAACAAAATATAGGCTTCAATTAATGGTCAATATAAACATAAACATAAATTTTCATGCAGCGTGCTTTTTTTTTTTTTTTTTTTTTTTTTTTTAAATACATAAATATGCGAGTTCAAAATGTGTCTTTTCTATATTCGTCAATTGAATAGTATGCCTTTTCCACTAGAAGAGCAAACAGTTTCTTTTTAAACATCATCAAATTTTCTGCGTTTAAAATGTTTCTTGGCAACTTATTGAAAATTATTGAAGCCATCCCAAGAACACTTTTTGAGAGCAAGGCCGTTTTACATGAAAGGGTATTGCAGATTTTACCCCGTTGACGCACACTGTTAAAACTAGGGAAATTATTTTGATTAAAGTTAACATAACAAGCAATTTCGTAGATATATAAGCATGGCAGAGTCAATTTACGTAGTCTAATGTAATGTGGCTTACATGATTCCATTGGCGGAATACCACATATGGCGCGAATACATTTTTTTTGACTTCTAAAAACGATCTCACGGTCAGTGCAATTACCCCAAAAAATTATTCCATATCGTAAAGTCGAAGTTACATATGCATCATATGCTACAAGAACCGCAGATTCACTTACTACTTTTCTTAAGTTATACAGTGCATAAGAGTATTTGTTAAGTTTTTTACAAATTGTTTCTATTTGGTTTCCCCATGTCAGCTTATTGTCTAGACTTAAACCTAAAAAGTTAGTGGCACTTGTTTCTTCTATTACATGGTCATTATAAGCTACAGTCAAGTTGGATATGTTATTAGTCCGTTGTTTAAAATTCATTATTTTAGTTTTGTCAAGATTAATTTTCAAGTTATTGTCATTGAGCCACTCTATTATCATTTCTAGAGTCCTATTTATGTTATATTCATAAGTGTTTAAATCTACATTTGCATTTTCTGCTGAAAAAATTATTGTGCTGTCATCCGCAAATAGTACCATCGGAAAGTCAATAGCCGTAGGCAGGTCGTTTATATAAATAATAAATAATAGAGGTCCCAGTATGCTACCTTGCGGAACACCATATTTGATGTCTCTAAATTCCGATGAGTATGTCATTTCAGTTTTGGATTGGACGCATAATCTACTGATTTGTGTAATTTGTTTACGGTCACTTAAATACGACTTGATTAAGTCATGTATATTTCCACGTATTCCATATTTAGACAACTTGTCTAATAATACTTTGTGATCTACGAAATCAAATGCCTTAGTCATGTCCATATAAAGCGCACTTACAGGTATCCTATTATCTACCTTTATCATCACTGTTTTCAATAAATCAAATATGGCCATGTTTATTGATCTGTTTTTCCTAAACCCTTTTTGTTCGTTTGTGAATAGGTTTTTCTTTTCAAAATACTGATAGAGGTTGTTGTATATTACCTTTTCAATAATTTTAGAAAAAATTGAAAGCAATGCAACAGGGCGGTAATTGCTAGGATTATCTTTATCCCCTTTTTTATGAAAGGGCTTAACGACAGCAATTTTTAATTTTTCTGGAAATATACCGTACTCTATACAGAGATTTACAATGTGGCAAAGCGGCTCCACTATAATATTACAAGTTTGCTTGATCACTTTCGTTGCTATACCATCATATCCCGTACTATTTGTGTTCTTTAGTGTACTTATTATCATTCTTATGTCATTTAAATTCGTCGGTCTCACAAAAATCGAGTTTGGCGAGTTATTTATAAAATAATTGTATTGTCTTTTGTCATTCTTAGCAGTAAGTGTGTGATTAGATTTATTAATGTCTGTATTTATGAGGTCAATAAAATAGTTGTTAAATGTCTGAGCAATATCTAAAGGTGTTGTTATGATTTTACCTTCAGCTTTTATTTGCTGGATGTCTTCCTTGGGATGTTTGGTTTTAGGATTCTTAATAATGTTCCATGTCGCTTTTGATTTATTTGATGAGTTTTTAATATAGAAATCATTTTGTGATCTTTGTGTTAGTGTAATATTTTTTTTGAGACGCCTCGTGTAGGTTTTTAATTGTGTTTTGTTACTAGAGTTAGGTTGTAATCTATATTTCCAGAGTAGTTCCCGTTTTCGTTTACAACACGTTCTTATTCCTTTCGTTATCCACCTTGGTTTATTTATAGCTGTTAATTTTACCCTGATTGTAGGGAAACATAGGTTATAGAATAGATTAAACTCCTCAAAGAAATTTTTGAATGCTTCATTCGGATCATTCGTCTGGTAAACGTCACTAAAAGTTATGTTTTGAAGGCATTCCGTAAATTTCGACATATTATCTGCACTATAATCCCTTTTTGTGATATACCAATGTGGCAAAACACTTGTTTTCTTTACTGGAAATTTAATTACTTGAGCTGAAAAAGTATAAAGTAAAACTACATCCCGCTCTGCGTCATGCCCGAACCAAAGGTCTCCAAAATGCTTGCGGCATTGCCTCGTTGAACAGCAATTGTTGGACGAGCCATGACCCAGAAATTACAATATAGATTTGCATACAATGTCAAAATTATAAGAATCCTTATCACGATCATCAATAATAAGAAATAAAAATAAAATAATATTAAAAATGTTAACGTGTTATGTGTATGTTGTTATATTTATTTATTTTATATATATCCAATAAAATAAACTCTATCTAATTAATAATTATGTACCTACATAAGATAATTTAAGCTTGTCTATAATTTATTCAATCGTTTTACCCTTTCAGGTTTCATGTTGATCTGTTACCATTACTTTAAGAACTGTATACCTACTCAAATAAATGCTATGAATATTAATAATAAGTATGAATCATACCGACTATGAGATTTTAATTTTTGAACGAGTAGAAAGAATCGTATTGCACTTAGGTGCACTCCGGGTGAAAGAGAACGAAGCCGGATATTTTTATCTCCCCAAAATGTTTTCGTCTATATTTGTTAAATTATGATGACCCTGATGACAGTGATGACCCATTAAAAACTCTACTGCTTTATTTATACCATTTCTAATTGGGTGAGAAAGACAGTGTGAAAAAGTGCTATGGTTAAACGATTTGGGGGGGTCTTTAAAGTATTATTTGTAAGTATATGTAGGTAATTATGTAGTTGTTATTAATATGTCTCGTCTTGTATTTAGAAAAACTAAAGGCAAGCTGAGTTTTTAAAGTAAGTTCGTGTTTCTTAGGACGGTAGTTCACCTGACTTTTTTGTTAAATATGAATGTATCCAAGTAAACAATTTTTTGACAAATCCATGTCCATTGTCCGACCTAATAATATTTCAGTTTGTTCGACCTAACGTGTATCCAGAGGGGTAATCACGGAACGTTCCGAACGCGCGTCGGTACAATTTAACTGTCAATTTTCCATATAAAAAGTGACATTTAGACCTACCCGACGTCCTTCAATGCGTTACGTGATCGACCTGCTGAACCAGCGTGCGAAACATATTAAAATACGTTTGGGATGTAAAGAAGATGAACCACGTCGAGACCCTGTACTACTTAGTAACGCTAATCGTTATTACTTACAAAACGATACATATACTCACGCATGCAATTAAATTTTAAGTGCCACTTCTAGGTTTAAAGATGGTGAAATCAATATTACGTACAATTACTATAGTTATCTAGAATTAGATAGGTATATTGTTCAGAGTATCACCTAAAATTCACAAAGATATCCACATTTAAATGAAGTACACAGTCCGGCTTAGTTACAAATAGCATCACTTTGGTAAATATGTAGTTAACTGAGCAAAGACAGAACCTCAATCGCATTTAACAATCGTAAGCTAAAGCTTGTCCGAGTTCACTTTGACCGACTTGCCACTAATTTTGAACCGCCGCGCTAAAACTCATTATCCAGCTGTTGCGGTCGTTATTTAGAATACTCTGTGGATACTCGTAAGGTTTAGTGCAATAAACAATATGAATCTCCTCTTCTTGCAACCCGAAGGAGAGATATCAAAGTCCCAATGCTTGGGACTTACGTTACCTCAATAGCGATTTATTTACCTGTAGTTATTCGACATTCTGTGTAAGTGGGGTTGACGGATTCTGTGCTATAGTTTCGTTCTGTATAATTTAATTTACATGAAATTTGGGTTATTCTCACCCGTTACCACCAAATTTGTTGCCACTGGTAACTGGGTTAGGCAATTTCCAGCTGTTACCACTAAAGTGTTGGTGCTAACACTACTAACTACTGGTTGTTAGGAATAACCCTCTATGATTAGGAAAAATATTGACCCACCAAAAACATTACATGTAAAGTGACTGCCAAGACTCCCTAGCTCATATAGCTTTCAGCGTTAAAAAGATATCAGATCATAAGTAGCGCCAAGCTTCCTACTCCACACGGCGTAACCTACCACTACCAGCCACGCTCTAAAAATCCTACATCTTGACTAAAAAGTATATCTTTGTTGGGCACATCCCGAACATCCCCGTCGCCGCATAGACTCTCGCGCTAAATGAATTTATATGCGACATTAATAAGCGACGGGTCTATACTTTTTAGCCAAGATATAGAATTTTTAGAGCGTGGCTGGTAGTGGTAGGGTAGGTTACGCCGTGTGGAGTAGGAAGCTTGGCGCTCTTGGATATTTATAAATATGAGTAAGTATAATTATAGGTATAAATATTATAAAGAGGTCTGTGAGTCTGTAGGTCTGTGGGGGTGTAGATTTGTAAGTTGCTAAAGGTTAATCCCCGGAATTCCTCATCTAATTGAACGAGCGAGCGAATCGAACGTTTCAGCTTGGAACAAAATTCTTTCGTATGTCCTAATATCCAGATATCCAGCTGTTTTCCTCTACAGGTCGCATTTCTCTACCGATTCTCGTGAAATGTTGTGAGCAGGTTCAATAATTATATCGATTATTTGTCGATTCAGTTTTTTTTTTGGAAACGACTGGCTCGCTCTTTCTACAGCTCATAGAGCCACTAGTATTCAATATTGTTCCACTAGTGCAGGGTCGGCAACCTTTTAACAACCAAGGGCCACATAGGAGCTAACAAAAATTACGCGGGCCGCACTTCTTAATTAATTGTGACTTTATCAGGCAATTCCAAAATTCTGAATTCAACGACCTTTACATACAAAACAGCCAGGGAGGCTCGCGGGCCGCAAACAAGGGTCTCGCGGGCCGCAATGCGGCCCGCGGGCCGCCTGTTGCCGACCGCTGCACTAGTGTATAAAATTTTATCACACAGCTTCGCTTGCGTTCTTTGTAATCCATAATTTCCTGCTCATGATAATCATACAATTATATCATCCTGGCCGCAAGCCACAATTAAATTTGCGTGTATCTAATAATAAAATATTGAATTTTAATTACAGCTATTAAATGAGTCTTTATGATATCACACTTGATTGAGGATAAAAACGAAGGGATAACTGAATGAATGGCATGACTTGTGTTTAAATATTCGTCTTATTATCATACAAATGGCTACACTTGCCGGCCGCAGCTGGACCAAATGACAGGAACCGGCGGTATGCGCATTTATGTAGTATTAGGTACGTCGACTACAAAGATAAGTATGTTTTTTAATGTTACAAAATTATGTCTGTATATCTTATTACTATGGTAGTAAAGTCTATGTAGGTATACATATTTTTGTAACATTGTATGGATACATCTCTTTGTAGGTACATAAATGCGTGTAATCAAACATTGTACCTACTCTACTTTATATTGTCCTAGATGCCAGTGCGGCCACGTCAAAGCTATGTTTAGACTAATAGGTAAATAGAGAAGAACCGGTGTTTTAAATCAGCGACGGTAGTGTGGGCGCTGCGCGCAGCTTGAGATGGCAAAAAATACAGATTCGTCGAATCGGCACCTGCTGTGAGTTATTAAGAAATACATAATAATGTAAATTATATTGCGTTGACAGATACATCCTTTTAAATATTGACAAATTCATTCATTTAAGCTGCCATGTGGTACATAATACTTGCTGTGATATCGCAGTTAAACTAAGTGGAATAATTTATTCGCTGCACTGAAATAACCTTGGCGTGAAATTTCTCTCGTAGATTTAACGACGGAGCACTGAAAATTCCACGCTTTGTCCTCCGCGCCACTTGTCAAAAGACACTTACTTAACTGAATGAGAATAGCCCGCGCGAGCATTTTCAATGCCCTTGAAGTTCCACTGCACTGAAATACTATTCTTGTTCTACTGGTAGTTCTATTCGTGGCTATGTGCTGCACTTGAGATTTAATATTATGATTATGGCCAACGCGTTGTGTTTTCCTAGCTGGATTGGATTTCTCGGAATTCAAACTTCAACGCTTCGTTAACACATTGCAGCATTGGTGTGGAAAATTAACGTCGTTTATAAAATACTGAATACCTATGTTCAGTCCTCGCCTAATGCTAGGAATTGAGCGCGCCTCACGATCCGTGGGTCTAATTCTTATGCCAATAATGGCTATCAAAAGTGTAAAATTTTTTCAAAATGTGGAGTTCAATTACCGGCTCCCATCGACGCGATATCGTGTCAAGTCTGTCTGTTATCCGTCAAAGGTCAGTCAAGTTAAATCAAGTCTCCCAAGCTGCCTCCGGGGCCGTGTTGTTCCCTGAGCCGTGCAACAATGCGGGGCCCGTCCCAGGCGCCAAATCTTCCCGGCACTATTTTCACCAAATGGTACTGTCACTGTTCACCAAACGACTCGGGCCTTCAGGCCACCAAGCCAGTCTCGAAACACTTCACCAAATATCCAAACAAAACTCGGACACTGTGTGTCGGCAAAGCGAGTTATTACAAACCAAAAACGGTACACGTTCTTCTCACCAAAAATCGTGACGTGTCGACAAGATCTCTCACGTGGCTTTTTCCGACCGACAAAACAAAATGTGACAGCTCAAAGTGTCACTTTCAAAACCAAAGACTAAAAGGGCGTACACACGAGAGGCGTTTAAGGGGCGGGCAGACGCTCGTCCCGAACAACCTAGTCAGCTACTCTAATTTATATTTGGTTTTATGATGATTTTCTAAAACGATGTCAATTCTTAGGCCGAGCTGCATATTGATTGCAAACCAGGCTTCTTGCCCTAAGATCGGTGATCTACTTCCAAGTAATTACTCCAAGCTGAGGTAAGTAACGGTCGCGTTGCACCCCCGGCGCCGCCCCTAGGCGTAGCGGCTAATTGCAGTAGAAAAACCTGGTGCATGCCGCCTAACCTAACGGCAGTATGGAACGGTGAAAATATATAGAAGAGCCACTCGATGGTCGGCTTTCTTGGAATCGAATGGATTTCTTTTTTCGTTTATTATTTAAACTATTTTCTGAACTTAGCTAACAAATTTTTCGTATGAAATACGAAAAGCGTGTGAAAGATTTTAGGACTGCAATAAATAAACGTCGTATTCAGCATAATAAATAAAGAATAATAAATATTTGCGGACAATCTTACACAAATCTTCCTAGTCCCAAACTAAGCAAAGCTTGTACTAAGGGACGAGGATAAACATACTTGTAGTAAGTAGATAAATAAATACTTAAATAGTACATAGAAAACATCCATGAGACCATGACTCAGGAACAAATATTCGTGCTCATCACACAAATAAATGCCCTTACCGGGATTCGAACCCGGGACCTCTTGCATCGTAGGCAGGGTCACTACCAATACCAACTACGCTAAAGCGGTCGTCAAATCTCTGCAATCTCAATCTCGCATCTTTATAGAGATGGTCTATTTCATATAAATTAGGAATTAACTCGATTAATTAATTATTAACATTCATTAACATACTCGTTTGCAAAGGTTAAATTAATTATGGCTCGTATTGCTTTATATATAAACAAAGTTGGATATTGCTAAATATTAAACTATAAAACACGGCTAGGTTGTCAATACGACTGCAGTTTTTTGTTAGTTACGCAATATAATAACTTTTACAAGAAAATGAACGCAAATAAAAGCGCAGTACAAAACTACGGCTGAAATGTATAGTATCTGTTAATAAATATTGAATCACCTTTACGTTTGCAAAATCATGATAAATCTCCGAAACACCGTTTAATGAGACCAGATATTCTCGCTGGTCTTACAAGTAATAGACTAAATTATTTCGCATTAACTGATTTTCTTAAGGAAATGTATCAATAACAATTACAAACAGTTATTAAAAACTACGTGAAGATAAAATATTATTGGCCGTTACAATAGGTACCTAGTATACAGCAACGTGCTGAATTTTCCGTACCTATTTATTATCGAACATGTGGCGAGTTGTTTTCTCAGAACCGCGGAAAACTATACAACATGCAATACTGGGAAATCCATCGGGGCGTGCGTCAACATAATTTTAAATTATTCCGCTAAAATAAATTTGAGCTGGTTAAGTAAACTGTTTCGTTACTATAAATAAGTATTATGACATGATGATCGGTAAGACATAAAACTAACAGTATTTGCATATAAAACTAACAGTATTTGCATATTAAAATCATGTGAAGACGAGAGCCAAAGAATCGGGTATCTGTACGGTTAATGTAGGAACTCTACATTAGATGCAAAATATACCCCTTTTTAACTGAGCTGGATTACTTATATCCATCCATACATACTAATCCATATCTATATTTACTAAACAGCGTGTATATTTAATATAACCCCATATTGTATATTGTTTGCCAGACGTAGATTTTAGTGTATATATGATAATCTGATATTTATAACAATTCAGCGTTAACTGCCATGGCGTAATTAATTTTTGAATTTTTTTTGAGCACGGCGTACACTCATTTGACACATGGAAGGAGCTGGTCACTTGTGACAGTTGTGATGTCACATTCACATCAGTAAGACAAATTAGTGATCCATTGCGTGCTGAATTATTTTATATGGAAAAAAAAAAATTAGCTTTTTTTAAATAATTTATCGATAAATATATTAATAAGTGCCTATTCTATAACCCCCTAAAGTTTGCGGTTATATCAAATATACACGCTGTATAGGTACCTACTAATACTATATAAGGTGGAGTCTTGTAATTGCAAATAGGTAGGTATATCTGTCTGGTAATTCTAACTAAATTGATCACTATCTTAGAGGTTGCAATTACAAGACTCCACCTTACTAATATATACTATACTAATATACTTATACTAATACTATACTAATACTATAATATACTAATACTAATGTACTAATAATATTATAAATGAGAAAGTGTGTCTGTCTGTCTGCTTGTCTGTTACCTCATCACGCTTAAAAACCGCTGATCCTATTGAGATGAAATTTGATAAAGAGATAGTTTGAATCCCAGGGAAAAATGAAGGATTGTTTTAATCGCGTAAATCATCCCCTAATGAGCTGAAATGGGAAGTGAACGTTTTTATGGAGCTACGCTATAAATGAGTTCCACGCGGACGAAGTCGCGGGCAGAAGCTAGTGGACACTATTTCTAATGTGAATTTCACACCAAATTATTAGCATACCAATAGGTAAAGCCACTCAAGTGACAATGTTTGAATACCATGACCGGTGTAATTTATCACCGAGTTGTAACGTCAACGAAGGTCATACCTACGTAAAAGCGGCTTAAACCACCTATTAGTGCTAGAACGGGTTAGTGCCCAGGAATTTAATTATTACGAAGGCTCCATTTATGCATACTTTAGTGGAAACCGTGGAAAGGTCCAGCGACACATGCTCTCGGTAGCCGTATACCAGCCTGCTTTGTCTGCTATAGTTAAACTATTCAAAATATTATATTAGATAGGTACTTACCTAATACATCTCGGTAAAAAAAATATATAAATCGATTTAAACGGATTATATAACGTGTAATTTTACTAAACGCTAATTTATTTATTTTATACCTTCACTTTATGCGTTTAGAATATACATATGTGATCGAATGTTAAGAAAAGCAACCTTAACACTTTCGTTGACAGTACCATCAATTAAGCGTTGTTAAGCCTACATATGGCCGGCCCGCCTGTCGACGTACTGTCCACGAAAGTGTTAAGAGATACCTACTACAGACTGATTATGTTATGTATTATACGTTCCTGTCTAGGTTTAATTTGGGACCCACCTAAGGTGGAATATCGTATAGCAAACTTAACACATTTAGAGCTAATATTTTAATGTAATGTAACAGTTTGCCATAGACAACTTACGTTTACACGGTGTCTAGGGGCAACCGCTCAGTGAGGTCAACCGGGCGCAACGAGTCAAACGATCGTTTCCGATTTGTTCCGACTAATTGTCACTTGTCTCTCCGGCCATATTTGTTATTTGCAAATTATATTTCGTGAAAATGTCAGTTTTCTCAATTTTCTTTTCTGACACTGACACGTGTTCATAATTAGAAAACCGTAATGATAGGTTTTTGCAAAGAGGTTATCAATAGGGAACATTACGCAAAACTCTTCGTAGGTGGCGACACTAGCAGCGTTGACATTGTATCTCGTTCGCACTTGCGGTATTGTCTATGCAAGCATCTTTGTCACTCATTTGACAATCAATTGTGTGTGTGTGAATCCCTATATTTCTATACTGATTTACTATTAGTGGTAGTGCTGCCTCTGGCGGCAGAACATTGCAGTAATGTTCCCTATTCAAGGGCCCATTCGGTAAGACATTTTATTGTCTTATCTTGACACTTCACCGCTATTATTGAACTGAAATTTTCGACCTTATTGCATTGTAAATGTTCGAACAACATTTGAAGGAAATGGGTCCTAAATTAAAGCTCGTAACTGTACCTACTCGCTAGTGAAAGCCCATGCCAGGATAAGCTATAAGTGAATCTGCCCCCAGCGAGTTTTGGCTTGTAATTTTTAGGGTTCCGTACTCAAAGTGTAAAACGGGACCCTATTACTAAGACTTCGCTGTCCGTCCGGCCGTCTGTCTGTCACCATGCTGTATTTCAAGAACCGTGATAGCTAGAGAGTTGAAATTTTCACAGATTATGTATTTCTGTTGCCACAATAACAACAAATACTAAAAGCCGGCCAAGTGCGAGTTAGACTCGCGCACGAAGGGTTCCGTACCATTATCTATAAAAACGGCAAAAAAATCACGTTTGTTGTATGGGGGCTCCCATACAACAAACGTGATTTTTTTGCCTTTTTTAAAAAAATATTTTGTTTTGTTTTAAGTATTTGTTGTTATAGCGGCAACAAAAGTACATAATCTGTGAAAATTTCAACTCTCTAGCTATCACGGTTCTTGAGATACAGCCTGGTGACAGATTATCCATAAAAACGGCAAAAAAAATTAAGTTTTTTGTATGGGAGCCCCCCATAAAAAAATCTTTTATTTTGTTTTTAGTATTTGTTGTTATAGCGGCATCAGAAATACATAATCTGTGAAAATTTCAGTTCACTAGCTATCACGGTTCTTGAGATACAGCCTGGTGACAGACAGACGGACGGACGGACGGACAGCGAAGTCTTAGTAATAGGGCCCCGTTTTACTCTTTGAGTACGGAACCCTAAAAACGAAATAAAATATTTTTTTAAGGGGGGCTTCCATACAACACACGTGATTCTATTGCCGTTTTTATAGATAATGGTACGGAACCCTTCGTGCGCGAGTCCAACTCGCACTTGGCCGGTTTTTATTTTTATTGATTTGTCTTTCTATTAGTATCGAGTATGCCAAATGTCAGCTCCCCAAACTTTATCGTTTAAAAAAAAAAAAAACTAAATCTGATCGTTCTTAAATTTTTTTTTCTTGCCGGCCGATTTTGAGGTAAGTCACGTATATTGTGCATGTAATAAAGACAAAAAAATAGAGTTTATAAAAAAAAAAAAATTAAAGTATTAATTATCACGTCAGCGACACCTCCATATTTTTCACCAAAGTAAGCCTCTTTAGTAAGCTATCAAATGAATATAACTACTTTATTTTATCTGTGCTACCCATTGGCTTACTATTACTACGTATAGACTGGCAACCTAGAACATTTCTCTCGACGTTTTCCAATCAGGCCGCCATCTTGAAAATCAAAGAGTATGTGAACGTGCAGTAGATGCGTCATTTTTCTGAGTTTAGATTCAGATAAAGCGTGATTTAATACATTTTTATCAAAAAACACTACTTATTGATTTAAAAACGAATCACAGCTGGCTGCAAAGCTAGTGACAAAATGTGTATTGTATAGAAATATCTTTTGTATGTGTTTTTTTTATTTTTTATTGTCACGAATAAATATTTGAATTTGAAATTTGAATTTGAAACTACCGCCATCAGTGCTCGCCACAGACTAAACCAACATACGCTCATGAGCGTATGTTGACATGCGCAAACTTACGCTAGGTGATGTCTACTCTAGTGATATAACTCAATGGTGCTACCACAGAAATTAACTCTATTTTTTTTTCAAGTTTTTGTATGGCAATATGTCCTAAAATTAATATCATATAATTGTATTTATTACATGCACAATATACGTGACTGACGTCAAAATCGGCCGGATAGAAAAAAAATATTGAAGAAAGATCAGATTTCGTTTTTTTTTTCTTAAAAAAAACGATAAAGTTTGGGGAGCTGAAATTTGGCATATGTACTCGATACTAATAGAAAGACAAATAAAAAAATTACAAGCCAAAACTCGCTGGGGGCAGATTCACTTAGCTTATCCTGGCATGGCCTTTATCGGAGATAATTTGCTGTCCGTTGTTATGAAGTTCAAATACTCATAATATTTTTATTTTGCGGCTGACAGCTCGAAATGTCATGGTACAATATATATATATATATATGCACAGTATATCTAGTATGTATATATGTATAAGTAACTGTTGGTCACATTTCTATAAAATATGTACAGTCAAGGCAAACAAAGTTTTATTATTTTTCAAGAAGGTTTAAAACTAAAGAACTGTCTGATGTAGAGATACTTTATTTTCAACAAAATAATAACTTAAGGCAGTAGCAGTGTATGTATGATTTCTTCCTAGGTAGTTGAGTATCGATCTCCGTTATATTATCTCCACTTATAATAAATCTCTAAATTAAAAAAAGAATCAGCCAGTTTGAAACTAAGCTTTGCGCGGTTCGAATGTTCTCAGCATCCCATGAACGGAAAAATATGAAACATTTTATATAGGTACATTATTATTCTAGCTGCAACTAAGGATAGTTTTTATCCGACTGCGACAGTTAATTAATTTTCCGAAATATACGACTTCATTTAATTTTTAATTTATTTTTATTGAAATCAAACGCTGCTCCAACTGTCAGCTATAAGAACCGTCAAATTTTCGTCAAAATGGCGGAATTGCTTTGCCTTTCACTTATTAATAATTTAAATCCCGTCTACGATAGACCTTTACGAGCCAAATGCTAAAATATAAACCATAAAAAAATATTCGATTCTGATATGAGAACTTATATGCGCAAATGTCGTTTTATGTCGTAATTTCAATAAATGAAATCAACAAATTTGAACAATATAATTAACAAGAATTTGTTTTTTTTGAATGACAATGGCACCAGCTCGGCGTATTCAGCCAAAGTACCTGCGGCGCTACCACGAAAACGGATACTCAATGTTCATATATTTGCATCCCTGTCACTCGAGTATGGTTAGTGCGATAGAGATAGAGATACCCGAATATTTTCGAATTCCGAAGTTCGTGGTTATAGCTCAGGAATCGAAAATATGGTAAATAATCATAATGTATTTTCTCGAAAAAGAATTTAAAATAAATATAGTCAAATGGAGAAAAAAGCAAAGCAAGAGGTTATATAGGTAATGATTAAGTTATAAGAGTCCAAAGTTTTAAGAGGGGGTATGTCCTGTCCCTTTTCCGCAAAACGCACCTTCATATGAAACGATTGTTTTTTACTATGACGCTCGAGTATATTGACGTCACAGTCCCTCATCGTTTTCTCACTCTAACAAGCGACATTAAATCGGATGTAGATTCATAATTTTTTGAGATATTTGAATGGGAGTTTCATTATCTTCTATCTATTTATACATAATAAATGCCTATGTCCTGACTGACTTATTCACTCACTCACTCACTCACTCACTCATCAACGCACAGCCGAAACTTCTTAGAGAGTTGATTTTTGCACAGTATGTTGCTTTTATAACGTGGGCTAGGGATAAAAAGGGATTTTTGAAAATTCTACCCCTAAGGGGGTAAAATGGGGGTGCAAAGTTTGTATGGGAGAACTTTTTTTTTTGAGCTATAGACTTAAACTTTGTAGAAAAAATAGTTATTAGAATACAAATGAAATACTTTCAGCGTTTTGGAAAATTCCACCCCTACGGGGGTAAAATAGGGGTGCAAGGTTTGTATGGGGGAAACATTTTTTTTTTAAATAGAGACTTAAAACTTTGTAGAAAGATCAGTCATTAGAATACAAATAAAGAACTTTCAGGGTTTTAGAAAATTCTACCCTTAAAGGGGTAAAATAGAGTGAAAAGTTTGTATGGGAAAAACTACTTTTTTTTAAATAGAGACTTAAAACTTTGTAGAGAAATTATTCATTAGAATACAAATAAAGTACCTAGATTCAGTGTTTTAAAAAAATCTACCCCTAAGGGGGTAAAATAGGGGTGCAAATTTTGTATGGGGGAAACAATATTTTTTTTAAATAGAGACTTAAAACTTTGTAGAAAGATTAGTCATCAGAATACAAATTAAGTACTTTCAGCGTTTAAGAAAATTTTACTCCTAAAAATAGGGGGCTAAAATAGGGGTGCAAAGTTTGTATGTGGGAAACTATTTTTTTTAGCAGAGTCCTAAAACTTTGTAGAAAGATTATTTAAATACAAAGAAAGTACTTTCAGCGTTTTGGAAAATTTCACCCCTAAGGGGGTAAAATAGGGTGCAAAGTTTGTATGGGAAAAACATATTTTTTTTTAATAGAGACTTAAAATTTTGACGAAAAATTACTTATTAGAACATGAAAAATACTACATTCGGCGTTTTACAAAAATAATTCTCTAAGGGGGTTAAAAAAGGGTGCAAGGTTTGTATGGGGAACACTTTTTCTGAGCTAGACACTTAAAACTTTGTAGAAAGATTACTTATATAAATATAAAAAAAAAGACTTTCAGCGTTTTGAAAAAATCTATCCCTAAGGGGGATAAAAAGGGGTGCAAAGTTTTTATCAGGGAAAGTTTATGTTTTTGAGTTAGAGACTTAAAACTTTGTAGAAAAATTACTTATTAAAATACAAAAAAAGAACACAAATCGTTTTAGAAAATTCCACCCCTAATAGGGTTAAAAAGGAGAGCAAGCTTTGCATGGGCAACACTTTTTTTTGAGTTAGACTTAAAACTTTGCAAAAAGATTACTTATTAGAATACTAAAAAAGAACTTTCAGCGTTTTAGAAAACTCCATCCCTAAGGGGATCCTTAAGATCCTTAAGAAGGGTAGCCAGTGTTGTGTGAGAAAAACTTTTTTTTTTACTAGACTTAAAACTATTCAAAATGTTACTTATTAAAATTAATAATAAAGTACTTTCAGAGTTTTAGAAAATTCCACCCCTAAGGGGGTTAAGAAAGCTTTGTATGGGCAACACTTTTTTTGAGCTAGAGACTTAAAAGTTTACGAAAAAAGTTCTTTCAGCGATTAGAAAAATTCAACCTCTAAGGGGGTTTAAAAGGGGGTTCAAATTTTAAATGGCGAGCAATAAAATTTTAAAGTGTGAGTAAGAGATTTTTAACTTCGGTCTTATTCTGTACGTTAAAAGACTACAAAACTGATTTCAGAGTTTTTCCAAATTCATCCCCTAAGAGTGTTAAAATTGGTTCAAAGTTTGAGTATTTCAAGGCATTTTTAAAGTATGAGATTTTTAACTTTGGTTTTAGACTGTTTGTTCACAAACTAGAAAATGAACATCAACTTTTTTTTTAATTATCCCCTAAAAGAGGGTTCAAATTTTGTATTGAGAGAAATCATTTTCTAAGACGATAAAAAGTTCTACGCGGACGAAGTCGCGGGCAACAGCTAGTATTATTATAACTCAAGATCTCTACTTAAGGTGGTTCGATTGCCATACAAAGCGTTATTTGACATTCGCAGGCTAACGGCGTGATATTTTAAGAAACTTATGTAACAAACTTTCATCAATTGGCTTCCCATTTGCGCCAAATTCGCCCTTTCCTAGAATAAACTTGTATAAACTAGATTAATTTGAGGAAAATAGTTTTCCCAAAATATCACGTGACAAACCAATTTCTCAAATTAATCTAGTTTATACAAGTTTATTCTAGGAAAGGGGGAATTTGGCGCAAATGGGAAGCCATATTATGAAAGTTTGTTACATAAGTTTCTTAAAATATCACGCCGTTAGCCTACGAATGTCAAATAACGTTTTGTATGGCAATCGAACCACCTTAAGTTCGCTTTTTTACTGTGAAAACCTTTCAAATTTGTAAAATACCTGGGGACCAATTTTTGACTTTCGAGCGCTCGACTATTTCACTCGAAAACTGCCAAAAATGAATGGATGAAATGCTATTTTGAAATAGCGATAGAAAATTTAAAAACGAGCGGTATTGACCACTCCTATTTAATTCTATCGGTAGAAAGGAAGTGCCTGCAATTTTGACACTAAGGTAAACGTCCCAGTGCTCGACGCTGTACTAGTACATGGCATGGCACTCTATGTCAAAGTGACATGGCAAAAATTCGAATGAAAGAAAATCCTCTTAGTTCGAATTTAACCCATAATGCTTTGACATAGAGTGCCCATGCCATATGCAGCGTCGAGCACTCGGACGTTTACCTTATAATCGTATTTACTTTTTTTTAATTGTCGAGCTCTCGAAAGTCAAAAATCGGCCCCCTGTGCGAAAATATATGAAAATGCCTCCGCGTCTTTGACAACAGCATCGTGTTTAGATACTTTAGATACGTGCACGTGTTTTACTCCAACTTGAGTGAAGTATCCATTTTTTTCATATAGACATAGATATGTGAGTACTTACTAATACATATCGTTATTAACATAACCGCACGTTTAATAAAAAATATTAAAGGAACAATCGCTAATTCAATATGCGGTTAAAAAGAAAAAGAAAATGCCTAACTAGGTCCTCGCAGTAAACATTCCTAGTAAAGTTACCGTGAAAAGATTATTAAAGAAAATAATCAAATTAACATATTTTGCTGAAAGTTGAGAAATGAGAACATTACTAAATATTCATGAGCTAAACCTAGAGACCCAGATCTGACTCACGACAGAGGTCACGGTGTTACGTAACAGACTAAATTAGTTTATTTTCGCAAAACATACATACATTTGAAAATAGCGTACGAATATCCAATATAGTTACGGAAAGATCACCGAAGTTCAATGTCCCTGACACCATATGTAAGTGCAGGTGCTGGGCAGCTGTATATTACGTCCTTAATTTCACAATGTCATAACTTGTTACAACACCTACAGACAATTATGACATTTTCCTGTTATAGACACCTAAACCTTCATTCGCGCACGCGTTGACTTTAATTAGAAATGTCAACAAGAAACAAAATATGTACTTTATAAGTATTTACATATGGATACCAAGAATCCAATCCGATAAGAAAATGTGTTAAAACCGTAGTAAAACTAAGCAAGTTTGTTTTAAGGATGAAAAAACACTTTAAACCTTTAGTTTGTCACGTCTTAAAACCCTTTCAGGTTTAAGCTCTGTGTAAACATTTTAGGCCTGTACTTTAGTAGTCAAATACGTAACCATTGATATACATATAAAAACCGTCAACCGACGTTACTTTGATTTGCTGTTTTTATTTAATTGAGATTAACCTTTTTTCTACTTAATTTTAATTTTTTCTGCGTACTGCGTTGTTAAATGTGGGTGGCTACAAATAATTACACTCTTGCGCTTTACTAGGTCAAATTATCTTCATTTTAATATCAAAGCAGATCAAAAAATATTTCTATAGCACCTATTTCTCTAAATACATCGCAATGCTTTATCTATCCAAAAATATACTTACCAACGAACATCGTGTCTCACATGACATTCATTATGACATCTTAACTCAATCTCACGCAAAATGTGTTGCTCACTCCTGTATAGGTACTACATGAGCAACCTTTGATAATACGATTGAGTATATTCTCATATTAATTGGCTTCTCTGTTAATTAATTAAACGGAGAACCTTGAGAGCTAATCATCGTTGAACACGTGAATACACGTGTTTCGGATGTCTTAATTCAGTCGACGAGATTACGGAAAAGTTTTAGACACGTAGACGGATACAATACATAATTTTAAACGAATGATTTCTCAGCCGAGTAAGGTCACGACCGAACTATTAAGATTTTTTTTTAATCTTAAAAAAAGTATGTTATTGATTCAGAATGGCGATGAAGTGAAGCCTATTTTAAACAAAGTCGTTTTTATAGCAACAGACATGAATAACGCATTAAAGGCTTCTTGAGTGCAGCCTGTCAATGCAGTCTTATATACAGCTCTCCAGTGTAGGGCATTCGCTTTTTATGTGATGGCTTTTCACATTTTTGCAATGCTTCAATGGCGCCTTCGTCTGCTGACGACAATTTATTAGCTTATTCGCACCTAGGTAATAGGTAAAACTTCTTTACGGTTTATGATTCACAAACTTTTTTTACAAGCTTTTATTTACTTTCACCTGTCCCGTCTGTCTGTCTGTCTGTAATCAAATCTTGCAAGTTAAATTTGACCCACTTTCCGGTTTCCGAATGATCTGAAATTCTGCATGCATATGTATATCGCATGACAATGCAATATTATGATGACATGGAGCTGATCTGATGCTGGAGCTGGAAAGTGGCCATAGGAACTCCGCAATAAAACGACACAACCCCATCGAGTTTGGGCTCGTTAGAATCGTCTCAATGAGTAGTTGATGATGGTATACAGAAAAGTACAGTCGGCAATAAAAGCTTGTACCAAAAATTAAAATTCGGCAGAAACTTTTTATATGAATTTTTATGATATTCATTTATACGAACGAGCGAGTTGACGATTGCGAGTAAGTAAACGTATAACTGAGTCGTTGTAAAGTTTAGATCTTAAGTTCTGTGAGTGATCGCCAGGGGCAGTGTGTCGATTGGCCGTACTAGTGATACTCGATCCTCACTACGAAATTAAACGCGACTTACGTCAAACCTGTGGTAAACCTATAGGTAAACGTCTAAAATGTCGAAACGATTATATTACAATGTCCAATCGAAAAAAAAAAACGATAATTCCAAAATCGTCGCGGGCCTATTTATCCATAAGAATAAAAAAACAAATATGCGATCGACACATTCATTATATTTGGTTAAATATCATAATATCCATGACCGAATTATTGATGATTAATGGTTCGTTGGGGTAATTTATTTACACTCGGGCAAACAATGCCAGTAATTTCAAGACAGCGTAAACAGTAAACATCGACGGGTTTACTTACGATCATACATTATCATTTAATTTAAGGGTGCTAAATGTCAGCATGTTGTATCAATTGACCTTTCGCATACATGGCTGCATTCTTCGGCAGTTGCCAACCGTCGGTATTGTATCAGTATACGACGTTTTTTTATTTAGATAATAAATACGCCTCTGGGAGTGAGTAGTTTTAAAGAGCCGATGATTTAAATTACGCAAAATAAAGATAAGCAATACAATTAAAATATGCAATGGTGTCTGGCGATGTTTGGAAGGCGAGGAAAGTCGAAAACGATACTGTACGCTTTCGACAATTTAGTAATATATAAAGTACTAGGTCGCACAATATAATTTAAGTACCGCCGTTCGTCCGCATGGGATATTTTATCTTTTTTATAAATTTAACTCAACGTAATTTTTTTTTTAATTTTTTTTTTATTGATTAAGACGAAAGAAATACATGCTAATAGTTACATACCCATCTAGGCAAAACTAGAAACTAGGGTTTATGAAAATAGTAATACTAACAATTAAACGGTTGAACTCACGTATTAAACTCACTACAGGCGCAATGTTTCGAATCGATCGGAGCGGGCGCGGGCAGTGATTCAAGCGACACCGCCGCGAAAACAAAACACTCACCCTGAAGAAGAATTCCCGAAGAGTTCGAAACATGTCGCCCGAAGTTTGATTATTATTATTGATTGAGTGTTGACTACACGCTGTAGTGTACCTAAACTAAGACATACTTACCTACCTAACCTGCTGTAATATAATATAAGACATACTTTTTCACCTTAATGTGATAGTATTATGTATAATGTTATTTAACATCTATAAATTGACATGTAAAACTACGTTTTATAAAGGAATAAAAAAAAATAAAAAAAAAATATATTATTATGTCAACATGTCTCACCAAAGTTTAAATTCGGTCATGAAAGGATACATATTTTAGCTCCAATTCTGATGTACTATTATTATATAATACTATTAAGTATACTGTTCTGTACTATTTAAGTAACAAATATAGGTACAACGTAAATGTTGTTTAATTACTAAAGAAATGCATTCTTTATATTTCAGCGATGGGCACGAAGGGGCCCTCGCGCCGCCGGTACTCGTCACATAAATATGAACATCATTATTATGCTAATTGCATTTACCGGTTTGGCAAGTCTGAGTAGGTACCTACCTACCACTAGGTACAACAATATCTTAAGTAGAATCGTAAGTTGAAAATACTTTATTTTAACTACCTTCGCTCCTGTAATTTGTAGCAATAATTATAACTTACAGCAATATGCTACTTTTGAAATATACGTAGGTAAATTATAAATATTCAACTTAACTAACTAAAGACATACCTATTTAGTTGATTATTTAATAACTGGTTTCAGAACAAGTAACCGTAATGAGAATGACCCACTTTATTACTCTGATTTATTGAAATATTTTAGTAAGGTAACATACCTACTTACTTAATATTTTTTTCATGTCCTCAATGAAAATAGTTATTTATATCGTCCTATATATTTTGTTTATAAGCTTTTACTATTGTCTGCTTTAATATACCAAGTTGGGCGTTATAGACCGAGAGCTGTGGGACCAAAACTGCAACAGCTTTATAAAGGCTGATATTTTAATATTAGGTCATACATAGGTCGAATATCAATCTGCCGTCAGTCAGCCAGTTTTTGGGACAACTGGCGCGGGGGTGGTTCCAAACAAGGTAAAAGTTGGTTAGTTGTCTTACTATCCACAGACTAATTTGCAGATTTTATAAAACAGTTGCGTCGTATGTGTTTTTTTAACAAGTTCGGAACCACCCCCCCGCCAGTTGTCCCAAAAACTGGCTGACTGACGGCAGGCTATTGACATTCGACCTATTTATGACCTAATATTAAAATATCAGCCTTTATAAAACTGTTGCAGTTTTGGTCCCTCAGCTCTTCGTCTATTATGAAAGATCCGAAAAACCACACAATGAAAAAAAAAACACATGACGGTCAACCTTACATGACATTTGGCAACTAATAATGTTGGACTACTTATGAATACAATTACCATACAAATGAATAGAAAGATACAGAGATAATTGGACAAATAGCTGCAAGGAAGCAAGAGAACGAAATACCATTTGTTTCCTTATTTCTGAGCTGAGCTATTGTGAGCGGAGTCTATAAACTGTTGATTGCATTCTGCGGCGCGGCACAGACCGCATTCGACCGCCTACTTAATCAAGTTCGTATCTTACTTGATAGTTTGTCAGTGAAAGCGACCGTGCTGTTTATGCAATAAAGTGCATCTTTGAATAAAGTGCAACCGTGAGATGTGAGGCTGCGGGCGTACCTATCGATAGGGACATAACGCGGTGTGCGAACTGCGAACGCATCCACATGTGCGCTCAAGTCTTATAATCTGTACCATGCCACAAGGAACAAATTTAGGTAGTTTTATATTAAAAATCTGTTTCGGTTAAAAATAAACCTATCACTCTTTTTACTAGAGATACCTATTCCAAGATTCAATGAAATAGAGAGGTAGATAGGTATAAGTACTATAGGTAGTTATTTTTTTTAAGAAACACATAAATACGACTAATAAAAGGTCTGTAAGAACTAGATAAACAACTAAAAGCTATGTAACTGGTATTTAGTAACAGAACGTAAGTCTGACAACTCACAAAAGTAGCGGTATCTTAGATAGTACGTACGTCCATTTCTTTCATTAGGACAAAACGAGTACCGCTCCATTGCAATACGGTTGCCGTGAGAGGCCCGTAAGTATTCGTATTTCCTCCCTACTGGCCATAGTTTGTGGAAAAGAACCAAGATTAAGATTACAAATACCTAAACCACCAACAATAAGGAACTGAGTACTAAGTGATCCTGGAGAGCTCCCGTTTTTTTTTATGAAGCCTGCAACTATAAAAAGTAAAATAAGTCGTTTATAAAGCAAATGATTTGGGTGTGTTTTCCCTGCTTTCGGAAAATATAGTTTGTATTTTAATTTAGTTGGAATATTAATGAGCACTACTTTAGAAATAACCTAGCGCTCAGCTTAAAGTGGATGCAGCAGTGAAAAGCCATCACCGCCGTAAATCGGGTCGGGGATTAAACACTAAAATTCGACGTTCTCCAGTTTTCGTCGAGTTCAGCGATGGTTCGTAACGATTTATCAACTTTCTTGTTTTATAGCGCTCGTAAACGACGAACGGCATCGGTCGAGACCAGATAACAATACAAATGCTAATCGCGCGACCTCCACTTCTGATTTCTCACTCAAATCCGAAGTTTCCGTGACACGACATGGTTTCGCAATAGAACTAGATTTTAATATTCCGATTTCATTTATATTCACGAAATGATTTAATCCTGAATAAATGAATAGGTAAAAGATTAATGTGCGTAATTTTCGTAATTCTACTAATTCATCAGATTGCCGCCTTTCCGTCTATCGAGATTACGTAGAAAATCACTTTGTTTTGATGCTGAGACACCGTTAGGAAACCATACATACGGTACGTTAATATCCCGCGGTTAATCTGAGACTGTAGACATGAATACAGTATTAAATAATAGGACTTCTCGGCATATGTTTAATTTAGATATGCAGCATGACATGACACGTTTATGTCGGCCATTAAATCATTCGTCCCTATCGCACATACATACTTGCTAGTAAGGGATGAATGATTTATGTGCAACATAATAGCGATCATCCTAGCCAGGCTGCTATATGTATCTTGCAGAAAAATTGAGCATGAAATCAACCAACAGTGCATCGATGTATTCATAAAGGGGCATAAATGGTTTCCGCACCCTGGCACGTGACGTCATTGTCGAAGTGTGGCACACACAGGGTTGAACGTGAATTTAAATTTCCAACTGGCCATAATTTTCCGGCATTTTCCTCACGGTTTTAAACGCGGTATTTTCTAGAGCATGATGTCAGCGGTTCGCCTTGATTCCGTGCAGCATTCCGCTTCGATCCCGCGCTGCACTGCACGTGGAGCCTTCCAGCTAATTATACACTTGTTATGAACGAATACACATCAATCAACATCAATATCGGCCGGCAAGAGCTGCGCACGATTCTATGCGTTAATTGCGCAAAATGTTGGTTTTAGTACAAATTCTGTTACTATTTGTGTTGAAGTTACCTGCTTGTATGGATTTATTGGCCTAATCTGTGCCTATTTATCTAATTCGTATTACAAACTTCCTAATATGTTCTTAACTTAATCGTCTGCATGCCGTCAAGCCATGCCAAGAGTTTGTATTGAGGGATTAAGGATTTAAAAATGTACACGCTACTACAACAAGTTACCAGACCATGTTTTGGACATGTCTGAAAATAAATGTAAGTCCTTTGTAAGGAAAACTTTGAAAAATAGAGCTTACTAGCTGTTGCCCGCGACTTCGTCCGCGTAGAACTTTTTATCGTCTTAGAAAATGATTTCTCTCAATACAAAATTTGAACCCTCTTTTATATTCTATATATTATAATTAAAAAAAAAGTTGATGTTCATTTTCTAGTTTGTGAACAAACAGTCTAAAACCAAAGTTAAAAATCTCATACTTTAAAAATGCCTTGAAATACTCAAACTTTGAACCAATTTTAACACTCTTAGGGGATGAATTTGGAAAAACTCTGAAATCAGTTTTGTAGTATTTTAACGTACAGAATAAGACCGAAGTTAAAAATCTCTTACTCACACTTTAAAATTTTATTGCTCGCCATTTAAAATTTGAACCCCCTTTTAAACCCCCTTAGAGGTTGAATTTTTCTAATCGCTGAAAGAACTTTTTTCGTAAACTTTTAAGTCTCTAGCTCAAAAAAAGTGTTGCCCATACAAAGCTTTCTTAACCCCCTTAGGGGTGGAATTTTCTAAAACTCTGAAAGTACTTTATTATTAATTTTAATAAGTAACATTTCGAATAGTTTTAAGTCTAGTAAAAATAAAAGTTTTTCCCACACAACACTGGCTACCCTTCTTAAGGATATTAAGGATCCCCTTAGGGATGGAGTTTTCAAAAACGCTGAAAGTTCTTTTTTAGTATTCTAATAAGTAATCTTTTTGCAAAGTTTTAAGTCTAACTCAAAAAAAGTGTTGCCCATGCAAAGCTTGCTCTCCTTTTTAACCCTATTAGGGGTGGAATTTTCTAAAACGATTTGTGTTCTTTTTTTATATTTTAATAAGTAATCTTTCTACAAAGTTTCAAGTCTCTAACTCAAAAACATAAACTTTCCCTGATAAAAACTTTGCACCCCTTTTTATCCCCCTTAGGGATAGATTTTTTCAAAACGCTGAAAGTCTTTTTTTTTTTTTTATAAGTAATCTTTCTACAAAGTTTTAAGTGTCTAGCTCAGAAAAAGTGTTCCCCATACAAACCTTGCACCCTTTTTGAACCCCCTTAGGGAATTATTTTTGTAAAACGCCGAATGTAGTATTTTTCATGTTCTAATAAGTAATTTTTCGACAAAATTTTAAGTCTCTATTAAAAAAAAATATGTTTTTCCCATACAAACTTTGCACCCTATTTTACCCCCTTAGAGGTGAAATTTTCCAAAACGCTGAAAGTACTTTCTTTGTATTTAAATAATCTTTCTACAAAGTTTTAGGACTCTAGCTAAAAAAAATAGTTTCCCACATACAAACTTTGCACCCCTATTTTAGCCCCCTATTTTTAGGGGTAGAATTTTCTAAAACGCTGAAAGTACTTAATTTGTATTCTGATGACTAATCTTTCTACAAAGTTTTAAGTCTCTATTTAAAAAAAATATTGTTTCCCCCATACAAAATTTGCACCCCTATTTTACCCCCTTAGGGGTAGATTTTTTTAAAACACTGAATCTAGGTACTTTATTTGTATTCTAATGAATAATTTCTCTACAAAGTTTTAAGTCTCTATTTAAAAAAAAGTAGTTTTTCCCATACAAACTTTGCACTCTATTTTACCCCTTTAGGGGTAGAATTTTCTAAAACCCTGAAAGTTCTTTATTTGTATTCTAATGACTGATCTTTCTACAAAGTTTTAAGTCTCTATTTAAAAAAAAAATGTTTCCCCCATACAAACCTTGCACCCCTATTTTACCCCCGTAGGGGTGGAATTTTCCAAAACGCTGAAAGTGTTTCATTTGTATTCTAATAACTAATTTTTCTACAAAGTTTAAGTCTATAGCTCAAAAAAAAAGGTTCTCCCATACAAACTTTGCACCCCCATTTTACCCCCTTAGGGGTAGAATTTTCAAAAATCCCTTTTTATCCCTAGCCCACGTTATAAAAGCAACATACTGTGCAAAAATCAACTCTCTAAGTTTCGGCTGTGCGTTGATGAGTGAGTGAGTGAGTGAGTGAGTGAATAAGTCAGTCAGGACATAGGCATTTATTATGTATAAATAGATAGAAGATAATGAAACTCCCATTCAAATATCTCAAAAAATTATGAAGCTACATCCGTTTTAATGTCGCTTGTTAGAGTGAGAAAACGATGAGGGACTGTGACGTCAATATACTCGAGCGTCATAGTAAAAAACAATCGTTTCATATGAAGGTGCGTTTTGCGGAAAAGGGACAGAACATACCCCCTCTTAAAACTTTGGACTCTTATAACTTAATCATTACCTATATACTCGTAACCTCTTGCTTTGTTTTTTTCTCCATTTGACTATATTTATTTTAAATTCTTTTTCGAGAAAATACATTATGATTATTTACCATATTTTCGATTCCTGAGCTATACCACGAACTTCGGAATTCGAAAATATTCGGGTATCTCTATCTCTATCGCACTAACCATACTCGAGTGACAGGGATGCAAATATATGAACATTGAGTATCGGTTTTCTTGGTAGCGCCGCAGGTACTTTGGCTGAATGCGCCGAGCGCGTGCCATTGTCATTCAAAAAAAACAAATTCGTGTTAATTATATTGTTCAAATTTGTTGATTTCATTTATTGAAATTACGACATAAAACGACATTTGCGCATATAAGTTCTCATATCAGAATCGAATATTTTTTTATGGTTTATATTTTAGCATTTGTCTCGTAAAGGTCTATCGTAGACGGGATTTAAATTATTAATAAGTGAAAGGCAAAGCAATTCCGCCATTTTGACGAAAATTTGACGGTTCTTATAGCTGACAGTTGGAGCAGCGTTTGATTTCAATAAAAATAAATGAAAAATTAAATGAAGTCGTATATTTCGGAAAATTAATTAACTGTCGCAGTCGGATAAAAACTATCCTAAGTTGCAGCTAGAATAATAATGTACCTATATAAAATGTTTCATATTTTTCCGTTCATGGGATGCTGAGAACATTCGAACCGCGCAAAGCTTAGTTTCAAACTGGCTGATTCTTTTTTTAATTTAGAGATTTATTATAGGTGGAGATTACAGATATATTTACCAGATAAGGATATATGGACAAATGTCAATGCCATTACTTAAGTTACCTCTTGTATAAAATTAAGTATGTAAAACTTGACATTCAAAAAGTGTTCGCCATGAATTTATTTTGAATAAATGAATTTGAAATTTGAAAATTTGAAATACCCATATTCCTTTGTTCAACTCAGATGAACTTCCAAGTACATTGAGTTATCTGAATCTCTAGACTATATTTTTAACTTTTCAAAACCATCAGACCATCACACTCTGTTTTAAAGAACCATTTATCACGCATTGTTCGCTCACAATCTAGAAACTTCCACAGCTTCAAACTTCCTAAAGGATCAGAACTGTTACGAACTTTTATTTAAATAAATAGAATAGGTATAAATAATGTTCTCCATGTGAGTAGGGTAGATTAGTATCTCCAATAAGGATACACGACACAGCCGACTAATGTTGACATTAGCCGTCCCTTAACTCACGTAATGTGCTTACTCGACACACGTCTTCTGACTCGTAAGTTCATTAATGGACTCTTTTATCTCAGGAAACACCTTCTTTGTACTGTTTACAACTGTCACTTAGCTTTCTTGTGAACTAATCTGGTGTCAACGTGACGACTGGAAAGCGCTTCTCGAAGACACACAATATAATGTATCACCTTTCACTGACTCCAAATGTTAAACTATTAACTCGAGTTTGTAGATACAAATAATTCATAGAATTATTCCTTTGTCTGAGCCGAGCGCTAAACTTTGTTTCTAAACATAATTGGCTCTATTGTGAGCAGGTCATATACCTAAGATATGCAAGATGGATCACAATTGCCTTGTTTTTTTAAGAAACTATTTTGAAAGATGGTATAATTCCTGATATATTTATTGGACTATTCCAGCTACTTATAGAAAACTTCTGGCATTACGTTGCGTGCAAAGCGTTGGATACCTACGGATATAAAACTTCTTCGGCGCCGGATCAGCTTTGCCCAAAAAGGAAAGGATTTATTAGATTTTGACACTACAAACATGTAACTCAGGCTAATTGATGGGCATTAGGTACATTACCAAAATCATTGATTATAGAGGACTAGCTTTTGCCCGCGACTTCGTCCGCGTGAACTTTAGTATTAACTTCCATTTGTTATTTCATCTACTACCGTTAGGTAATAATTCCTAAGATAACGTTCAATGTCTGCAAAATATAGATAATTTACCTGTAGGGCAAGAGTCACCTATAACTGTTCTGCTGTTACAATCATCCAAAATTACAGACGTTTGCAATTATATTATGATTATGAGTAGAGAGTGAAAAACTATACCCAATTATGGTTTTCAATACTTGTGTGAATGTTGCTCTTGTAAATAAGAGTCATGTACAATTTATTACTATTCTTATAAACCATTCAATTTAGTTCAGTTTACATGTATCACTTTGAGGGCTGAATCACGAAAGTGACTACTTCCTAACCAAGTAACCCATGAAGCCCGGTTTTTTTTATGAAACATGCACTTACTGAATTCGTACTGCTGCGCTCCCTCTTATTAGTCGTAAAAGCGATTGTTGTGAACTCGAAATTGGAGCCCCGGCAGAATGTAGAAGCCAAGAGCTACTTTCCTCCTTCCAAGTAGCCACCTTGTAACAATTTGAAGCTAGGCGGAAGGCTTTTCTTTTCAACAGAGCCTTGAGTCCCGGCAGATGACCAAAGAGGGAGTAAGATCGATGCAATATTGTTATTCCAAATAATAAAAAGAAAAGCAGCCTTAAACAGCCAGCCTTAGACCTTAAATTTCAAAAGACTGCATAACTTCAGTGGCCTCAAGGGATAAATTAAGGAACCACAGAACGCCATTGGCCGTCCAAGACCGAACCCTGGCAGCGGCCTGAAGGTGGAACCTCTTCTGAAGGTCAAAAAGGCTCAGAAGTGGAACCTCATTACCTCCATCCCAGAAATTTGATTTCAGACCGAAAGCGAACTTCAGAGGTCCACTCAAAATCCTGTTGTAAATTTCACTTACCTAAAGTCCTTCAGCTTGTACGAATGGATCAATTGCATTTTAATTGTATGTCCTTTTTGCCTCCGTAAGTATATTGTTAATGACACTTATTGTACCCAGAAACTATTTTAGCTTTTTAATCGACTGCAAAATAAGGAAGACGTTCTCAAATTGATTAAAAGTATTTTTTTTTAATATTTGTTACCTTAGAACTCCTTCATTTACGAACCGATTCGTACAATTGTTTTCTCATTTAAAAGTATATGCTTCCAGATTGGTCCCATTGTTTTCAAAAAGCCCGTTGAATAATGTGATCCATGAGGAATTGAGAGAACTCCTCAATTTTATGGGCATGCGTGTAATGATTTCGTTATTTTCTGTTGTAACTCATGTATTTACACTCGAAAACCACAAATTTGGTGAAGTGGAACTGATGATGAAGACCACAGATGACTTATGGAACTCCGCAAAAAAAGAAAAAAAAACAATAGTTTTGAGGTTCCCCATACTAAGAACTGAAACTCAAAAAATTTTTTTTATCAAACCCATGTGGGGTATCTATGGATAGGTCTTCAAAAATGATATTGAAGTTTCCAACATCATTTCTTTCTACACTGAATAGTTTGCGCGAGAGACACTTCCAAAGTGGTAAAATGTGTGTCCCCCCCCCTGTAACTTCTAAAATAAGAGAATGATAAAACTAAAACACATATATGATGTACATTACCATGCAAACTTCCAACGAAAATTGGTTTGAACGAGATCTAGTAAGTAGTTTTTTTTATACGTCATAAATCGTAAAAAGCAATTTATTTAACGGAACCCTTCATGTGCGAGTACGACTCGCACTTGGCCGCTTTTTTTTACTCTTCTGGAGTGCATAAGTAACTTTTTATTATAAACAAAAAAAATGAATACACCCCAAAAATATCTTTAGAAAACAAAAATGCAAAAACTGTTATGACTCATTTACATGATGATACCTCAAAATCTGCATTGACTGCTGTGCTATGATCTCATGGTGCCAAGATACATTACTTGGACGCCATAAGTCATAAATTTAGATCAAAATAACTCCGAATCAAAAAAATAAATAAATTGGACACAAGGGGTATACTGCAAATGCTCTAAGGAAACGCCCTTTTGAATATTTGCTCCTGTCACAGGACAGGACCCACCCTGTATAACTACTAAAACAAGTGACACGTTATAAAGGTTGTTTAAATTACACTTTTATTTTATGACGGAACGACTATTTACCTGAGAGATCAACTAATAGACGTGTACGTGGGCGACCATCTCGGAAACCCATTTTGCAAATAACAATTTCATTTCAATTTTATTCCAATCTCATCGCAATATCAGAACGTTTCGCTCACATAATACGGGGCTATGCGCTTGGGCAAGAGGGAGCGCATGCACCAAGACGTTTCACATATCATTTAAACACGTCAAAAACGCGTTCCAAAATTGGGATCTAGCTGGATCAGCAAGCGCGTCATCTCGTGAACGACTCCAACCACGCGATATTTTACTAATTCATCTATTCACTACTTATGTAAATAAATGTCACTCCGATGTCTCGTAAACACTAGGTATTTTATTTTGCACCTGTTCACATTTACGTATTTATTTTAAGTGTTGTTTGTTTTTTCCTTTAGGTTATATTTTGTATACCTACTTTTTATGAACTTCTATGGCAGTCATTAGCTACATGGTACGTATTAATGGAGGGGTACCTAGCTAGTAGTAGAGATACTTAACCCACTATACTTTTATGGTTTTGGATCCTTTTAAACTACTGTGTTTGTATGAATATTAGATACAAAATTTCCTTTTTTGGCGTAGATATTGCTTTGTTTAATTTGCGTTATTTAAGTGGCTATAACATAACTACTCTACTTTTGTTTAGCAGTAGCATGAATACCAGTAAACTAATTATAAATAATTCAAATAGCAAGCAAAACTACTTTCAAACATGTTCAGGAACAGTTTCTAAATCACACTAATAGAGACACTTGGTATTTAGCAACCACTCCGTTTTTGACAGTTGTTAATGATTTACTTAGTGAAGAAATTGGAGCATTATGTTTTAGGCCAGGTTATTCCACAAGCGGGTACCGCAGCGACGTGCGAGACAAGATGGCGACATCGGAGATGACAGCGGACCTTGGACGACGAGGTTGAAGGATGGGTGCGTCTGCGCACCTTTAACAAGTTTGTGGCTAGTCTGTCGTAATACTCGTAATACAGTCTTAAAATAGGTACACTGCTCGTCGTATAATCACTGTAATAAAAACAGACATTATATCAAGTAACCATTTGTATATTACTAGCGACCCGCCCCTGCTTCGCACGGGTTTATGTCCATAATACATGCATGTATGGTTTGTATTAGGTATACAATTAAACCTTCCTCTTGAATCACTCAATCTATTAAAAAAAAACTGCACCAAAATCCGTTGCGTAGTTTTAAAGATCTACGCATACATAGGGACAGACAGACAGACAGACAGACAGCGGGAAGCGAATTTGTTTTATACCATGTATTGATGATGATCCATCACAATCAATCTGTGAGTAAATAAGTAATCGCTTCTATAAGAGGCCAATAAATATGTAGTTCGTTGTAATAGCTTTTAATCAATTTGGACGGCTAAATCAATTTGCACATTCTGGCCTTACTACAGTTTACTTTCTACAAAATCATTTATAACGGTTAGTATAATACCATCACGTTGGGAATAAACTAGAAACTACTATTGTTGTTGTTATTGGTATAACAACTTAACACACCTAGGCTGTATGAAATTGCAATATCTTTTGGGCAACTGTCGTTTTCATCTGATACGCGTCGTAATCGAATTTTACGGTTATTGGCGTCGTTGTAAAAAGCTGGCAGTGGATTGTGACGGACGGGTGAACCGTATCGCGCCCCGGCCAGTCCCGACTTTTGCGATTACGTCGTGAACTCGGAGCACATTGGAAAACGTCGACTTCATGCACTACAGAAAGCAAAAAGATTTAACACTGCGAAAAAGTAAATCATGTTAAGATTTTCTACAGCACAAAAGGTTTTGGCGGTTGTTAATCATGTAAATGAATTGATTTAAAGAGATTGGAATAAGGCAACGCAGGTGGGCAGGTAAGGTACTTACAATATACATTTTTAACATTTCGAGCCTTCGGCAACATAGTTGGTATTTATGTTAATCTAAAAGTTAATAAAGACGATGCAAATTGAATGCCATTACTGCATAACAAATCATACTTACCTACTCGTCACTACACAGAGTGGATTTAAGTAAAGCAATAAATCGTACTATGGTTTACGTCTGCCATATATATATATACATATCAATACCACATATTGTACCACGATTTATGTGAGCACTAACTTAATTGTATACCTACGACCGGTTTAGCCTTAAGGTACCTAACGTTGTGTTTTTAAGTAGGTACCTACTAGGTAACCCTGCCTGCGAAGGTGACGACCCTTCAAATTCCGGTAATGGCAAGTATTTGTGTCATACGCATTTATATTTGTTTCAGAGCCTTGGATGTTTTTCTATGTATTTAAGTGTTTATATCTATTAAATATATCGTCGTCTAGTACCCATAATAGAAGCTACTACTATGGAATTATTATTATGTGAAAGATTATCCACAAATTTTTAGGTTTCTTGAATAAGATACATTCACAGATGTATGACTACAAATGAAAACCTTTGAACAAGTACGAGTACATCTTGTACGTGTGGCGCACTAAGGGCTGAGTTGGTATTCACCACCTTTTCCTGAGGCAAACCAGTTCAAGTTCAGCCTCCAATTACACGTAGTTCATACGAATCTTAAGTTCAAGATATACGAGGGATGCTGGCGGGTCGAGTTAAATAGTGAATTGCATAGCAGCGGCGGCGTTGTGAAAGGAGCGCCTGCATCTTCGGCCGCGTGAGGCTCAATGTCACGTTATGACGGGTCAATTACTTTACAAATACGAGCCTAATTTCAGAGAAACTAATTTTTAGCGAGCCTTCTATTTCGTAACCCGACAAAGCTTGTTAACAACGTAGCTAATTCTGTATATTAGATATATTGTTAAATGTCACGTGTATATTTAAGAACGGTAAAATACTCGAATAGTCGTATATCTTGGAAGTATGCAGTAGGGACGAATAATGATCGCCTCGAGAGATAGTCTAATGGTACTCTTAATCGCTATCTGCTGGGGAATTGTGGTGTAATTAACATTAATCATAAAAATGCTGGGTCGGGGGCACTAATGGTCGGCATCAGTCGTAGACCGCGGTCACTCGGTGACAAAAGGTACTTGCATCCGACTCTGACAAATAACCGCGTACTATGCCATAAAAGCTGATATACTCGTAGCAGCGCTTTCATCTTGAGCACTAATTGTGACTAACGGATGTGGGCATACGGCAATTACAGTTATTGTAGCGCTTACGGAAACACTACTATAACTAACGAATGAAGTAAGCTAATTAAAATGTACAATTATTGTATGCCCGCTTTGTCTCGGATGGTAATCAGTGTTAACTATTTGACGACTGTTGTTTGACGCCTGGTTTAACCTAGTGGGTTTAACCTGAACCTCCCTACGAATCGGATGGTCCTGAACCCAGGACCTGGGTTAGAATCCCGTCAACTATTTCTACGGTGAGCAAGAATATTTGTTTCTTAGTCTTGAGTATTGTCCATGTAATGAATATATCATCGCCTAGAACTCATATCAAAAGCATGATTGAGCTTTAACAGGATGGTAGTTCCATTTGTGTGAGATTGTTCACTAATATTAATGTATTATTTGTTTATATATTATTATTGAACTGTATATGAAACGATCGCGTCTAGTTACTAAAATAAGTTGTATAAAGTATGACATAAAAGCATATTTTTCATTTCTAGCGTTGGACTGTCCAATTTTCTGTGCGGAGTGAGGTCGCGTGACGGGCCCTCCGTGCCAGGCTCCGCGCCGGTGTCCCGTCCCTGTCATGTCCCCGGTCACGGCAGCTCACCAACACTCCTACACCACCTGTGCTATACTATCCTAGTACCTGACACGGTCCCACAAAATGTTGTTACTTTTAAGGGTTTAATGAGGTCGCTATATAACGGCAGCTACCCATTAAAATTAAAATTTCAAATGCACACTCAAAACGGATATGGATGCTTTGCTCAGCAAATATCGCATTGACAGTAACTACCTGGTTGGTGTCAGATCTCGTTTCTCGACTTCCTTTTTCGTGCATCTGTCCAAGCACCGACTTCCTATAAGTAGAGAGGCAGCTGCCGTCGCGCCGCCGCGTAAATCAGCGCCTGCAACTTGTTCCCGACCAATAAGAGCGCGCGTATACCAATTTACTCGTCTCTACGAAAGGAAGTAACTAATGAATCGTTGGCATCGTTGCATCTATAAGCGTTACTGACTCTTAACGGTGCAATAAGTGTATTTGAAAAATGTTTCGACAGTAGGTAGGTGCTGTCGATTTATTAAAAGATTGATTGATAAAAAGGGGACAATATTTTCTGAGTTCATGTGCGTTGGTACGATATACACGATATTACAGTTTAATTACATGTGGAGTTCACTTACGTAGATTCAAACTAATGTTGTCTACATATTTTACTATGGATTTGTAACTGGTTTTCTAGTGATACTATCAGAGTAGGTAGTCTCATACTAAAGTAAGTTTTAGTGTTTTCCAGGAACGGTTTCGCGCGTAATCGAGCTTGAAAAGCGGTAATATGTGGTTCCCGTTGCGTCCCACCTACTGCACTCTCGTGGACGATTAAAATTCAAAGCCTGTAGAAATGTAATTACTTCTCCGTCCAGAGTTCCGACGACTTTTATTCGTAGTAATTAAGTTAAACGCCGGTTTTACATCTCAAGTATAGAATCGACTCGCAGATGAGGTTCACTTGATCAAAGAGATTTTATAACTTTTATTACTGTTCATTAATTTCATTATACGCAGACTTATACTTTCTCATTTTTTTTGTCTCAACATATACACATGTATGTGTATATATATATATATGTTAGAAAGGGACGTTGGGTGGCTAGGACGTCGCCCTTCGGCCGCCTACGAAACCAACGGCAACGCCACTTAACCAGTTACGTGCGAAGAATTATTTTTCTTGCTACGGAAATAGTTACGTACAAATAATTTTTCTTCCTTGTTGGAAACCTGTTATGATCGCAAAACTTAGGTTCGTTACAAAGGTTAGGTGCGTTAGGTAGCTTCAGATGCCCGATGGGCAAACAGACCAGAAATGGGAGCCCCGCGGAGCGGCAATCCGACGAAACTGGCCAATTATACGAAATAATTAATAAGTCCTAATAAAAATACATGCAACGCTTATTAAAATCAAACATTATAACCATAATTATCAATAGTTGAAAAACGCAAAAAACAGAAACATTACAATTTATTGTAGGTAAAAAAGAAGAACGACCCAATTACCCTTTACCATACAATGAAATAAATCATATGGTTCTTCCTTGTTGGACCTAAAAATTGTAGCCCTCATGTTTCATTAGACCTAATGTTTCACTACACCTTATGCATTTTTTCTTAAATAGTAATAGTAAACTTCATAAGATTATTTCAAAACAAACCTAACCTTAATGACTTCTATTTGATGATATTCAACCCGAAAAGCTCACTGTTTTCAAGGAAAATGCATTAGGTCTAGTGAAACATTAGGTCTAATGAAATGTTAAGGCTAAAGTTGATAGGTCTAACAAGGGAGACCCAAATCATATACGTACTGTGATTTTCTGAAGTATCGCGTTCTAGGTGTGTGGACTGGAACCCCAGGTGTTTCTGCACACAATCAGCAGTAAAAGGGAACGGAATTTGCTAAAAAGAAACTAGATAGTAGGTATAGGTAATGTTATATGTATTATTTCATGTACCAATCATTGATACTGTTATTTTATCTATCTGCATGACTAAAAACTGTTTATATTCAGACAATAAATGGCCAATGTCACGATTGTAGCCAAAATATATAAACAGTGGCTCTGTGAGCTGTAAAACGCGCAAGTCTGAATTAAAAAAAAAAAAAAAATTACTTTAATTTCGAAAAAGTGACGCTACCTGACGCCGCGCCGCGACTTCGTCCGCGTAGAACTTTTTATCGTCTTAGAAAAATGATTGCTAATGCTAACACACAAACGGGGTACAAACGTGGAACCCTCTTTTAACTCCCTTAGGGGATACATTTTAAAAACGTTGAAATTTATTTTCTAGTTTTTAAACAAACAGTCTATAACCGAAGTTACAAATCTCATACTTTAAAAATGTCTTGCTCTCTACACAAACTTTAAATCCCCTTTTAACAAGCTTATGGGATGAATTTGAAAGAAACTCTGAAATTAGTTTTGTAGTCTTTTAACTCACAGGCTAAGACCGACGACGCGAAGTTACAAATCTCATACTTTAAAAATTTCTTGCTCTCCATACCAACTTTGAACCCCCTTTTAACCCCCTTGGGGGTTGAATTTTTCTAAACGCTGAAATCACTTTTTTGTATTTTAATAAGTAATCGCCTACTAACTTTTAAGTCTCAAACAAAGTGTTGTCCATACACAGCTTGCCCCGCCTTTTAACCGCCTCAGGGGTGGACTTTTCTAAAACGCTGAAAGTACTTTTTTGTTTTTTAATATGTAATGTTTCTACAAAGTTGTAAGTCTCTAGCTCAAAAATTAAAGTTTCCCTCATACAAACTTTTGCACCCCTTTTTAACCCACTTCGGGGTGGAATTATCCAAAACCCTGAAAGATTGTTTTTTGTATTTAAATAAGTAATCTTTCTACAAAGTTTCAAGTCTCTAACTCAAAAATTAAAGTTTCCCTCATACAAACTTTGCACCCCTTTTTAACCCCCTTAGGGATGGAATTTTCTAAAACGCTGAAAGTTTTTTTTTGTATTCCATTAACTAAACTTTTTACAAAGTTTCAAGTATCTCGCTCAAAAATAAGTCTTCCCGATACAAAACTTGCACCCATTATTAACCCCCTCAGGGGTGGAATTTCTAAAACGCTGAAAGTACTTGTTTTGTATTCTAATAAGTAATCTTTCTACAAATTTTTAAGTCCCTAGCTCAAAAAGAAAAGGTTCCCCTATACAAACTTTGCACCCCTATTTTACCCCGTTAGGGATGGAATTTCTAAAAATCCCTTCTTAACCCTAGCCCACGTTATAAAAGTAACCTACTGTGCAAAATCAACTCTCTAACATTAGTAGTTTCGGCTGTGCGTTGATGTGTCAGTCAGTCGGGACTCGGGACTTCTTCTTTTATACTCGTAGATATTAGATTAACAAACCTGCTCACAAAATTTCACGTGAATCGGTTGAGAAATGCGACCTGTAGACGAGAACATAGGGACAGCGTGCAGCGTGACAGCCAACATCGAACACTCATACGAACGATTTTCGGCCCAAGCTGAAGCATAGAATAGACCTCCACGCCTTCCAGTAGTATTTATTTTGTAATTTTAGTATACGAGTATGTCTTACTTATTGTAGACAAATTAAGGCCATTAGTCACTGACTCACATAGTCTAGATTTCTAGAACGTTTATTGTACATTTGAGATGTACAACCGAGAACAAACGAGTTCATAGCAAATTAGAGCTCTTACGAGAAAAATTCAAGATTTGTATGCTCTTTTTAATTACCAACGATTCAAACAGCACAAAAGTACAGCATCAAAAGCAAAATAAGTACAATAGTTATTTGTGCAATAAGAGAGCAAAGTATATTTTTGCTGCGAGTGCGGATTTTTAGTCCCGAGGAAGCGAAAGATCCTAAAATGATTCAAAGTTAGAATCTTGAGCGCAGCGAGGGACTCAAAAGCACGAGACGCAAATACTTTGCTCTCGAGTAACATATACAACTTTTCACCGCAGCAGTGAGAACATATTTTCACCTCAGCAAAGAGACCCCACACTAGGAAATGTCAGTGCTCGACATTCAAAATTAAAAAGCTACTATGACTCACCGAGTGAGCAAATTCGCATTTTGCTCACTGTTTTCACGCAGCAAAATATATTTGTTCGAGCTGCTGAGGAGAAAAATTGTTTTCAAACGAACTTTCAGAAAAAAAAACGTTTTGCTGATACCTACATGATAATCTTAAGGCACACTTAGATCGGCGTGGCGGACTGCAATGGTCCTGCAAGCAGAGGTGTCTCTCGGTTGCGCCTTTAACCATTTTTTATTAGGGTTCCGTACTCAGAGAGTAAACTTAGTGACGGACCCTATTACTAAGACTCCGCTGTCCGTCCGTCCGTCCGTCCGTCCGTCCGTCCGTCCGTCCGTCCGTCCGTCTGTCTGTCACCAGGCTGTATCTCACTGATAACGTGATAACAATAAATACTAAAAACACAAAAAAAATAATATTTTTATTGATAATGGCACGGAACCCTTCGTGCGCGAGTCCGACTCGCATTTGGCCGGTTTATATAATGTTATGGTGCTGACAAATGCTTGTTATGATGTTTATAATACTAATACGTACTCCTCCTACTTGGAAGTAGGCTTGTAACCAGAGGACCGAAGACACGGTCGGTGAATGAGTGTCCTAAGAATAAGCAAAATATCAACGGCTGAATAACAATCTCAAGAGCGTGCTGAAATGATTCCTCATTAATAACACGATTAGGTAGGTATATCATCTGTCTAAACCAAGCGAGCAAAAGTAGTAGCTGTGGTAAGTATTCATTAAACTCAAGATTAAACACATATACGCAGCCGACAGGAATGTGCAAATTCAATAGTGGAAGTTTGTGTTAATGGGGCGACTATTTAGAACAATTTGCATGTTATTAGGTTCATTCTATTCGCGATAAGAATAGGCTATGACGGCCAGCGCAACAATCTCACGCCTGGACCGAGGTGGAGTAATGGATTAGCTATGTCCAGTAAATCCCTCGCAGGATTTATATCTGCCAGATCGTTGCAGTTTATCTTGGCGCGGTCACCGCCGATTTCACGGCGGAGGCGCGCGCGCACAACACGCAACACTAAGTCACTTCTCTTGATATCGATATTCGATAGTATTTAATGCGCGTGCGATACTTAACCGCTACCAGTCCACTACCTACTGCAGTTGCTCCAGATATATAATGGCTTTAATTGTAAACAGCTATAATGGCTCTTTGTTTACCAGCGCAAATAACAGGCCTTATTAACTACCTTGATATTTTTTAATTGCTAAACAATTCGAGTGGAATATTAGAGGAATTTATGCTGTGTAATGGTTCTGTTGAATTGTAAAAATCTTGACATTAGATTAATAGCCGCCAGAAGACGGCTTGGCGCGTACGCGCAGGTGTTCTGTTGCATCATGCGGTGCATTCCTGCTGTCTACGTCTATACGACAGCCATGCATTCAGCATGTTATGTCGGTAATACCTTACGCAAGGTATTTATACGCGGCTGTGATTAGAAGCACTAAGAAATATCCGTGAACTTAACTGCAGCCTTTTAAGATAATTAGGTACCATGAATTAATTAAATATCTACCGAAGTGTAATTAACTTAAATGTTTTACAATTGCATATGAGTTGTTTTGTAATCGGAATTCTAGCTGTTTCAGGTATTAAATTGTTAATTATTATGCAATCGGAATTTCCTTCCGAGTTTGTATTAGGCCTGAACCATGATTAAAGCCATTTGTAAAGAGCAATTGGATGGTGAAGGGCATTATCCGCATGTTATGACTTATGAGTGACGTGGAAATTCAGGGCATCACCCACAGACCCGATTAGAAGCTAAGGAAAACATAATAGTAGATAATCAACCGATTCAATCGTACGTAAAAACGCTTTACCGTCATTAACGCCTAATTTTTTTACCGTCTCGTCAAAAAAATATAAAAATGCGCTTGTTATGAAATAAATATTATAATAGCGTTAATCGTTTTAGTCACGCGAAAAAAGGTTGAAGCTTGTCTAAATAGCTTATTATGTCGATATGCTGTAAATCAAACTGCGTCAGCTACTCCTATCATTTTTATTTTTATACACCACCATATTCAGTACAATATTTGCTACATACCTACGTCTACGTTTCGTTGACGTTGTCAAGTACCGTATCATATGATCTGCATGGCTATTAGCTTGACGGTCACAGTCACACGTAGGCTTTGGCCCAGGCCCACTGCCGTCGTAAATAATTTAGTGGATATTAAGGTGCGCTACCAGACGTTTTGCTCGTAAAGACTATATCGTTACGACTCAGGACAGTCGCCAATTATGAACACTGAAAGCCTTGAAATGGTAGACGGCGTGCCTACAAACATACTCACGCCCTTATTATCATTACAATCATACACTCCTTATTTAATATAAGGTACATTTAATACGAAACAATACAGCCTAACAAAGACAAAAACTACACTGAACACTTTTTTTACCGCGATGACGTTATGTACGATAGATGACCTTTGTTAATGATTCGCCTTCACATAAGTTATTCAGCAGATTAACTTGATTGAGTCATTAGTCAAATTGTTCGATATTACTTTATTGCGCACCCGTAATTAATAACAGCGGTACACAACAAGAAATCGTGTTAAAAACATTTACAACATGCGCATAAATAAGCTCTAAGGTCAATTTTTTTAAACTTTTTTGTTCTAAAATGATTGCGTAATGTTTAGATTTCTTGTCTGCGACCAATCGGTCTGAAGCAAACTGTCGCTCGCTTGACCTAACATAAATTGATTTCAAAAGGTACTTAGTTGCCACTTTTTGAAACGGTATTAGTTGCGGTTAGATACGGTCTATTTTTCAATCCAAAAGAAAAGTCGGAACAAGTCGATTACGGCCAAAGCGCTAATTCTGTATATTATAACGTGCATACGTAAATGCAGTTGGTCAATATTTAAGCAGTTTTGTTGACACACTGGTTGTGTATTCAGGTTTTTTTCCAATGACCATTTGTGCAACATCTAATCTCCTGAGCAAACGTAAAACCTCAACTCTGGTTTGTTATCTAGAAATTAGCACCTCTAGAGACTGGTCCCGTCAGTGTCTAACTACAAGGTGTGATTTCAGGAGGGAGCAGCGCGGCTACAGATACATTATTTACGAACACGCAGATACCAAAATCACGTTTTGACCTACCTACCTTTTTATGCGAACGTGTGTCCTAGAATGTTTGAGTAGGCCCGCGCGCTATATTACTAACATTAGGTACATGTGCTCGTTATATACAGTTATACGTACAGTTATTTTAAGTCGCTTTACATGGTACATTACGTTTAGGAACTTATCAAAGTTTGCCAATAAAGGTTCTCGAACTGTAGCTGGAAACCATTAACGGCGACCAACTTGATACTTTAAGGACAATTTTGGGACAAGAACATTCCGCGTTTATGGACACATGACCTCGGTGACACTGTGTGTTTCCTCTAAGGTCAAGGTTACATATTAATGTTTCTAATAAGGTTTGAAAGTAGGCGGCGACGTCGTGATCTGTTCAAACGATTGCATTGAGAATTCTTCACGGCTTTTTACGAACGAACGCCTACTTAAGAGACTGACTCCTTTTTAACACCCGGAGCGAGATTAGAGATAATTCATTTTAATGTCTGTGTCGACTGTTTGAATATTAATGCTTACAGAGAAGTTGGAGCGCGAACTTCCAAGGGCAGAAGAGTGTTGATTAATCGAGATTTAGCTGTGACCAAGCTCGTTAACACCGCGGTTACGTACGTAATGAAACCCAATTAAATGGAACAATGTAAACTTTTATCATTATGCCTGTACTATAATTATTGAAATGTTGGGAAACATTGTAATGGAAACTGCGGGTATGCCTGAGTCGTAAAAAGTGTAATCAACAGCAACACTTGGTACGTGAAGAATAAATAATGTTGTGCTTATTATGATGTATTACGAATCATGAAAAAAGACTCGAAATGCGCTAGATGAAATCAAAGTGTAATTGACATCATTGTTTAAAACTATCGGCCAGCTGCAGAGAAAATGGACCCCCCCGCATACACAATTTGTATGCAGGGGGGTACTTTTTCTCTGCAGCTGACTGTACCACATGGATCGGTCATTCTTAACACTTATCAACCTATCACACATTTAAGTAGTTCTTGAACGACGGGCTTCATTCATTCAAATATCTTTCGCAAAGTGAGTAGGTAGGTAGACTAGGTAGGTTAGCTAACCTTAGTTACTTTAAAAACAAAACACGGGCGTAAAATTCGCCAAACCCCTGACACAACTAAAAGTGGGTTAGCTGCATTTAGGCGATTGTCTAGTGGATTTGTGGTCCAAAGAGACCGTTGTTGATTAGGATCCGAACACGCGAAACGGTGTCGCGGCACACCACAGCCGCAGTTTAAGTACCGTAAACAGTACCATAGCTAGATTCAGAGTAAATACCTAAGTGTTTGTCTCTGCCCAAGTATACTCGTAGTGTTTGCGATACAAATAAAGCACGGGCATATTGAGTAGGTACCTGTGGCGGTGCGTGAAAATTTTCGATGGGCAACCCGGAACATAAAAAGTTATGAAAGAGTGTAGAGTATATATACACGCACGCGCACGAGAATTCTAGACCCTAAGTATTATTATTAACTAACACTCATAACAATAATTAACTTATGACTAATCATAAGTTAATTATTTTTTACTAACAAATGTGTATGGACCTTGTCTGAAATAAAAATAAATTGAATTGAATATACTACAGGCTTGCCAAAAATTAAAGTTTAGGCAAGCCGGTGGGAATCGGCTTGTAAGTATGGGCGCTCCGCCACTGGTAGGTATTAGGTACTATGTTGCATGCGAATAGATCTTAATAGTACATTATTGCCGTGGCCGGGAAGGGGGCAATTGCAGGCTGAGTATTTTGTTTAAACGGACGAGCTTGCGAGTCCGTTTAATTATAATACGAAGCCTGCAATTGCCATTCCGGCTGAGGCTAATATAGTGCTTTTCTCAAAAATGGGGGAATAAAAAATACTAAATTTAAATCAAGCGTTATTATTAAATACAAATTGAGGATACTGCAAATTTCATAAAATTAAACGTCATATTTTTTTTAAACAGAATCGCAAGTGTATTTTTTCACCGAAAAACGCAATCTTTCTATGACACATGTCGCGTTTGCAACATAAAAATACGACTTGATTTGGCTGAATACGACCTGTGCCGTCTTTTATATGCCAGTTTCTACTTTTTAAAAAGTTTGGTACTCGACAAATAAAGGAATTCATATGTAACATTCCAGGCGGCCTGCAATGTTTTTTATTTTTTAATTTTGATCTGGCCTTCAACTGTACACTTTACCTTCCAATATGTAGCGAGTTATGTTCACTTTGCGGGCCATTTTTGAGAAAAATACTTTGTGATCTGCTGGAACTTGATATGCTAACTTCACAGACATGGGCCGCAGTCCGTTTAGTCCAATAGTTCTAACCTTTTCAATACCGTTACCCCCATTACCTACAAGGGAAACATATTTTACTCCCAATTTAAACATCGGCTTATACTTCCCATGTATTTATCCATCATCCATTTTAAATATAAACTCTTTGCACAATGAGCAGCTGTTTTACCCCATTGGTTATAATGGATGAACTATGTATAATAAAGATAGCAGCCTAGAGTTGAACGACTCTGCTAGAGGGTGTTCGGGCGCGGACGAAAGTCAAGAGCGCTGAAGTTGGCGACTGTTAAGAACCGAAAAAAAAAAATGCGGTTATTTAAATTAAAAATACGAGTTTTAAAAGCTGGCCTATTTATGTTGTGCATATTTTTAATTAACAGTTCTAGTACAAATTCTTACTGCATATTTTATTGTGCTGCTTTTCAATGCCAATTTAAGAGAGTGATTTGAATATTTTTGATTTATTTATATACTTACTTAGAAGCACTATGAGGATTCCTCATTTTTATTCCATTTAGAGTTTAGTATTAAAATAAATAATGCTGCTTTAAAAAATACGAAAACTTTGAAATAGACGATTTCTGCTTATTCATGAATATCCAGTGGCATCTCTAAGTTTCACTGTCAGTCAGCTTTTAATATTTAATTATCTTTGCCCGAGCAGAGACGAAAGTAAAGGGATATGTTTATAGCAGTCTATGTTTGTATTTGTGTATTTTGATAAATGGGGTGTCAATCGATTCGAAATTATGGTCCGGGTGACATAGGCCACCTTTTGTATAAAAAATAAAAACATGGTGGCTGACATACATTCAAATACGTGACTGATTTTGAAAAAAAGTCTTTTGCTATCATAGCGTGTTGGGTATCAAATGAAAGAGGAAAAAAATTCGAGTTCTAATATATAAAAATATTATTCATAGTTACTTTTCCGTGGCCGGGATATAGTTTTTTAAACTTTTTATGCTTGTTCTGCGTAAAATAACGACCATTCACTGCTTTTATTCATTTTCAGACGAATGTCATCGGTCAAAAAGTAAATTTTCGGGGTAGACCTTAATTAAAATAATCAATTATGTTGCATTTTCTCGAAAAAGTATTAAAAATGTAGTCAAATGGAGAAAAAACAACGCAAGAAGTTAAATACAACAAAGTAATAAGTATCCAAAGTTTTAAGAGGGGGAATGTTCTGTCCCTTTTCCGCAAAACGCACCTTCATATGAAACGATTGTCATTTACTATGACGCTAGAGAGGATCGTGATGTCACGATCCCCTAGCATGTTCTGTCTCTAGCAAGCAACATTAAAACGGCTGTAGCTTCGTAATTTTTTGAGATATTTGAATGGGATTTTCGTCATCAGGCATCATTTTTTGCCTTCTTTCTTTTGAAGTAATAATACATTTTGAGTCTACACCCCTATTGAAGCTAAAACCAATTAAATTGTTTTTCTCCAATATGCTCGGAAATGTCCGTCTTACCGTAGCAAAAATAGTCCGTGAAGTTCCTCGTTACTGCCGAGCGCAAATTTAAAAAGTTAAAAGTCATTATTGTACAGCTTCAGCGGCCAGGAAAATGTATGAATAGTACATTATGAATATTATGATACAAGTGTGCTAAGTTGGTCATTACACTCGAGTCAGTTTTTAAGCCTGAGCCGAAGGCGAAGGCTTAATGGAGACGAGAAGTGTAATGACCAATGCTCACGTGTTTCATACGAGGTTTTTCAACACATTTGCGAGAAAAAAAAAAAAAAATGAAAATGTTAAAAGATATGTAATGAAAAGGCACTAGTGCGATAATGTAATGTAAAAGTCACGGCATGGGTAATATTCTGCATTATTTTGCTAATATTTAAAAAGATATGTAATGAAAAGGCACTAGTGCGATAATGTAATGTAAAAGGCACGGCATGGGTAATATTCTGCATTATCAGTGTAAATACGCTGTAATAAGACCTACTTTACGAGCAGGTGTGTTGAAATAGTACATTATGATACAAGTGTGCTATGTTGGTCATTACACTCGAGTCGGTTTTTAAGCCTGAGCCGAAGGCGAAGGCTTAATGGAGACGAGAAGTGTAATGACCAATGCTCACGTGTTTCATACGACGTTTTTCAACACATTTGCGAGGAAAAAAATAAAAAATGAAAATGTTAAATGCTATGTAATGAAAAGGCACTAGTGCGATAATGTAATGTAAAAGTCACGGCATGGGTAATATTCTGCATTATTTTGCTAATATTTAAAAAGATATGTAATGAAAAGGCACTAGTGCGATAATGTAATGTAAAAGGCACGGCATGGGTAATATTCTGCATTATCAGTGTAAATACGCTGTAATAAGACCTACTTTACGAGCAGGTGTGTTGAAAAATTCTTTACTCTATAGTTTTTTTACCTTTTAACCATATGTATTGACTAAGGCAAATCACTGCAAACAGCCAAAATGCTCGTACGTTTCAAGGCCTAGCAATTTATCACAACAACTTGTTATTGTTAGAATGAAAGAAATGTATGGCTGTCTCTTTCGAACTATTGCAAGTTGGTGTGACAAATTGCGCGCGTTTGTAGTGTGCCTAAAGTTTTCCCGCGTTTTCTGTATTTTTTAAAGTCATAGACAAAACTTTTACTTTTGTAAGTGATGGAAGTGACGTTTTTAAAAATGTCTCAAATAGTTTGAAACGAAGAAGCAAAAATATTTATTGATATAAAATTCATAACGAACTTTAATTACGTTTAGATTTCAATCACGTTTAATCTTTAATAAGTAGGTAAACATTTTAAACTGTGATCGATTCTAATGTTTTTAATTATTTTTCAACACATTTGCTAGTAACGTGCCTCTTATTGTGCCGCTTATGTTTATATGCCGATTAAGACACGTTGGCACCTTGCAGCAAGGTGTATGTATGGACTCGGCGCATTCTTAAATTGACCGGGTTATACAGGTTTGTTTTAATTCTCGGCAAATGGATTCTTACTCGACTAAACAAATTAAATCCTTCTTGTGGATTAATTGATTATTTCTTGTTGGATATGATATAGAAACGTTTCATTTAGTAAAAGAGCTTTTTAAAGAGCTGTCAAAAAAGCTCGTCGACGCAACTGGTGACCAAAGAGCTGGCAGCTTCCTCGCTCAACGCTTAAGCATTGCGATTCAGCGAGGTCATGCTGCCAGCATCTTTGGCACGATGCCGCGGGGGCCTTATTTAGATGTTTTTTAGCTTCTAAGTTTAGTATTGAGATTTTGTAAATATTTATTTAAGTAGTTTCTTAATTCGTTTTTTATTTAGGTTTTTTTATACTTAGTTTTAATTTAATTTACCATTACTTAGGTATGTTTAGTAAAACTATTTGCTTTTGATAACATTTTACATTAATTTATATTGAACTAGCTGTTGCCCGCGACTTCGTCCGCGTAGAACATTTTATCGTCTTAGAAAATGATTTCTCTCAATACAAAATTTGAACCCTCTTTTAGGGGATAATTAAAAGAAAAGTTGATGTTCATTTTCTAGTTTGTGAACAAACAGTCTAAAACCAAAGTTAAAAATCTCATACTTTAAAAATGCCTTGAAATACTCAAACTTTGAACCAATTTTAACACTCTTAGGGGATGAATTTGGAAAAACTCTGAAATCAGTTTTGTAGTCTTTTAACGTACAGAATAAGACCGAAGTTAAAAATCTCTTACTCACACTTTAAAATGTTATTGCTCGCCATTTAAAATTTTAACCCCCTTTTAAACCCCCTTAGAGGTTGAATTTTTTTAATCGCTGAAAGAACTTTTTTCGTTAACTTTTAAGTCTCTAGCTCAAAAAAAGTGTTGCCCATACAAAGCTTTCTTAACCCCCTTAGGGGTGGAATTTTCTAAAACTCTGAAAGTACTTTATTATTAATTTTAATAAGTAACATTTTGAATAGTTTTAAGTCTAGTAAAAAAAAAGTTTTTCCCACACAACACTGGCTACCCTCCTTAAGGATCTTAAGGATCCCCTTAGGGATGGAGTTTTCTAAAACGCTGAAAGTTCTTTTTTAGTATTCTAATAAGTAATCTTTTTGCAAAGTTTTAAGTCTAACTCAAAAAAAAGTGTTGCCCATGCAAAACTTGCTCTCCTTTTTAACCCTATTAGGGGTGGAATTTTCTAAAACGATTTGTGTTCTTTTTTTGTATTTTAATAAGTAATCTTTCTACAAAGTTTCAAGTCTCTAACTCAAAAACATAACCTTTCCCTGATAAAAACTTTGCACCCCTTTTTATCCCCCTTAGGGATAGATTTTTTCAAAACGCTGAAAGTCTTTTTTTTGTATTTTTATAAGTAATCTTTCTACAAAGTTTTAAGTGTCTAGCTCAGAAAAAGTGTTCCCCATACAAACCTTGCACCCTTTTTTAACCCCCTTAGGGAATGATTTTTGTAAAACGCCGAATGTAGTATTTTTCATGTTCTAATAAGTAATTTTTCGACAAAATTTTAAGTCTCTATTAAAAAAATATATGTTTTTTCCCATACAAACTTTGCACCCTATTTTACCCCCTTAGGGGTGAAATTTTCCAAAACGCTGAAAGTACTTTCTTTTTATTTAAATAATCTTTCTACAAAGTTTTAGGACTCTAGCTAAAAAAAATAGTTTCCCACATACAAACTTTGCACCCCTATTTTAGCCCCCTATTTTTAGGGGTAGAATTTTCTAAAACGCTGAAAGTACTTAATTTGTATTCTGATGACTAATCTTTCTACAAAGTTTTAAGTCTCTATTTAAAAAAATATTGTTTCCCCCATACAAAATTTGCACCCCTATTTTACCCCCTTAGGGGTAGATTTTTTTAAAACACTGAATCTAGGTACTTTATTTGTATTCTAATGAATAATTTCTCTACAAAGTTTTAAGTCTCTATTTATAAAAAAGTAGTTTTTCCCATACAAACTTTGCACTCTATTTTACCCCTTTAGGGGTAGAATTTTCTAAAACCCTGAAAGTTCTTTATTTGTATTCTAATGACTGATCTTTCTACAAAGTTTTAAGTCTCTATTTAAAAAAAAATGTTTCCTCCATACAAACCTTGCACCCCTATTTTACCCCCGTAGGGGTGGAATTTTCCAAAACGCTGAAAGAGTTTCATTTGTATTCTAATAACTAATTTTTCTACAAAGTTTAAGTATATAGCTCAAAAAAAAAAGGTTCTCCCATACAAACTTTGCACCCCCATTTTACCCCCTTAGGGGTAGAATTTTCAAAAATCCCTTTTTATCCCTAGCCTACGTTATAAAAGCAACATACTGTGCAAAAATCAACTCTCTAAGATTAGTAGTTTCGGCTGTGCGTTGATGAGTAAGTGAGTGAGTGAGTGAGTGAATAAGTCAGTCAGGACATAGGCATTTATTATGTATAAATAGATAGAAGATAATGAAACTCCCATTCAAATATCTCAAAAAATTATGAAGCTACATCCGTTTTAATGTCGCTTGTTAGAGTGAGAAAACGATGAGGGACTGTGACGTCATCGAGTATATACTCGAGCGTCATAGTAAAAAACAATCGTTTCATATGAAGGTGCGTTTTGCGGAAAAGGGACAGAACATACCCCCTCTTAAAACTTTGGACTCTTATAACTTAATCATTACCTATATAACCTCTTGCTTTGTTTTTTTCTCCATTTGACTATATTTATTATAAATTCTTTTTCGAGAAAATACATTATGATTATTTACCATATTTTCGATTCCTGAGCTATAACCACGAACTTCGGAATTCGAAAATATTCGGGTATCTCTATCTCTATCGCACTAACCATACTCGAGTGACAGGGATGCAAATATATGAACATTGAGTATCGGTTTTCGGGGTAGCGCCGCAGGTACTTTGGCTGAATGCGCCGAGCGCGTGCCATTGTCATTCAAAAAAAACAAATTCGTGTTAATTATATTGTTCAAATTTGTTGATTTCATTTATTGAAATTACGACATAAAACGACATTTGCGCATATAAGTTCTCATATCAGAATCGAATATTTTTTTATGGTTTATATTTTAGCATTTGTCTCGTAAAGGTCTATCGTAGACGGGATTTAAATTATTAATAAGTGAAAGGCAAAGCAATTCCGCCATTTTGACGAAAATTTGACGGTTCTTATAGCTGACAGTTGGAGCAGCGTTTGATTTCTATAAAAATAAATGAAAAATTAAATGAAGTCGTATATTTCGGAAAATTAATTAACTGTCGCAGTCGGATAAAAACTATCCTAAGTTGCAGCTAGAATAATAATGTACCTATATAAAATGTTTCATATTTTTCCGTTCATGGGATGCTGAGAACATTCGAACCGCGCAAAGCTTAGTTTCAAACTGGCTGATTCTTTTTTTAATTTAGAGATTTATTATAAGTGGAGATAAGAAAATATTTATTTTATTTTGTATTGGCTGTTTAGAGATTTCATCTAAGCCTCGTTGAGGGCGCACTGCGCGAACTTCACGAAAAAAAATAGTTGCGCGCCATTATAGGTAATTTCACAAATATTTGTAAACATTGATGATGCGTGTTTGGTTATTATTAAAAATGTTGAATCGTAGTGAATAGAAAAGTGATAAATAGATTTGACGCCACTGTACATTCTTGGAGATGTACAAATATGTGAGTAAAAACCTGTTGTCATCAATAACTAAAGGAAACAACTTAGGAGCCTGTAACATGTTCATTTTATGAAAAGGATTTTTTCCTCGCAAATGTGTTGAAAAACGTCGTATGACACGCGTGAGCTTTGATAATTACATCCTCGGCTCTGTTATCACGCTCACCTGCGGTTCGCGTGACAATTCCGCCTCTGATGTAATGATCAACATACCTCACTTGTATCATAATGTACCATTAAGTATGTAAATTGAAACTGGCACTACGTGTCATGCCGTGTACATACTTTATAAAAATAAGTTGGGTGGGAACTTGATAGGTTTGACATACTCGCTGTTTTAAGATTATTGAAAATATTATTTGATTTCCTCGCATTTTTGGAGAAAAGCACTATATATATATATATGCCTCGGCGGGAACGGCAATTCGTGGATTCGTCTCTATTGTCGGATTCAGCTTCGCTTCGCTCGCTTCATCCTACAAAATCAACTTATCCACGAATTGCAATTTCCCGGCCTCTGCAATAATGTACTATTCCGAGGTAGGTACCTGACCTAGCAGTGAGACTCTGGCTAACGTCCTGGTCCTCGATGTTGCACTAGTGTACGACATGATGGGCACTTTATGTCAAAGCAATATGGGTTAAATTCGAACAAAAAGAATTTTCCTTACAGTGCCCATGTCATACACTAGTAAAACGGGAGGACTAGGACGTTTACTTTGAATGTAGGTACCTATTGAATATATATATATTGAGGAATTCATTCCCAGAAAGCTGGAAATCGTTTTAATACCTTCATTTGGTCCTAAATGCATGTAATCCGAGTTTACTCGTAATAATGATGTACCACTCGCAAAAAAAAATATTGAAAAAACCGATTGTTGTAATGCATTGCCAACGTTTCTGATCACGTCAACAGGTTCATACTTCATACGCCGCCGTTCAGGTCTTATGACATATGTATTGAAAGGGCCGGATAAAAAATCGAATAAATGTATTGAGTAAGATAAATTTAAACATTTCGCCTGACACACGAAGGACAGTGCAATTACAGTAATAAGGTTCCATTTAAATTGTTTGGTAATAACAGTCACGATATCGGCGTAGAATTAATTCTCACATGGCTTTTGATCCGAGGTGTAATGATCCCGGCTGGTCACGCAATCGCCGGCGTCATCGTGTCATGGACAAGCTTAACTTAATCTTACTTAGGATCCTATTAATTAATATTTTAGTAAGCAAGTAGGCGTTTTAAGGATTTGTCATAAAGACCGAATGCAATGATACCTATGTATGGTATGTTAATACAATGTTTGTTTTTATCTGACCCTTAGTTACCTAACTGAATCACTTACGTGACGCTGATCTATTGTGATCGCCACTTACCTACTACAAGTCTTGATAAAGTCCTGCAAACGCAAAGAATTGCAGGATTTTGTTGACCTCAAGAAATCTGATCTCCTCCGGGCACATGATGTGTTTGCCCAGAAAGGAGTTACGACTGCGCATAAGGCAAAGGCAATCGGTTAGGGTGTTTGTAGGCGTCTCCTCTGCTTCAAGGCAGAGTCTGCACTGCCTTGTGACAGTCCTATCGTTTGCATGTGCTTATTTAGGCAGTAGTACCCTGTAAGCACCCTGACCAGCATGCGTAGGCGGTTCCTACTTAGCTCCAAGGCATCAGAAGACGCCTTTTTGCTAAAGGCCTAAGTAAGCGCATTGGAATGTTTCAGTCTTGGGATAGCTCTCCAGACTTGAATGGTCTTGTAGAAACAATAGGCTTTTAGAGTGAGCTTGGTCAGACTGTTGGGGATGCCACAGAACGGCTCTGGTCCGCAGTGTCTTCCCTTCGCCCCCGCTCATGCAAGCTCATCAGCCTTCTCGTTTCCCTCGATACCTGCATGCTCTGGGTAGGTATACCTCTTGTATGGGCGCTCCGCCACTGATAGGTACTGGCATACAATCTATGAAATTATCTGCCAATGTAATGACATTAGACATGTAGGATGAGCATGCGTTCACTGTCGGTGTTATTAATAATATCAATATGCTACCATATAAATTAATTAAACAGTGATTTCATTCCATGAGACCTTTCCATTTTCCATTTTGGCTGGTGATTCATATTTTGCCACTCCGATCACCGATTGAATTCTGATGAAAACTAAAAATATCATAACTACAGACTTCAAAGATAGTAAAAACTTACGCAAATACTGGAAAATCATTAGAAACTATTTTAGTACTCGTCGTAACCTGTGGTCTCCGGAAAATCAGAAGTCAATCTGGGACGCCTGCCATTTCAATATCCTTTTTATTACCTAAAAGTGGTTATAAAATATAATAAAATGACGGGTATTGCCTTCTAATCTGCCGGGGATCTTAAATATAGACGACTTCCAATAGTAGTAAAATTTGTAAAAGCCTATAATTCAGACGAGTTAATAAAAATGGCGATGTAATAAAAATAATTACATACTTGATTACAAAAATGACAGCCAACTTCCGATTCTAAATAGGTCTGAAAAAAATACGCCTTATCTTTGGTACCTATATGAAGGATCCACGGAAAAAACATGTCTAGTCACTTTTTTTTCAAAATGAGATTTTAATGTCACGTAATAATTCATAACGAGCTCAACATTTTGACATTAAAATCTCATAAAAAAAAAAAGTTACTAGACATGTTCCTTCCGTGGACCCTTCATATACATTATATGTACATCGTCAATCAAATTGGTAACAGACTAATCGAAAATGAAAAAACAAGCGATATTTATTGAATATAAACCTTATTTTCTTATTACGCAATAAAGTCCGATTACGTCGATTATTAGATGATGTTCGATCATCGCATCGCTTGTTTTGGTTATTGTTTTTCTGTAATAAGAAATTCCATTAAAAAGACAATTTACCATTTGAAGAAAAACCTCCGCTTGATTGTTCTATTTGTTCTCGAGCGGATCGACCAAGAGCGCAGTGCTTTCTTTACCTACTTTCAGTACATGGAGAGGTTCTATGACTTTCACATAGAAGTCATAGAACACAATATTGGATAATATTTAAATAATATTATCTCATCGTGAGAATTTGTCATCATAGTCTCCATTTCAATCACAAATTATATGGAGACTATGATGGCACACACTTATCAACATAGTTCATTCATACATAACAAGCGAATGTGGGGTTTCAGTCACTTATAACGAATGCACAACAGGAAAGTTTATGTAGCAACGTGCATGCTACGTACACAATCGGCCTGTCGCATAATTATACCGATTTAACTGTTTTTATAGCATGTTTTCATGTAATCATAACATTTCCTCTTTGGCTTTTTATATCGAACAATGCATTGGTGATATTAAAACACTTGCCGGACAGACAATGTGGCTCGGATGACACCTCTCTAACCCTCTTGCAAAACAATAGCCTCATTAACTGCAACAATAACACTCCGGCGGCCAGGCGATGCTCGTCCAGACTTCTATTATTCCAAGGTAAAAAAAATATTTAAATTGAATTCCCTGGTCTCTCTTGGTTTATTTTGTGTCCATTCTGCATAGGGCGCTTGCAACATTTAGTGCAGTCGTAACCGGTCTGCGCGATCTGTATATCTACGACTTATGTTCGCCAAACTGATACATAAACTGGCGTTTTGCGGACTGGTTGTATAAACATGAAGTTTTATTACTTGGCAGTGCTCCACGCACGGGCGTTAATCCGGCGTGAGCCCTCGAGCCGTTAGTATTTACTGCATGGCTTTTGCAGATATTCAACATGGTGTTTTGTATGTCAGCCAGTGTGCAGTGTATTGTGGGCCTGTCTGCCGATCAAAATTCACGGCACGAGTCGCGCGTCGGCCGCATGCAGGCTTTCACGCAAACATATCTACCGCCTGCGTGTAAGACAATGCTCACCTTGTTGCTGCCACCATCCCGCGTGTTCCTGCTCCATTCACACTATTGATAGGGTAATGCCGCCCGCTACACTGCGCAAAGTTCAACATAAAGTTGCCCGAGACTAGCTTTGTACATTCTTCGGGATAATATATGGGTGTTCTGGGATTGCGGCATACAATTTACGCGCCCTTAAATTAAGCAGGAAATCTTTATCACCGACCACAATACAAGGAATTATTAACTATGTTGTAGTTTTGAATCTGCTTACATGTGATAAGTTAGTTGCACGTTCATAGCCGCCTTTATCTAGACAGAGTCCGAAATTAAATACTGGTTTAACGATTAACGGCGAGCGGCCATGTTTTAGTCAAGCTTTATTTATTATTCAGTAACTGTCGCCTTTCATGTAATTTATAAAGGCGTAGTTAGATGAATACGAATCGGATTACGATCACAGCTTCTGGCGGCAAGATAACGTAGTACCTAGGAGAGTTAGCGTTCGGGCGCCTTTTGCAATGTCCAAGCGTTGACGCCTGACGGTCGCTGACACAGTTTCTAGCCGATACGAAGTATAGTACCTATATAGTCGTAATTGCGATGGACGCTAAATATAATTGCACATTGGCATTCGTATCGCGCGGGTGTTCGCCGGCGAGTCCTCGCACGCATCACAATCAGCTGGCGACCCGGCAGCCTACAAATGAGAACTTATATTAATGTTTTGGTTGGTAATTCATTTTAAAACAATAGCTTCCAACGCTGCGTTGAATACTTACGCAACGTTAATAATAGCTATTTGCCGGTTTACATGTTGTGCTGGCTGTAGGTACCGATGTAGTAGTTGCCGTACAACAAAAGTGTAGGTACGTGCCTTAGAAACTATTGTTGCTGTACTTGGTGGTTCATCGTTATGTTATGTGTAATGTACTTACCTACAATGATAGCGAACATTAATAGTACATTGTTTAACAAGGGGCGTAAGATAAAGGGCTTTTGATGACTCGAGTTTGCAATATTCTTACGCCCGTGTTATACACAATGTTTTTCATCACATCTGCGAGGAAATAAATAACTACAAAAGACAGAAAAATCTAGGTTTCATACAAGCGCACCAATCAAAAATTGACAAAATTGACGACTTCACTTCCAGATCAGTGCGAGTGGAGCGCGCAGCTTCAATATTTCGACCAATCACAGAGCAGTATTCTGGCCTGCTCGATTTTTATTCAACAAACCACAGAGCAGTGTTCATGCAGCGCATGGCCTGCTCGATTTATGTTCAACCAACAACAGAGCAAAATTCTTGTAGCGCGCGATCACCTAGATTTGCTTTAACCTTTAACCAATCAGACAAGCTCATAACTCCCTAGGGAGTTATTAAAATCTATACACCCATATTAATGCTCTATACACCTGCCTATAATACACCCTTTACGAGCAAGTGTGATGAAAACCATTTTTTTATCCACCAAGTCAAGCAAAACAAAGAGGTACGGCCGTACCTCCTTTTCTCGAAGTCATTCAGGCCATTTTCAACATCCTGTAATTTTGTGATGGCTAAAGCTAGAACCCTGAATTTTCAGTAACATGTAGGGCATAATATGGCTTAGATATATTCTCAATAGCATCCAATTTGAACCATTCGTTTAAGAATAAGAACTATACTGTCCGTCAAAGTTCCTTAGTTTTGTCACTGACATACTCACTCACTAACTCATAATGATCAACATAATTCTAAGGTACTTCTAGCAGACCTACAGCCCCAAATTTTAAACATAATTAGTTTTTAGCCTATCCATTCATAAAAAACCTAAAAATATTGCAATTTCAGTCACGATTCAGAGATATCCTGAGAGAACCTGCTTGGTAGGGCACCGATGACGCGAGCAGCGCGTACCCTCAATCTCATAGCGGAAAATATTGATTTGTTTTCGTGTTCTCTGAATGAATTCTCAAAGGCAGCATTGCTCGTAATATGTTATAAGAGTACTACGTAAAAAAAAATGTTATAGGTATTATAAAATAGTTACACTGTTTTCTTAGGTTCGATGCCTGTAAAAATAGTTGTAAGTGTGGATAATAATAAATAAATAAATATATAAACTGCATAAGTAAGTTTGTAATCCTATACAAATACAATGCGATTACAAAGTTACTTTACAAAACTATACAAACTTATTTGCGGTTGGTAAAATAACATTTCCATAGAAAGTTGATAACACAATAACCTAGAAAAAGAAATGAGATCCCATAAAAACATTCCATGTAAAAAATAGGCCAAGTCTCGAAACTCTTCCACTGTAAAAATTGGTGAGACATTTTGTAGAGCCAAGTCAGGCATTCTTATTAATCTTTATTTGCTTGCTAAATAAAATTTTGTGACTTGGCAATCACACTTACATAGTTTTAGGTATGCAAAAATCGGTAAACGCAGTGAAGTTGTGTGATTCCCAAGTTGCAGAATTTTATTTAGCAAGCAAATAAAGATTAATAAGAATGACTTGGCTCTACGAAATATATCACCACTTTTTACTGAGGAAGAATTTCGAGACTTGGCCAATTTTTTACATGGTATGGAAATTGTCGTTAATTACTTAAATGTTAATAAAACATATTAAATATTAGAGGACAATATAAATGGATCTATTCCCAGAATAATCTACATGAAGCAAGCTTTATATAGTTATTTATTGCTCACATAAAAAAAAATAATAATACCGTAAGATGGGGTGAGTATGGTTCGCGGGGAGAGTTGGGTTATGAATGGGGAGATGGGATTTTAAGGCTACTGCTACAAAAATAATGTATTCCAATTTAAAATGGAGCTATAATGATACTCATAATAAAATAATATCGATCCAACAATCTTCCAAAATCACCTTTGTATGAAAACCCTTTTCACCCCAAATTCGAGGGTCTACGGGGTGAGGTGGGTTTTCCTGTTTATCGTCGTAAAGTTATGAAATAATGGAACTACCCAAAATAAAATAAAAAAGTCCGGAACACTTATTAATACACCATTCAGTTTGCATATGTAAAAATGAAATGTTATCGAGGTTTGAATGTCAGTTTTGGTCCTACTCACCCCATTTTGCGGTACTATTACAAAAACTTCGCAGTTTGTTGGCGAATGGGTAAGTACACTCATTCTTTGCTTTATCTGCTGTAAGTACATACTTATTATTATGCTAAAACTAGGGGTAAACTGTTTAATTGTATAACTTGTTAACTCAAGTCCCTGGGCGACCGAGCTCTGCTCGGATGAAAATGGAGAAAATACGGAGAAAACTAATTTTCCCGGACATGAGACCTATTTAGATCGATTTCTCGCCCCCGTAACCACCTATATTCCAAATTTCATCGAAATCGTTAGAGCCGTTTCCGAGAACGTGATTGCAAATATACGTACATACCTATATATAAATACAAATATTGCTCGTTTAATAGTATAGGATATCAGTAAAAACCGGCCAAGTGCGAGTCGGAAACGCGCACGAAGGGTTCCGTACCATTAACTATAAAAACGGCAAAAAAGTCACGTTTGTTGTATGGGAGCCCCTTAATTTTTTTTTCTGTTTTTTAGTAATTTTTGTTATAGTGGCAACAGAAATACATCATCTGTGAAAATTTCCATTTCAAAATAGGGTCCCGGTTTACTCTTTGAGTACGGAACCCTAAAAACTAACTAGGTTAGTTAGTACCCATAATAAAGTATTATGGGTACTAGAAGACGAACACTTTCTTATATGTATAAATAAATGTGCATACTTCGAAGAATTATGACCAAATACTCATACTCATCACACAAATATTTGCCCTAACCGGGATTTGAACCCAGCATCGTCAGCTTCGCAGGCAGTCACTAACGACTAGGCTAAAACATAAAATTACACTTTTAATAAACTTTTTGGATTTACTACTACTATTTTTATAGCAAAAAATACAAAAAAATGTACAAATGGCCAGCTTACTGCCAAATGGCATTCTCTACCAGCTAACCATTGGGCTAAACAAAGACTTATAAAAGGTGCAAAAAAAAATTGTATTAGGTAGGTAGCTTATAAAGAACTAACAAACGTCGGAGAGAACACATATTATAAATCTTAATGTCAAATGGCATTCTCTTCCAGCTAGCCATTTGGGCTAAACAGAGACTTATAAAAGGCGCAAAGAAAAAAGTATGATTATTATATTAGGTATCATTAACACATATTATAAATCTTAATGTCTCTAAGAATTAGTTAAATCCTTATTATTCCAGGCAAAATACGGTTTTGAAAAACATTAATTTATATAATAGCGTTTTTTTTCTTTATATCATTTTAAAACATTGATCTAAGATGCTTTATTCAAGAATCCAACAAACTTTCCACCCGGAAGTATTTATATAGATTTAAAAAAAATAATGATTTTTTTTTATTATTTATCTTGAATATTATAGAGCAAATGTAATTGAACCAAAAAAAAGACACCATTTATTAATATTTTTTCTGACTTTTCAGAAGCTAGTTTAGTCATCATTTTTTTGATGTCTGAAATTTTGTTGGATTTTGTCACTAAGTAACTATTTAATTGATAATATATCCATTACATAAAAAAATACTGCTATTATAAATTATTTCCAAATTTGACATATTTTCCATACAAGATGTCAGTTCATTGCCTGGACTATATTGGTTTGGCGCTTGATCGTGCGAAGGTTCTTTATTAAGCTATTCATATGTTAAGGCGCTAACAAGCCAGGGTCAACGTCCTGACGCAGTTCCTTTCACTTTCTTAGCTTTTCTCTACCCATATTCTGTTTTTTGTAAAAGGCTGCGTAAACATTCAAATTCGTACGCAACGTCCTGCTTAAAAGTACCTATAACCAATTTAAACACTCAAAGTATACATTATCTATTTTGGATTTATAACAAAACCGCTAAATAATTATCACAAAGAACTACGAGTATATGTATAACAAGATTTAGATACTCGTACCCAAAATTTGCTAGATTTAAGTAAATAGGTGTGTTTTGTAGTTAGCCAGTTTAACCCGAGGACTGCTGCCACCGTCCAACCCAGTTTAATGAAGAGATTTGGCACGACCGCACGCGGCTTAACGGTGTCTATCGCTGCGCAACTATCTTAATGCATAATTATGTCTGTCTGTAACAGTGTACGATATTATGCACTGACGTGTGCTTAAACAACGCACGAAATGTAGCTAAGTACACTTTCAAAAGTTGACAAGAGGCAATTACTTATAGTCCAGGCAATGAACTGACAACTTGTATGGAAAAAATGTCAAATTTGGAAATAATTTATAATAGCTGATTTTTCTTATGTAATGGATATATTATCAATTAAATAGTTACCTAGCGACAAAATCCAACAAAATTTCAGACATCAATAAAATTATAACTCAACTAGCTTCTGAAAAGTCAAAAAAAATAATAATAAATGGTTTTGTTTTTATTTTGGTTCATTTACATTTGCTCTATAATATTCAAGATAAATAATAAAAAAAAAACAATTCAAGCTTTATTAAAATCTATTTAAATACTTCCGGATGGAAAGTTTGTTGGATTCTTGAATAAAGCATCTTAGAATAATGTTTTAAAATGAAATAAAGAAAAAAAACGCTATTATAAATTAATATTTTTCAAAACCGTATTTTGCCTCGAGTATTACTCCGCTACACGCTTTCCTGCAAAGGTTGATGTTATAATAAAGTATATCATTTTATAATAGAACGGATTTTCATTACACAAACTATCAACCGCATTTTCACTTGGCAAGCTCGAGTACACAAACTAATATATCACAAGAATCATCTCTGTGTTATTTTCAGTATTGTCATCGCAATTTCCGACGACCCGAGAGCAATTTTATATAATAACAAAACAGAGGAAGCGGAGCGTGAATCCGCCCTCTTCCTGCGGCTTGCAACCTTTTCCGAGCATGCTACATAACGCATTGATTTAGCCATGCCACCAACCAGCCAGGGAAACATTGAATGTGATCAGGAGTTAACGGTCACGAATCGCGCCACTAAACAGACTGATGGTGCAAAATGCAGCGGGTTGTTAGCAAGAAATCTGCCGATCACGAATACACAATACCGTTTTGTCATGTGGTTCGGGAAAGAGCTCAGCGCCGCACCTATATTGCTATACAGGCACGTATAGCCCCGACTCATGACGACAATGGCAACGCTACTTCCAATATTCCCTCATTTGCATACTCCACTCCGCGTCTGTCGTACCTCTATTTTACTTGAACGTGTAGCTTTGCGGTGTATTGATAAATCCGAAGCTTCTCTTTGAGATAACATTAGCGAAATGAAAACTGAAGACTGCGAGTTGTGGAAATGGTATCGCGAAAGAAAATATGTTCATGACGTCTATCTTAGAATACCCAATCTGCGCTGTGATAGCGTATCGGTGGAAGCGATTTTGTCGACGAGTGGAGACCAGACGCTTGTGCCCGCTGTGGCATGTAGGTATAAAACCAGAACTCTAATGTCATGAATGAGTCATTGCAATAACATGGTTTAGTACTTGCATAAAGATCTGAATTTCTAATGGGCCTGGCCACATGTGGCCACGCATAATATTGAGGCGCGCGCGCCGCAGATACCCGCGTTTAGTACCGAAAAACCATGTTTTTGCGGCACGCGTGCCGCAAAATTTTGCGTTGCGGCGCCGCTCCGCAAACATGTGGCCAGCCAGGCCCTTAGTAACCTATTTATTAAAGATAAACGCTAACCAACGATTCTAATAATTGACAAATGCTTTTGTGCAGAAACGATACAAGAGCAGTATGTACATGTATTACTTCAATATGGATGCTTTCAAGAAATATCGAATATCTAGTTTAGAAGTGGAAAATAAGACAGAACGTAGGCGTTTCCGCATTGCAATAGTAAAAAGAAGTGCAAAAAGACAATAACAAAAACGCTGGAAGCAATCCAGCGAGCGTGCTCTTAATTGGATGAGACCACTTACTCTAAACGACATCTAGCTCGCCTACACCCGGCACCTAGTACCTATACTGGTGCATCTTGTAAAAGTTTTCCTATTATCGTTTACATGCAAACCCAAGTTCCTGCAGCTACGTTACACGTAATTTAATGTTAACAAAAAAAATATCAGGGAAGTTTCAGTGCAGCAGATTTCAAAATATCTTCTTCGAATATGAATTCTTAACTCCGTTCCGTATGATTTAGACAGTTTTCGATAAATTATGTTTAATTATAGGTATGATGTTATCAAAGCAACACTACAATTGTATACCTACATACGAAAATTCATTACCTTCTCGCGCTTAAACAGCTGAACCAATTGTATGAAATTTAGTAAGGAAATCATCCCCTAGTCCCTAGTGAAACGGCATAATGAAGTTCATAATATATGGGAGTGGTATCAATGAGTATTTCGGGGGCGGAGCTTCAGCGACATAGGGAAGCAATTCATGGGCCGACTAATAAAATAATAGTATTGCTATGAAAAGAGAAATTACCATTTTCTCATTAATCATCAGCTTATTACGAAACACTATCTATAACGAACATTAGCAATGCTATTATTTGCTCACGTAGTTGGCTGTCTATGAAATATTTGTTATGACGGTGAATAAATGACAAATGAGGCAGGTTTGGCACAGAAGGCATACAGGTTGTACAAAACATAACTGGTACCATTTTAAATTGCAAAGGCCCGTTTTAGCATTCCCGCTGCCAAAGTACCTACTTAAATATGTGATCCAATAATATATCACCAAAAAATATACGACAAAAGTACTATACATTTTTTGAAATTCAATTCGGTCTCAACATTCCCTTTTTTACAGATAGAAATAGCAATTTAAACGACGTTACGAGAAAGTTATTCTCAGATTACCTTCACAAAAGCTCCTATTCTAATCATTGTAAGTAGGAGTATTTGTTATTCGATAGTAGGTAACTATTTTTTTGTATCTCCGTTGAAGCAATGAAAGTGTTCTCTATTGTTGAGTTCTTGCTGTCATGTTGCTTTAATTGTTCTCAATGTACTTAGTACGTGCAAATATTTTGTCTAGGAGAAGGGCACGAGTTTCTCATGTTTCTTAAGCGAACCAAAAAAATAATAATTTGCTCATCCACAATTGTTAGGTACAGTTTTTAAATAACAGTTTGATGCCTCTATTTAGCTAAATTATACCTGTGTTAAGAGGCATCGCTCTTCATTAATCAGTAGGTACAATACATACAGTAGGTATAAGACATTAATAGCGCAATAGTTAAACAATATTTTAAGTTTTTGTGTACATACATTTTACATTAAAATAGGTCTTCAATTTATGATAACTTTTTAATTTCAGCCAGTTTGCTGACAACTTTTTACATTCGTAATAGGTGATGAATGTTTATTTCAGAAGATACTTACTAATATAATTTAGCCGATTTAAAAATGTATTGCCTGCTTGCAAAGGTTGTGTTTATTAAAGTAGTTTGGATTATATTATCTTTCATTCTTTGGTTCCGTGTATGGCGTAGATTTGTGCAGTCTAAGTCGTAGATACATGTATTATTTTCTGACTGATAAAACATCATAAAGCTGATATAGGTCTAAGGTGGGATATCAAAATGGTTTTAAATGCATAACCTTTAAAAGTGATCATTGGGCTCTTTCAAGTTCTAGATATTTGGTTTTAGTGGCTGCTCTCCAAACTGGTATGCAGTATGTTAGGAAAGGATCGATTGTACCAGAGTTACATATATCAGCTTTAGAAGCTGTGAAGTGGCAATATGTCTCAGATTTTTAAAGACATATATTATCTTATCTTATCTAGGTGAGGGCCCTTTCGGATGCACTTCGACCCAGTGGGATCTAAGACATATATTAGTTTTATGAGTCGGGTCATGACCATGACTCATGAGAATATGTGTATGCAAGTGCCATGTCATACGTTGGTCAACTAAAATACCTATGCTATCTGCTTTAGTACTTATAGAACATGAACAGTTTTTTGAGTCATTGTTATAAATATGAATTTTTAAATTGACAGGGTATCCTGGTTGTAAACTATTGTAATTTGTAAAACATATGTAATTTGTTTAGCTTCATTTAATGTCAGGAGACAGGAGTTTAATCAACGGGCAATTTTGGACAGACCTTGCTCTGCGAATTTTTTAACGCCATCAAAATCAATAATCAAAATCAATTATTTATTTTGCAAATAGGCCACAAGGGAACTTTTACATGTCAAGTGGTATTACTACTTACTTTACTAATCTTACACAATAATCATTAAAAAATGCAGATTTTAACCAATTAGTACCTAAACGGTTAACAAACTAAATGTCACTAAAAATTAAAACTAAAAAAATCCAAAATTGTAAAATATTATCAATTACATTCGATATAAGGTCCTTCCCATGTGTCCCCAGACAACACAACTGCAGTGTCATCTGCGTAAGAGAAAAACTTGTCCCTTATACATGTTACAGAGTTGATTTATACAGTGTGTGTCTACGACCCAGGCTTTTATCAAGACTGATGATAATATGCTTCGTTAACAATCGTTTGCACGTATTAGTAAATCATAACTATGTAAATTAACTGCACAATTAAATTTCCAAAATCCGAACCTTCAATGTACTAGGTGTATGACGTCGTACTAAACAAAGTATGAAGAGCTGTCATTTACACTAAATTGTCAATTTACTTCGCTGTACATTGCTGGCAATTAAAATTTTGTTAGAAAATAAACAAAGTCTGAAATTTAGTTTATAAATTAAATTAATATCATGATTACATTATAAATATACGTTATTTTAACCTCCTTTAAAAAAAGCCCGGGTCGTAGACACACACTGTATATATTAAAAATAAGGGTTGACCAAGTACAATGCCCTGGGGCACTCCAAAGTTTATATCTGATTCCTCGCTAATGTGAGTTCCTAATCTGACTTTTGGGTACGATTTTTCTAGTAATCTTTAAGTAGCTGTAAGGTAATATGTATCTCCAATACCTATAGGAATGTAAACGGTGTCAAATGCTTTTCTTAAATTTAAGAAAACTATTAGGCATTTTTTTGTTTTTGTCAACGTTATCAACAATCAAAGATGAAATTGCTGTTACTGCATCTTCTGTAGATAGGCCTTTCCTGAAGCCATACTGGGACGCTGATAGTATATTGAACTTGCTTAGGTAATCGAATATACTACGTTTATGAATTAGTTTTTCTAATATTTTAGAAATAGCGGGTTACACGGAAATTAGCCTATAATTGGATGCGTCGTCTCTGTTCCCACTTTTGTACACCGGAGTGCATTTTTAAATGCATTACGAAAAATCCCTTTTAAACCGACTTAAAAAAGAGATGAGGTTATATGTTCCACTGTATGTTTTTTTTTATGTATGTTCGCCGATTTCTCCGTCAATTGTGGACCGATATCCAATATTATTTTTTTATTCGAAAGAGTATACTCCCGAAGTGGTCCCATTGTCACCAATTTGGGATCTGGTGATGGGATCCTAGGGAAATTGAGGGCAACCCTCAAATTTTATAGGCACGCGTGTAGTGATTTCGATATTTTCTTTTAAATATAACTCGTGTATTTACCCTCGGAAATCGTAATTTTGGTGAAGTGGCACTGATGATGAAGAGCACAGATGACTTATGGAACTCCTCAAAGATGTAAAGTACGTTAAAGATTCTGACATGATTCTGTAGAAGATACGACAATAGAGAGATTTCTCAGGGACCGAAGTCCAATGAGAGTTGTTTGGATATTATATTTATGCAACTAAATAAACTTCAATAACGCGATGCAGAACTCGTCAGATTTGACAGGAGTAACGCCACATCAGCCCCCCTTTGAGACGGAGGGGTCAGTGACGTATGAAGAGTAGACTGCTGGCTTGCTGAGAAGAGTTGGGCGTCAGTCAGGATCTTCAGAGTTGCGCTTATGTCCATTGTCGAGGTCACCAATATAGAAGATACGACAATAGAGAGATCTCTCAGGGACCGAAGTCCATGAGAGTTGTTGACCGAAGTCCAATGAGTCCAATGGATGTTATATTTATGCTACTGATTTAAGAAACTTCAATAGCGCGATGCAGAACTCGTCAGATTTGACAGGAGTGACACCACAATTCCGTTGAAGTAGCAACTAATGAAGTGTTAATTCTGAGATCCTTGAGGAATCGACGGAACTCCTCAAATATTATCAGCCCACATATAGCGAATTGGGGTTTTTCTGTAATAATCAAGGCATTTGCTCTCGGACAGCAGTACATGTGGTAAATTGGAAAGGAAATGTGGATATTTTCATGTACCAATTATGTGGAGGTTTAAACTTTGTTTTTAAAGTAAATTATTTAAAATAGATATTAACAAGATGACAAGATATTTTTTTTGTATGATATAAAAACATGGTTAACTATCCATATTCTTCCTCAGCCTCATCAAAAGCGTGACTGTACATACTTAGTAGGTACCTACCTATATAAGTTATTGGATTGGAAAGATATTCGAATGCTACTCGACGTTGAGAAAACAAACATTATTTATTTAAAACTTCGTAGATAGCGCCGCTATACATATATTGCCCTAAACAAGTGCTAATTATAAATATATATAAAAATATACGGAACCCTAAAAATGTGCATGTTGAGCCACACACACAGGACGGTTTCGGATTTTTCGTAACAAAAGAAAGTAGGTATGTATATGTATGTTTGAACTATCAAAAAGCTTAAATGTTGACTACGGAACCCCAAACATCAAAGCAATTGTGTATGTCTTGTGGTATTACATTACAAGTACTTACCATATTGCCGTATTGCCCAAAAGTATGTATGGTACCTAGTGTTTGGACGTGACGAAATTAATGATGCGAATAAAGTATGTACGAACCTCAAAACACTTACATTTTTATATTTTCCTGAATATTACGTTTCACGTCAAAGTCGATCTTTGAGTAAGCACCACGTAACACTCGTTAAATAATCCTGAAGTAATGCGCCGAGCCTGACTCTTATTACATTAAAACGCGGCCTCGGAAGATAACTAACAACTGTCATTATATTATTGGGCTTCGCAACTTTTGTCTCTGATGTTGCGTCACTTTATTCGTAGTATCTTCTTAAAAAGTTCTTACTGTGGCAAGTTCAAGTCACTTTAAAGAAAGAATAATGCATTTAATCTTGTCTTGATCAAATAAAATTATTTTAAAGTATTAAAGAACTAGCTTTTTGTTGTAGAGACAGTCTAGCGACTAGCTTTCTGTTGTAGAGACAGTCTAGCGACTAGTTTATCTAATGCTATACACAATACGCCTGTATAATTTTACGAGTGAACTGTATTATTTGCGGGAGGCAGTTAAGACTTAATAGAAAATTATGAATTTTGTTTTAGCATAATTATTTACTCGTACTTAATGTAATGATAATGAGGTACCTAATTCACAAAATCTTCTTTGTGAAATACTTTCCCTCGGTCATTGTAGGTAGGTACAGTTAAAAACTTGAAAGACAAAACAATTACAGAAAGGAGCAAAACGGGAATCAATGAGTGGAAGTAGAGTTGCCATTCGTCAGGATTTTCTCTGACATGTCGTGTCGTCTCGACGCAGGGATTTTGCAGTTATGGTAAGCTTAGGCCTTAGAGTTATGGCTGCAAGGCGAAAATTTTGAGCTAATAACCTACTTTCCGTCGCTATTTACGGTTTGATGATAGTTTTTTTGTATATATATTAGTGGTCGTGGCCAATAGAATTTCACAAAATAAGTTTCTGTCAAAATTTTCATCTTTGGTGCAAGCTTTTATTGCCGACTGTACTTTTCTGTATTCCGCCATCAACTACTATTTAATTGAGACGATCCTAACGAGCCCAAACTCAACGTTAACGTTAAGTACTGAATTTCAATGGCCACCTTCTGTCTCCATCGTCATGAGATCAGCTGGATGGTACCATAATATTGAATTGTCATCCAAACTATACCTTTACCCAAAATTTCAGCTCAATCGGTTGAAGATATCTGCTTCATAATTGAGTTGCATAGTTAGGTACATACATTGCAAGATAATAGAAAGCTTGTAAAAATGCAAGTTGAATATTACTTCATAGTCCGATACTTTTAAAGATCAAACATGATCCTATTAACGATGACTGCACTTGTAATTACGTTCATGTGAATTTAAGTCGCAATAGGTTATTTTTGAATAAATACACTTTTAAGGTTAAGCGTGAAAAGTACCTACATCGTTCATTTTTATATAATGCAGTTACGCATGCTAACGATATTTATAAACTTCAAATTAAAGGTAACTGAAATCTACCAAACTAGAAGGGTGAAGTACTTTATAGAAACAAGCTCCACACTTAAAAGTTTATTTAAAGACTAGCTGTTGCCCGCGACTTCGTCCGCGTAGAACTTTTTATCGTCTTAGAAAATGATTTCTCTCAATACAAAATTTGAACCCTCTTTTAGGGGATGATTAAAAAAAAAGTTGATGTTAATTTTCTAGTTTGTGAACAAACAGTCTAAAACCAAAGTTAAAAATCTCATACTTTAAAAATGCCTTGAAATACTCAAACTTTGAACCAATTTTAACACTCTTAGGGGATGAATTTGGAAAAACTCTGAAATCAGTTTTGTAGTCTTTTAACGTACAGAATAAGACCGAAGTTAAAAATCTCTTAACACTTTAAAATTTTATTGCTCGCCATTTAAAATTTGAACCCCCTTTTAAACCCCCTTAGAGGTTGAATTTTTCTAATCGCTGAAAGAACTTTTTTCGTAAACTTGTAAGTCTCTAGCTCAAAAAAAGTGTTGCCCATACAAAGCTTTCTTAACCCCCTTAGGGGTGGAATTTTCTAAAACTCTGAAAGTACTTTATTATTAATTTTAATAAGTAACATTTCGAATAGTTTTAAGTCTAGCAAAAAAAAAAGTTTTTCCCACACAACACTGGCTACCCTTCTTAAGGATCTTAAGGATCCCCTTAGGGATGGAGTTTTCTAAAACGCTGAAAGTGTTGCCCATGCAAAGCTTGCTCTCCTTTTTAACCCTATTAGGGGTGGAATTTTCTAAAACGATTTGTGTTCTTTTTTTGTTTTTTAATAAGTAATCTTTCTACAAAGTTTCAAGTCTCTAACTCAAAAACATAAACTTTCCCTGATAAAAACTTTGCACCCCTTTTTATCCCCCTTAGGGATAGATTTTTTCAAAACGCTGAAAGTCTTTTATTTTTATTTTTATAAGTAATCTTTCTACAAAGTTTTAAGTGTCTAGCTCAGAAAAAGTGTTCCCCATACAAACCTTGCACCCTTTTTTAACCCCCTTAGGGAATAATTTTTGTAAAACGCCTAATGTAGTATTTTTCATGTTCTAATAAGTAATTTTTCGACAAAATTGTAAGTCTCTATTAAAAAAAAATATGTTTTTCCCATACAAACTTTGCACCCTATTTTACCCCCTTAGGGGTGAAATTTTCCAAAACGCTGAAAGTACTTTCTTTGCATTTAAATAATCTTTCTACAAAGTTTTAGGAATCTAGCTAAAAAAAATAGTTTCCCACATACAAACTTTGCACCCCTATTTTAGCCCCCTATTTTTAGGGGTAGAACTTTCTAAAACGCTGAAAGTACTTAATTTGTATTCTGATGACTAATCTTTCTACAAAGTGTTAAGTCTCTATTTAAAAAAAATATTGTTTCCCCCATACAAAATTTGCACCTTTATTTTACCCCCTTAGGGGTAGATTTTTTTAAAACACTGAATCTAGGTACTTTATTTGTATTCTAATGAATAATTTCTCTACAAAGTTTTAAGTCTCTATTTAAAAAAAAGTAGTTTTTCCCATACAAACTTTGCACTCTATTTTACCCCTTTAGGGGTAGAATTTTCTAAAACCCTGAAAGTTCTTTATTTGTATTCTAATGACTGATCTTTCTACAAAGTTTTAAGTCTCTATTTAAAAAAAAAATGTTTTCCCCATACAAACCTTGCACCCCTATTTTACCCCCGTAGGGGTGGAATTTTCCAAAACGCTGAAAGTGTTTCATTTGTATTCTAATAACAATTTTTTCTACAAAGTTTAAGTCTATAGCTCAAAAAAAAAAGGTTCTCCCATACAAACTTTGCACCCCTATTTTACCCCCTTAGGGGTAGAATTTTCAAAAATCCCTTTTTATCCCTAGCCCACGTTATAAAAGCAACATACTGTGCAAAAATCAACTCTCTAAGATTAGTAGTTTCGGCTGTGCGTTGATGAGTGAGTGAGTGAGTGAGTGAGTGAATAAGTCAGTCAGGACATAGGCATTTATTATGTATAAATAGATAGAAGATAATGAAACTCCCATTCAAATATCTCAAAAAATTATGAAGCTACATCCGTTTTAATGTCGCTTGTTAGAGTGAGAAAACGATGAGGGACTGTGACGTCAATATACTCGAGCGTCATAGTAAAAAACAGTCGTTTCATATGAAGGTGCGTTTTGCGGAAAAGGGACAGAACATACCCCCTCTTAAAACTTTGGACTCTTATAATTATAACTTAATCATTACCTATATAACCTCTTGCTTTGTTTTTTTCTCCATTTGACTATATTTATTTTAAATTCTTTATCGAGAAAATATATTATGATTATTTACCATATTTTCGATTCCTGAGCTATAACCACGAACTTCGGAATAGGGAACATTACGCAAAGCTCTGCGTAGGGGGCGACACTAACACAACCCGTAAACAAACCGGTGCCGGTTAATGTACGGCCCAATAATTGGCATCCTCTATATCTATGTCTCTTTTTAACTTATACAAAAAGAGAGAGATAACGATAGATGGACGTGTATTATCGGGCCGTACATTAACCGGCACCAACAAACCGCCATGACGTACAATGTCATATTTATTTACCTAACAAACAATAACGAATAATTGATGAAAACGCGTTAAACTACAATCGTTTTATTATCATTCGTGTGTAAAATACCTGCACTGTGATATTAAAATGGCATCCTATAGCCATTTAAAGGTGGATGAGGGCTTTTTTTTGCTTTACGACGTATTGCCGCTTCCCATAGTTTTCATATCATCGTTTCCTTCGGAAATGAATGATGCCCTTCATTCTTGCATCCAATTACGCGGCACTGATGCATTTTATTCACTGAAATATTTTCTTCACTATTTGATCCAGAGCTTTGATGGACTTGTCAAAGTTGTCAAAAAAACTGTTTACTAATTGTGTTAGTGCTGCACTCTGGCGGCAGAACATTGCAGTAATGTTCCCTATTCGAAAATATTCGGGTATCTCTATCTCTATCGCACTAACCATACTCGAGTGACAGGGATGCAAATATATGAACATTGAGTATCGGTTTTCGTAGTAGCGCCGCAGGTACTTTGGCTGAATGCGCCGAGCGCGTGCCATTGTCATTCAAAAAAAACAAATTCGTGTTAATTATATTGTTCAAATTTGTTGATTTCATTTATTGAAATTACGACATAAAACGACATTTGCGCATATAAGTTATCATATCAGAATCGAATATTTTTTTATGGTTTATATTTTAGCATTTGTCTCGTAAAGGTCTATCGTAGACGGGATTTAAATTATTAATAAGTGAAAGGCAAAGCAATTCCGCCATTTTGACGAAAATTTGACGGTTCTTATAGCTGACAGTTGGAGCAGCGTTTGATTTCAATAAAAATAAATGAAAAATTAAATGAAGTCGTATATTTCGGAAAATTAATTAACTGTCGCAGTCGGATAAAAAGTATCCTAAGTTGCAGCTAGAATAATAATGTACCTATATAAAATGTTTCATATTTTTCCGTTCATGGGATGCTGAGAACATTCGAACCGCGCAAAGCTTAGTTTCAAACTGGCTGATTCTTTTTTTAATTTAGAGATTTATTATAAGTGGAGATGAATCAAAAATATATTACAAATAATTCAACACTTAGCCTTTAAATTTATAGCCTATTCCCGCCTATGCTTTCCCCGTGACGATTCAGAAAAGAAGAGAGCTCCGTAGCCCGCGTTGGCCATTTTATTAACTCGGTTTAACCCCCTCCTCTGCTACTAAACGTCATGACGAAGTTGCTCGCGTAGCCTGGTAGATGGCGCCGTTGAGCCATCAATGAACTGACGTAGTTCCGGTGCTGTTGCTGCACTCGGTTGCCAACAAAACATTGAAAAATTTAGTCTTTTTAATCCGGCTCAGAGCCTAAATTTTTAAATTTTTCCTTTAATTTGAAGTTTACCTACATCGTTGTTTAAATTGTTGTGTCATTCTATTGACGATCGAATATACGGACGGATAAATCTTATTTCAACGGATTGGAGCAACTCTGCTTATGGCTATTTATTTTGCTCCATCTGAGAAAGTTAGCTATCATAATAGTCACATTAAAGGGCAAGCGTGTTCAAATACTGTATAATTAAACTGTGTTTTAATATGAGGACAAATCTCATGTCGTACCAATTACAATGAGAGATGCCTTTTGCTTAATTCACAGATTGTTTATTTTTGAATAACTACAGCGTCACTTCCGTTGTGTACGATGTTTAGGTACTTAATATGAATCTAATTGCTGGCTACCATTAACCCATATAAAATGGTATTCTTCGATACATTACTCAATGTCCTTGATAAGCAATAGAATCGCTCTGCTGTGACACAGATCTATGAAGTAACTATGCAATTGATACGAATTGACATCAATCAATTTCAGAACAAAAGGATCTTTTATAATTGCTTCAATCTGTTTCAGCAATCTAAGTCATAAAAATAATCAATCGTCCCAAGTAGATATTTTCAATAGATTTTCTGACCCTCCCTCAATCTCAGAACTGACAGAACCAGTGAAATATGTGCGTTACGAACTATGATTTTATTTTGGCACCCCATTCTCGGCACTCCTACGAAACCTTCAATAGATTTACAACAAATAAATTACGTAAGTACTTACATAACGAAATGAATGCTTTAAAATGTATTTATATAATTTATTTATTTAATCGTATGATTCGTATGGCATTTATGGAAATCAGAAACAGGATAAATACAACTATAAATTAATTTTAAGATCCGTTTGCCACTTGATGGCCTTGTCGCTAAGGGTGATCAGTGTAGGTCGCTCACGTAACGCATTGTACGCATGTCATTTTTATATGGAAAAATGACAGTTACATTGTTCTAACGCGCGTTCGAAACGTAACGTGATTACCCCTCAGAGCTATAACCACGAACTTCGAATCTCGAGCTTCGTATATCTCCGTCTCTATCTCACTTATGGATTATGGTGCTCGAGCGACAGAGACGGAGTTAGTGGAGAGGCGAAGTTCGATATTCGAAGTTCGTGGTAGCGCCCCGCAGGTCTTCTGGAGGTCCGTTGGCGTAGCGCGTGATGGGGCAATCCTCGATTATATGACGGAGTTTGTTCTTCGCACCGCAGTGGCATGTTGGGGATTCCGCCCGTCCACAACGGTGTTAATGTTAATAGTGAGCGCAGCGACCGTGCATTTATTATAAGCTATAACGCTATAGGTACATATTGTACAAACCCTTGTTTAAGTTTTTTAACCACCCCTCGTCCCGTAGACACGAAACGCAAGTTATAGGTATTAGGTTTAATGTTGACATTATAAAACGACTTCCTGTGTTTGTTTGTTTAATCCATCAATTGATGAATTAGATTGGTATGTTTTGGTAATGAGAAATGTTGTAAATGAAGCCTTATAAGGGTAGGATTATTCTTGGAATTTAAATTTAGAGATCTATCTGAAATAGGCGTACCGATAACTTTTTTTTCGTTAAATTTGTGATTTGAGTGTTAAACCGTAGGAAATGAACGAAGATCCAATTGAATATTCGGCGGGTGTGTCTTGTCGGGCTTCCGAGAAACATTAGTAATGACATTTAGACTCGTCAAATACGACGCCTCGGTGTCCTACTTACGGAATTTAGTCTAACTTAGTTGCGAAGAAGATAGTGTTTTGCTTACGGAGACACTGACCCTTCATTTGAACAAAAATAATCCCCAAAGCATTTACTTTTCATTATACTTTTGTAGATATCACACAAGAAGAGGTACGATAGGTATCTACCTACTTTTATTCAACACTTGGAGAAACGTTTTTAAGTGGCTCGTTGTCCTAGGGCTTCTGCCCTGACCATTAATTGAATATTTTACCAACTCACCTGATACTTTGCAATTTAAGGAGCACAAAGGTTACGGGTCAAGCTCAACGAGTCTTGCTAAAAGTTCAATGGAGAAGGTTGACAACTTGAGTAAGTACGTAGGTACCTACGCATTGAATTAATTCGGGTTTCGTTAATCTGGGTCCTCCAATTGTGACAATGTTTTACTGCAAATTGAAACGTTAATCACAATTGCGAAAGACGTGCGGAAACGAATCGACGTAAATTACTGTAGATATACATATTAAATATAGGATGGTTTTCATTTGCCCTATTTTTGCGTCCTTATAGTATGTATTAGTATGTATTGAGCTATTAAACGGACGCCATTCCACTAAATGTAAAATTTCACTTGAGTTTTTTTGTACTCTCATCATCCTCCTAGCGTTATTCCCGGTTGTGCCCCTAAAGGAGCCCGGGGTCCGCTTTGACACCTAATCCCAAGATTTGGCATAGGCACTAGTTTTACGAAAGTGACTGCCGTCTGACCTTCCAACCCAGAGGGAAAACTAGACCTTATTGGGATTAGACCGGTTTCCTCACGATGTTTTTCCTTCACCGAATAGCTAACGGTAAATATTCCGTACATAAGTTCCGAAAAACTCATTGGTACGAGCCGGGATTCGAACCCACGACCACCGCTTGACAGCCGAACCACTAGGCAACCGTAGCTTCTTGGTACTCTATTAAGTATATTTTATTTTTAATTTAGATTTTAATAATCTGTTTAGTTAATACTTATTATTTGATAACTTATTGTTGGTATCATAAATAAATGTACTTAGGTACAAAAAAAACTCATTAGGTGCCTCAACATTCTCTAATAATAATAAATGCATCATATAGGTGCTGATAGGCAAATATGTGCCAGATAATGTCAGATTACAACTGGGCCAGAGATGCGGCAAAGAGAAGATGTTCAACCTTAAGTAAACGTTGAACACTATAGTGTTGTGCAAGTCTTAAGTAGTTGGACAATATATTTGAGTTACATAAGCACGTGCGGCGCAGCTTTCCCGCGGGGTCAGATGGCTGGAGGATCGCGCCCCTGAGTAAATCTCAGCCGCGATGAACTCGGGATACGTCTGACTTATGCTAATGAGTAATCCGTGTACCCAATGCCCGCCCATCCATCGGCTCTGCCTTACTTTCATTATTAAGGTCTAAACTCTAACCTCCGTCCTTAAGTGAAGAGCTCGAGTCGGCTTAATGTGATACCTACCTATGTAATGTAGACTATTACAGTTTGTTAAACGGGAGTTTCTAATGACGGTCAGCATTAATTTCGTTAGGTACGTTTCCCTGCCCGCTGCCGTACTTGCTTAGTTTGTTATAGGGAACTACGTGCTGCGTATTAATTACGTAATTCATCATCATTCCGGGTAGATGACTGTAGATGTCAATAAGTTAGGCGCTCTTCAGTAGGCACTGTAGGTAGCGACTTGCAAATTATACCTATACATAAATTGAGAATGTAGGTACAGTTTTTGATGGTTTTCACTAGAGAGGAGTTGTTTAGGTGAACAAGGTAAAACATAAAGGTTATTAAGTCATCTAATAGGTACCTCTCCCGTTGATCTATAGGTAATGAGACGTAATTATATAATGATTAGCAGTAGCTATCGTTTATTATAGCGACACTAATTGAAGTAAGTTCATCACATTATCGTAATTAGGTACACTTATGATTGATAGCTAATGGTAATTGGGTAGGTACCTAACATACTAATATTGTGCAGACAACAAACCTTACCAAGGTTACCAAACGCTATTAAACCTTTTGAACATTCAAGACCATTGTAATAGTTTACTCGTGTGTTACTCGCGATACCTAATTACTTTTAAAACAAATGTGAATAATTTAAAAGCTTTGCGCTATTATGAAATTAATTTAATTGGACTTTACCTTCGCGCTGAATGGCGGCGGCGGGACCTTCACCGCGGTTGCGCACTCAGCCTTATTCCTACGAGAATCAGTTCAGCACTCGCCTACTTTCAATCTCGTTAAACGGCTCGAACAAAGAGTTCAGTTTGCTCCATCACATTATCACACTTAACAGCAATTAAATGTAAAGAAAGCAGTAACAACCACAGCGCCGCTCCTTATAAGCAAACTTGCCGGTACTTCCTGCTTGTTTATTGTCTGATAATTGAGTTTATACAAACAGAGCTTAAGCTCGCGTTGATAAGTTTGTACTACAACATCCAACTTTAAATTACGTTACCACACTTTGACATCCAAAATTAGATAGTTAACATAAAGCATTCGAAATTTACACAAGGGTCACCGAACAATCAATGGATTCACGTCACACAAATAAAAACGTCACTTGGATCGTAGTAAATCCGAGAGGAGCGACGCAAGCGCTGCGGCCACGGTCGGCCAACTTCGGCTCCCGACGCCAGTAAAAAACAAAAACAATCTTACATCTCCCTCGCACCTGAGCACGGAGCGGAGGCTTGTGTGTGTACCTTCCTACATAGATCGGATCAGTGAACCACAAAGAAACAGAAACGTCTGTCTTTCTCGTCCGGCGCAGCGGCGGGCGGTTTGGAAACCGGTTTAGTATTGTTACTTTTTAGTCCTTAGGAATAAAAACTCATGCATAGATAATCGAGCATCGTGCGGAGCGCAGCGCGGAGGTTTACGTAAGGGGCTGCGCGGTGGAAGGAAGCTGTTACTGAACGGAAATGGACACGGGCACTCATTAAACCTAATACACGGAGAATTTAATATAGCACTTGACGATGTGTAACGTGTGACGGGGGTTCTGTATACCTAGGGTTGCCATCCGCCTAGTGCCCGCTATACGGCCACAACTCAAAATTAAAACACATTTGAGATACGTCCGTATTGCACTGCAATAGAGCCACATCTCAAATGCGTTTTAATTTTGAGTTGTGGCCGTATAGCAGGCACTAGGCGAACGTCAGGATTTGTCCTGATCCTGACATGTCAGGATTTTTGACCATTTGCCAGGATTGCGGCCGGACTTGGCAAGTGACCGGATTTTTAGAAATGGCCTCATATAATACAAAATAAAAAGATAAATGTATGTTTTTTATGATACGTTTATTACAAATTTTAAACAGTTTTACTGAATGAAATGATACAACTCTGTTACAAGAAATGTCAGGACTTTTAGGGTGATGTCAGGATTTTTATCAGGACAATTCATTTTTGCATATGGCAACCCTATGTACACCGAAATCCAAGCTCATTCGGCTCTGATATTACCTTCTAAACATTCAAACTTGTTACGTTTGTGCAGCGCAGGCTTTGTGTAGTGTAGAGCATTCTTAGGTGGGCGTATTTAAGTTTGACTAATACTGTCTTAGGTTATCTATAGACAAAATGTAGTATTTTAGTCATAACGGTTAATTAACTAATCAAGTATTAAGTAACGTGCTCTCGGCGCTGGAAAATTGAGGTCGGTCTAGATTCTAGAGCCCATGTCAGGACGCCAGTCTATGTTAACGGTTCATCTCCACTTATAATAAATCTCTAAATTAAAAAAAGAATCAGCCAGTTTGAAACTAAGCTTTGCGCGGTTCGAATGTTCTCAGCATCCCATGAACGGAAAAATATGAAACATTTTATATAGGTACATTATTATTCTAGCTGCAACTTAGGATAGTTTTTATCCGACTGCGACAGTTAATTAATTTTCCGAAATATACGACTTCATTTAAATTTTCATTTATTTTTATTGAAATCAAACGCTGCTCCAACTGTCAGCTATAAGAACCGTCAAATTTTCGTCAAAATGGCGGAATTGCTTTGCCTTTCACTTATTAATAATTTAAATCCCAACTACGATAGACCTTTACGAGACAAATGCTAAAATATAAACCATAAAAAAATATTCGATTCTGATATGAGAACTTATATGCGCAAATGTCGTTTTATGTCGTAATTTCAATAAATGAAATCAACAAATTTGAACAATATAATTAACACGAATTTGTTTTTTTTTAATGACAATGGCACGCGCTCGGCGCATTCAGCCAAAGTACCTGCGGCGCTACCACGAAAACCGATACTCAATGTTCATATATGTGCATCCCTGTCACTCGAGTATGGTTAGTGCGATAGAGATAGAGATACCCGAATATTTTCGAATTCCGAAGTTCGTGGTTATAGCTCAGGAATCGAAAATATGGTAAATAATCATAATGTATTTTCTCGAAAAAGAATTTAAAATAAATATAGTCAAATGGAGAAAAAACAAAGCAAGAGGTTATATAGGTAATGATTAAGTTATAAGAGTCCAAAGTTTTAAGAGGGGGTATGTTCTGTCCCTTTTCCGCAAAACGCACCTTCATATGAAACGATTGTTTTTTACTATGACGCTCGAGTATATTGACGTCACAGTCCCTCATCGTTTTCTCAATCTAACAAGCGACATTAAAACGGATGTAGCTTCATAATTTTTTGAGATATTTGAATGGGAGTTTCATTATCTTCTATCTATTTATACATAATAAATGCCTATGTCCTGACTGACTTATTCACTCACTCACTCACTCATCAACGCACAGCCGAAACTACTAATCTTAGAGAGTTGATTTTTGCACAGTATGTTGCTTTTATAACGTGGGCTAGGGATAAAAAGGGATTTTTGAAAATTCTACCCCTAAGGGGGTAAAATGGGGGTGCAAAGTTTGTATGGGAGAACCTTTTTTTTTGAGCTATAGACTTAAACTTTGTAGAAAAATTAGTTATTCGAATACAAATGAAACACTTTCAGCGTTTTGGAAAATTCCACCCCTACGGGGGTAAAATAGGGGTGCAAGGTTTGTATGGGTGAAACATTTTTTTTTTAAATAGAGACTTAAAACTTTGTAGAAAGATCAGTCATTAGAATACAAATAAAGAACTTTCAGGGTTTGAGAAAATTCTACCCCTAAAGGGGTAAAATAGAGTGCAAAGTTTGTATGGGAAAAACTACTTTTTTTTATATAGAGACTTAAAACTTTGTAGAGAAATTATTCATTAGAATACAAATAAAGTACCTAGATTCAGTGTTTTAAAAAAATCTACCCCTAAGGGGGTAAAATAGGGGTGCAAATTTTGTATGGGGGAAACAATATTTTTTTTAAATAGAGACTTAAAACTTTGTAGAAAGATTAGTCATCAGAATACAAATTAAGTACTTTCAGCGTTTTAGAAAATTCTACCCCTAAAAATAGGGGGCTAAAATAGGGGTGCAAAGTTTGTATGTGGGAAACTATTTTTTTTAGCTAGAGTCCTAAAACTTTGTAGAAAGATTATTTAAATGCAAAGAAAGTACTTTCAGCGTTTTGGAAAATTTCACCCCTAAGGGGGTAAAATAGGGTGCAAAGTTTGTATGGGAAAAATTTTTTTTTTTTAATAGAGACTTAAAATTTTGACGAAAAATTACTTATTAGAACATGAAAAATACTACATTCGGCGTTTTACAAAAATCATTCCCTAAGGGGGTTAAAAAAGGGTGCAAGGATTGTATGGGGAACACTTTTTCTGAGCTAGACACTTAAAACTTTGTAGAAAGATTACTTATAAAAATACAAAATAAAAGACTTTCAGCATTTTGAAAAAATCTATCCCTAAGGGGGATAAAAAGGGGTGCAAAGTTTTTATCAGGGAAAGTTTATGTTTTTGAGTTAGAGACTTGAAACTTTGTAGAAAGATTACTTATTAAAATACAAAAAAAGAACACAAATCGTTTTAGAAAATTGCACCCCTAATAGGGTTAAAAAGGAGAGCAAGCTTTGCATGGGCAACACTTTTTTTTGAGTTAGACTTAAAACTTTGCAAAAAGATTACTTATTAGAATACTAAAAAAGAACTTTCAGCGTTTTAGAAAACTCCATCCCTAAGGGGATCCTTAAGATCCTTAAGACGGGTAGCCAGTGTTGTGTGGGAAAAACTTTTTTTTTTTACTAGACTTAAAACTATTCAAAATGTTACTTATTAAAATTAATAATAAAGTACTTTCAGAGTTTTAGAAAATTCCACCCCTAAGAGGGTTAAGAAAGCTTTGTATGGGCAACACTTTTTTTGAGCTAGAGACTTAAAAGTTTACGAAAAAAGTTCTTTCAGCGATTAGAAAAATTCAACCTCTAAGGGGGTTTAAAAGGGGGTTCAAATTTTAAATGGCGAGCAATAAAATTTTAAAGTGTAAGTAAGAGATTTTTAACTTCGGTCTTATTCTGTACGTTAAAAGACTACAAAACTGATTTCAGAGTTTTTCCAAATTCATCCCCTAAGAGTGTTAAAATTGGTTCAAAGTTTGAGTATTTCAAGGCATTTTTAAAGTATGAGATTTATAACTTTGGTTTTAGAGTTCTAACTTCGAAACTAGGTTCACAAACTAGAAAATGAACATCAACTTTTTTTTTAATTATCCCCTAAAAGATGGTTCAAATTTTGTATTGAGAGAAATCATTTTCTAAGACGATAAAAAGTTCTACGCGGACGAAGTCGCGGGCAACAGCTAGTTGTAAATATTATTCTTGTGCTCACTCGTTGGTGGCTATGTACGTGGCATATTACATAAACAAAGTGTAGAGACCAAATTAAATAAAAATAAGTAGGTACCTACATACATAATATATATGTAGGTACTTGTACTACCTTCGGGCTGTAATTTCGGACTGTTCTGTCAGTTCGGCGAGTAAATTAGAATTTGAATGTGTAAATAATGTACCTTTTGGGAAAAAAAAAATACTTTTTTTCTTTGTCTGAATTTGTAACACTGGCAATATTTTAGAGGCGAAATTTGGAGGGCCCTTTTCTATGGGATTAACTACGAATTAAACAACGTATAGTCAGCTAGTTTTTTATTCTACTTCGTATATAGTTTTGTCCCAATGTAAATGTTGTTAAATAAAATATAGTAAGACCTAGATAAGATTGAGCCCCTACATTTTCCAGTCTTAAAAAATACACGCTTTATAAATACATACAAATACATGACCTACTTACTTTAATGTACCTATATAACTACATTTTACAACCAGCAAACGCCTTAGAAGGGTACACCTCACTTATATGTGTGTCACCATACATTTTCAGTAAAGTATAAATTGTTAATACTTACTATTAGGTTAGTAGATAATTATATCAACTCACTGTTCACTGAAAGAAAAATAAATGATTTTGATTATGATTATAATCATATTAATCAAAATCATTTATTTTTCTTTAAAAAAGGGTTCATTACAAAAGTACACACCTGCGGCGGTACCACGAACTTCGAATCTCGAACTTCGTATATCTCCGTCTCTATCGCACTTATGGTTTATGGTACTCGAGCGACAGAGACGGGGATATACGAAGTTCGAGATTCGAAGTTCGTGGTACCGCCGCTGGCCCATCTCTTTTAGCTGTCCTTGCAGAGCATGAAAAATACAATTTATCTATAGGTACCTACACTACTACTTTTTTGTTTTATGAACCACGAACCCATTATGGAAAACTGTATCTAAATCGGTCAAGCCGTTTTGGAGATAAATGGGAGCATTGTACACAAACAAATACCCTCTCACCCTAAACGCATATCTAGAAGACCTTCTCCGTTCCGTCGTTGCTAATAAGCGTTAAAATTAGAGTAGGTACCTACTTCAAGATCGGAATAACCATATATTTCAATAGAAGTTCAAGGAATCGCATCGATTTTATGCTAATCTCCACTTATAATAAATCTCTAAATTAAAAAAAGAATCAGCCAGTTTGAAACTAAGCTTTGCGCGGTTCGAATGTTCTCAGCATCCCATGAACGGAAAAATATGAAACATTTTATATAGGTACATTATTATTCTAGCTGCAACTTAGGATAGTTTTTATCCGACTGCGACAGTTAATTAATTTTCCGAAATATACGACTTCATTTAATTTTTCATTTATTTTTATTGAAATCAAACGCTGCTCCAACTGTCAGCTATAAGAACCGTCAAATTTTCGTCAAAATGGCGGAATTGCTTTGCCTTTCACTTATTAATAATTTAAATCCCGTCTACGATAGACCTTTACGAGACAAATGCTAAAATATAAACCATAAAAAAATATTCGATTCTGATATGAGAACTTATATGCGCAAATGTCGTTTTATGTCGTAATTTCAATAAATGAAATCAACAAATTTGAACAATATAATTAAAACGAATTTGTTTTTTTTGAATGACAATGGCACGCGCTCGGCGCATTCAGCCAAAGTACCTGCGGCGCTACCACGAAAACCGATACTCAATGTTCATATATTTGCATCCCTGTCACTCGAGTATGGTTAGTGCGATAGAGATAGAGATACCCGAATATTTTCGAATTCCGAAGTTCGTGGTTATAGCTCAGGAATCTAAAATATGGTAAATAATCATAATGTATTTTCTCGAAAAAGAATTTAAAATAAATATAGTCAAATGGAGAAAAAAACAAAGCAAGAGGTTATATAGGTAATAATTAAGTTATAAGAGTCCAAAGTTTTAAGAGGGGGTATGTTCTGTCCCTTTTCCGCAAAACGCACCTTCATATGAAACGATTGTTTTTTACTATGACGCTCGAGTATATTGACGTCACAGTCCCTCATCGTTTTCTCACTCTAACAAGCGACATTAAAACGGATGTAGCTTCATAATTTTTTGAGATATTTGAATGGGAGTTTCATTATCTTCTATCTATTTATACATAATAAATGCCTATGTCCTGACTGACTTATTCACTCAATCACTCACTCATCAACGCACAGCCGAAACTACTAATCTTAGAGAGTTGATTTTTGCACAGTATGTTGCTTTTATAACGTGGGCTAGGGATAAAAAGGAATTTTTATAAATTCTACCCCTAAGGGGGTAAAATAGGGGTGCAAAGTTTGTATGGGAGAACCTTTTTTTTTAGCTAGAGACTTAAACTTTGTAGAAAAATTAGTTATTAGAATACAAATGAAACACTTTCAGCGTTTTGGAAAATTCCACCCCTACGGGGGTAAAATAGGGGTGCAAGGTTTGTATGGGGGAAACATTTTTTTTTTAAATAGAGACTTAAAACTTTGTAGAAAGATCAGTCATTAGAATACAAATAAATAACTTTCAGGGTTTTAGAAAATTCTACCCCTAAAGGGGTAAAATAGAGTGCAAAGTTTGTATGGGAAAAACTACTTTTTTTTAAATAGAGACTTAAAACTTTGTAGAAAGATCAGTCATTAGAATACAAATAAAGAACTTTCAGTGTTTTAAAAAAATCTACCCCTAAGGGGGTAAAATAGGGGTGCAAATTTTGTATGGGGGAAACAATATTTTTTTTAAATAGAGACTTAAAACTTTGTAGAAAGATTAGTCATCAGAATACAAATTAAGTACTTTCAGCGTTTTAGAAAATTCTACCCCTAAAAATAGGGGGCTAAAATAGGGGTGCAAAGTTTGTATGTGGGAAACTATTTTTTTTAGCTAGAGTCCTAAAACTTTGTAGAAAGATTATTTAAATACAAAGAAAGTACTTTCAGCGTTTTGGAAAATTTCACCCCTAAGGGGGTAAAATAGGGTGCAAAGTTTGTATGGGAAAAACATATTTTTTTTAATAGAGACTTAAAATTTTGACGAAAAATTACTTATTAGAACATGAAAAATACTACATTCGGCGTTTTACAAAAATCATTCCCTAAGGGGGTTAAAAAAGGGTGCAAGGTTTGTATGGGGAACACTTTTTCTGAGCTAGACACTTAAAACTTTGTAGAAAGATTACTTATAAAAATACAAAAAAAAGACTTTCAGCGTTTTGAAAAAATCTATCCCTAAGGGGGATAAAAAGGGGTGCAAAGTTTTTATCAGGGAAAGTTTATGTTTTTGAGTTAGAGACTTGAAACTTTGTAGAAAGATTACTTATTAAAATACAAAAAAAGAACACAAATCGTTTTAGAAAATTCCACCCCTAATAGGGTTAAAAAGGAGAGCAAGCTTTGCATGGGCAACACTTTTTTTTGAGTTAGACTTAAAACTTTGCAAAAAGATTACTTATTAGAATACTAAAAAAGAACTTTCAGCGTTTTAGAAAACTCCATCCCTAAGGGGATCCTTAAGATCCTTAAGAAAGGTAGCCAGTGTTGTGTGGGAAAAACTTTTTTTTTTACTAGACTTAAAACTATTCAAAATGTTACTTATTAAAATTAATAATAAAGTACTTTCAGAGTTTTAGAAAATTCCACCCCTAAGGAAGTTAAGAAAGCTTTGTATGGGCAACACTTTTTTTGAGCTAGAGACTTAAAAGTTTACGAAAAAAGTTCTTTCAGCGATTAGAAAAATTCAACCTCTAAGGGGGTTGAAAAGGGGGTTCAAATTTTAAATGGCGAGCAATAAAATTTTAAAGTGTGAGTAAGAGATTTTTAACTTCGGTCTTATTCTGTACGTTAAAAGACTACAAAACTGATTTCAGAGTTTTTCCAAATTCATCCCCTAAGAGTGTTAAAATTGGTTCAAAGTTTGAGTATTTCAAGGCATTTTTAAAGTATGAGATTTTTAACTTTGGTTTTAGACTGTTTGTTCACAAACTAGAAAATGAACATCAACTTTTTTTTTAATTATCCCCTAACAGAGGGTTCAAATTTTGTATTGAGAGAAATCATTTTCTAAGACGATAAAAAGTTCTACGCGGACGAAGTCGCGGGCAACAGCTAGTACAGTATATTCACTTATCGTTTTTAGGTACTAAATGACACCCCGGTCCAAAACCAGTCTTCACAAACGACTACTATAAAAATGTTTTTATATTTTCAAAATAAATGATAATTGGGATCTCGAAATGTTTTAGAGGCAGTGCTACATTATCGCAGTTATGACCCGCGAGGAGTATTGACCCTTTATCGCCAGGCCCGATGCACGACGGTTGCATTGCACCTGACCGGTTTGAGTTTACCATAACTTTCCTTTACTTAGCCCCGGTAGTTAAACCTGGCTGTTTCCTGCTAGCGGTAGGTATTAGCTCAATGAAGCAGGTGTTTAGGTCTTTTAATTACCGGTGGTAATTAGATTTCTTGTACCCATGACGTTAATTAGTGTTCAGCTTAGGGGGACTGGAGTCAGCCTGTATAAATAAGGTCTGCTTTCCTCCCTTGGTTGGAAGATCAGACGATAGTTGCTTCCTCAAAACGTGCCCATGTCAATTCTTAGGATTAGGTAGTAAGCAGCCGCGGGCTCTTATGCAGTATAAGTAAAGAAGAAAATGAAGCACGCACGCACGGCATTTAAAACGTGACATTTCCAAGATGTCGTGGTCTTCTGTCAATAAATAACAAACCATCCACCAAACAATCACAATTCAATGAACGCCACCCACCCCACCTTAAATATTAATTTAGGTAGGATCCTAATCATTTTAAAATATTCATACCTACTAGTATCAACCGGTAACACAATTTTATTTTCAAATTACCTAACCTGCAAACAGTTAAGCGCGCCTAATGTTTCCCATAACCAACTATAACCGACAAAATTATTCAGTTTTATTATGCAGTCATAGAGGTAAATTTCTGACGTTATTTCGCATCACAATGTGTGTTCGATGTGTTGCGTGCGGTCTCTTTCACGCACTACCTAGTCAAACCTACTGCGCGCAGTAAATTAAATTCACGTTGCGATTATTATTTATTTATCGTATGGCGCTTAGACACTGGTACAGTCGCCATCACATACATAGGAGCAAACAAGCAGCTCACAAAAATCGGAACACACCTCTATTTTCAAGGCATTAGGGTGCATGTGCCGATATTTTTTAACACCTATAGTGTACCGATGTATGTGATGGCGACTTTACATATATGTATTCGTATCGATGTCGCTGTTAGAGCTCCAGTGTGCGCTGCGAGGTTCAAAATAAGGAACATTGCAGCTGCCGAGTTTGTTGTTCTTTTAGCACCACCCGGAGGTCACGTGGAGGGTTTCTATTTGCGATGCGAAATGGCGAACCAAATTAATCTCCAGTGGTAGTCATTTTACAAGAGTTGCGCTAATCGGCTCAGATAAGAACATTTGCGGGAAAATTGTTTGAGTATTATTTTGTAGGATGACACTGAAATCATTAGTTAAGATTACCTTAAAACGGCCGCGTTGCGGTCGTGGAATAATCAAATTATTATCAAAGGACTCCCCGTCTCTAGAAGATCTTTGGTCCAATTTCTTGAATAAGGCCATGTTCATGAATAAGCTGGACGTCCGGCGGGGTAAGCCGCGGGCTGTCAGGTGAGCATGAAAAGTCGAGGCTGTATAAACATTGCTAGCTATGGCGTTTGTAATTGCGTGGGCCCCGTGCTGCCGCCGCCTATGGCTGCTTGTGCATAAACATGACCTAAACGAACTCTACTCGATAAAACCTATCTAAACGCCTGTGTAAGATTGACTTATTATGAGGAGCTCTTTTGTTACAGAATGCTGCAGTTGTGTGGCTTGACTCGCACTTGTTTTATTTGGATAATGATGTAGCTTATAAGGCTGAAACGCACTGAAAGCGGCGGCGGTGCGGCGCGGTGCGGTGCGGAGGCGGTACCGGTTGTAATGTTCGAACTAAGTAATGTAAGAACTACTGTTAAAATAAGCCCTATGCTCTCTAACCACTCCTCTGTTCACTAAACTAAAAAAAAAAAAAAAAGAAGCGGGTTGTGTCGGAGATACAAGCGTTAATTAAGTTTAAGTGGATACTTCTTTGTTGGCTGTACCCGTAAAATGTATATCTGAATTAATTCACTAAAATCTGTATCAGTACAGAAAAATCGGTATATATGGCAACATTGACTGACGTAGCTCATTTGACTCGCGATAAATTGAAAATGGCGGTCATTTCAGCTTTATTTTCATGTCCGCCACTTAAACTAAATAACATTTTGTGATTAACAACTAATGGCAAATAAAGAAGGATTAAAACATGTAACAAACAATAATTTGAAATCAGATTAGGCTTCTCTACAAAAAGTTTTCCGGAAGTCACGTGATACATTTTGAACTATTTACAAGAACGCGAGCAAAGAAGTATCCACTTCAAAAAACCTATGTTTGTTATTGTAGGAAGAGCGGTGTCTCTTGCCACAGGCATCTTGATTGCCTAAAAAGAGGCACCAGCCTGCATATTTGTAAAGTTTAATCATTTTTCATTTTCATTTAATTTTCAACTAGATGCGAAAGGGTCCGCACAGAATACCGGATGCGGCGCGGCGCGGTATTCTGTGCGGACCTTTTCATATTATCTCGAACATTACAACCGGAACCGCCTCCGCACCGCACCGCACCGCGCCGCCACCGCTGGCTGTGCGTTTCGACCTATAATCAATTCTAAAGGGCCATTTACATGGTGCTACAACTCGTATGTGATTTTTTTTACTCGTCGATAAAAATCTGTGTATTAAGATTTCATAGAGAATACTGCAACGTCACTCTTTTCATCGTTGAATAGTCTATGTTACTTCCGAAACAGCCGAAATAACTATTTCGATACGCTCTAGACAAACGAAATAAATTTGAAAATAGAACTTCGTATTTCAATAATGCGTCCTTGTTTAAGGAGACTCGATCTGATAAAAATTGCCAATCTATGGCGTTTCGGAACATAGCAGCGTCGCGTCATCTGTCGAAAATCTACTTAAACTTGCTGCTGTATCCAAGGCATAAAAAAATAAAAAACCTACGCTTTGTGATTGGCTAGTATTTAGGCAATCACAGCACAGTACTGCAACATTACGGACGCCGGTGGTGTGATATAGTACTTACGATATTTCGTTTTCTTAAACTCGTATTAATAACTTAAATTATTAATTTTAATGAACTCGTACAAAAAGTATTGTTCACAATAGTGTCATAATCAAGCTTTTTAATCTTGTACCTTACTTAGGCCACTCAGCAAGCTTCGTGGCCTAAACACGGTACTCGACTAAAAAGCTCTCTATTATAACACGATTGTGAAATAGTATTTTTCACAATCGTGTTATAATAGAGAGTTTTTTAGTATGCTGAGTGGCCTAAGTAAGGTACGAGATTAAAAAGCTTGATTATAACACTATTGTGAACAACAATTTTTGTACGAGTTCATTAAAATTAATTTTCTACGATTCAACTGAACTAATTAAACAAACTCGAGCCTAACGCTCGTACGCTCGTTGGTATCTTAAAAGACATCAACGAGCGTACGACATCAACGAGTAAACTCAATAATCAAAGCGATTCTATTGGTCCAATTCATTACAGTTCGGTAAAGCAGCCATGTGATTGGTCGAATTTATTTTAGTTCTATTTTCAAATTTTTTTCGGTTGTCTGGAGCGTATCGAAACAGTTATTTCGATTGTTTCGACAGTAACATGGACTACAACTATGAAAAGAGTGACGTTGCAGTATTCTCTATGAAATCTTAATACACAGATTTTAATCGACGAGTACAAAAAATACTATTCATTACATGGCGGGGCTGCGGGCTAGCGAAATACGATGAATTCAATCACACCCTGCAATGTAATTAAACTCGCATGCGAGTTGTTACACCATGTAAACGGCCTTTTAAGGGTAAGACGACTGAAAGTAATCAAGGAGTTCACACATACCTATTGCTTACCGGCCCGCAAAATGTTCCGTTTACCAAAACAACTCTGACTAACGTAGTCGGAGTGTAAAGCAAAACTTTAGCTCAAATATCATTAAGGCCATGTATGCAAATACTCGTAATATATTGAAACTCGCACTCACACAGCATGGCAAATATTTCAAAGACCAGGTTTTGCATAGAATTCGTATAAGACCGCCATGGGTCGTTAACGGTAGACTATTTTGCATGTCGTAGTTACCCCTTGGATTTAATCTACTACGTTTCCGTTTTAATAGTACGTCATAAAATAGTCTGGTACTAAATTGAGTGTACTGTGACTGTGCTGTTCCTATGCGTTATGCAGTAAAGATAAAATCTGTAAAAGCCGAATTTTATTAGCAGAATATAGGTACGTATCTTAGAGGTCCTCAACGAACGAACTTAATTTAATTCAGTTTTTCTCAAACTTGCAATGAAATATTGACATGGCTTACTTCAAATTAGGTCCGGAAATACTACGTATCCGGTGCGACTAGTGAAGATGATATGTAAAGGAATTTCATACAACCTTACACACCTCGGCCTGCAAAGCAAACGTCTTTTGTTTATAAACGTCAAATTGTGACAGAACGTCTTGGCATTCAATCACCAAAAAAAAAAAAAGATTAGGACTAATGTTAATGTCACCGGGTAAAACGTTGCTTCAAACAGGTTAAAAAAAAGTTTGGCGCGTAAATTTAAAAAAGTTTTCTTTTCTTGTTGGCCGGATGTGTCAATAGTTAGTAATTATTTTGAAACTTTCTAATAAAAGCCATGCGAGCAGAAGTAGCCATGAATAATTTACTGCCCTCGAAATCAAAAGTTAGGTACCTACATGACGGCGTATGAAAATTTCATAAAAATTATAAGTGTTTTCTTTGCTGTAGTGCCTCGTCTATATAGTTAGATATAAGTTCATGTACTTAACTATAAACTAATACTTAATTTAGGAAATACTTAGGTTATGATGTGACAGCACTTACAGCTATCAGAAACGTATTATTTAGTTGTACGAATAAAACAAATTGACTACTTTTTTATTTCATTGCAAGTTTGAGAAAAGCACTATACAAATCTCGGCGAGAAACGGGGTTGCCGGCCGCGTATCCCTATATCTATATCTACTTGGCCTGTAACCCTTCGTTTCCCGGCCTCTATAGTAATTTACTATTATACTTAGTAGCTAATCATAATACCAAAGTGCGCGGCTAATACAAAATTGTTTTTTTTTTCAATTTAGTTAGTGAACCTCACAGTTCAACATGCCCCTTGAACGTGACGCTAAATAACGTTAACCTTTTGAGTGCTAAGATAGGTATGTACAGTCGACGCCAAAAATATGTTTACAGTTTGCGCCTTATTACAATGGAATGAGGTGCAAAAGTGTAAACATATTTTTGGCGTCGACGTAGGTACATACAATAATTGTCATTCACCGGCCACCTCAATGTAATGTAAACCTACACAGCCGATTTTAAGTAGACTTGTTATATTTATTTTATTTAATAAATAAAACTGCCTTTAGAAGCTGGTAGGAAGATATATATACCTTCAGAGCTCTACTGACGGTTCAAAACGAGCTGTGTGTACATCGTTTTATCTATTTGTACCGGGTGTGGCCCAATATTTTCAAACAAATCTTTGACATCAACCAATTTTTCAGTATTTTTCATTACAATTTAAGTTTTAATAAAGGGTAAAGTCCCGGTTTTTATGAATTATTTCCTCAAGACTTTTTACAGGATGTACCTTACTCTGGGTATTTAAACATTTATAAAAAATATATAATCATAAGGAAATATACATATGGATTAAACCACAATGGTAATTTAATATTAAATTTACTACTAAATTAACAATCAAGAACATGAGGAATCATATATTTTATTAATTAACATTAAACTATTTTAGCGTGGTAAACAATTCTCAACAACAAATTTAAATGTAACCCAATGCAATAATTGAAAAACTTCATTATTTATATACAAACTACTTCCCGGACTGTGTGACATTAAATATCAATGGAATGACTTATTAATTAATTAATTATTTTGGTCACACTTGTAATAGGAGCAAAAATGAAAAAGTATATGTCCATAGAATATCTGCAGTTATGCGGTCCCAGTGTTTCAAAACTATTGAATTCGGAAAAAATATATTTGAAGTTGTGATCCCTGAGTAGGGTCATTTCGCCGGTTACGCGACCACCTTCGGTTAGCGACCACTTGAAGAACATGGTTTTTTCAATTGAAGATAACATCAATTCTACAGAGCCTATTGAAACAGTCAGCCGTATGCCTTATTGTTTGTAGTTATGGAATAGGTATTTACAAAAAAAACGAGAAAATATACTTTCAGTTCACCAAGTCAGCTAAGTGGTCGCTAACCGGCACATGAAATTAGGTGGTCGCCATCCGGCGAAATGACCCTAATTAATTTTCACATCACGATATCTCCACTTATAATAAATATCTAAATTAAAAAAAGAATCAGCCAGTTTGAAACTAAGCTTTCTGTGGTACGAATGTTCTCAGCATCCCATGGACGGAAAAATATGAAACATTTTATAGGTACATTATTATTCTCGCTGCAACTTAGGATAGTTTTTATCCGACTGCGAGAATTAATTTATTTTCCGTAATATACGACTTCATTTAATTTTTCATTTATTATTCTTAAAGTATATCGCCGCCACATCTGTCAGCTAAAAGAAACGTCCAAATCACAGACTAATAAGAAATACTACGGACAAAATGGCGGAATTTCTTTGCCTTTCTTTCGCCTATTAATAATTTTAATCCCGTCTACGATATACATTGACGAGACACATAGGTACCAAAAGCAAATACAAAATTAATCGATTTTGATATGCGAACTTATATGCGCAAATGTCGAATTAAGGCGTAATTTCTACAAATGTAACAACAAATTCGAACAATATAAACTTGGTTTTTTTGAATGGCACGCGCGCGCGCTCTTTGCGTATTCAGCCAAACCACGAAAACTGAAACTCGAAGTTCGTATATCTGCATTCCTGTCATTTGTTAGTGCGATAAAGATAGAGATACCCGAATATTTTCGAATTTCCGAAGTTCGTGGTTTAAAAGAAAATACGGATGTCGGATAGATCTAAATTAATATTTCATGTGTGAATATGGTTAAAATTATTTGGAAATACTATTGTTGTTATTGTTTTAGTATATTTGACTAGCTTTAAGTTTAATATTGTACGTCCGAAATGGGCAAGCTGTTGGACTTTATTTTACCCAAAACAACTAAATGTACACAGTTCTGACAATAAAGAAATCTTATTTTATCTTATCTTATCGAAAATAGGGATGTAGACACTAAACAAAATAATCATAATGTTGTATTATCTCGAAAAAAAAACAACGCAAGAGGCTATACTCGTATAGGTAATCACTAAGTTATAAGTGTATAAAGTTTGAAGAGGGGGTTTGTTGCGTCTCTTTTCCGCAAAACGCACCTTTATAATGAAACGATTGTTTTTTACTATGACGCTCGAGGATCGTGACGTCACGGTCCCTGATCGTTTTCTCACTCTAACAAGCGACATTAAAACGGTTGTAGCTTCGTAATTTTTTGAGATATTTGAATGAGTTTTTCGTTTCTTCTTTCTTTTGAAGTGAGTCTACAGCTACACCTCTATTTGGAAGACAAGCGGAAAGAACCCATACTATCCATACTAATAATCCATACTTCCATATTAATATTATAAATGCGAAAGTGTGTCTGTCTGTCTGTTAACTCTTCACGCCTAAACCGCTGAACCGATTTAGATGAAATTTGGTATACAGATAGTTTGAGCTCCGGGGAAGGACAAAGGGTAGTTTTTATATCTGAGGGGCTGAAATTGGGGGTGGAAATTTGTATGGAGCTACTTAAACCGCTGCACCGATTTAGATGAAATTTGGTATACAGGGTGGGCCCTGTAACACGAGAAAATATTCAAAAGGAGGCTTCCTTAGAGCATTTGCAGTAACCCCTTGTGTATCATTCACTTTCAAAATTTTTGGTTACGGAGAAATTTTGATCTAAAGTTATGACCTCCAAGTAATGTATCTTGGCACCACGAGATCATATCACGGCAGTTAATGCAGATTTTGAAGTAACATCATGTAATGAGTCATAATAGTTTTTGCATTTTTGTGTTCAACAGATACTTTTGTGATTTTTTTTTTTTTTTGTGTTTTTAAAATAAAAAGTTACTCATAGCACTCCAGAAGAGTAAAAATATACAAGTAAACTTATTTTAAAGAATTTTTTTTTCGCATAAATCCACTTCGAAATAATTTTTCACAAGCTTATTAATCTACCGTTTAATTTTTTGCTCCAGTTACAGGGCCCAACCTGTATAAATAGTTTGAGTCCCGGGGAAGGACATATAATAGGTTTTTTTGGATGTAATCTATTTTGATGAAATGTGGTGTAGATATAGGTTAAGTCCTGGGCAACCCTCAAAAATCACCCCAGAAATCATCCCCTAAGGGGGTGAAATTAGGGGTGAAAATTCGGATGGAACCCATTTTAATACAATTTGGTATAGAGATAGCTTGAGTCCTGGGAAAGGACATAGGATAGTTTTAATTCCGGAAATCACTCCCTAAGGTGAAATGGGGGTGAAAATTTGGATGAATCCCGTTTAGATGAAATTTGGTATAAAGGTCGTTTGAGTCCCGAAGAATGATATTAGATAGTTTTTATCCCGAAAATCTTTCCCTAAGGGTATGAAATAGGGGGTGAAAGTTTGGATAAAATCCATATACCTAGATGAAATTTGGTATAGAGATAATTTGAGACCCTTCGAAGGATATAGAATAGTTTTTGCCTCGGAAATCATCCCTTAAGATGGTAAGTAGAAGTTTGTTTGCATTATATTTTCTAAGTATAAGTTCTACGCGGACGAAGTCGCGGGCAACAGCTAGTTAGATATATATTTTTCATAACCTGTTACAAACCCGGTAAATAATTTCTGAAAAAATAACATGAAACCTTCAGGCTGACCTACATAAAATTAAGCACGGAGTACAATTTTGAAGCGCAAAAAAAAGAAAACATCCAAAATAGGAACTCTGCAAGCTGCCAGGCGACACGTAGGTATGCTGATTTATTTCAGAGGAGCTCCGTTTTTACAAGAAAAATACAGGCGTAGCACCATCTTTATTTTCCTCATTTCGTTTAGAATCTGCGGTGTTCGCGCTAGAAACCTTAATACTGAAATAGTCCAATACAAAATCAATTAGACAACGTGTAATCAGAAAGCTGACCGCGTACTGTAAAGTGGTGGAGAGCTGCGGCCGCGGCTACGGGTGACCTACAAAACTGCTTCTACTAACACTTACACTAGTTGTGTAGATCACTGGCCTGTGTGTTGGTTTAATAACAAAATTACTTTTTTCGCAAGACCTCGCTTCTACCCTTACGTTTAGCCTTACGTATCAAAGCAAATGTGGGTAACAAATCCTCACGGCTCACACACAGCGCATCCTCAAAGCATAAAGGGTCTGCAACGCGCTTATATCTGGCTGTTCCCGGGTTTCGATCGAAGCACAGTCTGTGGGTTTAAGCAAGATTAACGCAAATATATTATGTTAGAGATAATGCATTGATGGCTCAGAGTCAATTCTCATTCAAGCGCAAGTTGCGTAAACATCTTTTTGAAAACTCTTGAGACTAACAGCCGTATTCATAAACGTTCTACAAGCCTATTTTAACTAAAATGACGTTAAAATTCGTTTGTCACTTTGACATTTGTGTTCGTAAGAAAGGGACAAAGCACCTTTTATTTAGCAGGGGCATTTTACGTTTTATGAATAAGGGGGTAAGACTCTTCATAGTTTTTACTAGCAATCACGCAACGTTCCGAACGCGCGTCGGTACAATTTAACTGTCAATTTTCCATATAAAAAGTGACATTTAGACCTACCCGACGTTTGTACAATGCGTTACGTGATCGACCTGCAGGTATTATATTGTAATCATAATTTATACATAATATACCTATCAGAATTTATTTCTGTGTAGAGAAAGCTACGAGATCAGAAGGATAGTGCAGCTGCCAAAGTTGTTGCGCTTAGCACCACACGGGGACCGCGTGTAGGGTTATCTAAGGTAATTCCTACGGACGTTGAGCAACCCCCGACAGGGCAGGGGTCGGAAATTGCGCATCTCTTTGGTGCAGATGGGGATGGTGCGAGTCAGCGGAATGCCAGTGTGTCTGTCCAGATCAGACGGTACCCATGTCATCTTTGAGTGTCCCATCACCAAACTTAGCGGGAATTCGGCTGATTTCAAGACTCTCTCGACGGATGGTAGTTGCTTACAGCAAGACTCAAGTAATAAGGTGCGCGGACTAAGCAATAATGGCCTTTCGGTCAACGAATTAAGCGCTTTGACGCGCGCCTTATTACTTGGGTCTTGCTGTACCTTATTCAATGTAATATCATAAACATTTAAGTAGAGAATTTGTCATACGATTGATGAACGTAATATATAATTATATACACTGCCCAAAAGTGTCTACGGATCAAGTACGTTTTAGAGTATTGCTGCAATTGAGGTTTTGTTATAGTAAAATAACTCTATCTTAATCTCTTTCTCTTTTATTTATTCTGGACCTTCAAAACTTTAATTACTTCGCAAATCCATCCAATGGCTGGTATTACAGCATGTAGTATGATAAAAAAACTAAAAAATTACTTGATCCCTAGACACTTTTGGGCAGTGTATATATATATAATCTCCACTTATAATAAATCTCTAAATTAAAAAAAGAATCAGCCAGTTTGAAACTAAGTTTTGCGCGGTTCGAATGTTCTCAGCATCCCATGAACGGAAAAATATGAAACATTTTATATAGGTACATTATTATTCTAGCTGCAACTTAGGATAGTTTTTATCCGACTGCGACAGTTAATTAATTTTCCGAAATATACGACTTCATTTAATTTTTCATTTATTTTTATTGAAATCAAACGCTGCTCCAACTGTCAGCTATAAGAACCGTCAAATTTTCGTCAAAATGGCGGAATTGCTTTGCCTTTCACTTATTAATAATTTAAATCCCGTCTACGATAGACCTTTACGAGACAAATGCTAAAATATAAACCATAAAAAAATATTCGATTCTGATATGAGAACTTATATGCGCAAATGTCGTTTTATGTCGTAATTTCAATAAATGAAATCAACAAATTTGAACAATATAATTAACACGAATTTGTTTTTTTTGAATGACAATGGCACGCGCTCGGCGCATTCAGCCATTCAGCCAAAGTACCTGCGGCGCTACCACGAAAACCGATACCTACTCAATGTTCATATATTTGCATCCCTGTCACTCGAGTATGGTTAGTGCGATAGAGATAGAGATACCCGAATATTTTCGAATTCCGAAGTTCGTGGTTATAGCTCAGGAATCGAAAATATGGTAAATAATCATAATGTATTTTCTCGAAAAAGAATTTAAAATAAATATAGTCAAATGGAGAAAAAAACAAAGCAAGAGGTTATATAGGTAATGATTAAGTTATAAGAGTCCAAAGTTTTAAGAGGGTATGTTCTGTCCCTTTTCCGCAAAACGCACCTTCATATGAAACGATTGTTTTTTTACTATGACGCTCGAGTATATTGACGTCACAGTCCCTCATCGTTTTCTCACTCTAACAAGCGACATTAAAACGGATGTAGCTTCATAATTTTTTGAGATATTTGAATGGGAGTTTAATTATCTTCTATCTATTTATCTCCACTTATAATAAATCTCTAAATTAAAAAAAGAATCAGCCAGTTTGAAACTAAGCTTTGCGCGGTTCGAATGTTCTCAGCATCCCATGAACGGAAAAATATGAAACATTTTATATAGGTACATTATTATTCTAGCTGCAACTTAGGATACTTTTTATCCGACTGCGACAGTTAATTAATTTTCCGAAATATACGACTTCATTTAATTTTTCATTTATTTTTATTGAAATCAAACGCTGCTCCAACTGTCAGCTATAAGAACCGTCAAATTTTCGTCAAAATGGCGGAATTGCTTTGCCTTTCACTTATTAATAATTTAAATCCCGTCTACGATAGACCTTTACGAGACAAATGCTAAAATATAAACCATAAAAAAATATTCGATTCTGATATGAGAACTTATATGCGCAAATGTCGTTTTATGTCGTAATTTCAATAAATGAAATCAACAAATTTGAACAATATAATTAACACGAATTTGTTTTTTTTGAATGACAATGGCACGCGCTCGGCGCATTCAGCCAAAGTACCTGCGGCGCTACTACGAAAACCGATACTCAATGTTCATATATTTGCATCCCTGTCACTCGAGTATGGTTAGTGCGATAGAGATAGAGATACCCGAATATTTTCGAATAGGGAACATTACTGCAATGTTCTGCCGCCAGAGTGCAGCACAAACACAATTAGTAAACAGTTTTTTTGACAACTTTGACAAGTCCTTCAAAGCTCTGGATCAAATAGTGAAGAAAATATTTCAGTGAATAAAATGCATCAGTGCCGCGTAATTGGATGCAAGAATGAAGGGCATCATTCATTTCCGAAGGAAACGATGATATGAAAACTATGGGAAGCGGCAATACGTCGTAAAGCAAAAAAAAGCCCTCATCCACCTTTAAATGGCTATAGGATGCCATTTTAATATCACAGTGCAGGTATTTTACACACGAATGATAATAAAACGATTGTAGTTTAACGCGTTTTCATCAATTATTCGTTATTGTTTGTTAGGTAAATAAATATGACATTGTACGTCATGGCGGTTTGTTGGTGCCGGTTAATGTACGGCCCGATAATACACGTCCATCTATCGTTATCTCTCTCTTTTTGTATAAGTTAAAAAGAGACATAGATATAGAGGATGCCAATTATTGGGCCGTACATTAACCGGCACCGGTTTGTTTACGGGTTGTGTTAGTGTCGCCCCCTACGCAGAGCTTTGCGTAATGTTCCCTATTCCGAAGTTCGTGGTTATAGCTCAGGAATCGAAAATATGGTAAATAATCATAATATATTTTCTCGATAAAGAATTTAAAATAAATATAGTCAAATGGAGAAAAAAACAAAGCAAGAGGTTATATAGGTAATGATTAAGTTATAATTATAAGAGTCCAAAGTTTTAAGAGGGGGTATGTTCTGTCCCTTTTCCGCAAAACGCACCTTCATATGAAACGACTGTTTTTTACTATGACGCTCGAGTATATTGACGTCACAGTCCCTCATCGTTTTCTCACTCTAACAAGCGACATTAAAACGGATGTAGCTTCATAATTTTTTGAGATATTTGAATGGGAGTTTCATTATCTTCTATCTATTTATACATAATAAATGCCTATGTCCTGACTGACTTATTCACTCACTCACTCACTCACTCACTCATCAACGCACAGCCGAAACTACTAATCTTAGAGAGTTGATTTTTGCACAGTATGTTGCTTTTATAACGTGGGCTAGGGATAAAAAGGGATTTTTGAAAATTCTACCCCTAAGGGGGTAAAATAGGGGTGCAAAGTTTGTATGGGAGAACCTTTTTTTTTTGAGCTATAGACTTAAACTTTGTAGAAAAAATTGTTATTAGAATACAAATGAAACACTTTCAGCGTTTTGGAAAATTCCACCCCTACGGGGGTAAAATAGGGGTGCAAGGTTTGTATGGGGAAAACATTTTTTTTTTAAATAGAGACTTAAAACTTTGTAGAAAGATCAGTCATTAGAATACAAATAAAGAACTTTCAGGGTTTTAGAAAATTCTACCCCTAAAGGGGTAAAATAGAGTGCAAAGTTTGTATGGGAAAAACTACTTTTTTTTAAATAGAGACTTAAAACTTTGTAGAGAAATTATTCATTAGAATACAAATAAAGTACCTAGATTCAGTGTTTTAAAAAAATCTACCCCTAAGGGGGTAAAATAAAGGTGCAAATTTTGTATGGGGGAAACAATATTTTTTTTAAATAGAGACTTAACACTTTGTAGAAAGATTAGTCATCAGAATACAAATTAAGTACTTTCAGCGTTTTAGAAAGTTCTACCCCTAAAAATAGGGGGCTAAAATAGGGGTGCAAAGTTTGTATGTGGGAAACTATTTTTTTTAGCTAGATTCCTAAAACTTTGTAGAAAGATTATTTAAATGCAAAGAAAGTACTTTCAGCGTTTTGGAAAATTTCACCCCTAAGGGGGTAAAATAGGGTGCAAAGTTTGTATGGGAAAAACATATTTTTTTTTAATAGAGACTTACAATTTTGTCGAAAAATTACTTATTAGAACATGAAAAATACTACATTAGGCGTTTTACAAAAATTATTCCCTAAGGGGGTTAAAAAAGGGTGCAAGGTTTGTATGGGGAACACTTTTTCTGAGCTAGACACTTAAAACTTTGTAGAAAGATTACTTATAAAAATAAAAATAAAAGACTTTCAGCGTTTTGAAAAAATCTATCCCTAAGGGGGATAAAAAGGGGTGCAAAGTTTTTATCAGGGAAAGTTTATGTTTTTGAGTTAGAGACTTGAAACTTTGTAGAAAGATTACTTATTAAAAAACAAAAAAAGAACACAAATCGTTTTAGAAAATTCCACCCCTAATAGGGTTAAAAAGGAGAGCAAGCTTTGCATGGGCAACACTTTCAGCGTTTTAGAAAACTCCATCCCTAAGGGGATCCTTAAGATCCTTAAGAAGGGTAGCCAGTGTTGTGTGGGAAAAACTTTTTTTTTTGCTAGACTTAAAACTATTCGAAATGTTACTTATTAAAATTAATAATAAAGTACTTTCAGAGTTTTAGAAAATTCCACCCCTAAGGGGGTTAAGAAAGCTTTGTATGGGCAACACTTTTTTTGAGCTAGAGACTTACAAGTTTACGAAAAAAGTTCTTTCAGCGATTAGAAAAATTCAACCTCTAAGGGGGTTTAAAAGGGGGTTCAAATTTTAAATGGCGAGCAATAAAATTTTAAAGTGTTAAGAGATTTTTAACTTCGGTCTTATTCTGTACGTTAAAAGACTACAAAACTGATTTCAGAGTTTTTCCAAATTCATCCCCTAAGAGTGTTAAAATTGGTTCAAAGTTTGAGTATTTCAAGGCATTTTTAAAGTATGAGATTTTTAACTTTGGTTTTAGACTGTTTGTTCACAAACTAGAAAATTAACATCAACGTTTTTTTTTAATCATCCCCTAAAAGAGGGTTCAAATTTTGTATTGAGAGAAATCATTTTCTAAGACGATAAAAAGTTCTACGCGGACGAAGTCGCGGGCAACAGCTAGTACATAATATATGCCTATGTCCTGACTGACTTATTCACTCAATCACTCACTCACTCACTCATCAACGCACAGCCGAAACTACTAATCTTAGAGAGTTGATTTTTGCACAGTATGTTGCTTTTATAACGTGGGCTAGGGATAAAAAGGGATTTTTGAAAATTCTACCCCTAAGGGGGTAAAATGGGGGTGCAAAGTTTGTATGGGAGAACCTTTTTTTTTTGAGCTATAGACTTAAACTTTGTAGAAAAATTAGTTATTAGAATACAAATGAAACACTTTCAGCGTTTTGGAAAATTCCACCCCTAGGGGGGTAAAATAGGGGTGCAAGGTTTGTATGGGGGAAACATTTTTTTTTTAAATAGAGACTTAAAACTTTGTAGAAAGATCAGTCATACAAATACAAATAAAGAACTTTCAGGGTTTTAGAAAATTCTACCCCTAAAGGGGTAAAATAGAGTGCAAAGTTTGTATGGGAAAAACTACTTTTTTTTAAATAGATACTTTAAACTTTGTAGAAAGATTAGTCATCAGAATACAAATTAAGTACTTTCAGCGTTTTAGAAAATTCTACCCCTAAAAATAGGGGGCTAAAATAGGGGTGCAAAGTTTGTATGTGGGAAACTATTTTTTTTAGCTAGAGTCCTAAAACTTTGTAGAAAGATGATTTAAATACAAAGAAAGTACTTTCAGCGTTTTGGAAAATTTCACCCCTAAGGGGGTAAAATAGGGTGCAAAGTTTGTATGGGAAAAACATATTTTTTTTTAATAGAGACTTAAAATTTTGACGAAAAATTACTTATTAGAACATGAAAAATACTACATTCGGCGTTTTACAAAAATCATTCCCTAAGGGGGTTAAAAAAGGGTGCAAGGTTTGTATGGGGAACACTTTATCTGAGCTAGACACTTAAAACTTTGTAGAAAGATTACTTATAAAAATACAAAAAAAAAGACTTTCAGCGTTTTGAAAAAATCTATCCCTAAGGGGGATAAAAAGGGGTGCAAAGTTTTTATCAGGGAAAGTTTATGTTTTTGAGTTAGAGACTTGAAACTTTGTAGAAAGATTACTTATTAAAATACTAAAAAAGAACACAAATCGTTTTAGAAAATTCCACCCCTAATAGGGTTAAATAGGAGAGCAAGCTTTGCATGGGCAATACTTTTTTTTGAGTTAGACTTAAAACTTTGCAAAAAGATTACTTATTAGAATACTAAAAAAGAACTTTCAGCGTTTTAGAAAACTCCATCCCTAAGGGGATCCTTAAGATCCTTAAGAAGGGTAGCCAGTGTTGTGTGGGAAAAACTTTTTTTTTTACTAGACTTAAAACTATTAAAAATGTTACTTTTTAAAATTAATAATAAAGTACTTTCAGAGTTTTAGAAAATTCCACCCCTAAGGGGGTTAAGAAAGCTTTGTATGGGCAACACTTTTTTTGAGCTAGAGACTTAAAAGTTTACGAAAAAAGTTCTTTCAGCGATTAGAAAAATTCAACCTCTAAGGGGGTTAAAGGGGGTTCAAATTTTAAATGGCGAGCAATAAAATTTTAAAGTGTGAGTAAGAGATTTTTAACTTCGGTCTTATTCTGTACGTTAAAAGACTACAAAACTGATTTCAGAGTTTTTCCAAATTCATCCCCTAAGAGTGTTAAAATTGGTTCAAAGTTTGAGTATTTCAAGGCATTTTTAAAGTATGAGATTTTTAACTTTGGTTTTAGACTGTTTGTTCACAAACTAGAAAATGAACATCAACTTTTTTTTTAATTATCCCCTAAAAGAGGGTTCAAATTTTGTATTGAGAGAAATCATTTTCTAAGACGATAAAAAGTTCTACGCGGACGAAGTCGCGGGCAACAGCTAGTATAAATATATATACTTATAGGTATATACCTACTTACTTCATATTAAATCATAAAACTTAAATATGTAACTAAAACATTTAAATTAAACACCAGTACTTTGTTCTTTTCTTTATTTCAGTGTTGTTCTCATATATCCCGCACCAGTTACGATTATTTTCTGTTTGGCCTAAAGGTTGAGAATGCATTTTATATTTGTAACTTGTTACTGTGCAATAAAGTTTAAATAAATAAATAAACGCATTAAAGACTCCTCTGGGCTTTTATTCGGAACGCGTTCATGTGCTTTACTTTACGCGAAACGCCTAACGAAGCCAGCACTCTGATTACGCATAGTTACTGGGTGACGGGTGAGGTGAGGTTAAAACAAGTTCCAGAATAGCGGGGCTGGAGTCGCAAGCGTCGAAAGGCTAACCCGAGGCGACGTGAGCTCCAAAAACTGATTTTTAAAAAATCGTAGCTCTTTTCTGGATTATAATACGGCTGCCTTAAATTTAATTAACAATCTTGAGGCTTTTCTCGAGGGAAATCAGCTATTCGAATCCTAAGTTTTTGACTTTCGCTCGATAGAAAAAAATCACGAACATAGGTCTAAAATACACTTTAAAAAATTATAACAAATTATGCACAACAGCTAAACATATTAAAATTGGTTTTAAAAATCGGCAATGTCATGTTTGAGGGAAATCAGCTATTACTTTTTTATTTATTAAAACGCACAAAAAATAAAAATTAAAAAACATGATTTCCGCGCTTCCAAACACGCACTTCCATCTCGCTCACGCTTATGCTCAGTGAGAGGGAGAGAAGACCACGTACCTACATCCCCTTAAGCGACCTGCGACCAGCGTTTTATCTGTTCATTGCGCGGTCGAGACGCGTAACGCACTATGGTTAGTTGGGAACACGCGCAATGAATAGATAAAACGCTGGTCGCAGGTCGCTTAAGACCAAAGTCGTGGCCAAGGCGTAAGGTGGCTTCCCATCAGGGTATATGCTTGTTTGATGTCGTGGAATAAAAAAACCCCATGTAGTGTCGGGTTGGAATGACACTACCTTCTTCCCGTGGGTGTCGCAAAAGTCGATTAGGTACGCCTATAGGCTAGCAATCTGTTACGGCAATAACTATAACATTTTCTCCGTCTTTAAATCCAATACTGCTAGAAGTTTAATTTAAGTAGGTAAGTAATGTGTTTTGCCTACCCCTTCTGGGAATAGCGTGTAGTATGTAAGTGGGGTAAACCACATTTCTGATATCATTCCAATTTGTTAAGACATATTTGACGACCGGTTAGCCTAGTGGGTAGTGACCCTGCCTACGAAGCTGAAGGTCCTGGGTTCGAATCCCGGTAAGGGCAAATATTTGTGTGATGAGCACGAATATTTGTTTCTGAGTCTTGAATGTTTTCTATGTATTTAAGTATATCTATATCCATTAAATATATCGTCGTCTAGTATCCATAACACAAGCCTTATTGAGCTTACTATGGAGCTAGTTTGATTTGTGTAAAAATTGTCCCATAATATTTATTTATTTATATTGGTAGTGGTCCGAGCAGTGTAGTCCCATCCCAAATGGTTGAAAGGTTTTATGTTTATCATAGTAAATACATTTTGCTTTTTGGATAACCTCGTGGCTTAGATAATCGTGTGACATGGCCGTGAATGCCGTGATATCACCAAATTTACCATAAGTTCATTTCAACTATCAGTAAGTTAAAGGTGGAATATGGTTGCCAGTGTTACGTTACGAGATGTCTTTCTAATATTATTACTGAACTTTATTACTGAAATGAGTCAAATATTATTACTGAACTTAACATTTATTCACACACAATTTAAAGGATAACCACATATTTATACTTATCACGACTGTTTAGTCACCCATTCACAAAACCTTTCGTTTTTTTCTTGGATAAAGGCATAGAATCTCCAACACTACCCCACCCCTCCCTCTACCTAACTAGGTACATCATCACCATCATCATCATCATCACATCAGCCGAAAGACGTCCACTGGTGGACATAGGCCTCCCCCAAAGAGTTCCAAAGTGACCGGTCCTGCGCCACCCGTATCCAGCGGACTCCCGTACATACTTATAGATAATTTAAATGGACTATAGGACTACGAGTAGTGTAGTTACATAAATATTTTATAAAATATATTATTATATATATTATGTACTTAAATTTAAGTATTTCCCGTAACTCCAAAAGAGTGACGCGACGATACCATATATTCTTCAGTGTGACATTATCTTGCGTAACAATAAAATAAACAGGTTATGTCCACAGCAGCTGGAACGTCGACGACTCACGTATTTCTGAGATGCTATTTTATTGTCATATCATAAGTAGGTACTATACTCGTAGTACTTACAGTAATATTTTAGTATATTTACTTGGTGCGTACTTGGGGAGGGCGGGCGTAATACGTATTCATATTTTTACGGAATTCAGAAGTTTTAGATATTCATAGCTTATCCGAATATTTCAAATACAATGCAACCTCCGACACCTCGAAGTAAATTTAGCATCATAAATAATAGGTCAGTAAATAAATGGCTGAATCCTTTATTGTTTAAAAAATGTGAGCATTTTCAATAAATACCTATACAAATTATAAGGATGTTAATAATGAATAAATATCGAACTGAAATGTTCTCCAAACCAAAGTGTATTTATAGCTGGAAGCATAATATTAGCTTAATTTGTGAAATACAATTCCCGTGGTGAATTTACTTTGCGCAGCCATGTTGTGTAGTATTAGTTCGAACACCGAAGACGTTTGTATTTGTTGTTCATTAACTTAGGTTAGATTTATGTTTACGATCGGGTCCCGGGGCGAAGGGTCGTTGTTTTTCAATTTCCCTAAGGCGGCCCTCTGAAGTTATCAATAACTGGAAACATTGCTTGTTTGTAGCTCGGATTGCTAACATTGGAAATCCACAGAGAAAGCCTTAAGCGTATGTAGGTATATTAATTACTAACTGCGCTCGCGGCTTCGCCCGCGTATTGCTAAGAAAGCAGGCAAACCCGCGGGATGAAACATAGATTATGTCGTTTCAGAAAGTCCATTGTATACACAGGTGATTTTTTTTTAGAAATCAGTAGGTACCATCAGCCAAAAAAGCGGTCTACCACTTTTGGACCTTATTTTGTATGCAATAAAGTCGAAAAGTGGTAGACCACTTTCTTGGCTGACTGTACAGTGGTTCCGGAGATTACCCATTACATACAAACTTATAAACTTACAAAGCTACAATCTCACAGACTTTTCTTCTTTATGCTATACTATTAAACGAGCAATATTTGTATGTACGTACGTGAGGGTAACAATAGCAAAAAATTAAACGGTAGGTTATTAAGCTTGTGAACAATTACTTCTAACTCCCAAGTGGTTTAATTGTAAAAAAAAATTGTTTTTCTTTAAAGTAAATATACGTGTATTTTTTACTCTTCTGGTGTGCTATTAAGTAACTTTTTATTAAAAAATATTATTTAATAAAAATAAAAAAGTCCCAAAAATCTTTTAAAAATAAAAATGCAAACACTATTATGACTACACACATCCACACTATATATGATGTTACCTTAAAATCTGCATTGACTGCTGTGCTATGATCTCGTGGTTCCAAGATACATTACTTGGCGGTCGTAACTTTAGATGAGATCAAAATTTCTCCGAAAAAATTGAAAATAAATGGGACACAAGGGGTAAGGTACTGCAGACGCTCTAAGGACGCGTCCTTTTGAATATTTGCTCCTGTTACAGGCCCCACCCGTATATATTTGCAATCACGTTCTCGGAAACGGCTCTAACGGTTTAGATGAAATTTGAGAAATCGATCTAGCTAGGTCTCATGTCTGGGAAAATTAGTTTTCTCCGTATTATAATAATATTAGTATAGATTACGGTATATAGGTACATGTGTACAATGTGCACATACCTACTTAAATAGCATTATAACTAACTATCTGCCCGTATAGAACGTAGCCAAGGGATTCAATATAGCATATGTCCATCCCAAAGGTCCAGTCTATATACTGGTGAAAGATTTTTTGCAATCGAATGAGAAGTTCCTGGGATTACTACGTTGTTTGTTCCATTTCACAAATTTTAGCTCTTCATAATATTTGTATAGATCATGACTCAGTCTATTTATTCCATGAGCCTCTTTCGCAATTAGGGAATAAGAGTTCTATTTTAGTTCCTGGCTTCCGATCACAATTACATTTTTATGTTTATCGAGTGCTTGCTTTCACGCACGGCGAGTCGACGAGCGAGAACGAGCGCGCAGAGCATTATTGCAATGCGATTGACATGTGAAAGAGATAAAGTGAATTGACGCATTTACAATACTTTTCACTTCTCATGCTCGAAAAGTGTGTCATATTAGGCTTAGCAAGCCGGGCTAAAGTAGTACATTTAGCCCCTAGGGAAAATGTGTATACATATTTATGACTTTAAAACATTTTAATTTGACCAATCAAAACACTTCACCGTATTAAATCCACCAATCAAAACCATTTTAAAAAAACAATAGTATTTGCGATAGCAAAATTAAGAATGAAAATTATTAAGGGAGCAGAATTAATTTCAAACATCAGGCGTTTTTTATGCCCTTACTCACAATCATGCCGTTTGGACGCGCCTATAAACAGTCAGAGGCGTTTATTGGTGGTGTCAATATTTTGAATCTGTGTCAAAGCAGTTTATAAAAAAAAATCACGCCGCCAAAATTGGACAATCTTTTCGCCGTGGAATTTATTATTGATTGTGGCTGAATAATCTTTGTTATTACTATTTTCTCGTAGTCGAAGTGAAAGTAGAGTGTATAACTCTGGTCTAAAAGCCATATTACCACTCGAACAATAACGATCTCGTGATGATATGGCTTATTTTAGACCCTTATCATACAATCTACTATTTTCTCAAACATAGTATGAAATGTTCCCATAACATCTTTGAAGATAGTACCTATCTGAAGTGACTCATCCTGGACCATTACTAGAAGTGTCCAGGAAAACGCAAAACAGTCCAGGAAATAATTATGTAAAATCCCAGTACATATCCTAATATTTAAATGTAGAACAATTTTTTTATCAACGATAAACTAACGAGGTTGTAGGCAGTTAAAAAAAGCGGCCAAGTGCAAGTATGAAGGGTTCCGTAAAATAAATTGCGGTTTACGATTTATGACGTATTAAAAAAAACTACTTACTAGATCTCGTTCTAACTAATTTTCGGTGGAAGTTTGCATGGTAATGTACATCATACATTTTTTTAGTTTTATCATTCTCTTATTTTAAAAGGTACAGGGGGGACGGACACACATTTTACCACTTTGGAAACCTCAATATCATTTTTAAGACCTATCCATAGATACCTCACACATATGGGCTTAATGAAAAAATTTTTTTTGAGTTTTGTTTGAGTCAGTTCTAAGTATGGGGAACCTCCAAAATTTATTGTTTTTTTTTCTATTTTTGTGTGAAAATATTAATGCGGTTCACAGAACACATCTACTTACCAAGTTTCAACAGTATAGTTCTTATAGTTTCGGAAAAAAGTGGCTGTGACACATACATTCATGACGAATCTATAAGGGTTCCGTTTTTTGCCATTTGGCTACGGATCCCTAAAAAAGGAGGCACAATAGAAGTTGACGTGTCCGTATTGCACTTGTACCTATATATTCAATCGAGTTTTTTTACTATTTTTAACCATAAGTGCCATGCTGGCCTCCTCTTACCTCGTCCAGGATGGCTTACTGACTGGTCCCTGCAGTAATGTACTATTGAAGTTGCATTCTAATTGTTAAGTAAAGAAAATACAGTTTGCCGGCGCGATGGCTGGTTTCGGTAGCCTAAAATAAACACAAGGGGAGCACTAAAGGTACTTGAACTACCTAGGGCATCCAGACGGGGCCGCCTAAAAGGGTTCTTCTTCGTGTAGTTGACAATAGGGGTTTTTACTACCTCCCTGTTTTATGCAACCTCAAGTATTTAATTTTTAAAAGACATGTTGTTCTTGATGTTTTTATTTCTTACAGAATATAACTACATAAACACCAACAGTTTTATAATTTGAAAGATTAGAATAATATGTATATATCGCTTAAGATACATGTTAATGTATAAATATCACAAATATTACACCTACCTTTGACTGCTAACGATGTGATATGTTATTCACAAACAATGTCAAATACTTCGTTAACTTGTTGAAAACTTTCACCTCAGCTTACTCCTAAATCGTTTTAATTGAGTTTTCGAACAGTTATTATTCACAACAGTAATTTCCAAACACTTATAAGTATTTTACTAATTCCTCACTTAATAGCGGCGTTAGAAGTTTACTTTCGAAAACTTTCAAGTGAAGTAGCCCGCACGTTAGGACTGAAACTATAGGTCAAAAGTCATGGCAAGTTGCTAACCAGTTTGTGCTTCTTCAGAGGCTATATACTCGATGTATCGGTAATGTTCACGATTAGTATATATTCCCTGACGTCATGAGTACGTGCGTCGCGATGGGCGGCCGGCGCGACACTAGGCGGGCGGCTACAGCGACCGCCCGCCCGCCCTTGCGCAAAGTTCATGGCAACATAAAGTGACTTTCTGTTTGGTGACATTATTACATTTCTATCGTATGTTTGTGGAATAAACAAGATGTTTCATTTTTGTGGGAATATATATGGATTGTACTTTTATGATTTCAAAAATGAAATTCTATTCTTCTTATGTCAACATTGTAGAACTCAATATCATAAGGATTTTTATACTTTTAACGATATGCTTTTTCATTTCGAACATACAATGACTGCTACAAACGCAACCGTTCCTGTAGACTTTGCGGTAGGCGGATAAAAATACGGGGGCAATTTTAATGAATAGGTACTTCACTTTATTATATAAGACGTACGGACTAGATCAATGATTTACAAATATTCGTATTAGTAAAAGGAAAAATCATCATCTCCACTTATAATAAATCTCTAAATTAAAAAAAGAATCAACCAGTTTGAAACTAAGCTTTGCGCGGTTCGAATGTTCTCAGCATCCCATGAACGGAAAAATATGAAACATTTTATATAGGTACATTATTATTCTAGCTGCAACTTAGGATAGTTTTTATCCGACTGCGACAATTAATTAATTTTCCGAAATATACGACTTCATTTAATTTTTCATTTATTTTTATTGAAATCAAACGCTGCTCCAACTGTCAGCTATAAGAACCGTCAAATTTTCGTCAAAATGGCGGAATTGCTTTGCCTTTCACTTATTAATAATTGAAATCCCGTCTACGATAGACCTTTACGAGACAAATGCTAAAATATAAACCATAAAAAAATATTCGATTCTGATATGAGAACTTATATGCGCAAATGTCGTTTTATGTCGTAATTTCAATAAATGAAATCAACAAATTTGAACAATATAATTAACACGAATTTGTTTTTTTTGAATGACAATGGCACGCGCTCGGCGCATTCAGCCAAAGTACCTGCGGCGCTACCACGAAAACCGATACTCAATGTTCATATATTTGCATCCCTGTCACTCAAGTATGGTTAGTGCGATAGAGATAGAGATACCCGAATATTTTCGAATTCCGAAGTTCGTGGTTATAGCTCAGGAATCGAAGATATGGTAAATAATCATAATGTATTTTCTCGAAAAAGAATTTAAAATAAATATAGTCAAATGGAGAAAAAAACAAAGCAAGAGGTTATATAGGTAATGATTAAGTTATAAGAGTCCAAAGTTTTAAGAGGGGGTATGTTCTGTCCCTTTTCCGCAAAACGCACCTTCATATGAAACGATTGTTTTTTACTATGACGCTTGAGTATATTGACGTCACAGTCCCTCATCGTTTTCTCACTCTAACAAGTGACATTAAAACGGATGTAGCTTCATAATTTTTTGAGATATTTGAATGGGAGTTTCATTATCTTCTATCTATTTTTACATAATAAATGCCTATGTCCTGACTGACTTATTCACTCAATCACTCACTCACTCACTCATCAACGCACAGCCGAAACTACTAATCTTAGAGAGTTGATTTTTGCACAGTATGTTGCTTTTATAACGTGGGCTAGGGATAAAAAGGGATTTTTGAAAATTCTACCCCTAAGGGGGTAAAATGGGGGTGCAAAGTTTGTATGGGAGAACCTTTTTTTTTTGAGCTATAGACTTAAACTTTGTAGAAAAATTAGTTATTAGAATACAAATGAAACACTTTCAGCGTTTTGGAAAATTCCACCCCTACGGGGGTAAAATAGGGGTGCAAGGTTTGTATGGGGGAAACATTTTTTTTTAAATAGAGACTTAAAACTTTGTAGAAAGATCAGTCATTAGAATACAAATAAAGAACTTTCAGGGTTTTAGAAAATTCTACCCCTAAAGGGGTAAAATAGAGTGCAAAGTTTGTATGGGAAAAACTACTTTTTTTTTAAATAGAGACTTAAAACTTTGTAGAGAAATTATTCATTAGAATACAAATAAAGTACCTAGATTCAGTGTTTTTAAAAAATCTACCCCTAAGGGGGTAAAATAGGGGTGCAAATTTTGTATGGGGGAAACAATATTTTTTTTAAATAGAGACTTAAAACTTTGTAGAAAGATTAGTCATCAGAATACAAAATAAGTACTTTCAGCGTTTTAGAAAATTCTACCCCTAAAAATAGGGGGCTAAAATAGGGGTGCAAAGTTTGTATGTGGGAAACTATTTTTTTTAGCTAGAGTCCTAAAACTTTGTAGAAAGATTATTTAAATACAAAGAAAGTACTTTCAGCGTTTTGGAAAATTTCACCCCGAAGGGGGTAAAATAGGGTGCAAAGTTTGTATGGGAAAAACATATTTTTTTTTAATAGAGACTTAAAATTTTGACGAAAAATTACTTATTAGAACATGAAAAATACTACATTCGGCGTTTTACAAAAATCATTCCCTAAGGGGGTTAAAAAAGGGTGCAAGGTTTGTATGGGGAACACTTTTTCTGAGCTAGACACTTCAAACTTTGTAGAAAGATTACTTATAAAAATACAAAAAAAAAGACTTTCAGCGTTTTGAAAAAATCTATCCCTAAGGGGGATAAAAAGGGTTGCAAAGTTTTTATCAGGGAAAGTTTATGTTTTTGAGTTAGAGACTTGAAACTTTGTAGAAAGATTACTTATTAAAATACAAAAAAAGAACACAAATCGTTTTACAAAATTCCACCCCTAATAGGGTTAAAAAGGAGAGCAAGCTTTGCATGGGCAACACTTTTTTTTGAGTTAGACTTAAAACTTTGCAAAAAGATTACTTATTAGAATACTAAAAAAGAACTTTCAGCGTTTTAGAAAACTCCATCCCTAAGGGGATCCTTAAGAAGGGTAGCCAGTGTTGTGTGGGAAAAACTTTTTTTTTACTAGACTTAAAACTATTAAAAATGTTACTTATTAAAATTAATAATAAAGTACTTTCAGAGTTTTAGAAAATTCCACCCCTAAGGGGGTTAAGAAAGCTTTGTATGGGCAACACTTTTTTTGAGCTAGAGACTTAAAGTTTACGAAAAAAGTTCTTTCAGCGATTAGAAAAATTCAACCTCTAAGGGGGTTTAAAAGGGGGTTCAAATTTTAAATGGCGAGCAATAAAATTTTAAAGTGTGAGTAAGAGATTTTTAACTTCGGTCTTATTCTGTACGTTAAAAGACTACAAAACTGATTTCAGAGTTTTTCCAAATTCATCCCCTAAGAGTGTTAAAATTGGTTCAAAGTTTGAGTATTTCAAGGCATTTTTAAAGTATGAGATTTTTAACTTTGGTTTTAGACTGTTTGTTCACAAACTAGAAAATGAACATCAACTTTTTTTTTAATTATCCCCTAAAAGAGGGTTCAAATTTTGTATTGAGAGAAATCATTTTCTAAGACGATAAAAAGTTCTACGCGGACGAAGTCGCGGGCAACAGCTAGTATATAAATAAAACGTGAGTTAAATGTGCGTTAGTAGACATTTTACCCCGCCGCCGTGGAGGGTGTGCCGGATATTATATCGGACAGGATGCTCGTACGCAAACGAATTACACCTCCCGGGCATTTGCAAATAATATAAAGTAAAAATATTTTTGTGATTGTTTGATTTGTATGTACTTACGCAAGCAAGACACATTAAAAGAGAATTACGATTACGAAAAAAATCTATATTGCTCCACCTTCAACTGTGGCGAACAAACATGGCCATCTACCCTTGTCTGTGGGCCCCTTTGAGGGAAGCTTCACAGACAATTTTTTGGGGGACATGTGATATGGTAAAATTAAATTTTACTCAGTTCTTTACCTAATTACGGCCTAGATTTTAAATGAAACACAATCTATATTAAATTATTTAACTGTAACTATGTATCAACACTACATATACTATAGTCGTATTAAGGCTATCTAACTGGCCTCATCGCCAGAGGGCTACAAAATTTAGTACATATTTTGGTTATTTTGAATATGTTCAAAAACCATAAAATGGCAAGATCAAAAGTATCTGGGGGCACTGTAGTGCCCCCGCCAAGTCGAGCAAAACAAAGAGGCACGGCCGTACCTTCCTTTTCTCGAAGCCATTCAGGCCATTTTCAACATCTTGTAATTTTGTGCTGGCTAAAGCTAGAACCCTGAATTTTCAGGAACATGTAGGGCATAATATGGCTAACAAATAATATCAATAACATTCAATTTGAACTTTTAGTTTAAGAACTATTGTCCGTCAAAGTTCGTTAGTTTTGTCACTGACTCACTTAAATTTTGTGACTTGGCAATCACACTTACATAGTTTTAGGTACCTATCCAAAAATTTGTAAATGCAGTAAAGTTGTGTGATTCCCAAGTTGCAGAATGTTATTTAGCAAGCAAATAAAGATTAATAAGAATGCCTGACTTGGCTCTACGAATTATCTCACCACTTATTACTTTGAAAGAGTTTCGAGACTTGGCCTATTTTTTACATGGAATGTTTTTATGGGTTTTTTTTACAGGAGACATTTGAAGTATCCTATCAAAATGGCACCCAAACTCAAAAGTTGCATGGACTTTGATTTAGATGTTTATTTCTGAAGTGTGTTTTACTATATTTGTTAAATTCATACTTAAACAGTAAACATAGGTCATTAACAAGGTGTAATTAGTGATTTTTTATTGTAGCACTGTGTAGACGTTATGTGAGAGATAAATAAAATAAGGCTTATCTACTTTCATACACAATTATCACTTGCAAACGGCTGCAATTATCACAGCAACCATATGTTTTGAATCAGATAAATTACGTTTCTAAATATTTCCATTAAATATACTTTTAGTTTAAATTGTAATATCGCCTAGTACCAGCAATACGGCCACAACTCAAAATTAAAACACATTTGAGATGTGTCCGTGTGCACTGTGCAATAGAGCCACATCTCAAATGTGTTTTAATTTTGAGTTGTGGCCGTATTGCAGGCACTAGGCGATATTATCATCAGTTAAACCAAAATTCCATAAAAACATGATCTAAACACGATACAAATCAAAACCATGACCACCCCTCGGAGGGAAGTTCCTTGCCTGTTACCGGCCCTCTGAGGGCTTTGTTATGATCGTTAGATACCAATTTCGATCGCTTTATTTACTTTCGGGCCATTGTGCAGTGGCAGGTTTACACTAACGACCAAATTAAAATATTCCTCCATTGGCCATTGAAATTATGGCTTGCTAGCTGTCTCGCTCCATTGGCTATACGTTTCAATGGATTAAAACGAGATGGATACACGATTGGCTGTTATCTCTCTAAGAAAGTAAGAACAGCTCTTGCGGCCCTCTGAGGGGTCTCTTCTCTACAGACATGCAGGAAAAAATGAGAAGCCCGCAGAGGGGTAACCACAGCTGAAGGGCTATAGGACGCATTAATATATCTAGTTGCTGAGGCTTCTAGGCCCGTATTCCATGCACGACAGTTGACTTAAGAGAACATATCCCCATCACTTTGATTTTATTTCTTTATCGTTGGGGCGATATTCCGTCCGCAATGCCTGCCAGAAGGAAACACGTCCTCGCTTTCATGACTCTGCTTTCAAAATTAGAATGCCAGAAAGATCTAAGTAGGTAGGTATAATATGTTCGTATATCAAATATCGCTGACGAATAGCAGCACACGAATAGCAGCCCTGAAACGTGCTTATTGCTTAAGATCAGTAAAGCCGAACATAATAATTTTATCTGCTTTTTAACCCTTAATTACATTTTTATAATTATAACTTTTCAAGTCGGATTAAACCCATTAGTTTTATAAGATCTCGGTACACGAAAGTGATTTTAAAAGAAGGTACAGTTGAGTTCTCCAATATCTATACATACCTACAACCTTTCAAAAATATCTACACATCATGTGTATACATATTTTTGAAAGGTTTTCTATATTGGAGAACTCGACTGTACATAAAAGGTATCTTTAGTATATTTTCAAACAGTTTGTTGGTTCTTGGTTTTAAACCAGAAAATAATAAAACATTGTTGAATTTGTTATTTACAAGTTGTAAAGATTAATCAAGTTTTAACACTTATTTATGACCATGATGATCTCGACTAACTTTAGTCGCAATGCCATTGACAAAATTAAGAAAAGACATTAAAGTAGGGTTCTTATGGATATACCTACCGGGGATGGTTCACATTTGTACTAGTTATGTATGTGTACCAAACGTCGGACTCCAGCGGGCATTTTCGTGACATGTCAGAATGATAGGTAAGGTTCGCAAATCAATCAATTCACTTTCGAGTATTTGTACTTAGTATTTGGTACCTAGTATTTATAATGTGAAATTCCAATAATGTGACCTTTCTGTGACTTAAGTTCGGAGTGATGTCGTAGTATCGTATCCATTGCAATACATATAAAGCAATACATATAAAGCAATACATATAAAAAAAATCTTTCTATTGATTAGACGGCACTCTACCAAAAAATATAAGTATGAACAACAGTCATAATGACGCATGTCAGCAATTTATTTGTTTTTAAAGTGGCCACTTCAGTGGGCTATCAGTCATCACTTCAAAGAGTATTTACACATTAAAGATGAATAAATGATAACGGGTAACTAATTTAATTAACTATGTTACAAATAATACCTTACCTTGCCCTCAAACTGCCCCCTATAGTCCGACGTTTGTTGTGTACAATCACATCGAAAAGGTCGGTTGTCATAACTAAAAACTATTAATGAACCTACTATTTATTATGGTAAAGTTAAAATAGTTTAATCGTACGATTTTAAGTAGAGTCACTTACGACTCTATTAAGAAGACAAGCAACAGGGAGCAATCGAGGGTATGTAGCATTCTGCAGATATTTCAGTTATTCGGGAATCGGACCGTCGTGGGCCGCTGCCTGGAATTTGCAGATCTGCGTATGACAAACCTTTGTTTTCCAGCCGTGTTGCCAGTTTAGAAACTCCATTGAATTTGTATGGGTACACATGAATACGTACGTAAAAGGTAAAAGCGTAAGGCTATAATAATGCGATAGTTTTATTTTAATTTCACCTTGTTGGAATCCCGATCGTCTATAAAGGTTATGGGAAGAAACTTGGAAAGTTTTTCTTAATTTTAAAATCAATATCGATTCTTAATGTATAAACCCTATCGGCCCCAACTCTTATACTTTTTGATTTTTCATCACTGACCCATTCGGATTACTCACACTCTGTATACATATAATATATATGTGTTCCATATTGTATTCCAGGGCAGCAAAGCTCGGGGACTAGTCGGGGTTCCGCCAATGATCGGGAGTTTACGATCGAATGCCTGTAAGGAGACGTACAAGTTTAACAACCAACGGCATGACTAATGGCTGCATGGAAGGATGGAACTTTTATAGTAAACCTGCGCTCTAAAACATTTCGACGCTTGCAGTTGTACTTCACAGCAAATGCCAGAATGATGCTGCATTTTGCCATATCTACTTATCTCTCACTCTCAATGACAGCACGCTGAAATAGCTTACGAGTATATTGACTGTTATTCAATCGAGTCGACATCATAACTTCATCACCATTAGTGTCACTAATGAGGCATTAACGTCACCATGATCTAATCACTCGGTTGCACGGATGCTTTACGGGGACGAGTGTTAATTCCTAAGCCGACTATGTCAGCACTTTAAAACTTTATTGATTCAAAACATGCAACCAAGTTTAAACGAGATTTCTAAATCGCCTGTTATGCATGAATCATGTCGCAACGTTGGTAAGGGTCCGTACTGGGTACATCTCACTGTCTCCCACGTACATCTTCGTCACGATAACCCCTGATTGACGTGTCTTCCTGGCTCGTTGCTGCCACCGATCTCGAGCTCTGATCCTACGTTGACAACTCAATGATGCAGCCCTAAATCATGCGTTCTCACAACACGGTATACCTACTGTCCAGAATTATAGTTATCACAGAGTTTTGCCTTTCAATTTTGATCTTCTGTATACTACCGGTAATATAGGCACATATGTACTTACGCGATAAGTTTCTGAAACATACTTACATGTTTGTCATAGTACACTTAAGTTGATCCTTTTAGTAAATAAATCTTGTTCCCACTAATGAATCATTTTCACAGCGCGTTAACTTTGAGATTGCCTCCGGTCTGCGGGCTTTAACGGGGCCCTGATATACCTAATACTTAATTAGGTACGTGGGTAACATACTGTATAGACACTTAATAAGTACCTAACGCAGAGAAAAATACTTTTCGTGTTTTTATGTATAATATCTGTATGATTAAAACGGCCGACGAAGCGGCCTATTCAATTTAACGTGGATCCCATCTAAAATGCCCTCAAGGTTGTTCCTCGTATGTATCTTAGTGAAAACAAGCTAGTGCTCGTTACTACGCTATTATAATGAACCTGTATGTGAACAAAAAAGCTTTGAATCGAATTGATAATCCGTTCCGACATTCCTGCCGTGATTATAATCGTATGAGGGCCATCGGAAGCCGAAAACAAATTACTTTATATGGAACAAGCCCCGGAGATTCCATTCTGTGATGGGACGCGACCAGACGAATAAAACTATTTGGAATTTAAATCATTTTTGTTGTAACACCTTCACGCGTTCCCGTGGCGGTGAGCCGGCAATGGTAATGGACTGTTAAATCACGTGAATTACATATAAGTATGTACAATGATATGACTTTTGTACAGCTCGTATAATGTGTTTCCCTAAGTACAACAAATACTCTTCATGCCTATATCTATCATTCATATATCATCTATACAAGTTAAAACACTGTGTGATTTGGATGATTTTGAGACATATTTAGTTAAAAACATTTACATTATATGAGACTGCTTTTACTAAATTACCTATTTCGATTCTATCTACGCAACACAATGCAAACAGTGCGTGAGATGACCATAATATTTATAGAGCTTCCTCCACGCATTCGTTGCCTTTTGATTGTATCGTTTATAGGCTTCCTAGCCTGTGATTTCAAAGAGCATTTAAAAAGTAAACAGGATGGGATGGTAAGAGGGATGCGATACCAGTTATGGTAGAAGCCGACAAGGAACTAGTCTGTGCCTTAAGAAAGCAACATTCTAAGAGCGGCCACCGGATACCAATGAGCCGCACAGCGCCGCGGGGAAAAAGTCATAATTGCTTCTGCGTAGCCGAGTCGACGAGATTCTGCACTGTCCGGTTCACAGCCTACCCTGCCATTAGAGGAAATAGCACCCTTCTTACTGAGCTTTTATTATGAGACGTCGTCTACGCATTAAAATGAGTCAGGCAAGAAACACATTAAATGTCATTAATACTAGTCAAATGTTTTTCTACACTATGGTTGTTCACATCCCGTGCGTTTCTTGCATAACAACTAAATATCTGGGTGACCGAGCAGAGCTCGGTGTGAAGATAAGTTTGCTATATATTTTTAATTTAATTTTTAAAAGATGTTTATTTTTCATTTGTCTTAAATAGCAAAATGAAAATTTTAAAAACTCGCCTTGGAATTGCAAATAATTAAATAAACATTTTGATTAACCCCCGACTATAAAGGAAAGAACTAAATACAAAAAGTTACTTACATACAAACAAAAATTAAACATAAAATCCTCCTTTTTTGGAAGTTGGTTAAAAATGGCTTTTGACGACCGGTTAGCCTAGTGGGTAGTGACGCTGCCTACGAAGCTGGAGAGTCGCCGGGTTCGAATCCCGGTAAAGGGCAAATAGTCCAGGCAATGAACTGACAACTTGTATGGAAAAAATGACAAATTTGGAAATAATTTATAATAGCTGTTTTTTATGTAATGGATATATTATCAATTAAATAGTTACCTAGCGACCAAATCCAACAAAATTTCAGACATCAAAAAAAATATAACTTAACTAGCTTCTTTATTTTGGTCCATTTACATTTGCCCTATAATATTCAATAATAATAATAAAAAACTATTCATGCTTTATTTAAATCTATATTTATATACTTCCGGATGGAAAGTTTGTTGGATTCTTGAATAGAGCATCTTAGAATAATGTTTTAAAATGAAATAAACAAAAAAAACCGCTATTATAAATTAATGTTTTTCAAAACCGTATTTTGCCTGGAGTAAAATGTTTGTGTGATGGACATGAATGAATATTTGTTTCTGAGTCTTGGATTGTTTCCAATTCTCAATTATCTCTAAAACGACTTGACCAATTAAGATTGGGATTTTTGTAAGGGGTTTGTGGATCAGCAGAAATGATTCTTAGGTATAAGAACTGCTCAGGGTACAATGATGGAGCAGAACAACATCAATGGGAATCTTGCCAACAAAGTAGGTAATTGAGCTCTTTAGATAGAGTTAGGTGTGAAGTATCTACACAATGCTATTTTGCACAAATTTTATCGTAGCTAACAAGTTAAACAAATTGTAACAAATTGACTTGTAAAATGCTACTTATACTTTTACCAATAAAATATATGAATATGAATATATGAATGCTCTTTAAAAATAATTAAATATTAAGCAAAAATATTTTTTTTGAAAAGCCTCGCGACGGATATAATTATCAAATATTAAAATAGAGATTTTTATAAACCCCTGACTAAAGAGGTGTAGAATTGGTAGAGTGGGAATGCAATCTCGCGAGATTTCAGACATAGGCAACATCTCGTGATATCACAAATACATTCTCGCGAGATTTAGAGATTTACAAGATCCGCGAGGTTGGGCGTTTTACACTAAAAACGTATGCAAATGCTATGAATTCCATTTAATGTTTATCAACATGTGAAAAAAAAATCTGCATGTAAATCTGTTTATAAATCCGTTTTCTTAAAACCATTACAATTTTTTGATTACTTTTATTTAACCATCAGTATATTAAAGATGCGTGATTATATTATTACCTATAGAGTGGGTATAGATCAATGGTTACAATAAGGATAATTGGAAGGAATCACCAAGAGTACGGTCTCTAGTCTGTCTCTCCTTGTTGGATTTGTAAAACCATGTAGGTTTGTCATCAATTCTAATTTAAGCTATCAAACCATCAAATGTACAGAACTCATTTATTGACCATTTTTAAAAACCCAATGTGTTTACGTTTTTAATTTAATAGGATTTTTTCTTGGCAGGAATGAGGATAAGGGATGGTGCTTGAAAAAAATATCGAGATTTAACAATCAGACCCGGCTGTAAAAAAATACAGTATTAAAAACTCTTTGGTTTTTTGTTAAGTTTATAAAACATCTTACGATGATCAACGCCACGCTATAAAGGATAAGTACTCTAACACAACTTTGGACCTTTTTACGGTCGATATTATATTAACAATAATATTCTACTTAAAACTTAAAATCAGAAATTCAAGAAAGACATTATTAATGCCTGAATTTCAGATAATGATTAGCACCATCTAGCGAGCATACTTTTGGTTCAAGTTCAGTTCCCTAGATGTCCCTGATGTTATTAATTAGCTATTATAGACCAATGAAAATCAAACTCATACAAAAAGCGTAAACAGGTTTTATAAGATTCCAAACTTTGTAAAATTATTAACGAATCACTAATAAAAAAATTTCAACCAATAACCTTATGTATAATAAGTTTCTTTCAAAATGTTCATTTTTGGTACAAGCTTTTACTGCCGACTGTACTTTTCTGCATACCTTCATCAAGTACTCATTGAGACGATTCTAACGAGTCCAAACTCGATGGGGTTGTGTCGTTTTATTGCGGAGTTCCTATGGCCACCTTCCAGCTCCAGCATCAGATCAGCTCCAAGTTGTCATAATATTGCATTGTCATGCGATATACATATGCTTGCAAAATTTCAGCTCAATTGGATAACGGAAAGTGACTGAAAAATGGATTGCAAATTTTGACGGACAACTTACATATTTACATACATACGAACAGTGCAAGTTAATATAAAGCTTGTAAAAAGAAGGCATAGTGCTATAAAATACTCTACTTCAATATTTCAGTAACTTTATAAACAAAACATGTTATTAGACCCTATTATAATTTAATTTTGCCCAGTTGGGATCGAAAAACAAAACAGATATACTTAATGCCTGTATGTTTAATATTACCTCAAATTGTAATCATACATAGCTTTTAGTACTATGAACCGATATTGTAAGAAATATGGAAGTTAGTCCTATCTACCAAAGCGTAATTAATTTTTGATACCTAATACATAACCTATCGGTTTTATATTTTAAGCAATCGGCTCTCTAACTTCGTATGTTTAACCCAAATGTTATATTATAATTTATAACGCTCATGCATGCTTTCTATGTTTCCGGCGCTAATGATAAAAAATCAATTGAAGATAAACAAATCTCCATTAAAGGGCTGTTTGCCGAGCTACATAAATTAATTATACACCGTAAAATGGAAGTGGATCGAATTATAATTAATGACATCGAACTGGAAGTGTTCCGTGTTATCTCTGTCGCTGCTGAGCTAAATTATTCAAGTCACGTCGAATCCAGACTACGGGCATTGAAGCGACCAATACGCTCCCAGTAGTACTACACTTACGGTTCCTATGACTGGCAGATGCTTTCTGTATGACGTTCAATAACTAAGTATTATCTATTAGTGACTTGTTATTTGTTATTCATGTGAAATTTCCTGATTGGTTCGAAAAACGATACCAATTCCTATCAGTCACGCGCTGGTTTTGTCGCAAAGGGCGAGACATGCAAATCGCGCCTATACCAGCCCTAATTGGTTCGCCGGTAGATTAACATAGGAATAGGGGAGTCGTTGGTGGCAGTTAGGCGCTTCCGTGCAGTGCAGGTCGCGGCCGGCGCCGGCGCTGCCGCCCTGCCAACACTCTCGGTCTCGACTCACCTTACAACTCTCTCCAAGTATAACTTGACCCGAAGTTTGTAACAGGTATGGGTGAATCGGAGGTAGATTGCGCTGGTTCTGCTGAGGTGAATTGAAGGTAACCGTAGTGAATGAGCCTAGAAGATTGCAGACGCACATCTGGAACGCGCATTCATAACTCGAGCAAAACGTTTGCGAACTAAATAAATCTGCATAAACGTCCCATTGCTGTAATAAAACATAATTTCAAGACCCAATGGTGAATGTCCGTAAGCTGAAAAAAAAGACATTTCACTGAAAACTATGGTTTATTTATACCTACATAAATTAACTCTGTTAGTTTTAATAAACAATGTTGATGTTAAAAAGTTATTTTTATTTGTTGTTGGAGTCGAAAATTCATCTCCAGTCACGCTTGCGGCTACATGTTGCAGCACTTTTATGAGTTTAACTAGAATTAATGAGCAAGTTTGCTGCGAATAATTAATTTAACCCTAAACTTGTTTCAGTGAGTTGGATACAACATTGTACACCTACATCAAATTTAATTTAGGAACGCCTTTATTTCCAGACGTAGGTAATAAGGTTAAATAACACTTTGTACGTCGTAAGAAGCGGAATATATTAGGCTATTGATAAATTCGACATCTGTATTAAATAAAGAGTTAATCGAATGGTGAACCGGTTGACTCAAATGAAAAGACACCCATGGCGACACGGGCCGTGGGTGGTGTGCAATATCGGGTGACGTATTGCACCCGCCTGCGCTCGCGCCGCCGTCCACGCTAACCTTGGACTGAGCGCTGCCGGCTTCGTTGTGCATAGTCTCTTTTGACAAACGATCGCTCGCAGGCACAATAATCCACCAAGATGATGGGCCTCGAAAACCTCATTAATGCTATCGTCTCGCTGAACTTTCCTATGTAGATAATCATACCCTCAACTCCATGTCATAACAGTTTTATGAAGAAATATGCATATTGCCGTAAAAGAGGTTTGCACGAATTAGGGTTAAGCCTTGATGTAAATTAAAAAGAAAACCCTTGACACAATGTACTAATACACCAAACTTCAAAGAGCTCGCGGGGAATTATGAGGACATGATGTCAATAGATAAGCTTTTGACTTGTGCCATTAGAAGCCATTTTGACCCGCCCGATCCATTCACTTAATCTCGACAATCAGTCCCCAGTTTAACTGCCTCTATTCAGCAGTGAACAGCAAAACACACAATAGTCGTGATATACATTATTGAGATTGAGATAGCCATTGCCATCGAGATCAGATTAGCCTTTTTATTATTACTACATGGCAAATTAAATATGACCTACATGAAAATTTTGCGCATGGATTTAAAAAGGAGAATGGTGCATTAAAATATCCTGTTAAAAAGTTCCTTATTTATAAGAATAAGGTTATACGTAACATTAGTTTGTAACACACGTCTAAATAATTATACGTAATTTAATCTTAGGCACGTCACATACCTACTTATGTATGAAATATTTTACCTGTTATCTTTCTTTACTACTTCAAGTACTTACGTTACATTAAAAGTGCTGTTATGTTAGTCTTTGCTCGTTAACTAAAAGTGACTGTGTTGTGAATAAAGTGACAATGATATTGATAAGGTTAGTTATTCCTAAAAGTTAACATTATTAATACATTACAAACCTACATTTTTGCAGTCATACATACAAGTATATAAATATAATCTAAGGCGTACTTGGTACTTGATTATGTTTATCAATATTCTATCTCACAGAAAGTATCGATATCGCAGTAACATAATCATTTGCTCATTCAAAATAATGTACCTATATAAATAAATAAATATTTGGGGACAATCTTACACAAATCGACCTAGTCCCAAACAAAGCAAAGCTTGTACTAGACGATGATATACATACTTATATAGGTAAATAAATACTTAAATACATACAAAACATCCATGACTCCGGAACAAATATTCGTGCTCATCACACAAATAAATGCCCTTACCGGGATTCGAACCCGGGACCTCCGGCTTCGTAGGCAGGGTCACTACCAACTAGGCTACAGATGTCGTCGTAATATAATAGTACATTACTTACCTAGGGCGGTTAAACAAAGAATGTCTCAGATCGCAGGTATTTGACGCCCGAGCCGAAGGCAAGGGCGATAAATATGCGCTCTGAGGCTTTCTTTATTACCACCCGTGGTGAGTACAAAATTTTACGTCTCTATCTGGCCAGGAAGTGGGGTTTTACGCACGCGTAGCGTGCGGTAATTCCTACTTTATGGCCAGGTATGACGTAAAATATACTTCATGGCCTTCATGCTTCGTTCATGCCTATCATGCCGCATATATAAGATTGCTTCATTCAGTACGGAACATTTTATATTTAAGAAATAAATTTAACGACACTGGTTTAGCCTAGTAGAAATAGCGACCCTGCCTACGAAACTGACAGTCCTGGGTTCGAAACCCGGTAAGGGCAAATAAATGTGTGACGAGCATGAATATTTGTTTCTGAATCTTGGATGTATTCCACGTATTTAAGTTTTAGATCAATTAAATATATCGCCGTCTAGTACCCATACCATAACACAAACCTTATTGAGCTAACTATGGGTCTAGATCGATTTGTGAAAGCTTGTCCCGTAATATTTATTTATTTTATATATTAATGAACAAAGAAAATATTGGAATAACTTACGAGCGTCAAACAGGACGCCTGCCGCTACGCTCGAATGCGCTTAAATAGCATTTGGCAAATAAATCATATTGCTTATGAAATCCGTAAGAAAAAGTAACCAGTACCTAATAGTCCAGGCAATGAACTGACAACTTGTATGGAAAAAATGTCAAATTTGGAAATAATTTATAATAGCAGATTTTTTCTTCGTAATGGATACATTATCAATTAAATAGTTATCCAGCGACAAAATCCAACAAAATTTCAGACATCAAAAAAATTATAACTTAACTAGCTTCTGAAAAGTCAGAAAAAATATGAATAAATGGTTTTATCTTTATTTTGGTTAATTTACATTTGCTTTATAATATTCAAGATAAATAATAAAAAAAAACAATTCATGTTTTATTTAAATCTATATAAATACTTCCGGATTGAAAGTTTGTTGGATTCTTGAATAAAGCATCTTAGAATAATGTTTTAAAATGATGTAAAGAAAAAAAAAGCTATTATAAATTAATGTTTTTCAAAATCGTATTTTGCCTGGAGTATTATGAGATTTTCAGAGTATCCTTTTCACTGTGTTAATTTATGTTTAGACTTCATTTAGGTTGGCCACAATAATGTTGCCGCAAAAATGCCTTCAATTCGTTACACCAACAAGGTATCAGCCGAATCCAGCTTAATTTACACGACATTTTAGTCTCTTAATTAATTAGGTATGGCCATGAATGTGTTCTAAAAATATAGGCAAGCTATTAGACTAGTTGGGATTGGGATTGGGACCCAACAGTTTTATCAAAATTACAGATTCGACAAGAAAATAATTGGAGTACGGTCTCTTGTCCAGTTTTTAATATTTGAGCATTGCAAAAAAAACTGTGTTTCAATGAAAGGCGCCAACTGTCACTGCCAGGAAGCCGCCTACCGGGCGCCTACGCCGTAGTCGCTTTCCGCTACATACGGGGAAACCACGGGATCGGCTACGAGCGTAAGCGCGTAGCGATTCTTGGCAGTGAATGTGCTAAAGCATACTATTAATTTTCCTATTTTATTACCAAAATTAAATTTCATTATTAAAAGCATGCTTTTATTGACGTACTTACATAATTGGTAGGCACCTGCAAACAGTTATTCTCAAGTATGTACCTATGTAAATGTACTCGTGTGTCGTGTGGTTTCTAAGCTCTAAAACGCCACTTTTAAAAACGTTTTCCGGCTCAAGTTGGTTTCAACAGCCAGACTTATGATGATCGTTTTAACAGCCAGAAGCAATATAATATAGTATCTAAGATTAGGGTGAATGGTTGAGCAATAAATTTTAAGAGACCTTCGGTTAAGCGTGAAGCAGGAAATAGTTGACAGATAATGGAGGCAAGTGGATGGCCGGCCAAGAGAATGTGAGCTTATTGAATATTCATTTATGATTGCCCAACAAACCAAGCCTCTTATTGGCCACGATAGGATATTCAATGAGTAGAACTCCATAAAACGGATTGTTGATTACAGCGTAGGCTAGAAAGTTGCGTAACTAACCGTATAGTATGTCGGGATAACTAGGTACCCGACAGTAAATATGTATTTTTTTTAAATTAATATTTGAAAAATTGGCTATAACAATAGTGTTCTTATATTGTACAAGTTTTTATTCAGTTCACCTGTGCTTTTTAGGGTTCCGTACTCAAAGAGTAAAACGGGACCCTATTACTAAGACTCCGCTGTCCGTCCGTCCGTCTGTCTGTCATCAGGCTGTATCTCACTGATACCGTAATAGTTCCAGCTGAAATTGTCACAGATGATGTATTTCTGTTGCCGCTATAACAACAAATACTAAAAACACAGAATAAAATCGTTTTTTATAGATAATGGTACGGAACCCTTCGTGCGCGAGTCCGACTCGCACTTGGCCGGTTTTTTAAATTCGATTATTCACGATATCGCCCGGACGGCCGGAATGTAGTTTAATTTTTGTTAGCCTTGGGGCTTAATAATTGGATTACAACAATAACTACATAGGTACAACCTTACAAGACGAACGCAGCCACCGACACTCCCGTACTTCCGTACTAATATTATAAATGCTAAATTGTGTCCGTCTGTCTCTCTGTTACCTCTTCACGCTTAAACCGCTGAACTGATTTAGATGAAATTTGATACAGATATAGTTTTTATCCCGGAAATCATCCCCTAAGGGGGTGAAATGGGGATTGAAATGGGGAGTGAGCATTTGTATGGAGCTACGATATAAACGAATTCCACGCGAACAGAGTCGCGGGCAGAAGCTAGTTACTTATAATTATAACATAACACACACACTACTTGGTACCTACTTGCTCTGTACGTATGAATGAGGTTTCGTGTTCCTGGTGATGAGTAAGGTCGCTAGAGCTGCAGAGCGCTGTGTTCAGAGTGAAACCTACATGTTCTATGTAGATGTCAACATAATCAATCCTCAATCAAATCAATAAAGGGTTGCAACACGCTTATGACCTCTCTGGACTCTGGAGTCGCAAAATGTGCTAATATCCGTTTAATATCATTGTGCTGAAGTTAATACTTTAGAGGTTTTCACTAACATATTGCATGTGTAACAGCAAGACACGTGTGTAGTATGTAGAGCTACATGCGAGCATGTCATGCGAGCATGTCATGCGAGATGCGATGATTTATTTATGTTACCTAAAATAAACATAATATTTGATGGTTTGTAGTGAACAAATGCTTTGAAACCAACCGCGTCTGATGAAGCCTTCATGTATATGAGGCCTTTTTATTTCAAGTTTATTTTATTGACCTCATCTGTTTTATGTTAATTTGGACTGGCATGATTCAAGCGTTAGTTGCAGTAAAAATAAGAAAGTCATAGTGAAACAAAGCAAAGCTAGGTCGACGTCCCATAGTTTTCAATACCATCAAACTTCGTGACGGTAATTCACGCGAAAATTATACGGTCAATGACCGCCGCACGAATATTCTATTCTAGGCCTCCATAAAAAGTACCTAGACACTTTCATTAGATCTAGAAATGATTTTTCGAATTAACTAACTATTTTTGAAGATTTATTTTTATATATTAATATTGTTTTTTTATTTATTTGATAAATACGAATAAAGCCGTTCTCTTGTTTCATGAAAGACTAGATGTTATCGAACATTTCTATTGAGTTTAGAGCAAAAAAGGTTTCTAAGTATTTTGAATAAGTACTAATGTTACCTTCAATAGATGTTTATTTGATCCGTAAAAAACACAGATGTTTCATCTACAAGTTTTTTGTATCGATCAATACGTACCTAAATATGTAGATTTTTTCTATAGGTAGACACTGTCAATAATTGCACCTTCCCTTCGCTAATTAAACTTTGAAGAAAGTGTACCGCCGACTCCTGTATTTTTATTCCCAACAGAAAAAACTGTGTTCTATCTTACAAAGTGCTTTGACTATACTCAAATAAGATAAACATGATGTGTGTGTTTTATGTAGATAGTAGCGACATAAAATAAAAGTTTGTATCGCTCCTCTGGGTACGGAAATGCTCGCCGTGATGACTAACAGAATTTCACGCACGAAGAGGCCTTATTGGTTTTAGAAGAGGCTCCGTTGACGCGATCACGTCCGCTGTCCCTGCTCGCCGTCGCCTCTGGGCGTCACTACCACTAGATTATTATGTTCATTCCTTTGTACTTTTACAAAACAAAAAGTAAATTAATGTAGCATTTGCATAAATGCTAAAATCTTGGGACAGGACCCGATAGCGGGGCGCACTTTCCGACTGAGAGCTCGATAAAAACGCCAAAGGAAACAATATCGTTCACTTCATCGGCCGCGATTCCAAAAAGTATACGCAGATAGGTGAAAAAACAAGCTTGTAATCTTCAATTAGTTTCCGAAGAGAGCGGACGGCCAGAATCATAAAGCGGAGTAATATAGAAGGGAGCGGGCGGTTTGAAAAAAACACGTTTCGCGGTCCAATGGCGACGGTTGTTGCCGAGAAAAGGAAAAAGGGGTTACCTACGTTCAATCGGTTATACTTTAGAACTACTGCGGCACTTGATATTGTGGTTCAAAAATAAAAATCAATGGTTGAATCAATTGAATAACTGTACAATATTGCTTAAAGTGCACACGTACTCGCAAGGATGAACACTTATATATATACATACTTGGCATTTGGATTTGAAAGACAATACAATACATTACAATAGGTACCTACAAAGAGAAACGCAGAGATAAATTAAACATAAACCATGGTAGACAACAGGCTGTCTTATCGCTAAAAAGCGATCTCTTCCAGACAACCTTAGGGTGGTGGAGACGATGCAAGATAATCATATGATTTGAGTAGGTGAAACAGAAAACAGAATATAAACAACCTAACTATAAGAAAGACTATACACTTACATAACATACATACACATACAATAACTAAATATCAAAGAAACAGTATCATTTACAGTCTAAAACAAAAAGCACACACAAAGTAGAAATGAACAGCTACAAGAGAAAAATAGTACTCCTTTAGTCTAGTTTTAAAAATGGGAAGAGACTTAGCACGGCACGTGGTTCTCAATTCGGTCGTTTTTTTATATCATAATTTTTATCATATTTGTTTATGTTTGTTACCTGACTCCATCATTTATGAATCGATTCGTACAGCTTTATTTTATTTGAAAGTATATTATGCTTTCAGATTGATCCCATTGTTATCAAAACTCATCATTAAAATCATGCAGAATTGAGGGAACTCCTCAAATATATTAGGCACGCATGTAGTGAATTCGGTATTTTCTGTTATAACTTGTGCTAACTGCGTGTATTTACACCCGGAAATTACAAATTTGGTGATGAAGAGTTGAAGACTCATGACACTCCTCAATGATGTACTGAAAACTATAAAAGTACGTCACGGATCTGATATGATTCCATTGAAATAGCAAGTAATGAAGTGCCAAAGGTGATTCTGAAATCCTTGAGGAATCGATGGAACTCCTTAAATATTATCAGCCCACATACAGTGATATGGGTTTTTTCTGTAATAATCAACGCATTTGCTCTAGGAAAGCAGTTCATGTGGTAAAGTGGAGTGCTTATTGCATGTACCAACGTGGCTTGGCGGAGTGCTGAATTGAGGTCGGTTAAAACTTTGTTTATAAAATAAATTATGTTGTAACAGAAGCCGCATGATGATATTTTTTTTCATGATTAATATAACTTTATTGTGGGGATGAACCAACTTACCGCAACTAAAGTACAAATAGAGCACTACAATAGTCAGAAATCGGAATAAAATCAGAAATTCCTATTGAGTGTTAGAACGCCGCTTGCAAATTGTCACACAGGCGTGTTATCACGTATGAGTGAACAACTTTTTAGATATACTAAATACACGGTAGAAAAATATGAAAAAATATTTTAGCCGGGAAATTGATATTGCATTTTAGTACAGATAATAAATAGTTGCCCTTAGAAGAGCTGCTGCTATTTTCAAGAATCGTCTCGCAGGCAGGCTTGATGACTTCCAGCCTCCGGAACAAGCCGGTTTCCGAAGAGTATTTAGTATCGTAAACTACATCCATAGATTCATACGTCCCGTCAGGTTATACAGAAGATTGATGAGTATAACCTGCTCCTCTGCTTAGCGTTCGTAGACTACGTGAAGGCCTTCGAATCGATCGAAACCTGGGCTGCACTACAGTCTCTCCAGCGGTGCCAAGTTACTACCGCTATATCGAACTACTGAGGTGAGGTGAGGTGAGAACGCCACTATGTCATTCTGACTCTAAGACCGGTCCTAGAGTCAGACTGACATAGTGTGTGTGTAGTGGCGCTGCAGCGGAATATGTTTCAAGTTCCGGAACTTGAAACATATTCCGCTGCAGCGGGGAGTCAGGCAAGGAGATCTTATTTCTCCAAAACTGTTCACGACTGCTCTGGAGGATGTTTTCAGAGCTCTGGACTGGAGAAGGAGTACATCACTCACCTTCGGTTTGCTGACGATATAGTAGTCTAGTAGTAGTAGTGGTAGTAGGTAGTCTTGGTTCAGACCATGGAGGACTTGAGTAGGTACGATGATCGATGACCTCAGTAAAGCCTCCGAGTGAGTTGGTCTAAGGATGAACATGGATAAGACGCAGATCATGTAAACTTCCCATGTAGTACCAATTCCCATTACAATCGGACGCTTTACGCTCGAAGTTGTGGACGAATATATATACCTAGGACAGACTATCCAGTTAGGTAGCTCCAACCTCGAGAAAGAGGTCAATCGTCGAATTCGACTCGGCTGGGCAGCGTTCGGGAAGTTAACGCCACATCTTTTCGTCCAATATTCCGCAGTGTTTTAAGACGAGAATGTTTGACCAGTGTGTGTTGTCAGTGATGACGTATGGCACTGACACGAGGACCCATAGTAATCGGCCTCATAAGAATGCTCAATGTCCCCAAAGAGCAAAGGATGATGGCTGTTGGGGCGGAAAGGTTTTCGAGTGGTGAGCACGTACCGGGAGGAGTACCTACAAGGTGGACTGCTACAATTCATTTTTATTTAAATAATTAGAATGTAATTTTTTTTAATTGCCAATAAACTTTACATTTTGTATAAGAATAGGTATATAATAGGTAGTTACTATTTTACGTTTGCAGTTTTCAAATCCATTTCAAACAGAATGGGTTATCTTGATTAAGGTGAGGCATCTCGGGTGAAGCTACATACGCGACACTAAAAACCTACTAGGCGGCGCAACATTATCGTAATTCTCCCCAGAAACCCACACCGCTACATTTCACGCACACTATCTCACTTTACTGTGACAGGTCACTGACCTCGGTATTTTTTTCTTTCGTGATATTATAAATTTAAATCAGTCACCAACCTCAATACAGAAAGTGAAATTGTCAAAACATCTTATTGAAAAATGTCAGACTTGTTGACATTTTCTTATTCTGCGATGATTCTGCGTATGTTTCTTAGGTACATTTTGGTATATGAAATATGAGTCGCTTAATTTCAAACCCGGGTAAATCCATCTGTCAAATTATGCGATTTTGCTACTAAGCAAAGGTGATAAGGTAGATATTTGCTGATAGGGTCGAATGGATTTACCCGAGTTTGAAGTTAAGCGACTTATATATACTATTGATAAGTCAATAGATCAGTCTTTAGATTGGCAATGTCATAGCAACTCTATGCGGTCTTCGCTAAGGTGCAAAATTTCATGAAAATAAGCAAGCGAAAATTTATGATTATTGCTTGACAAAAGGGGTTACGTTATGTTAAGGACTCAGATCGAGCTGGCTTTTAGGGGGCTTGAGCCTGGATGGACAATTAAATTTGAAAATTCAATTTAATTCTCAAGTCTCAACTCATCACAATAGAGGGGCCATTAAGCGATCACGTCAGTCAGAATGATCGAGCCTTGTTGGTACGTACCTATTTGTACGTTACTGGGTAGGTATCTATATTAGGTAATCCTTATTTTGCTCCTTAGTTTTATAGTGTGGGAATGCAAAAAAGTAGGTACTACAAATAATATGCAGATACTAAGTATAAAATACCGTCCTAAAACATAATTATACATTCGGTTTCTGCTGCTGTTGTAAGTGTTATTATGAAAGTGTAACACCAATGTATTAGGTATACCCGTAAACCAATATCAGGCCAGAATATAATTATACTAAATAAACCTAATAAACTCGTACCTACATATATAAATACGTATTAAGTACTATTTAATCACTGTCACTGACACCCCCTGATGCCTCTATGATTGTGATGTACGGTAAGTAGTGTCGTCAGCAAACCGAAAGTGAGTAATGTAGTCGCAGGTGATGGTGATACCTACATCAAAGGGTAGACACTAATCACATAATTATAGTAATTTGTTAGTGCTAAGTGGAAGTCATTTATATATTCATGAAGATCATAAAAACTCTTCGGTGCTCCCCAGTACCACATCCAATGAACCTGGTTCAAAGCGACGCGTTGTTAGGACTGTAGAATTCGACATTAAAAACGCAAAGCACGATGTAGTTCTGGTTTTTACAAGCTTTATATTAACTTGACCGGGTTGTATGTAGGTATGTAAGTATCTATGTAAGTTGTCCGTCAAAATTTGCAATCCATTTTTCAGTCACTTGCCGTTATCCGATTGAGCTGAAATTTTGGGTATTAGTATAGTTTGGATAACAATTCAATATTATGGTACCATCGAGCTGATCTGATGATGGAGACAGAAGGTGGCCATGGGAATCTATATGTAACCGACGTAACCACGTTGAGTTTAAGCTCCTTAGAATCGTCTCAATACAATATACAGAAAAGTACACTAAGCAATAAAAGCTTGTACCAAAAATGAAAATTTTGGCAGTAACTTATTTGGTTTTGTTTTATGGATCAGTTAGGGTAGTGTAGACACAAATTTGCAACTTCGAAAAGCTTGTGCCAGTTGCGCGACACGCGTAAAACTGCGAAATTTTAGGACTCTTTTTACATTTACGCCTGAATTTTAAAGTTGATTAAAATGGGGAACTTGCATGGGACTTCAATTTTGAATAAATTGCACTCAATCGATGCAGATATACGTAGAAATATCATACAGAAGAAAAAAAAACGATTGTATTAGTTTTATCTCACGTAAAAATGACGAAAAAAAAATTATTATTGTTTCGATAAAATAACATAACAGTTACACAGAATATTGAATTGACACAGAAAATGATATTTTGTATATCAAGTATAGACTTAAACGCAAATGTTGTGGAGATAATTGCAAATTAATGACTTACTCCATAGTAAACGCGCCGAGAATATATGTTGTGACGTCATAGCATAAGCCAGTTTAATATAGAGCGTTTTCGGGGGGTGCCGGCGCGTGCCGATTTCAAATGCATATAACATCGGAAAAATAAATCATAAGAAAGTATTAGTGCTACAGTTGTTTTAATGCTAAATTATACATTTGATTTTCGCAATAAAATAAAAAGATGCAAGTTTCCTATTCCTACAATTTGAATTAAACTGCAAATCTGTAAGCTCTAAAGGGACGAAGCTATTGCCCTTCGAAAATAATATATTTTTTCCGAACTTCGTCGATTTTAAATTCTCCCGTCTGGACCAAAACATATCATAAATCCCTCGCGCTATGAGAAAAAATATTAGTAATTAAGTTATACTCAATTTAATTTGCGTTCATTAAAGCACAGATAGGTCTGTGAGACTAATTATTCAATCACAATCTCGAAAACACTAAAATAGGTAAAAATGGATTATCAAATAATGAGACATTTGGTGTTACTATACTGACAAATGTATAGGTATTCAAAGGGCTTTGTATGCACATTTGCCACCAACCACCAGAGAGCTAAGTTCAAATGCTCAGTTCTATGCTTAATTTGCTCAGGAAAATTATTCGAAATCACCGCTTTGATTTCGATAGGCGATGATGAAAACGATCTTGAGAAAGCCCAGGCACAACACGAACTCAAAAAACTGAAGAACCTGAGGAAGAAAGCGTGGAAGAACCTGAAGAAAAGCTTCTAGCTGAACCAAACCAAAATAATTTATTATCGTTTTTACATGATTGATAGTATTGCTTTTAAGTGGCAGAGGGCGGGGCACATTGCACATTTGATATTATTTCGTGTGTAACATTTATATTGTATATTCAACTTTTAAATTTAGGTACCTAATGCATAAATTGACATTGTTTATTTCTGTTTAATAGTAAGTGTCTATTAGTTGTTAAATAACAATCTTTAATTGGAGATACAATTTCCACTTTGTGTATTAACATTATGAATATTATTTTATTTTTAATACTTATTATTGACGATCGTGATAAAGACCTATATTGTATTTTTTATCTCGAAATAAATAAATCTAAACCTAAATCACGTAGAACCGATGGCCGTTGGGTCAGAAAGGTTCTCGAGTGGGGACCGGACTGATCACCTGGTGAAGGTCGCGGGAGTCCGCTGGATGCGGGTGGCGCAGAACCGGTCATTGTAGCAATCTTTGAGGGAGGCCTGTGTACAGCAGTTGACGTCTTTCGGCTGATTATGATGATGATTATTTATTGCCTTTTCCATTGGTACTTGGCTACTTTCACACAAACTATAGGTAGGTACTCAAAGGCCTTTTGCACTCAATTCTTCAAAAAAGCCATTTTTACCTTTTTTTCGTATTTTCAAGATTGTGCGTGTAGTGTTACAGAATTTATAGAGGGTTTGTATGAAAGAAAATTACATATCAACAAAACTTTATATCCAACAATTTTTATCATTGGACGAGGGATTTTGCCAATATTTTGATCCGGACGGGACCATGACTTAAAATTGACAATTTTCGGGAAAATAGACCGTCTTTGAAGGGCCATCGCTTAAGTTTATAGACCTGTGGCTTAACTCAAATTGTGGTCAATTTATTTATCTTTTAAAGTGTACTACATCTTGATGGTAAAAGTAGCATAGTTTATGACTTTTAAACCAAAATTTCGTGTTCACACTATCCTAACTATATATCGGTTCAATATACCGAAAACCCATGCCTTGCGATTTAAGCCTATTTTGTGTCAATTTCTACTTACCTATATCTACAAAGAATAACACGAGTATAGGCAAGCAATATTATATCGTAAACTCGTGAATATCTGTGAGTTAATTCAAAAAAACCCTAAGCATTCTCCAAATCTTCAAATCAATAAAGAGTTGGCAATGTACGGTGGTGAATCCTCTTTAGTAGCAAGCGTCCATAGGCTTCGATATCTCGCAAACCGTGTGTTTGTTTGCAAAGTACATGGTATAAAAAAATGGTACTAATAATAATTCTTTGGTAATTGTACTGACTGCCGTGCTTCCTGGATGGCCCCTCGATTGTGATTCCTGCTTGTAAGTAATGTATTTTATTTACTCATATTTCTTTTATACGCATAGGATTACAAATGATATGCCATTTTATACTATATATGTATGTATCACATACATACATACATACATATATACCTGAGTGGCCGAGCTCTGCTTGGGTGAAAATAGAGAAAAAGAACTTAGCTGGTAAGGCGAAAAAAATATATATTCTATACTACTATATATAGAATGGGTGGCGCAGGATCGGTCATTTTGGCACTCTTTGGGGGAGGCATATGTCCAGCAGTGGACGTCTTTCGGCTGATATGATATGATAATGATGATGATATATAGTTTTTCTTTTTTTCGCCTTATCACAAAGGAATAAGGTACCAAATTGTAAATATAGCTCGGAAGTCGATTTTAGCTACCTAATTGTATTCTCATTGGCAAGTTCCGTCACATCATTATATCCTTCCATTTAAAGCTTAAGGCTAAGAAGCGAGCGGCGGCGGCAACGTGCTATTCCGGATAGGCATCCCAATTCCACCATAGCGTTTAAGATACGGAACCGATTAATAAGGTGTCAATCGATTCATAATTACGCTCCGTGTGACCCATCTACGTTAAACTAGACATGCTACGAGTAATTAGCTTGAAAGTATGGTACGGAACCCTCGTGCACAAGTCCGACTCGCACTTGACCAAGACGCAAGCAGATTACAAAATCAGCATACTTAATCTAAATAATGTCTGTTTTAGTGAATTCCTTAGCCTCAGAGTAGGTAAAGAAAATGAAACAAATTCTTCATTAGTAGGAATATGTTTTCTACCACAAGAATAAAAAGTGTCTATATATGCAATGGAATACTTTACTGTTTAGGTATATTAATTATTACAATTATTTAATACATCTTCTTCTTCACTTGACTTTCTAACTCTCCTTCAGGTCTGCCATGAACCCGCTTAGCGGGCGCCTATATACGCCTTAGGCATCGTCGGCAAGGAGCGTAGTGCGTAGAGATTCTGGGCAGTGAATGTGTTAAAAACTTGGAGTTGAAGTGTAGTTAGGAGGTATCTTGAAGAACTGTATCCAATTGGGTGACAATAATCCGTCTTGATTTGACCACAATAAACACAAATTACATCATGCTTGCAGATTCCGAGTAGATATTATAAATATTCTGACAATGTCTTTCCACATTCAATTGGTTCGAACTGCAGGGGAGTTAGCTGGATGGCGTCATTATTACAGCGGATCACAATATACTATCATAATCGTTATAGTTCGTACACTATAAGATTTTCATTGTATTTAATATATTATGATTTTATTGAAAACGATATATCTAAGTCCTTAAGACAGCGTAAATGCCAAATGTCAAATGTTCCTATATGACAGATCGCTGCCCCAATATTATAGGGTTCTATGTTGCACTTTTATCAACTTGAAATTTGAAGTTTGTCAGAGTAACACTAGATCTAAATTGAAGTACCCCGACAATGTAACATAGGACCCTATAATATTGGGACAGCGAGATGTTACGACATACACCGTACTAGACAATGTGACCTGTGTGATAAAAAAATATTCCACATACTAAAGAAACGTATTCGAACTTCTTTCATTAATAACGGGCTCTTAAGATGAGAAATATGAAAAATCGGGTTGTAATGGTAGGGTTTGTGAACGAACTTTTGTGTTTTAAATTAGAACAAATTGTAAAAATGACCGAAAATCTATTTTAAATCTTTTATCCACCCACATGACACCCCATTAATTCTCCCTGAAAACGTATTATTTTCTAACAGCTGGTATTAAACTAGCGAATTTTACAGTTGTCAAAATGCAAAAAATCGCGACAGACGTCCGTCCACCCCGAGGCCGCTTGGCCATCTGCCTACTAAAATTCAAACGAATGACTTACGCGCGTCCGTTTTGAGCGAGATTTTATATTTATGTGCTTAATGTTACTAATTTACGTTAATTAAAAATAAAATGAGCCTACTACGTTGTCACATATATAATAAGGAATAAAAGGATACAAAAATAAATACTGAACATTGACTAGCAAAAAAATACTACCGAAAAACGCGCGATCAGAGCTAACTTTGCGAGCCTAATCCATCGAGGCAAATTAATCAAATCGTGTTTTGGGCATTATAAAATTGTAGAAAATATCTTCAAATAACATTTAAATAAGAAACCGTTACATTTTATGTAGTTTTCGCGTAATTAAGTAGGAATTTCCAAGCCTTATTCTACCCCCTTGTGGTACTTTTCTGAAGCTGCTTCACCTTAATTAACGTCTCTGTACTGCGTTAACGCAGTCAGAAGACCTGTCACAGTTCGGTTAACGAGCACAAAAGTTCGAATTATATTTAGGGAGATGGGTAGTGTTCGACTGTTCGCCAGAAACAGGATTAACTATAACCCCTGCCATTCATCCGAAAATGCACGAGAACAATAATCTGGTTTTGCTGACCAATATCTGTCAGGTGGAAACCAAAGCGAAGCCTTATTGTTGTTGTTACGACACTGCTCTGTTTCATTGTTTACTTATGTTATGAATTAGCTACCTACTCGGCTATTAGTTTTACCTACGTCATACGTATTTCTTCCTGCTAGAAAACGAAATGCTTTGTTTACGAGTCTTTGTTCTTAAACATCAATGTACCAATATTTTTATCGTGCAAAATCATATGATACACTTAGTTTTATTTATATAGATCTAGGATTAGTTTTTTAATATTCAACGACGATTGAAAGTATAAAACAATATAGGTGGTTTATTTATCTTCTGCATCATAAATAAAATTTAAGCCAGATAGGTATTCAACGAATAGCTAAACCGTTACTTTGGCCCGATCCCTTGTTGAGTCGGTAAGCCAAGAAAAATGCATTTTATAGCACCCTTTTAGAGGGAAAGTAAAATATTGAATAGCTTATCTTGCTTTATCTGATCATTATTTATTATTCCATTCTATCCCTAGTTAATCAATACAAGGTCAAACAGGCGAGCTTCAGCCGCTGCCCGGATCATTTACAATATTTAAATTGTTAATCTGGCATCAAGGACTGCTCGGGATCAAATTGCATATATTCTTCCCTGAATCCCGGGGCTACCGAGGCCCAGGTGAGACTCAGGGAAGCACGGATATCTATAAATCCAACTGGATACATGATTTCCGCTACAGAAATTGAACACCCAATTATTACCTTCCTTCTCATTAAAGCTGGATTTGCCACACTAGAATAAGTACTTACCTAGTCTGAGGTTAAACGTAAAATTCTGGATAATCTGGGGGTACATTCTATTTTTGTTTTGTTGAATTGAAACCAATCTATAATTATATCATCTCCCTCTTACTACCTCGAGTTAGTCATCGCATGTTGCTATTATCGCTTTACATTTTTACAGACTCTCACTCGACGCCGGACCATGCGACCGTTATGTTGCAAGAATCGTGCAAAACCGACATCCATTTACTGGTCCGAAAGTCACATCTAGTGTTGCCAGTGTCTTAATCCGTGAGTCAGAAGCGGGCCCGCTTCCTGCGTCGTCGTCGCGTTCGCGGAAACTGGTTCGTTTACACGACAAACCTAGAATAATAGCTATTGATATCGCTTAGTCATCGAACCATATCCATTAGTTCTTGCTAGTTTTAACACAATTTCCTTTGCGACTATCACGATCCATTGAGAGTACCCAGTTAATGAAGCCGTTTCGGATCACTGATTCTGACTTTTGCACTTCGTAGATTTTAATTAAAACATATTCAGAAACACATTTGTGGTAGCACAATTTTTTATTTAATAAAATATGATTGAGGTATTTTTTGGCTTCTTTAAAGTCATGTATAATTTTTTGTATAAGTACACATGTTTAGACCCCTGCGTATTTTTCAGAATCCCGAATCAAAATTGCCATTTGAACTAATGAGCTTCATGCGGGTTATAAATTGGTAAGCATTTTCCTAATTATTTAGTAAAGTCAAACCTAACGACATATCATAAATTATTACCTACACGCCAAATACCAAAGAAATAATCAGACTTAGGAATAAAACTTGATATTAATAAAATTTACATATATTCTGAAGTTCATTGAATTCCGAAAACATAGATACCTAAACAACTAAGTTCTAATTTCGAATAGCAATATTTACCTACATTCGTTCTTAAAGACGTCTGTAACTATGTAAATATATTCTGTGCCTAGTGACTAAGCCCATACGAGTATTATGTCTGGTTTCATCCGGTACCAGCCCTTAGCTTTCTTCTATCATGCGGAGGTCACTCTACAAATATTTGCCCGAACCTACTTAGTTTACGAAGTGTTTGTCTCTTGTTGACACACTTCCCACGTCGGAAAATCAAACCTCACCACGTTCAGAACTATATACCTACGGATAAAATTAGAGTGTTTCGACATCTTATGTGAATCATTGATACTGTAACAATTGATGATACAATTTTCCATCCGTGATGGCAACTTATTATTTGGAATTTATTTATCAAAGTAAAATTACGAATTAATATAGGTACATAAAGTGAGAAAATATTTTCACATTAAATTAACAAAGATTGAATTTCAAATAGGTTTTATCACTACCTATACCCGTAGTGGAGTCCATAAAGCGGCCTTGCTAAATGCAGTGCACTAACTGGGGGAGGGTAGATAAACCATCTCGCTCTAATCAGTTAGTACTTAGTGCACTGCATTTAGCAAGGTCTAAAAACCGCTTTAGGTAGGTACCTAACTATAAACTTTACCTTACCTTGCCCGCGTCCACTCTGGCCTAGCTTCAACGGTGATAATTCATTTAACCATTGGAGCGGGGTATATTTTACTAAAGTAAAATTTAAGAGTTAGAGTTTACTTCTGTACCCAAAGTGGCCAAATGGATGCCAACTTTGGAGTTTTCTGAAAAATAAATGCCAGTCTAGTTTAGAGCAATTATAGTCTCCTGAAAATCGAACATCGCGTCAAATCGCGCAGTGGCTGATACATATGAGTAATGAAATAATTACTGAACTAGAAACAAATATGTATAAATTTCAAATTAAAGGATTTTTTAAATGCAGAGCATTACATTTGCTCTGAGCCGAATTTGAACCGGCGACCACAGGCATACATCGCTACTAACCAACTGAACTATCGGAACAATCGTAGTAGTTAAAGCAATGACGCGTAGTTTGCAGTATCCAAGAGGCAACCGGGTGGCTCGCGGTATTTGAGCTCACGAAGTGTTGTGGTCCACACACTCAGTTCGGGTTGCACAGGGCGGTTCCACAAGTTGTGGAACCGCCCTGTGCAACCCGAACTGAGCCAACTTGGACTTCGGCGGAAATAGGAAAATGTATTTAAAAAAACTGGGGGGTGAAAAAAATGTATCTTGAGGCAGCCGATTGAAAACACATTCCATTAAGTAGGTATATAAACAGCGTACACACTTTCAGGCAACCGCTGTTTCAATCGGCTGCCTCGTGACAAATATTTTTTTATACATTTTCCTATTTCCGCCGAAGTCCAAGTTGGCTTAGTTCGGGTTGCACAGTGCGGTTCCACAACACTTCGGGAGCTCAAATACCGCAAGCCATCCGGTTGCCTCTTGGATACTGCAACTACGCGTCATTGCTCTGAATATTTTATAGTGTTTGTGTTGCAAATGCCTCTATTAGTCCTAAGCTCTAATATCGTTTGCCGTCTCTTCAAAGAGTTCAAAGGTCTGGGCCAAAAACTCTTCACAAAAAATTCAGTGGTTGAATTAGATGCAGTCTTTGCTTGCGTTATGTATACAGCCGCCGTGTCTCTGTACGGGCAGGACGGTCGGAGCTAGGCTGATTTCATATCAACGAGCCCGGCAGATTGCTTTCGGGATTCATTCCCCATCATCATTGGCAAGATGAAATATTAAAAATTAATATAAAAATTGTGCACAAGGCATGCAATCGGATATGTTAAAATTAACGAAAGGACACGAAAATTATTACGTTAGAAGGTATAAACTGGTTACTAAACAACTAATTTTTACCAAAATTTGAGATGTCAAGCCTTAACCTAGGAATAGAAAAAGGTTGAAATAATATGTAGCAGAACAAATGTTATGATCACTGTTATTCCTATGGCATCCACTGTAACGTAAAGCACAGTTAACTAATCTTATAATGATTACTAGTTAACAATAGCAAGTTAACAAGATATAGGTACCTACCATTTGGTTTTTGCTTGAACGCAAACAACTTATTACTGCCCCGGAGGCGTTCACCTGACTATCAACCTGGTATTATTAATTTATTTACCGAGCTAGGGCTTAGTAAATATTGTTCTTGTTTATTGTAGCCTTCAGATTTATAGGTACCTAAATAGGGCTAGAATTGTCGCAGACCTAATCAATTACATCGAGAATGGGTAGGTGCCCATTACTTTACTATGTCTCGGTAGCTTTTGTACAAACATGTGTAATATAATAATACGTTTATTTGAAGATTGTGTGGACCATGGGCAACTTTGTATGGAACGTTGACCAAAAACCAACAGAGCTGAGAGTTATGTCATTTTACTTAGAGTTATGTTATGTCAGCAAGTTGTTATCTCATTACATCAATATTTTTCAATGTTTTTATTTTTTTCTTTCACTTTTTATGTTTTTAAATATTCATAACAGAATAAGAATAATTAAGTTGCTTAGAAATATCTAAGCGACTAAATTATTCTTATTCTGTTATGGTGTCATCAGGTGTGTGATGATTAAATACAGAATTAGGTGTAGGTATTCTCCAAATGAAGCACGTATTTTCCCCTCTGATGGCCACGTGGTCCGATTGCTTTGTCCTATTGATCGGACGACATGAACTATTTTTTCCTGCTGGTCCGATTAATCGGACTACAAGAACTTGCAATTCCGCGTAGTCCTACGATCGGACGACATGAACTTTTCTTTCCTGCTGGTCCGATTAATCGGACTACAAGAAATTGTAATTCCGCGTAGTCCTACTGATCGGACGACATGAACTTTTTATTTCTTAAGAGGGGAATACTCACTCAGCATATAATTTTATTCACTCTGAATTAAATATTAATATCTCAGTTCTGCTATGTAATTCAACAATTATGCCCATAAAACGAAATAAAGTAGATAAGCAGCACCTTTTTAATGGCCTAACTCTCAGCTCTGTTGGGTTTTGGTCCATTTTGTCCATGGTCCTTTGACGCAAGTTTTAGCTAAGGTTGCGACGTTGTCTGGCGAAATTCAATTTCAAGTCACGTAACTTATGAAGAGATAGTTCACGGGGGCCATTGTAGCTTTGTAAATTACGAACTGCTAATTCAAATAAGAATACACCAGTAACGCACTAGTTGGTTCAAGTGTCAATTAAAATATGCCTCAAACGTCTACGACTGCGGATACGGATCTTTCAGAAAGCAAGAGCTGTTATTTCATTCCTGTTCGTACTATTTACTCTCTGAAACGCTGCACAGATGAGCCCCTGCGCCCACTCATCTTGTCTTTACTAATATGTGGGTGGCTAGGTAAACGGTTGGTTAATCAGACATTATCCACCTCGTGTGGTAATGGTTTTATTAAAGTACACCATACAAATACGAGTAAGTGTCATATATGTAATTCTATAATGCGTAAACTATTTATCTTATTATCTCACTAGCTGTTTCCCGCGACTTCGTCTGCGTATTACCATGTCGTCGTCTAAATGTATGTTTAAGGAATGAATTTAAAAAAAACATTGAAATTAGTTTTGTACCTAGTCTTTTAGTAAACACTTAAACAGTCTAAAACCGAAGTTACAAATGTCTTACTTCCAAAAATTCGAAACCCTTATTCTTAGCCGATGAATTAAAAAAACGCTGAAATAAGTTTTGTAGTAGCTTAGCAAACATTCTAAAACCTAAGTTTCAAATCCCTTACTTTCAAAATGTCTTGCTCACCATACAAACTTTGAACATCCTTATAATCCCCTTTAGGGGATGAATTTCAAAAAACGCTAAAATAAGTTGTATACTCTAAACAGGCTAACATCGAAGTTACAAATCTCATACTTCAAAATTTTCCTGCTCTCCATACAAACTTTGAACGCTTTTCAGGGAAAAATTAAAAATATAACACTAAGGTTTTTTTATTGTAATAGGCAAGTATTTTTTCCACAACCTATTAAGTCTCTAGCTAAAAAAGTGTTTTCCATACGAACTTTGCACCCCTTTATAAACCCCTTAAGGGGTGAAATTCTCCAAAACTATGGCTGTACTTTTTTGTATTTTAATAAGTAGGCAAGTACTTAATCTTTCTACAGAGTTTTAAGTTTCTACCTTAGTAAAAAGTTTCCCCCATGCAAACATTGCACCTCTTTATCCCCCTCTTAGCGGGTGGAATTTTCCAAACCACTGAAAGTAATTTTCCTATACATGGTGTCCCAGAAATCGACGTCAAGCTGTAAACGGATAATAGACCAAAGTCATATCATAAAAATACAAAAAAAATCTAACTTGTGTTGATTTTTTTTTATTTATTCATTAATTGGTCAATCGTGGTAAATTTTCAATTTTTAAAGTGACCATAATTTTAAAAGAACATGAGTTGGATTTTTTTTTGTATTTTTCTGATAACTGTTATGACTCGGTCTATCATCCGTTTTCGGCTTGACGTCGATTTCTGGGACACCTTGTATATTTGTATTCTAATAAATAATCTTTCTACACAATTACAAGTCTCTAGCTCAAAAAAAAAAGTTTCCTTCATACAAATTTTCACCCCTTGTTGGAATTTTCTAAAACGCTGAAAGTATTTTATTTTATTTTATTATGTAATCTTTCGAAAAGTTTTGAGATTCTAGCTAAAAAAATCCCTTTTACCAACTTTGCACCCCTTTTTCATACCCTTAGGGGTGGAATTTTCCAAAACACTGAAAATGCTTTCATTATAGGTATTGTAATATAATAAGTAATATTTCTACAGTTTTTTTTTCTCCTATCTCAAAAAAGAGTTTCGGTCATACAAACTTTGCAACCCTTTTTAACCCCCTTAGGGGCAGAATTTTCCAAAACGCTGAAAGTACTTTAGGTATTTGAATTCTTATAAGTAATATTTCTACAAAGTATTAAGTCTCTTGATAAAGTGATAAAGTTTACCCCATACAAAATTTGCACCCTTTGTTAACCACCTTAGGGGCAGAATTTTCCTAAACGTTGAGAGAACTTTATTTGTATTCTAATAAGTAATCTTTATACAAAATTGTAAGTCTCTAGCTCAAAAAATAAAGTTTCCCCTATACAAACTTTGCACCCCTATCTAACCCCTTTAGGGGTAGAATTTCCAAAAATTCCTTCTTATCCATTGCCTACGTTGTAAAAGATAGTTCTGGTATAAATTTCAACTCTCTAGCCCCAGTAGTTTCGGCTGTGCGTTGATGAGTGAGTGTGTGAGTGAGTCAGTCATATGTATAGATAGATAGAAGATGACGAAACTCCCATTCATATATCTTAAAAATTATAAAGCTACAACCGTTTTAATGTCGCTTGTTAGAGTGAGAAAACGATCGTGGACTGTGACGTCAAGATCCTCGAGCGTCATAGTAAAAAACAATCGTTTCATATGAAGGTGCGTTTTGCGGAAAAGGGACAGAACATACCCCCTCTTAAAACTTTGGACTCTTATAACTTAGTCATTAGGTCATTACCTATATAACCTCTTGCGTTGTTTTTTTCTCCATTTGACTATATTTATTTTAAATTCTTTTTCGAGAAATTACGTTATGATTATTAACCATATTTTCGATTCTTGAGCTATAACCACGAACTTCGGAATTCGAAAATATTCAGGTATCTCTATCTCTATCGCACTAACCATACTCGAGTGACAGGGATGCAAATATACGAACAATAAGTATCGGTTTTCGCGGTAGCGCCGCAGGTACTTTGGCAGAATGAGCAGAGCGCGTGCCATTGCCATTCAAAAAAAACAAATTCGTGTTAATGATATTGTTCAAATTTGTTGATACATTTTTTGAAATTACGCCATAATAATACGCCATATAAGTTCTCATATCAGAATCGAATATTTTTTTATGGTATATATTTTAGCATTTGTCTCGTAAAGGTCTATTGTAGACGGGATTTAAATTATTAATAAGTGAAAGGCAAAGCCATTCCACCATTTTTGACGTTTCTTATAGCTGACAGTTGCAGCAGCGTTTGATCTCAATAAAAATAAATGAAAAATTAATAAAGTCGTATATTTCGGAAAATTTATAAATTGTCGCAGTCGGATAAAAACTATCCTTAGTTGCAGCTAGAATAGTAATGTACCTATATAAAATGTTTCATATTTTTCCGTTCATGGGATGCTGAGAACATTCGTAACACACAAAGCTTAGTTTCAAACTGGCTGATTCTTTTTTGATTTAGAGATTTATTATAAGTGGAGATTATTATAAGTGGAGATAACATAACAACTCGTAATGTATGTATCCGAATAGACTTTTGATTGGTCGATTCCAAGATAACGTACTTATGATGTAGCCCCATATCACCTATTAATATGGTTTTAATACCACCCATTTTCAGTGAGATATGTTTATTGATACAACTTAAACCTATGGTGAACTACATAGTTACGTTTATTCTACCTATAATGTTCTTTACTCGTGTTACTGTTATCTCCGAAAAAATAAAATAAATAACAGTAACCTCGTACCAGCTCAGCTTTCTCATTGAATTAAAGTTTAATGCCAACATTAATTACCCTAATTAACAGGCACCTTGCACATAACACAAGGTTCTTACCCTACTCTACAACAAGCTGGCGGCTTTTCTTGTTCACAGTGAGCGTTTTTCAAAAAAAGTGTACAAAACAACTTTTGTTTCAAAATTATTTTTTTTTTGTTTTTCTTACTCAGAATCTTTGATACTATCGATCCTCATACAAAAAAAAAGTGTCCTAAATATTCTGGAAGAAAAAAATTACATAGTAAAATCTGGGACACTTTTTTTCTTGTATGAGGATCGATAGTATCAACGATTCTGAATAAGAAAAACCAAAAAATTTCGAGAATAAAAATTAGTTTTGTACACTTTTTTTGAAAAACGCCCACTGTGACTTTCATTGACTTTTCGTTTCTGATTCAGAAACTTCAAAAACACATACTTTGTAAGCACAAAGGGGCTTAGCATCAGCAATGTGGTCATAACCAAATTGTTACAGTTAATTAGAGTTCAGTATCTGATACGGAGTGCTTATCTAATTAAACACATTCAACAAGTTACACCGCAACGGCGAGCCGCCGTCGAGGTCAGAGCCAAACTTCAAAAGTCGAGCGAACACCCTGAGGTGCATGTTTTAGAGACAAGCGTCATCTCTCTGTCTCGGGAAAGAAACATCAAAAGCATATAAGTATAGTAAGTGTTTACACAGTGAGTATTTATATGAGTAATAAAAAGGAAATAATTGTGAACATTAAAAAATGCATCGCGATCTTTTCCGCCAGAAAATCTTGTGATACATTTTATATAAGGGTTCGAATGAGGGTTGCCTGGATCCGGGTCGGAGGTTATCTACATTTGATATATTAATAGCTCAATTAGCACCTTTATTTACGTACTAGATTAAAATGAGTTCCAGAAGATTACATGGTCTAAGAACGAAATCACGTAATATTTTGACCTAAGTCGAATTATCGTTTAGCAGCTGGCATGGATTAGGCCACTTACGCATTTGACCGAGCGGATTCGGGGCAGAAGTAAGTATTGTTTAGTTTACCGAGAGGTTACCAATGTCACCCATATTTCCTAACTTGTCGGTATGTGGTGACAGTATTACATTTGCTCGGTACCAAGTATTTGTAATACTCGGAGTGGAAGTGGGGCGCCAGGCGGTACGATGCAGTGCTGCCCGCTCGTACATACCGCGCTGCTTCCGCGTATCCCGCGACAATCAGGACGTCCTCATAACATAATTGTAGGCGCGCAGTGAAGAATCTGTACTGTACTGAATTGACTTACAGCTGACATCGGTGCGTAGTTAGTAAGCTGCCCTAGTAGCAATTTAAGTTGGCTGTTGGTTGGCCCTCGGTCCACATGTTTGTTGGTCCACGGTCCGGCGTGTCACCCCTAAAAATAGTGGAACCAACGGTAGAATCAACAAAGGCCCTACACGTAGGCCCAACTGGGTATTTTCTAACATAGGCCCTACCGTTGGCTTAACGTTGGCATCTCAACTTTAAACCAATTTGGGCCGATGATAAACACCTAACGTTGGCCCCCTTACTCGCTTATCCATGTAGGCCCTACTTGTTATTTTCTAACGTAGGCCCTACCGATGGCTTAACGTTGGCATCTCAACTCTAAACCAAGTTGGGCCGATGATAAACACCTAACGTTGGCCCCCTAACTTGCTTATCCATGTAGGCCCAACTGGTTATTTTCTAACGTAGGCCCTACCGATGGCATAACGTTGGCATCTCAACTCTAAATTAAGTTGGGCCGATGATAAACACCTAACGTTGGCCCCCTAACTTGCTTATCCATGTAGGCCCTACTGGGCGTTTCCTTCAGAGGCCCTATTCGGTATTTCCTTCGGAGGCCCTACCGAATATTTTACGTATATACGTATAAATAAAATATTCGGGAAGGTGACAGGTTCACCTTCCTGTCGGCATTATACAATTTCCTTGTGGATTTGGATCATCGTTTTCGGTTATTTTAAGGAAGGCCTCTCGAAAATAACTGAAAATTGTAATCCACATCTACAATAAAACAATGAACGAATGCCGCTAGGAAAGTGATAGTGGAATTAAAAATGCTCTATGATTTATACTTGTATACCGATGTAGAAATAGTACATTAGCGATATTGTTCCTTAAAAAAAGTATCTACTGAAGTTTTCTAGAGTGCTATACTCGTATATATATAGAGGTAAACAACAGAGAATACTATGAAACAAACAAAAAAATAAAATACAAATCTTTATATTCAAAATGAAAGAACATTTTCTTAAACACTATTGAAGATTTTTACACCGACTACATACCAGCGCCGGTGTAGAACACAATATATATTAAATCAGAAACTTGCGAGGGTCGGCTGGTATTGCAAATGACACAATTAAGTATCAACAGTGACTCCTGACAATCCTCATGTGTTTCTGGTCTACCGATGCAAATGTCTGCTGTGAACTAGGTTTTTTTAGCCGTTTCCAGTGTTCACCATGAAACACGAAAAAGTAGACTGGAAAATACATCAAGCGTGGACTATACTGGGTTTTTCATCTTGGTTTACACTGGCAACAGTTCAAATTAACGACAAATAACATTAAAAACCAATTAACATCTGTATCGGAATAGGGTGCTGATGGTTCTTCTACAAGCAATAAATAATAATTTCTGTGAGGCACCCTCTAAATATTGTTGAAACGGTAGAAAAATAATGGATGAGATTAGTAAGACTTTTTTCGCATTGTGCTCCTTAATGTGCTGTATTTGATTGATGATAAGAAATAAATAATCTTCAAAAACATAACGTACTTACGTTTTTTTATTTGGACTAGAAAAATAGAAAAGGTGCGTCACTGAAATTAAATTTTTTGGCTTCTAACAATACAGAACATCAACAGCAAACCTCGTCCACAGAGGAGGCTTAAATAAACCTTAACTATGACAGCGCACAAACTTAACGCAGAACATCGACAGAAAACCTCGTCCGCAGAGGAGGCTTAAATAAACCTTAACTATGACAGCGCACAAACTTAACGCAGAACATCGACAGCAAACCTCGTCCGCAGAGGAGGCTTAAATAAACCTTAACTATGACAGCGCACAAACTTAAAGCTAACTTGAATATGTGCAGCAACTTATTTTTCAAAGAGCTGACTTGATAGTGTTCTTGAAGAGAGACACGATTAATATTATACATAGCTGCGCGATATATAGCTAGTGAATAGTGCATGTTATTAGGGGAAAATACTTCACTTTCGGATAACAGCGCCATAGTATGTTGTTAGGCATGTTCTCTAGATTCCAAAACTGCCGGGAGGCAATCTCTAAGGAGTCTGTCTCCCCTGTAATGACGTCAATAAAAATAACTTACGTTGCGGTTATAAATATAAGTGAAAACTATTAATAATTACAGAATGCTGTAGGTACCTAATACACATTATATTATTATATTTATTATTTCCCAGCTATAATTGTTTTGCGACGCTCGAGCTCTGAAGAGCCCGTTCACGTAATGCACACTAGCGCCACGGTAAATAATTGTGATTTTTTAAATTTAACGATAGATATTTAAAAAACCGGCCAAGTGCGAGTCGGACTCGCACACGAAGGGTTCCGTACCATTATCTATAAAAAAACACGTTTCTTGTATCCTGTAGCCTAGTTTGTAGTGACCCTGCCTACGAAGCCGGAGGTCCCGGGTTTGAATCCTGGTAAGGGCATTTATTTGTGTGATGACCACAAATATTTGTTCCTGAGTCATGGATGCTTTCTATGTATTTATATATTTACGTACGTTTATCGTTGTCTAGTACCCATAGTACAAGCTTTGTTTAGCTTTGGGACTAAGCCGATTTGTGTAAGATTGTAAAAGAAAATATATATATAAAAAAATATTTATTTATTCTAGTTTTTAGTATTTCTTGTTATAGCGGCAACAGAAATACATCATGCGTCAAAATTTCAACTGTTGTTGTGATACAGCCTGGTGACAAACGGACAGACAGACAGACAGCGGAGTCTTAGTAATAGGGTCCCGTTTTACTCTTTGAGTACAGAACCCTAAAAAGGAGGCCGCTACACACTGTATTTTGTATTTAAGTATCTTTATACATCATAATAGTTTTGATGTTGCTGGATTCGTCAACCTATGCGTCCAAAGTTAAAAAATAGTTAGATGTATTCACAAGGTACTTACTTACGAAATGCAGTGTATAGTGGCCTTCTTTTTAGGGTTCCATACTCAAAGAGTGAAACGGGCCGGACCCTATTTATTTATTACTAAGACTCCGCTGTCCGTCTGTCTGTCTGTCTATCTGTCACCAGGCTGTACCTCACTGATACCGTGATAGTTCCAGTTGAAATTTTCACAGATGATGTATTTCTGTTGCCGCTATAACAACAAATACTAAAAACAGAATAAAATGAAAAAAAAATTATAGGAACCCTTCGTGCGCGAGTCCGATTCGCACTTGGCCGGTTTTTTAAATATCTACCGTATTTTTTTTGATAATCACAACTATTTAACAGCGGCACTAGTGTGCACGTGAACGGGCTCCGAAGATAAATTTCACGAGTGTCAAATATCTCCACCTTTTTAGTCTTAAGCTGACAATACTAGCTTACCTAGTTAGCTTTACCTAGTTGACAATATTAAGACTCACTTATTAGGTTTTGCATTGACAGCACTAAATTATTAGATGAAATAGAATCTGCTCGCGGCTAATATTTTTCATCGGTGTGCTGCTTCCGTAGATGTTGTTGTATTTTACCTGTATAAATAAATATACTTTTAATTTAATAATGCTATAAAACCATTACATGCACATTACATTTATATGTTTAAAAATGTTACCTTGTTTTTAAAGAGCGGAGTCTTCATGTGCAGAATCTCGTGTTTTGTTAGCTACTCGCAGCTCATGTTCTTTATCACTGACTGAAGTATGGCATTGGTGTACTGCTTCCGTAGGTGTTCTTGTTTACCTGTAGAAATAAATATACTTTTAATAATGTTACGAGTACCATACTATTTCACTCATAATACGTTTGTGTATATAAAAAAATATTACCCGTAGACTTGTCCCCTTACATAGAAATTAATTTATCAGGAACTAATTTCAACGCAGGCGGTGTTGGCGGGGTATCCAATAATGTTGTTGTCTGACGAATTACCATTACTGCAGGTGCACTCGCTAAGTATCATATATTTTTCTTGTCTTTTTGCGCTTTCGAACTAATTTATCATCATTATGGTCACTATTAATTTCAGACTCTGTTTCAGCTGGTTTTTGTTTTTCCCTGGCCTGAAACAAGCTATCTGAAAAATAAAATAAACCATCATCTCTTATAATGCTGCAATTTTAAGAAAAAATCTTGCAAGACACATTTTTTTTACAATATCAAATTTGCATTGATTCAAGTTAATTTTCAAAGGGTAAAGAGTTCTAGCTAGACATTTTATAAAAACAAAACATTACAATTACAAATAAGTAGCTACAATATGAATTTAATGGAATCCAATTTCATGAACTCTTAATTAAACTTTTTATAAATTATTTTATGCTGCCATTTCGGCATAAATCGATCGTTAGGTTAAAAACGTGGCCTTTTCATGCTCAAAAACAGCCCAAATCTCACATAAAATTATCTAATAGAAGTAGGTACTATCGGCCAAAGCCAGAGTCGACCACCTTAAAGGCGCATTTTGATGCCTGCCGCACAGCATTGCAAGCGATTCTGTTTTGAATCTGGTCGACTCTGGCTTTGGCCGATGGTACCTCATTACCAAATATATTTGTTAACGCACAAATAAAACACCACTATAAATAATGTAATGAATGCAACCATTTTAAGAACCGAGAGAGACCTTTTATATATTATATCCCCACTTCAAATAAACTAACAATAACATTAATTACTTTACCTGATATGTCGTTGCTGAATGAAGCACTCTCATCTTATTTATGGAATAAAATGAACTGTGTGAAGAACTGTATAAATGACGCGCAAAGAGAATGGGCGTTGTAACAAGCGCCGGGGTAGCAACTGTAGCAAGCTTAAAAGCTTTACAATATAACGACTACGTTACGAAACGTGTACTGTGTACGTCGCGCCATCGCCAGCGCCAGGGCGTCACTGGTGGTGGCGTGGGTGAAACTAAAACTGCTAAATTGCAGTGTTGCCAGATGCCGAAATGCAGAAAGCGTAGAGGCTGCGCGAAAATGTTTTTAGTTTTGTCCGATTACGGCAAAGTCAAAAGGTAGGGTGATGATTTTAGCACTCTGTATGTAAGTATATTTGTATTTAAGTGTGTTCTACCCTAATAGCGTCTAACCAATTAACCGAATTTGAATTGTCCTGGTGCCTGTGGACACATTTCATACAAATGAAATCAACATGGCGGATTATACATACAATAATAGTGGGTTGTCATATGAAAGAGATAATAAAGCTGATGTTGGCTATAAATAAAAGTATAAAATAAAATAAATGACGTGCAAAACGATAACCCGACTAAGTATCTGTAGTTTTTTTTTAATCCTTTTAGCGTTTTTCCCGGTATTAAACTTAAATCTTAGTCAGAGAAGGCCTTTCATGCAAATTGAATATCTTGAAACGTTGAAACTTAAGAAAACATAGGACCTACTATTCAAACTTACTAATTCTACCAAAAACAAATGTCATAATCATAACCGAAACAATTACTTTGAATTATTTTGAAAATTTTTGTTTTTAATAAGTTTATTTGATAATGACGATGATATTTCTATATCCTCAATTACCCAGGACCAAAATGGAATTATTGTATTTTTGATGTAAAATAAACAACAAATCCTGAGTAATATGAGTAAAAAAGGTATCCCATAAAAACATTCCATGTAAAAAATAGGCCAAGTCTCGGAACTCTTCCACAGTAAAAAGTGCTGAGATATTTCGTAGAGCCAAGTCAGGCATTCTTATTAATCTTTATTTGCTTGCTAAATAAAATTCTGCAACTTGGGAATCACACAACTTTACTGCATTTACTATTTTTTGCATACCTTAAACTATGTACTTAAGTGTGATTGACAAGTCACAAACTTTTATTTAGCAAGCAAATAATTAAATATTAATAAGAATGCGTGACTTAATTGGCTCTACGAAATATCTCACCACTTTTGACTGTGGATAAGAGCTCCGAGACTTGGCCTATTTTTTAAATGGAATGTTTTTATGGGATCTCATTTATTTTTCTAGGTTATAGTGTTATCAACTTTGTATGGAAATGGTATTTTACCAACCGCAAATAACGTGTTTGTATAGTTTTGCGCAAAGCAACTGCAAAAGTAACTTTGTAATCGCATGTATTTGTATTGGATTACAAACTTACTTGTACAGTTTGTATATCTCAGAATCGTGACGGAAACTGCAATATTTTTAGGTTTTTTATGAATTGATAGGCTAAAAACTAAGTATGTTTAAAATTTGGAGCTTGTGGGTCTGTTAGAAGTATCTTAGAATTACGATGATCATGAGTCAGTGTATATGTCAGTGACACAACTAAGGAACTTTGACAGGCAATAGTTAAGTTAAAAGTTTTGCTCGACTTGGCGGGGGCACTCCCATGCCCCCAGATATAGTTTTCTCCTCCAGAACCCCATCTGGGGGCACGGCAGTGCACCCGCCAAGTCGAGCAAAACAAAGAGGCACGGCCGTACCATCCTTTTCTTGAAGCTATTTATATGGCTAACATATCTTCTCAATAACATTCAATTTGACCTTTTAGTTTAAGAAGTATTGCCCGTCAAAGTCCCTTAGTTTTGTCACTGACATACTCACTGACCCACTTATGAATATCGTAATTCTAAAGGTACTTCTAGCAGACCCACAAGCTCCAAATTTTAAACATAATTAGTTTTTAGCCTATCTATTCATAAAAAACCTAAAAATATTGCAGTTTCCATCACGATTCAAAGATATATAAACGGCATAAATAAGTTTGTAATCCTATACAAATACATGCGATTACAAAGTTACTTTTGCAGTTGCTTTGCGCAAAACTATTTTCCCTACAAAGTTGATAATGATAACATTGATAAAACAATAACCTACAAAAAGAAATGTACCTTGTATTTGTACCAACATAATGTTAAACGTATTCCGCAAATAAATATTTCATTTCATTTCATTTCATGAGATCCCATAAAAAACATTTCATGTAAAAAATAGACCAAGTCTCGGATCTCTTTCACAGTAAAAAGTGGTGACATATTTCGTTGAGCCATGCCAGGCATTCTTATTAATCTTTATTTGCTTGCTAAATAAAACTACAACTTGGGAATCACACAACTTTACTGCATTTACAAATTTTTGCATACCTAAAACTATGTAAGTGGAAGAATTCCGAGACTTGGCCTATTTTTTACATGTAATGTTTTTTATGGGATTTAATGTTTTCCAGGATAAAGTACGAAACTATTTATTCCATGCTAAATACGAAATTTTCAGAAAACACGTTAGCAATGGCAACACTATCGTCAACATGCCTGGTTAAAAATATGTTGTTATTACGTCGTTGGTCCAATGCTGGGGTTTTGTAGGATAAAATACGTTGTTATTACAACGTTGGCCCATTGCTAGCGCTCTTCGGTAAAAATTACGTTGTTATTACGTTGTTGGTCCAATGTTGGTGCTTTGTGGAGAAAAATACGTTTTTATTACAACGTTGGCCATTAAATACGCCGGAGCTCACCTGCCGCGCACACTGGCAATGTTTTTTACATTGTGTATGCGGCACGGATTCGTACCCGAGCAGCTGACTAGGACGGTTGTCGTACCGCTAGTCAAAAACAAGACGAGAGACTTGTCAGACTCTGCGAATTACAGACCCATCTCCCTGGCGACTGTTATCGCTAAAGTGCTGGACAGCTTGATTAATGCACAACTTTGCAAGTATATCAAGTTGAATGACGCACAATTTGGTTTTAGGCCGGGGCTGTCAACGGAAAATGCAATCTTGTGCCTTAAACAAGCAGTCCGGTACTATAAGGACAGAAACACACCCATTTATGCCAAACAGCATGCATGGTCTCAGATATAACGCAATAAAAAGTGAGCTCTGGTCGTGTTCAAGGCTCGCAAATACAATGTAAAAGCTGTTCCCGAGATCATGCTGGGTGGAGTACCCTTAAAAGTTGTGGATAAGGTGAAATATCTGGGTCATATGTTTACGGAAAACATGAACGATGACCTTGACCTAGAGAGAGAGAGAGAAGAGCGATGGCAGTAAGAGGCAATATGCTTGCCCGCAGATTTGCACGTTGTAGTAACGAAGTCAAATTGACACTTTTCAAAGCCTACTGTCAGACGTTCTACACGTGCAGTCTGTGGGCTATATTCACTCAAAGGGCATATAACAAACTGCGCGTTCAATACAACAACATTCTTAGAATGCTGTTGAGGCTGCCGAAGCATTGCAGTGCATCCGGAATGTTCGCAGAGGCACGAACAGATGATTTTTTTGCCATTAGGCGAAAAAGAGTGGGGTCACTGCTTAGGCGGGTGCGCGGCAGCAGCAACGGCCTTCTAAGGGCGTTAGTTGAGCGCCTCGACTGTCCCCTCACAAAATACCTGGTGGAGGTGGCTATTGGCAGGGCCAATTAGGGAACTTTTGGACTCCCTGCTTGGCACTGTGAAGGGCTAGCCTAAGAAATGGAGTGTTTTTGTTTTAATTTTTTAGTTTTGTATGCCGTAGCTTATATTACTAACATAGTTCTTAAGGTTTTTCTGTATACTAACAAAATATGGATCTAGGTCTGAAATAAACGATTTTCATTTTTTTATTGCTAGCACTTATAGGTAAAAAATACGTTGTTATTACGTCGTTGGTCTAATGCTGGGGGTTTGTGGGGGAAAATACGTTGTTATTACAACGTTGACCCATTGCCAGCACTTATAGGTAAAAAATACGTTGTTATAACGTCGTTGGTCCAATGCTGGGGTTTTGTGGGGGAAAATACGTTGTTATTACAACGTTAGCCCATTGCCAGCACTTATCGGTAAAAAATATGTTGTTATTACGTCGTTGGTCCAATGCTGGGGTTTTGTGGGGGAAAATACGTTGTTATCACAACGTTGGCCCATTGCTAGCGCTTTTCGGTAAAAAATACGTTATTATTACGTCGTTGGTCCAATGTTGGTGCTTTGTGGAGAAAAATACATTGTTATTACAACAGTGGCCCATTGCTAGCACTTATCGGTAAAAAATACGTTGTTATTACAACGTTGGCCCATTGCTAGCGCTTTTCGGTAAAAAATACGTTATTATTACGTCGTTGGTCCAATGTTGGTGCTTTGTGGAGAAAAATACGTAGTTATTACAACGTTTGCCCATTGCTAGCACTTATAGGTAAAAAATACGTTATTATTACGTCCTTGGTCCAATGCTGGGGTTTTGTGGGGCAAAATACGTTGTTCTTACAATGTTGGCCCATTGCTAGCACTTATCGGTAAAAAAATACGTTGTTATTACTTCGTTGGTCCAATGCTGGGGTTTTGTGGGGGAAAATACGTTGTTCTTACAATGTTGGCCCATTGCTAGCACTTATCGGTAAAAAATACGTTGTTATTACTTCGTTGGTCCAATGCTGGGGTTTTGTGGGGAAAAATACGTTGTCATTACAACGTTAGCCCATTGCTAGCACTTATAGGTAAAAAATACGTTGTTATTACGTCGTTGGTCCAATGCTGGGGTTTTGTGGGGGAAAATACGTTGTTATTATAACGTTGGCCCATTGCTAGCACTTATCGGTAGAAAATACGTAGTTATTACAACGTTGGCCCAATGTTGTTGCTTTGTGGCGAAAAGTGCGTTGTTATTACGACGTTGGTCCAATGCTGGTTCTTTGTTGGCAGTCCTACTACCATTTCCCTACAGAATACCAACCGTTGGCAACGACACCCCAACGGTAATTGCTACTAGGGTGACAGCTTACTAATTACGCACCGATGTCGCACTGTCTAAGGGATTTGCCACACTGGATGCGTTCTTCTGTTTGCAGTCAGTTGTTTAGGTGACCTGACCGCAGGCAAATCCTTAACTCTTTAAAAAAAATTGTCGCGGGATACTTAACATATATATTTTTGCTGGTACAACTATTGTGTTTAGGTAATATGAAAACAAATGAAAATTCAGAGGCTGGCAGTGAAAATGTTAACTATTTCCACTAGTTATAAAACTTTATAAAAACCTGAATGTAAACCGGCCTCAAAATCTATATGTAAATAAGCACTGATGGGCGCCTGTTCTGCATGCAATAAAATAGCAGCCAATTAAAAACCGGTCACACCCAATGCTGCCTCAGAAAATACTCAAATAATATGCAAAAAATATGCAAAAAGATGTTTATAATTAACGTTCCTCTGCAAAAGATGCCAACAAATAATAGGTACAAGCTATACAACAAATTGATCAGCCTAATCGCTCGATCATAGAACACACCAATCACACACAACAAGCATCTCAACTGGTGATAATTAATTACGCGTACCTAATTAATGGTGTTTCGTGCGGCAACTGCGGCGAAAGGAGCAACCGCGCGGGCCATTTCCACTCTATACGACACCCATCCCATCTCAAGTTGAGTAGGCCAACCGTGGACGAGTTTATTGAATATCAAAGTCACGACGGCCCTCCCCTTGCCGATCCGCCGAGGGGCACCTACCACAACTCGGCCAACTTCCATGCCTCGACGAAATGGAGAGCCATTGTGAACCCTCCAACTTTATTCCGCATTCCTCTTCGTAATACAGTTTACTAGAATAATTAATCATACATATTAATGAGCTAATAATGAATAATGGAAAGCATACTATAAGTACCGCGAGACTTTCTGCAGTAAAATATTACACAATACTTTGTGTTGTTAACGTATAAATATTAAAACCGAACAACGGCAAATAAAATTCAGTAAATAACAAAAAACGAAACGAGTTTTTTTTATATTTTCCAGTTTCCGCTACAAAACTGAGGCAATGTTTCCGTCAGACAATGACATTTTTTCAGAGCTACGCTTTATAAACAGCGCTGCAGCGCAATCGCAATGCGTAACGTATAAATTCAGTGTGCTATCGCACGCAAAAGTACGCGTATCCAACATTTTTTGTGGATTTAATGTGGTCTGTTAAAAATTTTGCACTACGACCATTGTTTGCGCTTATCCGTTTTAACATCGTGCTTGTCAAACAACACCAATATGTTTTAAGGATGCACTCGTCGACGTATGGTCGTACAAATGATTAGCTGTTGTCCGAGTAGAATTCTCAAGATAGTTTTTACGACGCGCTCTTGCTATCCAGAGTGCCAGGATTTATGCGGCAGAGACGTTAATGAATTTGATATATATTTGAGATAAGTCCGTAGTCTTTTCGTGAAGTTAGAACGTGCGCCTAAATAGCTGTAAATGCGGACATTCTGAGAAGTCGCTTAATTAATGACACAGATGGAAATAGAAGTGAACTTAATTAACATGGCGCAGCGCTGCACGGATGCTGGAGCAACCTGTTCATCGATTGCATAATTACGAGCGTCCGAGAACTTGGACTCGAGATAACTTTTTAAATGAAGCCGCGTTAAGCTTGTGAAACATGATTGTATCAAACTAAAGCTATTAAGGTTCCGCAAACTACTTGAAACAAGTGTTTGTGACCTGACTCTATTAAAGCGGAAACTCTTTTTGCAAATTCAAAGAGTTGTACAAAGAATAATTCATCAGCATACCTACTGCTACCTGGGTGATATCCGTGCATGGAGAAATGGAAAAGTTACTTAGCTGCTAATTTGTATTTAATTGCTGATTATATCTGTAGAGGCTGTATATTTAATTAATGTTACAAAAATTGTTAGTGTATTTCCTTGCATATTCTAAATTCAACCTACGCTCAAAAAGTTGATGGTACATAAATACATGATTGAAGAAATTAATTTATTTTATTTATAAGAGCGTGTCAGATATTTTTGCGGCCTCTGATTCATCATTATATTGATGCCGGTGACTGTACGTACAGCCAGTAAAATAAATGTCGTTTCTAGGGTCTAAAATTTTATGTCGTTGAGTCTTGAACTAATTATGTACTAATTTTTTTTTTCTTTGTAGGTACTATACATACATACACACTTACATACATACTTGCGTAGGCTAATAACATCATTAACATTCGATTGGCTGTGCTCTGCGGAAATAAATATTTTTTAAAGTTCGATTTCTAGGTCAAATAAATATGGTTAATTATAGACAATTTAAGTGAATCAACGAAATGGGGACATATTGTACGAGCACTTGTGTGGTATTCACCTCGCCTATCGTCAACTCACCTCAGCCAATAGAGTCTGACTTGCGACCACGCTTAGTTGTTGCGAGTCTTTGGATCAGGGTAAACTTGGGGTCAGTGGTGAAGTGTGTCTTCGTGTTATGAATCGCATGGCTTGTGTGACGTGCCTCGCATTCCATTTTTATTGTCCGTTAGTTGAATGCACAAATTACCTTCGCGTGTAAACTTCGCAACGTGGACTTAACAGTTTAGCTAAAAATAACTTCTGTGGTAAATTACTCACTCAGTAAAGTTAGCTAGTTACAGCTCATACTAAATATAAACTTTTTATTCATGAATTAATTATGAATAACTTTTTAGATCCCTACATAGGTAAAGCCACGTCCGCATTCGGTGAGGCGGAATTATGATCACGTTTGACTTTAATTGTTAGTTTAAACTATATTCGTTTAATACGTTCTACACTGAAACAACAGAAAATATTGGTTTATGTACTTATGTCATTCGCTTTTACATGACTAAATAGGTACGTGCTTATACCACCAAGTAATAGTATTTTATGCAACTGTTTTATAAGAAGGGTCTTAAAATGCGAGTGGCGTGAGTTGCGATGCGAGCCTTGGCGAGCATCGCAACCAGTTATAAACCGTTGCATACAATACTTTTTCTACGACAAATTTTAAATAAATAGCAGACTACAAATTAGTTAGCCTTTTCGGGCAGCAAGTTTTCTATTCGTACTTTTGCTACTCACGCAATTTCTTCAGGAGTGCAGTTATTAATTGCTTCGACCATTTTAAAAGGACCGTACGTACACTTTTATCTTCACAAATAGGACTAACAGTTTATCGTCTTTCATCTTTTCATTTTGAAATGTATATATTTTGGTGGGAAATCAGAAATGTGACACTTCTTGTTTATGGTTTGTTTTGTTTTTAATTTGTTTGCATTTGCCATCCGAACCAAACCTTATCCGGACCCGGACCGAATTCAAACTTTATTTTCATAAATAATACCAAGAATTTATAAAACATGTAATTTAACACACAATAGATGATGATTTATTATTATTGTAGTAAATAATGTATAATATACAAATGTTAAATCGTAAATAATAGTATTTTATGCAACTGTTGTATAAGAAGGGTCTTAAAAGGCGAGTGGCGTGGGTTGCGATGCGAGCCTTGGCGAGCATCGCAATTAAAGACGCCACGAGCGTTTTTAGACTAGTTATACACCGTTGCATACAATACTTTTTCTACGACAAATTTTTAATAAATAGCAGACTACAGAATAGTTAAACTTTTCAGGTAGCAAGTTTTCTATTCGCACTTTTGCTACTCACGCAATTTCTTCAAGAGTGCAGTTATTAATTTCTTCGACCATTTTAAAAGGAACGTTCACTTTTGTCTTCACAAACACGAATAAAATCTTAATAGTTTAGGACTAATAGTTTATCATTTTTCGTCTTTTCATTTTGAACTGTATTTTGGTGGGAAATCGGAAATGTGACAGCTGTTGCTTATGGTTTGTTTTGTTTTTAATTTGTTTGCACTTGCCATCCGAACCAAACCAAATCCGGACCCGGACCGAATTCGAACTGTTTATTTTTATAAATAATACCAATAATTTATAAAACATGTAATTTAACACACAATAGATGATGATTTATTATTATTGTAGTAAATAATTTATAATATACAAATGTTAAATCGTAAATAAATACTTTTATTTCGAAATATTTGTTCATGAAGTTGGCACCACTGCAATATAGCGGCCGATTTAAAAAAAAGTTAAACAGTGCTTTTATGAAAAATGTATGAACCAAAAAAGTACGCTAAACAGTTCGTTTTTGGGCCATAGAGCATAGAGTTTTTCGACGTCTTATTAGTGGTGTCATTGTATTTGAGCTACAGCCTATATAAATTACAGATAACGGTACAGGAGTAGAAAAAAACTTTTATTTCGAAATATTTGTTTATGAAGTTGGCACCACTGCAATATAGCAGCCGATTTAAAAAAGTTTAACAGTGCTTTTATGAAAAATATATGAACCAAAAAAGTACGCTAAACAGTGCGTTTTTGGGCCATAGAGCATAGAGTTTTTCGACGACTTATTAGTGGTGTCATTGTATTTGAGCTACAGCCTATATAAATGACAGATAACGGTACAGAAGTAGAAAAAAATGTTTTTCACACCTCTCATTCAGAAAAATAAGTTTTGGTCCCCGACGAGAGGGAGGAAAATGCTATTTTTCTGTTCAAGCTACTTTTTTAATTTATTCATTGGCTTGTAGCATTTACGCAATGTGCCAATATAATCTTGATAAAATAATAGAGAGATAAAGATTGTAATTTCATCGTAATCGACAAACGTATATATATCATCATCATCATCATCATATCAGCCGAAAGATGTCCACTGCTGGACATAGGCCTCCCCAAAGAGTGCCAAAATGACCGGTCCTGCGCCACCCGCATCCAGCTCCCGCGACCTTTACCAGGTCATCAGTCCACCTTGTGGGGGGGGCCTACCCACGACGCGCCTTCCGGTACGTGGTCGCCACTCGAGAACCTTTCCGCCCCAACGGCCATCGGTTCTACGTGCAATGTACGTATATATATGAGGATATTTTTTTTCTTTTGTTTGTTCTTCTTTTTTATTTTTATTTTTTTTGTATTTTGTTGTTTTTTTGGTTTTGTTAGTTTTATTAGTTTTTTTTTTCGTTTGTTTTTGTTTTTATTGGTTTTTTTTGTTTGTTGCAGTTTTTGTTGTTTTTTTTTAATTTTTTTGTTTTTTAGTTGGTTTTTTTTTATTTTTGTTCGTTTTTTTTGTTTTTTGTTAGTTTTTTTTGTTTTTTAGTTTCGTTTGTTTTTTGTTTCGTTTTTTTTCTGTTTTTTTTAATTTTTTTTTGTTTGTGTTGTTTTTTGTTTGATTGTTTGTTTTTGTTTTGGTTTTTTTGCTGTTTTTTTCTTTTTTTGTATTTTTGTTCGATTTTTTTGTTATTTTATTAGTTTCTCTGTTTTTTTTTGTATTCTTTATATATTTTTTTCTTTTTTTTTTAATTTTTTTAGGTTTTTTTGTTATTTTTTTTTGTTTCGTTTGTTTTTGGTTACCTATGTTTGTTTTGGTTTGTTTTTTTTTAAGTTTTTTGTATTTTCTTTTTTGTTTTTTGTCCTTTTTTTGTTATTATTTGTTGTTTTTTTTGCAAATGTTTTCCTCATAGTCGGTGTGAAAAGTTACATGTGTCACTCAGGAGCAAAATTATTTTCGTCTTGGGCGTTAACACTTGAATCCCTCACTACGCTCAGGATACTACGTTAGAATCCCTCGCTACGCTCAGGATTCTATTGTAGGATCCCTCGCTACGTTCAGGTTTCAATACACCGCCCTCGCCGTAAATATACTATTTTGCTCCCTTGTGACACAAATAACTATTACCACACCGGTGTCATGCAAAACCTTTAAATCTTCATCATAATAAAAACCTAACCTTACCTACATCCAGCTTCAAATATACCACTTCGGTCCACATATGATGTGTATAAAAATATATAATAAAATACCACAAGCAATAAAACCCATAGACCTATACAAAAAATATTCTACACGGGTGGTTCTCTGAAATTTGGTTAACTTTTTGTCAAATTTTTACCGAGGTGGTTTTAATTTAAATGCTTGTTACAAAACTAACCCTTTACACGGCAGGTAAGACACTTACTTTGATGTAGGTATCACTTTAACCGATATTTAAAGATAAATTTATGTTTTTTTTAATTTGTGTCCTAGGGACTGCGCCGCCTATAGTTTTTTTTTAATAACCATGTGTACATGTACTTATAATGTCAAATCACATTTTTATTGCACAACAAAAAATTAAAGTTCGCTTATCCAAAAGTGCCAGTCAAATAAGCGCATATTTAAGGAGAAATTGGCTCTTTTGAATTCAGTGTGCCAGGGACTGACGCCGAACATAGTTTTTGAGTTAAGTTTGTTCAATACCCCAGGATGCCCTTTCTCATAACTGTGAATATTAGCCTTCTTCGCAGCACACCATAAAACGTTCTTAGGTTCCATTCATTTAAAAGGATCGCACAAATATGCAATAATTTGAATGCAAGGACGCATATAATTTCTGAATAAGCATAATATATGTATGACTTTGGTATGACGTAGAAGAACGTGTGAACGCGTTTTATTTATACTGTATTTTCCTGTTACAAAGTTCAATGTACATTTACCTTTATTAAATTAGACAATAATGCGTGAACGTCCGTTTGAAATAAGCAGGTGAAACAAAATGATTGCGCATGCACAAAAAACTGTTACTTTTAAATTAATTAATATTGTATTTAATTTGCTTGCAGCATAGCGAAATATTAGAAAGTAAGTTCACGGGTCTCGGTCTTGAGGTCACCGCCATTATTATTGCTCCGGACACTATGGGCATCTTTCACCTCGGTCCACTCGATCACTTCGAAAACGAAGGAGTGTCAAGTGGAATTGAAAAATAAATTGTACACCAAAATACACAAGTCACGGCGCTAGACTTCTAAAGTGGATAGTTTGGTTCTCGCCTTGATGACCCGATAACTTCGATAAGGTCTACAATTTGTTGAAATGAGCATAGGTGATCGTTAGCATTACATTTTATTTAAGTTTCCCGCTTTTTGGGTCATTGCCGACGAGGGCGTGTACTCGAGATAAAAATCTGCAGCGCAAAATGCCTACTCATCTCTGTAAATTGTTTAAGATATTTCTGGAATTGACTGGTCTCGCAGCCATCCAACCGCAATGTCACTGCCATCTACCGCAAATAAGTACATCTGACTATCTTCAAGCGGAATTCCTTGCGCTCATAACTCGGCGTTTGCCATTCGGCTTAAGTAGGGTATATTTATGAAATGGGGTATACTAAATAATTAATAAATACTTAATACAGGGTACCGAAAATATTCTATGAGTAATATTCATCTAAGCCTTTTAATAGCAAGTACAAAACCTTAAATATTTTGTCTATATTTTAAATAAATAGGATTTAAAAAATTAGGAAAGAGCAGTTGCCGCTGACATGTACACCAAATACCAACTTAATCATAGAAAACAAGCGCTGGCGTAGTCCGGTACTGGCGGTTAAACTTTGGACGGCAGAGTTAGTGCGCATTGCACTCCAAAACAAGAGTATAGTGGTGACCGGAACCAGGGTGCAAACAAAGCGCTGCGCTGCGGTCAAGTTCGGCAATTCAGAACCAACGGGCCGAGGCGCCGTTTCTCCGCCGCCCACAGAATGCTGTGGCTGCGACCACCCATTCAATACGTTTACCCAAACACCTATTATGCATAATAAATCGGCCTCAAGTAACGACTGCACTAATTATACCAACGTAATACCCCGCTAAATGCTCCAGCGGTGTTAACGCTGCAATTTAGAATAGTTTCCGAAAATTCGTGCTAATAAACGCGAACTGAACAACGTTTAAACGTTTACCTGGCTACCGGCAGTGCCTCTTGTGGCGGATAACTAATCTATAACATGTGACAATACATCAGGTCGAGATTGGTAGGCACCACGCGACGAGGAAATGCGAAAAGTTACAAACTTTGTCGTTATCTGAACGCGCTGCGGAGCATCTGCCTTGAGAACGTGCCAGATGGTTAAAAAGTGAACTTTTTTGTACTAGCTCTGTATAATAATCGTTGTTACATTGAGTTTATACAGCCGCCGTCGTTCCAGATATCGGAGTAAGACAATTGCGGGAATTTCCATTGCTACGTTAACTGTAAAAGCCTGAAATACGAGTTGATTATTCCTGTACGTCCGCAGTTTCACTCATCCACGCGAAAGCGTTTTAGTGTTTCTTAAAAATTTTATTTCTTAAAAAGGTAAGTTTTTTTTTCCACTTTTTGCACGCTAACAAAACACCTAACACCTGACTGTTTACGGTCGGTACTTTCATTCGTAACTTTCCGTTACAAATGTGAGAGCTTAAAGCTTGTTTTTGTTAAAAAATTACGGCTGTCAAACGAGGAAAAAGAAAAATATTTAGGGGTCCCGCTTTTCTTGGGTTGTAGTATCCCTAAGTATCTTATTAAATTAATATCCTATCGAAAATAGGCTCAGGAAAACGACCGTTATTATTCAAAAGACTGAGGGATATTTTTATGTTTTCATTTACCGGCCGTCTTCCCCTGGAAATTAATTTCGTATTGCGTTTTGCCTCTTATGACTTTAATGTTTTAAAGATAATTTCATGTTTTCTTTTTCTTTATTGCTTTGAGTATTTTGTGCGACTTATTGCTCAGATCTGGGACGCTTGAGCAACTGACGACAGCAATAGCAGCCCGTACACATATTTAGCGCAACATTACAAAAAATGCTTTGCCAGTCATGACATGTAATTACGGCTATATCAAAGCTATAAAGAAGTTTATGTAAGATGTGCGTTATGTCATAGGTATCACGTCCAAATAATTGGAGAGCTAATAGCTATATTACATATTATATTATAGAACCAACGTGTCGTTACGTCTTTGTGACAAAAAGTTATTACATCGGTGAATATTGGTTAGTCCCACTTAAGTAGGTATAATGACTTTTCTTTGCAATTTTAAAACTACTTTATACATAAACATAACACAACTGTATATTCCACATAGAATTTATTTTTTTCGAGTTTAATTTTAACAGTTTTCATTTATATCCGTTGTGTAGGTATAGATTAGATACCTGATTTTAGTTCGATTAGGTAGTAAATAGGTACCGTTTTACTTTTACTAAGAATCCATACTATGTAATAAATGTGAAAGTAAGTCTGTCTACCTGTCTGTTACCTTTTCAAGCCTAAACTAGCTGTTCACGTGTAGGACATATGATACTGCTTTATTATTTGGCATGTTCATGTGTAGGGACATAAGCTACTTGCTTTGTTATTTTTAATCCACCCCCTGGGCGAAGGCAGGGGAAATGGGAATTGACACAGTATAGTAGTTAAGGCACTGTCAAATCCAAAAACGCGCACACTGTCTATTTGTATCGGAGTAAACGAGAGGGAGCTACTTGGGCGGCCAGGTTTTAGAAGAAAATAATGAAATTAAAAAAAAAAAAAAAGTGTGGATTATTTGTGAAATATGGCTCGTTAGCGATTTAGGTATGAATATGTGGACTTCATGTTTTTAATTGCAGACCCATACGTCAAAAAATAAGGACTTACATAGAACCGTTTCAGATGATTTTAATACCAATCTTTGCAATTATTTTCTATCGAGCCGATTTCGTCCAATTATGTTTCGAGTCCGTCTACGGTCTTGGAAATATGATGTACTAGCTAGTATATTAAGTTATTTTTTTTTGATGTGCTAGAAACAATAGTTTTTCTTAAAAAACTGCTTAACCCTTTAGTGGGTAACGGCAAGATATTTGCCGTCATACCACTCAGACATTAAATTTTTTTTCTCAATGAACGTGTTGTTATTTAAATACTTAATATAAATTTTGGTTCGCATAAGTGAACATACTCGTACTAATCTACAAACAAAAAGAAAGTCGTTAAAAGTTATTCCATCCCTTGTTAAATGATGATTCTTAGGCCTGAACTTAGATTTTTAACTATTGCCTACATTTGAACAAAAATGTTCGTAAATAAAATTTTCTTTGCTGGATTTGTCCGATAGTCACAATTATCTAGTTTCTGAGACGAGTTTGGCGATATAAAGTTTGAAGCAAAAACAATCTGGTACTTGATAAATAATTAAAAAAACCGGCCAAGTGCGAGTTGGACTCGCGCACGAAGGGTTCCGTACCATTATCTATTAAAACAGCAAAAAAACACGTTTGTTGTATGGTAGCTCCCCTTAAAAAATATATATATTTTGTTTTTAGTATTTCTTGTTAAAATAGCGGCAACAGAAATACATAGTGGGGCAGACTGCCGACGGAACAAATTGTCGTAAATGCGGACGCACCGGCACCAATTTTTATTCAGGTACTAGTTAGGTACATAGCTTTAAGTTTTTGATAGGAACTAACTCCTCTGACGGCCATCTTTTTTTTATGGGGTCATTTTGAATTATATAGGTATATTATTAATGTCTCGGGTTCTAAATCACTAAGAATCACACACTTGGTATTTGAGTATACATATTTGGGGTCAGGGAATTCAACTAAATATTTTTTAAGGTCGAATTCCCAAAGGATACCAAACGGAACCCTGTTACTAAGCCTCCGCTGTGGGTCCGTCTATCTGCGTGTCAGTAATAGCTAGACTGTTCAAATTTTCACAGAGTTTGTATTCTTATTGCAGTTATAACAAAAATTTATAAAATAAAAAAATATTAAAAATTAAACAGTGCTCCCATTGACAGTCATTTTAAGGCGTTTTTTTTTTCTCGCGCATTACAAACGGTCTATCTCTAGAACCGTAATAGATAGACACTTGAAATTTGCGCAGACTATGTATAACTATATCTACTATAATTACAAAATTAAAATCATAATAAAATTTACAGTCTAGCTATTCCTGACACGCAGACAAACGGACCCACAGCGGAGGCTTGGTTCCGTATCGTATCCTTTGGGAACTCGACCCTAATAAATATCTAGTTGAATTCCCTGACCCCAAATATGCATATTGAGACACCAAGTTTGTGATTCTTCGTGATTTAGAACCCAAGATATTAATAATATACCTATTATTCAAAATGACCCCCATAAAAAAAAAGATGGCCGACGGAGAAGTTGGTTCCTATCAAAAACTTAAAGCTATTTAGCTAACTTGTACCTGAAAAAAAATTGGTGCTGTTGTGCAGCGTGTCCACATTATCACCTGAAACTGCCCTACTAACATAATCTGTGAAAATGTCAACTCTCTAGCTATCACGGTTCTTGAGATACAGCCTGGCTACGTTTTACTCTTTGAGTACGGAACCCTAAAAAATGAAGACGACAATATATTTGCCATTATCCATTAAGTGTTTGGTGTTAATTAAAGGAAAGGGTAGGTTAGGGTACTATTGATATTGATTTATATATGGAGCAATAGCTTAATTCAATACTTCAATTATTAAATGCTAGCACCTACCCACAGTTTTGCTGGGATTATAATACCTACTTGGAAATAATATACGATCATCCTTCTAGCGTTATTCCCGGTTGTGCCCCTAAAGGAGCCCGGGGTCCGCTTTGACACCTAATCCCAAGATTTGGCATAGGCACTTGTTTTACGAAAGCGACTGCCGTCTGACCTTCCAACCCAGAGGGAAAACTAGACCTTATTGGGATTAGACCGGTTTCCTTACGATGTTTTTCCTTCACCGAAATGCTAACGGTAAATATTCCGTACATAAGTTCCGAAAAACTCATTGGTACGAGCCGGGATTCGAACCCACGACCACCGCTTGACAGCCGCATGCCTGAACCACTAGGCTACCGTAACTGGAAATAATATACGATACCTACATATAATAGTATATATTAAAAATATTATAAGTATAATAAATAAATCTTTGGGGGCAATCAGAATAAGGTATTTTTAACCGACTTCAAAAAAGGAGGAGGTTCTATGTTCGGTTGTATGTATTTTTATGTATATTCACCGGGCAAATAATACGAGATATAAGAACTCATCCATTATATAACATTCATAATATATACGCTCACTTTGTATAAGCTTGTTTAGTATAACATTCACTGGATATAATAAACGAATAAATATTAATTCAAATTAACTAATTTTGTAAAGTATAACGTTATTTAGATATATTTAATACCAATCGATATAACGATTAAAGCGTATATTGTTCATAATCCCTAAGATTTAAAACATATATAATATAATTTATCTAACATCAAAAAGCATAATGCTCGTATAGTATAAACGCCTACAATTATTTATAGCAATCGCTTGAAAAGCTGAATATACTGAATGTGAAAACAACACATTGAAGATATACATGTTATATTGGTTAAAATTAAATATTTTTTTATGTATTATGTGGTCTTCCTAATTTAAAATCAACCTTACCTTACTTATTAATCCTGAACATTTGGTAAAAGTAAATTGAACTTTTTTTAAAAGCAACGCTTGGCAATTAATTTAAACTAACCTAAACCTAACCTAACCGCCAGCGTGTCGTATTTTTTAGTTAATTTTTTTTTTTTTTTTGTAGCCTAATTTGTGTCCCACTGCTGGGCAAAAGTAAAATTAAATTTTTAAATTATTTCTTATCACTCTATTGGTTTTTAATTTATTCATTTTAGATACTTACTTCACCACCGCCACCCACAATTCCCCCAGCAAACTGACATGACGGTCTTGTCACTTACTGCCCTTGGCTGATAGCGGCAAACATATTGCCGTCTTATAATTCGGAAAATTACATAATTTATGTTCTCAAAAATCATTAAAAAAAAATAAACCATGCTGTGCGTTTCGTTAAAGTTCTCGATTCATTGCTATAAAAAAAATATGGTCAGAGGGTTAAATAATATCAATTTCAACAAATTAGGTCTTGTCAGCCTCTTAATGAAAAACTATACTCTGCAAAACCTGACATAGGGCTCCGTGCGTTAGAGTCATTCTTCCATAGATGGAAACACTTCTGTGTGATATAGAATAACTAGAGAATAGGATCGTTCTTCTTTTCTACCGACAATAACCTGTCCTTCGCTTCGTCTTATTACGGCATCTATCTCATTTGAGTATTGATGTTACGGTTTTATAATGTTCGAATGAACATCCATATTATTTTATTGATTAAGTAATAATTATTTAATATTTCACTTTCTCTAACCAGCATTTTTATACATTTGTTTTTCGTAGAATGTCATGGCAGATGTGGTAAACCAAAATGTGGTCCCACTGAAAGAATACATCGTGTCACTTTTTTTAAACCAACATCAAAATATGTATATATTGGCCGGAAGGAAACTTTAATAGTACATGAAGAATATGTTTTTTTTATTGCCTACCAAAATCACAATTTGCGATAGTTCAAAACCAAAAAAACAGAAAACGTCGGTTCATTGTCGGTAAAAAAGAAGGAACGACATTACTTGAATAACGTAAAGTATATCTATGTTTTTTATCACAATACAAAAATAAATATAAAAAAGGCACTTTTCACAGAGACGTTGAAAGTGTTGAAACGTAATAGAATAAAAAGTAGAATGAGCCAAGTATCTAAAACAAAACTATAAATAGAAAATCAATACCCATATTTTACGACATTCGTTATGACAATCGATAAGTAATATTTTAACTACTTCAGCCATAAGTCCTGTTTATTGAAGATGGGCTACTGTTGAATACTGTACAGGCTATACAGCCCATTGCTATTTAAACGTGCGTGAAATGCGTGATCTGCGTTTTAGTCACGTAATACGCCTTTTATTGCACGGAGTCTAACATTGAATAATAACACGCACTAAAAATAATATTACTTAAAGCCTTTTCATGAAATTAATTTATGATACCTATTATTAATTTCGTGTAAAACTACAGACTGTATTAATAATAAAATGTGACATATAGAAATAGTAGGAGATGACGAATAGGAATCCCACCAAAAACATTACATGTAAAGTGACGGCCAAGAGTCCCAAGCTCATATAGCTTCCAGCGTTAAAAATATATCAGATCATAAGGAGCGCCAGCTTCCTACTCCACACGGCGTAACCTACCACTACCAGCCACGATCTAAAAAATCTAAATCTTGGCTAAAAGTATAGCTTTGTTGGGCACATCCCCGGTGCCGCATAGACTCTTGCGCTGAATGGCGACGGGTCTATATTTTTTAGTCAAGGTCAGTAGTATTCTCGGAGGACCTAAACATACGCATTTCGACACCATTAGGGACCCACAACACCGTCCTTCCAGGCAGAGTGTATGGGCATAATAATGGCTGCTCACGCAATCGCCTCCAGGGAGGTAAGGCAAAGTAATATCCCATCCGCCATACTTTCCGATAGTCGATCCGTACTGCAAGCCCTACAAGGTCACGCAACAACTTCTGGGCTGATACACGAGTGCCACAAGATCCTATCAGAGGTATGTAATAACAGCGACATAACCCCTGCAATGGATCAAAGGGCACAGCAATTCACGCGGCAACGATGCAGGCGGATGCACTGGCTAGAGAGGGTTCAGAGTCAAGAGCTGTAGGGCCGGAACCCACAATTCCTCTACCCTCTGCATGGCTGCGGAGCACACTGCGACTAAACACCTAGGTAGAACACCAAAAATATTGGAACACCCTAGGAACCTGCAGGCCAAACCAGGGAGGCCCTCCCGACAATCAACCCCGGATTGTCAAGGGAAGCTAAAGCAGCTAAAGAGGGCCGGCACTCCGTCTTCTGACAGGAGCCATAACTGGTCATGCACTTCTAAACAAACACCTTTTTACTTTAGGAGTTACAGACAGTCCTATCTGCAGAGCCTGCATGGAAGAGGACGAGACAGCCGCCCACGCCATCCTGACATGTCCTGGAGTGGCGGAATACAGGGCAAAGTACCTCAGAACACCGGGGTCACTTCCGGAGGCCGTCGGCAACATAAAGGGTCTGCTAGGCTTCCTGGTGGAACTGGGTTGGCACGAATAACAGTAGTGCCAAAACCCCTACGCAAAATAGGCGCATTTATGACGTCGCGTTGCGGAAACCCAGCCCGCGTATTTACAACCTATAACCTATTTTAGCCAAGATATAGAATTTTTAGAGCGTGGCTGGTAGTGGTAGGATACGCCGCGCCGTGTGGAGTAGGAAGCTTGCACTGAATCGATGCGGATATACGTAGAAATATCATACAACAGATATATATTTTTAAAAAAACCGGCCAAGTGCGAGTTGGACTCGCGCAGGAAGGGTTCCGTACCATTATCTATAAAAACAGCAAAAAAAAATCAAATTTATTATATGGGAGCCTCCTGTAGCCTAGTTGGTAGTGACCCTGCCTACGAAGCCGGAGATCCCGGGTTCGAATCCTGGTCAGGGCATTTATTTGTGTGATGAACACAAATATTTGTTCCTGAGTATGTTTTCTATGTATTTATTAAGTATTTATTTATCTATATAAGTATGTTTATTGTCGTCTAATACCCATAGTACAAGCTTTGCTTAGTTTGGGACTAAGCCGATTTGTGTAAGATTGTAAAAGAAAAAAATATACCTACATATAAAAAAATATTTATTTAAGTATTCTGTTTGTAGGGTTCCGTAGCCAAATGGCATAAAACGGAACCCTTATAGATTCGTCATGTCTGTCTGTCTGTCCGTCCGTATGTCACAGCCACTTTTTTCCGAAACTATAATAGCTATAGTATTGAAACTTGGTAAGTAGATGTATTCTGTAAACCGCATTAAGATTGTCACACAAAATATAAAAAAAACAATAAATTTTGGGGTTCCCCATACTAAGAACTGAAACTAATTTTTTTTTTCATCTAAACCATACGTGTGGGGTTATCTATTATGGATAGGTCTTCAAAAATTATATTGAGGTTTTTAACATCATTTTTTTCTAAACTGAATAGTTTGCGCGAGAGACACTTCCAAAGTGGTAAAATGTGTCCCCCCCCCTTTAATTTCTAAAATAAGAGAATGATAAATCTAAAAAAAATATATGATGTACCATGCAAACTTTCAACGAAAATTGGTTTGAACGAGATCTAGTAAGTAGTTTTTTTTAATACGTCATAAATCGTAAAAAGCAATTTATTTAACGGAACCCTTCATGTGCGAGTCCGACTCGCACTTGGCCGCTTTTTTAGTATTTGTTGTTATAGCGGCAACAGAAATACATTTTAATACCAATCTTTGCAATTATTTTCTATCGAGCCGATTTCGTCCAATTATGTTTCGAGTCCGTCTACGGTCTTGGAAATATGATGTACTAGTATATTAAGTTATTTTTTTTTGATGTGCTAGAAACAATAGTTTTTCTTAAAAAACTGCTTAACCCTTTAGTGGGTAACGGCAAGATATTTGCCGTCATACCACTCAGACATTAAATTTTTTTTCTCAATGAACGTGTTGTTATTTAAATACTTAATATAAATTTTGGTTCGCATAAGTGAACATACTCGTACTAATCTACAAACAAAAAGAAAGGCGTTAAAAGTTATTCCATCCCTTGTTAAATGATGATTCTTAGGCCTGAACTTAGATTTTTAACTATTGCCTACATTTGAACAAAAATGTTCGTAAATAAAATTTTCTTTGCTGGATTTGTCCGATAGTCACAATTATCTAGTTTCTGAGACGAGTTTGGCGATATAAAGTTTGAAGCAAAAACAATCTGGTACTTGATAAATAATTAAAAAAACCGGCCAAGTGCGAGTTGGACTCGCGCACGAAGGGTTCCGTACCATTATCTATTAAAACAGCAAAAAAAACACGTTTGTTGTATGGTAGCTCCCCTTAAAAAATATATATATTTTGTTTTTAGTATTTCTTGTTAAAATAGCGGCAACAGAAATACATAGTGGGGCAGACTGCCGACGGAACAAATTGTCGTAAATGCGGACGCACCGGCACCAATTTTTATTCAGGTACTAGTTAGGTACATAGCTTTAAGTTTTTGATAGGAACTAACTCCTCTGACGGCCATCTTTTTTTTATGGGGTCATTTTGAATTATATAGGTATATTATTAATGTCTCGGGTTCTAAATCACTAAGAATCACACACTTGGTATTTGAGTATACATATTTGGGGTCAGGGAATTCAACTAAATATTTTTTAAGGTCGAATTCCCAAAGGACACCAAACGGAACCCTGTTACTAAGCCTCCGCTGTGGGTCCGTCTATCTGCGTGTCAGTAATAGCTAGACTGTTCAAATTTTCACAGAGTTTGTATTCTTATTGCAGTTATAACAAAATTTTATAAAATAAAAAAATATTAAAAATTAAACAGTGCTCCCATTGACAGTCATTTTAAGGCGTTTTTTTTTCTCGCGCATTACAAACGGTCTATCTCTAGAACCGTAATAGAACACTTGAAATTTGCGCAGACTATGTATAACTATATCTACTATAAATTACAAAATTAAAATCATAATAAAATTTACAGTCTAGCTATTCCTGACACGCAGACAAACGGACCCACAGCGGAGGCTTGGTTCCGTATCGTATCCTTTGGGAACTCGACCCTAATAAATATCTAGTTGAATTCCCTGACCCCAAATATGCATATTGAGACACCAAGTTTGTGATTCTTCGTGATTTAGAACCCAAGATATTAATAATATACCTATTATTCAAAATGACCCCCATAAAAAAAAAAAGATGGCCGACGGAGGAAGTTGGTTCCTATCAAAAACTTAAAGCTATTTAGCTAACTTGTACCTGAAAAAAAATTGGTGCTGTTGTGCAGCGTGTCCACATTATCACCTGAAACTGCCCTACTAACATAATCTGTGAAAATGTCAACTCTCTAGCTATCACGGTTCTTGAGATACAGCCTGGCTACGTTTTACTCTTTGAGTACGGAACCCTAAAAAATGAAGACGACAATATATTTGCCATTATCCGTTAAGTGTTTTGGTGTTAATTAAAGGAAAGGGTAGGTTAGGGTACTATTGATATTGATTTATATATGGAGCAATAGCTTAATTCAATACTTCAATTATTAAATGCTAGCACCTACCCACAGTTTTGCTGGGATTATAATACCTACTTGGAAATAATATACGATCATCCTTCTAGCGTTATTCCCGGTTGTGCCCCTAAAGGAGCCCGGGGTCCGCTTTGACACCTAATCCCAAGATTTGGCATAGGCACTTGTTTTACGAAAGCGACTGCCGTCTGACCTTCCAACCCAGAGGGAAAACTAGACCTTATTGGGATTAGACCGGTTTCCTTACGATGTTTTTCTTCACCGAAATGCTAACGGTAAATATTCCGTACATAAGTTCCGAAAAACTCATTGGTACGAGCCGGGATTCGAACCCACGACCACCGCTTGACAGCCGCATGCCTGAACCACTAGGCTACCGTAACTGGAAATAATATACGATACCTACATATAATAGTATATATTAAAAATATTATAAGTATAATAAATAAATCTTTGGGGGCAATCAGAATAAGGTATTTTTAACCGACTTCAAAAAAGGAGGAGGTTCTATGTTCGGTTGTATGTATTTTTATGTATATTCACCGGGCAAATAATACGAGATATAAGAACTCATCCATTATATAACATTCATAATATATACGCTCACTTTGTATAAGCTTGTTTAGTATAACATTCACTGGATATAATAAACGAATAAATATTAATTCAAATTAACTAATTTTGTAAAGTATAACGTTATTTAGATATATTTAATACCAATCGATATAACGATTAAAGCGTATATTGTTCATAATCCCTAAGATTTAAAACATATATAATATAATTTATCTAACATCAAAAAGCATAATGCTCGTATAGTATAAACGCCTACAATTATTTATAGCAATCGCTTGAAAAGCTGAATATACTGAATGTGAAAACAACACATTGAAGATATACATGTTATATTGGTTAAAATTAAATATTTTTTTATGTATTATGTGGTCTTCCTAATTTAAAATCAACCTTACCTTACTTATTAATCCTGAACATTTGGTAAAAGTAAATTGAACTTTTTTTAAAAGCAACGCTTGGCAATTAATTTAAACTAACCTAAACCTAACCTAACCGCCAGCGTGTCGTATTTTTTAGTTAATTTTTTTTTTTTTTTTGTAGCCTAATTTGTGTCCCACTGCTGGGCAAAAGTAAAATTAAATTTTTAAATTATTTCTTATCACTCTATTGGTTTTTAATTTATTCATTTTAGATACTTACTTCACCACCGCCACCCACAATTCCCCCAGCAAACTGACATGACGGTCTTGTTACTTACTGCCCTTGGCTGATAGCGGCAAACATATTGCCGTCTTATAATTCGGAAACCCCGAAATAAAATACATAATTTATGTTTCTCAAAAATCATTAAAAAAATAAACCATGCTGTGCGTTTCGTTAAAGTTCTCGATTCATTGCTATAAAAAAAATATGGTCAGAGGGTTAAATAATATCAATTTCAACAAATTAGGTCTTGTCAGCCTCTTAATGAAAACTATACTCTGCAAAACCTGACATAGGGCTCCGTGCGTTAGAGTCATTCTTCCATAGATGGAAACACTTTGTGTGATATAGAATAACTAGAGAATAGGATCGTTCTTCTTTTCTACCGACAATAACCTGTCCTTCGCTTCGTCTTATTACGGCATCTATCTCATTTGAGTATTGATGTTTACGGTTTTATAATGTTCGAATGAACATCCATATTATTTTATTGATTAAGTAATAATTATTTAATATTTCACTTTCTCTAACCAGCATTTTTATACATTTGTTTTTCGTAGAATGTCATGGCAGAGTGGTAAACCAAAATGTGGTCCCCACTGAAAGAATACATCGTGTCACTTTTTTTAAACCAACATCAAAATATGTATATATTGGCCGGGAAGGAAACTTTAATTAGTACATGAAGAATATGTTTTTTTTATTGCCTACCAAAATCACAATTTGCGATAGTTCAAAAACCAAAAAAACAGAAAAACGTCGGTTCATTGTCGGTAAAAAAGAAGAACGACATTACTTGAATAACGTTAAAGTATATCTATGTTTTTTATCACAATACAAAAATAAATATAAAAAAGGCACTTTTCACAGAGACGTTGAAAGTGTTGAAACGTAATAGAATAAAAAGTAGAATGAGCCAAGTACTAAAACAAAACTATAAATAGAAAATCAATAACCATATTTTACGACATTCGTATGACAATCGATAAGTAATATTTTACTACTTCAGCCATAAGTCCTGTTTATTGCGACTGTTGAATACTGTACAGGCTATACAGCCCATTGCTATTTAAACGTGCGTGAATTGCGTGATCTGCGTTTTAGTCACAGTAATACGCCTTTTATTGCACGAGTCTAACATTGAATAATAACACGCACTAAAATAATATTACTTAAAGCCTTTTCATGAAATTAATTTATGATACCTATTATTAATTTCGTGTAAAACTACAGACTGTATTAATAATAAAATGTGACATATAGAAATAGTAGGAGATACGAATAGGGAATCCCACCAAAAACATTACATGTAAAGTGACGGCCAAGAGTCCCAAGCTCATATAGCTTCCAGCGTTAAAAATATATCAGATCATAAGGAGCGCCAAGCTTCCTACTCCACACGGCGTAACCTACCACTACCAGCCACGATCTAAAAAATCTAAATCTTGGCTAAAAGTATAGCTTTGTTGGGCACATCCCGGTTGCCGCATAGACTCTTGCGCTGAATGCGACGGGTCTATATTTTTTAGTCAAGGTCAGTAGTATTCTCGGAGGACCTAAACATACGCATTTCGACACCATTAGGGACCCACAACACCGTCTTCCAGGCAGAGTGTATGGGCATAATAATGGCTGCTCACGCAATCGCCTCCAGGGAGGTAAGGCAAAGTAATATCCCATCCGCATACTTTCCGATAGTCGATCCGTACTGCAAGCCCTACAAGGTCACGCAACAACTTCTGGGCTGATACACGAGTGCCACAAGATCCTATCAGAGGTATGTAATAACAGCGACATAACCCTGCAATGGATCAAAGGGCACAGCAATTCACGCGGCAACGATGCAGCGGATGCACTGGCTAGAGAGGGTTCAGAGTCAAGAGCTGTAGGGCCGGAACCCACAATTCCTCTACCCTCTGCATGGCTGCGGAGCACACTGCGACTAAACACCAAGGTAGAACACCAAAAATATTGGAACACCCTAGGAACCTGCAGGCAAACCAGGGAGGCCCTCCCGACAATCAACCCCGGATTGTCAAGGAAGCTAAAGCAGCTAAAGAGGCCGGCACTCCGTCTTCTGACAGGAGCCATAACTGGTCATGCACTTCTAAACAAACACCTTTTTACTTTAGGAGTTACAGACAGTCCTATCTGCAGAGCCTGCATGGAAGAGGACGAGACAGCCGCCCACGCCATCCTGACATGTCCTGGAGTGGCGGAATACAGGGCAAAGTACCTCAGAACACCGGGGTCACTTCCGGAGGCCGTCGGCAACATAAAGGGTCTGCTAGGCTTCCTGGTGGAACTGGGTTGGCACGAATAACAGTAGTGCCAAAACCCCTACGCAAAATAGGCGCATTTATGACGTCGCGTTGCGGAAACCCAGCCCGCGTATTTACAACCTATAACCTATTTTAGCCAAGATATAGAATTTTTAGAGCGTGGCTGGTAGTGGTAGGATACGCCGCGCCGTGTGGAGTAGGAAGCTTGCACTGAATCGATGCGGATATACGTAGAAATATCATACAACAGATATATATTTTAAAAAAAACTGGCCAAGTGCGAGTTGGACTCGCGCAGGAAGGGTTCCGTACCATTATCTATAAAAACAGCAAAAAAAATCACATTTATTATATGGGAGCCTCCTGTAGCCTAGTTGGTAGTGACCCTGCCTACGAAGCCGGAGATCCCGGGTTCGAATCCTGGTCAGGGCATTTATTTGTGTGATGAACACAAATATTTGTTCCTGAGTATGTTTTCTATGTATTTATTAAGTATTTATTTATCTATATAAGTATGTTTATTGTCGTCTAATACCCATAGTACAAGCTTTGCTTAGTTTGGGACTAAGCCGATTTGTGTAAGATTGTAAAAGAAAAAAATATACCTACATATAAAAAAATATTTATTTAAGTATTCTGTTTGTAGGGTTCCGTAGCCAAATGGCATAAAACGGAACCCTTATAAATTCGTCATGTCTGTCTGTCTGTCCGTCCGTATGTCACAGCCACTTTTTTCCGAAACTATAATAGCTATAGTATTGAAACTTGGTAAGTAGATGTATTCTGTAAACCGCATTAAGATTGTCACACAAAAATATAAAAAAAACAATAAATTTTGGGGTTCCCCATACTAAGAACTGAAACTAATTTTTTTTTTCATCTAAACCATACGTGTGGGGTTATCTATTATGGATAGGTCTTCAAAAATTATATTGAGGTTTTTAACATCATTTTTTTCTAAACTGAATAGTTTGCGCGAGAGACACTTCCAAAGTGGTAAAATGTGTCCCCCCCCTTTAATTTCTAAAATAAGAGAATGATAAATCTAAAAAAAATATATGATGTACCATGCAAACTTTCAACGAAAATTGGTTTGAACGAGATCTAGTAAGTAGTTTTTTTTAATACGTCATAAATCGTAAAAAGCAATTTATTTAACGGAACCCTTCATGTGCGAGTCCGACTCGCACTTGGCCGCTTTTTTAGTATTTGTTGTTATAGCGGCAACAGAAATACATTTTAATACCAATCTTTGCAATTATTTTCTATCGAGCCGATTTCGTCCAATTATGTTTCGAGTCCGTCTACGGTCTTGGAAATATGATGTACTAGTATATTAAGTTATTTTTTTTTGATGTGCTAGAAACAATAGTTTTTCTTAAAAAACTGCTTAACCCTTTAGTGGGTAACGGCAAGATATTTGCCGTCATACCACTCAGACATTAAATTTTTTTTCTCAATGAACGTGTTGTTATTTAAATACTTAATATAAATTTTGGTTCGCATAAGTGAACATACTCGTACTAATCTACAAACAAAAAGAAAGGCGTTAAAAGTTATTCCATCCCTTGTTAAATGATGATTCTTAGGCCTGAACTTAGATTTTTAACTATTGCCTACATTTGAACAAAAATGTTCGTAAATAAAATTTTCTTTGCTGGATTTGTCCGATAGTCACAATTATCTAGTTTCTGAGACGAGTTTGGCGATATAAAGTTTGAAGCAAAAACAATCTGGTACTTGATAAATAATTAAAAAAACCGGCCAAGTGCGAGTTGGACTCGCGCACGAAGGGTTCCGTACCATTATCTATTAAAACAGCAAAAAAACACGTTTGTTGTATGGTAGCTCCCCTTAAAAAATATATATATTTTGTTTTTAGTATTTCTTGTTAAAATAGCGGCAACAGAAATACATAGTGGGGCAGACTGCCGACGGAACAAATTGTCGTAAATGCGGACGCACCGGCACCAATTTTTATTCAGGTACTAGTTAGGTACATAGCTTTAAGTTTTTGATAGGAACTAACTCCTCTGACGGCCATCTTTTTTTTATGGGGTCATTTTGAATTATATAGGTATATTATTAATGTCTCGGGTTCTAAATCACTAAGAATCACACACTTGGTATTTGAGTATACATATTTGGGGTCAGGGAATTCAACTAAATATTTTTTAAGGACGAATTCCCAAAGGATACCAAACGGAACCCTGTTACTAAGCCTCCGCTGTGGGTCCGTCTATCTGCGTGTCAGTAATAGCTAGACTGTTCAAATTTTCACAGAGTTTGTATTCTTATTGCAGTTATAACAAAAATTTATAAAATAAAAAAATATTAAAAATTAAACAGTGCTCCCATTGACAGTCATTTTAAGGCGTTTTTTTTTCTCGCGCATTACAAACGGTCTATCTCTAGAACCGTAATAGATAGACACTTGAAATTTGCGCAGACTATGTATAACTATATCTACTATAATTACAAAATTAAAATCATAATAAAATTTACAGTCTAGCTATTCCTGACACGCAGACAAACGGACCCACAGCGGAGGCTTGGTTCCGTATCGTATCCTTTGGGAACTCGACCCTAATAAATATCTAGTTGAATTCCCTGACCCCAAATATGCATATTGAGACACCAAGTTTGTGATTCTTCGTGATTTAGAACCCAAGATATTAATAATATACCTATTATTCAAAATGACCCCCATAAAAAAAAAGATGGCCGACGGAGAAGTTGGTTCCTATCAAAAACTTAAAGCTATTTAGCTAACTTGTACCTGAAAAAAAATTGGTGCTGTTGTGCAGCGTGTCCACATTATCACCTGAAACTGCCCTACTAACATAATCTGTGAAAATGTCAACTCTCTAGCTATCACGGTTCTTGAGATACAGCCTGGCTACGTTTTACTCTTTGAGTACGGAACCCTAAAAAATGAAGACGACAATATATTTGCCATTATCCGTTAAGTGTTTGGTGTTAATTAAAGGAAAGGGTAGGTTAGGGTACTATTGATATTGATTTATATATGGAGCAATAGCTTAATTCAATACTTCAATTATTAAATGCTAGCACCTACCCACAGTTTTGCTGGGATTATAATACCTACTTGGAAATAATATACGATCATCCTTCTAGCGTTATTCCCGGTTGTGCCCCTAAAGGAGCCCGGGGTCCGCTTTGACACCTAATCCCAAGATTTGGCATAGGCACTTGTTTTACGAAAGCGACTGCCGTCTGACCTTCCAACCCAGAGGGAAAACTAGACCTTATTGGGATTAGACCGGTTTCCTTACGATGTTTTTCCTTCACCGAAATGCTAACGGTAAATATTCCGTACATAAGTTCCGAAAAACTCATTGGTACGAGCCGGGATTCGATCCCACGACCACCGCTTGACAGCCGCATGCCTGAACCACTAGGCTACCGTAACTGGAAATAATATACGATACCTACATATAATAGTATATATTAAAAATATTATAAGTATAATAAATAAATCTTTGGGGGCAATCAGAATAAGGTATTTTTAACCGACTTCAAAAAAGGAGGAGGTTCTATGTTCGGTTGTATGTATTTTTATGTATATTCACCGGGCAAATAATACGAGATATAAGAACTCATCCATTATATAACATTCATAATATATACGCTCACTTTGTATAAGCTTGTTTAGTATAACATTCACTGGATATAATAAACGAATAAATATTAATTCAAATTAACTAATTTTGTAAAGTATAACGTTATTTAGATATATTTAATACCAATCGATATAACGATTAAAGCGTATATTGTTCATAATCCCTAAGATTTAAAACATATATAATATAATTTATCTAACATCAAAAAGCATAATGCTCGTATAGTATAAACGCCTACAATTATTTATAGCAATCGCTTGAAAAGCTGAATATACTGAATGTGAAAACAACACATTGAAGATATACATGTTATATTGGTTAAAATTAAATATTTTTTTATGTATTATGTGGTCTTCCTAATTTAAAATCAACCTTACCTTACTTATTAATCCTGAACATTTGGTAAAAGTAAATTGAACTTTTTTTAAAAGCAACGCTTGGCAATTAATTTAAACTAACCTAAACCTAACCTAACCGCCAGCGTGTCGTATTTTTTAGTTAATTTTTTTTTTTTTTTTGTAGCCTAATTTGTGTCCCACTGCTGGGCAAAAGTAAAATTAAATTTTTAAATTATTTCTTATCACTCTATTGGTTTTTAATTTATTCATTTTAGATACTTACTTCACCACCGCCACCCACAATTCCCCCAGCAAACTGACATGACGGTCTTGTCACTTACTGCCCTTGGCTGATAGCGGCAAACATATTGCCGTCTTATAATTCGGAAACCCCGAAATAAAATACATAATTTATGTTTCTCAAAAATCATTAAAAAAATAAACCATGCTGTGCGTTTCGTTAAAGTTCTCGATTCATTGCTATAAAAAAAATATGGTCAGAGGGTTAAATAATATCAATTTCAACAAATTAGGTCTTGTCAGCCTCTTAATGAAAACTATACTCTGCAAAACCTGACATAGGGCTCCGTGCGTTAGAGTCATTCTTCCATAGATGGAAACACTTTGTGTGATATAGAATAACTAGAGAATAGGATCGTTCTTCTTTTCTACCGACAATAACCTGTCCTTCGCTTCGTCTTATTACGGCATCTATCTCATTTGAGTATTGATGTTTACGGTTTTATAATGTTCGAATGAACATCCATATTATTTTATTGATTAAGTAATAATTATTTAATATTTCACTTTCTCTAACCAGCATTTTTATACATTTGTTTTTCGTAGAATGTCATGGCAGAGTGGTAAACCAAAATGTGGTCCCCACTGAAAGAATACATCGTGTCACTTTTTTTAAACCAACATCAAAATATGTATATATTGGCCGGGAAGGAAACTTTAATTAGTACATGAAGAATATGTTTTTTTTATTGCCTACCAAAATCACAATTTGCGATAGTTCAAAAACCAAAAAAACAGAAAAACGTCGGTTCATTGTCGGTAAAAAAGAAGAACGACATTACTTGAATAACGTTAAAGTATATCTATGTTTTTAATCACAATACAAAAATAAATATAAAAAAGGCACTTTTCACAGAGACGTTGAAAGTGTTGAAACGTAATAGAATAAAAAGTAGAATGAGCCAAGTACTAAAACAAAACTATAAATAGAAAATCAATAACCATATTTTACGACATTCGTATGACAATCGATAAGTAATATTTTACTACTTCAGCCATAAGTCCTGTTTATTGCGACTGTTGAATACTGTACAGGCTATACAGCCCATTGCTATTTAAACGTGCGTGAATTGCGTGATCTGCGTTTTAGTCACAGTAATACGCCTTTTATTGCACGAGTCTAACATTGAATAATAACACGCACTAAAATAATATTACTTAAAGCCTTTTCATGAAATTAATTTATGATACCTATTATTAATTTCGTGTAAAACTACAGACTGTATTAATAATAAAATGTGACATATAGAAATAGTAGGAGATACGAATAGGGAATCCCACCAAAAACATTACATGTAAAGTGACGGCCAAGAGTCCCAAGCTCATATAGCTTCCAGCGTTAAAAATATATCAGATCATAAGGAGCGCCAAGCTTCCTACTCCACACGGCGTAACCTACCACTACCAGCCACGATCTAAAAAATCTAAATCTTGGCTAAAAGTATAGCTTTGTTGGGCACATCCCGGTTGCCGCATAGACTCTTGCGCTGAATGCGACGGGTCTATATTTTTTAGTCAAGGTCAGTAGTATTCTCGGAGGACCTAAACATACGCATTTCGACACCATTAGGGACCCACAACACCGTCTTCCAGGCAGAGTGTATGGGCATAATAATGGCTGCTCACGCAATCGCCTCCAGGGAGGTAAGGCAAAGTAATATCCCATCCGCATACTTTCCGATAGTCGATCCGTACTGCAAGCCCTACAAGGTCACGCAACAACTTCTGGGCTGATACACGAGTGCCACAAGATCCTATCAGAGGTATGTAATAACAGCGACATAACCCTGCAATGGATCAAAGGGCACAGCAATTCACGCGGCAACGATGCAGCGGATGCACTGGCTAGAGAGGGTTCAGAGTCAAGAGCTGTAGGGCCGGAACCCACAATTCCTCTACCCTCTGCATGGCTGCGGAGCACACTGCGACTAAACACCAAGGTAGAACACCAAAAATATTGGAACACCCTAGGAACCTGCAGGCAAACCAGGGAGGCCCTCCCGACAATCAACCCCGGATTGTCAAGGAAGCTAAAGCAGCTAAAGAGGCCGGCACTCCGTCTTCTGACAGGAGCCATAACTGGTCATGCACTTCTAAACAAACACCTTTTTACTTTAGGAGTTACAGACAGTCCTATCTGCAGAGCCTGCATGGAAGAGGACGAGACAGCCGCCCACGCCATCCTGACATGTCCTGGAGTGGCGGAATACAGGGCAAAGTACCTCAGAACACCGGGGTCACTTCCGGAGGCCGTCGGCAACATAAAGGGTCTGCTAGGCTTCCTGGTGGAACTGGGTTGGCACGAATAACAGTAGTGCCAAAACCCCTACGCAAAATAGGCGCATTTATGACGTCGCGTTGCGGAAACCCAGCCCGCGTATTTACAACCTATAACCTATTTTAGCCAAGATATAGAATTTTTAGAGCGTGGCTGGTAGTGGTAGGATACGCCGCGCCGTGTGGAGTAGGAAGCTTGCACTGAATCGATGCGGATATACGTAGAAATATCATACAACAGATATATATTTTTAAAAAAACCGGCCAAGTGCGAGTTGGACTCGCGCAGGAAGGGTTCCGTACCATTATCTATAAAAACAGCAAAAAAAATCACATTTATTATATGGGAGCCTCCTGTAGCCTAGTTGGTAGTGACCCTGCCTAAGAAGCCGGAGATCCCGGGTTCGAATCCTGGTCAGGGCATTTATTTGTGTGATGAACACAAATATTTGTTCCTGAGTATGTTTTCTATGTATTTATTAAGTATTTATTTATCTATATAAGTATGTTTATTGTCGTCTAATACCCATAGTACAAGCTTTGCTTAGTTTGGGACTAAGCCGATTTGTGTAAGATTGTAAAAGAAAAAAATATACCTACATATAAAAAAATATTTATTTAAGTATTCTGTTTGTAGGGTTCCGTAGCCAAATGGCATAAAACGGAACCCTTATAGATTCGTCATGTCTGTCTGTCTGTCCGTCCGTATGTCACAGCCACTTTTTTCCGAAACTATAATAGCTATAGTATTGAAACTTGGTAAGTAGATGTATTCTGTAAACCGCATTAAGATTGTCACACAAAAATATAAAAAAAACAATAAATTTTGGGGTTCCCCATACTAAGAACTGAAACTAATTTTTTTTTTCATCTAAACCATACGTGTGGGGTTATCTATTATGGATAGGTCTTCAAAAATGATATTGAGGTTTTTAACATCATTTTTTTCTAAACTGAATAGTTTGCGCGAGAGACACTTCCAAAGTGGTAAAATGTGTCCCCCCCCTGTAATTTCTAAAATAAGAGAATGATAAATCTAAAAAAAATATATGATGTACCATGCAAACTTTCAACGAAAATTGGTTTGAACGAGATCTAGTAAGTAGTTTTTTTTAATACGTCATAAATCGTAAAAAGCAATTTATTTAACGGAACCCTTCATGTGCGAGTCCGACTCGCACTTGGCCGCTTTTTTAGTATTTGTTGTTATAGCGGCAACAGAAATACATCATCTGTGAAAATTTAAACTATCTAACTATCACGGTTGTTGAGATACAGCCTGGTGACAGACGGACAGACAGACAGACAAACAGACAGACAAACTGACGGACAACAGGATAATTTTGCAGGATAATTATAGACTTAAGCGCACAGTTTAAGGAGATACATAATTGCAAATTAATTACTAACCCCATAGTACTTAAATGCGCCGAGAATATGCATTGTGACGTCATACTCTAGGCCCGCTTAATATATGTAGAGCGTTTTCGGTGGGTGCAGATTTCAAATGCCTATAACATCAGTAAAAAAAAATATAAGAATGTTTTAATGCTACAGTTGTTATTCCTCTGAATTATACTTTTGATTTTCGTAATAAAAATAACGACGCATATACCCTACCCTATTGAGGAATTATTTAGCCAACCCATTGGCGAAATATTTATTAATGTACTAATTACGATATAAAACACTTTTCATCCATTAAACTTAAACAGATGGGTGCGGGTCGGTGTGGGATGGATGTGATTCGTAGTATCTTAGGCTGGTTAAATAATTTAGGTTGTGATAAAATATAAAATTTGTCAGTTCAGTATTGAATGGGTAAGTCAGAAATAAAAAGATAAGTTAGCCGTAAGTAATTAGGTACCAATTACACTGACATCAAAGATCTTTGACTGAAATTAATTATATTATACCAGAACAACTAAAACGGGTTTAGAATGTATAGAACTTCCATGCAAAGTGGTTTTTTTTCATTGCTCTTGTGTGAACAATCAACAATACAGCAGTTAATTTGAGTAATACTAATAGTCAAATCAGCATTTTTTTGTGGAACGTCAACAACACTCTGTTAGTACTTAAGTATGAAGTTTGTAGTGGAATATTAAAAAATGTATCCCCTTCTGTTCCCCCAAATCTACTACCCCATGTTTTCGTGATTAGTAATAAACATCCAAACTTTAACATTTACATTATGTATAATCTACGATCAGAAAAGTTGAATGTTTGCTCCATTAAAATGTTACTATACTTCATAATCCAGTAATATATTTGTGAAGTCTACGACATGATTTTTAGAAACGAAGTTTCTTATTGACTTATATATCGATTGCTCATCCCGTACCATAATTTTACCGAAATCAAACTTATAATCAAGACGATCAAGTTCAGTGGGCTGATGTAATTTCGTTACTCCCACGATTTAAAAAGTTTATTGTCGTTGTGAGCTATTATGTCCAAAATTGGCGTGTTTACAGAAATTTGGCCGGTGGCGTCGTGCTGCGGCTGTTAGCCGGATTTCCATAGTCGTGGGGGTCGTCGGCGATCATTGGGCAACGATTGGCCGTCACGAGTCGGTACCTTAATTAGTTGACCGTTTGCAGTAAACGGTGGTTGACATTTGAAAAAGATGCAGTCTCAAGTAACAAAAACAAAACTTAAACCTATACACTTAAAACTAATTACTAGTATACATACTCCCCGAGGTCGCTGCCTGTGGGAAGGGTGCCCATAAGGCTGGCCACATTTCCTCGTTGGATAGTTATTCCTATGCGTTGACCGAAGAAGTAGCCGGTCCGAGTTCTCCATCATTTTCAAACATAGCAACTAAATGCAAACGTAGCAGCACGAAGTACCTAACCAAAATATTATGTTAGTTAAAGGTTGACTGTGTTATTCAGAATGAACATAATATGTTATACGCTTACCGACATTTAATAGGAAGTTTTCGAAAAAATGGGGGTAAATACATACGCATAAACTTAACAGTATACTACACTCGAGAACAATGAAATGAGCAGTTTAGGATTCCTATGCAAAGTGAAGTACCCGGCGTCTTTTCTCTTGAGAGAAGTACTTTACCACTATTACTGATAACTACTTAGGTGGTTTAGAAGATATACTACATACACTGCTACCGGATACTGCCTTCTGCATTTCTACGGGAAAACTTTGAGATCTTATTGCTTGGGAAGATTTCGTGACGAACTCGCCCCGGGGCCGTCACCGTCAGCTAAGTGCTGTGGCTCACGTCACGGAGGACACTGGGGACCCCAGTGACCCCTTTAGTTGCCATATACGGGAACAAGACCGAACACCTATTCTGGAAGGGAACAGCGCTACATGGTTAGTAGTAATAAATAAATAATAAATAAATAGATAAATATTACGGGACAATCTTACACAAATCAACCTAGGCCCACGGTAAGCTCAGTAAGGCTTGTGTTGTGGGTACTAGGCGATGATATATATAATAGATACATACATATAGATACTTATATACATATATAACATCCATAACTCAGGAACAAATATTCGTGATAAATACACAAATAAATGCCCTGACCGGGATTCGAACCCGGGACCTCCAGCTTCGTAGGCAGAGTCACTAGCCACTGGGCTACGGAGGCCGTTTAATATATACGTATAGGTAACTGCAGCCATAAAGATTTATGATTTACTAGCTGTTGCCCGCGACTTCGTCCGCGTATAACATGTTATCGTCTTAATGTTTGTTAAAGGAATGAATTAAAAAAAAAGCATTAAAATTAATTTTGTACCTAGTCTTTTAGAAAACAATCTAAATCCGAAGTAACAAATCTCTTGCTCTCTATACAAACTAAGAACCCTCTCTGAACCCTCATAGAAAACAGTCTGAAACCGTAGTACAAATTTCTTACTTTAAAAATGTCTTGCTCTCTATACAAAGTTCGAACCCCATTGTAACCTTCTTAGGCGATGAATTAAAAACACGCTGAAATAAGTTTTGTAGTATTTTAGCAAACAGACTAAAACCGAAGTTACAAATGCCTTACATTAAAAATATCTTGCTCTCCATACAAACTTTGAGCACCCTTATCCCCTTTAGGGGATATATTTAAAAAGAATGCTAAAATAAGTTTTGTAGTCTAAACACGCTAAGATCGAAGTTACAAATATCATACTTTAAATTTTTCTTGCTCTCCATACAAACTTTGAACGCTTTTCAGGGAAAACTTAAAAATAAAACACTCGGTTTTTTTATTGTAATAGGTAAGTTTTTTTTCTACAAACTATCAAGTCTCTAGCTAAAAAAAAGTGTTTGCCATACGAACTTTGCACCCCTTTTTAACCCCTTAAGGGGTGAAATTTTCCAAAACGCTGGCAGTAGGTATTTTTTTGTATTTTAATAAGTAGGTACTTAATTTTTCTACAGAGTTTTAAGTTACCATTACCCTTAGGGGTGGAATTTTCCAAAAAGCTGAAATTTCATTATTTGTATTGTAATAAGTAATCTTACAACAAAGGTTTGTCGCTTGCTAAAAAAATATATTTACAAACGTTGCACCCCCTTATACACCCCTAAGGGGTGGAATTTTCTAAAACACTGAAAGTATTTTATTTTATTTTATTATGTAATCTTTTTAAAAAGGTTTGAGATTCTAGCTCGAAAAAATCCCCTTTACCAACATTGTACCCCTTTTTCATACCCTTAGGGGTGGAATTTTCAAATCCGCTGTTTTTTTATTTGTATTGTAATAAGTAATCTTTCTACAAACTTTTAAGCTTCTATCTCAAAAAGAAGTTTCGCTCATACAAACTTTGCAACCCATTTTAAGCCCCTAAGAGGCTGAATTTTCCAAAACGCTGACAGTACTTTATTTGTATTCTAATAAGTAAGCTTTCTACAATGTATTGAAATTCTTGCTAAAATAATAAAGTTTCCCTTATACAAAATTTGCACCCCTTGTTTCTTAGGGGCAGAATTTTCTTAAACGTTGAAAGTTCTTTATTTGTATTCTAATAAGTAATATTTATACAAAATTTTAAGTCTCTAGCTCAAAAAATAAAGTTTCCCCCATACAAACTTTGCACCCCTATTTGACCCCTTTAGGGATAGAATTTCCAAAAATCCCTTCTTATCCGTTGCCTACGTTGTAAAAGGTAGTTCTGGTGTAAATTTCAACTCTCTAGCCCCAGTAGTTTCGGCTGTGCGTTGATGAGTGAGTGGGTGAGTCAGTCAGGACATACGTGTAGGTATTTATATGTAGGTATAGATAGATGACGAAAATCCCATTCAAATATCTCAAAACCGTTTTAATGTCGCTTGTTAGAGTGAGAAAACGATCAGGGACTGTGACGTCAAGATCCTCGAGCGTCATAATAAAAAACAATCGTTTCATATAAAGGTGCGTTTTGTGCAAAAGGGACAGAACATAAAACTTTGGAACTTAGTGATTACCTATACATATAACCTCTTGCGTTGATTTTTTCTCTATTATCCTTTTTTCGAGAAAATACATTATGATTATTTTATTTAGTGTCTACCTACAGCCGGGTCCGCTGCACCAATCTTTTCCATGTTTTTAAACATCTAACATGTTTTCCGTCAGGTTCGGCAAACAAATAGGGTTTTGTTTTGATTGGCAAAACATGTTTGACGTTTAAAAACCACGAAAACATGGCGCAGCGGACGCGGCTTTTGGGGTGTAGTTTCGATTCCTGAGCTATAACCACGAACTTTGGAATTCGAAAATATTCGGGTATCTTTATTTCTATCGCACTAACAATAACAATACTCGAGTGACAGGGATGCAGTTATACGAACTTCGAGTTTCGGTTTTCGTGGTAGCGCCGCAGGGACTTTGGTAGAATACGCAAAGAGCGCGTGTGTTTCAAAAAAAACAAATTCGTGTTAGTTATATTGTTCAAATTTGTTTTTACATTTATAGAAATTACGCCATAATGCGACATTTGCGCATATAAGTTCTCATATCACAATCGAATATTTTTTTATGGTTTAACTTTTGGCATGTGTATCGTAAAGGTCTATCGTGGACTGGATTTAAATTATTAATAAGTGAAAGGCAAAGCAATTCCGCCATTTTGACGAAAATTTGACGTTTCTTATAGCTGACAGTTGGAGCTGCGTTTGATTTCAATAAAAGTAAATGAAAAATTAAATGAAGTCGTATATTACGGAAAATTAATTAATTGTCGCAGTCGGATAAAAACTATCCTAAGTTGCAGCTAAAATAATAATGTACCTATATAAAATGTTTCATATTTTTCCGTTCATGGGATGCTGAGAACATTCGTACCACACAAAGCTTAGTTTCAAACTGGCTGATTCTTTTTTTAATTTAGAGATTTATTATAAGTGGAGATGATCTACCTACTGTTTTAGCTCTGTTGACAGTTGTTGGTGACAAGTCGTATCGTCCACACAATATATCGGTAGAGATTGTGGTGGCATCGAGCGTGTAATATTGCACATTTAATAATAAAATCTACGCTTAAGGCTCTTAGGCATTACACATAGTAATTTGTCACAACAACTTGCTTTAGTTGCAATGAGACAGCAATGACCTTTCATTACAACTATAGCAAGTTGTTGTGACAAATTGCGAGGTATATAATGGGCTTCAAAGGCACCCTATAGCCATAGCTGTAAACAACATTATCAATTGTACCAGGGTAATACCCGCAAATTCTAACCAATTGGGTGATAAAAAACTGAGGCCCTAACGTACGTGACGTTTCAGTACATTTTCACCGTAAAACATGATAAAATTAAAATCAATGTAGGTGGTTTAAAATAAATTTTATTTTATTACACGATATAATACTAACTATCAAATCGGTAGCAAAAAAATAAGCTCTTTAAAACATAATTATGTCGCTCCAAAACGTTTCAAATCTTTTTTTCAACCATTAGGTAGTAGTAGTTAGTGCTTGAAGCTTTGCATTTTGATGATGTTTAAGTTTTTATGATCTTGTTTTTGTTGACACTAGGTTTTATGTCACGTTTTACGTGACGTTTCAGTACATTTTCACCGTAAAACGTGATAAAATTAAAATCAATGTAGGTGGTTTAAAATCAATTTTATTTTATTACACGATATAATACTAACTATCAAATCGGTAGCAAAAAAATAAGCTCTTTAAAACATAATTATGTCGCTCCAAAACGTTTCAAATCTTTTTTTCAACCATTAGGTAGTAGTAGTTAGTGCTTGAAGCTTTGCATTTTGATGATGTTTAAGTTTTTATGATCTTGTTTTTTGTTGAAACAAAACGTTTTGATTAGTTGGACTAAATATAACGACAGTCTTAGGTACTTATTGCGGAATTAAGTAAGTATGAAAATCAAACGATTTCCTTTTTGAATATCTCTTTCTTTTCCCGAGTCTATCTGATTCTTAACCCTTTATCAGCATAGAATTTTTCTTCGGGCATGCTCGTGTCGCGGCCGATACGAAGGATACCCACAGTAGGGCTTGCATATGCGTGTCGCTATTAAAATACACTCAAGAGCAAAAGTTTCGGGCCTTACCTTAAATACCCGCAATAGGTTTTTTAAATATTTTACATTCTTCGTAATAACCAAATGTATTAGCAATTTCGGGGATCCTATCATAAAAATATCAACATCCAAAAAGGAGGATTTTTGCGATATCTCGCTCCGTTAAGGTTGTTTTTTTCATGGGTTTTTACGAGTCCGATTTAAACCTGGTAACGTGTTTTTTAACTGTTATTTCGGCAGTTTAGATGTAAAATATGTCATGACAGTATTAAAAAACTGTACAACCTTGCACTATTTTAGGAAATATGACGGTATTTCAATGACCCGAAACTTTTGCTCTTTAGTGTATATGAAAAAAAGCAGAAGCTGGATATTTTATGTCTTATAAATCAGACTATGACGCTTACAAGGGTAATTGCATGTTAAAATCGAACACAAAATTGCGAGCGTAGCCGAAGCTAAAAACGTCTGAAAAGTCGCCTATAACTAACGTCAGCGACAGAGCATATCGGGAGCGGTAATTGAGTGCCACCGGGCGCGGTTATCGAGCACTCGCCGGGCGAATAGCGCGCTAAATTCCGGCCTTATGGCTGACTTGACCCTTTTGGACAAACGTGATGCCATATATACTACTTTTGGCTGCAGTGGACCCTTGTTAGGAGAATTTATTTACATTATATCCAGAACCTTCCCCCTCCTTGTCTTACTATAGTGACTCAAATCGCACCGATACTTTCAACGGATTATTTTGACTAAATACACCAATATAACAATAAAACTTTATTACTATAAATCACTTTATTTTTCGTACGTAAGCACGTAATAAAAATTTGTACGAGGGCAATATGGAGGATTCAAGTGTATGTAGGGTGGAGTAAATGGAGTTATTTTTTGCTATGCCACCCGCGGTTTCTCACTTCATCTGATTCGGCGTTTATAGCAGGGATAGTGCGAAAAGAGCCGTAAAATCGCCGATAAAAGCGCTTTATCGCATCCACATTTCAACGAACGTTCAATTTACTTTTTCTAATTTGGTAGCCTACACGACATGGCGTCTACCAGCTAGTGTCTTTTAAGGTACCTACACACGCAATACCATCGCAGGGAAAATTGAATTCGAGAGACAGAAAATAAGCAATAAATATTTCAAAGTAATAAAGTTCATTATACTGATAACTCAATAACGTTCATCTCGAGGATAACTCGCCCAGGAGCGCTCCCGAAGGCACCCGAGTCACGACGCGAAGCAAAACCCTCCCGAGCGAGCATCGTCCTTATTCAGATCAATTTATCATTACACAGATCGTGCTCAAAATGCGGTCTCCCTTCCACCAAGGAAACGCTATGAAATACTGTTGGTGTACAAGATATGCGGTTACTATCGAATTGGTCTTAAATTGAGGATGAGCTAACCTCGTTAAGTGAGGATAGGACGCCTGGCTTGAAACTGCAAGCAAGCGACGCTTCTGCAATTCATTCTGCAACCTGCGGCGCAAATGATCGCTTGCAGTAATCACAGAGACTCTCAATGGGAGCCGATTTCCTGCCTATAGTTTACCCTCATTCCGATGCACTTAGCAGACGCGTTATCACGAACTATGGCCGCAGTAAACAAGTCTTTCTGCACGACTACTTCTTTTTAGACACATTTGCAGCCATTTAGATACGTATTCGTTTTTTTTCCCTTTTTCTGAGAACATACTAAATTGAGTGAACGCTTTATCAGGAACTATGTTCAGTATGGCTGTATTAAACAATAATCTCTAAGCCCTATCGTTTTAGACTAATTTGTAACCAACCAATTACATATTAGTTTTTTTCCTACCTATTCCAATTGTATGTAACTTCAATGTTACAAAGACATGACACAATTTAATGAAATAATATATGAGTAGGTATACCAATTTATCATATTGTTGCTTACACTTTAGCTTTTGAGACACCAATGACAATGCAAATTAACTAACCTGATTACTTAATAGGACCAGACTGACGCTAAATGAACGGTGATATTACTGCCGCTAAATTAACCGTTTGGATACAAAAAAAAATATTTGTCTTTCGTTAAATCCGTTTTCGTTTTGATTGGGCTATATATTGAATTGATTGCCATTGTATCTGAAGTTTCTAATCCTTTGAAGGCTGCACGAGCGGTCATAATTTCCCACAGAAGCATTAATAAAAATGCGATACAATCGTCTGTTAGAAGTTTTCACATTCATTGCAACTTACCTCGGCATAAAGCGCTGTCAGGGGATGAAAAGTGCAGTCGCGACCGGCGCTAGCTGGGGACTGTCAATGCGACTGATTGCAACTCCACAACGAACTGGATCTATTCGCGCATGCAATTTGTCATTTGCACACAACACACGCCTGCACGTAAATGCCCACGTCCACCGACACTGAAAAATTGAACATTTTATATTGTTTTGCGAGCATTAAACGCACGTCTGTTTCAACGTTCCAATTAGTCCGGCTGGAAACGTATCCCTAGCAAAAACTACAGCATTTGAAATAATCTAACTTTTAAAATTCATAGCCATACACATAAATTCATAGCAGGGGTAAACAGAAAAGCGCGCAGTTCCTGCGGTTCGGGCGTATTAATCGAAGCAATCCCCCAGCACTAGAAGGCCCCGCGTTGATTGCGTCAATCTATGAATCTACATCGATACGTGCCTACTATAGCGGGCGCGGTCATAACTCACATATTGGATGCTAATATAATAATAGTACAATCACATCGCTGCAGGCGTGATCGACTCATACAGCCGATTATTTTCATCCATTTGATTGCACGCGATGTGGTAGGTACCGATTTAGGATATTCACATCGTAAACACATTTTCATGTTATGCTTTAAGTTTATTACACGCTTTTATAGCAACTATTTTATTGGTCACGAGCTTGCAATATTGTCTCGTAAGACAGCCCCCAACTTGGCGTGATGATTGTGATACAATGGGTAGCGTTGACGGACACGCAGTCCAAACACAAAACAAGTTCCAAGTATTGCAATTCAGATAGGCAATGAGATTATTAGATTACAATTTTATTGGTTGGCTTGCTCTTGCTTGGGCTCGCACACAGCCATATATGTGAGAGCAAGGCCCAGTTATTATCAAATTATAATAAATCTCTAAATTAAAAAAAGAATCAGCCAGTTTGAAACTAAGCTTTGCGCGGTTCGAATGTTCTCAGCATCCCATGAACGGAAAAATATGAAACATTTTATATAGGTACATTATTATTCTAGCTGCAACTTAGGATAGTTTTTATCCGACTGCGACAGTTAATTAATTTTCCGAAATATACGACTTCATTTAATTTTTCATTTATTTTTATTGAAATCAAACGCTGCTCCAACTGTCAGCTATAAGAACCGTCAAATTTTCGTCAAAATGGCGGAATTGCTTTGCCTTTCACTTATTAATAATTTAAATCCCGTCTACGATAGACCTTTACGAGACAAATGCTAAAATATAAACCATAAAAAAATATTCGATTCTGATATGAGAACTTATATGCGCAAATGTCGTTTTATGTCGTAATTTCAATAAATGAAATCAACAAATTTGAACAATATAATTAACACGAATTTGTTTTTTTTTAATGACAATGGCACGCGCTCGGCGCATTCAGCCAAAGTACCTGCGGCGCTACCACGAAAACCGATACTCAATGTTCATATATTTGCATCCCTGTCACTCGAGTATGGTTAGTGCGATAGAGATAGAGATACCCGAATATTTTCGAATTCCGAAGTTCGTGGTTATAGCTCAGGAATCGAAAATATGGTAAATAATCATAATGTTTTTTCTCGAAAAAGAATTTAAAATAAATATAGTCAAATGGAGAAAAAAACAAAGCAAGAGATTATATAGGTAATGATTAAGTTATAAGAGTCCAAAGTTTTAAGAGGGGGTATGTTCTGTCCCTTTTCCGCAAAACGCACCTTCATATGAAACGATTGTTTTTTACTATGACGCTCGAGTATATTGACGTCACAGTCCCTCATCGTTTTCTCACTCTAACAAGCGACATTAAAACGGATGTAGCTTCATAATTTTTTGAGATATTTGAATGGGAGTTTCATTATCTTCTATCTATTTATACATAATAAATGCCTATGTCCTGACTGACTTATTCACTCACTCACTCACTCACTCACTCATCAACGCACAGCCGAAACTACTAATCTTAAAGAGTTGATTTTTGCACAGTATGTTGCTTTTATAACGTGGGCTAGGGATAAAAAGGGATTTTTGAAAATTCTACCCCTAAGGGGGTAAAATGGGGGTGCAAAGTTTGTATGGGAGAACCTTTTTTTTTTGAGCTATAGACTTAAACTTTGTAGAAAAATTAGTTATTAGAATACAAATGAAACACTTTCAGCGTTTTGGAAAATTCCACCCCTACGGGGGTAAAATAGGGGTGCAAGGTTTGTATGGGGGAAACATTTTTTTTTAAATAGAGACTTAAAACTTTGTAGAAAGATCAGTCATTAGAATACAAATAAAGAACTTTCAGGGTTTTAGAAAATTCTACCCCTAAAGGGGTAAAATAGAGTGCAAAGTTTGTATGGGAAAAACTACTTTTTTTTAAATAGAGACTTAAAACTTTGTAGAGAAATTATTCATTAGAATACAAATAAAGTACCTAGATTCAGTGTTTTAAAAAAATCTACCCCTAAGGGGGTAAAATAGGGGTGCAAATTTTGTATGGGGGAAACAATATTTTTTTTAAATAGAGACTTAAAACTTTGTAGAAAGATTAGTCATCAGAATACAAATTAAGTACTTTCAGCGTTTTAGAAAATTCTACCCCTAAAAATAGGGGGCTAAAATAGGGGTGCAAAGTTTGTATGTGGGAAACTATTTTTTTTAGCTAGAGTCCTAAAACTTTGTAGAAAGATTATTTAAATACAAAGAAAGTACTTTCAGCGTTTTGGAAAATTTCACCCTTAAGGGGGGTAAAATAGGGTGCAAAGTTTGTATAGGAAAAAAATATTTTTTTTTAATAGAGACTTAAAATTTTGACGAAAAATTACTTATTAGAACATGAAAAATACTACATTCGGCGTTTTACAAAAATCATTCCCTAAGGGGGTTAAAAAAGGGTGCAGGGTTTGTATGGGGAACACTTTTTCTGAGCTAGACACTTAAAACTTTGTAGAAAGATTACTTATAAAAATACAAAAAAAAGACTTTCAGCGTTTTGAAAAAATCTATCCCTAAGGGGGATAAAAAGGGGTGCAAAGTTTTTATCAGGGAAAGTTTATGTTTTTGAGTTAGAGACTTGAAACTTTGTAGAAAGATTACCTATTAAAATACAAAAAAAGAACACAAATCGTTTTAGAAAATTCCACCCCTAATAGGGTTAAAAAGGAGAGCAAGCTTTGCATGGGCAACACTTTTTTTTGAGTTAGACTTAAAACTTTGCAAAAAGATTACTTATTAGAATACTAAAAAAGAACTTTCAGCGTTTTAGAAAACTCCATCCCTAAGGGGATCCTGAAGATCCTTAAGAAGGGTAGCCAGTGTTGTGTGGGAAAAACTTTTTTTTTTACTAGACTTAAAACTATTCAAAATGTTACTTATTAAAATTAATAATAAAGTACTTTCAGAGTTTTAGAAAATTCCACCCCTAAGGGGGTTAAGAAAGCTTTGTATGGGCAACACTTTTTTTGAGCTAGAGACTTAAAAGTTTACGAAAAAAGTTCTTTCAGCGATTAGAAAAATTCAACCTCTAAGGGGGTTTAAAAGGGGGTTCAAATTTTAAATGGCGAGCAATAAAATTTTAAAGTGTGAGTAAGAGATTTTTAACTTCGGTCTTATTCTGTACGTTAAAAGACTACAAAACTGATTTCAGAGTTTTTCCAAATTCATCCCCTAAGAGTGTTAAAATTGGTTCAAAGTTTGAGTATTTCAAGGCATTTTTAAAGTATGAGATTTTTAACTTTGGTTTTAGACTGTTTGTTCACAAACTAGAAAATGAACATCAACTTTTTTTTTAATTATCCCCTAAAAGAGGGTTCAAATTTTGTATTGAGAGAAATCATTTTCTAAGACGATAAAAAGTTCTACGCGGACGAAGTCGCGGGCAACAGCTAGTTATCAAATATATATTGAATTCGGATGAAATTGGTAGATGGTGAATGCAGGCCTCAGCATGGCCTCAGCAGGCTTTATGATTGACAGCATTTGGCACGCGCTAGGAGTCGATAAGTAGGCGATAGGGGTAAGTTAGAGATTCGCTGGCTTCAGCCCTCTAACGCCAGTGCCAAATCTTGCCGTCCTCGTTTTAGGCGGGTATAAGTTTGACTTAGTTCTATGTATGGATAGTACATTTGCGGAATTTTCCGCTTACGATTATGGACAATCTATAAATAAATCTCCCCTAAGTGAATAAAGTACCCATTTAATAACGATGAAACGCAAACAATAAAAAATCAGCTGAGTTTTTGCAAAACGAAATGCATTCACAAAACTATGACAACCACTTCAAAATGTATTTAGCATTTAAAGCAAAGTAGATGGCAAATAGAGCGTGTGTGGAGGCAATTATTTGTAGTTGGACGACTCCCTCCCAACGAGGGTCGGTATTTGCTTGCGGCATTACGCCCGGGTTAATCCTGCCTTAACTCGTTGAGAGACAAATTCACATTTTAATCCGCTATTGACATAGTCAAACACATTCGCACTTCAAAAAAAAACCGGCCAAGTGCGAGTCGGACTCGCGCACGAAGGGTTCCGTATCTATAAAAAAAAAACTATTTTATACTGTGTTTTTAGTATTTGTTGTTATAGCGGCAACATAAATACATCATCTGTGAAAATTTCAGCTGGAACTATCACGGTATCAGTGAGATACAGCCTGGTGACAGACAGACGGACGGACGGACGGATGGACGGACGGACGGACGGACGGACAGCAGAGTCTTAGTAATAGGGTCCCGGTTTACTCTTTGAGTACGGAACCCTAAAAACAGTCGGTAAAAAACGGGCGACATTCTAATTGGTGTAAACATGCAATGTTTTTTTATCAATAAATGTTCTTTTGAAATACAAATGAATGTTTTAAATTAAATTTGCTAAAATAAACTGTTACTTAAATTTCATTTCATTTAGAGTTAGCAGATTATGAGATTAAACACTTGCCCCATTTTAATTAGGTTAACTTTCTACGCGCTCCGCAGTCAATTGATTGTCTCGATCTAGACTGCTGTAGGCCGATTGTAGATAAAGGACCAAACAGAATCATTTGTATACTGAGGAATGGTGTACCTGGCCATATTTAAAACGTAAAATATTGTTTAAAGCAGACAGTCTGGATGCGAAGTCATACAGTTTTCTAAAGGGTAAATCGCACGTTTACTTTCAAGATAAATATGTTTTTAATGGGATATAACACTTTTACTCCACATTGCCATAGGAATCTGAGGAATCTGTCTTGAATTGCTTTGTGATAAAATAGCTGCTTAAATTGAAATTAGCAATTTGGATAGACAGTCATAGTTAGTTTCAATATTATATTAGACAGCTTTGTCTCTGGAACCCTATAGTTTTCTAGCTCTATTACGTTCGATTACTCGAGATCTTATCGGCTCGATTCGATTTAAATTAGATGCTATTGTCGGTAGTCGACCTACTGATATTATAACAATAATGTATTGCATTGAGATTTGCTCTTGTTTATTTTGGTTATAGTTTCTTAAGCACCTACTAGATTATGTAATCGATTCTAGCTACTGAAAGTTTAATAACAAGATGCGATAACGCGATAAAATGATCACTACGATATTTTTACAAATAGTATTAGCCTCTATGATTTATTACATGTATAACATTTATTGCGCAATAAGAGAACTTACCGTACAAAATGCGAACTTAATGTCATAAACATTCTGTACTAGTCAACATATAACCAAAATCACACATTATCTAGCAATCTCGCTTTAATTTTTCATAATTCATAATTTATTGCGTTAATAATCATGTGTGTAAATAAGAAATAATAAAGTCGGCTTCGTACATTACATCAACAATTGTGTACTTTGCCGGAATGTGAAGCCCCCTCCCGCTTCCCTTATTACCCCCCCGCCTATATTTTCTCCCTATGTGAGATTCACACCGTACCCAGAGCTCAGATATAATTATTATAGTCGCAAGAAAAAAAAGAACAAAAAACACAAAATCGATCAGAAAAATATAACAACGCGAAGTAGTTAACTGAAAAATGGATTGCAAATTTTGACGGACAACTTACATACTTACATATTTATATACTTACATATTTACATACATACGAACAGTGCAAGTTAATATAAAGCTTGTAAAAACAACACACAACAGAAAATAAATTAGTGCGACGATAGGCTCGGGCTGTCGGCTGTAGGTATACCTACAGTGTATACACTGTATGTACAGCACTTTTTTTTCAGCCCGCACCTACATCACGGGGTACAAAATATAATAATAGCTAGCTGCAAGGGGAACATTTGCATTAATCGTAATGAACTTAACTGAATAAACTAAACTAAACTAATGAGCTACTAAATAACGTCACACAGCGATGTGCACACTGCACAGATATTGTGACCGGGTAGTAATAATGCTTGCATGATCGTAAAGATCCAGTAGGTGTTATATTTTTAATGTTTAGAAACTGGTAGATGTCCTCCGTTTCAAAGAATCGACTTCAATCAAGCATAATGTCAGGTTATGCAAAGCGTCGGAAATGTCAGGCGGGACGCATTGATCACGGCGCCGGCGCATCGATTGCTCTTTCATACTTACTTGCTATTCTACTTGCGCAATCGAATGGTGCGAACCATTCTAATTCTTTTTAATAGAAACGAATTCCAACATTGATTACGGAGACTTGCATTAAATGAAATTAATTATCGCCGATAATCTGTTCTATACTGATGCTTTCAACGTGAAAGGACAATCGAATATAACACATACAATATTTGTTTTACGTACTTACTAGAAAATGCCTAGGCAAAGTATAATATATAATATACCTACTCCAAATTGTCCGTATTTGTTCACACAGTCACACCATCTCCGAAATAGCAAGTAACACAAATAGCTATAATTAATAATAATAATAATAAGCCCGCAGGGCAGCTTGTGGCGAGCTGTTGGGGAGTAACGACCCCACGGACCCGAGTGCTCCCGAGAGTCGGTCAGGGCCTCCGTCTCCGGCGTGTCTTCGTCGGTCGGAGTGGAACCCCAAGGGGGCCCGCAGGACTCTCAGCTCTGGCTTGCCTTCATTGGCCGTCCAGAGAGGAGTCGTCAGAGCTATATGCTCCAGGGGTGGAAGTGTTAAAGGGCATAACGCCGCGAGTAACTTCGGAGAAAGCGCAGCACCACCTCTCGACACCCCTGAGCCGCTCACCCGGTGTTGCCCCTGGCCGTCTTTACGACGGCATTTTTAGGCGCCCATCTAATGAGCGGCTAGTCACCGCCTGCCTCGATAACCTTGTGGATAACATTGTTATGGCAGGTGTCCGGACCACTTTGTAATAACCCAATTTTATTGTCCACCCAAATGTCATCACCATAGACCCAATTCTCTTTTCCATTTTCCTACAATAGCTCTAACGCCTGCTGGGACCAGTTCACGGGTATCTACCGATGTACCCGTGAATGGGTTCTAGCAGGTGTACTACATGACATTAAATTTCGTCTCCAAAGGGCCTCTACGTGTTGGATCTATATCCCCACGCACGCCTTCCAAATGACCGGGGTTCGCCCCGTGAATTTAAATCGGAGATACATAATAATAATAATAATAATCTTTATTGCTTACTTTCTTAACCTAGATACATGTAGGACTCTTTGTTGTAGTAGTGGTTATTATACAGTAGGTTGTTGTGAAAGATTAACAGTGGTACCAGAGTATGAGCCTCTGACTTTCAAAATAGGACTAGCCTGTGACTTGAAAGCCAGTGATTCGCTTCGGGTTTACATGTTTATATTTAAGACGCAGGTGGTCACGTGTAATTAAGTACTATGGAGTGCTAAACATATTAATGAAAACATAACTAGAATAAGAAAACTAAATGTAAATCTAAATCTATCTAAATCTTAAAACAGAGAGTAGGTATTATAAGTTTGTAACAAGGCAATGAGCATTATACTTAAGCATTAAAGAGTTGAAATGTGAGTGTTATGTGGTTTGGTGTATCATGTGATATTGTGTCTTGAGATGTGTGGTGTGTTATGTTATTATTGTAGACTAGCTGTTGCCCGCGACTTCGTCCGCGTAGAACTTTTTATCGTCTTAGAAAATGATTTCTCTCAATACAAAATTTGAACCCTCTTTTAGGGGATCATTAAAAAAAAAGTTGATGTTCATTTTCTAGTTTGTGAACAAACAGTCTAAAACCAAAGTTAAAAATCTCATACTTTAAAAATGCCTTGAAATACTCAAACTTTGAACCAATTTTAACACTCTTAGGGGATGAATTTGGAAAAACTCTGAAATCAGTTTTGTAGTCTTTTAACGTACAGAATAAGACCGAAGTTAAAAATCTCTTACTCACACTTTAAAATTTTATTGCTCGCCATTTAAAATTTGAACCCCCTTTTAAACCCCCTTAGAGGTTGAATTTTTCTAATCGCTGAAAGAACTTTTTTCGTAAACTTTTAAGTCTCTAGCTCAAAAAAAGTGTTGCCCATACAAAGCTTTCTTAACCCCCTTAGGGGTGGAATTTTCTAAAACTCTGAAAGTACTTTATTATTAATTTTAATAAGTAACATTTTGAATAGTTTTAAGTCTAGTAAAAAAAAAAGTTTTTCCCACACAACACTGGCTACCCTTCTTAAGGATCTTAAGGATCCCCTTAGGGATGGAGTTTTCTAAAACGCTGAAAGTTCTTTTTTAGTATTCTAATAAGTAATCTTTTTGCAAAGTTTTAAGTCTAACTCAAAAAAAAGTGTTGCCCATGCAAAGCTTGCTCTCCTTTTTAACCCTATTAGGGGTGGAATTTTCTAAAACAATTTGTGTTCTTTTTTTGTATTTTAATAAGTAATCTTTCTACAAAGTTTCAAGTCTCTAACTCAAAAACATAAACTTTCCCTGATAAAAACTTTGCACCCCTTTTTATCCCCCTTAGGGATAGATTTTTTCAAAACGCTGAAAGTCTTTTTTTTTGTATTTTTATAAGTAATCTTTCTACAAAGTTTTAAGTGTCTAGCTCAGAAAAAGTGTTCCCCATACAAACCTTGCACCCTTTTTTAACCCCCTTAGTGAATGATTTTTGTAAAACGCCGAATGCAGTATTTTTCATGTTCTAATAAGTAATTTTTCGTCAAAATTTTAAGTCTCTATTAAAAAATATATGTTTTTCCCATACAAACTTTGCACCCTATTTTACCCCCTAAGGGGTGAAATTTTCCAAAACGCTGAAAGTACTTAATTTGTATTCTGATGACTAATCTTTCTACAAAGTTTTAAGTCTCTATTTAAAAAAAATATTGTTTCCCCCATACAAAATTTGCACCCCTATTGTACCCCCTTAGGGGTAGATTTTTTTAAAACACTGAATCTAGGTACTTTATTTGTATTCTAATGAATAATTTCTCTACAAAGTTTTAAGTCTCTATTTAAAAAAAAGTAGTTTTTCCCATACAAACTTTGCACTCTATTTTACCCCTTTAGGGGTAGAATTTTCTAAAACCCTGAAAGTTCTTTATTTGTATTCTAATGACTGATCTTTCTACAAAGTTTTAAGTCTCTATTTAAAAAAAAATGTTTCCCCCATACAAACCTTGCACCCCTATTTTACCCCCGTAGGGGTGGAATTTTCCAAAACGCTGAAAGTGTTTCATTTGTATTCTAATAACTAATTTTTCTACAAAGTTTAAGTCTATAGCTCAAAAAAAAAGGTTCTCCCATACAAACTTTGCACCCCCATTTTACCCCCTTAGGGGTAGAATTTTCAAAAATCCCTTTTTATCCCTAGCCCACGTTATAAAAGCAACATACTGTGCAAAAATCAACTCTCTAAGATTAGTAGTTTCGGCTGTGCGTTGATGAGTGAGTGAGTGCAGTTAGGACATAGGCATTTATTATGTACTAGCTGTTGCCCGGTGGTTGCCCGCGACTTCGCCCGCGTAGAACTTTTTATCGTCTTAGAAAATGATTTCTCTCAATACAAAATTTGAACCTTCTTTTAGGGGATAATTAAAAAAAAAGTTGATGTTCTTTTTCTAGTTTGTGAACAAACAGTCTAAAACCAAAGTTAAAAATCTCATACTTTAAAAATGCCTTGAAATACTCAAACTTTGAACCAATTTTAACACTCTTAGGGGATGAATTTGGAAAAACTCTGAAATCAGTTTTGTAGTCTTTAAACGTACATAATAAGACCGAAGTTAAAAATCTCTTACTCACACTTTAAAATTTTATTGCTCGCCATTTAAAATTTGAACCCCCTTTTAAACCCCCTTAGAGGTTGAATTTTTCTAATCGCTGAAAGAACTTTTTTCGTAAACTTTTAAGTCTCTAGCTCAAAAAAAGTGTTGCCCATACAAAGCTTTCTTAACCCCCTTAGGGGTGGAATTTTCTAAAACTCTGAAAGTACTTTATTATTAATTTTAATAACATTTTGAATAGTTTTAAGTCTAGTAAAAAAAAAGTTTTTCCCACACAACACTGGCTACCCTTCTTAAGGATCTTAAGGATCCCCTTAGGGATGGAGTTTTCTAAAACGCTGAAAGTTTTTTTTTTATTATTCTAATAAGTAATCTTTTTGCAAAGTTTTAAGTCTAACTCAAAAAAAAGTGTTGCCCATGCAAAGCTTGCTCTCCTTTTTAACCCTATTAGGGGTGGAATTTTCTAAAACGATTTGTGTTCTTTTTTTGTATTTTAATAAGTAATCTTTCTACAAAGTTTCAAGTCTCTAACTCAAAAACATAAACTTTCCCTGATAAAAACTTTGCACCCCTTTTTATCCCCCTTAGGGATAGATTTTTTCAAAACGCTGAAAGTCTTTTTTTTTTGTATTTTTATAAGTAATCTTTTTACAAAGTTTTAAGTGTCTAGCTCAGAAAAAGTGTTCCTCATACAAACCTTGCACCCTTTTTTAACCCCCTTAGGGAATGATTTTTGTAAAACGCCGAATGTAGTATTTTTCATGTTCTAATAAGTAATTTTTCGTCAAAATTTTAAGTCTCTATTATAAAAAAATATGTTTTTCCCATACAAACTTTGCACCCTATTTTACCCCCTTAGGGGTGAAATTTTCCAAAACGCTGAAAGTACTTTCTTTGTATTTAAATAATCTTTCTACAAAGTTTTAGGACTCTAGCTAAAAAAATAGTTTCCCACATACAAACTTTGCACCCCTATTTTAGCCCCCTATTTTTAGGGGTAGAGTTTTCTAAAACGCTGAAAGTACTTAATTTGTATTCTGATGACTAATCTTTCTACAAAGTTTTAAGTCTCTATTTAAAAAAAATATTGTTTCCCCCATACAAAATTTGCACCCCTATTTTACCCCCTTAGGGGTAGATTTTTTTAAAACACTGAATCTAGGTACTTTATTTGTATTCTAATGAATAATTTTTCTACAAAGTTTTAAGTCTCTATTTAAAAAAAAGTAGTTTTTCCCATACAAACTTTGCACTCTATTTTACCCCTTTAGGGGTAGAATTTTCTAAAACCCTGAAAGTTCTTTATTTGTATTCTAATGACTGATCTTTCTACAAAGTTTTAAGTCTCTATTTAAAAAAAAATGTTTCCCTCATACAAACCTTGCACCCCTATTTTACCCCCGTAGGGGTGGAATTTTCCAAAACGCTGAAAGTGTTTCATTTGTATTCTAATAACTAATTTTTCTACAAAGTTTAAGTCTATAGCTCAAAAAAAAAAGGTTCTCCCATACAAACTTTGCACCCCCATTTTACCCCCTTAGAATAGAATTTTAGTAGAATTTTCAAAAATCCCTTTTTATCCCTAGCCCACGTTATGAAAGCAACATACTGTGCAAAAATCAACTCTCTAAGATTAGTAGTTTCGGCTGTGCGTTGATGAGTGAGTGAATAAGTCAGTCAGGACATAGGCATTTATTATGTATAAATAGATAGAAGATAATGAAACTCCCATTCAAATATCTCAAAAAATTATGAAGCTACATCCGTTTTAATGTCGCTTGTTAGAGTGAGAAAACGATGAGGGACTGTGACATCAATATACTCGAGCGTCATAGTAAAAAACAATCGTTTCATATGAAGGTGCGTTTTGCGGAAAAGGGACAGAACATACCCCCTCTTAAAACTTTGGACTCTTATAACTTAATCATTACCTATATAACCTCTTGCTTTGTTTTTTTCTCCATTTGACTATATTTATTTTAAATTCTTTTTCGAGAAAATACATTATGATTATTTACCATATTTTCGATTCCTGAGCTATAACCACGAACTTCGGAATTCGAAAATATTCGGGTATCTCTATCTCTATCGCAATAACCATACTCGAGTGACAGGGATGCAAATATACATTGAGTATCGGTTTTCGTGGTAGCGCCGCAGGTACTTTGGCTGAATGCGCCGAGCGCGTGCCATTGTCATTCAAAAAAAACAAATTCGTGTTAATTATATTGTTCAAATTTGTTGATTTCATTTATTGAAATTACGACATAAAACGACATTTGCGCATATAAGTTCTCATATCAGAATCGAATATTTTTTTATGGTTTATATTTTAGCATTTGTCTCGTAAAGGTCTATCGTAGACGGGATTTAAATTATTAATAAGTTAAAGGCAAAGCAATTCCGCCATTTTGACGAAAATTTGACGGTTCTTATAGCTGACAGTTGGAGCAGCGTTTGACTTCAATAAAAATAAATGAAAAATTAAATGAAGTCGTATATTTCGGAAAATTAATTAACTGTCGCAGTCGGATAAAAACTATCCTAAGTTGCAGCTAGAATAATAATGTACCTATATAAAATGTTTCATATTTTTCCGTTCATGGGATGCTGAGAACATTCGAACCGCGCAAAGCTTAGTTTCAAACTGGCTGATTCTTTTTTTAATTTAGAGATTTATTATAAGTGGAGATAAATAGATAGAAGATAATGAAACTCCCATTCAAATATCTCAAAAAATTATGAAGCTACATCCGTTTTAATGTCGCTTGTTAGAGTGAGAAAACGATGAGGGACTGTGACGTCAATATACTCGAGCGTCATAGTAAAAAACAATCGTTTCATATGAAGGTGCGTTTTGCGGAAAAGGGACAGAACATACCCCCTCTTAAAACTTTGGACTCTTATAACTTAATCATTACCTATATAACCTCTTGCTTTGTTTTTTTCTCCATTTGACTATATTTATTTTAAATTCTTTTTCGAGAAAATACATTATGATTATTTACCATATTTTCGATTCCTGAGCTATAACCACGAACTTCGGAATTCGAAAATATTCGGGTATCTCTATCTCTATCGCACTAACCATACTCGAGTGACAGGGATGCAAATATATGAACATTGAGGTTTTCGTGGTAGCGCCGCAGGTACTTTGGCTGAATGCGCCGAGCGCGTGCCATTGTCATTCAAAAAAAACAAATTCGTGTTAATTATAATGTTCAAATTTGTTGATTTCATTTATTGAAATTACGACATAAAACGACATTTGCGCATATAAGTTCTCATATCAGAATCGAATATTTTTTTATGGTTTATATTTTAGCATTTGTCTCGTAAAGGTCTATCGTAGACGGGATTTAAATTATTAATAAGTGAAAGGCAAAGCAATTCCGCCATTTTGACGAAAATTTGACGGTTCTTATAGCTGACAGTTGGAGCATCGTTTTATTTCAATAAAAATAAATGAAAAATTAAATGAAGTCGTATATTTCGGAAAATTAATTAAGTGTCGCAGTCGGATAAAAACTATCCTAAGTTGCAGCTAGAATAATAATGTACCTATATAAAATGTTTCATATTTTTCCGTTCATGGGATGCTGAGAACATTCGAACCGCGCAAAGCTTAGTTTCAAACTGGCTGATTCTTTTTTTAATTTAGAGATTTATTATAAGTGGAGATGACTATAAAGATTTTCCGTTTCAGAGTATGTTAATTTAAGTAGCCAGGCATTTAGTTTGGTTTTGCAGTCATGTAGGTTTTTTGGGTATATATTCAATGCTTTATTTATCTTGTTGTAGAGGCTATATCCAAGGCAGTAATATTGTCGACTCGCAAAAACTGTTCTGTGAGTAACATGAGGACACACAGTATGCTTTCTGCGACGGCCGGCCAGGTATGATGGGTTGAATGAAAGAGTGGTGTGAACGCGGAGGGTGGTACGTAGAATACAAAGTTGCCTGACGGTCAATACTTTAAAAACGCAATACAAAGGTTTAATTGAAACATCTCTTCGTAAACTGATAGCTTTTTCTTCAAATTAATAATTTAGGGTGAATATTATCTTCAAAAAGTTTTTTACACAAGTATATCAAATAATTCGTTAAAAAGGTTACTACGATTTGGAACGGAGTATTCTCGTGAGTTTGGTAAAAAATTTGCACCTTCATACGAGACTTCTCCAGCGACCCGGAACGATTATCGGCATCTTCAAAATAACTAAAATCAACAGTATCTCGTGTTCGGCCAGCCCGTGCTAACACGCCGCTGTCACCTTTATAAAATATCATTAGTTTTAAACAAGAAAATATTCAATTTTAGCCATGCAAATCCTCAACAACCTATTACATACATTATATCTGTACACGCTATCAAGATTAAATCACCCTCGCCATAATATGTTGGCAAAGGTAACAAAATGCAAATGAAAGGAAATGAACAATTCCGTTCCCAGGTCCCGACTAAACCTCGAAACTGTGGGAAATCGTGGCGGTCTGTGTTAATTACTTATCACTAAAGCCAGTATAATGAAGTAGATTAAGCTCCGTGTTACCCTTGCTGTGAATAACTGCTCTCGTGTTCCATACAAATTAGCGAATAATTTTGCTAATGAAAGTCGGATAGTTCGGTGCGGTCACTAATTTACAACAAACGCTTCAATTTAAACAGTAACTTACTTCGTTGTGCTGATGAAAACCATGTACCTTAAGCTTTACATTCGGGAACGTCACAAAAAGTTATCTCTCAACATTTACTCGCTTGCCTAACGCTAAGAGGGAACAGGAATAAGAAACAGACAATGGTTCAGATCAGAATAAAGTAAGTTGATACCTACATTACATGACAGTCATGCTGACACGCCGTATTATTCATGTGTTGACTTAATGAAACCTTTCAGCAAATATATTACATTATCTTATGCTACGCACGGAAGATTGTAACGCTCTCCCGCACTTACTGAAATCGTTCAAAGATAAGGAATCCTTAAGATTTATCTAAACTTTAACTAAATTAATGCAATTGCACACATCCATGCTTCGGCACTGTCGAAATATTCGGTTACACTGGTGTCTCGGGAGGCTGTCAAAAGCTTCTATTTAAAACGAGTTATGAGGTTATTGCTCACTGAATCGGCTTGACGCAACGTGGAAGTTAATGGAGTAAGTGTGACTGTCCTCAGGCGATATGAGTTACAATCGCCGAACACGATACGTGTTAAAACAACAACTTTCACTGACAATTTAATTTGCGGGTGCGGCGTTGCGCTATCTACATAAATGAAATGACGCTCTGGAGTGTCCATCAGTTTTATTCAAAGGTATTATATTCATAACTATACTCAGCATATAATCAACAAATGTTTATAGCAAATTTGAGAGGCAAAATCTACTGGTAATTGTCCTGGTTGATTACGTGACTTTTCAAGAAGAAATCGGCTTGGGTGCGTAAATCGGTTCATTTAAAATTCAGTTTCATTTGATCGAGTTCCCCTTCAATTGTTTCATATCCTGCCGCTAGCATTCCTTTACTTCAGCACCAGTACAATAGGTAGGTACACATAGAAGTATCATCCTGCAAATTTATGTAAATACCAATTACTGACGTACAAAAAAGATACCGTCATTGAAATTTTACCGCCAGTTATTGCTGTTTTTAGGGTTCCGTACTCAAAGAGTAAAACGGAGCCCCATTACTAAGGTTTCGCTGTCCATCCGTCCGTCCGTTCGTCTGTCTGTCACCAGGCTGTATCTCAAGAACCGTGATAGCTAGAGAGTTGAAATTTTCACAGATTATGTATTTCTGTTGCCGCTATAACAACAAATACTAAAAACAAATTAAATATTTTTTTAAGGGGGGCTCTCATACAACAAACGTGATTTTTTTGCCGTTTTTATAGATAATGGTACGGAACCCTTCGTGCGCGAGTCCAATTCGCACTTGGCTGGTTTTTTTTAAATTCACTGTCGGATTACGTACCAAAACCGAAGCACCAATACCTCAGCCTACATTGAATAATAATTTACTTTAAAAACAAAGTTGAAATTGACTTTAATTCAGTTGGTATTTCACCAAGCCACATATGTAGGAATATGAAAATTTCCACATTTCCTTTCAAATTTAGCACAGACCCTATACATTTATTTTATGTTGTGTAGCAAATTTACAGCTCACAGATGAGTGTTAACATAATGATGTTTCACTCCACTTTTTATTTTAAAATATGTTCCCTTGAATGTACAGTCACGGACTTTAATTGTTGAGCCATTTAGGTGTCAACTAATTTTGGTTTTCATAGTAAGCTTTGAAATGTCCAGTATAAAGTGAGCTCTAAACGGCCCAACAATTAAAGTCCGTAATGTACATGCCGTTTACTGACACGTTTATGCCGGTCCTTTTTGAGAACATAGTTTATTTCTCCGATCCTGTTACTATTAAAGCACTGGGTTGTATTGACCGTATTTGACATATTTTGGTCGTGTATCCTGAGATGCCATGGATCTTCATCTAATAAGTCCCATAACATTTCTATTGGTATGGAACGAGGAAAGCCTCCCGCCTGTCTTTCAAGCGTCAGGAGGTTTGTCTTGCTCACACGAGGGAGTAGTTGTACTACTTAATCCATAATCTAGTATCGGCAGTAGACAAGCTTGTACAACGGTGAGTTTGGTTTCTAAGTTTGTCTTAGAGTAATAGCCGATTATTGAGGCTAGCATTGCTCTGACACACTTGGCTTTTCTTACATTGTTTTTGACGTGTTCATTCATACTTAACCTCTTGTCTAATTGAACGCCTAGGTATTTAACACAATTTTTATATTCGAGGTGGGCCCCTTTTAATTTTACTGTTGGTTTGTAACCATTTGGGTATCGCGGACTTCAAGGTCCTTTTTTGGTGAACATTATGCACTCTGTTTTGTCCACATTACATTGCAGTCCCCAACGTTCATAATAATCAACTATTCGTTTGGCGGCCCACGTAGCGCGTTGCGTAGCTTGATCTGGTCGTACTGCCGAATTCAGTATACACAAGTCATCTGCATACTGTGAGAGCATTTGTCCGGCTATGTGTGCTTTCGGGATATCATGTACCTACAGATTAAATAAAAGGGGTCCTAGGATGGACCCTTGAGGTACTCCATGTGATACATCTATTTGGTCTCCGATTGTTGTTCTAAATTTTCCCCGCACTTTTCTATTTAGCAAGTAGTTCTCAATTATTTTTATGGTGTTATTGTTGATGTTATTTTCCATTAGTTTTGATGTAAGGCCTTTGTGGTTGATGCATGACGTCTGCATTAGTAAATTAGCAGCTCGCATGAGGCACTAATCACTCTCTACTGCACGGGCGAGTTCAGTGTGCTCTCCACTCGCCACTCCACTGCATCAGCACATTTACATAATGCGATTACAATTGATCGCTGCAAAGTGCCAGTCTAAATCGACTAACGATGTATAATCAGTTATGTTTTTACTAGCTCGCAACTTCTAGCTGTGCTGTGAAATGTAAGCGTTAAAAATGAAGTAAGTGGGTACAGTCGCCATCACATACATAGGTACACTATAGGTGTTCAAAAATATCGGCACATGCACCCTAATGCCTTGAAAATAGAAGTGTGTTCCGATGTTTGTGAGCTGCTTGATTCTCCGATGTATGTGATATGTGATGGCGACTGTACACAAGTATAACATTTATCTTCCTTCACAACAGAGTTGCATACCTACAATACAAATAAACTGTATTGCACACCAAAAAATAACACAATAAAGAACAGAAAGCATAAAACAGAGGTAAACAACAGGCGGTATTATCGCTAAGAAGCAATCTCTTCCAGACTTAATTTTTCCAATTTTATTAGTTGAGTTCCGAAAAACGCCTGAGAATGAGTGAATTTGGAATATCGCTCAAAGTGACTTGTAAGTTCACATATTCTATTCCAAATATTTACATTTAGAGATATTGGCTATACAATAGTTCATAAAGGTCTTTTAAAAAATGAGAACGTACTACTACTACTACTATAGGTTACTACTATATAACTATATACTGTGAGTTAGTGTGAGTGTGATCAGCAGATTACGAACGGTAGGTAGATATGTTTATTTTCATGGCAAAAAACAAAAATGTACATTACCAAAACCATTCTAATTCTTCAAACAACTCCATTGAATTACATTGATAATTTTATTTTTAATTAGCAAAATGCGACGTTATGCGATATTGACCCATAACACATTTCACCTAACCTCCTTCCATTAACCATTCAATGATTTCACTTTCATAAACTAGCATATCAAGTTTAACATGAACACAAGCACTTCCATTGTCCTCTGAAAGTGGTTCATTGCCATTAGGACAACTATTGTCGTGCTGTCAATGGTATAATGCACGCTTGGCACGCCAAGCAGTTCTTGACATTACGCCCTCCGCTTTGGCGGCAAAAATGAGATCATTAACTTCATTCTAATAAGGGTCCTGAAACCGAGCTTCTTTTCAATGCCATTCATTAGAAAATTAACTACGCTAAGAACAAAAAACAGCGGTAAAAAAGTAATTTCCATTAAGCGTAATGAAGAATTCAAGTACCTTTATATTTTATTCGTGATATTTCTTTCATTATTAATGTACTTATTTCAAGAACAGACAGTTGAAAGTTATTTTACGAGTCGTACTGGGAACGGCGGCAGATTTACTGCATTTGTTCATGTATCTCGTTAACGTAATTGTTTCCCAGCAGTTAACAGTGATAGTAAAATAATTTTGTATCAAAGTATGTAATCTCGACACTGCTGGCACCGGTCCACGACCGAGCCGCAGATCCAGTTTTTCTAGCACTCGGGAATGCAGTCCAACGCACCTGCCGCCCGGCCGCTTGGACATAAATCCTAAATTGATAGATAATCAAAACAATAATGCATTTTGTTCTCCGTTAGGCACTGCAGACAGAGCAATTGTCTGGACCTGTAATGGGCACGCTACTTTCCAACAGTAAGCAGTACCAAAGCAGACCACGTTCGCCATGTTTGTATAGTTTGCACAAAGTAGACTAATGTGTTTAAGTTTGTACCGCAATACGTCTGCGTCCAATTTATTTTTTAGTTGGAAAAGTAACGCAGAAACGTGTTCATGTTGTTAGGATGCGAGCTCACTACGTGTATGTACACACAAGTTTCAAATCCCAACAAAAACAAAAGGGTTCATAAGTAATGACGTGACGCTGTGCTATACAGTCATAATCATAATGCTAACAAAGTCTCATTGTGTATCTAACATTAATAACATTATACAGCTAGCAAAAGGGAAAATTTACTCTGTGAAAAATAAAAATTCACGTCAAAAGTATACATTTTACTACTACCAGTTCTATTTTTGAACTGACATACCTGGCCTTGTTCATTAATTATGTTCGGGAATTACAAAACCGATTTGAATTTGCGCAAGCTCACTGAAATAATTGCTGATTTTGACTGAACTAGGAGTAGATAAAGATCATTAAGAGTAGATAAGTGCGTGTGGTACGGTACGTAATTGCTATATAAGGGGTCTAAGGAAATTCCTAATTTTTTTTACATACGTTCAACTTCAAATATAATAAATATTTGCGGACAATCTTACACAAATCAACCTAGTACCAAACTAAGCAAAGCTTGTACTATGGGTACTAGACGACGATACAGATACTTATATAGAGAAATAAATACTTAAATACATAGAAAACATCCATGACTCAGGAACAAATATTCGTGCCCATCACACAAATAAATGCCCTTACCGGGATTTGGACCCAGGACCTCTTGCTTCGTAGGCAGGGTCACTACCACCTAGGCTAAAGCGGTCGTCTAATATTTAGGTAGCAGCAACGAAATTAGCCTAAGTAATATCTATATCTGCACTCGTCCTTATTACTGTACCGTAGGAGTAAAGATGTGTTACGATGCTGACAGTACAGTCGACTACAAAAAGATGTAAGTATACTTTTGTAGTTTTTTTTTTACCATTTAAAAAAGTTATAAAGAGGTAAGGTATGGTCATACCCACATCAAAATAGAACAACTATCCCATATGAACGACATCAACAATATGTTTACACTTTTGAATCTTATTTCCTGGAGACAAAGCAAAAAATGTATAGGTACATCTCTTTGACGTCGACTACTATAAATATATATACATGTATGTATTATGCAATAGTCTGAAGCAGTAGCTAATGGATGCTACCGGGAAAACGCTGATTAATACTCCGCAAAGTAAACATTTTAAAGAAAGGAGCAAAAAAAAGTGTAGGTAGATCGGATAGCGGCTAAAAAGATAAGCAGAATTGTGTTTTTTTTATTGTTTCGTTATGTTAGGTACCTACCCATAACATTTCAATATGTTTTGGGCGCTCGTTGTAACACGTTAGATCGCACAAAATGATCGCCCGAATCACATCGAAATGTTATTAAATCAAGGACCCGAAAGAGAAAGTATAATTCAGGAACAAAAATGGACCTGCAGGATGAAATCCACATCAGTGCAGCCTCATCTTTACCCGTGCCGTTAAACATTTGCTTTGCGTGTAACATCGATATGTTATAAATAAAACTGTTGGCGAACTTTTGGAGAACACATTACCATGATATTGTCGCGCGCGCCCTGAATAGCGATCGTGTCACATATCCGTGACAAACATGTATGACTATACCTAATTTCCCTTTGCGCTAAGGGATTAGTTCGAAAACATTTATGTTTATTATTAGAGTTGAAATATTGTTAGTTTTATAGTATTCAGATGAATCATAAGACCATCGGTCAAGCAGTGTGCAAAGAGTCGTTTGATATATCGTATTATCGAGATCAACTAAGCAGTTTAGGTATCTAATCACTGCAGTGTTTTTCAGGGATAGCCGCATCGTGATAGATTTATACAATTAGGTACATTAGTAGGTTAGGTATTAATGACCAATTTGTATTCTCCAGATGACGCACAAGTCCCGATAAGGCAAAACTCTAATCGATTGCTCGCAAAAGGGCCTAATCTGATAGTAGATAATTAATTACTATGTAAATTAAGTCGTCAAAATGGTAAAGGTGGATGCCGCCCACACGCCAACAAACATATTGTTTACGTCACGTGGGTAGAAGTGGGAACTTCCTCATACTAATTTGATTGTGGGCATGTCACAATTTGAACCAAAAAGGCGGCTATGCGTTAGAAAGGCAAAGTTCTCTGATTGAGTTCCGATATGCTGAATCGACAGCCGAATTGCCGATACAGTGGCAGTGACATACTTTTGGACAAAATCGTTATTCGCTTCTCGTTAAACTCTCGTTGTGAGGCAGTTTAAACGCCGCCTTTTTGTCGCTGAGGTCACAACCTAATGGAATTTTAAATAGCTTGCAGTTTACCCACGGGCCCATCGCATGCATATTAGAATAGTCTAGGTTTAATCTTAGAAAATAATTTATATTTCAAAAAGGCCTTTCATAAAAAAAATATTATAACTTTAATCATCTTCTCTTTAGAAACACGCTTTGTAGAAAACTCAAAAAATCTAGACTGCTAATATGAATATTTTATCAAAACGCTCACCCACAGGCCGAAATAAGTATTAGGCAAGATAAATTATGTAGAATATCTAAATAAGTTTATTAAAGCACTCTGTCTTCAAGTTGTGTAAACTCTCATTTTTTCAATTTAGCATCCGTAGTTCCAGCTAGTTGTGAACAGACGTCGTTCCCGGCACGTTTGCAGTGATGCTGATGATAACGGATGGGTACGCATTTAGATAATTCGCGTACGCTTCCTCGAGGTCTTACTTTGCCCTCATGAATTCGGCCGGGCGTGAGCCACATCTCAATACGAGTATCTGCGGGTGTTTGTACGCAGCGCTAACGCTCATTTCAAACGCGTATTCGGCCTTATTTGTTGCTATTTCTCCGATCCCTTATTGGACGTTTATTTAAATAACTAGCTGTTGCCCGCGACTTCGTCCGCGTAGAACTTTTTATCGTCTTAGAAAATGATTTCTCTCAATACAAAATTTGAACCCTCTTTTAGGGGATAATTAAAAAAAAAGTTGATGTTCATTTTCTAGTTTGTGAACAAACAGTCTAAAACCAAAGTTAAAAATCTCATACCTACTTTAAAAATGCCTTGAAATACTCAAACTTTGAACAAATTTTAACACTCTTAGGGGATGAATTTGGAAAAACTCTGAAATCAGTTTTGTAGTCTTTTAACGTACAGAATAAGACCGAAGTTAAAAATCTCTTACTCACACTTTAAAATTTTATTGCTCGCCATTTAAAATTTGAACCCCCTTTTAAACCCCCTTAGAGGTTGAATTTTTCTAATCGCTGAAAGAACTTTTTTCGTAAACTTTTAAGTCTCTAGCTCAAAAAAAGTGTTGCCCATACAAAGCTTTCTTAACCCCCTTAGGGGTGGAATTTTCTGAAACTCTGAAAGTACTTTATTATTAATTTTAATAAGTAACATTTTGAATAGTTTTAAGTCTAGTAAAAAAAAAGTTTTTCCCACACAACACTGGCTACCCTTCTTAAGGATCTTAAGGATCCCCTTAGGGATGGAGTTTTCTAAAACGCTGAAAGTTCTTTTTTAGTATTCTAATAAGTAATCTTTTTGCAAAGTTTTAAGTCTAACTCAAAAAAAAGTGTTGCCCATGCAAAGCTTGCTCTCCTTTTTAACCCTATTAGGGGTGGAATTTTCTAAAAATGTTCTTTTTTTGTATTTTAATAAGTAATCTTTCTACAAAGTTTCAAGTCTCTAACTCAAAAACATAAACTTTCCCTGATAAAAACTTTGCACCCCTTTTTATCCCCCTTAGGGATAGATTTTTTCAAAACGCTGAATATCTTTTTTTTTTGTATTTTTATAAGTAATCTTTCTACAAAGTTTTAAGTGTCTAGCTCAGAAAAAGTGTTCCCCATACAAACCTTGCACCCTTTTTTAACCCCCTTAGGGAATGATTTTTGTAAAACGCCGAATGTAGTATTTTTCATGTTCTAATAAGTAATTTTTCGTCAAAATTTTAAGTCTCTATTAAAAAAAAATATGTTTTCCCATACAAACTTTGCACCCTATTTTACCCCCTTAGGGGTGAAATTTTCCAAAACGCTGAAAGTACTTTCTTTGTATTTAAATAATCTTTCTACAAAGTTTTAGGACTCTAGCTAAAAAAAATAGTTTCCCACATACAAACTTTGCACCCCTATTTTAGCCCCCTATTTTTAGGGGTAGAATTTTCTAAAACGCTGAAAGTACTTAATTTGTATTCTGATGACTAATCTTTCTACAAAGTTTTAAGTCTCTATTTAAAAAAAATATTGTTTCCCCCATACAAAATTTGCACCCCTATTTTACCCCCTTAGGGGTAGATTTTTTTAAAACACTGAATCTAGGTACTTTATTTGTATTCTAATGAATAATTTCTCTACAAAGTTTTAAGTCTCTATTTAAAAAAAAGTAGTTTTTCCCATACAAACTTTGCACTCTATTTTACCCCTTTAGGGGTAGAATTTTCTAAAACCCTGAAAGTTCTTTATTTGTATTCTAATGACTGATCTTTCTACAAAGTTTTAAGTCTCTATTTAAAAAAAAAATGTTTCCCCCATACAAACCTTGCACCCCTATTTTACCCCCGTAGGGGTGGAATTTTCCAAAACGCTGAAAATGTTTCATTTGTATTCTAATAACTAATTTTTCTACAAAGTTTAAGTCTATAGCTCAAAAAAAAAAAGGTTCTCCCATACAAACTTTGCACCCCCATTTTACCCCCTTAGGGGTAGAATTTTCAAAAATCCCTTTTTATCCCTAGCCCACGTTATAAAAGCAACATACTGTGCAAAAATCAACTCTCTAAGATTAGTAGTTTCGGCTGTGCGTTGATGAGTGAGTGAGTGAGAGATTGAGTGAATAAGTCAGTCAGGACATAGGCATTTATTATGTACTAGCTGTTGCCCGCGACTTCGTCCGCGTAGAACTTTTTATCGTCTTAGAAAATGATTTCTCTCAATACAAAATTTGAACCCTCTTTTAGGGGATAATTAAAAAAAAAGTTGATGTTCATTTTCTAGTTTGTGAAGAAACAGTCTAAAACCAAAGTTAAAAATCTCATACTTTAAAAATGCCTTGAAATACTCAAACTTCGAACCAATTTTAACACTCTTAGGGGATGAATTTGGAAAAACTCTGAAATCAGTTTTGTAGTCTTTTAACGTACAGAATAAGACCGAAGTTAAAAATCTCTTACTCACACTTTAAAATTTTATTGCTCGCCATTTAAAATTTGAACCCCCTTTTAAACCCCCTTAGAGGTTGAATTTTTCTAATCGCTGAAAGAACTTTTTTCGTAAACTTTTAAGTCTCTAGCTCAAAAAAAGTGTTGCCCATACAAAGCTTTCTTAACCCCCTTAGGGGTGGAATTTTCTAAAACTCTGAAAGTACTTTATTATTAATTTTAATAAGTAACATTTTGAATAGTTTTAAGTCTAGTAAAAAAAAAGTTTTTCCCACACAACACTGGCTACCCTTCTTAAGGATCTTAAGGATCCCCTTAGGGATGGAGTTTTCTAAAACGCTGAAAGTTCTTTTTTAGTATTCTAATAAGTAATCTTTTTGCAAAGTTTTAAGTCTAACTCAAAAAAAAGTGTTACCCATGCAAAGCTTGCTCTCCTTTTTAACCCTATTAGGGGTGGAATTTTCTAAAACGATTTGTGTTCTTTTTTTGTATTTTAATAAGTAATCTTTCTACAAAGTTTCAAGTCTCTAACTCAAAAACATAAACTTTCCCTGATAAAAACTTTGCACCCCTTTTTATCCCCCTTAGGGATAGATTTTTTCAAAACGCTGAAAGTCTTTTTTTTTGTATTTTTATAAGTAATCTTTCTACAAAGTTTTAAGTGTCTAGCTCAGAAAAAGTGTTCCCCATACAAACCTTGCACCCTTTTTTAACCCCCTTAGGGAATGATTTTTGTAAAACGCCGAATGTAGTATTTTTCATGTTCTAATAAGTAATTTTTCGTCAAAATTTTAAGTCTCTATTAAAAAAAAATATGTTTTTCCCATACAAACTTTGCACCCTATTTTACCCCCTTAGGGGTGAAATTTTCCAAAACGCTGAAAGTACTTTCTTTGTATTTAAATAATCTTTCTACAAAGTTTTAGGACTCTAGCTAAAAAAAATAGTTTCCCACATACAAATTTTGCACCCCTATTTTAGCCCCCTATTTTTAGGGGTAGAATTTTCTAAAACGCTGAAAGTACTTAATTTGTATTCTGATGACTAATCTTTCTACAAAGTTTTAAGTCTCTATTTAAAAAAAAATATTGTTTTCCCCATACAAAATTTGCACCCCTATTTTACCCCCTTAGGGGTAGATTTTTTTAAAACACTGAATCTAGGTACTTTATTTGTATTCTAATGAATAATTTCTCTACAAAGTTTTAAGTCTCTATTTAAAAAAAAGTAGTTTTTCCCATACAAACTTTGCACTCTATTTTACCCCTTTAGGGGTAGAATTTTCTAAAACCCTAAAAGTTCTTTATTTGTATTCTAATGACTGATCTTTCTACAAAGTTTTAAGTCTCTATTTAAAAAAAAATGTTTCCCCCATACAAACCTTGCACCCCTATTTTACCCCCGTAGGGGTGGAATTTTCCAAAACGCTGAAAGTGTTTCATTTGTATTCTAATAACTAATTTTTCTACAAAGTTTAAGTCTATAGCTCAAAAAAAAAGGTTCTCCCATACAAACTTTGCACCCCCATTTTACCCCCTTAGGAGTAGAATTTTCAAAAATTCCTTTTTATCCCTAGCCCACGTTATAAAAGCAACATACTGTGCAAAAATCAACTCTCTAAGATTAGTAGTTTCGGCTGTGCGTTGATGAGTGAGTGAGTGAGTGATTGAGTGAATAAGTCAGTCAGGACATAGGCATTTATTATGTATAAATAGATAGAAGATAATGTAACTCCCATTCAAATATCTCAAAAAATTATGAAGCTACATCCGTTTTAATGTCGCTTGTTAGAGTGAGAAAACGATGAGGGACTGTGACGTCAATATACTCGAGCGTCATAGTAAAAAACAATCGTTTCATATGAAGGTGCGTTTTGCGGAAAAGGGACAGAACATACCCCCTCTTAAAATTTTGGACTCTTATAACTTAATCATTACCTATATAACCTCTTGCTTTGTTTTTTTCTCCATTTGACTATATTTATTTTAAATTCTTTTTCGAGAAAATACATTATGATTATTTACCATATTTTCGATTCCTGAGCTATAACCACGAACTTCGGAATTCGAAAATATTCGGGTATCTCTATCTCTATCGCACTAACCATACTCGAGTGACAGGGATGCAAATATATGAACATTGCGTATCGGTTTTCGTGGTAGCGCCGCAGGTACTTTGGCTGAATGCGCCGAGCGCGTGCCATTGTCATTCAAAAAAAACAAATTCGTGTTAATTATATTGTTCAAATTTGTTGATTTCATTTATTGAAATTACGACATAAAACGACATTTGCGCATATAAGTTCTCATATCAGAATCGAATATTTTTTTATGGTTTATATTTTAGCATTTGTCTCGTAAAGGTATATCGTAGACGGGATTTAAATTATTAATAAGTGAAAGGCAAAGCAATTCCGCCATTTTGACGAAAATTTGACGGTTCTTATAGCTGACAGTTGGAGCAGCGTTTGATTTCAATAAAAATAAATGAAAAATTAAATGAAGTCGTATATTTCGGAAAATTAATTAACTGTCGCAGTCGGATAAAAACTATCCTAAGTTGCAGCTAGAATAATAATGTACCTATATAAAATGTTTCATATTTTTCCGTTCATGGGATGCTGAGAACATTCGAACCGCGCACAGCTTAGTTTCAAACTGGCTGATTCTTTTTTTAATTTAGAGATTTATTATAAGTGGAGATAAATAGATAGAAGATAATGAAACTCCCATTCAAATATCTCAAAAAATTATGAAGCTACATCCGTTTTAATGTCGCTTGTTAGAATTCAAAAAAAACAAATTCGTGTTAATTATATTGTTCAAATTTGTTGATTTCATTTATTGAAATTACGACATAAAACGACATTTGCGCATATAAGTTCTCATATCAGAATCGAATATTTTTTTATGGTTTATATTTTAGCATTTGTCTCGTAAAGGTATATCGTAGACGGGATTTAAATTATTAATAAGTGAAAAGCAAAGCAATTCCGCCATTTTGACGAAAATTTGACGGTTCTTATAGCTGACAGTTGGAGCAGCGTTTGATTTCAATAAAAATAAACGAAAAATTAAATGAAGTCGTATATTTCGGAAAATTAATTAACTGTCGCAGTCGGATAAAAACTATCCTAAGTTGCAGCTAGAATAATAATGTACCTATATAAAATGTTTCATATTTTTCCGTTCATGGGATGCTGAGAACATTCGAACCGCGCAAAGCTTAGTTTCAAACTGGCTGATTCTTTTTTTAATTTAGAGATTTATTATAAGTGGAGATGAAACGTTTACAGAACATTGTGTGCTTAGGATTTGGGAATATGTGGTTGCTAGCTGCGCTTATGTGGTGCCGGAAAGACACCTTTAATATAATCTGATCAAAAAGCTCCGTAAGGCGTAAACAGCTCTGACCGGTTAGTCCAAATTGTTAAAATCACCAAAATTTTCCTGTTGGTTTGATTTAAAAAGCTCTTTAGTTCTTTTTGATTTTGTGAACAAAATCTTTACACTTTTACGAGCACTTTGAGGCCCAGATGTAGGTATGTGATGATACCTGAATAAAGTTTTATGTTTTCCATATCTTTTATGAAAGTAATAATATTAAAAGCTGTTTTTTATAGCCACACTATTTGTTTATAGCATAACGTCTGGTGATTCTTGTTATTCATATAGTCTATATCTAACATCTGGCGGCCCACACTTGTAGTCTAATAGATATTATATAATAGAATTACCCCATGTGAAGTAGGTCATACGTGTACTAAAAATATATGAGTATTCCAGTCAACGCAACGCCAATAGTGTTTTTGCACGGAATCGCGCGAGAGTAGTTCATTCAGGGCGTAGACCTTTGCAATAATGATTTTTATTTATAGTGTAACCTGCAGAGGCTACATGCAAACATCGTTTTAATATGAGACCACAGAAAACATGTATGCTCATTGTTTGTGGTAGTTAAGTAATTGTTTATGAGTCTATGTTAGAATATTTATTTTACAGTAACAACATTTGGATACTCACTCTGTAAGGCTGCAAAGGTTAAACTGGAAGTCAATTTCCGCACGTGTTTTCAATTGAAATCAGATTTGAATAAGAGAGAGAAGGTTGATACGGTAAGGTGCATACGAGATAAACAAATAAATATTAGGCGACAATACTACACAAATCAAACTAACGCTCCAGTAACCTCAATAAGGCTTGTGTTATGGGTACTAAGACGACGATATATTTAATACCTAGGTATAAATACTGATAAATATGACGACAATATATTTATTGTCTAGATATAAATACTGATACTTAAATATTTTAGTTAATGTAAATTATCTACTTGTGAGATGAAAGAAAATAAAGATGTACTAAATAAATACTGATATACATAGAGAACATCCAAGAATCGGAAACAAATATTAATGCTTATCACACAAATGGATTACCTAACCGGGATTCGAACCCAGGTCTGTCCGCTTCGTATGCACCCACTAAGCTAAACCGATCGTCAAAGAAGGAGATTGAATTTGAATTTTCGGTTTCTGTTCCCTAAATGGACAGTGACCAACACCCCACTTTCTTAACGCGTACGCGTACAGTAAGGGAAATGTATTCACGTACCACCGTTGGGGCGGAAAGGTTCTCGAGTGGCGACCACGTACGGGAAAGCGCGGCGTGGGTAGTAAAGGTCGCGGGAGTCCGCTGGATGCGGGTGGCGCAGGACCGGTCACTTTGGCAATCCTTGGGGGAGACCTATGTCCAGCAGTGGACGTTTTTCGGCTGATATGATGATGATGATGAACACCGTAGAACCCTATCGCAGTAAGGTGACATATAACTCGAGTTTGAAGGCCTGTCAATTGCGACAGGGTTCTACGGTGGTACGTGAATACATTTCCCTTACTGTACGCGTAATACGCGACGTACGTTATTACTTACGCTTAATACAGTATATTCACTTATCGGTTTTAGGTACTAAATGACACCCCGGTCCAAAACCAGTCTTCACAAACGACTACTATAAAAATGTTTTTATATTTTGAAAATAAATGATAATTGGAATCTCGAAATGTTTTAGAGGCAGTGCTACATTATCGCAGTTATGACCCGCGAGGAGTATTGACCCTTTATCGCCAGGCCCGATGCACGACGGTTGCATTGCACCTGACCGGTTTGAGTTTACCATAACTTTCCTTTACTTAGCCCCGGTAGTTAAACCTGGCTGTTTCCTGCTAGCGGTAGGTATTAGCTCAATGAAGCAGGTGTTTAGGTCTTTTAATTACCGGTGGTAATTAGATTTCTTGTACCCATGACGTTAATTAGTGTTCAGCTTAGGGGGACTGGAGTCAGCCTGTATAAATAAGGTCTGCTTTCCTCCCTTGGTAGGAAGATCAGACGATAGTTGCTTCCTCAAAACGTGCCCATGTCAATTCTTAGGATTATAGGTAGTAAGCAGCCGCGGGCTCTTATGCAGTATAAGTAAAGAAGAAAATGAAGCACGCACGCACGAAATTTAAAACGTGACATTTCCAAGATATCGTGGTCTTCTGTCAATAAATAACAAACCATCCACCAAACAATCACAATTCAATGAACGCCACCCACCCCACCTTAAATATTAATTTAGGTAGGATCCTAATCATTTTAAAATATTCATACCTACTAGTATCAACCGGTAACACAATTTTATTTTCAAATTACCTAACCTGCAAACAGTTAAGCGCGCCTAATGTTTCCCATAACCAACTATAACCGACAAAATTATTCAGTTTTATTATGCAGTCATAGAGGTAAATTTCTGACGTTATTTCGCATCACAATGTGTGTTCGATGTGTTGCGTGCGGTCTCTTTCACGCACTACCTAGTCAAACCTACCGCGCGCAGTAAATAAAATTCACGTTGCGATTATTATTTATTTATCGTATGGCGCTTACACACTGGTACAGTCGCCATCACATACATAGGAGCAAACAAGCAGCTCACAAAAATCGGAACACACCTCTATTTTCAAGGCATTAGGGTGCATGTGCCGATATTTATTAACACCTATAGTGTACCGATGTATGTGATGGCGACTTTACATATATGTATTCGTATCGATGTCGCTGTTAGAGCTCCAGTGTGCGCTGCGAGGTTCAAAATAAGGAACATTGCAGCTGCCGAGTTTGTTGTTCTTTTAGCACCACCCGGAGGTCACGTGGAGGGTTTCTATTTGCGATGCGAAATGGCGAACCAAATTAATCTCCAGTGGTAGTCATTTTACAAGAGTTGCGCTAATCGGCTCAGATAAGAACATTTGCGGGAAAATTGTTTGAGTATTATTTTGTAGGACGACACTGAAATCATTAGTTAAGATTACCTTAAAACGGCCGCGTTGCGGTCGTGGAATAATCAAATTATTATCAAAGGACCCCCCGTCTCTAGAAGATCTTTGGTCCAATGTCTTGAATAAGGCCATGTTCATGAATAAGCTGGACGTTCGGCGGGGTAAGCCGCGGGCTGTCAGGTGAGCATGAAAAGTCGAGGCTGTATAAACATTGCTAGCTATGGTGTTTGTAATTGCGTGGGCCCCGTGCTGCCGCCGCCTATGGCCGCTTGTGCATAAACATGACCTAAACGAACTCTACTCGATAAAACCTATCTAAACGCCTGTGTAAGATTGACTTATTATGAGGAGCTCTTTTGTTACAGAATGCTGCAGTTGTGTGGCTCGACTCGCATTTGTTTTTTTTGGATAATGATGTAGCTCATAAGGCTGAAACGCACTGAAAGCGGCGGCGGTGCGGCGCGGTGCGGTGCGGAGGCGGTACCGGTTGTAATGTTCGAACTAAGTAATGTAAGAACTACTGTTAAAATAAGCCCTATGCTCTCTAACCACTCCTCTGTTCACTAAAATAAAAAAAATAAAAAAAGAAGCGGGTTGTGTCGGAGATACAACCGTTAATTAAGTTTAAGTGGATACTTCTTTGTTGGCTGTACCCGTAAAATATATATCTGAATTAATTCACTAAAATCTGTATAAGTACAGAAAAATCGGTATATATGGCAACATTGACTGACGTAGCTCATTTGACTCGCGATAAATTGAAAATGGCGGTCATTTCAGCTTTATTTTCATGTCCGCCACTTAAACTAAATAACATTTTGTGATTAACAACTAATGGCAAATAAAGAAGGATTAAAACATGTAACAAACAATAATTTGAAATCAGATTAGGCTTCTCTACAAAAAGTTTTCCGGAAGTCACGTGATACATTTTGAACTATTTACAAGAACGCGAGCAAAGAAGTATCCACTTCAAAAAACCTATGTTTGTTATTGTAGGAAGAGCGGTGTCTCTTGCCACAGGCATCTTGATTGCCTAAAAAGAGGCACCAGCCTGCATATTTGTAAAGTTTAATCATTTTTCATTTTCATTTAATTTTCAACTAGATGCGAAAGGGTCCGCACAGAATACCGGATGCGGCGCGGCGCGGTATTCTGTGCGGACCTTTTCATATTATCTCGAACATTACAACCGGTACCGCCTCCGCACCGCACCGCACCGCGCCGCCACCGCTGGCTGTGCGTTTCGACCTATAATCAATTCTAAAGGGCCATTTACATGGTGCTACAACTCGTATGTGATTTTTTTTACTCGTCGATAAAAATCTGTGTATTAAGATTTCATAGAGAATACTGCAACGTCACTCTTTTCATCGTTGAATAGTCTATGTTACTTCCGAAACAGCCGAAATAACTATTTCGATACGCTCTAGACAAACGAAAAAAATTTGAAAATAGAACTTCGTATTTCAATAATGCGTCCTTGTTTAAGAGTGCTCTTCAAAAAAGCGCTCGCTCAGAATTCGGTATTTTGACACGCGTAGTGCGTTTGTGTGTGTAAATACTACTACCACCCACACAAACGTACCTAACCCCCACATGCACAGCGAGATCGCACCAGCCGCGGGTGCCGTCCCTTTCTAGCTATATGTAAGTGCGATCGGGATAGAACTAACCGCGGAGCTTGCCGATGCAAATATCTGTATAGCGCACCGTTGGAATTCACTCCGTGACCGATATTGATACTTGCACTAAAAAGTGGTAAGTATTACTTCGCTAACATGATGTTCTAGAACATCATGTTAGCGAAGTTAGATAACTTGAATAAAGTAAGTATTTGATTTTTGAGCACAAGTTTTCTATTTGTATTAAAATACTATGATATGACAAAGTATATTTAGTTTCGTTTTTTTAGTATAAAATAAACTAACGAGTTTTAAAGTTGTCAGTAATAAGAATAATAATTTGTTTTACGGATATTAATAGTTTGCATGTTATCTGAGTCTTATTTATATATATTAGTAATGTAGTGAAATTATACCAGTAGACCCACTACTAGGAAATTACTGGGTACTTACGTATTCATTTCTTGAAGAAATTTTTTTTTGTTATGGACAGTAAAAAAAACTGCCCTTCATAGAAATTGCTATGTCCGTTTCTTACCAAAGGAACTGAAAATTATAAATTATACAAACACAGCTTTTTATCTAGAATACAATTAATGAATGCGTGATTTTATTCAAAAGCCTAAAACCTCAGATGATAAAAAGGAATAGATATGAAACGGGGGCTTGGCGCGTGTCGGTGCGACATGGCCAAATGGGCATGTCACTGCCCACCGCATGTTAGTCGCAATTTGCCGTGAATCTGAAATGTTTTTCCACGTTTACTCAAAATGCCGAATTGTAGCGTGGTTACATGCAAAAATAGGAATAAAACTAAAACCTACATGAATGGTGGAGTCACGCAGCACATGTGAGTATTAGTATTTTCACTTAAGTCAGTAAAAACTAATATTTTAATAAATAAACGCAACGCCGCATCATTTCTCGGGATCGAACTAACATATCGAACGAAAAAGCCTATTTTTGTTCTATGCGTTGTACATTGAACGTTCAATACAGTAAACCACGGCGCAATGTATTAAACCACTATGAATATGGACGATGCTTGATTTTTTTAGTGGTACGGCCGCTGCTTGGCGTCGCAAACTAGAGCGGTGCCAAAGTGCAGTTACAATTTACGCGTAATCGATAAAATAGAAGTACGATATCATACTAGTTATTTTATTTCGACTACTTTCGCTGTTTTATTTTATTTAATTACTTGTTTTGGTTGGGTGCCTATCTTAAAGGTAACTAATAACATACTAATAAGATTAAAAGGCACAAAATGTTTACGGTACCTACTAATAAGATTTTCACTAAGTTGCAGTATGAACGGTAAATGGACATATTAAAATTGTATGTACAAGTATATAATTTAGTTGCAAATGGCTTCAGAACAACGTTAAATGTGATATTATTACCAATAATTTATTTTAAATGAGTATTTTTTACTTTCATTTGAAATGTGATAATTGAAGAAGAAATCTCGGTTTCTTATTACAGTTTTCCAAAGAATCCGAGTAGGTACTAAAAAATGGATAGATGCTACTGGCAGAGGTCCTAACTGGTTTCCTGTACAGAGAAGAGTTAATGTGTTCGTAAAATTTTCAAGAAAAATGTTTCCAACCACTTAATAAGAGCCGTACACTTTTCGAATATTTGACACCTCGCTTGCTTGAAACCTAGGTGTAAAATGTATGGTAACACATCTTCGCACATCTTTGGTGGATACTCGCCCTTAGCCTTAAATCTCGTAATATGAGTAATGGACATATTATTTCGCGCCAAAATGCGAGTCGGATCGGCCTGGTACCTACAGGTCAAAAATATCGATGTGACCAGAGTTTTAAATGTATGTGAACACGAACTTATAAAAAGCCGTTTATGTTACTCTGTAGGTATTCGTCAATATTTTTTACTTTTGCGATTTATGGTAATTTAACAACCCGTGTTATTTAAACTTGTAGCTAGAAGTTTAAATACCACCACATAATTTTACCATGTCGTTGAAGTTGTTACCCATCAATATCTTAACATAATATTAATTTTAATATCAATGTCGATAAAACATAATTTTAACGTTTGTCGCCCCCCTAGTGTAGTGCGTGTAAGCCAATCACAGCCCTTGTTTGCATGTTGCCGTAGACTCACTGGCAACGCCCGAGTCTTTGTTTTTACACGGTTCAATGTGTGTGCCTGTGGGCGCTGCGGTGGGAGAAAACTGGGGACATCGGTTTTGGTTGAAATTAAGCAGTACGGCACTTCTCCCTTTTTTTATGTTCTGAGCATAAAACCTATGTCACTTCTTAGGATTCCGTACTCAAAGAGTAAAACGGGACCCTATTACTAAGACTCCGCTGTCCGTCTGTCTGTCCGTCTGTCACCAGGCTGTATCTCATGAACCGTGATAGATAGAGATTTGAAATGTGATGTATTTCTGTTGTCGCTATTTATAACAAAAAATACTAAAAAACAGGATACATAATTTTATTTTTATTTTAGTTTTTATCTGTTTCTTTTTCTTTTACAATCTTACACAAATCGACCTTGCCCCAAACTAAGCAAAGCTTGTACTATGGGTACTAGACAACGATAAACATACTTACATAGATAAATAAATACTTAAATACATAGAAAACATCCATGACTCAGGAACAAATATTTGTGCTCATCACACAAATAAATGCCCTTACCGGGATTCAAACCCGGGACCTCCAGCTTCGTAGGCAGAGTCACTACCAAGTTACTAACTAGGCTACAGGGGGTTCCTATACAACAAATTTTTTGCCGTTTAAAGATATAGATAATGGTACGGTACCCTTCGTGCGCGAGTCCGACTCGCACTTGGCTGGTTTTTTAAACATTTATTTCGAAATAAAGAGTGATACTCGGAAATGTCGAAGGGAAGGTCAATCGTCGAATCCGACTCGGCTGGGCAGCATTCGGGAAGCTACGGCACATCTTTTCGTCCAATATTCCGCAGTGTCTCAAGACGAGAGTCTTTGACCAGTGTGTGTTGCCAGTGATGACATATGGCACGGAAACGTGGTCGCTTACTAAAGGCCTCATAAGAAGGCTCAAAGTCACTCAAAGGGCAATGGCTCTCCATTGCCCTTTGAGTGACTTTGAGCCTATGCTATGCTATGCTGGGAGTTTCTCTGCGCGATCGCATCAGAAATGAGGCTATCCGCAGCAGAACCAAGGTAACTGATAAAGCCCTCCGAATTGCTTAACTTGAGTGGCAGTGGGCGGGGCACATTGCACGTAGAACCGATGGCCGTTGGGGCGGAAAGGTTCTCGAGTGGCAACCACGTACCGGAAGGCACAGCGTGGGTAGGCCCCCCGCAAGGTGGACTGATGACCTGGTAAAGGTCGCGGGAGTCCGCTGGATGAGGGTGGCGCAGGACTGGCCATTGTGGCACTCTTTGGGGGAGGCGTATGTCCAGCAGTGAACGTCTTTCGGCTGATATGATGATGATGATGATGATGATGACTCGGAAATGTAATAAAACCACGTAAAAATCTTCCTTTCCAGTGTAAACCCCCGGTGTGTGTTATTATTATATATAAACGAAAATAATTACTAAATGCAAGGTAGGATCGTGCTGTACTTAACAAACGCCATATAAGCTTGTTTTTTAAAAAGTTTTTTATTCATCTTGTTATTTTCAATAACCCTGCATATTATGTCGCTGGTTCGTGGGTACATGTACAGACAAATCACACAAACCCAAACAAGATAGGTCTATCTATTTTAGTTAAGGAGTTCCCATGACCACCTTCCATCATCAGATCCTGGAAATCATCCATCACCAAAGTGTTTACCAAGACAAAACAGATGAGCTCAAACTATACTACGATTTTTTTAGCATTAGAAATTCGATAAACAAAGAAGCAGGTGTCGTAAACCTGTTTCTTCAGAAGTTAAGAATAAAATATTCAATTATTGTGTATTTTTCTTTGTTACATCATAGGTACTTAATCAATGATTTCACATTTCCTATCACTAAGGTTTGTAAATATTATATATATATATTATTATTACTATTCATAACCTAACCTTTCACTACACTGAATTGGGTGGTTTTAACCTAAAAATGCATGCATATCAAGTGGTCTCTCTGAAATAAGTAAGTAGAAGTTCTATTTTAGCTTAATTTGAAGCTTTGCCGACCTCGTCCACCACACACTAGTGCGATGTAACCTTGTAGTTATTAGGAGTTATTATTTAGTAGTATCAGAGTAAGGGCCGCACTCAGGCAGTTTATGAAAATTATCACTTTCCTTTATTAACTTGTGTTTGAAAAATCGTCATTAAGGAACAATTTAATCGTCATTAAATTCGTCCGAAACCAATTTGTGAATGTTTCACCATTCGCTTTTCATTAGCGGAAAGCGGATTTGGTTTGGTCCGTTTTTTCTTCGGTGATGGCAAAACATTTGGCGGACTCCGAGGCGGCTTCCTCCGTTGCGACCCACTCGGGCCGGCTTCGGATAGATCCATCGGCGGCGAACCGCACTATCAACGAAAGATAATAACAATAACAACAACAATAACAAATAACTTTAACGGAAAACAATGAAACTTAAAAACTCAAAACAACAAGATTCTGGGATAATGACAAAGTATCGCACTTGCATTTGCATGACATACGAGATGAGAGTGACGTTTAAAAACAAACATGAACAATGTAATGGCGGACATTTTATCCGACCGATAGCAAATGTCAAAACGCTAAACTCTTATTGATGTGGGACACGATCTCTTCAATTTAGTCGCAATGTATGCGTTTAAAACGTTCCGTTTGTTTGAAACCTCTGCTTCTCTGGGTTTTTTATTATGCAATTTTTTTGTGATACATTAAAAATAACACAAATAAAATATTAATGCTGTATTATTACATAATCCTTTTAAGTAAATGCAAATTACACATTTTGCTATCGTCTAATAATAATGCAAAATGCTTTAAAAAAAAATTCATAGTTTTCCACTTATTCCGCCGCATTTACGGCAGGTATCGTAAAACGTGTTCTATAAAAAACCTTACACTTACTTCTGTAAAGGTCTTTCTAATGCTAAAAAAATCGAAGTATAGATGGGTTTATCTAGTTTAGTTTAGGAGTTCCATGACCACCTTATAGCTCCATCATCAGACTCTGGAAATCATCCAGCACCAAAGTATTGCCGTGCCATGACCAAATAAATGAGCCCAAATTCGATGGCTTTATCTTGTTGAGTTTAGGAGTTGCTATGGCCACCTTCCGACTCCATCATCAGACCAGCTCTATGATATTATGTCACCGAAGATACGCAATTGTACCTAATTTGAAGATTTCACCCAAACTCCCATACATACATACATACTAACAAGGTGGACTGATAGTAACAAGTAAATAAATTAAATCTATCAAGTATCACGATCACTCGTACAATAATAATTGACTATAGAACGCTTAGTTTAGACAAAAGGATCCAACCCACAAGACATCACCATTGAAATGTATGACTTTTGTTTTAGGTAGAAGGTTCAATTTTAAATGTTACGTATCCGGTGGGTTTGAGCCTTTTCGCTACACTATGGCAGCTATGCAATTCACAACTTGTCTCGATTAGCCTCACGAATGTATCCCCAGTATAGTTTGACCCCGAGGTTGGTAACAACTATGCCTAGTCGGAGATCAAAATAATATTATTTTATCTGAAGAGTGGCCGGTTAGCTTCGTGAATAGCCACAAATAAACACACTACACATCTGTCTCGGAGGGCTATTCAGCCGGTACTGAGATAAATTCCCGCGCGACGGTAAATTTATACTAGTTTTGAATAATTATTTATAAATATAAATTTTGACAAAAGTAATATTTTTTGGACTGGATCTTGTTGGTACAAGCATGAACTTTAATGTTGTGTAAGATTCAATACAAAAATTATTCAACAATAATGAGAAAATCCTTGAGTTTTCAGTACGATTTTGTCGACAAATATGGTGTAATTGAGAACAGTTTACATATATATACGTGCAGAATAAGGAAAATTCGAGGCGGCTAGGCGCAATGGCAACATATTACGCTAGTGAAAATAGAAAAAAACAAGTAGGTTCTCATATAACATCATGGAGTATTAGGGGCTCAAACTTATGACTCTGCGCTCTCTTCAGAAAACTACTATCGGTAATCGGGTATTTTCGGTTAAAGTATTCAGTTCTTCGTAAATTGGAGGCGGCTAGGACCAATATGAGGAGTTTACCTATGCAAATAAGTAATCAGGATTTACAAAAAGCTCTCCGTTTCTTAGAGTTACAACGTCAAAAATTCGTCATTCTCGCTTATTCCTGGCCAAAAAACGAGCGCCCTCTTAAGGAGACTCGATCTGATAAAAATTGCCAATCTATGGCGTTTCGGAACATAGCAGCATCGCGTCATCTGTCGAAAATCTACTTAAACTTGCTGCTGTATCCAGGGCATAGAAAAATAAAAAACCTACGCTTTGTGATTGGCTAGTATTTAGGCAATCACAGCACAGTACTGCAACATTACGGACGCTGGTGGTGTAATATAGTACTAACGATATTTCGTTTTCTTAAACTCGTATTAATACCTTAAATTATTATTTTTTTCTACTCCTGTACCGTTATCTGTCATTTATATAGGCTGTAGCTCAAATACAATGACACCACTAATAAGTCGTCGAAAAACTCTATGCTCTATGGCCCAAAAACGAACTGTTTAGCGTACTTTTTTGGTTCATATATTTTTCATAAAAGCACTGTTTAGCTTTTTTTTAATCGGCCGCTAATGCCGCTATATTGCAGTGGTGCCAACTTCATAAACAAATATTTCGAAATAAAAGTATTTATTTACGATTTAACATTTGTATATTATAAATTATTTACTACAATAATAATAATTCATCATCTATTGTGTGTTAAATTACATGTTTTATAAATTCTTGGTATTATTTATAAAAATAAACAGTTCAAATTCGGTCCGGGTCCGGCTTCGGTTTGGTTCGTACGGCAAGTGCAAACAAATTAAAAACAAAACAAACCATAAGCTAGAGCTGTCACATTACCGATTTCCCACCAAAATACAGTTCAAAATGAAAAGACGAAAGATGATAAACTATTAGTCCTAAACTATTAGATTTTATTCGTGTTTGTGAAGACAAAAGTGTACTTTCCTTTTAAAATGGTCGAAGAAATGATTAACTGCACTCCTGAAGAAATTGTGTGAGTAGCAAAAGTACGAATAGAAAACTTGCTGCCTGAAAAGTTTAACTATTATGTGGTCTGGTATTTATTTAAAATTTGTCGTAGAAAAAGTATTGTATGCAACGGTGTATAACTGGTCTAAAAACGCTCGTGGCGTCTTTAATTGCGATGCTCGCCAAGGCTCGCATCGCAACCCACGCCACTCGCGTTTTAAAACCCTTCTTATACAACAGTTGCATAATAGTATTTTTTCTACTCCTGAACTGTTATCTGTCATTTATATAGGCTGTAGCTCAAATACAATGACACCACTAATAAGTCGTCGAAAAACTCTATGCTCTATGGTCCAAAAACGCACTGTTTAGCGTACTTTTTTGGTTCATACATTTTTCATAAAAGCACTGTTTAACTTTTTTTTAAATCGGACGCTATATTGCAGTGGTGCCAACTGCCAACTTCATAAACAAATATTTCGAAATAAAAGTATTTATTTACGATTAAACATTTGTATATTATAAATTATTTACTACAATAATAATAAATCATCATGTATTGTGTGTTAAATTACATGTATTTATAAATTCTTGGTATAATTTATGAAAATAAACAGTTCGAATTCGGTCCGGGTCCGGATTCTGTTTGGTTCGGATGGCAAGTGCAAACAAATTAAAAACAAAACAAACCATAAGCAAGAGGAATCACATTTCCAATTTCCCACCAAAATACAGTCAAAATGAAAGGACGAAAGATGATAAACTATTAGTCCTAAACTATTAAGATTTTATTCGTGTTTGTGAAGACAAAAGTGTACGTTCCTTTTAAAATGGTCGAAGAAATTAATAACTCCACCTACTGAAGTAATTGCGCGAGTAGGTAGCAAAAGTACGAATAGATAATTTGCCGCCTGAAAAGTTTAACTATTCTGTAGTCTGCTATTTATTTTAAATTTGTCGTAGAAAAAGTATTGTATGCAACTGTGTATAACTGGTCTAAAAACGCTCGTGGCGTCTTTAATTGCGATGCTCGCCAAGGCTCGCATCGCAACCCACGCCACTCGCGTTTTAAGACCCTTCTTATAGAACAGTTGTTGCATAAAATACTATTAATGAACTCGTACAAAAAGTATTGTTCACAATAGTGTCATAATCAAGCTTTTTAATCTTGTACCTTACTTAGGCCACTCAGCAAGCTTCGTGGCCTAAACACGGTACTCGACTAAAACGCTCTCTATTGTGAAAAATACTATTCATTACATGGCGGGGCTGCGGGCTAGCGAAATACGATGAATTCAATCAAAACCTGCAATGTAATTAAACTCGCATGCGAGTTGTTACCCCATGTAAACGGCCTTTTAAGGGTAAGACGACTGAAAGTAATCAAGGAGTTCACACATACCTATTGCTTACCGGCCCGCAAAATGTTCCGTTTACCAAAACAACTCTGACTAACGTAGTCGGAGTGTAAAGCAAAACTTTAGCTCAAATATCATTAAGGCCACGTATGCAAATACTCGTAATATATTGAAACTCGCACTCACACAGCATGGCAAATATTTCAAAGACCAGGTTTTGCATAGAATTCGTATAAGACCGCCATGGGTCGTTAGCGGTAGACTATTTTGCATGTCGTAGTTACCCCTTGGATTTACTCTACTACGTTTCCGTTTTAATAGTACGTCATAAAATAGTCTGGTACTAAATTGAGTGTACTGTGACTGTGCTGTTCCTATGCGTTATGCAGTAAAGATAAAATCTGTAAAAGCCGAATTTTATTAGCAGAATATAGGTACGTATCTTAGAGGTCCTCAACGAACGAACTTAATTTAATTAAATTTTTCTCAAACTTGCAATGAAATATTGACATGACTTACTTCAAATTAGGTCCGGAAATACTACGTATCCGGTGCGACTAGTGAAGATGATATGTAAAGGAATGTCATACAACCTTACACACCTCGGCCTGCAAAGCAAACGTCTTTTGTTTAGAAACGTCAAATTGTGACAGAACGTCTTGGCATTCAATCACCAAAAAAAAAAGGTAAATGTTGCTTCAAACAGGTTAAAAAAAAGTTTGGCGCGTAAATTGAAAAAAGTTTTCTTTTCTTGTTGGCCGGATTTGTGAATAGTTAGTAATTATTTTGAAACTTTCTAATAAAAGCCATGCGAGCAGAAGTAACCATGAATAATTTACTGCCCCCGAAATCAAAAGTTAGGTACCTACATGACGGCGTATGAGAATTTCATAAAACGTATAAGTGTTTTCTTTGCTGTAGTGCCTCGTCTATATAGTTAGATATAAGTTCATGTAACTATAAACTAATACTTAATTTAGGGAATAAGCGGAATATTTGTTAGTAAGAAATGTGGGACACAATCATACATATATAGGTTATGATGTGACAGCACTGACAGCTATCAGAAACGTATTATTTAGTTGTACGAATAAAACAAATTGACTACTTTTTATTTCATTGCAAGTTTGAGAAAAGCACTATACAAATCTCGGCGAGAAACGGGGTTGCCGGCCGCGTACCCCTATATCTACTTGGCCTGTAACCCTTCGTTTCCCGGCCTTTATAGTAATGTACTATTATATTTACTAGCTAATCATAATATCAAAGTGCGCGGCTAATACAAAATAGTTTTTTTTTTCAATTTAGTTAGGTAGTGAACCTCACAGTTCAACATGCCCCTTGAACGTGACGCTAAATAACGTTAACCTTTTGAGTGCTAAGATAGGTATGTACAGTCGACGCCAAAAATTTGTTTACAGTTTGCGCCTTATTACAATGGAATAAGGTGCAAAAGTGTAAACATATTTTTGGCGTCGACGTACATACAATAATTATCATTCACCTGCCACCTCAATGTAATGTAAACCTTACACAGCCGATTTTAAGTAGACTTGTTTTATTTATATAAATAAAACTGCCTTTAGAAGCTGGTAGGAAGATAGATATACCTTTAGAGCTCTACTGACGGTTCAAAACGAGCTGTGTGTACATCGTTTTATCTATTTGTACCGGGTGTGGCCTGTAATAGGAGCAAAAATGAAAAAGGATATGTCCATAGAATATCTGCAGTTATGCGGTCCCAGTGTTTCAAAACTATTGAATTCGGAAAAAATATATTTGAAGTTGTGATCCCTGAGTAATTAATTTTCACATCACGATATCTTAAAATAAATATCTTGACAGAACACTGGCCACTTATGTCATACTTAGTGATTAATAGTGACTTTGTTTTCCATACATTTTAGGAGTTTTTTTACATTTTGTAAGATTTTTTGTATTTAAAAAATATAAAATAATAAGATAGTAGGTATTCCAGTTAAGTAAAATAATCCAGGCATGCTGTTACTTGAAAGTATTTTTTTCGTGTTTTTACTAAACCACTTGTGGAACTGATTGCTGGTTGGCTTAATAATCCACCGTTTAATTTTTTGCTCCTATTACAGGCCATCTGTATGAACCATATACAGGGTTATGGTTCATACAGATTGAGTAAACCAAAAGTCGTCTTTCCTGTGGTAAATATATAAGATAAGATAGGATAAGATCATTCCATTGCAATATACAATATAAATTTGCCTTAAATCAAACTTAGACGCATTTCAAAGAAGAAGTGTCCATAGGCTACGGTACCAGCTTATCATCAGTCAGGCTGTAAGCTTGTTTGCCACCGTCGTTGTATAAAAAAAATTACATTACACAAACATAATTATAATAACAAAAAATTATAAAAAATGTTTTGATTGCATGAAATCATAGGTTGTAAGAGGAGACGCCGTTTATGCGGATTAAGAATTCAACCAAAAACCAGGCTTTACAGCCCTTAACTTTGGCAATGTCCACAAAAGAGACGTGAACCTTAATATGTATGACCCCATAGACTCACGAGAGTAATCAAAAGTGTAGATCAAAGTAAACGAGATATTAATTGTATGAACATGCAATCATGTTGTATCCAGGACAGATATGCAAAGCGGAGCAATCCGTAAAGCAGGCTTCTGCATGACATTTTCAACGTACTTACGTACAATTCACAACGTCCAAATGACGGATTGTACACTACGTAATCATAAAGCCGTGTACACAGCTTTAACCGGGGACATAAATAATTCATAAAATAGACCCAAATGCATAATAAACACAAATGCTATAATTCAGCGCTGTCTCCCACGCGTTCCGTTGTTAAAAGTTACGACACCGTTTTGCCATGAAACCATAAAAACAGGAGCAGAGTTCAATAAAGCTCTTTTTTGAGAAGGAGATGAGAAATTAGGGCCTCGTAGGGGTAATCGTAAGTTACGTCCATTGAAATCTGATTGTGCGGGAAATTGGACGTTCTGTATGATATGATTTCGGCCGGCCGTCATGAGGTCTACAGTTTATATGATTTCACCACAATTTGTCAGTACAACATGTTGAAGTCATAATTGGGTGTGTCGTAGATGTAACAAACCGACCAAATGTATATGCAATTTCTCAGTACAACTCGTTTGACAGTTGGATCAGCAGTGCAACATGCCTCCATACGATAGCAATCAGCTTCTGACAAATTGGGGCTGACAAATCATGACATGTATAGACCCCATCATATTATTTAGGTATCGTTTAACGATCTGTGTGGTTGATGCAACCCGCCCTTAACCCGTCGAACGATATACAAGTCAAAATACCATTGAAAATGTAACTCTTTAAGTATCATAGGTAGGTTGAAATTCCTATTGTCACACCGTGTCAATAGGACGCTTAACGAGATTTGATTTTGTGGATTTTGTGGGAAGGAACTGAACATTTCGCTTTAATTACACATAGCTATTATTAAAAAAAATGCTAATAAGTTTATTGTGCTCTGTAAAAAAGTATGGGAAAACGAAAAATAATAATTGATGAGGTTGAGGTGCCAACTATTGGGACAGTAAAGTCAGAGATCATTTATTTTTCAAAAGGGATTGCCAGCCTCCTTCAATCCCTATCCGGCCTCCCTACGCTCGACAAACCTACTTAGCCGACAATCCCTATTTTCGCGGCCTCTGCAGTAATGTACCTAACCTACTATTATTTTTATTGAGTATGTAAGGTTTTAATTAAACCTCTCTGAAAATGCCCACTGGAATACAGTAGTCGGTGTTAGTGATACATAAATTATTGCAATAGTTAATAATTCTGGTACACTGGGCAGGAGAAGAAAATTTCATGTAAACCAGGAAATTAGTTGGTCACTGCAACACAGTCGCAAGTAGCTTCTCTACTATTTCAATATAGCTCTCAGTAACAAATGGCAGACCGTATGCGACGCCCGGGCAGACTGTGCGACGGCAGGCGGTGATTAATTGAAATACTTACATACATATAACTAATTCTATAAATAAGGTAAACGTTCCTGTCCTCGGCGGTGCACTAGTGTATGATAGTGTAGGGAACTTTATGTCACGGCAATATGGGTTAAATTAGAACTAAGAGATATTTTTTTCATTCGAATTTAAGCCATGTCACTTTTATAAATAAATATTTTTTTTTTTTTTGCGGACAATCTTACACAAATCAACCTAGTCCCAAACTAAGCAAAGCTTGTACTATGGGTACTAGACGACGATATAGATACTTATATAGAGAAATAAATACTTAAATACATAGAAAACATCCATGACTCAGGAACAAATATTCGTGCTCATCACACAAATAAATGCCCTTACCGGGATTCGAACCCAGGACCTCTTGCTTCGTAGGCAGGGTCACTACCAACTAGGCTAAAGCGGTCGTCTTTGATATAAAAAGCGCCCATGTTATACACTAGTGCACCGTCGAGGACAGGAACGTTTACCTTACATGCTCAACTTCATTAGGTACGAATAATATACAGGGTGGAATTTCATAAACTGTACATAATAAAAGGATAAAAATTTCAGCCAATTTCATCGGTGAAACGGTGTTTTTTTTTTTCTAGTCATTAGTTTTTTTTTTCAGAATTTTGAATTTTTTTGTAAAAACTCGGGTAATACACCTAATTCAGACGGTATAACTTTTGATCCAATGGTCCTAAAATGAAAATAAAAAATGCAGAGTATTACCAAGGGACAGGTTAATAATTCTTAATAACAATAAAAAACCAACTAGAAGAGAAAATCCGCAAAAAAAATTATTGTTTTTGAAAAATGGCTACAAAAATTACGAATTTTAAAAGAAAAACACAATTTTCTGAAAAAAACGCATATTTAGTTACCATTTTTTTTGCTTCGTATTAAACCTCACTTAATGCCGATTCTAAAACCGTTTTTAAACTGTCTCAGACTTTGAAAAATACCACGCTAATGGGTACGTAAATCAAACCATAATTTTATTAATTTTAATACTCTTAAAATCCTTAATGACCGCTTGTTCCCAGGTAGTTGTAGGGTGTTATCGGGTTTTAGGTAGAGAAAACAATAGGAAGAAAAGTAGTCCTAAAAATTGCGTAAATAAAATCATGTATTTTAATTAAAAGTCATAAATTCGATTGATAAACCTTTATTAAAGAAAAAACTTATTCTAGTGTTGCAAAGGGCGTTCCCTGTATGGTATTAATTGTTCAAAATGACCTCCTCTTTCTTGAAGGCACAATGTGGCCCGAGCTTGAATTTGTTGCGTAGCCCGTCGAATCATTCCCGGATTATTTTTTATTTCTTGTGCTGCATTTAAAATTCTGTCGTGAAATTCTGCTTCGGTATTGACGATTCTGTGATATACCCGTTGCTTCATATCACCCCAAAGAAAATAATCCAACGGCGTCATATCAGGCGATCTTGCAGGCCATCCAACGGGGCCGTCTCGGCCGATCCACCTATTGGGATATTGCTCATTTAAAAAATGTCGAACTCTTAATGCCCAATGAGCTGGGCATCCATCCATTTGGAGAAACAGGCGTTGTCTCACATCTAACATCACATCTTCCAAAAGCTCTGGGAGCTCGTCTCTCAGTTACAGTAAAAATCTGTCGGCGTTCAAAGTATTCGGTAAGAAGACTGGTCCAATCAATTTGATCGTCGAGTACCGCTGCCCAAACGTTTATGGAGAATTGGTCTTGAAAATTAGATGGTCTTACTAGGTTTGGATTATCGTGAGCCCATGTGTGTAAATTTCTGAAGTTAGTTATTCCCGTATGAGTAAATCTTGCTTCGTCCATCCATAAAATTCTTCTAGTAAATTCCGGATCCCTTCTGATATTGCCAAGTATCCAAGTCGACATAACACACCTAACGCGGGCATCGCCAATTTGCAAATTTTGTACCCGTTGATAATGAAATGGATGCTGTCCTTCCTTCTTCAAAATTTTCCAGACAGAGAATTTTGAGATTCCGTGCCTCAATGCCAAGCGTCTTAGACTCGTGGTTGGGTCCGCGTACAAGTCTCTGAGAACTGCTTCTTCTATGGCAACATCAATTATGTTTCCTGGCTCTCGGCGATCTCGGCCACCGTATCCCAGGCCAATATTGCACAACCGGCGATGAACTTCTTGAAAGTGGCGAGCAGCAGGTCTTGGAACGTCATTAGGATACTGCTCCAAATAGGCGATACACGCAGCTCTTGCAGATCCATGGCACAATCCATAATAATAGTGCATGTTGGCTATTTGTAACGGCGAAAACTCTCGTAAGCGGGGCATGATGATTCAAACTGAACAAGTACTGGAGTAATCAAAGAAGTGGCGAGCAAAGACAAGCAATTGCGATTTGCGAGCGACTGAATAGTTGACCTATTGCCCAATGCCTTTATACCCCTCATGTTATCTCCACCTTCAACCCAAAAACACCCTTCAACTACCTGGGAACAAGCGGTCATTAAGGATTTTAAGAGGATTAAAATTAATAAAATTATGGTTTGATTTACGTACCCATTAGCGTGGTATTTTTCAAAGTCTGAGACTGTTTAAAAATGGTTTTAGAATCGGCATTAAGTGAGGTTTAATACTAAGCAAAAAAAATGGTAACTAAATCTGCGTTTTTTTCAGAAAATTGTGTTTTTCTTTTAAAATTCGTAATTTTTGTAGCCATTTTTCAAAAACAATAATTTTTTTTGCGGATTTTCTCTTCTAGTTGGTTTTCTATTGTTATTAAGAATTATTAACCTGTCCCTTGGTAATACTCTGCATTTTTTATTTTCATTTTAGGACCATTGGATCAAAAGTTATACCGTCTGAATTAGGTGTATTACCCGAGTTTTTACAAAAATTTTCAAAATTCTGTAAAAAAAAAACTAATGACTAGAAAAAAAAAAAAACACCGTTTCACCGACGAAATTGGCTGAAATTTTTCTCCTTTTATTATGTACAGTTTATGAAATTCCACCCTGTATAGATGAAATATGGATTTATTTAGATTCGCAAGAGCCGTCAACTTGCTTTACTTTGCTTTTTTTTTATCTTTACCGATGCGAACGGCTGTTGTTTGCCTAGGATACCCGTTGCTTTTTCTTTTGTAGAGTATTTGTGCGAGTGTGCAATAATAGTTATTTACGATACAAGTGCAGAAAATAGGAAATTCGCAACGAGTGGTGATAAATTAAAACACGACCGAAGCGAGTGATTTAAATCGACACTATAGTCGCGAATTACCTATTCGCACCTTTTCCGCACACGTGCGGAAAAGTAGCACCATGTGTACTGTAAATAGGTGGTAGTATGCGTACGAATACGTTTAAAGTTAAAACGCATGTACTTTACAGAATTTTTATTTTTAAATAGTATGACTAAAGTTGAATGTCATCATCATCGTCCTAGCGTTATTCCCGGTTGTGCCCCTAAAGGAGCCCGGGGTCTAGCTTTGACACCTAATCCCAAGATTTGGCATTGGCACTAGTTTTACGAAAGCGACTGCCATCTGACCTTCCAACCCAGAGGGAAAACTAGACCGGTTTCCTCACGATGTTTTCCTTCACCGAAAAGCTAACGGTAAATATTCCGTACATAAGTTCCAAAAAACTCATTGGTACGAGCCGGGATTCCAACCCACGACCGCCGCATGACAGCCGCATGCCTGAACCACTAGGCTACCGTAGCTTGTACTATAAAATGTATTCAGTTTAAAATTATACTATATTTTTAGTGTGAACTAGCCTATTCCATAATGTATGCCATACGATTAAATAAATAAGTGTGAATGTAAATACGCACACTTATGTGCTCACCATAAAATGTTAACTTATGTACAGTAGGTACCTACTTTAAGTCTCATGTAAGTGTATTGTAAGTACCTATTCTTTTGAGAAATAAATTTCTTTAAACCGATTGTGTTGAACTTATATGAATGTAACTCTAAATGTTTTTATATTGATTGTCTTTGTAACTGCTTTGTTTGTGTGAGGTGTGCAATAAAGAGTATTTGTATTGTATTGTAAACCCAATAAGTTTATTTTCATATTTTATTATGTTGACGAACTTAGGTTCAAAATTACGCGATTATACCGAGTATGTTTGACTCATTCCCCGCCGGCAATCATTCTCGACATCACAAAAAATTGGTTGTCTATAAAGTTGGTTTACGGACGATAATTTTACGTGATAACGTCATAAAGCCGAACGCTCTGCTCGGGCGAAACGGGACAATGAGTCATACTTTTTCGTGCGTGCTGCCGGTGTTCATCGATTTATAAGACGTTATCACGTCAAAAAAGCGTTTCTTCCTATTCAGAAATATTCAAACACGCAATTCTATTGGTAGTATAGTAACGTTAAAACGTCGGAATTCAATAAGACTAATTAGGGGAAAGCTATAAGCACACAAGTCAATTGAACTTAACCAGAATCGACTCTATTCCCACATTTAGTCCATACAATTTTGACCTCCCCAGGTTTAGTTAAGTAAGTAGGTACCTACTTATTCCTGTTTGGACGAATCGGGCCTGAAACGGTGAAGTAAATTTGACTCAATTGGAATAACAACATTAAAAACTACAAAAATGTTCTGTTGTTTTTACGTTATAAACAAAACCGTAAGTACTGTAAAAGTATGTAGTTAAATCGTGGAACAAACTAAATTATTAGGTATTGGTCGAATCGGCAGTGGCTAAGTTACTGACACAGACAAACTCTAGTAGACATGGACGAAGTTGAAGTGTCGCAGTTCTATTGTTTTCAACTGATTGCAAATGGATAGAGTTAAACAGCTGTTGCCCATGCGCTGGAAGTTAAACTTGACTGTTTTAGTAGATCGAAGGCTGACTCGAATTTGAAACCTGTTCTGGCGCCCGCCTTTTACTCTTAACTTGACCTTTTTATAGCAGTTCATGTACCTACGTTACGTGCCATATATGTAACATGATTTTGAAATAAAGACAAGTATTACGAGTAATTAAGACACATCAAGAAGTTTGACAGTAAGAATATTTTCATGGGTAGGTACATATTTACTGTATAGCTACGTTTTTTGGTTTCCATTTAAAACAACAAACAATACAAATAGATACGTTTTATTGCATTTAAAACCAACCAAAAACAAATCAAGTACCTAATAAATTATGAACCTTCCCTACCTAACAATTACGACATTGATGAAAGTGATAGACCAGTACAACATACAAACATAAATAAACAACATGAAATAGGAAATATATATCTAGTTTTCCTAGTTCACATTTATGTTTACCAATCCTTCCTTCTTCATCTCTCCTTTTAAACCAACTTCAAAAGAGGGAGTTCTGTGCTTCGCATTCATATGTATTTTGAGAAGCCTATAAAATTATACTCGTAAATACTGTATGTTTGCGCCGATGCCGGTGGTGTTATTCGCTCGACGACTTTAAATAAAACTTCGATAAAAGTTTGACTGTAATATAATTTACAATTATATAGGCTCTGATTGAAAGCAAGGAGAGTGTGGCCGTTGAGATAGTTACAGAAGTGGTGGTATATATGGTACGTCAAACGTGGTGCCTGACGGGCGCGTTTTGCTACTGCTTATGAAAAAGGTACCTAAAGTTAAGTTTATACACAAAAAAGAGTTGCGTTCGCAACACTGTATGTACTGCAAAGTATAGGGGTATACTTGGCAGCGTAGCTTTAAAGTGCAACCGACCGAGGCTTGATTTGAAACCCCAAAATTTTTATTGCCAAGTTGGGTTAGCCTGCAGTTTTTGAGTAAGTCCTTTAATTCCAATAACCAAGACAGGCTTTCTACGCTCGACGAATGATCTTCTACCATCGATAAGTTCAATAACACATAGTCATAATACTCCCTTGGCGATGGCCATAAAGAAAGGCAACGGACAAATTTAAGTAATAAATTAAAAGCGTCATTAGTGCCGCTATATCAATTAACGGATTTAATTATCGTGACTGCATGTCTGGGCTGGGCGGCCGTAAATCAGGGTAGTGCATAGGTCCGATTGTGCAATCGCTTGTGACCGATCGTGATCAGCCCATTTTTAATGACCTGCAATGCCGATGTGGAGTCGTACAATGACTGCAGTGAAACATGCCTTTTTTTACCTTTTTTAACATTTGTTTCGTTGTGATTGTCGTCAGCCTAACCACGTATCAGTGCCCGTACATCACTCGTCGAATGTAACAAAACCCCTACCTAATACAAATAATCCTGAAATTCGCCCATACTTTACACATACACATACGTCGTTCTATTTAATGAATACCTCCAATTTCATGTTTTGCAAATAGGTAGATTGAAACTTAAATTAAAAATACTTCAGACAGGCCGTAAGCTTGTTTGCCACCTTCGTTGTATAAAACAAATACTTACTAATAGACTCAATGCTAATTAAGCAATCAAGTGTGTTGTATCTTAATATCTCTATTTTAAACAACGTAGTCGTTTAGGCTGCTAGAAATAGATTAGAAAGACATTATATGTTTTTCAGTTAATATCATTATTAGGACTACTCACGCCATCTACCGGCGCTTTGCCTGTGTTGTCAGCAAAGCGTGTTCGTTAGAAGCCACTAAGCCGACAATTTTTCAGGGAACTTTGTTACCGACAACACACACTGTTACAGTAAAGAGGCGATAGATGGCGGTTTTGTTAAGGTTTTATTTTCAGGGGATTGTAATTGTGCACAGGCGTGGAAAATCGTGTAATAGGGAACATTACTGCAATGTTCTGCCGCCAGAGTGCAGTGAGTTATGTTGAGATTGTAGAGGGATGAATTGTAGGTTCTAAGTAAAACCAGACATAGTTTCACCGAAGATGTTGTATTCTCGGTAGATCAAGTATAAAGAACAAGGTATACATTAGCTTATAGTACTTATAGATATTACTCAATTACGTGTGTCAGATGTTGCAGGGCGTAACGTTAAGTTACCGTTAATGTGTTAATTAGGCACATAGTACACCTTCCCCGGAAAGCTACTCTTCACCCCCGCAAACAAGAAAAAAAATGTGACAGACGTAATTTCGTTTAACATTTTTTTTTTATAAACTACTTACTTCTAATACTTAGACTTAGGTAATTATTTATTTTCAAAATACAATTTAGTGTTATTCTTATGAGTTATATATATTTTATTGCATTTTATAATTTTAACATTTGGTGACATATCTTCTATCACCTTATAAGGTCCAGAATAAATAGGGTCTAGTTTATTCCCTACTTGGTTCTTTAAAAGTACAAAGTCACCTGGTTTATATTTTATACAATTAACTTTCTTATCATATGCGATTTTCCTATTAGTTTTACTTAACAATAAATTATTTTTTGCATCTAAATGAGCTCTTTGTAACCTATACTTAAATTCTTTAGGATAACTTTCGTAGTTATAGAGAGGGTCGACAGAAGAAATAAGATTATTTGGTAATGTACATATCTTGCCGAAAACTAGTTCATATGGCGTGTATTGTGTCTCTGAATGTACGGTTGTATTGTATGAAAAACACCAATAACCTAACCAACTGCTCCAGTCGGTACTATTATTACTACATTGAATCCGGAGGTATGCTCCTAGGCTCTTGTGCGTGTTTTCAAGCGCGCCTATAGTTTCGTGATGATAGGCTGTTGAGTGTAACTTATTTACTCCTAATAACCTACAGATTTCAGAAAATACACTAGACATAAATTCAGTGCCTTGATCCGTAATAATATCTTTCGGTACTCCATATCTTAGAATAAAATTATTTACAAACGCTCTACTTACAGATTCAGTGTCTTTTCTTTCCAAGGGGTATGCCTCGACGAACTTACTTAGTTCGCACTGAATTGTTAATACGTACTTATAGTTATAATTATCTACATCTAATGGTCCTACTATATCTAAAGATATCCTTTGGAACGAAGTATCTGGGGTACTAGTTATCGTCATTGGTTCCTTAATATATTTGTTAGTATGTTTATTGTTTTGACAATGTGCACATTTCTTTACATATTTGATTACGTCATGGCTCATGTTTGGCCAGTAATAATATCGTTTAATATTATTAAGCATCCTGTTTACCCCCGCGTGGCCACTGGTGGGTAAAAGGTGAAAGTCATTTAAAATAACTCTAATTTCGTCTCTATCATATACTTTCGTGACACCTTTTGTTACTAGGATCCTAGGAATATCACATTTATAATTAGCTAAGATTGCATTCACTTCCTTTTCATTTTGTTTGTCTTTTATTAATATAACTTCCTTTATATTTAACTTCTTGCAAAATACTTCTAATTCCCTCGCTAACACGCCTACGGTAGATAACGATCGGGTTATTAGATAAATACACGATTTGCTTGGTACGTACACAAAATTTCCTTTATCGCTTATAATTTCATTTTGACTTATTTGAGTAAACTTGTAATTTGCGCTTAATACAAGTTCTACACAATCCTTAGGTGCTTTGATGATATCCACAATTCTAGGTTGATCAAGCCTATTAGTTGCGGGTACATCAGGCACAACATTATTTCCATCGCACTTTTGCTGTGCGTGCAGTTTCCGTGTTTGCGCTCTCGTCATGACTGATACAACGTGTGCTCTATAATATTTTAATTCTTCACTATTCCTCGGTAAACGACTCAATGCGTCTGCAGCTACATTGTGTCGTCCCGGGATATATTCAATATCAAAAGTAAATTCTTCTAATGATAACCTGAATTTGGTTAACCTACTCGTGGGATCAGACATTCCGAAGAGATATATCAATGGTTTATGGTCAGTTACGATTTTAAAAGTTCTACCATATAAATACGGTCTAAAATGTTTTGTAGCCCATACAAAAGCCAAAAGTTCTAATTCAATAATTGGGTATCGAGTTTCGGCTGGCTTCAAATTGCGGCTGGCGTACGCAATTACTTTTCCGTTACTATTTGAGAGCACAGCTCCTAGACCAGTTTTGCAAGCGTCTGTGTGTAAGGTAAAAACGTTACTACTAGAAAAATCTGGATAATCTAAAACTTGTGGACTTGTAAGTGCTTCCTTTAACTTCAAAAATGACGTTTCACATTCTGGAGTCCAGTCAAAAATTGCGTTTTTCTTTGATAATTGATTCAATGGATAAGCTATATTCGCGAAATTAGAAATGAACCGTCTGTAATAATTGGCCAATGCAACAAACCTCTTGACTTCATCTGTATTTGTTGGTCTTGGGTATTTATTTAACGCTTCTACTTTTGCTGGGTCGGGTTCTACTCCTTTTGATGTAATTTTATGTCCTAAATACATTATATCCTTACGTAAAAATTCGCATTTTAAGGGATTAAGCTTGAGGTTAGTGCTCCGAAATCTTTCTAAAACTTTAGTAAGATTCTGATTATGTGACGTCATAGAATTCCCTATAACAATGCAATCATCTAAATAAATAAAACACTGTTTATAATTTAAACCTGACATGGCTATGGTCATCAGCCTGGAGAAGACACTGGGGCTAGTCCGGAGACCCATAGGAGTTCTCTTCATCTGGTACATCTTGTCAGTCGTGAAAGCTGTGTACTTTCGAGAATCCTTGTCTAAAGCAAGTTGATAATAACCTTGTGAAAGGTCAAGCTTTGAAAAATATATGCTACCTGCGAGAGAATCTAAAATTTCTGTAATATTTGGCAGCGGGAACTTGTCATCTTGAATTTTATTATTTAATTGCCTATAATCCACAACTAATCTCCACTTCTTTTCACCGGACTTGTCACTTTTCTTGGGAACAAGCAAAACGGGGCTGGACCACTCGGAAGTAGCCTCTTCAATAATGTCGTTGTCAAGCATATTTTGTATCTGAGTTTTGAGTTCCTTGCGTAAAGCATGTGGTATCCTGTACGGCTTGACGTACACGGGATTTACGTTATCTTTTAATTGAATCGTATGCTCTAGCAAGTTAGTGGTGCTGAGCTTATCACCTGGCAGATGGAAAACATCCGCGTATTTGGCACAAATTTGCTCTATGCTCAACTGTTCTTCTTCATTTAGGTAAGCTTTTAAATTTAGTAAACCTAGCAAAGTGGTTACCCTCTTGACACTATTTTTTCCTGAGTCAAAGTTGCAAATATCAAAACCACCTAAACTGTGCACCTTTAAACTTGATAAGTCTAGATCAACTGTCTCGTCAGTCGTATTTAATATTCGTACTGGGATACGACCTTTTTCTGGTTTCGAAATTATACCTGCGACGTAGACACCAGTCTGTATTTCTTCCGCCAATACTACGCAGTCTTCACGCAGTCGTGCGGGTACGCGCGTGACAATTTCACAACGCGGAGGAACGCTATGCACATAGTTGTACGAACTCCCTTCAATCGGTATTAAAACGGACTGTTCTCGTTCCTCCAAGGTCAAAATATTGTCTTTATAACTTATAGTTGCATTATAACGCTTAAAAAATGTTTGACCTAAAATTCCATCGGAAAAACACGTCATATTCCGAAAAACATAAAACTTTTCTTGGCAAATGAAGTCGTCAAAGTTAAGAGTTAAATAAATAAATCCCTCTGAAACTAAATCTCCACATATGCCTTTGATGGTAATTTTATCTGTCTGTATTTGCCTAAGAAGGTCAAGCCTGTTTTGTAAACATTCGTACTTTATCGTGCATATACTCGCACCGCTATCAATCAACAGACTTAATTTTTCCGTATTACCTATCCTACAGCTAACTGTACTAAAATTATTATAACTAAATATACCATTATTCATGTTATTCACGAAAAAACTGCATGTTATCATTATCGTTGTTATTCTCCGTCGTAGTAGGTGCAGTGTCATCGCATACGTGCTGTACACGTGCTCGCGGTCGCTGTCCGCCGCGCGCTGACCGCGCAAAATATTGCGGAGGACGTTGTACTGGATCGGGTTGCGAAACATACGGTATATTCGATCTATTTTTAGAATTTGAATAATACTGTGTTCCGTATGTATTCCTACCTCTATAAAACTTAAAATTATCTCTATAATAGGGATAACGGCCATTATTGTTCCTGTAATAATTAAGAGGCTGGTTACGTCCATAGTGCAAAATCTGATCATCTGGTGGTGATGAGGTTTGCTCATCAATGGCTGTCCTAATGGCTTCTGGCAGTGACGTAAACTGCCTGGAAGATATTATGGTACTCAACTTGGGATCTGAGAGTCCATCAGCGAAACGCTTGATAGCTGACTTCTCGTTTATTGGACGTAGTATGTCATACCTACTGTCGTTGCCATCAGCCTGAGATATAGTCAAATTGACAAAAAGATCCTCTATCTCAGCTCCGTACGCTTCTACAGATCGCCGTCCTTGTCTAGCTCTATACAACTGAGACTGAATTGATTCGGCTGACTTTTTGGGCAACAAAAACTTACGCATGTCGATGACTAAGGCTTCTACGCTCAAGTATGACGTTTTTAATCGGAGTTTAGCGCTAGATAAAACTCTTGTTTTTATTACAAAATCAATGAGCGTTTTGTGAGATTCATCGTTAATTAAGGAACTGTACATTAATATACCATCTACTAATTGTTTGGTAACGTCTTCTTGTCCCGTCATGATGGGCAATAGCCGTTTTGATATCGAACCCTGATTTAGCCATCTTATTCTCCGTTTGAGATTCCGTGTCAACAAAGTCTAATAACGTCTTGATCCTAATATAAATTTCATTAATCTCGTCTACTAATGAATTACTTAACTGTATTTCCGAAGGACTTAACTTTAATTTTTGTTCTTTTAATAGAGACACAATATCCGCAGCTTGGCTAACTAATTGACTTGACTCGTCTAATTTCTTTCTACCGATTTCTTTCTGTCGCCTCTCTGGGCTTAACTTAACAATATTCTCCTTTAATTTATTCAATTGATCACGTACCTAAACTCTGTTTCTAGTAACATACTACAAGCCTACACTGCGAAATGGCTATAATATTAAATCTCGTATCTAAATAACTCAATTACATTACAATAATAATCTATATAAAAACTTACATTCAAAACGGGCAATGTACCGCGGTAAGTAGGTCATGCTGACGCTGCTCGACGACGTCGGCGCGGCCGGCACGTGTCGCTGGCTCGTGGAACTCGATGTGGCTGCATGTGGCTCCGAGGCTGCTACTGCTCTCGATGATGGGCCGGGCTTACCCTGGACACCCCGGAACATGGGCCGGGATAACCCTGGACACCGTTTGAAATGGGCCGGGATAACCCTGGACACCTCTTGTTTTGCGAGCCGGGAAACCCTGGACAACGCTCTTCTTTTTATACTGATCTTCGTAATATTTTTTTTCAAGTTTCTTCTTTAATAATTTTCTTGGATCTTCTTAATTTTCTTGCGTCTTCTTAATATGGGATCTTCTTTCTTCAAACAAAACTTGTTACGAAATTCTTCATTGACAATAAGTCTTCATTATTTTATCTCTTCCAGTAACTTCATTCTTCTGTTCACTCGTTGTAGCCGTTTCAATTTTTCGTCTTAATTTCTCGCTTGACAGTATGCTTCATTTTCCTTGGTCCTCTGGTAGGGTCGCCATGAGTTATGTTGAGATTGTAGAGGGATGAATTGTAGGTTCTAAGTAAAACCAGACATAGTTTCACCGAAGATGTTGTATTCTCGGTAGATCAAGTATAAAGAACAAGGTAAACATTAGCTTATAGTACTTATAGATATTACTCAATTACGTGTGTCAGATGTTGCAGGGCGTAACGTTAAGTTACCGTTAATGTGTTAATTAGGCACATAGTACAGCAGCACTATCACAATGAGTAAACAGATTTTTGACAACTTTGACAAGTCCTTCAAAGCTCTGGATCTAATAGGGAAGAGAATATTTCAATAAATAAAATGCATCAGTGCTGCGTAATTGGATCTAAGAATCAAGAGCATCATTCATTTCGAAGGAAACGAATACGAAAACTACGGGAAGCGGCAATACGTCGTAAAGCAAAAAAAGCCCTCATCCACCTTTAATAGGCTATAGGATGCCATTTTAATATCACAGTACAGGTATTTTACACACGAATGATAATAAAATTATAGTTGTTTAACGCGTTTTCATCAATTATTTGTTATTGTTTGTTAGATTAATAAATATGCCATTGTACGTCATGGCGGTTTGTTTACGGTTTGTGTTAGTGTCGCCCCTACGCAGAGCTTTGCGTAATGTTCCCTATTCAGCGCCAAGCCGCCAACACCCGTCTCGCTAGGGGTTTATGTTACCTTATATTTTATTGTTACCATACCTCCCTAAACTCTATTTTTGCACATTAGTTGGATTTTTACAAAATCACCTTTGAGAAATAATGTTATTTTTATATTTTTGTTCACTTTTTGGGGGTGGCTTCTGCGCGTACATTTTCAGATGGATTTTTTTATATATTTAGAGAAAATCACATGAAGCGGCAGTAAGATACAAGGATTAAGTAGGTACTAGGTAGAGACAATCCAACAAACACAAAAGCCCGATCTTAATACAAAAACATAAAGCCAACAGAACTCGAACCCGCCTCTATCGAGCAGTGTAGCGGTTATATAGCTTGCCTTTAGGAATACTCCCGCACCCCGCATGCGGGCCCTATCAACTAATGAAAATGCGCCTTTCAGGCGTATTGTATGATGCGATTTCGGCCTCCGGCCATAGTCGCGACATTAAGCTAGTTGTGTAAACGCGGCTTAGGATAAGATAATGTTTATTGCAGAAAATGGGTGCATACAAGGTGGTATATAGGTATATTAATTACAGTGCGCCCAATTCGCCTTGGGTAAACATGCAATAAATAAGTACGTACCTAACCTAATTTTGTTCATACACGATAATTATGAAGCAAAATGAAGTGATCACCTTAATTTGCCTTAATCTAATAAAAAGTTTTAAGAAGAAATGTTACTGTTGCTACGGTGTCTACTTAATCTACAGACTAGAAGCTACAAATTCGTTATTTGATATAACTAGGTATTTTATTATTATCCAGCGAAACTTAATAGGTATGACGATATAGTAACTAGTAACACGCCGATGGGAAACGCTGCGGCCACAATGGGGTCACCACACCACGTCCATACGTGTTTCGTAGCCAGTGAGGCGTGGGCTCTGGAGGAAACTCAATACCCCTTACTTACGGAAGCCACGTACGTACCTACCGCTAGTGTAATCACCCCTACGCGCGGGCGACGACCGGATCTAGACTAGATGCATGTATAAAATATATAAAGGTACCTACTTAGTTGGGTAACCTATTATTACAGGTAGTTACAAATACACTGTGTTCGGGAACTTAGCTCTAACCCTATGGTCTAATATGACACAACTTGTCTTTTGGTTAACAATCTACAATAATAATATTACCTAGTTTATCTATCCAAATATCATAAACCCTCCATGATGGGTTCAAGAACCGCGCATTATGACCACCATAAAAATAGACAGTTTTATTAGAACAAATTTCTTATCTGTGAAAATGTTATTATTGCTAAATAATAACATCGATTTCGATAATATTATTTCATTCAAATTTCGAACATCTCTGGTATCAAAGAAATTTGATTTGACCTCTATTCTAATATCAGTCGAGATGAGACGTTTAGTTCGAAATGAATTGTCAATTTGCATACAAATTTGACAAATGTCGCACGTAAGTAAGATATCGAACGACATGATAGTTGAATCCGACTCTAGTTTGTCTCTGAATTAAGAAAAAACTATGACAGCTGCCAGAAAACAACGCCGCGATGCCGGTCATAATTAGCGGCTCCTGAATGCATCATGGAGGCTTATGATATGTGGATAGATAAAGTAGTGTATGTAACTGTACATAATTAGGCATTATGACACTCGTGTGATGTTATTATGAAACTCGCCTTCGGCTCGTTTCATAAACTCACAAACTTGTTTGATGCCCTTCATTATGTACAGTCACATAAACTACTATTATATTGCTTTTGGGACTCTACCTAAATTTATATGTAGAATACTATTTTTTTAGAGTCACATTGGTACTTTCACCAAACCGTACAAATTGATTCGTTGATAGACGTTATAGTTATCATATAAAATAATCAACTTATCGTCAATAGAGCTTGTCTTAAATTTTGTGCACTTGTGCTCAATGCGTTATTGTATCCTCAGTTGATTCCAGACGTCAATTATAATTCGCTCATCTAGCGACAGAAAGGCTAGGGACGACATCAAATTCAAACGGCTACAAGTCTTCTTTGACGACACACGCGTGCCGCGGTTGGGGACTTTTACTGATAATTTTAATCATATCTATGCCAATCGATGCTCGAAATGCGAATTTTAAAATACAATCCAAAAGTGAAAGTGCAAATAAAACAATAGACTAATAAAGTGTTATATATATATGTTAGATATCTACTCATTCGCTTTAACGTGTTCGTAATTTGGTTATTAAGGTATACCTACTGACCTGAAAAATATACCTTATTAAAAGTTTTAATTAAGAAAGGATGTGCTCCAAATATGGATCCACTAATGTTAACGAGACAGTGGTGGAAAACGCGAAGGAGGCGGACGTTGAAATTGATTTAAGGTAGGTAGGTAATTTACCTGCTTGGTCGTGCCATCCGTGAGCATTATCTAATTCCCTGCACTATTTTCTGCAATTTGACCAATTTCGTACATGCAAACGTAAAGAGGTCTCTAGTTAACCGGCAGAACATATTTGACAAACATTGAGGTGTTACTTATCTTCCAGTTTTTACTAGCGACTGCACAGAAAAAATTAAATTACCTAGAGATTTATTTAAATAGTTAAGGTATAGGTACTACAATTTCGAAAATATTTATAATTAAAGTGTTTGTAACTTCATGTGTTAGTAACTACTTGTTCTAAAAGTAAGTTATTTTATTAATTTAAAGTAGTGCTGAACAAAAATCAGAAGATTATCGCACCAAAAATTGGCCGAAAGTTTAAAATATCCTTCACTTCCGGTCAAAATTGTAAGGCTAGGTAAAATATATTATCTTCTAAATTGATGACTCAGCGACTAATCTAGTACATCAGCTACTTTATTTATTTTAGAGATTCAACATCAGTCTACTACTAAAAACAAAATCTAGCCTCAATAAAGAGCACCGCACATTATTATTGAACATGAAAATTAATGACTCCTTCTGTTTTAATGAAATTTTGCTTAGCAACAGAAAATATGCATAGCAACAGACCTCCCGCTGGAGTCTGCTGGAGTCGCAATGTGATTTATTAATAAAATGATTGTTTCATTTTATTTTCCCTTACACAAACTCACTATTTCGCCTTAAACATAACCAGCCCTCGCATATTCGCGAAACAATAGGTAGTTTAGGTTCGTTAGGTAGCTTCAGATGCCCAAAGGGTAAATCGCCCAGAAATAGGATTCGATGGTACCATAATATTTAATTGCATCCAAACTATACTAGTACCCAAAATTTCAGCTCAATCGAATAACGGCAAGTGACTGAAAAATGGATTGCAAATTTTGACGAACAACTTACATACTTATATATTTACATACTTACGAACAGTAGGTCGATCACGTAAAGCATTGTACGAACGTCGGGTAGGTCTAAATGTCACTTCTTATATGGAAAATTGACAGTTAAATCGTACCTACGCGCGTTCGGAACGTTACGTGATTACCCCTTTCAAGTTAATATAAAGCTTGTAAAAAATAAGATCTTGTTACTCTCAACAATTTTCAGTAAACATAAGTTACCTACACCCATTAAATGGGTCACTCGTATTTTAGGTCGAATATCGCTTGACATGTTTCGAACCAATACGCGGTCCTTATTCGTGAGCACTCGTCATGTGTTTCATTATTCTATATATATATATATATACTATATACTATTATAAATGTGAAAGTTTGGATGTTTGGATGTCTGGATGTCTGGATATTTGTTACTCAATCACGCTTAAACGGCTAAACCTATTTGGATGAAATTTTGCACGAAGATATTTATTATAATAAAACCTGGATTAAAATATAGGATAGTTTTTATCTCGAGTTTACGCAGACGAAGTCGCGGGTGGAAACTAGTATTTTAATATGTCTGAGATTCACGGGAGTTATTTCAAACATATATATAAGTTGCTGTCAAAAATTTAATTTTTGGTACAAGCTTTTTATGCCGACTGTACTTTTCTGCATACCATCATCAACTACTCATTGAGACGATTCTACCGAGCCCAAACTCGATGGGGTTGTGTCGTTTTATTGCGGAGTTCCTATGGCCACCTTCCAGCACCAGCATCAGATCAGCTCCAAGTCATCATAATATTGCATTGTCATGCGATATACATATGCTTGCAAAATTTCAGCTCAATTGGATACCGGGAAATGACTGAAAAATGGATTGCAAATTTTAACGGACAACTTACATACTTACATATTTACATACATACGAACAGTGTAAGTTAATATAAAGCTTGTAAAAATAGAGGCAGGCGCGACTCACTCGCGATCTACGTTCAGCGCTACAAGTACATACATGCCGGTTGCCCGAATGTAGGGTACTTAGGGAATGCAATTACCGGGAAAATTTCATTACCGGTTAATTACCGACTTGAGTGTGGCAAAACCGGTTAACCGGTAAATTAGCGGTATTTTCAATTTGGCTAATAAGTAGCTAATTATTTGACGTTTATTTATTGAAAAAATAAGCTAAGAATTATTTAGTATAAAGAGTTATCATGTGCCGTAAATGCCGTAATAATCAGATTCTGTCAAATTTAAAACTTGCTCAGTGGTAGGAGGGCAAAAAACACAACTGAAAACGTTCCTTGGGGATTAGCAGGTAGGTAGGAATTGTCCCCAGTTCTACAGAAACTGACTACAAGCCCATTTAGTAGTCTACTCGTAAAATAATATTTCACTAAATAGATGTTTCTACGGGCTTCAAGAGATGCATATATATGCATCTCTTGAAGCTGGTATGGTTGGTTATATAACCAACCATACCTAGATCGAAAAGAGTTGGCTAGAGAAAAGGGTAATAATATTAACTATACATTTTACCTAAGAGCGTTCGTACAAATGGTTTTATAACTTTTTCTAGGAGTGGAGAGCCCCAAATTGCGGCATTGGTTTAGCGATTCGGAGGGCTATATCTGTTACCTTAGTTGAACTGCGGATAGCCACATTTCTAATGCGATCACGCAGATAAAGTCCCAGCATAGCCATCTCCATTTCCCTTTGCGTGACGTTGAGTCTTCTATTGAGGCCCATAGTGAGCGACCACATTTCAGGTGCCATATATTATGTCATCACTGGCAACACACACTGGTCAAAGACACTGCGGAATATTAGACGAAAAGATGTGCCGTAGCATCCCGAACGCTGCTCAGCCGAATCGACAGGACTGGAACTGGACAGTCTATCATAGGTATATATAATCATCTACAACTTCGAGCATAAAGCGTCCGATTGTAATGGGAGTTGGTACTACATGGGAATTTGACCATGATCTTCGTCTTAGCCATGTTCATCCTCAGACCAACTCGCTCGGAGTCTTTACTGAGGTCATTGAGCATCGTATATAAGTCCTTCATAGTCTCAACCAAGACTACTAAATCGTCAAAAATCTGAAGATGAGTGATGTACTCGTCGATGATGTCTGCCTTCTCCAAAAAAAAAAAAAAAATTTTATTTCAAATAGACTCAAAGAGTGCTTAAGAAACGTCACAAAAGAAAGTTAAAGTTGACTAAATACACGGAAAAGATTACGATATGATACAAAAAAGTTAATCATAAGTATCAAAAAATATACATAATAAAATTTAACGGCTGACAGTCCACACAAAATTAGAACCAAAAACAGTTCACGTCAAAAATAACAAGGTCAAATAAATAAAATGTCACTTAAAAATTATAAAAATTAAAAACTAGAATAAAATTGAATTTCACTGAGCAATGACTTATTGGCTTAAAAGAAGTTATTGTCTTCTACAAATTCCTTAACACTATAATGGGCCTTACATACTAAGCGGTATTTTACAATCCAGAGTCTTGAAAAAATCCTCCAGTGCAGCGGTGAACAGTTTTGGAGAAACAACTTCTCCTTGACTGACTCCCCACTGCAGCGGAATAGTTTTCGCGTTCAAATCCTGGAGCCGAACTGACACAGTGGCTTTTTCGTACAAACACTTCAATACTTCGATATAGCGGTAGTCAACACCGCTGACACCGCTGGAGAGACTAGTACAGCCTAGGTTTCGATCAAATCGAAGGCTTTCTCGTGGTTCGCGAACGCTAAGCAGAGGGGCAGGTTCTACTCCTCAGTTTTCTGTATAAATAACCTGAAGAAGCGTATGGATGTGGTCTACGGTGCTAAAGCCTCTCCGGGACAGTTCCCGCATGACTTCAAGCATCCCGGACAAGCCAGTGCTTGTCCGGGATGCTTGAAGTCATCTAGCCTGCGTACGAGACGATTTTTAGTGACTCTCGAAAACAGTTTATAGACATAAATATATGGATCAGAAGTCAGATGACTGGTTAGTCCTTCAGCAGTGTATTGTCACCCTTTTTGAAGAAAAGCACCACCACATCTCACACTCTCTCTCTCTCTGTTCCTTGCCTTTGGCTTTCTCCCTCCCAGTAAGACGAAGAGAGTTATTTCTTTGGATTGTAATGATGAGTATACCTCTAAAATATGTTAAATAAGGTGTCTCTATTGTACTTATTCAAACTGATCATTATTCATATTTTATTTATTGAACGGAACCGGGAACATATTTATATTTTAAGAAGCGTCTACAAACGATTGCATTAATTTGCTCCTGCATGAGGTAAGATACAAAATACAAATACAAAATAGTTTATTTGACTTTTTAACACGGTATAAAAACAAACAAGGTTGGAACCTTCCATTAAGCATGTCGTATGCTTGTATCGGAAGATCCCGCTCTTCCATCACTCGGAGATGGTAACAAAAACCAAATAAATTAAGTTTAAATACTACTACATATAAGCAACGTAATTATATAATGTAGGTATGTGTGCGTGTGCATGTGTGTGTGTGTGTGTGTGTGTGTGTGTGTGTGTGTGTGTAAGATAACGCTAACAAGTTTATTCAATAGACATTTTTACATGATAAAAGGAGGGTTATTGAGGTATAATCATGACGATGAAGCATTGACAATCGTTGAAATGTAGTATTTTACAAATAATTAGTGTTTCGGTAAATTACCGGTTTTGATTTTAATTTACCGGTAATTTATTTAGTCAATTTACCGGTTAACCAGCTAACTGGTTTCGCGCGCACAAGCTTACGTAAATATATCGAAAGTGAAGGTGCCGCCGAATTCGTCTGTTTGTGTGTTGCATTGTTGCTGTATGAATAAAAATACACCTAAAAGATATTGTATTGCAGCAGGGTTGCAAAAACAATGATAAAAAATCGAATCACGCGTTTTTTTTATCTCCCGGCACGCCCGTAGGATGCCGAGAGGCAAGAAAATTAACATAATAAATAAAATATAAATAAATAAATAAATAAATTTGGTTTAATTTAAGTACCTAGGTAAATTTGAATTTATTGTTTGCTGATATTATGTGAATTTAAATTCTAGTATAGTAAAGTTTACCTACTTAACAACAACTTCGTATGCCTATAAAGGGTACGTCAGTCGTAGAGGTTCTGATAAGTGATAATATTAGATGTCACCTTTGTAAAATAACCGGGGGGCCGATTTTTGAATCTCACTGGTGATATCAAAGTCACCGGTGACTAAAATTATCACCGATGACTTTTATGTCACCATTTTCCAAAAGCCGTATTTTTGAAAGTCACACGCTGTTTACCAACATGCAGAAATTTTACAATGTCAGTCAGAGACAATCTTCCCGTTACGTTCCTTTTTACGCAGATGTTATAGTGTTATCCTTGATACCGGTTTTTATTTTCTCATACTATAACTTAAAATAGATTTATCAAATTGGTCAAACGTAAAACGTAGCGTATCTGCCCGAAACGCTGCATGTAAACGAAAATTAAAGTTTTGAAAAATTCACTAGAAAACGAGAAGAGAATACCTATAACAAACAGAGTTTATAATTTATAAGAAAAGGTATGTACATTTGTTAGTGGCATATGTTTTACAAGTATATGTAACTTAATAATTGTATTAACTAATAACTTGGATATTGTTTTACTTGATAATTGTAAGCTTTTTATAAATAATTGTGTACATTCTTCAATCGAGCCCCCGCTGCTAATTCTTCCGAAAAACATACTTTGGCACTTTTGGCAGATGTCACATACGTCAACTGTCAAAAACAATCGCATGGTGATTTCAATTACGAGTGGGTAGGGGCACTCGTAAATCGATATCATAGGTATGACAAATGTAAGTCACCGATGAGTTTCAAAAATACGAACTTTCGGAAATCACTCACATCGGTGAGAATTAGTCACTTGGTGAGATTCAAAAATCGGCCCCCAGTGATGAATTTTTCTCCATAACTAACGCCGTACTATCCCTATTTTTCTATCTGTTACGTTGCATGGAAACGTAACGCAATCGTTGCGATATTTTATTATGAGTATGATTTTATCAGTAACCTAATAAATGTATTTTCAGTTCCTAGAATAATAGATCTGTCACCTAAATAGAATCACTTAATAATAGTAAAAGGATTACCTAAAATCAATAAAGAATTATTTTGAAGTAATATCTATCACCAAATAATTATATTAGGTTTCAAAATAATGAAATTGTCACCAAAACAGAATCACCAAACAATATAAAAATGATTAAGTACCTTAAAATTAATTTTTAATCACTGGAAAAAAATAGATACATATTTTTTAATTTTTTTTGTTTTTTTTTTAAGTGACTGAGCCCCGCTTTCGTTTCTGGGACTCAGTCTACCGCCCTCCGCCCAGGCTCCTGCCAGAGCTTCTGGCTCCACGGGCTTTTATATACACTCTAGGGGTAGGGGTAGGACAGACAATACCACGTGGAAGTGGAGGGCGCTGATTCGGGTTTTGGTAGTAATTTTTACCTGTAATCATTGATTTATATCTAAAGATTTTTATAGTAAAACCAACTTATATCTTTTGAAATTTAAGCTGATTTGACTTTTGTCAAATATCGTATTTGACTCCGCCCCTATTAGCCATTTTTTCAATAAGTTAAGGAACTGATCTATTTATTAGGTGACATATCTATTATTTTGATGACAGATCTTATATTCAGGCTATAGAGAAAAGGTGATTAATACTTAGAGACAGTTTTGATTAAACTGGTGACTAATATATAATTAAAAAGAGATTATAACTAGGGTATTGCAGATTAGGGACACATCTAATAATTAGGGTGACAGAAAATATTGTTGCCTTTTATTAAACATATTAAAATGTTTAAAAATAAAGCAACAAGATTTTACATTACTGTGGGTTGCAGCGAAGCCAATAAAATGTAGCCTGGCGGTCTTGCTGTATTAAATTCTTGGCGTATTTATAGTTTTAGAGATAAATAATGAAATAATGTATATAATGTATGAAGAATATACAATTTTGGTAGCTCTCTATATTAAATGCAAGAAATAAATGGGCAATACATTATTATTTTATTTTTAGTTGTTGACAGCCCTCACTATCGGCGACGCGGCGAGTGAGCCATTTCATTTTCACCGTTCATACACAGCCTTATCGTTCCGTTTGGCTTGCGCCGGAGTCGACGACGTCATACCATAAATCATAATGTTTTTGCTGAGAATAAAGCGGCTTTTGTAAAGATCAAAGGAGTGTGCCTTCTGTACTTGTACTATTATCTATTCTGTGATAGAGGTGAAAATATGAAATTAGAGTCCGTTGAAATTATTTCATAGATTCAGTAGAGACGCTTATTAGAAGCTTAAAATATGTAGACATCATATACATTTGTATATTACAAATTTAGTTGCTATAAAAAAATCACCATGCTTAGTCATAATAACGTAGCTCGAATTACACAATATACGGCCGCTCGAAAAATATTTATTAGACGCTTAAAATTAGTCGCTGACCTATTAATTTAGTAGACAACTAAGTAAATTTTAAGGCGAAAATGACAATTTAAAGAAGCTGCATTAATTGCAACCCATTAAAAACTAATTATTATTTAATTATTCTACGAGTATCCAACGCCGAATAAGGAATCTTAATAGAACATTATCATAATTGTCAACACAGTCATGTTCTTCATTAAATAGTTTGATTGAATTAGCTTCGCAATAAAATAAAAACCGGCAATTCTACAGTGGGACACTATACTCACGAAAGAATGCTCACGTGGTTCACATTCGTGCTGTTATCACAATTTTATTATATAGTTAGTGCGAACATAGGTACAAGCCATGGCAGATATATCGTCGGCTTAAATCACGAACCTCTTAATTCCATCGTGATCGTGATGTAAATTAAATAATTTTTTTGTGCCTCCTGTAAAATTGAATCTGATTGAGTTACATGAAGAAATCTGATCCCTAATAATTCTGGGGCTCTTCCCGTAAATGTGACAACTATAGAACTATCTCTCTTATCTCCCATGCTGGCAAACATCTGGAGTACATCCATCATAAGCAGAAAAATCGCAATAGAGCAAGTGCAGGCTTTGTTAAGGGTTGGGGCACAATAGAGGGGATCCTACATATCAGGCAAGTAATTCAAAACAGCAGAGAATTTAACATACACGTAAGCTTCACCAATAACTCCGAAGCGTTTGACTGCATAGATTGGCGAAAATTGTGTGAAGTGCTTGGGGAAATGGGGATACCTGACCATCTGTCCTTTTTGCTTCAAAACCTCTACCTGGACGGCAAATCTAGTGTCCGGCTGGAAGACATGGATTCCAATCCAAACCCTTTACGATCGAGCGAGGCGTAAGGCAAGGTTGCAAACTGTCCTCGTAGTTGCGCACAATACTTCGCCGACCAAGTTGAATAGTTATTCGGCGAAAACATAATGCGCAGAGTATTTGAGAACTGGCAGGGCGGCATCCGAGTTGGTGGTCGCTTAATTAGCAATTTGCGATTCGCCGATGACACGACCTAATCACGTCAATGAGGCTGAGCTAGCTACACTTCTAAAGAAAGTCGATTTGATTAGTGCACAATACGGCCTCCACATCAACAGGAAAAAACGAAGCTGATGTTGATAGATGGGTTGATGCAGAGGACAGGGGAACTGGGTGACCTGAGGGGTAAATATACGTAACGTTCGAGCGTTAGGACAATTCAACTGTATATTCTTACACAAACATTGACATTTAGATCTACCTGACGCACGTGCATTACATAATCGACCAGCTGAACTTGGTAGAAGACTTTGTCTTACTTGGGCTCCCAGATCTCCAACGACGAAGACTGTATGAAAGAGGTCATCAGAAGATCGCAAATTACTAAACCAGCAGTAAAGCGCTTGAAAATGATATGGAGGAACAAGAACATCTACCGCAACACCAAGGTCAGACTTATTTGAACCCTTATCTTCTCCATATTTCTAAATGCCTCTGAAACATGGACATGGAAAATACATGCATTTGAATGTGGTGCTGGCGTAGAATGTCGGGCAGCTCATGGATACAACGCGGCACTGATATGTCGATACTCGAGGAGCTCTGTACCGAAAATGAAAACATTCAGAAAATTATGACATTCTTTGACCATGTGGCCCATCGAGACCAGTCCAGCTTGGAGAAGATGATAATGGTTGGCTGTGTTGAAGGAAAGAGGAGAGACGATGGATTGATGCAATCCGCGATGCCACGGGCATCAATATCCAAGGCGCAATACAATTAGCCCAAAATGGTTTGGAGAATGGTTGTAAAGAGCTGATGCGCTCTTTGTGGTCACGGCCCTCAGCCTTGACAAACCAACGAAGAAGAAGAATATAATCAAGATTCCTGTTTGAAATTTCTATTTAGTTTTTATGGTACAACTACATTTCATAGTATATATGTCACCGTTAGATTGTGAAAACCGTCAGTATATAATCTTACCCGTTATATTGTAAACTGACGGAATATTGTGAACTGCCAAAATAATTCATAATTTTACGCATTCATTTTCGTTAGTTTAAAAACTAACAATGTCATATCGTCAAATTGTGAACTGAATCAAAGCCTGATTCGGAACGCAACCTGTGCGCTGTTTGGTTAAGGTGGTTCGATTGCCATACAAACCGTTATTTGACATTCGCAGGCTAACGGCGTGATATTTTAAGAAACGTATGTAACAAACTTTCATCAATTGGCTTCCCATTTGCGCCAAATTCCCCCTTTCCTAGAATAAACTTGTATAAACTAGATTAATTTGAGAAAAATAGTTTTCCCAAAATATCACGTCCCAAACCAATTTCTCAAATAAATCTAGTTTATACAAGTCTATTCTAGGAAAGGGGGAATTTTTGGCGCAAATGGGAAGCCAATTGATGAAAGTTTGTTACATAAGTTTCTTAAAATATCACGCCGTTGGCCTGCGAATGTCAAATAACGTTTTGTATGGCAATCGAACCACCTTAAGCGAATTATTCCACTTGCCTGATGCAATTTCCACTTACGTCAGAATATGATTGTTTTTTATTGTTATTCAGACATTTTATTCCATTTATTTCGGCATCTAGCAGTGTCGACGGAGCCCCGCTGAGCGGGGCTCCTATTTGAGGGCGCTTTGCCCTTCGGGCAACTGAAGATACCTAACTAACCTAACCTACCTTTTGTGAACCTAGTCTTTGTGTACGTTCCGTAACAAGCCGATTTGATCTCAGTTCACAATTTGACGATTCGACATTGAAAAATTATAAACTAACGAAAAATATTGCGTTAAATTGTGAACGGTTTTGGCAGTTCACAATATTCCGTCAGTTTACAATATAACGGGTAAGATATATAAACTGACGGTGTTCACAATCTAACGGTGACATATATATATGTGTGAAATAAATGAGAATTTACGCTTTATAATCGTTATTTTTCCATATACCGGGAAAAAAAGTACCACGCCGATTTCACGCCGATCGCGCCGCCGCCGCCGATCAAAATCCCACCAGACGCCGCCGCTGATGATATTGCCATCAGCGCAGCGCACACCTCTACTTCCCACCCAGGGTATCGTATCGTCTTCTTATGGAATGGGGCTGCAGATGCAGCTCACTTTGCATGCGATGAGCCATGAATTAATGAATAAGGCGTCGTTTTTATGAAGCCACCGATTTCCATCTTCATGGATTGATTTTGAATTTGGTCCAATTTGCTTGTATGACAGTCAGCACTATCGCCGTATATAAAACTACCATAGTCCATGCGACTTCAAACAACTGCTATATAGAAACTTAGATGTTTTGGATGCACTCCTCAGCTTGAACCCGCTACCTTTAATAAATTTAAGAATTTTTTCTACTCCTGTACCGTTATCTGTCATTTATATAGGCTGTAGCAAAGAATTTGTACTAAAGCATAGAAACCACGTTAAAATAAGAGCTTGGTAACAGCTATCTTATTCACTTGCGTCAATCTATAGTTGGCCTAAGAGGGAATGAGACTACAATCCCTATTGAGTTTCACATTTTCGTAGGTTGTCACTAAAATCAACTCGGGCAAATGTCAAATGGATGTAATTGGATGTAATTTAATCCAGCAAAATTCAATGTATCATCATTGTTTGGTAGAAGGTGTCATTACCTTACAACCTGACTTAGTCGTAACATATTACTTCCAAAACATCGCGGCTCCTGTGTGTGAAAATTATTTATTTTGGTGTTATTCCACCGAGAATGTTTGAAAAAATGTATTGTTCATGTTTGCGAGACTTGATTGTTTCCTGTGATAAAATGTATTGTGCCATTGAAGGCTGAATATCCCATACAAGAGGGACATAAATGAACCATGGAGCAGTTTGCTTCTATCGGTATGTTTCTATAGATTTTGATTTTATTCATGGAAGGAGCTCACCTAAAATTAATAATAGTATTTGGTAATTTATGTAAATATCATTATCTGTTCAATTAAAGCTAGATTGTGCATGAAAATAAGACTTTTTCGGATAAGTATAAGAGGTTATGTTTTTCCCATAGTGATGTAGTTTTTTTTATCGACCTCGGCACAATAACTTATCGACATAATAATAATAACCCAACTTTTTGATTTTAGATTTCCAAAGGACGAATATGTTAAAAGGAATGGATACCACACGTGTAAGAAGGAGAATCTGACATGGAAAAGCAGTCATTTTTATTTCAAACACGTCACCAGAATTTTTGTACCAAATGTAATTTTAAATGGAAGCGACTGGAAGCAGACATATCTTTCACAAAATTGAATAGAAACGTATGCCTTGAGAAAAATAAGAAGTTTTAGCCATAACTATTTTATTGAAGGCGGATTAAGTTTGACTAAATAAAAAATGGTCTTAATACAAAATTATTCTTTCATTTCCCATAAGTAGTAGCGTCCAGGCAGTCCTGCATGACGTACTGCAAATGAGTGCGATATTATAAGATAGATTGTGACAGGGATATGAATGACCTTGGTTTTGCAGGACGTCATGCATCCAGGTTGACAAAAGATACTTTGCTTTTTGCTACTATAGTAGAGTCTCATCAGTCCGTCACTCCAATAGCCGGCTATATCGATTAATCCGGCACACCACCCGCACCTCCTTCACCGGCCTTTACTTCTCTAGACGCTTGTTCTCTTTTTATTATTAGGTAGTTATGACATTTCTATACAATCCAGTTATCCAAACATTCCGGGATTTTCTAGTTTTTAATAATGCCGGGTTAGTTAGACTCTACTGTATATGTTTTTACCTTCTCCGTGAACATATTATTTTCACACAGTGAATGTGAAATATTAAACTATAAATTTATAATTTGGTTGAGTAATGTATCGATATAAACAGTCGACACAGTACATCCCCAGCGCAGGAACAAACGTGTGACAACCTTCCAAATTAAGGAATAACAAATGCATATACATCTCTTTCTGACGCGTTTGTACGTCGTAAGAAAGTAGGGGACAGGTATACGTCTCTGCTACCTATTTTAACGCTACTTCCATGTATATCATTCTTCCATGGGCTGTAGCTCAAACACAATGACACCACTAATAAGTCGTCGAAAAACTCTATGCTCTATGGCCCAAAAACGCACTGTTTAGCGTACTTTTTTGGTTCATACATTTTTCATAAAAGCACTGTTAAACTTTTTTAAATCGGCCGCTATATTGCAGTGGTGTCAACTTCATAAACAAATATTTCGAAATAAAAGTTTTTATTTACGATTTAACATTTGTATATTATACATTATTTACTACAATAATAAAATAATAATAAATCATCATCTATTGTGTGTTAAATTACATGTTTTATAAATTCTTGGTATTATTTATGAAAATAAAGTTCGAATTCGGTCCGGGTCCGGATTAGGTTTGGTTCGGATGGCAAATGCAGACAAATTAAAAACAAAACAAACCATAAACAAGAAGTGTCACATTTCCGATTTCCCACCAAAATATATACATTTCAAAATGAAAAGATGAAAGATGATAAACTGTTAGTCCTAGAATATTAAGATTGTATTCGTGTTTGTGAAGATAAAAGTGTACGTTCCTTTTAAAATGGTCGTAGCAATTAATAACTGCACTCCTGAAGAAATTGCGTGAGTAGCAAAAGTACGAATAGAAAACTTGCTGCCCGAAAAGGCTAACTAATTTGTAGTCTGCTATTTATTTAAAATTTGTCGTAGAAAAAGTATTGTATGCAACGGTTTATAACTGGTCTAAAAACGCTCGTGGCGTCTTTAATTGCGATGCTCGCCAAGGCTCGCATCGCAACTCACGCCACTCGCATTTTAAGACCCTTCTTATAAAACAGTTGCATAAAATACTATAACAGTTTTATCGGAAATTTAATTTACCAAAGCCCTAAATATTTGACATTTTGTACAACTTGTAACCGATTATTGTTTAACTAGGTATATAAAGTAATCTCTTGTAGCGTTTCAGAAAAATGCACACATTGTCTTCTCTGGCGATATTTACAAGGCCATGTCACCTATTTAATCCTTGTACGACAGAATTTAAAGCGGCTTGTAATCGCGTCGCTGTGATTTCAAGACTCTTGTTGGTGCAATAAAAGACAAAATCATCAGCATACTGAGAGATGTTAACTTCACATGAGCACCTCGCCTCTATACAGGGTGGAAAGTTAAAACGGGGCAGTAAGGGCAGCTACTAGATCGCTTGCCGCAACGCAAAAATGTCATTAGGATTTCATTCCTAACTTTTTAAGTGATGGCAATCTACATTCACTGATTTTTGAAAAAAAGTACAGTCAGCGAGAAAATCATCACTTTTGACGAATTTTTTTTTGAATGCCATTCGATCCCATTCCTATTAAGGATCAAAATACTCTTCGGAACCGACTAAGGTTTGACTACTAGAACGCCCAGAAATCAAAGAAAACTTTTTCCATACTTACAGTTAGTATGGGAATCCCAAAGTGCATTTTTTTTAATGCTTTCGATCCCATTTCTATTAAGGATCAAAATAATCTTTCGGACCGACTAAGGTTTCACTACTAGAACGCCCAGAAATCAAAGAAAACTTTTTCCATATAGTCAGTATGGGAATCCCAAAGTGCAAGTAGTCCTTTAGTTAGACGATCATCAAATTGTATGGAGACGGAGATAGCTTATACAATTTGATGATCGTCTAACTAAAGTACTACTTGCACTTTGGGATTCCCATACTGACTGTATGGAAAAAGTTTTCTTTGATTTCTGGGCGTTCTAGTATTCAAACCTTAGTCGGTCCCAAAGAGTATTTTGATCCCTAATAGGAATGGAATCGAATGGCATTAAAAAAAATGCACTTTGGGATTCCCATACTAACTGTATGGAAAAAGTTTTCGTTGATTTCTGGGCGTTCTAGTAGTCAAACCTTAGTCGGTCCCGAAGAGTATTTTGATCCTTAATAGGAATGGGATCGAATGGCATTAAAAAATTTTTTGTCAAAAGTGATGATTTTCTCGCTGACTGTACTTTTTTTCAAAATCTGTGAATGTAGAGTGTCATCACTTAAAAAGTTAGGAATGAAATCCTAACGCCATTTTTGCGTGGCGACAAGGGATCTAGTAGCTGCCCTTACTGCCCCGTTTTAACTTTCCACCCTGTATATCTATCGTAGGCACGTTAATGGGTCACCCTGGGCAAGACCGCGGCCGGTGTTACGACGGATTTGGTTGCTATCAACTTTTATTTTGTAGGTAACGTTCCCTGAGGTATTCCCATAACCATAAATAATTGCACATCTTTTTGCCGACCCCTGAACGGTTCAAAATCGCCAAAAGCCCAGTAATGTCTACATTATTGTTAGCATTATTTATGTCAATAAAGCAAGCTACCGTGGTTTAATTATTTAAAAACCCCTTTCGTATTTTATAAATAAGTTAGCATATGTAATCCAGACATGACCGACGCCATCTAAAACCAACTGTCCAGTCTCGAATTTCTAACGGGTTGTGCGGTTCCCCAGGGATCAACAATGGGGAATTACCTATTTTTAATTCTCGTAAATGACATCACTGCGGCTCTTTCTGGGCCAGAGTATGTCATGTTCGCAGACGACACTTGTGTAATAGTCAATGCAGATAATATATTGGACTTAAAACGTAACCTAAATCAAACTATTGAAAGCATTTCGTCATGGTTTGCGGCAAACGGTATGCTACTTAATGTTGATAAAACAAATTTAATCCATTTCCAGCTACGTAAAACTACAGACAATAAATTGGACATAAGAACCAACAACGTAATAATACCGCAGGTCGACATGGTAAACTATCTAGGATTCAAGATTGATGCGGGTCTCACATGGTCATATCACATAGAGGCAGCCTGTAACAAGCTAAGCTCGGCTTGTTATGCACTATCAAGGCTAGCTCCTACACTATCGATAAAAAACATAAAAAAGGCTTACTACGGATACTTCCATTCCATCTTAATTTACGGTGTTGACCTGTGGGCAACCGCTGCAGATCGAGACAAAATCTTAAAAATCCAAAAGCGGGCAGTTCGTATTATTGCAAACAAGCCCTACGATCACCCATGCGCAGAATCTTTTTAGGGAACTTAAAATACTAACCTTACCAAGTGTGTACGTTCTAGAGGCTTGCACATTTGTGAGACGTAATATGGGCTCGTTCATGACGCGCGCGCAAGGCCACGCGCCCGGCATGATGTCCACGCGCGCCCAGCACCTGCTGCTCGTGCCGCACCAAAGGCTAGCCAAGACTCGGAAATCACTCAGCGTGCAAGGCCCTAAAAACTATAACGTCCTACCGCCTGACGTTATAAACGCCGTAACTGATGCAGCATTCAAAAACAAGCTCAAACAGCTCCTCATAAAAATGGCTTGCTACAGCATAGACGACTTTATGACCAATATATCATTGACCCACTCATAAATCAACAACACTTTCAAAATTGTTCAATAACGATAGGTATATAACATCTAAGACAATAAGAAATTTTAAAATGTATTTGACATGCATGATATTGACCTGTAAAATATGACATTTTATCAATAAAGTTCTGAATCTGAATCTGAATCTGTTTTGTCCGAAGAGATTGTGCGCTTCAAAAAACCATACTAACCATCTGTATTACTTAAGGAATTAAATATTTTAGCCAGACATAATTATCTGTTTGAAGACTGATACGTGGTATTATCACGACACAGCACTCTAGGAAAACACGATGCAACGCGGCGCCGCAAAACTGAATTCCTGCGGCGCCGCAACGCAGACATGTGGCCGGGCCCTATACTCGTATTCATGGCAAGTTTCGTTCTTAACTTAATTATTTTATGATCTTTTCCTAAAGATTCGTTCAAGATAGACCTATAAAATTTGGAAGCAATATCTAGGGAAACTAAAGCCAAATCAGGAGATGAGAGTTTTATTCGTATATATACTACCATCGAGTAGCTGAAAGCGAGTCGGGTCACCTGTATTTAAGGAAGCAAGGTTGTTTTCAAGCAACGCGTCAAATATCTGAGTAGCTACCCCTACTATCCGTTTTGTAAGACCAGCTAGAATGATGGTGGTGACCGTTAAAGTCTCCCAGGATAACGGTTTTCCTATCAAGACCCTCCCAGTCGTGCTGCGCGTAGTAACATTCGACGGACAATATACTGATATTGCACAATTTAAGTAAACGCTGTTTAACACAAACATTATTTTATTCCCAGGTTTGCGGTTTGCGCATGAACGCAAAGACATGTGTTTGAGAGAGTTGCAACACCACCATAAGACAAAATCTCTATCCTTATATTTTATTTTTATTTACATTATATTTTTTAAGCTCTAGCCAATTCTCACTATAAAGCCGCGTCCGCTGCGCCATGTTTTCGTGGTTTTTAAACGTCAAAAATGTTTTGCCAATCAATACAATACCCTATTTGTTTGCCGAAACTGACGGAAAACATGTTTGATGTTTGCAAACACCGAAAACACGGCGCAGCGGACCCGGCTTTAGCGCTACAAAATTATTTTACTTACGAGTAGCAAGCGGTGGCGGAGTAGGAGTCCGAAAAACAACACTAAACACTAATAAACACCCACAATATATTTATAAGTCCATAACAAAAACATTATCACGTATTTGTATCTGACACTATTTCTTCACACATGACAGCAGTCTATGTAAACAACTCAAAGTCTTCGTTGCTACGCACCGAACAGTATTGTTCTTAATATCTCCTCTCAACAAAGACCTATGAGTTGACTTATTTTTCTCAACCTTGGTCTCGCAAGTGGTTTCGTAAAGGCATCTGATGCCAGTTGCTCTTCACTGGACACCTTGGCTATGGCAAGTTCTCCACTCGTGACCAATTCTCTTATAAAGAAGTTTCTAACACGAATGTGCTTGGTCCGACGATGAAATTCCGGATTCTCAGCTAACCTTATGGCAGCTTCATTGTCCACTCTTAGGCAGGGGACGTCCTTGAGCACAGTCAGATCACTAGGAAGACGTGAAAGCCAGATTGTTTGACTTGCGGCTTCGCTTGCAGCCACTATTTCCGCTTCAGTAGTTGAAATGGCTACACTTGTCTGTCTTTGGCTAAGCCAAGAGATCGCTCCTCGCGCATACATACAAAGCACTCCACTTGTGGATCTTCCAGTAGTAGTTTCTCCTGCATGGTCAGCATCACTATAGCATTCCAAAATGCTGTCCTTGTAATGTTTCTGGTACTGGCAGATACCGCAGAATCCACTTCAACTTGATGCAGTCTTCTTCACTGGGATTTTCAAGGCTTTGTGATACTACGCTCACAGCATATGCGATATCAGGTCTGGTGCATACCATCAAATATGCCAAAGCTCCAACAATAGGTCTATAGTTAGTTTGCATGTAACTCCTATCTTTTTTGTCATGCAACATACCATCTTTGGCTATAGGTGTAGAGACTGGCTTACATGTATCCATTCCAAATCTCCTCAATATTTTCTGCACGTATGAAGCTTGAAATACTTTTGTGCCTTCTTCTCTGCTTTCGATTTCAATTCCTAAGAAATAAGAAGCAGGTTTTGTCGTTATCTTGAACAAGGTTAATACATACAGCTGGCTTTACGGGTTTACAGTCCAGTTTGTACAAACCACCGTACCTCTGCGTTTTGCCTGTAAGGACTACATTTCCGTTGACCGTCATAAAGCATCGAGTTACCTTTGATTCAAACAAACTGTTTGGATTTCTATCTTGCGTGCTCAGCACCGAAAAAAGATTTTTACTGATTTTTGGAACATACCACACGTCTTTCAAGTACAGGTCCTCCGTCTGCTGGTTAACTATAGCCCTGACATGAACCGTGCCCTTCCCGATTGCTCCAACGACGTTTCCATCAGCCGTTGTTACCGTGTGAGTTTCTCCAAAGTGCTCAAAGTCTTGGTACAGGTCACCGCGCATAGTGACATGGTGTGTGGCTCCATTATCAATATACCAACCATCTTTGTCACTAGAATCCGTGGTATTCACCATTAGAAGCATCATGTTGGTGCCATGAGACTGCTTCTTCTGATTGTCCTTCTTTGGGCAATCCCTCTTCAGATGACCAATTTCCTTGCAGACGAAGCATCTTAGTTTATTCTTAGTCTTCTGGTCATTTCCTTTGGCATACTTTGCGCTGGTTCTAACAGCCAATGCAGTACCGCTTGACCCTTCGCCAGCATTCTTTGAAAGAAGTGCCTTTTCATGTGCACATAGCTGTCCCGTAATATTGTCTACCGTTCTGTCTTTCTTTTCCATTAGCAGCCAGCTTGACTTAAACGAAAAAAAGTTTTCTGGGAGCGTGTCTAAGATCTTGCAGATTAAAAGGATCTCTGCAGGTAGCTTAGCCTGCTGTTCCCTAAGAAGTTCCTCCTTTAAGTTATGCCACAGATTTTTCAGTTTTGAAACATGAGTAGGCATGTCATCTGCTGGATCTCGTTTAAGTTTGAAGAATTCCAAACACAGGTCATAGAGCCGGTTCTCGTTAGGACCCTTGTAGAGCCTGTGGAGTTCTTGCCAAACTTCCTTTGCGGTGGACAATCTTATTACTTTGCCTAGTGTCTCATCTGTTATGTTGTTCGTTATCAAGAGCAGAGCTGTGCTCTCTAACCTTATAAATTCTTGTGGGGTCGTGTTGTATGCTGCCAGAGCAGCGGCAGTTGCAGCAGCATTCGCGCCATCACCATTGCCGATACCTGCCAAGGGTCTAGTAGGCCTTTGTGTTACACCTTCAACAATGTCCATGAGTCCATGCCCGCGAAGCAGGGCCTGCATACGATACCTCCAAGACACCCAATAGGGAATATTCATGATATATTTTTTTTTTTCTATTCTATCTAAGCAAGGTGATCCGCTATCACCCAAGTTATTTACCAGTACCCTTGAACAAGTGTTCAGAAGGCTGGCGGCCGGGTGGAGAAACAAGGGCATCGAAGTCGGTGGAATGCGATTGACAAATCTACGTTTCGCTTAAGACATCGTTCTTTTCTCATCGTCAGCTACAGAGCTCAGTGTCATGCTACAAGACCTTAGCAGAGCAAGCCTTGAGGTCGGATTAATGATGAATATGTCAAAGACCAAGCTCATGACTAACCATGTCCAAAGGAGCATAGAAGTGGATGGCGGAGGAATGGAATATGTCCATGAGTACTTATACCTGGGCCAAATACTCTCCTTCCAGGCTCGACAAGATAAAGAAGTTGCTAGACGCACCGAAAACGCCTGGAGGAGCTATTGGTCCATGAAGGAGTATATGAAGGGAAACCTTCCTACATCCCTAAAACGGAAACTCATGGACATGTGCATTCTTCCAATCCTTACCTACGGTGCACAAACTTGGTCTTTGACAAAAGTTCAGAAATCTGCCCTCAAGGTTTGTCAGAGAGCCATGGAACGCAGTATTTTGGGCGTGAAAATAACAGATCGCATTAGAAATACAATAATAAAATAAATAAAATAAAATATCTTTATTTCAGATCTTTAGTCGATCCATATGATGTTAGTAACAGTGGAGACTTATGAACTACGTTAGTGACAATACTGCGTTCCAAAACGCAAGTAGCTGACGTAGCTCACGCAGCCGCCAAACTTAAGTGGGACTGGACCGGGCACATCTGCCGCATGCCGGAAGACTTGTGGGCTAAAATCACCACCAAGTGGGTCCCACACAACCGAACACGGCGTCGCGGTAGACCTCGTCGGAGATGGCGAGACGAGCTTGACGTCTTCGACCAAGACTGGTGAGAGACTGCCCAGGATAGGGATACGTGGAAGGAACAGAGGGAGGCTTTTGCCCAGCAGTGGGACACTTAAGGCTGTAAAAAAAAAAAAAAAAAAAAAAAAAAAAACAATTCTATAAGTAATTATATATCCGGAAAAAAATATAATACTTGCACAATTTTATTTAATAAGCAAAAAAAAATCAATTAAAATTACTATCATTTTCGGACGATTAAAACGCCACCATTTTGGCGCGCTCATTTAGTGACGTCACCGTGCACTAAGAATAAATTAACAACGAAGTGACAATTCACAGTTTTAATAAAAGTGGGTGATTATAAAGCTTATAAGATCAACTTATTATAATGGAAGAGCACACAAAAGCTTATTATAAATATTGTATTGTCCCTATGTGTGAAAATAACATTAAAACTGCACCTGACAAGGTATATTTTCATATGCCCAAAGATGCAAATATAAGGAAAAAGTGGTGAAGGGGATGAAGAGAGATGATGTATCGTGCTTGAGTAGTTTATACTGTTGTGAAGATCATTTCGACGTGAGTAATACAGCTATGTATATAGCTAAAATCTTTTTTATTAGTACTCGCGAACAATATAAACAATATTTATTCTGTATATCGATTCTTATTTAATCGACTTAGTGTTGTATATGTATAGAAATTGTTTGTATTCGAATGTTACTCATATTATTCAATTGTGTTGTGATGTATTATTGTGTCCTATTATTTTGCATGCCTACTCTAATAAGGTATGAATATTACTGATTCAAAAAATTGTCTTCCACCTTCAAAATAGTACGTAATGTTCAGCAAATAAATGAATTTCAATTTCAATAACCTAACCTAAAAATTTAATTACATACCTATTAATAAAACTGTTCAGATTCTCAATTTTTTTTGTTACTAATGTTACAAATATTATATTATGATTTTTGTTGCTCAACAGCTGACTACGAGTGTTGATTTCGATCACCAAACGTTTTAGCTAAGTTTCTTTGTTCGCACTGTGTTGTATAAGTTCTATTCTATTAAATTTAAGTAATTCATTTTACTGAGTAACGTACCTACATAATTGTTGTCAACATTTAACATTCCTAATTAATAACATAACTTTGATTATATAATATATATATGTACTAGTTTTTTATTCCACTTATTTAAGAAACTATTTGAAGTAGTTTAAAAGTCTACCTATTTTGACTACATAATATTATTTCTTCTTTTCAGATTGAAAAATATACAGAAAATTGTATTAAATACAAAATAACGGATATGAAAATTTATCAAATATCTAACTTATTTACCTTGCAGCTTTTACTCGTCTTAGTTCACCGGACGTAAAGTCACAATTATTTGCGAAGTACGTCGTCATCATGAACACATCAATTTTAGGCAGATTATTCGACTGTGCCTTGACAAAACCGCTTTCAGTCATTGTGGCGACTTGGCGAGTCTTCTATAACAAGGAGTCTGAGTGATTTCAGTTAGTAATTCCCAAAAAACACTAATAAACAGCGGCAAAACAATTCAATACTCATACAAACGACCTGTCAGCAGTAGACACCGAGTGAACGGTGACGTCACCTTTCGCTCCGCCAATAGCGTTGCGTTTTGGAAATGCGCGAGGGAATTTGAAAAATACTACTTTTAAATAATTAAATTGATCAATAGAAACATGATACTTTGTTAAAATAATCATGTGTGTATATTTCTTTAGCAATAAAGTTTACACATTTTTTTTTGTCCATACCTAAATCACATGCATATTCCCTATTGTGCTCATCGAGTTTAGTAATTGCTATTTTCGTCAACTCCATTTTATCGTTTTATTTTATCTTCCGGGTACTGGGCCCATAACCACTTACGAGTAGCAAGCGGTGGCGGAGTAGGATCCCGAAAAACAACACTAAACACTAATAAACACACACAATATATTTATAAGTCCATAACAAAAACATTATCACGTATTTGTATCTGACACTATTTTTTCAGTCTATGAAACAACTCAAAGTCTTCGTTGCTACGCACCGAACAGTATTGTTCTTAATAATTTTTTATTTGTATTAATAACTACATTTTCTTAAATTACTACAAAAACACAATAGAATATACAATTAAAACTAGATTTAAAATTAAAACTAAAACTAACATAAAAATAACCTACCAAAAACTATAAATTACTATCTAAATTTGGAAGTAAGTAACTACATTTTCAAATTCTCTTACTTTTGGCCTAATACTACGTCCATGCAATATGCATTCCACTGAAATAAATTTTATACTTACTTTTTTTCGTACTAAGCCGATCCGAAAACTGTTTTGAGAAATGGTAGTTCTGACACTTCTGACAGTATTTTGACAATAGATGACATAATCCATCTTTTATCGTGCTAAAACAAGCCTCCTGAAAACCGAGTTTTCTGACAAAAATAATGTTCTTCAAAGGCAAGTCACCCAGGCAAGTAATCTCGTCTCCACTTTGTTCTCTAACATCATCTTGTTAGTGCGTAATGTCTCCAGAAGTCCGCTATTCAAATCAGCCCCTTCGTCCTCAACTGATCCCCGTATGTTATATATAGCACTTGGGACCGATAATGAACTATCCCGTCTCTTCTGCGATGTATCCCGTCTCTTATTTCAATAATAAAGTGTAGATTGCGTCTCAAAGGAGGCATCTGATATACCTAGGCATCCTGAGTGAAGCGAAATATTCTACAATATACTCTTGAGTGTAATGGTGATTGAAATGTTTACGCCCAAGTCGGGAATAATTTTGCTACGGAGTCGAATTCGGTACACAATGCTTTTCACAAATTCTAACACGTAATTATAATTAAATGAAAAGTACTACTTTGATCCTACTTTCCAGGGCAACAATGACATGAGTAAAAACCTAAAAACTATAAAATATATCCGTAACAAATGAAATATTTGCTTTTTGCTAATTGAAGCGACATAGATTAAGAGAAAAATTGGAATAAGCAAAATATGTCAAAGCTCCAGTTATGGTCACCCAATCTCCAGTAATGGATACTTCTCGAGACCCAGTAATGGATACCCCAATAATGGGCCCTAGGATAACGCAATATTTTCGTATAGGTCGTCTTTATTCTGGCTTATATTTTACGGGACAGGACAGGATACGAAGATATAGTGTATTTTTACAATTACAAGCTTTTATTTACTTTCACCTGTCCCGTTGTCTATCTGTTATCAAATCTTGCAAGTTAAATTTGACCCACTTCCCGGTTTCCAATTGAGCTGAAATTTTGCATGCATATGTATATCGCATGACAATGCAATATTATGATGACATGGAGCTGATCTGATGATGGAGCTGGAAGGTGGCCATAGGAACTCCGCAATAAAACGACACAACCCCATCGAGTTTGGGCTCGTTAGAATCGTCTCAATGAGTAGTTGATGATGGTATGCAGAAAAGTACAGTCGGCAATTAACGCGTATGTACCTAAAATGTTGGGCGGTTATCACCGCGAAATACGATGGCCCATCATACAGGACAGGACGCAATTAGGCGTTACAGGGAGAAAGACATATGAACTTTCATCTCATTCCACCGCCTATTGTGTGGAGCTAGCTTATATGCACGACCTGAAAGGCTAGCACAAGACCGCGTGCGGGCTGTTTCGCGCCGAGGCAGTCTATCCGTCTCTTTATAAGTGTTATATTTAAAAACAGATGGATAGATCTCGATCATGTGCCAGCTGTGCAGATGTCCGAGCACGGAAGACAGCGTCCAGCCAGACTCGCGCTCAATCTTATAGCTTTTGCCCCGTATACAGTCAGCCGTGCTCGGACGAATAGACTCGCTTTTTGTTAGTTTATCTATTAAACCCTCCATGATGCGTTCAAGAACCGCACATTATGACCACCATAAAAACAGACTGTTTTGTTACAACAAATTTCTTATCTGTGAAAAGTTATTATTGCTAAATAATAACATCGATTTCGATAACATTATTTCATTTAAATTTCGAACATCTCTGAAAAACAAAGAAATTTGATTTGACCTCTATTCTAATATCAGTCGAGATGACGACACGTTTAGTTCGAAATGAATTGTCAAGTTGCATACAAATTTGACAAATATCGCCACGTAAGTAAGATATCGAACGATATGTTAGTTAGAGCTGACTCTAGTTTGTCTCAGAATTAAAAAAAAAACTATGACAGCTGCCAGAAAACAACGCCGCGATGCCGGTCATAATATGCGGCTCCTGAATGCATCATGGAGGCTTATGATATGTGGATAGATAGAGCAGTGTATGTAACTGTACATAATTAGGCATGAAAACACTCGTGTGATGTTATTATGAAACGAGCCGAAGGCCGAACCCACAATCGTGTTTAATGCCCTTTATTATGTACAGTCACATAAACTACTATTGTTATAATGTACAGTTAAAAATCATATAGTTATCGATAAGTAGGTATCAATTATTGGAGAAACGTAACTTAAGCGGATCCAATGATGGACACTATCTATTTCAAATAAATTAACCTAATCTCAAATTGTTCAATTACAACATTATTTGAAAGATATTTATAGCAATCCATAAAATAAACTGAAATTCAGATAGCTTTCATAGTAATTAAATAATTAGCAAAAATCTACACTCACTTCCTTAAGCATTCGGTTAAGAAATCATGATTTGTTCACATAAGCACTGACCCCACTTGATTTTTAATTCACCATCTTTAAACAAAACGACCTATCTCAATGTTAATGTGCTGGATGAAAGTAGGATAGACACTGTGGATGGTTCAGTGTTGCCATATTAGAAAAATTAGTTGCTAGTCTTTATTGTCAACGGTTAAAGAAAAAAAGTAACCATTACTGGTGCCACCACGTTATACATTATATATTAGTCATTAGTTACTAGTGAAAAATGTACAAGACCTAATATTTTCTGTTTCTCAAAAATAATTATTAGTGTACCTGTAACTAATACTAGTAAACTAATAAAAAAATATTAGTCTGGCTTGGCTGAATGCACCTATATTACCCATGCCTTCTAACCTATTAAAAAACCGGCCAAGTGCGAGTCGGACTCGCGCACGAAGGGTTCCGTACCCATTATCAATAAAAATATTTATTTTATTTTGTTTTTAGTTTTGTTGTTATAGCGGCAACAGAAATACATCATCTGTGAAAATTTCAGTATCAGTGAGATATAGCCTGGTGACAGACAGACGGACGGACGGACGGACAGCGGAGTCTTAGTAATAGGGTCCCGTTTTACTCTTTGAGTACGGAACCCTAAAAAGCGGGAAAAGTTCCCGCCACTTTTTTATTTGTTTTCTTTTGACGTTTGTACATTGGCGGTAATTTAGCGGATTGTTCATTGGCAGGTTATTTGACCCTGTTTGATGTAAAAATAATAAGTGAATTATTTATTGCTAAAATAAATGGTAATAAAAAATGGAGAAGTATAAAATCGAGTTAATGTTGCATTATCATCTGCAAACCCACCTTAAATTCAATTTTCTAATATATTTACTAAATAAAGTGCCTAAGCAGCAAAAAGCCACAATACGGAAAAAAGTGGATTGTTGGTTTAATTTAGATATTTATTTATTACTAGCGACCCGCCCCTGCTTCGCACGGGTTTATGTGCATAATACATAAACCTTCCTCTTGAATCACTCTATTTATTAAAAAAAACCGCATCAAAATCCGTTGCGTTGTTTTAACGATCTACGCATACATAGGGACAGACAAACAGACAGACAGACAGCGGGAAGCGACTTTGTTTTATACTATGTATTGATGATGATGAAACAAACAGTCATACAAAGATATTCGTACATGCTATCTTGGTACTAAACAGACCTATAGTTTCCAATATAAATCAAAAGCTTATAAATATAGATATGTAAGGCAAACATCCCTATGCTCGACACCTAATAGTGCTCAATAGTTGACATCACTTCAATGATATCAGAGTTCCAGCTCAATAGTCTACCGGACTTTTGTCCATAAGCGTGATTTAAGGCTACTTATGATGATGTGTGTGGTTGGGGCAGTAGAATACATATCGAATTTATATTTGGATATTGCATATTTAAATGCGCAACCCGAACCATCCACATTTTATAAATTTGTTTAGTAAAATGTGACGCTAATAGTTTTGACTAATATTTTTTACAAAACTTCCGAGACTAATAGCTTTATTAGTGTATTTTAAGAGTGTATCTATTTTTCTTTTTATTCATGAAACTAATACCCAATTAACTCTTATAATATTAGGTAATATTCATTAGTTGGTAAATAATATTTTATTAGAGTAGCTTGGAGAAACGTACACTAAGTAGTAAACTTGTAAAAAATATTAGTTCATGGACTAATATTATTTAGTCTAATTAGGTTCGAGAAATAGGGCCCAAGGTGTGAAAAAGTATCTAGGTATTTTATGAGTGTCTTTATTTCCAGCCGATCGAAATGGCGACAATGGTCGCGGGACAATCAGAACATCGTCTTCGGGCTGGGGCACGTGCACAACGACCTTTGTGCCGCCATGTGGTTTTCCTACATGATGCTTTTCTTCCAAGCGGTACTCGAGATCAGATCCGCTGTCGCTGGATTCCTACTTATGTCAGGTTAGATGAATTTCTCGCTGGTGTGCCAAACATTGAAATTGTGAACTTTTTAAAACTCTGTAGTTCGTACAGAAACTATGATTTTAAACTGTTTTATCCTCCTAAGACCCCGCGTACAAAATTATGTACAAATATCAAAAAAGTTCCTAATTCAAAGGCACAAATCGGTGATCTTACGATTCAAGCCGTATTCAGTCCTATTCTGATTCTGTTGGCTTTTCACAGTAAGCCCTGCACTCAACGTATTAGTTAGTACTAAGTACTGAGGCTTTACGTCGCCCTATTACTTCTGCAAGTTAGATCATAATTAAAAAAAAAAAAACAAAAAAAAGTTAGATCATGTATAAAACTTTACCTTTTCAGGACAAGTAGTTGACGCAGTTGCCACTCCAATAGTTGGAATTTTGGCAGATAAATATGGCACTAAGAAGTCCTGGCATTTAACAGGTAAGGGTACCAACTTCACAGTAGATATGTCATATAGGTACCTATACTAAGAGTGCAAAATAAATATCAGGAATAAATTTGGCATCCTTGGTTTATACAATAATTTACTTTAAAAACAAAGTTTTAACCGACTTCAATTCAGTACTCCGCCAAGCCATATGAACATTTCCACATTTAATTTCCAATTTACCACATGAACTGATTACCGAGAGCAAATACGTTGATTATTAGAGAAAAAAACCAAATCGCTGTTTATGGGCCGATAATATTTGAGGACTTCCGTCAATTCCTCAAGGATCTCAGAATCACCTTTGGCACTTCTTTGTTTGCTATTTCAACGGAATGATATCAGAATCGGTGACGTACTTTCATAGTTTGAAGTACATCATTGACAAGTTACACAAGCCATCTGTGGTCTTCATCATCACTTCCACTTCACCAAATTTATGATTTCCGGATGTAAATACACGAGTTATAATAGAAAACACCGAAATGACTACACGTGTGCCTTATATATTTGAGGAGTTGCCTGAATTCCTCATGGTTCCCATCATTCAACTGGAGTTTTGAAAACAATGGGACCAACCTGGAAGCATATACTTTCAATTATAAAAAGAATGGTACGAATCGGTTCATAAATGACGGAGTTTCTGAGGTAACACATATTTAAAAAAATTAGAAACATACAACCGAATTGAGAACCTCCTCCATTTTTTTTTAAGTCGGTTAAAAGTCAACTCTACTGTCAACAAAGGTAGGTCGAAGATTTTAATACCAATGACAGTTTCATAAAATGTGGCCACATTAAATAGGTCACCACGACGCCCCCCGAGCCTGACCGTGGTCGAGTCCTTATCTTATTTAGGATCCTTTAAATCGGGTAGTAAAGGGGGTATCCCTTTTAATATTGCTACAACACACGTGTTTATTGTTCACGTATGTATCTGGGAAGAGTGGTAAGTTGTATGAATGTTTTCAGGGAGCATACTGGTAACCTGTACATTCCCCATGCTGTTCATCCGATGCTGGGGATGCCGCTTCGGTGCAGACATGGACTACCTGGTGTGGTGGATGCCACTTTACTACACGGTGCTCATCACATTCTTCCAGATTGGATGGGCCATAGTTCAGATATCGCATCTAGCTATGATCCCGAGCATTTCTGATAGCTTACAAGTTCGCTCGGAACTTACCTCCATAAGGTATAAAATATACTGTTCACCCTTATTTTACCGACAAACGTTTCATCGAATGAATGTTTCGCCGAGTTTTCATTTCATCGAAAACATGTTTTTTTCAGAAACAGTGTGGGTACTTTTCAGGATTGTTTTGAAACAAACCCACCACCACCAGTTACCAGTTAGTTTTGACGACCAGTTAGCCTAGTGGGTAGTGACCCTGCCTACGAAGCTGAAGGTCCTGGGTTCGAATCCCGGTATGGGCAAATATTTGTGTGATGAGCACGAATATTTGTTTCTGAGCCTTGGATGTTTTCTATGTATTTAAGTATTTATAAGTATTTATATCCATTAAATATATCGTCGTCTAGTATCCATAACACAAGCCTTATTGAGCTTACTATGGAGCTAATTCGATTTGTGTAAAAAATGTCCCATAATATATATATAATATTAAAAACAAATCTAACCTTACCTAATGGGTTCTACAGTAGACGGCAAACTTCGTGCGCAAATGACCTTGCCTGCGCAAAGGCGAATTGTACGTGCGAGCTGCGCCCCCACTTCGTCCCGCATGTTCAAGTTGTTTGCCGGGAACTGTACGCAAATATCTTTTAGCCATACCTGAAAAGTTTCTGAGGAAAAAAATCGATGAAATGAAAATTCAGCGAAACAATGCATTCGGTTCGGTGAAACGTTTGTCGGTAAAGTAAGGGACTCTCAAAACATACATTGGTAGTTTTTACTGGATTCATCTTTTACCAGAGGCTCTAGTATAAGTTTTAACGATACAATACGTTTTCGAACGCGTTTGCGTTTAGTTTCAATATGTATGGCAACGCGAACAGCGCCTCTGGTGGTAACTATTAGGAACTACGCGTTGTCATACAAATTGAAACAAAACGCTAACGCGTTCGAAATCGTATTGTAACGATAAAACTTATACTAGGGCTACAGACTACCCCAAGAGAAAGTTTAGCGTTTCAATAGGCATTGGGGTGACGCATTGGTAAATTATATCAAAAGTTATTTGTAGCGATCGACATACAACCGTTAACTGCTGGTCGTATTTGTAAAAAAATATACTGATTAGGCTGTTGGCATGAGAAAATTGCTAAGATTTATCATTTAGGTATATTTATATTTATCGTATGGCGGTTACACACTGGTACATATATGTATTCGTATCGATGTTGCTGATAGAGTTCCAGTGTGCGCTGCGAGGTTCAGAAGGAACAATGCAGCTGCCGAGTTTGTTGTTCTTTTAGCACCACCCGGAGGTCACGTGTAGGGTTTCTAGGGTTATTCCTACGGACGTAGAACAACAACGACCTCCATTTCGGTTTGCCTAATACATAGTCCCGAATAAGTACTTTCAAATATAAATGTAACCTGTTCAATGTTTCAGATATATGGCTTCAGTGACGTCAAGCATTACAGTCTACCTCATTACTTGGATAGTATTACGAGCAACGAACTACAGTACGTTCATTGGACCATCGGATGATTATAAATTACGTGTAAGTTTATCGAGATCGTAAAAACATGGGAACATAGCAATGAATCAATGTATGATGGATCAAAGGCCGCAAAAATATCTGACACGCTCTAACGGCTCTAGGAATAGAGTCGTCATCAGATATATATTTTTGCGGCCTTTGTTCTATCATAATATATTGATGCCGGTGACTGCACTTACTTAACTTAACAACCCAACTCATACCTATTCGATTTTAGCGCTACGGAAAACTGTTTACTAATGTTAAATGAAGACAGGTCTAGTCTATCTGTCCTTTTGGACACCATTCCCCACGTACGAAAGTGACACGGACACGCCAACATTTTTGTATATGAGTGTGAATATGAACCTTAGTTGAAAGCAGACTTTGACAGCGTGCCTACCTACGCCATAACCCATATAGTCGTTCTTTGCGCCACGGGCACGACAAGACGCAACACCTTTAGGTGTTCTTGGTGTTCGGAGGGTTAGTAAACTACCTTTTTTGCCCTGTTTGGCCTGTAGTGCAGCCAGTTACCGATGTGGTTAGGTATGGCCTCTCTGGGGGCCTTATGGGCCTCCCAGGGGGATAAGTAAACTACCATATTATTCATGTACCTAGATATTCATTGTAAAATTGTAAACTTACCGAAGCACAATTATTAATCTTGGCGAAACCAGCGCATGGTACAGTATAGGTATTCTATATAAACTGAACTCAGAAACCGGCAGGATTTAGACAAGGAGAAAGGTAAAATAATTATTAATTAGACGACTCATTATATAGCTTTGATGGTAGTGATCCTGCTTATAAAGCTGATTGTACTGGGTTCATATACCGACACATCACTCATAATCATAACATTTGGCCTTACGCCGGTTAAGTTCCTGGTTTTAGGAATATTTGTATAAGTATATAGGTATATGCCTACCTACACCTACCTACCTATCACCGGCAATAATATTTGGAATAACAAAGCGGGCAAAATATCGGACACGTACCTACCAAGTGTCCAGGAAATAGACTCGGGTCAAATGCGTGATTTGTGAAAGTCTTTAACCTATTCAAAGCTGTTGACGCGAAATATTTGTTACAGTAGACGGCAAACTTCGTGCGCAAATGACCTTGCCTGCGCAAAGGCGAATTGTACGTGCAAGCTGCCCCCCCCACTTCCCCTCATTTGCGCACGAAGTTTGCCATCTACTGTAATCGTAATGCCGCGGACGCGAAATCGCGTCATTAAGAGGCTGACAAGACCAAATTTGTTGAAATTGATATTATTTAAGCAGTTGTTTAAGAAAATCTATTTGTTCTAGCACAGTGATTCCCAAAGTGGTCCAGGTGGACCCCCAGGGGTCCACGGGAGACTTGCTGGGGGTCTACGTAGGCGTGAACAAAAAATGGGGGTCCATAAAATGTTAATGGGGGTCCACGAAAATTTATCTGGTTTTGATAGTAAAGAGCAAAAATGTAAGCATAGTTTTTAAAAGGGCCTACTACCTACCTACATTGTTTTTAGTACCTAACTAAGCAGATTATATTTTAATAAGGCAAGCGACTGTTACTTGTTCAAACTTGCGTATTCGATATTACGTAGGTACAATTTCGTGTACAGACTTGCAAAGCGCTATCCGCCCGACAATGCTTAATGCTTGTTCAGACATGAATTTGATCACCACTATAAATACTTGATGCCAAAGGCAAACTCATTCATTTGTTTCCGGAATTACGAAAAGAAGGTGTGAGAAAATTTATATCAGTGTTTGCTAGTGCCGGAGAAAAGTAAGTACCTACCTTTTTTTTGTTTTATAGTACTTAAGTATTTTGTTTACGTGTACCAGTCGGTTGATCACAACTGTTTGTATACAACTATACACGGTGTTTCTTTACCCGTCTTAGACCCGAAGCCCACTTAATGTATCCGTATCGTACTTATCATTCGCAAAATATAAACGGTACCTATTAGTTGAGTTTTAAAGTGCATAAAAAGCATAAAAAGTAATATTCGAAAAATTATGTTTGAAACATCCTGAATTGCGCGTGATTAGAGTTCTTACCTATCTACAAAGATAGCGGCCGCGATCATATGGCGCGTAGGTAGTGTAGGTACCTACCTATCAAGTGCACTTTCGGACAATGTATTTTTTGGCATGTGTCATGTGTGCTTTTAAAAAATCGGGAAGTGGTAGGTATATAATATGCAGGCGCAAACGGTGAGGGCAACGCACTCTAAACCGAATAGGTAGGTATCACTAACACTGCGACGGTCGGAAGAGATTAATTCCAATCTTTCCTTCATACTTAAACAGGCTTAGGACTGTCTGACACAATTTTCCGATGTAAAACATTAGTGGTAGATACGTATTTAACAAAGTAAGGGATTTCAGGCGTATTTAAAAGATTGGAATCAACCATTTGTAAATAATCCAGATTATCACTATCACTTATCACCACAGCTATCACTCATCGTCACACGCGATCGGACACTTGCCAATAACAAAGCAGCACTTGTGCATAATGTGCATTAGCCGAAAACCAAAATGTGACTGAGGTCACTGAGGCGGCATTTCACAAAGGGAAGCGCGAGCGCCTTAGAATAGGGATTACGCGCGGGGTTGAAAGGTGCCGCTCGCACGTTATTGGACGGTAGTCCACGTGGACTTATTTTTATTGGATATTGATTAGCAGGCTCGATTGCTAGGTACTATCACCTATTGACTGAAACTAAACAAGTGATTCAAATTAAAATTGTTATTTATTAAATACGTTATTTTATGAAAAAAGAGTTAAAATTTAATAAATAGGTATACCTTTCAATTTCTTATAATGGATACATTAAATGGGCTTTTGGTGTAAGACGGTTAAAAAAACACCTTGTAGATAGGTAACTTCGTAACTTACAGATATTTTAATTGTCCTCTTTTGATTTGAAGACAAAGAGCACGTTTTATTCAATTGTTTTTTCACGACAGAAGCACTGCCTTTCTAAAAAGGCCGAATAAGCAATATTGCAGAGCAATTAATTTTGTAATTTTTCTTGCAAATGACTACTAATTTTATAAAACAGTAATTTCACAATCATTTTAAATTGATTTTGAAGTAACTATTTTATCAAAACTATTTCTTTTTGGAAAGAGCAGGGCTTGAGCTTCGATGCCAGTTTGTCACGTTTTAACAATGAAGCCGCAGACAAAAAATACGCAAATACACGGAGCGCGTGAACTCATTGATTATGTAACTCGAACTATGACTAAGTAGATCTCGTTTATCTATAGATTTTAATGAATGCTAAATGAGGTAATAATTCAATACAACAGGGATTAAAATATAATAAAACATAGTTAAACCAACGTTTACGCATAGCAAAAAAAACTTAATATTTATCGATTTTAACTATCGACGCATTCTAGAGAATAATACTTCACACATGTCTTGAGTGGTTAAAATTTATTACAATGCAAACTTAATTTGTTACTGTAATCGTGGAAAGCAAAGATATTTTATTCAAAACTGAATCTTATTACAAAGTAGTAACGGGCTTTTCTACAGTCACATATTGTTCTAGCAAACGCATTCTTAATTAGTACACTTTTGGCTAGACGACAGAATCAGTTCTTGGAATAAGAGTATCAACTATGAAAACAAGTTTACCTTTACAGTTGAGTACACGATATGAAGTAATAATTAAGCTAATTCGAACACTATTCTTATGGAAATATGGAGATAGTTAAATAAGTTTGCTTGGACTGAGACGGCAAAACCTTGAAGAAAGAACTCTGAGTATCTGAAGTGGTCTTTCGTAGCGTGAGATTGTTTATGTACAAATTTAATTATGGTTTTGTATTGGGTCGTATTTAATAAAGGGAATAGAGTTTAAATTAGACATGGCTATATTTAATTGGTAATTTGTCAACTAGTTTCAGACGCCGGTTGTGCGGGGGTTGGGGGGAGTGTTTTCAGAGCTGATGTTTGGACGGGGTAGCGTGGGGCTGGACATTCAAATCTTGGAGCTTGAGGGTATCGGTCGGGGATCTCTGTCGAAGGAAATAGGTCTCAATCTAGGATACCTAAGTTGTGTCTGGGCATGTATTGTGCTAGTATTCGATTGCGCTGGTTTAGTCTTTGATCAGACACAACATATGGTAATTTAAAGGGAGATTTCAATTCGTAAATATTTATTGTACTTACATACTTAATTTGGTGGTTTAATCTCAATTAAATAGTGTAAATTTTAAAGTTTATTGTGAAGTTGATTATTAGTGAATCTCTTGCTGTTAATACTTTGTGTTCAAATAACAGTGCTTAATAGTGATTATTTTTGACTAGAGTTAATTGGTTTAAAGTATAATAGTTTGATGGAGTTTGCTTTAATTTAAATTAGTGTTTTAATGGGGTTAGGAGAATCTTGACTGATACTTTCAAGCCATTCGTTTTTAGCTATATTTTGGATTGACATTGAAGCTGGATCGAGCCTAAATTCGTAACGTAAACATTCATAGATACTTTATTGTGAAGGCGAGAAGGTTCAATATTGTGTGATTATTTTACATAGTATTGAACTATTTCGATTCTTATTAGATTTTGAGTTTATTTTGGAAAGTTTTATTAATATTTCGAACCAGATCAATGCCTTGATTGGATGTCAATCTAACATTGTACACGCTCCCTAACGGTGCCAACAGCGTATACAATGGGATCCTGTTAGAAGTAGGCCAGGCTCAGAGATACCTGGGCACCGTCTCCTTTATTTGCATAGATGGTGTAGCCTATCATAAATGGGCCTCTTCCTTGGCTTAAGGTTTGCCGCAGGACTGAAGCGAGAGGTCGCAATTTAAAATAAGTCGACCGCTTGAATTTATTCACTCGTTAAGGTTTTGTGTGTGCTTAAGGCTTGGGTCTTTTATTGAATATATATTTATATGTTATACACACGCAATAGGGAGTGCATTTCACAGAACCTTGTCCACGGACCGTTGTGAAATGTACATTACACCGGCTATAGGTTGCCTTCTCGGATTAGCCTGCCGAACGATTTACAGCGTAGATCCCTAGCTTAGGTTTTACACATCACATAACACTAATAAAAGTAATGATGGGAGTTTTGCATACAATAGTTTAGGGACTAGTGGTAGGTAGGATTAGGTATAAATTCATACGTGGTATTAGGGACTTAGGAAACAAGGTTTATTCATCCAATAATATTAATTTGTAGGATTCATTTGATTATTATGAGTAGAGAAATTAATGGTTGGTCTTAAATGAGGAGAAATGTAGAGTTTGTGTAGTTGAATGTGGCATTCAGGTATGGTAATATAATTTTATATTTTATTTGGTTAGGGAAACAGTTTGGTTTCGGAGAAAGAAGCAAAACTGTTATAGGGACCAGTGACAGGCAGAGCAGATCGCTGATGATTGTAGTTACGGGCGAAATAATACCCTTATAACTACTAGCTGTTTCGCACATAACTATTTGTGGAATACACATTCGATTACAATAAATTCGATATTTCAAATGCCTACGATATAAAGACAAATATATAGAGAAATAGGCGTTATATTGCCTGTATTGTTAAGTTTATATCACAGCAATATTGAAATAAAAAGGTTTGTCTAAGTTTGTTTCGGTATTTCTTCTTATTCAAACCGTCAGGTACGAAATACTGGTAGATTCGCTCGTAGAGTCTTAAACTCATGAGGTAACTAGGCAGGTAAATAAGGTAGGATCATTCATACTCCATCCTAAGCAAGAAAGTAGCTTTGTGTGAGTAAAAGATTACCACACAACCCGTCGCTAAGACTTTGTTCAAAATATGAATACATAGGTTGAATATTAGTGTGTTTAAGGTGTCAAAATAATCAAGATAATAGAAAATCTATGAGCTACGATCTTGCTTATCCGAATGATTAATAGGAGGTTGGTGTAAATTAACAAAAACCTATAAATATTTATATTAATTGATTTGACAGGTACATTATTTTGAATTAGGATGCAGTAGGTGAACGAAGGAGTAGGTAGATAGATAGAGAGGAGTCAAGGTCCAATTTGCTACACATAAAAGAATTTGGGTTGTTCGGAATAACGTAGTAGTAGAGATCAGATGGCCAATATTATTTTTATTATTATTATTTATTAATAATTAGTAATTAATTTAAGGGGGGGAAGTTACATTTTGGTGCCGTGACCAGGATCTTCATATATTTATAATAAATAAAACTGTTTATTTACATTTTGGGTAGGTCGGTTTCGGGATATTTTAGTAGCCTATTTTAGGCTACATTTTGCTGGCGTGGAATGGAAATGTGTGCATATTAGGGCTTTGACTCTTCCTTCTAGTAAGTTTAATGCAACAAGTAGTATAATTTATTGTTATCACTTCAAAATTACATTGAATAGGTAGTACAATTAGTAAATATGTGAGGGTTGTCTAGAGTTGTGCGCGTTCATGGGTTGCGATGATCGCTTGATATCGAACGGACCGTGCGCTCGTTTGCCATCGACGTAGCGTTCAGCAAATTCTCGTTGTTCTGTCGTAGGTATGTTTTATCTGCACCTGAAGTAAAATATAAAAAAAAAGTATGTTAGTGTTTGAAGTTCATGACGTCATTTTCATATTTGTACGAAAGGGTTTAGAGTCTAAAACTATAGGGGGCGTGTGGGCGTAAATTGTGTTTAGTATGTATGTATGTATGTGTAAGGTAGTTAAACAATGTGAAAATAAAGTTCGCAAAAGAAACAAATTTTAATTTTCTCATGTAACATTTTAGAGTCAGCAACGCACATGTGTTACCCTAGTATCAGTGGGGGCGTACTCGCGTTTCCCGCCGAACGCGTGTAAATATGGTGTTGTTTTTGTGGACACTGGATAACAGTTAATAAGGGATCGTGCATTGAGAACAAAAATTTTTTGGGTTACTGGTACACGCAGGTAGTCTCTGAGTTAAGACAAAAGAAATAAAGTTGTCTTTGCCGTCGACTTTCGTCTGTTTACTTGTATAACTTACGAGTATGTAGACATTTGCAAGCAGGAATTATAACGACATTGATAAGTCTCGAAGTAGGTATTAGAATGTGAAATTACATTAGGAATATTCTAGAATTGAAACTATGATAAAAGGAGCTAATATTATAGTATCAAACAAACTGGAGCTATCCCAGCGCTTACCGGCTGTTGCCCGAACCACTGAGTGTGTTTGTAGTATTGATAGATTTCGGGCTTGGTGGTTCTTGGACGCTTGCTAGATGTCGCAAGTGATCCTCACATGACATAAATGTAATTTATCAAGGATTTCAATTTAAAAAGATAAATAAATACATTTAAATAGAATATTTATCATATAGACTCATTAGACTCGCTGCTGTTCTGCTGTCAAATCAAATTTGGATTTTACATTTATCTTGAAATAAATTCTTTGGTTTTTTTTCAATAGTAGATAATAATATCTAAGCTTAAAAAATTTAAGTAATAAGATATGATAATTACCTTTATAACAGAAGAATTCGCACAATCATGTACAGCATGCCGGGGTGAATATTGGAAATCAATAATCTCGCTTGCTTTGCTTTTTAATAACCTAGGGTATCATCATCATCATCATCATCATAGGTTTCCTGTAATCATAGCAAAAAGAAATATGAAACAGACATACAAAAAAAAAACATGCATAGAAGATTGGTTATTTTGAAGTTCTTGAGAATACTAGCAAGGGATACAATCGAGCTTAACTACAAAAAGATCATGAATAAATATAAATATAAAAGGAACTTACTTGCGTGATTGTGTTTGGACGCTTTCTCAAGTGCCTTATAGTTGTCCATTGTGAAGTAAAGTTTTTTTTCGTGCATTCCATGTAGTGTTTGGTTCACTTGTGCTGAGAACTTTCTATAACTAAAGATTAAGATCATTGTTGCCTCATGGATTGAGGAATTCACTTATTACACTTACACTCAATTCAGGCAAATTTATTGAAATTGAATGTTGTACATGGACATTTTTATACTGAAATAAATTACAAGGCATTTTATGTACATTTTAAATGTTGTTGCATTGTTTGGCATTCATTAAGGGAAAAGGGTTTAATTTTAATAATTATTATAAACAAATAAATAATTTGTAGAATCATCGGTGATAGTATGCATTGTTGCATTGATTACATATCTGGAATTTTGGCTACCTGTAACAATCTAGTGAACAAGCGAATGAGGAATTGATGTGTGCTTGAGTGTATGACATATCTACTCAGAGATGATGAAAATTAGGTGAAGTTAGAAAAGAGTGTGCAGATTTGGAGGAACTTTTTGTGAAAATGGGTTGTTGCAAATAGACAAATGTTGGATAGTAATCAACCTGGATTTGTTGGTATTTGGGGGAATCAAAATAACATATTAGTAAGTAAAAAAAATTATCCGTAGGTTCAAATCGTATTACGATTAGCTTATTTCATGAGATTTTTTACTAGCTACACACTATACATACGCTGAGATTAAATTGGTATACACACCACATTTTGGAGAAGGATATATGACATCGAATTATTTCAAAAATGAGTAGTCAATGTACATTCAGTTTTTGAAAAAGGTGATAACGTATCGAAACTTGATTCGAATTTTAACTAATGAGAAATGAACATCTCAATACTTATATAAAGGTTTTTTCTGGTTTGCGTGGAGAGTCTTTGTGGAATCACTCATTTCCGAACAATGTGGATAGAATTGGAGGATGCCCAGCCAGATCCAAAGATTCAGTTTGATGCTGCAAATTCGGGGCGTTAGGTCCTATTAGTCTCACAAACTAGTATTTCGTGCAAATGGAAAAGATTTGGGGAAAGGATTTTCATGGATCATTATTGAAGTTCAAGGAACTGAGTTTTATACCGAGTCATTAACAATCAATGAGTATTGTTTAAACACACCTCACACAAACACACGTTTAAGATGGGGGGATTGCTACGCTAACAAATCTAGGAAATATTTTCTTTATAAATAGTAGTTCGAGGACTATCCGTGAATTACATGTAATAACACGTCTATTCCTCGAGGGGGCGATTATGTAACTCGAACTATGACTAAGTAGATCTCGTTTATCTATAGATTTTAATGAATGCTAAATGAGGTAATAATTCAATACAACAGGGATTAAAATATAATAAAACATAGTTAAACCAACGTTTACGCATAGCAAAAAAAACTTAATATTTATCGATTTTAACTATCGACGCATTCTAGAGAATAATACTTCACACATGTCTTGAGTGGTTAAAATTTATTACAATGCAAACTTAATTTGTTACTGTAATCGTGGAAAGCAAAGATATTTTATTCAAAACTGAATCTTATTACAAAGTAGTAACGGGCTTTTCTACAGTCACATATTGTTCTAGCAAACGCATTCTTAATTAGTACACTTTTGGCTAGACGACAGAATCAGTTCTTGGAATAAGAGTATCAACTATGAAAACAAGTTTACCTTTACAGTTGAGTACACGATATGAAGTAATAATTAAGCTAATTCGAACACTATTCTTATGGAAATATGGAGATAGTTAAATAAGTTTGCTTGGACTGAGACGGCAAAACCTTGAAGAAAGAACTCTGAGTATCTGAAGTGGTCTTTCGTAGCGTGAGATTGTTTATGTACAAATTTAATTATGGTTTTGTATTGGGTCGTATTTAATAAAGGGAATAGAGTTTAAATTAGACATGGCTATATTTAATTGGTAATTTGTCAACTAGTTTCAGACGCCGGTTGTGCGGGGGTTGGGGGGAGTGTTTTCAGAGCTGATGTTTGGACGGGGTAGCGTGGGGCTGGACATTCAAATCTTGGAGCTTGAGGGTATCGGTCGGGGATCTCTGTCGAAGGAAATAGGTCTCAATCTAGGATACCTAAGTTGTGTCTGGGCATGTATTGTGCTAGTATTCGATTGCGCTGGTTTAGTCTTTGATCAGACACAACATATGGTAATTTAAAGGGAGATTTCAATTCGTAAATATTTATTGTACTTACATACTTAATTTGGTGGTTTAATCTCAATTAAATAGTGTAAATTTTAAAGTTTATTGTGAAGTTGATTATTAGTGAATCTCTTGCTGTTAATACTTTGTGTTCAAATAACAGTGCTTAATAGTGATTATTTTTGACTAGAGTTAATTGGTTTAAAGTATAATAGTTTGATGGAGTTTGCTTTAATTTAAATTAGTGTTTTAATGGGGTTAGGAGAATCTTGACTGATACTTTCAAGCCATTCGTTTTTAGCTATATTTTGGATTGACATTGAAGCTGGATCGAGCCTAAATTCGTAACGTAAACATTCATAGATACTTTATTGTGAAGGCGAGAAGGTTCAATATTGTGTGATTATTTTACATAGTATTGAACTATTTCGATTCTTATTAGATTTTGAGTTTATTTTGGAAAGTTTTATTAATATTTCGAACCAGATCAATGCCTTGATTGGATGTCAATCTAACATTGTACACGCTCCCTAACGGTGCCAACAGCGTATACAATGGGATCCTGTTAGAAGTAGGCCAGGCTCAGAGATACCTGGGCACCGTCTCCTTTATTTGCATAGATGGTGTAGCCTATCATAAATGGGCCTCTTCCTTGGCTTAAGGTTTGCCGCAGGACTGAAGCGAGAGGTCGCAATTTAAAATAAGTCGACCGCTTGAATTTATTCACTCGTTAAGGTTTTGTGTGTGCTTAAGGCTTGGGTCTTTTATTGAATATATATTTATATGTTATACACACGCAATAGGGAGTGCATTTCACAGAACCTTGTCCACGGACCGTTGTGAAATGTACATTACACCGGCTATAGGTTGCCTTCTCGGATTAGCCTGCCGAACGATTTACAGCGTAGATCCCTAGCTTAGGTTTTACACATCACATAACACTAATAAAAGTAATGATGGGAGTTTTGCATACAATAGTTTAGGGACTAGTGGTAGGTAGGATTAGGTATAAATTCATACGTGGTATTAGGGACTTAGGAAACAAGGTTTATTCATCCAATAATATTAATTTGTAGGATTCATTTGATTATTATGAGTAGAGAAATTAATGGTTGGTCTTAAATGAGGAGAAATGTAGAGTTTGTGTAGTTGAATGTGGCATTCAGGTATGGTAATATAATTTTATATTTTATTTGGTTAGGGAAACAGTTTGGTTTCGGAGAAAGAAGCAAAACTGTTATAGGGACCAGTGACAGGCAGAGCAGATCGCTGATGATTGTAGTTACGGGCGAAATAATACCCTTATAACTACTAGCTGTTTCGCACATAACTATTTGTGGAATACACATTCGATTACAATAAATTCGATATTTCAAATGCCTACGATATAAAGACAAATATATAGAGAAATAGGCGTTATATTGCCTGTATTGTTAAGTTTATATCACAGCAATATTGAAATAAAAAGGTTTGTCTAAGTTTGTTTCGGTATTTCTTCTTATTCAAACCGTCAGGTACGAAATACTGGTAGATTCGCTCGTAGAGTCTTAAACTCATGAGGTAACTAGGCAGGTAAATAAGGTAGGATCATTCATACTCCATCCTAAGCAAGAAAGTAGCTTTGTGTGAGTAAAAGATTACCACACAACCCGTCGCTAAGACTTTGTTCAAAATATGAATACATAGGTTGAATATTAGTGTGTTTAAGGTGTCAAAATAATCAAGATAATAGAAAATCTATGAGCTACGATCTTGCTTATCCGAATGATTAATAGGAGGTTGGTGTAAATTAACAAAAACCTATAAATATTTATATTAATTGATTTGACAGGTACATTATTTTGAATTAGGATGCAGTAGGTGAACGAAGGAGTAGGTAGATAGATAGAGAGGAGTCAAGGTCCAATTTGCTACACATAAAAGAATTTGGGTTGTTCGGAATAACGTAGTAGTAGAGATCAGATGGCCAATATTATTTTTATTATTATTATTTATTAATAATTAGTAATTAATTTAAGGGGGGGAAGTTACAATTTGATGAAATGTTAGTTATCGCTTTTATGGACAATTTTGGGATTTCGACTTTTATTTTTTTCTACACAAATATAATCAGTATTTGATACTGAGTACACCAATTTTTATTTGTACTATTAAAAATTTGTGGTAAATTAGGTACTTTAAAATTGATACCGTTTTGTGAAAACGTCTGTATTTGTCTTAGCGGTTTATTAGTTGGTCCCTTTACAAGCCGTAATTCTATTACCGCGTGGTGACAAAGGCTGCGGTGTGATACCTATATTCAGAAAAAAACTTGGTTACTAAAACATTTTTTTTTACAGGTAAGGTAACTGACACGAAACATGGCTACAGCAAAGAAAAAATGTCGACAATATAGTGTCGATTATTTGAAATATGGTTTTGTTCCATCAGAGGCAGACAAACAATTGCCCATGTGCCTATTATGCAACAAAGTTTTGAGCAATGACTCTATGAAACCATCAAAGCTCGAAGATCATCTAAAAAGGTGTCATACTGATAAAATAGGTAAAGATTTGAAATATTTTCAAACATTGAAGGAAAAATATGAAAAGAGACCCACCATGCACAGTATGTTCGCTTCAACATCTCAAAGTAACGATGATGGCTTGCGGGCATCTTACAATATCTCATTACTAATAGCAAAATCTGGAAAACCGCACACTATCGGAGAACAATTAATTTTACCCGCTGTTGAAGAGGTTTTAAAAACTGTTTTGCACAAATCTCCATTTGACGTACTAAAAAGAATTCCATTAAGTAACAATACTGTTCAAAGACGCATTGATGAAATGAGCTCTGATACCGAAAGTTTTTTGTGCAATCATCTGCAAAAAACTCATTTTTCTATACAACTGGACGAGTCAACGTTACCCGGTAATGAAGCATTATTATTAGCATATGTTCGATTTATTATGGAGGAAGAAATTCACGAAGAATTGCTATTTGCCAGAACTTTGGAGACTGACACTAAAGGCGAATCAATATTTAATGTCCTGAGTAATTTTTTTACGGAAAAATCGATTCCATTTACAAACATTATTTCAGCGGCAACAGACGGAGCTCCTGCAATGGTCGGTCGATATCGTGGGTTTATAAGTCATCTCAAAAGAATTATACCAGGACTTACAGCTATTCATTGCGTAATCCACCGACAACATCTTGTGGCAAAACATTTAAGTGACAGGTTGAACCAATCTCTTCATTTTGTAATAAAAGCTGTCAGCAAAATCAGAAGCAATGCATTGAATACGCGTTTATTTGCTCAATTGTGCGACGAAAATGATGAAGACTTCAAACGACTGCTCTTACATACTGAAGTACGCTGGTTGTCAAAAGGTGCATGTTTAACGAGATTTTACTCTGTTTTCGATTCCGTATTAGAGTTCCTAGAAAGTAGAGATCCAGATTTAAAAGAAAACTTGATCAAATTTAAAGCAGACATTGCGTATTTGACAGATTTGTTTAAAAAATTTAATCATATTAACTTGCAGTTACAAGGGGACAGCCTGAATTTAATTAAAACAAAGGGGATAATTTCGGCTTTTCTTGGGAAATTGAAATTTATGAAGCAAAACATTAGTCGGCGTGAATTCTCTCAATTTCCAAACTTGTCGCAGGTAGAATGTATTGATGAGGATAACCATACCTACAGTCAACATTTAAGTGCCCTGCATGATGACTTTGAAACCAGGTTTGAAGATATGCTGACGATGGATATACCACCATGGATCATAAATCCATTTGATGAAACGGAAGTGGCTAATGTTGTATTACAAGAGGAGCTGCTCGAGCTAAGCACCAATGAGGAGCTGAAGGTGAAATTTAGAAAAGGCTACCAAACATTTTGGCTGCAAGCAGAAATACCCGAAAAATATCCTGGACTGTGGGAAATCGCAAGGAAATTTTTAATAGCTTTTCCCTCGTCATACCTTGTCGAAAGGAGTTTTAGTGCAGTTACAAACCTCTTAACAAAAAAAAGGAGCAAATTAAACATCACAGAACGGGGGGATTTGCGGTTATTGCTCACAAAAATAAAGCCAAACATTGATCGTTTGCTGACACTCCATCAAATACATCCTTCCCATTAATTAAAATTATGACCTGAACCTAGGTATATTAGTATATTACCTTATTATTTTTTTCTTGTAATTATATTCTTTTAATAAATAAAGTGTTATAAAATGTACCATTTTTCGTTTTTATTTTACCTATCGGAATAAAGGGACAGAACTCAGAAGCGACACAATTTTTATTTTTTGGTGACTTTAAGAATGTGGTAGAAATGTAGCAGCAGAGGGTCCACCGAAACCAGTAAAATTTTGGAAGGGGTCCACGAGAAAAATAAGTTTGGGAACTACTGTTCTAGCACATCAAAAAAAAATATATGTTAATATTCATCATATTTCCAAGACCGTAGACGGGCTCGAAACATAATTGGATGAAATCGGCTCGATAGAAAATAATTGCAAAGATTGGTCTTAAAATCATCTTAAACGGTTCTATGTCCTTATTTTTTTGACGTATGGGTCTGCAATTAAAAACATGAAGTCCACATATTCATACCTAAACCTTAGACGAGCCATATTTCGCAAAAAATCCACACTTTTTTTTATTTTAATTTTAATTCATTATTTTCGTCTAAAACCTGGCCGCTCAAGTAACACTCGCTCTCGTTTACTCCGATACAGATAGACAGTGTGCGCGTTTTTGGTGTTGACAGCGCCTTAATTGTTTTAGTAAAAAACAACGGATACCCAAAACATACTTAATGCTGGTAATAAATAGTAGGTAGGTACACAATTACACATTATCTTCTAGTGTCCTTAACCTACTACTGATTTTAACCGAGGGGCTCGAAGTGACCCATACGTACCTACTAATATCCTATTTTAATTCATGAACTTTTTTCAGCACGTCGCGTTAATAGTAACCGGAATAGGCGTAACAGCGTTCACGCTGTTTCACATCTTGTTCAAGCTGAGACCCCCGAAGTCATCAAAAAGCAATGGCCATACCATAACCAACGGTTCTTCGGCTTTACTAACGAGGGGACACGACACGGAGCAGCCAGATCAGCTTATTTCCAAGTCCAAAATTTATCATTTTCTACGAATGCCGCTGTTGTACCAAACAAGTTTATTGTAAGTTCAACAAACAATTTACATGAACTTTTTATGAGCTAAATAAGTCTTAGTTTAACTTTCCATGTGAGATAAAACAATTGAGTGGGTACCTAGTGCTACGTACCTACCAGTGGCGGCGCGTGGGAATTGTCACTGGACAACCCGGAGCATAAAAAAAGGGCTGTTTTTTGATAATTTACGAGTTTGTATATAGCAAGAAATTTTAGGCAAGCCGGTGCTTATCGGCTTGTATGGGCGCTCCGCCACTGCTACCTACCCCTATTTATTATTCGAAGACGTTAAACGAATTCGAACATTTTCGAGCGCTTGTTCTTAGGTAGAAACGTATAGTTACTTAGCAATAACTTTTATTTCTTAAAAATAAGGTTTACACGACTGAAGGTAACCGTAGTGCCACGACAACTATCGTCATTAAGTAGGTACGTTTTGATGCCTAAAGCCGCGTACGTACGTAGATTACAAATTAATTTTACCATGGTGCAATAATAATGATTATGAAAAAATCTCGTTTCAGATACGTATTCTCTCGTCTCTACTGGGCATTGACCTTGGTCTACGTGCCTCTGTTTCTGGAAGAGAGACTATCATTTAACCCCAGCGCAGGATCGGAGCTAGTCGCCAGTGTACCTTTAGTACTCTACATATCGTCTTTTTTCTCATCTCTGATACTCAAAAGCAAAATCAGCAGCTGCGGGAACCAGGTATATCATAAATCGCCATGAATGAACCCTGTCAGCTCAGCATCAATAATTTCACGCATCTAACACTTTGCTGATAAGAATTTAACAGGCGCTGAACCAAGTAGGTAATTTCCACGCATCACGTTATAAACCCATTCAAGCCTAGGGACTCACATATGAGTCATGCGTCTACGAGTGATTTCCGCATATAGGTTAACAAACTAAAAAAAACGTTGAGAAAATCTATTTACCTACTGGTAACACTTATCATAATCGAAATACCTAAATGATACGAACATAACAGTAGGTACATTTAGGCCTATAATTATATACCTATTACAACTAGTAGGTTTTTATATGTTCTGCCCGGGACTACGGACGTACGGGCGGACGCGTGGAACTCGTTTATATCGTAGCTCCATACAAAATTTCACCCCCATTTCATCCCCTTAAACCAGGGTTTCTTATAGTGTGGTCCATGGATCCCATAGAGGTCCGTGACACTAGGGGTACACGGCCACTTCGTTCACTCTTAACGTAGGTAGGGGTGGCGTGTACACATGAGTATTTTTTTCAACATTTTCTTCGACATATGATGTATTCACAAGGTACTTAAATACAAAATACAGTGTGTAGCGGCCTAATTGTTTCAATACCTATCATTAAATTTAAATAATCTCAATTATTTACCAACGGCGCTAGTGAGGACGTGAACGGGCTCTTAGGACCCTTCTTATAACAGTTGCAGAATGTCTCAGATCGCAGGTATTTGACGCCCGAGCCGAAGGCAAGGGTGATAAATATGCGCTCTGAGGCTTTCTTTATTACCGCCCGTGGTGAGTACAACATTTTACGTCTCTATCTGGCCAGGAAGTGGGGTTTTCCGCACGCATAGCGTGCGGTAATTCCTATTTTATGGCCAGGTATGACGTAAAATACTATTACGTCATACCTGGCCATAAAGTTGGAATTTAATCCCACTTCCTGGCCAGGAAGAAACGTAAAATGTTGTACTCACCACGGGCGGTACTAAAGAAAGTCTCAGATCGCACATTTATCTCCCTTGCCTTCGGGCTCGGACGTCAAATACCTGCGATCTGAAACATTCTTTGTTTTAACTACCGCCCTAGGTAAGTAATGTACCTACTATTATTGCAAACCTCAATAGTAATAAAAAACAGTAGTCGTACCGTAAAATGCTGCAACTTTGCCTGGAGTATTAGTCGGAAAACATACCCTATGCCCTGCCAGATAAGACTCGAATATCATTACCTGATTACTGTTTTTCCGATTTACAAGCAATCAAAGTGGCAGGCAAAGTTGTAGGCCTAAGACGTAACTTTGCCTAGACGGATATCTCAAAAAATAAAATGTTGCTATTTGTAATAATATTTACTCGTGTGCATGATCCATGGTGCTTGTCCCTGGCAGTCAAATTATAGCCATAAGCTTAATACTTTTTTTTTCACAGGCAATAGGTAAAGTTGTAGCAGGTTCCACAAACTTTCTATACAAAAATATCGTTAACTGTAGGGTTGTGCCCAAAAAAAGATTATTAATAAAAAAAAATTGTTACAAAATAATCAACAAACAATCAATTTTTATAATATAGTGTGAGTAGTTAAATACCTATTCGAGTAGGTATGACTATTTTGAAATACAATTATAAAAAGGAAATAGGTATGTAATTTATGTAGGTAGTGTAATAAATATAAGTCTTGGTAAAGTTGGTGAAAATCAATTAGCAAGATTTGACTTAAACAAACATTGCAAGTTAATAAAAAGCTTGTAATAAATAAACTCATTTAAGCATGTTAAGCAAGTTTATTTTAACTCTTTTCTGTACATTTATAAAATCCAGCTAGTGACAGACTAGACTAGACCCAGGCAAAATTGTGTCATTCAAGTTTCCAAAACACTGCCCAATATTGCCTACCTAGTACGTTATTATGCTGAAATCATGTCCTTTTCTTGAAAATATTAAACTTACGGAAAATAGACAGTCTTTACTTACCCTGAGACGTTACTACTTCTCAAAAAACACCTTTTTTGTAGATAAAAATTAAAAAGTTGCGAAACACTAAAAAAATGTTGCCACTCCGACTTATGATGCGTAACCGGAGGAGCAACAATGGAGTTACTATTATAAAAGAATGAAAAATGGGTTGCTAGAATAATGAAAATTACTACCAAATGGTATAAAACAAGAAAAAACCAAGCAAATTCGAGAGGTCGTAATTTAAACGAAATAGGCAAAATTGGGCTTAAATGGCAAAGTTGCAGCATTTTACGGTACAGAAAACAGCGAATATAATAGCAGAGGCAAACAACAGGCGATTGTAAAGTTCGAGCTAATTGTCATACATTTTTTCTAGGTGGCGTACATAATAGGAAGTTTTTTTAGCTTCATCAGTTGCCTGTGGATCGCACTTGGAGTTCATCCCCATGCCAACATAGTGCAAATATACTTGGTAGCAGCATTAATGGGCGAGTATTATATCAATTAAAATAATTGTACCTATCTCTGGGATACCTAAATACTTTAAAACCGTTGATAGAATGTACTTAACCCTTTTCCTGGCAGAGGGGTTATATTGGCCACATGCAGCCTGTCAAACATATATTTTAATGTCAATGAATAAGACTGACATTCGTATGTCATCTTTCAACTGCTGGCCTGGAAATCGGTTAATCAGTAAAATAAGATTTTCCTCAAAAACTCGTCTTACGACTCGACTATCACACAACGAGGAGAATTTAAAGAGATTCTTAGTTTTTAACTGAGTTCAAAAAAAGGAGGAGGTTCTCAATTCGGATGTATTTTTTTTAATTTTAATGTTTGTTATTTCAGAACTCCGTCATTTATGAACCGATTGGTACAATTAATTTTTTAACTGAAAGTATATGCTTCCAGATTGGTCCCATTGTTTCCAAAACCCCAGTTGGATGATGGGAACCATGAGGAATTGAGAGAACTCCTCAAATATATTAGGCACGCGTGTAGTAATTTCGGTATTTTCTATTATAACTCGTGTATTTACACCCGGAAATCATAAATTTGGTGAAGTGGAAGTGATGATGAAGACCACAGATGGCTTGTGGAACTTCTCAATGATGTACTTCAAACTATATAAGTACGTCACAGATTCTGATATTATTCCGTTGAAATAGCAAACAATGAAGTGCCAAAGGTAATTCTGAGATCCTTGAGGAATCGACGGAAGTCCTCAAATATTATCGGCCCACATACAGCGCTTTGGTTTATTGGTCTAAAAATCAACGCTTTTGTTCTCGAAAATCAGTTCATGTGGTAAATTGGAAAAAAAATGTGGAAATGTTAATGTGGCTTGGCGGAGTACTGAATTGAAGTCGGTTAAAACTTTGTTTTGAAAGTAAATTATATATAATCTAAACCATGTAAGTAAGTAAGTAAGTAGATAATACCCAAAGTGATCTATAAACATGTGTATAGGTACCTACTTTATGCAAACATCGTTATACCTACTTATATTGTATGTAAGTATATTTAGGCTTTATATAAAGTATACTTAATATAAGGGCGACCGAGCTCAGCTCGTGTGAAAATAGAGAAAACTAATTTTCCCAGATATAAGACCTAGCTAGATTTTTCTCCCCCGTAAACCCCTATAATGCAAATCAGCCGCTTTCGAGAATGTGATTACAAATGTACAGTCACCATCACATACATCGGAGCAAACAAGCAGCTCCATTTGCATGTGCCGATATTTTTAAACACCTATAGTGTACCTAATAGTACCTGATGTATGTGATGGCGACTGTACCTATATAATACACATATACAAATACTTATTGCTCGTTTAATAGTATAGTATATATAGGGCCTGACCACATGTCTGCGGTGGCCAGGCCCATAGGAATATCTTTCTGTGTTCCCAGGTGCTGGTAGTTCCATCACACTAGTCTCCAGCCTTTGCGTTACAGCGGACCTGATAGGTCCCCACTCGCATCAGGGCGCTGCCATCTACTCCATTGTCACTTTCGCCGACAAGCTTGTCACCGGAATAGCTGTCGTTGCTATTGAAAATTAGTAAGAATCTCCTTTTCATACACATATACATATACTATATATACACCCTGTAAATTTCATACGAGCGTATAAGTATTTTAACCAGCCATAGTTTTCAACCGTACAAATGATACCTATGAGAAAACAATTTTGTTAAATACCTGCTACCTTAATTAATAAAGAGTTAGTAACTTTTTTAAGTGCGACCCAGCAGCAATGTATTCCTAGATGACGTCCAAACATTTTGTGTCGTAAACAAATGAGATGACGTGAAGTGAATACATTGCGTGCTCAATTAAGTATTTTGTATATAAAAAAAACAGTTAACAAAATTTATGTAAATGTGTTGTCAATAATACAACACACACATGATACATATTATATGTTGTTTCGGACCGACACTAATCGTCATCAAAATATTCGCCCGTATCAAATTTACAAACTGTATAATAGATAGGCAGTGAAAGTGCTGTCAGGAACCTCGCGGGCGCTCTGTTCGTGTAGTACAGTCGGCCTCATAAGTACCTTGTCGTTTTCACTCGTTTGACAACGTCATATGGCAGTTTAACATGACGTTTAATGCGTCACAGTACAAAGGTGTTAAGTTCCTTGTTAGGTAGACCTAGGCGCTTTCCGCTACTTAGCGGGACTAACACGGGATAGGCTACGAGTGCAGTGTAGGCAGAGTTGGGCAAAAATTATCTATTTAAGAAAAACAGGGAAGATCATCTTTTATTTGAAGTAACTAAATAATCCGTCATTTGTTATTTTGAATTTATCTAGATCAGTTTTATTTTTATCTAGTACATTAGTTGGGATTTTAAATAAAAGATGAATGTCAGTGTGACGGTTTGACCCGACGTGACATTCTGTATACATACATTTATTATTATAAGCTTACTTAAATAACAAACGAGGTCGGTTATCTTCATCTAGATAAATTATCTAAATAAAAAAGTTGTCAACGCACTATTTGTGATCGAATTTATCTTCGAATATATTTATTTGAAATGATTTTATTTGAAACAATTATCTAGATAAGAAATTATCTAAATAACGCCCAACTCTGAGTGATTTGTTAACACATTGGCGCCATCTATACGAGTTTTTCTCATTGAGTTCATAGATGGCGCTTTTGGCAACATAAGTTGAAGTTTATTGCTAAGAGCGCAGCGCGGCAGTGAATGGGTTGAGTAGTGGTCTAATGCCTGCGGCGCTACCACGAACTTCGAATCTCGAACTTCGTATATCTCCGTCTCTATCGCACTTATGGTTTATGGTACTCGAGCGACAGAGACGGAGATATACGAAGTTCGAGATTCGAAGTTCGTGATAGCGCCGCTGGTTTACACTATGCCGAAGTGAGCAGGGAAGTGGGCAGGACGGGCGTAAAATGCGGTATTACGCCCTTCCTGCCCACTTCCCTGCTCACTTCGGCATAGTGTAGGTAAACCAGGCATAAGGAAGTGCCATACGAAAGTAATGGTATATGGTGGTGGGTAGACCCCCAACAAGGTGGACTGATGACTTGGTAAAGGTCGCGGGAGTCCTCTGGATGCGGGTGGCGCAGGACCGGTCATTTTGGCACTCCTTGGGGGAGGCCTATGTCCAGCAGTGGACGTCTTTCGGCTGATATGATGATGATGATACGAAATTAATAGTACAGCTAGCCACAACAAGCTCATTATTGAACGAGCGAGCGAAGCGAACGAAGTTCTCTCTTTCAGATTGGGCCAAAATTCTTTCGTATGTCCGGATAGACAGCGTTTCTACTCTACAGGTCGCATTTCTCAACCGATTCTCGTGAAATTTTGTGAGTAGGTTCAATAATTATATCGATTTTTATTGTCCGTTCGATATTTCGAATACTAAAAAAAATAATAACAAAACAGACAGGCTCGCTAACTCTACGAGCTCACCAAACCACTAGTTTTAAAGTAACGTGACATTGCATACACATTGGCGGGCCTATTGATTTATTTGTCCAGGGTATTACCTTCATAGAAGAATACAGGCAGTGTTGACAGAGTGACTATTTTATATTAACATATTAAATTGCTATATTAACATATTAAATTGTATTTTTACAGCAAATGCCGCAATGCAGCCGACTGCCCAGAGTATTACAGGGGAGTTCTTACCTATGCCTGCGGAGGGAGCGCCGTACTGGGCGCGTTCTCATTAATTTTCACCAGAATAACGTCGAGGACCAAAGCTGGAACCTAAAATGTGTCTTATTATCTAAGGTAGTAAATAACTATAAAACATAACATATAATATAAATAAAAGTTAAATCTTGTGTTGTAACTGATGTACAGTCATCTGCATACATAACTGGTGCATTAAAAAAATCTCACACAACCCTATTTGTAGGTAGTCTGTGAGATAATTTTTACGCGCTTTGTTATGTCTGATATTATTGCATGTGACTGTACCGACCTACAAAATTATTTACTTACATTAGTAATATAAGATACGCAAGCCTACTTTCCCAACGCGAAAATGGTAAACATCTTTATATTATATTCATTGTAATCTCCACTTATAATAAATCTCTAAATTAAAAAAAGAATCAGCCAGTTTGAAACTAAGCTTTGCGCGGTTCGAATGTTCTCAGCATCCCATGAACGGAAAAATATGAAACATTTTATATAGGTACATTATTATTCTAGCTGCAACTTAGGATAGTTTTTATCCGACTGCGACAGTTAATTAATTTTCCGAAATATACGACTTCATTTAATTTTTCATTTATTTTTATTGAAATCAAACGCTGCTCCAACTGTCAGCTATAAGAACCGTCAAATTTTCGTCAACATGGCGGAATTGCTTTGCCTTTCACTTATTAATAATTTAAATCCCGTCTACGATATACCTTTACGAGACAAATGCTAAAATATAAACCATAAAAAAATATTCGATTCTGATATGAGAACTTATATGCGCAAATGTCGTTTTATGTCGTAATTTCAATAAATGAAATCAACAAATTTGAACAATATAATTAACACGAATTTGTTTTTTTTGAATGACAATGGCACGCGCTCGGCGCATTCAGCCAAAGTACCTGCGGCGCTACCACGAAAACCGATACTCAATGTTCATATATTTGCATCCCTGTCACTCGAGTATGGTTAGTGCGATAGAGATAGAGATACCCGAATATTTTCGAATTCCGAAGTTCGTGGTTATAGCTCAGGAATCGAAAATATGGTAAATAATCATAATGTATTTTCTCGAAAAAGAATTTAAAATAAATATAGTCAAATGGAGAAAAAAACAAAGCAAGAGGTTATATAGGTAATGATTAAGTTATAAGAGTCCAAAGTTTTAAGAGGGGGTATGTTCTGTCCCTTTTCCGCAAAACGCACCTTCATATGAAACGATTGTTTTTTACTATGACGCTCGAGTATATTGACGTCACAGTCCCTCATCGTTTTCTCACTCTAACAAGCGACATTAAAACGGATGTAGCTTCATAATTTTTTGAGATATTTGAATGGGAGTTTCATTATCTTCTATCTATTTATCTCCACTTATAATAAATCTCTAAATTAAAAAAAGAATCAGCCAGTTTGAAACTAAGCTTTCTGTGGTACGAATGTTCTCAGCATCCCATGGACGGAAAAATATGAAACATTTTATATAGGTACATTATTATTCCAGCTGCAACTTAGGATAGTTTTTATCCGACTGCGACGGTTAATTTATTTTCCGTAATATACGACTTCATTTAATTTTTCATTTATTATTCTTAAAGTATATCGCCGCCACATCTGTCAGCTAAAAGAAACGTCAAAATTACAGTAATAAGAAATACTACGGACAAAATGGCGGAATTGCTTTGCTTTTCTTTCGCCTATTAATAATTTTAATCCCGTCTACGATATACATTGACGAGACACATAGGTACCAAAAGCAAACATAAAATTAATCGATTTTGATATGCGAACTTATATGCGCAAATGTCGAATTAAGGCGTTATTTGTACAAATGTAACAACAAATTCGAACAATATAAACTTGGTTTTTTTGAATGGCACGCGCGCGCGCTCTTTGCGTATTCAGCCAAACAGCGAAAACCGAAACTCGAAGTTCGTATATCTGAGGGCCTACCGCGAACGGCATTCGAAGTTTTCCCTCTCTGTCGCACTTATGTACGAACTTGTAAGTATGACAGAAAGGGGAAACTTCGAATGCCTTTCGCGGTAGGCCCTCTGCATTCCTGTCATTTGTTAGTGCGATAGAGATAGATATACCCAAATATTTTCGAATTCCGAAGTTCGTGGTTTAAAAGAAAATACGGATGTCGGATAGATCTAAATTAATATTTTATGTGTGAATATGGTTAAAATTATTTGGAAATACTATTGTTGTTATTGTTTTAGTATATTTGACTAGCTTTAAGTTTAATATTGTACGTCCGAAATGGGCAAGCTGTTGGACTTTATTTTACCCAAAACAACTAAATATACACAGTTCTGACAATAAAGAAATCTTATTTTATCTTATCTTATCGAAAATAGGGATGTAGACACTAAACAAAATAATCATAATGTTGTATTATCTCGAAAAAAAACAACGCAAGAGGCTATATAGGTAATCACTAAGTTATAAGTGTATAAAGTTTTAAGAGGGGGTTTGTTGCGTCTCTTTTCCGCAAAACGCACCTTTATAATGAAACGATTGTTTTTTACTATGACGCTCGAGGATCGTGACGTCACGGTCCCTAATCGTTTTCTCACTGTAACAAGCGACATTAAAACGGTTGTAGCTTCGTAATTTTTTGAGATATTTGAATGAGTTTTTCGTTTCTTCTTTCTTTTGAAGTGAGTCTACAGCTACACCTCTATTTGGAAGACAAGCGGAAATAATCCATACTATCCATACTAATAATCCATACTTCCATACTAATATTATAAATGCGAAAGTGTGTCTGTCTGTTACCTCTTCACGCCTAAACCGCTGAACCGATTTAGATGAAATGAGCCCCGGGGAAGGACAAAGGGTAGTTTTTATATCTGAGGGGCTGAAATTGGGGGTGGAAATTTGTATGGAGCTACTTAAACCGCTGCACTGATGTAGATGAAATTTGGTATATAAATAGTTTGAGTCCCGGGGAAGGACATATAATAGGTTTTATACCGGAAATCATCCCCTAAGGGGGTGAAAAGGGGGGGGGGGGGGGGGGGTGAAAATTTGGATGTAATCAATTTTGATGAAATTTGGTGTAGATATAGGTTAAGTCCTGGGATAGGACATGGGATAGTTTTTACCCCAGAAATCATCCCCTAAGGGGATGAAATTAGGGGTGAAAATTCGGATGGAACCCATTTTAATACAATTTGGTATAGAGATAGCTTGAGTCCTGGGAAAGGACATAGGATAGTTGTAATTCCGGAAATCACTGTGAAATGGGGGGTGAAAATTTGGATGAATCCCGTTTAGATGAAATTTGGTATAAAGGTCGTTTGAGTCCCGAAGAATGACATTAGATAGTTTTTATCCCGAAAATCATTCCCTAAGGGTATGAAATAGGGGGTGAAAGTTTGGATAAAATCCATGTACCTAGATGAAATTTGGTATAGAGATAATTTGAGACCCTTCAAAGGATATAGAATAGTTTTTGCCTCGGAAATCATCCCTTAAGATGGTAGAAGTTTGTTTGCATTATATTTTCGAAGTATTAAGTTCTACGCGGACGAAGTCGCGGGCAACAGCTAGTATATATATATATATGTATATGTTATGTAGGTACCTATTACCTATTGCACATTATGTGACTAAAGGTTAGTCGTTGCATTATCGTTACTGGAGCCATGTCAACCTCTCCAACAGCTGCTCTGGAAGCCGTGCTGAACCTGCAGCCCCTGGACCTCCACTTGGAAAAGGAAGCGAAGTCCAGCATGCTCAGAGTAGCGTCCGTAAGGAAAGGCGACTGGCTATCCACAGCCTTGAGAACACTCAAAGACTCAGTTTACGATATTCCTGTTTTAGGGATGCCACTTGACACAATACCCCCAAAACTTTGCACGCAGATAAATTACTCTGTGGAACTCCTAAGGAGAGAGGACTGGTTGAACAGCCTCATAGATTGGAAACCAGGTAGCCTGAAGTGGTACACTGATGGCTCCAAATCCGGATCGGAGGTAGGATGCGGAATATATGGAGAGGCACCCAGAGCAACGATCAGTCTGAACCTGGGTACGCACGCTTCTATATTCCAGGCAGAGGTATACGCCATTCTAGAATGTGCGACAACGAATCTGCAAAGCGCCTTCCTCAATCATACTATTTATATCCACTCGGATAGCCAGGCGGCTCTCTTGGCTCTTACCTCTAACGTCACAACGTCGAGGCTGGTCGAGAACTGCCGGGAACTATTGAATGACCTGGGTGCCAAAAACAAGGTAATTTTACGTTGGGTCCCAGGGCATGCAGGTATCGAGGGAAATGAAAAGGCTGATGAGCTTGCACGAGCGGGGGCGAAGGGGTCACACTGCGGACCAGAGCCGTTCTGTGGTATCCCCAAAAGTCTAACCACGCTCACTCTAAAAGTCTATTGTTTCTACAAGACCATTCAAGCCTGGAGAGCTATCCCAGGACTGACACATTCCAAGGCACGTATTAGAGCCTTTAGCAAAAAGGCGTCTTCTGACGCCTTGGCGCTAAGTAGGAACCGCCTACGCATGCTGGTCAGGGTGCTTACGGGGCACTGCCGCCTAAATAAGCACATGCAAACGATAGGACTGTGTGACACAAGGCAGTGCAGATTCTGCTTTGAAGCAGAGGAGACGCCTACACACATCCTAACCGATTGCCCTTGCCTCATACGCGAGATGAGAATATGAAAGAACCAGAATTACCGTCTGGCCACCCTTAATATTGACGCAATAAATAATTAGCGTTTAAAGGGCCATTCAATACTGCTTCCATACTGAATATTGCTGCAAATACTGACAAACCAGGATCACAGTAATTATTCACCGTGTAGAGGCCGCCGTTGCGAATGGCATCCCTGTCAGCAGATGACGGAGTCTACAGATTATATGATTTTACCACAATTTGTCAGTACAACATGTCGAAGTCAGAATTGGGTGTGTCGTACAGATGTAACAACCCGACCACATGTGCATGCAATTTCTCAGTACAACTCATTTGACAGTTGGATCAGCAGCGCAACATGCCTCCAGACGATAGCAATAGGGAACATTACGCGACGCTTAGGTGGCGACACTAGCAGCGTTGACATTGTATCTCGTTCCCACTTGCGGTATTGTCTATGCAAGCATCCTTGTCACTCATTTGACAATCAATTGTGCATGTGTGTGTGAATCCCTATATTCCTATACTGTTTTACTAGTAGTGGTAGTGCTGCCTCTGGCGGCAGAACATTGCAGTAATGTTACCTATTAGTCAGCTTCTGACAAATTGGGGCTGACAAATCATTACATGTATAGACCCCATGACTGACAGCATTAGGCTCCTCACAGACTGGCGTAAATTTGACAGCTAATGACAAGTGTTCTATTGTCCGCCGCGGTCAGGTCGCGCCAGTCTGTGAGAGGCCTTATACGTCCATGCTGACCATCCATGGTCAGCATGGACGTATAAGGCCGTAAGATAATCGGGACAGGCTATGGTAATAGTAATACCACGAGGGAGTGCGACAGTGCTATACCAAACGCAATAAGTGTGACAGAAAGAGATATATCATTCGTTGTCCTTGTCATAGTTCACTTTTTTTTCTGTTGGTCACAACGGTTGTGCCATACAAAGCGCACGCGTGGCTGCATACGAGCCAGCGGTGCTACCACGACCTTCGAATCTCGAACTTCGTATATTTCCGTCTCTGTCGCTCGAGTACTATAAACCATAAGTGCGATAGAGACGGAGAAATACCAAGTTCGAGATTCAAAGTTCGTGGTTATAGCTCAGAAATCGGAGCTTACGCTCCGCTCGGGAGGTCGCCACCTCGCCCCACTCGCTTTGCTTCGGCCTCGTGCACCCGTTCAACTCAGGGCCTCCTTCGCGAGCTTCTGGCTCCGCGGGCTTTTAAATACACTCTTGGGGGTAGGACAGACAAGACCACGTGGAAGTGGGGTGCGCTGATTCGGGTAAAGTTCTCTTTTTTTTTGGCTTTCTGGCCAACTGTATCGGCTCAATTACCGGGTAAAGTTATTTATAGTAAAACCAACCTATATCTTTTGAAATTTATAGCATAGACGAAAAAAAAAAGAAGCTGAGCTGACAGATCTTATATTCAGATTTATACGTAGAGACAGTTTTGATTAAACTGGTGATTAATATATAATTAAATAGAGATTATAATTAGGGTATTGCAGATTAGTGACACAACTAATAATGAGGATAACAGAAAATATTTTTGCCATAAATAAATACTCAAAATACATAGAAAACATCCATGAGTCAGAAACAAATATTTGTGCTCATCACACAAATAAATGCCCTTACCAGGATTCGAACCCAGCACCTCCGGCTTCGTAGGCAGGGTCACCACCAACTAGGCTACAGGAGGCTCCCATACAACAAGCATGATTTATTTGCCGTTTTTATAGATAATGGTACGGAACCCTTCGTGCGCGAGTCCGACTCGCACTTGGCTGGTTTTTAAATTTCGCGAGTAGATACTCCTAATAAGTCCTATCCTACTCCTATCAACCGCGGGTTTCTTTCCGAAAGTGGCATGCGACGTGGACATGGTGGCCAATCTTAGCACTTGGTGCACGGTAATGACAGCATAATAAATAAAGAAGGATATTAATTAAGTATATGGGCTACTATGAATATCTGGTAATTTCCAATTTAGTCACATCATAATTCACAGGTCAAATACTGTTATTAGATGGAAGCAATGCGTCACCTACAAAAATCTGAAAAAAATAATATCAATAAATAATTTCAAAACTAAAATACTTGTGTAATTTATACCCAACCCAAATAATTTTTACCCAACCGCCGAAAGAGAGGAGGGTTATGTTTTTCGAGCGTATGTATGTATGTATGTATGTGTGTATGTCTTATTCTTTGATACGCCCTGCAGCCTAAACCGTTTGACGGATATCGACATATGATGTGTCGTTGGATTCCTCATAATCGTGGGAGTGACATAGGCTATAATATTTGCAAAAAAGCAGTTGGGTTTTTCGAATTAAAATATTAAAAAATATTGTTACGACGGCGGGGTCAATACTGAGGGCCTACCGCGAAACGCTTTCGAAGTTTCCCCTCTCTGTCATACTTACGAGTTCGTACGTAAGTGCGACAGAGAGGGAAAACTTCGAATGCTGTTCGCGGTAGGCCCTCTGGCCTAGTTTCTATGGTGATGTCACCATCAAGGTATTTCGAAATTCACCGTATTGTCATAAATGGCTCTACTATCCATACAATTATCACTTCTGATTTGTCATATCCAATTTCTGACATATTGTGGCATTTTAGGGATACCATTTCATAAAAATAAAATTGCCATAACAAAGCACTGTGTCATGATTGTGTTATTACTTATTTTTCCTAAGGTATCGCTATTCGCAGTGAGATGCTAACGTGATAATAAAAAACATTTAATCTATCAAAGCGTGGCTCAAATCGACTGTAAAATGTGTTTTTATAGCACTATAACACCTTTAAAATACAAACTTTATGATAAATCCGTGTAGAATTTGTAGAAAGACTAATTACAATAAATTCAATAATATTTAAAATAGTTTACTTCAAAATTATCTGCCAGAAAACCTGGCTGATCATAAATTCTTTCCATGGTCAAATTGTGTTGATTGTCCACATGCATACAATTTGTCAGTGCAACTCGTTTGACACTTTTGACAGTTGCATCAGCAGCGCAACATGCCTTCAGACCACAGACTAATACAGACCCGCAGTATTAAGCAAGACCATGTTTCATACAGTCGTCTCTGTCACTTCTTATGGACAGCTGACATGAGTTAGAATGAGACGAATATTAAGTTATTTTGAGGCTTTAATTAGCTGTCTCCAAATACTGTCAACCGAGGCGTTAAAAAAAGTAAACAAACCAACCGATCCGTCAAAGTCAATCAACGTCAAATCTAAGATTATAGTGAGATTTTTTAAAAAATATTTTGTATTTTGTGTGGCAAAAGTATAAGATACAATTTAATATATGAAGTGGCAAAACTGGCAAAATATCTTGTGTAGTTCTATATTGCCGGACTTACTCCAGATTAACAAAGAAGACCGGAGAAAATACCAGTTTTCATCGGTATGAATCTTTTGCTTATTTTTCAAATATTTCAAATACATAACGCAATATAATGGTCTGCGATTACTACAGATACTGCATACTATGAAATAAGTACTTTTTACATAGTTCCATGTCGATCTTATTAGGATTTTTGGTAAAAACACGGCTAGTGTTGTAACTAAATTCAAATCTGTATGTAGACATTTTATCGACATGAATTACGTCTAGGCGTTTAGGTAGACAAAATATTTTGTTGTTACACGTAGTTAACTGTTAACTTAAGATTTTCGGAAAATAATCTTCGTCAAAAATGTATTGCCGCAGTAGGGCGCAATAATTGGACGCCGAAAACATACGACAGAATATGTTCGAAACATTTCAAATCGGACTGTTTCGTTATTATTAAAAACAGAATTAAGACGCTTGTTGTCAGATGTGATACCTACAGTTTTTCAGAGACCGCTGGAGGTAAGTTGAAAAAGTGAGTTTTATGACTGACATTTCTGATGTCCCTCCAGATGAATTAGTTTGATTTAAGTTTTGTATATTTAAACACTTTGTGGATAACTACATTGATTTTCTGTATATATCCATACTAATATGTATTATAAATGCGAAAGTAACTCAGTCTGTCTATTTGTTTCTTACCTTTTCATGCTTAAACAGCTGAACTGATTAAGATGAAATTCGGTATAGAGGCAGTTTGAATCCTGAGATTTTATCCAGGAAATCATCCCCTACGAGGCTGATATAGGGCCGAAATACGTTTGAATGGAGCTACAATATAAACAAGTTCCACGCAGGCGGATGCTAGTATGTGATAATTGAGACAATTAACTTGATGTACCTTGAATGTATAATGTGTAAAAATAAATAAGGCTTGTACAGTTTTAACTCATGTTCGAATTTGTATTTTTCGTTAAATTAAAGTAAAGCTGGACTAGTTACTTTATAACCATGATATAATGGCGCTACAAACAAATTACATAGGTATGGCAATAATGTGCACAAGTCACGCTCGAGTTAAAGCCTCTCTAAAAAATAACGAATCTGCGGAATTGAGAACCTCCTCCTTTTAAGAAGTCGGTTACAAATATGTAAATTACTTCCACTAACAATCCATAAATGGTGAGGGTTAAAAAGTAACTTGTCTGAATTTGTATTGAATATTCACAGTAAGTATCGAAATCGATAACTTGTAAGGAAATATCTTTCGCTGCACTAAATCTCGAGCGAGCGAGAGAGCGAATTACATCGTGTGAGCGAGAAAGCGGAGACAATGACGTATGAAGACCTGGCAGATAACGTAGTTCTATCCCTTTCTTACTCGTTGTTCAGTACGTAAGTTTAAAGAGATCGGATGTATAGAAAACGTTCAATTTATTAGGGCCTATCTGCCTTTCTCATTAATCTGTGCTTCAGACGATAGCAATTAGTCAGCTTAGAATAATAACGCCTAGAAGGATAGTTTCGACGCGCCAAGCGTGAGGCATAGAATGGATCCATGAAGTTGTGATCAACTCGTATTTACACGCGCCAATACGCACACAAACGCACCAATAGTGTTACCAGCGCATACACATTCCCTGAAAATATATATTATAATAAAACTACAATATGTACGTTTCGTACGCCCAAGATGAATTTTCTAATTTGTTGACGATGTCATTACCATGGTAACCATAACGCCGCTCTAGCAACATAAAAATATTTGGTCTCCATACAAAATTTTATCCCCTTTTTGATGAAATTTGACATAAATTATGTCCTATTCTGCTACATAAGGTACATTACTGGAAACTTTCATAAAAAATCGTCCGGTAAGTAGTTATTGAGATTGATTGAAACGTACATCCATCCATCCAAACTTTCGCATTTATAATATTAGTAGGATAATGGCCACCTTCCATCCTCATCATCAGGCCCGCTCGAAGTACCATAATATTGCCTTGTCACCTGATTTTAAAACACGTGTACAAAATTTTAACTCGATTGAACTTAGAGTCTGTCTAATGAAAGTAGAGACTAGAAAGTAGCGGCAAATTTAAAAAATCGACGTATTGCAACACCGAGTATAGTGCGAAAGAACGATAATGATACTTGAACAAAAATTATAATTGTTTTACTACTTAGTGTAGCCACGTCTATACAGATTAGTTTCAAAATTGCCCAAATTGTTGGTAAGATAATATCCCAAATCCCAGTATAGTGTATATGACCTAAAAACTTGATCCCATTCAAGTTGTTGCAACCATCTAACAGTAAAATAAAAGACCTTTAGACAGATTACAAATTAAGTAATTAGATGCTTATAATCTATAATGTGTCTAAGAAAAGGTGTTTTTTTAGAAAGTGAGGCTAACTTCATGGGTCTCGCTTTATGTAATTCCATTTGCACATTTTTGTGAGGTTATAGCGGAAAAAGTACAGGTTATATGAAATAAAACTTTAACTTCGTTTTACAAGATAAGTTTATTATCAAGTTCAAAAGGTGTACACCTTAGGTACAAGTGTACATAATTTCTTAAATTACATAGGATTCACTGTCTTATTGTATATTTAAGAAGAATAATTAAATTCACTCTCTAAAATCTCAACTTCCATTGAATCCTCCGAAGTGGTCGAGCTGCTACTTCCCACACTAATAATAAATTTATCTATCATGTCTTCTTTGATGTTGTCCCTGTCTTTATATTGGTTTTCAACGTTAATGACGTGATTGATCATTTTATTCCAATCATCTGCTGTTATGCTTGCAAAAGACTCATGGATCAGTTTTTCTGTGTCTTGTGCAGATAACCCTATGTTCTTCTTGGCAATTTTCCTTTTTGCTAGACTCCATATTAGCTCGATAGGATTCAAATCGCAGTGGTATGGAGGCAGCCGTAAAACTTCATGGCCATGTTGCTGAAGTATGTGATTGGCTTCATACACTGGCTCTGGCTTGTATTTGTCAACAAGTACTAACAATTCATCTTTCTTGTGATATTCTTCATAGTGAATATTATTAGCTGTAAGCCACTCTTTGATTTTGGGCTTATTTGTTTGAGTTGTTGGGGCTTTATTCTTTACAACACTGTGGTAACTGGCATTATCCATAATAACCACACTAGGTTTGTCTAAATTTGGTATGAGTTTTTCTTCTAACCATTTATTGAAGTTGCCGGCGTTCATGTCATGGTGGTAATCAGCCAGTTTAGATTTTGTGCTGAAAACTAGAAGAGCATTTGGGACAAAACCATTTTCATGCCCAGCGTGCACAACAATGTGTCTTTTTCCAGACGAAATGCTTTCAACTGCACCACTTGTTCCCGGCCCTCGCCAGGATTTTTTAGGTTTGTAGTTTTTGTGGACATAGGTTTCATCCAAATACACAATTTGTTTTCCTGCTGCACGTTTCTCTGCAATCTCCCGAAGAAATCTATGCCTCCATGCAGCAATGTCGTAGCGTTCCATTAGAACATATCGTTCATTCTTGTTTTTTTGAAACTCATACCCGTTTGCTTTCAAAATCCGCCTTAGTGTTTCAATGCAGCCAAGGAAATTTATGCTAGTCCGCAACTCTACCAGGAGGCTCCGCAGTGTTGGTACTTCCTTTTTGACAGTATAAAATTCAGTAATTTTATTTTTAATAGCGTTTATGTCGAAGCTATCTAAATTTGACACCGTAGGCTTATGGGGCCTCTTTTTGCCTGGGGTATTCCAAACATTATTATTGATTCCACCTTCATATTTTATTCTCTTGAGGGTAGAGACACTAACTTCTGCAACAAACAAAATGAAAGTATGTGGTTACATAGATGACTTTTTTAGACTAGCAGGTTGTGCCACTCATTATAAAAACCTGAAAGTACCAGGTTTGAATTCCCATAAGGGCATTTATTTATGCGATGAGCACACACATTTGTTCGTAAGTGTTAAATGTTCTCTATGTAATTAACTTGTGTAGGTATAACTTTGTTTAATATTCATAGTAAACACTTTGCTTAGATTAAGATTAAGTCGAATTGTCCAAGATTGTTCATGGAAATAATTACCGGTAAGAGACGACAATTCTTCAAGGTATTGATTTTGATTCCTTATACACGAATCTTGCTCCAGGTCTTTCAAGCTCTGAACGGCATTCTGAATTTCCTCCACACCTTCGACAAGCTCCATATTACCCGCTGAAAGAAAAACAATGACAATACGTAAGTATTTAGGAAACAGTTGCTTTCTTAGATATGTTGCAAATAAAGTATCAAAACTTATCATGGGATACTAACCTACGAAATCCGATATCGTACGTAAGTACGCTGCTTTCTTATCGAAAATCTCTTCCCGCTCGTCTCGTTTTTCTTTGTATTTACCAATCATGGTAAAAAGTAACTGACGCGTATTACTTTTAATACTTTTGTTCATAATTAACACCAAAAACGTTAAAGAAAAACGCAATATTTTTTCCAAATGACACTAGTGACACGACAGTAAAGTGACATTTGACGTAATTGACATTTGAATTGTAGTTGCCATTTAAAAAGTTTATAATAAATCGCAGTCTCAACTTTCATTAGACAGACTCTACACAAAATTGACTTCAGGGCAGTCAAGTAAAAGCTTGGTACAAATCAAGTGATTAATCTTCTTCGTATTTTCAACCCTGCCGATATTTTTATTTTATGTTAGTATATTATCATAACAGCGGCGCTTCCACGAACTTCGAATCTCGAACTTCGTATATCTCCGTCTCTGTCACTCGAGTACCATAAACCATAAGTGCGATAGAGATGGAGATATACGAAATTTGAAGTTATAGAACCGAACTACGGGTAAATATATCCGTTACATTGGCAACACTACGCTGTCATGTCGCTTACAGAAAATATGCAATTTTATTACTGTTTTACGTAAAAATACGAGTTAGAGAATAATACTTACGTGTGAAATGTTATATAGAATTTTTATCCTTCTTATCCGATGCATTGTGACACCCTTTCACTGCACAAACCGTCATATTATTAATGAAAAATGTGGGTGCTATTTACACTTGACACGCGTCCTTGCAACTGACAAGCCAATCGGCGTACTGGGCCATTTTTGTCCTACTTTTGGTGGCCTCGCCGTTGCGCGTGAACTGCGTTTCTAGGCGTACTAGGTACTAGGGATGACAAATCATTACATGTATAGACCCCATAAGATATCAGTAGCCTAGGGGTACAGACGGCGGTATATAGAGTCGATGAGTCCCGGTTAACAAATCCTGCCATCGACGCACTTTTTGTATGTTTTAAACATTCAAGTGGAGTATTTCAACTAACGATAATAGATGGCGCATGAAATGTCATCAATTAACAACATTTCATTTTTTCATAGCGGCTCAAACTAAAAACCATTTAGAGATTAGGGATAGCTTGGTAATTAAAAAAAATTACAGATTTTTATCTTCGCTAGTTCTTGAGAAAAGTGGAAATTACTTTGAAAAAGCCATTTAAAGGCTGAATGCGGACATTCCATGGCTTTGTTTAATGTGCCCTGTAATAAACAACTATTGGTGTAGTGGTTATATTCTCTTTGGGTGTGACATTGACAGTGTGACAGTTATTTGACTAATTCTTGTCAAGTTAAGTCAGTGACGGTAATATTAAGCATTTTGATAAAACTTTGAAAATAATTAATAATGTAAGTCACCGATGGCTACGTTATAGCTAATTCTTGCAATCTGCCAACGGTGGATAGAATAATGTTAATGCAGTTTATGTGTGGAAGCTAACTCACCAGTCACATCAATACGGTGTTATTGGACTCGGCTTAAGTTGTCTGAGGCTGTTTTAAAAGATAAATTTGTCTTAGCTCAAGATATATTAACTCACTGAAGCACTTCAAAGGGTATGCAGAGCAGAAATTATCACTGGAAGTTAGAGATGTGTTGGAAGACATATACCTGCTTATTTTTGACAAAATATCTAGTAGTGCAACAATACTGTAGGTGATATTGTAATACAATTAAATACTGTAAAATAAAACGCTGTCCAGCATCAGGTGTAATACATGCATTATTATTTTACGCTATTAACCTTTTTAACGGCAAGAACGCCTAAAGGTGTTGCGGGTTATCGTGCCCACGGCGCCGTTTTTGTCATCTTTGCTTGTTGTGAAATGCGTCGAAAGGATTAACTTTTACTGTTTATACCTTGATCTAAGGCCCTAGCACACTAGGTTTTATGTCACGTTTTACGTGACGTTTCAGTACATTTTCGCCGTAAAACGTGATGATAAAACCTACTTGCTAGTTACATATATTATGATAAAAATAAAGGCTGGTCCAGAGCAAGCAGGAGGCAAAAGTCGGAACAAAGTGGACTTGATGTGACTAGGTAGATATAAATACTTATAAAATAAAACACATTTAGGTCAGACTATGACAAAGGGGGCCCGTTAAAAAGACATAGAATTTTTTTGACCAAAAGTGAAAAATATATAGGAATCATAAAAGACTTAGAATATTTTCAATCAAAACGCTAAAATAAGCATGTTTTATAGAAAAAACTTTTCTCTAAAATTAAAAATGGCGGAAATATAGGGCTTCAAAGATTCTGTTTTTCAAAAAAAAGTGGGTTCTGGCGCTTCGCCGGCCGCTGCCGCGGCACGCTCGCTTCGCTCGCTCGGCTCGCGCGCTTAGGGTCGCGGTACACCTAACACTCCTCCTCGCTTCGCTCGTCGTCGTAACCTACACCGACCTGCCTTAGAGTTAAGAGTAGCATAGGTTTCGCGTGGCTTCAGCAGTTTCGATGATACGGGTATTATAATGATTCAGTATTAGACACTTTTCAATTTTGAGGTCCAATATCTCGCCAATTTCTTTAATTTTAGAGAAAAGTTTTTTCTATAAAACATGCTTATTTTAGCGTTTTGATTGAAAATATTCTAAGTCTTTTATGATTCCTATATATTTTTCACTTTTGGTCAAAAAAATTCTATGTCTTTTTAACGGGCCCCCTTTATCATAGTCTAACCCACATTTATTGTCATGTAGCATGTAGGGCCCGGAAAAAATTAAACAACGCTTAAAAGAATATTTACAATTTTATTGTATTAAACAGTTCAATATGTCCAGCAGCGGACGTCTTTCGGCTGATATGATGATGATTAAACAGTTCAATGTTTTTCAGCCAACGAGTTTGAAGATTAATGATCTAAAATGCTATTATCACTTTATCAGTTTGGGTTATCTTCCCATATGTATAGTAAACCTTTCGGAACATTGGATTTCAAGCGACATCAGTGCCGTGTGCCTGCAACTTAGCACAAAACACGAAATCAATGGATTTTGACGATACATTTTCGTTTTCTCGTTACTCTCCAAAACACGTTTATTTGCGATTAATGATTTGCAAGATTCTATTTTAAAAACGAAAACGTTAGTATCTCTTAGTAGTCTGTGACGAAAACCGTCAGCAAGGAACCGTCAAAACTCAAAATGTCAAATGTTCCTGTCACAGATACAGCAGCATACTTTTTACTTTTTAATTCAATAAATAGACCACAGTGCTAATTTTATTCATCCTATAAACGTACTTAGGCCCTTTCCGAACGTGGTAGTTTAAAACTACCAAATTTAGGGGGTTTAACTTAAAATTAAATGAAAATAAAAAATACGTGTCTACTAACTTTTCAAATACTATGAAATGCCTAAACAAAATTAAGGAGTCAGAAAAATGAAATGTTGTCAATTACAGGGTTACCCTTTTTAGGCCCAGAGATGTTTCTCTATTTCAGTATATAACAAAGTACTTTGTGGACGCAGATCTGCACGGATATCACAAGACGGGGCGGGAGCTCTTTCGATTTTTATTGCAGTTTACGTCTCTTTCTAAGTTTTCTAATAAGAGAGCAACGGATAGTGCGAAAAAAATCGAGAGTGCTCGCACGCCGTCACAGATTACTAATATGTAGCTAGCTAGCTGTACAGCCGTGCTGATATGATATTGTCTATACTCTATAAAGACCCTATAAGGAGACGCTATATGGGCCAATTTTGTCGGACTGCATGCCGGCCGACGCGTGATTTCGGGCCGTGTCATGAACCTAAAATACTCTGGACAGGCTATTAGTGATGCCACAATGAGGGACGGCAACAAAGTAGATGATACCTGAGGGGTGGCCATGTAACTAAAAATTACCCCATCGCTTCCATATGTTTATTTTAAATAATGCGCTTTTATTGTAAGTAGTTTTTACTGAAGCTTTACACATTCACTGCCTAGCAGGCGCTCTGTCCGCGGGCTCTAATAATATTCAGTTTAATAACATGAAATATGATTCTAGTTACAGAACATGTAGGTAATTAATAGTCATTGTGCAAGCGGCTTAGGTAATGTTAAAATTAACGTTGTAGCGGGGGTGAGTGCGGGGGTGCCAAGGGAAAGGCGGCGAGTTGAGGTAAAAAGTGTATTAACTTTGCAACTAGTACAGTCAACTGGAGATAGAGTGACGCGTTCCCCAGCCAGAGTTCATACTCTGGAGCGGATGCACGTGTGGTTGAGACTATAGCTAGCTATGAGCACGTAGTTCCACCAGGGAAGCAGGGGGCTATAGCTAGGTATGTTCAATTACCTATATGTGACTCGATACATTTAGCAATTCAGTCCGCGACCCCAACCAAACCAGGAAAAATCTTAACAGTGCGATGCAGGATTCAGTATGGGCGAGGCGCGGACGTAACAGCGACATCTAGTGGCGTGATGGGGTACTATTAGTACTCGTGCGGTGTGACACGAGTAGTATCGCCGTTTCTACACGTTTCGTGCGTACTCCTCTGTAGATGGCGGTAGTGGTATGATTAAGATGCTACACAACGATTTACTTTCTTACAGACTCCCCCTCGGTTCCTGAAGACGACCCGGCGAAGAGAACCGTGTTCATTCGCTTTCTCAGTTCGTTGCTTTTCGTGGTTTGCCTTTTAGGGCATCTAGTTGCACACCGAATGCGGCTAAGTTGGTTCCAGTAGAGGCGCTCCCCCTTGACTCGTGGCACGTGGAACAGTTGCTCCGGACGACACCGGGGGCGCCACAACCGTAACAGGAGAACTTAGGCGTCATAATAGCGGTGTAAGAGGTACTCGGTGGTGGTGCTGATGTCTGCTTGTCGGCGCCAGGTGCGCTGGATGTGGTTGTACCAAATTTGGTACGTTCTGCCGCCCTTTGCGTTTTTTTGGCATTGGTCCACAGTATGGCCGGGCAGCTTGCAGAACCGGCAGCGCTGCCTGCTTTTCCTCTGCGAAGACTCTGGGACGTGAGCCGCTTCTGGCAGCGTTGCCGCCGACGATGATGAATCAGCGGTCGCGACCGGAAACGGGTTGGCGGTTTTCCACGTGTCCCGCAGTCGTTCTGCTGCTACCGCATCCTCCAGGAGCTTGTCATACGTCGTAAACGACGTTCTCGGGACCTTCTCCTGAATATACGGCGTGAGGAGGCCATAAACGAGGTCTAGCTGCTGGGCCTCGAGGTATTCTGGACGCGGTAACAGGGAGAACAGCATCCGCTTCCCTGACATGAAAGCTTCAGTCGTCTCCTCAGGTTGTTGCTTGATACTCGTGATCTCCATGCATCTGAGGTACGCTGGTTTCTTGGGTGCGAAGGTCCTGCGCAAACGCTCTTCGAAGTCCTCCCAAGTGACGATCTTGTCCCGCATGCCTTGCCACCATGTTGCTGCGGCACCCTTAAGGAGGAGTGGAAGACCTACGAGAGCATCCTCGTCTGATATGCGCTCGGCTCGCTTGTACGTGTTGACGGCTGCCAGGAATGCTTCCACGATGTCAGTTTCCTTTGCACCGTCGTAGGTAAGTGTGCAGCGTGTCAAGGATCCATTCCTCGGTGACATGGCTGTCATCATGCGCTCAAACTGGGCGTCCGTGAGTGTTACGGCCATGTTTGCAGATGACGCGGGCTTCCTTGCTTGCCGTACTGGTCTAGGTTTGGTCACCAGTTTGGGACCTGAAGATCTGCGTGGTGCTGACGTGGATGGTGAAGACACCTCTGACTTGGCTTCGCTCTTCATAGATCTCGGCACCTCCCAGTAGTTGCGTGAGGTCGCTACGCCTAACGTTGGGCTGCCAGTTGTAGCGGGGGTGAGTGCGGGGTGCCAAGGGAAAGGCGGCGAGTTGAGGTAAAAAGTGTATTAACTTTGCAAGTATACCACTAGTACAGTCAACTGGAGATTGAGTGACGCGTTCCCCAGCCAGAGTTTATACTCTGGAGCGGATGCACGTGTGGTTGAGACTATAGCTAGCTATGAGCACGTAGTTCCACGAGGGAAGCAGGGGGCTTTAGCTAGGTGTGTTCAATTACCTATATGTGACTCGATACATTTAGCAATTCAGTCCGCGACCCCAACCAAACCAGGAAAAATCTTAACAGTGCGATGCAGGATTCAGTATGGTCGAGGCGCGGACGTAACAGCGACATCTAGTGGCGTGATGGGGTACTATTAGTACTCGCGCGGTGTGACACGAGTCGTATCGCCGTTTCTACACGTTTCGTGCGTACTCCTCTGTAGATGGCGGTAGTGGTATGATTAAGATGCTACACAACGATTTACTTTCTTACAACGTTAAGTATTTTTTTTGATGACATAAAGTATTGTCTTTAAGTTTTCTTTTTTGAATTTATATTTTCTATAATAAAACATAACTTTTGTTGATTTATGACGGTATTTTATGTAACTAAATACATATGATCCCTTGTTCCCCCTATGGTCCATAGTTCCCAATGCGCTGATCCAAGGTTCCCCGAGCATGGGGAACAGTAGACCAATTCCCATTTTTTTTAAAGTCACTCTGTTGCCTAAAGTTCCAGTCGTGTGCCTTCTATAGTGCATTTTATTTATGCCTTAATAACCCCTTATTAATATGAGTAAAAGAAAACGAACATAAAGTGTGTATCTGCTGGGCTATGTGCCTCAAAACAAAAACTGATCCAATGTCCCCCCTCTTCCCCTACCTGTGTTTCTTATCAGCACAGTTATTACAGAACGGCCCGCGAGCTGTGTGTGGGCGAAATAGTTTGTCCGTATCTTTCTAAGCGTTCTAATTAGAAAGAGACGGACAGTCTACCTCGCCGCGACACAACTCGCAGGCCGTCCTGATCTACTTAATTATTATAAAGCCTGAATCACACTGGCGCGGCCTGCGGTGGCGGTTCATAGTAAACTTGACAGTTAGTGTCAAATTACTATTGACCGCCACCTTAGGCCGCACATGTCTGTGAGAAGCTTAAAGTCTCTCACACTGCGACTGGCGCGGCCTGGCCGCGGCTGTCTATGGTAAATTTGTCATTAGCTGTAAAATCTACTATTGATCGTCACCGCAGGCCGCTCCAGTGCGATGCAGGCTTAAAGCCTGCATCACACTGGCGCGGCCTGCGGTGGCGGACCATAGTAAATTTGACATCTTATGACAAGTTTTCTATTGTCCGCCGCGGCCAGGCCGCGCCAGTGTGTGACACGCTTAAGGCGGATAAAATAATGACACTAAGGACCAAAATGAGACACAACCATATTAAAAAACATTTACTAATGCAAATATTAAAATTATTACAGATTTTGCGGAAGTTACGCGCCTCAAAAAGTTTTGAGCACATGCGGCTGTATTTTGTTGGCTCCCACTTTATCCGCCCTGTAGCCGTAATCCAAATACTACGCGTACTCGCATCCTCATTTAGTGGAAACCTAGAAAATAAAACATTATTTTACATTCAAACTTTCAAGCATAGGGCTTATAGAAAATTATGAATCATTCTAAACCGTCGATCGTCTTAACTTATTACTAGCTGTCCACGCGTCTCCACCCGCGTATTAGAGATAACCCAACCCAGATGCAGGATTAAATAAAGCCAGGTGAAATATTTTATTTTTTAAATGGGATGAATAGTTCCGGAGATTACTCGCTACATAAAAGCTTTGCCTCTTTTTTATGAGTATAGAGTAAATATATTTATTTATATTTATATTTATTTATTTGGTATTAATCATACACTGTCAATTGGGTACATTATAACTTATAAGTAAATTAAAATTAAAACTACAAATACTGGCTTACAAATGTCCCAAGAATAATATTAAAAAAATGTTACATAATGTCATTGAATAAGAATAGCTTGAATATAAAATGATGAAATAGTAGATTGAATATGTCCGCAATTAAAATAATATGATACAATCAAAATGTAAGTATTATCAATGTCATTTCTAATTAAATGTCAGCTCGACATATTTATTCATCCAGGAATTCCTTCACAGAGTAGTAAGCCTTGGCTGCGCAATATATTTTAAGTTTATGTGTAAAGTTAATTTCAGTGTCTAAAGTTCTGATTTGCTTTGGTATTTTATTGTAAATTTTGGCACCCATTACACCAAGAGACTTGCCAGTTTTCTGGAGCCTGTGCGCAGGGACGGCCAGTCCCGGTTTCCGTCTTGCTGAATAACAGTTACCTATAGGGAACTCCTCGGGGTTTCTTCTAACATACTTACCGACCTCAAATATGTAGAGAGAAGGCACTGTTAGTACTCCAAGAGTCGCAAAAAGTGGCCGTGCTGTCTCATCTGATAGAAGAAAGAAGATAGAAGATCACTTTTTTTTGTAATATGAATGGCCGGTCTCTATCAACTGCCAGACCCCAGAGATCGATTCCGCGTATTAGGTGCGTGTGGAAGTAGGCATAGTACGCTGTTAGCAGGTTGTGTAGCGATAATGTGCGAGTTAATCGGGATATGGCATAGTAGGCCGAATTCAATTTTGCACATAATGAGTCAATGTGGTCGCCCCATTGCAGACTGCCATCAAAAGTGAAACCAACATAGCGTGCATGACCTACCGGTTTCACTTGGGCACCGTTCACCATGACTTCAAGTTTAGGCTGCGTTTTGCAGGTAAGTGAAAAGTGCAGGAGGTGTGTCTTACCTATATTTAATTGCATACCATTCGCCTCAAACCAATGCAGTAGCTTATTGACAATTTCGCAGATGTTACTTTCTAGTTCTCTGTGGTCACTGCCGTGAACGATTGCACAAATGTCATCCGCATACATTATGAAATTTACGATAGGACTCTCAAACGGCAGGTCATTCATCAGCAATGCAAACACGTTATTGCCTACGCTGGATCCCTGGGGCACAGATCGGTCTCCAATCGAGCCCAGCTCAGATCTTTCACCATTCACGTCAGTTGATTGGCTACGGCTGGCTAGAAAAGACTTCACTATATCCAGGGTCGTGCCACGAACACCATAATATTCTAGCTTGCTGGCTACTAATTCATGGTCGACTAAATCAAATGCGCGAGAAAGATCAAAAAATATAGCAGCAACACACCTTTTTGTCTCTAAATTGTTTAAAACTATTTGAAGCAACCTACGTGCCGCGTCCAGTGTGGATCGACCCGCTCGGTAAGCATACTGCTCGCTACTGAGAGCTCCAGTGGCGCTAAGGTACTTAGCAAGCCTATTACATAGACCCGCCTCGAACACCTTAGAAACCGCAGGTACAAGGGATATAGGACGATAGCTTTTCATTTCATCTTTGCAGCCTTTCCCCTTATATACCGGAGTCACCCTGATCTTTTTAAGTGAGTCTGGGTAATGACCTTCAGATATAGCATCGTTAAAGTGCTCAGACAAGTGGAAAATAAAGTTCAGCGGCAGTCTATGGAGGATTGCAGTCGGGAAACCATATATATCCCTAGTTCCTTTCGCTTTTATTTTCTTTATTATTGTTAATATTTCATCTGACGTGAACGGTGACATAAACATGGTTGAGATTTGCGGCGGGCGATAGGCACGCAGCAGGCACATCGCGTGTGCGAGGCGCGGGCGCACCGGCGTGTCCCGCACCACGCTCAGGTAGTGCTGGTTGAGCGCTTCCGCCAGCTCACGGCCGGAGCCGCGCTCGCCGCACACCGCTCGACGCAGCGCGCCAAGCTCGTCCCTACCCGATCGACACTTATTGGTTTCACATTTGATTAAGTTCCACAAGGCATGGGTTTTATTAGGATGGGATTCAATGATTTTATTCATATACGCTTTCCTAGTTTTGCTTAAAAGCGAGTTATGTCTGCATCTGTAGTTATTAATAAATTCAGTTAAATTGGTATTATTTGGTTGAAATCTCGCAAACATCCCTAAAACTAAGAGAAATTCCTTACTTTCTTCAGTTTCGTTGCTGAGCCATACCTTGTCTTTCGGTCTAATGGGTACTTTTTTTACTGGACAAATAGTATCGAATTTTTTGCAAAAATGTTCAAATTATTTCTCAAATCCTTGAGCTCGTGAATGCGAGAATACAGACCAATCAGAACTAGCCACGTTTTCAACAAACTTAGTTACATGTACTTCATTAGTGAGTCGTCGAGCTATATGCCGAGTATGTTTGTTATCTGACACAATTGACAATTTAAAACAAACTGCACAGTGGTCGCTTATGCCTGCGTCTAGTGGGCATACCGAAGTAGAATCTCGAGATAAGTCAGTGTATGCATGGTCGAGGCAAGATTTTGAATCTCCTTGAATTCTAGTTGCAAAATTAACCATAGATGTCAAATTAAATCGGGTTAGTAGACCTAGAATGTCCCGCTTTTGTTTTGTCCACTTTATTAAATCTACGTTAACATCACCCATAACTAGTATATTTGCGTCTTCATTCACTATATGACTAAGTAATGAATCCATTTGATGAATAAATATGTCCAAGTTAACCTCCGTATCGGAGCGGTACACGCAAATAACAATTAAATTAATGTCAACAAGTTGAATAGCTGCTATCTCTGCCTGCATTTCAATAGAATAGCTACACAAGTCAGGCCTATCTATAACATTTATTCCTTGGTGGGAGTAAATGCATACACCACCGTGTTGTCTTGTCCGGCGGCAAAAGTTTGAGCTTAGAATATAATTATTGATGTTAGTAACTGATAACTCGTCATTGTCCAACCAGTGCTCAGTAAGTAGCAGAAGATCGTATTTAATACTACCTTGCAGTAAACTTTCAATGTCAACAGTTTTATTCCGAAGGCATCGCACATTTTGTAGTAGGACATTCATTTGGCGTTGACACGCGCTATTGATTCCTTGGGAGTTGTTCGGTGGCCGGCGGCGCAGCGGAGACTGAACCGCGCCCGGCGCGGCGGGAGCGGACGAGAAACCAGTTTGCGAACTTCACGCCCGGGGGCCACACAGTCGGCGAGCTCAGGCGCTCGAACAGATTCTCAGGTATTCCGATTATAAATGAGGCATGTCTGGTGGAGTCTATCTGCCTCTTTTCAACATAGTAGTCACTGGATTTTATAAGTATACAAAAATAGATCCCGCCCATTTTATAAGAATGTTATGTAAAAACAAGTACGAGAACTTTGTTAAAGTATAAATTACCCGAGAAATGGGGTATTTTAAAGTTCTATTAGCTGCTATCCCTAAAATGATTGCAAAGAAGCTAAATGTGAGAAGACATTCTTAAGCCGGGTCCGCTGCGCCGTGTTTTCGGTGTTTGCAAACATCTAACATGTTTTCCGTCAGTTTCGGCAAACAAATAGGGTATTGTTTTGACTGGCAAAACATTTTTGACGTCTAAAAACCACGAAAACATGGCGCAGCGGACGCGGCTTTATACCTGTCGTAGCTTACGATAAACAACCTACGTAATTTGGGCGGATAATTTGTCAACGAATATTTTCTTGAACAATGTAAACAATGATGTTATTTTCTATTATAATCGTCTCATTTAACAAGATTTTGAGCGTAATGTAATTTTACCATGCTATTTTTACGTATTGCGTATACAGAAAAGTGAAAAATTTTCTACTTACGTGTGAAACGTTTTAGTACATTTTCGCCGACATAAAACCTAGTATGCTAGCTAGGCAGTAGACCATTTTTTGGCACAGTCGGAACACAGACACCTTATTGTGAATAAAATAACCTTAATAGCGTCGATTTTAGTCACAATGCATTAAATAATTTAGGATTTTCAAGCTCGTATGCTGCCACACGTGCGCTTTGTATGGCACAACCGTTGTGCCCAACAGAAAAAAGTGGAACTATGACAAGGACAACGAATGATATATCTCTTTCTGTCACACTTATTGCGTTTGGTATAGCACCGTCGCGCTCGCTCGTGGTATTATTATTACCATAGCCTGTCCATGGCAGCCGGCCAAATCAAGGTCACTCCATACCATTGACTTACTATTACTACGTATAGACTGGCAACCCAGAACATTTTTCTTGACGTTTTCCAATCAGAGGACCTACCGCGAACGGCATTCGAAGTTTTCCTTCACTGTCGCACTTAGGTACGAACTCGTAAGTGTGAAAGAGAGGGGAAACTTCGAATGCCTTTCGCGGTAGGCCCTCTGGCCGCCGTCTTAAAAATCAAAGAGTATGTGAACGTGCAGTAGATGCGTCATTTTTCTGAGTTTAGATTCAGATAAAGCCATAGCGTGATTTAATACATTTATATAAAAAAAACTACTTATTGATTTAAAAACGAATCACATCATCGACATTTGGTATTTGTATTTTTTTATACTGGATATCTGTATACTTCCCGAGGATGCACTGTGTTGTTTGTGTTGAAGCAATTGGAAATTAAAATGGATGGCGGCTAAATTTTATTATTCTTATTATTGCCAATGGGTTCATATTCGGAGATCATACTCGCTTTGCGGTCATTATTTATATAAGAGAATTGGCCTAGGATTTAAATGAGTAGAACTTAAAATCTAAATAGCAACTGAACGCTGTCAATTCATAAACACGATTAAATAAATAAAAACAAATGGTTGCTGCTAATTTAGAGCTCAAATGCTGATAATTAAAGGTTCAAATAGTCAGTTTATTAAGTTTAATGTTCCATTAGCACGGCTTATACTAAGCTAATAGGGAGAAAATAGTATTAGGATTTTGTCACTTCTACATTTTTTAATCTTTGAAATAATGGCCGACATTATGGCGCGCATCTTATAAATTACAACAAAATTTTATAAATTAATATTATTAAAAATATCCGTGAATGTACCGATGAAAAGTGATTAACGTTTGTTTGAATTTTTACTATTGTTGTGGTGTTGTTGGTGCAATAGCGCAATGCACAAGAAGGCATTTTTAAAAGTTTTAAGTCAATCTGCTCTCGAAACGACCGCCATCAGTGCTCGGCTGCTCGCCACAGACTAAACCAACATACGCTCATGAGCGTATGTTGACATGCGCAAACTTATGCTAGGTGATGTCTACTCTACTCCATACTAGATTTTCTGTGACCTTGCTTGGCCGTCCGACCAAATCGGCCCGTGGAGCGTCTCCTATAGATAGGACAGTAATATTTACGTCAAATCGTAGATGGCGTAACAGAAAAAAACCTGTCCATTTACGTTCATTCTGTCTATTTTTTATAACATTTTGTATTCGATATATGAAAATATTTCAAAAGCGGAAGTGGCGTACACGGTGAAGGGTGGTCACACAGAATATTTTTTCAACATTTTCCAGCCAGGCAGGCGGACAGATGGCAATATGGCTGTAGCTTTCAAGTTTCGCTGGTAGTGTGCGGTGCTCACATCATTTCCAGTGTAGTCGAAGCAAATCCGACGACTCCTAAGTTTCTATTTTAATTTTTTAAGCTGTCGTTGCTCGTGTTTACATTGTTTTAACATAATTTCTGCATATAATTTTCTGGTTTTTCAACTCCTTCGTCATCAGATTCACGCGACGACAAAATGGCGTCGCTTGACAAGATTTTACTGCAAATTTATTTTTCATATTTTATTGGTTTAACATAGAAAAATGTTTGAAAACAATGTTTTATAATATTGTTTGTGCTTTTTTTCAATGAAATCTCCTATTGAAACTTGTTTCGTTTATCAATTTACTAAGTAATAGTGAAATCGACTTATTTTCTTCAAAATGCACCTGGTAAGTGTTATTGAGGCTTATTTAATTGATGTTTTGGTGTATTTATTTACTTTATTTAAGTTTTCGTGTTTTCAAATATCGTGGAAACTTCTAGAAGTCTGGGGTGTGGCCCAGATTGAGGGTGATTTTTTAAGACGTAATTTCAGTTTTAAGGGTTTTTGTGATTGTTTACAATATAATTCCTTGTTTTTATGTATGAAAATGTCTTTATCCAGCTTTATAATGTACTTCCACTTGTTCTTTGTTACGTAATACTTCAATACAGTCTGATAAAAATCTAATTAGAAAAGGGCCCCTTTTTGCAATTTGCTTTTGAAAATTGGTCTTCATATTGTGTACCCATGTAAATATAGGCTATTGAGGTTATGTTTCAATAGTTTGCTTCATTTTGGTCATTTTAATGTGCTTAATATACCCTAGTTTGTGTGGTGAAGTTGGAAACTATATTAGTTAAAACAAACCACTTTATTATTTAAAATCATTCATTATTTGCCTCAAAAATAAATATTTTGAGGTTATTCTATAATGCACTTTGTTTAGCTAAGTGTATCCCTGTGTTTTTTTTGTGTATTTGGGTGCTTACTATAATTTAGTAGACTTTGTATGATAGGAGACTATGCTTTCCTTAGGACCAGTCGGTTTTATGAACACTGCGGAAAGCCTTCGGAGTCATTATTTGATTCTGTTATAGGGTTCTATAAATTTCCTGGCTTAGTAAATTGTAATCCCTGTGTGCTTAATACTTTTCTGCTCTTACTGATCACATTTGCTATAAATATTTACCAATTTATTTTGCACCATCTCACTCATGTTAGGTAACATCAATTTAAATTTTTCTGTAGTTTTAAAATTGTTGGCAATTAGGAAGTTAGGCTGATGGCAATTGATGTGACAATTAATTTGTAATATCCACATCATAGGAGTTATTTGAGAAGTCCATTTTTTGTAAATAGAAGTTACTTATCGCTTAAAATGCAGGAATAGCTACACTTATCACAGGATAGATTAACTTAACATGTCATTAAAAAAGTGTTAATTTAAGTTGTTTAATTTGAATCTCATATTCTTTATTTTGTTTTTTTTAGAATGGCTCAATGAAGGAATCCGGCAGTGATTCAACAAGTGAGAAGGGTGACAAATCTGACTCAAGTGGATCTGGCTCGGGAAGTGAAAGGTACAGTAATATATTTTAATAATATTTTCTTATTATAAACATATCTAAAAATCAAGAATTAATTGTTTTTATTTGATAGTGATAGTGGCTCCAGTTCGTCGGGGTCTGGATCAGGGCAAAGGTCTGGATCCGAGAAATCTTCGGTTCATGATGGACATCACAGTGATTATTCTAAATCATCACCTAAAAACAGCAATGCAAATTCTTCAAAATCAGAACATCATACTGATAAAGACTCTTCTGATGATTTTCACTCTAAATCTAAAAGTAATAATCATGGGAAAGTGAATTCTGAATTCTGGGAAGACAATCCAGATATTTATGGCATTAGAAGATCAGGCAGATCTCGGAAGAAGCCAGATAGACTTAAAGTAGCAGATAGTGATTCCAGCGATAAGGAAAGAAGTCACAATAGAAAGAGCAGAAAAAGAAGGTATCTTAGTATTTCTTCATAACAATTTGAATAGTTGTATTAATTATTTTGCATTCAGATTTCAAAATTGGGAATATGAAGTTGCTCATAAAAAATGAGATTTTATGTTTATTTTAGTGACTCATGGAACTCAGACTCATCAGATAGTGATAGTGACATGAAAGGATCCCCTCCCCCACCTTCCAAACGACCAGGCCAAAGAAGTGTACCTCTCAGAAAAAAGAAGCCAGCAAGGAGAAGAAGATTGTCCAGCGAAGATGAAGAAACTACTGGCTCTGATGAAGAATCACAGAAGTAAATTTATTTTTTATTATTTAGTCATCATCCTCCTAGCATACGGAACCCTTCGTGCGCGAGTCCGACTCGCACTTGGTCGTTTTTTTTAAATATAATTAACATGTTTGATTGCGTAACAGACGCGCGGCAACACGTCGAGCAGGTGCAGCAGCAGTTAGTTATAAGGAAGCTAGTGATGAACAAACAGACTCATCAGATCTTTTGGATCCAGTTGAAGGTGCCGAAGGTGATGGTGAAGTAGAACCAGAATTAGAAGAACACAGTGAAACAATTGAAAGAGTTTTAGGGATTCGAAGAGGGAAAAAAGGAGGTGAGACTACTTCAAAAAATAAATATTTGCAATATTTATATTTTAATTACTGTCTTACATTGTGATTGTGTAGTTTAACTTGCATTTAGGTGCAAACATCCATGTTATATTTTAGCTAATGTCTTCTTGTCATTGTGCAGTCACTGGGAATGTGACTACAATATATTATATCGAGGAGAATGGAGATCCTAATGAAGGTTGCAACCCTACCGATGAAGACTCAACAGAACCACAGTACCTGATCAAATGGAAGGGTTGGTCTCATATACATAATACATGGGAATCAGAAAAATCACTAGCTGAACAAAAAGTTAAAGGCCTTAAGAAATTAGAAAACTATATTAAAAAAGAGACCGACTTATCATGGTGGAGAAAACATGCTGGACCTGAAGATATCGATTATTTTGAATGCCAATCTGAATTACAACAGGAATTAGTGAAGACTTATAACTATGTTGAACGAATTATAGGTAAATATATATAATTGTTTCACTCTACATTTCTATTACGCATGCCATTTATATAGTAATTAGCAGGTTTGTATTTTGAACTTACCACCACTATTACAAAACGAGATAATTAGATCAATTTATACATACAGAAAATAGCACTACAGTAAAGACTCGTTGGACCGATCAAATCAGATTTTATTTTTGCGAGGTCAGTGATTACAGAATTTTGTAAGTCAAAATTAATGTTACGTCACAATACTCTAAGATCAAATCAAGCAATTACCAGCCTATATTAGAAATGGATAAAATAATTAAAGGAAATAAAAACAATTTTAATTACTTGGCTAAAATTCATCTGTTGTAGGTATTAGAGCTGTGCCAAATACTTACAGACAAGTTGTGTCCGAAATTTTTCATAACCGGCTACTCAAAACTATTTTACTTACATGTTTTCTGTCTAATTCTCAACAAAAACCAAGATATGAGACCCCATTTAATATAAAAAAGCGGATATTGAGGTTTCTAATATAATTTTTTTCTAAACTGAAGAGTGCGCGAGAGACACTTCCAAAGTGGTAAAATGTGTGTCCCCCCCCCCTACCCCCCCTCTCCCCCCCCCCTCCCCCCGCTGTAACTTCTAAAATAGGAGAATGATAAAACTAAAAAAAAATATATGATGTACATTACCATGCAAACTTCCACCGAAAATTGGTTTGAACGAGATCTTGTAAGTAGTTTTTTTTAATACGTCATAAATCGTAAACCGCAATTTATTTCACGGAACCCTTCATGTGCGAGTCCGACTCGCACTTGGCCGCTTTTTTTATTTATTGCCTCCCTTTGCTAGTTTTCTGACTTTACTTTTAATATTCTTCATTAACTTCTGGACAGCAACTGTACTGAAGGATTTTTGGGTACGAATCCAGTCTTTTTTGAATTGCTCGATGTTATCAGTTGGTTTGGCTTGTTTTCGTAACCTTGCCTTCATCAGAGCCCAAAAATCTCTCGATTGGTCTAATTTCAGGGCAATTCGGGGGATTATGCATTTTCGCAACAAATTCAACATTATTCTCTCTATACCAGTCATGTACATGGCGAGCATAGTGACACGCAGCTAAATCAGGCCAGAACAATGCACGGCCACTGTGCTTGCGAATGAGTGGCAGCACTAGCTTTTGAAGGCATTCCTTCTTGTAAATATCGGAATTTAAATTGTCCTTTACGAAGAACGGAGACGTTTTCATGCCGCATTGACAAATAGCTTGCCAAACCATCACTTTTTGGCCAAATTTTTCGCAAAAATTGCTTTGTCTTCTTTAGGGACCTTTGCTCCTCTCTCTACAGTACATGGCGAGCATAGTGACACGCAGCTAAATCAGGCCAGAACAATGCACGGCCACTGTGCTTGCGAATGAGTGGCAGCACTAGCTTTTGAAGGCATTCCTTCTTGTAAATATCGGAATTTAAATTGCCCTTTACGAAGAACGAAGACGTTTTCATGCCGCATTGACAAATAGCTTGCCTAACCATCACTTTTTGGCCAAATTTTTCGCAAAAAATTGCTTTGTCTTCTTTACGGACCTTTGCTCCTCTCTCTACAGTACATGGCGAGCATAGTGACACGCAGCTAAATCAGGCCAGAACAATGCACGGCCACTGTGCTTGCGAATGAGTGGCAGCACTCGCTTTTGAAGGCATTCCTTCTTGTAAATATCGGAATTTAAATTGCCCTTTACGAAGAACGAAGACGTTTTCATGCCGCATTGACAAATAGCTTGCCTAACCATCACTTTTTGGCCAAATTTTTCGCAAAAAATTGCTTTGTCTTCTTTAGGGACCTTTGCTCCTCTCTCTACTGTATAAAACTGCGGCCCAGGCAATGTTTTGTAGTCAAGTTTGACATAAGTTTCATCGTCCATGATGATGCATTGGTCATTTTTACTTAAATTTTGGTCGTATAACTTCCGAGCCCTAGTTTTGATGGAAGACTCTTGGGTTTTGCTGCGTTTTGGTTGTTTTTGCTTTTTATATGTTACCAACAAGTTCTGCTCCTTGGCACGCTGGATAAAGGGCCGCGTTTTCTGCCACGACCAGGCAAATCTTTTAAAGTATGATTCATGCCGAATCGTTTGATGGTATTATAAACCGCTTTCAGGCAACTGCTTCCTCTGCAGCTATCTTTCTCATAGACATACCCAATCCTTTGCAGTATTTGGTCACAATAGGGAACATTACTGCAATGTTCTGCCGCCAGAGGCAGCACTACCACTATTAGTAAACCAGTATAGGAATATAGGGACTCACACACACATGCACAATTGATTGTCAAATGAGTGACAAGGATGCTTGCATAGACAATACCGCAAGTGGGAATGAGATACAATGTCAACGCTGCTAGTGTCGCCACCTACGAAGAGTTTTGCGTAATGTTCCCTATTGAAAGTCGTTTTTTATCTGATAAACCCTTCATCTTAGATATTAGAAGGATTGTGTTATTTTTTATATTAAATTCCAATAATTGAATATATACCTGTCACATTGACATATGAAAGAAAATACTAAATATTGCAACCTCTTTTTTTACCCTTACAAACTTGTTTCCATAATTTTCGATATGGTCCTTATGATTTTTTAATTAGATGATAATTTATAATGTCTTTGATTAATTTGTTTCTGATTATACGGATGTAACCGTGTTTAAACAGTATTTAATATAGTGCAAATACAGCTTCTGTAAAATTTAGACTTTAAAAAATACAGGCTATCAAATTAACACTTTTTATAAGTTCATACATTGTTCCTAATTTCAGTATGAACTTGTAAAAACTGTCCAATTGACCATCCGTATTTTTTTAAGCACAACTTACAGGAGGTTTATATATAATCTAAATTAAATCTTATTTATAAACAGATACCTCCATATACTCAGAAATAAAATTGGCTAAACATATGTTCTATGCAAATAAAGATTTATTTCTTATATACATATATAACAACCATAACATTTGTATTTGTGTATGTTTATTTCAGTATGTATTTGATATAAGTCTATCTGGGATTGAGTATTCTTTCAAATTTAAATGCATGCACCAAAAGTTTCTGTTTAGCCCTATGGTTGACTGGTAGAGAAGGCATATGTCATTAAGTCCGCCATTTGTACTTTATTTTATATTGTGCAATAAAGTTAAAATAAATAAATATATGAAACGTAATTTCAGTACTTTTCCGAGCTCACACACAATTAAAGCTATCTCGCGTTCGTGAGATTAAGAACTTGATGTATTATCACGACAAAGGAAGACTACTTATCCTCCTAGCGCCCGTGGGCCTACTGGAAGGAGTTATTCTCTTAAAGGAATTTAAACAATTTTGGGTTGGAATAGAGTTGCATTTGTTTTGTTTTGGTCTCTACTTGAAACAAACGAAATTCAACTCTATTTCTTACATTGGTTTGATTCAAATTTCAATGTCATTTTGTGTCGTATGGTGGGCGCCACGAGGCTATATTGGGTGTCACCGAGCGTCTTCGTAAATTATTACGTAACCTCTACCATTCCAATTTGTTTTAAAGTTTCACTCTATTAAATATACTATGTATTTAAATTGTAGCTGAGCAGACAAGGGAAGTAGAAGGCGGTGGGACTGCTCGCGAATATTTTTGCAAATGGGAATCTCTTCCGTATGCTGACGCGACTTGGGAGGATTCTGCGCTGATTGAGAGAAAGTGGCCGGTTAAGGTAGAACAGTTCAAGGCCAGAGAAGGAGCCAACACCACTCCCTCGAGACATTGTCCTGTTCTAAGAAGAAGGCCCAAGTTTCATCAAGTCAAATCACAACCGGACTATTTGGGCTCCGATCAGGTAAACCTATAAATAATACAAATATTTATATAAAATTCAATACTACCTTGTCCATTCCATACCATTAACAAGTCAATATGAGTCGCTTAATTTCAAACCCGGGTAAATCCATCTGTCAAATCATGCGATTTTGCTATTAAGAAGAGGTGATAAGGTAGATATTTGCTGATAGGGTCGAATGGATTTATCCGATTTTGAATCGACACATATAAAGCTTGTAAAAATATTTAATAAATGTTTTTTTACAGTCCTATGTCTTAAGAGATTATCAAATGGATGGGTTAAACTGGTTAATACATTCCTGGTGTAAAGAAAACTCGGTAATTTTAGCCGATGAGATGGGCCTAGGAAAAACTATTCAGGTAATTATTAATCATTTGCAGCAAACTTACTCCTATGTCTCCTGTTCGTAACAAATGGAACTGCAAGAGTTACATGATTTTTATGTTTCAGACAATATCCTACCTATATTACCTATTTAAATCTCAACAACTGTATGGACCATTCCTCTGTGTTGTACCATTAAGTACTATGACGGCATGGCAAAGAGAGTTTCAACAGTGGGCACCTGATATCAATGTTGTCACATACATTGGTGATGTCATAAGCAGAGATATTGTAAGAATCCATATAATTTATACATATAATAAATATTGTATTGTATAAAATAGATATGAATTACATCATAAACAGTAATTTCAATTTATTTAAGGTATTTTTGTTTGTAGATCAGGCAGTTTGAATGGAGTTTTCACCCTTCCAAGAGATTGAAATTCAATGCCATTCTTACCACATATGAAATATTGCTCAAAGATAGGCAATTCTTGAGATCATTTAGTTGGGCATGCTTGTTAGTAGATGAGGCCCACAGATTAAAAAACGATGATTCGTTATTGTACAAAGCATTGAAGGAATTCGATACAAATCACAGGCTACTAGTCACTGGTACTCCATTACAAAACTCTTTGAAGGAGTTATGGGCCCTTCTACACTTTATAATGCCAAACAAGTAAGTACAGTAATATGAAATTAAATTAAATAGTCATTTATTTCAGATTTTGCATCCATATTTTTACACATTTCAATAGTACTAAGTTCATTATGATATAATCAATAAAAATAAAAACAAGTCAATTTAGAATAAATTAGGTACTTAAACATTATGATATGGTATGGTGCTTAGTGCAGTGGTTTCGGTAAGCCCCATCCCACCTACCTGCTAACATTGCTAGGATGCTGTTGATACATTGTTAGGATATTTACATGTTTAGACAGAAAAACAAATTGTATGCTAAAATTGGATTTTGTGTATTTAGGTTTGAAACTTGGGAAGAATTTGAAAAGGATCATGAAGATGCTGCTACAAAAGGTTATGAGAAGTTACATAAGCAGCTGGAGCCCTTTATTCTTCGAAGGCAGAAGAAAGACGTAGAGAAGTCATTGCCTGCTAAAGTAGAACAGATATTGAGGGTAGAGATGACCTCAATACAAAAACAGTACTACAAATGGATCCTTACGAAGAATTACAGTGCATTGCGCAAAGGCGTCAAGGGTTCAATAAACACGTTCATCAACATTGTGATAGAACTGAAGAAATGCTGCAACCATGCTCTTTTGACGAAACCTGAGGATTTCGAAACCAGGGCGTCACTTGCCACGACGGATGCTGTAGAGGTAATGTACCAGTGAAATTAGACACAAATGTAACAAAATTCATTTGAATACTTACTTAATCATTTGATTTGTTCGTCTTACAGAAATTAGTAAGAGGATCAGGAAAATTGCTTCTTTTGGATAAACTGCTATGCAGATTGAAAGAGACTGGGCATCGGGTGTTAATATTTTCACAAATGGTGCGGATGTTAGACATCTTGGCAGAGTATTTACAAAGAAGGCACTTTCCATTTCAACGCCTGGATGGCAGCATTAAAGGAGAAATTAGGAAGCAGGCACTTGATCACTTCAATGCAGAAGGCTCAACTGATTTCTGTTTCCTCCTTTCAACAAGAGCTGGAGGATTAGGTATTAATTTGGCTACGGCGGACACTGTGATAATTTTTGATTCTGACTGGAATCCGCAAAATGACTTGCAAGCTCAAGCTCGTGCACATCGAATTGGTCAGAAGAATCAGGTAATTATATTTTAAAAACCATTTTGTAATCCATCATGTAATGTAAACCTTGTGATTTATGTAACCTCTTGCGAAATCAACCCACTGAAATGTTGATTAAATGAACCTTAGTCATGAAGGTGATGTTGACAGTATACGCCATATCACCTATAGTCGTCCTTTGCGCCGTGGGCACGACAACACGCAACAGCTTTAGGTGTTCTTGGCGTCCACTGTCAACAAGAGTTAAAAATAACTTGCACAGTTGCATAATTTGATCGATGGTTCTCGATGTAATTTGACGGTGAGACGCTAGCGGCTTAAGCTTTTGATCAATAACGACTTTACATAAAATTATTTACACACAGGTAAATATTTACCGATTGGTCACTGCGCGATCAGTGGAAGAGGATATCGTTGAACGCGCGAAGCGAAAAATGGTCCTAGACCATCTTGTCATCCAGAGAATGGACACGACTGGCAGAACCGTCCTCAATAAACGCGATTCTTCTGGCACCACTGCCAATAATCCGTTCAATAAGGAGGATCTAAGCGCCATACTGAAGTTTGGCGCAGAGGAACTGTTCAAGACCGACGATGATGAAAATGACGAGGAGCCTGTCGTAAGTTTTAGTTCGCTTAAATCGTGAGAAACTTGCGTCTTATATTTATTCAAGTATATAACGTTATTTTTCGGTTTCAGTGTGATATTGATGAGATTTTGCAACGCGCCGAAACTCGCGACGAGGGTCCGGCAATGGTTGGAGATGAACTTTTGTCAGCATTCAAAGTCGCTAGTTTTGCTTTTGACGAGGATAAGGCTGTCATGGAAGTCAAGAAAGAAACTACAGAAGAGGAAAGCAAAGATTGGGTATGAACTAAATAATTTTATATAATTTAAAAAGTGTGGCTATTTTAACTCATTTTGAAACATATTGATTGTTAATAAAATAGTTTTGTTTATGTGAGTAAATCTTAAGAAAATTAATATCTCATTGTTTTTTGCAGGATGATATAATTCCCGAAAACGTAAGAAAAACCATAGCTGAGGAAGAAAAGAACAAAGAAATGGAAGATTTGTACTTACCACCCAGGAGAAAGAATTTACAAAGCAATAGTGCAGAAAGTAGTAAGTTGAATGCCTACTGTTCGCCATAAATGTATTACAATTTTCTTTAATTACAATAGGTACCTTGGAAGTAAATAAGTGACACTGTTATTTTTTTATAGGACGTAACCGAAAGCGGGGCGGTGAAGTGTCGGGCGAGGGAGGTGATGGTGATGGTGACGGAGAAGGAGAGGCTGACGACAGCTACGCGTCTGAGGGCGACGCCAGCGCCGACGACGACCGTCCAAGGAAGCGCGGCCGACCGCCGGCGTCGCACAGGGAGAAAATCAAAGGATTCACAGATCAAGAGGTACCTACACCTACACCTACACCTACACCTACACCACCTTACCGTCACTTGATTCTTTATTTCTTATAGGGTCCAGTGGCGGCGTGTGACACTGTACAACCCGGACCAAAACAAATGGCTGTTTTTGATGATTTACGATAATTTTAGGCAAGCCAGTGGGAATCGGCTTGTATGGGCGCTCCGCCACTAATAGGGTCTTAACTATAGGTACTTACGAGTATAAATCCTACCAGCTGCCCGCGCGGATCCGCCTGCGTATTGCAAGAAACGCAGAAAAACCCGCGGCATAACGGGATTTAACTGATGTCCATGAAGAAAGTCCATTTTAGACACGGATGAAATAATTTTCTAAATCGGATTATGGTTCCGGAGATTATATTAGTTTAGAATAGATATTATTTACATGTAAGGAATATTACTGGAAATTTTCATCGAAATTCGTGCGGAAAGAGTTTCAGACGTCCAACATTCTTATGAACTTCCGTGTTCATAATTTTAGTACAATTATTCACTATGCTGGCAGCCGCGTTCTAGTTTATTCCGCAATGTTGTATTTAAACTGTACTTCAGTTTGTATTTTTTTACAGATAAGGAGATTCGTAAAGAGTTACAAGAAGTTTTCTGCTCCTCATAAACATCTTGACAGTATAGCATGTGATGCAGAACTACAAGAAAAACCATTAGCGGAGTTAAAAAAATTAGGCGAGATACTTCGAGAGAGGTGCAAGGCTGTCTTAAATGATACCTCAGAACCTGCAAGTAAGTATTACTCTCTGTAAAAGTGCCATTGCGGCCTACTTGCAGAATAAAATTAATTAATTTAATGTAGTATTTGCACAGCATGTCCTTTTTTTTTCATACCTGTCTAGCCCATCATGTCTTGACTCCATTTCTTCCAGTTCGTATCAACTCACCTACATCTACACATTTAGATATCGAACGAGTGTCTTGCCACATGACATTCATATATATCTTGTTTCAGATGAACTAAGTGACGGGCGTAAGAATGCGCGAAAAACTTTCAAACTCGGAGGTGTACCTGTAAATGCTAAAACAATGGCAGCTTGCCAAGATGAACTTGCTCCTTTAGACGGATTCCTGCCAGAGACTAAAGAAGAAAGGTTAAAATGGCAATTAGATTTCAGGTTCGTTTTAAAAATATTACTTGCGAAAAATTAAAGTGACCATGATGTATTTTATTTTTTAATGCATTGTATTTGTGTTATATTAGGACAAGGCCACCCAACTTCGATGTTGAATGGACAGTAGCCGATGACTCTAAATTGCTTGCTGGTATTTATCAATACGGAATGGGATCTTGGGAGGCTATCAAAATGGATTCTTCTTTCGAAATTGGCGAGAAAATCTTGACCAACGAAGACAAGAAACCTCAAGCAAAGCATTTACAGTCTAGAGCAGAATATTTGCTGAAACTGATTAAAAAACTTCTTGATCAGAAAAACGGCAAACAGAAACAAAGAAAGCCACGTATGAAACGAGGCAACAAAGAACCCGTGACTAAGGATATCGTAGAGGACGATATCAGTTCTGCGGATGAGAAAAAAGGAAATAAAAATAAGAATGAAAAATCAGATAAGGTTTGTAATCTTTAAATAATAAACACACATTGATATTATAACAGTAAATTACTTACCTACGGCGGTAAAACAAATAATGTCTCAGATAACAGGTTTAAATATGCAATCTGAGGCTTTCTTTATTACCGCCCGTGGTGAGTACATAATTTTACGTCTCTCCCTGGCCAGCGCGTGCGGAAATTGCTACTTAGTTGTTTATTGTTGTTTATTGTATTAAAAAGTACATCTGCAACTTACAGCTAACCGCCAAAGCGTTACAGATCTTATGACGAAAACGCATTTATTTTACTTAAATTTGTCTAATACTTGAATGATTGTGAAAAGTATACCAAATCCCGTAAAATATTTCTAACTTTGTTAACCCTTCGTCTACCATTTTGCAGTCTTCATCTCCCATCGACCCATTAAGCGTCAGCATAATATATTTTTCTTTTGGTTTTTTCTACGAGTTGGCCCCATCCAAGTTCACGTAGTCCAAGGAGTCAATAGCCTAGTACCCAAGGACGCGCGTACACGCACGTAATACTCGTTATTACGCATACAAAGCTGTAAAATAGCTATAGTTGAGCGGATTTTTAAATTTCGCGGGGGTGGCGTGGGAGACGAAGGGTCTATTGCTTATTGTGGTGAATATCCGTAATAATCTGTTGTCCTTTTAGAGTAAAACGAAGGAAGAAATATCACATGATGAGACCAATGATAACAAGAAGGATAAGAACAAGAAGCGCTCTAAAAAAGGCGAAAAAAATCGGATAAAAGGAGACAAAGCTAAGGGTCGTAAAAAACCGGCTGGTCCCATGCATTTTACTGCGAATCATGAACCACGTGCCTTAGAAGTGTTAGGTGATCTCGATCCTGCAGTCTTTGAAGAGGTAAATATCAACTAATTATATCATGTACGAGTTACTCGATCCAGTACTGTTAACTTAAATTGTAAGAATCAATTGTATTTTTGTTTCAGTGTAAAGAGAAAATGAGACCTGTAAAGAAAGCTTTAAGAGCATTGGATAATCCAGATCAAACATTGTCAGAATCGGAACAAGTTACCAGAACCAGAACATTTTTAACTCAAATAGGAAGTCAAATAGACATATGTTTAGAAGAATATCCAGATCCTGAAAAGAAAGTGGAATGGAGAAGTAATCTCTGGTATTTTGTGTCAAAATTTACAAATTTTGATGCAAAACAGTTATATAAGTTGTATAAGTATGGTCTCAAGAAATCAGATACTCCCACCAAACAAAAGAAAGATGCGAAACACAAGGAAAACATGAAGGTGAGAAAGTCTTGTATATCATCCAAGAGCAAGAAACGACACCATTTCAGAATGTAACCTTAACTAACAGTCACTATTTTTTTCAGATTAAAAATAATCAAAACTCTAACAATCATGTAAAAAACAATAAAGAGGCTAAACATGATGAAAACAATGTAAAGAAAGAGAAAAGGCCCAAGTTAGACAAAAATAAATCTAATAAGACAAACGACAAGATACCACATACGTCTGGTGTTAAGAGAAAATTAGAAGAAGGCGAGTGTGATCCAGAACCCAACGACAATAAACGTCATGAGAGGTAATTAGTCTGTGGCTTCAGAGCTGCAGTTTACAATATCAATAAATATCATAGTCATTTACTAATCATCATGTAGCGCCTCGTCACACAATGCATTTCATTTTCATCCACTTCATTTTAGTATGTAAACTAACTTCATAGTTTTTAATACTCCTATTACTTTCACCGCCATCTCGCTTTTTTACATCCCTGCAGACATAAACACAAGCACAGCAAGGATAAGGATAGGAGCCTGAAGCGCGATGATTTGACCTACAGAGAGCGTAGTCGATCGGAGCGAGAGCGAGACCGGGAGAGGGACCGCGACCGCGACCGCGACCGGGACAGGGACCGCGACCGAGAGCGGGACCGCGACCGGTCGCGGACGCGGCGGGACAGCGGCGGCGCGGCGCCGCGCGCGCGGCCCGCGTACCCGCCGGCGCATGCGCATGCCGAGCATGCGGCGCATGCGCACGCCGAGCACGCGGCGCCGCCGGCGCATCCCGGCTGGACGCCGCCCGCGTACCCCGGCCCGCGCCAGTACCGCGGGGACCGGAACCCACGCCCACACGATAAGAGAAGGTAACTGCAATTTGTTCATTTGGACTTACTGTGTCTACATTGGGTTGTCAGGCGGTTTCGATGGTTGACTTTTCTTATGGCCCTAGTTATTCTAGAATAGGGATGATGATGACTAGGATTTTTTTACGATGCCATTCGAACCAGTTTTTGGAGAGGAACAAATGTTTGTATATGTGAGCAACTACAATGGGGAATAGATGAAAATTTTAGAAGTGCCTGATTATTTTTTTGGTGATAGGAATAACCTTTCTTAGCACCAGAAAAAAGTTGCAGACTTGTCAGCTGCATTAATTAATTTTGAAAAATATTAAGTGTTTCCTCCGTCTCATATTACAAAAAACATTTTAAATATCTGACCCTGGCATTGACAAATCTAGCTGCTGTACTTCTATTTCGAATAAATTGCACTCAATCGATGCGGATATACGTAGAGATATCATACAAAAGAAAAAAAAAGAAAAAAAAAACGGTTTTATTAGTTTTACCTAACGTTAAAATTACGAAAATTTATTTTTTATTTTTTCGATAAAATAACGTAACAGTTACATAGAATATTAAATTAGAAATGATATTTTGTATAACACGTATAGACTTAAGAGGGCGCTCGTTTTTTGGTCCGGAATAAGCGAGAATGACGGATTTTTGACGTTGTAATTCTAAGAAACGGAGAGCTTTTTCTAGATCCTGATTACTTATTTGCATAGGTAAACTCCTCATATTGGTCCTAGCCGCCTCCAATTTACGAATTACTGAATACTTTAACCGAAAATACCCGATTACCGACAGTAGTTTTCTGAAGAGAGCGCAGAGTCATAAGTTTGAGCCCCTAATACTCTATGATGTTATATGAGAACCTACTTGTTTTATTCTATTTTCACTAGCGTAATATGTTGCCATTGCGCCTAGCCGCCTCGAATTTTCCTTATTCTGCACGTATATATATGTAAACTGTTCTCAATTACACCATATTTGTCAACAAAATCTTACTGAAAACTCAAGGATTTTCTCATTATTGTTGAATTATTTGTGTATTGAATCTTACACAACATTAAAGTTCATGCTTGTACCAACAAGATCCAGTCCAAAAAATATAACTTTAGTCAAAATTTATATTTATAAATAATTATTCAAAACTAGTATAAATTTACCGTCGCGCGGGAATATATCTCAGTACCGGCTGAATAGCCCTCCGAGACAGACGTGTACTGTGTTTATTTGTGGCTATTCACGAAGCTAACTGGCCACTCTTCAGATAAAATAATATTATTTTGATCTCCGACTAGGCATAGTTGTTACCAACCTCGGGGTCAAACTATACTGGGGATACATTCGTGAGGCTAATCGAGACAAGTTATGAATTGCATAGCTGCCAGATAAGACGTAGTGTAGCGAAAAGGCTCAAACCCACAGTATACGTAACATTTAAAATTGAACCTTCTACCTAAAACAAAAGTCATACATTTCAATGGTGATGTCTTGTGGGTTGGATCCTTTTGTCTAAACTACGCGTTCTATAGTCAATTATTATTGTACGAGTGATCGTGATACTTGATAGATTTAATTTATTTACTTGTTACTATCAGTCCACCTTGTGGAGGGTCCGCTGCAGTTTCCGGTACGTAGTCGCCTCTCGAGAACCTCCCCGCCCCAACGGCCATTATGATTAGTTAGTATGTATGTATGTATGTTAATTTGGGCGAAATCTTCAAATTAGGTACTATTATCTTCTTATATTAAGTATCTTCGGTGACAATGCCATAATATCATAGAGCTGGTCTGATGATGGAGTCGGAAGGTGGCCATAGCAACTCCTAAACTCAACAAGATAAAGCCATCGAATTTTGGCTCATTTATTTGGTCATGGCACGGCAAGACTTGGATGCTGGATGATTTCCAGAGTCTGATGATGGAGCTGGAAGGTGGTCATGGAACTCCTAAACTAAACTAGATAAACCCATCTAGTTTGGGCTCATCTGTTTTGTCTTGGTAAACACTTTGGTGATGGATGATTTCCAGGATCTGATGATGGAAGGTGGTCATGGGAACTCCTAAACTAAAATAGATAGACCTATCTTGTTTGGGTTTGTGTGATTTGTCTGTACAAGTACCCACGAACCAGCGACATAATATGCAGGGTTATTGAAAATAACAAGATGAATAAAAAACTTTTTAAAAAATAAGCTTATATGGCGTTTGTTAAGTACAGCACGATCCTACCTTGCATTTAGTTATTATTTTCGTTTATATATAATAATAACACACACCGGGGGTTTACACTGGAAAGGGAGATTTTTACGTGGTTTTATTACATTTCCGAGTCATCATCATCATCATCATCATATCAGCCGAAAGACGTCCACTGCTGGACATAGGCCTCCCCCAAAGAGTGCCACAATGGCCGTTCCTGCGCCACCCGCATCCAGCGGACTCCCGCGACCTTTACCAGGTCATCAGTCCACCTTGCGGGGGGCCTACCCACACTGCGCCTTCCGGTACGTGGTTGCCCTCAAGAACCTTTCCACCCCAACGGCCATCGGTTCTACGTGCAATGTGCCCCGCCCACTGCCACTTAAGTTTAGCAATTCGGAGGGATATATCGGTTACCTTGGTTCTGCTGCGGATAGCCTCATTTCTGATGCGATCGCGCAGAGAAACTCCCAGCATAGCCCTCTCCATTGCCCTTTGAGTGACTTTGAGCCTTCTTATGAGGCCTATAGTAAGCGACCACGTTTCCGTGCCATATGTCATCACTGGCAACGCACACTGGTCAAAGACTCTCGTCTTGAGACACTGCGGAATATTGGACGAAAAGATGTGCCGTAGCTTCCCGAATGCTGCCCAGCCGAGTCGGATTCGACGATTGACCTTCCCTTCGACATTTCCGAGTATCACTCTTTATTTCGAAATAAATGTTAAAAAAACCGGCCAAGTGCGAGTCGGACTCGCGCACGAAGGGTTCCGTACCATTATCTATATCTAAAAACGCCAAAATATCTATATCTAAAATCACGTTTGTTGTATAGGAGCCCCCTGTAGCCTAGTTAGTAACTTGGAAGTGACTCTGCCTACGAAGCTGGAGGTCCCGGGTTCGAATCCCGGTAAGGGCATTTATTTGTGTGATGACCACAAATATTTGTTCCTGAGTCATGGATGTTTTATATGTATTTAAGTATTTATTTATCTATATAAGTATGTTTATCATCGTCTAGTACCCATAGTACAAGCTTTGCTTAGTTTGGGGCAAGGTCGATTTGTGTAAGATTGTAAAAGAAAAAGAAACAAATAAAAACTAAAATAAAAATAAAAAGATGTATTCTGTTTTTAATTTAGTATTTATTGTTATAAATAGCGACAACAGAAATACATCATCTATGAAAATCTCTATCTATCACGGTTCATGAGATACAGCCTGGTGACAGAAGGACAGACAGACATTCAGACAGACAGACGGACAGCGGAGTCTTAGTAATAGGGTCCCGTTTTACTCTTTGAGTACAGAATCCTAATAAGTGACATAGGTTTTAGGCTCAGAACATAAAAAAAGGGAGAAGTGCCGTACTGCTTAATTTCAACCAAAACCGATGTCCCCAGTTTTCTCCCACCGCAGCGCCCACAGGCACACACATTGAACCGTGTAAAAACAAAGACTCGGGCGTTGCCAGTTGCTACGGCAACATGCAAACAAGGGCTGTGATTGGCTTAAACGCACTACACTAGGGGGGGCGACAAACGTTAAAATTATGTTGTATCGACATTGATATTAAAATTAATATTATGTTATGATATTGATGGGTAACAACTTCAACAACATGGTAAGTTTATGTGGTGGTATTTAAACTTCTAGCTACAAGTTTAAATAACACGTGTTGTTAACTTACCATAAATCGCAAAAGTAAAAAATATTGACGAATACCTACTGAGTAACATAAACGGCTTTTTATAAGTTCGTGTTCACATACATTTAAAACTCTGGTCACATCGATATTTTTGACCTGTAGGTACCAGGCCGATCCGACTCGCATTTTGGCGCGAAATAATATGTCAATTATTCATATTACGATATTTAAGGCTAAGGGCGAGTATCCACCAAAGATGTGCGAAGATGTGTTACCATACATTTTACACCTAGGTTTCAAGCAAGCGAGGTGTCAAATATTCGAAAAGTGTACGGCTCTTATTAAGTGGTTGGAAACATTTTTCTTGAAAATGTTACGAACACATTAACTCTTCTCTGTACAGGAAACCAGTTAGGACCTCTGCCAGTAGCATCTATCCATTTTTTTAGAACCTAATCGGATTCTTTGGAAAACTGTAATAAGAAACCGAGATTTCTTCTTCAATTATCACATTTGAAATGAAAGTAAAAAATACTCATTTAAAAAAAAATATTGGTAATAATATCACATTTTAAGTTGTTCTGAAGCCATTTGCAACTAAATTATATACTTGTATATACAATTTTAATATGTCTATTTACCGTTCATACTGCAAATTAGTGAAAATCTTATTAGTAGGTACCGTAAACATTTTGTGCCTTTTAATATTATTAGTTACCTTTAAGATAGGCACCCAACCAAAACAAGTAATTAAATAAAATAAAACAGCGAAAGTAGTCGAAATAAAATAACTAGTATAAAAAAAATATATATATATATTTACGCGTAAATTGTAACTGCACTTTGGCACCGCTCTAGTTTGCGACGCCAAGCAGCGGCCGTACCACTAAAAAATTCAAGCATCGTCCGTATCCATAGTGGTTTAATACATTGCGCCGTGGTTTACTGTATTGAACGATCAATGTACAACGCATAGAACAAAAATATGCATTTTCGTTCGATATGTTAGTTCGATCCCGAGAAATGATGCGGCGTTGCGTTTATTTATTAAAATATTAGTTTTTACTGACTTAAGTGAAAATACTAATACTCACATGTGGTGCGTGACTCCACCATTCATGTAGGTTTTAGTTTCATTCCTATTTTTGCATGTAACCACGCTACAATTCGGCATTTTGAGTAAACGTGGAATAACATTTCAGATTCACGGCAAATTGCGACTAACATGCGGTGGGCAGTGACATGCCCATTTGGCCATGTCGCACCGACACGCGCCAAGCCCCCGTTTCATATCTATTCCTTTTTATCATCTGAGGTTTTAGGCTTTTGAATAAAATCACGCATTAATTAATTGCATTCAAGATAAAAAGCTGTGTTTGTATAATTTATAATTTTCAGTTCCTTTGGTAAGAAACGGACATAGCAATTTCTATGAAGGGTTTTTTTTTACTGTCCATAACAAAAAAAAATTCTTCAAGAAATGAATACGTAAGTACCCAGTAATTTCCTAGTAGTGGGTCTACTGGTATAATTTCATTACATTACTATATATAAATAAGACTCAGATAACATGCACACTATTAATATCCGTAAAACAAATTATTATTCTTATTACTGACAACTTTAAAACTCGTTAGTTTATTTTATACTAAAAAAATGAAACTAAATATACTTTGTCATATCATAGTATTTTAATACAAATAGAAAACTTGTGCTCAAAAATCAAATACTTACTTTATTCAAGTTATCTAACTTCGCTAACATGATGTTCTAGAACATCATGTTAGCGAAGTAATACTTACCACTTTTTAGTGCAAGTATCAATATCGGTCACGGAGTGAATTCCAACGGTGCGCTATACAGCTATTTGCATCGGCAAGCTCCGCGGTTAGTTCTATCCCGATCGCACTTACATATAGCTAGAAAGGGACGGCACCCGCGGCTGGTGCGATCTCGCTGTGCATGTGGGGGTTAGGTACGTTTGTGTGGGTGGTAGTAGTATTTACACACACAAACGCACTACGCGTGTCAAAATACCGAATTCTGAGCGAGCGCTTTTTTGAAGAGCACTCTTAAACGTAAATTTTGTGGAAATAATCGCAAATGACTTACTCCATAGTAAAGGCTATGCCGTGACGTCATAGCATAAGCCCGTTTAGTATAGAGCGTTTACGGGGGGTGCCGGCGCGCGCAGATTTCAAATGCATATAACATCAGAAAAATAAATCATAACAAAGTTTTAATGCTACAGTTGTTTTAATGCTGGATTATACTTTTGTTTTTCGTAATAAAATATTAAGATGCAAGTTCCCTATTGATGCAGCTGACAAGTCTGCAACTTTTTTCTGGTGCTAAGGACGGTTATTCCTATAACCAAAAAAACAATCAGGCACTTGCAAAATGTTCATCCATTCCCAATTAAAGAACATAAATACCCAAAAATGAGACAAAGATCGACCTCGCTGGTGGCAGCAATAAACGCTTCATACTAATTGACACACAGGTATGACGTCACTCCTGTTATTTGTACTAATTGTTGTATGGAAAATCAAGTAAATTACTGTTTCGCTCGCGAAATACTGCGTTTAGGTACATAGTTGTCATACAATTTTGTTTCTATAAAAGTGTAAGGATTGTATTGGTAGCTTTAAATTTATTCTTGGACAATAAAAACAAATGCATATGTTATCTAAACTTTCAAGGTCCATATTATTTATGATCTTAATTATATTTTATAATTCATACTTAATTACAATCATTTGATGGTTTACTATCCATTTAGGCAACACTACTTTCAATTTTAACATGAGGCATCATGTCTATTCGCTTCATGTTTCAATGTCAACAGGCCCTTAATGTTTATACTACTACATTACAAAACAAATTAGTGTTATTTTTGTTTGACTAGTCGCTTTTTTCATGTCATGCTCCCTGGCAACCCCACTTTCGATTTCGGGATTTCTGAGTATGTGAAAAAATTGAACCAAAATTGTACTGAATTAGTACTTGAAAAAATATGTACCTCAATAGTTTCGAGTGTACAATTATTTTAAATTGGGGTTGCTGGGGAGCATCTCTCCAGCAACCCCAAGCTTAAAAAAAAGGAATTTCGCGTAGAATCTAAGTTTTTTGGGTAAAATAAGGCCCAAAAAAAATTTTACTCTCGTTTTTACCGTTGAACGACATAGCTAGGCTAGTTAAATTACCAAATTTGCGCCAGAAAGTGAATGCCTGCGTGACACGGCAATACGGAATACACATGTACTCCATTATTTGCTAATAATTTTCATCAGGCCTTTTTGGGCCTTATTTTATTGTAAGTATGTGTATTGTAATTACCTACCTAAGCACTAACATTTATATGGACCCTGAGTCTGAAATAAATAAATAAATTAAATTTACCCAAAAAACTTAAGTTCTACGCGAAAGTCCTTCTTTTTAAGGTTGGGGTTGCTGAAGAGATGCTCCCCAGCAACCCCAATTTAAAATAATTGTGCTCTCGAAACTATTGAGGTACAATTTTTTCAAGTAGGTACTAATTTGGTACAATTTTGGTACCTACAACTTTTTCACATACTCAGAAGTCCCGAAATCGAAAGTTGCCAGGGAGCATGTTTTATGTAGATTAACGTCGGTCGCAAGCAAGCGTACGACCCGCCTGATGGTATGCGGTTACCGTAGCCTATGGACGCCGGAAATAATGCGCGTTGTGGATCCTATTTTTAGAGTTCACGGCTTGAATAATTTACGAATATGGCCGCCATTTTGTAATTTTTTATTTACTTTGTTATAATGATCACATCAACCTACAATTTTTTTATTTGTCAGAATTTAATATGTGCCTCCTGATCAGGGACTGCATAACCGAAAAATACCGGTATTCTATTTTAACGGTATGACGTCATATCGGTTGTCAAATAGCGGTTTCGGTAGCGGAACCTTTATATTTCGCTACCGAAATATAAAGGTACCTTTATTTTTTCCGGTACCGTAACCGCTATTTAAAGGTACCGATATATCGACTTTGGCCTGGAGTTGTTGCCAAACCGCCAGCAAAGGCTCTGCTGCTTTGTCTTTTTATCTTTAAATGTTTAGTAGCCAATGCTTCCTCTGTAGAGTGTCAGCTCGCTTACTTTTCTCGATAACCTTTATAATACCGGTATTATAAAGGTTACGGTATTGTTTAAAACTGGTACCGCTAACCGTTATTTCAAAACGGTTACGGTACCGTTATGTTCGCGCGGCGCGCATAATCTTTACGACATAACGGTACCGTAATGGAATACCGGTTTCATACCGGTATAACCGTAACCGAAAACAGTCCCTGCTCCTGATATTGGTTATCGAAGGGGGTTGAGATCTGGGGAAGCAAGTGGGTTTCGAAGTGCGATGACCGTGTTGAACGTGAACAAATGACAGGCAAAAGTTAGTCAATAAATATAATATTTGGCAATTGTTTTGTTCAGTGATTGTAACACCATGTAATATTCAGTAGGTACGGCTACGGCGGCATGGCGGCCGGCTACGGCGGCTACTACGAGGGCGCGGCCGTGCCGGGTGGCATGGGCTTCCCGCCCGCGCGCTCGTACCCCGAGGACTGGCGCGGCTACTCGCAGTCCGAGTACTACGACGAACGCGACTATGAGCGCGAGGTCTACAGAAGGGACTATGACCGCCGCGCCCCTCCCACTTAACTCACCACATCACTGACGCTTTGTAAATATAGTGTACATTATAGTTATAATTAGAGATTAGTATACTTTCCCGCGGACGGCCGAGTGAAACTGTAAAGTGTAAGTGACAAATAGTGCTGTGGTTTTTATCCATGTGATAAGCGGAGCGCATGGACTTTGAATATTACATTGACTGTGTTTTGTAAGTGAGACTGTATAGTAAATTTATTTATTACTGAATCTGTCGATATGTTAATGTACAGATTATAGATGAATACCATTGATTTTTTATATTACTTAAATTTTGTTGCCGATTTTATCGCCTTAAAATATTTTACTGTAATCTGATTATCTATTTATTTGATGCCTCATCACGATAACCTTATATTTTTAATTAGACAGAAACACAGGTGATATAGTTCATAGTGATTGTACAAAATTAGCAATTGTTAGTAAGCTTGCATATTATTCAAAATCATGTGCAATTTCAGATTGTATAGCTTGATGAAAGGGGCACATAAACTTTGTCATTGCATTTTAGCAGTGGGCAGGAAAGAGTGTTTTTTTTGTACATTCGTTGCTCGTTCTACATGCATTTTCGAGTCCCATTGGGGCTCATACAGTCCTATTTTTATACATTATGTAAAGTCTTATTCTCTGTTACATGCAATTTAATGTAATAAGAGCGTGAAAGCGTCTTAATGGTATAAACCATGATAATAAACATATTAAAGTTAATTGCGTTTTTTCTTATCCTATTGACAGTCCAGTAACTTTATACATTCAGAGTTTGCGCCAAATCCGGTAGTTCGGGGATTTGCACACTTGTTTATGAAATTGACCCAACGAATAATCCAAGTTTGTGACCTCGGCGCCGAACGCAACTTTGTCAAAAATCGAGAATATCGCGAAATATTTAGATTTTGGCGATTATAGCCCAAAAGCAGGGGTCGGCAATCTTTTAGCAACTAAGGACCATATATGAGCTAAAAAAAATACACGGGCCGCACTTCTTAATTATTTGTGACTAGCAGGCAATTTCAAAATTCTGAATGGGATGGGGAATCACCAGAGGGAGGCTCGCGGGCCGCAAGCAAGGGCCTCGCGCTACAATATGAGACTAGAGTTGTCTCTGTAGATCCAATAGTTTTAAGGCCTCCACCACAGATGTATGAATATAAGGAGATCGGACATGGCGGCCGATTTGTATAGAGTGAGCCTGTCGCAAGTACATTAACCCACACAACGCCCAAGTAATTGACAAGACAAAGCACGCACACATCTAAAACACACACACTTGTATACCTACACGCTTATTTGACAATAAACGCGCATCATATCAGGCATTTTGGGAAAAAACGTAATATTCTCTGCGATCAGCACGCGTGCACAGTATGGCAGTGTATGCCCATTGAGCATACAGCTGCGACACGGCCGCCGGCGGCTTGTCCTCTCTAGTATTCTATGATCTGAGGCCTCTCCACGCACCGGTTGCGGGCGCGGGTCAGGCGCGGGCCCTCGCAGGTTGTAAAACATTGAAACTACACTTCATACACACATCGAACGCGGGCCCGTCGCGGGTCCGCGGGCCCGCGTTCGATGTGTGCTTGAAGTGTACTTTCAATGTTTTACAACTTGCGCGGGCCCGCGCCCGACCCGGGCCCGCGACTGGTGTGTGGAGGCCTTTAGAGATCAAGCCTTTCTAAATTCATCTTTTTTCCGAACTTCGCAACGCTCGCTCATATTGTAGCTAATTTAGTCTGAGAAGATACTATCAAAATCTAGTCCTATAAGGTTTTCGCGGTATTTTCGCTTTTTGACAAAGTTGCGTTCGGCGCTCGAGGTCACAAACTTCCAAACTTGGCAATCAAAACGCAAAGTAGGTACCCCGTACTTTCAGGCGACAAGGTTACTGGATTATGATTTTCGCCTGCAAATTTTTCACTCCCACGTCAAATTATTTGCTAGAGAAGTGCGAAATTAAACTTTAGGGGTGTTAATGTTAACCGCCAACGATTAACCCATTTATGGCCGAAGGCATGATATTCTGTCCGAAATATCTTTGATCGTAAAGCCGCGAACGCGATTTCACGTGTTATAATTTGTTGAATTTTTACACGAATAAAGGAGTGTAATGTTCTTGTTAGGCAAGATTTTTATAAAACGAATATCGAGATATTATATTATATCCCGCAAGAGTTAACTTGAGACTCGAGCGCGTACGAACGTCGTACGAAAGAGGTCTCAACTGTCTCAAGTTAACTACCTATTGCGGGTTTTACTTACTTTTATTTTGAAGTGGAATATTGTACAGTCGCCATCAGATATATTGGAGCGGCCAAAGTGCTCACAAATATCTGAACACGTCTCTATTGTCGAGATACGTTCAGATAATTTGTGAACACTGGGCGCTCCGATATGGCAACTTCCTGCTACCGGTAAGATACGTGATTTAGGAACAGTTCGAATCAAAGCAATAGTTTTTTAAATATTGTGCCTAGTGTGTTAATTATAGCCGTCAATGGCCTTGCGCGTGCGACAGCTAATGAAGATTTTCGACGTCGTCGGCGTTCAAGGCGTTAAATAATTAACCCTTAGCCTATTGCGAGCTACGTTAAAAGCAAATACCTAGTTGCAGGGTTCGAAAGGATAATTATTAATGAAACAGATGGATAATTGTCGATTGATAATAACAAAAAATAGCGCTCGTGAAAGTGAACAGGGGGCCGATTTTTGACTTTCGAGCGCTCGAAAATTAAATAAAAGTAAATACAATTGTAGGTCAAAATTGCGGGCACTTACTTTCTACTGATAGAATTGAATTCGAGTGGTCAATACCACTCGTTTTTCAATTTTCTATCGCTGTTTCAAAATAGAATTTCGTCATTTTTTACCGTTTTCGAGTGCAAAAGTCGAGCGCTCTAAAGTCAAAAATCGGTCCCCTGTACTATTAGAAGTATTCGAACGTGTACCTATTTCCGCACTTGCGTTTATGCGAACGCACGAAGTGTCAACGTGACGTGCCGCGCCGTGGGCCCGTGGGGGTTCCCCTTATGGTCGTACTACACTTGGCGGTGTTTGCCCAAATATTCGTGTTGCATCTTTTTCCTTCCTACTGCAAATTTTTTTTTTTTTTTTTTTTTTTAATTTATTTATATATATAATTCTTTTACAATACATGGCCAGACAGCGGACAAAACCCAGCAGGGTTTAACTGCCACTGCATTCACTCAATTAATATTTAGTTTATACATAGGATAACAAGCTTATAAAAATAAAGCGCACACGGCGATTGCCTACACAAAATGCGACATTATGACGTGATATGCTGTGAAGCACTTGGGAGCACGCTGGAGACGTGCATACCGTTTCTTATCCTATTGCCGCGGCTTAGGGTCCAAAAACTGCATACACGTCTACGGCGGCAACAGTAATTTAGATTAGCTATTTCATTAATTATTACTATCAGGTTTGGGATATACAAGCAGATTTCATTATACGTTTACAATGTTGCGGTTTATCACATATATTTGTGAGTACATCAGATGGTAAGTCATTCAGGATACTAGGTAACAAATATTCCCATCTTCGTTTACCATAGACATTGGTACATTTTGGTAACACATATAGTGGTAGGTATACTAATTTTCTGAGTCTTAGTGGTCTAGTAGTTTTAGTTAATTTCTCTAAATTATCGAGTTCTTCAGCAATAATTAAAATTTTGAATATATTGTATATACTAATGACATTGCAGTATCTCAATATTTCCTTATCTTGTTGGCTAAACTTTTTTCTAACTGACTTTGGTACTAATGCTTTCAATAGGCTTAACTGTAATTTGTAAATTTTATCAATATATGTGTGATAAGTTCTGCCGTAGCTAGTTAGTCCATAGTCAATAACAGACTGTGCTAGGGATAAATATAGCATTCTAAGAGTACTGTATGGAACTTTAAATTTTAACAATGATAGTTTCGAGAGTATGGACCTTAATTTGTTGCAGACATAAGTTATATGAGGTCCCCAATTAAATTTAGAGTCTATGATCAGGCCGAGGTAAGTATGTTCCGTGGCTAGTTCTAAGGGTTCACAATTGCATACAGTTTTTGTATTTTTATTATTATCATGCAAACATTGGTGACAATGCGCTAGAATGTTAGGGTTAGGGGTCTTCGTTAGGTGAGTAGAATGGATATGCATAAGTTTAGTTTTGGAGTAATTTATAACAAGGCCTACGTCATGGGCCCATTTACATAAAGAGTCGAAGTTTGATTGCATTAGGGTTGAAGCCTTTTGCACATCCTTGTCCGCCGCCAGGAGGCAGGTGTCATCTGCAAATTGATACACTGAGCCGCTGTCAAATATGTTACACATATCGTTTACGTACAATAAGTACTCGGTTGGACCGATTATAGAACCTTGGGCCGTGCCTTCCTCGGTTGGGAGCATGTCACTGAATGTATTATTTACTTTAACTGTTGTAAAACGATTTAGATGATAGTGTTTAAAAAGATCAAGGTTGGGGCCCCGTATACCACTTTGCAGGAGTTTAGAAAACAGTATGTCATATCTTAGAGTATCAAAAGCCTTACTGAAATCAATAAAAATAGCAAGTACGTGTTTTTTATCATTTAGGTATTGATTGACTTCGTTAGTGAATTTACTCAGTAGCTGGGAGGTGTTTTTTTCTCTTTGAAAGCCGTACTGCTTGTTATGAATTACATTGTTTTTAGTAAGGTATTTATTAATTTCAAGACCGAGGTATTTTTCTATTATTTTATCAATACATGGTAAAATTGTAATGGGCCTGTAATTGTTGACATCATTGTAAGGGCCTTTTTTATGAACGGGTCGAATTATTCCTATTTTTAATTTCTCGGGATAAATAGATTTGTTAATACATGTATTAATCAAATGTGTTAAAACAGGTGTTATTTCAGCGTTGACGTATTTGATATCAGACGGGCGAATTTTATCAACGCCTGGACTTTTTTTGTCATTGAGATGTTTAATTATGGAGGACACTACGTCATTTCTGGCCTTAGACCATCTCATTGACAAATCAATGTCCTGTGTATATGTTTTTTCGTCCAATAATTTATAGTTACAGTAAGTACATATATTTTTGACATTGTTTCGAAATCCTACAGCAAGGTTATTAGCAAGTTCTCCGGGTGATATCTTTTTAAAGCTAGAAGTAATAATATCGTCAATTGATTTTGTTATTTTACCGCATAGTCTATTAATAATTTGCCATATTTTTCTTGAGTTGTGAAAGCTATTAGTAATCTCAATTTTAATTGAGTTATTTTTTAGGTTAGTTATATAATTATTCGTTTTATTTCTATATTTATTGTATAATAAACGCTTATTGGCATCGCTCGGATTTTTGTACCAAGTTTTGAATAATTCGTCCCGTTTTGTACACATCCTTAAAACGTTATTATTAACCCAATTACATTGTTTTCTTTTGCTCTGGTCTAATTTTACCTTAGAATAACATTTTTCGTATATGCTATTAAATTGACTTGAGATAAAGTTAAGTATATCGTCTGGATTGTCGTAAGTTAAACCTTGGCTCCAGTCAATAGCACGCAATTCACTTTGAACCTTCTTATTATTTAGTTTAAGGATGGTTTTTGAAGTCGTGCATGGGCTAATTCTATCAATGATCGCAAAACAGGTAATAAAGTGGTCGGCGAGCGCATTGTTTATCACGGCTGTTTTTATGACCCGGTCGCTATCCGTAGGTAGACTCGAGTTGCGTAAGAAAATATGGTCTATGCACGACTTGGTAATACTGTTATTTTTTAGTGCAATCCTAGTGTATTGACTGATGCCAATTTCTAGACTTTTTTCACTTAACATGTTTATATATTGAGAAGCAATACTATTATTATTACAGTCCTTGATGTTTATGTTAATATCGCCAATCAGCACATAATTTTTCCGAATACTCGCGGCTGATAGCACGTGATTTAGTTCGGTAAGAAATAGTGATTTGCTAAGATTAGGTGGTCTGTATACAGCACATAGTTCTATTTTTAAATGGTCATTTGTTTCAATCATACCTGAGATGCATTCGAAATATTTCGTGGACTTTGGATATCTCGTGAACTTAGTATCTTTGTGGACATATACTATAATCCCTCCTCCTTTCCTGTTGTTCCGTAGCTCAGCAAACATTTCATAGTCCTGTAGTTCAAACAGTCCTACACACTCGTGTGAGATATTGGCTTCCGTCAGAACAACTACATCCACTAATCGGGAGCTGGTATTTAAAATGTATTCCAATTGAGCGAAGTTTTTTATTACTGATCTGATGTTAACATGTAATGTAATTAGAGAACGGCGAGAGCTGGGTAGATTGTCTGTAAACTCGTTCCAACTGTCCTTGTTTTCTTCTACGATGCTGGACGTAATATCTGACATTTTTAAGTTAAGTATCTGGCAAGTGATATTTATTTAGAATTATCAATATCAATTATTTTCCTCATGGTTGTTGGATATCGTGGCAAGTTTTTCTATGTCACTGGTTGACTGAATGATATGTATTTTGGCTTTTTCTAATTTTCGTGCCTTAACAATGCCATCCTTACACCACACAAACTTGTACAAGTTGGTACCTTTAAGTGCTGTTTTTGCTTGCCACAAAAGGGCTGACGTTTCAGGGGTTAAAGACTCACGTACGTATATCTTGGAGTCCTCATCCATCCCCAAGATGTTAGAGGTCAGTTTTGCTTCCCTGGCGGCTTCAATCCAGCAGTCACGACGCCCTTCGGCCAATAACACAACTAGCGGAGCGGATTTCTTATTTTCGTACCTTGGGTTTTTTGGCTTTTTGCGGTATACTTTTATTACATCTTCCTTATTTTGTTTAATGTTTTCACAGATAGTATCGACTATTGATTTAGTATCTTCCTGCTCTTTCTCATTCACGCCATCAATTTCGACATAGTTTTTAATTAATCTTTGCTCGATGTACTGAACCTTTTGCTCGAGCGCGTCGTTACGCAGGCTAAGATTTTTGCAGGTATTTTTCAGGTAGTGACACTGGTCTTCATATTCTTTTATTTTGACCTCATAGTCATCGATTTTATCCGAGTAGAATTGTAGCACGGATTGTAGTTCTAGGCGCACGACCTCACGAACCTCTCGGCGGATATCGCACAACATTTGTTCGGTTGTGCTCTTACTGGGTGGCTGCTCGGTGTCGGTATCTAATTCTTCGTCAGCGTCCGGCATAATAAATGAGAGCCTTTTCGGTTTGGCGTTGCCTAGACAGGCACGGCACTTCCAGTCGGCGGCTTCCGTCGCAAACAAAGTACTAAGTTGATCTGTAGTCAAATTCGCGCAAGATACGTGTGTCCATTTGGAGCACTTATTGCACTGCAATCCGGGACTTTTTTTATTTATCATTTTGTTACACTTACTACATTTCACCATTATAAATCGTTAAAAAGTAAGCGTTGATTGATAAAAACTGTAGGTGGGTAGATTGCGCACGACAACTTAGCGCGTGGTATCCGTGCACTAGCGAGCGAGTGAACTGAAAATGAAAGAGAGAGGCAACGATGCAACGCGAACACGAACCCCCAAGTGTGGTACGACCATTACAAGAAAAATTCAGTTCAGATTATGCTAAGTTGAGTAGTATACTGGTGATAATTATCAAGAAGCGTAATTATCTTGGTCATTTCGAACCCTGCCTAGTTGAAATTCTCATGCCACACTAGCTATGCTAGCACAACTGACACAACAAGCGCGACGCGAGTCGAGATAATCTACCTGCCTCTTTCTAATTTGCACAATACGAGTGGGACAGGAGTCGCTGAGTCGCGCGCGACACGACTTAGCAGCAAGTTGTGCTAGACGTACTGCACGGCTAAGACGGCCGCGACATACTCTCGAGCTCTCTCGCACTATGCGTCTCTCGCATAGAAATTACGCGTGAAGTTCGCGCTCAAACTTCACCGCTTCTCGCGTCTCATCACGTATTTTTTTTGTAAGGACAGAAAGTCTGTTCTGGCGCTTCGCCGGCCGTTGCCGCGGCACGCTCGCTTCGCTCGCTCGGCTCGCGCGCCGAGGGTCGCGCTTCTTCCTAACACTCCTCCTCGCCACATGAGTAAATTACTCATGTGTCCTCGCTTCGCTCGTCATACCTACACCGACCTGCCTTACTGTAGGTACAATAGTATGTATCTTCTTCTTTGTCCTCGCCTTTTCTCGTTACACGGGGTCGGCTCTCTTTATCATGCGGCGCTATGTAGTCCGCTGGCTGGTATCCTCTTCTTTAAGCCCAAGGCTATTCATGTCTCTGTGGACATTCGTCAACCAGGTCATTTGAGGTCTTCCCCTTCCCCTTTTTTTGGGAGCCATAGAAAGGCATTTCTTCACGACATAATTGTCGGGTCTTCTCATCGTGACCGTACCATCTGAGCCTTGATTCACATATTTTGTCACTTATGGGTGCAACCATGGTGCAACCTTAAAGCTTCCTCTTATGTGTTCGTTACGTATTCTATCCTTAAGTGTCACGACTCCACCTGGCCATCTCAGCATACGCATTTCAGTGGTGTCCAGCTTCTGCTCGTGTGTCGTTTTAGCTGCCCAGACTTCGCTGCCGTACAATAGAGCTGGTCTCACTGCAGTTTTGTACACCTTGCCTTTAGTTCTTATGTGCATTTTTGCATCACACAGCACCCCTGTGAGCGTACGCCACTTCACCCATCCTGATGTTGTTCTCTGATCACATCTGCGTCTATAGAGCCTTCTTCAGACAGAACTGAACCTAGGTACTTAAAGGTTTTAACTAGCTCTAGGGAGGGCGGTGCCGCTTAGCGTAATGCCTGGATTAGCTTGCGCATTGGAGTTGAAGTTGCAAAACATGTATTCGGTCTTTGTCCTACTGATACGCAAATCATTTTGCTCTAACGACCTTTTCCACTCTTCTAGGTCTTCCTGTAACACTTGTACGTTGTCGGATATAAGAACTACGTCGTCAGCGTACAAGAGATTCCATGGGGTTGGTTTTTGATTTTTTGCGGTCAAATACCTAGTCCATGACAACATTAAAAAGCAGAGGGCTCAATGCGTTACCTTGATGTACACCCACTTTTATAGATGTGTGGACATTGCTGTATAGGTCCTTTATAATGCGGATGTAGCATTCCGGCACGCTGTGAGATCTGAGTGCCTGCCATATCACGGTCCTAGGTAACACGATCAAATGCTTTCTCGAGGTCAATAAACGCCATCCACAGGTTTTGACCATTTTCTTTAGCTTTTTTCCATTACCAGTCTTACGGCATGAATAGCATCCATGGTTCCCTTCTTTGCTGTAAAACCAAACTGGTTTTCTGTAAGTGATTTTATTTTTATGTTATTATTATTATTTCATTTCTTTATTCAGACAACAAGATCCACAGTTTGTTAGTAAATTTTCTTAATCCTATGTTAGTAAATATATTTAGTGAAAGATATGGTGTTTTTAATTAAATGTTGCATTATTGAGCACTCACTCCTAATGGCTACAGTTTGTAGGAGGCTGTTGGAGCTGCCACATATTCTGGCTAAAAGTGATGCCATCTTTTTCCGCAACACAGCCCCAAAGTCCACTCGCGCTTCAGCGAACATGGTGGTGATGGTGGACGCGCTGCAGAACCGTGGCAAACCCAACAGCGCCCTGAAGGCGTTGTTGTACTGGACCCGCAGAGAGCTGAGCGACCGCTGCGAACAATTTGCCCACAGAGCACCAGAGTACATTGCAGTGCAGTATGCTCTAAAAAGTGTTATTTTAACTGCAGCTGTACACCAAGCGAAATTGCGAACCAACATGTTCGCCCGAACCGCCAGCGCTCTGCGTTATAGATGTAAGCCTTCTACAGATCACGCGCTCCCAGATCTTGAGGGTATGTGAGGTAAGTTTTATGCCCCGAAATTTCCCACACTCTCTCACGTCACCTTTGTTTTAGTAAAATGGGATGCGTGTACTTTTTCTCCAGGCATCTGGCATTTTTTCGCTACTTAGGATGTTGTTAAATAGATTTGTTAGCCAAACTTCCCCATCCTCTTTAAGAGATTTCCATAGTTCGGCCGGAATGTCGTCAGGACCGCAGGCTTTATGATTTTTCATTTTCAGAATTGCCTGTTTGACTTCCATGATGGTAATTTGGTCCACGGGTCCTTGCATCCTTGGTTCTTCGACTTCGGCATGTCTAGGGAACTCCACGTTTAGCAGTGTATTGCCATTACTCGTAACATCTTTTGCAAATATCTTTATCGGAAGTAAGTAGGGTACCATTATTGTCCTTGATGTATTTTGTTGTCTTGCAATCCTTGGTGTTGTTGTGTCTCTGTTTCGCTATTTTATAAATCTCTGTGTCTTAGGCTTGTTCCAACTGCTGATATAACTCCAACTCTGCATTTTCCTTTTCGATTGCGACAGATCTTCTTGCGGTTTTTTTCGCCTCTTTGTACTGTGCACGATCTTCTGTACCACTTTCTTGCCATATTTTGAACAAGCGTTTCTTTTCAGATACGGTGACTTTAGTGTTATCATTCCACCACTTGGCATCTTTCTCGTTATGCAGAGGGCCTTTGGATATGCCTAATATGGATCTTGCTTGGGCAATACAAGTATCTTGGAATTTCGACCAGAGTATTGAAGGAGAGTCGTCAGATGCGTTGCTGTTATTTAAATACGCGCTGATGTTAACTTTGAGGCTGTTTCCTTTTTCTGAGTTGAGTTCTCGCCACTTAATTTTTTCAACTCTTGGTATTTTATATTTAATTTGTCGTTTAAGTTTTAAAGCTATTAAAAGAAGTCTATGTTGAGATGTAAGCGGCTCCCCTGGTATAATTTTGCAGTCTTTGATTTGTTTAAGATTCTTTCTATCTGTCATAATATAATCTGTCTGTGTTTTGGGTTTTCCACTCTTATACGTAATACCTAAGGTGTTCTTCTTCCTTTTGAAAAAATGTATTAACTATAACTAAATTCAATGCTGCTGCGTATTCTAATATTGTGGCTCCCTCTCTATTTTGTGTTCCATAACCAAAGCCTCCATGGTGATTTTCAAAACCGTCTGCATCCTTACCAACATGTCCATTTAGGTCTCCACAGATGAGCCTTTGTTCGGTTGCGGGTAACGCATTTAGGTGTGTACTGTGTATTCAATTCTTCCCAGAAATCCTGCTTATCTGTTTCAGGACATCCTATTTGCGGGGCGTAAACACAGACAATATTGAGGCAGGCTTGGTTCTCCAGGGCTAGTGTTACAGACATGATACGGTCACTCGTTATATTTATCTCTATCACTTTTTGACTCAGGTGTTGATCTAAAACAATCCCCACCCCATTCTTTCCAGTTTCTTTACCATAATACAAGACTTTATTTCCCTTCCCAATTTGTCGCGATTTTGCACCCTTCCATTTTGTTTCTTGCACGTAACAAATATTGATGCGACTTCGTTCTAAGATGGTGCTTAGTTCAGCACAGCGTCCAGTCATTGCGCCAATGTTCCAACTTGCAATGCGTAGTTCGGACATTATCACCGTGGCCTGATGATTTATTTTGCCGTCGCTTTTGGGGGACGCCCTAGTATTTCTCGCAGTTCCATCGCCAACGTCGCTTAAGGGGGATGCCCTAGTATTCCTCGTGTTTCTTATATGTTGCCTTTTCATGATAAATATAATTTTTGGCTTATGTTTTACGGTCGGTTGCCACCTGACACCAAGGTCGTGATCTTCCTGGAAGACTTGAGCGCCGCCGTTGATCCTTCATGGATTCTTCCGCCGCTATCTCTAATGAGCACTCCGACCTGAGCACCCATCGCAACTCTGGACCTCTGCTCCGAATACGTCGAAGAAGCTCCAGTTTCGGCTTTGGTTACGAAGTTGTTTCTCCGGCCTGTTGGTTCGCGGAGGGTATTTTATTTCCCCTCTCCCCTTCGCTAATAGCCGCGAGCTAGCGACGAGCATTCCCCTATCCACCAACGTGGGGACGCGCACTCTAAGGGGTGAGGCTCCCCCGAGAGAGGTAGGTTATGACTGTATGAAAATGGAAAATAGTTTTTAGACTCCACATCGCCACCTAGGCAATCGAAACGGTTTTGGAGTTCCAGCTGAAAGCTCTCGGGGTTTTGGATTTGGGTGGATGCTGGACGGAGCGTAGACTTTATCAGCCGAGAGTGCTCTCGCTTGACGCATATCTCCACTTATAATAAATCTCTAAATTAAAAAAAGAATCAGCCAGTTTGAAACTAAGCTTTGCGCGGTTCGAATGTTCTCAGCATCCCATGAACGGAAAAATATGAAACATTTTATATAGGTACATTATTATTCTAGCTGCAACTTAGGATAGTTTTTATCCGACTGCGACAGTTAATTAATTTTCCGAAATATACGACTTCATTTAATTTTTCATTTATTTTTATTGAAATCAAACGCTGCTCCAACTGTCCGCTATAAGAACCGTCAAATTTTCGTCAAAATGGCGGAATTGCTTTGCCTTTCACTTATTAATAATTTAAATTCCGTCTACGATAGACCTTTACGAGACAAATGTTAAAATATAAACCATAAAAAAATATTCGATTCTGATATGAGAACTTATATGCGCAAATGTCGTTTTATGTCGTAATTTCTATAAATTAAATCAACAAATTTGAACAATATAATTAACACGAATTTGTTTTTTTTGAATGACAATGGCACGCGCTCGGCGCATTCAGCCAAAGTACCTGCGGCGCTACCACGAAAACCGATACTCTATGTTCATATATTTGCATCCCTGTCACTCGAGTAATATTAGTGCGATAGAGATAGAGATACCCGAATATTTTCGAATTCCGAAGTTCGTGGTTATAGCTCAGGAATCGAAAATATGGTAAATAATCATAATGTATTTTCTCGAAAAAGAATTTAAAATAAATATAGTCAAAAGGAGAAAAAAACAAAGCAAGAGGTTATATAGGTAATGATTAAGTTATAAGAGTCCAAAGTTTTAAGAGGGGGTATGTTCTGTCCCTTTTCCGCAAAACGCACCTTCATATGAAACGATTGTTTTTTACTATGACGCTCGAGTATATTGACGTCACAGTCCCTCATCGTTTTCTCACTCTAACAAGCGACATTAAAACGGATGTAGCTTCATAATTTTTTGAGATATTTGAATGGGAGTTTCATTATCTTCTATCAATTTATCTATACATATAATAAAGCTGAAGAGGGTCGAAAGTCTGTACATGGAAGTAATTCGAAAAAAAACTGGCTAGGGATACTTAAAATCGATAACAGAACACGTTCCAACAGTTTTTAGAATTTTTGTCTGTTTGTCTGTTTATCTGTTTATCTGTTTGTCTGTTTATCTGTTTATCTGTTTTTCTGTTTATCTGTTTGTCTGTTTATGTGACCGCGCATCACGTGAAAACGGCTTAACCGATTTAGATGAAATTTGGTATATAGATAGTTTGAGTCCTGGGGAAGGACATAGGGTAGTTTTTATCCCGAAAATAAATCTCTAAGGGGATGAAATGGGGGGTGGAAGTTTGTATGGAGCTACTTAAACCGCTGCACCGATTTGGATGAAATTTGGTATATAAATAGTTCGAGTCCCGGGGAAGGTCATAGGATAGGTTTTATCCCGGAAATCTTCCCCTTAGGGGGTAAAACGTGGGGGTGACATTTAGATGTAACCCATTTTGATAAAATTTGGTTTAGAGTTAGTTTAAGTTCTGGGAAAGGACATTGGATAGTTTTTATCCCGGAAATCTGCCCATAAGGGGGTGTAGTGGGGGGTGAAATTTTGGATGGACTCCGATTAGATCAAATTTGGTATAGAGATAGTTTGAATCCCGGAGAATGACAACGGATACTTTGAATCCCGAAAATCATCCCCTAAGGGGATGAAATAGGGGTGAAAATGTGGATAAATCCCATTCAGTTAAAATTTGGTAAAGAGATAGAAGGAGTCCCAGGGAAGGACAATGCATAGTTTTTACCCAGAAAAATCATCTCCTGAGGGGGTGAAATGAGAGGAGTGAAAATTTGGATAGAACCCATTTAGATGAAATTTGGTATGGAGATAGTTAGTCCTGGGGAAGGACCTAAAATAATTTTTAGTCCAGAAATCATCTCCTAAGGGGGTGAAATGGGGGATGAAAATTTGGATGGAACCCATTTACGGTATAGCGAGTTGGAGTTCTGGGGAAGCACATAGGATAGTTTTATCCCGAAAATCACCCCCTTAAGGGATGAAAATTTGGATGTGATGTGACCTTTTTAGATGAAATTTGGTTAATTTAATTTAATGCAAATTATTTATTTCAGACTTAGTCCATATCATGTTAGTAACAATAAAAACTTATAAAACTTAAGTTAACAGTTAAGAGATAGTTTGAGTGCTGGGAATTGGGGGGTGAAAATTTGGATGGAAACCATTTCGATGAAATTTGGTATAGAGATGGTTTGAGTCCTGGGCAAGGACAAAGCGTAGTTTTAATTCCGGAAATCATCCTCTAAGGGAGTGAAATGGTGGTTTAAATTTGGATTAGGATGAAATTTGTTGCCTATAGAGATAGTTTTACTCGCGTAGAAGAACAACGAATAGCTTTTGTCCCGAAAATAATCCTCCAATGGCATAAAATAGGGGGTGAAAATTTGGATGTACCCTATTTGGATGAAATTTGGTATAGAGATAGTTTGGGGTTCCGAAAAAGGATAATGCATAGTTTATGGAACTCATTTAGTTGAAATCTGGTTAAGAGATAATTTGAGTCCTGGGAAAGGACATCTGATAGTTTTATTCCGGATATCATTCCCTAAGGGGGTGAAATGGGGGTGAACATTTAGTATAGCGATAGTTGGGAGTCCTGGGGAAGGACAAAGGATAGTTTTATTCCGAAAATCCTCCCCTAAGGGGTGAAAATTTGGATGTGAGTGACCCATTTAGAATAAATTTGGTTAACAGATAGTTTGAGTTCCGGAAAAGGACATAGGATAGTTTTTATCCCGGAAATGATCTCTTAAGGGGGTGAAATGGGGGTTGAATATTTGTATGAAGCTACTATACAACCCATTTAGATAAAACTTTGTATAAAGGTAGTTAGTAGGCGCGGCGTTGGTAGGCACAAGGTAGACTGATGACCTGGTAAAGGTCGCAAGAATCCGCTGGATGCGGGTGGCGCAGGATTGGTCACTTTGGAACTCTTTGGAGGAGGCCTATGTCCAGCAGTGGACGTCTTTCAGCTGATATGATGATGATGATAAATGATAATAATGATAAAGATAGTTTGAGTCTCGGGTAAGGACATATGATAGTTTTTATATCGGAAATATAGGTGAAAGTTTGTATCGAGCTAAGATATAAACGAGTTCTACGCGGACGAAGTCGCGGGCAAAAGCTAGTATTCAATATGCCTCTTACCAGGCGGTGATCACTCCCGGTTTTAAAAGTATTGATCACAGAGACATCATTGAATATATGCTTCCTCGTCGACATGATGAAGTCAATCTCGTTTCTAGTTACACCATCGGGACTCATACAGGTCCACTTCCCGTGCTCACGTTTCTTGAAGAAGGAATTCATCATGTAGAGTCCCTCCTTCTTCAAGAAACCAGCCAGTAGTTGGCCCCGGTGGTTCTTCCAACTCCAAATTGCCCCACTATCAGCTCTTCACCATCTCTCTTGCCCTGTTTAGCGTTGAAGTCCCCCATTACAACGGTGAAGTAGGTTTTGGAACTATGCATGGCCTTAGATATATCTTCATACATAGCCTCCACCTCGTCGTTGGAATGTGTCGAGGTCGGTGCGTAAACCTATATGACCTTCAACGAGTACCTCTCGGATACTCTGAGTATAAGGTACGCCACCCTAGTCGACACACTCTCGATCTTCACCACGTTGTTCACGAGGGACTTGTGGACGATGAACCCGACACCTCCCTGGGACTGTTGGTCGCCCTCCCGGAAATAGAGAAAGTTGCCGGATTTAAGGGTTATCGTGTCCTCCCCCTCTCTTCGGACTTCAGATAACCCTATGACATCCCACCGCAACATGCTCAATCCTTCCTCAAGTTCCGCTATTTTTTCGTCGGTCCGCAGTGTGCGCGTGTTATACGTTGCCAGGGCCAGGGGTCGTTGGTGGTGGTAGCCGGATCTTCGCCGGAGATTCTTCGCACCCCTGACCCCGCTAGTACCCTGGTCGCTACCAAAACCAGGGTACCGGAGGTCGCCGGAACCTCGGGGCCGTGGTTTTGTTGTGTTCTGCATTGAGGGGTATATGCCATAATCGCCACGCTTGGCATGCGGGTTGGCGATCGCAGTATTTCCACCGAACTCCAAGGATGCTGCTGCCCATCCCCCGGTGGTCTTGGCCGTAGTTTAAGGACATACCCGGGTCCTTCTTCTTCAATTTTATGGCCAAATATATTTTTTGGGGCTATTCTGGGCTATTTTGAAAATCAGAAGTAATAAACCTTTTATTGAAGTTTCAAATCAACGTATTTAATTAAATTTAATTAAAACAACGACCTGTGCCAAATGGTACAATTTTGACTTTACAAGTCGAATCAGCTTACAATCTATCTATCTATACATATAATAAAGCTGTAGAGGGTCGAAAGTCTGTACATTGAAGATATTGGCAAAAAAATCAGTTGAGGGGTCTTAGAATCGATAACAGAACACACTTCAACAGTGTTTAGAATTTTTGTCTGTTTGTCGGTTTGTCTGTCTGTTTATATGTAACGGCATCACGTGAAAACGAGCGAATGGATTAATATGAAACTTTTACCAAAAGGTTAAGTGGATCTTCAGCCAGGCTATAGGCTATAAAAATTATAAAGATTAGGGTTCAAAAGGGGTAAAAAATGGGGTTTATCGTTGTATGGGAACTCCTTGAATCCATGAGCTAAAGACTTGAAAGTTGGCAAGCATATACTTGACTAGAAATGAAAAAATAACCCCCCATTCAACATTTGTGGAATGTAGGTATAAAACGTGAAAAATATGGGATGAAAAATAGGTGGTGAGGCGATTACAGATTATAATGATGCGACGGCAGAGAATAACAGGTTTCGTCACCTTGGTAACACGTCAAGGTATTCTAATATTCATCATTTTCTAACAACTGATACGTAGTCCGGTGGTTTGGCCTATATACTACGAACTCGGTGTTCCCAAGTTCAAACCCAGCGACCGAAGTGTAGTTTTTGTATTTAAGCAATAATAATTTTTATTTTTTTAGTGATAGATTTTCAAAAACGCAGTGAATCATGAAGGTTCTAGAAAAAGTTAGCGACAGGTGACAAAATTGGACGTTTCAGGAATAGCAAATATTTTTTTACGATGTAAATTAGTAATCATTGCGTTAATATTACAGTTAAAGTTGCATTCATGAACATTTATTTTATTCAGAAATTACTTAGTGGTAAGGTTATCCCTGATCGACTACGTCTAAACAGAAATTCGTTGATAATTTTCTTTCAAAAAGAAAAGTACAATGGTTAAAGATTTCTTCGAATGAAATTCGATACCTACTATCTTCCAAGTACTATAGCGTGGGCAAGTATGAGTTTTTTTTTCTGACGTCACTTTTTTGGCGGCAAAACTCTTGATTCTCATCGAATGCATTACATAACGTTTAAAGATCGAGAACATGTTTACAAGGCACGAGACACTGTGGCAAAATTGCAGAAAAAAATTCAGGTCAATAAAACTTAAAAACCAAGTATGAACATGACACGGGAAACGTGGAAAATTCGAGTAAAAAATCGATTCGCGGAAAAGCGAATAGTCAAGGAGAACGCTATGAAAATGCCGCGTAGCAAGGCAGATATTTGGGGATTCTTTATTTTCATTTACATATAATTGCCAAGTCTTAAGAATACAAGAACACACAAATGTTTGGTATTTACCGATTACTTTTGTAATTATGTATATGGATTTAACGTTGTATAGGTATCTCTCATTTGCGCATATTGTAGTACCAACAGTATTTTTAAGTTAGAGTAAGTTATTCGAACACCACACACACTAAATCTTTAACCAAAGGTTTGCAATATCATGCCAATAATCGTTGGAATGATACCAACAACGATTTTCGATTTCCTCAGAAAAGTACTTTATATTTTGATTATGACCAAATTGTACAATTTAAATGTATTATGATGTTTGTAGATTTAAATATCAGTCGGAGATAAGAATATTGCCTTCAGCGCTCCCTATTACTTTCATTGTGACTTCGGTTGTAATGTGCTTTTACTATAATTCTAGAAATGTCATCATTGAAATGTTAGGTAACGAGGACATAATTTTTCTGGACAAACTCGGGATCTCATTAGTTCCGCCGTGCGCTAACAGAGCTACAACGGGTATTATTTGAATGCGAGACAGAACAATAGACGGTTGGGATGACTGTCATGGAAGAGAAAAGTCGGAGAGAAGGTCTCTCCTTGATGGAGAAATAATCGCGAACATGGTTTGGGGTGACGGAAACAGAGAACCAAAATTGCCAGTCCCCAGTTACAGAATAAACCCAAATCACTGTATGTTGGCTGATAATAATTGAGGAGCTCCGTCAATTCCTCAAGGATCTCAAAATCACCTTTGGCACTACATTAGTTGCTACTTAAACGGAATCATATCAGAATATGTGACGTAATTTACATCATTGAGGAGTTCCATAAGTTATCTGTGGTATTCATCAACAGTTCCACTTCACCAAATGTTTGGGTCAATACCTCATGGATCCCATCATCCAACTAGCTTTTTGAAAACAATAAGACCAATCTGGACTTGAAAATGAAAAAAAAATATGAAGGTACGAATCGGTTCATAAATGACGGAGTTCTGAGGGAACAAACATTTAAAAAAACTTATAGCCTGTTTGAGAACCTCCTCCTTATTTTGATTTGAAGTCGATTAAAAAGTTAAAATTGTTTCTAGGTACAATACGTTTCATTAACAATTTTACCTACGGAGGCAAAAAGAATATTACAATTAAAATAAAATGAAATTGAGAACCATTCGTCCAAGATGAAGAACTTTAAGTGAAATTTTACTTTACTGGATGTGGAGTATGTTTTTCAATAAGTTACAGCAGGATCTTGAGCGGAGCTTGAAGTTCGTCTTCGGTCTCATATCAAATTACTGGGATGGAGGTGATGAAGAGGTTCTGCTTCTGAGTCTTTTTGGCCTTCCAAAGAAGTTCGGCCTTCAGGCTTCTGCCAGAGCTCACTGGTGTTCTGTGGTGCCTTAATGTATCCCTTGCCGCCGCAGAAGTAATGCAGTCTTTTGAAATGCTAAGAACGTTCCTAACTATGGGTTTCCTTACGTGCGAGATTTATGGAAGGATATTGCATCGATCTTACTTTCTCTTTGGTCGTCGGCCGGGGCACAAGGCTCTGTTAAAAAGAATAGCCTTTCGCCTAGCTTCATATTGTTAGAAGGTGGCAACTTGGAAGGAGGAAAATAGCTCTAAGCTTCTACATTCTGCCGGGGCTCCGATTTCGTGCTCGCAGCAATTGCTTTTACCACTAAGAACATAATGTACAGTAGACGGCAAACTTCGTGCGCAAATGACCTTGCCTGCGCAAAGGCGAATTGTACGTGCAAGCTGCCCCCCCACTTCCCCTCATTTGCGCACGAAGTTTGCCGTCTACTGTATGTATATTTCTAAAAAAATGATTTTTCAGTAAGTGTTGTTAGGTAGTATAGTCACTTTCGTAATACAGGCCTCAAAATGATGCAAACGGAACTAAATTGAATGGTTTATAATAATAGTAATACATGACTCTTATTTAAAACTAGCTGTTGCCCGCGACTTCGTCCGCGTAGAACTTAATACTTAGAAAATATAATGCAAACAAACTTTTACCATCTTAAGGGATGATTTCCGAGGCAAAAACTATTCTATATCCTTTAAAGGGTCTTAAATTATCTCTATACCAAATTTCATCTAGGTACATGGATTTTATCCAAACTTTCACCCCCTATTTCATACCCTTAGGGAATGATTTTCGGGATGAAAACTATATAATGTCATTCTTCGAGACTCAAACGACCTTTATACCAAATTTCATCTAAACGGGATTCATCCAAATTTTCACCCCCCCATTTCACCCCCTTAGGGAGTGATTTCCGGAATTACAAATATCCTATGTCCTTTCCCAAGACTCAAGCTATCTCTATACCAAATTGTATTAAAATGGGTTCCATCCGAATTTTCACCCCTAATTTCACCCCCTTAGGGGATGATTTCTGGGGTAAAAACTATCCCATGTCCTTTCCCAGGACTTAACCTATATCTACACCAAATTTCATCAAAATAGATTTTATCCAACCCCCCCCCCCCCCCTTCACCCCCTTAGGGGATGATTTCCGGGATAAAACCTATTATATGTCCTTCCCCGGGACTCAAACTATTTATATACCAAATTTCATCTAAACTACCCTTTGTCCTTCCCCGGGGCTCATTTCATCTAAATCGGTTCAGCGGTATAGGCGTGAAGAGGTAACAGACAGACACACTATCGCATTTATAATATTAGTATGGAAGTATGGATTATTAGTATGGATAGTATGGATTATTTCCGCTTGTCTTCCAAATAGAGGTGTAGCTGTAGACTCACTTCAAAAGAAAGAAGAAACGAAAAACTCATTAAAATATCTTAAAAAATTACGAAGCTACAACCGTTTTAATGTCGCTTGTTAGAGTGAGAAAACGATCAGGGACCGTGACGTCACAATCCTCGAGCGTCATAGTAAAAAACAATCGTTTCATTATAAAGGTGCGTTTTGCGGAAAAGAGACGCAACAAACCCCCTCTTAAAACTTTATACGCTTATAACTTAGTGATTACCTATATAGCCTCTTGCGTTGTTTTTTTTTCGAGATAATACAACATTATGATTATTTTGTTTAGTGTCTACATCCCTATTTTCGATAAGATAAGATAAAATAAGATTTCTTTATTGTCAGAACTGTGTACATTTAGTTGTTTTGGGTAAAATAAAGTCCAACAGCTTGCCCATTTCGGACGTACAATATTAAACTTAAAGCTAGTCAAATATACTAAAACATTAACAACAATAGTATTTCCAAATAATTTAAACCATATTCACACATAAAATATTAATTTAGATCTATCCGACATCCGTATTTTCTTTTAAACCACGAACTTCGGAATTCGAAAATATTCGTGTATCTCTATCTCTATCGCACTAACAAATGACAGGAATGCAGAGGGCCTACCGCGAAAGGCATTCGAAGCTTCCCCTCTCTGTCATACTTACAAGTTCGTACATAAGTGCGACAGAGAGGGAAAACTTCGAATGCCGTTCGCGGTAAGCCCTCAGATATACGAACTTCGAGTTTCAGTTTTCGTGGTTTGGCTGAATACGCAAAGAGCGCGCGCGCGTGCCATTCAAAAAAACCAAGTTTATATTGTTCGTATTTGTTGTTACATTTGTACAAATTACGCCTTAATTCGACATTTGCGCATATAAGTTCGCATATCAAAATCGATTAATTTTATATTTGCTTTTGGTACCTATGTGTCTCGTCAATGTATATCGTAGACGGGATTAAAATTATTAATAGGCGAAAGAAACGCAAAGCAATTCCGCCATTTTGTCCGTAGTACTGCCGTGATTCTTAAAAAGGCAGTCATCTGACAATTTACCAATTTTGAGTTATATATTGTGCTGTGATCAGGAAAAAAAGACGCGTTGACCTATCTAACCCGTTTTTCTCTATCAAATTTAGTTTTTGAGATAATTTTTCAATAAAAGGCAGTCAAGTGCATTCTTACCAGTGCCGAATTCATTAAAACGCAGTCATCTGACATTCATCCTTAAAAAAGCAGTTAAAGTCCTTTGACTGCGTAATATATGGGAAATATTTTAGGCAAAACTTATTTAAAAGGCAGTTTTGTACCAAACTGCCTATTGATAATTATAGTTCATAGAATTTACTTTACAATAATTCATTAAAAAGCAGCTTTTGAGTAAAAATTCTTTAAAAGGCAGTCATGTGACGTTAGCTGCCTTCTTAATAATTATTTGATTGATATTACTTACTTCTATACTTCAAAAAAGGAATGTACGTCACAATTTTTTTTTATTAATTACAATTTTTTGACATCCATCGGATACTAAAACGCAGTTTTCTCGCAATAATTATTTTAAAGGCAGTCATGTTTTACCGCGCCCCTATAATAATATTTGCGTGGATTTTTTAAAGTTTGTTTCACCGACAGATGCGAGCCGCAGCGGACGTTTGAGGCAGGGCGTGCGTTCGTTCGCGCCAAAATCACGTGAGCGTGCCAATATTCAAAGTACGTAATAGACCGGGAGATGCTGACACAAAATTTTAAGGTATTTGTACCAAGTATGGCGACCCTTCAGGGGTCTAATTACGTAATCAGAAAAGGAAAATGATGGTCATAGCGCTAGTACTGGCAGCCCAAATGCGTGGGCGTTAGTTAGTCAGTTATACTGGGCGTTTTCCGCAAGTCGACATCCATTGTGCCTATTTTGCGTGAAACGGCGGTGTGGCGCTACTCTATAACCACCCCAGCTCGTCTAGAAAGTTGCTGAGTGCCTTGGTGTTGTTGACTGCGTCCCGTAGTGTGTCTGGAGAACCTAGGTGCTTTATTCTGTATACTTCTACCTGCTTGCAGTCCAACAGTATATGTTTAGTCGATTCTTCTGCCTCCATACACGCTCTGCACATGGGGCTGTCTGTGATACCTAAGTTATAGAGGTGTCTGTTCAAGGTGTTATGTCCTCTTATTATTCCCACTATCTTGCGCAGTTGGTTTCTATGTGTCCTTAGTAGTGCGGTTGTGAGTTTGTAGTCACGTTTCGACAGAATCTCTTTGCTCTGTCTGCATGTGTCTGTCTCCTCCCAGTATCTTTAATGTAGTTCTTTAGTGTGTTGGTCCAGTTGATTGTATATGTAGCTTTGTGGCAGGGGCAAGATTGGCTCCGGTCCGTATGCCGTTGTTTCTGAGCCTTTCCTGGCCAGTTCATCCGCTGCATCGTTCCTCTTGAGCCACTGTGCCTCTTGATCCATTGTATAGTAACTTTGTTTTTAACTGCGCACACCTCTGTGAGGTTTTGGTGGCTTTCGTATATCAAGCTAGATGTGATGTTATCACTGCTCAGTGCTTGTAGTACCGATTTACTGTCTGAGAGTATCCATATGTTAGTGTTTTCGACTTGTCGTCTCTTTATGGCATTGCAGGCTTCAATTATCCCTACGCATTCAGCCTGGAATACCGTGTTTTGTACACCCAGTGGTTTGGATATGTGTATGTTTAAATCCTCTGAGTTCCCGTATTTGTTTTTGAACCATGTGTAAAGATTCTAAGGTCTGTTTGGTTTAGCCCCTCTTTTAAATCTTCCGTCAGTGATATGCCGTAGTCTTTCCTAAAGACTGCAGTTTTTGGTATTTTGTCGATTGAAGCCTCCATCATAGGTAGGATTGTGATCAGTTTGTTATGGATCTTCGTGTGCGGTATGTCTAGTTTCGTCCATAGGTTGAGGCATTTTAGGCGTATTGCCGTCGCAGCCGCCTACTTATTCTTTCATCGACTATCGGAAAATACAAGAATTTTTGAGTAACAAATTGTTCGATTTTCGTAATTTATCGGACACGTGCGATTAACGCTCACGCATTTTGGCCGCCAGTACCAGCGCTATCACCATCATTTTCCTTTTCTTCATTACGTAATTAGACCCCTGAAGGGTCACCACCATACTTGGTACAAATACCTTAAAAATTTGTGTCAGCATCTCCGGGTCTAATACGTACCTTGAATATTGGCACGCTCACGTGATTTTGGCGCGAACGAACGCAGGCCCTGATATAAGAAATATACAGTGCCTTTTCCATGATTTTATATTTTGTAATATGCCATTTTAATAAATGATAATATGAGTGTTTTATTTAATTCCAATTCACTTGACTGTTGTTATCGATGTTTAAGAAAAAATATTTTATAGAAGAAAATTACTTAAAAAGCAGTGAATTGCATTTGAGCATTTAAGACTGCTTTGTAGTGAATTACTCAGTGGATATAATTTTGCTACCGTTTGCTTTAAAGAAGTAGTTTGGTGGAATAATTTATTTAAAGGCAGTAACTGGACTTTCACTTCTTTGTAAATAATTAAACGAAAAGGATTTATAGACAAGAAACTTTACAAAAAGGCCGCTAACTGAAAACACTGCCTTTTAAAGAATTACGAGCATACAATTGAAAGGAATTTTAATTTTCAATGATAAATTTGTTAGTAATAATTCAGTAAAAGGCAGCTTCGGGACTTTAGCTGCCTTTTAGTGAATTATTATAGGTTGTAAATAAACTCCCAAAATGCATACCACAATTATTTTTTGATATAACATAAAGGAATATGTAAAAATATAATAAATAACAATGAAAAAAGATAGAACAGGCACCTTTTTAATACCTAAAATCATCATTGTGTCATATATTCTTACACAGCCTGATTAAAGTAAAAATATCCAATTGAAGACTGCTTTTGCGTTTTTCTCAAAAGTAAGTGATGTCAGAAGACTGCCTTTTTAAAAATCACGGCAGAGTATTTCTTATTACTGTGATTTTGACGTTTCTTTTAGCTGACAGATGTGGCGGCGATATACTTTAAGAATAATAAATGAAAAATTAAATGAAGTCGTATATTACGGAAAATAAATTAATTGTCGCAGTCGGATAAAAACTATCCTAAGTTGCAGCTGGAATAATAATGTACCTATATAAAATGTTTCATATTTTTCCGTCCATGGGATGCTGAGAACATTCGTACCACAGAAAGCTTAGTTTCAAACTGGCTGATTCTTTTTTTAATTTAGAGATTTATTATAAGTGGAGATAACAATATTCACACAAGTATTAAAAACCATAACGTAGTCATTTCACTTTCTACTCATAATATAATTGCAAACGTTTGTAAGTTTGGATGATTGATACGTACTCAGACACCTTAAAACGGCAGAACAGCTTTAGGTGACTCTTGCCCCACTGATAAATTATTATATTTTGCATTAAGACATTGAAAACCATTTTATTAATTATTACCTAACGGAAGTTGATCAAATAGGAAATGGAAATTAATACTAAAGTTCACGCGGACGAAGTCGCGGGCAAAAGCTAGTTCTAGAATAAAAATACAGAAATTTGATAAGTACTTAGATTTCGATCACCTCTGCATTTTTAGAAAATATAATCGACACAGAGTTTCGTACTGTATAGGTTAATTTAAAAAAGGTTGGCAATATATGAAATGGGATATTCCGGCATATGACGGTTTTGACCGATTCATACCGGACGGCTTTTTCCCACTCGAGAGTTGAGGAATTATATATTTTTAACAACCTGTAGTTTCACAACAAGTAACGATAATGCAAAATGGATCAAATTACCAATAAGCCTGATTAACCAACAATATAATAATAGTAGTTTATGCAATCGTTATATAATGTATGCTTTTTAAGTCGAGTACCACGTTTAGGCCACGAAGCTTGCTGAGTGGCCTAATTAAAGTACGAGACTTAAAAAGCTAATTATATAACTATTTTATACTATACTTTTTCTACGAGTCAACGGAAATAATAATTTATTAAACAAACTTGGTATCTATTGAAAATCGCCCTGCTGAAATGAAGCGCAGCAGCTTAGTATATTTGCGCGTTGATGTCTTCACAGTTATCTTATACAGCTCCTGAATTCATAAGATGACTGCTGGCGGTTATCTTATGGAACCACGAGCACCGTCACCAGCTCTTAGAGCTCCAGGATTAAAAAGTATGTGATCTTAGTTTCGTGTACGAAATCTTAATTCAAAGATTAAAGTCGACGAGTAGAAAAACATACTTACTAAACCGTAATCCGCATTTTATGATCGCAATTTCAAAAAAAGGAGCAAAGCTCCGAACTCGTGTTTCGACTTCGGAGCTCAACGAAACTTTCAAGGCCATTTTATTGCATGTGCTGCCTACATAGCTCCATCGGTTTTTGACTGTTGGTAGCAAATGCAGTTGCTGCTTTATCGATCGAGTCGGCTATTGCGTATTGTGGTTAGAATTGCCGCAGAAGCCGTTGTACGGAAATACCCCGCAGACGGAATTGGCCGCACTGACCTTACCTAACTATTTATTGTTGCGATTTATTACATGTCTCGATTCACCCCACCACACGTTCCTGTATGTGTAACCTATAAATCCGTGATGATTAAGCGTAATCGGAGGCCATGCCTATATAGGTATTCATCTTCGTCATTAGCGATGTTCTCGGCGGTAAACGTTGTGAATAAGAGCACAACTAACGTAGGGTCATTTCGCCGGTTGGCGACCACCTAATGTCATGTGACGGTTAGCGACCACTTAGCTGACTTGGTGAACTGAAAGCATATTTACTCGTTTTTTTGTAAATTCCTATTCCATAAATACAAACAATAAGGCATGCGGCTGACTGTCTCAATAGGCTCTGTAGAATGGATGTTATCTTCAATTGAAAAAACCATGTTCTTCAAGTGGTCGCTAACCGAAGGTGGTCGCGTAACCGGCGAAATGACCTTACCCGAATAACAACAATACCTACCGATTTTACAGTTAGTAGAGTTAAGAGTTGTTATAGTCGGCAAGGTTGCTAATATACCTGATGACGATCTCAAGCCTTGACAATAATAAAGTGTCTCGCTTTTTTAAATGTATTTTGATCATGACCTGTTACGTTCGTAAAACATCATAGGTACAGACCTATGATGTTTTACGAACGTAACAGGCAGAAAGATCTACCGTTCGGAATGTGTACCTACCCATTTCAAATAATCGGTATCTCAGCACTGAATGCAGGAGGTAGCTTTATATGCATTTCCATTTATTATGAAGGATCTCCTCCACTGCGCATGCCCAGAGTTCATTCAGTCGGGCCCCAGTCGCACCTCGCCTTTCACCCGGAGATATTGTCACCATTGCCTTTTCAAATTGGACTACATTGTAGGCAAGTAACCGTTTTAGTAGGTAGCTATTTTTATCATTGAACCAACTTCGTTGTAAATTTCAGTTAGGTATACATACACGTTATCTTTGATACCTAATACCCTATTTGTTGAAGTGGCCATCGCGCATTATTTATAGGCTCTGACGTTAATTAAATTGCTACTAACAAAAACAAAGCCTTATCGATCGAGAGAAGCGAGTGCTATTTTAATATCGTAATAAATTTATAACACGGCACTGCACTTCTATTCTATGACCTACTTAATTAATTTCTTTAGGCAACCAGGCAATAACTTTTTTTGATTTTGTGTTGTGAGATATGTTATGACTTAATTAGATGGTAATAGTACTCACCAACTGAAAACTAGACTAGACTATAAATAAATATTTCAATTGCGTTAGAGGTCAACATTACCTAGACACGCTCTTACGGTGGTTTTCCAACGGCGAGACGAAGCGAGGCGGAGCGATTTTTCCCCGTCAGATTGACGATATTTTTTCTTGCCTCCCGGTGGAAAGTCACTTTTACTGTCATAATAAACATCGTTCAATCCACGAAGCGCCCACTCCTTATTGCCCACTTACCTACTAATTAGTGTGACCGTTGGACGCACTTTGTGGATCACCGTCAAAATGTAGACCTCTTTGACCATGCTTTACCTCCTGTGAATTTTAGTGCTAATAAGGATGCGAGAGGAGGATGCGTGATGGGCGAGTGGTGCGAGGACGGCACGGTAGGAGGATGGGGACCGTTCGGGGGACGCTACTCTCTCTGCTGGTAGCGGCCGCTAGCGGTTGCTATCTCTTTCCTAGTGGTGAGTAATTATCACTTACGCCCTGGCTAGACGGTCGCCAACACGCCCCTCCGACCGAGTGAACTTGGTCCGCACCGACCGCGTAGAGTTGTATACAGTTGTTTGGAGCAAAATTTCATACTACAGCGGTCGGTGCCGACCAAGGTCGCTCGGTTGGAGTGGCGTGTTGGCAACCGTCTAGCCAGGGCTTTCATTTGTCATGTATCGTTGGCTATAGCGAAATATATCCAAATAAGTTAGATACCTACTTACATATTAGTTGCAACTGTGGTAAAGGACGAACATGTCATTGTCTTCAGCTACTCAAAGTAGGCTGGGCACTTCTAAGCAAAGCATACCCGTAAGCTGTCTTTTGTGTTGTCCATTTATTGAGCCGACTAGGTATGTACCTACTTCTAGTGGAATACCTAATGCTATCCTGCCTAAGCATCCGATTGATCGTATACATAGATACGTGTAACGTCATGCCCCTTTAATGTGTTGAAAATTGATTATGCTATTACATATTAAGGAGGACCATCATATGTTACTTACTCAGGTATTTAAGCCAAAACTTAGCTACAACCTGTCTACTCAGTTACTTATTAAATTAGGTACTAGGGACATGTTTTAGAATAAGTTTTTTATATATTTGGTTAATAAATATAATAAAAAAAAAATAGGTAACTGATTCCTGTGAAAGTTACCAAAATGTAACTTACTCGCACCTACTATCGTATTGTTTCCAGACGTTGCCAATCCTTGTGTCGGTGTGACTTGCGGGCCGGGTGCCCAATGTCGACCAACAGCTGACGCTCAGTCCTACACCTGCGATTGTCCCACGTCGTGCCCGAGTTACGGCGATCACGAGGGCTCCAGGCCACTCTGTGCCAGCGACGCCCACGACTATCCGGGCGAATGTGAGATGCGCAGAGCTGCTTGCGAGACGAACACTAATATCACGTTCAAGTATTACGGCAAATGCGGTAAGTGTAATGGCAATGGCGCATCCCGACGGTACAGCATGGCGGTCCGCCGCTTAATGCCGGGCTATCTGGATAGTTGTAGGCTGCACGGTGTCCGGCAAAACCAAAGTGAAGCCGTGCATTCCGTGCAAGACCCTGCTAGCTCCGCACAGCTTCTGCAATTCGCCACGCCGGACTGTCTGGAACTTTGCAGACTGCGTGGCGGTCTGCCAAGGGCGTGTTTTGGCATCGGGCTACAGTAGGTATTATCAATTTAAGAAGTTTGATGCCGACATTAAATAAGCTTATTTGTAGTAAGTAGTGCAGAAACTTTTTTTTTACAAATTGATCAATTAGACACTCGCTAAGTGGCTGTTTCTGGTCCGCTACATAAGACAGTACTCCTGGACACGGCGCGCATAACTCGGAGGTTCCTCTCTCTGTCGCCTTGTCCACCTGTAGCTTGGGCCCCGCTCCGCTGCCGGCGTCATCTTAGGTTTTTTATAAAGTTCTTATCTTACCAAGGCCGGATATGGGGGAGTGCAAGCGGGACTCCTGCCCCGGGACCTCCGCAAGAGAGGGGCCCCACTATAGAGATAAATATCTATTGTGGGGGCCCCTCTCTCTCTCCGCTTCTTTGTTGCCCCAGGGCCTCCAGACCTTCAAATCCGGCCCTGTATCTTACCTAGCCTTATGTGATGTCTTATGATAAATAATGCCTTATATCCTATAGATCCATGCGCCGGCGTGACCTGCCCAGACCCTGAACTGTGTCAATTGGACGAGAATCGCTCGCCATCCTGCCGCTGCGCAGAACCCTGTCCACTTGAGTTCTCCCCCGTTTGTGCCTCTGACGGCAAGACCTACTCCAACGAGTGCCAGATGCACAGGGAGTCTTGTCGTGCTAGAAAGCAGCTGAGGATCATCTTCAAAGGGCAGTGCAGCACGGGTGAGATATTATGTCATTCATAGTTTACTGGTAATGAAGCTACGGTAGCCTAGTGGTTCAGGCATACGGTTGTCAAGCGGCGGTCGTGGGTTCGAATCCCGGCTCGTACCAATGAGTTTTTCGGAACTTATGTACGGAATATTTACCGTTAGCTTTTCGGTGAAGGAAAACATCGTGAGGAAACAGGTCTAATCCCAATAAGGTCTAGTTTTCCCTCTGGGTTGGAAGGTCAGATGGCAGTCGCTTTCATAAAACTAGTGCCTATGCCAAATCTTGGGATTAGGTGTCAAAGCGGACCCCGGGCTCCTTTAGGGGCACAACCGGGAATAATAACGCTAGGAGGATGATAGTTTACTGGTAATGAGTAAGCTTCGGACAGGAATGCCTCTAGAATAGAGCGAGCGGTTGACAAGATTCACCAGAAATGTTTGATGATCATCATTAAATAGTAGGTCTCTTATCGGTAAAATGCTACCTTGTTCTTTGTCTTCGGTTTACTAGTAAAGACAAGTACAGATAGGTAATACGGGTCTGGTCTGCAGCGTATTCATTCGAGTTCAATTCATTCTACTGACTTCTAAATCTATTTCGCAGGAGTGAACCCATGTGCGGAGGTGGAGTGCCGGCACGGTGCTGAGTGCCGTGTCGAGGGCGGTGGCGCTGCGGTGTGCGCTTGCCCTCCGCCTTGCGAGCCTGTGCTCCGTCCCGTCTGTGGGTCTGATGGCAAGCACGATAGCGAGTGCGAGTTGCGTCGAGCAGCCTGCCTGGTAGGAAGGGAACTGAAGGTTCTTCATGCGGGGCCTTGTGGTGAGTTGAGATACCGTTTCAGACTGTCTGTGAGTTGCGCCTCGCGGCCTGCTTTCTTGGCGGGAGTCTAAACGTATTTTTTTGCACTGTGTCGTTTTGATTGCGTGCTCTAATGGTACGCCGAACACCGAGAGCGAGCTGCGCCACCCGGTCTGTCTCCTTGCAGCTGGATGGATGACATGTGTTGAGCCGTAAATACTCAGAACAAACAAATTACAATTAACTACTGAAGTCTAGGTACTCCACATTCCAGCCTTAGAAAATTTGTGAATATATAATGCGAATTGTATAGTGATTTTTTAAATGGAACTGTCTTTAGGTTCGAACGGCATCTGCGCGGATCGCGTATGCCCTCACGGCGGCGAGTGCGTGGCTTCAGGCGGTCGAGGGGTGTGCCACTGCCCGCGATGTTCCAACGAGTTCGCGCCCGTCTGCGGCTCTGACGGCATCTCTTACGGCAACCGCTGCAAACTGCAGCTGGAGGCGTGCCGGCATCGCAGGGACGTGAAAGTGCTGTATGATGGACCTTGCAGTAAGATATAATTCATTGCTAAGTTAATAGAAGTTCGCGATTTTGCGTCCGACTGCAGTTCCGATGGCATCTCGTACGGCAACCGCTGCAAACTGCAGCTGGAGGCGTGCCGGCATCGCAGGGACGTGAAAGAGCTATCCTTAACACGCTTGAGACTCGGAGAAAATTTATACATATAGTACACTATTACCAGCTGCTAAATAATAGAGTAGACAACGCGTCCGTGTTGGAACGCATGGGCCTGCAGGTGCCGCGAGCGAGTGGGCCGGCGGTTGGCGCGGAGGGCGGCGCGGGCGGCGTGGTGGCGGCGCGGCGCCCGCGGCGGCTGTTCGCTGTAACCGGCGAGCGCACGAGGCGCGGTGCGAACGCTCCTACTGCCAGAGCGCGCACAGCTCTAAACCATATAATACAGGAAGCCGACGGTATAGACATATTTGCTGACAGTATTGGTGTGTTCTGTAGAAAAGTATTAACATTCTTATCGCATAACAGAGTTTAGATTTAAACTGGGACATGTTTCTTGTTGAAGTTGTTTATGAGTTTATTTTAGTTTTTGTTTATTGTTTTATATCGTTACCGTATGTTTTAAATTTCGCATAAAGTGTGTATAAATATCTTTTGTTATGTTATGTATTTTGTAGTTACCACATAAGTGATTTGGTGTAATACTGTTAACCTATGTGTGAATTAATAAAAATTCTAAAAAAAAAATTCTTCTTATGACGGACCTTGCAGTAAGATGTAATTCATTGGTAATAAGAAGTGCTCTAACGAGTTCGCGCCTGTCTGCGACTTCGACAGCATTCTGACGGCATCCCTGTAAAAAAGTTGTTGTGCCACTGCCTCTCATACGGTAACCGCTGCAAGCTGCGGATGAAGGCGTGCCGCAATCGTGGGGTTGTCTAAGTGCCCTATGACGGACCTTGCAGAAATGTTCATAGCTAAGTTCATATGAGTTATCCGGGAACCTGGAGTCACCAGATCCTGCGTTCTGGTAGGAGTTAGCCACAAAACATTTGCCCTAAATCAACCCCTCCTTTGGTGCCATGTGGGGTAGCTAGAGAGATGTTGGGCTACTTGGCTAAATCAGTTCGAAACGTACAAAGGAATAATGATGTCAAGTGGCATCTTTAGAGATAGAAGTGCAAGGTGTTCTATGCAAAGCTGTCAATGGATCCCCTAACATAATCTTTGCTTGCGGTTTCGTAGCGCTAAGCTCCTACCTAACACGCGAAAAACGGTTTGTAGAAGAAGCGCCTGCGAGCAGAGGTTTGGCGGGTTTCTGTCACTTAAAGTGTTAATATTAGTTGCTAGACTTGCTATTATTTAGGCTAACAGTGTAACTGGCTACGGGACTGGACCGTGCTGGTTTACTTACGTACGTGTTGTTTTTTTCCAGATGGATGTGAAAATAAGAAGTGCGAGTTCTATGCCGTATGCGAGAGCGACGGTATTTCGGAAGCAAGTTGTGTCTGTCCCAAGCATTGTGAGGAAGGAACTGTTAGTATTATTTTTTATTCTACTCAAAATGACAAAACAATGTGGGACGGAAATTGGTGTTGTGAAATGATCCGATATATTCCAGGATCGCAGATTAGAATTTGATAGAGATCTTGAAATACGTGAGTGGCGGGAGGGATCTTGTAATTATAATTAGTAAATTTTGAAGAATGCCTATGTTTATCTGTTCTCCATTCAATGATGTAGGTAATGTAACTAATTTTACCCTTGTTTATATTCCAGGAGACTGAAGAAGTGTGCGGCAATGCCAATAAGACATACAGCAGCGTATGCTCTCTGCGTGATGTAGCTTGCCGCGAAAAGAAGCGGCTTCACGTTAAACACATGGGCTCTTGCGGTAAGGCATCAGAAAATGTTTCAATAAACTCTCCCAAGTATTTCCTGAGGTTATTGGCCTGGAGGTTCTTGCCTAAGGAATAAACTGTCTTCGTGCTCCGGTAGGGAAGTAGTTAGAATTATGTTTGTTGGCCGAGACAGATAACTCGGATTAGTAGCTGATTGTGGACTGCCATCAACAATAATTCGTACCTATCAACTAGATACACTTGTTTGCTGCTACGTTACTTTACCAATCGAAATACTCGCACTGAAGTTATCCCCATTCCAGAGTCATGCATCGGAGTGGAGTGTCCAGCCGGCACGTGGTGCGCGCGCGGGCAGTGCGCATGCGCGAACCCATGCGCGGACGTGCCCCGCGAGCCCGTGTGTTCCAACACTCGCACAACGTTCGTGCACGAGTGTGCGCTGCAGCGTGCTGCGTGCGAGGCGCGCATGCGCGGCGAGCCGCCGATGCGAGTAGCTTACTATGGCGAGTGCGCTGAGGAGGACCATACTGTTTCGGGTAGGTGATGCTTCGATGTTCACTGTAGCTCCCCGCGAGCCCGTGTGTTCTAACCCTCGAACAACGTTTGTGCAAGAGTTCGAGGCGGCTTACTATGGCGAGTGCGCTGAGGAGGACCACACTATTGCGGGTAGGTGATGCTTCGCTGTTTACTGTCGTGGCCTGCGAGCCCGTGTGTTCCAACACTCGCACAACGTTCGTGCACGAGTGTGCGCTGCAGCGTGCTGCGTGCGAAGCGCGCATGCGCGGTCAGATGCCGATGCGAGTGGGTTACTATGGCGAGTGCGCTGAGGAGGACCACACTGTTGCGGGTAAGTTGATGCTTCGCTGTTCACTGTAGTGCCCCGTGAGCCCGTGTGTTCTAACACTCGCACAACGTTCGTGCACGAGTGTGCGCTGCAGCGTGCTGCGTGCGAAGCGCGCATGCGCGGTCAGCCGCCGATGCGAGTGGCTTACTATGGCGAGTGCACTGAGGAGGACCACACTGTTGCGGGTAAGTTGATGCTTCGCTGTTCACTGTAGTGCCCCGTGAGCCCGTGTGTTCTAACACTCGCACAACGTTCGTGCACGAGTGTGCGCTGCAGCGTGCTGCGTGCGAGGCGCGCATGCGCGGCGAGCCGCCGATGCGAGTAGCTTACTATGGCGAGTGCGCTGAGGAGGACCATACTGTTTCGGGTAGGTGATGCTTCGATGTTCACTGTAGCTCCCCGCGAGCCCGTGTGTTCTAACCCTCGAACAACGTTTGTGCAAGAGTTCGAGGCGGCTTACTATGGCGAGTGCGCTGAGGAGGACCACACTATTGCGGGTAGGTGATGCTTCGCTGTTTACTGTCGTGGCCTGCGAGCCCGTGTGTTCCAACACTCGCACAACGTTCGTGCACGAGTGTGCGCTGCAGCGTGCTGCGTGCGAAGCGCGCATGCGCGGTCAGATGCCGATGCGAGTGGGTTACTATGGCGAGTGCGCTGAGGAGGACCACACTGTTGCGGGTAAGTTGATGCTTCGCTGTTCACTGTAGTGCCCCGTGAGCCCGTGTATTCTAACACTCGCACAACGTTCGTGCACGAGTGTGCGCTGCAGCGTGCTGCGTGCGAAGCGCGCATGCGCGGTCAGCCGCCGATGCGAGTGGCTTACTATGGCGAGTGCACTGAGGAGGACCACACTGTTGCGGGTAAGTTGATGCTTCGCTGTTCACTGTAGTGCCCCGTGAGCCCGTGTGTTCTAACACTCGCACAACGTTCGTGCACGAGTGTACGCTGCAGCGTGCTGCGTGCGAAGCGCGCATGCGCGGTCAGCCGCCGATGCGAGTGGCTTACTATGGCGAGTGCACTGAGGAGGACCACACTGTTGCGGGTAAGTTGATGCTTCGCTGTTCACTGTAGTGCCCCGTGAGCCCGTGTGTTCTAACACTCGCACAACGTTCGTGCACGAGTGTGCGCTGCAGCGTGCTGCGTGCGAAGCGTGCATGCGCGGTCAGCCGCCGATGCGAGTGGCTTACTATGGCGAGTGCACTGAGGAGGACCACACTGTTGCGGGTAAGTTGATGCTTCGCTGTTCACTGTAGTGCCCCGTGAGCCCGTGTGTTCTAACACTCGCACAACGTTCGTGCACGAGTGTGCGCTGCAGCGTGCTGCGTGCGAAGCGCGCATGCGCGGTCAGCCACCGATGCGAGTGGCTTACTATGGCGAGTGCACTGAGGAGGACCACACTGTTGCGGGTAAGTTGATGCTTCGCTGTTCACTGTAGTGCCCCGTGAGCCCGTGTGTTCTAACACTCGCACAACGTTCGTGCACGAGTGTGCGCTGCAGCGTGCTGCGTGCGAAGCGCGCATGCGCGGTCAGCCGCCGATGCGAGTGGCTTACTATGTCGAGTGTGCTGAGTAGGACCACACTGTTGCGGGAAGGTGATGCTTCGCTGTTCACTGTTGTGCCCCGCAAGGCCGTGTATTCCAACACTCGCACAACGTTCGTGCACAAATACCGCCGATGCAAGTGTCTTAATATGGCGAGTGCACTGAGGAGGACCACACTGTTGCGGGCACTGTTCACTGTGTGCCCCGCGAGCCCGTGTGGATTTTGGACCGTTTATACGCTAATACTTCCTCGGTTCTTACCAATGCTGAAGAGGCCACCCCTGAAAAAAGTTAATGAAACATACATACAATTTGAAAATAAAATGGCTCAATACAGTTGTTTATAAATCTCCAAAATCGCAACCCCCGCTATCTTAGAAAGTCTGCATCCCGCTCCGTAATTCTCTGTTAGTACCTAAATATCACTATAAATCGGGGTCTTAAAACTATAAGGCAGTCGGATTCTCCCGCACTCAGTGGGATTCCCACATAACATGGTGCCTTCGGTACGGCCCGATTTTCTTCAAATCTGGCTTAGCTTGAACCTATTAAAGTTGAGTTCATAAAACCATTATGTATAATTCCAGGTGTAAACAAAACCGCTAAACTGACAGAGATCACAAACGAGATCCGCTCGTCGGACGACACGGAGAGTTCGAGCGAGCCGGGCGCCGGTACGGCGGTGTGCGCGCGCGTCCAATGCGCGTATGAGGCGACGTGTGCAGTGGACTCTAACGGACAACCAAGGTTAGTAAGAAAGAAAAGAAAGAAAGAAAGAAGACTTTTATTTACTACACAAAAGACACACAGAGACAAAGGGAGTAGGCATACATTACAATTTAACACATATTGTGTGTGTCTTCGCGGCAGTGAATAGGTCGCTGTCTCAGCATTATGCTGAGGTGTCAGACAGACACCTACAGCGCTGATTTTCAGACAGCACCGTACGTGACCCACGGAACGCAACACAACATAAGACCATTGATAAACACATAATTATTGTATACACATAATAGTACAGTCTAACCCTCTTACTACATAAAACAAACCTAACTAAAATCTGTCCCGTTCTCATAAACACAAATATCAAGATGAATACAACACAGGTTTGATGGACGCTTACGAATACGGGCATTAAAGTTCTGCGAGAAGAGCTAGTAAAGAGTTTGCCAAGCACAGCATTTGCTGGGATCTTCTTAATTCCTTTCTGAAACCTGGGATGCCAGTTTCTCTTTTCATGAAAACATAAATTTGACATAAGTATGATAAACTAGTTACTAACTTGTCAAGATTCGACCGGCTTGAAGAATTTGTTACATTTGCTTCTTAGCTCTATTAACTACAATACCCTTTGTAGGGAGAAAAAGGGCTTACCATTTCATTCCGCAATATATAGTTAACTTGAGACTCGAGCGCGTATGAACGTCATACGAACGAGGTCTCATGTTAACTGTATCGGTAATGAAGTGGATTAATGTGGCATTTCACTTGTTTCCCTGTTTGCTGTCTGTGGCCGACGCGTGGCGTCGACAGGGTCGATGTGCGACAGGCCTGGGTTTGACCTTCGCGACCCCACAGTCACCTAACAAGGGGCGTTTAAAAACCGCGGCGGGCGAACCGCACGTTTCAACCGCGGCGGGTGAACCGCGGCGGTTGAACCGCTCAGCGTGTTTCTAAACGGCCGTTCCTAGGAGCCTCTGCTTCCTAGGAGCTCCCACTGGTGGGGCTGAGCGAACACAAAAATAATTGGCGATTATAGCCTCTTTTATACCCCTAAGACATCAAAAGTGGTGGGGATACAATTTTAAGGACCTCGCCCACTTTCACTATAAAAAAGCTAGTTTTTACGTTTTCCTGATTTTCAGGGGAACCTTAAGGGTTTTTACACATTTTCCTTTAAAAGAACTATTTGTGGGCTATACATTACAATGTCTATTAGTTTTCCTGCTTTTCCCGTTTAAATTGGGAAAATCGATATTTACGTAAAATTATTAAGTTTGGTAACATGAAATGGCTTTGCCAGGCCCTAGTGGCTTTAATTAACATTGATTATCAAAAGTGATTATACATACGTAAGGGCATTTACCTTACCTTTCTAATGATATCTTAATTGCTTTCGTACCTCATCTGGTTACGAAGATATGGCCGGGTGAGACCGTCAATTTTCACATTTACATTAACGTGGTAGCATAAGTTTGACTTTGCTCCCGTCTTTTTAGCCAATCAGAGAAATCAACGTGAACCTTGACCATTATTGCACCATAATATGCAATTAAACTCTATGCATACGTAGTGTACATTTTTATTTCACATTTTTCGTAACTCTAGTTACCGACGTCCCTTGTTGACGGACTAGATCGGGATATAGTCTCAAGTTGGTTTCTTTACAAATAATTTGGCTGTCTCTCCCTCGATTATCAGGGGTTCTCCCTCTATCGATCTTTATGAAATAATTACTGGAGGTACCTGGTACCTTTATCTTTACTTTAGGCTATTTTCTTCGTCTGTACTTATGGTACTTAGGTCCTAAATAAATTACGCGCTTCCTATATGAGCCGTTTGCTTTAGGAGCTTAATCTGGACACAATTGCCGTCCTTATGTGAAGGAATTATAATTACAAATCCTTTCTCTTCGTGACCCGTAGGCCCTATTGTTCACATACTACATTCTGTCGTTCACAACATCCTTTCTCTTTGTGACCCGTAGGCCCTATCTTTCACATACTACATTCTGTCGCCCACACTGTCGTAGTGCAGTGCAACTACACTCAAGAGCAAAAGTTTCGGGTCACCCTAAATTAAATAACCGCAATAGGTTTTTTTAAATATTTTACACTACTCTTATTTACATAATATACTATTCTTCGTAATACCCAAATGTATTAGCAATTTCCGGGATCCTATCATAAAAATATCGACATCCAAATATGACGATTTTTGCGATATCTCGCTCCGTTAACGTTGTTTTTTTCATGGGTTTTTACGAGTCCGATTTAAACCTGGTAACGTGTTTTTTTTTTAACTTTTATTTCTGCAGTTTAGATGTAAAATTTAATAAAGATCATGACAGGATTAAAAAACTGTACAACCTTGCACTATTTTAGGAAATATGACGGTATTTCACTGACCCGAAACTTTTGCTCTTAAGTGTATTTTGTTTGTTAAGTGAATCAAAACTTCCTCTTTTCAACTATCACTCTTGGTTACATATTTATATTTATAAATATAAAATTCTGAGAGCTATCTTCATGGTGAGGTTGGTGGTTTGAAACCACAGCGTAGCCAAGGGTTCTAGTACCTGGAAGATATTACGGAAAAATGTTTATCTTGTATTTAATACTCCAGTGATGCCGTTATGTTGTTAAGGTGTGCCTGTCTTTTCGACTGCGCGGCCGCGGCCGCCGCAGCGGCAACGTCAGCACCGGTGTGCGCCTCCGACCTGCGCCTTTACCCCACGCTGTGCCACATGAAGCTGGAGTCGTGCCGTCGGCAGGAGGACCTGCGGCTGCGGCCGCTGGCGCTGTGCCGCGGGCTAGAGGTACACTACATTAGACCTTATCTAGTTGCAATAAGGTCTCAGTTCGACTGTACCCCATGCTGTGCCACATGAAGCTGGAGTCGTGCCGCCGACAGGAGGACCTGCGGCTGCGGCCGCTGGCGCTGTGCCGCGGGCTAGAGGTACACTACATTAGACCTTATCTAGTTGCAATACGGTCTTAGTTCGACTGTATCCCACGCTGTGCCACATGAAGCTGGAGTCGTGCCGCCGACAGGAGGACCTGCGGCTGCGGCCGCTGGCGCTGTGCCGCGGGCTAGAGGTACACTACATTAGACCTTATCTAGTAGCAATAAGGTGTCAGTTCGACTGTACCCCACGCTGTGCCTCATGAAGCTGGAGTCGTGCCGTCGGCAGGAGGACCTGCGGCTGCGGCCGCTGGCGCTGTGCCGCGGGCTAGAGGTACACTACATTAGACCTTATCTAGTAGCAATAAGGTGTCAGTTCGACTGTACCCCACGCTGTGCCACATGAAGCTGGAGTCGTGCCGTCGGCAGGAGGACCTGCGGCTGCGGCCGCTGGCGCTGTGCCGCGGGCTAGAGGTACACTACATTAGACCTTATCTAGTAGCAATAAGGTGTCAGTTCGACTGTACCCCACGCTGTGCCACATGAAGCTGGAGTCGTGCCGTCGGCAGGAGGACCTGCGGCTGCGGCCGCTGGCGCTGTGCCGCGGGCTAGAGGTACACTACATTAGACCTTATCTAGTAGCAATAAGGTGTCAATTCGACTGTACCCCACGCTGTGCCACATGAAGCTGGAGTCGTGCCGTCGGCAGGAGGACCTGCGGCTGCGGCCGCTGGTGCTGTGCCGCGGGCTAGAGGTACACTACATTAGACCTTATCTAGTAGCAATAAGGTGTCAGTTCGACTGTACCCCACGCTGTGCCACATGAAGCTGGAGTCGTGCCGCCGGCAGAAGGACCTGCGACTGCGGGCGCTGGCGCTGTGCCGCGGGCTAGAGGTACACTACATTAGACCTTATCTAGTTGCAATATGGTTCACGATTGGATAACAGTGTTGCTGATAGTGCAGAGTCTAAAGTGTAGATGCAGTCATTTGTTTGTTCAACTGGTAGAAACGAAATGCAACTGTAGTTTAAACGAATTAACAACACTAAATACATGTACAAGGTACAACAATAGATTTGTACTTTTGTAGTCTAGATATTATTACACTGAGCCATTCATAGTATTGCCGGGTGTCCCAACATGCTGACTCAGTATTTTTTTTATGAGCCTATTGTGTGTCCCACTGCTGGGCAAATGCCAGTATTATTAAAAATGAATTATTAAAAAGCAATGTGATCATGATCAAAATATTGTACAGTCGCCATCAGATATATCGGAGCGGCCAATGTGCTCACAAACATCTCAACACGTCACTATTGTCGAGGCAGCTCCGATATATCTGATGGCGATTGTATGTAGGTATCGAAGACTTGTATAGAGTACTAATTTGGACACTGTAGGGTCTGTAGGTATACGTTTGTGCGCGTCGACACTATTCTTACAGGCTGTAAGTTACAGATTATTTCTACGAGAGTATCTACAATGTTACAGTTCAGACCTTGTGGCGACGACGAGGCAGTCGTTGACGCAGAGGGGCGGCCCGTAGACTGCGGCGGCGGCCCGCGTCGCAAGGACTGCCCCATCGGCAGCTACTGCCACCACACCACTAAGGCAGCCAGATGCTGTAGAAAGGGTACCTACAACGGCACTGTACTGTGTATCTGCAATATCTGGCCCTATATTTTTGACGTGATTACGTCTTTAAATCGATGAACGCCGACTGCACGTACGAAAAAGTGTGACTCATTGTCCCGTTCCGAGCGTTGGCTGCGCGCACGATGACGTTACCACGTAAAACTATCGTCCGTAAACTGACTTTATAGACAACCAATTTTTTTAAAGTTTAACGGTAAATGGCGTTAGGGTCCTGCCTATGGGGTTAACGGTTGAGACCTGGAAATGTTAATGTAATGTACTTCATCATCATCATCATATCAGCCGAAAGACGTCCGCTGCTAGACAAGGGCCTCCCCCAAAGAGTGCCAAAGTGACCGGTCCTGCGCCACCCGCATCCAGCGGACTCCCGCGACCTTTACCAGGTCATCAGTCCACCTTGTGGGGGGCCTACCCACGCTGCGCCTTCCGGTATGGTGGTCGCCACTCGAGAACCTTTCCGCCCTAACGGCCATCGGTTCTACGTGCAATGTGCCCCGCCCACTGCTACTTAAGTTTCGCGATTCGCAGGGCTATATCGGTTACCTTGGTTCTGCAATAATGTACATATACGTATTAATACGCAAACGTGCCAACTCTCAACAACTTGGTCTTATGAATAAAGTATTTGTATTTGTCATTTCTTAAATGACTATCGCATGAGAATGACGAGATTAAATATGCGATTATTTTAGATATTAACTAGTTGGTGGAAATTAAGGGACGGAGTTTTCTTGTTCTTGTCAAGTGTTCAATGTGGCCATGATGTAAGTCAGGGGTATTAATATATGTACATAAATGAGGACATAAATATCTGCACAGGATTCTATTGTCAATGTCATAAAGGCGTGTACGAATATGTATGCCCTTATTTATGTTATGTACGTATATTAATAACCCTGACTGTACCTTCTGAAAGTCCAGGATGAAGTGCCTCCGAGTAATAAAACATGAGAACCTTCAAAAATTGTGTCATATAACCAAATAACCATGCATCGTAGTGTATCAATAACTTACTAACCTCAATGGGTTCGACGAGATGTCACCACTTGTCCCGATCTTGCGCCATTTCCCGCTAGGGTTGAAGATCGCGATTAAGAAACCAAATCGTAACTCCCGCCTTCCAGACAAAACTCAAACCGAGAAGAAGGGCTGCCAAGAGTCCTGGCACGGCTGCTGCGCGGACGGCGTGACTGCCGCTCGCGGGCCCGGCGGCAGCGGCTGCCCGTCGCAGTGCGCCTGCCACCGCCTCGGCGCCATCGAAGAACACTGCGATGAGAGCGGCCAGTGTGTCTGCCGCCCGGGTGTCGGCGGACTCAAGTGCGACCGCTGCGAGCCCGGCTACTGGGGGCTGCCGCGGATCGGGGCTGGGCATATGGGATGCATCCGTGAGTATTCTGACACCTAATTGCCGATTGGCGACATTATACTGCACACAATGTGACCGAACATTAAAGACTAAGTTAGGTTGCGAACCATATACGTGCTTATCAGATAAAATTGTAAGGGTCGCCGTCGTCGTATCGTCGATCCGATGACCTAGTAAGAGACGATGACGCCAATCTCTTAACATGAAATACACATTGTGTTTTTTGCGAGTAGCGAAACGCATTTCGCTTGGCGGTCGAAAAGTAGCGCGCCGCAGCCAAATGATGAGAGCGCGAAATATGGTCCAGTAAGAAATTATGTGTTAGTTTACTACTTATTGGTTATATTACTAGATGTAAAGGAGTCAATTTATTGAAATAATAACTTTTTCATCACACTTGTTCGTAAAGGGTGTATTATAGGCAAGTTTATAGAGCAGCTATACCCGATTTACCTCCTGCGGGAGTTATGAGCTTGTGTGTGATCTGATTGGTTAAAAACAAATCAAACAAATTGATTGGCAAATCTAGTTGGCCGCGCGTCACAAGAATTCTTCTCTGTGATTGGTTAAAAAAAATCTAGCAGGCCATGCGGCGCCACGCCCCCTCGGCCTCCTCAAGTCTGTAAGTGAAGTTGTCAATTTCGTAAATTTTTGAGTGGTGCGGTTGTATGAATCTTAAATTTTTCTGTCTTTTGTAGTTATTTATTTCCTCGCAAATGTGATGAACGATGAAAAACATTGTGTGTATCACGGGCAGTAAGGGGATTACAAACTCGACTCATCAAAAGCCCTCCGCCTTTGACGTCAGGCTTCTAATATACTCTCGTTAGTAATCCCCTTCTTACGGCCCTTAATGCACAATGTACTATAACTTTTTACCATGCACATAAATGTTTAATTTTAGCTTGCGGGTGCTCAGCATTCGGCTCAGTGCGCGAGGACTGCGAGCAGATGACGGGGCGCTGCGTGTGCAAACCCGGCATCCAGGGACAGAAGTGCACCGTGTGTTCCAACCACGAACACACGCTCGGGCCCAACGGCTGCTTCGACCGTACGTACAGTGACTTGACTTTGATTGCTCAGCGTTCGGCTCAGTGCGCGAGGACTGCGAGCAGATGACGGGGCGCTGCGTGTGCAAACCCGGCATCCAGGGATAGAAGTGCACCGTGTGTTCCAACCATGAACACACGCTCAGGCCCAACGGCTGCTTCGACCGTACGTAAGTACAGTGCATTGCACAGATAGTGACTTGCACTTGCAGGGACAGAAGTGCACCGTGTGGTCCAACCATGAACACACGCTTGGGTCCAACGGCTGCTTCGATCGTACTGTAACTTAAATTTGCTATATTTTTAGAAAGCTGTTTTACAATATCACGCTCATATTAACTTGTCTTGTTAGTTCCTTTGTTAGTATGAGAGTGGAGGAACCTGCGTTCTTCTCTAGCTGGACCAAAATACTTTTTGAGGCCAAAGCGCTTGTGATTCTTTTGGAGTAGCAAGCGTCCATAGGCTACGGCGTCTGCTTTCCATCAGGCAGGCCGTATGATGGTTACACATTTAAAAAACGTATTAAAAAAAGATGTGCAGGTCAAATCTTGCATGTCAGATTTGACCAACTCCCCGTAGCCCAATCAAGTTGAAATTTACGAGTAAGTAGGTATAGGTACATTTGTGTAAGTCGGATGTCAAAGCAGTAATGGTAGCATAAAGCTGTTGTGGTGATGGAGAGGGAAGGTGGCCATAGGATCTCCTCTACGAGTATTACCCGCCGTATTTGGGCTCATTGGAACCCTCTCAAAGAGTATAAGTAGTTGATGGTTCCTAAAAAAGTACAGGAGGCAAAAAAAGTCCCCAATTTGACGACCGCCTTAGCCTAGTTGGTAGTGACCCTGCCTACGAAGCAAGAGGTTCTGGGTTCGAATCCCGGTAAGGGCATTTATTTGTGTGATGATGAGCACGAATATTTGTTCCTGAGTCATGGATGTTTTCTATGTATTTAAGTATTTATTTCTCTATAAAAGTATCTATATCGTCGTCTAGTATCCATAGTACAAGCTTTGCTTAGTTTGGGACTAGGTTGATTTGTGTAAGATTGTCCGCAAATATTTATTTATTAATTTTTTATTTTCCATACATTTTTTAGGATTCCACTATGTGACGGTCCATACAGAATGTATGAAAATAAAGTCACATCGTGGAATAAAAAAACTGGGAACATTTTTTTTTCTAAAATTAAAAACTAAATTCTGAGAAAAAAGTAAAAGTCGCACATTTGAGTGAAAACGCCCGTCAACAGCAGTTTTTCATCTTATCACAATGGAAGTGTTGACTTACTTGTGCTGTTGACTATACCAACAATAAATTACATAAACTTATTCATTTTATACCTACAGCGGAATCGACGCAACTGCCGGCGACGAGCTGCGAGCACATGTCGTGCTACTTCGGCGCGTACTGCGTGGTGCGCAGCGGGCTGGCGCAGTGCGAGTGCGGCGGCGGCGAGTGCGGCCCCGGCGAGGCGCCCTCAGTCTGCGGTAGCGACGGACGCACCTACCTCTCCGCTTGCCACCTCCGCACGCACGCCTGTAGGACGCAATCCGATGTCGTCGTCCAAGCCTTCGGCCCCTGCGGCGACGCCGCCCCCCACGTTAGGCGAGGTAGTCGCTCCACCGGCAAACTCACCTTCACGCGCATCGACCGCCCCCGCACCCCATCCGCATCATCGCTCGCGGCCCCGCACCGGCGCTCCACCGACTCGTTGCCTCGCGACTCCGGCGACACCACCGACAGCGGCAAGCCCGACAGCCCGGAGCCCGAGCTCACCTGCGTCGACGTCCTCCCGCCAGTCGGATATCGTTAGACGAGCTAGCCCATACCATTACTCGCACAACCTATTCATTAAGTACGATTCGCTAGACGCACCTATCAACCTATCTAATCTTACAACGTATCGATTGATTAAATTTGCAGAAAAGAACGATGATGCTCCTTTGCACACGAACGAAGTCCCGCCTCATTGCGTTCCGAATCTGGGCGTGACGATAACAGAAGAGGTGGAGGAACAGTTGACCAATGAAATAGGGGAATATTCGATTTATGATGAATTCGAGGACGTAGAAGAGATATACAGGATGCCGCTGTTCGATGGTTACGCGAGAATGATGGCTCGAACGAGGCTGCCCGCGAAGCGTTTTGATATCTGGGCTGAAGTTTCTGCAATTTGCGACGAAGGGACCCTATTGAGCGCGGCTGGACCGAGAGATAATCTGTGGCTCGGATTAGGGGAAAACAAAGCTATATTGCGTTGGAACGCTGGCAGCGGGCCGGTGGAACTGCGTTCCGGGAAAGTAAGATACGATGGCCGGTCGAAGATATCTGCTAGAAGGTATAAGAAGGATGGAATGCTGCGGATGGGCAAGTCGACGGCGCGAGGCTCGACGCCGGGGCGGATGAGCTCTCTGGACGTCGACCCTTTTATCTACATCGGTCGACCGCCGGAGAATATTACGAAGAGGTAAGCAAACTCAAAAACAGATTACACCATCTCACTAGCAGTTATCCAAATGAGAGATAGCAAAACTTCTTTGGAAAAACATGTTACTTGTTGCCTTAGAATAAGTTCAAGCATAGGGGATTAAATATCAATTTGACAACTTATCAGCGCCTGATTGAAATGCCTTCTGCATAGCGCGCGGAACTAAATAGATGTTGTATCTGTAACGAAATTTTGGTATGATTGGAAAAATGTTTTTAGTCACTGTTACATGGACTTTGCACGTTAGGTAATTTATTTGCAAAAAAACTCAGTAAAAAGTCTCGTACTGTACTAGACTAGGTATAGTCACATTTTTATTGAGATGGGTATTGAATGAAGCTACACTAGGGATTACATCCATACTATCAAATTAAATTTGATAATATTTTACAATTTTGGATTTTTTTAGTTTTCATTTAGTGACATTTAGTTTGTTAACCATTTAGGTACTAATTGGTTAAAATCTGCAATTTTAAAGATTATTGTGTAAGATTATTAATATTATATTGTAGAATACCATTTGACATGTAGAAGTGCCCTTGTGGCCTATTTGCAGAATAAATAATTGATTTTGATTTTGAATTATTTTCTGTATTCAGGTGCTAACCTACTGTAGATACATATATATATATTGCAAAATTCTTTGCCACCGTTCATAATTTAGCGGTGTATCGGGCCTAATACTCGCAAGAGGAAAGTTTACACGGCTAAATGTGTATGTCTAAATTAAAAACACTGTCAACTGGCTGAACTATCCTTCCGCCCACAGACTGCCAGGCGCCCCATCACTGTCCGGGTTCGTGGGCTGCGTGCATCGGCTGCGCGTGAGTGGTCGCGACGTGATTCCTCCTGCGCGTGGATTGCATCTGCGCGGGCAGGGACTGCGCGCCTGCACTCCGCGGAACATTGCGCAAATCGTGTGCCCTTAGCTTTTGTAGCCTTAAGGCCATTATACACCTAGTTTGTCACAACCATCTATAGTCCCCCGCGGCTATGAAGTCAATCCTGAGACATGCCTCTAGGGTTGAATATGTAATTTTTTGCTATGGTTGACATTGTCATTATTCAGAAACTTCATAGTTGCGCATGTGTCAGGATTGACTTCATAGCCGCGGGGGACTGTAGAGACGCAGCTATAAGATGGAAAGAGACAGCAAGGATTAATTCAAGGCGGTTGTTGTGACAAATTAATAGGTGTATAGAACGCTTTAGGGTGGATTGCATCAAACCTGTAATCGGAAGCGGTGTTAGTTAAAATCTAATTGTTTGGAAATGTTGACAAGTTCAATGGGATGAAAGCTGCCGGCGCCATATTTGACGTTGATTGGTCTGTAATCGTAAATTGGTGCAACCCGTCCTTTGAGTGATCTGTCATCTTGTAACACTTCTTAGGTAGTGTACTGGGCGAATATCGGCAAGAAAGGCTTTGTTGATATACGCCGAGAATTCAACTTTTTGTCGTCATCGTATTACCTTTAAGTACGGCGAATTTCCCAGTTGTCATAGTTGTACATCATGTCTTTTGGCATCATGATGCAGGAGAAAGACACTCAAAACACCTTCACTTCATATTGGATGATAAATAACACTTTTATTCACATATAAACATTAACATTCATGTGTAATGTTATGAAATGTCGGTCTCGTCCGAAAGCGTTTCGTTCCATTTCTCATAGCTGTCAAAGGTGACACTTGTCTTTTTATTTCTAGTAGTGGGACTATGTTTGGGTTGATAGTATAGCTATTTCTAAACCTACAGGTCGCAGGTTATTTGGTTTTCTATTAGTTCTAAATTTAAGTTATCGAAATGAGATGCAATTCCTATTTTTATTTGTCGATGGTACCTTGGTTGCATTAACGAAACGTCGCATTGCTTTGTCGATGAGCGTTTAAAGGAAGTTCCGTTTTAGGCACGTAACACTACGATTCATGTCAAAACATTGGGTTGTGTTTATTAATCTTTTCGCTCAGTGTAGCTGGAAAAAGTTAATGATGTCGTTGTTTTCTTATAAATACGGCGTAGCTTCCGTTTATATAGTTTTTGGTGAAAGACCATGAAATTATAATTGTTCATTGGTCGCTGTTCTGGTAGCTGCCCACTTCCAGTGTTTCGGTGATTCGGAACGGAGAATGAGTTTGTTTTTTTTGAGGTTTGAAGGTGCCCTTGCCTCGGTCATTCCAAATTTTGCTAACCATGTGAAGACTACGTTTTTACATTTCTCGGTTAAAGATTCATCGCTTCGGGGTAAGTGTTTATACTAGTAAAAGGTCTGAGTGCTTACTGTCGTTATGGTGCTAATTCGTGTTTCGTTTTTGTTCCAGCGAGAGCCCAGCCTTGCATAATTTAGCTTCAAATATGGACTAGGTACCCTAGTCTAGAACTTTCTAGGGAATCTTTATTCACTACTCAGGTGAGTGTCATGAATTTCACGTAAACTCTTTTACTTACTATCGTTGATCGATTTTTGTTGTTCAATGTGTGATTTACGTTCATTTCAGTTTCACATGTCGGTTCGTTGGCTTCCCACAACCGTTTACACTGTCTTTCTTTGAAAAAAAACCCACCGTGCGTGGTAAGCATACTTTGATTTTAATTTCAATTTGGAACGTAGGTCCTCAAATACCAACTTTTGACTAATGGAGACAATTTATTGTCCTAGGGTTTTTTTTTTTTTCTTTTATCAGTAAGTTTCAACGCTTCTGCTTGAACTAAGCGCTTATACACGGGTGCCGGTGATGTGTACCAGCCCACCTGATCTGCGCTGCGGGCACAGCTCCTGGTAGGACACTGCCGCCCCTGAATGGAAACTTGCAGAGCGAGGCGCTGTCCTGGGTGTGCATGATGGAGGTTTGAGACATCTCACCGGTCCGGTAAATTTATTCATGTTATTATTAAGGTGACAGCACCCCTTAAGCAACTCGAGTAACCCGTTATTCTAAGTTTAATGCCTAAGTAGTTTTACTGGTATCAAGACTGTAACTTAACTTTAAAACTAGAACACATTGTGTGGGACTACTGTCTTAGTGATGTAGCCTGGTACTACCATATACTCTATATTTAATAAACTCTCTTGTTGAAAGTATATTGGCCTTTTCAATTATTTAGCTAATCCTCAAGTTTGTTGGTGGTTCCATCTGGCGCTCATTATTTACAAATTGTTGATGAGACTCACCACTCTGGTCATAGCCAAACACACGACCCTAAATCCATTTCTCATGCCGGCCGCAGACCAACTTTAAAGGCAATAATATTCCACTGACAAATATTACAGTCTTTAAAGTTGGTCTGCGGCCGGCATGAGAAATGGATTTAGGGTCGTGTGTTTGGCTATGACCAGAGTGGTGAGTCTCATCAACAATTTGTAAATAATGAGCGCCAGATGGAACCACCAACAAACTTGAGGATTAGCTAAATAATTGAAAAGGCCAATATACTTTCAACAAGAGAGTTTATTAAATATAGAGTATATGGTAGTACCAGGCTACATCACTAAGACAGTAGTCCCACACAATGTGTTCTAGTTTTAAAGTTAAGTTACAGTCTTGATACCAGTAAAACTACTTAGGCATTAAACTTAGAATAACGGGTTACTCGAGTTGCTTAAGGGGTGCTGTCACCTTAATAATAACATGAATAAATTTACCGGACCGGTGAGATGTCTCAAACCTCCATCATGCACACCCAGGACAGCGCCTCGCTCTGCAAGTTTCCATTCAGGGGCGGCAGTGTCCTACCAGGAGCTGTGCCCGCAGCGCAGATCAGGTGGGCTGGTACACATCACCGGCACCCGTGTATAAGCGCTTAGTTCAAGCAGAAGCGTTGAAACTTACTGATGAAAGTAAAAAAAAAAAAAAAAAAAAAAAAATCTGATGTTCCTGTTGATCGACACGCCCTAGTCGTCGATAACGGTCATTCCTTCTCTGACAATCTTAAAGAGTTAAAAACTATCTTTGAAAAGGTGCGTAACTCTCTACGTGTTTCCCACGAGCGTAACGCGCGTTATTATAATATGCGAAAACGTCCTATGGAACTCCAAGAAGGGCAAATCGTGTATAAGAAATGTTTCCGTTTATCTAACGCCGCTAAACACTTCTCGGCAAAGCTAGCTCCTAGGTACGAGAAGTGTGTCATCTATAAGAAACTTGGACCGCTGGTATACACTTTAAAATCCCTCGAAGGGAAAAAATTGGGTGATTTCCACATCAAGGACTTAGTTCGACCCGGTGATGCCGCGCCGTCTTCATGAGGTGGTTCCTTTGTAGCTTACTTACTTATATTTTTTTATACTGTTCTTATAGTGCAGTTAAACTGAGCGAAGCCTAGTGTTTGTTTATCCCTCACTTGTTTTCCTCAGGTCACAAAGTATAACTAACTTAATTCAGACATGTGAGTCTGCCTCTATTTTAATTCAGACATGTGAGTCTGCCTTTTATTTCTATTCAGACATGTGAAGTCTGCCTTTATTACTACATGAGTCTAGTTGCGTACGAACTGACCGTAGTCTTGGTTGTATATGGCCTGACAAGTCATCAAACCCTTAAGTCAAAATCACTATGGTGATATCCTCACTATTTATTATAGGAGTTCAGGTTGTGTATCACGCCCTCCTTATGTCATAGTAGGTTTATTTTCCATAAAAGAATTGAACTCTTTGGAGTCAATTCTACAGGAAGCTTTGAGTAGTTCATTGAAAGGTTACTGAATAACTAAACTTTGTTTTTTTAGTCTCCAAACAATACTCTAGGTGCTTGAGAAATCACTAATATATGGTGCATTGCCGGCCCTAATTCTCGGGTAGTCGTTAATAAAGTAAACTCCTGTTACCCGACGTAATTTTAGAAATAGTAATTATTATGTTAAGATAGTGTAAGGCTTTACCGCGAATCTTACCTTAACCATTCATAGAAATAGTGGTTAGTTGTAACAATAGTCCGTAGATGTACTCATGGAGGCTTTTAGATAAGCTTTCATGTAGTTTATTTCGTTTAAATATTAGGATTACCTTGTGTTTAAATATAGTCGTTTAAACCTTAGAGTAAAACTTCGTGTAAGGATTCGGTTAAACTTTTGTTTAATTTTTCGGTTAAGCATACATAGGTTAGTGCGCGCATAGTTCATAAGTATAGAGGATCGATCGATAGGTATACAATATAATACTCTACTACTCTTTAAGCATTCACTGAGTTGATTAACTCGTTCTTTTTAAACTTTGTATCTTAAGTTTCTGTTTTTGTACAGGTCCGTAGAGACTCGTCTTTAGTAAGCACTACTGTCCATTCTGGACACAACATTAATTCTTCTTATGGTGCTGACGAGCACCATTCTTTAATATTTTGTTCTTTGCATGACTTCCATATTTTGGATCCAGTACCTAAAAAAAAAAATTTTTTTTTTGTATGAATAAAAAAAAAAAAAAAATTTTTTTTTTACCCAACTCGAGATGTACTGTAACACTTCTTAGGTAGTGTACTGGGCGAATATCGGCAAGAAAGGCTTTGTTGATATACGCCGAGAATTCAACTTTTTGTCGTCATCGTATTACCTTTAAGTACGGCGAATTTCCCAGTTGTCATAGTTGTACATCATGTCTTTTGGCATCATGATGCAGGAGAAAGACACTCAAAACACCTTCACTTCATATTGGATGATAAATAACACTTTTATTCACATATAAACATTAACATTCATGTGTAATGTTATGAAATGTCGGTCTCGTCCGAAAGCGTTTCGTTCCATTTCTCATAGCTGTCAAAGGTGACACTTGTCTTTTTATTTCTAGTAGTGGGACTATGTTTGGGTTGATAGTATAGCTATTTCTAAACCTACAGGTCGCAGGTTATTTGGTTTTCTATTAGTTCTAAATTTAAGTTATCGAAATGAGATGCAATTCCTATTTTTATTTGTCGATGGTACCTTGGTTGCATTAACGAAACGTCGCATTGCTTTGTCGATGAGCGTTTAAAGGAAGTTCCGTTTTAGGCACGTAACACTACGATTCATGTCAAAACATTGGGTTGTGTTTATTAATCTTTTCGCTCAGTGTAGCTGGAAAAAGTTAATGATGTCGTTGTTTTCTTATAAATACGGCGTAGCTTCCGTTTATATAGTTTTTGGTGAAAGACCATGAAATTATAATTGTTCATTGGTCGCTGTTCTGGTAGCTGCCCACTTCCAGTGTTTCGGTGATTCGGAACGGAGAATGAGTTTGTTTTTTTTGAGGTTTGAAGGTGCCCTTGCCTCGGTCATTCCAAATTTTGCTAACCATGTGAAGACTACGTTTTTACATTTCTCGGTTAAAGATTCATCGCTTCGGGGTAAGTGTTTATACTAGTAAAAGGTCTGAGTGCTTACTGTCGTTATGGTGCTAATTCGTGTTTCGTTTTTGTTCCAGCGAGAGCCCAGCCTTGCATAATTTAGCTTCAAATATGGACTAGGTACCCTAGTCTAGAACTTTCTAGGGAATCTTTATTCACTACTCAGGTGAGTGTCATGAATTTCACGTAAAGTCTTTTACTTACTATCGTTGATCGATTTTTGTTGTTCAATGTGTGATTTACGTTCATTTCAGTTTCACATGTCGGTTCGTTGGCTTCCCACAACCGTTTACACTGTCTTTCTTTGAAAAAAAACCCACCGTGCGTGGTAAGCATACTTTGATTTTAATTTCAATTTGGAACGTAGGTCCTCAAATACCAACTTTTGACTAATGGAGACAATTTATTGTCCTAGGGTTTTTTTTTTTTTCTTTTATCAGTAAGTTTCAACGCTTCTGCTTGAACTAAGCGCTTATACACGGGTGCCGGTGATGTGTACCAGCCCACCTGATCTGCGCTGCGGGCACAGCTCCTGGTAGGACACTGCCGCCCCTGAATGGAAACTTGCAGAGCGAGGCGCTGTCCTGGGTGTGCATGATGGAGGTTTGAGACATCTCACCGGTCCGGTAAATTTATTCATGTTATTATTAAGGTGACAGCACCCCTTAAGCAACTCGAGTAACCCGTTATTCTAAGTTTAATGCCTAAGTAGTTTTACTGGTATCAAGACTGTAACTTAACTTTAAAACTAGAACACATTGTGTGGGACTACTGTCTTAGTGATGTAGCCTGGTACTACCATATACTCTATATTTAATAAACTCTCTTGTTGAAAGTATATTGGCCTTTTCAATTATTTAGCTAATCCTCAAGTTTGTTGGTGGTTCCATCTGGCGCTCATTATTTACAAATTGTTGATGAGACTCACCACTCTGGTCATAGCCAAACACACGACCCTAAATCCATTTCTCATGCCGGCCGCAGACCAACTTTAAAGGCAATAATATTCCACTGACAAATATTACAATCTCATAGAAAACTGTCAAACTTCCCATACAAATTGATTCTAACAGACGTAACTTACGTATATCGACGGTTTGAAACAACCGATCCTTATGGCCTTGTTCATAAATGTTCATCAAACCTAATGTAGCTAAAATGCCGTTGAAAATCGTTCGTCTTTATCTATCACTTTGACATTAATGTGTGTGAGACAGGAAAAACACATTTTAGTTAACAGAGGTTTGTTATGTTTTAAGAATAACGGGGTTAATAGCAAATTCCGCCAATAACATGTATCGATTAAAGAGACTGCGGGGGGAGGACGCATCGCGAGCATGACGCACCTTTTATTAGTTTCAGTACATATACTTTCATACAAAAGCTACCGGTCTAAGGCCGTTTTTATAGACAAACAGAGCGTTCGGTGGCATGAGATACTTACTGTCAGGGGAGTATGGAAACGCTCACGCCTTTATGTCTACACTCGTCTAGAACACCGTATGTTTCTGAATTCATGTGTTCCGACGCGGGCTCCGCGTCGCAATCGCCCCGCTCAGAAATAAACTAGACCTAAGACTTTTCGTCTTGTGACGCGTTCCTTGGTCATCTTTGTCCTAAAATACATATCTAGACAAACAAAAGACGGTGCAAGGTATACTCGTAAGATATTATTATGTGAGCGAGGCGCGATCTCATTCTTGTAATGCAATTTCTCTTGTTGTAGCACATGCGTCTTCTCAGTCGCGTCTCTGCCCCACGTTTCTTTTGTTTATCTTTCAGCCTAGCAGTCGTAGCCGTGGAAAAGTGGGATAGAATAGCAGCACTGATCTCTATTAGGTACCTATGAACACGCAAAATAGGCAATACAATATCAATTAGACAACTTATCAACGCCTATGTGAAATGCATTCTGCGCGCCGAATTAAATAGATGTTGCATCTGTACCAAAACTTTGGCATGATTGGAAAAATGTTTTAGTCACTGTTATATGGACTATGCACGTTAATAATTTACTTGCAAAAACCCTCAGTGTAAAGCCTCTAACTGTACTAGGATAGGTACCTACTTACATTTTTATTGAGATATATATTGAAAGCTACTCTAGGATAGGAAGAGAAGAATGTATCCGAATCGAAAGAAATATATGAATACGAGACTTTAATGAAGTCATTAAGTAATTCATTTTTATTGAGATAGATATTGAAATAAGCTACTCTGATAGGAAGAGTAAAATGTAACCGTATCGAAAGAAATGTATGTATGAGACTTTAATAGGGACCGGAATTGTTATTGAGGTGCCAAAAGGGTCTAGGATTTTGCTAAACGTTTTGAAATATGGTATAAGATGGATTATGAAGTATGACAGCTTCTATTTTAAATCTTAAATAATTAAATGACTGTCGAAGTTAAGCAGTAAGCATAACAATATTAATACTACTCTTCAAATGGATATCTCTCTTTAAGTATTATCTACTTACCTATAATGAAAAATGTGATAAAATTTATCGATTCTTGTAAATTATAAAAGTGTTGTATCACTATTTTCTATAACATATCTAATACTGTGCATTTTGAATAAAGTATCTCGTTATTGATATTTATTATATTTGTTTGATCAAGCATGAACACCACCTACCTATGGACCTAACCTACCTTCCATATATATGCCGAGGTGTTGGCGTATCTTGGGATCTCGGGCATTCATAAAATACGATGGCGATAGGTTTACAAACTGTACTCCTGACTTCATTACAGCATTGTTACAAAAGTCATGTGAAATACAGTGAACTGGCAATTTCAGTAACTCGTTTTCCGTCAGACCATTCTCGTCACGATAAATTCTCCATCCAGGAGAGCTTCCACCTCCGGTCAGGTATTTTCTTCAATGACAGCCAATCCAACTGTCCATTGTTCTGTCTCCAATTCAAAAATACCCGTTATAGTCCTCTGTAGGCGTACGGCGGAACTAATGAGCTACCGACTCTGCCCAGACATATGTCTGCGTTCGCTGATATTTCAATGATGACATTGGTAGAATGATTGTAAAGCGAGATACGACCGAAGTCCCGATGAATGTAATAAAGGGCGCTCAATACAACTTTCTCCTCTCCGACTTATATATATATATATATATCTCTCTATAGCCAACATGAGATGTTGCCAAAAAAATAGCATGTCAAAAATGTCACCGGAAAGGATCGTATATAAGGTAGGTATTTAATAGTAATTTAATAATATCTCAAATACAATGTCGACAACACAAGATCAGCTATAATATTTAAAATACTTAGAATGTCAAAACCACGAAATCAAATACAATGTCACAGTGTAGGTACATTATAATAATAAATAGTAGATTATACACCAAGGGGATAAAGCACTGTTTTATGTCACGGGAGCGAATTGAATCCCGAACGTAACGAAGGACTCATAATTTAACTCCTGAGCGTAGCGAGGGAGTTATAAGTTAATTCCTGAGCGAAGCGAGGGAATTAAGACTGAGTCCTGAGTGCAGTGAGGGGTTCAACCGCCCAAGACTAAAACAGTCTTATCCCCGAGGTGTATACTCTACTTTTCACACCTTATGCGAGACAAAAAAACAGGCTCAGTAGATAAATAATGTTTGATTTCTTTGCTCGATGTCCATCCGATTTCCTTTTTAAAAAGGCCAATAACTTGGCATATGTATTAATTTGTATGTCATGTTTGACACTTATTGTTGCCCTCAGCATCGAATATATACACCACAGGCTACTTGGCTTCTTTGTAGCTGACAAATATTCAAAATAGACCAGAAGCACTGATTCAGACACAGACTTTACGCCTTTTACAGCTTTCCATTTGTCAAAATCGTTGTAGGCTTTTAGGTATTTTTCCTTTGACTTCTCTGGCAGCAGATTGTTGACAATGCCTATGGCATCTAATTTGATAAACTCAGGAGTCAAAACACTTTCATCACTCGACATTTTCAATATTATTTTTGAAATTAAATCTTCTATAGGCACCTACAAGAACTCGATTTGTTCGTCACGCGTGAACAAATGAAGGCGCGCGGCGTTCCAAATTCGAAAGCACAAGCCGTGGTCCTAGATTCGAAATTCGAATTTCGAGCACCGCGCTCCTCCGGACCGGGGTTCACACGGAGGCAAACTTCATTTATTTTGTCAAATCAAGTAGGCCATGGCCTAGGACAAATTGTGTTTAGCAAAATTAAACTTTATGCATATAGTAATAAGAATTATGAAAAGTGAAATCATATTATTAACCAGCGGGTTATAATGAAATTCAGTACAACATTATAACCCGGCTAATACCAAGGGATTTAATGTCTTGCTTTCGGTAGGGTTTACATGACCTATAATTCGGCATTGTCGAGCATGTGGTTTGAAATAGTACATTATGATACAAGTGTGCTAAGTTGGTCATTACACTCGAGTCGGTTTTTAAGCCTGAGCCGAAGGCGAAGGCTTAATGGAGACGAGAAGTGTAATGACCAATGCTCACGTGTTTCATACGACGTTTTTCAACACATTTGCGAGGAAAAAAATAAATAAATAAAAAATGAAAATGTTAAAAGATATGTAATGAAAAGGCACTAGTGCGATAATGTAATGTAAAAGTCACGGCATGGGTAATATTCTGCTTTATTTTGCTAATATTTAAAAAGATATGTAATGAAAAGGCACTAGTGCGATAATGTAATGTAAAAGGCACGGCATGGGTAATATTCTGCATTATCAGTGTAAATACGCTGTAATAAGACCTACTTTACGAGCAGGTGTGTTGAAAAAGTATTTATTTAACTCCACCATTAAGTATAGGTACCTACAGTTTACACAGATTAACATTATGGTTATTACTTGTGCGGCGGAGGCTGGTGCCCGAAATAGGGGAAACCTGTATGTCGGGTCACCAGGCTCCAGTCCTCAGACATCTATAACACAATCTTGTGTGCGTGTGCCTGTGCGTGTGCGTGTGCGTGTGCGTGTGCGTGTGCGTGTGCGTGTGCGTGTGCGTGTGCGTGTGCGTGTGCGTGTGCGTGCGCGTGTGCGTGTGTGTGTGTGTGTGTGTGTGTGTGTGTGTGTGTGTGTGTGTGTGTGTGTGTCTTGGCGCAAACCGAGTGTTACAATTAATGGGGGGACACAATGATGTAATATTACATATACGTAGATATGTTATAAGCGGTCAGAGAGTGGCACACTAAAACTTGGTCAAGTCGCACAGCTTGCTATGGCAAGTTTTGCGTCGTCAATGGAAACGAATGCTGTCAGAATTTAATGGCCATTTTTAAACACGGAATCTCGTATAGACATTTACCTATTTTTTATATTACATCATAATCGCATGGGGAGAGATCAGGACTGCTCCTCGTCCTAATCAGCAAAGACGCCGCCTTTTTGCGCATAATTGCTGCAAATCCATCGGTGTGTGCCTCTGCATTACATCGAGGAGGCGCTACAAAACCTTGGCAGCCCAAGCAACATTCTGGAATCGTTGTTGTATTGTACCTTCAGAGCGTTGTATGATTTTTGGGTATAGCGAACCCACAGGCTGCTTGTGTAAAAAGAAAGCTTTAAACAGCGTTATTTTAACTGCTTTTGAACATCGCGCAAACAATTAATGGGGGGACACAATGATGTAATATTACATATACGTAGATATGTTATAAGCGGTCAGAGAGTGGCACACTAAAACTTGGTCAAGTCGCACAGCTTGCTATGGCAAGTTTTGCGTCGTCAATGGAAACGAATGCTGTCAGAATTTAATGGCCATTTTTAAACACGGAATCTCGTATAGGTAGACATTTACCTATTTTTTTATGAACCCGAGCAATGAAATTTAAAAACACCTTACGATTTTTTAAATGGCTGATCCCCATGATGTTGTGTCACCAATTGAAGATGAAACAAAAGACGATCACTTTGCAGGCTCCTAGGCCTCTAGGACTCCAATTTTATATGAGATTTAATTATGGGCCTGTCGTCTCGCCGCACCGGAAACATCATACTTCGCAGCCGGAAGAAGGAACGTAACGTCAATATTTCATTGCATGTTTTAGAAAACAAAATGTTAAGTTACCTTTTTTTGCAAGCTTTCATCTACTGAACTCCGTACGGATTTCTTATCTAGTACAGTTAAGTTCCCTAATTATAATAAATAGGTAAATAATAGTAGGATAGGGATACGTGGAAGGAAAAGAGGGAAGCTTTTGCCCAGCAGTGGGACACTACTTAAGGCTATTATCGGCCTCCGTAGCCCAGTGGGTAGTGACTCTGCCTACGAAGCTGGAGGTCCCGGGTTCGAATCCCGGTCAGGGCATTTATTTGTGTATTTATCACGAATATTTGTTCCTGAGTTATGGATGTTATATATGTATATAAGTATCTATATGTATGTATCTATTATATATATCATCGCCTAGTACCCACAACACAAGCCTTACTGAGCTTACCGTGGGCCTAGGTTGATTTGTGTAAGATTCTCCCGTAATATTTATTATTTATTATTATATTTATTAAATAAATAAATAATAGTGTTTCAATAACATAATTATGGTAAGTACCTATCGTAACTACGGTTATGAGTCCTTAACTAAACTGACTAAACCTATCTAGTCCTGTGTAAATGTTTTATTTCGACCAGCTTTTCAGTTACCAGCCAGATACAGTTTTACGAGTTGGGGCGGGCATTCAAACTTTTATTACATTTTACAAGTCAACTTATAATTTACGCAGTGTTGATACGTAACAATAGACTAAGTAGATAAATTTCTAGTCGTTTCGCTCTGTTTTCATCGTCGTCGGCGGCCCATTATTTTCTTATCTACATTTCGGCCCCTCTTTCCTTTATAATCCCTCTTATCGCTGTCTACTTCATAAAAGCCAAGGACTTCAAATTTAAAGCCATTATTCCGTTAGACGAACAACTGAAAGCAAGTCGTAAAAAGTTTATTTTTTTACAGTATTTTCCTTATCAATAATGAAATGATAATAAGAGGTCCAGCTCCGTCGTTACATAGCAGCCATATCGAATGTTGGTAATTGTATAGCTTCCGTCGTAGAAATTTTCTCGCCTCGCGCGTCGAAGATTTATAAGTAGCTATTGTCATAAATTCATCTTGTCGATAGACTTGTAATCCGTCCATGCTTAAGAGTCCGCAGTAAGCTCGGCTGAATTTCACCTTCCCATACAAACGGAGTTTCGTTCTCATTTAAAAACTAACGTTTAGGATTGTAACGAAACTTTGCATATGCGATGACATGAGGTATATCTAGGTCTGTAATTAGTTTATATGATTCCAGTTTATAAAACAAACGAAATACAGCAATAGTATTTTTCACAATCGTGTTATAATACTATAATAGAGAGCTTTTTAGTCGAGTACCGTGTTTAGGCCACGAAGCTTGCTGAGTGGCCTAAGTAAGGTACAAGAACACTATTGAGAACAATACTTTTTGTACGAGTTCATTAAAATTAATTTTCTACGAGTCAACTGAACTAATTAAACAAACTCGATACTGTTGAAACGAAGTTCAGCCTATCGCTCGTACGCTCGTTGATATCTTAAAAGACATCAACGAGTAAACTCAATAATCAAAGCGATTCATTACAGTTCGGTAAAACAGCCACGTGATTGGTCGAATTTATTTTAGTTCTATTTTCAATTTTTTTTCGGTTGTCTGGAGCGTATCGAACATTCGTAGCGAACTACTTAATCTATCAATTTGAAATTTAGAACAACTGTTAAAAGGGTTAAGACACGTGTATGGAAAATGAAAAAAATTAAATAAACATTTTTATTTTCTGTTTCTTCTTCTTCTTCCTTGCTCTATCCCGCTTTAGGCAGGTTCGGCTCTCCTAATTATTTTGCGCCACGGCACTCTGTCGAGGATTGTCGGGTCGGGTAAATTGGCATACTTGATAGTTTTGTGATGCTGGTCCACCATGTTGACGGCGGTCGTCCTCTGCCCCTCTTTTTCTCCGGCAGGTTTAGAACTTTTTTAACCACGTACTCTTCATCCCTACGCATCATGTGGCCGTACCACCTTAGGCGGTGTTCTGTTAGCTTTTCGGGTATAGGGGCCACCTTAAAACTACCACGAATGTGCTCATTTTTAATTTTGTCCAGCCTTGTAACCCCTCCCGACCAACGAAGCATCTTCATTTCGGCCGTGTGGAGTTTTTGCACGTTGTTTTCTTTGACAGGCCAGCACTCAGAACCGTAGAGTAGCGCTGGTCTAATCGCCATTCTGTAGACCTTTCCTTTTGTGCGCACTGGCATACGAGTGTCGCACAAAACTCCAGTCAATGAACGCCACTTTTGCCAGCCCACTTTAAGCCTTTGCGCTACATCTTCCTCTATAGTCCCGTCCTCTTTTTATTTTGATTTTTATTTTCTGTTTAAATGACGAAAACGAGGGGGGTTAAAAAATCAAAGTCTAGTAAATAGATTAAGTGGGGTATCATATGAAAGAACTTGAGTTGCACTTTTTAAAACTGTTATTATTTTTTTTCTATTGTGGTAAACATTTGATTTATTAAGGAAAATGTAGAAAAAAATACCATTTCCCCCCCCCCTTATCTCCGAAGTTTAAGTAGCGAAAAGTAACATAAATAATACAGGAAAAATAAAACGATATCTCTATCTATCTTATTTTTTTTTATCAAAAATAATTTCTTCATTAAATTTGTAATTTACTTACTTTTGTATGAAATTTTTCAACACATTTGCTCGTAACGTGCCTCTTATTGTGCCGCTTTAGGCTCATAATCCTGGGTATTAAACACGCGTGTTTTATAACATTACGACACTCGTGTAGTTATGTTTATATCCCGATTAAGACACGTTGGCACCTTGTAGCAAGGTGTATGCATGGACTCGGCGCATTCTTAAATTGACCGGGTTAAACAGGTTTGTTTTTAATTCTCGGCAAATGGATTCTTACTCGACTAAACAAATTAAATCCTTCTTGTGAATTGATTGATTATTTCTTCTTGGATATGATATAGAAACGTTTCATTTAGTAAAACAATTTACTTTTGATAACATTTTACATGAATATATATTGAATAAGAAAATATTTATTTTATTTTGTATTGGCTGTTTAGAGATTTCATCTAAACCTAGCTGCGGGCGCACTGCGCGAACTTCACGAAAAAAAAATAGTTGCACGCCATTATAAGTAATTTCACAAATATTTGTAAACATTGATGATGCGTGTTTGGTTATTATTAAAAATATTGACTCGTGGTGAATAGAAAAGTTATAAATAGAATTGACGCCACTGTACAATCTTGGAGATGTACAAATGTATGTGAGTAAAAACCTGTTGTCATCAATAACTAAAGGAAATTACTTAGGAGCCTGTAACACTTTAATTTTATGAAAAGGATTTTTTCCTCGCAAATGTGTTGAAAAACGTCGTATGACACGCGTGCGCTTTGATAATTACATCCTCGGCTCTATTATCACGCTCACCTGCGGTTCGCGTGACAATTCCGCCTCTGGTGTAATGATCAACATAGCTCACTTGTATCACAATGTACTATTATATCTTCTAATTACTATCAGATTATCGTTAAAGTCCCTTCTTTCAAATAAAAAATAAATAATAGAAATCGGTACGCGTGATAAAAAGCTATCGCTGATAAACAAACATTCTAGGTTGTAAGTTGTTAGTACCAAAATGCAGAAGGCGCTTTGCAACGGTAACTTCTAGTCTTCTACTATGAGCTGTTTAAGATCGTTCAAAAATGAATGGGGTCCTGGTATGGTGTATGAAAGTTTGTACGGAACCCTCGGTGCGCGATTCAGGCTCGTACTTGACCGGTTTTATTTTACTATGGTATCTGAAGCAACATAAACTAATGACATACCTGGAAGGTACTTAACTTATTCTAAGTAGAACGTTTCAGAGCGTTTGCTCACGTATAGTTACGCTCTCATTTTAAAATGACTAGCTAAAACTAGCTACGTGTGTATGGAGAATCGAGCTTACCGCGGACTCTTAAGCCGGATTTATACTACCTAGTACCTACTTATCTGACACTAGCTAACATTTTATCGTCTAAATGTTTGTTTAAGGAATGAATAAAAAAAAAACCGGCTAAGTGCGAGTCGGACTCGCGCACGAAGGGTTCCGTACCATTATCTATAAAAAAACTATTTTATTCCGTGTTTTTCTTGTTATAGCGGCAACAGAAATACATCATCTGTGAAAATTTCAGCTGGAACTATCACGGTATCAGTGAGATACAGCCTGGTGACAGACAGACGGACGGACAGACGGACGGACGGACGGACGGACGGACGGACGGACGGACAGCGGAGTCTTAGTAATAGGGTCCCGTTTTACTCTTTGAGTACGGAACCCTAAAAAACATTGAAATTAGTTTTGTAAGTTACAAATCTCTTACTTTAAAAATGTCTTGCTCTATATACAAACTTAGAACCCCCTTTGAACCCTCATGGTAAACAGTCTAAAACCGAAGTTACAGATTTTTTACTCATTTTAACCTTCTTAGGCGATGAATTAAAAAAAACGCTGAAATAAGTTTTGTAGTAATTTAGCATGTTTGTTTTGTCTAAAACCGAAGTTACAAATACCTTACTTCTATGTGTCCTTAGATACAAATCTCATATCTTTAAAATTTTCTTGCTCTCCATACAAACTTTGAACCCCCTATTAACGCTTTTCAGGGAAAAATAAAAAATAAAACACTAAGTTTTTTGTTATTGTAATAGGTAAGTATTTTTTGTGTAAACTATCAAGTATCTAGCTAAAAAAAAGTGTTTCCCATACGAACCTTGCACCCCTTTTTAACCCCTTAAGGGGTGGAATTTTCCAAAACGCTGGCAGGACTTTTTTGTATTTTAATAAGTACTTAATCTTTCTACAGAGTTTTAAGTTTCTACCTAAAAAAAAGTTTCCCCCATACAAACATTGCACCTCTTTATCCCCCTCTTAGCGGGTGCAACTTTCCAAACCACTGAAAATAATTTACCTATATTTTCTAATAAATAATCTTTCTAAACTATTTCAAGTCTCTAGCAAAAAAAAAAGTTCCCTCCATACAAATTTTTATCCATTTTTATCACCCTTAGGGGTGGAATTTTCCAAAACGCTGAAAGTACTTTATTTGTATTGTAATAGGTAATCTTTCAAAAAAGTTTAAAGTCGCTCGCTAAAAAAATACAACCCCCTTATACACCCCTAAGGGGTGGAATTTTCTAAAACGCTAAAAGTATTTTATGTTTATTTTATTATGTAATCTTCCTAAAAAGTTTTGAGATTCTAGCTCAAAAAAATCCCCTTTACCAACATTGCACCCCTTTTTTATCCCTTTAGGGGTGGAATTTTCCAAAACGCTAAAAACACTTTATTTGTATTGAATTAAGTAATCTTTCTAAAAACTTTTAAGCTTCTATCTCAAAAAGGAGTTTCCCTCATACAAATTTTGCAACCCTTTTTAACACTCTTAGGAGTGGAATTTTTCAAAACGCTGAAAGTACTTTATTTGTATTCTAATAAGTAATTTTTCCACAAAGTTTTAAGTCTCTTGCTAAAAAAAATTAAATTTCCCCTATAATAAATTTGCACCCTTTTTTAACCCTCTTAGGGGCAGAATTTTCGTAAACGTTAAAAGAACTTTATTTGTATTCTAATAAGTAATCTTTATACAAAGTTTTAAGTCTCTAGCTCATAAAATAGTTTTTCCCCCATACAAACTTTGCACCCCAATTTAACCCCTTTAGGGGTGGAATTTCCAAAAACACCTTCTTATCCGTTGCCTACGTTGTAAAAGGTAGTTTTGGTGTAAATTTCCACTCTCTAGCCCCAGTAGTTTCGGCTGTGCGTTGATGAGTGAGTCAGGACATAGGCATATATATTTTTGTTTCGTATACTTTTTGCTGTTAACATAAATAATACAGAAAAAATAAAACGATACCTCTATCTAGCGTATTTTTTTATTTATCAAAAATCATTTTATTCAATGTTTGTAATTTTATTACTTTTGTATGAAATTTTATGTATTCAAATTCCGTTAACGTCGTTAACGTCCCCTCCTTTCAAATAAAAATATTATAATCGAAATCAGTACGCGTAATAAAAAAATATCGCTGATAAAGAAACATACTAGGTTGCAAGTTATTACATGGTACCAAAATGCAGATGGCGCTGTACAACGGTAACTTCTACTATGAGCTGTTAACATTGTTCAAGAATGAATGGGGTTGTGACGTGACGGGTATGGTATGGTGTATGAACGTTTGTACGGATCCCTCGGTGCGCGAGTCAGACTCGCACTGGACCGGTTTTATTTTATATTTGTAATTACGTTCTTGAAAACGGATCTAACGATTTCGATGTGTAATGAGGGTTACGGGGGCGATAAATCTGTGAAAACTCGTTTTGGTTATTTTCACCCGAGCTGAGCTCGGTCGCCCTGGTACTAATAAACCAAGATCGATTTTTCGCGTCCTGTACCTACTGCAAATTTCAAAAGATTCTGTCGAAACGCGACTACAAACTCACAACCACACTACTAAGGACACATAGAAACCAACTGCGCAAGATAGTGGGTATAATAACAGGACACAACACCTTGAACAGACACCTCTATAACTTAGGTATCACAGACAGCCCCATGTGCAGAGCGTGCATGGAGGCAGAAGAAACGACTAAACATATACTACTGGACTGCAAGGAGGTAGAAGTATACAGAATTAAGCACCTAGGTTCTCCAAACACACTACGGGACGCAGTCAGCAACACCAAGGCACTCACCAACTTTTTAGACGAGCTGGGGTGGTTAGAGTAGCGCCACACCGCCGTTTCACGCAAAATAGGCACAATGGATGTCGACTTGCGGAAAACGCCCAGTATAACTAACTAACTAACCTACTGCAAATCTCATCGAAATCGTTAGTCGTTTTAGAGAACCCAATTACTAACAAACAAGTACATATAAACCGTACCGGAAGGCGCGGCGTTGGTAGGACTCCCACAAGGTGGACTGATGACTTGGTAAAGGTCGCGGGAGTCCGCTGGATGCGGGTGGCGCAGGACCGGTCGCTTTGGAACTCTTTGAGGGAGGCCTATGTCCAGCAGTGGACGTCTTTCGGCTGATATGACGATGATGATGATGAAGTACCTACATTTAAAGAGGCTACAAACGTTGCTATAGATCCACTTCATTACAAGATTTCCAAATTCTATTAAAATAGTGGCTATGTGAACTGGCAAATCAAGGGCCAGTCTTTTTTCAAAAAACATATTTTTTTATTTGTAAAAGTGACTCGGCAAAAAAATACTATACAATTAACGAACATACTCACACAATTTCATGAGAATCGATTGAGAAATGCAACCTGTAAAGGAGAACAGCCGAACAGCGGGACACCGGATATCGTGACAGACACCGCACATACGAACGATTTTCGGCCCAAGCTGAAGCATAGAACTTCGTTCGCCTCGCTCGCTCGTTCGAAAATACAGTAAAACTTTTATCAATTTTAAAGTTTGACATAATTTTGGATGATGCAAAAACATGCAAATATATAAAAATTAAAATATTATCGAGTCTTACTGTTTCTTTCCGCGGACAATAAAAAAAATGTGAATAAGTTAAATTAAGAATTTTGAGAAGTTACTTTGAAATGACAACTTTTTTAATTCACAATCGTAAATCCATTAAAAAGCTCATATAGGTGCGCTGTAGGAGTCTGACTGACACCTCAGCATAATGCTGAGCTAGTGTCCGGTTCACTGCCGCAGAGACACACTTGTTACATGTTTTATCTATCCAAATATCATAAACCCTCGGACTGGTATAAGTGTTTCGAAAACTGGTTCGATCGAATGAAAAAGTGTATTACATATCACGGTGATTACTTTGAAAAACAATAAATACCATTTAACACTTAAATTGTTTTTAGTTTTTCCAAACGACACAACTTAAAAGACAGCCCTCGTATGTGTCCTACCTACATGTATTTTGTGGTGCAGTAGCTCTAGTATAAGTTTTATCGATATAATTATAAACTCGCGGTCAAAAATTTCGGGTCACCCTAAATTAAATAACCGCAATAGGTTTTTTTTTATATTTAACACTAGTTATATTTACATAATATAGTATTCTTTTTAATACCCAACTGTATTAGCAATTTCCGGTAACCTATCATAAAAATATCAATATCCAAAAATGACGATTTTTGCGATATCTCGCTCCGTTTTAACGTTGTTTTTTTCATGGGTTTTTACGAGTCCGATTTAAACTAACTTTCTTTTTTCGTATACCTCAGATGTTAAGTTAGAAAAAATCAAGACTCATTTTTACGGACTCCATTGGCTCTCTCTGGCCACGAGATTCAAATTACCACAAGAAAAAGTTTTCAAACTACTAAGTTAACAGCGTCTCTTTATTAGCCCGCTTGTGCTACCGCCAATTTTCACCCGATTTGAAATTCAAAATCTCGCACCCTAATTTTCATCTCATTTCGGTTAGAAAAAGTCTCCGGTAACGACAAGAGCGTTCACAGAGACGTAGGGGAGCGACGTGAATGGTGGCTTTTAGCGATATTACTGCGTGGCAGGCGATTAAGCAAACGACTGTTATGACAAAATTAATGCCTCAGCCGTAAGTGAGTGCGTACTCATGTGGCTGCAGGCGCGGGTGAGCTATAGCCATCTGCTCTTATAGCCGACACACGACTGTTTCTTGTTCGTAGACAAAGTCAGTTCTCACCAACAGACGGTCGAAATAGAGCCGGAATCTTATGACTGATGCGTCGTGTTGACGCAACAAAACGATATTGGTTTCATTCATTCATGATGCGCCTGACGTAAGGCATCAGAGAGCATCATGTCATCTACACTTAAAATAAATCTCTAAATTAAAAAAAAGAATCAGCCAGTAACATTTCAAACTTTTTTTGTTACGAATGATCTCAACTTTTCATGAACGGAAGAACATGAAACCTTTTTTATAGATAGATTATTATCCTGACTGCGACTTAGAATAGTTTTTATCCGACTGCGACAGTTAATACATTTTTCGAAACATTTGACCTCATTGAATATTTAATTTCTTTTACTTGAAGGAAATCGCCGCCACATCTGTCAGCTTTATGAACGTCAAAATGGAGGAATTGCTTTTCCTTAATTTCACCTATTATAGTATTTTATGCAACTGTTTTATAAGAAGGGTCTTAAAATGCGAGTGGCGTGAGTTGCGATGCGAGCCTTGGCGAGCATCGCAATTAAAGACGCCACGAGCGTTTTTAGACCAGTTATAAACCGTTGCATACAATACTTTTTTTACGACAAATTTTAAATAAATAGCAGACTACAAATTAGTTAGCCTTTTCGCGCAGCAAGTTTTCTATTCGTACTTTTGCTACTCACGCAATTTCTTCAGGAGTGCAGTTATTAATTGCTTCGACCATTTTAAAAGGAACGTACACTTTTATCTTCACAAACACGAATAGGTACAATCTTAATATTTTAGGACTAACAGTTTATCATCTTTCATCTTTTCATTTTGATTTGAACTGTATATATTTTGGTGGGAAATCGGAAATGTTACACTTCTTGTTTATGGTTTGTTTTGTTTTTAATTTGTTTGCATTTGCCATCCGAACCAAACCTAATCCGGACCCGGACCGAATTCGAACTTTATTTTCATAAGTAATACCAAGAATTTATAAAACATGTAATTTATCACACAATAGATGATGATTTATTATTATTGTAGTAAATAATGTATAATATACAAATGTTAAATAGTAAATAAAAACTTTTATTTCGAAATATTTGTTTATGAAGTTGGCACCACTGCAATATAGCGGCCGATTTAAAAAAGTTTAACAGTGCTTTTATGAAAAATGTATGAACCAAAAAAGTACGCTAAACAATGCGTTTTTGGGCCATAGAGCATAGAGTTTTTCGACGACTTATTAGTGGTGTCATTATATTTGAGCTACAGCCTATATAAATGACAGATAACGGTACAGGAGTAGAAAAATAATTTAAATCCCGTCTACGATAGACCTGCACGTGACACATATCAATAATTAAAGCATAAGAAATTTATCGATTCTGATATGAGAACTTATATGCGCAAATGTCATATATAGGCGTAATTTCAATAAATGTTTCAACAAATTCGAACAATATAGTTACGTAACACAAATTTGTTTATTTTTGAATGGCACGCGCGCTCTTTGCGCATTCAGCCAAACCATGAAAACCGAAACTCGAAGTTCGTATATCTGCATTCCTCTCATTCGAGTAATGTTAGTGCGATAGAGATAGAGATACCCGATTATTTTCGAATTCTGAAGTTCGTGGTTTAAAAGAAAATACGGATGTCGGATAGATCGAAAATAGGGGTGTAGACACTAAATAAAATAATCATAATGTTGTATTTTCTCGAAAAAGGACTTAAAATGAAGTCAAATGGAGAAATAAAAACGAAGAAGGTTTTATAGGTAATCAATAAGTTATAAGACGTGTCCAAAGTTTTAGGTTTTTGTTCTGTCCCTTTTCCGCAAAACGCACCTTCATATGAAACGATTGTTTTTTATGGTCGCACCACACTTGGGGGTGTATGCCCAAATATTCGTGTTGCATCTTTTTCCTTCCTACGGCAAATGTGGAGTGCTACAACCCCTAAAAATTTTTTTTTAATCATTCTGTTACAGAACTATGTAGCGGGCGTAGCGGCTAACAAAATACACCTATCCTCCAAATTTTATTCAGATACTCCTTATAGTTTTCGGGTAAAATGCCTGTGACACACGGACAGACGGACAGACGGACATGATGAAACAATAAGGGTTCCGTTTTTGCCATTTTTGCTACGGAACCCTAAAAAAAACTACTGAGGTGTTTTAAACCCTTTTTTAACAAACAGTTTAGTAGTGGATGGAAGTTGTTATCAAAGTCGACCCGCCAATCAAAGTATCCCCGATTTACGGAAACAACTCTCTCAGATTAGGACTAGACTAGGACTTAAATGAAAATTGTAATACCATTTCACATAGGAGTCACCGGTTTATCAGTTTTAATTTTTCTCGTCGCTTCTGGATGCACATAAACAGTAAATAATAGGCGGATTTGTTCGCTGAGCCGAACCGATATGCTTCTGAAATGGACTAGCTTTTTAACGATTCCGTCTGCGAGCTCCGAATTTCAATGACGAAATAAGACGGATTGAGTGAAATATGAGGGTACATGGGGGGTTACGGATCAATATCATCTTATGTGGGACGTTAGGTATGTTTAGTGTTAGGTTTCCTGTGCTAGGAATTCGATTTCGAGTTGAATCGGAGCTTGAGCACGCCTATTGTGTTGTCGGCGAACTTATATCCGGTATGAGCCCGTGTTCTGGGCAACTATGGCAGTGTCATTTGCAATACACAACACATCGAAATCATACACTTAAGTTCATGAAATTAAGTTCTCGAAAAGTCGTTAACGTGATGGCACCAGTAATGGCTACTTTAAGGACGTCGTGTATTTTAATTAACAATAAAATAATAATGTTTATACTTTGAACAATAATTATGACCGAAAACTATAAAATATATCCGTAAGAAATGAAATATTAGCTTTTTACTAATTGAAGAGACACCCAATCTCCAGTAATGGATACTTCTCGAGACCCAGTAATGGAACGACCCCAATAATGGATAAACTAACTAACACACAGGACACACATATTAAGCAAAAATAAATAATCTTCTTTCTTTCTTTCTTTCAGCTACCTACAGCGCTGATTTTCAGCCAGCACCGTTGGTGACTCACGGAAACGTCATACAATTATAATTACACAACTATATAATTAATTGTGAAAGGCGAGAGAGAAATAAGCATAAATAGATAGTGAGATAATACATACAGCACTACCTACATGCAGCTTTTATAAAATAATAACTACGTTAGGTACACATTAAAGTAAATTGTACTATTAAACTAAAAACAAACACTAGATAAAAATTTGCAATTGGCATATTTTTTGCTGTTAAATAAAAAACGAAAGTAATTTTGGTGTATTTTCCTGTAAGGTACCGAGTAATTTATAAACAAACAGTCACAACTTGGATCAGAAACAGAAGCAAATAGGGTAGAGGAACCAAAAGATGAACACCACCCAATAGTTGAACGTTTTGTCGTAAAATTGAAATAAAAAAATCGCGATACATTTTACGCCTTCGGGATATTTTTTTCCTAACGCATCATCCCTTTGCCGAGGCTGGCATTTATTTAAACTCCCATTCAGTTCCCACACACACACGGCTGTGAGCGGTTGTCGCGTCGAGGTCTCACACCAAAATCACCGTTTGTACGGAGATTTACTTAAGGAAAGCGCTCTTAAATTTAAGCTCTAAATTATGTATAAAATATTTATTTATGATAAACTTTACAATATTTTTATTAACAACTTGGAAATAAAAAATTAAACAAAATTAAAACTACTCAAACAACCCACCCCGCGCCACCCCCGGTGCAAAGGTGCCCATCACGCTCGCCGCATTGCCGCGTTGGATTGCGTATAAAATTGAATAAAACGTCTACATGGATTGTTTTGCGTGATATAGATTCTTGATTAATGCCTTTAATGGATTATCTATCACAAATTGCGTATTTATTGTTAATTTAAGAGATATTTGCAACGCTGCACCGATTTAGATGAAATCCCGGGGAAGGACATGTAATAGGTTTTATCCCGGAAATCATCCTCTAAGGGGGTGAAAGGGGGGGGGGGGGGGGGTGAAAATTTGGATGTAATCTATTTTGATGAAATGTGGTGTAGATATAGGTTAACTCCTGGGCAACCCTCAAAAATCACCCCAGAAATCATCCCCTAAGGGGGTGAAATTAGGGGTGAAATTCGGATGGAACCCATTTTAATACAATTTGGTATAGAGATAGCTTGAGTCCTGGGAAAGGACATAGGATAGTTTTAATTCCGGAAATCACTCCCTAAGGTGAAATGGGGGTGAAAATTTGGATGAATGCCGTTTAGATAAAATTAGATAATTTGAGACCCTTCGAAGGATATAGAATAGTTTTTGCCTCGGAAATCATCCCTTAAGATGGTAAGTAGAAGTTTGTTTGCATTATATTTTCTAAGTATAAGTTCTACGCGGACGAAGTCGCGGGCAACAGCTAGTGATATAATAAAGCTGAAGACAGTCGAAATTCTGTACATGAAAAATATTACAAAAAAAGATGACTCTACTACTTTGGGGAATCGATAACAGAACAAGTTCCAACAGTTTTTAGAATTTTCTTCTGTTTATCTGTTCATTTGATCACGCATCACGTGAAAACGGCTAAACCGATTTAGATAAAATTTGGTATAGAGATGGTTTGAGTTTTAGGAAAGGACATAAGATTGTTTTTATCTCGAAAATCATCCCCTGAGGGGGTGAAACGGGGGGTTAAAGTGTGTATGGAGCTACGAGATAAACGTGTTCCACGCGGACGGAGTCGCGGGGAGAAGCTAGTCACCTAATAAGTGCCTTTTATCTATGTAGGTATATGCCTTTTATTTTCATCGATTACTCATACCATACTTTGCCTTTTCTAGATCCTTGAGACGGATCACAATGTCGATCGGCCCAACAGGATTATCTTTTAAGTGTTCTTCGTACATTGTCTTATCTAGACTAACACAAAGTATTTATATAGCGTGCTTCTAAAGTAGTTTTCAAACGAGCTGGGAAACAATAAGTAGGCGTATCGCTAGGCTACAAAAGGTAAGGGTCGGTGTCATGGGTCGAATTACAGAAACGGTCCGGTATAACAAAGGGATGTTTATAAGAGGTGTTACTGGGGGCAGGCGCGGTGTCGCGATTATGGGCTTATCTGTACATTGCTTTGCCTATTTTCTTGCAAGCATTGTCGGAAAGCTTCTACTAGTGTCGTTATTACATAAATAATTGTGAGAACAAAACACATCTTTGTAATTATGGGCTACGGTTCTGCAAAAGAATACCCAACGGTTACTCAAGTGAAAGGTAAGCTCTGAGATTCACATTAAGAGAAACTAGAATGGCAGGTACGATATAATATATCCACAAAATTAATGTTATAGTGCATAAATTTAGGGTCATACCTATTTATAAAGCTACAAAACATTTTACTTAGTAGGGTCATTTCGCCGGTTACGCGACCACCTTCGGTTAGCGACCACTTGAAGAACATGGTGTTTTCAATTGAAGATAACATCAATTCTACAGAGCCTATTGAAACAGTCAGCCGTATGCCTTATTGTTTGTAGTTATGGAATAGGAATTTACAAAAACAACGAGAAAATATGCTTTCAGTTCACCAAGTCAGCTAAGTGGTCGCTAACCGGCACATGAAATTAGGTGGTCACTAACCGGCGAAATGATCCTACTACCTAAATGTACTTGCCGCAAACTCTTCCTGCTCACCTTTATTACTATACGTTGCAATATCAATTACAAAAGTAATAAAGGGAATTTCACTCGTTTATCGTAGAGATCATTTCCCGAGCCTTAGTGTTTAATGACGATTGTGGCGGAAGGTCGTAAACATAATAAAACTATATTACGAGAGTTTTGTACCATATTAGAATCATGAATCGACATATTTATCGTACCGGTATCCACAAGCACAAGCAAGGATTCCATTACCGATACAAACTTACCATAACCGCATAAAATCAAATTAGCATTACAGACATTATTTACCAATTACAAGTAAATGGAATTTAGCGTTTAAACATGAAAGCGTTTGAAATAACTCCGTGCGTGCATAATAATATAACGCGGTGTTTATTGTGGATAATTTTCATAGGAAGCGCCTAGTCGGCGACATTGTTAGAATTTTCAAACGGGTTAATATCAAGGCGGAATGTTTAATTACCGAGGTGATACGCGGAGACAGTCGCAGCACCAAACTTACAGGTGCGGTTGTATTCTGGGTTTGTAATTTGCTCTCATGTCAGAGCTTATGCGTGTTTGAGTCTGTGTCTATCTGCAATTTTCTAAGTCGATTTGTAAACTTTAAGACGTGTAATTTTTCGTTAAACTTGTAGCGATTCAAAGACACACTTTATCACGCTAAAGTGAAAAACAAGATATTTAAGTAATCCAGTAACTTTATACATACAGAGCATGCGTCAACTCCGGTATTTTCGATTTTTGACAAAGTTCGACGTCACAAACTTGGATTATTCATTGGTCCAACATCATAAACAAGTCTGCAAAAAATCAGAACTACCGAATTTGACCCAAATTACTCCGTGCTTTCAGGCGCCAAGGTTTCTGGATTATCGTCAACTGACTGTATTTTGAGAATTACGATAGAAGAAGTCGGTTTCTTAAAGTGGCCACTTCATTGACTAAACATAATTTAACTGTAACGGTTTTGATAAATTCGAACATGATAGCTTCAATGAACAATAAAGTCGTCAAATTACCGAGAATTCGTTCCGAGTGGGAAGCTCTAAGAGCGAAATTATGTACCTAGCAAATAAACGTCTGCAATTTCCATAATAAAGCGCGTAAGTGATCTCATAGATTCACTCTTGGTAAGGAATTAACGCTAAAGCCACGACAATTATTTACGGTTCTTCCCTAGCAGAATTACAGCTCGCCGCGCCTTTTATGTATTCACGGGTTATTCGCGAGCACAGAAGATTATTTGAAAACGTAAACGTAGGTGCGGTCATATTTCACACAGCGCGGTTGGGTGGCAGTTGCGAAACTAATCGCTGCAAACATGTCGGAAATTATCCCGCTGTAGGCTGTTCGTATTGTAGACGCGCCGCTGCGCGAGCCGCGAGCTCGTTTGCGATGCACTGACGGAATGTATTATGGATTCCGGATTTATTTCAGCCCGATTGTCCCGGCGTACCCACTGACAAATTTTAGCAGAACCGCGCTTTCCCTGTTTGCTTCGATCCACTGTGCCATTTGATATTTATGTACTCGTTGTTACTGTTTATTTTCAGCGCCGTTAACCAATAAGAAAACTACCGAATGGCAGGTAAACCATCAGTCGACAAGTGGAGCGGCGGCAATAATAAACTGAGGTTGTTACGCTTACGACGCGCCGTTGGAATGAGTCGTACGGCGCGGCGAATGATCAAGGTGTCAAATAGCGACCATTAAATTTGGATAACGCAGCTTACGTTTATATTTCGCACGTAATCCCCTAGTCCGTAAAATATGGCCGTCAGTAAATATTAAACTCAGCTATAATTTCGCCTGTGTCATAAATATTGTCCAGAGATTTTCATATTAATTGCAACTCCACTAGGACGCCTTTGTAGCCATGAATTTTAATTATTTGACGCTTACGTTGACATCGTACACACACTGGCTGATGTGCCAGCGACGAAATGAATATAAATTCGCATTTTTGGAAATGAAATTCAATGTTTAATGTATATTCATATGATAGCTACGCGGCGAACGCTGAGTTACCTTCTCGATCAATAACACTATAGTAAATCCTTGTAAAATTGCACAAGATCAGTGCGGGATCCCAGTCTCAGGTGTCGGTCTGGCTGGGCGCGGTAACAGATAGTCCTAATTTATAGCCTGCCCTCGGTCCAAGAATGTACCCATAGAGTATCTGTGAAAAATGTGGTTTCAAATCGTTCTACATAATCCTAATTCTGATTTAGTATAAACCACTTGTAAGCGTAAGCGCATTTCACGGCTCAGGCCTATCTAGGTTAAGCAAATCTTCTGTAATTGACTGTTACAAATTGTATTCCTCGGAAATATTTGTTTCTTCGCAAAAACGGTGTAAACAACAAACACAAGGACAAGAAATAAATTGATTTCGCTTGCAATACCATAATTGTTACGAGTACGCAGGTAATAATATGTAATATTTTTTTTATACAAGGTCCGCACAATAAGCTACATAACTTCCGCAAATCAATTAAGTACCTTCTTATCCCTGATAAATATGTATATTCAAGTACCTATCCAATTATTTATATAAATATAGCGTAGGTAATTTATAAATCCCCTTGAGCGCTCGTGATAACATGCACGATATAATACGTTTAAGTGATTTTATTGAAATAAGTAGTGTCAGAATATCAGGATGATAATAACTAGATTCATAAGTATGTGTTAATCAAACGTTGATTTATTATTTGATAGTTTAGTAGGTTTACATGTTAACTTTTAATTGCATACGTGTTACCTATTCCTATGCACATGCCCGTAATCAAGCACATTCAATAAGCTTTACGTTCGTCTGAGGCACACGCACATTACGTGCCAGCCCCTTGGGCGGGAATCTGCAATCATGATTATGATTTAAAGCCTGAGTGAAAACGATAAACGGGAAATTTTGATTCCACATTAATGTCATTCTACCTTCCTTTTAATTCTAAATCACATAACATAAGTTGTATTAAACATGAGAATTGGATTCCGTGCTGGGGTGGATATGTTTTTATAACATTTTTAGCATGTGTTCTAAATGAAGGTTTTATTATACGTAATACAAAAAGAAAACTCGTTGCGAGGTGCCTATAAAATAAAGACTAGTTTATTTATTGATATCTTTTGTACTACATTACGTTTATAGAGACATTTGGGTAATAAATGGACGCTCTGTATAGACGTGGAAAAGGAAGCGTTAGCCTGTTCCGCGACAAATCAAGATGGTGTCGGCGATAAACGTCGCATCCAATCGCCGCGTGTCCTATTACAAGGTGCGTGGTATTATTTACGCGAGTCTAATCAGTATGGAAGGATGTGGGGTAGGTGAATGATCTGGAGTGAGTGGGTGCAGACGCAGGCGCGCGCGCAGCTTTCGGCGCGAGTTGCGCTCGAGCGCACGCTCTCCACTGCACCCTTGCGCCCTGATCGTTTTCGCTCACAATGATCTGACCTTCTGAACCGCTTTTCATTTGTTTACTTACCTGAGATGCGGGCTGTCGCAGTGTTTGTACTCGTATTACTGCCGCTCATATTGACCACCGTCAATATGGACGCGCAATTATCGGGGCGCGCAAGAGTGCACAGACGACCACGTTCGGCATCGCTCACCTGTTACAACATTGTTTACAATAAAGTATTTATGAAACGGATCACTTTGACGTCGAAATATATATTCACTGGGAAAGTTTACGGAGTGAAAATCAGTAATAACAATACCAGGACTTATAAAGTGACGATTCGGAGAGTGTTAAAAGGTGATCTGAACGACGTAGGTGTGACAGTTAGGTTCGGCGCAGCGAGCGCGCTGCGATTCAGCGGTGCTACGGTTTTGGTGGAGAGTTCCCGGCGATTTGCGTGCCCGCCGCTAAGACTACAAACTTACGCTATATTCTTAACGGAGAGCAGCAAACCGGGCAGTGGAAAACCTTGGCTGGATTTAGTTGTAGAACCTCTGCCGCTGATGCTACGAAATCTTGAGATAATCGAATCCGCTATAAAAGGCAAGTGCACTAATATTTATATATTACTATAAATAATTAACTGGTTTTATTGTACTCTTGTATACTTAACTATAATTTCGTTTATGAACGTCTGTCCTGCTCTGTAAATAGTAAACAGTGCGGCGCAACTACGATATAATTCATGAAACTTAAAAGCGCCTTTTTACCGTTAAAACCGGGTACATGTTTTAATGTAAGTGCTTAAATAAATAAACAAGTGGGCGGCAATTAGTCGCGGGTGGGGCAGCCGTCAGCGGACGATGACGGAAATTATTGCGGCTGCCGATCAAGGCTCGGGGGCTTCGGGACATAATCAAGAGCAAAAAAAATCAGTGCCTATTACAGTTCATTAAAAAATATACGAACTGTAACCGTTTTCATTGCTCTTGAGTATATGATAAGCCTTTTTTTGGAGAAAACCTGTGTAGGAATTGTATCGGGGGATGGCTGGGTTATGTTGTATTTGATCCAATAAAAACTCCACGGCGGGCGGCATCTGCGCTCTCATGCGAAGGGCTCCAGGACCTCATACTGAACGCACTCGAGTCCCCCTCGCGTCTCGCCACATTTGGCTCGTCCTAGGGCAAAATAGTTATTTTTAATACAGTTGCTCAAAAAGTGCTACTTTACGTCGCTGTTTAGCGTGCGGAAAGTTGGTTTTCGCGAACTAGTGCTTTTTACTTTTCCACGTATATCGAACGACGTTTTATTGATACAGTTGCGAAAAAATAAGAAAAACAAACGAGTATGGTATTCGATACTTTTATATTGTTAATTCTGTAACATCATTGTAATTACTGATGTGCCGACGGAAAGTTTCCTATGTTGCGAAATGTTTCTGCAATTTAACATAGGAAAATTTCGGAAATTTTCCTCATTTTTTAGAACATTTACGAACTGGGAAGCACAAAACTGGAACTCTTATACGTAGTGTATAAGAGTTAATTTTTTATGCTTCTCAGTACGTAAATTTCCTTACTTTCTTGTGAAAATTTCTAGAAATTTCCGAGAACTTTTCCAACTTTTTGGAAACTTTCCGCAATTCGCACATCACTAATTGTAATACAGTTGAAAACAAATGAAGTTTATCAAAATAGTTATTTATGATACAAGTGCGGAAAGTAGTAGTATCCGCACGTGTATCATACAACATTTTACAATGCATCATGCGAGGAAATAAAAAAATATGCATAAAAGGTGAAATTTGGTGACCTGTGTTTTGACAAATAAATACTTTGAACTTTGAAAACACTTAAGCCTACTTAGCTCTGAGGCGTTGAACAGACGATAGAGACCAGACGGGAACTCCGAGCACGACGCACGACTCCAGCATAGAGACGGCGGATGCCTTCACGCAAGAGGTCCCCCGAGATTGGACAGGTCACAGGAGTCAGCGCATAGCATCCGCTGCTTTTTAAATTCAGTGAACTAAGCGGTTGAGGTGTTCTTCAAATTCCCAGCGGCTAGATAGCGTCAGACCGAGGTATTTTAGGTTGATAGGTATAGGTAGGACTGACTTGAAACTCCGCATCGCCCACATGAACCGAAAAGTTGGGTGGTTCTCTCCCTCGTGGTAATAGTTTATGGCACCACATCGCCTCGGTTCTGTGATACAGAAGAGTGATTGTCAATCCCAACGTTGTCGCCTGTCGGCAATATGCGGCCGCTCCCTCTAATGTTCCAATATTGGGTACGTGGAAAGGCCCTCAAACATTTGCAGTATTAAAAATTGTGAAACAAATAATTGAACGAGCGAACGAAACGAACAAAGTTCTTCGTTTCAGCTTGGTCAGAAATACTTTCGTATGTTCGGCTGTCCAGCTGTTCTCCTCTACAGGTCACATTTCTGAACCGATTATTGTCAAAATTTGTGAGCAGGTTTTATAATGATATAGTTAGGTATATATTTTTTGTTGATTCAGGTTTTAGTCTCATATTAAAAATTATTTGCTAAGCAAGGCGTATTATAATGTCAACGATTTCTTAAACGACAAAAATGCCTTTAAGCCAGTAGCAGTCAAATTCTATTAGAATTAATATACCTTCGAGTATGATTGTCTTGGCGTATTACCTTTGTAATTATTATAAGTACCGGAAATAGCTATTCCGTTTTATGTAACATGAGAGCACTACGTAATGCTTTTTCTCGCGGAACAAGTTGCTTTAATCTTTGCTATTATCAATGTCCAGTGGCTTGAATATGTCATGTTCGCTAACGGTGGCGTCGTTGATCAGTAGGTCAATCACGTAACGCATTGTACGCGCGTCTGACAGTAAAATCACAATCTAACTGTCATTTTTCCATATAAAATTGACATTTAGACCTTACAGACGCGCGTAAGAAAAGTTACGTGATCGACCCACGGGTCGCCACCTTCCCTAACATATGGTTGAGGGAGGCGATGGCTGAGATATACGTCATACTCGTGATCGGGTGCTGTTTGTGGAGTCCGGTCTGTTCATGCTTGCAAGGGCATAGTAACTACCTAAATACTAGTGTTATTATCATTATTTTGACGAGAGATATCATTCTGTTCTAGACACGTTTTATTGTTATTGACCCTGTAAATCTCTAACAATATTACATTAATGATCCTTTTTTTCTGTTTTAACGCTTAGAGACAGTATACTCTATAAGAACATTAGAATAATTATTAATTGTATTTGGACGCTCAGAGACCTTATACATCTCTGGGGTACTAAATTAATACCATAAACTTATTGTTAATTCTGATACAGACCTTATATCGAATGTAATTGATAATATTTTACAATTTAGGATTTTTTTTACTTTTCATTTAGTGACATTTCGTTTGTTAACCGTTTAGGTACTAATTGGTTAAAATCTGCAATTTTAAAATGATGATTGTGTAAGATTATTAATATTATATTGTAGATTACCATTTGACATGTAAAAGTGCCTATTTGCAGAATAAATAACTGATTTTGATTAGTTTTTAATTTTTTTATAAAAGGTGTTCAGTTCACAGAGCCACTAGTATGCTATGGAATAATAACTGTTGTTGGTATAAAATTTACATCGGTCCAGAAAATAATGAAGAACTAAACATGGAGTAAAAAGCGTTAGTACCTATGTACACCGTTACAGGCGAAAATGAACATAATGTTATTATGGTAAATAATTTCGGCTAAAACAGGCAATGCAGCAACAAAGGGTGGATTACTTGTATGCATAGTTTTACTCGTAGCAGGTCGATGCCTGCTGCATAATATATATTTACCAAGTTGTGTCCGACTGGCTTCGTGTATGTAACTACTAACTAGAAGCTACGGTGGAATATTAAATTTTCTAGTTTCATGTCTCTAGGAAGTTGGTTCTCGTTTTGAAGTTTCGTTTACCTTGCTGCTGCTCCGTGAGATATTAATTTTATTAATCATGCCTAACAAAGTGCCGTTCGTTGAAGTTTTTTTATCAATAGATCCTCGGTACTCGGTTCAACAGTACCTAGAGTTGCAAAGTGACTGTCACTTTCAATATTTAACCGACACTTTTGGTGAATGTTGGAAATACTCTTTATAATTGTACCTACATTTCAAAACAGTAAATTTATAAAATATTAAATACCTATACATACGCTTATCATGAGAGTTGTTTTTAAGTATGCGTTGGTAATATTGAATTGCACCTCACTCAACTATGGTGGCAGAGCCTTGCATCAAAAAAAGATTTTTATCCCATCGGCAGAACGCAATTGGAGTTAATTTTCAATAACCCATACAAAGTTACGAAATAGAATAACTAAAGACCGCAATCAAAACAAGCTCATAATCATAACAATTTGACAGAATTTGCGTTACGAGTATTGTGACGAAATGGAAATCGCAGTATCGTCAGACTCTGACCGCTCTGACGACTGCTATTTTGATTCATTGAAATTTAATAATACATCGATGCAAGTTGAATCAGGAGACGAAGAATTTTAGGTTTGATGTTCTTGATAAATATCCGACGGACATTTTGAAAGTGACGGTCAATTTGCAACTACCTACTTGTTCTTTGAGGGTTCCGTCCCAAAAAGGTAAAAAAGGAACCCTTATGGTGCGGCTCTGTCCGTCTGTCCGTCTGTCCGTCCGTCCGTCTGTCACACCGTTAAATATCTCAGGAACACTTAAGCTATCAATTCGAAATTTGGAACAACTGTTAAGAGGGTACACGTGTATGGAAAATGAAATAAATAAATATACATTTTTATTTTCTGTGTAAATGACGAATATGAGGGAGGTTAAAAAATCAAAGTTTAGTAAATATATCAAGTGGGGTATCATATGAAAGGGCTTGAGTTGCGCTTTCTAAAACCTTTTTTTTTCTACAATGGTTAAATTTTGATTTATTAAGGAAAATGTAGAAAAAAATTCCACTCCCGCCCTTATCTCCGAAGTTTACCAAGCGAAAATTCTGAAATAATACAGGAAAAATAAAACGTTATCTCTATCTAGCGTATTTTTTCTTATTTATCAAAAATAATTTCTTAATTTTTGTAATTTACTTACTTTTGTATGTATATGTCTTCAAATTCCTATTAGATTATCTTTAAAGTCCCTTCTTTCAAATAAAAAATAAATAATCGAAATCGGTACTCGTGATATAAAGCTATCGCTGAATAAACAAAAATACTAGGTTGTAAGTTGTTAGTACCAAAATGCAGATGGCACTGTGCAACAGTAACTTCTACTATGAGCTGATTAAGATTGAATAAGTTCAAGAAATAATGGGGTCCTGACATGACGGGTATGGTGTATGAAAGTTTGTACGGAACCCTCGGTGCGCAAGTCAAAGTCGTACTTGACCGGTTTTATTTATAATACTTGTGCATTTTTATTTTCTTATTTTTTAGTTTAATTTTATTTTCTTGTTATTCTTGTTTAAGTTATTTTAGTTTTTATTTAGTTGTGTAATTATAAACTTATTATTACCATATCCTACTTGCTTTGGTTTTTCCAAAATTGCGAAACTTTCGATAGGTATCGAAAGTTCCCTGTAGGTAGGTACATATTTTAACAAAATTGCTTTATTTTATTGTGATTTTGACTTCTAGCTTTTGAACCTTAGGACAATCTAACCGACATTTTTCCATATAAAAATCGACATTCAGATCTACCTAACGTACGTACATTGCGTTACGTGATCGACCTGCTGTTTACATCTACCAGAAAAACACTTTTCATCACACTTGCTCATAAATGGTGTTATTCCATGCCTGTATACAGAAGGACAATAGCTTAAATTGTTCCCGTGGGAAATAATGGTACCAAGGGAGTAATGAGCTTGTGTGTGATCTGATTGGTTAAGCAAATCTGGACGGCCGCGTACGACAAGAATTCTGCTCTGTGATTGGTTGGAAAATAAAACCGAGCAGGCCATGCCCTGCAAGAACCACATGCTCCATGCTCTGTGATTGGTTGAAATATTGAAGCTACGCACTGATCTGGAAGTGAAGTTGTCAATTTCGTCAACATTTGCTTGCTGCGCTTGTATAAAACATAGATTTTTCTGTCTTTTGTAGTTATTTATTTCCTCGCAAATGTGATGAAAAACATTGTGTATAACACGGGCGTAAGAATATTGCAAACTCGAGTCATCAAAAGCCCTCCGCCTTACGGCGTCGGGCTTCTGATAGACTCTCGTTTGCAATATTCCTCATACGCCCCTTGTTAAACAATGTACTATTATTTGCACTTTATAGATTAATAGTGTCTTTGTTTTCGATAAATTTTTGGGTTTTTTAATCATTTTGCAAGCATTTTGTATTTATGGATAGTATTCCAGTTTAGTAAAATAATCCAGGCATTGCTACTTCAAAAAAAACTTCTTTTCTTGTTTTTTTTTTGTTAAACTATTACTGGTCTCACCCTGTATATTATATTACGACCGCTTTAGCCTAGTTGGTAGTAAAGTGACGAAGCTGGAGGTCTCGGATTCGAATCCCGGTAAGGGCACTTATTTGAGTGATGAGCACAATTGTCCTCAAATATTTTATTTTATTTTACTAGCGTTTGCCCGCGACTTCGTCCGCGTACAACTTGTTATCGTCTTTGAGTCTATGCATGTATGTTGCCTTTTCAAACTTAAACCGATGAATCGATTTACTTGAATGAAATTCGATAAGTATTGAGATACTTAGTTTGAGACCCTCTTCTCTTAAATGAGTGAAAAGGGAGTGGAGGTTTCTATGGTAGCGGATAGTGAATTATATTTGAGGAGTTACCACAGTTTCTCTTGGATCTCATCAGATCTTTACCAAATTTACTTATATGGAACCACGCTGCAGCGTACTCCCGGAGATCAAATGCTCAGTTATCATTATCATCATCATTATTTTCAGCCGGTAAACGCCCACTGCTAAGCATAGGCCTCACTTCGAGTACGCCACCCGTCCCAATCCTGAGCTAGTCTTATCCAGAAGTGACCCGTTATCTTCCTAATATCGTCCACCCATCGTGCTGGTGGACGGCCGACGCTTTTTTAACTAGAAGTGGCCACCAATCTGACATAATATTGGTCCAGTCAACATCACCCGAATGTTCGTTTTCAACAATCTGATTTTTACTTATTTCTACTACACATACCCGGAGTAAAAACGACATAATATGGGCAAAAAGACCAGTCTCGAGAATTGCAGGATGATTTGCCAACAATAAAACATTCGATATCAATAAAAACGCGTGAGCTACGTAGAGCTCGCTTGTTTTTACGACTCGATCATGGAGAATAAACTCCCGAGCTCTGACAATGACTCATTTGCTAGGTTACGAGTATATGTGATTCAACCTGATGTTTATTTTGACCTGTTTCACACTTCTGGTTTACTTATACAGGCGATACCTAAGGATAAGTCGATAAGTGTGGCCAATGAGTGTGCGAACGTTCGAGCAAACTAGTTCAAAATACTTGTATTGCATTGGAAAGATGGTTTCAGTGAACTTTCAGAAACCTAACACGTAAAGTAAACATGCTACGCCGGGTAACATCGATGAAAATCGCAACTGCGGTAAAAGTTATACAAGCTAAAATCAACTCCACGTTAGAGTGGCTTTATTATCGCTTGTTACGCGAGCCGCAAAATTTATCGGCAGTAAATTTCTGTATTCAAGTTACAACTCTGAATTGGTAATCTAGAACTTAACGGGGCCTAAAATGTTCCTGACACTTTACTGGTCCGTAATCAAAATATTGATAACTAAGTAAAAGTAGAGTTTAATGCCTAAACTTTGCAGGTCGTTAAAGTTGATGATCGTGTTCGCTTCAGCTTAGGCTAACTTCGGATCCTTTGGGGAAACAACACCGGCTTCAAACTCTGCTGAGTCGCAAATATACTTATGGGGCCGGGCGATCATTTCACTTAATTATTAAATAAATTGAATGACATTACCTGAGGGTGTTTCGGAATTGAATCGTAAAACATTAAGACTTGATTGTAATTAAGTTGTCCCTCATTTAAAAAAAGGTGACGGCTTGGTGTCTGATTCGTCGAATTTATTGAATGTAAATCGGTCTTGATATAAATTGTTTATGTGGGATTAATTGTCCGGTGTGAGTCGGCTGGCGTGGCGCGCCGACGGCCGGCGGCGCGGCGCGGACGGCGAACCACCTCTCGTATATCACGGCTCTGACGCGCGATTCAATTAAAGCAGCAACTGACAGAGGCCAGTCAAAGGCATAAAATTTCATAAAACACCACACACAACGAGCTGTCATACCACGCGAGTGCATGCAACGCTTTTTTACTCCGCCGCGGTATTGCAGAAAAGTTTTCAGGCGCACTTTTTAATAATACATTATTGCCGTGGCCAGGAAGGAGGCAATTGCAGGCTGAGTATTTGTTTAAACGGACGAGCTTGCGAGTCCGTTAAATTATAATAAGAAGCCTGCAATTGCCATTCCAGCTGAGGCTAATATAGTGCTTTTCTCAAAAATGGGGGAATAAAAAAGATTAAATTGAAATCAAGCGTTATTATTAAATACAAATAATTGAGGATACTGCAAATTACATAAAATTAAACGTCTTAATATATTTTTTTAAACAGAATAGTCAGTGTATTTTTCCACCGAAAAACGCAATCTTTTTATGACTCATACAAAAATGTCGCGTTTGCAACAGAAAAATACGATTTGATTTGGCTGAGTACGACCTGTGCCGTCTTTTATATGCCAGTTTCTACTTTTTAAAAAGTTTGGTACTCGACAAATAAAGGAATTTATATATATAACATTCCAGGCGGCCTGCAATGTTTTTTATTTTTTAATTTTGATCTGGCCTTTAACTATACACTTTACCTTCCAATATGTAGCGAGTTATGTTCACTTTGCGGGCCATTTTTGAGAAAAAAGTACTTACCACCTTTTAAATTGAGGGTTTTTAAAGTGTCCGTGAGCCGTGCGTGAATATTAATTGCATATTACGCAATTGTTACGGTGCTTCATAGTTATCCCAGGTGAACCAGGGATAAACTAACGTTATTAATTCTAGGATAGAAATAAAGTGGGCCGTACCTATTTACGAGACGCCGTCGCAAGTTATAGGTCGATTCGATTAGCGCAGTACAAAGTTTACTGAACGTGCTTACGGCAGCTGAGCAGCGTCGTTCCTATTAGCTATTTCACGCTTCTGCAAACAGTTCATGTCAGCTACTAATGTCATCATGCCGGATTAACTCGCCCACTTTCCTAACTACATTTATGGCAATAACAATTATTTTTAGGGCTACAAGACACACGTATGTAATTGATCTATTGACTAATTCTTGTTATGAATTAGTGTAAGGCGCAATGCTGCACAGAGGTTTCTATCTAAGAGCGTGTACTTCTCTTTGCAGCTGACTGTACGAAGACGAACATTTTATTAGGTACTTCTGTTTAACATGAATGCCATTGTATTTTTAAGGGAAGCGAGAAAGTAACTAGAGTAGGTCATTTTCAATTAATATGTTGTCGGAGGAAATCAGTGCTCCTGTTAAGTTAGTCCTAAAACAACACCATGAATATTATAGCTACAATGAACTAACTGTAGGTACCACACAAGCAACTTCCTACGTAGTCGCTAGCACAGCTACTTCGAAAGATCCTGCTTCATTATTAAAAGCTGAAGAATGTATTTTTATCAATTTTATCTAGGTAAGGCTGTGAAAAGTTGACGTTTCATATTTTATCCCTCTAACCTTGTATAAAATGGCCGTGAATTATTTATATATTTGAAACAATATGTTTGTTTCTATATCTACGAGGTTCCCTACAATTATACTAAGTAGAGGCACTTGCTACGCTGTGGACAAAAGTCCCTTCCCTGCCTCCCATTACCTTCCCGCACCGTCACAGTTAATTATTAAGTAAGTATTATCCAAGCGAGTAAATAAGCTTCCTCGTGAATGGAACGATCTATATAACAAATTATTAAATGGGCGTTTTACAAAAATATCTGTCTAATGGCGTTTTATTTTATAACTAGATAAACATCGTATATTTATTTTACTCAGAAACTGAAACAGTTTCGTTTCTAATAGCAGAAAAAAAGTGTCCTAAGTTTTTTCGTTCCGTTACGTTAGGTACCGTCTTTATACAGGTTGTGGCCACTGTGGCCTGTAACAGGAGCAAATATTCAAAGGGACGCTTCCTTAGAGCATTTGTAGTAACCCCTTGTGTCCCACTAATTATTATTATTTTTTGATACGGAGATATTTTGATCTAAAGTTATGACCTCCAAGTAATGTATCTTGGCACCACGACATCATAGCACAGCAGTCAATGCGGATTTTGAGGTAACATCATGTAACGAGGCAAAATAGTTTTTGCATTTTTGTTTTCAAAAGATATTTTTAGGATTTTTTGATTTTTATTTCATTTTTTTTTAGTTTCTTTTTAATAAAAAGTTACTAATAGCACTCCAGAAGAGTAAAAAAATACAACTAAACTTATTTTGAAGAAAAAAAAATCAAAAAAAAAGTTTTTTTTTCAAGTTTAAGTATGTGCAAATAATTGTTCACAAGCTTAATAATCTACCGTTTAATTTTTGCTCCTATTACAGGCCACACCCTGTAGAAGTTCGTAGGACGGTAGCGTAATGTAAACCACAAAAAATTATGAATAATGCGGGACGTATTTTTTTTCTCCTATTAAAATCGAAATAGCTTCAAATTCTGCGTAGAATAAAACGATTTATATCCAGATATAAAATAATACGCGATTCGACCACTTTTTATGAAAACGCCCATTTAATACACATTTGTAACTTTTCGTACTTTTAAGTACGAAATCCTAATAAGCTTAAACCTTAAATTAATAAAATTAATGTTTAATTCCAGACCACCGGGAGCCATGAGGCAAATTATTAAATGGATTTGTCGATGATTAATGAATTATTAATCTCTTGAAAATATTTTATCCAGCTTTCCCAAATCGTGGAATTATTATATTGTGGTTTAGGTAATAAGCGAGGTTGTAGCACAGGGCAGGAAAGTGAAACAAGTAGGTACCTATTGTGGAGTAAAAATGCGACAAGCCACTATCTGTCTTATAGGCATCTACTTTCTAGTCTGATACGTTCGGACCTTGGTTTTATAATATTTAGCAAAAATGGACGGAAGAATCCTAGTGATTTGTCCCGTATAATACACAATTTTGGGTCGAGACATTATCCGATTTTGGGATGGATTAAAAATATTTCGTTCCCTATCATGGGTTAAGTTATAATTACTGTTCGAACGCCGCAGGTGAGTTGATTGTAAAACTTTAGACGAGGGTAGATTAAAAAGAAGCTTTGTACAGGTACTTACACACAATTCACTATTAAAGTGTTCATTAATTATCTTCCAATATTATGCAGGTGAATGGCGACCACAAGGCGGACTGATGACCTGGTAAAGGTCGCGGGAGTCCGCTGGATGCGGGTGGCGCAGGACCGGTCTCTTTGGCACTCCTTGGGGGAGGCCTATGCCCAGCAGTAGACGTCTTTCGGCTGATATGATGATGATGATTATGCAGGCAAATAAATGTCAACTTCTCGAACTTCTAATTAGATCGCTTAGAATGAGACGTATAGTCTATATCGCCGTAGCCGCTACACAGCTCGTTCTAGCCCAACAGTAACGTGACGTAGACATGCTGTTTGCGGATTATAAATGATGGTTAAAAACTAAGTGAGAGCACAGACTTAATAAGAGTACAGTGAAGTGGGTGCTACTAATGTAGATATTCTATGTATACTCAAACCTAGTACAGTAGGTATATTGATTCACAAATGGTACGTAACGTAACTATACGTACCATTGGTATGGTTTTCGAACGAGTGCCGCGTAGCCAAAACTTGTGTAATTGCATTTCATTCAGTTCATATCAAATGTTTAAATGAAAATTAGGAATTCCAAAAAAGGGGCCAAATACAATTTAGCATGTAGATAAACAAAACACAGCATTAAACACATTAAAATAACTATAATTCAGCACGCGTCGCCGGCAATGCCGAAACGAGACCCGCTACCAATCGTAAAGGTTTAATGGACACGAGATCACAGAAGCTGATTTATAATCAGTAGGTTAGCACCTGCGCTTCGCAAAAATTTACTGATCAATTGTGGGTATTGATCAAGCAAACAAACATAATGCTCGTTCGTTCATTTGTTTCACTATTTGAGTGTTTAGACTAGCTGTTGCCCGCGACTTCATCCGCGTAGAACTTAATACTTAGAAAATATAATGCAAACAAACTTCTACCATCTTAAGGGATGATTTCCGAGGCAAAAACTATTCTATATCCTTTGAAGGGTCTCAAATTATCTCTATACCAAATTTCATCTAGGTACATGGATTTTATCCAAACTCTCACCCCCTATACCCTTAGGGAATGATTTTCAGGATAAAAACTATCTAATGTAATTTTTCGGGACTCAAACGACCTTTATACCAAATTTCATCTAAACGGGATTCATCCAAATTTTCACCCCCCATTTCACCCCCTTAGGGAGTGATTTCCGGAATAACAACTATCCTATGTCCTTTCCCAGGACAAGCTATCTCTATACCAAATTGTATTAAAATGGGTTCCATCCGACTTTTCACCCCTAATTTCACCCCCTTAGGGGATGATTTCTAGGGTAAAAACTATCCCATGTCCTTTCCCAGGACTTAACCTATATCTTCATTACTACACTACCCCCCCCCCCCCCCCTCTTTCACCCCCTTAGGGGATGATTTCCGGGATAAAACCTATTATATGTCCTTTCCCGGGACTCAAACTATTTATATACCAAATTTCATCTAAATCGGTGCAGCGGTTTAAGTAGCTCCATACTAATTTCCACCCCCAATTTCAGCCCCTCAGATATACAAACTACCCTTTGTCCTTCCCCGGGGCTCATTTCATCTAAATCGGTTCAGCGGTTTAGGCGTGAAGAGGTAACAGACAGACACACTTTCGCTTTTATAATATTAGTATGGAAGTATGGATTATTAGTATGGATAGTATGGATTATTTCCGCTTGTCTTCCAAATAGAGGTGTAGCTGTAGACTCACTTCAAAAGAAAGAAGAAACGAAAAACTCATTCAAATATTTCAAAAAATTACAAAGCTACAACCGTTTTAATGTCGCTTGTTAGAGTGAGAAAACGATCAGGGACCGTGACGTCACGATCCTCGAGCGTCATAGTAAAAAACAATCGTTTCATTATAAAGGCGCGTTTTGCGGAAAAGAGACGCAAAAAAACCCCCTCTTAAAACTTTATAAACTTATAACTTAGTGATTACCTATATAGCCTCTTGCGTTGTTTTTTTTTCGAGATATAATATAAATAGTATGAAATATAATGTTGTATAACATTATGATTATTTTGTTTAGTGTCTACATCCCTATTTTCGATAAGATAAGATAAAATAAGATTTCTTTATTGTCAGAACTGTGTACATTTAGTTGTTTTGGGTAAAATAAAGTCCAACAGCTTGCCCATTTCGGACGTACAATATTAAACTTAAAGCTAATCAAATATACTAAAACAATAACAACAATAGTATTCCCAAATAATTTTAACCATATTCACACATAAAAAATTAATTTAGATCTATCCGACATCCGTATTTTCTTTTAAACCACGAACTTCGGAATTCGAAAATATTCGGGTATCTCTATCTCTATCGCACTAACAAATGACAGGAATGCAGAGGGCCTACCGCGAAAGGCATTCGAAGTTTCCCCTCTCTGTCATACTTACAAGTTCGTACATATAAGTGCGACAGAGAGGGAAAACTTCGAATGCTGTTCGCGGTAGGCCCTCAGATATACGAACTTCGAGTTTCAGTTTTCGTGGTTTGGCTGAATACGCAAAGAGCGAGCGCGCGTGCCATTCAAAAAAACCAAGTTTATATTGTTCGAATTTGTTGTTACATTTGTACAAATTACGCCTTAATTCGACATTTGCGCATTTAAGTTCGCATATCAAAATCGATTAATTTTATATTTGCTTTTGGTACCTATGTGTCTCGTCAATGTATATCGTAGACGGGATTAAAATTATTAATAGGCTAAAGAAAGGCAAAGCAATTCCGCCATTTTGTCCGTAGTATTTCTTATTACTGTGATTTTGACGTTTCTTTTAGCTGACAGATGTGGCGGCGATATACTTTAAGAATAATAAATGAAAAATTAAATGAAGTCGTAAATTACGGAAAATAAATTAATTGTCGCAGTCGGATAAAAACTATCCTAAGTTGCAGCTGGAATAATAATGTACCTATATAAAATGTTTCATATTTTTCCGTCCATGGGATGCTGAGAACATTCGTACCACAGAAAGCTTAGTTTCAAACTGGCTGATTCTTTTTTTAATTTAGAGATTTATTATAAGTGGAGATAAGCAATGTAGGTATATCTGTCCGGCACGACACGTCGTCCGATGTCTACTTCTTATAGTATTAACAGACGATCGAACGGTGCGGTGGACCGATAGGGACACAACTATCTGAAAGAATAAGAGACATACTACTAGGTACCTACTATTGAACTGAGCATGCTTAACTAGTAACAACTAGCTGTCATGTGAGCTAAACAGTAAACACGCGAGAAACTCTTATAAAAAAAAAAAACAAAAACTGTTTTGTCGAAAATATTCCATACTAGCTGTTGCCCGCGACTTCGTCCGCGTAGAACTTTTTATCGTCTTAGAAAATGATTTCTCTCAATACAAAATTTGAACCCTCTTTTAGGGGATAATTAAAAAAAAGGTTGATGTTCATTTTCTAGTTTGTGAACAAACAGTCTAAAATCAAAGTTAAAAACCTCATACTTTAAAAATGCCTTGAAATACTCAAACTTTGAACCAATTTTAACACTCTTAGGGGATGAATTTGGAAAAACTCTGAAATCAGTTTTGTAGTCTTTTAACGTACAGAATAAGACCGAAGTTAAAAATCTCTTACTCACACTTTAAAATTTTATTGCTCGCCATTTAAAATTTGAACCCCCTTTTAAACCCCCTTAGAGGTTGAATTTTTCTAATCGCTGAAAGAACTTTTTTCGTAAACTTTTAAGTCTCTAGCTCAAAAAAAGTGTTGCCCATACAAAGCTTTCTTAACCCCCTTAGGGGTGGAATTTTCTAAAACTCTGAAAGTACTTTATTATTAATTTTAATAAGTAACATTTTGAATAGTTTTAAGTCTAGTAAAAAAAAAAGTTTTTCCCACACAACACTGGCTACCCTTCTTAAGGATCTTAAGGATCCCCTTAGGGATGGAGTTTTCTAAAACGCTGAAAGTTCTTTTTCAGTATTCTAATAAGTAATCTTTTTGCAAAGTTTTAAGTCTAACTCAAAAAAAAGTGTTGCCCATGCAAAGCTTGCTCTCCTTTTTAACCCTATTAGGGGTGGAATTTTCTAAAACGATTTGTGTTCTTTTTTTGTATTTTAATAAGTAATCTTTCTACAAAGTTTCAAGTCTCTAACTCAAAAACATAAACTTTCCCTGATAAAAACTTTTCACCCCTTTTTATCCCCCTTAGGGATAGATTTTTTCAAAACGCTGAAAGTCTTTTTTTTTGTATTTTTATAAGTAATCTTTCTACAAAGTTTTAAGTGTCTAGCTCAGAAAAAGTGTTCCCCATACAAACCTTGCACCCTTTTTTAACCCCCTTAGGGAATGATTTTTGTAAAACGCCCAATGTAGTATTTTTCATGTTCTAATAAGTAATTTTTCGTCAAAATTTTAAGTCTCTATTAAAAAAAAATATGTTTTTCCCATACAAACTTTGCACCCTATTTTACCCCCTTAGGGGTGAAATTTTCCAAAACGCTGAAAGTACTTTCTTTGTATTTAAATAATCTTTCTACAAAGTTTTAGGACTCTAGCTAAAAAAATAGTTTCCCACATACAAACTTTGCACCCCTATTTTAGCCCCCTATTTTTAGGGGTAGAATTTTCTAAAACGCTGAAAGTACTTAATTTGTATTCTGATGACTAATCTTTCTACAAAGTTTTAAGTCTCTATTTAAAAAAAATATTGTTTCCCCCATACAAAATTTGCACCCCTATTTTACCCCCTTAGGGGTAGATTTTTTTAAAACACTGAATCTAGGTACTTTATTTGTATTCTAATGAATAATTTATCTACAAAGTTTTAAGTCTCTATTTAAAAAAAAGTAGTTTTTCCCATACAAACTTTGCACTCTATTTTACCCCTTTAGGGGTAGAATTTTCTAAAACCCTGAAAGTTCTTTATTTGTATTCTAATGACTGATCTTTCTACAAAGTTTTAAGTCTCTATTTAAAAAAAAATGTTTTCCCCATACAAACCTTGCACCCCTATTTTACCCCCCGTAGGGGTGGAATTTTCCAAAACGCTGAAAGTGTTTCATTTGTATTCTAATAACTAATTTTTCTACAAAGTTTAAGTCTATAGCTCAAAAAAAAAAGGTTCTCCCATACAAACTTTGCACCCCCATTGTACCCCCTTAGGGGTAGAATTTTCAAAAATCCCTTTTTATCCCTAGCCCACGTTATAAAAGCAACATACTGTGCAAAAATCAACTCTCTAAGATTAGTAGTTTCGGCTGTGCGTTGATGAGTGAGTGAGTGAGTGATTGAGTGAATAAGTCAGTCAGGACATAGGCATTTATTATGTATAAATAGATAGAAGATAATGAAACTCCCATTCAAATATCTCAAAAAATTATGAAGCTACATCCGTTTTAATGTCGCTTGTTAGAGTGAGAAAACGATGAGGGACTGTGACGTCAATATACTCGAGCGTCATAGTAAAAAACAATCGTTTCATATGAAGGTGCGTTTTGCGGAAAAGGGACAGAACATACCCCCTCTTAAAACTTTGGACTCTTATAACTTAATCATTACCTATATAACCTCTTGCTTTGTTTTTTTCTCCATTTGACTATATTTATTTTAAATTCTTTTTCGAGAAAATACATTATGATTATTTACCATATTTTCGATTCCTGAGCTATAACCACGAACTTCGGAATTCGAAAATATTCGGGTATCTCTATCTCTATCGCACTAACCATACTCGAGTGACAGGGATGCAAATATATGAACATTGAGTATCGGTTTTCGTGGTAGCGCCGCAGGTACTTTGGCTGAATGCGCCGAGCGCGTGCCATTGTCATTCAAAAAAAACAAATTCGTGTTAATTATATTGTTCAAATTTGTTGATTTCATTTATTGAAATTACGACATAAAACGACATTTGCGCATATAAGTTCTCATATCAGAATCGAATATTTTTTTATGGTTTATATTTTAGCATTTGTCTCGTAAAGGTCTATCGTAGACGGGATTTAAATTATTAATAAGTGAAAGGCAAAGCAATTCCGCCATTTTGACGAAAATTTGACGGTTCTTATAGCTGACAGTTGGAGCAGCGTTTGATTTCAATAAAAATAAATGAAAAATTAAATGAAGTCGTATATTTCGGAAAATTAATTAACTGTCGCAGTCGGATAAAAACTATCCTAAGTTGCAGCTAGAATAATAATGTACCTATATAAAATGTTTCATATTTTTCCGTTCATGGGATGCTGAGAACATTCGAACCGCGCAAAGCTTAGTTTCAAACTGGCTGATTCTTTTTTTAATTTAGAGATTTATTATAAGTGGAGATAACTACCGAACCTGCTCCCAAAATTTCACAAGAATCGGTTGAGAAATGGGACCTGTAGAGGATAACAGCGACGGATATACGAAAGCATTTTTGCCCGAGCTGAACGGAAAACTTTGTTCGCTTCGCTCACTTGTCCCATATTATTTTTTGTTTTTTCAATAGTCAATGCATTTTGCTTCTCGATTGGTGAATATAAATACAAATAATAGCAATAAAAAAAATATGCACAAATACCGATTTTTAGTGAGTCAAGGTGTAGCTAACTACATACTCCGTGAGACTCAATGTCGTATTCAGAATTAAATGTCTTGGAAAAACTAGGTACAGGCTAAAAAACTGCATTATTTTGCACACAACTCAAATCTATGCAGGAACTCTTTTCGCACTGGCGGCTCGCGGCCCTTGTGGCTGAAGAACAAACAATTCAATCTAACAACCCACGGCAGACAGAGGCTGTCAATTTGACTTCTGTGAAAAAATATTCATCGGCCCATTTATTATTAATTATTAAGACTTTACCAACAATAAGACTGTGTGCTGAAGATAACAAACATGTGATATATATATTTTGATCGACGGGTGCCGTCTCTTGGCGCAAAGAGACAGGTGACTAGCCTCAGCAGCGCGGCGCTGATCTACGGCGGAATCAAAGGTACCGTGTTAATTGTTTGTGAGCGGAATGACGCGTATGTAGCCTGAACATTTAGTAGATAATCTAAAAAACTCATCTATAGATTAAAAATATATATTTATGCACACGTACGAGGTGAATTAGGAGAATTAGGCGACTGATATTACTTTCTGTGCACTGTGCGGGAACGCCATAACACTGGCTGTTTTCAATTTATGCTCCGAAACACGCTCCCGACTAACTCCAAAAGTGTAAAACCAATGAACGCGGTGAAATGCTCAACATCATAATGAACAGTGCCAGCGTGTGACTAATTTAACTTTAGGAATTCAATAATACCAGGACGTGAGGACGGGTCTCATTTTCAGACAAATATACAATGCAGTAGGGTCGTTTCGCCGGTAACGCGACCACCTTCGGTTAGCGACCACTTGACGGACTAGGCTGCTTCAATTAAAGATATTAACATTTCTACAAACCCAACAGAAAAATAATTAGTTATTAACTATTCTTGAATAGTGTCAGAATAAGAATAAATACACTTTAAAACCCAAAGCTTAATCCAAAGCAAGAAAAAATAACCTCAATTCACACATTTCACACATTGCTTCCGAAAAGTGTTGACGTGCAGTGAATCTGTAAAAAAAATAACGCGACAGTTGGCGCGAAAACTTTAGTTACGTCACTTAATTTTATTATTATGCTGAAATTAGTTAATTGATCGTTTAAATGATTTAGCTGTTGTAATAATTTCGTTGAGATTCGGCAAATTTAAAAATAGATTTAAATAAAATAGGGTGGTCGCGTACCCAAATACATAATTACCAAAGAAGTCGGATAGCGACCACATCGTTTTCTTTTTCTTTCCTTATGGATTCTTATGCGGCACCCACGATATTTAGCTTGGCTAGCAAATTGAGTCGGTATTTAAGCCGCGCCAATCCATGCTATGTCCATAGTATATATAATATAATAATAATATACAATTATATATTATATTATATAATAATAAATAATTTATATGAGATAGTTAAATTATAAATTCGAAAGTGTGTATGTCTGTCTGTCTGTTATCTTTTCACGCTTAAACCGATGGACCGATTTTGATGAAATTTGGTATGGAGATAGTTTGAGTCCCGGGAAGAAACATACCTAGGATAGTTTTTATCCCCGAAATAATCCCCTAAGGGGGTGAAAGTTGGTATAAAGCTACGATATAAACGATTTCCACGCGGACGGAGTCGTGGGCAGACGCTAGTGTAAGTAGAATATAATCTAAAAGTTAAATAAAAGCTTGTAAAGGTGGCATTTAGATACCTACTATGAATGACATGTGTGACCAATATATATAAAAGCACTATGGTGTGAGCGAGATGGCGCGCTTTATTCGATTCTATTCTTCATTGATACAGCAATGTAAAGTAGATTTAGGAGAGTAACAATTTAGGGGTGTAGACACTAAATAAAATGACCTATAATGATGAATTTTCTCGAAAAAGGATTAAATGGGTCATTGTCAGTCACAAAAACAAAAATCATCTTTCCGGTGGTCAAAAGTTACGGGCTTGTGTTTATATATACTATGTTTTTATCACATAGAATTATAGAAGAGACAACGCCGTTTATGCGGATTAAGAGTGCAACCAAAAATTAGGCTTTATAGCCCTTAACTTTGGCAATGTCCACCGAAAAGACGCGAACCTAAATCTGACAATGACCCAAATGTAACGTCAAATGGAGAAAAAAAAGAGCAGGGGATTAAGTAATCACAAAGTTATAGTATCCAAAGTTTTTAGAGGGGGTGTATTCTATCCCTTTTCCGCAAAACGCACCTTCATATGAAATGATTGTCATTTACTATGATGCTCGGGGATTGTGACGTCACGATCCACTAGCGTTTTCTCTCTCTAACAAGCAATATTAAAACGGTTGTAGCTTCGTAATTTTTGGAGATATATGAATGGGATTATTGTCACTTAGGCTTATCATTTGGCCTTCTTTTTTTGGATTAATAATAAATGGTTAGTCTACACTCCTATTTATAGTGGTATAAGGGCAGCTAGGTAGGTCAAACTTTGAGAGAAAGAGGTCAATCGTCGAATCCGACTCGTCTGGGTAGCGTTCGGGAAGCTACGCTATGGCACATCTATTCGTCCAATATTCCGCAGTGTCTCAAGGCGAGAGTCTTTGACCAGTGTGTGTTGCCAGTGATGACGTATGGCACTGGATCGTGGTCGCTTACTATGGGCCTCATAAGAAGGCTAAAAGTCACCCAAAGGGCAATGGAGAGGGCTATGCTGGGAGTTTTTATGCGTGATCGCATCAGAAATGAGGCTATCCGCAACATAACCAAGGTAAGTAACCGATATAGCCATCCGAATCGCTAAAGTTAAGTGGCGGTGGGCGGGGCATATTGCACGTAGAATCGATAGCCGTTGGGGCGGAAAGGTTCTCGAATGGCGACCACGTACCGGGAGGCGCAGAGTGGATATACCCCCACAAGGTGGACTAATGACCTAGTAAAGATCGCAGGAATCCGCTGGATGCGGGTGGCGCAAAACCGGTCATTGTGGCACTCTTTGGGGGAGGCCTATGTCTAGCAGTGGACGTCTTTCGACTGATATGATGATGATGATGATAAATCGTTTTATTAACTACTTAAACACTATTTGCAAGAGTGGTCGCCAACTAGCTAACAGGTGGTCGCAAACCGACTAAAGCGGTCGCTATCTAGCGAATTCGCTATTTTGTAACCTTTTCTATATTTTTTCCTAATCTATGGATGAAAGTGCTATATTTTATTGTAGGTTTCAAAACTTGACTATACTCAGAGCCTTTACGAATACCATCTATTATGTGTGTAAATTGAATAGGTATATTTTTACTAATCTAAAGTGAGCAACTCGGCTAAGTGGTCGCTAACCGGCGAAACGACCCTACAGAGGGGTAATTAAGTAACTTTTCAACTGACATTTTATCATGAAAAAAAATACATTTAGATCTATGCCCGACAAGCCGCTATTTGACCCTGAGATAATGTCGCTGTAAACGGGATAATATATGGCATTAATGCATTTATCTATCCAAATATCATAAACCCTCCATGATGCGTTCAAGAACCGCACATTATGACCACCATAAAAATAAACTGTTTTGTCAGAGCAAATTTCTAATCTGTGGAAATGTTATTATTACTAAATAATAACATCGATTTCGATAATATTATTTCATTCAAATTTCGAACGTCGCTGAAAAACAAAGAAATTTGATTTAACCTCTATTCTTATATCAGTCGAGATGGCGTAGTTCGAAATGAATTGTCAATTTGCATACAAATTTGACAAATGTCGCCCGTAAGCAAGATATCGAACGATATGACAGTTGGATCCGACTCTAGTTTGTCTCTGAATTAAAAAAAAACTATGACAGCTGCCAGAAAACGACGCCGCGATACCGGTCATAATATGCGGCTTCTGAATGCATCATGGAGGCTTATGTTATGATATGTGGATAGATAAAATAGTGTATGTAACTGTACATAATTAGGCATTAAAACACTCGTGTGATGTTATTATGAAACGAGCCGAAGGCGAGTTTCATAAACCCACACTCATGTTTAATGCCCTTCATTATTGTACAGTCACATAAACTACTATTATACGTCACGTGATATTTGAGAGAAGGGGATGTAAATAGAGTTATGAAATATTAACTCATTTTACATACTTATTATTGTGTGTTACCTGTTCCCACTTTCAAAATTCAGTTTTTTTAGTCAATGACACACCATCGAAGTGGGGGTGTATCTCATATATTAGGTATAAAGTGGCGCACACCTTTCACCGATCGCATTTAAATGCGAGTATAGCCCTCATTATGCATTTTGCTTTGTTATTATAATTGACAATTGGATTGATCAAAATATACGTATGCTAGGCACTACAAAATAATATATAAATTAAAATGGGGTACAAATCGATCTACGTACACTTACACACTGTAACTGTAAGTTCGATAAGGTTTGTGTTATAGGTAGGTACCTACTAGAATATTTGTCCTTACCAGTATTCGCACTGTGAATAAGGGCAGCTAGCTTCGAAGGCAGGCGCACTAATAACTTACCAACAACTAGCCTAAAGAGGACTATTTATCAATATTACGACATTTCTAGAAGTAACTTCGCCGTGTTGCTGTTAAATTACTACTACGTTATTGTAATAAATTATGTAAGAGAAAGGCCCCATTCGACTTCTTTATTGAATTTGAATTCAATTTCTCACACTCGCTTCAACACGCGCCAAGCAAATCAAGTCAGAATAGGAGCCCGCGTAAAATAACAACTCGATTTCAATTCATTACATTGCATTATGGAGCCCCCACTCAACCGACGCAGTTAAGATAGCCATAGCTATCCGAAGTGCTTGTAATTACATTATGAAAGGCATGGCGAGACTTAAGTGAGATGTTACAGAGGTTAAATTTAAAGATCGGACAATGGCTTAGTCCCACATAAATACGTAATCGCGGTTTCGTACTGTTCTGTAAAAGCATCATACGGTAGGTAGGTAACATATATTCAGCAGTGATATTTGAACTATCTCCACTTATGATAAATCTCTAAATTAAAAAAAGAATCAGCCAGTTTGAAACTAAGTTTCTGTGTTGCAAAATGCTCGTTATATTTTATTATATTCTTGTGTATATTTTTTTTTCTTGCCTTTTGTAATCTCCACTTATAATAAATCTCTAAATTAAAAAAAGAATCAGCCAGTTTGAAACTAAGCTTTCTGAGGTACGAATGTTCTCAGCATCCCATGGACGGAAAAATATGAAACATTTTATATAGGTACATTATTATTCCAGCTGCAACTTAGGATAGTTTTTATCCGACTGCGACAATTAATTTATTTTCCGTAATATACGACTTCATTTAATTTTTCATTTATATTCTTAAGAGTATATCGCCGCCACATCTGTCAGCTAAAAGAAACGTCAAAATCTGTCAGCTAAAAGAAACGTCAAAATCACAGACTAATAAGAAATACTACGGACAAAATGGCGGAATTGCTTTGCCTTTCTTTCGCCTATTAATAATTTTAATCCCGTCTACGATATACATTGACGAGACACATAGGTACCAAAAGCAAATATAAAATTAATTGATTTTGATATGCGAACTTCTATGCGCAAATGTCGAATTAAGGCGTAATTTGTACAAATGTAACAACAAATTCGAACAATATAAACTTGGTTTTTTTGAATGGCACGCGCGCGCGCTCTTTGCATATTCAGCCAAACCACGAAAACCGAAACTCGAAGCTCGTATATCTGCATTCCTGTCATTTGTTAGTGCGATAGAGATAGAGATACCCGAATATTTTCGAATTCCGAAGTTCGTGGTTTAAAAGAAAATACGGATGTCGGATAGATCTAAATTAATATCTTATGTGTGAATATGGTTAAAATTATTTGGAAATACTATTGTTGTTATTGTTTTAGTATATTTGACTAGCTTTAGGTTTACTCCATTTTTGAGTTTTAGTGTGGCAACCCAGTGAGTCTAGAGATTCGATATAAGACAACTCGCTGCTCGTCCGTTATTTACGAGCTTTAAGTCTATAAACGCCCACAAGTTGTGATTGTTGGGCTTGTCGGGCCAAGGCAGTGACTCATTTCACCGGCTTCCAATCAAATTCTCATCAAGAGATTGCGACTCGGCTATATTACATCTGTGTGTGCATCTGAGTGGTAGAACCAGGGGTGCCGCTTATCTGGATCCAGCGCTGGGCTTAGCCTTAGGGAGTGCCTTCATCGGATGCTGAGCCTGCCTTCAAGACCTCCAGGTAAGCCGATACGCAATCTGCTCAAACATTAACCTTTCTTCTGCAAAATCACGGCGACCCGCGTAAGGACTCAATTTGATACAGTCCATTTAGAATCTGTCGCCTTTCGGAATACTAATATACGTTCATTTTGGTGATGAATAATTACGGCCTTAAATACCCGCCCGCTGCAAAGTAAACAGTGCGTAAAATTCGCTCCTCTAAAATTTTAAAATATCTATGTTCAAAGTGACAATTTTGAGTGGATATTATATTATTCGGACAGTGCGGTGTTGTAAAAAGTTAGAAATCTAATAATGTGCGAGAATTAACATTATTAACTTAGAAATTAGTGAAAAATCACAGATGTTTTGTTGTCAAGACGTAACCGACGCGTTTTGCACGGCGCTTACGACGTTTGTCTCGCGGACTCTGCAGCAATCGCGACTTTGCGCTTGATAAAATACAATACGATCCCTATTGCCAATATTTTCTACTGGAACACATACATTTTGCCTAAACATGAACGTAACCAGATCACCACAAGCAGCGGCTCACACCCGGACTTGTCTAGGCTAGAAGAGCACATCGCGCAGCGCAAAGTTAAACGTAAACAACCAGAGGCGGACTGTGACTGCAAGAAGGAAATATTTAATCTAGGTAAAGAGATGAAAGAATTGTTTGAGAAATTTTCTAATTCACAAAGAGACTATTTTTCTTCAGTGCATGAGGATATGATGCAGATAAAAAACAAAATAGATAGTATTCAGAGTACAACCGATTTCCTCGTGTCTGAACATTCCAAAATATCAACGGAAATATCTGAATTAAAAAATAAAAGTGATGACACGGAAGTGAAAGTAATAAATTTGGAAAAGAAAATAGACGAACTAAATAAAAAGCCTTTTCAAACATCCTCCCAGCCAATCACAGAGGAGTTTGTACATGAAGTCTCAGAACGCACAGAACGTCAAAAAAACATCATCGTAGTTGGTGTACAGGAACCTGAAGAGGTAACTGTTGATGAGCGACAAATAAATGACCGTAACGTAGTCACAAATGTACTCAAATCTGTTTTAAAAACTGATACGCCACCTTTGCCTTGGAAGATTATGCGGATAGGAAAGTACAAGCCTGGAGGGACTCGTCCCATTAAAGTTTGTTTCGATTTAACTCTAGTAGCAAAAGATATCCTCCGAAATAAACAAAATTCTCAACATGACGCAATCAAATCTTTTCCGACCAAACTCAGATCCAGCAGACGTACATGAAAAGTTTACGTGAGCAGCTTGCGCAAAGAATTGCAAACGGAGAACAGGAGCTAACCATCAAATTTATCAAAGGACAACCCAAAATAGTGTCAAAAAACGACAATGCTCAGAACAAAAAAGGACAGCTGGAGAAACAGAAGTCACTGACCAAAATCTTTTATCCTACCAAACACTAGCTAGTTATGATGGGCTAGAGCCTATAGAGCACTCCTTTAATCTTTTTTACACCAACATCAGAAGCCTGGCAAAGCCAGGGAAACTGGACGAGCTAAAATGTGTAATAGGATTAATAAGTAGAAAGTTTCACGTGATACTTCTAACGGAAACCTGGATCAAGACCGAAGCAGAAGCTAACTATCTTACAATTCCCGACTACTTCCATTACTTCAATTACAGAACGGATAAAAGAGGCGGAGGAGTGTCTATATATATACACAAAGATATTAAACATAACTTAATCGAAGAACAATATTTGAATGGTAACAACTACCTATGGCTACACTCGCACAAACTAGACATTAACATTGGATTGGTATATAAACCTGGAGATACACACATAACTACGTTTTTAGAGGATTTTGAAAAACAGCTGATGAAAAGAAAACAAACAATAATTTTTGGGAGATTTTAACATAAACCTATTAGCAAAAGATAGAATTACTAAAACATACACTGATATGCTCAGGGAAAATGGCTACAAAATTATAAATAAGGTTGATGAACAGTACTCAACACGTGAAACCGCCACGACAAAAAGCATTTTGGATCACATTCTTACAAATATGTGTAACAAGAGCATTCATATAGCTATAATTGATTCTTCTCTTTCGGATCACAAGCAAATTATACTAGGAATGAAAAAATGTAAGTCAATAAAAAGGAAGTTACGACCTAAAGTGCAATATGAAGCAATTGACTATAAGAAGCTTAGTAAGACTGCAGAAAACGAAACCTGCACTAGTGATCCAGATTTCAATTCGCTGCACAATGGCATAGTCAACTGGGTCAAAACTAGCACAACATTAAAAACAAAAATTTCTAACCTGCCGAAACAGGATTGGATAAACAGAGGTATACTTCAAAATATAAACATAAGGAATGAACTGTGGCAAGAAGTAAAACGCGATCCGGAAAATAATGACATTCTATTGAAGTTCAAAACGCAAAGAAACAAAACTACTATTCTTACCAATAAGACCAAAAACAAATACTATAGTGATTCTTTTGAAAAATGTAGAAATGACCCTAAAAAATGTGGAACCTCATAAACTCTCTGTCTATTAATAAACACAAATCAAACTGTGCTCCTCCTAAACTTAACACTTCTTCGGGTGTAATAACAGATGAAAAGGAAATTTGTGAACATTTCAATACATTCTTTGTATCAATCGGACCCCTATTGGCACATAATATACCACCCCATTACCATAATAACAAATATGCGTCTCCAAACCTCACAACACAACACCACAGTGGTGATCTTCTATCTTCTTTACCAGCGTGTAATGAAGAAGAAGTGGAAAAAATAATTGCTAATCTTGATCCAAACTGTAGCTCAGGTATAGATAAAATCACAACTAAATGTATCAAATGCATAAAACAATATATCATACCAAAACTAACTAAATGTGTTAATAAATGCCTGGAAGATGGTACGTTTCCAGATTCGTTGAAAGTAGCCAAAGTAACGCCAATCTTTAAATCGGGAAACAAAATGGATCCTGGAAACTACAGACCAGTTTCAGTGCTACCAATTATTTCAAAAATTTTCGAAAAAATTATCCACCATCGTCTAGACAATTATTTAACGCAAACGGATTATCTTTCCAAAAATCAATATGGATTTCGCTCCGAATCAAGCACATTGTCAGCAGCAATAGATTTAGTAACCAAAATTAAAGCAAACATAGATGCCAAAAAATTTGCTCTCGGAATATTTATTGACTTAAAAAAAGCATTTGATACGGTAAGCCATCCACTACTATTATATAAATTAAAAGAAATAGGAGTCACTGACAAGGCATTTAAAATGTTTGATTCATACCTGAGCAATCGATATCAAATTGTAAAAATTGGTAACGTACAAAGCACCCCTCAAATGATTACTTGCGGCGTCCCCCAGGGATCTATTATTGGTCCACTTCTGTTCCTAATTTACATTAATAGCATCAGTCAGACACCAGTACATGGAGAGATAAGCCTATACGCGGACGACACATGTTTGTTTTACTTTGGTGACTCTGCAGACGAAATCGGGAAAATGGCACAAAACGATCTTAATGTTCTTGAAGAGTGGTTTAAATACAATTTACTTACTGTCAACATGGCCAAAACAAAATATGTTCTATTTAAATCGAAACATAAAAAGAAGTGCGAAGAAATGTCACTCAAAATAAATAATATACAAATTGAAAAATCTACCGAAGAAAAATATCTTGGACTTATATTAGACCATGAACTGACCTGGAAACCACACATTAGCAAAATTTGTTCTAAAATTTCATCATTACGAGGCTGCCTTTACAATTCTACTTACTGTTTTCCCCGACATGTTAGATACACCATATATAATTCGCTTGTAAAGTCCCACTTGAACTACCTCATAGAAGTTTGGGGTAGTGCAAATAAAACTACGCTTAAAGAATTGCAAGTCGCCCAAAACAAGATAATAAAAACACTCTTTCGATATGATTTTCTCACATCCAGTAAAAAAATATATTCAGAAACAAAATTTTTAAATCTCCATCAACTTTATTTTAATAATACTTGCATTCTAATCAGGAAAATAATTGAAAAAAAAATTCACTCACAATTGACTTTTCAAACTAATGCTGAACTGGGAATACGCCATTTACGGAGTGCTAACAACTTGTCTCTGAGACCAGTGCGAACACAATATGGCAAAAAAAGTATAACTTATGAAGGGGCACAGTTTTATAACAGTTTACCAAAACATATCAAAGAATGTAAAAGTTTTAATATTTTCAAACATAAGTTAAAGGAGTATGTAACTAAAAATATCTAACGCCTAACTCCGGCTCTGGCCCTGGAAACACTGACATAGAAACTGGATTATATGACTCGTCATCAGTGAAATACACTACAAGCACATTGTATTAGAGCTCATTATGCATTGTACAAACTAGAATAACTTACTACTATGATCTTTTCTTAATATGTACCCACTTAAACTAAACATTTGTATTACTTTTTAAACTAATGTATAATTGTATTACTCACTGTTTACTTTATGTATATTTTTTACTTTATGTATATTTTTCTCTGTTTTAAGTGAAATGTAAATTTCTTTAGAGATAAATAAAGTTCTTTAACCACAATATTGTACGTCCGAAATCGGCAAGCTGTTGGACTTTATTTTACCCAAAACAACTAAATGTACACAGTTCTGACAATAAAGAAATCTTATTTTATCTTATCTTATCGAAAATAGGGATGTAGACACTAAACAAAATAATCATAATGTTATATTATCTCGAAAAAAAACAACGCAAGAGGCTATATAGGTAATCACTAAGTTATAAGTGTATAAAGTTTTAAGAGGGGGTTTGTTGCGTCTCTTTTCCGCAAAACGCACCTTTATAATGAAACGATTGTTTTTTACTATGTATGACGCTCGAGGATCGTGACGTCACGGTCCCTGATCGTTTTCTCACTCTAACAAGCGACATTAAAACGGTTGTAGCTTCGTAATTTTTTGAGATATTTGAATAAGTTTTTCGTTTCTTCTTTCTTTTGAAGTGAGTCTACAGCTACACCTCTATTTGGAAGACAAGCGGAAATAATCCATACTATCCATACTAATAATCCATACTTCCATACTAATATTATAAATGTGAAAGTGTGTCTGTCTGTCTGTCTGTTACCTCTTCACGCCTAAACCGCTGAACTGTGGTATACAGATAGTTTGAGCCCCGGGGAAGGACAAAGGGTAGTTTTTATATCTGAGGGGCTGAAATTGGGGGTGGAAATTTGTATGGAGCTACTTAAACCGCTGCACCGATTTAGATGAAATTTGGTATATAAATAGTTTGAGTCCCGGGAAAGGACATATAATAGGTTTTATCCCGGAAATCATCCTTTAAGGGGGTGAAAAGGGGTGGGTGAAAATTTGGATGTAATCTATTTTGATGAAATTTGGTGTAGATATAGGTTAAGTCCTGGGAAAGGACATGGTATAGTTTTTACCCCAGAAATCATTCCCTAAGGGGGTGAAATTAGGGGTGAAAATTCGGATGGAACCCATTTTAATACAATTTAGTATAGAGATAGGTTGAGTCCTGGGAAAGGACATAGAATAGTTTTAATTCCGGAAATCACTCCCTCAGGGGGTGAAATGGGGGGGGGGGGGGGGGGGGAATTTGGATGAATCCCGTTTAGATGAAATTTGGTATAAAGGTCGTTTGAGTCCCGAAGAATGACATTAGATAGTTTTTATCCCGAAAATCATTCCCTAAGGGTATGAAATAGGGGGTGAAAGTTTGGATAAAATCCATGTAGGTACCTAGATGAAATTTGGTATAGAGATAATATGAGACCCTTCGAAGGATATAGAATAGTTTTTGCCTCGGAAATCATCCCTTAAGATGGTAGAAGTTTGTTTGCATTATATTTTCTAAGTATAAAATCAAATCAAAAATCAAAAATTATTTATTTGCAGAATTATGGTACATTACATTACATAATTGATGGATTTTTAAAATAATATGGTCAGCATAATTCACCATTTTAGTGGCATGCAAATTACAAATTACAATCAAAAAATAATTAAAAACCAGAAAACAAAAATTATAAATTCTACGTTCTAAAATGCATAAATTCATTCATATTATAAAAACAATTGTCATGGAGCCCACGACGAAGTTTTGACAAGAACAATGTATATGGCAGATTTCTTATGTCTATGGGAATATTGTTATAAACTCTGATAGACATCATGTAACAGTTTTTGTTGTACAAGGCTGTCTTAAAAACTGGTTGATTAAGCTTGTACAAATCCCTGTTGCGTAAACGTGGATTTTGGGTTGGTTTCTCAAATAGCTTAGGGTTGTTTCTTACAAATTTTGCATGCTCATAGATAAAAATTCCTGTCAATGTAAGGACATTAAGCTTTTTAAAAAACGGTCTACAAGATATTTGAGATCCAACCCCACAGACAGCACGAATACAGCGTTTTTGCGTCACAAACACTTGGTTAACATTTGTCGAGTTCCCCCAGATGATAACTCCGTAGCGGAGAACAGATGCAACGTAGCCATGATACGCCGTAAGAGCGGTTGACTCATCTGTTACACTCCTCAGTCTTTTTAAGGCAAAAACAAATTTATTTAACTTGTTACAGATATTAGTAATTTGTTGCTTCCAGTTAAGACACCTGTCAAGTGTGAGACCCAAGAAACATACGTCATCACAACTATTTATGGGTTTTCCTTTACAATTCACAGCTAGAGATGCTTGATTAGTCCTATAATTAGAAAATTGAACCCAATGTGTTTTATCTTCATTCAATACTAATTTATTATTATCTAACCATTTTTCGATGTCAATAACTGCATTATTTACTATTATTTCTAATGGCAAAATGTCCCTATTATCGGCTACAATAATTGATAAGTCATCAGCATACATAATAATTTCATTCGATGTCACCTGAGGAATGTCATTTACATAGAGTACAAAAAGTAGCGGTCCCAGAACGCTACCCTGGGGCACGCCTCTTTGTGTATTTTGAAACGTCGATCTATATTGCGTCAATTCATTTTTATTGTTAAGTCTACTAACTTCTACACATTGGCTTCTATTTGATAAGTATGTCTGTATCCAGTTATAAGCCCCGCCCCGGAAACCATAATTGTAACATTTTTCCAGTAATATCGTGTGATCGACGAGGTCGAACGCTTTCGACATATCAAAGAATACAGCTACTACAGAATTTTTCTTATCAATATTTTTGGTGACGCTCTGCAGTAATGAATATGCAGCATGTGTTGTCGATCTGCCCTTCACGAATCCGTACTGTTCATTCGCCAAAATGTTATTTTTGTCTATAAAATTGACGATCCTATCTTTCATAATCCTCTCATATAATATATATATATATATACTATAAGTTCTACGCGGACGAAGCCGCGGGCAACAGCTAGTAATTAAATAAATACTTAGTGATATTTGAAACCGCGCCAATTTTGGCCTAGATTGTTATAATTCACACCAATTTAAAGGCCCAGCCAGGTAATCACCACATAAGGATGACTGTAGGTACAGTGACTTGCACATTACCTACTCCGTGACCCGACAACAATACAATACAATACACATACTCTTTATTGTACACCTCACACAAACAAAGCATATACAAAGAGAAACAATATAAAAACACGTAGGTTGAGGTAGACAACAGCAGGCGGTCGGACAAAGTAACATACAGGCATCTAACTTCACTAAATAAAGTGTTCGTAATGGTTTCGCCCGTTACGTACATAGGTACATAGGCTCCCAAAGAACAAACGTGATTTTCTTGCCGTTTTTATGGATAATGGTGCGCCTTCGCGCCTTCGTGCGCGAGTCCAACTCGCACTTGGCCGGTTTTCTTTCTTTCTTTCTTTCTAAATATTGTATTGAATTACTAAAAAAAAACAAATATAAAAAATAATAAATGAGACGAAATAAAAATTATAAGTTTATTTCATGATTTTTTATTGTGTACTTTGGCTGTTGGTATCCTTGGTCTTAGAATATTAACGAAACGAAATAAAGAGGTTAATGTATGAAGTTAAAGTTGTTCGTGTTGCTGTTGGACCGATTAGCTTCGAGTTCTGTCATTCAATGGAATTGCGGCCCCTAAATGTACTTGAAACAGTGCGTAGTGTTGAGCTGAGAAGTCGCTCTTTTAATTTCAAATAGGTGTATCTACGCTTAGGATCAAGATCGAAGTATTTTGACTTTATTATAATAAATAGGTAGGTCTTATCTTATCTTATCTAGGTGAGTGCCCTTTCGGATGCACTTCGACCCAGTGGGATCTTTTGTGCATTTGCCCTCTCCTTTATACCTGCTCCCAGGCTTGCTCCATCATTTCCACAAAGCGGATGATGCAGTTCGCCGGGAGCACCTTGAATTCCTTTGGTTGCGGGAAACCGTTACCAAAGTAGTTCATTATTTTTCTGGCAAGGGCATGACATTCACACAATAAGTGTTCCATAGTCTCATCCTCCTCGCCACACATTCTACAGTCTAAACTATCAGATAGTCCCATCTTGGCCAAGAGATCCTTGACCCCGAAGTGACCTGTGAACACCCCAGATATAATTCTGAGTTGCTTCCTACTGGATTTCCAGAGTTTTCTGGTCCAGCCCGAGTCCACTCCTTCTATGAAGAGCTTAGAGTGCCTTAAGCCAGCCTCATTCCTCCACTCGTGTTAGTGTTTGGTTTTGGCGTAGGCTTTAAATGCCGATATTATGGTCTCCTGCGAGAGTCCCACAAATGGTTCTGGACCTACAAAGTGATTTGTAGAGCCCCCTCTTGCATCTGCTCTTTCGTTGCCGATGAAGCCCTTGTGCCCTGGTATCCAAACTAGTTGCACCTTATTGTGCCTTCCAAGTCTGTTTAGTGTTTGGACGCCATTATAAATTAGTCTAGAGTCCACTTTCGGCGCCGTAAGCGCTTTAAGGGCCGCTTGATTGTCACTGAGTATATTGATAGTCCGCCCTTTTGTTCGCCTGTCTATATTCTCCTGTACACAAGCAATTATGGCGTATGTCTCCGCTTGGAAGAGAGTGTAGGTACTTTAAGTATTGATATTTTGTATAAAGGTTAACTCCTCCGTTAGTGACTTATTTGTTAGTTGGTCAATCATCAGACGGGTCGTAGTTACGCTTGTTGACCACCAACCTGATAAACAACAGATATTGTCGATGCAACAATGACAGTCTTTGTAAACAAAAAAAATACTATAATAAATATTTCCGTCAAAAACGTCATTAGCACCTATTAAAATATTAACAATGCGAGAAAATTGACTACTATTTGTCGTGGTTTCTTGTGCGTGTAACATATTTATTATTGAGGGCTGAATTGTTTGCCTAACGATAGCCTCGCGTGCGTCAGTGACGCCGTAAATAAGTATCCTCCAGTTTTTATACTAGTTATACGTTTTGGATCAGTCCGTTTTGCAACTAATCATTTCGTTCCAATCTCATGACAATACAAACGTACCTCACACACACTTGTCTGAGCGTAAGAATAAGAGGAAGGGCATGCACTGTAACGATTTACAAGTAGCCTTCCGACTCCCAAAAGTAAAAAATCTCCCGAAAAAACAACTTCATTGTATAAAACAAAAATATTAAGTTCCTAATTTACGTCAAACGAAGAAATAGTGTTGATTTTAATATTTTTATACATTCCTTTAATTTAATTTTTTTTTATTTCTCCCGAACAAAGTCCCAAAATCCCGAAAAATATTTTTTGTACTCGTCGATTAAAATCTGTGTATTAAGATTTCATAGAGAATACTGCAACGTCACTCTTTTCATAGTTGTAGTCCATGTTACTGTCGAAACAATCGAAATAACTGTTTCGATACGCTCCAGACAACCGAAAAAAATTGAAAATAGAACTAAAATAAATTCAACCAATCACGTGGCTGCTTTACCGAACTGTAATGAATTGGACTAATAGAATCGCTTTGATTATTGAGTTTACTCGTTGATGTCGTACGCTCGTTCATGTCTTTTAAAGATATCAACGAGCGTACGTGCGATAGGCTGCACTTCGTTTCAACAGTATCGAGTTTGTTTAATGAAATAGTTCGGTTGACTCGTAGAAAATTAATTTTAATGAACTCGTACAACAAGTATTGTTCACAATAGTGTTATAATCAAGCTTTTTAATCTCGTACCTTACTTAGGCCACTCAGCAAGCTTCGTGGCCTAAACACGGTACTCGACTAAATAGCTCTCTATTATAACACGATTGTGAAAAATACTATTTTTCTCCCGATCGATATTAAGAGTCATTCGATCTGCAGGCCCCGTAGCATGGATGGTCTTATCACGCGATAAGTGACACGATAGATCATCCGTCCCTGGCTGACACCGTTCGATAGAACGAGACGACGCACTTATCTTGTCACTTATCGCGTGATAAGGACATCCATGCTACGGGGCAGGGGTAATCACGTAACGTTCCGAACGCGGGAAATTGACAGTTAAATCGTACCGACGCGCGTTCGGAACGTTACAAGTCATTTCAATACCCCAAATACGTTCTGCAATTGGATTTAAGGTAAGGAAATACATCTAGTCACCTGAACTGCTATGGATTATATATGAAAGAGATTTAAAATACAGCGTCAATGGTGAACGTTGTAAATCTCATCAATATAATGTGTGGGATGGGATATACAGACATTTAGGTTCGTTTTTTTCTTGTGTATATTGCCAAAGTTAAGAGCTATATAGCCTAATTCTTGGTTGGACTGTTAATCCTCTTAGGTACTCTCGTATTGTTTATTGCTAAGAGGGTGGACTTTCTACACCTTAATACTATTGCCTGTTTTTTGTCCATTCCTTAAACCATGCAGCGCCCATGACGACAGGTTTACTATTGAGAGGCATAAAATCATTAATACTAATATATTAGTTACGCATAATTACATTACGCCGAAAATAAGATATGCATAAGTCACATTTCGCATAATTTTTTATGCATAATATTAAAAAGCATAAATACAGAAAGCATAACCCTCATTAAAACTAATAACAAAAAGCATAAACATGAATAACCATAATAATCAATTGACATCATATCAAAATGCATAACGCTATTATCATATTAAAAGGAGTAGGTACGTATCACAATGTCTAAAATTAAAAAAAACTAACGTTAAATAACCTACGTTCAAAATCCCTAAAATCTAAAAATTTAGATTTTAGTGATTTTAGCCTATGGTTTACTTAGTAGTAAATTGCCTAATTGTCATTAGTAGTAAGTTTTAATAAAAGGTTTTTCCGTTCTGTTATAAAAAAAATAACCTCGAAGACGAAAGCGGGAGCTTTGCTCCCGCTTCCGTCTTCTGACCTATCCGCGATCCGAGTCGGTTTTGCCAAATAAATATTTGATGCCCACCCAGCTTTGCTCCCGCTTTCGTCTTAGTTTTTTTTTTTATAAAATAGCGGAAAAATTAATAATACCATTTTAGGTATTTTGACCAGCTTCATTCATTTAGACAACTGAAATTATGGAAAATGACAGATATAGGTACCAACTAATTATTAGCCCAAACAATAGTATGCCTAATGTATACTCGGCCAATACACATTAGTCTAGCTAAAATTATGCTAATAGCGTAGTATGCCAGAAAAACAGTAGGCCAAAATATTACTATGCGAAAGTACTATTATGCCACAAATAATTATGCCAAACCAATTATGCGAAACTGCATTAGTCTAAAAACCATTATGCGATCCAAGGGGATACCTGACGACACACATGCGTCAGAGCGCTACGAGCGTAGCGTGGCCGTGAATGGGGGGCTCACTACATAAAGCAGAAGAAGCTGCATCTCCAGTTTCCACGGTAGTCTATTAGAAACTAAAACCGTAAAATGAACAATGAAATACATTTTCAAGGTACCTACCTACTCACGATCACGCGGCCACGGGCCGTGCAGTTTGGATCACCAGCGCCGGGCGCACTTCCCCGATGCTCTTTTAATGGGCTAAAGTTTAAACAACTACGGCGGCACACTAATCTTCGTTTAACTACCGGTTGACCGAGCAAACTTCATTTTAAACCTAATCTTCTTACAGGTGTCCCAAGTGGGGTATTTTGGTGAGGATTTACGGCATAACATAATCATTGCGCCTATGCCAAAAGGGGTAGGCAAACATGAAATTTAATTTTCAGTACAAGTTCTAACAAATGCAGGTTTGACACATTTACTGTTAGGAATCGCTACGTATCTCGTAGCCGATCCCGTGGTTTCCCGTTAAGTAATGAAAAGCGGCTACGGCGTAGGCGCTATAGACGAGTTCATGGCCGTGAAAGTGAGATGGAGAACATGACACGTGATATTGCAGTGATAGATTGCAGGCCTACCGTCCACAGCACACTTCAACCCTATTCCCGTAGCCGAACTCTTTTGACATCCACGGGAAGAAAGGGGGGTTCTATTCTAACACGAAATCACACGGAAGTACATATACCTACCTACATCATTTTCTGAAAATTATATTTTTATGTATTATTTGACATTTTACGGAGATTTTCCAAAATAAAAGTAGAGACTGTATCGCCAGTGATTTACAAAATTTTAAGCCCAAAATGTATGGTTATCTTTTTAAATAAGAATATATTTTTTTACGTTTGTATGCTCTATTGATACCTAGTGCAAATAAGTATCATGCATCGGAAATTCGGTATTTGCGTATACATGAAATGAAATAGCCAAGTGAATAAAACTAAAACAAAATGTTTGTGAAAAAATGTGTACAATAAATATTAAGTATGTAAGTACCTACATGTTTTTCTGTTCATTCGAAGGTAAAACAATAAATACACCTTCTTTAAAGCGATTCCTATTGTAACATTAGATAACATAAAACTTAGTTAATAACATATCGACTATGTTAATTTATTTATACCTCAGAGTACCCATTTATTTGCTTCGGGTAAGTATTCAAAGTACCTATGTACATACGCATGTATAATCCACAACAAATTATTTAAGTTATAGTAGGTAAGCATTTCGTCTTTGTGTAAATAATTCGAGGAAAACGTTTTCGATGTCCCCTCCCGGTTGCCTGGTACTTCGAAATCCTCGTAAATCTATTTCAGCAGCATTCTGTCCGATTCACAATCTCACTGCAGCACAATTGTACAGAGAAATAACGCTGTCTCACCGATCCCTACGAAGCAATGTGTGAGTGAAAAGGATGTAGTATACAATCTCGTCGGTCATGGTCGAATGGTTATGAGATTAGGTAAAGCCGTCGTGCATTGACTGAGATGTATGCAAAGGGATCAATGAGACAAATTGCTAGCCTCTGCCACTTATTTCACGGCGACGGGCCCGAAGGAAAGGGGGCCTAATGGTGCGCGTGGGCATTACGAACCACTCGACTTAATTACACTTTAAGACAATGGCTTAATGGTTCGTGTGATGCAAACGTCATTTGCGACTAGGCTGAATTCTCTCTACTTTAATGCATTAATTGAACTGTATTTCTCTACTCTAGTTTTCATTATTTTAATAGGTATGAACTGCCAAATAAAACAACCAGAACAGTATCTAATCTACTTAAAAAAAAACAACATATTTTCGAGTAATATAACATCGTAGAAAATGGACACGATTTAAGTTAAAGTAAATATTACAACCATTGGAAATAAATATTGTCTGTGGTTACAGAAATGCAGACTGAAAGTAAAATTTATCGCTATACGTGAACTTTTCCGGGTAACCACTTGAGCAATTTGGTTGACACTTCTCCAATTTCCATAATATATTCAGAGCTTACGTTCGCTGATTTTCAATATATTAATAGTATTAAGCCATCCTTTGTTCAGGATGGAGGGAGAAATTATTTATTTTCCCGATATTTTATCTCGCAACTGCGGCTGACACAGCGCCGTTGAAATATCGGTTAAAAGGTTTAAAATGATCGTTAACTTCGTGCGACAAAGTTGATCTGTAAAATGGCTTAGCTATTAAACTATTTTCTTAAAATTGGTTATTCGCTTCAATATTTACTATTTGCTTGTGTAATATTCTCGTTGTTAATGAAAACTTACCTAAAATATTGTAAAAAATATTAATATTAATTTATTTTACCTTTAATCTAAATAAATATTCCCTAACTCAAATATCAAAGTAACTATTTAGTAGCATATTCAAAATATTCCCGAGCCGCTAAATACGTAAACGGCTAATATTATTACAGAAACATCAAACGAATAGAAATGTGAGCACTTAAACGGTGTTCCCGCAAATTACGCCGTTATGAGACTACAAATAACCGCAAATTTATGTAGATAGCTATCAAGTGCTCGGCGTTACGTAAAACGCGTTTAAGATGATGGTGAGGGCGATAACACGACACTAGTGTTAACATCTGGGGCCTCCCGAGCTGAGGCATAAACATCGGATCTCGACGTCATGTCTTAATTTGCATGTTTCGGTTGGCGACACCGGCCCGGCCCGACATTGTCGATAGGATGGTATTATCCGAAATTTATTCAAAATACCCATTGAAAACCTCGTCAAATTAGTGATAAGATATCATTACAGCAACTATCAATTTTCTCGGTCAAGTTTACCATGCTTCCATTGCCTTTTAGCAAAGTATAAAAAACATTATACTCCTGGGGTTTTATAAGTGGGAATACGAATAGTTAGGTAGGTGTACTAAAAAGAGAGAGACTATACGTACCTACTTAGTTTTGTAAATCTGACATATATTTAAGTTCTCATTAAATATAACTAGTTAAACGCATGACTTTAGCATTCAAAAACAGTGGATCGATTGTCTCGGAGGTTGTGTGACATACCTTACTAACTAAGGAAGAGCGGTGCCTCTTAGCACAGGTATTTCATACTTAAAAAGAGGTACCATCAAATAGATATTGTAAACCACTGTGTGACTGAATAAATGATTTATGATTATGATACGACAAGTACTTAGGTATTTATCTATTTTACAAGCTTTTATGTAACTTGCAAAGAAACAACTATGTTTGTTCGGGTGGAATCTTGCAACTCAATTTTAAAACTTCAACCGATTGAGCTGAAATTTTGGGTTTAAGGTAGGTATTTAGTTTGGACGAAAATTCAATATATGCCTAACTCGTACTAGTTCTTAAAACGTACCCTGTTAAATTCTCGTAGACTGAAACAGCAGTAGAGACTGAAGTCACAAAATAAGGAAGTACTAGTTCGCCATGTTACGTCACTTGAACAACAACTCCGTGCTGCCGCTCTGTTTAAAATTATCGGAAAAGTTTTGATGTTTTCGAATATTTTTTTTTCGTTGATTCATAAGTTTTTTTTTTATTTCATGGCCCGTTATGTAAATTAGAAGTTTCATGCTTGATTATACACTTATTTATGTGTTTAGTTACTAGAGGTATAGACACCCACCGCCTGCCTGCCATTTTTTTACGCGGTAAGTTTGAAATCATTACTTAACTTGCACCTAATTCGTACTCATAATTTTGATTTATTTCGTCCTGGTACGAATAAGGAATAACCAAATCAAAACTTGACCATGTTGGTATGAGAAAAACCATTAATTAATGGGTATTTAAGTAAATGAAAATTTAAAATGTTAGTAAACTTGTTGTCTATTTAATATTCCAAAGGGAGCGTTTCGGTGCAGTCATACCAAGTCTTATTCCTCTATGGAGACTTCGTAAACCAAAACGGGTAATTTAAAATAAAACAACATCATATGAAATGCGAATCCTCACAGAAATCTCCTTTTAAGAAAAAAATACAAATAATTTACTTTAAAAACAAAGTTTAAACAGACTTCAATTGAGTACTTACTTCGCCAAGTTCGCCAAGCCACATAGGTACATGTAAATTTTCACATTTCCTTTCGAATTTACCACATGAACTGTTCTCCGAGAGAAAATGCGTTGATTATTACAGAAAAAAGCGGCCAAGTGCGAGTCGGACCCGCACATGAAGGGTTCCGTAAAATAATTTGCAGTTTACGATTTGTGACGTATTAAAAAAAAACTACTAACTAGATCTAGTTCAAACCAATTTTCGGTGGAAGTTTGCATGGTACATCTTATATTTTTTTTAGTTTTATCATCTCTTATTTTATAAGTTACAGGGGGGGGGGGGGTCTGAACGAGTAGTTGATGACGTTATAACGTCTTCTTTCTGTATACAGAAAAGTACAGTTGGCAATAAAAGCTTGTAGCAAAAATGATACAAACTTTTTATTGTCAATTAGGAAAAGACACTAACTTTATTATTTTGTCTGTCTCTGTTGTTTTGTCTATATAGGTATATGGATCTTCGTTAGTTATTCGAATTAAATAATTGTTATTATTAACGGATTTGATCACGATTAAGCATTATCTGATAAATACATAATATATGTGACATATAATTTCTGAACTAGGTAATTCTGTAAAGCTACAACACAACTAACGATGATATTGGAAGGAAATAGCAAACGCTAAACCGTAGTGCAATCATATTTCGATGCCGTTTTTCCATGTTATGGAGCCTTCGGCTGCAAATTGTGGACGGTAACACACAATGCGGCCTTTAAATCGATAGCCATCCAGTCTTAAACGGCACAATGGCCGCTCGTTTGACCAACTCCATAAAACTGAAATATAACAATAACCCCAACGAGGGCTTTTCAGATCCCGAGCGATTAAAGCCCTTGTCCAATAGACAATCCTGAATCTATTATAAAGGACATAAAAAGATGTTCCTTTTGGCAATAAATAACAATTACTCGAGTTAGTATTCGTAATGGAACGCCGTTGAAGTTGAGTTAACTTTTACGACTGAATGCACTTTTTATTTGCATTTTTTACTGCACCGTCAAATGGCGAATATTTACGATCTGCGTGATTTCCAAGCTTAATTATTATTATGGTCAGTAAAATGAGTAAGGTTATAAAATAAATAAGAGTTTAATAAAATATTACCGGATTTCGATTAATAAAACTGCTTGTACAGTACCTATTAATTATTTATTTAGACATTTCGAATATTAATTAGTTTAATTACCAAGCTATTGAAATAAATAAATGAAAAAGTATTGACGAAATTTACGAAACAAATAATTTGGAGATTTTAATTTCCAGTTTTCAGACGATAAGTAAAAAAGCTGTTCTGAAGTTCTCAATGCTTGACTAGGTTATTTTTTTTGACTTACATTTTGCAAGGTGATCACTCCAGATTGGTCAAGGTGAGCACTCAAAATCAAAATCAATCAATTATTTATTCTGCAAATAGGCCACAAGGGCACTTTTACATGTCAAATGGTATTCTACAATTTAATATTAATAATTAGTAACTAAGCGGTTAACAAACTAAATGTCACTAAATAAAAACTAAAAAAATCCAAAATTGTAAAATATTATGAAACATTAAAACATAAAGAAACACTTTGACACATTGAAACATAAAGGAGGAAATCGTACCTATATACTTTGTTTCCCCGACTTATGTAAAATAAAAAGGGAACGACGATCCGTGGATTTAAGTAATGCCACAATCCGAGAATGCGTCTGTTTGTGTAGGTAGTCATAGTTTCCGCAAATATTCACCAAATGTCACTTTACTGGCGCTAGTATGGTTCAAATTATATATATATCAATCAATGCAACCACTCAATATCAAAAATGCATACTGTGCCTAAATCTCAATTAGTCTTATATCGTATATATTTTGATTACAAATTATAATATTATGTCTCGTAGTTTTATGATAGGATCTTTTTAGTTTATTGATCTTTTTTCTCGCTCTTTTAATGATGTGACAATGTCACCCGAGCCCATTAGTAGGGTATTATCAGCGATGGCCGGTACGCCAGCGCCTTGCTGAGATGGCGCCGTATCGTTGCATATATGAAGGTACTTACCGTAAACTCGGGTTACTTTGACCCAATGGAGGGTTACTTTGACTTGCATAAAAACCACACATGCTATATCACATAAAAAAGCAACAACGTGGGTAGTTAGCTGAAACTAAAACTAAGCTGATTTGACCCTGTTCAAATTCATAAAAAAGCGGTGGATAGAGTAATTCGCAGAAGCCAAAGTTACCCTCCAGGGTTACAGTAACCCGAGTTTACGGTACTGATTTTTATAATAATATGGTGATCTCTATCCATGTTTTGTTATTGACAGGAATAAATGCCAAGTTTATTATATTTTAATGCATAATCAGGAATTACTGATTCATAATTATGAAGAAATTGCATAATATATTACCGTCATTTGCCAGATTCGTAAATACGACACCTATTGAATACGACATTAACATGAATAGAAACAATGCGATCACTTTGTATACGCTGAAATTTCCAATAATCCTTTAGTAGCGTAAAACAGTATTCGTGCAAACTCATTCAACCTCGTAAAGCCATGGTACCGTAAAATTTCCGTTGAAAATAATGCACTGTAAAAGCCATGTTTCAACGTAGTGGAATTTTTTAATGTATCGTTTGGTAGAAACATTATAGTCTTTGTTAACTTTAGTGACCCTTTTTAGGGTTCCGTAGTCAACAAGGAAGAACGGTACGGTAAAAAAAAACCGGCCAAGTGCGAGCCGGACTCGCGTACGAAGGGTTCCGTACCATTATCTATAAAAATATTTATTTTATTCTGCTTTTAGTATTTGTTGTTATAGCGGCAACAGAAATACATACATCATCTGTGAAAATTTCTACTGTAACTATCACGATATCAGTGAGATACAGCCTGGTGATAGACAGATAGACAGACAGACAGACAGACAGACGGACAGACATATGGACATCGGAGTTTTAGTAATAGAGTCCCGTTTTACTCTTTGAGTACGGAACCCTAAAAAAACTAGGGTACCTTCCTACACCTAAAGTGGGAATGTATTTTTTTTCTTTCTTTAAACCATGGTGTAGGTTATCGTTGGATAGCTTGTTCAAATCCCCCCCCCCCCCCCCCCCTCCCCCCTCCCCCTGCCGTCTAAATGGCTACCTGGAAATGGAAAAAAAAGTGTCGTCAGTTGTGAAGCGTAGGCGTAACTCTAAAGCAAGGCTTTATACAAAACGGCGTGTGTTGCGTAACTAGGGTCAGTGTGTTTCATTCACCTCTAAGTGAAAAAAAATGCACTTAAAATACCTATCATAAACATTTATTTACCTTATCTAAAAATTGTGTATGCCGCATGACTATGCTCCAAATTGTACATTATTTGCAGACTTTGCAGTCAAGGTCCGGTGAGCCGCACTCGGCGAAGCCATGCCGAGAAAAATGCTGCCCTAGTATTCACAACGCTTACAGACAATGAGAAAACTGGCTGAACAAAAACCAGTATGAGTCTGGCCCTAGATTACGGGGACTTGCTATAAATCTTGGGGTCCAGATATACTAGCGAATGGTGAGGTGGTTTGTATCAGCTCCCGCTCTCTTCAATTAACATACTTGAGAACCTGACGCGTCTGCTAAGCTGGCGAAAGTTAAATATTGTTCTCGTCAACAAATGTATGCCGTTAAAAATCACATTAGTGATGGTCAGCAGTATTTGTATGGGCCAAATACATGCACTGGAATGATTTTCTTAGACTTTACAACATTGTAAAACAAGAGAGTCACAATTATTGACCTAAGGTCACAAGCGTCCATTTAAATGACACGAATGAGAGAGCGCATCACTCGGCAACAAACTGTGAATACACTATAAGCTTTAAGTATTTTTTTCGAGTTCAATAAATAAAAAAAATAAAAAAAAATCTTAATGTATTTAAAAAAAGTTTTTGTTAAAAATATATAACGACGGTGGCAAACAAGCTTACGGCCTGCCTGATGGTAAGCAGGTACCGTAGCCTATAGACACTTGTGACTCAGAAGAATCATAAGCGCGTTGCCGACCCTTTATTCACTTGAGGATTCGCTGTGTTGGCAGATAGAGACATATGCAAGTCCCTAACTCACAACATGGCGCATCCTCGGGAGCTCTGGCGACCTTACTCACCGACAGGAACACAACACCACATGCTTCATAGCAACACTACAAAGCAGTGGTGCTATTATGGCTGCGGTCTTCTGTAAGGTACTTCCCCAGTTGGGCTGCTCCACATACGAGCGAGATGACATTCCGCTGTGCCCTACCTCTCTTAATTTGATGTTTTTACTGTAATTCGGAGAAGGCCCAGGGCGGTCCGTTAGAAAAAAAAACATATAATAACAAATATTAACAAAAAGCTTGTGCTGCAATTTTAGCAAATACCTACCTAAATAGCTTTTTAATGTCGGAGACCTCTATTTAACTGGGATAAAATCAGCATAATTTTATCTTCATAGTACAAGCTCGATCTGCATTCAAAATTTTATGGAAATCGGTTAAATCGTTCAGCCATTAATAATGAAACTTTAACCATCGCTTGTTTTATTTTTTCCAATAAAACTCAATAAAGTGATGAAATATATACAACAGTAACTACTGGCATTGGCATATAAGTAGATAGGTAAGTAGGTACTAATGTTCATATCACATTTTTATGCATCAGTTTATGAAGAGAACATACCTACCAGCAGCAACATTTAACAGCACTAGTGTCAATAAAATTCTTCTTATACAAAAAATTGTCTTCGATATATACCTAGAGAGATGTTTCCCCGTTAATGTATTTAAAAAAAACACATATATCACTTTTCACGAAGCATTGTATCAATACGGTTATTGCATTGTATATTTATCAAATATCCATTTATGTTTACAAAAATAAAAGCTCAGCTTGATGTTGTTTTTATAATTTTAAAATGAAACGTGCCTAACATACACTCTATTGTTTTATGTTATTTTAATCGAAACATTGTAAATAATTGCTAAGTTGCCCAAAGATATTTTATTTTTGTATAGGTTGTTATGTCTGACATGCTCTATATTATTATTTTTCTAGTTTTTTGTGTGTGTTTTGATGTATACAATTTTTGCATGGTATTTATTGTTTAATAAGGCAAAATGAAGATCTGAATCTGAATACTTAACAAGATCTGTTTTTACTGGACGGATCAGCACTGTTCTGATACTTGCGGTCGGCCGGTTGCCGAACGGATCTAAGTTGGGTGTTAATTAATGGAATGTCTGTATTCGGGCGGGACGAAGGTAACCGCATACGCTTCACGCTTCTCTCTAATAGTCTACTCCGAACGGGTGGTTTGATCGAAGCCTCAACTGGACGCAGTTATCGCCTGGGGTTCTATTATGCGCTCGATATTCCATCTCGAGGGACTGGCAGTGATTTCTGAGCGTACGCTTACTCTAAATGGGTCGTTTGGTTTATAACATTTGCTGGTGCACGACAAACTGTGGAGTTCACCGTCCATTTGATCACTACTTCGTCTTCAGTTGGTTGAGTATATCCATCAATTAATTGAACCTATCATTGCGGTGGTGTCATGACCTTATGATCTATCTGCCGTGAAACAGCGAAATAGTGCGACAGTACTCAAGTACCTACATACTTACAGTCCGTTTCACATGTGAGAATGATCCGTTAGAAATACCAAATACATTCTTATCGAGTCCAATCAGTTCCCACAGTATAACGTGGTTAGCAAGAAATACAAGGACACATATTTATAGAGTAGGTATTATATCGTGCAGCGCACTTTCTACCGATTAGGCACCGCCTACATTACCTGGATAGTCGATGGTACTGGAATGCGATTTGCTGTATGAGCTGTTGTTGGTATCGCCCAGCACATTGCAGCAATCTAGCATTTACATACTGTTCTTTAAGGCGACGTGAGCTCCAAAAACTGATATTTAAAAAATCGTAGCGCTTGTTTGGACTATAATACGGCTGCCCTAAATTTAATTAGCAATCTTGAGGTCTTTCTCGAAGGAAATCAGCTATTCGAATCCTGAGTTTTTGACTTTCGCTCGATAGAAAAAAACCACGAACATAGGTCTAAAATACGCTTAAAAAATCGTAATAAATTATGCACAACAGCTAAACATATTAAAAATAGTTCTAAAAATCGGCAATGCCATGTTTAAGAGAAATCAGCTATTACTTTTTTATTTATTAAAACGCACAAAAAATTCAAAATAAATACATGATATCCGCGCTTCCAAACACGCACTTCCATCTCGCTCACGCTTATGCTCAGTGAGAGGGAGAGACCACGAACCTACGTCCCCTTAAGATCTCGTTTTTTTAGGGACTGATTATTTTTCTCAGTCGTGCTCACTGTTAGAGTGGTCGTGGTTAAGGATACTTTCATTCTGGTGGCGGCTTTTGCGAGATTTTTCCACCTTTTTCTCTATTTGTAGCACTGCTTGCACACTCCGTAAAGGAACCGTTAAGGAACATTTGGTCGTAGATTTTATGAGATTTGTCCATGCAAATTGGATGGCATTTGGCTGAGTTTTACATTGACTTTCCACTCTCCTTAGCACCATTACTAATGCCAGCCCGATCGACCTATTGTTGCGAGGGATATTTCCAAACATTTTCAGAATTCGCACTTGCACAGTCGACGAAAGTTATATTTGGTCGCTAAGCTCAATCATAATAGAAAAGTGAATACGGCGAGCACTCCATTTTATCCTTAGCAGCTTACTTTATTTAATTTGTTATCATAAGCCTCTTGTTATGCTTTTGATAAATACCTATCAATGACTCGGATCTGAAGTACCATATACATAGTAAGAACATAATCACTATGGCACTCAGTCAACATATGTTTGATACTTCGTTATGGCAGGTACTACATTTTTAATAGTGTAGAATTTTAAAAGGCTTTGTACAGAGTATTTTCATAAATGAATATATTATGTGTCATTGACAAGACCGACCGTTTCTTTTTTTAGTTGGAACGCATAAATTTGCAAAGGTTCTGTGTGTGCGAAGTAAGTTCGTAAGTTTGAAGGCGGATTTTGAATTAACTTATTAAATTTCCAGAGAGCATTCTTATTTGAAATACATACGAGTACAGTCAGCTGGTTTGTTTAAAATTATCGGTAATCGTAAGTTACGTCCGTTAATACGATATTTTACGGTAGCCGGTCTGTCAAATGGTTGCCCATGCAACCCGCTCTTAATATACATATGTAGATGAGACTCAAAACATAATTTTCTCATCACATGGAATACCTACGTACCTATTACGTTATTCAAATTGGTATGTACCAGCAGCGCGCGAGTAGGTGACCTATTGTTGCGAGGGATATTTCCAAACATTTTCAGAATTAACTTTGGTTAACGAATAATGGAAAGATTACGGAATATTCGGGACGGTCATGAATATCACTGGTTTGACGTTACGGTATTGTATTTCTTCTAAACGGGTCGGTCGGTAATAGGCATAAATATCGGTATCAGGAATCTATTGCCAGCGGGCGCATTGTCTGAACACCTGCCCCTAGCGGCGGCGTGAGCAATATCCGCGGGCACCCGGCATAAATATCCATGATGTTTCAATTTATATTCATGATATTAGTAAGTCAGACGGAATTTCGGTACGTCACATTTGATTTGCTTTGTTGGCCAAATAGCGTGAACGCGTACTTTTGCGCAAACGATACCTGTATACCTGCGTAACGTTCCGAACTATTTAACTGTCATTTTTCCATATAAAAAGTGACATTTAGACCTAACGTTCGTACAATGCGTTACGTGATCGACCAGCAGGGTAGATAACGACTTCTTAAAGTTCTAGTATTGTCTCATGAAACGTTACGCAATCGACCAAATAACATAGTCAAGAAGTAGTAGAGAAGTAGATGTAGTCGATAGGTATATTTTGTCGACAAATGTACTGAGTTACGAATATTCTGACAGGATCTTTAAAAAACCCGGCCTAACTAAGTATCATTTTATTAAACATGGCTGTGTGTGTGTGATAGTCTATGTACTCCGCAAGGAGCTCTATGGAGCATTAAAAATGAAATACATATATTTAATATTTATGTTTCAATCTCATTGCTCATAAAAGAGTCCGTAATTTGATTGAGCAGAAAATCGGCTTTGGGTGGCAGTTCTGAGACATTATTTTTGGAAAACATTGATTTCGACTTAGTTTAAGTCTACATTTTACGTTGCAATATTTCTTCTTTTATTATTATACTATGTTTAGTTTACGGTAGTAATGTAAATAAATTGTGCAGAGCTATAGTTTTATCACGTTCAGTTATACAATCTGAAGGCGTGTAAGTATGATCGTGTTTATCACGTAATACACAAAACGGTTTCAGCTTGGGAATGCTGTTTCAGCCTACCCATGCATCGTGATTATTGTCAGTAGGTAACGGCACATCTAAGTACCCACTGGTAAAACATATTTCTAATTTATATTTGTTTGATTTATTTACGGAATAAATAAATATGTTCATTATTAAATCATTAGGTAGGTTATACGTTGTTAATCAAACTTCAGTTGTAACATTGAAAATCTGGACCGGACACAAAACTCTCAATCGCCCTTATTCTACTTCAGACTTAAAACGAGCAAAAAAATTGGCTCGGTTTGTACTTTCTACCGCAATGAGAACTGGATTTCAAAAATACACGTTCGAAGTAGCATTCAGCGCTCTTTTGCCAGGGCACGATGTTGACGCATCGCCGCCTTTCAAGCGGTCTGGGTGTAGTTCCGTCCGGTTGCGAGTTGACACCTTTGTGCTTTGAACACTTCGTGTCTGAAATCTGGAAGACACTAATGATGTCCCCAATTTCCGTTCCCAGTCCATGCAGTTGGTACTTTTATCCCTTGTGAGTTGCGGAACTAATATAAGGCCGAGCGTTCCAGTCGAACGACCCTTGAAAGGTCGACTGAAATACTTTTTTGTCGATACAAGAATATTAGATGTTGGTGATAAAAATCGAGTTAAAAAGTGTTAATACGTAGACAATCTAACGTGGAGTGAGAAAGATGCCAGCTCATTTATTTGATACGGGTCTCAACGGTCAACAACTTCTCGTTACTGAACGGTAGCTACGAGTAAATTTACTCGACCGAATTTGTATGGATTTTCCTCATCGCTCCATATTCGGACGGGAAATTGAGACATTGATCATCGCGCCGGGCCGCTAGCCGATCCGTTATACTCCAGTGAAGTTACAAATATACCTTAATTTAAAAATGAGTTTATACGGGAAAAGTTACTTAAACGTCACGCATGTTACGTGTTCTAATAAAATAATTGTTGTAGCAGTGGGAGGTGGACACGTGTACTGTACTGTACCTAATTGGATTGTTTTCAAAAAATTAGAGTAGGTAATTGCACCACGTTAGGTACAAATAATATGAGATTAAGGAATGTATAATTGAAAAACAACGCTGCCACATATACATGAACACTTGATGCACATTTATTTAGGGTACCTACCTCGAGCTCTCCAACAATCTATAAATAAATATTTGTGCACAATCTTACACAAATCGACCTAGTCCCAAACTAAGCAAATCTTGTACTATGGGTACAATCACGGACTTTAATTGTTGAGCCATTTCGCCAACCATAGTAAGGTTTGAAGTGTCCAGTATAAAGTGAGCTCTAAACGTCTCAACAATTAAAGCCCGTGACTGTACCAGACGATGATAAACTACTTATATATAGATACATAAAAACTTAAAAAACATCCGTGACTCAGGAACATTCGACAACCTATAAAGACAACCTTTCAAACATATCTATGTACACAGTCTTAATTGTTCCTGACATAAGACGCATAGTGTAGAAGTTTTTGAACGGTTGTCTGTAGGTATATCTGGAGAACTCGAACGTACCCCGAAAAGTTGTGACTTGTCAAGTCGAAAGCTAAGGATGCCACCTAAAGGGATTTACTGACTGTTGACATAATGTTTTGTCCAATTGAGTAATTTCGATTCCCTTATATATTCTATAGATACCTTACAAGTTTTACTTCCCTTACATATTTTTTACTGAAATCGTAAATCGTTCACAATTGTTATAAAACAAACTTTACCCACCTAATGGGCTCTAAGTATGTGATAATTTTCAAAAAGTCATGATAAGGTAACGGCTTCGTTGTTTGGGTAATGACAATTACAGGGTTATCATCACCGTATGTATATTCGTGGGTATATTCCTTGATCTTGATTGGTTTAGATGTTTTTCATTATCTCTACAGAGGTTTATACTCGTATAACTGAGATTTTATTTAATATAGTAAAATAGCAGTAGGTATATTCTAAACAAAAGCGCGAATATAAAGATTAAAAAAATAATGTTAATTAATCATTGACTATAATGACGATTTTCTGAGCACAACACCCTAGTAGGTACATAAGGCGAGCAATATTTAAATGAATGCTTGCGCTTTAAGTAGCGGGGAATATTTCAGTTTAATCATAATCACTTTAATACTCGTATCACGCTCTAACACTTAACGTAAAGCGTGAATAGCGCTTAATTAAACTGAAGCTTAAGTAAAATGAATTCTGACGACGTAACCTAAAGTTTGCGTCACCGTTCAGGATGGGGAATTATGCTTTTAGTGTTAATAAAACAACATTTTTTGTAATTTTATCTCGAGTGCATCGTAAATAACATTACCTAATTCCAAGCACTCATTAGCTAGAAGGTCGTACGTAGCACTGTTAATTATATTGAATTTTGCCTATATCATTTGTAAAATACAATTATTTTACTTGTTGTTGTAAAAATATTCATTCTCTACCCCCCCAGCCTCTCTGACTGGTGTTGCCCTTATTAGGCAGTTTTTTATGTCGCTATTAATAGGGGCCCATCTAGCAGTTGGCGAGTCACCGTCTGCCAGAGATAAAAAATGAGACAGTTTATCGCCTGCCTAGGCGTCCGATGTTTCAACCAATAGCCCAGCCACTAGTCCATCATTTTCACCCAATAACCCGTTTTCTTTAGATTCCATCAACCAGCACTAGTCCCTATACTAGTACACCCCAGCGGGTGCTGTCTCTGTGTGCGTCCCATGACACGGGCAGGGACAGCATCCGCTCGGTGTACTCCCTGCATTTCATTAAATTGTCAAAAGGGCCTCTACGTGTTGGCTCAGTTGGTACTTTGTAGTTACCTAGCCCCCTTCACGCCTCCCGAAGGTCCGGGACATCATTGTCCCGTGAGCGGGAAAGACATTCATTAATATTATTAAGGTAAGAATGACATTAGTTATACCGATTTTTTGCTTAGTACGACTATTATCTAGCAAGTCGCTCGAGCGCTCGGCTAAGAAGAAGAACTCTTCGCTGCCATAATTTTGCTAACTACTGAATTCATATCGATTACTCATTGGTCAATTGGCAAGCCACTGGTTTGTCAAAGTAGGTACCTACAATATATATTTCGACACTCTGTCAGTCTGTAGCTTAGACAAATTAGTAAATTAGTTTACGCCTCTCTACCGCTCGCCTATCCTTGTGTGAGAGCTGGATGCAAGTTATTACGTACATAACTCATATCAAAGAAGTTACTACATATATATAAAGCCAGATATGTACTAGCTAATACGTGTCACTTACGTTTGGTGCGTGTCAAATATAATACTTAATAATGTTGAACGACACTGGGTAAGTACTTATTAAAGCTTAGAACGGGGTCACTCTCTGCTCATGACAGTTCTAATGCGGCAAACTCACTTAAAAGTCATAGAGGGGCGACGGTTCAACTAGAACTTTACGAGTGTTCTGGTGCCCTGGTACCTGCAGTCGATTCAGCGAGGCTTTGCAGGCGCTGCGCATAAATCGAAAGAGGCTTACGTGGGTGACGGTTTCAGCTCTTATTCCGACGGGGGGCTCTCCGCGTTTCTATTAAATGTAGTGTTGTATATGTCACCGGTAGATTGTGAACAACGTCAGTTTATAATCTAACTCGCGATATTATCAACTGATGTAAAATTGTGAACTGTCAAAACCGTTCACAATTTAACGCTTTATTTTTTGTTAGTTTATAAACTATCAATGTTGAATCGTCAAATTGTCAACTGAGATCAAATCATCATGCTACGGACCGCATACACAAAGACTAGGTAGGTTAGGTTAGTGAGGTGGCTTCAGTTGCCCGAAGGGCAAACCGCCCAGAAACAGGAGCCCCGCGCAGCGGGGCTCCGTCGTCATTGCTGGATGGCGAAATAAATGGAATAAAATGTCTGGATGAAAAAAAAACAATCATGTTCTGACTTAAGTGGAAGCTGATACAAGAGGAATAATTCGTTCAACCAATCAGCGCACATGGTGCGTTCCGAATCATACCAATTTGATTCAGTTCACATTTTGACGATCCGTCATTGATAGTTTATAAACTAACGAAAAATAATGCGTCAAATTGTGAACGGTTTTGACAGTTCACACTTTAACGTCTGTTTATAATATCGTGAGTGGGATTATAAACTGACGGTGTTGATAATCTGACGGTAACGTATACATACATGCCGCGTGTCGTGCCTATTTGAACACGAGCCTGCGTTACTAAAATTACGTAGGTATTTAGTAATATCATAAAACCATAGAAATACAAGATAAAGTAATGTTGTGACAGGAACAAAACAAATAAAAGGCCTCTCATAATAATCGTCGTTAACTTGTTAGGTTGCCTACTCAATGTTTCATCTTTTAATTTGTTCAATATTGTTTAAGACGGCCACCCATTAAGTCGAGCCACAAATTACTTTATGAAGAGGAAGCTGGAAGGAAATTGACAACATCATTTTACGATAATTACCGTTGAAAACGCCCATTAACTGACGATACGCCTCTGGTTATCCGTTGCCCGCTCTATAAAGTATGCTTTACAAGAAAGTAATCTTAATAAGCCTACTGTTGGCGTAGATTTGCATTTTCAATTTAGTTAACTTGAGGCATTGAAAACTTTAATATTATTGACACGAAGGAATACATTCGTATGTCCGTTTTTAGTAACACTTAAGACTTTGTGCGTGCTCGTGTTGGTACATTAATTGAGTTAGTCTACTATAATAGGGGTGTATCGGTATTTACTAGGGGCGGGCTTAATGAGCGGCTTGTTGTAGTTTGACAGAGTGATTTAATATCGCGGCGTGATCGTTTCAGTAAATCGGGATTAGTGGGGGAGACCGAAGCGTGAATTATTGCGGGAAAGTGCTGTGTACTCGTTTCGGGAATTATTAATCTATGTCAATATTAATGCTGGCTGATTTTGGATATAAATTACAACATTGATTTGGAATGGCACACGTCGTATGACACCTTGATTATTTGTTATTTTTCCTATATTATTTCAGTACCTAACTTTATATTTTACCTAAACTATAGGTAGCCAAAATAGCAGGATAGGTTTACAATCAACGTTTTCCTTCTAAGTATGTTTATTCCAATATATATAAGTATTTAGTATACTAGGCAAATTATGTTTACTTAAACTTAAAAAACCCCGGATCAGCTAACATTAGACATTTATTCTGATGAGATAATGTTCCTGAGAAAATAAATGTTACTACGAGTACTTTGAGCAAGGTCAACAATTATGTTTATAACTAGCTGTTGCCCGCGACTTCGTCCGCGTAGAACTTTTTATCGTCTTAGAAAATGATTTCTCTCAATACAAAATTTGAACCCTCTTTTATATTCTATATATTATAATTTAAAAAAAGTTGATGTTCATTTTCTAGTTTGTGAACAAACAGTCTAAAACCAAAGTTAAAAATCTCATACTTTAAAAATGCCTTGAAATACTCAAACTTTGAACCAATTTTAACACTCTTAGGGGATGAATTTGGAAAAACTCTGAAATCAGTTTTGTAGTATTTTAACGTACAGAATAAGACCGAAGTTAAAAATCTCTTACTCACACTTTAAAATTTTATTGCTCGCCATTTAAAATTTGAACCCCCTTTTAAACCCCCTTAGAGGTTGAATTTTTCTAATCGCTGAAAGAACTTTTTTCGTAAACTTTTAAGTCTCTAGCTCAAAAAAAGTGTTGCCCATACAAAGCTTTCTTAACCCCCTTAGGGGTGGAATTTTCTAAAACTCTGAAAGTACTTTATTATTAATTTTAATAAGTAACATTTCGAATAGTTTTAAGTCTAGTAAAAATAAAAGTTTTTCCCACTTAACACTGGCTACCCTTCTTAAGGATCTTAAGGATCCCCTTAGGGATGGAGTTTTCTAAAACGCTGAAAGTTCTTTTTTAGTATTCTAATAAGTAATCTTTTTGCAAAGTTTTAAGTCTAACTCAAAAAAAGTGTTGCCCATGCAAAGCTTGCTCTCCTTTTTAACCCTATTAGGGGTGGAATTTTCTAAAACGATTTGTGTTCTTTTTTTGTATTTTAATAAGTAATCTTTCTACAAAGTTTCAAGTCTCTAACTCAAAAACATAAACTTTCCCTGATAAAAACTTTGCACCCCTTTTTATCCCCCTTAGGGATAGATTTTTTCAAAACGCTGAAAGTCTTTTTTTTTTGTATTTTTATAAGTAATCTTTCTACAAAGTTTTAAGTGTCTAGCTCAGAAAAAGTGTTCCCCATACAAACCTTGCACCCTTTTTTAACCCCCTTAGGGAATGATTTTTGTAAAACGCCGAATGTAGTATTTTTCATGTTCTAATAAGTAATTTTTCGACAAAATTTTAAGTCTCTATTAAAAAAAAATATGTTTTTCCCATACAAACTTTGCACCCTATTTTACCCCCTTAGGGGTGAAATTTTCCAAAACGCTGAAAGTACTTTCTTTGTATTTAAACAATCTTTCTACAAAGTTTTAGGACTCTAGCTAAAAAAAATAGTTTCCCACATACAAACTTTGCACCCCTATTTTAGCCCCCTATTTTTAGGGGTAGAATTTTCTAAAACGCTGAAAGTACTTAATTTGTATTCTGATGACTAATCTTTCTACAAAGTTTTAAGTCTCTATTTAAAAAAAATATTGTTTCCCCCATACAAAATTTGCACCCCTATTTTACCCCCTTAGGGGTAGATTTTTTTAAAACACTGAATCTAGGTACTTTATTTGTATTCTAATGAATAATTTCTCTACAAAGTTTTAAGTCTCTATTTAAAAAAAAGTAGTTTTTCCCATACAAACTTTGCACTCTATTTTACCGCTTTAGGGGTAGAATTTTCTAAAACCCTGAAAGTTCTTTATTTGTATTCTAATGAGTAATGACTGATCTTGCTACAAAGTTTTAAGTCTCTATTTAAAAAAAAAATGTTTCCCCCATACAAACCTTGCACCCCTATTTTACCCCCGTAGGGGTGGAATTTTCCAAAACGCTGAAAGTGTTTCATTTGTATTCTAATAACTAATTTTTCTACAAAGTTTAAGTCTATAGCTCAAAAAAAAAAGGTTCTCCCATACAAACTTTGCACCCCTATTTTACCCCCTTAGGGGTAGAATTTTCAAAAATCCCTTTTTATCCCTAGCCCACGTTATAAAAGCAACATACTGTGCAAAAATCAACTCTCTAAGATTAGTAGTTTCGGCTGTGCGTTGATGAGTGAGTGAGTGAGTGAATAAGTCAGTCAGGACATAGGCATTTATTATGTATAAATAGATAGAAGATAATGAAACTCCCATTCAAATATCTCAAAAAATTATGAAGCTACATCCGTTTTAATGTCGCTTGTTAGAGTGAGAAAACGATGAGGGACTGTGACGTCAATATACTCGAGCGTCATAGTAAAAAACAATCGTTTCATATGAAGGTGCGTTTTGCGGAAAAGGGACAGAACATACCCCCTCTTAAAACTTTGGACTCTTATAACTTAATCATTACCTATAATAACCTCTTGCTTTGTTTTTTTCTCCATTTGACTATATTTATTTTAAATTCTTTTTCGAGAAAATACATTATGATTATTTAACATATTTTCGATTCCTGAGCTATAACCACGAACTTCGGAATTCGAAAATATTCGGGTATCTCTATCTCTATCGCACTAACCATACTCGAGTGACAGGGATGCAAATATATGAACATTGAGTATCGGTTTTCGTGGTAGCGCCGCAGGTACTTTGGCTGAATGCGCCGAGCGCGTGCCATTGTCATTCAAAAAAAACAAATTCGTGTTAATTATATTGTTCAAATTTGTTGATTTCATTTATTGAAATTACGACATAAAACGACATTTGCGCATATAAGTTCTCATATCAGAATCGAATATTTTTTTATGGTTTATATTTTAGCATTTGTCTCGTAAAGGTCTATCGTAGACGGGATTTAAATTATTAATAAGTGAAAGGCAAAGCAATTCCGCCATTTTGACGAAAATTTGACGGTTCTTATAGCTGACAGTTGGAGCAGCGTTTGATTTCAATAAAAATAAATGAAAAATTAAATGAAGTCGTATATTTCGGAAAATTAATTAACTGTCGCAGTCGGATAAAAACTATCCTAAGTTGCAGCTAGAATAATAATGTACCTATATAAAATGTTTCATATTTTTCCGTTCATGGGATGCTGAGAACATTCGAACCGCGCAAAGCTTAGTTTCAAACTGGCTGATTCTTTTTTTAATTTAGAGATTTATTATAAGTGGAGATGACAAAAATGCTAACTACACTGCAATGCACAATATAATGACCGTAATTGTTCTATAAGAGTAATCAGAGTCGGTTCTTAAGTTCTTGTTCTACAGACATATGTTAATGCTCATAACTTAAATGGGCCATATTAAATATGAGAACGTTAACGCAGGTACACGAAACAAAACCATGCAAGCAAGCCTCGCGAACATGACAAATGCCTACTCTATCCACCTCTTCCGACAATTAACGGGAGACTTGTAATTGTAAACTTAATTCTGGTAGGTTAAAGGCTTACTTTACAAATTCATAAGTGAAAGAGATACGAGGTTGCTTGTTCAGTGGCGTATAATGCAGTTATAATACGTGCAGTCGCGTGGGATGGCGCTTAAGAGCATATCCATTTATCTTTATGCTCTTTGTATCTGCGAGATAAGTTTGGGAACAAAAGTTGTTTTATACAATTTTGATAATGGTTTCATGACACTTTTGTTCAATCGTTTGAATATGTTTATGATTTCCTTAATTTCCTACAGCTAGCTCTAGCTGCAGTTACAATTTTCCCGTGAGATTAGATGTCTATCGTTAGTCCAGGCAATGAACTGACAACTTGTATGGAAAAAATGTCAAATTTGGAAATAATTTATAAAAGCTGATTTTTTCTTTGTAATGGATACGTTATCAATGAAATAGTTACCTAGCGACAAAATCCAACAAAATTTCAGACATCAAAAAAATTAAAACTTAACGAGCTTCTGAAAAGTCGGAAAAAATATTAATAAATGGTTTTATCTTTATTTTGGTTCAGTTTCATTTGCTTTATAATATTCAAGATAAATAATAAAAAAAAACCAATTCATGTTTTATTTAAATCTATATAAATACTTTCGGATGGAAGGTTTGTTGGATTCTTGAATAAAGCATCTTAGAATAATGTTTTAAAATGATGTAAAGAAAAAAAACGCTATTATAAATTAATGTTTTTCAAAACCGTATTTTGCCTGGAGTGGAGTACGTACAATAATTATAAGCAGTATATGTACTTACACTTGGTTTGCTAACTTTTAGCATAACATTTATTCCCAAATTATTTGTTTCAGCTAAGTTTTATTTCCCATACTAGTTAAGTGTACCAATTTTAATATTTTGTTTAATAAATATGTGCGTAAATATATGCCTTTCATTCTGACTCGGTAGCTCGGGGCGCGTGGAGAAGAGCACGCCAAACACATTAACATCAAATTTGAATGCGAAACATACGTGACACATTGACCCTAGATTCTCACCTCCTACTGTAAATTTCACGGCAAGTTACGAGTAAATGTGACGGTATCCAACAACGGTCGTTCTAATTGTATTAATCCAGTTTCGGTCCCTTGCTATTAAATACCTGTCTTATGAATATTTAGATCGGTATTTACTTAATTCATATTTCATTATCTTGCCTCTACATGGAATATAGCCATTTATGTTATAGCAAAATCTAAAGAAGGTTGTCCATGTCACGATGGAATGAAATATTTCTGTAGGTAACAATGGACATTGTTGGAGTTTAAAACGATGTAGGTACTGTACTCGTACTTGCTCTAAGTAGTTATTTACGCGGAAGATCGTAGTAATCGAATTGGGAATGGATGAAAATTTTAGAAGCGTCTGATTTTTTTTCTGGTGATAGGAATAAATGACCTTCCTTAGGTGCCAGAAAAAGTTGCAGACTTTCGACTCCGTAAATTATTTTTGAAAAATATAAACAGTATAACCTCACTTACGTTTTGGGTTTAGGACGGCGAATGAGACACTTTCCAGATCCGTCTCATATTACAAAAAATATTTTAAATATCAGACCCTGGAAATTACAAATATAGCAGCTGCAGCTGTCAATATCATTGCCAGTGTCAGTTTACCACAGATAAAAAAAAGTAATATGAGACGGATCAAGCAAAGTGTCTTATTTGCCGTCCTAAACCCAAAACGTAAGTGAGGAAACTGTTTATATTTTTTGAAAAGAATTGACGCAGCCGAAACGTCTGCAACTTTTTTCTGGTGCTAACCTTCCTTATTCCTATAACCAAAAAAAATCAGGCACTTCTAGAATTTTCATCCATTCCCAATTGTAAGGAGTGAATTATTTTAGTATCGATTTATAGTATTCATCCATGAGGCCTGTGCCCAGTAGTGGGATGTATACACCGTGGGAGTTAATAACCCGAAACATTTTAACCACGCATTCCTTAGGTCATTAGGCGCAAAAAATGTTATTTGAACCCCAGTCTAATCCTGCTTAGTTTTGAAGATATTATCATTTTCATGTAAACTATTTATTGTGATTAGTAAAGTGCATTAAGCTCTTTTGATGGAAACGTTGCTACCGATGTTGCCAAGTTTCGAGTCGTTGACATAAGTACATCAAAGTGACAGCTACCACTCACTAAATTCATTCTTTTTTGGAGAAATAATTAATTGGTACCATTTTATTAAAAGGGATGATTTCCATCCAGGAAGCGATACTTATCCAAATTTTATTTACAAAAACCGAAAAAAATACAGAAAAAAATTTTTTTTTGCTGAATTTGGATTGGATTCATATAACATTTTTTACTCCTAATGACCTCCGGAATGCGTGGTTAAAATCTTTCGGGTTATTAACGCCCACGGTGTATAGGTTGTTAATGATTATGACGATGATTATTGAATTGGGGCGCTGGTGAAAATAATAAATAAATATTTGCGGACATTCTTAAACAAATCGACCTAGTCCCAAACTAAGCAAATCTTGTACTATGGGTACTAGACGAAGATAAACATACGTATATAGAGAAATAAATACTTAAATACATAGAAAACATCCATGACTCAGGAACAAATATTCGTGCTCATCACACAAATAAATGCCCTTACCGGGATTCGAACCCAGGACCTCTTGATTCGTAGAAATGAATCAATTACGAATAATTTATAACAATAACATTTATTTTTGAATGAAACATTAATTTCGTTTTGCTCAACACTTGATTTCCAGTTTATAATCTAAATTCATTGCGTGCTGCATAATGCGAACAAAATATCAAGTGAGTAGTTTCAAATTGCTAAACTTAAGTGGCAGTGGGCGGGGCACATTGCACGTAGAACCGATGGCCATTGGGGCGGAAAGGTTTTCGAGTGGCGACCATGTACCGGAAGGCGCGGCGTGGGTACCCCCCCCACAAGGTGGACTGATGACCTGGCAAAGGTCGCGGGAGTCCGCTGGATGCGGGTGGCGCAGGACAGGTCATTGTGGCACTCTTTGCGGGAGGCCTATGTCCAGCAGCGGTGGACGGCTTTCGGCTGATGTGATGATGACGAGTTTCAAATCTCACACTGGGCCCTCGTTTTGATTGTTTATACTGCAACTCAAAATTCGAGTTTTTAGGTGGATTTAGTTAACCAGTAGAATATAATTGTGTAATCCTAACCGAAGTGATAATATTCCCGTTTGGTATGCCACCGCGGCGTACACCGCAATTGCACCTTTACAGATTTGTTGGCTGCGGTTCCGATGCTAGTAAATACGAGCGATACGATGACCTCACGCTCTGCTATTTTGTTGCTAAATATTAATATTAAAATAACATTCAAGTCGTAGTTAATGATAACTGTTGATATACCTTCCAGTTATTATCCTCTCGAAGTTTGTTTGTAGAATCCTCTAGAAGTAGATTCGGATATTTGGCTCGATTTAAGATAAAAGAACTACATAGTTATTTATTTGTACCTAACAGAAAGTTTTAAAAGCTTAAGTGAAAAGGACTTCACTCAGCATAGTATATTTTATGACCTGCAAGTGAATTAGGGTTACATTTTAAAATACGACAGTGGCAAAAAGACGTCAAGCCAAGTTCAAGCAAAAGAACTGGCTAGCCAGCGCCAAGTGTAATATTACACGAACCACTTTTGACCCTTCTATAACTCAAAACCTCTTTAATGTAAACACATAAAACTACGTGTGTTTAATTATATCCATAAGGAAATCTAGAAGCCCAAACTTCATGACGCTAGCTCAAACGGTTATAAAGATATGAAGGTCAAAAAGTCGTAAATTTTAGCACTGACTGACTGACATATAGTACCTAAACCTAACCTACTTCCAGATGATCTACATAGAAGGATGAAATTTGGAATCCAGCTCGGTAATTATGTGTAAGCGTAGGAAAAAATCTAAAAATAAAAAAAAGTAAAAAATAGGGGGGGTCCCCATACATTTTTTTTTAATTGTAGCGTTGGAACCGTTTCAAGCAGATATTTGAAACTATCCCAATATATGTATATTTGCTATATAACAGAAATATAAAATAAAGTTAAGTCAAAAAATAAGTGGTGTCCCCATACAAAATTGTAATACACGCTAAACAACCGGCCAAGTCAAATCGAACCTACTTTAAGATCTCACATTTTTAAATAACAGCAATTGTTATATGTATCCAATAAAGCAAAGACAAAGAGTTTAATACTTGTTCATAATTTTATTTTGTTCCTATAAATACATATTTGGATTTTGCATAAAACTTGGCAATCATTTAGATCTCCATTTTTTTTGCGGCGAAGCCCAGCCAAGCATAATTTTTGTATTGAACTTGGCTCTTCTTTTATGCATTTATGTTTTTGGTGGGATCAGAAGAATCACAAGCGAGTTGCCGACTTTTAAGTGATTTGAGGATTTGTTGTGTTGATAGCAAGAGACGAACGCTGGTCCCTCACCCCAACCCATCCTCACATAAATTTACCATCGTCATCGTATCACATCACCAGTGTTTAAGCTGATTTCTTGTTCCCAATTAAGTAAGCACACTTCTTTATCGGAAACAAGATCTGTTATCTCTTAATTTTATCGACATCATTATAAAAAGTAGTTTTCTAGCTATATAGTAACTCAGGGCGCCTCAACAGTACATCACTAACAGATATTTGCAACAACCTCTAAGCTAAGATGTCCCTTTAGCGTTTCACAGTTGTACGGTATTAATAAATGACGTAATTGCGGATTTGATTACAGAACCAGCGTAATATAATGCGTGTAAAAATGCTGTAAGTTTTAACCTTGCACCGCGATGCAGCGCAGGCGTCCGGTCCGCCCACGCGTGCGCGCTTTCATTTCACGTTACCGCTGCGCGCACTCACTACGCTCGCTGTCACCGATATGCCATAGGTACATCTGCAAACCTTCTATTCTGTAACTTGTTTTAAGCTCACCTCAACGCACACTCACAAATATATCTTGACGCCACGATTCGTAGTGGCTAAGCGTAGGTAGATGTCTAGTTTCGTTAGGCGTGACGGGTGGGGTGAGACGCATGAGCGCGTGAGTAATACTGCCCAGGCGCCGGTTTTGATACATTTATACTAGATTCGTGTTCACCTAGTTTGGCTAATAGGTTTGGCTTGAGAAGATAGATGCGAATTATAACATGATTGTTCTAATCGAATAAGTAAACGTACCAATGTTTGACACCTTAATGCCTACTAGTTAACACCTCTATTGTATTGAAGATTGAGAGTTTCAAGTATTACTTATGGATCTTTCAGACTACGATAATTATTGCAAAATTAAAAAAAAAACTCACGCTTAACACTTGCAAGTCCCGTTTAGTTGTTGATTATACTCATAGAGATCGAGGCGATTGGTTTGTGACTATGGAACCGAAGGATCTTATCTCAGTTGAATATGGTTGAAGGATGGATCGATTTGTCATGAGAGCTCAAATGTAACTGTAATATAAACTATATAATATTATTTACATTTACATCGCATTAATGCGTAACATCAGTACTTGAATATATTTTATTGAAAGCGTGGTACCACACATTTCAATTCATGAACATAAAGTTGTTGGAGTTGTATAAAAGCAATCAACAGAACTAACATAAAAGTGAAGTTAAGTGTTTAGGTACAATACTTGTGGGCCGATGAGCTTATTCTCGGGAGGCTGCGCTCAATAGCCTACAGCGCGGCTCCAGTCGGCGCCGGGTGGCTGCGCGAGCGCACGCGTTCTCGACATCGATCGGGCCCTAAGATTGTTTACTATCACGATTACATCGATCCTCTCTGAGACCTGCCGCCTCCACGACCGCTATGCTTTCCAGTCTTGCATGAGACTAACTTGCATTTTAAACAGGTTACACCAAGAAATTAAATATCCGATTTGACGACTTTCTGTTAGTGAGATGTCAACGCCTCGTCCCTTTAATAAACAGCCGCCGCTACTTTACGCCCTTCGGCAGACATAAATAACAGATATAATGTGACAGATACATTTGTAGCACCCGCATTTAGGAGTGTTTAACCAGCGATTGTGCGACATGAAGCTCTCGATGGTTATTGTTTATGTTATCGCGGCGGCGATCGTCGGGGCGGAGATCAGGATCCGCGGCAAAGTGAGAAAAAGGTCCAGCGCACACCGGCGGCACCGCGCGATTCTGCCACCTTGTCCTTTTAATGAGACGATTATCGAGAACGAGTGGTCGTTGATGGAAGCGATAGGGAAATCGAAGTATATATTCACCGGTAAGGTTTTAAATGTGAAGAAGTACAGATCGGTGCAGGATAATGGGAAGCGTTCGAACTTGTACAGAGTGCATCTGCGGCGAGTGCTTAAAGGAGATGTGAGTGAGTTAAGGACGTTTGTGAAGTTGGAAGGATCTGGTGAAACGTTAAGTGGGTCGACGTTGATGGTCGAGCGGCGCCGGGCGCGGGAGTCCTGCGCCGCAGGGCCGAGGCCACGGTTGTCGGCCATTTTCTTCAGTGACGAGAGCGACAGCCCTGGTGTCAGGGGGCCCACACCGCGTCTGCAGCTGCTTACTGACCCAGTGCCTTTGACTCTTTATCATCTTGACAGAATCAATGCAGCTGTGACAGGTAAGGCTTTTGTTTCCTCAAACGACTATGAGAAATCTAGACTATACACATACGTATTGTATATTAGGTGATATTACGTCTTACTGGTAGTGCCAGGAAATAATGAGGATAGAGCGGACCGGCGCGTTGTACCCATCCTGTATGAAGCTTTTAGACGTTCTGTTTAGTACACCATAAGAAAGTTTATCGATAATATCCTTTGTGCTACAATAATGCGACGTAAATAATCTCTTAAATGTATATCATCATCTCGTGCATAAATCTGTTTTATGCAATGCCCCGAATGATTCACCAACTAACAGCAAAAGCGCGTACCGCACTGGACATTAAATTTGACAAGAAGTTAACGACTTACACTCGTTAAACTGTTACCGATGTTTAGGGTTGAGAAGCGAAAACTAATCTACATACTCGCATTTAACTTAAAATGAAAGTGGTAATAATTGTTTATCTTATTTTACCCTTTATAAATAGTAACTGACATGATAATGAAGAACGTCAGCAATAAGAAAATAGAGCAAAATGGTACGACATACAATCATTGGTTCAAGATCATACATTATAATGAAGTGTGGGTGCTGTAGCCGTAAAGCACATACGCTGGGCAACAGCAGAGCGAAGTCTTTTGGATCTTATTCCAATGGCTTAAGGGTGTAAGAGATGCATGCACTCTGCTCAGGGTACACTATGGAGGCATTAAGATGTGATTTTGATCGACATCTCGACAACTGTTCGTTAACTTAATGGAGCGAATGCGTTTGCTTCGTTTGTGTTTGCCGACAATGGTAAACGTAAACATTATGTAAACGGCTTAAGTTAGGTATACCTATTTACCCCGGGGGTTCGGCAAATAAAATAAAATTAAAACGTACTAACTGATAATATTTATTTATATAAACTACTGGAATCACTTAACATAAGGTTTGATTTCATTAGGTCAATGTAGCTTTAGGTACTAATTAAATTGACTTGAAAGTCACAACCCAAAAATTATAAAGCATATTTACATTCAATTTCTGAAAGCTATAAATATTTTCAAAGCCTTTAAGCCTATAATCCACACGTCTGGGATAATACCTCGAATAGATACTATCTCACTGTCTCAACTTTGTAGTCCAGCCCTCTTGCATTGGTCTAGGAGTAATCTCTATACTTCGTCTGGGATAATCCATAAATGAGAAAATATTATATCTATATGATGTTCTGGTTAAAAATTAACTCAATTCTGCACCCCAGATTTTATACATTATTTGTATGCTTTAAAGAATACAATGAGACATTCTTAATGTAAATTATGTATAAAAAAACCGGCCAAGTGCGAGTCGGACTCGCACACGAAGGGTTCCGTACCATAATCTATAAAAATATCTATTTTATTCTGTTTTTAGTATTTGTTGTCATAGCGGCAACATAAATACATCATCTGTGAAAATTTCAACTGGAATTATCACGGTACCAGTGAGATACAGCCTGGTGACAGACAGACGGACGGACGGACGGACAACGGAGTCTTAGTAATAGGGTCCCGTTTTACTCTTTGAGTACGGAACCCTAAAAACCGTTAGGTATATTATGCAATTATATACCTATACGAGTATTGGATGTCCAATGTCCATTAATTAGTAACTATGCAATATTTTGTAGAAATACTAATTTATATGAAAGATACTGCGTTTCACGATACGATTGGTTTATGACAAACTTTTGAGCTTCTCAACTAAACTTTCGGATTAGTTTATACAAATGAACTCGCAAAAACGGCAGCAAGTTCATCGTCATCGATTATAAACATATTTAGGTAAAAGTCACATATTGTTAATAAAATATGAGAGCCATCAACTCAACCGGTTGTGTGATTTGTTGTGTTTCTTGTCTCGGTACCAATCTGTTCGCGGGCCGGGCGCCGCGATGCGTATCACCCGAGCCCGCCGTGAGAATCCTCGCAGATAAACCACCAGATCCACACGTACGCGATTTAATCTGCTTCATTAGACATCAAGGCACTGCATAGTCAAGATGCACACAGAACAGTGGGAAGATAAATAGGATTTGCTCGCGACAGAGCGCGCCGTGATTAAGAGACGCGACGCTATACAAACTATATACGCACACGTGTACGTACGTATATGAAAACTTTGAAAAATAATGTTCCTAGAGAGCTTAGTTAAGTTGACTAGTAGAGAACGCTTACGGCATTAAGTCCGTCTTTTGTACGATAAGTTCTTCTTTTGTGGAATAACAATAAAATAGTTAAATAAAGCTCTCGATAAGACTTAATTTGCGTAACGAATTTGATGGGTTTGTATTAGGTTTGTCAGTTGTTTACGTTATAAGATAGGTACTTACTCATTTTTTGATTTTATTCAACCCGGGGCGGGTCTTACATTTTATAAGCTTATTTTTTAAAAATAGAAATGAATTTTATCGCTCATTAACAAAGTTTAAATAATCACGTCTTTACACGCGGATAAACGCGTTATTTTCCTACGAGGTATAATTTTCAAAGCAATAATTTCCCAGCTTCATTATTTCTTAATACCGGGGTACTTAAGGAATCAATATGTCATTACGTTAAAGGCTGTAATTAAACGATTAATTAACCGTAATAGGTAGTTTTATTACCTACCGCATCGATTTATCGGTAGTTTACTAGTAAAATGTGTGGTGCCTGTATGATATCATCGCCTAACATCTCAGGGAGGCGTGGACTGGAGGGAAAGTAATGGTTTAGTTCTGCCATCGCGATAATACTTTACCGCACACGAAGAAAAAGCATTTAATTCGCAGTTTTGCTGACATGCAAAGTTGATGCTTGTCGCAATCATATATCGCCTTAACATATACCCGTACGTAACTACCACTATGAGCTGCACATCGTAAATTGAACTGGCGAATTGCAGCTGTCCTTTTTTCAAATCGTAGGTACTTACCATAGTACAATTTCTTTTTACTTAATTTAAAGCTCCATAAAGACAACACTACACAACACACACACCACTAGAAAAATATGAATATGAAATATGCCTGTTCCTTGACAGCGTTAACCTTATCAGTGCTTAACCGACTTGCATAATTTGACAGCATTTTAATATTCATTTAACTCTACCACTTATTTAATTTATCAAAAGTCACAAGATTAAAACAATAACAGTTTTAACTGTTTTTTATGGGACAAACACCGTGTTTACCATAATATTCTGATTAGATTTAATATTGATTAGATGACCTTCAGTCGTTTGTGATATTAAGAAAGACAGTTAAATTAAAAGCAAATGAGAAATGTTAACGGCGCGTCGCGTTGAACAAGAGTTGGTAGGACTGGTATTCACAAAATAAATCGTATCAAGCAAACTAGTATAAGTCTGACCTACGATTACGTATAACTGGTACGAATCATGGGGTCCAGTTTTATAGGGCATAAGTGGTGAGGAGAGTCACACAGGTTGTGAATCGAATAGAAGATTCGTCAGCGAGCGGCGAGCGGCTCGACTTGCCCGCCCACGCTCGCACCGCTTTCCAAATTCCTCATGTAAGCTCTTGCAATCACTTACTTACGAGACGATAGCAAAAGTAAAGGGGAACGTCTTAAAAAGGATAAAATAAACTTTATTTCAGTCTTTATTTGATGGGTGACTTGAATCATTTTCAATTGAATGGTATTCAATTTAATAGAGAGTCTATGATTATTACGAGAATATTAAGTAGTTCGTGAGCGGTTTTCTGTTAATTCTAAACAACCCACTTACGAACTTAATACATTAACCCGCAGCTAGTTTTTATTTTAGTTAGCAATACCTACTTGACATTTTATATTACGTGCTATATAAAATTTTAAGTATTGCTAACTAACATAAAAACTAAAATAATTTCAGGTAGTGCCCAAATAAAGCGAAAATTAGAAAGTTTTAACTAAACTGCCATTCTCCATTGCTCGCTTTTTAATTGACATGAATTTTTAATTTGCTGCTGAATAATTGTCGAAGTTCAAGCGTAGTTAGTACTATCTGAGGAAACTTTGGCTTAGTATGCAAAAATTAAGAATATGTAAAGAGCATTAAACATCAGGAAAGTTTTTATCCACCCTTCGTACAGCAGCGCGGAGCTCTCCCGCCCACATGAATATTCAGCCGCGCAGTCAGCTGGCACGTTTAGCAATAACTGTTAACTTGCACCCATTTAGTCTGTGGGCAAGTCTCTTACAATATTCAGGCTAACTTTCCAAATCAGGCCAGCAGCAATCTAATAAATTAGTTTACAAAGCTCTTTGCCATCTCCGCTGCTGTACTTATATGACCCGGTGGCGTAATAAACTCCTTAATTAGGATTGCCACAATGCTTACGGTAAGTCCACGTTTGTTTACGTTGCCGAAGGTTGCAGCGAATTGCGAGGTCTCCAGTCTACGCGTGAGGCTGCTCTTGCGCACGCGTCTCGCCGGCGCCACCGACTCTTGCGCAACCTTGTATTCGCCGCGTGTTTACGAGCCATCTCAATCAAAAGCTTCCAAGTAGAAACACTAAAATGGGTTTTATTTACATCCATATGTACCAACACACAAAAAAGCTCACACAATAAAAATGAAGCTACACTTTTTAGTGATGTTACTTTGCATCATCACGATAATTCATGCCCAGTTCCGTATAAGGGGAGTTGTAAAGAAGCGGGACACGATACACCGCAAGAAAAATATAAATGCTCCCAAATGTGTTTTAAACGAGACGATTACTAATGACTACGAGATTCTGTCGTCTGCCGTGTCTGAGTCCAAGTACATTTTCACAGCTAGAGTCTTAAGCGTGAGGAAGATAAAGCATGGAAGGAAACCTAATGCGAAAGTGTTTATGTTTTACAAACTATACGTCCGTTTACTTATGAAAGGAGACGCGGTGGAGTTGAAAAGTCACGTCTTTTCAGGGGACGCGCGGACCTTGAATGGGGCAATTGTGTTTGTGGTCTGGCTGCGGACGAATAAGTGCGCTTACAAGTTGTACAGACATTCCTCGGGAATATTTTTGAGTGACGGATTCTATAAAGGCTTCAACAGTGGGAACGAGCCGCGACTGCGCCTGTTGAACGAGCCTCTTCCACTGTCACTTTACGATTTGGACAGAGTAAACGCCGCCTTGAAAGGTAAATATTTGTCGTCAAGTACGAATAAGGTGTCGGCGTGTTCAAGCGTGGAGGCTATAAACTCTCTTTGCCTATTTGCTAGTTCACATTACCTATGTTATTTGTAACTGTTTCGACATTCTTCTGAGTATTGAAATATGCGCATACTTTATTTACTTTTGTAAACTGATGCATAAATAAGTACAAAATATTCGTTATTGTATGCTTCACAGAACTAATTTACATCGAAACGATTATGTTTGAAGTTTAAAGGGGAATAAGTAGTACTCAAACACCAATACCTAGGAGTCTACAATAACGGGTTCTTTGCTTAGGTTTAAAACCTGTTTATTTATTTGATTACCTTTCGTCAGTGGAAGGAGGTCTAGCTTATCTCGTCCCAGCAGTGGTAGGTAGGTAGGTTATAAGCAGGCTGGATTATTTAAAAGTACAATAAATACATTACGCTATTTAACGGAATGCTTAAAAATAAGATACCTATGTAGCAGTTTTTGCAAGCCTTTTTACATTATTTTACGCAAAATTTAAATAGTTTTTGAAAATATCAAAGTATTAAATAACATATTTGTGCTACTTATGTTTCTCGTATAAAAATAATATATTTGCAAATAATTATATACTATGCCATTCCATTATACAACAATAATAAATATTTTATTCATTATTGTTATTTGATTACTTGTGTCTCGTTCTTATAAAAAACTTGATTAAACTTGTAATCATTGAAAATACTCGCAATTGACGGCAAAACTTGCACCTTCATCAATCAGGATCAAGATTAACGTCGCCCCAGGTAAAATAATAGTGAGTCATTTAACACAAATAAAAAAAAAACAAAAACACAATGTCACTCTTCAACGGCAATTTGCTGTACACATTTACCTACCTACATACATTCATACGTAATATTATATATAGTGGGTGTGGGGTGGGACATACCTTTTGCATACACAGATGACTTACTAGTATCAGAAAAATAGACTCTAACTTTTTAGAGTTATTCTAAAGCTGGTTTGTTCAGTAAATAAACAGAATATCAATACATATATCTATTCGCTTCGTAATAGGGAACATTACGCAAAACTCTTCGTAGGTGGGCGACACTAGCAGCGTTGACATTGTATCTCATTCCCACTTGCAGTATTGTCTATGAAAGCATCCTTGTCACTCATCTGACAATCAATTGTGCATGTGTGCGTGAATCCCTATATTCCTATAGTAGTTTACTATGAGTGGTAGTGCTGCCTCTGGCGGCAGAACATTGCAGTAATGTTCCCTATTGACAAGCTTTACACACAAAGGGGAATGGTTTACTCAGATTGACTTGGAGTAATTTAGTCACGTTTTTTATGGTCAAAATGTATACGGAAAGTTAGCTTTCGACATTGAAATGACCGAACAATAGGCTGGGCTTTGTAATGGCAGTGCGCAGCGCTATTAGCGCCGTAGTCGTGGATACGCGTGGGCGCCGGCCGGTAGGTATCCCATGCAATTTACTCGACAACAACATAAAAAGTCGATGTCTTACGGCCTATATGTATATTAGGTGCCCACTTTGAATAATTTTTAACGTTTCCAAGAATAGTGAAGCAACTATGTTATTTAAACTATCTGTTTATTGTCTGCTTAAGGTTTGTATTAAACTGTTATCAAGATGCAAATTATTGCAATGCTTGTAAAGGAATATGATTAAAATTCACTATTGGAGGGCTTATTAATCCAAGTTTTATAATAAACACAGATCTCCTTAACTAAAATATTTTGTATGGGTAGGTAGGTACGAGGTGTACTTACTCGAAGTATATTTTTATATATCAAACAGAAAAAAAAACCAGACACTTTCATAAAAATAAAATGGTAGTACATTTCAAGGCCAATCTCCCTATAGAAAATTATGAATCCGAGTAAGATCTGGGACGGATGTTGGAATATAATAGTTACCAAATGAGTCAGTGGTGCAGAGGTAGATCAAAGTAAAGTTTGCGGGGCGACCTATGCAATACCTACATATATGTACTTATGTATTCATTTTGTAAGATCGATAGATAGATAGATAGATTTATTTTTCAAATTGAAACTTTATATGTAATTTTATGACATCAAAATAGCATGGATACACAAAAAGATCGTCAGAGTGTAAAATAAATTATAAATTAAAATATAAATAAAAGTCAATCGAAATACAATGCAAAATCAAACAAAATATAGTAAGACAATAGATGAGTTTCAGTATTTTTCAAGCCGAAGATTACAAAATAATTCGTGTCCGGCCCCATCTAAAACAAGACTTATGTCTAAACATATTATAGGAATGGGCCCGAAATGTTTTATTTATCTACCTGTTGATATCAAGCAAAAAGAAACTGTTTTAGAATTTAAGCGGGCTTTAAGTGGATTTCTAGTTAAAAAAGCTTACTACTCAGTCAACGAATACTTGAATGATGGCTTTAATCTGCAATATTGAACATGTTTAGTCATAAGCATACCCCGTAATCGAACCGGCAAATCTGTAGCAGATGTACGTCAGGGTTGTCACTACCTAGATATGTATGTACTTGTACTACGAATACAAAAAAACACACATGTTATTGAACATATCTTTATTAACTAAACATCTTATTTACCTCCACAGAATTTTGAAATAAACTATGCTTCTGTATAATTACGTCCTTATCCATGAATGTAAATTTTGCAATCCTTTTAGGTGCTTTGTTAAATATTTTTTTACGTTATCAATTAAAGTATTTATTTTTGGATATAAATTTCTCACTTTTTCTGCGACTCTGTTTAACCCGTGTGCAAGACATGTCACATGTGTTAAGTTACTAAACATTTGTCCGAGAATTTTTCCAGCTTTAAGCATGTAAGAACCAGCGTCCGTAACAAAACATAAAACATTATCCTTATTTTTCTGATAATTTGTTCCCCATAAGTCTTTTAGTGTATCCACCACTAGATTTACAATAGAAGCGTGATTCGTTGCGTCTAAAACTTTTGATGCAAGCAGGTGTGATTTTAACTCCTCGGATTGTGATAATTTTCCTATAAGGACATTAGCAACATGTTTTCCCATACCATCTTGTGTTTCGTCGACCATTAGATAAATGAAAGAATCTTTCAACTCTTCTCTTATATATTTTTTTTTCTCCTCGTATATTTTATTTAAGTAATTATTCCTTAAATTTGATTCACTTGGCAAAATAGTTTCCTTTGAATATTTGCCATTGATACAATTAGTCAGAAAATCTCGGAATTTAGGATTTTGAAGCTGATTCCGGGGAATGTTGAAATGGACTAAAAAAGCTGTTAGATCCTTGTTGAATTCGAACTGATTTTGTTTTGAAACATTACGATGTTTATCTGACGCCAAATGATGATCAATGTGATATTTTTTTTGTAAAATGTAAGTATTACATGAAATACAGTAAATTTTGTTATCTTTTACCTGTAATCCTGGTTTATCTTGTAAAAGAAGATTTAAATGTGAAGAGTAACCACTTTTCTTTTCTTGATGGCTTCTACTAGCCAAATGTTTGACAACGTTGTCTTTCTTTGATTTTATATTTGTTGCACATATGATACAAGAAATATTTAGTTCGTTTTTTTCTAGTACACCAATATTTTCAAGTAATAAAGATTCCATAATGTATTAATTCCAGAAAATGCGTGCTCTTATGAATAAAATAACTTACACATTTAAACGCATTTAACATTGATGACATTGACATATTAATAATCTATTTTCTTTGATAGAAAATCAAACAAGGTTTTATCTAAAGAGGGTCAGTAAGGTTATTTTGACTTATCATATCATTATTAGTACTTATCAATCATACGTGCAGTATGCAGTAGAGTAAATAAATTATTCATCGTGATCGCCAACCCTGACATCAAACTGTCAAATGCTATGGTTTTGCTACATCCGTTACGAGGTATGGTCATAAGATCTTTGTATGCCTTAGGGGCAGAACATAGCTGGACTCATTTATACCTACCTACCATCTAGCATAATTACATTATGTGCATACCTATTCATCATCATCCTCCTAGCGTTATTTCCGGTTTTGCCCCCCTAAAGGAGCCCGGGGTCCGCTTTGACACCTAATCCCAAGATTTGGCATAGGCATGGCATATGTGCATACCTATTGTTCACAAATAAATGATTTGAAGTTTGAGTTTTTAACGGCCTCCGTAGCCCAGTGGGAAGTGACTCTGCCTACGAAGCTGGAGGTCCCTGGTTCGAATCCCGGTGAGGGCATTTATTTGTGTATTTATCACGAATATTTATTCCTGAGTTATGGACGTTATATATGTATATAAGTATCTATATGTATGTATCTATTATATATATCATCGCCTAGTACCCACAACACAAGCCTTACTGAGCTTACCGTGGACCTAGGTTGATTTGTGTAAGATTGTCCCGTAATATTATATTTTTATATTTTTTTTATTTTGAGATCTGAGTAGGAGACGAAGACAAATTTCATACATGATCAATCCTTGATCATTCAGTATGATCACTTTGCAATATAGAAGCTCTACTCTAATAACACAATTAGAGTAGAGCTTCGTGGAACTTTTGTACACGCATGTGGTCAGTTTTAAATTTATAAAACGGTAGCGGGCTTGTCATTTGCTGGAACGATATCTATAAAAACACGAAAGGCGTGTTTAAAAAATCGGTTTAATGGTGATAAACTTGGTTAGATCGCACAGCAGGCTTCACCGCGGGGCACAGGTATAAAATAGAAAAGGGTAGTAATAATACGTTATTGTATATTACGGGATAATATTTCGTGGCTGGTTTTCTGCTGGCTCCAGGCTCGAGTTTTAGTCGTAATAATTTCGTCATGCATACTTAACTCGGGTCGCGGAGAAGCAATAATTAAATTAGATGGGTCAGCTTTGCTCGGGTGGGTGGGCTCGTTGTTCCCCGCAAATAAAGCGTAAGAGCCTTATGTAGGGGCAGCATAACAATACAAATAAGCAAACAAATTATCCATAATTCAATAAGATGATACGAAAAAACTAGCAGCCCACATTCACAGAGATAAGAATGATGCTATAATTAAATACTGATCATGAATTTCTTCTCGAAAATGGAATACTGTAGGTATTTACGGTGTGGAATGTTAAAATCCTGTGTCAATACAAAAAATGCCATTCTGTATTGACTCGGGGTTTTTACTTACGAATGCTTATCAATCCACATTTTGATGAAAATACCTGCGCTGCAGTCGATTCCGTTTTGTACCAATTTTAGAAAAATACGACTACAGATAACGATCACTTTGATCCCTCTTCAGAAAGGAACAATCAGTTTGTCTGAAGATGGAGTAAATAATAGTTTTGCTCGATTAACCAAAAAAATTAGGGACAACTTCAAAAAGATAAATCTTTTTTTCTTTAGTTTTCAAGTTTTGGGTAGGTCTCCTTCTTACTCCTTTATTTATTAATCGGAATGAAATCCGTGAGGAATCGACGGAATTCCTCGAATATATAGGTTCCCGTCTAGACAGTTTTTTTTCTAAAGTAACGCTTTTTTTTTTCTTAATTTGCTCCCAGACAGCCTTTTTTGTAACACTTAAATTTTCAACACCAAGTGTATACTGCTTTTTTTTTTTTTTTTTCCCGTTTGGCCTGCGGTGCGTCTAGTAACGGATGCGTTACGGTATATCCTCTCTGAGGGCCTTAAGGGCCTCTCAGAGGAAGTGTATACTGCTACTGGCAGGTAAGACACCAGACACACTGTAGAATCTGTACAATGGATGTATAAGCATTACGCTTACCACTCCAGTTGGCTTTGTAACAATCTTTAGAAGTTTTGCCTTTATAAAAGTCGTATTTTTTTCAAAGTTTCTTTCTGTAAAAAAAAAAGAATAACTGTTCAGAATGAGCAACCAATGTGTTAGCCATTTCATATGATGCCCCATTTGATCAAGTACCTAACTAGACTTGGAAATTTTGCTCCCGCCGGTGTTAGTAAGTTTTTATAAAAAATATATATTTTTATTGTTTTTAAGTTTGGGTTTGCCTTGTTTAAAACAACTTAGCGATGAGAAAGACGGACATATGGACCGAAGGACAGACTCGCACCACAAGTGTTTTTTTTTACCTTTCTGGTACAGAACCCTCGAAAAGAAAAAAAACCATTAGATTATAAATTAGTTGTTCCGGTAATAAACCAATTGATTTGCCGACAGTATTTTCTTTAACTGGGAATAATTAACTACTGTTTCTAATTTAATTATTTAGGTAGTTTACTCATTCATTGTGGTCTTTAGTTAAAATGTAATCATCAGTAAGTATTGATAACCCAAAATTTACATGTATACCTAACTTTACAATAAAAAAACATTATATTCCCTTAGTACTAATTAAATATGTACGGTTATTACGACACAATTATAATTTAGAATCGGTAGGTGTAGCTCGATCGATAAGTAAATATGCTGTCCAACGACCATCTTTACTTGTCACCCAGTGTATGTATATCGTATATGGAATTGTCATTGTCAGGTCTGGTTATAATGTATTGTATACCTACATTATAACCAGAACTGACTGTGATAAATCTTGGTATCCAGGCTTAAAATATGTCATTTTTTTGCATGTACTGCCATACAATTGAATTTTGTATCATCTCTTTACTAACATAAGGTGTAACAAAAGAGCATCAAACTTAAGTTAAGATGAGGAACAAACTAATCTCCGCCGGAGAATGCCCGGGTGAGGTAAAGGAAAACGTTAAAGTTTGCATATCTTACGGCGTCTGTTTAAACTCAGTACATATACCATTTATATGATGCAACATTTTAAAAGCTAGCTCTATTAAGAGTTAAAATAAAACTCCACCGGGAGGTACACTTTTCTCAGTACATGTAGCCAGTTCTTCCCAGTATGATGCTGAATGTTGTTTTCTAGACTTGCGTGTTGCTTGTTTGTATGATTGTGTTTTTCATGAAATTTCTGGGAAAGAAAAGAGTAAAAGAAAAGGATCTCTCACGATCAAAGATGTTGCAACACCTGCAAATAGTTAATCACATATGCGATTAAGTCTCGGTTAGTAAAAGTATTGTGTATAGTAAGAAAGCGAATGCTCTGTCTTTAGAAATATAATACGAAGTTATTCTTAATTCATTTTACATCTTGCTTTTTGGTTTAAGTAAGTCGCGCAACACTCGTCGAAGTATTTTACCGCTTCCCGTCTTTGGTATTTCACTGACGAACCTCACACCCCCACGCAACCGTTTCCATGGTGAGACCTGAAAAAAAAACAGTGAATACAGGGTGTGGGCTGGGGCAGGGGCGAATAATTAAACGGTAGATTATTAAGCTAATTAGCCATTACATTGAAGATGTTTGAATAAAAAATATTGTAATATATTTTTTTATGTAAGTAAGTCCTCTTACTTAACTGGAGTGGTAGTAAGGACTAATTAGCTAATTAAAAAGCCTTAAGTGATCGTAAATTGAATAATATTTATGTAGCTGCTTCATTATAGCCGACGTTATAGCAAAATATTAAATATGTTTATGGTATGATATGTTAAAATCCATTGCGTATGGACAATACATATTCAAAAAAAACTTAAGTGGTTCGGCCGTTACTTGAGAGTACTGTGTTCTGTTGAAAATATGTATATTAAACTGAACTTTTTCATAGCTTTCATCGTTAAGGAATGAAATAAACTATCTCAAAATCGAAAACATTATGTGTTTGCGTAGTTCACGGTCTTGCTTTATGTTTATACGTGTCTGTATTCTATACCCGTATCTGACACGCTAGCATTAAGGCTCGCACACACCGCCATGTCACCGCCTATTGCGGTATTTGGAGAGGAGCCGCGAAGTGCTTGCGTCGGCTTGCGGGCCGCGACAGCACCTGGGCCCTTATTCACAAGCACAACGCAACCACACCTAACCTCAGGTGAACAGTGTAACTGAGACCTCTGATTACGCGTAGTTATTACGAATCGCGGTGTCAAGTTATACTAGGGGTATGGTGAGGTGATGTGAAACCGGTTGTGAATAGCATAGCTGCGGTCGGCCACCTGTCATTCACAGTACTAAGATCCTTTTAAGATTGGCTTAGCGCGACAAATCGCGGGCGAACGAGACCTATAACTAGTGGCTGGACTCAATCCTAGACGGCCTGATTTAAAGTGGTTATAGCATGGCTACATCTCATTCCACAGGCTAGCACTATAGTATTTTTTCAAGCGCTCCAAATAAATAACACTAAATATAAAACTAGAACCGTTCGTATCCATCTAATATATTGTCTATATTTACTCGGTTTGTTTGAAATAAGTAGACGTTGCGTTCGTATGCATTATGCATACCACAATTTTCTATACATGCGAGATTTACTCTCTATGACGCGGCAGTTGTGTCTTGTTTTTTTTTTAATTCCCTGAAGAACCAGCTGTAGGAAGCGTTCCATTCTGATTCTGAAAGACCGAGACATGAAAATGGAGATATTATGTCTCCTTCTATCAATTATTACGGCACAATTACGAGGGTGTATTTGAGACTGCGTCAGATAAAAAACTATTTTAAAACTAACCGCTGAAGATACAAAGTCGACAAGCTCTTTCTCCGTCACGCTCGTCCCCGGCTGTGTGACCACAAAAGCGGTAGGAATCTCGCCAGCTAGCGAATCGGGGGCGCCTGTCACGCCAGCGTCTCTCACTGCTGGGTGCTTTAGGAGTACTCCTTCTATTTCAGCAGGGGATACCTGCAAAAAATACGATTCTATAAAGTGATCAGAACCAATAAATGTAAGCTTTTGCTGCCTGTCTCTACGACGGAGACACGGAGTTTTAATTTATTTACTATAAGGTGGAGTCTTGTAATTGCAACCATGTATATCATATCATAGACGGCATTATTATAGTTGTTATTTTCTAAGCCGTCCGTTCCGCACTAAAGAACGCCGCACTGCAGAACGGACGGCTTAGAAAATAACAACTATACATCTAGTTGCAATTACAAGACTCCACCTTATGTATATACTGAAGATCTTTGACTGAAGGTAGTCTTGTGCGCATATTTGAAATATAAGAAAACAGTACGCATTGACAGATTGGCTGGAACTTGCACAGGACCGAGACGAATGGAAAACAAGATTAGGGCTTTTGCCCAGCAGTGAGCAGTGGGATACAAACAGCTGGCTACCTACTATAGAAACCTAATATGGAGCTATTCTGTGAAAGTACCAGTAACGAGGATGTACCTAGTAAGTTACAAAATGTTGATAAACACAATTCGCTTATACTGAACTACTTACTTGCCACCCCTTATATTTGATAAGTTCCTTCAGCCTATCAATTATGAAAAAATAACCATCTTTATCGTAATAAGCGATATCCCCAGTTCTATAAAATCCATCATCATCGAAATGGTCAGATTTGGGTTTTCCGATGTATCCGTCAAAGAGAACGGGGCCGTTGATGCACACTTCCCCGGGCTGGTCAGGACCTAGTATCTGCCTGGATTCAACGTCAACCACCTGAATACAGGAAGAAGGGAAAACTATAACACATTTAAGTAAGGATATCGCTGGGCACAAAAACAAAGTAGGTACATATAAGAATCATTAGAATTAGAATTGCAATAAAACTTCGAATACTTTAGTTTTTTGGTGCAATGATGGTTGATGGTAATGGTGGATGACGGAAAAAAAGTGGAAAGTGTTTACGTTTATCAAACCTGAAGGTTGCGTCGTACTGAAATTGTGGTTGGCGCTACTTATTTGTCTTTGATTTATTTATAATACATAGATTTTTGCAAACCTGGAAGATGACTTATCGTACTTAACTGTGCACGAATATTAATATCGAATACCACGGTCTAACAGGATGAAATTATGCAAATTGTTTAGTCAAGCAACTTTACAGCATCAGTTACCTGTGCAATAAATACTTCAGCAACATAGCCCTGAACTAGAAAGCCATACAAAGGAGTATAGTGGAGTATTATTAGTTCCAAACCTTTATTTATTGCAAAATTTTATCACTGAAATATTGCAAATATTTACTGTCAAGACGAGTCAAATAACATTTTATTATGAAACAAGCAAGTATGTAATATAAATTCTTTTGTGTAATATTTTCAATAAAGGTGACTTATTTTTATAACAGATGAGAATAATGACTTAATACTCTAATTAGGTGCACAGTCAAAAGGTAAAACATTAAATTGTTTGTAAAAGTACCTTAATTATAATTCCTTGGACAATTTTACCGACACTACCTTGTCTGATGTCGGTTAGTGTTTCCTCTGTTATGGCTCCAGTAGATTCTGTCATTCCATAGCCTTGCAAAACAGCGCGGGCATTAGGCAATCTAAATAGATAAATAAGCTAGATTCAATAATGAAGTAAGCAAGTAAACGGCTGGGCTAAGGTAATTGTATGAAGGTTATAAAGTGCACTTCATAAAGTAATAATTTTTACAGTAGGTTTTATAGTTAGCAACGTACCGGTACATAATATTATTCATTGATTTTGTCAGTCACATTAATCCATTTCTGCGTTTATGATAAAAATCATTAAGCTGTAAAATGTTTGTTACATCCTGTTTTTTTTTTATTTAGTTGAATAATGCCGAAATATATGCACTGTAGGTGCATATATTTCGAAATATATACACCTACAGCGAAGTCCGGCTATTACGCAATCGCGTATAAGATCAACCGTAAAGGTAGTGCAAATGAAATAGGCTTAAGTGATTTACTAAATACAACAATAAAAGTATGCAAGTATGGAGAGAGGCCAATAAAATTTACTGTGTTTTTTAAATAACAGGTGCACTGACCTTATCTTTTTAAAGCAAGACCTCACCTGTTTCTCAATTGCCGGATGACACTATCATCTAAAGGTGCCCCACCAGAATAGATTATTTCCACAGAACCTAAGTCGTAACTGTCGATTAGGCGTGACTTACTCAGCAAAACTACCACTGGCGGAGCTACTAATAGTGATTGGACCTGAAATATATTTTCACATTTATTTAGGTAGGTCATGTTGATGTACGTTTTATTTTGTTTGAAATCTTCACAAAAACATATTGAAAACAAGCGCTAGAATATTTAAGTTTTACAAATATATCCATCAGGTAAGCTATATGTGTGTATATGTGTGCGTGTGCGTGTGCGTGTGCGTGAGCGTGTGCGTGTGCGTGTGCGTGTGCGCGTGTGCGTGTGCGTGTGCGTGCGTGTGTGTGTGTGTGTGTGTGTGTGTGTGTGTGTGTGTGTGTGTGTGTGTGCGTGTGTGTGTGTGTGTGTGTGTGTGTGTGTGTATAAATGTGCGTGTGTGTATATATATGTATATATGGTTGTCTAGAAGAAATCGCTTTTTAGCGATAAGACCGCCCGTTATCTACCATTGTTCATGTTTAATTTACCTTTGTTTTTCTATTATGTACTATTTCTGGTGAGTAATAAATAATGCTTGTATTTGTATTGTTTATGGTTGTTTGCCACTGTCGTGATATAAAAAAATATAGATAAACCTGAAGATTAATACCTTATATTTTTGAATAGTCTCAAGATACTGTTTTTCTTCAAACCTAGAAAGATGCACGACCATTTTACCATTCAGAAGTGCTCTCATCATGGTTATAAAACCCAAAGTATTGCACCAAGGTGCAATAGAAAGCATGGATATATCTGGACAGGGCCTGAAAATATAATACAAAAAACCAGCTGTTAGTACACACGGTAACCTATCTAAGTCCGTTGCAAATAAAAGAAAATAAAAGAAAAAAAGATAAGTATTTTTAGTTGGATTCACACGTACGTCCATTTTAACGTAATGTGTTGAGAGAGCAACGTACTGCTATAAGATAATCAGAGGGGGGTAATCACGTAAAGTTTCGAATGCGCGTTAAGGCAACTCACCTGTTATTTTTCCATATAAAAACGATCACGTAACGCAGTAAAATTGTCCTAACGCACCTCCGAAACGTTACAGAATAAGAAAAGATCAAAAACAAATACAAATTAATTCACGCACTGCAGAGGGGTAATCACGTAACGTTCCGAACGCGCGTCGGTACAATTGAACTGTCAATTTTCCATATAAAAAGTGACATTTAGATCTACCCGACGTTCGTACAATGCGTTACGTGATCGACCTGCAGATCAACCGAACTAGCATCAAAACTGTTGAGCGAAATGCATGGAATGCAAAATCAAATCGGAATGAGAAAATGTATCTCAGATTGGCAATCCTAATCCGTGTTAATTAATTTTTCGCAATACCTACCGAAGAGTATGCGATTGGTATCTAATGCAAGGTAGGTATTGATTTAAAGGTACAAATCAATCGACATTATTGCGTGGACACTGGAAACTGACATGATTTATGCACATGTGTGTCTTAAGGAAATTATTGACCATAATGCAACTGTGAACTACCTCGCTTACGCTCACCATTAAAGTAAAGAAATATGCACCATGTGCAATATGTTCCATTGTAGTCGTAGCCTTTAAAACAGCGGGACAGTTAAGTAAGGATTTTATATCTTCTAAACAATAGACGTTTTAGTTAATACTGATCTGTATATGCCAATTTAGTGAGAGAAACGCTATATTGTTATACAAGTCGAAAGGGCAACGACCGACAGTATTTCCGATTTTCGACTAGGTATGTCCGGAATGGCTGAAAATAGATATAAAGAATATAATTTATCTCTATCTCTTCTGTATGCTTAAAAGTTGTTAACTAGTTACTTTAGCTGCGAATCTATTTTTAAATCATAGCTTAATTTTGTGTCGAATGTTTGGTAGTTAGGTAAACAAAAACCGACGCGGGTTGCACTGCACATACACAACCTGAACAACAAAAATATAATTTTATTGCTGAAAGTGAGGGACACTGACACCTAATTTTGGTCTATGACGATCTTTTAATCTTCGTGCAAGTTATTGTTAACTCAACCCGTATTTTATTTATATCGTTGAAACTCCGCCTTGCCTCGTGTATAGTGTGAAGTCATGCATGTTTAACTCACTCGTGCTGCTGAGCCGCGGCGATTAGGTTCGCATGGGTCACCTTCGCACCCTTGGGCAACCCCGTGGTTCCCGACGAATACAGTAATAGGGCCGTTTCCACTCGACCTACCGGTAAACCATATTATAAACATATATATAGGCAATGGTTAACTTTGAATTCTCGGGAAACATTGAGCCCTCTCCTCAAATCAATAAAGAGTGGGCAGCCGCAAGCGTTCCTAGGCTACAATGTCTGCTTAACATCAGGCAGTCCGTCTGCTTGTTTGCCAATGTCGTGGTATAGAGCATAAACTATCAAAAATATAAATATATGTAATTAAATAAATAAATATAAATAAATAAATATTAGGGGACAATCTTACACAAATCAACCTAGGCCCACGGTAAGCTCAGTAAGGCTTGTGTTGTGGGTACTAGGCGATGATATATATAATAGATAAATACATATAGATACTTGTATACATATATAACATCCATAACTCAGGAACAAATATTCGTGATAAACACACAAATAAATGCCCTGACCGGGATTCGAACCCGGGACCTCCAGCTTCGTAGGCAACTGCCTACTGCCTAAGGGACTACCCACTGGGCTACGGAGGCCGTTAAAATTGGATAAGGGGATCAAGATAATTGACATAACAATTAACGCAGTACTTGTATACTTATGGCATGTACATTATTCATGATATAGATCTAGGTAATCTAGGTAATACAATTGTTAATAGGACGCGTAAATTTTGTGCATTTGGATAATTCTCTAGTGTTTTATCCGCTAGCAGTTTCCTGTCGCAATATTGTTAATTTTCCTGCTGTCTTGAATGGTACTTACAGCTATTTTTCTAAGAGTGACTATACAATCTACGAAATAACTTAAAATTATATTCAAAACCGCGGAAAAATCATTGCAGGTTAAAATGCAATGATAAATAGTAGATGGGTCATTGTCAGTCACAAAAACAAAAATCATCTTCCCGGTGGTCAATAGTTAAGGGCTTACGCTCACATATAATATGTTTTTATCACATAAAATTATAGAAGGGGCAACGCCGTTTATGCGGATTCAGAGTTCAACCAAAAATTAGGCTTTATAGCTCTTAACTTTGGCAATGTCCACCGAAAAGACGCGAACCTAAATCTGACAATGACCCAGATACTCATTTGAAAAATCTGCTAACAAAATATTCATAGTGGCTGCTTTATCAATCAATGGGGGCTTTAGCAATTTAAAACATTTACAAGTATTCGAAATCTAGCTAACATAATAATAACATTCCCTGGGCGACCGAGCTCCGCTCGGATGAAAATGGAAAAAATACGGAGATTACGAATTTTCCCGGACATGAGACCTATCTAAATCGATTTCTCGCCTCCTTAACCACCTACATTCCAAATTTCATCGAAATCGTTAGAGCCGTTTCCGAGAACGTGATTGCAAATATATATATATACATACATCTATATATACAAATATTGCTCGTTGAATAGTATAATAGGAGATTTAAAAGGAAAAGTGATTTACCGTAGTAGTCAACGAAAGTTGAATAATCTGTTTGTTTATTAGCAAGGTCATTGTAATTTATGATTTCTTTGGTCGGAGATTCGCCGAAGACACATAACTTGCTTACGCACGTCAGTTTTTTCAGCGTTTCGTGTTGTTTCTTATATGCGTTTGGAGACAAAAACACATACTTTGGTTTTGATATGTCAGTTACGTGCAATAATTCCCCTGAAATAAAAATGTAATGTTGAAAAGCTTTAAATAATATTATTTCAGCATACTTACCCAGGTATTGGTATTTAATTATTTATTCGTATGGCATATGTATAGTTCTTTACAAACTTATAATAAGACCACCGTGGGTTAGAACTGTATGTTGCTGCGAGCCTATATAAGCAGTGCAGCAGCCAGAAGTTGATTACTCTTTAGCACCACCCGGGGGACACGTGCAGGGAAACTGAGGGTAAATCTTCCTGCGGATGCGAGTAACCATTGCCCCCCAGTAACCATTGCCCCCCAGGTATTGGTATAACCACAGTCTAGTCTTATAATACAGTATACAAGGTGGCGAACCCCTGATAAGGCAGACGAATTTTCAAAGATCCATGATTCAGTTGATGTTTGCTATTAAAATAGGAGTATTTCAAATATTTAAAGTATAGCATTCGCTCTTTCCACCTAGTATATTCTGGAACGTGTAATAATACAGACAGATACAACATTTTGGTATTTCCAGGTTTATCGTTATGACCTGCTATCTTAAATCAGGCCTTGTAAAAGTAGTATTTCGGCCTACTTCCTGAAATAATATTTCTCAATATCGTTTCATAAAAGACTTTAATTAATTCTACCTGCGGAATAAGCACTGTTGATGAAAGTGACAACTGCGCCCGCGCACAAAGCGGCGATGGCCGCGGTCACGACTTCACTTCTGTTCTCGCTGACCACGGCGACCACCTCGCCTCCCTTCACCCCGAGATCCGTGAGAGACGCAGCGACATTGGTCGCTTGTCGTATTATATCGCCAAACGTGAGTGTCTCGCCTGTTGCTCCGTTAACCTCAAATGTTTATAGTTACCATTTTATAAGTAGGTCTTTTAAGTAATAACTAATCATAATCATAATAAGTGTATTATGTGTACAAGTGCAGCAAATATTTCTAAATTATTGATTTATTTATGTCATTTCCGTTTATGGTTTGCAGAATCATAAGGAAATTAACGTCCGAGGTTAGTTAATACGTACATATTAGTCATTGCCTACTTATTTATCTTAATACGCAAATGACTAGTCAAAATTAACGATACTTAGTGTTAGTGACATCACGGCAAATGCTAATGATGGAGATATCTGTAGCTAACTGACACATTTGCTAATTGAAAAGAACAATCATTTGATTTGAATTTAATGTTTTCACGAACTTAAGTTTGTTGTCGGCCTTAAAATTATGCACAAACAATAAAAATATTTTTTGAAATCTAAACAAAAGCATTAGGTACACACAACTATACAAAAGCAAGGAAATCTAAATTACATTATTCCTGAAAAGATAACTTACCAGTGCTCTTTTGTCTTTATACTTTAATATTTTTTCGATTAAATAAATTCCGTAATTCACGTGAGCCGGAAAGCTGAAATTGTGCTCCCCGCAAATAATGCCTTGTGTGCTTTTAGCGGCGGGTAACATTTTCTATTTTGGTTGACACAACACGACATCAGCAGGTCACGCGCTGCTTCATACTGGCTCATTTGTTATCAATCTATAGCGGCAAACAGACAACGTTGAGGTGAATTTAGTTCGACATTTCGTATAATAATATCATCAGTGTGTCATGCGCAATCTTTCGGACTTGTCGCGCTCGGAACGCGGAACCATATTAGTAAAACAACTGTATTTAATCAGTGCCTTTCAGGCTGTCCCAGTTTTCATCCTAAGAAAATGGAAAAATCTCCAGAACCCGTGACAAAAAAGAACTGCGTTCTAACGCGCTAGTTTGAACTGGGACATCTGGAACAAAAATATACTGAATTATATATTGGATATAAACGGACACAAGGCTTCTTTAGACATGGCTAAGCATTCTAAATGGAGCGGGGAGTAAACGATCTCACACGATATTCTAAATTTGGACATGGTCTAGAGACACAATAGAAATAACGTAAGATTAAAAATCGCAGACGATTTGGATTCATCAATATGTTATCAACTTGATTTGACAATGGCACCTTTATCGTTATCTACATAGTTTGGTATATTTATCTTGTTTATGGCTCTTATCAGGCTCTGTGTCGTCAGTTTGTGATAATGAGTTCGGAATTCAAGTAGTATTTATAGGGGAACCCTAAAAACACCTAAAAGACTCCAACGGGATGCTATTATGTACTAAGGCTCCGCTGTCTGTCGGTCCATCACTAATAGGCATTTCCCAAAAAACTGGTTAAGAACTTACACAAGTGTTTGTTTGGTACCACCTATTGATGTTACCCCTTATACTTATATATTGTATGGCAAATTTTCGTGACATAGTGGAACGAATTAAAATTCACTAATTAATGTTCCTAAGAACGTGTTTTTTTTTTGAGGTTTCTTAATTTAGTAGCACTTTAGTAATAATAGGTATATTGGTATCAAATTTGAGCAGTCACGGTGACATTGCGGAAGTGGAACGAAAATGTCGGTCTTTGATGATAAAATAAATCTATGCTAAGGCTAAAACGTGAAATTTGAGCAGTAGGTATTTGGTTTACCTAGGGTCCAGGTGGAATGTACACATGTTCATGATGCTGAAGAGAGAACCTGATTGCTTAGAGATAAGGTCTAAAAGTTCTATTGTAAATAAATGGGGTACTGAGTGTACGCTTGGTTGATCTAAATGACAGTTGAGTTGTCTTGTGCAAAAAGTTACGCAATTCCTTCAGATATAGGTAGCACCAGAAAAAAAATCATCGGGTTTCGGAAAAGCTTCAGAAATTTAACAAAATGCACGTTTTCCAAACGTTTTCTTACGAACCTTGTATTTGAACAGGTGTAGGTACCTAGTCTAAAAAACCGGCCAAGTGCGAGTCGGACTCGCGCACGAAGGGTTCCGTACCATTATCTATAAAAATATTTACTTTATCCTGTTTTTATTTTGTCTTTATCCTATTTGTTGATATAGCGGCAACAGAAATACATCATCTGTGAAAATTTCAGCTGGAACTATCACGGTATCAGTGAGATACAGCCTGGTGACAGACAGACGGACGGACGGATGGACATTCGGACAGACGGACAGACGGACAGACGGACAGACGGACAGTCGGACAGCGGAGTCTAAGTAATAGGGTCCCGTTTTACTCTTTGAGTACGGAACCCTAAAAACGGCAAAAAAATCACGTTTGTTGTATGGGAGCCCCCTGTAGCCTAGTTGGTAGTGACCCTACCTACGAAGCCGGAGGTCCCGGGAGACCCGGGTTCGAATCCCAGGAAGGCCATTTATTTGCGTGATGAGCACAAATATTTGTTCCTGAGTCATGGATGTTTTCTATGTATTTAATTAAGTATTTATTTATCTATATAAGTATGTTTATAGTCGTCTAGTACCCATAGGACAAGCTTTGCTTAGTTTGGGACTAGTCACTAGGTCGATTTGTGTAAGATTGTAAAAAAAAAAACTGTTTTTTAGTATTTGTTATTATAGCGGCAACAGAAATACATCATCTGTGAAAATTTCAACGGTCTAATCTAACTATCATGGTTCATGAGATACAGCCTGGTGACAGACGGACAGACAGACAGACGGACAGCGGAGTCTTAGCAATATTTAGGGTCCCGTTGTACTCTCTTTGTCTCTTTGAGTACGGAACCCTAAAAATGGTTTCCTACTGTACCATTGTAATTTTATAATATAAATACAAAGAATGTATTCTCATATGGAAAAAAAAAATCCTTACCGAGGATCTTTCGCCGGTTTTTCAGAGGTTTATTTTTCAGAACCTGTGCCGGTGGTGGTTTATGGAAATTCATAGGTGCATGTAATATGGCTATCTTGCCTCGGACGTTTAAACTATTAAATTGTTGTGCCGACCAGAATTATAATTGCATTTTCTATCATAGCATTTTTGTAACAAACCTCTAGCAGTGGTTCGTGTAACTGTTAACTGTTCGTATACTCAATAATGGCAGTCTCGCTTGGCATCTTCGAGCTTGATGGACACACTGCCGCCTTGTAGAAACATATTTTTGTCTGCTGTATTCTGGAGTTCCATAGTTTATTATCAGCGGCTTAAGTCCTTTATATTAAAAGCAAAGTGTCATAAATGGTAGGGGCGTTTTATAATCTAGTCTAAGAAGTATTAAAAATATTGATCCTATAAAAGATATCAGGCTCTTAAATTTAATTGCAATAAATTCTCAAGAGTGCTATACTTCGGTAAGTAATATTTAATGGCAGCTTGAAGATTTAATGTTTCTTCATAAGAGGTCGTTTCATGTAAACGTGATAAGTTAATAGCAAATTTTATTCGTGGCTGCGGTAGCGTCCAGTCTAGATTATTTAATGAAAAAAACAGCCAAAGATGCGTTGCCTATCTGACGTGTCATTTACACTACTAAGTTACCTACTATTATACTGCTAACCACTATTTGGTATGGAATAAAAGTATGTTTGTTTTACGACATATTTTGTCATTATATCAATACATAGCTCAACTAAAACTTAGTATTAAACAATACGAAATCTTATTATTGGATTTAACAACTTGTATCACCTCGGGGAACAATAGCGCATTCTCACCTTTCTCTTGACGAAGGCACAGACGAACACTATACATACTTTAATGAGCAAATAGGCAGGTACTACAGCTTTCTTCAATAGAAGTGTCTAATTCTGATGCATCTTGGGGGCAGTCGGTCTTCACATTGCCGCCGCATGCCGCTGCGGTGTGCGGAGCGACGGTTTTCTCGTTGTGTGGCTCTCTGTCTCCTTATTCATAAATGTCCATCAAACTTATTTTAAACAAAATGCCGTTCAAATTGCTTGTTAAGAATAAGAGGGTAACTATGTTCTGTTTACCACATCTTATTATTTTAGTGTTAACATTTTGTATTATGAATCAGAGGGGTAATTGCGCACTGGTACTTACGCTCGTTAGAAAAGTTACACTATTATCCCTCAGACTTCAGCGTTGAACATGTAAAGGAGACGCTGACATTCTCAATTTTGCTTAAAGATGAGAAGTTTAATTTAACAGTTTGCCCGTAATACATGTATGCTGAAAGTTTAATAAAATGGTTATTCCTACCAAAGCAAACATAAATTCATATCCATAATATCTATTATATCTATTATATACAATTCATTTGTACAAATCTGTTATGATATCAGTTTCTGTTAATATTTCGGCTGGCAACATTATCGTTCTCGTCATATTTTTTTTACTGCAGGTAGATCGAGCACTTTCTCTCGTGTCGAATATCAGCGCATAAGCACACTAAGGATTAACCATATTTGTTGCAAATTTACAACTTCATGTCGGTGTCGTTTTGGATTTTAGTCTCTTGGTAAGTATAAATCGTGTGTGGGCACCTTAAAGAAAGTCAGTGGGTTGGAGGAAGTGTTACTTTCACTGTATTTCGGTGAAAGACGAATCGAGGTCTGAGGTAAGTTTGGACGAGCAGAGAGTCAGGTCAGGCAGGGGCCTGGCCCAGCTGTTAAATAAAACCTACTTCTGCATCATCCTTAGCATACCGGTATATTTCGTGAATACGTCCATTCATAATTAGGCCACTTCCGCATTTGGAGGTCCAGAAGTCAGTGCGGTATCAATCAGCTGTCAGCGGTCAGTGTCATGTCAGTACAGATCCTTTACTATCTATTTAATCGTATGGCATACATTATTTGGCCTTAAAGTTTGTCACTTTTTAGTACCACCCAGAGGACACGTGCAGGGTTGTGGTAGGTAGCTCCTGCGGACGCAAGTGACAGTTGTCCCCCCTTTGTCAAGCGAGTGGGCAACTCGACTGTTAGAGGTTCTTAAGCCTCCCGAAGGCCGCTAACTCGGCTTAACGTCTACTTTCATAGACAGCATCTGGGATCGCAAAGCACGGAAGCGCTCAATTATAGTAACCACTCAAACAGGCGGTCACCAACCCAAGGACTGACCGCTGCCATATTTGCTTTACCTGCGTTATCGTTTTCGATTCGCAGGCGCCGCTGGGCTATGAACGCTTCATATATCTATTCATATATTCATATTCATATTCATTTATTTGCTGCAACCATGGTATTTACAGGATGTTCTTAAAACCTAATCAGTACAGACATGGACCCTACTAGGGTGTAGCAACATACTTACATAAATACTAAACTAACATAAGCATACATATATTTATAAAATCAAAATGTTATATTTATATAAAATCTGCACATTCGATAACAATATACTTAATTGCATTTGCACCATCTATTAAATTGTTAAAATTTAATGGCCCATGAACTCTTGCAGAGAGTATGGGCATTCAGTTAGGAGGTAAGTTTAAACTGTTTAAAGTTTATTAACAAAAGTGTTATATGTAACTTCGTTCCTTATAAGCTGCGGGATTTTATTGTAGATTCTAATAGACATTGCCTAAGAGCCTTTACTGAACATTGTTAGTTTGGCGGGAACTGCTTGGACTATTTTATTGCGATGACGTAAATTGTGTGCATGAGAGTTGAAGTTTTCCGGTTTGGGATACAGACTAGGATATTTATGAACAAATTTGCACGTTTTCAATATGTAGAGTCACGAACCCGGATTGTTGATCCACTTACCCATGTTTCTAATTTGGCCGTGTAATGCAAATCGAATAGCTGTCAGCCGAGTATTTTTAATCTACAGAAGTGTGGTGTGCAACTCTCTTCATTTCTTAAAAAAAACTGTTTTTTTCAATAGTAGACAAAAAAAAATATTCAGGTAGGTACATATTAACCCAATCTTAAATTGTATAAGTATATTGCTGAGAACTCGTACGCATCTTTTCTGCAATAAAAAAAGATCTTTGGCACTTGCACTACTGGCCCACAACATTATTCCATATTGCAAACATGATTGGGCAAAATCATGGTAGCACATACATACAGCAGTTTTCAAGTTGGTGTTTATCTATATTTGTCTTAGGGCATAAGCAATTCTAGATAATTTTATCGAAATTTTATCAATGTGGCTATTCCAGGCCCCGTATCACGCGATAAGTGATAGGATAAGCGCGTCGTCTCGTTCTATCGAACGGAGTCAGCCAGGGACGGAAGCTCTATCCTGTCACTTATCGCGTGGTAAGGCCATCCATGCTACGGGGCCAGCTTATATGTTCGTCGATGTTTAAACCAATCAGTGGACAGGTGTTGGCAGTTTCTAATTTTTTATTTTGGTAGGAATAGTTAATATTTTACCGCTGTTCTCTGGTGGGGTCTAAACTGTATTATGTTAGTTTTTTGCAAATTTAGGTTCAGATTGTGATCTTCAAGCCAAGGTAAAATTTTATCAAATATAATATTAAGGTTATTTGCAAGACGCCAGTAATATTTAATCCAGATGTAAACAGTCGCTGAGGTTGAAATCGGCCAGGATGCCATCATCATCAACTTCATCTGTGTTCATGCTAGGAAATATAATTGAAATATCGTCTGCATATAGGAAGGATTTGATATTAAGTGTCGGTAGGTCGTTAATGTATAAAATAAACATAATGCATCCCAGTACGCTTCCTTGTGGGATAGAGCATTTCGTGTTTAATGTATGTAAGTGTAGATGAACGAACTTTTCATCAAAGAAATCAATTTCAACTATTTGCTGGCGGTTTTTGAGGTATGATTGGAACCATTCATGCGCAGTGCCCCGGTCACCTATTCCGTACATTTTATTCAAAAGGATATCGTGTTGGATTCGATCGTATGCCTTGCTCATATCCAGGAGCAACCCAAATGCATGTTTTTTATTGTTAATTAAAGCTAAGGCTTCCTGGATAAATTTGTATGTTGTTGATTTTTGTTTACGAAACTCGTGTTGGCGTTCATCAAAAACATCAAATTTATTACAGAAACAGCTTAGACGTTAGGCCATGATTGTCTAAAAATCTTTGAAAAGGTGCTGAGTAAGGCTATCGGTCGGTAATTTTGGGATGTGTGATCGGAAGCGGGGCGGGTATGAGCATTACTGCATGCGAACCACCTCACTTCCGCACAGTATAATTACTACTGCTCAAATATTACTCAAAGATTTTGCCACACCAAACGCAGAAAGTGGCCAATTGAATATTTTTGATATACATTTCTTGACCATTCCCCAAATGATTAGAATGTGATTTATTATGTATCACGTTTTACGTTAGCAATCCGAGGTCTCTGGCAATGTACCTATGCGTTCTATATTCTCTCAGTTATAGGACTTAGCAGAACCTACAGACCAGGTGGTCTATTTCAACGCTTCGCATACCAATCGAATTTCAATATTATTCGCTCGCTCGCATCACACTGACCGACCTTACCCATTAGAATAACCGCGCGAAACATATAGGTAAGTAATGTGGGATGTGAAAGAGATGAACGGAATAGAGGCCCGGACTAGTGTTTACTATACGTAAAGTTTACTCGCAGGCTCGGCGTGGAGGTAAACGTAATTTGTAAGTACGCCTGCGCCCGCGCAGCGCGACTGGTCCGCCCACGCGCGCGGCTCTTCTCACGAACGTGACTCACACAAATTATACCGTCTATAATGTACGAGTATATGCTCTTAAAAATGCATCGATTGTCTTGAAGGCATTCGTGTGTATGAATACGTTTAATAAAATATAGTTATTAAAAACTTGAACCGTTTAAATTAAAACCGCACTTGATGATTTCAACACTCTGAATGGCAAAACATTTTTATAAAACTATATATTTTCGCCATACGGTCATAATTAAGGTAGGTATCACAATCTCTTCATGCTATATAAATAATTGATTTACAATTTACATATATAATCAAAAGACTGAGTGTCTCTTGTAGTGTTTGGTATAAGCTTTTAGCTTTCTCTAATTAGTATCGACTATGATCTGTGGTACCGATTACTGTACTCAAAATAGCGTTCCACACTTAACAAAATCATTGTCGCATTTAATTTCGCGAAAATAAGCAAATAAATAATACACGTAGGTACTTTGCAGGCTACTTAAGTTGTTCCATTACCGGCTAGGTATAAGGAAAACCTTTAATATCGGTCAATTCGCTGGGGCCAATAATAATGGCCCGTATAAAAATGTTCGCGTTCAATAAATAGACCCCCTGTAGCGTTCGTAAAAATACCATACGAGTATGGAGCTATTAAGTTGTAAACAATGCAATTTCGCAAACTTAAGTATATGTATGTTATTGTCAGTTCATTAAGTATTTAAATACATTTATAATTATGTCGTTTCATATTAATAAAGAGTGGGTATGAATATAGCTACTTACCTACTTACAGATTCCATGCATCCAAAAAAATGATCACAGTAAAAATCATCATCGTAACCTTATACTTAGTTATTAATAGGTCTAGTTAAATCCGCCTTAATAGGGTAGAGTAGGTTACGATGATCCAGATCAAATCAACGCTATTGTCCCTATGTATCATATTACAATGAGCTTAGCGTATTATGTATGTACCATCAATATAATCTACATTGAACCGTTGATTGGCAGTTTAAATAACAATGATCTCTTAATCAAACGTAGGCATTTGCCTATATTAGAATCCTTTACGTACAGTTCACAGATTGATAATAATATTGTTATCAGCAAAACGGATTAATTTGACCCTTTAAGTTTTCCTAAACTCATTCCGTTGAAAATTTTGATAAACAAGTTCTCAAACAAACCCATTTCTTATTTGATCGTTCATTTTCATTGTAAGTATGTACCTACGTATACCTACTGCAGTAGAAGCGAGACGCTAAGAATCTAATAAATGTTTTCGTAAAGGAAAAAAGCATTAGCGATAAGAATTTCTTTTCAGTCACTTCTCAAAAAGGCCTTCAAGCCTTTTATTGGTTTTTCTACTTGTTTTTCGTATTTCATCCGTATTCAGAAGTTTTGAATGATTACGCCTCATTTAACATGCTGTCTGGTTGTTGGGAGATGCTATTAACAGTTCTTACCGATGGGACACAATTTATTACCAGTGCTTTAGCGTGCCCTAAGTGGCCGACCGCTTATGGCGTCTTCGCGCCTTACTTGGCCGGTATTCTATTAACAAATGCAGCGGCGCCCAAACATAATTACAACATTCTGGTCGGCGCGTTTACAAAGCCTCGATCGTGATTAGCATTACGTGTCTATAACGCGGCTGCTACCGCTTCGGAGTGTGAACTCCAACACTCGGCATCGGCACTCAGCCACTCACGTGTCGGGCCCACTTGCATTATACTACTTTAGCTGGTTATGTCAATTTAATTTCGAATTTTGACGCTGTCACAGATGTGCATAATTAATTGAGTTTTATCAAATTAACTCTCTGAATAGAATTTGCGTTGTTGAGTCATGAAACACAATCTGTGCTACAACTTTATCTGATTAGTGCTGAAATTTCATAAATTTAATAAGGGGCAGGGCGGGTTTTTATAACATTGCTTTGATATCAAGATTGGCATCGTGCTTCTATTACATTCGGATCAAAGTTTTAAAATGAAATATTTGTAAAATTTATATTATTTTTAATTTCAAGATAAATAGTTACCTAAGGTCAGGTAGGTAGATAGGGTCGTTATTATACTATTATTTGTAAAACAAAAGCACGTGAACTAAGTTGATTACGTGACTGGGAGACTGAACTTCACTCGGTCTTCCGTGTTTTTCTAGAGACAACTTTACTTCTGGAAATAATACGTAAAACCCATTAAGAAATAAATACTTATACAAATGTTGCTCGCCTAATAGTGTCGGATATAGGTACCTACTAATTATTAAGGATATCCATTTCCTTTTTCTAAAGTTTTGGTTTAGTTATTATTATGGATAAGGGCAAATAAATTATAAGTATTATTTATTTATTTAATCGTATGGTGTATTCTATATTGTAGGCTTTATTATTTTATTATAAATCAACATCCAGGTCGCACAGCCAGTCGATCGCGTCAGATGGCAGGTTAGTGTTGAGGTCCTCCGGGTCGCCTTTATAGCGTCGCTTTGGGTAAGGAATAAGTATGATGATAGGTCTATTATTAAGGATATCTTATTCTAAGTCGTTTCCTCATTGCTTAGGGTCGTGAATATCACAGACGTCTTGCACCACCTTCCTCCACGCACTTCTATTCATATTCATATTCATTTATTTGCTGCAACCATGGTGTTTACAGGATGTTCTTAAAATCTAAACAGAACAGACATGGAACCTACCCGTGTGTAGCAACATGCTTAAATACTAAACTAACCTAAACATACATTATATTTATAAAATCAACATGTTATATTTATATAACATATATATTTACGCTAGTCTGCGTCATACCCAGGCAAACCTGAGAACTTGTTCCTACTGAAGCAAGGATTAAGGATATACATTTCCCTTTTCTCAAATTATGATTAAAATTATGGTTTTAGAAGCAAACTATTGAGAAATCTGTTACTGTAATTTGTAAACGCTTGATTCAGTAATAATTATCATTAATCGATTAATCCGTACCTATCGAAAAATGTATACACTTAGATTACATGCCTGATGTGAATCCGTGAAATATTTTTTCTCTTTTCTAAAAGACTCTATTGCGTTATTCTTTATTACGAGTAAGACCCACATCTCACAGGTACTGAATCTGCTGAATCTGCCCACGAAATAGTGATGATTTTCATTGCCGATCGTCGAGTATCGAAGCTGTTTGATCTAACCCTAAGCCTCGTTAGCACGGCCCGAGCGGGGCTGTTATTCTTTACGCACTCGTGCGCCTCACTCCACCTGTCACGCCTAACGAAACAAGACCTCTACCTAGGCTTAGTTACTGCGAATTGCAGCGTCAAGATAATATTTGTGGGTGAACGGTGAGGTGAAGTTAAAATAAGTTACAGAATAGCGGGGCGGTGGGCGGTGGTGCGACCGTGAGAAACAAATAACCAGTGTCGCGTTCACGGACCCTCCAGCCTCTATAAAGAAACGTCTAATGGAGAGCGCAGTTATAATTGCTTTTGAGTAATCAGTTTTTATGGCGTGTCACGCGAGGACGGCCTTTGAACTTTGGCTTGATGGTTTGTTGACGATATATCTAGTGAGTAATGTTCGATAAATTGAGATTAGTGCTGAAATTTCACAGATTTAATACGGACTTCATTTTGGATTTTTGATCTTGTACTGTAATTGTGTGATAATGAATGCAAATAAATATAGAATAAAGAATTACCTGCATACTTAACTGCTAGTATGCTTTGAGAGACTACGACTCAATTTAAGGTTATACTGTACTATAATATAATAAAATATGCTGTCGTTATCAAAAACACGTAATACTTATGCTCAAAATAGTAATTAACAATAATTTTCTGTTAAATATTAGTGTTAATTTTGGGTCCAATAAAATTCTTTGTCCTATTTTTCATCATACTAACGATTTGTATTCATAATCATCGCTTCTCAAATTTTTTTTCGTCATACCTTTTTTGCTTATAAATTGGAACGCATAAATCAATTGATATTACGTAAAGTCTGTTTAATTCAACGGACTAAAATGACGTTTCATGTGTTGTCATTTTTAGGGTTCCGTTGCCAAATGGCAAAACACGGAGCCCTTATTTATAGATTCGTCATGTCTGTCTGTCTGTCTGTCCGTCCGTATGTCACAGCCACTTTTTTCCGAAACTGTAAGAGCTATACTGTTGAAACATGGTAGGTAGATGTATTCTGTGAACCGCATTAAGATTTTCACACAAAAATCGAAAAAAAACAGTAAGTTTTGGGGGTCCCCATACTCAGAACTGAAACTCAAAAAAAAATTGTTCATCAAACCCATACGTGTGGGGTTATCTATGGATAGGTCTTCAAAAATGGTATTGAGGTTTGTAATATATTTTTTTTCTAAACTGAATAGTTTGCGCGAGAGACACTTTCAAATTGGTAAAATGTGTCCCCCCCCCCCCTGTAACTTCTAAACTAAGAGAATGATATAACTAAAAAAAATATATGATGTACATTACTATGCAAACTTCCACCGAAAATTGGTTTGAACGAGATCTAGTAAGTAGTTTTTTTTATACGTCATAAATCGTAAACCGCAATTTATTTTACGGAACCCTTCATGTGCGAGTCTGACTCGCACTTGGCCGCTTTTTTTTACATCTCTTAAATAATGATGTGCTACAACCGATAATTACCGAACAGTTTTACGAGGTGCCTACCTATGTTTAGACAAGTCCTCGTGAAATTTAAAGGGAATACGCATCATTTTATTTATTCCGTATCGGAATGTTCTTATGAGGAACTTGAGTTTCTAAGTCAACATCAACAAAATCACGATAAAACGCAGAAACTAACTAGCAGAACAATTCCGATCACAAGCATCACGTCACGGTTTTTTTTTGTGGCTATAACTCAAACCACCATGGAGTACCCACCTATATATATTTTTGCAAAAAGGTATTAAAAATTACGCGCGGAAAAGCTTACCGCCAATTCAAGCCGCAACCATGACCAACATGGTCCTGCATGTCATCCATTCAAATTCAAAGATTTATTCGAGACAAACAAGTACAAATTATACTCAGACAATTAAGTTATCAAAAATAAAGTTTCTTAGTAAGCCTATTGCGTTGTGTTATTTTCCGTCGCAGATGAAATTAATGTCATCGAAATTCAGTTACAGAATTCTGTTCGTGTGCGGCTGGCCTAAATACCCTATTAGATAAATAAGCATCGAATTCGAAAAATAAACAAAATAGTTGGCATTTCTATCCCATTTTAAATTATTTTATTACCGATTATTGAGAAATTAACCAGAAACCGTAATCATAGCATTGCACTGTTTGTTATAAGCTGGTATCATTATTCGTTGCGGTGACATTTCTACCTGTCATTTTAGTCCGTTGAATTTATGAACAGACTTTAGATAGGTAAGTTTTTTAAACCCAGTGGTAATAGCCGATTTTCGAAGCCACGACACGACCTCTACATAGGGCTTGTCCATATATTAGGTCATCGTTTTTTGATGAATTTTAACCCCCTCCCGCCCTGCACTGCAAGGATAATATTTTGAATAACGCAGATATATTTAGACTAAATATATGAACAAGTAATAATTGTATCTAGTTACAGTTGACTGTAGCAAAGTTTTTACGATATTTAGACGACACGGACGCCTTGCGGATGACGACGCGTGTGCCGTACCTACTCGTAAATATGACGCCCCACGTAAATACCCATGACTTAGTGTGACTAAATTGCTTTCACCCCAAGATAACTGCGCAAGATTAATGACGCTAACGTGCAAAACGTTTAAACCCGTTTCCAACTGAAACCCGACGAGTCAGTTCCATATATTAGTGCTAACGAAAACGTTTCTGGCACAAATTCTCTTCATTAACATTTTACAAATAAGTTAACTTTAGATATCCCGGGAGCTAAAAGCTAACCGCATTGATATTGATAGATTTGATTAAATGCTGATCTGCTACTTTCACATTGAATTGGTAGTAAACTATAGATATTATAGCATATACCTAGTGCCTCTAAAACTTACGCCTGTCGAAACTAAAATTAAAATACGTGCCAATGACAATTGTATTTGTAAACAAACAGATATACGTACAAAAGTTTATTTTAATCAACTTAGTCATACTAGGCTCTTTTCCATGTCAGTTTACAAATAGGTAGGTACATTTACAAGGGCATATTATCATGCGACACCAAGTTAAATACATAGCACCATTGACACAATACACAAATACATGGGCACATATTTACCGAGATATGTATAGTCTCCGGGTCCATTACGTTCCAATTATTTTAATCTGTATATACCTTTTATATGCAGAAACTCTCCGGCGTCAAAATAAAATGAAAGAATTACACTAAGAATAATAGGATTTCCAAAGACTCCTCATCGTCAAAGAATTAAGTAAGTAGAAGTAGAAGTAGAAAAGCTTTATTCAACATCACATTACACGAAATTATAATTAAACATTTAAACATTAATACATGTGAACCTTAAGATTAGAATTAAAATATAAATTTAAAATTAATGTTACAATTTTGATGTATGTGTGTGTGCGATGTTAAAAAGGAGCTTGCCTCAGCATAATGTTACAGCGAGGTCACTGCAACGCTGGTTTTCAGGCAGACCCTGTGGTAACAGAACTATGTACATCCATTTTGAATTGCTCGCTGTTTGTCGGGAACGAAATGTCTCAGTTATTGTATGTGTGTGTGTATGTATATGTGTGCGTGTGTTTGGCTTTACTTGGAATACGAAGTGTGTGATGATTGTAAGTAGGTATGTTTGGATGTTCATACATAATAAACATATTTGGCCAATGGCATAATTAAAAGCAAATAATTTAATGTACAAGGTACTCTGATGGTAGGTCATATGGTCATTAATTACATATATGAAGGCACAGCACGACTACCGGGAGGAAGTGCCTGCTGTATTTGCATAAGGTGTCGTTTCAGATGCAATTTGAAAGTGCCAATGGTATTACATTTCTTGAGTGGCGGAGGTATGTTATTCCAGCACTTAGTGGCTGTGTATTTAAAACTTCCTCGGAATGCGGCGGTATGGTGACGTGGAAGTAGCAGTTCATGACATACTGATCTAATGCCGTGTGAGGAGGACGACCTGCTTGAGCGCCAGGTGAACTTTTTATGTAAATAGTCTGGCTCGGACGTTTTTACCACGCCAAACAACAAGGAAGATAGATAGAACAAGTAAGACATGTAAAAGACGTCCTCAATAAAAAAAATTGTGTAGATGTAAATGGTCTCATAATAGGAACACGCTTCTCTCAGTAATATAACAATCTGTTACTATATATAATTGATACAACAACAAACAACGATGGACCAGCCAATAGAGGTCCTTTACTTGGAATAGGCCCAGAAACACCACTTCTCGGAAGTTGTGACATTTTCGTAGTAGTCAAGGAACCAGGTTGTCAGTACAGAAAATGACTTCTTAGTAATTTACAGCCTGTCGATTATCTTAAGAACGCATGAACATACAAGTTTATCGTCCTAAAACCCATGGTAAAGACATTGTACACGTACAGAGTAACGTAGTTTGTAGACCCCTCACGATGGATCGCTTAGACCAGTTCAATAAATGCATGACCGAGCGCCTTTCATCTTTACCGTTTACGCTTGAAAACCCGAATTTAATGTATTCTACTCTATTTCGTTGCATTGAAGAAGAGTTTGTTTCTTGCGTGAAATTAAAAACATTAAAAAAAATGATAAAACTGTAATTAGTGATTGGGCTACGCATGGCATTTATAAAAATAGAAACCGTCTATACGACTAATATGATCTAAAAAAAAAAAAAAATTACCCTGCATTTTAGATTATACTCGGCGTTATTCTAAAACGTTTAAAATAGTGTGTGCTGCAGCGAAAGCCTCGTTTATTTCAAATAAAATAAAATATTCCGTTGATAAGATCAAAACCTGCTGGAAAATTATAAACAGCGAGACTGGCAGAATAAAAAAGAATGGATCTCAACATAGCCTTCGTATCGGAATCAAATTAGTTAACACTGATTTTGAAGTAGCACAGGAATTCGAATATTTTTTTGCCAATAGTCCTACTGAAACGACAAGGTCATTAAATAGCTCTTCTGTTGCTGCTAAAATCCTTTTGAAAAGTTGTGTGGATGAATGCGAAGTTATTTTTAAATTTTCGACCTATTTCTACACTCCCAGCTATAAGTAAAATTTTTTAAAAGATTATCTTGAACCAAATGTTATCACACTTCAACTTGAATAATCTTTTACATGCAAATCAGTTTGGATTTACTAAAGGCCGATCAACAACCGATGCTGGTGTTGAACTACTACGAACCATTTTTGATGCTTGGGAAAAGTCTATGGATGCAATTGGTGTTTTTTGCGATCTGTCAAAGGCCTTTGACTGTGTAAACCATGACACTCTTATCTTAAAGCTTAGCCACTACGGGGTAAAACATCGTGCATTAGATCTTATAAAATCTAACCTATCCAATAGAACTCAACACGTGGAAATAAATAGGATACAATCTAAGGGGTCTAATATTTCTATAGGAGTTCCACAAGGCTCAATACTTGGTCCGTTTCTTTTCTTGGCCTATATTAACGATTTGCCCTATCACGTGCAGAACAAACACGATATTGTGTTATTCGCTGATGACACATCGTTAATATTTAAACTTGGCAGAAAGGAAACCAATTTTGATCAAGTAAATGCAGCACTAGACTCGGTTGCGGGATGGTTCACCGCTAACAATTTACTTTTTAATAGCAAGAAAACAAAATGTATTAAATTCAGTCTAGCTAAAGTCAATACCAGTAAGTATGAACAGGTGAAACTTAATGATGAGTTCATTGAATTTTCTCATAGCACTGTTTTTCTCGGTATTACACTGGATCATAAACTGCAATGGGGATCACATATTTCTTCGTTAGGTAATAGACTTAGTTCGGCAGCATATGCAGTCAAAAGAATAAGGCAACTCACCGATGTTGAGACAGCTAGGCTTGTTTACTTCTCTTACTTTCACAGCATTATGACCTATGGTATTTTGCTTTGGGGTAAAGCCGCTGATATCCATATCATTTTTGTATTACAAAAAAGAGCGATTCGCGATTTATCAATTAGGATCTCGCATTTCATTTAGAGAAAAATTCAAGCAAATCAACATTTTGACGTTTGCTTCTCAATATATTTTTGAAATTGTTTTGTATGTTAAACGAAATCTACATTTATTTAAACTAAATAGTGACTATCACTCGCTCAATACTAGAAATAAGGATAAACTTTCCGTGCCCCGTTATCGTTTACAAAAAGTGAGTTCGTCTTTTATGGGAAATTGTGTGCGTTTTTATAACAACATTCCCAAAAATGTACAAGGTTTGTCATTAAATAAGTTTAAGTTGTTTATCCTCTAGCGGCCCACCATACAAGAAAACATGGCAATGAAATTTGAATTAACAGTAATAGTAATTAGAGTAGATTTTGTTTTGTTTTCAAATCGAACGATACAAAACAAATGCAACTCTGTTCTAATTTAAAATAGTATAAATTCCATTGAAGGGAAGAAGGCCTTTTAAAAGGCCTTTGGGCGGCTAGAGGTTATAAAAAGCCATTTAGTTAGTAAGGCCTATTACACGATAAGCGATTTTATAAATGACAAAGACGCTTTTAAATGATTTTTATTATTATTATTTTCTCTCTGTGTACTGACAAACTGACATACTCTAATTTTTAATTTGTTTTATATAATCCTGACATATATTTTTCCCTAGTTCAAGTAATATTTTTTATTCTATTTTTGACATTGTGAAAACAGCATTCATGTTTGTAAGTTAACATGTGCCTAATTGTAAATGTAAATGAACTTTGACCTACTTATAACATATTGACATGTAAACATTGACATTATTATAGTTATATATTAACAACTATAATTACCCTTTCAAACTTTAAGTTTGTTATATAATACTAGTACTATGTATTACTTAATCTGTGATAATACTGTAAACGTGTAAAAATACATTGAAGTACTAAAGAAATGAAAGTATACTTTGACCTTCAAAAAGTGTTCTGTATGAATCTATTTTGAATAAAATATTTTGACTTTGACTTTGACTTTGACTTTATTGCTACCATGACCGAACTGCCTAGGCAAGTATTCTATGTAATACGACTATACGAATAAAAAACCAGCCAAGTGCGAGTCGGACTCGCGCACGAAGGGTTCCGTACCATTATCTATAAAAAAAACGATTTTATTCTGTGTTTTTAGTATTTTTTGTTATAGCCGCAACATAAATACATCATCTGTAAAAATTTCAGCTGGAACTATCACGGTATCAGTGAGATACAGCCTGGTGACAGACAGACGGACAGCGGAGTCTTAGTAATAGGGTTCCCGTTTTACTCTTTGAGAACGGAACCCTAATAAAAAACCAGCCAAGTGCGTGTCCGACCACGCACAACGAAGGGTCCGTGCCTATTAAAAAGGTCGTAGTGTCACAAACATCTTAGGGCACTTACATCCTCTTCTATAGGGAAGGTACGTAGTTTTACAGCATTATCTCGAAAACCTTTGAACTCATCTTGTTCAAAATAATTTTTGGTGAGAGAATCCATGATTTTGTCCATGATTTTTTATTTTTTTTAAATGCACCGTGTGAAAATTAGAGGGTATACATAGGTACATATAATTTTTGTGACTTTCGGGGCAAGTAACTCCGACTATATTCACTTAATCAAAAACGTTGCTGAGAAACCTTTTATTTATTTTGAAAGGCCTATCGATTGATGCACCACACGTGGACTTACAATGGTATATTTTTTTTTACTTGCTGTTACATGGTGTATTTATATGGTTACCCCTAAAAAAAAATTTGACTCCATTTATTACAGAACTATGTAGCCGCTAACAAAATACACGTATCTTCCAAATTGTATTCAAATACACCTTACAGTTTTCGAGCAAAATACCTGTGACATACGGACAGACAGACGGACATGACGAAACTATAAGGGTTCCGTTTTTGCCATTTTGGCTACAGAACCCTGAAAAGCCGGATAAAATTGCTGTTATAATCTATTTTATTGATCGGAAACTTAGTTGTTTTATTATTCACTAGCTTTCGTCCGCAACCTCGTCCGCGTAGAATTCGTTAATGGTACTAACTTTTAACCCCTGTTTTGCCTACTCAAACGTGATATCCAGAATAGAATGAACTTACCATAGTCCTTCTCTCGGACCCACTTAAGTTTAGAGCCACACCAATATTCATCAAAACCCGTGAGATACCAACCAAATCGGTAGAGTTACTTTCGCATAAAGTGGTCTAGAAATATGGATTTCTTATCTTCAAGCAAAAAAAAAATAGAGGACAATCTTACACAAATCAAACTAGCCCCATAGCAAGCTCAATAATGCTTGTGTTATGGGTACTACTTAGACGACGATATGTTTAATATATATAATTACTTAAGTACATAGAAAACATCCGAGACTCTAGAAATATTTATGCTCATCACACAAATATTTACCCCTACTGGGATTCGAACCCAGGACCTTCAGCTTCGTAGGCACTACCCACTAGGGCCTAGGCTAAACGGTCGTCAATGCTAAGTTAGTAAGTTTAGTAACCCATACTAAGTATATTATCTACTCACTAATTCTTACTTTCCACAAAATTTCTAAACGAAAACGCTTGGCATTTTGATGTCAAGAGTAGTGTGTGCACATTTGTATACCTACATAAAGGGAAAACGCAGTTCGTTGCGTAACTAATTACACCGAGTGATCATGATTATTATTGACTTTGGCTTCCCTGCGGTGTGTTGCGGTGAGCAACCAATATGTAGGTTTTAGAAGGTATATTATGTGCCTAATTATTACTATTGCTTTTGTGGTTGCTTTTGATCGAAATGTTCATTACGGTGAATAACGTCTTTGACGAGCAAAATTAGATTTATCATACATAAACATTATTTTGCTATTGAATATTGCTTGCAGTCTAGAAAAAAAAAATATTTGAACTATAATTGAGTTGTATGATGTTGATGACTGAGCTAATTTACTTAATGAAAAACTGGACATCACAAAAAATATTATTACAGTAGTATTTGAAAAAAGTATTACAGATTCATTTGTACTTTAAAAGCAGATGGAGCATCATCATCCTCCTAGCGTTATTCCCGGTTGTGCCCCTAAAGGAGCCCGGGGTCCGCTTTGACACCGAAATTATGATGATTAAGTGTATAATATTAAGTATAGTAAAGAGCGCATTAAATAGACTATACTCACATTATCAAAAGCACAATCTAAGATCAGATAAAAAGCAAAGTCAATTTATTTATTCCTTCTTTTACGAGTCTTTCAATCATGTTGCCACTTATACCCAGTTCCCCGTCATCTTCTACGGAGCGTCGAGCCACTTTGTTAAGATAATAAAAGCATGCCGTAGGTGGTCCCGCACTGTGTGGCAGATATGTTAACATACTTATATTAAACCGTATAAGTTTTTACTGCTCGAACAAATCTTAAAAAGCGTTTAATTCAAGATTATTATCATGCGTATTGAATTCATTCTGCTTTGTTTAGAAGCATACATTAAGTGTTTGCGAGTTGCTAAATAAATGTTTAGCTCTTTAGCTTCTAAAGTACATAGAAACACATGAGTTAGGCTTGGAAGCAAATGCACAAAAGATCCCACTGGGTCGAAGTGCATTCGAAAGAGGGCCCTAGATAAGATAAGATAGGCTTGGAAGTCCGATCTATGTTTTTTTTTTAAGTCGAATGTAACTGCCAAAATTTGGTCTCACTCGCTCGCTAGTGTTAGCTCGATATGCTACACGTAGGTATGCTTGTTATGCTGACATATTGCACATGCGCGAAAATATGCAAAAATCGGCATAACGTTATTCATCAAAATAAACCATTATTTCAAAAAGCAACCAATGAAGTTTTAGATTAATGTATTTTGATTCTTTACCCAAGTAATCACTTAAGTAATAATTTAGGTTGCAAATTAAGTAAGTAATACAATTCAAACAACGAAATTTTTAGTACGATAACTAAGATACCACCACAATCTTCAGACATATTTTGTCAGAATTTTTGGTTGCTTAGTTTCGGAGCTATCCCTTAAAAATCACTTTTTTACCAGACTGCGCGGAGGATATGCCTTAACAAACGTTAATTAGTAGTGACGGTATAAATACATATTTACATTACGAGTACAGCAACAAAGACACGCATGCTCTGCGACATGAATGGAAGTTATGTTGGTTCCTCAGACGTAGTAAAATTAACTCAATTGCATATCCAGATGGCCGGGCGACACTTGTAGTGTGCACTGTGTTCTGGCCGACTTGGCCACTTTATTGAGGAACTAAGCAAGATTTCACTAGCGATTTATCGGTTTATATTGATATATAAACCGATAAATCGCTTGTGAATTCTGACAAAATATGTGTGAATTGGCTTAGTGAAGATAAAGCATGCGTTTCTAACTACCGAACTTAAAAGAGATCAATATGCTTATGAGTTTACAGACCTAAAGATTGGAAGAAGAAAATACGAGTAAGTATGGCGAGTTTTTGGTTGTCACTATCCTTCTCAGTTAGCATTTGTCAATTGTCAATAACAATACCTAATACCTATTGAGATCAATATCAGTGTGTCTTAATCACATACATACCGCTTAGATATACACTAACACAAGACGATTTACATGTTATTTCATAATGTAAAAAACGCGTGTTCTGAAATTATGCCCAGGACATAAGAAGTGAGCGAATCGAGATACAATATTATAAGCTATTTAATATTTGCTTGTATTTTTAGGTACAAAATGCATATATATCTTTATGAAGAGTAGATATAATTAATTATTACCGGGTTTATCTTCACAGATTAGATATTGGATACAGCATTCTGATAAATAAGTAGGTAAGTAAATGTCAAAGTAATCAATCCTTCATCTACAGAAACACATCTCACGTGTAAGTACTGTAGTAGGGCAGTTTCAGGTGATAATGTGGACACGCTGCACAAAAGCACCAAATTTTTTTCAGGTACTAGTTAGGTAAGTACGAGTAGCTTTAAGTTTTTGATAGGAACCAACTCCTCCGTCGGCCATCTTTTTTTTTATGGGGGTCATTTTGAATTATAGCTATATTATTAATATCTCAGGCTCTAAATCACTTAGGATCACAAACTTGGTGTCTAAATACACATATTTGGGGTCAGATAATTCAACTAGATATTTTTTAGGGTCGAGTTTCCAAAGGATACCATACAGAACCCGTTACCAAGTCTCCGCTGTGGGTCCGTCTTTCTGCGTGTCAGGAATAGCTAGACTGTTAACCTTATTATTCTTTTATTTTTTGTAATTATAGAAGATATAGTTATACATAGTCTGCGGAAATTTCAAGTGTCTATCTATTACGGTTCTAGAGATATAGACCGTTTGTAATGGGCGAGAAAAAAAACGCCTTAAAATGACTTTCAATGTATGGGAGCACTGTTTAATTTTCTATATATTTTTATTAATTTTAGTTATAACAGCAATAGAAATACAAACTTTGTGAAAGTTTTAACAGTTTAGCTATTACTGACACGCAGATAGACGGACCCACAGCGGAGGCTTAATAACAGGGTTCCGTTTGCTATCCTCTGGGATTTCGACCTTAAATCTTTATGTAGTTGAATTCCGTGACCCCAAATATGTATACTTAGACACCAAGTTTGTGATTCTAAGTGATTTGGAACCCAAGATATTAATAATATACCTATAATTCAAAATGACCCCCATAAAAAAAGATGGCCGTCGGAGGAGCTGGTTCCTATCAAAAACTTAAAGTGCTTTTGTCCGGTGTGTCCACATTAACGACAATTTGTTCCGGCAGTCTGCCCCACTAGTGACTTTAAGCCCCTTTCGAACAGCGAATTTATTTTTATAATGTTTTTCGATTATTCAAACATAAAATAAGTAACAAAAACAAAGATTTGAAAAATGAATGATATCTAAGTGGGTATAATATTTCATTTATTAACTATGTCCAAGTTTCTAACTGTCATTTAATTCATGTTAACGAATAATTTGAAAAATCACAATGTAAACAATCTATTCCTAGAAGAAGGTTGGCGAACAGGTGGGTGCGGCTCGTGTTAATTACTTATGGCTCGTCTAAATACCCTTCGGCTACAGCTGAAAGCCTTATAATAATTTAATTGCACAAAGCAATGCTAATTTTATTTTCCTACCTTGCGCCCTTACGACTGCGAGGCGGGTTCAACGTTTCACGACGAAGGTTAAGTAGTCCGCTGTCTGTTTCACTTAAATCGTAGCCCGCAGCGCAGAGTAAATAGTAGCCGCTACTTAAATTGAAAATTATAATATCGTTTCTACGGCATCCCTGCAATCTAATGAGGACTACGTGAAAATAAATAACTCCCTTTGTCTTTCGGTTACCTCCAACATTCAAGAAAGAATGGAATTAAAATTCTTACTTCTTAATCCGACGCTGCAACGTTTAAGAATTGCTCTACAATTTTCACTAACGATGTATTTTTTGTTGTTACGTAAATAACAAAAGCTCTTTTCTTAATTTGTGGCTTAAAAAAAGCATCTGAGCGGTGGTGCAGGACTAATTACAATATTTTGTTACACAAGCCCTACGGCTTACATTTTGTTGAAGATGCCTTTTTACATTGATAATTATATTCTACTGCTACTGTTATAACGTCTTAAAATATCATTCTTTTGTTGTTGCGTCGAAATTTCATATTTCACGGAATTTCGTACCTACAAGTCCTTTGTACCTTCATAAATAGTACCCTGATACCAATTTTACATTACGTGTACATTACGAGTACCATTATTAGACATTAGTTTGAGTACAGTCTTCGTATACTATAGGCGCGAGGCGATCTAAATTATTTCTGCGTGCAAACAATAAAATCTCACTTTAAATAAACCTTAGGTAAACATACGACGACCATGCACTTATAACCATAAAAATCGCTTCGAGGAGTCCAATATTTGTCGCTACTATTGAGAAATATTTGTTGGGTTAGTAGTCCGCAAGGTGAGGGCCCTCGGCGCTCGGCCGCCGGTCACTCGACGCTCTGCGCACTTGTCCCCAATCGCTTTCATTGCCCACAAGATTGCTTCGGGTGGTTGCTTCTGATTGAATTCACGCTTTCGTCTGACCCGAAATTAACCCAAGCAGACACATATAACGTCAATGACTGAGTCAAGTACTAACTGGAAGAAGATTTTTCGTCTGGTGTATTTTTTTGAACTCAAGGAAGTTTATGTGGCGCAAACCTCGATTCTCACCATTTCCATTCTTGCCACCAATGATGTAATATGAAAAAGAGGCATGTTGTCTATAGGAAAAATAGCCAGACACATCTGACAGCTGAGACATGTTTACGTTTCCATTGACGACGCGAAACTGAGGCAAGTTGGTGTAATTGACTCCATATTAGTGTGCCATTTGAGCGCTTATAATATACCTCTTTTTTTATTACGTCATTGCTTGCCACGATGACGTTTACAGACAATGTTAAGTTGGGTTGGCAGTTATACGTTTATTTACTCTTTACTGATGCTTCTTACGCTGAGTGCCAGTTGTAAAAACGGAGCGTAAGGAAATATGGAGCGCCATAAAAACTAACATTGTAAGCCTTGTAAGGAGCAACCGTTACCAGTGAGCTATTAATCTACAGAAGAGGGCCATTGGTTAATTACTAGTGTGAAATCTGAATGGTTTTATTGCAGCATTAATGGAACAATTAACGCCCCCCCCCCAGCATAGTGGTTTTATTGTTCTAGCGTTTTGCAATTTTTTTGCTAATTTTATTACTGTTGTAGCCTGGAATTGCTTGATACACGACTACGAGTGCTAAATGCGAATAGTTCTTGAAACGACAGAGAAGTTTAGGTAATGAATCGTATCCATAAATATTTTGTGGCAAAGGATACTCCTAAAATTTTGCGTTTAATTTTCCCACGCTTTCCTGTTAAAGCGGCAAAGTGTATTTGAAAAGGAAATTCACAGAACTGATAATATTGTGCGTAACATTTTATCAACTTTTAACTTGCACTGTTCGTATGTAAGTATGTATATACGTTAGTATACGAGTACTATAGTAGTGTTAGTATATCAGAATCTGGTATCAATAATAAACATTTTGACAGAAACTTATTTTCAATAGCCTTGAGGAATAATAAAAAGGAGAAAAGTTCGTAGTCACTAATTAACTTTTTCTCCATGTCAGGAGTTGTGTGTGCATTTGCGTTTGAGCGTACCTACCCACAGGCAGCCCTCGAGCCCTCATGTTGCAGTCTCGTTAGCGTCGCCAACCGTTTGTCACCTCCATCATCCATGAGAGCTTTTACCTCATGCATTTGCAAAGATTTCCCCCTTTTCTCTCCTACAATTTGCTTACGCGCACATGCATAAATTGAAATAAAAATAGAAATAGAAAATTTTATTGTATAAAACTGTGTAAGTACAAAGGTAGAAGCATGATGTTATGGGTTTTAACAGTTTTACCCTTTTCGGGCATACAATTTTGTAAATCTTAACCTAGTTACAATTTTATTTATAAAAATTACTACATTATAATATTACACATAACTATAATATTCGTTTAGGTTGTAGAAAACCTTATCTATAAGAAAGTTTTTTAAACACCTTTTGAAGTTATTTCCTTCCAGGCTTTTTATTTCTACAGGAAGATTGTTAAAAATGCGTATGGCTGATATGAATGTACGTTTGTTGTACATGAATGTACCTACTTACTTTTGGGACAGTTATATCATATTTGTATTGAGACCGTACGTTAGGTTTGCACGATCTCCACGGAAAGCATTCAGGGTAGTTTTTAACAAGTAGGCATAATTCTAGTATGTAAATACCGGTAAGAGTCAGGAAACGCTTTTCTCGGAAAATGTTTCGAAGTGATTCCACAATGTACATTCGGTAAACAGTCCTTAGGCATCTTTTTTGCAGTATGAACGTTTTATGCACATCAGTGGAATTTCCCCAATAAATGACTCCATAGGTAAGTAATGGATAGATTGTTCCGTAATACGCATTTTTTACTATGTTTTCAGAGCAAGTTCCCGATAGAATTGACAAAGCATAGCATCGACTAGAAATCATTTTATTTACCTTTTCAATGTGCGCTTTCCAATTCAGAAGTGAATCTTTTTCGACTCCAAGAAAGTTAACATGGTTTACTTCATCTATTACAGTATTTTCGTTTGACACTACAAATGCGCCCTGCCCTGCAGATCGATGTTTGTGGTTCGCATACGGTTTCATTGTATATGTCAATATAATTATAATGTATTCAGGCACATCCTATTTTTTCATGACAGTTGGTGACATGGCAAGTATATGGCTACATGCCCCAGTGGCCCAGTTGGTCGAAGTAAATGTGTTGAATTAAATTGAATTTGTGAAAACAGGAGCATTGGCATCGGCAAACTGTACAATTTTCCAATTGTATTGACTGACTATTCACTCAATGCACATTGTAACGATTCAACCTCATAAATTGGCTTGCTTTTTATGTTTTTGTATTCTGAACTTAAATTAACCCCTAGCTGAAAGCTGAAGCTCCTGAGAAGCTTCTAGTCGTCTGAAAATGGAATCCTACCTGAAGGAAAAGCTATTGAATAAAATTAAACAGATAGTAAGCGAGAAAATAAATCATTTATTTACCATAGAAATATCAAATTAATTTTGTTTGTTTTGAAGCTAAAGAACCTTTGATTAATTAATCCAGTAAAATCAAGACTCGATTGTACTAGATATCCACTTTGATCCTATAAATACTAACTCGTACCAAAGCGAATAGAAAAACCGAGTTAGTTCCGGCCGATCCTACTAGAAAGGTTGGGTTTTATTCTAGTCTAGGTAAATCTATCCTACAGCTACAGAATCTCTCGTTATTTATGTTAAAGTAATCGAGCTTGAGTACTTTAACAGACCAAATCATCTCCTAGGATATTGCCGGACGGAAAGAGATTCGGTCAAATAAAAAACCGTCCGACTCCAGGCCTACAATGCCGTAATCTAACCTAGAATTTATTATCTCTGGAACCTAACCTCGAAGACCTATTTAGACCTAAGCTATACGTGATTCGCGCTGGTGAAGTGGCTTTGCGTGTGATTTCGTCTAGTGGTTAGGCCCCGCGTTGTGCGAGTAGACCCAGTCCTTTTCGAGAAGTATGAAGTTTGTATTTCTATAAAGGGAAAAAGTTACACGTTAATTGAAGTTGTACATTAACCCCATTTTAGTAGAACCTATAACTTAAGTAAGACAATTATACCAGTTCCTTAGAATTAATTTACAATTCAGTAGTCTCATTAAGTGATGCACAATTATGGAGGCTAAAGTGGGCATAAATTCCTTATTATACTAAGTTGTGGGAAGTGATAAATTACGCTATGTGGTAGGTGACGCCCTTTAAACAGACTCGCAATACAATAGTGGTCAACTTGTGTTGGCCATGATGGGATCTCTATTGATGATGATGCGATGATATAATAATGAAAATAATCATGAAGTCAAGATATTGATGATGATGCGATGATATAATAACGAAAATAATCGTAAGTCAAGATATTGATGATGATGCGATGATATAATAACGAAAATAATCGTAAGTCAAGATATTGATGATGATGCGATGATATAATAACGAAAATAATCGTAAGTCAAGATATTGATGATGATGCGATGATAGTCTATTGAAATAGAATATTAGTACATGTTTTACTTCCAGGTACATGAATGACGCAATGTCTAGTATAATATCGATTCTCCCTAACGATGAATCTTAGAGTTGTTAGTGAACTGTAGCGCTCGCCTCTCGCTCGCTCGCGGCTGCTCGTACTCGCTAGTAATCCCACCTCACCTGTTGATTCCGCCTACCCTATCGTTATTTCTATCAAATCTAATACCAATTAGTACTGACTTTTCCTAAGCTATTTATAATACAATTCACCCCCAAAATATCTCAATGGATGTAACACAATGTCTTAGCAACCAATCTCACCCAATCAACTCAAAGGCACTTTATAGTCGGAACAATGTTAAATATACGACAATGCACAGTTGAACTGACGAATGATAATTAATTACCAACCCACCGCAATACTTTTGTTGAGATCCCGATAATAACGACCCCACCTAAGAAGATACCTACTTAATTATTGACTAACGTCAATAACGAAAATAAGCGAAAGTGTTGGATTCCCTTGTAAAATCAACATAGCTAGCTTCACGGTAAGAAGCTTCGGTTAAAGCAAAACGACGGCTTGGCCAGCGAAACTCTTCAGTTTGCAAGACTGAAAGGTCTCACCAACCTTACCTTCGTTGACACATCCGTGACGGAGGCCTAAGCGCGATCATCATCTCTACTGACTAAGAAACCCCTTAACGGGCGAATTCTCGTATTGGTCAGGGTCGTCAATGTGCTCTTTGGATATGGTTGTCCACAACGCTAAGCTCTCGGCCACAGGTGTACATAACTAATTTACTACGCTAGATTCATTCATTCAAGGAATTCCACACAATATATCTATAAGTACATCTGATTACTTCATAAACCAACACAACCGTAACCCTTGTTAAGAGGGTTGTTAGAACTAAGACAGCAGCTCGACCAGTGAGGTCCCTCAATTTGCAAGATTGAAGACTCTCAGCCACTCACTCTGTCTACACATCTATGACTGGCGCTCTAGTGCGGGCACATCTCTGCTGACTAAGAAGCCCCTTTCGGGAGAATTCTCGTGTGGCCAGGGTCCTCAATGTGCCCTGTGGATATGGTTGTCTCGACACCGAGCACACAGCCACGAGTGTATATAACTACTTTATTCAGTTGCGTTAATCTAGTAAAGTAACCACCCATCAGCACCTATACTAACCACCGGATATTAATATGAACTTGTGGTAATATTTGTCGCTTATCCGCATCTTAACAATCTATCCTCATAGTGTAACGCGTACCACGGACCGAGTCAATTGCTATAGCTAGGTTGTCGTATAATAATTGATCACTTTATCTCGTGGGGGCGCACGGAACCCAATCATATCGCAGTGACAAATCAACTGGTAATATATATGTAGAACAAAACAACATTCCTGTAATATCGTCAGTTATTTAACCAATGACCTAGATCCGTTCATAACCTATACATAAACCGCTCGTACTTTATCTAGCATATTCCCCAAACTATATACAGTAGAACTAGATTTCGATACACAAATACAAGTATGATAACGTTGAAATGGTTAGATAATAGCCCAAAAACAAATTAATAAGTTTCAGAATCATTCAATACAGTGATTATAAAGGTCACTCACCAGATTTTAATTTCTTAATAGTGGGACACGTACCCAACGCCTCTCTGGTTCCCAGGGCTCCTGCCCTTCTGATCTCCCTCGACGCTCGTAACAAGCCAGCTCCTCCGCCATAAATAAATTACAATATAATATTAGCACATATTTTAATAAAGATTTCCCTCATTTGTACCTACAACTAACCACTACATAGATACTGGTATACAATTAGGAATTATTTACCATTGGACCGTTCCTTAGCGAACATTCATGTACTATATAAGTGTTCACTTCACTTCATGGGAGTATACGGAATTCTAATATGATGATGTCTTAAGCGCATTTATTAGGTGATAAACCTATTAGACCGCCACATATTCAAAATACACACGTGATCATATAAGATCATATCAGTTCACGAGCAGAAAGATATTGCCTAAATATTAATCACTCAATTCAAGACAATGTGCGCACAAGATAATTACTCCCTAAGAAATTCCAGAATTCACTATGATTAGTCACACTTTAAAATAAAATATTCAATCTCACCAGACGATCGCAAAGGCATTTGCGACCTTACCAAACTCTAATTCCTCTCAGCAACAGCCGTAATACAGCCCAGCGGTGACCAGCCTTGTTCCGCCTCGAAGTAGTACGCGCCCAGAGGTCAGCCTAGCCTGGCCGCCTTTGCCTTCTGCAGCGTGATCTCGCTTCGACGTCCCATAAAAAAGTGACACGCTCCTCGGCCCGCCGGGGTATTTATAGCCAATACTAACACGATCACGCCACTAATCCGACTCCTCATCTGAAAATATACCTTAACTAAAGGGTATAAGGCCCGTTTTCCAGGGAGCGTTCCTCGCCCCACAGTGCCGATCGATAAGCACTTTTCTCGACTTCGCGGGTAGAATGTCTCTGCAGCTCGCGCGTCCGTCCACGCGTTTTCTTGCTGGCCAGCGATCCATTCCTGCAATTAACCTAAGTAGTCTAATTTATGAATCCATAAATCTAGATCTAGCACACATTAAATGATACACTAATCCAACAATACTGAATTAGTATGCTGAAGTATGTTTTAAACCAATTATTTTGGACGAAACGCGAGTTTTCTACACTTTTAATTGTAGTCTTGATTTTAGCCTAGAATAGCATCTAACGCAATTTATATCTAACTTATTTACATACATAATTAACAGGATGATAACGAATGAAAGCTTCAATCCCTTCATATTTGGACCTGAAACCCACAACGCTAACATCTATCAATTTAAAAGAGTAATTCCGCCCTTAGATACTATTGAGTCTGAGAGCGAAGCTCTCGGATCGTCTCAACATTCGCTGCCAGGCCTTCAGCAAAAAACAAAAACACTGAATGTCCTAATTAAGTACTGAAAAAAGAATAATATGACACGATGAATTAGGAAGTAAACGTTCTTCAGAAAATTGATACATAATAACACATCTTACATGTTAGGCTAGCCTGATGATAGACCATTGAGCTAGGCTGGCAAAGCAGAGTGTGAAACCCTTTACGAGGAGCCTTTGTTTCTCTAAAACTAACACTTCGCTCAACAGCGTTGCACCCAAAGTCAAAATTATACCAAAGTGTCCTGCCTGGGAGGCTATTTCTCACTGCCGCTACCGATCTCAATGTTAATTCAATCCATTTCCCGAGCTCGCTTACAGACAGAGCGCGCAAAGTATAAAAATGTGATTAGAATGTGAAAAATATGAAACAAATTGAGACCTGTGCATGTTGTTGGAGTCCTGAAAACGTGCAAGTGAACGTGTATGTGAGTGTGTGTGTGAGGAAACAAGTTGGTGCTGTTAGTTTCATTAACGCTTCGGCCTGCACGTGATTCCTCTTATTTATTGTCAAGGAGATTAATGAATGCAATATTTCGCTGCCGAAGTTCAGCGTGCACTTATTATGGACTGTCGTGCACGAGAATTTATGTATAAGAACAACGTGTCACGTAGGCGAGAGGTTTAGGAGTTCATGACATATCAATTATGATGACCTTAGATAAGGATAGAGGTATACCTCTATCCTTATCTAAGCTTATAAATTTTATTTATATTTGCTTTATAAAGCAGAAAAATGTTTTTCAAAATATCTATATATTTTTTCGTTTCCTATATAAACAACCCAAGTGTTAAGAGTCCGCAGTAAGCTCGGCCGAATTTCACCTTCCCATACAAACGGAGTTTCGTTCTCATTTTAAAACTACGTGTTGGATTGTAACGAAACTTTGCCAGTACAATGACATGATGTAAATATATCTAGGTCTGTTATTAGTTTATATGGCTCCAGTTTATACAACAAATGAAATACAGCAAAAAAAAGTGTTGTATGAAAAACTTAAAGCTGTATTTTTTTTACTATGGTATCTGAAGCTACATAAACTAATCACAGACCTGGATAGTACTTAACTTATTCTAATTACACAGTTTTAGAGCAAATTAGCTAGTCGTTTGAAAATGAGAGCGTAACTACGTTTGTATGGAGAATCGAGCATACTCCGGACTCTTAATGACAATTTAAAGAAGTAATTATCAAATGAAATTTTTGAAATGAATTTGGGTCCAGTGTCGAAAAGCGTTTTTGATAATTTAAAATTAAATGTGCATGCGCTTTTTCTTGCGTTCGGGTTTAGATCTAAATATTATAGATTGTATCCTTAGAGGCTAATACTAATATACCTAGGTTAAGATTATACTAACAATATATGGATGTACAAACAAAAAACGACCGAAATATATAAAGCTATTCTATTCTATTGCCAAAGAGCGAGTGCGTACGTCACCCTGATACTGAGATAGGATTAGAATTAAATAGTTAGGTAGTTAAATAGCTCTTCAGCAAAACCGTAGCTTCAGCTGTTTGGACTTCGCGTTGAAACGGTGAAAAGGTCTCGATAGTAAAGTATCGGGCGCAATATCCATAAGTTGATAAGGCCTTCGGCCCGATAATGCGCTCAACTGGGAAAGGAGATGTTTCACATAAATCATTGCTAAGTGAGATCGGACCCGATGTGTGAACCCGTAAATCACCCAGTAAATGAGGCCGCTCCAAACCGACGTTGATGGTGGCCAGTCTTTACAGCACATTATAATAATTAAAAGGCTCAGAAGCCGGCTGGGTAATCCTGGCGCTTGATAACTTTGTCGTCCTTTTTCTTTATCGGAATAATATGGGGGCGGCTGCCCGATGTCTAGCGGCCACCCATATTATAACTGACTAATATGACATCTCAAATCATGGATTACAAGCACGGATGGATAGATTTTTTACAGTTCCCCTCAAAGTATATTTAGCTTTGTAATACATTCAGTATTCTTGTTTATGTTAATGTTCAATACTGTTCTTGTTGATTTGAATTTCAATATAAAGTATATTTAGTTTAATGTATCTCATCCAAACTATTTAGAAAAACCACAATGTGGGCGTTAAAAAAGGCTTGTTTATTATTTAATCTATTATGTCGATTTTATTATTAACTAGGGACCCGCCCCGGCTTCGCACGGGTTTATACCTTCACCTTGAAACGCTCTATCTATTAAAAAAACCGCAATCAAAATCCGTTGCGTAGTTTTAAAGATCTAAGCATACACAGGGACAGACAAACAGCGGGAAGCGACTTTGTTTTATAGTATCTATGTACCTAGTGATATATAAATAATATTTAGGAAAATGTAATTTTTTTGTTCGTCATAAATTCTATATTTTAATAGTTAAATATTCTGCTATTCGGAGCGAAGACAAATCCAACCAATTAAACATCATAAAAATAGGTACAGCACTTCTCAAGTTATAAATGGTGTAACTAACACGACTTCGTTTTATATAATAAAATAATGCCTATATATATATCAATTATTACTTAACTAATTAGGCATGAATTGGCAAATTATGAAATTTAAAAACGGAATCTGTCTGTCACTAGTACATATAGGTACCTATAGGAAATGAAAAATGTTAGTATATGTATTAAGTTTTAATGAAAAACAAAAAGACGGATAAAAGGGGGGGTAGGGTGGCAAAAATTCAAAGTGTAGTTAGTAGGTCAAATGGGGTATCATATTATGAAAGAGCTTGAGTTGCACATTCTAAAACTTTTTTATTTTATTTTCTACTATTGTAAACTTTTGTTTACGAATATTTTGGCTATGTATGTATATTTATTATAATATATATAAATTGGTATCTATTTATAATAATGTCAATTAGTTAATTTGGGTCTTTGCAAAGAAAAGCCGGGCTCCAGTTAATTTGGGGGTATATTTATACTAAATATCAATAATGCAGTATTTTCTCGAAAAAAGATTTAATAATTAAAAAAGTAAAAACACAGTACAAAATTAATAGACGCGTACAGAAACCTGTTTAAGGTTAGTCAAATGGAGAAAAAGGCAACGCAATAGGTTAATTAATCACAAAGTTATAAGAGTCCAAAGTTTTAAGACGGGGTAAGTAGGTACGTTCTGTCTCTTTTCCGCAAAATGCACCTTCATATGAAACGATTGTCATTTACTATAACGCTCGAGGATCGTGACGTCACGATCCCCTACCGTTTTCTCTCTCGAACAAGCAACATCGAAACGATTGTAACTTTGCATTTTTTTGAGATAACTGAATGGGATTTTCGTCATTAGGCATATTTTTTGCCTTCTTTCTTTTAAAGTAATACAAAATTTTGAGTCTGACCCCTATTCTAGTTTAAGTTTTTTATTATCCAACCAGAGGGTAGTAGACTTGGGCTAGGTATTTTTATGACTCCCCCCCGAGGGTGCACGCCTTGTCGGGGCGGGGGGGCTTAGTAACCGTGGACTGCTCTGCCACGGCGAAGCTAAGAGGCACCCAGGGCCGGCCTGTTTGGGCTGCCGGCTGGCCCGAGGAGGGCGCTCCTAGCGGGCTTGCCTAAGCCCGCTTAGGATGCGTTAGGGAGGGACCGCAGAAGAAGTTCTCACGCGCTATCTTCTGCGTCCGAGGTGGGATCGCAGGGGGAGAGGCGTGTTGGTATAACGGTGCGCCACTCTCCCTACCCCCTGCGAACTTGGCGGGGCCGTTCCGCTGAAGCGGTATTGGTGGGACCGCAGAGGAAGAGGAATGCCGGTATTACGGTGCGCCGCTTTCCCTATCCTCTGCGGCCGAGGCGTGGTCGGTGGCGGAACCACAGACCTGATCCGCCACCGGGTGCTGGATTTTCCGCACCCATGATCTCCTCGTAGCGGACTCAGGGGGGTCCGCTACTGAACAGGTGGAGATCGAGGAGGCAGGCGCGCCAAAACATCTGGCGTGCCTCACGTGGAGGGCCCCCAGGCATCCGCGAAGGAGCCGCTTGTGGGCGGCTGCCGCCGGCGGGGTCGCGGATGTGTGCGCAAGCGTTCCCGTGACCTCGCCATAAGGCAGCGAGGTGGCAAGTGGGGGGGTTTTTATAGTAGGTACACCGTGGGTCTCATTAGCCCATACGGGAGTCCCACATAACCACTCGGGTCACCCCCTGCACCCGGGTGGTATGCGTAACGCATTTTCCCCCTAAACAAAAAAAAAAAAAGGTATTTTTATGACTAAACGAATAACGATTGAATTATTTATTTCTTTTAATTTTTTTAAGAGTTTTGTAAAACAGAACCCTTATAGTTTTGTCATGTCTGTCCGCCTGTCCGTATGTCATAGGCGTTTTACTCGAAAACTAATTTGAATAAAATTTTGAGGATAGGTGGATTTTATTAGCCGTAATCAGTCCTGTAATCTGCCGTCGTTAGTTCTGTAATCATTTTTTTTTTATATTACGTCGGTGGCAAACAAGCTTACGGCCTACCTGATGTTAAGTGGTTACCGTAGCCTATGGACGCTTGCAACTCTAGGGGTGTTAAATTTTTTTTTTTCGTTTATTTATCCAATATACTTATAAACTATTTACAAATTATTCGAACAGCGAACGAAAACCGCGTGCGGTTTATCTGTCGCCATTGTCACTCGTTTTACAATCGTAGTTAAAAGTAGAGTAGTTTTACTATGGTTATTACATAATTTGTGCACCGCTCGGGCGCGCATCGGTAGTAGGCAAGTACATATTTTTTGTAATATTTTTTATTTTGTGAGAATTATGAATCAGTTTCTGGAAAACATCATTTGGCCATTCGTTTAATATGTAAGGTAACAAATACTCCCACATTCTTTTGCCGTGGCGTCCAGGGGTTGCACAGCACCTGAGCTTGTTGCCCACCTACTGTGGTGGAGACCAGATTGGTTGTTGGAACCGGAGACACTCTGGCCTGCCAGTTGTGTGATTGGGACCCCATCCTCTGGCTTGAGGGTCCACCTTGTCGAGACCGCTCCAGTGTCAGACACTGCTTGGTTGCTAGAACGGTATAGCTCTCTCGACAAGCTTGTTAGTGTGACCGCCTGGGGCAAGCGATTTATACACAATTGTCGCCACCCTGACAACCGGTCACGCGTTAGTGTTCTCGCCACTGAAGAGTGGAATGCCGCCCTACATCATTGGATTAGGGTTGTGCAGGAAGTAAACTTTGGGGACGTATTGAAGCCCCTGCGGCAGGGACGTCCTAAGCTACCGAAGGCGATAGCACGCCTCAACCCGTTCATTGACGAGTCGGGCACACTCCGGGTTGGAGGACGGCTCCGCAACGCTAGCTTGCCGTACTCGGCGCGCCACCCCATTTTGCTGCCTAAGAAGGGGCATCTGGTGGAATTGTTGGTGATTGACCGCCACATAAAGAACTCGCATGCCAGCTGCAATGCACTCTTGGGCATTTTGCAGCGAGACTTTTGGATATTGAACAGCCAACGGGTTGTGCGGAGTATCGTGTTTGCTTTCGGCTCAAGGCAGCCACGATGCAGCCCCAGATGGGCGACCTTCCTCCTGATCGGGTCAACGAGGCTAGGCCCTTTTCTAGGGTTAGGAACGATTTTGCGGGCCCTTTTTTAGTGAAAACGACTTGACTTCGAAATGCGAAGGTTGTAAAAGCGTATTTGTGCGTTTTCGACCTGTCGACCAAGGCTACTCATCTTGAACTTGTTGGTGCTCTTACGACGGAGGCCTTTATTGCGGCCTTGGATAGATTTGTATCCCGTAGGGGACTCCCGTCTCTGATCCGGTCAGATTGTGGAACCAATTACAGGGGTGCCGACCGTTATTTACAAGATGTTGTGAAATTTTTAGTTGAAAATAAGATTGATATTGGAACAGACCTCTCCCGTCAGGGTATCACCTGGACGTTTGATCCGCAAGGCTGCCCCCACAGGGGTGGAATCTGGGAGGCCTGCGTGAAGCAAGCAAAAGCCCATATGTATCGGGTATTAGAGTATTTGCATGTTTTGCAGCAGCGCCTCAAGTGGACTGACAAAACCAGTCCGCCCAGAGTTGGAGACCTTGTGCTAGTTAAGGATGCTAACCTTCCGCCACTGCGATGGCGCCGGGGCGCATTGTTAATTTGTTTCCCGGTAAGGACGTGACCCCTCGGTCTGCCGAGGTCATGGTTGGGGACTTGGTTCTCAAGCGAGCGGTAGCAACCCTATCGCGACTTCCCTTAGTATAGCGGACCAGCTTAGAGGCCGCTCCGAGGCGGGTGTTTGTTCGGGCCGAATGTCTGCCCGACCCTTTATTCTGTAAACGCCTCTCATGTGTACGCCCTTTTAGTTTTTGACAGTGACACTTGTGCTGTCATAAATTTTCACGGGTAAACACGTCTCGTGCGGGAAACGTGGTTCTTTGGAAAAAAGCTCCCTTTGTAGACATAAGTCCGGCTTCATTTGTTTTGTGTTTTGGTGAAAGTACTTGGAGACTCGTGCTGGTGTTTTCGAGGCCCGGGTCGAACATTTGGTGAAACTGTGCCGGACGAAGATTTTGTGCCCGTGACAACTCGCGCATTGTTAGCACCGCCCGCGGAACAAGCACGGCGCTTCCGCCACGGCCCCGGAGATCAGCTTGGGAGACTTGACTTGACTTTGACTGAACATTGACGGATACTAGACTGAGTTGAAGCGAATATCGTGTCGTCGGAAATCCAGTAAGTTAACCCCACTTTTGTAGCCAGCTCACTGGCACTATATGACCCGCGACATCGCGTGGCGTTTAGGTTCACTCGCATTAGGCGAGGAATAATACAATTTTGGTTACATGCGCGTTGCTGACCCTTTAAGAATTTATACACTCCTTTTTTGAAGAACCCCATACTGTAGTCCCTTGGGAAAACCTCGGCAGGGAGCTCATTCCACAACCGGAGCGTCCCAGGGATGAAATTTCTCTGAAACCGGTACGGTACGCGACCATTTAGGTTCCAGGGTGTGAGGATGACAAAAAATTAAAAAAAATCATTATAAGTCCACGTGTGGCACATTAATCGATAGACCTTTCAAAATAAATATAAGGATTAAGCGAATATAGTCGGACACAATAGCCCCGAAAGTCACAAAAATTGTGTCCCCTTTTAATTTTGGAACTGTGTATTTAAAATAAAATATAAAACTCATGGACATGCTCATGCTTATTAAAATTTTCCACCAAAAATGATTTTGAACAAGATTTTCAAGATATAGCTGAAAAATTGGATTTCCTATAGAAAAAGACGTAGGTGGCGTACTGTCGTAGGATTTCTGTGACGATACGACCTTTATAATTCTCGTGAGAGTAAATATTAAGTTTGCGAAAGGTCAATGTACATATATTTACATTTTATGTTAAGTTATCTTCCCACTAAAAATTCAAGCTTTCGTCTACTAAAGATGCCATTGTGTTGGCATCTACAACTTTGAACGCTTAGAAATATGGCCTTTGGCCATATTATCAACTATTTCGTGTACAAAAATTGCAATAAATAATATTTAAATTAGTTATTATAATTTGGATATCGAAATATAACATTTACAACGTAATAAATATTGGTGTTCCTGTTTCCACTCTTCTAAAAATATAGATTAAATAAATAATTTATTCATTCAACCGTAAAAAAATCGTAAAGAACAACGACTCCATTTACTCTCTGTGTGAAATTTGCCACCACTTGTCTAAACGCTACTAATAACATTATAAATGAATTTCTGCAACTTCACATTATTCTGTGCAGATTTTTTCACAAAATAACTATAATTTTTCATAAAATGACAATACCCAGTTGATTTGTTTAGTTTTACAGCCTTGCCATCATTACGAGGGTCAAACTGAAAATTTCAGTAAAAGAAAAAAAAATATGCTGTTAAATAGAATAAAAGTGTTTTTATTGTTTTTCAAAGTATTCTCTTTTATATTTTATGCACTTTTCTATGCGTTCAAACCAGTCGATAAAACACTTATTGAACGCTGAAATAGGGATCGACAAAATTGGCATTTTAAAAGCCTGCACTCCACAGCTTCTGCCGGTGTCTGAAACCGCTGACAGTGCAACTAAATCTTTGATTTCGGGGATTGAGAAAAATTCGTTGGGACTTAGGTCGGGGCTGTATGGAGGATGGTACAGTAGTTCGACTTTTTCACCTTCCAGATACTCATATGTTTTCCGAGCGATGTGATTGCTGGCATTGTCGTGGTGAAGGATGGTGCAGCGACAAGGGTTTTTTTCCTCAGTTTAGCAAAGACACTCGGCAAACGAACATTTGTATACCAATCGGCATTGACCGTAAAACTTGACGTAGTCTAGTCAAAAAATTTGGTTGGTGAAAGTGTTTTTGCAACCAAATTTTTTGACGGGTTTAGCGAGCTGCTGACGCGTACTGTTCCAATATTCTGCAGAGTGACTATGTCCGCATAGTTTGTTAGTTGTCTTACTATCCACCGACAAATTTTCAGATTTTATAAAACAGTTGCGACGCGACGTAGGTGTTTTTTTAACAAGTTCGGAACCACCCCCACGCCAGTTGTCCCAAAAACTGGCTGACTGACGGCAGGCTATTGATATTCGAGCTATTTATGACCTAATATTAAAATATCAGCCTTTATAAAACTGTTGCAGTTTTGGTCCCTCAGCTCTCAGTCTATAACTATATGTAACTCAATAGTGGAACCGTATCTTGGTTGTTTGTCAAAAGTCAAAACACGATTGGTTCAAATTTTCTCGGCAGAATAAAAACCCGAAGTTGTATCTTTATTTTCCTTGTTTACCTCGGCCAACTCAAACAACGCTTTATTAAACGACGTGAACCAGTTTATATGACGGTATTTTATAACATCTAAAAAAGGTGTTAGAAGAAAATATTAATAAAACTTCACAAAATTAAATATATATTTCGACATTTGTCCATTTGTCCTGGAGAGTTTCGTATCTAGTTTTCGAAACACACAAATGTGTCTCCTACACTAGGTTCACAAAAATGGAGAAAGTCCCTTAACTCTTAAGAGCCCCTTAACGTGCTCACTAGCGCCACTGGTAAACAATTGTGGTCTTTTTGTACTGAATAAAAAAAAAAAATTAAGTGCTTATTGTTGAAGGTCCTAAATAAATAAATAATTAAACAATAAATATTAAAAAAAGGAGGCCACTACCCACTGTATTATGTAATTGAGTATTTTTTATAATAGTTTTTACGTTACTGGATTCGTCAATCTATGCGTCCTAAGTTAAAACGGCCGTTTTTCTTTTGAGTTCGTAGATCGACGAATCCAGCAACGTAATAGTACATTACTTACCTAGGGCGGTTAAACAAAGAATGTCTCAGATCGCAGGTATTTGACGCCCGAGCCGAAGGCAAGGGCGATAAATATGCGCTCTGAGGCTTTCTTTATTACCGCCCGTGGTGAGTACAAAATTTTACGTCTCTATCTGGCCAGGAAGTGGGGTTTTCCGCACGCATAGCGTGCTGTAATTCCTACTTTATGGCCAGGTATGACGTAAAAACTATTATGATGTATTCTAAAGATATTTCAATACAGTGGGTAGTGAACTCCTTTTTAAATTATCTTTCATTAAATTTAAATAATCACAATTACTTACCAGTGGCGCTAGTTAACACGTTAACGGGCTCTTAAGCACATTATTTATTTTTCAAACATTTGCTCGTAACGTGCCTCTTATTGTGCCGCTTTTGGGCTCATAATCCTGGGTATTAAACACGCGTGTTTAATAACATTACGACACTCGTGTAGTTATGTTTATATCCCGATTAAGACACGTTGGCACCTTGCAGCAAGGTGTACGTATGGACTCGGCGCATTCTTAAATTGACCGGGTTATACAGGTATGTTTTTAGTTCTCGGCAAATGGATTCTTACTAGACTAAACAAATTAAATCCTTCTTGTGGATTAATTGATTATTTCTTGTTGGATATGATATAGAAACGTTTCATTTAGTAAAACTATTTACTTTTGATAACATTTTACATGAATTTATATTGAATAAGAAAATATTTATTTTATTTTGTATTGGCTGTTTAGAGATTTCATCTAAGCCTCGCTGCTGGCGCACTGCGCGAACTTCACGAAAAAAAATAGTTGCGCGCCATTATAGGTAATTTCATAAATATTTGTAAACATTGATGATGCGTGTTTGGTTGTTGTTAAAAATGTTGACTCGTAGTGAATAGAAAAGTGATAAATAGAATTGACACCACTGTACATTCTTGGAGATGTACAAATATGTGAGTAAAAACCTGTTGTCATCAATAACTAAAGGAAACAACTTAGGAGCCTGTAACATTTTCATTTTATGAAAAGGATTTTTTCCTCGCAAATGTGTTGAAAAACGTCGTATGACACGCGTGAGCTTTGATAATTACATCCTCGGCTCTATTATCACGCTCACCTGCGGTTCGCGTGACAATTCCGCCTCTGATGTAATGATCAACATACCACACTTGTATCATAATGTACTATTATTATCTGGTCTCATTGACCTAATTTCAAAACACGATAATTTTGTTAGATTATTATTTGGTGTAATTATGCCTTAGGTGATATAATGCACTGCATAGTTCTAGAAAGGGGTATAATTTACAATTCGCTACGTACCTAATAGCGGTGCTAAAACCAGTAGTTTAAAGTGTAACGTAGATAGTATAAACGAAAACAAGTAGTGTATCTTCAACCCTTTGTCGCACCTACGCGCCAATGCGCGAATGCTAACATTAGTAACATTTGCCAGTCCTGGCTGGAGTAGGGCCTCAATTCGGTTCATCTCTTACATATCCCAATTGCATTTGAATATGCACGCTAGTAAAGACGTTCTATTAGCCCGGTGTCATACCAATATTTTGAATCAAATAGGCTTTTTTTTTGCGTATGGTGCGAAGACCTGTCAGCTCCGCACGAATATATGACGGGTCATATAACTTGATTTTGTATGAGAATAAACTCCTTATTTCACTCTGCTCTTGCCTGATTGTTTCGCGCTAATCGTAGGAACCGTTGTGTTGCTTGAGTTAATTTATATTAGCAAATTACAAGCTTATGATCCTTGATTGGTTATAATGGTAATGTGCCCGTAAAAAACCTGCATTACCCTATTTACTCCTTATGGCAGTTTTTTCCTGAAAGCTAATCATTATGGTAATCTGGTCTAATTAAAACATACTAAGTAATATGTAATCAATTGAACGAGCGAGAGAGTGAATGAAGCTCTCCGTTACAGCTTGAGCAAATAAATAAATGTTAATCGTATTGTTGCATGTGCTTCGAATTGCGAATCTTCGCTGCATGTGTGTGAGACACTGATATCGACATGTATTTAATGGATTGTTTTGTGATTTTAATGAAATAATCCACTGAAGAATATATTTGTAAAATAAACCAGCCAATACTGGGCTAATTCATTATAAACCATAATTATCTGACAATAATTGGAACCATAAATTAATAAAGTTATAATTTGTCCCAACAAAAATGGTTTGGAGGTAATTGGGGCACGCGAACCGACCGGGCCGCAAGGCGCACTGAATCACCCGAACTACAATAAGCCGATCATTAAGCTAATGACGCCACCGTAAATATCGATACGACGTTATTAAACCTAACTAACTCAATTAATACTGAACTTGTGATAGAGGATTCCCTGAGGATATAAATAAATGAAAAACTTTTTTACTTATAGATTAACAAGGATTGGAGAAACAAGTTAACAATGCAATATCTCGCGCCGCACTAAAAATAAGACGAAAACTTTCAGCTTTTATTTTTCTGTAGCAATTCAAAGATAACCTTTGAATGGAGTCAAAGTTTTAAATAATAAAGAAACTTACAAAACTTCGATACATCTCTAAGCTCTGCTTGTAGTCAATGTGGACCGTTAAAGCACACCTATAAACGCACGTACAGCAGAGAACGTGGCACTCAAATAGTCTCGCCGGAAGACCAGTAGGTCAATCACGTAACGCATTGTACGCGCGTCTGACAGTAACATTACAATCTAACTGTCATTTTTCCATATAAAATTGACATTTAGACCTTACAGACGCGCGTAAGAAAAGTTACGTGATCGACCCACAGGGGGGTAAACACGTAACGTTCCAAACCCGCGTCGGTACAATTTAACTGTCAATTTTCCATATAAAAAGTGACATTTAGACCTACCCGACGTTACGTTACGTGATCGACCTACTGCGCTGGCTCGTGAGCCAGCAATATGCTGAGGCGGGACCATTTCGCTACAAACAGATAGTTAGATATTTAGTTCTTAAGACTCTAAATAGTTTGTTATATGTAATATTTTGTGTCCGTCTGTTTGTTTGTATCGAATAAATAATATTCATTTCATTTTCATAAAAAAAAAACCTAGTTATCAAATATGTTTTTATCTCTTCCATCTTTTACTAGTAGGACTCAAGACTATCTCCATACAAAATCATATCTCAATCGGATCTGAGGTCTATGCGAGTAGCAACCTAATAGTAACAGTCAGCAACACAAATATCTGTGTATCTATAGATACATTATACCCACACATTATCACATAGTATATGTTGTACACATTTTCTCAAAAGCGTATACAGATAAATAAATAAATAAATAAATAAATATTACGGGACAATCTTACACAAATCAACCTAGGCCCACGGTAAGCTCAGTAAGGCTTGTGTTGTGGGTACTAGGCGATGATATATATAATAGATACATACATATAGATACTTATATACATATATAACATCCATAACTCAGGAACAAATATTCGTGATAAACACACAAATAAATGCCCTGACCGGGATTCGAACCCGGGACCTCCAGCTTCGTAGGCAGAGTCACTACCCACTGGGCTACGGAGGCCGTTAAATGCCGTTAAGATGAGTGAATAAATTGTTTCACACGTAAGCAAGGTAGCTTTATGAATCTCATAAAGTTAAAATTAATTAAAAGCAACTCAAATTTCAATTAATGATACGTTAATTTAACACACGAATGATCCTTGTCGAAAGTAAATCGGCCGCATTCGCACAGCCGGTTGATTGCGTGAATGATCCCAGAAGCATTAAGTGGTACCAACTGCCTGACCCACATGCCCGTCACAAATCCATATGACTAATATTATATATGCAAAAAGTGTGTCTGTATGTCTGTCTGTTACCTTTTGACGCTTAAACCGGTGAACCGATTGAGATGAAATTTGGTATGGAGATAGTATATTTATCATTTCGGGGGAAGGGCATAAGATGAGGGGGTGAAATGAAGAGTGAAAGTTTGTATGAGTTCCACGCGGACGGAGTGGCAGGCAGGAAGCTAGTGTTTCATATTTATAGAATCCATCGGTCAATGAAGTAACACAAGAAATGCGTCTTTTTCTGTTCATGTGACATTCGTACGAGTATACTTACTGAAAAAGGTTTTTGAATAATGATAGTGTGATGTCAGTACTACATATTATAAATTTATCCCAGTTGATAATATGGGTAGGCTCTCGCCATTCGAAAGAAACTGATCCGCGAATTCAGCACGTGCGAAGTTAGAATAATAAAATAGAATCTAACGTAAGCACCGGTCAATTAGGCACTTTCCTCTGGTTATTCCCACCCGTTACCAACAATTTGATAACAGTGGTAACAGCTGGGATTTTTCCCATATTCTACCATAAAGTACTCGGTGGTAACTACTGGGAATATTTTTCCCATCTTTTACCAATAAAGTACTCGGTGATAACTACTGGAAAAAAAAACAATAGTTACCATCAATCACTATTCCCATTAGTTCCCACTGGTAAAAGATGGGGAAAAATCCCAGCTGTTACCACTGGTAACAAATTGGTGGTAACAGGTGGGAATAACCCCTTTCCTCAAGACTCTGGCCAACAAATTTATAACGTAGTGTTGTTACTTGTATAATGATAGTTAACAATCAAATAAATACAATAAAGTGTAAATTACAAAATATAATATAATTCATAAAAGGATATAAAAATTTAAAGTAATATTTTTTAAATCACCCAATTACAAATTAAAACTATATACTGCGGTTTCACGACCAAAAGAGCAATTTACGTGATTTGCCATACAACGGTTAGTAGGAAGATAATGCTGTGACTTCAAAATACTATGGCAATTTGTATGAGCCGTTTCGGATGTCGCTACTCGCTAGCGAGAGTTCGCTTTGGGCCATCTTTTTGGTCTTTTTACAAGCTTTATATTAACTTGCACTGTTCGTATGTAAGTATGTAAATATGTAAGTATGTAAGTTGTCCGTCAAAATTTGCAATCCATTTTTCAGTCACTTCCTGTTATCCAATTGAGAAATTTTGCAAGCATATGTATATTGCATGACAATGCAATATTATGATGACTTGGAGCTGATCTGATGCTGGAGCTGGAAGGCCATAGGAACTCCGCAATAAAACGACAAAACCCCATCAAGTTTGGGCTCGTTAGAATCGTCTCAATGAGTACTTGATGATGGTATGCAGAAACGTACAGTTGGCAGTAAAAGCTTGTACATAAAATGAAATTTTTGACATAAACTTATTACGTGCTCTTATTGTAGTTAGTCCCATACAAACATTTGATCCACTCAGAAAACTGTTCCGAATGGCACCGTATGTTTTTTGTCTAGTAGCCAGTTACGCAGTAATTAATATCTTTAATTAATTGAGATGATAATTACTATTCGACAGCATTACTATTCAACGCCCATTATTTCTATACGTATTTGTTTGTTTGTAAATAGGTTCTCGAACGATCATTATTTGTATAGGTAGGTAGCTATTTATTTGTTGGTTTGTAAAAAAGTTCTCGAAAACGGTTCTAACGTCTTCGGCTGAGATTTGCAATGCGGGGGTTTATGAGGGCGAAAGATCGATTTAACTCCACATAGGTTTCATTTCCGGAAAACTCATTTTTTCCGGAAAAACACGAATCTCGCGGTGTCCCAGGTAGTGCCTAATTAAGATGATAGAAAATGCCTTAAAAGTAGAATATTCTGTTATTGTCCAAGAGTGACGTATCTGACAAGTATTTAAACATTGTGGTCTCATGGAAAATTCTTCAGGCTGATGTTGACCATACCGTGTATTCAATGGCAATAGAACACCGGAAGTCATTACACCGGAAAGTGCGGGTACCATTTATGATTAGTTCGCGTGATGTAGGACACAAACTGGCGAAACTTTATAGTAGTCGTTACACTTAATTAGCCGGTAATTATTTACGGTAATCACCAGTAGGATAACATAAATGTGATAAGCTTACAGGATATATAATTCATGAAAGTGCCTTTATGAAATGCATTCTTGCTTATTGATTATTTAATTTCACTTTGAGCGAAATATCCTTTCATATAGCTATTCGTATAACACGGCAAATCCTATCCGACACTTCATTAAGAGGAACCTGGTGTCTATTCATTACTACCTTCATATCAACGGTGAACTACATGTATGCTTTATCCCATACAGGTCTTTTATCTCAGTGTCTCAATTTTCATGACTGCACCTACATGACTCCACACAAATATGACTAGCCCGCTTTCGTGAGATCAACTGAGCACAACTGGACAACAAGCGAGAAAACGTTTTCCCTGTCAAACTCGTTATGACATTGATATAATATGGAGTTTTACCATATCATAAATCCTTTACTCCAAACCCTATAGGTTCCCTACAAAAAAGCTGTACGAAATTTGCGAGCTGATGACTGTCAGAAAGTTGTACGTGTTACATGCTATCTTGAGAAGACACAAAAGTACTTCTTTTAAACCTAACGTCACAATGACGAGAAGGAGATTGCCAAAGACAATCCCCTCCGCGACAGCTAACTCTGTTTACGCTAGGAGACAATACGAGTTCCAGTCTATTCACCTATACAACCTAATAAATCCTCTTATTGACATCAACTCCACAACCTTTAAAGAGTGTAAAAAGAAAATGATGACTTGGCTAAAAGATAAAAACTACTCCGATGTAGAAAGCTTATTATCAGAAAACGACAGATAAAACTCATTATATACCGACATATTTAGATCCACACCCATACGCGCGCGCACACCACACACATAGTCACGCACACACACACACACACACACACACACACACACACACACACACACACACACACACACACACACACACACACACACACACACACACACACACACACACACACACACACACACAAATAAACAATTAGTATTAGTTTTAGGAGATTTACTCCTCTTATATTATATTATTATTTAAACATGTTCTGTGCACTTCTGTACGTTTAAAGTTACACTCTATGGAAGAGCGGTGTCTCTTGACACAGGTATCTCGATACTTAAAAAGAGACACCAACCTGTATTTAGTTAAGCTATGTTAAGTTACTGAATAAACTATTTTTCATTTTCATTCTTTATAAAGTGTTCGGTAACCATATATGTATACAACCCGTGCGAATTGACTAAGCACCTCGCGCTGTGACGCTGTGACGCTGTGACGCTGTGACGCTGTGACGCTGTGACGCTGTGACGCTGTGACGCTGTGACGCTGTGACGCTGTGACGCTGTGACGCTGCGACGATGTGACGCTGTGACACTGTGACGCTGTGACGCTGTGACGCTGTGATGCTGTGACGCTGTGATTTAGACGATTAAAACGAGAGACGCGCAACGGTGTTACCTGTAGGTAACTACATTACCGTTGCGCGTCTCTCGTTTTCTAAATCACAGCGTCACAGCGTCACAGCGCGAGGTGCACAGTTAATTCGCACGGGCTTTAATGACCACCATTTTTGCAACCAGTATCGTAACATCAGCGTTTTATCTGTGCCAGTGTTATTATAATGTATGAAAAACTATGTTACTATGGAAATCTAGTTGGTCATGATTTGAAATCTAGTTGGCCATGGCGGTGACTGCATGGTGGTTATTCTAATGGTTCCCGAACACATCATTGAGGATTTATAATATGTGGGTAGATAAATTAGTGTATGTAACTGTACATAATTACTAATTAGGCATTAAAACACTCCTGTGATCCTATTATGAAAGTCCACACATGTGTTTAATGCCCTTCATTATGAACAGTCACATAAACTACTATAAACCTTACCTATAAAAAAACGTTTTCAAGTTTTTATTTAGCTTGCACTGTTCGTATGTATTTATAGGTTTTTTATTATTATTTTATCTTTCATATTTAATTTGCACTGTTCGTATGTATGTAAGTACGAGTTTGTAAGTATAGTTGTTATTTTCTAAGCCGTCCGTTCTGCAGTGCGGCGTTCTTTAGTCCGGAACGGACGGCTTAGAAAATAACAACTATAAGTTGTCCGTCAAAATTTGCAATCCATTTTTCAGCCACTTGCGGTTATCCGATTGAGCTGAAATTTGGAATACTTATGTATGTTTGATGACAATGCAATATTATTGTATCATCTAGCTGATTTGATGATGGAGCCAGAAGGTGGCTTTAGGAATTCAGTACTTAACCGACGTAACCCCGTTGAGTTTAGGCTCGTTGGAATCGTCTCAATGAGAAGTTGATGACGGTATACAGAAAAGTATAGTCGACAATAAAAGCTTGTACCAAAAACGAAATTTTTGTCACAAACCGGTTTATCATACGACTACCTATCCCTGTATTTGTGCAGTGTCAAGTTATTGTTATTTATTTCAACAAAACATCTTTTAAAAGTTTTCTATAAGTTAACTACACACATAGCAATGCTTACGATAAGCAATAAATCTCTTTTCTGATTTATACGTATTAACTCGTAGTCATCAAATCATTATTTAATTACCTACTTACTTACATACATAGAAACCAACTGCGCAAGATAGTGGGTATAATAACAGGACACAACACCTTGAACAAACACCTCTATAACTTAGGTATCACAGACAGCCCCATGTGCAGAGCGTGCATGGAGGCAGAAGAAACGACTAAACATATACTACTGGACTGCAAGGAGGTAGAAGTATACAGAATTAAGCACCTAGGTTCTCCAAACACACTACGGGACGCAGTCAGCAACACCAAGGCACTCACCAACTTTTTAGACGAGCTGGGGTGGTTAGAGTAGCGCCACACCGCCGTTTCACGCAAAATAGGCACAATGGATGTCGACTTGCGGAAAACGCCCAGTATAACTAACTAACTAACTAACTACCTACTTACTTGTAAGGAGTGTATTAAATCTAGAAATTGTACATTAACTGTTGAAATGTACGAAGTTTATTCAGAGACACGTTCTCTACAACAGAATGTGAAAAGATACAGTCGCGTGTATCTACTTATATTAGATATTGAACGAACGATACAGAGTGGAACGTCTGTATATATAAATGTGATAAAAGGCAGATACTTCGGCTAACAGCCCGTGTCAATACGGAAGCGCGTTTGTTCAAAACTTTTAACCAGATTAAATCCCATGTATATTATTAAGAGTACCTATCTTTTATCTAGCAGACATACTAGCAGAATTGTGAAGCTGCATCAGTCAAACTCAGACTTAGGGACAAAGTTCTTATTGCACTAGTTGCTTATTATTTTCCCCAATAATGTATTAACCATTTGGTTAACAAGGTTTTACTATTTGTTTCTTATGTCTGTATTTCAACTTAAACTAGAGTTAATATTCAAGTGTACTCTAAGATCATAGAAAGAAGGAGATATGCCTTAACCGCGAAATTAGTCCGGTACTGCTGTCGCCACTTTTGAAGATGTGTGCGTTTTCACTAGGTACTTGCACAATATTGTAAATATTAGGTTCACGCACACGTCCATCCAGTTGTCTACTAGCGTTCTAATCCTCTAATTGGTACGCACACTGCAAACAATATTGTAGGAAAACACTCGTACACGTAAACAGCAGCGTCGATGGATTCCTTAGGGATTGACACTTGCATCAAATAATGCAGTTATCGATAAAATCATGCAATGAGAATGTTACCTTTTAACCAATATACATACTTCATGTAAAAGAAAAACTAAATACTGTGATTACAGAAACACAACTTTTTAATTTAACTTAAAACAAATATTTTAATTAGATAAAGCTATGCCAGCGCGGGGAAATTATTTATTTTTAATCATTTAATTTTGAACTTTGTCATGGATACATCTTACATAGTCTATCTGTAGACTTTTTTGAAATACACGCTACCTACTCAAAAACTATATTTAATAAGAAAATTTACTTAACACCGTTTGTCAACTTACAATAACATCGATAAATTATCGATAATATTTAAATTATCGATAATATTGCATGGACCAGTGATACACCGCTACTGCCCAACGCCGCGCACTCGAAGTTGCGTAAGGTGTTTGCACTAGCAGGTCGAATCTTTAAGGGTGAATTACCAATTAAAATAGCAGTTATTAATCTCGTAGTGGCTTCCGGGCTGCCAGAGCCCTTGTATCACTGCGACCATCGCTGATCTATTGTGATCGCCACTAACTACAATTCTTGGTCAAGTCCTGCAAACTCAAAGAATAGCAGGATATTGTAAGTATATAATTTATTTATAATAAAAATATACATATTATACAAAGAGAACGAATATAAAAGTATATACAATAACAATAATAATAGAAACTAAACCTAACTTAAAATATTAAACTATCTCTAAAAAGGGCCCCCGTGGCATCATTACCAAAGATGCTGGCAGCATTACCTCGCTGGATTGCAATACTAATTCGCTGTGCGAGGAAGCTGCCAGCTCTTTGGTCACCTGTACTTTCGACCAGTAGCCCTAGTATAAGTTTTATCGTTACAATACGTTTTCGAACGCGTTAGCGTTTAGTTTCAATTTGTATGACAACGCGTAGTTCTTAATAGTTACCACCAGAAGCGCTGTTCGCGTTGCCATACAAATTGAAACTAAACGCAAACGCGTTCGAAAACGTATTGTATCGTTAAAACTTATACTAGAGTCTCAGGATATTGTTGACCTCAAGAAATTTGATCTCCTCCGGGCACATGATGTGTTTGCCCAGAAAGGAGTTACGACTGCGCATGAGGCAAGGGCAATCGGTTAATAGGAGGTGTGTAGGCGTCTCCTCAGCTTCAAAATAACAATTACTAGTGGTACGTATTCCACATGTCTTTAAGTTTTGTTTATTATTCTGAATTTTACAAATAAACACGCTACAGACCGGAATTTCGTGAAAAATCCGGAGCTCTAGCGTGAGTAACGGTTGCCGCGCAAATGAGTCAACGGTAAGAGCGGTGTGCTCCGATATGATAAATTTGATCATATCGAGGCGACACGCACCATGCCCGCATGCCATATCTCCTTCTGTCTATGATCTGAGAGTGTACTAATTGTTAATATTTGCAAATTCTACTTACGAACATTATTAAAACTCGACATACGAATAACATTCTATAGAAACTTTATAATTTAAATAATATAATAATACTGTTACTGCAAATGGACTCTTGCAGGCATCACACAGTCGTAACGCTATAATTAATAATATTACAGCCGTCAGATGGAGAAACGCCTAGAATACGTTAAAAGGTAATATTTGACTGACAGACTGATAGGCGCAGTCGGACTGAGCTCACGGAAAGCGTTTTATTAGCTCTACGGTGGTAAAATTGTTACCTTATAATTATGTAGATATCAAACAAAATCTGAATATTTATTCCTCAAAAATCTAAAAATATATTTTTGGACTTCTTTTTGACTTGAAAAGCGCAACTTTTGAATCGCTTAGTAATTATCAAGTAGGTAGGTACCGTAAAATGGGGTGAGTAGGGATTGCGAGGACAGTTGGGTTATGAATGGGGAGAGAAGGGATGACAGGGGGCTAAGATGGTTTTTAAAGGCCACTGCGACTTAAATAATGTATTCTTATTACAAATGGAATTCATAATAAAAATAAATCGATCCAACAATTTTCCTGACCTTTGTATGAAATCCCTCCTCACCCCAACGACGAGGTGAGGTGGGATGTCCTACTTTTCTGGGTTTATCTTTAAAGTTATGAAATGGAACTACCTAAAATCATAAAAAAAACTGAAATACAAACGGCCGGAATATCTATTAATAAAATTAAGTTTGCATAAAGTGTAAAAATAAAATGTTATCGAGGTTTGAATGTCAGTTTTGTCCCTACTCACCCCGTTTTACGGTACTCAAAACAAGTGCATTAACATTGGAAGAAAAAGTCCGATATGATGTACTTCTACTAGGTGTCTGCAGACGCGGTCGTTGTATAAAGCAAGTATTTTATTTTTACTCGCGGTAAGTCTAGTTCCTTTATTTCCTTGAGGAGATGAGTTAGTTATATTTTTTGTGCTCGTGAATTTTGTGTGAAGTTCATAGAGAACCAGCGATAAACTTCTGTTGAAATAAGGATGCGCCTTTTTTGTTATAATCAATTAATGTCTGAAATTATTCCTTAGACCAGATTTTTACTTGGACTCATTATTAACACTTGATTTACACTTTGAAATGATGTGTGAATTGTGTTGGTACATGTGGTCTATTTTGCATAAGCGCATAGCAGAGTTTGTGTGACGCACTTGAAGAGAAAATTGAAAAGAAACGATGATATCAAAAATGACGGACCAGTCCTGTATATCTATTAAAGGTATTTTGTTTATTATAACATATTGCAGAAACTAACAAGTACTCATATTTCATGTAGCTCACGAGAGCTCAAAGCCTGGTGGATACCAGTTAGAATCTTAATCTTGCTTATGTTACGTCACAGCTAGCAAGTGTTATTAATTAATCCTAGATTATAATTCTGGCTTGTGTAAATAGGTATTTAGTTCGCTACCGTTTTAATCGCAGAGCACGAGTGATATGCTATGTGAGGGATACACATACGTATAGGGCAATATTGTGGGCCTAGGTTGATTTGTGTAAGATTGTCCCGTAATATTTATTTATTTATTTTATTTATATGGCATTGCTAACTTATGTAAGATATGTGTATACTAGAAAAGATATCTTGGCCCTAAGGCCAAGTTTATGAAGGCTGCGTATTGCTCCGTCGAACGCTCCGCTTGATCTAAGCAGAAGAAGCACGGCCTAAGAGATAGAGTAGGTAAGTTAATGGCCGACATAAGCATAAAAGCAAGTTAAAGTGTATTATCCGCTGCCTGTGCCTGTCCGCTTCAATCAGAAGTTGGGTTCAATCTTGACAAACAAATATACCCAAATCAAAGTTCAACAACTACCTTCCTCTACTCTCCACAATAGTTGAGGTACACAGCGGTGCCTACATGTTTTGTCCTTGTGAAAGGAACCTTCCATCACGCAAGCTTTCGTAAGCAATAGCTACAAATCCACCTTTTGGTCCAGTCTGTCATCTAGACGATTAGTTTCGCTTTCACATGAACCGCACCCTTAGATCAGAGCGGCCGGTATCTCCGTCCATTAATTAGACGTATCATTTAGTTCAGAATTGATTGGTTACTGAATCAAGCTCGTATGTCGACCACTTGTACAATCGCGAAAGTAACCTTGTTGTGAGTTAATTAAGTTCATAATCTCGAAAAGCAGAGGGATAAATCGGAGGGTGATAAAATTAGGAGTTGGCTTGGCCCTCTGTCTCACTAACGGGTGTTTTAGCGGGCAGTCCGTCACACTACTAATCAAGGATGTAGGTACCAATTAACAGAGCCCTGGTTTGTTGACTTACTTGTTAAGTTAAAGGAATCTTTAATGGAGGCGGAATGATAAGGAGCGAATTATGGGCTCGAAATTATACTACAGAACCAAACTTGCTTTTATTGTGAAACATATTCAGTTGAATGAAAGTACCTAATCATAAGTAACATAATTATTTACGCAACAAAAAGTTTCTAGGCGCGAATTCGGTTTTTAACCTTATTTTACCACCCATACGGTAAAGGAGACGTCTATGTTTGGGACGCTAAAATCCAAAACATGTTATCCTGTTGTACAAGTGTATTGATACATATTTATTTAAGCATTAAGGTTAAATTAGAGGGACATACGTTTACGTTTTTTTATATTTTTTGCATCATAATGTTACTACGAATAATCATTGTGTGTTATAGACGAGAATGGGTTTAGAAACTTGGTAGTCAAATATTTATACAGTTACGGAATCCTTTAAAAAAAATCAGTAATCAGTACCTAAATATGTACAGGAAGTTAAGGCGCTCTTATTAGACGATATTTAGGTATTTGCGGAGGTGAGGCAGACGGAGCGGGAGACGCGCGTCCCGCGCACCCCGCTAACGGCCTTATTCTGTTGACATCCGTATTCGGCTCGTTTTTGCGGATCATACGATCAAATGTTTGTCTTCTTGAATAATTGTTTTATTTTTCAAATCTTGGTTGATTTGTGTAAGATTGTCCCCAAATATTTATTGTTTATTTATTTATTTAAATCAATTTTTTTTAAGAAAATAAGGAATAATAGGTAGTTACAGTTCTTAAGTGCATCGTAGTATGATGACATCAATTATGGACACTTACTTTCCAAAGATATGTTAGTACAGATTTCTTCATCATCAATCCACCATCGTTTTCCCAGTTCCTATGTGGGTACTTCCGTTTTCCAAATACGTAGAACTGATAAAATAATAGTACATCTTCACTTCCTAAGGGTGAACGTCACCAATTATGGATTGTACTAATATATTACAGGTTTTTTAAACCGAAATAAAATCGATTACTTCTATAGGTAAAGTTATAGCGCCGGTTAACACCCGCTTAAGAAACCATCAAAAATAATAAACAAATAGCTATGTTCATCTATTTATCTCCTGGCAAATTATATTATTACCATGTATGTCTTTCCCGCTCACGGGACAATGATGTCCCGGACCTTTGGGAGGCATGCGTGGGGCTAGGTACCTACAAAGTACCAACGGAGCCAACACGTAGAGGCCCTTTTGACAATTTAATGAAATGCAAGGAGTATTATTACCATAATTATTACCTTTGTTACATAAGTATGACTGACTGATCAAAAACTGGATAATTAGACCACTGTTAGTCAGAAGAGCATTTTATTATACAGGGTGGTTATTTTAAGACCAGCAAGTTCTTCAGTACATGACTATGTCTATTAAAAAATGTAATTTGACCAAACATCATATAAAAATAACAAATTCAATTTGTCTCTTAAATACCTAAAAGTGTTATGTCACTGCGCTCGCGCGGCGCGTGCTGCCTACCATGCTACCTCGACCAGCGGCCACACCGCGATGGACCTTGATACTCTCAACAAGCCAACAAGATTGGACTTATACTTGGCTCTATACTCCAGGCAAAATACGGTTTCGAAAATCATTAATTTATAATAGCGTTTTTTTGTATATTTCATTTTTAATCGTTATTCTAAGATGCTTTACACAAGAATCCAACAAATTTTCCAACCGAAAGTAATTATATAAATATAAATTAAGCTTTAATTGTCTTTTTTTGTTTGATTTATATTGAATTTTTTAAAGCAAATGTAAATTTAGGTAAAAGCCTCCTCGATCTCATGCCATTTTTTTCGGTCTTTAGCCAACTGCATCCAGCTAGGTCCGGCGACCTCAGTTATGTCATTGGTCCAACGTCTTCGTCGTCTACCTTCGTTTGTTGCTTCCAGTGCCCTTCTTTTCTCCTAATATCTGGCGATATATGGCTTTTACCCGAATGGGGTCCATATAAGAAAGAAAAAATGGCATAAATCTTTTAGATTTAGTAAATATGTACTAACACTTAAATAAATATATATATATAAACTAGCTGTTGCCCGCGACTTCGTCCACGTATAACATGTTATCGTCTAAATGTTTGTTTAAGAAATTTAAATGTTTGTTTAATAAAAAAAAACATTGAAATTAGTTTTGTACAGTCAGCATCAGATAGTTAGTAGCAGCCTAGGTAACCAAATATATCGCAACACGTCTTTGTTACTATAGGTGTAAGGATGTGTTACGATATATTTGGCTACTTTGGCTGCTACTAACTATATGACGCTGACTGTACCTAGTCTTTAAGTAAACAGTCTAAAACCGAAGTTACAAATCCCTTACTTTAAAAATGTCTTGCTCTCCATACAAACTAGAAGAACTGTATATCCTAGAAGTAGGTATTTTTGTCAAGACCAATCCAAGCATGTTCAGTAACGTTTCAGAAGGCCGCAGATTTCCGACACGTAAACAATACAAACAAAAATTGAAAACTTTGCAGGGTAGCAACAACACAGCGCTAATCAGAGGCGGAATCTTGGGAATGGCACCAAACATTTTCAATAAAATTCCAGACCGAATTAAACACTGGATATTAATAAATTTAAAAGACAATTGACTTCAGATTCAGATTCAGATTTGTTTATAATCATAATTTTACAATTGAAATCATAGTACAATGAATATACAGATAAAAATGTGTTAAAATTATAACTTGTCAGTTACAATAAAATACAATAGATGTGTACAGTTGTGTACAGAATTGTTATTATTTGTTTTGTTTAATAATACTCATACTCATAGCATAATGCTATTACATAAAATAGAGAAAGAAAACATAATACAAATATTAACGTCAAGCTATTAAGATCTTGTTATTTAGTCATTTGAAAGAAATTCTTGTAAACTATACAGTGTTTTTTCAAGCAATAGTTGTTTTACATGGAAGCGAAAAGAGTTTCGTTATGGTTTTAAGGTTTGAAGGTAGCCGGTTAAAAAGTATTTGTCCTATTAACTTCGGAAGTTTTGTGCCTTTTCTAAGTCTGGGCGAGGTTGTTTTGAAGTGGATACTTCTTTGCTCGCGTTCTTGTATAGGGGTACAGTTCAAAATGTATCACGTAACTTCCGGATTAACTTTTTGTAGAGAAGCCTAATCTGATTTCAAATAATTGTTTATTACATGTTTTAATCCTTCTTTATTTGCTATTAGTTGTTAATCACAAAATGTTATTTAGTTTATGTGACGGGCATGAAAACTATGCTGAAATGACCGCCATTTTCAATGCCTCGCGAGTCAAACGAGCTACGTCAGTCAATGTTGCTATATATACCGATGTATCTGTGCTTATACAGATTTTAGTGAAATAATATATATTTTACGGGGACAACCAACAAATAAGTATACACTTAAACTTAATTAACGGTTGTATCTCGGACACAACCCGCTTCTTTTTAAGTTATTCGCATTTCTTATTGATCTCGAACTATTTTCACCTCTCCTTTGAAATTCATTAGGATAACGTTTAACATACATCAAAACTTCCAATATATAAGTTGAAACTGATGTTAAGATACTAAGTTTTCTTAACTGTTCGCGACACGTGTATCTGTCCTTTGCATAGGGAAGTACTCTAATTGCACGTTTCTGGATCTTTAGGATGCGCTCATAATCCGTACTGTTGCCCCAAAGCATTATCCCGTATGAGAGTTGAGAGTATATGTACGCATAATACAGCTCTTTTAAGCAACTTTCTGACACAAGTGGTCTTAACTGTCTTAGAGCATAGATCCCTCTTGCTAACTTACTGTATAATGTATCTATGTGATCTTTCCATGACATTATTGGATCAATCATTTCAATCAATAGATCAATATTTGATTGAAAAGTGTTATTATACCATTAAAGATTACTTAAACGACCCTACGACATAACATGATTCCATTCCAGACATTCCTTAGTTATAATATTCTTTAGTTATATTATTTTTTGAGAGTTTTTGACATGTATTTGAAGTATTTAACACCAATCACTGTATTGACATTTTTTAATTTTTATAAATATATTAGCTGGCTGAAATATTTTGTAAACCTACATTGTGGGTAATGCACAGAAGTCTTATATTTTGTATACCAACAATACTTGTAAAAGTTGTAACCTATGTTTAACAAAATAAATGTAATTGAATTGAAAGTACTTAATTTGTATTCTAATAAGTAATCTTTATGCAAAAATTTAAGTCTCTAGCTCTAAAAATAAAGTTTCCCCCATACAAACTTTGCACCCCTATTTACCCCCTTTAGGGGTGGAATTTCCAAAAATCCTTCTTAGCGTTGCCTACGTTGTAAAAGGTAGTTCTGGTGTAAATTTCAACTCTCTAGTCTTAGTAGTTTCGGCTGTGCGTTGATGAGTGAGTGAGTGAGTGAGTCATATCAATAACTCCATACCGACAAAAGGTATGTTCACTTAGATAACGTCACATTTATTTGCTTTAGTGGGCTTATTTTTAAAGGGGCGTGGCGGGGGAGGCTTTCTTGGTAGTTATTTGGAGAAACAGCGGTGGCAGAGTGAGTTCGAGATGTGAAACGGCATACTTTAGTGTTTTGTGATGGGTATCATGTGCACAAACAGCTGGCAAAGTTTTGCAGCTGTATAGGGGAACACCCTGTAGTACTTTGTACCCGACTGCCTCAGAAGGAAGTTTATGTTTTTCGAGCGTATGTATCATCATATCAGCCGAAAGACGTCCACTGCTGGACATAGGCCTCCCCCAAAGAGTGCCACAATAGCCGGTCCTGCGCCACCCGCATCCAGCGGACTCCCGCGACCTTTACCAGGTCATTAGTCCACCTTGTGGGGGGCCTAACCACGCCGCGCCTTCCGGTACGTGGTTGCCACTCGAGAACCTTTCCGCCCCAACGGCCATCGGTTCTACGTGCAATGTACCCAGCCCACTGATACTTAAGTTTAGCGATTTGGAGGGCTATATCGGTTACCGTGATTCTGCTGCGGATAGCCTCATTTCTGATGCGATCGCGCAGAGAAACTCCCAGCATAGCCATCTCCATCGCCCTTTGAGTGACTTTGAGCCTTCTTATGAGGCCTATAGTAAGCGACCACGTTTCCGTTCCATATGTCATCACTGGCAACACACACTGGTCAAAGACTCTCGTCTTGAGACACTGCGGAATATTGGACGAAAAGATGTGCCGTAGCGTATGTATGCATGTATGTCTATGACGAAGATGAGGAAGGGCCGTGGCCTGCTGCTGGTGGAGTGGCAGGGTCTTTTTCCGCACTCGTTTTTAATAGAATCTACTAAACAGCAAGTAAATATACTTCAGTTCACCAACTCGTTTAGGACTTTAGTCTAGGTAGTCGCTATCCGGCGCAATAGCCCTAAATGCTTTTGATATATTTCTGTATGAATAAATAAATCTATTATTCGTACAGTCCATAATTGGTACCATTACCCCCCCAACCATGTGCTCGTGTCCGATCCGAATCCGATTTACACCCGACTACTTACTACCTAACAGTTCTAAATACGTATTCAGGATAACTGAAGATTTTTATTGACATCTTGTCAATATGCTCCAGCTACCTATTAATACGTTTTAGGTGCGGATGTAGAAACGCTTTAATGTAGTAAATATCGCATACCTTATATTTGTTATTCTATCATTTCGAATGTGTTCTCCAGCATGTATTAGCGTTTCCTATTCCTTTATATATTTTTATTAACTTGATAACTCGAAATAATTGCTGCAAAAAGGCGTATTTGCGTGACAGGTAAACATTCACAGGTCCGTCGTCGGCAGTGGCCACGGGCGTACTAAATTGTACTCGCCACCGCGCATGCATGACGCGGACACCCGGTTTTTCAGACAAATGACCAAATGTATTGAATTATCAAACATATTGAAATTCTAAGAAGCCGGTAGATGGATCTACCAAAAAGCTACCTATCATAACAAGTTTCATTGTAATATTCCAAATAACTTTTGAGATATTTCGAGTTTGGTGGTAAAAAAGCACTGTTTTGAAAGGCAAAATCTATCGAGGTTTTTGTAAGCAATCGTGATTTTACGAAGTACGAACTTAGCCAATAAACTGAAGATATACATATCAAAAATTTAGATCTCTAGCAATAGTACAAGTATACTAATAATCGGTTTGGAAAAGGCACTTTTTCGATGCGCAGCTGCATACAGCGCCTTAATGCTCGGGGAATCGCGGCCAGGCGCATCCGGCTCCGTCTGCCGGGCTAAATTGTAGGTATACCATTCACTGTGCACCAGTCTCATGTACCTAATACGTCACATATTATTTGCAAATATTACGGTACCAATCGAATTTTAGATCAAATATTATCTTCTGACCGTTCTGCCTAGTTTCTTAGACCGATACTTTTAGCCAAAAAGTTTAAGGATTATTGTTAAGCAAACTGACAATTATTATTTGACACTCATATTTTTGTATGAAATGATCGTATCGAAACAAATAACGTAACACTTTTCAAATTTGGGAGCCTTTAATATTTAGGTACCCTATAGTACCTGTACCTAATGTGCTGACACATAATAAGTTTGTATGCTTTTTTTTAAGTGAAATGATTTAATGAAATTTAAGCACAATTTTTTATTAAATAATTAAAAAAACCAAACTCAGTAAGCAATCAATGAACTTCCTCGCAGTATTTAAAATATTGGTGCAGAAGACATCCTTTATTTACAGATACAGAAGATATAACATTTATTAAATTTCACAGTAGGTCCCCTGCAAAAGTTTAACTCCAATGATTTGCAAATCATATTCAAATTAGAAAAGCCAATTAAGATTAAATCTGACTTGTAGCATTCTGGGGTTAATTCACGACAAATCCTTATTAAAAGGCAACACCCGCCATTGTGGGTGCAGCTCATAATAATGAATTGAAGACGTCTCAATGGCTGGGAACGACCAGTCGGTACCTGTGGTAGCAGTATGAATATTCATCCCAGCTTCTCGGTACTATGCAATATCAATTACCGTTTCTAACGCTCTATCCCACGCGTGGGTATTGGTTCAAGATTAAAATAAATTTACGTTCTCACTTACATTACGTTATGCATTTTATGATCCTAATATTCACTGACATTTCACTTTTTTTTTACTGGTGGTCATTCTGGTTCTAAGGCTGGTCTAGTGGCAACTGCTTTGCTTGGTAACTAATGGGACGCTTCCACTAACTTGGTACATAATCTCACTAGTTATAGGTAGTGTACTGTTAGCTAATTGCGGTATCTTAGGACGAAGTAAACTCCAACTTCGTCGATTATACTTCTTCACGTCTTTATTACTCTCTATGGAATATTAACCGAAATTCGGTTGCCTTACCCAAAAATGTCGTACCTACCTTAGATATATTAAGTAATATCTTCTGGAACTTTAAGTTTACTAATAAATTGGAGACAAAATACATGATGGCAGTTATATTAATCATTATAATAGTTTCAGGAATAAATTTACTATTTACCTGAAAATTATTAGAAAAGAAAATCATAAAGGAGATTGCAGACATTCTTATGTTGTTTAGTTCTAGTTAAAATAATTAGTGGCAGTAAACTTCCGCGTTAACTTGTGCATTCTTGGCGGAAGGCGGAGACACACGGACACTACAGAATAGCCAGTAATACTGCCTTTTGGATATTACGTAGGCAACGAGAGTACACAATTTTGCTTAAGTTTTTTTACTCGGAGCTCCTAACGAAGCCGCTTTATCCTTCGCTTCTTAGGATGCGCCAACTTTTGCTTCCTTCAGAAATTCAAAATGTCTGCGTTTATTAAAGACCAACTTATATTCTAATGCCCAAGAAAGTACGTACACGGCAATATTGTAGTTCTATCTGCAGAAATTCCGGCTCGACTACTATGAGAGTGTTTAGTATTAACATAAATTCCCGCTTCTAGTGGGCAGTTGTAGTTCTTGTATCTTGTACTACAACGTAGTAAAATGCAAAGCAAGTATAATTTTGGATGGAATTGAAAGGTTTATGGCTCTCATACCGCTTTTTATTTCCTATTGCGACAAGGAAGCCTATGTGGGCACTTAATCACCGGAAATAGCGTACGTCCTATCCTACATCCATAAAAATAAACCAATTTTACTGTGCCCCTGGAGCACGGGAAATTTCGGTACGTGTGAGTAGAATCATTATTGCCCACTGAAGCATAGTGAAATGGGATGATACAATTTATGTTGAGCAACGATCGGAAACGTTAGGTATAGGTACATTACAAATTAAGTAACCTGCTTTAACGTATTGTACTTATAGTTATGATGAAACGCATATGCTATGGTATGGAGAAAAAAAAACAGAACAAATTTTCTTGCTTCGCAGAGAAGAAGTAGAAGAAGAGAAGAGAATGACACCTACCTATTGATGGCACCCTCTCCATTATTCACACGTTTTACCTTATTTAAATGCAAATACTGTTGATTAACCGTGTCCAATAAGTCCGAATACACATCTTTTTACCTTGGCTCTAAAAGCATTCTGATTACAGGCCATCAAATTCTTGTTTTAAGTAAAAAGGCATGTTGACATTAACAAAATATAATCACTTCAAACGGCAAGGATTTTGCTTTGTATCCATGATGAAACTGTTTCGTGAAACGATTATTAGAAATTATTGCAATGGCGACAGCCCGGTTGCTATTTTTAAGGCGTTAAAGCCTCTTGGAATTAAACGCAATCTAGTTTACACTACAATCAAAAGGTATAAAGAAACCTCCTCGATTTAAGACAGGAAAAGATCCGGTCGACCACGTTCACCTAGAACCGATACAGTCGTCAAGATTGTAAGAGAGCGACTTCGACGGAAAAAAACACCGCTCTATACGAAAATTAGCTGCTGACCTGAAAATATCAAGAGGATCGGTGCCCAATATTTTGAGGGTGGATCTTGGATGCTATACTTAGAAAAAACGCAAAGTACATGGCATTTCTGAAGTGACCAAGAAAAAGAGAGTGCAAAGATCTAACACTATACTTTCTTGGCACGCAGGTGACGAGTTTGTTTTTTCTGACGAGAAACTGGTTGTGTTAGAACAGCCTTATAATGCCCAAAATGATCGATTGTGGGCACCACGGATATAAGACATTCCGGGCAACCAGAAAAATGTTCCTAGGTTCCAGAGCTCACCATCGGTCATGGTGTGGGGTGCAATATGCAAACGGGGGTAAACTAGTTACCTTTAGTATTTATAGATAAAGGCGTTAAAATTAACGCAATTTACTATAAAACCGAGGTTTTGGAGAAGATTTTTGCCCCAAATTTAAAAGGTATGTCTGGGAATGAATATTATGTGTTCCAACAAGACGGAGCACCTCCACACACGGCAAATGCTGTTCAAGCTTGGTGTCAGGCTAATTTAACAGATTTTTTGCCGAAAGATGAATGGCTTCCCAGTTCTCCAGACTTGAACGTATTAGATTATTTTGTATGGTCGTACCTACATGCTTTCGAAACTAAATAATTATAAAATCATAAACCTGGATCATTTCAAAAAGGTTATCGAGCATATTTGTGACGAAATGCCAATGGAAATGGTTCGTGCTGCGTGTGATTCATTCGTATGAGGCAGATAAAAAAAGTTAAAGGTGGAGTTATTCCGAAACATTTGTTGTAAATATATTATATAAGTGTACCATTAATAAAATATAATTTTTATTGTCCTACTAACTATTCGTACATTTTATTTTATTAAATAGTTGTACTGTATTCGGACTTATTGGACACGGTATATATGCGTATTATACAGGGTGGGCCCTGTAACTGGAGCAAAAAATTAAACGGTAGATTATTAAGCTTGTGAACAATTATTTCGAAGTATTGCATTGACTGCCGTGATATGATCTCGTGGTGCCAAGATACATTACTTGGAGGTCATAACTTTAGATCAAAATTACTCCGTAACCAAAAAATTTGAAAGTGAATGATACACAAGGGGTTACTACAAATGTTATTACTTACTGCAAATGCTCTAAGGAAGCCTCCTTTTGAATATTTGCTCGTGTTACAGGGCCCACCCTGTATAAATAAATAAATAAATAAATATTACGGGACAATCTTACACAAATCAACCTAACATTATCTTTTTGAATAGAATCTGCTCTAGATACCTACTAGGTATATTAAAATTTTAAAATAAGTGTATATATCATTTTATAACTGTTATTACTGCATTTACCTTTTGTACAAAAACTCATGAGTATTTTGTGATTCTTATATATACGAGTAAACTAATATTTATATTGTGTTATGGCTAGTTTTTATGGTTATATTTTCAAAACATTAATAACCATTGGTAAGGTAAACACCCCAGTGCTTGTGCTTGACACAGGCCCTATGATAGCGGTAAACAATAGGTATCAACTATGTGGAATTGAGGTGTCAACGTAAGGGACTTTTACCTTTGTATAATCTCAAGAATGATATTATAAGTTTTCGGATCTAAATGGAATATAATAGTAGAGTTAACGTAAGTCACAAGTATAAATCATGTTTATGTGGCGTATTCTGGTCCGGCCAGATTTATGAGCGAGCGCGCGTCTAATGTATTCCTTCGGCGACAAAAATGTAACTGAAATATTACGACAAGTCGATAAAAGTTTACGAATATCTGCGATTGTTAAATATTTGAAATAATACTCGACTTGAGATTAATCGTCCAGATCTTTTGGAATAAGCTTTGATTTAAATAAGTTTAATCAATAATTGATATTTTAATTTAAAAAGGTAGCCTCGTTCTCTATCAATTTCTTGAACAATTATTTAATTGATAAACGCCACCAGCCCCGGATTCGCATGATTAACGTTGTTTATATTTCATTATAATATGAATCAACAAATAGTTATTATCACGGGTTCTGCATCCATTTTCGATGAATTAACGTAATTATAAATTATTCATAACTAATACGTTCAAATAATTCGACCGCACCGGTACGAACGTGACTTGATTTAAACACAGCTGATAAAAAAATAACCACGAACGTGGAGTGGGTTCCGCAGAACAATTTAAGATACATGTACTTGCAATACAACAATGCAATTTGAGGCAATGTAACATTATTAAGCTAAACAATGATTGTTTTCGTCGTTTAGCTTAATAATGTTACATTTAACGATTTGTTTCTCTAGGTATTATATCTTACAGATAAACCGAAATACATGCATAGTGCCTAACGTTCAGTTTAATGGCGATGAATTTAGCTTCACTGAAATTGTAATACAGTTCCTGAATGCCTGCTTTGTTGAATTATACAATGTCAGCGTAGAACCTTTGAATTATAGATAGTATCAGTCTCACTATGCTATTGATACAGATTTGCCTAAGGCAACTCCAAATATGTATTTAGTACAGCTAAACTTAATATAATGAGCGTGTCTCGATTTGTCTTAGTTACTCGGGATATGACGATTCTCAGGACAAAATGATGCTCTCACCGGCGAACTTTACTGTGAAATTGTTAAGCCTGCCCCTCAAAATAGGCCATCATGGCCCATCATACAGGACGCAACTATGCGTTAGACGGACAAATACATATTTCCATCGCACTCCAACGCATAACTGCGTCCCTGTCCTGCGCCATGATGGCCAATTATGGCCTTATGGCTAATCTCACGGATTGACTGTCATGTTTCCAGATTTGCTATATCACGAGCTGTTATTGTACCTTATTATTTATTTCGCGACCAATTTAGCCTAGCTGGTGTGATTAGCACGAATATTTGTTCCTAAGTCATGTCAAGTCATGGATGTTTTCTATGTACATACCTATTTAAGTATTTCTTTATCTATATGTATAAGTATGTATATCCTCGACTAGTAGGTAGGTACTCATAGTACAAGTTTTGCTTAATTTGGGATAAGGTATCGACCTACACAAACATTATATGTGAGATTGTCCCCAAATATTTATTTTTATAATTTATATTTATACTAGGGTAAAATTCCAGATAATTTGATTGCTAGGTAGCGAACTACCATCTCACGCGTGACCAAAGGTGAGCGGGATTCAAGTAAATAATTTTAGCATTTGTGGAATTATGACCCTGTGTGCTCTATAAATAACAATCAAGTTTTATGATATGATGAGTAGTTAGAATAAAATAATGTACCTACCTCCTATTTTTAGGTAGTTAAAATATTCTAACGAACCCTAAAGAAATCCTGTTTGAAGAACACAAAGGACAATAATTAGGTCCTATTATCAGCTGCACATAGCGCGCTATGTACGTGGTTATGATAATCAAGTTTAACAGAAATGGAGCGGATTTTGTGGAGTCACGATGCCGCTAAGCCTTCGGGGTTCAGCGTCGCGTGGCGTGGACCGTGATGCAGCGATATACAAATATGTATATATTTGTCGTGTGGTGCAAGTTAACATACAAAATGTATCCTTGCTTGTCACGCTACCGAAGTTCATAACGGCTCTTATAGATATCTCGCTTAATAGTATAGTTAGAGACGGCACCTCCAAATCGAAATATTGACATCCTATTTGATAGATTTTATAGGAGTAGGGTAAACTCGCATAATTCGGTGACACGCCTCATTCGGTTATACATGTTTTGAAGGACGCTACCGAATAAAGCTAGTGAATTAGGGCCTTTTAAATGCAACCTTAGTACAGAGCATTAAGTTGTTTTTTCGTTTGCATTCTCGTGGGTCAAATTGCGAGAGCGAGATAGTTAATATTTTCAAATTTCTCGCACGAGACGTCATTTCGGCGCCGCGCGGACATGTATAAACTGGTTCTGCGTTTACAATTAGTTTTTAAATACTAAAAGTGCCTTGATTTGTATAAAAAGTGGACAGTGAAGTAAAAAGACATTATATTTGATATATCAGTTATCGTTTTTAACAAAACTTTTATAGTTTTTTCACAGTATGTTGTGAAAGCCGGTCAAAAAGTTATCATTTTCAAACGTTTGATGCCGTAACGGTATCACCAAATAAAACAAGGTAAGTTAAAGATAAGAGTGAAATTTAGTTAAAACGCGTGTATTTTAATTGTTTATTGCATGTATTGTGTTGAATAATCCATAATTAATAAACTTGCGAAACATAAGCAACGTTAGCATATTATTATGGGTTGTTTATCACCAAATTAAATGAGTAATTTTTTTTACAAGTTTTATATTAACTTGGCCTGTTCGTATGTATGTAAGTAATAAGTATGTAAGTTGTCCGTCAAAATGCAATCCATTTTTCAGTCACTTGCCGTTATCCGATGGAGCTGAAATGTTGGGTATTATTATAGTTTGGTTGACAATTTAATATCATGGTACCATCAAGTTGATCTGATGATGGAGACAGAAGGTGGCCATGGGAATTCAGTATTTTACCGACGTAACCCCGTTGAGTTTGGGCTCGTTAGAATCGTTCCAATGAGTAGTTGATGATGGTTTATAGAAAACTAGTCGGCAATAAAAGCTTGTACGAAAAATGATTTTTTTGACAGAAACTGATTTAGTTGTATTTTTTAATTCTCAAAACATGGACGATGATAAAATAAAAAGAAAAAAACCGCAAGTACAATGAAGCTACGTTAAAATCAGCAATTGAAAACGTATTGGAGTCAAACATGACATTATATAAATGCATACATGCAATTTAATTTAATACTATTTTATGTTGTTTTCTAAATATATTTCAAATGCAACTCATTATCCCTAATTAAGTGATAAAAAAATATTAAAGCATGTGTAATTTGGTTATAGTCTAATTAGAGTAGTGCGTATCACCGACTTAAAGTGATTGTCACCAAATAAGCGATGTTCAGGCAGCATAAATAAATGCAGATTATGAACAGTATTACTTGTAATAATTAGGATTTAAATGACTGATTATGCTAATAGTAAGACTGTCTGTTGTTCCTATTAAAAGTAAAAACATTGATTGACAATAACATGGACTTTTATTCAAATTTCGATTTTATCACCTAATTAGATGAGATCACCCTACTTAACATCCGATGATGAATTAAAATTTTACTTTCTCTTTCTCTGTTAGCGTGCTGATGATAATATATCTCGTAGGTCATTTTAATAATCATTGATGATTTTGTAGGACATAGAACCAAATATATATTAATGTCTTAATTGTTGTTGTCTGTACTGGCTTACATGACAAACAAGATATTTTTTTATCAAAAAGGCATAGGTATTTTATACAAGCATTTCTTGCCGACTGATTTTTTTTGCACAGTCTTTTTAGCTCAATCGGATACCGGCAAATAGCTGAAAAGTGGTTTGCAAATTTGGGACAACTTACATACTTAAATACAAATTACATACTTGGATACGAACAGTGTTAGTGAAATAAAAGTTTGGAAAAAAACCATAGTCTTTTTTTACAAGTTTTAGTTGATTAATGTCAACCACCACTTATCTATTGTCTATCTAGTTACCCTTTCTAAAGATATTCGTATAAAACAGCGTTCACCTAATAATAATATGAATGTTAATCGTTGTGGTGAGCTTTTTGCTGAGCACATTCAATATTTCCGCCCCAACAAGGCCGAGTAGGTACTAGGCGTTTTAACGCCGTCATTCCAAACTTCAGTCTCATCCTGTTTTAATAAACGTGGGTCTTGCCGTCGCCTTTAATATGTCCGTCCTTTGTAATTCAACAGCCTCTTGTTATTTCTACTGTTAATTAATAATATCTTGAACCATATTTATGTAAATGTAGCGAGGGAGCTTCAGCGAATCAAATCGTTCGAACATTTTCGAATTAAGTAAAGATTATATTCTGGCAGTAAGTATAATAATATGATTTTTGTTCCACTAGAATTTAAGGTCGGTATATGAAACGTACGTTTCACTCGCTTTCGCGCGTACCGAACCTATAATAGTTACGCAAAACGAGTGCGCGCAGCTCAACGTATAATAAGGCAATCATTAATAAGGCAACATTAAACTTACCTTTAGGTATTTCCTAGGTATTTACCCTGTTTACGAACCTGGAGGTCCTGGGATCAAATCCTGGCAAGGAGATTAATTTGTTTGGCGAACACGAATATTTGATCCGGACTCATGGTTGTTTGCTATGTTAAGTATTTAAGTACATATGTAAAGAATGTACATGTATATGTATTGTCAACTTTTACCCATATTACAAGTTTTGCTTAGTTTGGGTAGATATGATGAGCTTAAAAGCATACATATGAGAAAATTAATTTCCTAAAGCTAAAGATACCTAACTTTTTAATGACTTAAGTATTATATTGCTATCCTAATTCTTCATAAACTGACTAAATATTGACTCAACGTCTCCAGTATTCATGCGTGAGAAAGTGACTATTACATCACATGTAGGTAACGAAAGAATCCGTCCTCTTTCATAAGTGTCGGCTCGGCTTCCACTTTACAATATTTTTATGTTTATTAGGTTCTCATGTTGGGAAATGACATACAGTACAGTATTAGCGGCGGTTGCGCCTTGAAAAGCGTAATTAATTTCTAATTAATTAACCGTTTTCGGCCATAATTGATTCAATATTTGGAGAATTACCAATTTAAAAATAAGAATGATTTAATTGCTGTTATAAAAGAAAATTAAGCGGTGGGTTGGCGTTAGATAAAATCAGTATCCGTTTTAATACGTAAGAGGTACATTTTGTAGGTACAGTCAGGGGTAATAAACGTACATAAATATCTGTCCACGGCTTTATGACACTGACAATGGAGTCCTGTACAGATATTTATGTCCTTGACTGTACAATGTACTTTTTCTTCTTGCTTCTTAATAGCCAACCGTTAGGTACAGTCGACTGCATCCGTGCCAATTATCCACAGCAGAAGAACTGCAGGAACGCTCTCGCCAATGTTTTTATTGAAAACTGCATACGCCCTCGTTTTTACTCCGTTTTTGCAGCTATTTATTCCTCGTGTCGTATTTTGAAAGCTGTCGGTGGTGTGATCGAAATTTGAAATGGCTGTTACGTGCGTTAAAAATATCAAACGTTTGTCCTGGCAAACACGAATGGCATAGCGTTTTTATTAGTGGAGCTTTTTTTCAGTTACTACAATATTCATTTGTAACATAATAGGGGGTCATTGTCTCTAGGTTACACTAAACGCATGCGGGGAGTTCGTGTTATTTTGTCTTCCTCCTAAACAAAAACATGGATAGTACGAACGCTCCGCATGCGGGATGCGGACTCCAACGACCAGTGAAAATACGAGTAATTATCGCAAAATAAAGTTTCACAAGAATGAATATGTATTCGAATCACTTGATACAACTCCTAAAATAAAGGAATGACACGAAGGAAGGAAGGAATGTTCGATTTCAGGCTCATTGTACCAAATTTTCGGATTTTCCGAACTTACGTGCTGTGCTGTATATAATTTGGTATTTCCTACTAATTTTGCTGACGGAAAAACAGCAATGGAATTAAATAATGTGTGTGAACTCCCCAGCCCACCTAGAACGGATTTTTATTCCGGTTGAACATAGTGACTAATATTTTGAGTTACGGCCGCTCGTTTTGCTTTTAACTTCAATAGAGTGGATATCCGTGTGCCACCCACTCGTGGCTTCTTTATTTTTATGTTTGGCGTCCACGGTTGCGGTCCGATGTTTATTGTCCTAAGACCATTCACTATTAGGTGTACCAAGTAGTTAAATATATTGAATTATTTTGTGGTTAGATACAGTTTTTGTGAGTCAGTCAAAGTGTATATCAAATTACAGCAAAGAATTTGACTTTTTAAAGTCACGAAGAATTTCAATTCATCTATATAAAAGCTAATATTGTGTTTTTGTATAGAAAGTATAAAGTAATATCTTCGAGGTTAGATGTTGTATTAGGTACGTTAGAATTTTTGATCCACTTGGAAATACACACTTGGTTCAATTTAAACTTTTGTGCGTCGGACGAAATAAAATTACAACCAATTTTACAACAAGAGTCTTCATGATTTGATGATGTTCAAATATTAACGTACTAGCTGTTGCCCGCGACTTCGTCCGCGTAGAACTTTTTATCGTCTTAGAAAATGATTTCTCTCAATACAAAATTTGAACCCTCTTTTAGGGGATAATTAAAAAAAAAGTTGATGTTCATTTTCTAGTTTGTGAACAAACAGTCTAAAACCAAAGTTAAAAATCTCATACTTTAAAAATGCCTTGAAATACTCAAACTTTGAACCAATTTTAACACTCTTAGGGGATGAATTTGGAAAAACTCTGAAATCAGTTTTGTAGTCTTTTAACGTACAGAATAAGACCGAAGTTAAAAATCTCTTACTCACACTTTAAAATTTTATTGCTCGCCATTTAAAATTTGAACCCCCTTTTAAACCCCCTTAGAGGTTGAATTTTTCTAATCGCTGAAAGAACTTTTTTCGTAAACTTTTAAGTCTCTAGCTCAAAAAAAGTGTTGCCCATACAAAGCTTTCTTAACCCCCTTAGGGGTGTAATTTTCTAAAACTCTGAAAGTACTTTATTATTAATTTTAATAAGTAACATTTTGAATAGTTTTAAGTCTAGTAAAAAAAAAGTTTTTCCCACACAACACTGGCTACCCTTCTTAAGGATCTTAAGGATCCCCTTAGGGATGGAGTTTTCTAAAACGCTGAAAGTTCTTTTTTAGTATTCTAATAAGTAATCTTTTTGCAAAGTTTTAAGTCTAACTCAAAAAAAAGTGTTGCCCATGCGAAGCTTGCTCTCCTTTTTAACCCTATTAGGGGTGGAATTTTCTAAATCGATTTGTGTTCTTTTTTTGTATTTTAATAAGTAATCTTTCTACAAAGTTTCAAGTCTCTAACTCAAAAACATAAACTTTCCCTGATAAAAACTTTGCACCCCTTTTTATCCCCCTTAGGGATAGATTTTTTCAAAACGCTGAAAGTCTTTTTTTTGTATTTTTATAAGTAATCTTTCTACAAAGTTTTAAGTGTCTAGCTCAGAAAAAGTGTTCCCCATACAAACCTTGCACCCTTTTTTAACCCCCTTAGGGAATGATTTTTGTAAAACGCCGAATGTATTATTTTTCATGTTCTAATAAGTAATTTTTCGTCAAAATGTTAAGTCTCTATTAAAAAAATATATGTTTTTCCCATACAAACTTTGCACCCTATTTTACCCCCTTAGGGGTGAAATTTTCCAAAACGCTGAAAGTACTTTCTTTGTATTTAAATAATCTTTCTACAAAGTTTTAGGACTCTAGCTAAAAAAAATAGTTTCCCACATACAAACTTTGCCCTATTTTAGCCCCCTATTTTTAGAAGTAGAATTTTCTAAAACGCTGAAAGTACTTAATTTGTTTTCTGATGACTAATCTTTCTACAAAGTTTTAAGTCTCTATTTAAAAAAAATATTTTTTCCCCCATACAAAATTTGCACCCCTATTTTACCCCCTTAGGGGTAGATTTTTTTAAAACACTGAATCTAGGTACTTTATTTGTATTCTAATGAATAATTTCTCTACAAAGTTTTAAGTCTCTATTTAAAAAAAAGTAGTTTTTCCCATACAAACTTTGCACTCTATTTTACCCCTTTAGGGGTAGAATTTTATAAAACCCTGAAAGTTCTTTATTTGTATTCTAATGACTGATCTTTCTACAAAGTTTTAAGTCTCTATTTAAAAAAAAAATGTTTCCCCCCTACAAACCTTGCATCCCTATTTTACCCCCGTAGGGGTGGAATTTTCCAAAACGCTGAAAGTGTTTCATTTGTATTCTAATAACTAATTTTTCTACAAAGTTTAAGTCTATAGCTCAAAAAAAAAAGGTTCTCCCATACAAACTTTGCACCCCCATTTTACCCCCTTAGGGGTAGAATTTTCAAAAATCCCTTTTTATCCCTAGCCCACGTTATAAAAGCAACATACTGTGCAAAAATCAACTCACTAAGATTAGTAGTTTCGGCTGTGCGTTGATGAGTGAGTGATTGAGTGAATAAGTCAGTCAGGACATAGGCATTTATTATGTAGAAATAAATAGAAGATAATGAAACTCCCATTCAAATATCTCAAAAAATTATGAAGCTACATCCGTTTTAATGTCGCTTGTTAGAGTGAGAAAACGATGAGGGACTGTGACGTCAATATACTCGAGCGTCATAGTAAAAAACAATCGTTTCATATGAAGGTGCGTTTTGCGGAAAAGGGACAGAACATACCCCCTCTTAAAACTTTGGACTCTTATAACTTAATCATTACCTATATAACCTCTTGCTTTGTTTTTTTCTCCATTTGACTATATTTATTTTAAATTCTTTTTCGAGAAAATACATTATGATTATTTACCATATTTTCGATTCCTGAGCTATAACCACGAACTTCGGAATTCGAAAATATTCGGGTATCTCTATCTCTATCGCACTAACCATACTCGAGTGACAGGGATGCAAATATATGAACATTGAGTATCGGTTTTCGTGGTAGCGCCGCAGGTACTTTGGCTGAATGCGCCGAGCGCGTGCCATTGTCATTCAAAAAAACAAATTCGTGTTAATTATATTGTTCAAATTTGTTGATTTCATTTATTGAAATTACGACATAAAACGACATTTGCGCATATAAGTTCTCATATCAGAATCGAATATTTTTTTATGGTTTATATTTTAGCATTTGTCTCGTAAAGGTCTATCGTAGACGGGATTTAAATTATTAATAAGTGAAAGGCAAAGCAATTCCGCCATTTTGACGAAAATTTGACGGTTCTTATAGCTGACAGTTGGAGCAGCGTTTGATTTCAATAAAAATAAATGAAAAATTAAATGAAGTCGTATATTTCGGAAAATTAATTAACTGTCGCAGTCGGATAAAAACTATCCTAAGTTGCAGCTAGAATAATAATGTACCTATATAAAATGTTTCATATTTTTCCGTTCATGGGATGCTGAGAACATTCGAACCGCGCAAAGCTTAGTTTCAAACTGGCTGATTCTTTTTTTAATTTAGAGATTTATTATAAGTGGAGATTACCAGCACAGAGTAAAGTAAGAATAGAGTGCTACAATGAAGATAAAAAACACACTATGCATAAATAATTATGGTACTTTCTTTCAGGGACTGATTTCGGTTACGGTTATACCGGTATGAAACCGGTATTCTATTACGGTACCGTTATGTCGTAAAGGTTATGCGCGCCGCGCGAACATAACGGTACCGTAACCGTTTTGAAATAACGGTTAGCGGTATCAGTTTTAAACGATACCGTAACCTTTATTATACCGTTATTATAAAGGTTATCGAGAAAAGTAGGCGAGCTGGCACTCTACAGAGGAAGCATTGGCTACTAAACATTTAAAGACAAAAAGACAAAGCGGCAGAGCCTTTGCCGGCGGTTTGGCAATAACACCAGGCCAAAGTCGATATATCGGTACCTTTAAAAAGCGGTTACGGTACCGGAAAAAATAAAGGTACCTTTATATTTCGGTAGCTAAATATAAAGGTTCCGCTACCGAAACCGCTATTTGACAACCGATATGACGTCATACCGTTAAAATAGAATACCGGTATTTTTCGGTTATGCAGTCCCTGCTTTCTTTGACATCACTGTTAACTTTATATAATTTCTAATTTTCTAATTCCTACCCACAATCCAATCTCTTTAACAATACCATGTAATCAGGCCAGTAATTACAATACCTATATCTACGACGAAGGCTATCTCAGACCGAAAATAGGAATCCAAGCATCCCCCACAGCCTGTGCCAGTTCCTCGTTGCGCGGCTACATTGTGATACGATACGAGTAACAAATCTCAACACAGGATCGGCGGACAGCACTTTATGTCGACAGATAGACAAACCACATAATTTGTGTGGCTTATGCTTTAATTCATAATCATAAGCTTATTGTACAGTCGCCATCACATACATAGGTACACTATAGGTGTTCAAAAATATCGGCACATGCACCCTAATGCCTTGAAAATAGAGGTGTCTTCCGATGTTTGTGACGTGCTTGTTTGCTCCGATGTATGTGATGGCGACTCTATTACAAGGTTGGATCAATATGTGGCGGCACCTAACACTAATTTCAACGGATTTATATGCATAAAATTGCAGATATGGTATTTAATCACATGAACTCGGATCATGTGTATGATCTATTTAAATATTGATTTAAACTTTATTGCACAAAAAAAACGTGTGGTTAAAGGCGGATTTAATGCCATAGGGCATTCTCTACCAGTCAAACCTTAAGGCAAAGCGGAAAAGATTGTGGGTAGTGCAAATAACAAATTATAAAATAATAATACGGTACTCCTACAACAAAATATCACACTTACCTACATATTACTTATATCCTATACAATTTTGGGTTTTAGCAATCCATAAAGGTTCTTTTGTCTCTTTACCAGACTAACCAGAAAATTTATTTAAAATTTAAAAGATTGGTTGTTCTAGTCGCCGACTCTACTTAAGTCGACCAGCAGCCCTAATAGGAAACTTGCATCTTAATATTTTATTACGAAAAACAAAAGTATAATCCAGCATTAAAACAACTGTAGCATTAAAACTTTGTTATGATTTATTTTTCTGATGTTATATACATTTGAAATCTGCGCGCGCCGGCACCCCCCGAAAACGCTCTATACTAAACGGGCTTATGCTATGACGTCACAGCATAGCCTTTACGATGGAGTAAGTCATTAATTTGCGATTATCTCCACAAAATTTACGTTTACGTCTATACTTGTCATACAAAATATCATTTCTAATTTAATATTCTATGTAACTGTTACGTTATTTTATCGAAAAAATAAAAAATAAATTTTCGTCATTTTAACGTTAGGTAAAACTAATAAAATGGTTTTTTTTTCGCTTTTTTTCTTTTGTATGATATCTCTACGTATATCCGCATCGATTGAGTGCAATTTATTCGAAATTGAAGTCCCATGCAAGTTCCCCATTGTTTCAAAAAATGGCAATACTATTCGGTTTGATATCAAATTTAAAATAAATGCGTTTCGCGCGTTCGCTTCAATGCGCCAACGAACAAATCGAGGGCGCGAAACACATTGGATACCAAATTAGAGTGCGATTAGTCCTTGTTTGTTACTAGTACACTTAGAATAATAAAGCCTATTCTAAGCTAGTATATTAGCACAGCGCCGTAGCACAACGAAGCGTAGGTACAGTCGCCATATCACATACATCGGAGCAAACAAGCACGTCACAAACATCGGAACACACCTCTATTTTCAAGGCATTAGGGTGCATGTGCCGATATTTTTGAACACCTATAGTGTACCTATGTATGTGATGGCGACTGTATCAGTGGCGGCGCGTGAGAATTGTCACTGGACAACCCGGAGCATAAAAAATGGCTGTTTTTTGATGATTTACGAGTTTGTTGATATCATCATCATCATCATCATCAATATATAGCAAGAAATTTTAGGCAAGCCGGTGGGAATCGGCTTGTATGGGCGCTCCGCCACTGGTAGGTAATAGGTATACTAGGTAGGTATAACACGATTTTGCCATAAATAAAGAACCCCACGTAGCCCCCAAATTGACAAGTATACGAGTCATGCGCGTCAGTCATGAGGGTAGGGTAAATCATGGGTTTCATTCCGGAACGCCTTATTGGTAGGTCACATCACACCACACATCATCCACTCCTGGACATAGGCCACCCCCAAAGAGTGCCATAATGACCGATCCTGCGCCACTCGCATCCAGCGGACTCCCGCAACCTTTACCAGGTCATCAGTCCACCTTGTGGGGGTTTACCCACGCTGCACCAGCCATTACGTGGTTGCCACTCGATAACCTTTCCGCCCCAATGGCCATCGTGCAATATGCCCAGCCCACTGCCACTTAAGTTAAGCGATTCGGAGGACTATATATCGGTTATCTTAATTCTGCTGCGGATAACCTCATTTCGGATGTGATCACAAAGAGAAACTCCCAGCATAACCCTCTCCATTGCCTTTGGGGTGACTTTGAGCTTTTATTGGTACACGATACAACCAAAAATATTTTTAAAGCTAATCTAAATGATTGATGTATTAACAATAGCATTACATATATATATTATATTATTGATTGAAGCGCTGTCTTCATAGCCAAATGAATGAGAGCGCGAGCATATATATACCAATTTGATTAATATCTACTGTCAATACGTCAGTGGCACGTACATTCACCGGCATAAATATATGATGGAACAAAGGCCGCAAAAATATCTGATTAGGTACAACTCTATTCCTAGTGCCGTAAGAGCGTGTCAGATATTTTTGCGGTCTTTGATTCATGATATATTGATTCCGGTGACTGCACAATATAAAAAGAGAATATAAAGTGTTCAAAATCAAAAGGATATTTTATTTTACAGATTTTTTCTGAATGTTGACTGAAGGTTGACTGGTAGAGAATGCCTTATGGCATTAAGTTCGCCTTTTGTATTTATAACTTGTTACTGTGTAATAAAGTTAAAATAAATAAATAAGTGTTTGGACGATATAAAAACTACCTTCTAGGAAATGATGCTTTCAACGGACTCATTCAATTCAGCGAATCGTTAAACGATGTATTTCCTTGAAGAGGAAATAAATTAAAGTTTCATCGTAGTAATGTTCGAATATAGCACTTTATTTACTCTCATTATGACACATATTTGATGAAGACTTATTTCAAATTGAATTCGAAGAGTTACAATTGATTAATTAAAACAGTACTGCATTTTATGGCTACCATTGTACTCGTACATACCTACTTCCAAATGAACGAAACACGTTGCTATGTTTTATGGGCTTTGACGAAACTCAAGGTACGTTTTTAGTTGTTTTGTCATACGGAGACAGGAATGCTTTGTTAATTTAACGGAAGATCCTTATTAACAGGTATAACCATAATGAATCATAAACAGCTTATGTCACGCTGGCTGTAGGTAAATATACGCTCAGAAGAGAAAGGCATAAAGTAATATGTGACTCGCACATTATTATTGCTTTTGGCTCCTACATCGCATCGTCGTCCTGTCTCACCATCAGATCTATCTGTTTGGATTACGTGAGCGCGTGACCGTCTCTATAACCATTTTGTTTCGTTTAATTTTAACGTAATACCTACACATATTTTTATGATTACTTGTGAAAAACGTAAAGACAAAAGACCACTAATTCTGATGAAAAATGTAATACATACTCATTCTGAAAATACCTACTAATAAGAAAATTCTTAAAAAAATCCTATATATAATTTGAGCAACGACCGTCGTTGTAGATAGCTTGCTTACATACAATATTTTACAAACACTAATTAATACTCTAACGATGTTTAGTCTTTTCATATTATTTCAATAAAAAAAAAATAAAAAAAATTTGCACACCATTGTCAAAGTGCTTAATTGATGATTGCCGAATCTAACAAAAATGAACATAAAAAAGTTGCCAGTTACGGTAAACGTCCGAACTTCTGTTAATTTTATGAAAAGCATGTGGCAGGGCAATAATTTAATTAAAATCGCAATTATTTAACACAGCTTTAAATCATGTCAGTAGGGCTTGAGGTGCGGTCGTATTGTTTAAAAGATTAACCTCGCTTTTGTTCCCCAGAGAGCCGGAGTCATAGTGTAATGGAATTAATTCTATGTAGGACCTTTAAGAAAGCTTTGTGGGATTCGTCACGGTTCTTAATAGCTATTATGGGTCACGGGTAATTTCCATGCATCACGATTATGGCCCCAAAGTGTTAGCTGAGAGGCGGGATTGTGCTGGCGAGAATATTGTGGTGACGTATTGTGCTTTAACAATTTTGTCAATGGAAATTTAAATACCAGGAAATTGTCGCTTAAAAAATTGGTTCTTTATTTTTTTTATTTTTAATGCCCTTGAATATTTCAAGGATCTGTAGGTAGTAAAAAGTAGCAACAAGTGAGAATAGAAAGTAGTGATTGTGATTAAATGATTTTGAGATTCTCTATTGTACCTACCTACTAAGCGCCTAGAAAATGTCCCATGAACAGTTTCACCGTCGGTTTAAAATTGGACTGTGTTATGTAGGAACGAATTAAGCGACAAAACTGAAAATAGTATTTTATGCAACTGTTGTATAAGAAGGGTCTTAAAACGCGAGTGGCGTGGGATGCGATGCGAGTCTTGGCGAGCATCGCAATTAAAGACGCCACGGGCGTTTTTAGACGAGTTTATACACCGTTGCATACAATACTTTTTCTACAACAGACTACAGAATAAACTTTTCAGAAAGCAAGTTTTCTATTCGTTCTTTTGCTTTTCACGCAATTTTTTTCATGCAGTTATTAATTTCTTTGACGATTTTAAAAGGAACGTACACTTTTGTCTTAACAAACACGAATAAAATCTTAATTAAGTACTTTAGGACTAATAGTTTATCATCTTTCGTCTTCTCATTTTGAACTGTATTTTGTGGGAATTCAGAAATATGACTCCTCTTGTTTATGGTTTGTTTTGTTTTTAATTTTTTGCACTTGCCATCCGAACCAAACCGAATCCAGACCCGAACCGAATTCGAACTGTTTATTTTTATAAATAATACATATATTCACGCCTCTTTCCCAGAGGGGTAGGCAGAGATCACGGATCTCCATTTGCTACGATCCTGACAAACCACTTTCGCTTCATTCAGTTTCATAATATTTCTTATACATGCTCGTCGGTTTAGGGTACTTTTGACCTGGCATTTTTGTAAGATTTCTCTAATTTGATCGGAGAAAGTTCGCCTAGGTCTTCCCCTTCCAACTTGCTCTTCCACTCTTTTTATATGCACTCTCTTCGTTAATCTTCTTTCATCCATCCTAAATAATACCAAGAATTAATAAAACATGTAATTTAACACACAATATATGATGATTTATTATTATTGTAGTAAAAAAAATATAATAATCAAACGTTAAATGGTTATTAAAAACTTTTATTTCGAAATATTTGTTTATGAAGTTGTGACCACTGCCATAAAGCGGCAAATAAAACAAAGTTAAACAGTGCTTTTATGACAAACGTATGAACAATAGAAGTACGCTTAACAGTGCGTTTATGGGTTATAGAGCATAGAGTTTTTCGACGACTTATTATTGGTGTCATCGTATTTGAGCTACAAGCTTTATAAATGACAGATAAAGGTACAGGAGTAGAAAAAAAAAGTTATTGTTGCATATCGATTTTAGGCATGATAAACTATGTATGTAGGTACTCAACATTTTTGAAGTTCAAAAACACTCTTTAGCCTTATTATAAGGAGTTGAATCAAGCGACATGTCAGCATTTGTAAGAATCAGTGCACGTATTTGGTAAGAAATAAAGAATGATGCGCCAGAGTCACTTTTACAAAATACACCTAAACAAGATCAAAGTTTGAATAAACGAATTAAACGCCCAATAGTTGCAAATATGTACCTAGTTTGTTTTTGTTTTTTATAATCTAATTATTTCTGAAACTCAGTATCGAATTAACCGCCTACAATGACGTTTAATTCGTTAATACGTAACACCACTCTCCCGATTCTACGCTTGAATTAGATGATTAGAAATGTAATAAAGAATCAACGGACAATAATGTCGTATGGTACAGTCAAAGAATTTAATTTCCTACCCACTTTGGACTTTGTCAAAGTGACGTAATCAATCAAAACGTAAGAGACTTCTTATGATTTTATTTACAGTGTCACTTTGAAATAGTCCTAAATGGGTAGGAAATTAAATTCTTTGACCGTTATTAATAAACAAATTTCGTAGCTTATGGATTAATGCATTAAAGAATCAAGCGGAAAAATGTAAATAACTTAAATAATCTAACTTAATAATATATTTTTTTTAAAACGTACCTAGCCAAAATATTACAGATTTTAATAATATTTACAGCTTCAGAGTTAAAATTATACTCCATAACATAAAAATTGTAAACACAACGACCATTTAAATTTTTCGATCTTTGACGCTCATTTTCAAATTTTTAATATTGTGTCGCTTAATCTATTCTTACATAACGCTGTCCATTTGTGATAAGATCTTATTCGCCTTATCGCGGGAATTATTACAGGGGGAAATTATGTTATACTTAGCGGTATTGTTACCAACTTCATCAATGGTATTAGATATAGGTTTGACGACCGGTTAGCCTAGTGGGTAGTGACACTGCCTACGAAGCTGAAGGTTCTGGGCTCGTATCCCGGTAAGGGCAAAATATTATTTGTGTGATGAGCATGCATATTTGTTTTTAAGTCTTGGATGTTTTCTATGTATTTAAGTATTTAATAAACTATGAAATATATCGTCGTCTAGTACCCATAACACATGCCTTATTGAGCTTACTATGGTACTAGTTTGATTTGTGTAAGATTGTCCCCTAAATTATTCATATTTATTTATTTATTATTTAGGTAGGTAGCTAATAGTAAGTACTACCTTATAGTAGGAGGCATCATCATCTTCATAGCGTTTTTCCCGGTTGTACCCTTAAAAAGCCAATAATCTGTTTTGGCATCTAATCCCATGATTTTGGCGTAGGCGCTAGTTTTTACAATTAAATTTACTGTATGTATTTGGGAAAGAATTCACCCAGTAGTGTTAGTTTAAACTTATTAACCAGATGGACTTATCTATCCGCGCATACAAGCGCCCATACAAGCCGATTCCGACCGGCTTGCCTAAAATTTCTTGATATATGTAAAGGCCTCCACACACCGGTCGCGGGCGCGGGTCGGGCGCGGGTCGGGCGCGGGCCCGCGCAAATTGTAAAACATTGAAAATAAACTTCAAACACACATCGAACGCGAGCTCGCGGGCCTTCGATGTGTGTTTGGAGTGTAGTTTCAATGTTTTACAACTTGCGCGGGCCCGCGCCCGACCCGCGCACGCGACCGGTGTGTGGAGGCCTTACCAAACTCATAAATCATTAAAAAACAGACATGTTTTGTGCTCCGGGTTGTCCAGTGAAAATTCTCACGCGCCGCCACTGATACGAAGATAACAGTCCTGGGTTCGAATCCCGGTAGGTAGGGGTAAATGATTGGATGTTTTATAGGTATTTAAGTATTTATTCTACATGACATCTAATATTTAAATACTGTTTAATCCGGGTCTAACGCGATATTTATTTACCTTTATTTCTGACGTTTCTACACGGGTTATCGGGTGTGTCGAAACGTCAGAAATAAAGGTAAATAAATATCGCGTTAGACCCGGATTAAACAGTATTTAAATATGTGTACAAAGCGCGAGAGTTTAAAGTGTTATACGACATCTAATATCCATAACACAAACCTTATTGACCTTACTATAAGTCCCGTTTGATTTGTGTAAGATTGTACCCTAATAGTTAGTTATTTCTTTATTACATACATGGTATAATATATTTCTTCTAGTATGATTCTTTAATAATTATTATGATCAACATAACATCTTCTTTTAAAAACGTGTCTTCTTTTAGTTTTAATAAATTACGTAATAATAAAAACGTCACGAAATAATATTCACAGTTTTGGGAGAACCATTTTAAAGTCAGGCTGGACGGATAATTTACGGTGGACAAGATAGCTGAGGACCGTTAAACTGCAAAATGTGCTACTCGCGAACCAAAACGAAGGCTGCGCGTTTATGCTGTTGCTCTTACAAAAATAACGGAATGATTAGTATAAAGGCAAGCGTATGTATAAGTATGCGCTTCCTTTCCTTCCAATATTTATGAGAGATGTGTAAATATTTTTCCAAGCGGCGTTTACTGATGTTGCGACGAGATGGCAATAACGCCGACAGACGTAATGAGGAAGACTGGTTGTAAACGGTGCAAAGTTAGTCTAGCTTCCGCAAAACTGGCTGTCAGTTATTAGTGTGAATCATATAAGGTTCAGAGTTGGTTGTGATATGAGCATGGTAGGTGCAGGGCGGGTGTTGTCGCGCCCCGGGGCTCCCTGTAACAAGCCCTTGCGTAGACGGGGCGCCGGCGATCGCGACAAACCGACGTGGAGTGTGTCTCTTTAAAGAATTAGTTCTTGAATATTTTACTCCTTCTTTTGAGATTTGTTTTTCTAAAATCATATTTGGGAAGTGCCCCGTTTTCTGCTCTTTATTATGTACTTTGCTGTTTTTCGCCCGTGTTATACGAGTATATATATACCCTCAAAGTTTCTTCCTACCACAAACGTTGTCGCTGTCTTCGGTATTTAAAAAGTTCCTTCATTATATTCATGGAGGATCACTAAAACATTAACATGTATATAAAAAATACCTACATACTTTAATAGTGCAAACTAGGTGAAACTTTCATGCCTGTTCAACTTCCCCAGTCAGCACACACCCTAATCTGCAGGAGAAGTTCTGGGGAACGTATGAATTAGAAAACATGTTACTAAACAACATATAGGTTGCCTACGTAAGTCCCACCATCAAGGTAGCGCTCCACTAGTTCGTTATTTATGATGTTTCAAGTGTCTATCTGGAATAGTTGATGGTAACGAGAGTTCCGCCCGCAACTTATAATTAAACTGACGATGTCTTCCCTAGTAACAATTAATTAGACCATAACTGAGCAGTGCAATAACTGCAATATCCAGCGAAGTGAAGGATGGGCCAGGCGCTTAGTGCCTGGATCGCAATATGCATTTGTTCGGTAAACTACAGCGCCCTGTCCGGGTTGGTTTTGAATGCCAAGTGGCCGCTTTTGGGGATTAACGAATTCGCTTCGTTCTGTTGAAGACTTAGGCGTAACTTACTGTTCCGATTCAATAAATGATAGAGAACTCGTTTAAATTCGGTGTTTCTCTACACCGTTTTAATTAGCAATGGAAAAAAGTACCAGCCTAAACATTGTAGGTAAATTACACCAGCAGAGCGATACTTCCAACTTGCGTACTTGCCAAATGCTGGCTGGTAAGGTGTTATAGGACATACTTACTTGACTGTTATTTATTGTAGAAGAAAATGAAAATGGCTACCTATATTATTAAAATATATGACTACCTATATTCTCAACACGTAAATTGGAAAACATGTATTCAAAGTGTCGTTATAAATTATAAAATACTAATATTTGCCCGCGACTTCGTTTGTATCCCTTTAGTGGATGATCATGGGGATACAAAGTAAGTATTCTATGTTTTAATCCGGGTTCTAAACTATCATGCTAAATTTGATCTCAATCCGATCAGCCGTTTTTGCGTGATTGAGTAACATTTTATAATATTAGTAGGATTCTAAATATAAACATAGAATTATATTGCGTTTCTTCGCAATTATTTTGTTTCAGATTACATAAAACAGAGGACGATTAAAAAAATGGGTCCACGTCGCGTTTCCGGTCGGAAAAACAAAGAAATCCGGCAGCGAGCTTCAAATCGTTAATATTAAATCTCCGGAGAAGAAAATGCAATTATCTTTTATTCGGATATCACGAATTTTAATATTAGGTACACGTTGTAGACGCAATAATTAAATAAATGGCTTCGTTTGTTTTATTATAAAAACAGCACTATTTAAAAGTGTTGCATTCAAAACCGTTCTTATGACGATAAAAGTAAGTTTATTTTTTGAGGCACCAGGACAAGAAAATGTCACATTTGGACCTTATCGTCTTGAGGTGCAGGCGGAGCAGCCATTACTTGATTCTAATGCACGGAACCCAATGATTATGACTTCTTCTACCTTTCATTCCCACGCTCATACAAAACTGAAATGGTTTTGTATAGGCCGCGACAAACTGGTTTCGACAATGGTGTAATATTTCATCCTTTATTACCATACGACGGGAAGATTTTTAGACTCGATTTGTTTTTGTTTGTACCTAACCGGGAAAACGCGCGGGAACACAAAAAAAATGATGTTGCAAAAAGTGCGTCGCCCTCAAGTATTTCGTACTCAAATGTCAGATTACTCGGTTTTGCGTGCGTCGTTGATTGTGCGAATAATAATCTGAGGGAGCGGCGCTCGTAGTTCACGAGAGCGTCAAAGCCGAGCGCAAAGGAACAAAGCCTCCAATTACCCGAGCGGGCACGCCGTGGGCTTTTAGTGAATAATGAGCCGCTTATCCCCGCGGATGACGGCTTCACTAGAACTGTTCTTGAGCGGCCCACGACCACCGCTTGGCCACGTGCGCATGGCGGCTCGGCTGTCACGCTCGCTCGCCGCCACGTCGGGCCATGTCGCCCCGCGCTGCCGCTGCGGTCACTGCGTCAACACAATTTTGCCCTGTCTGTTGATTTCACCCTCGCTTTGACATTTTACATAAAACGGACGCGGTCACCGCACAAGTGCCTTTTAATACGCAGGCTTTCTAGGAAAGAGATTCTTAAAAGGTTTATTCAGAAAACTTTGCAAGGTGGGAAATAATTATCTCATCTCAAACATGCAATTAAATATTGACATTATATACATTTTCCTAATAATATGTATGTAAGTATCACGTTTCAGGTGCGACGAGATGAGAGGCCCATACTGAAATTTCTTACAAAATATTGGTGGTGGGCCTGCAAAGTGATTTTCTCTTGTTTCAACTTCAATTAGTATCATGTCGATCACGTAACGCATTGTACGCGCGTCAGGTAGATCTAAATGTCAAATTTTATATGAAAAATGACTGTTGGACTGTCCTAACGCGCGTTCAGAACGTTACATGATTAACCCTCAGCAATTGCAAAAATTCTAACGCTTTTTTTTATTCCATTGCATGTTTGAGAAAAGCACTACAAATAATAGGTACCTCGGCTGAAACTAGGCATTGCGTACGAGTATATCACACTCGGCAGGCAATCCCTTATTTCTCGGCCTTTGTAGTAATGTACCTACTATTGGGTATGTTTTTGTATACAATATTATATTATGTATGTCTTTCCCGCTCACGGGACAATGATGTCCCAGACCTTTGGGAGGCGTGCGTGGGGCTAGGTACCTACAAAGTACCAACTGAGCCAACACGTAGAGGCCCTTTTGACAATTAAATGAAATGCAAAGAGTACACCGAGCGGATGCTGTCCCTGCCCGTCTCATGTGACGCACACAGAGACAGCACCCGCTGGGGTGTATAGGGACTAATGCTTGTTGATGGAATCTAAAGAAAACTGGTTATTGGGTGACAATTATGGACTACTTAGTGGCTGGGCTATTGGTTGAAACATCGGACGCCTGCCTAATTAACTGTCTCATTTTTTATCTCTGGCAGACAGTGACTCGCCAATATTAAAAGTGACATAAAAAATGGCCTAAGGGCAACACTAGAGAGGCTGGGGGGATGGAGAGGTGGCCCTGGACTTTAAACATATAGCCAACTCGCTACTTAGGTGTCCACATCTACCCTCGAGCAACAGCTCTAGCGACTCCACTCTGGACAGCCAGTTAAAGCAAGCCAGAGGTGGGGGAGGCCTGTCCAACCATCCACCCGATCGGCTCAGCCTGACCACAGGACACCCCCAGGAGCACTCAGGTACGTAGGTCGCTACTCCCTAACAGCCCTTACGTATATATTATTATTATTATGTTTAGCAATACTTAAAACAATATTCGTACCAATTCCAAATTAACCGAGCATAATAGGTAAGTACTGTTTATTAGTTAAATTAAATTTGTACTAAAATCTAAGCAATTGCATGCGGGATTTTAATGTTACTCTCCTTAATCCGCGGTGGATTTAAGTTACTTAGTCTACTGTTCGCTATTTTCAAATAAATGTAGAAAGATACAAACCTTTTTAAACACTGAACCGTTTATTTGCTTTCTAGTAAAACGTTTATTACCTACTACAGTTGTTGAAAAAGTACAAATGGCCACACATTAAGCTGAATGTTGCTGTTTTATGCGATGGCAAAGAAAACAACTCAGATCGATTTACGTGAATTTGAATAAGCTGTGTTTAAATCTATTTATTGTGAGATAGAGTTTTAAGGCGCTGTATGCAGCTGCGCATCGAAAAAGTGCCTTTTCCAAACCGATTATTAGTATACTTGTACTATTGCTAGAGATCTAAATTTTTGATATGTATATCTTCAGTTTATTGGCTATGTTCGTACTTCGTAAAATCACGATTGCTTACAAAAACCTCGATAGATTTTGCCTTTCAAAACAGTGCTTTTTTACCACCAAACTCGAAATATCTCAAAAGTTATTTGGAATATTACAATGAAACTTGTTATGATAGGTAGCTTTTTGGTAGATCCATCTACCGGCTTCTTAGAATTTCAATATGTTTGATAATTCAATACATTTGGTCATTTGTCTGAAAAACCGGGTGTCCGCGTCATGCATGCGCGGTGGCGAGTACAATTTAGTACGCCCGTGGCCACTGCCGACGACGGACCTGTGAATGTTTACCTGGCACGCAAATACGCCTTTTTGCAGCAATTATTTCGAGTTATCAAGTTAATAAAAATATATAAAGGAATAGGAAACGCTAATACATGCTGGAGAACACATTCGAAATGATAGAATAACAAATATAAGGTATGCGATATTTACTACATTAAAGCGTTTCTACATCCGCACCTAAAACGTATTAATAGGTAGCTGGAGCATATTGACAAGATGTCAATAAAAATCTTCAGTTATCCTGAATACGTATTTAGAACTGTTAGGTAGTAAGTAGTCGGGTGTAAATCGGATTCGGACACGAGCACATGGTTGGGGGGGTAATGGTACCAATTATGGACTGTACGAATAATAGATTTATTTATTCATACAGAAATATATCAAAAGCATTTAGGGCTATTGCGCCGGATAGCGACTACCTAGACTAAAGTCCTAAACGAGTTGGTGAACTGAAGTATATTTACTTGCTGTTTAGTAGATTCTATTAAAAACGAGTGCGGAAAAAGACCCTGCCACTCCACCAGCAGCAGGCCACGGCCCTTCCTCATCTTCGTCATAGACATACATGCATACATACGCTACGGCACATCTTTTCGTCCAATATTCCGCAGTGTCTCAAGACGAGAGTCTTTGACCAGTGTGTGTTGCCAGTGATGACATATGGAACGGAAACGTGGTCGCTTACTATAGGCCTCATAAGAAGGCTCAAAGTCACTCAAAGGGCGATGGAGATGGCTATGCTGGGAGTTTCTCTGCGCGATCGCATCAGAAATGAGGCTATCCGCAGCAGAATCACGGTAACCGATATAGCCCTCCGAATCGCTAAACTTAAGTATCAGTGGGCTGGGTACATTGCACGTAGAACCGATGGCCGTTGGGGCGGAAAGGTTCTCGAGTGGCAACCACGTACCGGAAGGCGCGGCGTGGTTAGGCCCCCCACAAGGTGGACTAATGACCTGGTAAAGGTCGCGGGAGTCCGCTGGATGCGGGTGGCGCAGGACCGGCTATTGTGGCACTCTTTGGGGGAGGCCTATGTCCAGCAGTGGACGTCTTTCGGCTGATATGATGATACATACGCTCGAAAAACATAAACTTCCTTCTGAGGCAGTCGGGTACAAAGTACTACAGGGTGTTCCCCTATACAGCTGCAAAACTTTGCCAGCTGTTTGTGCACATGATACCCATCACAAAACACTAAAGTATGCCGTTTCACATCTCGAACTCACTCTGCCACCGCTGTTTCTCCAAATAACTACCAAGAAAGCCTCCCCCGCCACGCCCCTTTAAAAATAAGCCCACTAAAGCAAATAAATGTGACGTTATCTAAGTGAACATACCTTTTGTCGGTATGGAGTTATTGATATGACTCACTCACTCACTCACTCATCAACGCACAGCCGAAACTACTAAGACTAGAGAGTTGAAATTTACACCAGAACTACCTTTTACAACGTAGGCAACGCTAAGAAGGATTTTTGGAAATTCCACCCCTAAAGGGGGTAAATAGGGGTGCAAAGTTTGTATGGGGGAAACTTTATTTTTAGAGCTAGAGACTTAAATTTTTGCATAAAGATTACTTATTAGAATACAAATTAAGTACTTTCAATTCAATTACATTTATTTTGTTAAACATAGGTTACAACTTTTACAAGTATTGTTGGTATACAAAATATAAGACTTCTGTGCATTACCCACAATGTAGGTTTACAAAATATTTCAGCCAGCTAATATATTTATAAAAATTAAAAAATGTCAATACAGTGATTGGTGTTAAATACTTCAAATACATGTCAAAAACTCTCAAAAAATAATATAACTAAAGAATATTATAACTAAGGAATGTCTGGAATGGAATCATGTTATGTCGTAGGGTCGTTTAAGTAATCTTTAATGGTATAATAACACTTTTCAATCAAATATTGATCTATTGATTGAAATGATTGATCCAATAATGTCATGGAAAGATCACATAGATACATTATACAGTAAGTTAGCAAGAGGGATCTATGCTCTAAGACAGTTAAGACCACTTGTGTCAGAAAGTTGCTTAAAAGAGCTGTATTATGCGTACATATACTCTCAACTCTCATACGGGATAATGCTTTGGGGCAACAGTACGGATTATGAGCGCATCCTAAAGATCCAGAAACGTGCAATTAGAGTACTTCCCTATGCAAAGGACAGATACACGTGTCGCGAACATTTAAGAAAACTTAGTATCTTAACATCAGTTTCAACTTATATATTGGAAGTTTTGATGTATGTTAAACGTTATCCAAATGAATTTCAAAGGAGAGGTGAAAATAGTTCGAGATCAATGAGAAATGCGAATAACTTAAAAAGAAGCGGGTTGTGTCCGAGATACAACCGTTAATTAAGTTTAAGTGGATACTTATTTGTTGGTTGTCCCCGTAAAATATATATTATTTCACTAAAATCTGTATAAGCACAGATACATCGGTATATATAGCAACATTGACTGACGTAGCTCGTTTGACTCGCGAGGCATTGAAAATGGCGGTCATTTCAGCATAGTTTTCATGCCCGTCACATAAACTAAATAACATTTTGTGATTAACAACTAATAGCAAATAAAGAAGGATTAAAACATGTAATAAACAATTATTTGAAATCAGATTAGGCTTCTCTACAAAAAGTTAATCCGGAAGTTACGTGATACATTTTGAACTGTACCCCTATACAAGAACGCGAGCAAAGAAGTATCCACTTCAAAACAACCTCGCCCAGACTTAGAAAAGGCACAAAACTTCCGAAGTTAATAGGACAAATACTTTTTAACCGGCTACCTTCAAACCTTAAAACCATAACGAAACTCTTTTCGCTTCCATGTAAAACAACTATTGCTTGAAAAAACACTGTATAGTTTACAAGAATTTCTTTCAAATGACTAAATAACAAGATCTTAATAGCTTGACGTTAATATTTGTATTATGTTTTCTTTCTCTATTTTATGTAATAGCATTATGCTATGAGTATGAGTATTATTAAACAAAACAAATAATAACAATTCTGTACACAACTGTACACAACATTGAAAACTTTGTATTTTATTGTAACTGACAAGTTATAATTTTAACACATTTTTATCTGTATATTCATTGTACTATGATTTCAATTGTAAAATTATGATTATAAACAAATCTGAATCTGAATCTGAAGTCAATTGTCTTTTAAATTTATTAATATCCAGTGTTTAATTCGGTCTGGAATTTTATTGAAAATGTTTGGTGCCATTCCCAAGATTCCGCCTCTGATTAGCGCTGTGTTGTTGCTACCCTGCAAAGTTTTCAATTTTTGTTTGTATTGTTTACGTGTCGGAAATCTGCGGCCTTCTGAAACGTTACTGAACATGCTTGGATTGGTCTTGACAAAAATACCTACTTCTAGGATATACAGTTCTTCTAGTTTGTATGGAGAGCAAGACATTTTTAAAGTAAGGGATTTGTAACTTCGGTTTTAGACTGTTTACTTAAAGACTAGGTACAGTCAGCGTCATATAGTTAGTAGCAGCCAAAGTAGCCAAATATATCGTAACACATCCTTACACCTATAGTAACAAAGACGTGTTGCGATATATTTGGTTACCTAGGCTGCTACTAACTATCTGATGCTGACTGTACAAAACTAATTTCAATGTTTTTTTTTATTAAACAAACATTTAAATTTCTTAAACAAACATTTAGACGATAACATGTTATACGTGGACGAAGTCGCGGGCAACAGCTAGTTTATATATATATATTTATTTAAGTGTTAGTACATATTTACTAAATCTAAAAGATTTATGCCATTTTTTCTTTCTTATATGGACCCCATTCGGGTAAAAGCCATATATCGCCAGATATTAGGAGAAAAGAAGGGCACTGGAAGCAACAAACTGGTTAGGGCCGAAATGCAAAAGAAGGAAAGGTAGACGACGAAGACGTTGGACCAATGACATAACTGAGGTCGCCGGACCTAGCTGGATGCAGTTGGCTAAAGACCGAAAAAAATGGCATGAGATCGAGGAGGCTTTTACCTAAATTTACATTTGCTTTAAAAAATTCAATATAAATCAAACAAAAAAAGACAATTAAAGCTTAATTTATATTTATATAATTACTTTCGGTTGGAAAATTTGTTGGATTCTTGTGTAAAGCATCTTAGAATAACGATTAAAAATGAAATATACAAAAAAACGCTATTATAAATTAATGATTTTCGAAACCGTATTTTGCCTGGAGTATAGAGCCAAGTATAAGTCCAATCTTGTTGGCTTGTTGAGAGTATCAAGGTCCATCGCGGTGTGGCCGCTGGTCGAGGTAGCATGGTAGGCAGCACGCGCCGCGCGAGCGCAGTGACATAACACTTTTAGGTATTTAAGAGACAAATTGAATTTGTTATTTTTATATGATGTTTGGTCAAATTACATTTTTTAATAGACATAGTCATGTACTGAAGAACTTGCTGGTCTTAAAATAACCACCCTGTATAATAAAATGCTCTTCTGACTAACAGTGGTCTAATTATCCAGTTTTTGATCAGTCAGTCATACTTATGTAACAAAGGTAATAATTATGGTAATAATACTCCTTGCATTTCATTAAATTGTCAAAAGGGCCTTTACGTGTTGGCTCCGTTGGTACTTTGTAGGTACCTAGCCCCACGCATGCCTCCCAAAGGTCCGGGACATCATTGTCCCGTGAGCGGGAAAGACATACATGGTAATAATATAATTTGCCAGGAGATAAATAGATGAACATAGCTATTTGTTTATTATTTTTGATGGTTTCTTAAGCGGGTGTTAACCGGCGCTATAACTTTACCTATAGAAGTAATCGATTTTATTTCGGTTTAAAAAACCTGTAATATATTAGTACAATCCATAATTGGTGACGTTCACCCTTAGGAAGTGAAGATGTACTATTATTTTATCAGTTCTACGTATTTGGAAAACGGAAGTACCCACATAGGAACTGGGAAAACGATGGTGGATTGATGATGAAGAAATCTGTACTAACATATCTTTGGAAAGTAAGTGTCCATAATTGATGTCATCATACTACGATGCACTTAAGAACTGTAACTACCTATTATTCCTTATTTTCTTAAAAAAAATTGATTTAAATAAATAAATAAACAATAAATATTTGGGGACAATCTTACACAAATCAACCAAGATTTGAAAAATAAAACAATTATTCAAGAAGACAAACATTTGATCGTATGATCCGCAAAAACGAGCCGAATACGGATGTCAACAGAATAAGGCCGTTAGCGGGGTGCGCGGGACGCGCGTCTCCCGCTCCGTCTGCCTCACCTCCGCAAATACCTAAATATCGTCTAATAAGAGCGCCTTAATATTATTTTAATAATTTTTAAATATTTACCGTTAGCTTTTCGGTGAATGAAAACATCGGTTTCCGGTCTAAATAATCCCAATAAGGTCTAGTTTTCCCTCTGGGTTGGAAGGTCAGATGGCAGTCGCTTTCGTAAAACTAGTGCCTATGCCAAATCTTGGGATTAGGTGTCAAAGCGGACCCCAGGCTCCTTTTGGGGCACAACCGGGAATAACGCTAGGAGGTTGAGCGTTTTAATATTATTTTGTTTGAGCTCTAGCAGGCTAGGCGCATGGTAGTGCGTACCATACATTTTATATACAACGTCACGTCAGGACACATATTAACAGTGTAGGCTACACTGTAAATATGTGACGTAGACTGACGTAGTATATAAAATGTATGGTACACAAAATAGTTCGAGATTTCAATGCAGCATCGATAGGTAAATATTTAAATTGTGTTTCATCACACTTGCTCATAAATGGTGTTATTCCTTGCCTGTATACAGAAGAACAATGGCCTAAATTGTTCCCGCGGGAAATAATGGTCCCAAGGGAAGTAATGAGCTTGTGTGTGATCTGATTGGTTAAGCAAATCTGGACGGCAAGAATTCTGCTCTGTGATTGGTTGGAAAAAAATTGAGCAGGCCGTGCCCTGCAAGAACCACATGCTCCATGCTCTGTGATTGGTTGAAATATTGAAGCTCCGCCCTCCACTCGCACTGATCTAGAAATGAAGTTGTCAATTTCGTCAACATTTGATTGATGCGCTTGTATAAAACATAGGTTTGTCTATCTTTTGTGATTATTTATTTTCTCGCAAATGTGATGAAAAACAGTGTGTATAACACGAGCGTAAGAATATTGCAAACTCGAGTCATCAAAAGCCCTCCGCCTTACGGCGTCGGGCTCCTGATAGACGCTCGTTTGCAATATTCCTCATACGCCCCTTGTTAAACAATGTACTATTACCCTATCACAGGGTCCATCTAAGTACCATGGATGCAATAAAATGATGATTAGATGATTTATTTTATTTTATACGCAACCGATGTTGACAGCAATCCTAGTCTTTAATAAAATATTTTTGATTGCTGCAGCTTTATGAAACGTCCGTCGTGGAAAACGTTTAAAAAGTACCAAATATTTATTTGCTAGATGTAAATCCACAAACACGAATTTTTTACTTATATTTTACATGTTTTATTGTAAACTGATTTAATTTCTATGGATAGGCAAACAGGGTGACTACCCATCCTTTGGGTAAATCCTACCTCGCATCCTGCATGACAACGTAAAGGTTTTTAGGAGCCTTGTCTCGCATTTTACACGCGCCCTGAGAGTTTCATTCCGCGCGTAAAAACGTGTTGGCCATTGTACTGGCCATTCCCACCTCAGTCCCGCGCTAAACATTGTAATAAAAATTTGTGACAGCATTAAACGCATACGGCTGTATCGTATTCAGGGACCCTTGAGAAGTTAACCAAGTTAGTTAAGCTTATATTTTTATAATATTCCTCTGAGATAGAACGTTTGGAATGCTAGCATAAATTAAGGGTAAGTCTGATATATCTTTTATTACACGAAGCTTTTAAAGGAATATACCTACAACCACAATCTAAATGTTGCGTCACCAAACATCGGACAAACGTTGGCGCCAAGCCTATAGGTGCATAGATAGATACCTATAAAGACAGTCAACAACCAAACGATCCCTTTTACAACTGGAAGCGTTCCAGACACAATTAGCTTTAATTTTACATTACTAGACTAGCCAGGGTTTCCAAAGGTGAGCCGGGTTGTTAAAAGCCGGGTTTACGATGACAACCTTGTCTTGCTTGTCGAATTCTGTTACGGGTAAAAAATGGCTCCGTAAACGACCGCACTCATTTATGATTGTTTTTCCGTCATTTACTGGATCACTATTACTTATTCTGTGACTGGATGTTTTATTTTTCATGTTGCATTTGAAAATGTTAAATTTTATTTGTACAAGCTTCTCTCTATATTTTTTGTAATTTTGCAATTCTTTCCGATGCATGTAGTCAACTATAATAACAACTACAAAAGCACATTACTTTGTTATAGGCTTATCCTTTTGTAATCATAATTTCCAAAGGATTTTGGCACTTTTCCTTTGCCGTACCGTAAACAACAGCGTTAATGTTAATACTCCCCCGTGGGCCCATGACACAGTTGGGGTTGGCATGAACATGGTTGCCGCAGGAATGAGATGCCCACGCCCAGAGGCGAGATTAAACGCTGTCCCCGGCGTCTGCCTCCGACATTCGCAAAAATATTGGACTGCATTCAAACACTATTAAAATAAACTTTGAATAGGCGAAATTATTCAAGAGAGAACCGTGTTTTCATACAGCAGGAATACTGGTGTGTTGTATGAAGTAACATTTAGAAACGCTATTTCAGTGTGTGTTTTTTGATGCTGTATGTATTAAATTATGACCGATGTTTCCACGTAAAATTAAATGATTGTTTACTGCTGAATTAAACGAGGTAAATATTCTCTATCGGTATCGTAATAAGCTGTTAGCGCAATTAGCAATGTAATTGCTTGCGAAATTGTTATTAGTCGGTTCAGATTTAATCGGTAAGGTCAAATATTCGTGAGACATTTGAAACGCGAATTTGATATGATTAGACATAAAAAAAACTATGTATTTAGGGATGTGCATGCATATCGACGTCTATTTCTCGTAGTACGGTTCGGGATCTGGCTTCATTTAGGCTTGTGTATCATTAGAGTTATCTAGGTATCTAGAAAGAGATGATAACTTTATCAGTTACTCAAGATTATTCAAAAAACTTTCTATAACTCCAAAAATAACCAATTTTATTAATAATTTCTACTATAAATACATGTTTTTATACTTATTGTCTCTCTTTGTAACTACTTTGTTTGTGTGTGGTGTGCAATAAAGAGTATTTATATTGTATTGTATAAAGGTTACGAAGATAAATAGAGGACAGTGAAATGTCATCTCGCTCATTTGCAGCAGCCCAATCGAGGAAGTACCACGATCTTACAGAAGTCCACAACCAAGGCCGAGCCACATGCACTGACTGCGTGCGCAGCACGTATGCGTGTGCAGCACGTAGACCGCTGCGTTGTAATGTATGAATCCTCATACGACATGTCACACCGGATGCGTCTGCGTAGACGTGTGGCTCGGCCTTTATAATGACGCAACGCGCTTGTGAATCTTCTAGAGATGGCAGCCCTAAGATTGGAGGCAACTGTGAAGTAGAGATATAAACCGACTAGGCACTTACAAAATTAATACCCGCTAATGTTAATACACTCACCGGCAAATTTAAGGGAACACAAATAAATGATAAAAAAAAATTATCGTTCAAAAATATATGGCTATAGCTTATATATTCAATATGGCTATAGTATAACCAGCCAGTAATCTCAAATAAAACAGTTTCGTACATATTTTTTATGTTCCGCTAAATTTGGCGAAATAATATTGAACTCAATCACTAAATAATGTCATAAACAAGCTTCTGCTAGTCTTCAGCATTAGCCAATGCAATAGCGCAACCGAATACAATACAAGCACGTAAAAAAGAAGCAGCTCGGCGAATAATAAGAACAAAGGCACTAATTCCGTACAGTATTATCGATAGTTTCACGTCAGCTCGATTCGTAGCTTTGTTACGGCGACACAAGAGAAATGTCCGACAAATTGCGTCCCGCGACTGCAACGCTCGAACACAATGCTCGGTTGCATCGATGGTTATTTTATGCAAAAACCGGCTCCTCCAGTAGCCTTTTGGTCCTAGGAATATTCTTGACAATGTTAAGCGAAGTTTTTAAATGAAGAAAACTGCAGTAAAACTTAGTGCTCGTTAGGGAGACGCTACCGTAGAAATTATCTTCCGGCATCTCGTGTTTGCCGGGGCGGAAGATGTTTTATGAAAATTTGCCATTGATCTTTTGCTGCGTAGTTTGTTAACTTTGCCTGGAAATTAAACTATGAAGGAATGAAGTATGTCCATGCAATGCTTTCGCTGCAATCCGCAAAAGTGTCACCGGGCATACGAGAGAAATGGTGTACAAATTGCGTTCGCCTGACTACGCGGCGCTGCGCCCGGCGCGCCCCGGGCACCCGATTTATTACATATATATTATTACTTACACATGTTACATACTTCCCGCAATCTCTTACTTAAGACAAATTATGCGGTGGGTACTTTTGGGAGAACACCTACAGACATGTAACTAAGGTGAAAATTGCTAGAAAAATTGAATTTCAGTTGGTAACGGTTTATTTTTTTAGTTTAATTCAATTCAATTAGGTATTTATTTCGGACATTAATATTCATAAGTTGTTAGTATACAATCACGACTTATCAATTCATAAAACTACGGATCATTTATATTTTTGTCGAGTGTAAACGAGTCAGAATGATTTGATTTGAATCTGAATCAATATAAATTAGTAGGTAAGTTTATACTTTTAACCTAGTTTTTACAAACCCTCTCAAACTAATAGTAAACAATTTCGTCACGAGGTAATTTAGGTTATATGTTTATGGTACAAAGTACTAGGTACTTCTATGGTATTTCTATATAATTTAGAACAATGCTTACTAACGAAAATGAACACACTAATTTAATTTAGTTGTAGTCATTATCATTATATCAGCCGAAGGACGTCAACTGCTGGACTTATCGTAAATAGGACGTAAAAGTATGACGTCACACTTTGCAATTAGTACTAATCGTTGTATGAAAAATCAAGTAAATTGCTGTTTCGGTTGCGAAATACTGCGATTAGGTACATAGTTGTAATACAATTTTGTTTCTTTAAAAGCTTCTATTGGTAGCTTTAAATCTACTCTTGTACAATAAAAAAAATGCATATTTAGCTAAACTTTCAAGGTCCATATCTTTTTAATATTTGAATTATATTTTGCAATTTATACTTTATTACAATAATTTGATGCTTTACTATCCATTTAGCAACGTTATCAATTTAAACATGACACAACTACCCTATTATCAGAATTACATATATAAGTAAATTTTTTTGACAACTCATTGGTCGAGGCAAACCCTTACTGGTATATTTTTAAGTAGGTACATATTATTAAAGAAAATAACCAGAATTACGATGTAATAAAACGGGAGTACCCTCTTTTAATTTGTATTTTGCGTCAAGGAATCACAATAAAACGCAGCTTACAGTTGACTTTCGTATTGGTCCTGAATCGTTTAAGAGTCTTAAATGTGCTTGTAGGAAATTAAACTCACATCCTAATTTGCACGGCGTTTCAAATAAAATGTTTTAGTGATGCATCTTTTATCGTCCAATTGGTTCTAAGAGAAACGATAGTTGTTATATTTCTACTAATTTTATAGCGTAGCGAGGATTCAGTAATTGATTATTACGCAAAATATGTCTTGTAAAAGTTTTAACTTGCAACTTTTTGCGGGTCAGTAAACTTTACTGTTTAATGGTAAGACAGAAAAACAGACGGTGTTAGTTTCCCTCTCTGCAGAGATTTAAGTTCGTAAAAGCTGTAAAAAATCATTTAGCGATATTATCTTATAGGTATACAAGGAAATTTAAACAATATGACAGTAAAGGTTGCATTGTATTGTACCAAAGAATCTGGGTATGTATAGCTGAGAGTCCATTACCAATATTGCTGAGAGCAAATTGAAACAGAACAATGGTACCGATATTTGCTATACGCGAAAGCATGAAAGCATTTCGCAGCTCAGTCTAACCGGAGTGTTTATAAGAATAAATTTGTGCAAGAAAACCGAAGTTTGTATGCGTTTCGTTCGATCGCGCGTGTTAGCCGCCAAGTGGAGCGCGGCTCGACCACAAAATGCAATTATCGATCGCTGTCTGCCGCAGCTATGCTCGAATTGCATTCCAATGCCGCAGCCAAGTATGAGATCCGGCCTGCGGACCTGCCATTCTTACTCTTACCCTAATGTACGGAACTTGCCGAGCATTTTCGTCCAGTCTTGCTCTTCATTTCCGATTATTTGTAGCTTCTAGGAAACATCATTTCTGGGGTGATAAAGGGGCGATTGTGGCTAACTTAACGCTCTTATTAGGTTGGTTGAATTATATATGAACGTATTGGGATAGTCTTCTGTTTTATTTACATAAACTAGCTGTTGCCCGCGACTTCGTCCGCGTATAACATGTTATCGTCTAAATGTTTGTTGAAGAAATGAATTATAAAAAAAACATTTAAATTAATTTTCTACCTAGACTTTTAGAAAACAATCTAAAATCGAAGTTACAAATCTCTTACTTTCAAAATCTCTTGCTCTCTATACAAACTAAGAACCCTCTCTGAACCCTCATAGTAAACAGTCTGAAACCGTAGTTACAAATTTCTTACTTTAAAAATGTCTTGCTCTCTATACAAAGTTCGAACCCCCTTTTAACCTTCTTACGCGATGAATTAACAAAACGCTGAAATAAGTTTTGTATTCTAAACAGGCTAAGATCGCAGTTAAAAATATCATACTTTAAAAATTTCTTGCTCTCCATACAAACTTTGAACGCTTTTCAGGGAAAAATTAAAAGTAAAACACTCGGTTTTTTTTATTGTAATAGGTAAGTATTTTTCTACAAACTATTTATATAGTCTCTAGCTAAAAAAAAGTATTTCCCATACGAACCTTGCACCTCTTTTTAACCCCTTAAGGGGTGAAATTTTCCAAAACGCTGGCAGTAGGTATTTTTTTGTATTTTAATAAGTAGGTACTTAATCTTTCTACAGAGTTTTAAGTTTCTACCTAAAAAAAAAAATTTCCGACACAAACATTGCACCTCTTTATCCCCCTCTTAGCGGGTGGAAATTTTCAAACCACTGAAAGTAATTTACCTATATATTTGTATTCTAATAAATAATCTTTCTACACAATTTCAAGTCTCTAGCTCAAAAAAAAGTTTCTTCCATACAAATTTTCACCTGTTTTAATCACCCTTAGGGGTGAAATTTTCCAAAACGCTGAAAGTTCTTTATTTGTATTGTAATAAGTAATCTTTCAGCAAAGGTTTGTAGCTTGCGATCTTTTTAAAAAGGTTTGAGATTCTAGCTCAAAAAAATCCCCTTTACCAACATTGTACCCCTTTTTCATACCCTTAGGGGTGGAATTTTCCAAAACGCTGTTTTTTTTTATTTGTATTGTAATAAGTAATCTTTCTACAAACTTTTAAGCTTCTATCTCAAAAAGAAGTTTCGCTCATACAAACTTTGCAACCCTTTTTAACCCCCTAAGAGGCTGAATTTTCCAAAACGCTGGCAGTACTTTATTTGTATTCTAATAAGTAAGCTTTCTACAACGTATTGAGTCTCTTGCTAAAATAATAAAGTTTCCCCCATACAAAATTTGCACCCCTTGTTTACCCCCTTAGGGGCAGAATTTTCCTAAACGTTGAAAGTATTTTATTCGAATTCTAATAAGTAATATTTGTACAAAATTTTAAGTCTCTAGCTATAAAAAATAAAGTTTCCCCCATACAAACTTTGCACCCCTATTTGACCCCTTTAGGGGTAGAATTTCCAAAAATCTCTTCTTATCCGTTGCCTACGTTGTAAAAGGTAGTTCTGGTGTAAATTTCAACTCTCTAGCCCCAGTAGTTTCGGCTGTGCGTTGATGAGTGAGTGGGTGAGTCAGTCAGGGCATTTATATGTAGGTATAGATAGATAGAAGATGACGAAAATCCCATTCAAATATCTCAAAACCGTTTTAATGTCGCTTGTTAGAGTGAGAAAACGATCGGGGACTGTAACGTCAAGATCCTCGAGCGTCATAGTAAAAAACAATCGTTTCATTTGAAGGTGCGTTTTGTGAAAAAGGGACAGAACATAAAACTTTGGAACTTAGTGATTACCTATACATATACCTAACCTCTTGCATTGATTTTTTCTCTATTATCCTTTTTTCGAGAAAATACATTATGATTATTTTATTTAGTGTCTACCTACAGCCGGGCCCGCTGCACCAATGTTTTCCATGTTTTTAAACATCTAACATGTTTTCAGTCAGGTTCGGCAAACAAATAGGGTTTTGTTTTGATTGGCAAAACATGTTTGACGTTTAAAAACCACGAAAACATGGCGCAGCGGACGCGGCTTACGGGGTGTAGTTTCGATTCCTGAGCTATAACCACGAACTTCGGAATTCGAAAATATTCGGGTATCTCTATCTCTATCGCACTAACAATACTCGACTGACAGGGATGCAGTTATACGAACTTCGAGTTTCGGTTTTCGTGGTAGCGCCGTAGGCACTTTGGCAGAATGCGCAAAGAACGCGTGCCATTACCATTCAAAAAAAACAAATTCGTGTTAATTATATTGTTCAAATTTGTAAATACATTTTTTGAAATTACGCCATAATGCGACATTTGCGCATATAAGTTCTCATATCACAATCGAATATTTTTTTATGGTTTAACTTTTGGCATGTGTATCGTAAAGGTCTATCGTAGACTGGATTTAAATTATTAATAAGTGAAAGGCAAAGCAATTCCGCCATTTTGACGAAAATTTGACGTTTCTTATAACTGACAGTTGGAGCAACGTTTGATTTCAATAAAAATAAATGAAAAATTAAATGAAGTCGTATATTTCAGAAAATTAATTAATTGTCGCAGTCGGATAAAAACTATCCTAAGTTGCAGCTAGAATAATAATGTATCTATATAAAATGTTTCATATTTTTCCGTTCATGGGATGCTGAGAACATTCGTACCACACAAAGCTTAGTTTCAAACTGGCTGATTCTTTTTTTAATTTAGAGATTTATTATAAGTGGAGATAAGGGGGAATTTGGCGCAAATGGGAAGCCATTTGAAGAAAGTTTGTTACATAAGTTTCTCAAAATATCACGCAGTTAGCCTGCGAATGTCAAATAACGCTTTGTATGGCAATCGAACCACCTTAACAACAACAGGTTTAAGCAATATAAGTAGTATCCCATATTTACTTCAAACATCACTGTCTTCGAGATATTTGGCATTAAAGTTGAACAATTTTAGACCAAAAAACAGGTTTTCTGGCTTTAGTGTTAATTCGTTTAAAATCAAAACCCTGCACACGTTTATAGAGACATCAGAGACGAACCCAAATATGTAGATTTCGTATATGTTAGATCTTTCACAGCAAACATATTTTTCACGCCACTGCTCGGAAATATGGCCAAAGATGGATTGAAATGAGAGTAGAAAGTAGTTCTTAGTAGTACAATTCAAAAACAGTCAAACAATGTAGATTTGCAAAGTAAAATGTAGTGTTTAGCGGCCTTTTTTACTTTCTACTCTGCTATTGATCGATTATTTTTGAGTGGTTGGTCATTGTAATAGTGGTTGTTCAGTTTGAACAGCTCTTCGACCAATCACAGGGCGTCGAGCGGGAGGAGCGGCGCCGCCGCGCCGGCGGGCGGTGCCGCGCTTCTTTTGTTTTTTGATTAGTATTATGATCTTCAATTAGGAACTTAATTTTGATTTAAAATTATGATTATTTACAATTTCCTCGCAGTAGACGTGAAAAGCACTATGTTAGGCCTCGGCCGAAAGTGCAATAGCTGGACTCGTACTTTCGAGGGCCTCCGCTACGCGTCGGCCCTCGAACTAACTCGTCCATCTGTTGCTTACTTTCTAGCCTCTACAACAATGTACTAGTAAAATTTTCCTTCTGTGGTTTTTTTTTTACTTTCCTCGTATTCGATATGAAAAGTAGAGTGTTTAACTCGGGTGAAAGTCACCCATTTCTGACTCGAACTATTGGCGCTCGAACAAAGTGAGAATATCTCGTCAGCAATGGGTCCCGTTGAGCCCTTGGTTAACAATCTACTATATGCCGGTGACTGTATTTAATGTAAAGAAGAATGAAGTTTTTGTAAAAACATTTTTTGTTAAATATAAAATATAAATAAATAAATAAATCATTAGAAGTCCTATGAATGGCTTTTCTTTATTAATCATACTGCAATTGTTTTACAAGGCTTTCAGATTAAGGTGGGGGCCTTATTACGTGACGGTACCTTATATTAACTGCCACAGGTCACCCACGATTTAAAAAAATCGGAGAAAAACCGATTTGATCAAAGGCGTCCATTCAATCAAAGTACCAAACCCCATTCCACTGTATTGATTAACAGACGAGCGAACCATTAATATTAACTACTAGCTGTTGCCCGCGACTTCGTCCGCGTAGAACTTATACTTAGAAAATATAATGCAAACAAACTTCTACTTACATCTTAAGGGATGATTTCCGAGGCAAAAACTATTCTATATCCTTCGAAGGGTCTCAAATTATCTCTATACCAAATTTCATCTATGTACATGGATTTTATCCAAACTTTCACCCTCTATTTCATACCCTTAGGGAATGATTTTCGGGATAAAAACTATCTAATGTCATTCTTCGGGACTCAAACGACCTTTATACCAAATTTCATCTAAACGGGATTCATCCAAATTTTCAACCCCATTTCACCCCCTTAGGGAGTGATTTCCGGAATTAAAACTATCCTATGTCCTTTCCCAGGACTCAAGCTATCTCTTTACCAAATTGTATTAAAATGGGTTCCATCCGAGTTTTTACCCCTAATTTCACCCCCTTAGGGGATGATTTCTGGGGTAAAAACTATCCCATGTCCTTTCCCAGGACTTAACCTATATCTACAACAAATTTCATCAAAATAGATTACATCCAAATCCCCCCCCCCTTTTCACCCCCTTAGGGGATGATTTCCGGGATAAAACCTATTATATGTCCTTCCCCGGGACTCAAACTATTTATATACCAAATTTCATCTAAATCGGTGCAGCGTTTTAAGTAGCTCCATACAAATTTCCACCCCCAATTTCAGCCCCTCAGGTATAAAAACTACCCTTTATCCTTCCCCGGGGCTCAAACTATCTGTATACCAAATTTCATCTAAATCGGTTCAGCGGTTTAGGCGTGAAGAGGTAACATACAGACAGACACACTTTCGCATTTATAATATTAATATGGAAGTATGGATTATTAGTATGGATAGTATGGGTTCTTTCCGCTTGTCTTCCAAATAGAGGTGTAGCTGTAGACTTACTTCAAAAGAAAGAAGAAACGAAAAACTCATTCAAATATCTCAAAAAATTACTAAGCTACAACCGTTTTAATGTCGCTTGTTAGAGTGAGAAAACGATCAGGGACCGTGACGTCACGATCCTCGAGCGTCATAGTAAAAAACAATCGTTTCATTATAAAGGTGCGTTTTGCGGAAAAGAGACGCAACAAACCCCCTCTTAAAACTTTGTACACTTATAACTTAGTGATTACCTATACGAGTATAGCCTCTTGCGTTGTTTTTTTTCGAGATAATACAACATTATGATTATTTTGTTTAGTGTCTACATCCCTATTTTCGATAAGATAAGATAAAATAAGATTTCTTTATTGTCAGAACTGTGTACATTTAGTTGTTTTGGGTAAAATAAAGTCCAACAGCTTGCCCATTTCGGACGTACAATATTAAACTTAAAGCTAGTCAAATATACTAAAACAATAACAACAATAGTATTTCCAAATAATTTTAACCATATTCACACATAAAATATTAATTTAGATCTATCCGACATCCGTATTTTCTTTTAAATCACGAACTTCGGAATTCGAAAATATTCGGGTATCTCTATCTCTATCGCACTAACAAATGACAGGAATGCAGATATACGAACTTCGAGTTTCGGTTTTTCGTGGTTTGGCTGAATACGCAAAGAGCGCGCGCGCGTGCCATTCAAAAAAACCAAGTTTATATTGTTCGAATTTGTTGTAACATTTGTACAAATTACGCCTTAGTTCGACATTTGCGCATATAAGTTCGCATATCAAAATCGATTAATTTTATATTTGCTTTTGGTACCTATGTGTCTCGTCAATGTATATCGTAGACGGGATTAAAATTATTAATAGGCGAAAGAAAGGCAAAGAAATTCCGCCATTTTGTCCGTAGTATTTCTTATTAGTCTGTGATTTTGACGTTTGTTTTAGCTGACAGATGTGGCGGCGATATACTTTAAGAATAATAAATGAAAAATTAAATGAAGTCGTATATTACGGAAAATAAATTAATCGTCGCAGTCGGATAAAAACTATCCTAAGTTGCAGCTGGAATAATAATGTACCTATATAAAATGTTTCATATTTTTCCGTCCATGGGATGCTGAGAACATTCGTACCACAGAAAGCTTAGTTTCAAACTGGCTGATTCTATTTTTAATTTAGAGATTTATTATAAGTGGAGATGACGTTTTATTAGCTCTCATATTGAAAGGTTGTCACTTCTGCATGTAATTTATAAGTCACATGTGATATTTATTGGTTGTAGTATATAATACGAACTGAACGATTAACTGAAGTTAGACTCCAACAAACGTAACGTAAACTTTACTATATTATTGCCAGGTAAGTGGCGCCAATTTTTGTACATGGAGTAAAGGTATTATTTTAACATTTACGGGACATTTTGTACAACTTTGTTAGTGTACGTCTTCCTGTACAAACAACAATATAGAATAGACTCTTTGCAAATGTTCGTAGTGCCTGTAATGAGAAAAGTTAATTCTCTGTCACTCACGCACAGGCCGAGCTTGGTCGGTTTCTTGATAAATCAATTTCTCATTTATTTAAAACAATATCGAGTAAGTTTCGTAGGATCATTATACTTCGAATAGAAAATACGTAGAAAAAGGGTAAAACAGAATATAAAACTTTCACTTTGGTCGAAGGATAAATATTCAATTTAATATCGATACTTGGTAAGTTTACTACGGAGAAAACGGCAAGTATAAGAAAACATTTTAAACGTCTGTAGCAACAACATTGGCGCAGTGGGTAGTCTGCCACTGCTCGTTGAATAAGATTATTGAAGTACTAGCTGTTGCCCGCGACTTCGTCCGCGTAGAACTTATACTTAGAAAATATAATGCAAACAAACTTCTACTTACCATCTGAAGGGATGATTTCCGAGGCAAAAACTATTCTATATCCTTCGAAGGGTCTCAAATTATCTCTATACCAAATTTCATCTAGGTACATGGATTTTATCCAAACTTTCACCCCCTATTTCATACCCTTAGGGAATGATTTTCGGGATAAAAACTATCTAATATCATTCTTCGGGACTCAAACGACCTTTATACCAAATTTCATCTAAACGGGATTCATCCAAATTTTTACCCCCATTTTACCCCCTTAGGGAGTGATTTCCGGAATTAAAACTATCCTATGTCCTTTCCCTGGACTTAACCTATATCTACACCAAATCTCATCAAAATAGATTACATCCAAATTTTAACCCCCCCCCCTTTCACCCCCTTAGGGGATGATTTCCGGGATAAAACCTATTATATGTCTTTCCCCGGGACTCAAACTATTTATATACCAAATTTTATCTAAATCGGGGCAGCTGTTTAAGTAGCTCCATACAAATTTCCACCCCCAATTTCAGCCCCTCAGATATAAAAACTACCCTTTGTCCTTCCCCGGAGCTCAAACTATCTATATACCAAATTTTATCTAAATCGGTTCAGCGGTTTAGGCGTGAAGAGGTAACAGACAGACAGACACACTTTCGCATTTATAATATTAATATGGAAGTATGGATTATTAGTATGGATAGTATGGGTTCTTTCCGCTTGTCTTCCAAATAGAGGTGTAGCTGTAGACTCACTTCAAAAGAAAGAAGAAACGAAAAACTCATTCAAATATCTCTAAAAATTACGAAGCTACAACCGTTTTAATGTCGCTTGTTAGAGTGAGAAAACGATCAGGGACCGTGACGTCACGATCCTCGAGCTTCATAGTAAAAAACAATCGTTTCATTATAAAGGTGCGTTTTGCGGAAAAGAGACGCAACAAACCCCCTCTTCAAACTTTATACACTTATAACTTAGTGATTACCTATACGAGTATAGCCTCTTGCGTTGTTTTTTTTTCGAGATAATACAACATTATGATTATTTTGTTTAGTGTCTACATCCCTATTTTCGATAAGATAAAGTAAGATTTCTTTATTGTCAGAACTGTGTACATTTAGTTGTTTTGGGTAAAATAAAGTCCAACAGCTTGCCCATTTCGGACGTACAATATTAAACTTAAAGCTAGTCAAATATACTAAAACAATAACAACAATAGTATTTCCAAATAATTTTAACCATATTCACACATAAACTATTAATTTAGATCTATCCGACATCCGTATTTTCTTTTAAACCACGAACTTCGGAATTCGAAAATATTCGGGTATCTCTATCTCTATCGCACTAACAAATGACAGGAATGCAGATATACGAACTTCGAGTTTCGGTTTTCGCTGTTTGACTGAATACGCAAAGAGCGCGCGCGCGTGCCATTCAAAAAAACCAAGTTTATATTGTTCGAATTTGTTGTTACATTTGTGGAGATTACGCCTTAATTCGACATTTGCGCATATAAGTTCGCATATCAAAATCGATTAATTTTATATTTGCTTTTGATACCTATGTGTCTCGTCAATGTATATCGTAGACGGGATTAAAATTATTAATAGGCGAAAGAAAGGCAAAGAAATTCCGCCATTTTGTCCGTAGTCCTTATTAGTCTGTGATTTTGACGTTTATTTTAGCTGACAGATGTGGCGGGGGTATACTTTAAGAATAATAAATGAAAAATTAAATGAAGTCGTATATTACGGAAAATATCGTCGCAGTCGGAGAAAAAATATCCTAAGTTGCAGCTGGAATAATAATGTACCTATATAAAATGTTTCATATTTTTCCGTCCATGGGATGCTGAGAACATTCGTACCACAGAAAGCTTAGTTTCAAACTGGCTGATTCTTTTTTTAATTTAGAGATTTATTATAAGTGGATATAAATAGATAGAAGATAATGAAACTCCCATTCAAATATCTCAAAAAATTATGAAGCTTGTTAGAGTGAGAAAACGATGAGGGACTGTGACGTCAATATACTCGAGCGTCATAGTAAAAAACAATCGTTTCATATGAAGGTGCGTTTTGCGGAAAAGGGACAGAACATACCCCCTCTTAAAACTTTGGACTCTTATAACTTAATCATTACCTATATAACCTCTTGCTTTGTTTTTTTCTCCATTTGACTATATTTATTTTAAATTCTTTTTCGAGAAAATACATTATGATTATTTACCATATTTTCGATTCCCGAGCTATAACCACGAACTTCGGAATTCGAAAATATTCGGGTATCTCTATCTCTATCGCACTTACTATACTCGAGTGACAGGGATGCAAATATATGAACATTAAGTATTGGTTTTCGTGGTAGCGCCGCAGGTTTTTTGGCTGAATGCGCCGAGCGCGTGCCATTGTCATTCAAAAAAAACAAATTCGTGTTAATTATATTGTTCAAATTTGTTGATTTCATTTATTGAAATTACGACATAAAACGACATTTGCGCATATAAGTTCTCATATCAGAATCGAATATTTTTTTATGGTTTATATTTTAGCATTTGTCTCGTAAAGGTCTATCGTAGACGGGATTTAAATTATTAATAAGTGAAAGGCAAAGCAATTCCGCCATTTTGACGAAAATTTGACGGTTCTTATAGCTGACAGTTGGAGCAGCGTTTGATTTCAATAAAAATAAATGAAAAATTAAATGAAGTCGTATATTTCGGAAAATTTATTAACTGTCGCAGTCGGATAAAAACTATCCTAAGTTGCAGCTAGAATAATAATGTACCTATATAAAATGTTTCATATTTTTCTGTTCATGGGATGCTGAGAACATTCGAACCGCGCAAAGCTTAGTTTCAAACTGGCTGATTCTTTTTTTAATTTAGAGATTTATTATAAGTGGAGACTAGCTGGGTCATTGTCAGTCACAAAAACAAAAATCATCTTTCCGGTGGTCAATAGTTAAGGGCTTACGCTCACATATAATATGTTTTTATCACATAGGATTATAGAAGGGGCAACGCCGTTTATGCGGATTCAGAGATCAACCAAAAATTAGGCTTTATAGCCCTTAACTTTGGCAATGTCCACCGAAGAGACGCGAACCTAAATCTGACAATGACCCAGCTGTTGCCCGCGACTTCGTCCGCGTAGAACTTTTTATCGTCTTAGAAAATGATTTCTCTCAATACAAAATTTGAACCCTCTTTTAGGGGATAATTAAAAAAAAAGTTGATGTTCATTTTCTAGTTTGTGAACAAACAGTCTAAAACCAAAGTTAAAAATCTCATACTTTAAAAATGGCTTGAAATACTCAAACTTTGAACCAATTTTAACACTCTTAGGGGATGAATTTGGAAAAACTCTGAAATCAGTTTTGTAGTCTTTTAACGTACAGAATAAGACCGAAGTTAAAAATCTCTTACTCACACTTTAAAATTTTATTGCTCGCCATTTAAAATTTGAACCCCCTTTTAAACCCCCTTAGAGGTTGAATTTTTCTAATCGCTGAAAGAACTTTTTTCGTAAACTTTTAAGTCTCTAGCTCAAAAAAAGTGTTGCCCATACAAAGCTTTCTTAACCCCCTTAGGGGTGGAATTTTCTAAAACTCTGAAAGTTTTTTATTATAAATTTTAATAAGTAACATTTTGAATAGTTTTAAGTCTAGTAAAAAAAAAAGTTTTTCCCACACAACACTGGCTACCCTTCTTAAGGATCTTAAGGATCCCCTTAGGGATGGAGTTTTCTAAAACGCTGAAAGTTCTTTTTTAGTATTCTAATAAGTAATCTTTTTGCAAAGTTTTAAGTCTAACTCAAAAAAAAGTGTTGCCCATGCAAAGCTTGCTCTCCTTTTTAACCCTATTAGGGGTGGAATTTTCTAAAACGATTTGTGTTCTTTTTTTGTATTTTAATAAGTAATCTTTCTACAAAGTTTCAAGTCTCTAACTCAAAAACATAAACTTTCCCTGATAAAAACTTTGCACCCCTTTTTATCCCCCTTAGGGATAGATTTTTTCAAAACGCTGAAAGTCTTTTTTTTTGTATTTTTATAAGTAATCTTTCTACAAAGTTTTAAGTGTCTAGCTCAGAAAAAGTGTTCCCCATACAAACCTTGCACCCTTTTTTAACCCCCTTAGGGAATGATTTTTGTAAAACGCCGAATGTAGTATTTTTCATGTTCTAATAAGTAATTTTTCGTCAAAATTTTAAGTCTCTATTAAAAAAAAATATGTTTTCCCATACAAACTTTGCACCCTATTTTACCCCCTTAGGGGTGAAATTTTCCAAAACGCTGAAAGTACTTTCTTTGTATTTAAATAATCTTTCTACAAAGTTTTAGGACTCGAGCTAAAAAAAAATAGTTTCCCACATACAAACTTTGCACCCCTATTTTAGCCCCCTATTTTTAGGGGTAAACTTAATTTGTATTCTGATGACTAATCTTTCTACAAATTTTTAAGTCTCTATTTAAAAAAAAATATTGTTTCCCCCATACAAAATTTGCACCCCTATTTTACCCCCTTAGGGGTAGATTTTTTTAAAACAATGAATCTAGGTACTTTATTTGTATTCTAATGAATAATTTTTCTTCAAAGTTTTAAGTCTCTATTTTAAAAAAAGTAGTTTTTCCCATACAAACTTTGCACTCTATTTTACCCCTTTAGGGGTAGAATTTTCTAAAACCCTGAAAGTTCTTTATTTGTATTCTAATGACTGATCTTTCTACAAAGTTTTAAGTCTCTATTTAAAAAAAAAAATGTTTCCCCTATACAAACCTTGCACCCCTATTTTACCCCCGTAGGGGTGAAATTTTCCAAAACGCTGAAAGTGTTTCATTTGTATTCTAATAACTAATTTTTCTACAAAGTTTAAGTCTATAGCTCAAAAAAAAAAGGTTCTCCCATACAAACTTTGCACCCCCATTTTACCCCCTTAGGGGTAAAATTTTCAAAAATCCCTTTTTATCCCTAGCCCATGTTATAAAAGCAACATACTGTGCAAAAATCAACTCTCTAAGATTAGTAGTTTCGGCTGTGCGTTGATGAGTGAGTGAGTGAGTGATTGAGTGAATAAGTCAGTCAGGACATAGGCATTTATTATGTATATTTATACATAATAATCTATTTAGATAGAAGATAATGAAACTCCCATTCAAATATCTCAAAAAATTATGAAGCTACATCCGTTTTAATATCGCTTGTTAGAGTGAGAAAACGATGAGGGACTGTGACGTCAATATACTCGAGCGTCATAGTAAAAAACAATCGTTTCATATGAAGGTGCGTTTTGCGGAAAAGGGACAGAACATACCCCCTCTTAAAACTTTGGACTCTTATAACTTAATCATTACCTATATAACCTCTTGCTTTGTTTTTTTCTCCATTTGACTATATTTTTTTTTTAAATTCTTTTTCGAGAAAATACATTATGATTATTTACCATATTTTCGATTCCTGAGCTATAACCACGAACTTCGGAATTCGAAAATATTCGGGTATCTTTATCTCTATCGCACTAACCATACTCGAGTGACAGGGATGCAAATATATGAACATTGAGTATCGGTTTTCGTGATAGCGCCGCAGGTACTTTGGCTGAATGCGCCGAGCGCGTGCCATTGTCATTCAAAAAAAACAAATTCGTGTTAATTATATTGTTCAAATTTGTTGATTTCATTTATTGAAATTACGACATAAAACGACATTTGCGCATATAAGTTCTCATATCAGAATCGAATATTTTTTTATGGTTTATATTTTAGCATTTGTCTCGTAAAGGTCTATCGTAGACGGGATTTAAATTATTAATAAGTGAAAGGCAAAGCAATTCCGCCATTTTGACGAAAATTTGACGGTTCTTATAGCTGACAGTTGGAGCAGCGTTTGATTTCAATAAAAATAAATGAAAAATTAAATGAAGTCGTATATTTCGGAAAATTAATTAAATGTCGCAGTCGGATAAAAACTATCCTAAGTTGCAGCTAGAATAATAATGTACCTATATAAAATGTTTCATATTTTTCCGTTCATGGGATGCTGAGAACATTCGAACCGCGCAAAGCTTAATTTCAAACTGGCTGATTCTTTTTTTAATTTAGAGATTTATTATAAGTGGAGATGATGAACCAATGATATTATCTACTTTGTGTCCGTGTTTTTAGAGTTTGTTGAAGTAGTAGACCGAAAAAAATAACACTATTTGTCTGTTATTTTTTTGTCTTTTTTTATGAGACGCAGTCTTTTTACATTATTCACTGAGGAGGACGACCTATCGTAATTATACACTTGGCTGTGCATAAACGCAAGACAGCGCGAATAAACTGTTAACTCGTTTCGTATCGTATAACTGCACCTCTAAATGCCAATTAAAAACAATTTAAATCAATTTTATGTTTACCGTTTAGTACCTAATCATAAATAAGTTCCCAAGCACTTCCTCATCTAATCAAATGTAACTTTAACCGTTATTTAATACTTAACTCGATTGTATAGCTATCAGTTGCAGGTTGCAATAAAATAACACCGCCCCGACAGCTAATCTGTATGTTAACTTCATCTATATCACGACGAACTCTTATATTCTGACGACCTCAATGCATTCCTGGTCTCTCGTAATCGCATAGTTTATCTTTTGTTCGATTGTAATTATTTACGTCGCGACACCGTCCGTTGCTCCGGGCTTGCACCACGGACTGAGGTGGACTACTTGTTCGCCCACACACCTCCACGTGCAATGCACGTAAAGCCACGAACACATACTTATATTTATAAAGTTTTCAAATTGCAACATTTTAAAATGTACATATTCAGTAGTCGATCAGGATGAACTCATATGAGACGAGAAGTTATAATGCAAACATAAAAAATCTTTTCAATACATAATGTGTCAAATGAAAGAATCCCTGCGATTGCCCTATGAAAAAAAGCTGACGAATTATTGTAAAATACAATCATCTTATGTTTTGTGCTATACTCCATAGTCTTGACACTGTTCGTCAAGTACCGCTTACACTGGTACCTAATGTATTCATGTCCTAATACACTCAGTAAACTGGGTGGTTTGTCCACCAATCCGTGATTTCACGATACGAGCGTTTGATGGCATTATTACCTTGTTTTCCAATTGTAACTGCAATTCGTGGCCGAGGCCGGACGTTAGAATGGTGTGTACTCCAAATGGTGCAAAAACTAAGGGTATGTTAGGCTTTTGTTGAGGGTCACTGACTGACTAATATAACAGGCCAGTCACGGCCAACGTTTGCAAGTTTATTGGCCCTCCAATTATTACAAACTTTTCGGGGTTCAAGACAAACTAACTACCTTTACCTTTTACAGTTCCGTTCGCTGCGGCCGCTCGTTAGCTTTCACTAATAATGAGCCAGTTTTAGTTACCTTCGCCTGGTGGTTGAACACGAATTTATATCATATCTGTTTCACTTGAATTGTTATGACTTGTTCGTATTTAATAGGCAAGCGATTAAATTTTAATAGTTTACACAGCTCCACTGTCTCTCACAAGTTTCTCATTGGCATTTAATCGAACAGATTATGAGCTTTATCCGACACTGACTTAGAATTGTACAGCCTGTGGCATATATATAGCCATTATTGTAGTTTCATTACAAAATTTTATTTGTCACTACTTTATTAATTTAATTTAATACGTACAAGCGTTACAATAGTGAAATTTACAGCATGTTGGTTCAACTGATGCAAATAGACATACAACAGTCATTTCTTATGTTGTCTTAAAGCTCCACGTAATTAAATTGCAACATGTATACATACAGAAACGAGGATATTAAACATGGCAATGGCATTAAGTGTTAATGTGATGGGATAAGCAGCGACGGCATCAGCCTGCAAGCTGCATCGATACAGCCTCCAGTCGATCTTGGTACGGCGAACTGCGCGCGCGCTCCTCAGACCCAATACCTTTACGTGACAATAGTGAGATTGTTTATCTAAACCCTAAAAACATTAAATACATATTTAAGTGAAAATTTAGTTTACATAATGTTTACAAAATCGAAAATTAAGTTCTCAAAATGACTACGCAAAGTTTTTTCGCCATTGCGATCGCTGTAACGGCAGCTGTAATAGTGGCTTCAGTACGCGCGGAGTTTGTGATAAAAGGAAAAGTCAATAAACGTAACACCGTAATAAACATTCACAGTGACCCACCACCGTGTTTTTATAATAACTCAATCTTCAAAAATCACGATGAGTTGCAACAGATTGTTGCCGAATCGAGGTATATAGTGACGGGGAAAATATCTAGTGTTTTCAAAAGAAAAGTGAAGAAAGCAAAGTTCTACGTGTTCAAAGTGTTGATAAGGCGTGTTTTGAAGGGTGACCTTGGTGTGTTAAGTGAAATATTGAACTTCGAGACAAGGACAAGTAACTCGACGAATCGTGCGTACGTTTTGGCCGAGGGTGGGGCTTGGAGGCGGGGGTGCGCGGGCGCGCGAGGCTGGTCGGCGCTACTTTTCACAAGTGATGAGGCGGCGGCTGCCTTCAAGTTATTGATAGACCCAGTGCCCGTTAATATTGATCATGCACGACAAGTAAAGGCTTTGATAAAAGGTAAGTCATTTCAGTAACTTCTACAGCCATTAAAAAAGTTGCATATATCAATTCACTCAAAAATGATTGGTGATAATTTTCGACAAGAACTCAAAACCCAAAAAAACTATACAGATTATATTTTATAATACAAGCAGCAAGAAAATTAGGCAGGTAAGTAAATAGGCGACTCAAAATCTATCCTGACCAAATTTTCTATATTAGGTAGATATATAGAACATTCACCATCAGGGATCACCATCAGAATGGATTTTCGGAAAACGCGAGTTGAACCCACTAGTTTAAAATACGCGGCAACATTGTTGCTGGTTGGTTTTATTTCAGATTAGACTCAAAACGATGAAATTCGCATACGTTTCATTATCTATCTACAATTCTGCAACATCTCAGATATTTTTCATGCTAAAAAAGAGTTATTTTACATTATTACTTAATTACTTTTTAACAAAAGAACAATAACATTCCATTCTTTTAGAGGAATGATTTCTTATCTGAAAGAAAAAACAGATTAGCGACTACGGTATTGCGTAGGAACAGTAAAGTGTAAAAATATGGGTCCATACAACTTACTGATAAATATGTCCCATAGCTCTTTTGTCAGCGGATTAAGGTTTTGGTACATATTTATGAGAGGACTAAATAGATAAGTACCTACATATTTTTGATCTTGACTGTAATGAGTAGAAAATATGCTACTAATTTTCATTATATCGCTGCCTTTACCACCTATAAATTGTATGTAGAAATAAACGTTTATTTGTACGCCGTCCGTGTGTATTTCTGTGTAATTTCCCGGTGATGTACCGGCGGCGCTTATCTCCAAGATGATTATCGGGTGTGAATTGTTGGGCCCAAAGCTGGACTGCAGTCGTAAAACCGTTAAGCCCGAAATGGTTTTTTGGACATGACACTTACGGCCGGGTTATATGCAATAGTGATGGGTGGTTTGTGTGTTAGGCTGTTCATAAACTTATTTTCAATATTTATAATACCTATTTTAGTAGTTTGTTAGGAAATGATACAGTCGATATTACCAAACCTCAAAATCACGGGGGGTTTGATGAAATTTGGTAACTTAAGTTTGCTTAAGTTTATTGGAGGCCCTGTATTATTTCCTAAAATTGAATTTTTATTTAGTTTACAATGATAAGTCATTGCAAAAGATATAGAACTTAGTTAGCATCAACAATCTACGAGTTAGAATAATATTAGAAACTTTGCATTTGGTTTACGTTTAACAAATTTAACGCTCATTTAAAATATATTTTTTAGTCTTTTCGTAAGTAAATATTGATTTGTTCCACTACGTACTAATAGCGAATTAAATTTTACTAGTGAAAGTTCTTAAAAATGTGTGTGATTAAAGAAAAGCCCTACAGTCAGTCGTATTCTTTTAAATAATTTTAAGTACAAGAATAACGTCTAACGTCTTGAAAGATCTTTACCTCAACTAACAACATCCATGGGTTTCGTGTAGACATTATTTTAAAGAACTAGGAATTCTCATGGTACCCAGTTTCTAAGTCGTTTGTTTGGTGCTGCTCACAAAGCTCATCAAGAATTGAGTCCAGCGAAGAGTATATGAACGTTTACTTAAGCGCACCAAAAACTGGAAATCTAAGTTTCTTCCTAGACGTTAGCTCGTTGAGCTTTCCACTGGTCATCAATCCGTAAAACGTAAACGTAAAAACTGTATTTAACATGTTGCCTACTGAACTTAAAATCATTACGGATAACTCGGTTTTTCATAGAGAATTGAAAAGATTTTTATTAAGAGGCTGCTTTTACACCGTGGATGAAATTTTTGATAATGTCTAAGATTTAGGCTAATTTTTCTTTCTTTATTTTTTTGGGTTAGGTAGGGTTCTGCTTTTAAGTTAAATATTAATAACATTACTTTTTAAGTGTGTAATAAATTAAATCTAAGGTTGTATTTCAAACACAATACCTGTATTGTATTCTGAATGTATGACTATGACTAAGTGTACACTACATTTATCAGAGACGTAGATTACTTGATTTCATAACATAAATTCTATGTTTACTACCCAACTTGCAACATTATTTGTGTACAAGATGAAAGTAAAAGCAGAAGCAAGTACCTAATTTATCTACTAGTAGACGAGTTAAATAATCGAGGCAAATAGAGATCTTACCATATAATGAAAAAATAGGCCTTTTCTTAAGATTTGAGTTTTATCATACCGCATCCAGAGGTTAGGGTACGCTTCTTAAATTAACATGAACTCCTTAAGTCCGAAATGTATTCGTAAAAGCGAGCCGTGGGCGGGGTCATATCGTGAGAAAACAAATCCCGAATAGTGTGAACTAACATGACAAACACATTATTTCTATTTGATGAAATGTATTCACTTCCTATCGGGAAAAGTAGCTTGTGTCCATAATGTGACAGTAAAATTCAATTCAATGCGGAGTAAGACAAGATAACTAAAAGATTTGTTTAGAGATATAAATCGTTTGAAAAATATATCATTATAATGAAGACAAGGTCGGCAGCAGATAAAAACAAACGGTCGTCCTTCGAAACAAGGGTCCGATCCTGCGGGATTTGTCGTTCGTCTGGGGACGATTTAGTTTATCGGGACCACCGACGACGGCGACCGCCGCTAACAAATTTATTGACACTCTTTCAATTAAACTCAGCATTATTACCACGAACAAGCGCAGCGGTCACAACAGAATAGAACACGATAAGTCGCGGCATGATTCTGTTATAGGTCCCGCTTGATATCGCCTGCCGCCCGCTCCGAAAGCCGTAAAAGGAGATTTATTAAAACTATTTGGAAACTGATTCGATCGAAACCGAACGATTTGACATTTAGATAAAGAGTAAAATTTATTTTTCCCTCGGTTACGTCGCTTGGCCGGAGTGACAATGGAATAAAAAGGTTATAAAATGCGGCGGCTGCGGCCGGTCGCCCACGTCCCGCGGGTGTTGTTGGATGTTCATAAGCGACGCTGCATATCGGGCGGGACTAGCAGCTGCCACGCTAGCAGATAAAATGCGGCGACTGCGTTATTACGGTTCCCCGGCACTCGCGAGCACGTGTAAATTTCTATGTGAGAACAAGGCAGATAAGGCGCCGCGTGGGCGCAATGCCGTAGAAAACCCGGCCGCGAGCCTCAGGCGCCGACGGCGCCGCCGCATGGGTCGCCAACTTGCGTTTTATATACTCGTATGTCTAAAAAACAAACATTTATTTCGTAGCGGTATTCTAATTCGTAGCGGTTATTAATTTGACACAAATATCTACCGTTTTCGTGATCGATTAATACATAACAAGAAATAAGCGAAAACCATTTATTACATCTATTATAATTTATAGTACACCCACACTGCAAAATAAGAATACACGTATTTTTACCATTGTTATTTCATAAGTTGACATAATTATTTATTTTTATATAGAGTTTGTAGGTATTTCGGCAGTAAAATCCTTAGAAATCAATTTCGGTATGATGTGACGCATCGTCATCCTTTTGTTTTCATTCGGCTGAGCCAGGTAAGGGTGATAAATATAATCTCCTTAGAGGATGAGGGGACGTGACTTAAGAATAAGACAATTTCGCTGACGCATTGTTTGGAGACTCGACTAGAACTACGCCGTCACTCATGTGTAGCTAAGAGCTTTGTAGATATCCTATTTTAAATCCTATCACATTTTTGTAGCGATGCTCCGTGCTTGAGAATAGGGTTATATTTAAATGCAACCAGAATGCGGTCACGATTCACGATTTTCAAAATGTTCTTTTCCGTTAGAGTACGGAGGTAGGTCTTACACGACAAAATGGAACTTGGTAGGAAGCGAGTTCAATACGGTGCGCTTGAGGACGCCTCGGTATTCCCTGCCTGCATTTAGCTGAATAGAACTCTGTGATGGTAACATAACATGAATTCCAATTTAACGATGGACCACGGACTCTTTATTCCGGCTCCTCGTATGCCGTACGTGTTACATTCTTATTCCGCCCGAATGTTATGGACAATCCCGTTTACGAGATGCCTTTTAACTGGCCAATTTCAAAGGCTTCTCACTGAGTACGGTAACTTTAGACGTCCGCTTAATTTACATATTTCTATTGTATCCAGTGGAGTTTTCATAAAATTTAACAACACTCGACTCCACGTGTCCTGTGAGAGCCCAAGATGCTACTTTACGAGCCTCCTCAAGACCGAGTTAAGGTTATGACTATAATTCAGTTTTATGAAACCCCTTTCAGGTAACAAAGTGTATAATATTCTGAAAGTTCTCACATAACCTATATATAATAAGCCAATAGAACATCTCGCTCGCATGTTGAAAACTATGACCTCACCCTGAACTGTGGGTACCTACTTACGCTGTCCCTTTTCCAATTTAACTGTTTATAGTGCTATTATGGTGACTTAGGTTCTATTGCAGTTTAAAATAATATACTTTACAACTATGGTTATATTGTATTTAAATGGCCGATGAAAGCTAGGCATTTTCGGTGAAATAATTATCTCAGATCAGTCTATAATATTAGCACTTTCATTGCCTATACATTAACTTCATGTATGACTCGATATCTGAGTGATTTATTAGGTAATTCATTTAAACTTTATTGCACAAACAAAGAGTACAAAAAGGCGGACCTAATACCTTAAGGCATGCTTGCATTTATATTGAATGATATAATCACTTCGCTAGAGTACTAAAGTAATGTACGCAAATACATTCATTTTTTTTTGTCGATGCACTGAGCGCGTCCATTTCCTGCAGCTTTGATGTCTTCAGTTCATAAATAAAAATAGCGGCGTGGTTAAAATTATCCTCGATGTTTTTACGACATGTTAAAATCTCGAGAATCTATTCAGTAACGCCAGTCAGTAGAGGTTCAAAGCATTGGGTACGTTGCAAAAGGTGGTGTAGAAGATTTTATTTTTTATATCGTGTATACTGACAAAACCGAGCAAATACTTATCAAAAATGGTTACACGAAATATCTCGGGACAACTTTTGGCAGCTACAAATCCTCGAAATTTAGGGAGTTTTTTGATTTCTCGCTCGTAGCTTCTATACGCTGCATACTAGCGAAAATTTATTCAGTAGGATTTTTTTTTTATCTAATGAGTGCCTGTACATACTAATTTGATTAAGCGATATAGTAGAACATAATGGTCGAAAACGAAGTTTTCCCCAACTTTGTAAATCAAACATTTCAAGATAGTGTGGTTTTTAAGCGTCTGCGTTTGAATTTACCGCCCCAATTGTAGGAATTTACAGAATCGAGAGTTATCTCAGCATTAGTCATCATAACTGGTGATGGAAGAGGAGCCGGCAGCTTTCTCGTGCATTGCAGTTCAACGAGGAAATGCTGGCAGCATCCTCGGTACAATGTCTCGAGGGCCTTTTTAGGGTTCCGTAGCCAAAATGGCATAAACGAAACCCTTATAGTTTAGTCATGTCTGTTCGTATGTCACATGCATTTTACTCGAAAACTTTAAGATATATTTGCATAAAATTTGGAGGATATGTAGGGGAGAAGTGACTTTAGAAAAACATGTATTTTGGCTCTTTCATAACAGGTGGGCGTTGACAGAGCCAGCAAAGGTTATGAAAGATCCTGTATAAAGGAATTTATATAAAATATATAAAAAAAACCTTTTTTTGTAAAAATAGTAATATTTTTAACAAATTCTTAACTCTTAATACCAATTTTATTTCATTTTTAAAGATGGGTTTAATTTATTTATTTACTCATTCAGAACTACTTTTAAATAAAGGATCATGGTTAATAATAGCAATCTCGAAAAATAAACGAAATAACAAATTATATGTATCATTAATTTTTTTTTACCCTAAAACCAATCATGACCATGACCACCTACCCTTTATCGAAGACCTCACTCATTATTTCGTCAATAACTGAGATCTTGGGTCTTTTACGGTTTTTTCGTTCTAAATAATAAAAGTACAGTAGCAAATAATTATATTAGATTATTAAATTAAATGTATATTTATTACAATAATATTATATTTTACTAATTTACTACTACACTACTACTTTACTAGCTCTTTCAAGGCCTGATCACCCGGCTCTTTCATAACAAATTCTTAAAATAAATATAATTTTCTAAACAACTACTTACCTAGGATATTAAATCTTTTGTAACTTAGTTTGTACGTAGCTGCAAGGCCAAATACATTGTACACACACACATTTCACGATGCATGAAACTATATTGTTTAATAATTAAAAACCAAAACCGAAACAAATGTAGCAAAATACTTTCTTTTTGGTGACGAACACTTTGACTCCATCTATGGTCCGTTGGTTTCGGCGAACAGTCAAATGTTTGTGGGTGACGGAGAATAAGTGTTGCTACGTAAAAATAAAAACTATAACTATAACCCAGGAATTCGCTCGGAAACTACAGAAATAATGCAAATGGCTCTTTCAATACCTGGCTCCTTCATACCACTCCCCTAGGTGTATTTTGTTAGCCGCTACATATTTCTGTAATGAAATGACTAAAAAAATATTTTTTTAGGGGTGCACTCCATACATACATCTGCAAGTCAAAAAAAAATATCATCCTGTATTATTTAATTAATAATATTCCTGGGTTATATTAGTACCTAAGGCCAAAGTCAAAGATATGTTGACACCTTATTATTTACATTGAAATATTAAGGCAAAACATGTACATAATATAATACCTATATAATACTAGCTGTTGCCCGCGACTTTGTCCGCGTAGAACTTATACTTAGAAAATATAATGCAAACAAACTTCTACTTACCATCTTAAGGGATGATTTCCGAGGCAAAAACTATTCTATATCCTTCGAAGGGTCTCAAATTATCTCTATACCAAATTTCATCTAGGTACATGGATTTTATCCAAACTTTCACCCCCTATTTCATACCCTTAGGGAATGATTTTCGGGATAAAAACTATCTAATGTCATTCTTCGGGACTCAAACGACCTTTATACCAAATTTCATCTAAACGGGATTCATCCAAATTTTCACCCCCCATTTCACCCCCTTAGGGAGTGATTTCCGGAATTAAAACTATCCTTTGTCCTTTCCCAGGACTCAAGCTATCTCTATACCAAATTGTATTAAAATGGGTTCCATCCGAATTTTTACCCCTAATTTCACCCCCTTAAGGGATGATTTCTGGGGTAAAAACTATTCCATGTCCTTTCCCAGGACTTAACCTATATCTACACCAAATTTCATCAAAATAGATTACATCCAAATGTTCACCCCCCCCCCCCCCCCCCTTTTCACCCCCTTAGGGAATGATTTCCGGGATAAAACCTTTTATATGTCCTTCCCCGGGACTCAAACTATTTATATACCAAATTTCATCTAAATCGGTGCAGCGGTTTAAGTAGCTCCATACAAATTTCCACCCCCAATTTCAGCCCCTCAGATATAAAAACTACCCTTTATCCTTCCCCGGGGCTCAAACTATCTGTATACCAAATTTCATCTAAATCGGTTCAGCGGTTTAGGCGTGAAGAGGTAACAGACAGACAGACACACTTTCGCATTTATAATATTAATATGGAAGTATGGATTATTAGTATTGATAGTATGGGTTCTTTCCGCTTGTCTTCCAAATAGAGGTGTAGCTGTAGACTCACTTCAAAAGAAAGAAGAAACGAAAAACTTATTCAAATATCTCAAAAAATTACGAAGCTACAACCGTTTTAATGTCGCTTGTTAGAGTGAGAAAACGATCAGTGACGTCACGATCCTCGAGCGTCATAGTAAAAAACAATCGTTTCATTATAAAGGTGCGTTTTGCGGAAAAGAGACGCAACAAACCCCCTCTTAAAACTATATACACTTATAACTTAGTGATTACCTATACGAGTATAGCCTCTTGCGTTGTTTTTTTTTCGAGATAATACAACATTATGATTATTTTGTGTCTACATCCCTATTTTCGATAAGATAAGATAAAATAAGATTTCTTTATTGTCAGAACTGTGTACATTTAGTTGTTTTGGGTAAAATAAAGTCCAACAGCTTGCCCATTTCGGACGTACAATATTAAACTTAAAGCTAGTCAAATATACTAAAACAATAACAAAAATAGTATTTCCAAATAATTTCAACCATATTCACACATAAAATATTAATTTAGATCTATACGACATCCGTATTTTCTTTTAAACCACGAACTTCGGAATTCGAAAATATTCGGGTATCTCTATCTCTATCGCACTAACAAATGACAGGAATGCAGATATACGAACTTCGAGTTTCGGTTTTCTTGGTTTGGCTGAATACGCAAAGAGCGCGCGCGCGTGCCATTAAAAAAAACTAAGTTTATATTGTTCGAATTTGTTGTTACATTTGTAGAAATTACGCCTTAATTCGACATTTGCGCATATAAGTTCGCATATCAAAATCGATTAATTTTATATTTGCTTTTGGTACCTATGTGTCTCGTCAATGTATATCGTAGACGGGATTAAAATTATTAATAGGCGAAAGAAAGGCAAATAAATTCCGCCATTTTGTCCGTAGTATTTCTTATTAGTCTGTGATTTTGACGTTTATTTTAGCTGACAGATGTGGCGGCGATATACTTTAAGAATAATAAATGAAAAATTAAATGAAGTCGTATATTAAGGAAAATAAATTAAATGTCGCAGTCGGATAAAAACTATCCTAAGTTGCAGCTGGAATAATAATGTACCTATATAAAATGTTTCATATTTTTCCGTCCATGGGATGCTGAGAACATTCGTACCACAGAAAGCTTAGTTTCAAACTGGCTGATTCTTTTTTTAATTTAGAGACTTATTATAAGTGGAGATCATAGGATCCCAGGAAGTAGATAACAAGAAAAAAGATGCTCGCTATAAGTATTTTGCTTTTCATGCTCATTAAATACATTTATGGAAAATTATAGTGATAGATTAATATTCATATCGTTGTTCCCACATAAGACATAACCACAAGTAAAGCTTAAGTATCTGCAAGTTCAACGTGTAGGAATTACATTTTACTTGTCAGCCCATTACGCACATAACGTAAAGACTAACATTAAATACATTATCTTATGTATCTTGCGTCAACGCATAGTCAATATGTGTGAGCAGGATGCACTGATTGAGTAAGGATTGTAAATATTGTAATAAAATTGAAATAGAATTGTTAGTGCGAAATTGTGGTCCAGATGTTATGGCAATGAGAAATTCTTATCACGGTTTTACGACTTCAATAACGAACTTTACTGCGTTATTGCGGTTGTACCCTCATAAGTACGTATTGAAAACACTAAACGTATTTAGTGATATCAAAAAAAGTTGTCATTTTTTCATCAGAATTTTCGATGTTTGGATTTCCGAATACAGAAAAAAGTGTCCTCAATTTTCTTAACCAAACCCCAAACTTCATAACTAAGGCGAGATGAGTCTATAACGGTATAAAGAAATACCTTTAACCGTTTTAGTTCGAAACTATATGCCAGAAAGGGGATGTGGTGGTCGTAAACCCACGTTACGGTGGCGCAGGGTGCCGCTGTCATAAACTGAACGGAACAACCCCTGCCTGGCTTTAAGAAAACTTCAATTCAATTGAAATGCTGCGCGCACTGTTTTCAGTGGCTAAGTGAATTGCATCCGAATTTACCCCACTGTACACGCCACTGGAAAGTTTACGATAAAATCTATAAAGAGATTAAATAACTTTCTGCAATCTGTTAGCTTTCTTCAGAGTTCTATATTTGCCTGCAGGGGGTCGATTTGATAAGAGGTTACGCATCAAAATTCGATTTTCATTTCATTGATGTGCTTTACGCACCCTTGCTTCTATGCGCGCTGTGCTGACGTGCGAGAAAGAATGCGCAGAACATTGAACATCAAATCAAATCAGAACCATAATGGGAATGCGTGACGTACGAGTGTGTGTCACAGTCTCACATTGATCCCCAGTTTGCTTTTGATTCGTTTAAGATGGGGTATTTGTATTACCTATTTGTCGTCTATTAATGTTGTGCTACCTATATATGAGCTACTGAGCTTAAACGTCAATGCTTATTTTGATTATGAACCATTAATTTGCGTCATAACGCATTTGTAATAAAAACCAATTCTAATATCCATCGAAAAAGAATATCAATCACTTGCCCCAGTGTTTCTTAGACAAATGTTTTGTTTTAATTTTAAAACACTCTTTATCATTCCTCTCGATCTTGGTAACCTTGTGATGTTTTTTTGCCATTTAAGATTGAACTTTATACCAATTCAATAAAATTCCAATTTAAGGTCAAGATTTGTGGAGTTGTGATTGGATCGCAGGCAGGTACGGATCGACCGACATTCTTTCGCTTTGTTGTAGACGGGCTACCCACGTGTTTCCGGATGCAAGTGGATCGTTTAGTGTAGTCCGTTGACTTAAATCCGATTGGGTGTTAATATTTAATGTATTTGCAATTTGCATAACAAAGGGCAATGTGACGATGCTTTCTATTCCAAAAATGTATGGGTGGCAACGTTTCTTGACGAAGCGTAGTATTTTCACCATTGCGTTCTCAGTTAACCACAAATGAATATATCAAGTTAGAACCCACTTACTTATATATCGTCAATGAATAATTGTAGTTAGAACTTACTTACTTATATATTTGTATATAGGAAGATAATAAAATATCAGCATTAGTTTTCTTTATGCTGTTTTAAATGCGGATATTCCAGGAAAATATATGACGTGACATAAAATTGACAAAAGATATCAGCTTTACGCAAAGCAGGATTGTATAACGGTACAAAATATATTGTTCATATAACTCTCCTAAATAGTACTCAAAAGAATTGAGGAGATTAATCTCCAACAACAGACCGTATAGCATTTCTAGAAAAGTTTATACATAGTACTGAAAACAATAGTCCCGCTAAAAGTTAAATATAAATATAGAGATAATTATCATAAACTATTTAAATACTGCAGAGTCATGAATGTATTCGATAAAGTTAAAATGGCAATTGTAATGCAATATAAACATAAATTGGGAGATCTTGTTAAGTACACAAGGAAAGGCAACCTACGAACCCTGACCAGTAAGAATGTATACATAGTTAACAAATATAACAACAGATATGGGCAAAGAGTGTGGTCTGACTACCTACCCTTTGTATTAAACAGCTTTCCCAAAATTATTGTAGAAAATATAGAAAGTAAACCTACACAAACTAAAAATATAATTAAGAAAATGTTCATTATGGCCCCCAGTAGTAACATAGATAAATATAACTAAGTAGTTATTAAAATAAGAAAGTTTAGTAAATAATCTTAAATATTAAAGATTGTACTAAATGTAACTGATGTATGTAATTTAATCACAGATCTGAAAATAAACAGTAAATTTTTTTTTTTTTTTTAAATAAGCACGTCAATTATTTAAGTTAGCGTTGCTATGTGCAATTATTTGCAAATTTTAGTAGTTAAAGTTCTGTTATCTTTATACTTTTTAATTCTACATACTTAATTTCAAACCAATTCTTAAGAAACATGGAAAAAATTGGCAACATACTTAAAAGGGATAACAAACGTACTTCATTCTAATACGCATCCTCTTCCAGACTAACCTTTACTTAGTATATTGTATTTTTACGAGTATGTATCGACTTGTGTAAGTTTTACGATTGCCATATTACGCGAAACTGCAGCCACGTTCAGTGAAAATTTAACTGAGACGATTTAAAATATTACCCATTAGATAATACTTCTTTTCACTTTACGAGATGCGCTTCATTTGTTTAATCGACTATGTCGAATGAAAATTTCAAATGCGTGTGTGTCTGTGACGATGATGCGGCATTACATTACCATTCGTCACCTAACCTAACCTAGCCGAGTGATTTCAATGATGCCATCAATAATTAGAAGAGTAATATTATTATTCTTCTTATAATGATGTCAAGATCTGGAGGTTCCTTGTAACACGCCTACTGAGTGGTGGGTAGGGACATGATTTATTTGTAACAATGATGCGGGGGCTTCATTATTGTAACGTTCAAAATGATGAAGTAATAGAGGTGTTTACTAATTATTATTCTTTATTGTTACAGGTACGGTAATGCCAGCATTATTAGAGGCTAAGTTTTTTTTTTCAACTGAGACCAAGGTTCTTGTCTGCATCTTTCGCTACTGGACTATTTAATTTTTATACAATTCAATCACATTGTACCTCTGCATTTTGTAACATGCGACAAATTAAGAAAAAACAAATTACTATTTAGTCGTATTTCTAGGTTTTTTCAGGGTAATTGATTAAAAATGCTATGTTTGAAATTAAATTACTCCCCAGAGAGCATGAAAACTAAAGATTTTGTGGTATGACGATATCTGGGGGCACGGCAGAGCCCCCGCCAAAACGAGCCAAGCGAAGCGCAAGGGCAGGCACCACCTACCTTTTCTCGAAGCGCTTCGTCGTTTTTTTGAACCCTCATGACTTGTGTTTGGATTATACCAGATAAACAAAATTCTCGGGATATGATGTCAATAGTGAACTTCTTAAACATATAAAGTTTCAAATGCATAGCTCTTATAACTTAGATTTTATTGATATCTAAAAAACGTCGATTTCGTCACTGACTCACTCACATTGGTCATCAAAACCTCTAGGGTACTTTCTGAAGTCCTAGAAAACTGAAATTTGATATGTAAGCTAGTATTAGTACACAATCAAAAAAAAAAAACAAAAAATTTGAACTTTTACCCCCAATCCCTTAAACTAGGGGATGCAATTTTGTATGAGTCTTCCACAAATTTTGATGCTAGAGGTCTGCTAACGTGCAAATTTTGGGACACCCTAGGTACAATACGTAGTAACCTACCTACTGATATAATGGTGAATTGCAAAAAAATTGTACATAGTTAAGAGCCTTAATCTAACCTACGCTTTAACTTTTTTTCCATTCTGTAACGGCAATTACCCATACATTTTATATGGGTAACTTTCGTTACACAATGGAAAAAAGTTAAAACATAGATTAGATTAAGGCCCTTAATTATGTACAAATTTTTTGCAATCCACCCATAACGGTGCATCATAAGCTAAAACTACTTAAGATGAAATAAACGACAATTACTTGGGTGAATGTATCACATAGCTATTCATTTCATTTCTATGCCATTTCAATTAATAATTCTGTTTGGTATCATTCCATTTCAAGCAACAGATCTACGCGAACATTAATCCGATTGGAGGTATCCCACGCAGTAATGCCTTCCTTTGTGGACTGTTTCAAGAAGGCCGCTAATGAAAGCCCTTTGGATCGGAACATTACAATGTATTCAACTGGAGGCATGCACCCGTGAATGCGACCGTCGCTGGCAGGAGTTAGCTTGTTTAGTCTAAAGCAAAGTCTTCGCTTAGTAAATAATAAGTTAGAGCGCTGGGGCTGGCTTTCGCGGAGTTGTGTTTACGCGCGGCCCCGCGTGTTGACAGTGCGCCGCTGTTGCTTTTGCGGAGGCGCGGCGCCTCCTGCGCGGACCGACCACTTTTATTTGTTTATCAATCACCAACCGATCACATTGCAATGGATGATGAATAAAGTATTTTTATTCTGGGTTAAAAAAGTTTTTAACCAAGATTAGGTACCTACATCTGGTAATAAAATACGTTTGTTAAAAAAAAATTACTTTGATGAATAGGTATTAACAATTTTTTTGTTTCAAAGTGAAATATGAAACAAATATTTTGCTATACTTATTGTGAACTCTTCTTATCACTTTGTGAACAAAAATGTTCTCTTAAATGTGTAAGCTGTATTGTAGTATTTTTTTAATACAGCTAAGTAATAAGCGTAGTATAAAACATGCGATGTTTTTTTTACGTACTTATTAATAGAAAATCCAAAATATTACGGGCAGAACCTTTAAATGTAGGTAATATATTTTACGTTGATTTCATAATTTTTTCCCCGTAAACTGCTTTTAAATATAGTCGTCGTATACAAATTTACTTGTAAATAAAAAATCAAGTAAGCGACTATGCATTACATCTCGTCTCATTTTGTTGTTAAGAGTATCGGCAGAACTGAATTGTTTTGACGTGATAACGTCTTATAAATCGATGAACACCGGCAGCACGCACGAAAAAGTATGACTTGCCCCGTTCTGCCTGAGCCGAGCGTTCGGCTTTATGACGTTATCACGTAAAATTATCGTCCGTAAACCGACTTTATTGACAACCAATTTTTATAAACCCTCATTGTTTTTCTTGTTCTTTCGCTTATTTCACACAATAATGTGTTTTAGTTTTAAGTCCTCATACAAGTGAATTGTAAAATTCCGAATGAGAATAAATAATCTTAAACATTTTCAATAAATATATATATATTAATTAGTACGGAAATATCAGTGCCAAAATAAAGTGTCTGACAAAAAAGTCGTTATTCAGAATGCAGTTTTATTCGTAGTCGGATATCGGATCACACCGCATACCCAAACCGGAAGCCATTGTGATATTTGATGCGCAAACACAGTGGAAAAATGAATATGGGATTTAAGTGAGTTTTAGGTGAATTTGAATTTAAAGAGCAATATCATTGACGTGTTTACATAAGCCTTACCGGTGCAAGACCTCGCCAAATACCGTCAACAATACTCCGGAGTATAGCGTTGGATTGGATTAGGTACCATTTCTCAGAATGGAAAATGGCAATATTCTGTAACGTTTGTTGTTACCTAGTCGGTCCTTAAGTTCTGTCACAAGGTTTTTGATAGATAAAACTCAGCAATAAACTTTTTCTTATTCGTATTATACATGATTAAAAAGCTTATTTTATACGAATCAACGAATCAATCTTACACAAATTTAATAATAAAACAGTGTTCCAGATGATCAAAGAGTTTTTTTTTATTTATTCTGAAACCGCAATTTTAGACCATGCTTAGCAACTAGCATTTGATTTTCTGTTAGCATGCAATTCCAACTGCTCCCATCGAGAAATTAACGTACTTTTTACGTTTTCAGAAAAACGCGTAAATTTGAGCTTGTGAGCAACAAGTACACTACGTAAAATGTGAATATGAAAATTAGTTGTACCCAGAATTACTTATCTTATGCTTCAAAATGGAGGAGGGAGGGTTCAGGGAGGGGTTCTGACTAAAATATCACGTAAGTTTGCAAGGTTTCAAGAATTATGGATAAAATAATTATACAGTGATCCCGTCCGTGTTTTTGATTGGCTAAAAAAGTGCAAAATCTCTTAAGAAACTAGCATTTGTGTAATATGGCTTTAAGCATTTAAATCCAATAATCGTTCTAATTTATCAGTATTTCATGAGCTGTCAAACCATATATAGCATTAAATAAAAACATTCTTGGTATTATTTACCATGCGGCAAAACATTTGTGACAGAACTTAAGGACCGACTAAGTATATGTATAGTATGTATTATAGCGGTGGAAATTTAAGTGCTCTTTGTTACTAAAAACGCGGCGTTGAAGTTTTATATCCGTTTATTTTTTGAAACAATAAGTCAACGGTTGGCTGTCACAACACTAAAAAATATTCTGCGTAGTTAAAGCTTGTTATTGCTCAAACATTTTTGGTAGGTACAAATATTTTTACACATTTTTATAGAGCAAGGTTTATTGAGAAGTCTATCAAATAAAACAACCTTAACTTGGCTGCAATACACAAACTATAAAGGTTTATGCGGTTAACGGTTCTATTTTATTTTTATTTAAAGAACGGTATCAATATTGCAAACAGAATACGCACTAGAAAATATTTTGGTAAGAGTTAAATAACGAATTTAAAATAGCCGAAATAACTCCATGTTTGTCTTTAATTGAATTAACCACTAATAAGTTACCGGCCCACTGGAAACAATAGGCCCTAATCAAACGAGTACCTAATCATCAGGGCTCGTGAAAACAGATTGGGATACAGAGTACCCGAGTATGCACACAGCCGACAAAGGGTAGAGGTGAGACGTGAGCAATCACTCTCGGACACAACATCGGCATTAGTTGACACATTCCGTAACGCTAAACAACGTCAGTGAGCCCACTTAACTCTCAAAGCGTTCTGTTGGCAAACCTACTACTATAGTCAAAATTAACTGTTTGTAGTCATTAACACTACTATTAATAGTGTCATAGTATACTATCCTTTAGGAAAAAATGGGGCTACTTTGATCATTTAGAATGTAGTATAAAAGCATCAGAAGTATTTGAAATTTAGAAGATTTAATTGAGTCAAATTGAGTATACAGCAAGATAGATAATAATATATTCACTGCCACAGTTCACCCACAAATAAAAATAATGATTTCGGAGAAATACCTATTTGATCAAAGTAGCACCTTGAATCAAAGTAAATATTCCACCGTACTATTAAAACATGGACAGCTGGGTAGAGCAGTAAGTATCAAGCATGTGTGACCTGGTTTTTGTCTTTTTGTTAACAGCGCAAATTCAAACTAATATTATGGATCTCGTAAAACTAACATCCAAATTTTTCATACACCTGAAATACTTATTTGTGAATTAGTCAAACAGTTATTTCGTTTAGTCAAATAAACTATTTTGTATATGTATTTGTTGAATTTTTTATTAAAGCAATAGTCAAAATTTCGAATCGAAACATGAATTAAACCCTACAGTCATACATGCTCTTCGTATAGTACACCAAGTAAATAGGCAATCATAGTCGCTTCATACATTACCTTTAGTACACAATTACATCTCTGCCATCTAAAGTTTAAATGCGATAAAACGAACTAACGCTACAGAGTAGATAAAAGAACTACAAGACTACTGCATTGCTGTGTAAGAACCATGCGGGTGCACTCGTAAGTCCTTCTAATACACCAACGTATCTTTTGTGTAAAAAAACATGTCGTAGGTACTTTGGGGTTTTATGTGGTAGACAATTTGCCACTAGATAATCGTTCTGACGAGGTAACACAATTGTTATAGAAAAACTTGTAGAACTGTTTATATTATTATATGACTAGCTGTTGCCCGCGACTTCGTCCGCGTAGAACTTTTTATCGTCTTAGAAAATGATTTCTCTCAATACAAAATTTGAACCCTCTTTTAGGGGATAATTAAAAAAAAAGTTGATGTTCATTTTCTAGTTTGTGAACAAACAGTCTAAAACCAAAGTAAAAAATCTCATACTTTAAAAATGCCTTGAAATACTCAAACTTTGAACCAATTTTAACACTCTTAGGGGATGAATTTGGAAAAACTCTGAAATCAGTTTTGTAGTCTTTTAACGTACATAATAAGACCGAAGTTAAAAATCTCTTACTCACACTTTAAAATTTTATTGCTCGCCATTTAAAATTTGAACCCCCTTTTAAACCCCCTTAGAGGTTGAATTTTTCTAATCGCTGAAAGAACTTTTTTCGTAAACTTTTAAGTCTCTAGCTCAAAAGTGTTGCCCATACAAAGCTTTCTTAACCCCCTTAGGGGTGGAATTTTCTAAAACTCTGAAAGTACTTTATTATTAATTTTAATAAGTAACATTTTGAATAGTTTTAAGTCTAGTAAAAAAAAAAGTTTTTCCCACACAACACTGGCTACCCTTCTTAAGGATCTTAAGGATCCCCTTAGGGATGGAGTTTTCTAAAACGCTGAAAGTTCTTTTTTAGTATTCTAATAAGTAATCTTTTTGCAAAGTTTTAAGTCTAACTCAAAAAAAAGTGTTGCCCATGCAAAGCTTGCTCTTCTTTTTAACCCTATTAGGGGTGAAATTTTCTAAAACGATTTGTGTTCTTTTTTTGTATTTTAATAAGTAATCTTTCTACAAAGTTTCAAGTCTCTAACTCAAAAACATAAACTTTCCCTGATAAAAACTTTGCACCCCTTTTTATCCCCCTTAGGGATAGATTTTTTCAAAACGCTGAAAATCTTTTTTTTGTATTTTTATAAGTAATCTTTCTACAAAGTTTTAAGTGTCTGGCTCAGAAAAAGTGTTCCCCATACAAACCTTGCACCCTTTTTTAACCCCCTTAGGGAATGATTTTTGTAAAACGCCGAATGTAGTATTTTTCATGTTCTAATAAGTAATTTTTCGTCAAAATTTTAAGTCTCTATTAAAAAAAAATATGTTTTTCCCATACAAACTTTGCACCCTATTTTACCCCCTTAGGGGTGAAATTTTCCAAAACGCTGAAAGTACTTTATTTGTATTTAAATAATCTTTCTACAAAGTTTTAGGACTCTAGCTAAAAAAAATTGTTTCCCACATACAAACTTTGCACCCCTATTTTAGCCGCCTATTTTTAGGGGTAGAATTTTCTAAAACGCTGAAAGTACTTAATTTGTATTCTGATGACTAATCTTTCTACAAAGTTTTAAGTCTCTATTTAAAAAAAATATTGTTTCCCCCATACAAAATTTGCACCCCTATTTTACCCCCTTAGGGGTAGATTTTTTTAAAACACTGAATCTAGGTACTTTATTTGTATTCTAATGAATAATTTCTCTACAAAGTTTTAAGTCTCTATTTAAAAAAAAGTAGTTTTTCCCATACAAACTTTGCACTCTATTTTACCCCTTTAGGGGTAGAATTTTCTAAAACCCTGAAAGTTCTTTATTTGTATTCTAATGACTGATCTTTCTACAAAGTTTTAAGTCTCTATTTAAAAAAAAAATGTTTCCCCCATACAAACCTTGCACCCCTATTTTACCCCCGTAGGGGTGGAATTTTCCAAAACGCTGAAAGTGTTTCATTTGTATTCTAATAACTAATTTTTCTACAAAGTTTAAGTCTATAGCTCAAAAAAAAAAGGTTCTCCCATACAAACTTTGCACCCCCATTTTACCCCCTTAGGGGTAGAATTTTCAAAAATCCCTTTTTATCCCTAGCCCACGTTATAAAAGCAACATACTGTGCAAAAATCAACTCTCTAAGATTAGTAGTTTCGGCTGTGCGTTGATGAGTGAGTGAGTGAGTGATTGAGTGAATAAGTCAGTCAGGACATAGGCATTTATTATGTATAAATAGATAGAAGATAATGAAACTCCCATTCAAATATCTCAAAAAATTATGAAGCTACATCCGTTTTAATGTCGCTTGTTAGAGTGAGAAAACGATGAGGGACTGTGACGTCAATATACTCGAGCGTCATAGTAAAAAACAATCGTTTCATATGAAGGTGCGTTTTGCGGAAAAGGGACAGAACATACCCCCTCTTAAAACTTTGGACTCTTATAACTTAATCATTACCTATATAACCTCTTGCTTTGTTTTTTTCTCCATTTGACTATATTTATTTTAAATTCTTTTTCGAGAAAATACATTATGATTATTTACCATATTTTCGATTCCTGAGCTATAACCACGAACTTCGGAATTCGAAAATATTCGGGTATCTCTATCTCTATCGCACTAACCATACTCGAGTGATAGGGATGCAAATATATGAACATTGAGTATCGGTTTTCGTGGTAGCGCCGCAGGTACTTTGGCTGAATGCGCCGAGCGCGTGCCATTGTCATTCAAAAAAAACAAATTCGTGTTAATTATATTGTTCAAATTTGTTGATTTCATTTATTGAAATTACGACATAAAACGACATTTGCGCATATAAGTTCTCATATCAGAATCGAATATTTTTTTATGGTTTATATTTTAGCATTTGTCTCGTAAAGGTCTATCGTAGACGGGATTCAAATTATTAATAAGTGAAAGGCAAAGCAATTCCGCCATTTTGACGAAAATTTGACGGTTCTTATAGCTGACAGTTGGAGCAGCGTTTGATTTCAATAAAAATAAATGAAAAATTAAATGAAGTCGTATATTTCGGAAAATTAATTAACTGTCGCAGTCGGATAAAAACTATCCTAAGTTGCAGCTAGAATAATAATGTACCTATATAAAATGTTTCATATTTTTCCGTTCATGGGATGCTGAGAACATTCGAACCGCGCAAAGCTTAGTTTCAAACTGGCTGATTCTTTTTTTAATTTAGAGATTTATTATAAGCGGAGATTATTGCCTTTTTTTAAACGTGTTTCTTCCGGCATCATGACATTAGAATTTAAATGGGAAACTAAAGATCCAATAAGTTGTACCAAAACTGCCAAATATAAGACACTATCTTTGCTTCAATCACATGGAGCAGCAGAATAGCCATTGTGTGGTCTTGCGACCAACGCTATCCGACCACACGACACGTCTAATGAGTCTAAGCTACAAGCTACTAATTATTTCGAGGTACTTACTCCGCACACGATTCGCTTAACTCACTTCGTACATAGTGCACCATGTACTTTAATCAAATTAAAGACTTATGTGTCTATGCTAATATTCTAACACAACTTGACAAGAGCGGCTGAATGTCTGATGTGCACGTAACGTAACTAAAAGTCAATTCTAAACTTTATCCCTCGGTGTGTTTGCTGTTTTCTCAGTAGCTAGGCAAAGTAATCTTTAAGATAAATTACCTTCATAGCTTTCTCGAGAAGTGAAAAATGGGTTCAAGGATGGTAAATAAATCAGTATCGATGATCCCAAACGAGCGAAGATCCTTAAGTATACGTGAAATTGCCGTTCGCTGGCTTCATTTCAGAACGTGCTATTGAACGTTTTGGTTTACATTTAGCTATAGGTATGTGACAACGAAAACGCATTCAATAATTTGATTCTAGTTTATTTTTTGTTAGTGTCGATAGCGCTTTTGGTTGAATTCAGGCTTTTTCACTTGGCGTTTCGGAATCGGTGCAATATCAGTATTTAAGCTACAGATTCCTTACTGCACGCCTACATTTTAATTACCTTCCTGATTGGAACGCCAATATACTATTGGCCAGTGTCTTGACACGGCGTCGGTAGGCCCCCCACAAGGTGGACTGATGACCTGGTAAAGGTCGCGGGAATCCGCTGGATGCTGGTGGCGCAGGACCAGCCATTGTGGCGCTCTTTGGGGGAGGTCTATGTCCAGCAGTGGACGTCTTTCGGCTGGTGTGATGAGTGTCCTGACAATATACCGACCAGTAAGGAAATCTGGGTGACATCCGTAAGCTCTCAGTAAAACAATAAATACCGCATATACAGATTCCGTCTGGCCAAGTGAGGAAAGTAGCTCTGATCAATATTAATAGGTTCAATATTGTACTAATTGGTTCGCTTTAGCTAATACTCTAATCATAGTAAATAGGTATATACATAATTTTTACATGACGTTTACAAAGTTGCACCACACTGTTTCAAAGTAAAATCACGACTAACATCAGAGTTTCAGTTACAAGATATCGATACCCTCCTACTTAGTAATGGGCAGTGTGGTGTGACCGTCCCGTCTTGTTGAATAGTGTGTGAAAATCGTAAAAGTAACTTCTACTGATCTAAGACATAAGTATTTCCATACAATCTATGCAGAGTTATATAAAACATTAGCGATCTTAACACTAATTTGATACGAAGTCAAATTATAAAATATTTAATCTAGTAACGATAATGTGGTATCCAAAGTGTTGTAATACCGTTGTTCTACCACCGTACAAGTCGAAGTTGTGAAGCGCTTCACCGCCGCCGTAAACACGTAATACGCCAAGACGTGTGTAGATTGCGGCGGCTGATACGATGAAGTTACAGGGCTACCGTATCACAACACTAAATGTATGAGACATAGCCCGCTTGGTTGATTATCAGCGTAAGTTGCTTGTGGTAGGTACCATGATGTTGCTGCTGGCGAGTTGACAGCAAACTAACATGTGTATTACGAGAACAATATTCCTTTGCTATTCCGCTAAAAAACGTGCTGGTCGATCAGCGGAGGTTGGCTCAGTGGACGTGGCGCAAGCAACATCTTCTGCCAGCATCTCCTGATGATGCCTCGTAGAGAGGCGAAACACGTGTCGAGGTTTTTTCATTGTTGGTGGTAGTTTGCTGTAATTATTTGCATATTTATACGCAAATAGTTGCATTTGATCTCCGCTGATCGACCAGCACGTTTTTTAGCGGAATAGCAAAGGAATATTGTTTTCGTAATATATCATGGACTTCCGCAAAGTAACGCCTGTGCCTCTAACAGTCTTGCAAATATAAGCAATCAAATTTCCTACGACGTTTTGTCTCATTTTCTGCACTAGTCTATAATTCCCCCGTTTAACGGTATAAAGAATTGATCTGACCGAAGCTTAGCGCGTACATTATAATATGTCACGTTTTTTATATGGCCTGGGTGACATAACTTAGCAGATCGTTTTTTTGCCTCCGTAAATCACTATGTTATAAAATTCATCGAAATACGTAGTCGTTTTCGAGATCGTTTAATGATGTAGGATAGGATACGTTGTAGCAGCTAAAGTAAATTAATCGTAAATGGAGCTGCTGGGCTATGCTTAAATCACAAATTGCATTCGTTTTTATATATTCTTCTGTACTTTGAAGTAAGTTTATTTATGCTGCTTCAGCGAAGGCTTTAAAATTGAATCCCAATAGACGCGTCATTGCGTAATCAATGAATTAGCGTAGGTAAGTACCTACTTGTTAAGCTTCGGTGTGATAAAGTTCGGAGTGTCTATAATTTTATTGTTTCAATCGAAAAACTCTTAATTCGGTTTCAATATTGTTGCAAATACACTCAAGAGCAAAAGTTTCGGGTCACCCTAAATTAAATAACCGCAATAGGGTTTTTTTTAATAATTTTTACTAGTCTAATTGACATAATAAACTATTCTTCGTAATACCCAAATGTATTAGCAATTTCCGGGATCCTGTCATAAAAAATATCAACATCCAAAAATGACGATTTTTGCGATATCTCGCTTTTTTTTACTGTTATTTCTGCAGATTAGATGTTAAATTTAATAAAGATCATGACAGGGTTAAAAAACTATACAACCTTGTACTATTTTAGGAAATATGATGGTATTTCATCGACCCGAAACATTTGCTCTTGAGTGTATTTACCTACCAAAAATTTGCTCATCGTCAAAGTATCAGCTTGTGGTTGTAAAAAAACACAACTTAAGAAAGTAATACTGCCCTCCTAATGCAAAGTGCTCGATCATTGTAACCACTGAAGAAAAAAAAACAACACTCATTACTTCACTCGTTCGTACCACAAACTAGTACCGATTGAATTGGTACCTACTCTATTTTAAATATATAGTTTGTATTAGAGGAGCAGTGAAACGTATTACAGAGAAAAGTACAAAATTGATACCTAGGCAGTGTTTTAGCACGGCTTGTAAAAAATAGTGTGATAAGGTATTTTGTAATAATATAAGTATCACATTTTTTTTTTTTAACTTTCGCATTTATAATATGATATTAACTATGGATGGAACTCATTTTAATACCATTTATAATATACAAACTAAAATGACTAAAACTAACTTAATCTATACACAAAAATAAGTAAATCAAAAAAAAATAAAATAAAAGTAGATGCTAGACACCCGCGTCCCCAAGGTCGCGCGCGCATTGGGGGAAAAGACCCCAAAATGCTGGCGGCGTTTCCACGCTGCACAGCAATGCTGATTCTTTGGCCGAGAAACGCGCCAGCTCTGGGATCACAGGAGATACGGATTAATGATTGGAAACAAAATGCGTTGAACAAGACTTTTAAAGCAATTTCGTATAAAAAAGTACTTCGAAATGTACACAGTTAAAAACGAACGTAGCCACGTTGTCGACTGCTCCAAATTAAATATAAGTACGTTTATTCTTATCGAAGTTCTGTTTTTTGGCTCATTCGATTTCCTATGTCGAGGCGCACAAAACTACATCCTTATTTATCCTAAATTGTGTTTATTCTTTTAGTAATTTGTTAAAAACGATTACAAGTAACTCAAAATAACTATGTAACCTTTATTAAATACAAGTATCTCAATCAAAGACAATCTAAAAACAAGTAACTCATACGCTCTCATTCTCACATAACTCATTCATATATAAACAAAAGATAATTGCTAAAATAATGGTTTGAATATAAAGTCATTGTACTAAAATTAAATTGTACTAGAATAACTTAACTGTCACACATGAAAGCAATCATAAATCACGTGACACGAAAATAAATTGTAATACGTTAGCCCACGCTTAGCAATTAGGTCGGGAAAATATACAATGTCGTACTCGTCTTGTTGGGTCCAAACATACAGTTTGTAATACAACGAAAGGCAAATACTTTAACTAGTTTAAATATCGGTGAACACTAATATGTCATTCCGTACCTCAGAAGCATATAACTGTAAGTTTTATACATGCTTCTCGGGTACGGAATTTAATTTGTATCTTATCTTCTTGCTAATTTACACTATGTACTAATTGGGTGTGGATTGCAAAAAAATTGTACATAAGGACTTTAATCTAATCTATGCTTTAACTTTTTTCCATTGTGTAACGAAAGTTACCCATATACAATGTATGGGTAATTGCCGTTACACAATGGAAAAAAGTTAAAGCGTAGATTAGATTAGGGCTCTTAAGGTGGTTCGATTGCCATACAAAATGTTATTTGACATTCGTAGGCTAACGGCGTGATATTTTAAGAAACTTATGTAACACCTATAGGAGCGAGTTCAAATATTTTCCTTTTGCTCTGTTACATACCTACTGCATAACGTGTTCGTCTATCGTAGCTTTTCTGTTTTAAACTCGCAGGCTCTTTAATTGGTTTTACTGTATACAAGATATAGTATATATATAGTGGCGCCAAGCCTCTTGAGAATCTGGGTTGTGTAAATGGTAAAATGAACCACATCTACTTAGTCGAATAATGGATGAGTCGATATTTAAAGCTTGCAGTGGCAACATGTAGGCGTATAAGTTACTTATTTGTAAAGTAGGTACGTGAAATCATTATTACAACTTATTATATCGTTAACAAATCTTTTAGGTTTATTGTTTTATTGTATTTTTTTGAAGAGCTACGTACGTAATGTCTGATAATCGAATAAATGTAATTAGGGTTCCGTAGCCAAATGGCAAAAAACGGAACCCTTATAGATTCGTCATGTCCGTCTGTCTGTCCGTCCGTATGTCACAGCCACTTTTTTCCGAAACCATAAGAGCTATACTGTTGAAACTTGGTAAGTAGATGTATTCTGTAAACCGCAATAAGATTTTTACACAAAAATCGAAAATAAACATTAAGTTTTAGGGGTATGGATAGGTCTTCAAAAATGACATTGAAGTTTCTAACATTATTTTTTTCTAAACTGAATAGTTTGCGCGAGAGACACTTCCATAGTGGTAAAATGTGTGTCCCCCCCCCCTGTAACTTCTAAAATAAGAGAATGATAAAACTAAAAAAAATTCATGATGTACATTTCTATGTAAACTTCCACCGAAAATTGGTTTGAACGAGATCTATTAAGTAGTTTTTTTTAATACGTCATAAATCGTAAACGGCAATTTATTTCACGGAACCCTTCATGTGCGAGTCCGACTCGCACTTGGCCGCTTTTATTTTTAACCTAAGTAAGTCAATTTACTTTCACAATAATTTTAAGTTTATTAAATTTTATTAAGGGCCACCATAGTTATACAAATGTTATGGTATATATGTACATTATGTATTTGCATGCTGTTTGTAACAGCTGGAAAAGGTGAAACAATAATGTATTTACTCTAAGACATGTAACCTACCCTTATGCTGCAAATAAATGATGTTTATAATTATCACAAAGGTAGACTTCTCTGTGCCTGTAGATATACTAGTATATACCGTAAAAAAACTGTTGCAAAATAAAATGTATGGTAATTTCACAGAATGATTATAGTGTCATTCGGGATATGATAAAGCGAATATTTATTGGACAATTATCGGATAACTCGTGTGCTGGGAACTAAATTTATTCGACCATCAACACTTGATACTTTCCGCAGTAAATAGGTACATAAATACAGTTGCCCAATTCGAAACGCGTTTTTGACGTACAGACATATTGCAAATTATAGAAATATCTTTTGATTATAGCGTTAGGGCATATGTGCATCCGATGCATTGATTATAAGATGGGATTACAATTAAAGTATCAGCTACAAAAGCAATACGAATGAAAAAAAATAGTCTATTAAGTTTGTTCGGCCCGAGCGTTTGCCCGACCGTTTATTCTGTAAGCGGCTCCGTGAACGCGCCTCTTTGGTTTTGACAGTGACACTTGATTTGTCATAAATTTTCACAACACGTCAGAGTTCGGTGGAACAACGTGCTTTGTTTTTTGGTTGTAATCGCTCGTTTTGTGGACAAGGTCCGAGTGTTTTGTTTGTTTGGATATTTGGTGAAGTGTTAACAGACTCGTGTTGGTGGCCTGAAGGCCCGAGTCGTTTTGGTGAAAACAGACAATTGGTGATTGTGCCTGGGACAAACCCCGCATTGTTGCACAGCCCGGGGAGCAACACGGCCCCGGAGACCAGCTTGGAAGACTTGACTTGACATTGACTGGACCCTTGACGGAAACTAGACAGAATCGACAAATATCGTGTCGCCGGGATTCCAGTAAGTTAATCATATTTTGTAGCAAGCCAGCATTACGGGCATAAATCAGACCCACGAGATCGTGAGGCGCGCTCAGTTCCTCGCATTAGGCGTGGACTGAACAAAGTTCCAGATTTTTTAATGAAATTATGTCAAACGGTCTTTGACAAAACTGCCTGTGACAAACGGACTGACACACAGTGATCGCATACTTAAGTGTCGATTGGACCAATTTTGGCACGAAAACTAGGCGTCAGCCCAAGGATCTAGTTGACGCTTATTTACGCGATTGATGATTATTTATAAAATGAATTTCAATTGCATTTAATCATTGGACAGGTCCGCACGCAATGCTTGGGCAGTTAATCACCGACCTGGGCGATTGGTTCGCAGTCAGCCTCCAGTCCACCCACGCGTCTCGAGTGGCGCCAAATGCCAGATACCAGTCAAAGATACTGTATCATTAAAATAGTACACGTCGAATACTATATAAAATAGATAGACTAGTAAGACTTTAATGCTCAAATGCTACCATGTTCATTAAATTAATTAAATAAAGACTCTTTTTCTCCGAGATGCCTATACATATAATATTTTAGTTATCATCTAAGAAATTCATAAGACTAAAATGGCGAAATCTAAATGACACAATCAAATATCTCATTTAGCGTAAAACGGTGGTGTTGCGCTACTCTAACCACAGCTCCTCTAGAAAGTTGGTGAGTGCCTTGGTGTTGCTGACTGCGTCCCGTAGTGTGTCTGGAGAACCCAAGTGCTTTATTCTGTATACTTCTACCTGCTTGCAGTCCAGTAGAATATGTTAAGTCGTTTCTTCTGCCTCCATGCAGACGGATGCAGATTCCTTTATGTAAAACTATTTATCTGCCCGCGTGGCTCCGCTCTCGTATTCCAAGGACGCAAGCAAAGTGGCGAGATAAAATATCCCGAAGAACCAGATTTCAAATTCAATAAAGTAGTATTTTGTTAGATACTCCAGAACCCATTGGTTGGATTAGGGTGTTCTATATATACTATTTAAAGCATGGACATAATAGGCATAATTTATTGGTAATAACACATTATATTGCTGTTACACTTATGAAAAGATGCACGCGCATGTACACGGAGAAACAAGATAAAGGACCTTTCTACAAAATAGGGATATCTTAATTCCCGTATTTTTCCGTAAGACTCTATGTGAAGAGGATAAAGTCAAAAGGTCCACACCAAGGACTGGAGCTCACAAATAAACAATCTTCGGGGATATGTCTAAAATTACAGTTACTAAAATGAGTTAATTACTGCACTGTATAAATAAATAAACAATTTGAAACCCATAATATGGGTGACATAACAAAGAAAGCTATAGCTGAAAACATTGTAATAACTATCTTCGATTTATTTAGGTCGATCTGCGATATTAAAAAAACAAATGCTGTGTATAATCTATCTGAAATACCTATTGTACACTTTAACCCTTATTAGTACAAGGGGATATTATTTCCCACTTCGTCTGTTGGTATAAAATTTTATGTATTTTGTATACGGCAACTCTTAATGAAACCTACCATACAGTTTTACACTTCTTAGTAAGTATTATACTTATTATACTGGCAACACTTTTCACTCAGACTTCATCTGTCAACACACGTCAATGTCAAAGTCAAAAGTTGTGAAAATATCGTAAACAACAGTGTTTTTCGCCGATGAGTGTCCAGATCAATCAAAAAAAATTAGGTAAGAGGGTTTTGATGGCAGTTACGTACAATTAACTGTATTATTTGTTATTTAACATATAAATTACTGTCTGAAACCATTGTTTTGCCCGGCTAAATGTCCTTTGAAGTTGGAGGGTCCAAGTGGGAAAATAATTCCCTTTGTTCGCTCACGAACTTAAAAAAATCACGCCGTAAACTTCTTATAAATATTTTTAGGAATAAAAGTCACAAAAATCACAAGTAACAATTATAATCGCTTTTTCTACAAATTTACAACAAAATAACAATATTTCAATAAGAGCAACGCTAAAACAATGCAAGTCTCAAGAATGAATGACAAGAAGTGACAATCTCGTGATTCCCGCCTTATATGACAGCTAATGTCAACCGGTCCGTTTAAGGTCTTGTTAAAATCGTAGTCAATGCCGAAGCGCAGATCCGACACGGCCTCTCCTGACAGTGCATCGTCCTCGACTGCATCTTCCGCTCTTCATCACCAACACCCGCAGCAGCCGCTGCACGGAGTCGGCAACTCGTGGCTCAGCTCCTGATGTTTCTTGCTCGCTGGATTCTGGAGAACCAGCATCAGGGACCAAGGACTCGTCATCTGAAACATAATGACCTTAGTCTCCATACTCACACTTTGTTTGACATTCCTTTTCAGTCTTCATTCTGACATTCTTATTATTCAACCGACAGGCAATTCATACCTTGAAAGTAATGTTCAACATCACTATTGCAACGACACAACTCATTCGTGCATATGTCTCTCATCCAACATTACTTAACCATCATCTCATTCATCATTCTAAATTAGAAATCATGCATCATTCGAAACCAGAAATCATTCATCATTCGAAACATAAATCATTCATCATTCGAAACCAGTAATCATTCATCATGTTTTCAAAAACCTTCACTGAGACGTCTCTTCATCAGCCAGAGTAGGATTGCCTACTTAGCTGCACATGCATGTGTACTGATTGAGATTGGAAACGTTTCCCTTCATCACCCAGGAAGCTGAGAACACAAAGTCTCCTCCTCCGATGTTAACAAGGATCTCACCCACTTGTTAACCTGCTGGCAAACTACGTAACCCTGCACGCACGACAGTAAGATCAAATGTCATTCTCGTACACGGGAAAATAACAGTCGATCCGTCCCAACGCTCGCTCGAAAAGTTACGCAATTACCCTTCTGCATACATGTCTTTAACAAGGCATCCGAAGCACTTGTTAACCCGCACCATGTATGACGTTAACAGAGGCTAGAGGCGTCCCACTAGCATGTCAACCTGCTTCAGCAAAGTACTTAAAACGTCGACAGTAGCATGTCAACCTGCTCAAACTAAAATGTTAACAAAAGCAGTGCGGGGTTGCTTGTCAACCTACACACACGTCTACTATCATTAATGCCTTATTGTAATTCGTTTTATCATATACCTACGAGTAGGTCAGTCAGTAAGTAGCAGTAGGTTAGGGTACGGGAGGTAAATTAATTGGCCAAATAAAGACTAGGAGGGTCTGCAAATGAACATTCGTTCTGACTAGAGGGTACGGAGTGGGATTATGATAAACAGAATCACAACTCTCATGAACAACAATGAAAGTAGCGCATGACTCCAACAACTCTCCTCTGCACATCCTCAGATATAAGAACTCGCTCATCAACCGCAGTCTAGAGCGTCCAGGAAAGTTGTGCATGCCTCCGGGCATCGCCATTCTATCAACAGCACCGGACAGCAGGATCGGCTCATCAACCACAGTTCATAGCCTCCAAGAAAGCAGCGCATGAGTCCAGGCACTACTGTCCTCTTCGCCGTACCGCAGTAGCAGCACCAGCAGTACTCGATAACAACCGCATATCAACCGCAGTTAATCGCGTCCTCTTCTTACAGTAAACAGCCACTGCAAACACAATAAAATCTAATTACCAAGTACAATTGCTCTTACGAACACCACCATTACTAAGTGTCGTTATCTACTGGACTAACGTCGCTACTCCTTGGAAAACACTTCCCATACAGCAAAGAGTACCACCATAATCATCATAAAAACTCTGTATCTGTCATCTTATGTTTAAACCCGATCGGCCCTCACTGACTCATTACTTATGTCATTTTAGCCCATACTGCTGAGCAAACGCTTCCTCCACTGTCATGCATACAAATAAATCCAAGTACCTAAATTATCAAGTCAAAATAAAATCTGGCATGATCTACATCTAGCAGAGTCGTCTAAAATCCATCAAATAGATCAAGTAACCTTTGACAGCCTTGCTACAAATAAAACCACATTCACTCCTTGCTTCAATTGAGCAAAGCAAAACCTTGCTTGGATATGGGGTAGCTCACTTGCTTACCAGTACTAGTAGTACCTACTCAGGCACTACCTAGCCAACAGCATTGATGGTACGACCGACTTACAACGTCATCGCATTCAAAGAGTTAAAGTAGTACACCCCCTTCATACTCCTTCATATATAAGTAGCTCTTGTACCTAAACATTACAGGTAACTATTCAACCGCCGAAAGAGTCGCCCATAGACGTCACGTCCATCTGACATAAGGATATGACCAAGAAGAAGAACTATTTAACCAGCCCGTCACTCAAGGCTGACTAGGATTTACAATTCACTAGATAATTCTCCATGTTACATTTCATGACCAATAATAAAAATCAACAGGGCTTTCTTGTCTCCTATCTATGGTTCAATCATTAAATAACACAACATAGGTTATCACTAAATCAACTGTGCCTATGCAAGTAACATTCATGCATGAGTGACACAAAAATATACCAATGAGCAAACGCCAGGTTAAATAAATGTATGTGGTAGGCATTTAACCCTTTTCCCAATACTTTAAATACTCCTTGTCCTTAAACACCAAGACCTCTTGAAATCAAACCCTATGCACTGCATTTGCACAATAGTAAAAATTACTGACACCACCTTTTAAATTGATTTGTGAAACATAGGTCCGACGGACTAAACTTTCTGTAAACATGGAACAAGTTAAATCTGCAACTTCTACAATCATCATCATCATATTAGCCAAAAGACGTCCACTGCTGGACATAGGCCTCCCCCAAAGAGTGCCCGCGACCCTTACCAGGCCATCACTCTACCTTCATATGAACAGCACAAATGTGAAATCAATTTATCAAAAACTTAACTTATTTTTGCCGACTGTACCTTTCCTTGCTCATCCATCATCTAATCACTGAGCCCATTCCTGTGAGCCCTTACATGATGATGGGTCTACTATGTGTGACTACCTATGTGTAATCAAAGAGCTGTTATGAGTAGCCTCTGTCTCCCTCATCAGACCAGCCCGACGGCATCAAAACATTGCATTGTCAGCTGATAAGCTCAAATGTTTGTACATTTCATGATTTCAACTTCAAACCAATATGACTTCAAAAAGTTTGCTAAACTTGACCTGCAAGACTTGACCCAAACACGTCAACATACATAACTACATACATACTTACATGCATACAAGCTAACAAACATTGCAAATTGATTAGATGAAAGCTTGTACATACATAACACTCCTAGATAAAAGTATACGACAGAAGTATTTCATCCATCTGTCAAACCCGATGCAATACATGACCAGAAAATCTAGCGGTCCTACATGACATGACTGACTTCTCAATTTGTCCCATGAAATTCAAACTTGATACCTAGGGTTGTTGTCAGTTTCTCATTAAACACATCACAACACTCATGACATCACACAACTTTAGAAAGGAGTTGCACTAATGTCATCAAAACATTCCACATACTAATCACAATTAATATGTACCACTGAACTACTGACAACTTTTGCAGGTACCTACTAAAGAAATAATGTTACAAGATACATCCATAGGCTGCTACTACTACTAGAGTAAAGCCTGACACCCAATCATGCACTGTTGTCTCTCGCTGTAATTTAAAACTGAATACAGTGCAGAAAGTTTACCATCTAAGTAGAATGAGCTTCACAGACTTCATTCATACCACAACTTTTGTGTTACTCATACCACAAATGGATAACTGTCATTTACCTACTCTTTTCATGACTTCCTCGATTGCATGCCAAACTTTCAACACATAGTATTTAGTTAGAAAACATTGGAAGTTGTATGCTACCATTGCTACCATCCCTGAAGCTTACTGCTGTTGTGTATCATCGGAGTGATATTCAACTTACAAATTTGACTGAAAGAATCCTCCTCAAAACATGTTCAAAATAATAACCACTGAAGTCACTCACACAACTCAAAGCTCATGTAAATTGAAAGTGGCAAAAATACAGTCACTAACTGTTAAATTAACCGCTCATTTTATTTTAATACTTCCACTGTACTTTAAAAACTTAATGCTTTGAAACTGAAATCAATGACTCACATGATGATGCATGTAAACACTAGTACTACTAGGCATTTATATGATTTTGTACACTGTTGCAATTCTTGTCTCAATTGCAATGCTATCTCACTAAGATATGATGGCAAGTTTATATTTTGAAGGTCTACAAATGCTAAATCTCACTATTCCACACTAGGACTTTACTAAATCCTATAAGACAACAGGACATTGCCTCTCAAAACACAAATCAATGCATGATACTTGTATTGATTTAAAAGTTTGTTTAGTACAGTACCTCATAGATCCGTAGGCAGCACTCATCTTTCAACAGGAGTCTGACCTGTGCGACTACTTGCCATGGTATCACCACTTGCTTTGTCACAGTGCCAAGTCAGGAGCATCCGCAGCCCAGGAAATGAGGTTGATTGATTCACTTGCTTCTCACTGTATGCTGGAACTGTTGACTCAACTGCTACACACGAGTATGACGACTCGAAAACAGTCTGGCACTAACTGCTTTGGGTGTATAGTTGCTAGGCAGCTCCCGCTGCACCCCGTGACATGACTTTCCCGACATCTGACGGCTGACCTGTGGACACTTAGAGATCGCCTCGAAACCAATCATTTATATCACTCTTAATGCTCTGCCGTTATCGACCGATACGTAACAACACCGATTGTGAAGTATTTGTCGATTTTTAATGCCGATATGATCAAACGCGTGTGCGCAGCGATCGATAAAATTACAACACTTCCGATCCCTTGCTTTGCTAGACAATGGGATCTAATCAGATTGTCTGAACGTTGCTCTTAGACATATTGTAACCGAGAGTTACATATTTTAAGCGAATACTTCATCTTAAAACACAACAAGTTAGCTAAGCACGCCGTAGGTATTAATGCGTCGTGGGCAAATTAATTACGTTTCTCACTTCTGATTTTAGGAATAAAAGTCACAAAAATCACAAGTAACAATTATAATCGCTTTTTCTACAAATTTACAACAAAATAACAATATTTCAATAAGAGCAACGCTAAAACAATGCAAGTCTCAAGAATGAATGACAAGAAGTGACAATCTCGTGATTCCCGCCTTATATGACAGCTAATGTCAACCGGTCCGTTTAAGGTCTTGTTAAAATCGTAGTCAATGCCGAAGCGCAGATCCGACAATATATATAGTAAGATATACAACGTAATGACGAGTTTTGAAGTCCGTTTCTATATAATAAATAGTCTTTGATATTATTTGTTTGAGTTTAGTACACAAGCATTACTTGAAAAAAAAACAACCTTGAGGGTAGGCAAATAGTGGATAATTGATTTTTCGTCGGTTAAAACTTTGTTTTTAAAGTAAATTATCTGTGTGAAACAGGTGCTTGACTTGTAAAATGGTGTAATAATATTAAACTGATGTATAATATTAGTTGTTTTAGGTAATTTTGTGATAAACACCAATAAAAATGAGGCTTTGTAATTACTTTTCCAATTATAAGATGATGTTACGAAATTTTACGTTTTTTATATATTTATATGATTAAATGTTTGTTTTTTTATGAATTTCCCTGTTTAATTTTTAAGATTGTATTAGAAAATAACAAGAAACAAAGAAAACTCATAAAAAGTCATAAAATGAAGAAAATAATAAAGGTTACCTCAACGGTCGGATCGATTTTTTCAATACGTACTTTTTCAATACTTCTTATTAAATTGACATTTAACAACAAGAAAAAAATTATTATCTGCGGGGACTGGAACATAGATACACTTAAAATCAATACCCAATCGAAAGAGTTGCGATCACTTCTGATGAACTTTAATTTTAATATTCATATAAACAATGCCACGCGAAAGAATTCGTGTATCGATCTAATAGCCTCAAATATTGACGTATCCTGCGTAGTAAGTGAGACACTTAAGCTTGCCTTGTCCGATCATGATACTGGACAGTATATATCATTCTCCATCCCAAAAACAGGTCAGCCTAAACAGAGAATTGAATACTGGATTGAGGAAAGGCGCGATTACTGTCCGGAAAACGTACACAAATTCTGCAATCATATATCAAGCCTTACTTTTAACAATGTGTATGAAGAACCAGACTGTAACAAATCCTTTGAGGCATTCTATGATTTCTTTATCATTTTATACAATTTGTGTTTTCCGTCATTTAAAGTCAAACTGAGAGATAAACCTATAAGAAATAAATGGATTACTAAGGGATTGCGGAGATCGTGCCACAAAAAAAGAACGTTATACTTTAAGTACCATAAAGACGATCAAAACAAAAAATATAATAAATACATGTATAAGACTCCAGATTTCTAAAGAAGTGCATACTGCAGTCTCAGAGAAATAATAACATTAAATACATAAATAATTCAAAGAATACAGGCAGAGCAGTATGGAATATAATTAAAAGTGAATTAAATAAAACTAATTCAAAAAATACTCAAATCAATCAAATAAAAGTCGACAATGACATATATAGTCAACCTGAACAGATTTGTGAATTGTTTAATAAATTCTTTATTAATCAATCTCACGACAGCACGTATTCCAACAATAATAAATCCAGTATAAAAAATATCCCTCATAGTATATTTCTTACTGCGATGAATGAATACGAAATTGTCAAAATTATTAAATCTTTAAATAATACAAATTCAACTAAACATGATGAAATTACTACTAAAATAATAAAATTATGTGGACATAAAATAGCTCTACCTATTAGCTATATCATTAATCTATCATTTGAACAGGGGTGCTTCCCCGAACGCTTAAAGCTTTCAATAGTCAAACCATTATTTAAAAAAGGCGATCCAACATTGATGGATAACTACAGACCCATTGCCTTAATACCCATAATGTCAAAAGTATTCGAAAAAGCAATGTATAGTAAGCTAGAAACTTTCCTTAGAAAAGCTGAGGTTCTAAATCCATATCAATTTGGTTTCCGAAAAAACTGCTCCACGTCTCTTGCGTGTTTTGCGATGATCGAAAATGTAACAAAGCATCTAAATGACAAGCAATCAATATTGTGCGCTTTACTGGACATGAGTAAGGCTTTTGACCTAGTTTGTCATAAAACACTGCTCGACAAACTTGACCAGTATGGGATAAGGGGTAACGCACACCAATGGCTACAAAATTATTTGTGCAATCGAAGACAATACACTGAAATAACAAGGATAAAAGACCACAAAACACAGACATACAAATCTAATCCAGACTTAATTAAAAGTGGCGTTCCGCAGGGCAGCGTCTTAGGTCCCCTACTTTTCTTGTTATACATTAATGACCTGACGTCAACCTTGAAACATAGTTGTATATTGTTTGCGGATGATACTACTCTAATTATTAAAAGTAAGGATAAGGAAGGACTAGAAATTGAGACAAATAATGATCTATGTAATGCTGTCAAATGGTTAGAAGATAATAAATTGAAACTGAATATAAACAAAACAAAAATAATACATTTCCAGAATTATAATAATCCCAAATCAGACATTAAAATAAACCTGAACAACACCATTATTGAACCTATAGATTCAGCTAATTTCCTTGGCCTTACAATTGACAAACATCTCAATTGGAAAAACCACATAGATAATATTTGTTCTAGGTTAGACCGATTCGTGTTCGCCCTACGGCATCTCAGAACCGTTGCATCTAGGGAGGCTGCACTTTCCGCATATCACGGATACGTATCATCTGTGATTCGTTACGGATTAATCATGTGGGGTAATTTGGTTGATGCACAGAGAGCTTTTATCTCACAAAAAAAATGTGTCCGAGCTGCCTATGGAGCCCATTATTTGGCCCATTGCCGACCAATATTTAAGGAGCTAAAGGTTCTCCCCTTGCCCTGCTTATATATATATGAGATAACTAAATTTGTAAAAAGACATCCGCACATGTTCCCTTTGTATAACGTTGTCCTAAATAAAACCAATGGTAGATATCCGCACAAGCTTTATGAGCCTAGACAGAATGTGAAAATTTTTAGTAAGAATGCTTATATTATGGCAATAAAATTGTACAATAATGTTCCAAATGACATGAAATGTTTACCAAATATTCAATTTGACAGGAAATTATTTAACTGGCTGCTTGATTTTTGCTTTTATTCCGTAAATGAATTTTTAAATTATTAATTTTCTAATTATTACTTTTATTATTAATTTGTCGTATTTGTATGTTGTATTTAATTAATATTTATTTCTTGATAATTTGAATGTTTATGATTTAACCACTTAAATTCAATAATATTTCTACGCCGATATCGTAGGATATGTGAAACTGAAATTTGTAAGACATACCAACAATTGTACGATATTCGGAGAAATAAACTTTTCTATTTCTATTTCTACGATCATCGAACAAGGGGAAATAATTTCCCACCAGAAATCACCCCCTTCCACTTACCCCCCCCCCCCCCCCCCCCTCACTTTTTTTCTGGATCAAGATATCCAACTTACCCATAAATCGAACTCAAATTTTAATTTCCAAAAAAAATATGCTCTGTCCTATTAAGGGTTAAGGTGCCTATTCGGTCGCCCAGTTAAAGAAAGAAATGTTCCGTACTCAATGATTATACTCGTATTCATGCAATCTAGATGAGAGACGCTTTAAATTGCAAAAAGGCAAGCCTCGCTTTTAAGAAAGCGATTTCGCGAAACGCTTTACAATACGCTGCCGAGCATTGTGTCGAGAACTGGGCGTTTCTTTCGGAACCTTCACAGCCTTTATTCTTAATTTATATTTTTATCTCTAGGAATGGGAACACAACAAGTATTCGCAGAAAATAGACTCGGATAAATTTACATTGCTTGGTCACATTGTTGTAAATATATTCAAAACACTATTTTCTCTTGGTTAATACACATTTGGATCTATTAACTAGTTATTTTACCCTACTCTCGTATGTCTCTGAATCGCTCCGCGAGTATGCAAATGCAAAATTACTTTATAACTAGTCATATTAAGTATAAGTAACCTATACGAAATAATGGTGAAAGACGGAAAAATCTACAAGGGATGTGTTTCCTAATTCGATTCATCTCTTTTACATTCCATTCGCATTTCAATATAATTCGCGCACTCTTTCTGACGTGTTCGCTCGGCGTGCGTGGGACTGAGCAAGCGATTCACATGTGTACTGGTAGCGACGAAAACATATACACCTTCAGGGCAACGCCACGTTCTACCATTATGATTTATGATGAAAATCATAATTTCAAATCAAACTTAAAGCCCATTGTGTTAAAAAACGGAATACATTATGAAATCGTATGGCAGAACGCCTTATCTCAGATGTGCTCCGGCTGGGTTGATTGCGGCGGGGGAGTAATGACTTAATACAATGCTTTCACGGAAATTGTGCACCATTACGGGGCCACGACATGTCCTACCTACCCCATCATTAAGGCGTCATCAACTTAAATTTTAATCTAGAGTCGTGTTGTATTTGTTCGCCTTTTATTTTTCAGCTTATTTATCCTGAGAGAGAAAATAATAGGGATAATATATTCCAGTTTATAAAGATATATGATCTTATATTGAAAAAGATTGTAACATTTGTATAAGGCACAAGCCTTCCACGTTCGTATAAACGTAGAAGATTTAAAAGACCTTAAAAGGTTCAGTAGCGCTAGTAATTAATGTAAATTGGCTATAACGTGTATAAATTAACACTACAGCAGAGATCAGTGAATACGCTAGTTGTTTCGTGGTCTGTTTATTTTCAGCAAGTGACAATACAAAGGAACGTAAACAAACGGTTTCTAAGTATATTTGAATCATGACAGGCATGTCGTAATAATGATTATACATATGGCCAGTAGACACATATGCGACCTCCAATACGCCCTCTTAATCTATTACGTACATGCGTGAACACTTTTGTACTTGTCGGTACTCGGTACATAAAATATAAGAAATCATAACACTTTTGTGTCTGACTGTACAAACTCGTACACTAATATGTTTAACACAAAACCTTTGTACTTTTGTATTAGACTGTACAAACCTGTACACACATATTGTTATCGACTAAACAAGAAATCGAATGTCCAGCTAAATTAAATATGCATAACGAAAAAGAATAATAAAATTAGTCTATTACTCTCCTACACAAAGCACTTAAATAGTAGATTGTACAACAAGTGCATAAAACGCACCATTTTACTCGAGACGTTTATCCATCCGAGCGAGCTTGCGAGCGAGGATAGATATAAAGTCGAGTGTAAAATGGGTTTTATGGACGAGTTGTACACTCTACTTTTCACTTCGATTGCGAGGAAATGAAACAGCAACACGTAAAATAATAAATGAGACGAAATACAAATTATAAGTTTATTTCATGAAGTTTTATTGTGTACTTTGGCTGTTGGTATCTTTGCCTTGGTCTTAGAATACGAACGAAACGAAATAAAATAAAGAGGTTGTTGTATGAAGTTAAAGATGTTCGTGTGGCTGTTGCAGCGATTGCCTTGGTCTTCGACGAAGATTTTACTTTATGCTCTAGAGCATAAAAAGCGACTTTATGTCGCCTACGCACGACATAAAGACGAACTTTTAGAGCATGAGAAGTGAAAAAATATATAACACCTTATCAAAACATCTAACACTAATCCGCCCTCTTAAAAGAATAATTTGATAGCGATAAATCCTTCAAAAAATCCTTTAATTTCGGGCCATTAACACTCTTTGTTAAGATGTCCGCTATCATTTTATCGGTTGGCATGTACTTTATTTCAACTTTATTTGCCAGTACACACTCACGAATAAAATGATACTTTATATCTATATGCTTTGTCCTATTATGCATCATCTTATTAGCAGCTATTTTATGTGCCGACTGATTGTCATTAAAAATTATGACAGGTTTACCGTCCACAGCAGTCAAACTATTAAGTAAGCTTCGTAAGTAAAGTGCTTCCTTTGAAGCCTGACTCAGTCCTACGTATTCCGATTCTGTAGAGCTCAAGCTAACGGTTGCTTGCTTCTTGCTCTCCCAGGAAACTATATTTTTGCCCAATTTAAAAATTAAACCCGTGAATGATTTCCTATCAAGCGCCCCACCCCAATCTGCGTCGACATAGCCACGTAATTCTAAATCACCTGACTTCCGAAAAGTAAGACACAGATTTGACGTACCTTTCAAATACCTTAAGACCCGTTTCGCGCTCTTGAAGTGTATTTCACCGTAGCAGGAATTAAACTGGGAAAGTACACTTACCGCGTGAGATATGTCAGGTCGCGTATTACAGGCTAAATAATTTAGACAACCTACCAAACTTTGATACGGCAGCTGACAGTGAGAACTTGTCGACCTCTCTAATTTCATTCCCACTTCCATCGGGGTAGTAACCGGCTTAGCGTCTGTCATGTTAAAGTCATTCAAAATGTCCAGAATAAACTGCTCCTGATCGAGATGAATAACTCCTTTCTCTCGTCTCAGTCTCATGCCTAAAACATGCCTAGCCGCGCCTAAATCCTTCACCTTAAACTTGTCAAGCAAGTTTGTTTTTAATTTCTGCTTTTCAAGTTCACAGTTTCCAAATACAAAAATATCATCAACGTAAATGACTACAATTAACTTCTTACCATCTTTAAGCTGTTTTTGGTACAAACACGGTTCTATTTTTGATTGTATAAAACCTAAATTCAACATCTCTTTATCTAACTCTTTGAACCAAGCATTTGATGCTTGTTTCAAACCATACAGAGATCGCTGCAGCTTACATACCTTGGTTTCTTGACCTTTGGCGACTGCTCCTTTCGGTTGAAGCATATAAATGTCCTCTTTTATCTTCCCGTACAAAAACGCAGTCGTAACATCCCATTGGTCAATAAACCAATCGTATTCAGCAGCCAACGAGAACAACAATCGCAGAGTAGAACTTCTAACTACTGGAGAATAAGTCTCAGTATAATCTACACCACATACCTGTGTAAACCCTTTCGCTACAAGTCTAGCCTTATACTTCGTTACCTTGCCGTCGCTGTCTTTCTTGATTTTGAATACCCATTTGCACTGAATAGGTTTCTTATCAGCTGGAAGGTCGACTAAGGTCCAAGTCTGGTTCTCCTTTAATGACATGAGCTCTTCGTCTATCGCTTTTTGCCATAAATCACCATCGGGTCGCGCCAAAGCTTCTCCAATAGTCACAGGATCGCCGTCATTGTTACCTTCCGTGGCATACATAACGTTACAACCGTACCGATCAACTGCTCTGCGTTCTCTTTGAGGATACCGTCTTTCTTCTAGGTCTGGTATGATCACATCTTCTGTGAACATCTCATTCGGTACTGGCTGTTGAATATCAGGTTCAGGATTGCTTACGATGTTCTCGTCGTCAACAGCATCGCGGCACACATCGTGACTCTCCAATGTTTCAGGTTGTGGTTCGCTGGACTGGTCACAGTCTGTGTTAAGGTTGATCATAACCTCTGACCGCTTCTCGTTTTCTTTGTGTAGAAAAGAATGTTCTAAAAATATCACATCTCTTGCAGTGATAACTTCATGTGTCTTCGGATTCATCAAACGATAGCCCTTTTGATTGTCTGGGTATCCGATGAATATCATTGGTTCTGTCTTCATATCCAATTTCCGACGCTTTGCTTTGGGTATAAGTCGATATCCCAAACAACCGAAGATTCGTAGATGCCTGACATCTACCTTCTTGCCTGTCCAAACCTCTTCAGGTACTGCCCCTTTCACAGCTTTTGTTGGGCTTCTATTTTTCAAATACACCACGGTATTTACAGCTTCTGCCCAATATTGTTTGGGGAGCTTCGCCTCCGACAATAAGGTCCGAGCTTTCTCGATAATCGTCCTATGAGATCTCTCTGCGACAGAGTTCTGTTCCGGTGTGTAAGGTACCGTCGTCTGATGTTTTATTCCTGCGGACTTCAAAAAATCTTTGAATTTTCCATTACAGTACTCTCCTCCTCCGTCACTTCTCAAAACTCGTATAGATTTACTCGTCTCGTTCTCGACTTCCGCCTTATATTCACGAAACTTATAGAACGTCTCATGCTTATGTTTCAAAAAGTAAACATGCGTTTTTCGAGTAAAATCATCAATGAAAAGGAGAACAAACCTCGCACCTCCGAACGAAGGTTCCTCAACTGGTCCGCAAATATCGCTGTGTACGATTTGTAGGATCTCGTTCGCTCTCGTACCTTTGTTCTTAAAAGGACTCTTGCATGTCTTTCCTTCAATACACGGAATGCACGGTTCGCACAAATCGGAACTCTTAAATTCCATACCGGTTACTATTTTCTGCATTTCGGCCATATAATTTTGGCTTAAATGGCCTAAACGTTTATGCCAAATGTTCGTAATGTTTACATTTTGCCCATTTTGATTTGACAGTGTCACATTTACGACGTTGTTTTTCTTTTCTGTCAACTCGTAAATTCCGTCAACTTCTTGACAGCTTGCAATAATTCTGTTCTTGTTTTGAATCGTGCAACCTTCTTTGTCAAAATTAATCGAACAATTCTTCTTGGTTAAGTCGCTAACCGATATTAAATTCATCGAAAGGTCGGGAACATGTAAAACATTTTCCAAAATCAATTTTTCGTTTTCGCCGACTTGAGGTTCAGCGTTCCCTCGACCTTTGACCAATAACTTCTCGCCATTCGCAACAGAGATTTTCATGCTGCCTTTTTCAGGTCTATACTGCCGTGCAGAACCTAAAGTGCAGTAACTCGAAAAAGTCCATTTCGAGATAAACGCAAAAAACACTTTAAAAGTAGTTTATTTCCGTTCGTTCAAGCGGTATATACTTATAATTTATTGTCATGGAAAGAGCTCAACACATAGAATACGATGACGTTAAAAACAATGGTTTCAGTGTACACTGAAATTAATTATGAGGCTTTTTCAAAATTTCAAGCTCGTACTGCACTCTTTGAGACAGGCAAAAACAAAAGAAATACCGCTTAAAACACAGTAAAAAGCCGGGTTACTGTCCATGTTTTGCATTTACTTACACAGACAAGTGACGAATTACCGTTTAAACCACAGTACGCGGAGCTATACTACTGCGTTTTAAACGGTATTTTGCTTGATTTTTAGTGCTACGAGCATCCGTTACTGCATTTAAAACAGGTTTTTGTAAAAAAAAAGTATGACTGAAGCCTTTTTGCCAATAAAATGATTTAATATTTAATTGTCTTCAAAACTACATATGCTCAGTAAATATCAAGTCAATCAGGCTTCTTTAAGTGGGAGAAAAACGACTAGCAAGATTGAAATAAACTTATTTGTGATTTATTATTGGAGATCCTAAATAAAACACATATTTCGTGAAATTGTAAGCAAACAATGTTTATTACACATAATTATGTATCCCTACTAATAAAAAAAGACGACTACTTCAGTATAATGCTACTATTTATTCTTATGTACTGTTAAAATAGCACTTTAATCTTATTGTTATTGTGCGTTCAGTTACTTTGTCAGATATTAAACTATAACTAATAAGATCGTAATTACTAATAAAATGGACGGCACACGTATATAACCATTCATTAGGCTATTAGTTACAATAAAAAATACAACAATATACAAAAATTACTACAACTAGAGCTTTTTCCAGTTAGAACAATGTGAATTCTAAACATAATTACATGAGAATACTTTGGTAACCCCTGGGAATAAAAAAATATCTTTATTATACTGTGTATATACCCTTATAAAACAAAGTAAAATTTTAGCTGGGATTAGGTATATTAATTTATTTTAGTAATGAGGTATACGAATAAAATTTGTTTTTAATACCTCACTTCTAAACTGTTTTGTAAAATATTTCACCAAAACTTTTAAATATAAAACTAATTAAAAATTGGTCAAGGCTTGGAAAACTTAACTGTGTCAGTTCAGGCAAACAAGAAAAAACTAAAAACAGGTATTTAAATATGGTGATCATTATTAGTAGGAAATACCCCACGTACTGCCGTTGTCAGACGGGTAATCACGTAATGTTCAAACGCGCGTTCGTACAATCGAACTGTCATTTTTCCATATAAAATATGACATTTAGATCTACCTGACGTGCGTACAATGTGTTACGTGGTCGACCTGCTGGTGCAGATGAGACAGGTAATTGCCTACAAAACACAAGCCAGTTTTTGAGCATCAAGGTTTTGCTTCCTTAAGTAACTGATACCATACCAAGCAAAAGATCAAGAGGTGCAGTTTTTCTGACCTATTTTAGTGATTTTCATGTTTAAGACGACCAGCCTACATAATAAATAGTGATACTCTCAAATGCTCCAGTAAAACTTGGCTCCAGTTCCGTAAGGAAGCAATGCCGTCTTAAGAAACTGCAGGGTTCACTGATGCCCAAAAATCGGCTCGTGTTTTGGTGGCATTTACCTGTCTCATCTGCACCTGATAACGCATTACGTGGGATATTCCCTAATAATAATGATCGCAATGTTTAAATTAAATAATTTTTGTTTATCTTATTTGCCTGAACTGACACAGTCAAGTATTTTTGGTGAATTATTTTAAGAAAACAGCTTGGAAGTAAGTTTTTCAAAAATAATTTGATTCTTGTACCTCGCTAATACATATTATTAATTAATAAAATTATCCCAGCTATAAATTTAAGTTGTGTTATGAGGTATATCTTTATTCACTGAGGTTACCCAAGTATTCTAATGACATTATGTTTAGAAGTCACATTGTTCTAACTGGGAAAACCTCTATTTGCAGTAAATTTTGTATATTGTTGAAGATTGTATTGTTACAAATAGCCTTTTGAATGGTAATTATATGTGTGCCGTTCATATTATTCGTAATTGCGATCTCATTAGTGACAGTTTAAAAACTGTCTTGTTTGTCCGTTACAATAAGATAAAAGTGCCATTTAGCTACATAAGACTGAATAATGTATTATACTGAATTAGTAGGTAGTCTTTTTTATTACTGTCATACATAATTATGTTTAATAAACATTGATTACTTACGATTTCAACAACTAGGTATGTGATTAATTTACTATCTCCAAAAATAAATACCAAACACGTATATTCCAATCTTGCTAGACGATTTTCGGCCACTTAATGTGGTGTGATTGACTCGACTTTTGCTGAGCAAATGTAGGTTCGATGACGATTAAATAATTTGATCAATTGGCAAACAGGCCCCAGTAATTTTTTTATAAAACCTATTTTAAATACAGTAACAGCACAAAAAATCGAGCAAAATGCCATTTAAAACGCAGTAGTTAAGCTCCAGACACTGTGGTTTAGGCTGTAAAAACACACTGTCTGTCCACGAGTACAGTGACAAAAAACAAATGCATTGAAAATACCATCTTAAGTGCAGTACCACGGCTTGCTACTGCACTTTAGATGGCAATAAGAGTAATATTTAAATAGGGAGGATACCGACTAAAGTAAGGTAACATACTTTTCACTGCGTTTTAGTTAGTAATTATGTCTAAAAATCAAAGATATTCGAAACACAGTACGAAGAATTTGGAACAAAACTTTGATACTGCAGTTTAGTTAGTTTTTCACGACTTACTTGTTGAGTTCATACAGGCTAAAACATCTGATAAATTACGATTCTACTGCGTTTTAGTTGGTAATGGTCCAATGTTCGTAGCCGTAGACGTTTTAACTGCGGTTTAAGTAGTATTTTGTGTTCTACGCTAGTCCATTACTGTACTTTAGGAGATTTTTTTTTACATGTTCCAGTTGTCCAAATGAAATACCGATTAGATACACATGTGCATCTTGAAATACTGATCACAGATCATCAAAAAACAAAAAATCCCAAATTAGCCCGATACTGCACTTTAGGTTCTGCACGGCAGTATAGGACACCAACTTGCTCCGGTCATGAGTCATGGAATTAGAGCACCCGCTGTCAAGATACCATTTGTCGTTGTTGATCGCCTCCTTGGTGTTCAGGCAGACATTCGCGGTCTTGACTCGCTCTTTACATTCAGATGCCTTATGTCCTGGCTTATGGCACTTGAAACACTTATATACGAACTTCTGCTTACGATCGTTCGTTTTGCTTGTAGATCTGGCATCGTTCTGTCCTTTACGTGTCACCAAAGCTTGCTCGTAGTCTGTGTCCATCTTGCTCTGTCTACTTCCTTCTTGCAACAACTTCATCTTAATTTGCTCTAATGTGATTTCTTGGCCACTGTTATCTACAGCCATTATGAGAGGGCTGTACTCAGGAGTCAATCCACCAAGCAAAATCGATATAAGCCAATCCTCAGGGATTCCAGCGTCAATATCATGTAATTGTTGAGCAAAGAATGTGACTTTCGATATATAGCTCTCCATATAATTGAAATTCTCTAACTTACAGTTGAAAAGCTCTCGCTGGATGTGAATGCGTCTTCCCCAGCCTTTGTCTTCGTAGGCTCTCTGTAGACTGTTCCAGGCTTCCTTCGCAGTTTTCGCATTGTAGACGTGAGTAAAACACTCTGGCTCCAGCAACAAGCATATGGTTGTTCGTGCCTGCCTGTCTACATCAGCATTAACGACGTCTTTTGAAATTACCTCCCACCAGTTTTTATTCTCCAGGTAATTCCGCACCAGGAACTTCCAGTTTGGGTAGTCTGACGATCCCCTCAGCTTCTTTATACCACTTATGCCGCCTCCTTCCGACATAATTCCGCAAGATAAAAATCAGAACCACTCAATTTATTAATAAATTAAACTAGCACTATCAGTGCGTGAGGCACATAACCTAATGTAAATTGGCTATAACGTGTATAAATTAACACTACAGCAGAGATCAGTGAATACGCTAGTTGTTTCGTGGTCTGTTTATTTTCAGCAAGTGACAATACAAAGGAACGTAAACAAACGGTTTCTAAGTATATTTGAATCATGACAGGCATGTCGTAATAATGATTATACATATGGCCAGTAGACACATATGCGACCTCCAATAGTAATCAGCTACCCGTCTGCCAGCTAAGGGGTTGTAGAGGGCCGCCCATGAATATTAAATACATGTATCTACGCCACACCCCTCTAATGTACACTGCGAAACCTATTAAAATGTGTAATTTATGTGTCGTTCTCGTATTAATGCACGTTCTTACAGACACATTCGCGCCTAAAAATTTAATTATGTTTACGTTTTGCACGCACTTGACAGGGATAATTCGGAACTCACTTAAAACGTATTAAATTTGAAGTAGATCAGCAGTCATTGCCTTATGTATTAAAAGCCATTCATTCGTAAATATATTTTGATTTGGCACTGAATAAAGTATTGACAACGCGATATAAGTTAGAGATTATATTGCAATAGTCACGATTGTTTATACATATTTAGTGTGTATTGGACGCAGGTTCGATACCTTATAGAAAGTATAACACAATTAAATAATAATTAATTAGGGGGTTATCCCCCTAATTAATTCATAATACTTAAAATGTCTCTGCTAAATAAAATGTGCTTTGTCTCCTTCTAACGAACACAAATGTTAAATTGACAGATAAAGATGAATGAATTTTAACGCCATTTTAGTTATACTTAACAACTTAGAAAAGTTGAAAAACCCCCGAAACTGCAAAGTTGTATATCTTAAAACCGGCTGAACCGATTTTGATGAAACTTAGCTAAGAACCATCTCAACTACGTTAGCTTTCAGACAAAAAACCGTATTAAAATCGGTTTATTCGTTTAGGAGCTACAATGCCACAGACAGACCGATACACAGACACACAGAGATACATTACACAGATACACAGACACACAGATACACAGAAACGTCAAACTTATAAAACCCCTCTTTTGCGTCGGGGGTTAAAATTCGGCTTGTAGAACGTTTATGAATATTCTAAAAATGAAGATATTCAATATGTTACTACAATAATTAACATTTCGTTTATTGATAGTACCCGAAACAAAATAATTAATGTATTTGTTTTATACCTACCGTCAGAAAACCATGAAGTCAAAAAAATAAAGAAAAACTTTGAAAGAAACACGTCTAATAGCAAAGTTATACAATCCTGTTAGTAATATTAACTTACATACGACTATATTATTAATGCATATGTACCGTCATAATATTATTCGCGCCTAAAGAGTTTGGTAAGTACCGCGAGTCGTAAAAAGCTTATAAAATAAACTTGAACCGTTTCGACGGTCTAGTGCCCTTAACTCGGCCAGCCGTGTAATTTTATGTCAAAATATCATCATAAGCCAAGTGGAAGATGGAAATGGAATAAATGTGTTGTGCGCGGGCAGGGTTAGGGTGTTTTACCAAAATCATTAAAAACGTGGGGTATCTCTATCATTCATTAAATTAACTTACATATTTCAAAGGGGTTTATAAATAAATAGTATCACATACATGCGTGACTAGGTTAAAATGGAATATAAGTCTAATGTTGTAACAAAATTTTTTAAGCCTTTAATTGGGAAGGAACTGGCTCTTGAGACACAGGGAAACCTAGTTTGAGAGCCAGGGCTTTAACTTATCATGTACACTGTAGTTACAACAATAAAGAGTTTTATTATTATTATTATACAAAGCTCATCCCGTAGCGCTTTTGTGTAACGATCAATATCTGTTTAACGTTTAATACCTACACGACTTTTATTAATTAGTTTGTAGCCCGGCTAGCCGGCGGGTTAAACATAAAACAAATCGTTTATATACAATAAAATATAATAATAAAATAAAGTGGAACTATGTACAGAAAGGGTTCAACTTATTCAGTCAGTACGGAGCTGTAGATATGAAAAGAAAGGTCACTGGCCTGAATAGGGTATAGGATCCGTAATTAAGACGGTAGAATTCGAAGTCCTCAGGCTTTCAAATACACTCGAAGTTTCCAGGCAGGTCGGCTCCAAATCTCGGTGCAGCGTGCAGCGCAGGCGAAGCCCGCTGGTCAGTAGCAGCCGCCAGAAGACAACTTAGCCATGCATAAAGGGCTGGAAACAATCCTTTTCCTTAGCACAGGTTCAAACCCCATTCAAGCCTCATAAGGGTTAGGCCAGTGACGGCTAAATGAGGCTTGGATTGGGTTTAACAAACATTACATACACAACACAGAATTAAAAAAACAATACATACCTGCATAAGTGGCAGCCCTTATATGTATGTATGAACTATGAGTACTGTACAAAATTTACAAGCAGTAGTTTATTTCAAGAAATAATAGCAATCATCGATATTTATAACAAACCAAATATGTAGTCAATGAATTGCGCAAGCAAGAGAAAATTTTCCTCGAATAAAACAAAACACGGCCGTGAAAAATTCAATTTTTCTTTTATAACCGGCCAGCGCGCTGGCGGCCGCACGGTGAAGGTTTTGCCGTGTTACAACGTAAACACTCCGAAAGTCCAAGAATGTTAAAATTCTTACTTTAAACAAAAATATACTTAAAATCAAGGTTCAGCAGAAAAAGGCTAAAAGCTATCGCTGAACCCGCACATAAAAAAGGACGGGCGTACTTTACTGTGCACGATGTTTTGTTACGAAACCCTCCATTATAAATATGTACACGTAGGTATTTACTCAGCCAGCTATTTACTGTTATTTCTTCGATTATTGGCGGTAAAACCAAATAGAAAATGAGTTCATACATATAGTTGTAATGTGACTAATAGTACATTACTGCAAAGGCCGTGAAGTAAGGGATTGATGGACGAGTTTGGGCTAGACGGCCGAGTCGTAGACGAGGCCGGATACAACGAGTCCAGCAATCCCTGTTCCGGCCGAGGCTTGTATAGTGCTTTTCTCAAACGATGTGAGGAAATAATAAATAGTTATTTGTTATACAAGGGTGCAGTTATAATTTAACCGCGAGTGTGGAATTGAAACACGAGCTAGCGAATGTGAGTGGTTTAAAAATAGAATCCTTTTCACCTCACTAAAGTGAGAAAGATTCTAGATTAAAAAATCTAAAAAAGAAAAAAAAAACATTAAAAAAGAATAATATTAAAAAAAACATTACAAAAGAGTAAAACAAAAAGGAAAAAAGTATTAAAAAAAACAACTAAAAAAACAAAAAAAACAACTAAAAAAACAAAAAAACGCCCCAAAAAATGACAAAAAACAAAAAAAAAAAAGGAAAAAAACAAAAAAATGGACAAAAAAAGAGAAAAACAAACAAAAAACATTAAAAAAAACCAAAAAAAAAAGGAAAAAAACAAAAAAAAACAAAAACAAAAGAAAATTAAAAAAAAAACAAAAAAAAAAGCAAAAAAAACAAAAAAAAAAAAACATTAAAAAAAAACAAAACATAAAAAAAACAAAAACGAAAAATAAGACAAAAAACATTAAAAAAAAAACAAAAAAAAGGAAAAAACTAACAAAAACATTTAAAAAAAAAAAAATAACGAAAAAAAAAACACAAAAAACATTTAAAAAAAATAAAAAAAAGGAAAAAAAAAACAATAAAAAAAGTTAAACAAAAAGGAAAAATAGATAAAAAAAAAACTTAAAAATAACATAAATGACCCTACAAAAAATTTAACATTAAAAAATAGACAAACGTCAAGAAAAGAAAAGATTTTTTTTAATCATTAAAAACGATAAACAACACTAAAAAATAAACGAAAAATAACAAAAAAAATGTAAAAAACTAACAATTTTTTTTTTACAAAAAACTAAAATAATTTAAAAAAAGTATTGGTGGTTGGCAGTATGTATTTTTTCCTTTGTCTGTTTAATATAAGTAGGTAAGCAAATTTAAAAAGTTAGAGTAGCGGCCAATAATGTTTTTAGTTAGGGTTTTCATAGAATAGAGCCTAGGCCAAGAAGTAATGTAGGCAGCCATAAACAAGGAACTTCATGTCTTCGTTTCGTGACATTAACGCATACATTTCCGAGCATGTTTGAGAAAAATTTATTAAAACCTAAGTTGAAACTAGACTAAATCTAAACTGATCATTGTATAATGGTGCCGGAGTCGCTGGCGGCCGCGTTGAGCAATTAATAAAAATGCATTGTTACAAACAAAAACGACACACAAAATTTACCTATAGATTAATTAGAGTAAATATTTTCAAAAGCAACATAAATCCGATGAATTGAAAAAAGAGTTAATGAGAGGGGATGGCTGGCGTGTGTCGACGTTTAAATTAAATAACTCGCACACAAGGCATTCGTTATTATAATGTTAATAGTAAAACGTATCACAAACTATTAACGCCTTACCCAGACTCTTTTATTTTCGTCAATAAGGAAGGGATGTAGTATCCTGCACCTGCATTGGCTGCGGCAGTCAGCTGTCAACCGCCGTGCCGAGTGGACGTGCCTGGAGTGCTTAGGTATATGTACCTGGTGTTACTGAGTATTTTACAAGTTGTTTTATGGAAAAATAAACAAATGTATTTACATAGCAAAACTGTTGATGTCAGCTATCAGCTGCATCTATGTAAGACACGGTTGCAGGTATACGCGTTAACGAAGATAGTATTTTCAACACAACAATGACGATAATAAAGCAGTAGTTATATGAATATCATATCAATTGTATTTACTACCTTTCAACCAATTCATCATTAACTATTTGCATGATTTCACGAAGACCTAATTACTATTTTGTATGTATTTAACGTCACACACGTCTTTATTCATAACAAAACATGGAATAATAATATATGATATGCAATATTAAAGTAACATTTATGAAGTTTACATAATATACAAGTGTAGGTTGTGTTTAAACGTCCCATAGCCGGTCTTTCGCGTTAGGTATCTTATCCGAGTGTTGCAGCGTCAAAATGTTCCAAGTTTAGAGAAGTTATCTACAAAGTTCCGCAATCTACCTCGTAGGTCGGGCCAATCTCTCTGCAAATGGCTCTCTAAGTAGCCCAAAGCAGTCTCAGTTCCACTACAACTCGCCGAACGTTGTTATGAAAATCCCTTCAGCTTCAGCATAATGAGAAATAACGAGTTGTACGGTTCGGCGTAGAACACGGCTTGACCACTTCACCGCAATCTGTCGAGAGGACTAGACGGTATTGTACGAGTAACTCTGTTTTTATTCGGCTAGGGTATCGTTCCAAATCGTGTTATATATGGCAGGAATAAAATGCAGGGAATTCTAAAACAAACTTTAAATGCAATTTACTCGGGGTAAGATTAATAGCCCAAACGTTTTAACGCTGCGCGGTGACAGTGCCAAAAGTCTACTTATTCCGCCGTGTGTCGGCTAACAAAAACGTCTCTGCGGAGAATTCCCTTCATTAACGCGGTGGAAATTAGTGGACGTTAGTTAGAGGCGCACTCGCAAGGGGTGGCCACATGCAAGTCATTATGCGGACGATCATTGAATTAATTTACGCTAACGTTACGGGAGCGGAAGCGGTGCCGACCGACGCCACCGCCTCTCCGCCTCGTCGGATGCTCTGCTTTGCGTCAAAATAACGCGGTAAGATTACGCCGTTTCCATCATAAAGCTGCATACACAACGTGAAGTTATTTAATCAAGCCTGACTGAAATCTGTATTGAAACTTTACAAGTAAATAACGAAATTTCAATTTGTGAGGCGGAGTAACGTGATCGATATAATCTTTCGCAACGTGCTCTAAGTTACCTATTGGATGAGGCTCACACGTTCATGCTCAAGGTTTGCCGACGGACCATTGCCCCTGTTTACTCCATTAAGCACGAGAAACTAGCTTCGAGAACGTGGATTATGATATCGACATAGGTTACATGAAAACGTGTAAAAAGACAGACTTCACTGTTATACTTAACGCGAGCTCGTAATATGGAAATAATTATATCTATGGAATCGTATCAATTTCTTTAATATTTTGCTGTGCTCTGCAAGCCGATCACCTAAGTCCTAACGCATTGTACGTACGTTAGTTATATCTAGGGGGTAATCACGTAACGTTCCGAACGCGCGTCGGTACAATTTAACTGTCAATTTTCTATATAAAAAGTGACATTTAGACATACCCGACGTTATAGACATATACATTTAGACATACACTTATTATATGGAAAAATTACAGTTAAATTGTCCTAACGCGCGTTCGGAAACGACCGCCCTCTGAGGGGTAGGTAATCACGTAACGTTTTGAACGCGCGTTAGGTAGATTCAACTGTCATTTTTCCATATAAAAATTGATGTTTAGATCTACCTGACGCGCGTATAATGCGTTACGTGATCGACCTGCTGAGCTCAGCTAGCCTAGAACAATTAACTAAAAAGCTATTTTTAGTAAACAATTTATATTTTACCTTTGTGAAGCAGCTCGCTGCTATGAGATTCCGTTCACGTAGAACTAAAAGAAGAACAATTACCTATTTATATTGGATGAGAGTTTAATAGTGCCTAGTTTTTATTTTAAATGCCGTCAGTTGAAGTGGGTAATAATATAACTGTTACGATTTTGGATCGTCACATGATCGTCATATGGTATTATAGGATTGATTGGCCGTTATGAGAATTTAATATGGATTCTGGGATATTATATTCCACTATTCCAGTTAACTTCTTTAAAGTCTACGTGGGATGCTTTGCTGGTCAAATAGTACCGATTTCATTGTTTTGTATTTCATTTATGTTACAAAACAATGAAAATGTTAAATATCTACTCCGATACCATAAAACCTGCGAACTGCATTTGGGTTATGTATTACCTAATTTCACGCATACCTTAAACTTACACACCACGACAGCGACATTGGCACTTTCAGTGAAATTGTGAATTGATTGTCGTGGTCCTCAGCCGAGTTTGCATGTTTAAGTGTAGATAAGGGGGTTGTTACATTTCCCGTTGGAACACGGTTGGGCGGGCCGTGTCGGGGACTTGCCAAGATCGCGCGGGCAGCCGTCGGCGGATCGAATTAGGTCGGGCGCACGATGCTATCTTACTGCAGCACCACCCTGTGATAAAATTATTAGGGAAGTGCCGACACACAATCATTGGGCAGACGGCTATTTATTTGCAAATTTCATGTTTTTCCACCTAAAGTTTCACTTGGGTGGCATACTATTTGCCTAATGTAATTATACCAGGGTTTTCTACATCAAATCTCTTCTTTAGCGAATGCGACCTAAAGACAAATCGATATAGCATAAATTGGCTTTATTTGTGATGGCTCTTTGTCCTTTGATAAAAAGATCAAAAACCCTACATTAATTTATGTAAAAAAAAAAAAATTTTTGAATCTATTTATTACAGATAAAGTACTTAACTAAATTAAATTTTTTTGCAAATCTCTATGCGAGATTATGTGCGCGGTCACTCGACTCACTTCATAATTGTTATCTTAACTATTATACTTTATAAATTCTATTACAAATTATACACATTGTTATTATGAGTAGTTTTTAATTTCGGTAGTGTGTAAGTATATTCTCCAGCATATTTGCCCTTTGTAAAATATTCTTTTAGAATTTTCTTAATTTGTGGATGTTTTTTGTACCTAAGTATATGAAAAGTAACAAATATTCTAGGAATCTATGGTGTTTAAAGTATTTGAGACACATTTTAATGGCACACCTTTTAGATCGTAGCTATAACTGTATTGAGGTTGGAGGAAGGAGGGGGCATTGTTTCTTTCTAATAATTATTGAATATGAGTAACTCAACATTAATATTTATTGATTTGAGGCCTACTACGGGGGCAAGCAAACTGATCCAAGTAAGTCTGATTTCTAGTTAAAGACATTACAGGTATTTTACCAAATATACCTGTAAAATATTAGCCTTACGAATAGTGAAAAGAAAAATGCCTGGGCACTTTTGTATCGTGAGAAGAAAGCTCGGATCGAAAAATTCTAACATAATATTAAGGATTAGATTATTCTTTTCGTGATAAAAAATTGCATTACAGATTTATTTGCATACATGTCAAAGAAATAAGATTCAAATATAATTGTAATTTAAAAGATTTTACACATTTCTGGGTTTCGGGTACATCCCTGACCGGCCTCAAAGAGGAGATAGCACACGGTCATTTACTTATTGCTCCGTATCTGATGACTGTTTTTAATAGTCTAAGGAAATGTTTTCCGTCTTCGTGGGTTATCTAACGCTTCCTTTTCGAGTAAACTAGGTGTCTTCGTGTTTTATCACCGCCCCTTCTATGCGAGCGACATATTTGAATTTACCGAAACTTCATTTATAAGAACGTTTACGAGTATTTGCATTTATTCGATAGTCATTCGTAATAGGAATTTTGAATTTTATAGGTAGCATACCTATAAAAGTCAATATAAAAATATAGTTTTCGGAATTCATTCAAATTCCGTATTGCTTGAATATTCCTAATAATGGGTTGAAGTGTGTTGTGGGTGATGGGCTAGCAACCTATCACTGCGACATCACATTTTGTCGATCTTTTATACCCACATTTATGCTAAAAGTGGCACTGGAACACAAGTTTCATGTGCTCTGCCTACCCCTTTTAGGGATAAAGGCGTGATTGTATGTATGTATGTATTCCTAATAAACAGCCAAGTCTAGTGAATAATTGCTATCTAGGATTTTGACAAGCCTTATATCTGTGACGATGGATTTTTGTTTATTTATTAATAGATATCCTATGGTCACATTTGGCCTCTCTCGTTATCACATTGCAGCACCATAATAAGCCGTTGAAGTTTGATTGACTCCAATTTAGAATTGTAAACGAATAAAAAAATTCACGTTCTCATAGAATAGGTAATATCTCCGTTTTGCTACATAATGAACTCATTTTACGAATTCCTAACGTGTAAACCACCGTACCAACCAATTTCTTGTGCACCGAGTCTAGCCTTGCCTGAATGACAATTTCGTTTACTTTGCATTTATACAAAAAGTAACACATGGAACATAAGGTAGCAGGTGAACGCTCAATATTTGTCGCCCGCGGAGTTCCGTAGCCATACGCCTTTTCGCTGTTCAACAAGCGCAATGCGTCAGCCATTAATTCGTTGAGGTATTTTACAATTGACATGTTTGTGTTGCGTCATATGGACGCTCGTTGTCCTCAGTAGGTGATCGCGGCGGAGCTTTCGCGGCACCCAGGATAAATAACATTTTATTGGAAAGTTGCTTTGAACCTCTTTCGCTGATAGAAAATTATTGTTTCACAGATCTATTTCGCGCTATACTGAACAAATAGGTTGGCCTTAAATATGTTTTGAGGATCGTGTAAAGCTTTGATATGAGAGTGAATGAGATCGGATAAGGAAACATATTATTTGTTAAGAGGAAATGCCCGAGTAATTGATAGTTTTGTTAAAAATAAATATTACTTACATGTTAATAATTTATTTGATTTGGATTCATATCAAGGTTAGTCAAATTTACTGAATTATAATGACAATGTGTATAAAAATGTATGCACTGAAACAAGCCGTTTTATCAAAACAATTTTTATTGCCGGTTAATAAAGGTCTGTCAATTTTCATTTTGGACATGTGCAATGTGGACTAACAAAATGATAAATAGTTTTTAATAAATGTACCATTCTATGTACATGTAGACGGTACTTGATATTGATTGACAATCACGCACGAGCACTGTATCAAAAATGTGGAAATATAATTTGCAATTTATTCCATTGCCAACTGCCATTCAATTTTAAATTGAATAAAGACATGAATCGCGTGCGTATGTGTGTTTTGTTATTAGTATTTTTGATATTTTATTGATTAATTAAGCAGGTACAGTCAGGGGCATTAATATACGTACATAAATAAGGAAATAAATATCTGTACAGGACTTTATTGTCAATGTATAATAAAGGCGTGTACAGATATGAATGTACTTATTGTTCTGACTGTACCTGTACATTTTGCGTTTGATATTCCGAGTTTAGAAATTGTAGTATTGTCCCAATTAGGTTTTCCAGTGTCAACTTTGCCAGTATTTCATCTTTTAATTAACCACGGTACCTACTTACTATCAGGCATATAATTATCAACCGCTGCAGCAACACCAGCACTTTATACGAATCAGCAACACTTTACGTCTAATTCTTTTACTATCGTCTTATATGATTAAATTTATTCTAATATGTATTCTGCTATTTAGTCATAGTTAATAATTAACTACTCTTGTAAGCTTTACCACAGGTATATTTGACGTTTAGTATATTGTTTGTTTTGTTTTCTGTTCTGCTGTTACGTTGTAATCCCGCTGGCGCTAGTAGTAACGATTGTGTATGGGCTGCGTTCACTGTTACTGTAAAGGCCCACACACACGTAGTGTTTTGTTCCTTTTTGTGTATTTTTTTTATTTTTATTAAGTGTGCATTTTAGTTATTAATATTTCATTATAAATATATATATATATAAGATATTGCATGTGTATCTATTGTTGTTGCCCACCGTGCTTTCACCGAATGGACCCTGCGGAAGACCAGCGCTGGCTGCAAAGCTAGCAATATGCTGAGCAGGGTCCATTTCGTGACAAAATATGTATTATATTATTTCTTTTGTATGTGTAAATTGTGTGTCACGAATAAATATTTGAATTTGAATTTGAATATGTATAAACCACTTTCAAAACTTCTCAAAATCCAGAAAACAATACGGCAAGTTTTGTTAGGTATTTGGGGTCGCTGCCGGTTTGATCCGCCTGGAGTACGTCTTTGTTACCAGTTTTACTCGCTTCAGCCACACCCGGCGCAACAGGAATCGACGTTTAGTCGACAATTTATGAAATGAAACCCCTTTCAGCTTACGGTATTTTTATAAACAATTTTATCCCACGTTTCCGAGGGTAAAATGCAGGAGGACGTGCGTAACACGATTTGGTAATTTTATTTAACTCAAACAGCTAATATAGTTACCGAATGCCTAAATATTTTTTATGGCATCTGTAGTTATATTAGAAAATAAAGTATCTCTCTTCTCAGTCAGACACTCTTTTGTAGAGTCATCTCATCGTGGTTACGGATTGTTCCTTCCGGTCATAGCCACTGCTGTGGCGATTTTTTTTCCATTTAAGTATCTCTGTTAGTTGCATTTCAGAAACATTTCTCAAATGTGTCATAAACTCAATGTACCTATTTCTTTGTTCTTCTTCTTCTTCATCGTGTCGAGGTTCCTTAAATAAGAGATGCCCAATGGGCAGCGGTGTGGACAGCTCTGACAGTCGCGTCTCTCAGGGTCGTGTTCCGAGCAAGAGTGTTATTGCGTGTGTGTTTATTTGTTAAACTTAGGTTAAAGGTACACAGCAAATCGTTTATTTTTAAACAGCATCAGTTTTTCAGCATTTAAAATATTTATTGGTAACTTATTCCCAATTTTGGATGCCATCCCAAGAACACTTTTTCACTTGTCTGTTACAGGACTCTGATTGACGGACTGATTTTTTAAGGGCCAGCAGTCTTTATTGAGATCGCGCCCGAGACCGTTTGCCTACGACTTTGCCATAAATCACCAAACACTCCGTAGAATTAAGTTCACTGGTACAAGTATAGTGGCGGATTTGTTTTCGAATTCGTAGATAACAATCGTCAAAAGTTTCTGGTTAATTCTGAGTTCCTATAAATAAAAATAAAATAAAAACCATTTATTTCAGACTCATAGAATCCATAAGTTTTTTATTATATACATAATAGTACATTACTTACCTAGGGCGGTTAAACAAAGAATGTCTCAGATCGCAGGTATTTGACGCCCGAGCCGAAGGCAAGGGCGATAAATATGCGCTCTGAGGCTTTCTTTATTACCGCCCGTGGTGAGTACAAAATTTTACGTCTCTATCTGGCCAGGAAGTGGGGTTTTCCGCACGCATAGCGTGCGGTAATTCCTACTTTATGGTCAGGTATGACGTAAAATAATTTTCAACACATTTGCTCGTAACGTGCCTCTTATTGTGCCGCTTTTAGGCTCATAATCCTGTGTATTAAACACGCGTGTTTTATAACATTACGACACTCGTGTAGTTATGTTTATATCCCGATTAAGACACGTTGGCACCTTGCAGCAAGGTGTATGTATGGACTCGGCGCATTCTTAAATTGACCGGGTTATACAGGTTTGTTTTTAATTCTCGGCAAATGGATTCATACTCGACTAAACAAATTAAATCCTACTTGTGAATTAATTGATTATTCCTTCTTGGATATTATGATATAGAAACGTTTAATTTAGTAAAACTATTTACTTTTGATAACATTTTACATGAATTTATATTGAATAACAAAATATTAATTTTATTTTGTATTGACTGTTTAGAGATTTCATCTAAGCCTCGCTGCGGGCGCACTGCGGGAACTTCACGAAAAAAAATATTTGCGCGCCATTATAAGTAATTTCACAAATATTTGTAAACATTGATGATGCGTGTTTGGTTATTATTAAAAATGTTGACTCGTGGTGAATAGAAAAGTGATAAATAGAATTGATGCCACTGTACATTTTTTGAGATGTGCAAATGTATGTGAGTAAAAACCTGTTGTCATCATTAACTAAAGGGAACAACTTATGAGCCTGTAACATTTTCATTTTATGAAAAGGATTTTTTCCTCGCAAATGTGTTGAAAAACGTCGTATGACACGTGTGAGCTTTGATAATTACATCCTCGGCTCTATTATCACGCTCACCTGCGGTTCGCGTGACAATTCCGCCTCTGATGTAATGATCAACATAGCTCACTTGTATCATAATGTACTATTAAAAGCTAAGTGTAAGTAGGCAAAAAAGAAAAGTATAATTTGTACGCTGACAGGCACTGTATCGTTTAGGGCAAAACTCAGAGTTATTTTACCCTCCCCGTCACAATGCCAACCCAGTGCCCTAACATAGAGCAATCCCAACGTCCTTCCAATATCCTCAGAATGCTGTTCTCACTTCCTCGCACTCGTCTCAGCAGCGAGGCGACCCTCTTGCGTATAATGGCATGGAAGCCATCAGTGTGCGCTTCGGCAAACATGCCTGAGCCTGACGCACTGCAGTGACGAGGCAGCTTGAACAGCATCCTGAAGATATTTTTGAATTGTACACGTAACGCATTGTAGGCTCGCTTTGTATGCCGCATCCATAGACTGCACGTGTAAAAAGACGTACAATAGGCTTTAAAGACTGTCAGCTTGACTTCCCTTGTACAGGTACACCGTGCAAATCTACGGATGAGCATGTTGCCCCTAATTGCTAAGTCTCTTTTCTCCCTTTTGATATCCAGGTCATCATTCAGATTCTCGGTTACTATATGACCCAGTATAATATGGACTCGTTGATAAGAGCGGCAGTTCAGCGAATTCCCAGGAAAGTCACCACAGATACCTAACAAAGTGTAATCCAGTATATAAATTACCTTATTTAATTTAAATATTGTAACAAAGTAATTTTAACAGACTGTAAGCAATTAAACATAACGTTGCTCAGATGTTTTTGAACCTTTGAAAACGTACATACATTTATGAATTTAACTCTATAAAGTCTTTGAACAGGTATTAATCAATTAAAAAATGTGTATCTATTTATTTTTGACGCTGAGATTTATATACCCATGACACGAGAGCCATTCGAGATGAGATCCTATACTTATTGTAAGGACCACGAGAAGTGCTCTCCAACGAACTAGACCAAACTAAAGCCTCTTGATCCGATGTTGGGGACCGACGGAAAATATACTTTATGTGGTTTTGCTGTTATAAAATATGTAATTGATTTTTTGAACAGCTAATATTACGGGTAACCTTCAACTTCACAATTGTTGAAACCATTTCTTGTCAAATGCGTATCCGAGTAAAGACGCCAATTAAGCACTCATTTAAAATTTGTTAGTGTTAAAGTGGCATTGACACCTATAATACTTCTTAGAGGTATGACAAAAATTAAATTATACAGCCGGAGAAACATTTTCCATGTTGTTAGGCGAAACTTTTTTCCAAGAAAACTTATTCTCCGCAAAGGTATCTAAGTATAAAAAACTTTTTTTCCGTCTATGTGAATTAGTTCTTCTACTCTCTCTCTACATCTATTTACTAACTTACCAGCCCTTTCATTTCGTTTTTTGTTCACATAATGGGATAAATCACACAAGGATTGGTACAGTATGCTATATTGCGACGTCCCTAATTTGATTGGGAATATTTGAGTGTCAAACCATGCAGTTCCGCTATTAGCCTTCGATATTTCAGAGGTGTACTGCAAATTGCACTTCATCAGCTATTTCTATCATTCGGTTGACAAGTCGAGGGTTATATAGAAGTTAAATTCGCGTGGATAATGAAGCACCATGAGAATGAACTTGTCATTTCAGCTACTCTAAGTGTACGGTACAGTGTCGAAAAAGGATTAAAAAAACTTCGAATGAAGAAAAAAGTAACACAAAAGCATAAATAATCCCTAAAAAAAAAAAAAAAAAAAACAAATCCAAAGTTCTACGAGGGCGTAATATGCTGTCTTCATATTCTGAAACGATTGTCATTTATTATGACGGTTGAGACCCGTAACGTGACGAGTCTCGAGCAGTTTCTCTCTCTAACAAGTAAAACGGTTCTAGCTTAGTTATTTAACTAATGACTTATGACTTGTGCCCCCCCCTCCCAATTTACCATACCCACATTTTCCAAACAGTTAATGTATAAAATTAGGTTTACTATTGAGAGGCATAAAATCATTAATACTAATATAGTTACGCATAATTACTTTACGCCGAAAATAAGATATGCATAAGTCACATTTCGCATAATTTTTTATGCATAATATTTAAAAGCATAAATACAGAAAGCATAACCCTCATTAAAACTAATAACAAAAAGCATAAACATGAATACCCATAATAATCAATTGACATCATATCAAAATGCATAACGCTATTATCAAATTATCATATTAAAAGGAGTAGGTACGTATCACAAATATCACAATGTCTAAAATTAAAAAAAAACTAACGTTAAATAACCTACGTTCAAAATCCCTAAAATCTAAAAATTTAGATTTTAGTGATTTTAGCCTATGGTTTACTTAGTAGTAAATTGCCTAATTGTCATTAGTAGTAAGTTTTAATAAAAGGTTTTCCGTTCTTTTATAAAAAAAATAACCTCGAAGACGAAAGCGGGAGCTTTGCTCCCGCTTCCGTCTTCTAACCTATCCGCGATCCGAGTCGGTTTTGCCAAATAAATATTTGATGCCCACCCAGCTTTGCTCCCGCTTTCGTCTTCGAGATTATTTTTTTTTATAAAATAGCGGAAAAACTAATAATATCATTTTAGGTATTTTGACTGAAATTATGGAAAATGACAGATATACCAACTAATTATTAGCCCAAACAATAGTATGCCTAATGTTTATTCGGCCAATACACATTAGTCTAGCTAAAACTATGCTAATAGCGTAGTATTATGCCAGAAAAACAGTAGGTCAAAATATTACTATGCGAAAGTACTATTATGCCACAAATAATTATGCCAAACCAATTATGCGATACTGCATTAGTCTAAAAACCATTATGCGATCCATAAAATTAACATCTTACTACACTATTGTACACAAATACTCGCCTAGTCAAAATGTCACACGGCCACAAGTAAGCTAGCCATAAGTAGGTAGCTAGTTCCAGCATACATGGGCCACAAATAGTTCTATTGCTTACTTAAGGCCACTTCCTCATTTGTCGGTGCAGTTTCAGTAAGCTGTCAGTGTCAATTATTTGTTAAGTCAGTACAGATTCTTAACATGAAAATGCGCGCTCACATTAAAATGAGTGCTTCCAAATTGGCGTGGGATGCGTGGAAGCGGGGCGGATACGAATGCGGTACTGCATGCTTACCTAGCCAATACTCATATACCGACCAGTAAGGAAATCTGAGCGCTATCAGTCAGATTTCCATACTTGTCGTGTGTTATAAAATACCTACCGCATACCGATACTTAATCAAGCTCCCACAGCTCTTTTAAATAAGAGTGTAATAAATTACCCAATGACATATTACAATTAAATATTAAATTATAGAGAAAAAATAACAATATTGTTGTTAAAAAAAAATTAAAAAAATCTTAAGACGATGCACGGGTGGCCATTTCTCCATACAAACGTAATCCCCCGTTTCCTAACTGGATAATAACATAAGAGCAAACATTTTGTATTCATGCAATATACTCGTATACTTACCTCTGACATGTCCAACACAGCGAATCCTCAAGTGAATAAAGGGTCGGCAACGCGCTTGCGATTCTTCTGGAGTCACAAGTGTCCATAGGCAACGGTACCAGCTTAACATCAGGCAGGCCGTAAGCTTGTTTGCCACCGCTATAGTATAAACAAAAAATGTCCCTATGTTTCGTTTAACCTAATTATTTGTTTAGTTTAATAATTAGAGACCTCTCAAAACTACAAAATTCGTCGGTTTTCTGCGCCATAAACAGACGCTCAGTTAACTAATTTAACGAATACAAATGCAAAACAGAAAACCTAGAGACATAGCCAAAGCCCTCTTTATAATATAAATGAAAGAAAAACTAAAATTGGTCCAAAACTGGAAGAGAAAATAGAGTACTACGAAACCCTGTTTTCGTTAACTAGTTATGACTACTTATCCGTTTTACTTATCGGTCCATTCGTTTAGGAGCTATGATGCCACATACAGACATACGGACCAACAGACACGTTAAACTTATAATTACCCCTCTTTTTCCGTCGAGGGTTAAAAAAAGTATAATGTTCTCATAGTGAAACTGGCAAATTCGGTATTCGTCAAACGTTCGAATTATCTGTACAGTCGCCGGCATCAATATATGATGAATCAAAGGCCGCAAAATATCTGACACGCTCTTACGGCTCTAGGAATATTAGAGTTGTCATCAGATATTTTTTCGGCCTTTGTTCCATCATATATTTATGCTGGTGACTGTACACCAACTAACTCAGTTAGCAAAAAGCGAAATACAAAAATGTGTAACTCGAAAGCGATATCCATAAACAAATGACGGCTCAATGACGTCAGTAGTAAAATGAAAGGGACGAATGTATCAAGTGAACTTCTGATCTCTTCTCGACATAGATAACCTCCTATAGATAGAGCCTATGAACGATTTTGTTCGAATCTAAGGTCACCACAGTTAGAGGTAGGTGCGGGTTGCGGGGCGGTCGGTAACGGCGCTGCGATTGGCTGTTTCGAAAAGCGCGCGCTTTGATACAGCATGGCGTCAGAAGCGTAGTGATGGGACGCGTTGGCCAATTACGGTTTTTAGCGGTGCCGCGATTATTTGTTAGTATGGTATAGTATTGAACTATTTTAGATGGCGTAACGCAGGTACGTAACATGGTTAAAATTTTTGAACTGCTGTCTCTGTTATATTATTATCACATTTCGTTCATTGCCTATTTTGATCGCCTCGTTATATAAAAAAGTATGTAAATCACAGTAGGCATTTTACAACATTTACTGCATTATCGTGTTTATGTCGGACTTATGCCTTCGTCCCGTTCGTTTTTACATACTTACTAGGAAAGGACGAATGCTATGACTATTCAACATTATGAGCCCGTTCACGTTCTCACTAGTGCCACTGGTATATAATCGAGATTATTTAAATTTAACGACATATATTTTCAAAAGTAGACCGCTACACACTGTATTTTGTATTTAAGTACCTTGTGAATACATCAAACTAGTTTTAATGCTGCTGTATTCGTCAATCTATGCATCCTAACTTAAAACGGCCGTTTTTCTTTTGAGTTCATAGATCGACGCAACGGTCGACCAGTGGCGCTAAAGAGCTCGTGAAGGGGTCTTAACGTGAATGTGCTAGCTAGGCTTATGTATGTTATGTTAAGATTGGTATCCCTAGCTATGAATGAAATACAAATAAAAACGATGTCATAAAAAAGTAGGTACGTATATTTTTTCTGTCTGATTTAATTATGTGGTTGATGATAATCCTCATCATTATTTAACAACTTATAATTAAACATGACGTAAAATTCACCATAGACTTAAGTTCGAAACGAGTTTATCATGTGTGAATTATCTTAGTACAGACAGGTATTAGTAATTAGATGGGATATTTCAAGGTGGTGGCAATTTATTTACAATCCAACCTCGGATTCATATTAAGAGGCCCCGCGGACCCCCAGATATTGATTTTGAACCAAATCGGAATGTATTTAAAGAATTTCAAGATGGCGGCAACTTTTTTACAATCCAAGCTCGGATTCATATTAAGAGGCCCCGCGGACCCTCAGATATCGATTTTGAACCAAATCGGGCAGTATTTAAAGAATTTCAAGATGGCGGCTACTTTTAAAAATCCAACCTTGGATTCTTATTAAATCGGAACCAATAACGATTTTCAAAACGAAAAAAAATGGCCGGCTTTTCTAAACTTATATATTTTTATTTAAAGATCTGAGTGAGTGAGAGAGTGTTTTTAAAATAACAACATACATAACAAGTAATTATAAATAAATTAATATCTCTCCAAACATATTTTTGACAACCCTGACTCTTGAGCGGTTAAGCAAAGCGGGTGCGTAAATTCGTAGATGAATGAAGCTTGCCTAATGGTTGTAGTTCTTTATACTGTGATTGTACACAGATTTTTATTACCAGCAATGAAAAACGTTTACGGCATGAGAACCAATCATTACATGCTTCCAAAAATAATAAATAGTCTCCCAAAACACATACAAGATTTATACCTATCCAACCCTATATCAGCTAAAGATGTAAACAAGTATTATATGTCAAGCAACAACTATGATTACGCCTTGTAACCAACCAAGTAATTGTTCATCAGTGATACAGTAAACGGAATGTAAGTACATATATTGATGTAAACTAACATACCTACTTAAATAGTTAGACCGTACTATAGCTGTAAATAAGCTACTAATGGTTTAAGCACCTAATTATGAAACTCTGCGATAAGTATGAATTATTTGGAATTTTAAATAAAAAAAAACCTTTTACTGAGCTGTCAAATTTACTATGGTCCGCCACCGCAGGCCGCGCCAGTATTGGTGTGGCTTTATATAATTTTAAAGAAAACATCAGATCAAAGTATTATTTCAACTATGTAGCTACCTATTAATTATTAATTTCTATTTCATTCTACATTATATTTATACTACATAGCAATAGCTAACTTCGACACTACATATTATTCTACAATACTCTAAATTACCCAATAAGTAAAATAAAACTACATACTACTAACATCTACTCTTAAACCAACAAATAACTTCCAGTACTTACCTACTACAATAATATTCCGTTCACTAGCTCTGAAAGCTATAAAATAGAGCGAAATAGTATTTTACTACGTCTAGAGGGAGAGAGCTTGTAAAACAGTTGCAGTCTGCAACGCCGCCTTCTTGATGCAGTTTAACTTTAAACCTTACATCGTATATATTATCTATGTTATGAGAGACTTTTTTAACAAAATAATTTTGAGAATGCAATGACAAGGATATAAATATTATCTTTAGTGAATTTTCGTGTTAAAATAGTACACGAAATCACGGATGAATTAACGTATTGTTTCCTTAAATGAATCTGAATCGGTAAAATTCGAAAGCATCACTAGCCCATCACTAGAGTGTCACGTGATTTCGACAGAAAGGAACAGTATATTGTCATTTCCATTGAATGAAAAGGGACATGCATACTTCACTACTTCTTATGGACCAGTGTAAAATGAACTCCGCTTGACCGAATGAAAATTACATTTATATGATAAAAACTTACCTGTGAAATGTTATTCCGTCGGTTGTGTAATTAGACGTTCGGGTGTTCTTTCTACACCACTTAACACAAGAACTCATTTTTATAGCGCAAAATCTATTTTAATTTGTTGGTTGTTTGACGCACGTGTAGATCGCGTACCTGGCCGATACTGACAATATGGCGCGGGTAGGGGGGGTTATCATTGCTAGATCATGTACGCGTGGTGACCGCACGTCGCCCTATAGGCTCTTCTATAGGAGGTTATCTATGCTTCTCGATGAGCGTCAAATTTCAAAATTGAAAAACTGGTGGCATCGCACGCACACATTCATGATTTTCGCACACATACACCCCTCATTCGCGTGCAACGCGACGGAAATAGATTTTACGAATATCAATTTTTCAAAAAGCTCTCTTACCACGCGTCGTCTTAATGATAAGAGTGTTTTGACCTAAATTTGTTATTTATTTATTTTAGTTATATTATTAATTAATGATCATAATTGTAATTCCGTAATTCTAATGTTTAAATTTAAGTATTTCTTAATTGCCAGGTGCGCTCATATTTTAAATGTTTAACTTCACACTGCAATTATTACTGTGGTAAGTGGTACTCTTACTCGAAATGCAAAAAAAAACTGCTTCACTTGAATGAAAGAGACCCGTGTCACACTAGGGTTATTGATTTATTCCGTATTAAATGGCCCATTCATTCCTCGGTTAACAATCTATTATTTCTGTCATGTTGGTAAGGTCACAGGTGGGTTGACCCGTTTGTATCGTCCGTAAGCATGCCACTATCATTTCCCTCCGTCTGATTATCGTAATTTTCGACTATTTCGACTACATTTTGTGACATGTCGTGTCGCGAAGGCGTGAATATTAATTATGTAAGAAGCAACACTTTATAGGTATTGGGGCTAGAAATATACCTACAAACACATTACTACGAGGTATTTTTTTTGCATTCTCCTTATTACTATATGACTTATTTTTCATCTATAAGACATAAATAACGCCGATTAACCTAACGTCTTACACTAGAAAACTTAATGCACAAGCATTAATATTATTTATCGTCGTCAATCGTCATCTCATTATCATCCTTGGCCGGGCTTGGCCATCATATTCCAACCGCGATATTTGATAGATCATATATCCTCACTTTGACATCAATATATTTCATCATAAGAATTACAAATAAATTAATCAAAATAAATACATATGAGGGGAAAATCTTACACAAACCCTGTACATACTTACTGTGGATACTAGACGATGACTCAGGAAAAACTATTCATGCTCACCACACAAATAAATGCCCTTGCCGGGATTCGAACCCAGGATCTCCAGTTTCGTAGGCAGGATCACTGCCAACTTGGCTAAAGTGGGGGGTCCATTCCTTTTCAACCGACGAAAAAAAACGGAGGAGGCGTCAAGTCGACGCGTATATATATATTTTTTTTATGTATGACCACGCATAACGTTTTACAGAGTCGTTCGATTTTGATAATTCTTTTTTTATTGGAAAGGGTATACCCCGAAGTTGGTCCCATATAAATTTGGAAAAAAAAACCAACCCTAAGGGTAGGAAAATAGGGGATGATTGATTTTTCGTCGGTTAAAACTTTGTTTTCAAAGTAAATTATTATCATATATTGCTTATCACCGGAAATTTTTCAACTCTTATTACTTACTACAAATAATTAATAATTGGGTATTTGACAACAGTGAAAATAAATTGTTTTTTCATTAGCAACAGATAAACATTACGAAAATACTCGGAAAGTATCAATATTTCATTTAAGTTTGCTATTTTAAGATTTTTAAATTCATAAAGACTCATAAGGACGTTGTTTGATTGCGACGTCACTAGCAAGTGCCTAATCCCTACAAATTCCATACTAGCGGAGCGTTTTTGACGTAAAATAAAAAAAAACTGGCCAAGTGCGAGTTGGACTCGCGCACGAAGGGTTCCGTACCATTATCTATAAAAACGGCAAAAAAATCACGTTTGTTGTATGGGAGCCCCCCTTAAAAAAATATTTTATTTTGTTTTCAGTATTTGTTGTTATAGCGGCAGCAGAAATACATAATCTGTGAAAGTTTCAACTCTCTAGCTTCTTGAGATACAGCCTGGTGACAGACAGACGGACGGACGGACGGACGGACGGACGGACGGACGGACGGACGGACGGACAGCGAAGTCTTAGTAATATGGTCCCGTTTTACTCTTTGAGTACGGAACCCTAAAAAAGGAGCTGATTTGATTTTTGTCAAATACCGTTATTACTTAGGTAGTCACTTAATACTCTTAATAGCGAAATGCCTAACGTTGGATGCTAAAGTAGAGTTTTCATAACTGGAGGGCACTTTAGCGACTCTATGAATTAGAAGCGACCTCATTAACCCACATAAGCCGGTGCCTCCACTTAGATCACTATGGCATTAACAATTAAACGAATCACCCTCCGGGCGCGCCGCCAACGCAAGGGAGATCCTCTTTTAGCTCATTCGAAGGGTTTATAGCAATACTTACTTTATTGGGAGCCTAACGTTACCTGTTTTTAAGATAAGAGAGACTAATTGCTTCCCTCATTTCAGTTCGAGACCAGCTGGATACATTAATTACTTTTAAAACGAAAGCAAGGGCATCATCCACCAGAGTTTTCTTTTCCGGTAGTGCTCTAAACAAGCCCGGGGTCCGCTTTGGCACCTTACCCCAAGATTTGGCGTAGGCACTAGTTTAACTACAGTGACTGCTAAAAAAACATTTCAACCCAGAGGGAAAACTAGACCTTATTGGAATTAGAGCGGTATGTTTATGATGATTTCCTTCACTGAAAACCCACAGTTAAATATGACATGTATGATATTACGTACATAAGTTTTTTGAAAAAACCCAATTAGTACGAGCCGGGATTAGAACCCACGACCACTGGGATTGAAAGTCGCGTGCCGTAACGCTCGGTCACAGTAATCGTATATATCATATCGGTCGTAAAAGATTTCAGGACATTTTTAGGGTTCCGGACCAAAAAGCTAAAAACGAAACCAGTATGATGCGACTCCGTCCGTCTGTGACGTCACAAAGTTAAATATCTCAAGAACTACTAATGCTATCAATTCTGAAATTTTGAACACTTGTAAAAAAGCTAATCCACGTGTATGGAAAATGAAAAATTTAAAGATATATTTTTAATTTCTATAAAAAAGAACGCATAAGAGGGGGTCAAAAATTAAAAGTCTAGTAAGTAGGCCAAATGGGGTATCATCTCCACTTATAATAAATCTCTAAATTAAAAAAAGAATCAACCAGTTTGAAACTAAGCTTTGCGCGGTTCGAATGTTCTCAGCATCCCATGAACGGAAAAATATGAAACATTTTATATAGGTACATTATTATTCTAGCTGCAACTTAGGATAGTTTTTATCCGACTGCGACAATTAATTAATTTTCCGAAATATACGACTTCATTTAATTTTTCATTTATTTTTATTGAAATCAAACGCTGCTCCAACTGTCAGCTATAAGAACCGTCAAATTTTCGTCAAAATGGCGGAATTGCTTTGCCTTTCACTTATTAATAATTGAAATCCCGTCTACGATAGACCTTTACGAGACAAATGCTAAAATATAAACCATAAAAAAATATTCGATTCTGATATGAGAACTTATATGCGCAAATGTCGTTTTATGTCGTAATTTCAATAAATGAAATCAACAAATTTGAACAATATAATTAACACGAATTTGTTTTTTTTGAATGACAATGGCACGCGCTCGGCGCATTCAGCCAAAGTACCTGCGGCGCTACCACGAAAACCGATACTCAATGTTCATATATTTGCATCCCTGTCACTCAAGTATGGTTAGTGCGATAGAGATAGAGATACCCGAATATTTTCGAATTCCGAAGTTCGTGGTTATAGCTCAGGAATCGAAGATATGGTAAATAATCATAATGTATTTTCTCGAAAAAGAATTTAAAATAAATATAGTCAAATGGAGAAAAAAACAAAGCAAGAGGTTATATAGGTAATGATTAAGTTATAAGAGTCCAAAGTTTTAAGAGGGGGTATGTTCTGTCCCTTTTCCGCAAAACGCACCTTCATATGAAACGATTGTTTTTTACTATGACGCTTGAGTATATTGACGTCACAGTCCCTCATCGTTTTCTCACTCTAACAAGTGACATTAAAACGGATGTAGCTTCATAATTTTTTGAGATATTTGAATGGGAGTTTCATTATCTTCTATCTATTTTTACATAATAAATGCCTATGTCCTGACTGACTTATTCACTCAATCACTCACTCACTCACTCATCAACGCACAGCCGAAACTACTAATCTTAGAGAGTTGATTTTTGCACAGTATGTTGCTTTTATAACGTGGGCTAGGGATAAAAAGGGATTTTTGAAAATTCTACCCCTAAGGGGGTAAAATGGGGGTGCAAAGTTTGTATGGGAGAACCTTTTTTTTTTGAGCTATAGACTTAAACTTTGTAGAAAAATTAGTTATTAGAATACAAATGAAACACTTTCAGCGTTTTGGAAAATTCCACCCCTACGGGGGTAAAATAGGGGTGCAAGGTTTGTATGGGGGAAACATTTTTTTTTAAATAGAGACTTAAAACTTTGTAGAAAGATCAGTCATTAGAATACAAATAAAGAACTTTCAGGGTTTTAGAAAATTCTACCCCTAAAGGGGTAAAATAGAGTGCAAAGTTTGTATGGGAAAAACTACTTTTTTTTTAAATAGAGACTTAAAACTTTGTAGAGAAATTATTCATTAGAATACAAATAAAGTACCTAGATTCAGTGTTTTTAAAAAATCTACCCCTAAGGGGGTAAAATAGGGGTGCAAATTTTGTATGGGGGAAACAATATTTTTTTTAAATAGAGACTTAAAACTTTGTAGAAAGATTAGTCATCAGAATACAAAATAAGTACTTTCAGCGTTTTAGAAAATTCTACCCCTAAAAATAGGGGGCTAAAATAGGGGTGCAAAGTTTGTATGTGGGAAACTATTTTTTTTAGCTAGAGTCCTAAAACTTTGTAGAAAGATTATTTAAATACAAAGAAAGTACTTTCAGCGTTTTGGAAAATTTCACCCCGAAGGGGGTAAAATAGGGTGCAAAGTTTGTATGGGAAAAACATATTTTTTTTTAATAGAGACTTAAAATTTTGACGAAAAATTACTTATTAGAACATGAAAAATACTACATTCGGCGTTTTACAAAAATCATTCCCTAAGGGGGTTAAAAAAGGGTGCAAGGTTTGTATGGGGAACACTTTTTCTGAGCTAGACACTTCAAACTTTGTAGAAAGATTACTTAAAAAATACAAAAAAAAAGACTTTCAGCGTTTTGAAAAAATCTATCCCTAAGGGGGATAAAAAGGGTTGCAAAGTTTTTATCAGGGAAAGTTTATGTTTTTGAGTTAGAGACTTGAAACTTTGTAGAAAGATTACTTATTAAAATACAAAAAAAGAACACAAATCGTTTTACAAAATTCCACCCCTAATAGGGTTAAAAAGGAGAGCAAGCTTTGCATGGGCAACACTTTTTTTTGAGTTAGACTTAAAACTTTGCAAAAAGATTACTTATTAGAATACTAAAAAAGAACTTTCAGCGTTTTAGAAAACTCCATCCCTAAGGGGATCCTTAAGAAGGGTAGCCAGTGTTGTGTGGGAAAAACTTTTTTTTTACTAGACTTAAAACTATTAAAAATGTTACTTATTAAAATGAATAATAAAGTACTTTCAGAGTTTTAGAAAATTCCACCCCTAAGGGGGTTAAGAAAGCTTTGTATGGGCAACACTTTTTTTGAGCTAGAGACTTAAAGTTTACGAAAAAAGTTCTTTCAGCGATTAGAAAAATTCAACCTCTAAGGGGGTTTAAAAGGGGGTTCAAATTTTAAATGGCGAGCAATAAAATTTTAAAGTGTGAGTAAGAGATTTTTAACTTCGGTCTTATTCTGTACGTTAAAAGACTACAAAACTGATTTCAGAGTTTTTCCAAATTCATCCCCTAAGAGTGTTAAAATTGGTTCAAAGTTTGAGTATTTCAAGGCATTTTTAAAGTATGAGATTTTTAACTTTGGTTTTAGACTGTTTGTTCACAAACTAGAAAATGAACATCAACTTTTTTTTTAATTATCCCCTAAAAGAGGGTTCAAATTTTGTATTGAGAGAAATCATTTTCTAAGACGATAAAAAGTTCTACGCGGACGAAGTCGCGGGCAACAGCTAGTATGAAATAATTTGAATTGCACATTCTAAAACAGTTTTTCTTTTTTTTCTATAGGAGCATAATCTTGATTTACAAAGGAAAATGTAGAAAAAAATACCACCCCCCCCCCCTTATCTCCGAAGTTTCCACAGCGAAAAATTTGAAAATTATATATATAAATACTACCGGAAAAGTATAACAAAACCTCTATCTAGCGTATTTTATTTTTATTAAAAAAAAACATTTAATATTTAATTTTGTTTTTTTATTTATTTTTATGTTGGTTTTTTTTCCCTTCTAATTTGTATGGAAGTATTCTGAAAGTACTTTCTAGCAAACAAAAAAAGAATTATCGAAATTGGTTCAACTGATAAAGAATTATCTCTAAAAAACCAACATAGATTTTTTCTTAATAAAGCGAGGTGAAAGTTTGTACGGAACCCTCGGTGAGCGAGACAAACTCGCACTTGACCGGTTTGTTTTAATTCAGTTCCGCAGATTTGCAGAAATTTTAGGCTAAAGATATGGCCGCCGTAAGGAATAAATTTGTCTTCAGCCTTCCGCTGCGGAATGCCGAGTCAACAATACAAGCTATGGCCTAGGCCAGGGGCTCTGGTAGTAAAAATGAGGACGGGAATTCTTGCATAATAAGCTCGGATCACATTATGCGTAGTGTACGGATAACAATTTTGAATGTCCCATGTTTGAAACAAAATACCTACTTGATTGCAGGAAAGCCTATAAATTACTGTTAGAATTGAATTGTTTACGAATAAGTAATCAATTTCGGTTTGAGGAGTGCTATGAGAAATAACGTTATACAAGTTTAGATCCGCGCTATAAATGGGTTATGAAGCCTAAATTATAACATTTTGATCATGCGTAGAAATTGCAATTTGCTAACTAAACAGTTAAACACTTAGTCGATCCATCTCATCATAACCCTACACTTCAAACACATGTTCGCCTGGTAGGAATATACTGTTACAGTCAGGAGCAAAAGTGGCTACGCAGACCACTTGTTCACTGATTGGTTGGTTGGTTGGTTGAGCAGTTGCTCAATAACTACATAAATTACAAATGTTAAAAAACTGCGACATAACAGAACCATCATGCCAGAAATGACTTTCGATTTTGGATGGTTTAAGTGTTTTTTACAACAAAACCGCACTCAAACCATCTAGCTACGATGCTACAAACAGACACACAGATGTTAAACTTGTAACACCTCTTCTTGTATGCCTCGGGGGTTATAGATGACTAAAGACGGTGAAGATCACATTGAGTGTATTATTTTACGTAGCTACTTCTGTTGCTGACTGTACCTTGTAGTTTATGTGGGCTTGTAGTTTGGGCGGCTTCGCAGTTTGGTCGTGGGCGGCGAGGCGACTATCTAGGAATGTGGCGTGACTGTCGCGAGCCTGTTCTGCCAGGCCGTAAAGTGCACATGTTTCTAGTATACGGCCTGTCCGCGGGTTTAAGCCATAGGTACGCAGGTGAGAATGGCAAACGATCCCACGCAAAATGCGCAGGTAGTTTAGTTACATGTCCTCTTGTATTTCGTTACAAACTATATTGTGTATTTTATTCGTTTAATCATCCTTAATGCAATAAATTCATGTCAAATCTCTAATTTTTGGTACAAGCATTTATTTCTCCTTTTTTGCACAGTCATGCAATACTACTACTTTAAGAGGATTCTAACCCCATGATTGTAAGTAAATTCGTTAAACCTTAGTAAGTAGATAATGTGAAAAAAATTAAATTTGGTCTAATACATCTTTGACCTAATGAGCCCAGACAAAACGGGTCTATCTATGTAATTGGGAATGTCCTATGTCCACCTTCCACCTCCATCATCAGACCAGCTTTATGTACCTACAATACTATTGCATTGTCACCCGATTTACCTACACAAGTATGCAAAATGGTAACTCGATTAGACTTCGGGATGTTGGTCATGTCTTGACATGCAAGATGTGACCCGTATAAACTACAAACCAACATTGCAAGTTTAAACTAAGCAGAGGCTTGTAATACTCCAGAGAAAATACGGTTTTGAAAAACATTAATTTATAAAAGCGTTTCTTTTGTTTATTTAATTTTAAAACGTTACTCTAACCCCGACTCTAAGATGCTTTAATCAAGAATCCAACAAACTTTCCACCCGGAAGTAATTATATATAGATTTAAATGAAACATGCTTTGTCTTTTTTTGTGTGATTTATCTTGAATATTATAGAGCAAATGTAAATAAAGATAAAAACATTTATTAATATTTTTTTCTGACAAATCAGAAGCTAGTTAAGTTGGGATTGTTTTGATGTCTGAAATTTTGTTGGATTTTGTGTATGGGTAACTATTTAATTGATAATTTATACGTTACTTAGTAAAAATCTGTTATTATAAATCATTTCCAAATATCATATTTATTGTAATTTTTGCCATACAAGTTGTCAGTTCATTGACTGGACTATAATCATACTCATTTATTTGTAAAACCAATTTACATGTCAACAGAATTATAGGTAGGTACCTACACAAATAAAAATCGAACAATACCAGTGATTTTTCGCGCACGAAGGGTTCCGTACCATTTATCTCACACACGGCAAAAAAAACTCATCTGTGAAAATTTCAGCTGTCTTTTAACTATCATGGTTCATGAGATACAGCCAGATAGACGGACAGACAGACAGGCGGACGGACAGCGGAGTCTTAGTAATAGGGTCCCATTTTACCTTTTGGGTACGGAACCCTAAAAATACCAGTGACTGTATTAAATAGAACGCTGTGATCTAACGTACAGTCGGCCTCATAAGTTGCTGAACACCAAGTACCTTGTCGTTTTCACTCGTTTGACAACTTCTTTATGGCAGTTTAACATGACGTTTAATGCGACATAGTACAAAGATGTTAAGCCCCTTGTGAGGCTGACCACACAAATATATAAAATAGTATTGGGGGCCTAAAAGTAACAATCTCACTACGAAGTATCTAGGTTTGATTTTTTTACGTAGGTAAAGTAGACACAATATTTAATGTTTATAATATGTATTCCCTGCATTATTTAACGGCATTAGACTAGGCTGCGACGCATTTACCGTAAATGCTCAACGATTTTCATAATTCGCACCAACTGGACCAATTATGTGGCTTCACTTAATTTTAGCCTGGACTGGACCGGTTACTAACTGTGCCGTTTTTAGTCCTAGCATGTGCTTAAAGTCGTGGAGGCTTTAATTATTTCACGTCAATAATTCGGGAAGCTGGAACAATACGGCCTGGAACGTTAATGCTATGAAACTAATTATAATAATTTAAGCTAAGTATCACGGTTACATTACATATAAATAAGGGTTATTTATTAAAAGGGTCTGGTAACAATTTCCTGAATTATTCAGATTATTCTGTTTTTAATTATTTGATAGAAAACTGGTTATCTCCACTTATAATAAATCTCTAAATTAAAAAAAGAATCAGCCAGTTTGAAACTAAGCTTTGTGTGGTACGAATGTTCTCAGCATCCCATGAACGGAAAAATATGAAACATTTTATATAGGTACATTATTATTCTAGCTGCAACTTAGGATAGTTTTTATCCGACTGCGACAATTAATTAATTTTCCGAAATATACGACTTCATTTAATTTTTCATTTATTTTTATTGAAATCAAACGCTGCTCCAACTGTCAGCTATACGAAACGTCAAATTTTCGTCAAAATGGCGGAATCGCTTTGCCTTTCACTTATTAATAATTTAAATCCAGTCTACGATAGACCTTTACGATACACATGCCAAAAGTTAAACCATAAAAAAATATTCGATTGTGATATGAGAACTTATATGCGCAAATATCGCATTATGGCGTGATTTGAATAAATGTATCAACTTTGAACAATATAATTAACATGAATTTGTTTTTTTTAATGGTAATATGCCATTGCTCTTTGCGCATTCTGCCAAAGTGCCTGCGGCGCTACCACGAAAACCGAAACTCAAAGTTCGTATAACTGCATCCCTGTGACTCGAGTATAGTTAGTGCGATAGAGATAGAGATACCCAAATATTTTCGAATTCCGAAGTTCGTGGTTATAGCTCAGGAATCGAAACTACACCCCGTAAGCCGCGTCCGCTGCGCCATGTTTTCGTGGTTTTTAAACGTCAAACATGTTTTGCCAATCAATACAAAACCCTATTTGTTTGCCGAACCTGCACGGCTATCACAAGACAGCCGCGACATACTCTCGAGCTCTCTCGCACTATCCGTCTCTTTCCAAGTGGTCTAATTAGAGAGAGACGGATAGTGCGAGAGAGCTCGAGAGTATGTCGCGGCCGTCTTGTGATACCCGTGATGACGGAAAACATGTTAGATGTTTAAAAACATGGAAAACATTGGTGCAGCGGACCCGGCTGTAGGTAGACACTAAATAAAATAATCATAATGTATTTTCTCGAAAAAAGGATAATAGAGAAAAAATCAACGGAAGAGGTTATATGTATAGGTAATCACTAAGTTCCAAAATTTTATGTTCTGTCCTTTTTCCACAAAACGCACCTTCATATGAAACGATTGTTTTTTACTATGACGCTCGAGGATCTTGACGTCACAGTCCCCGATCGTTTTCTCACTCTAACAAGCGACATTAAAACGGTTTTGAGATATTTGAATGGGATTTTCGTCATCTTCTATCTATCTATACCTACATATAAATGCCTATGTCCTGACTGACTCACCCACTCACTCATCAATGCACAGCCGAAACTACTGGGGCTAGAGAGTTGAAATTTACACCAGAACTACGTTTTACAACGTAGGCAACGGATAAGAAGGGATTTTTGGAAATTCTACCCCTAAAGGGGTCATAGGGGTGCAAATGTTGTATGGGGGAAACTTTAATATTTTAGCAAGAAACTCAATACGTTGTAGAAAGCTTACTTATTAGAATACAAATAAAGTACTGTCAGCGTTTTGGAAAATTCAGCCTCTTAGGGGGTTAAAAAGGTTTGCAAAGTTTGTATGAGCGAAACTTCTTTTTGAGATAGAAGCTTAAAAGTTTGTAGAAAGATTACTTATTACAATACAAATAAAAAAACAGCGTTTTGGAAAATGGTATGAAATGGGGTACAATGTTGGTAAAGATTCTCAAACCTTTTTAAAAAGATTACATAATAAAATAAAATAAATTACTTTCAGCGTTTTAGAAAATTTCACCCCTTAGGGGTGTATAAAATATTTTTTTTTAGCAAGCGACAAATCTTTGTTGAAAAATTACTTATTACAATAAAACTTTCAGCGTTTTGGAAAATTCCACCTCTATTGTGGTGATTAAAACGGGTTAAAATTTGTATCGAGGAAACTTTTTTTTTGAGCTTGAGATTTGAAATTGTGTTTTAAAATTTCCACCCGCTAAGAGGGTAAAGAGGTGCAATGTTTGTATAGGAAAACTTTTTTTAGGTAGAAACTTAAAACTCTGTAGAAAGATTAAGTACCTACTTATTAAAATACAAAAAAAATACCTACTGCCAGCGTTTTGGAAAATTTCACCCCTTAAGGGGTTAAAAAGGGGTGCAAGGTTCGTATGGGAAACACTTTTTTTTAGCTAGAGACTTGATAGTTTGTAGAAAAAATACTTACCTATTACAATAAAAAACCGAGTGTTTTATTCTTAATTTTTCCCTGAAAAGCGTTCTAAGTTTGTATGGAGAGCAAGAAAATTTTAAAGTATGATATTTGTAACTTCGATCTTAGCCTGTTTAGACTACAAAACTTATTTTAGCATTTTTTTTAATATATCCCCTAAAGGGGATTATAAGGGTGTTCAAAGTTTGTATGGAGAGCAAGCTATTTTTAACGTAAGGGATTTGTAACTTCGGTTTTAGACTGTTTGCTAAAATACTACAAAACCTATTTCAGCGTTTTTTAATTCATCGCCTAAGAAGGTTAAAAGGGGGTTCGAACTTTGTATAGAGATAAGACATTTTTAAAGTAAAAAAATTGTAACTACGGTTTCAGACAGTTTACTATGAGGGTTCAGAGAGGGTTCTTAGTTTGTATAGAGAGCAAGACATTTTGAAAGTAAGAGTTTTGTAATTTCGGATTTAGATTGTTTTCTAAAAGACTAGGTACAAAATTAATTCCAATGTTTTTTTTTAAATTCATTCCTTCAACAAACATTTAGACGATAACATGTTATACGCGGACGAAGTCGCGAGCAACAGCTAGTTTTAAATAAAACTTCGAATTTCTAACATCCGGGATCATGAAATCATAGACGGTTTTAACTAGAGTTGAATCATGTGAATAAATGAAATACATACAAAGCAATATTATTCTTTATTTAGAACTGAAACCGCAGACACGCAAAGCTACATTCAATTAATTATAATAAACTAATCAATAAAACGTTAACAAACATGACGATTTATCGATTAGTGAACGACAAGTTTTTCACTGCTTTCCGTGCCGCGGTACAATCTTGGAGCCACTAATTACCGTAGGGCAGGGGAGGTTGAACGAACCAAAACACAATGACCTACCTTACCGCCCATTCTCTGTTAAGATTACCCGTCGGAGGGTAATTTCAACCAAACACAGGGATCACGATAAATGGTTACGTCACAGTTGTAAAATAGGGGGCTGTGCGTGCGTAGTAAACCATGTGGAGACCAATAAAATATGTGCAGGTTATAATGTGTAGAGAAATCCGTGTGAGCTTCAGGATTTACCAGACTAGGTTTATAGCCGCAACCAACTTTATTTATGCCTATTGCTTCTAATACAATCATTTGCTAAATGGATTGTTAAGTTGAATATGTTTAAAGTGCATTTTTTGGTTTCCAGATTTTCCCAGAAAATTCCATTTCCAAAACAAAATATCATAGGTATCTTAAGTATCTATAAACATTTTGACGACCGCTTTAGCCTAGTTGGTAGTGACCCTGCCTACGAAGCAAGAGGTCCTGGGTTCGAATCCCGGTAAGGGCATTTATTTGTGTGATGAGCACGAATATTAGTTCCCGAGTCATGGATGTTTTCTATCTATTTAAGTATTTATTTCTCTATATAAGTATGTATATCGTCGTCTAGTACCCATAGTACAAGCTTTGCTTAATTTGGGACTAGGTTGATTTGTGTAAGATTGTCCGCAAATATTTATTTATTTATTTATTTATAAATAAAAAAAACATGAAAATTTATTATTGCAAAAAAATGGAATAATCACAGCGCGTTTGAAAAGCAGAATCAATTGCCAACCCAGATTCAGAAATGTATCGCTATAGAGAAATCCCCGGCTACCTCGAATCGTCAATAAATAAAAACCGTTTTTAATAAAAGAGCTGCGTCCAACTAGCGCGCGATCCGGCGGCATATTGCATCCGTGCAGTATAAATTCGCTAATATGCCTGAACTCGCACGATAAAGCCTAAAATCGTACAAGTTATTTTACTACTGGAATAATTCTTGGGATTTTTGACAGCGCAATCGAAGTTTGCCGCTAGGCGCGCGCCGCCAGCGTTTAATTAAGAGCGGTGCAAAACTCCAATTGCTACGTATTGGAGTTAAGCGGAGAAATGCTGGTTACTTTATGCTATTACGTGCAAGCCAGCTCTTTATAGCCAGGGGCTGTATCACATGGCTATTAAAGTTTTAAGAGAACTAAAATACTTTTCTATTCTCTTTTATCTCAATTCTAATTTAAGATAAAGTACCTGCGACGGCGACTCTGCTTTTATTTTAACAGAAGTTGCTGAACCACAAAGTCCCAAGGTAGCTTTTAGTTTTCCAGACACATTTTAGGGATCCGCAAGTAAGTTTACAAATATCGATTAAACCTCCACCGATCCGCAATCCTTCCAAGGAGAGCTTGCACAATCAGCTAAAAAGGAATGAAGTTTTTATCGGCTGTCCGAGTCCCGTGTCCGGGCTGATTCTAACGAGCTCATTGGAAATTCAAATCGGGCTGGACCGCCGCACCCTGTAATCAATAAAATTACATGTACGTGCGTCCTGAAGCCTCGCTACGAGACTGGGGCTGCCGGCCGAGTGCCGTAATCAACGCCCGTAACTAAGAAGCCGTCATGGGTGTGAAGGCTCTTTCACGTGTGCCGCGGTTTTTACTATAAACTTACCACGTAAACACTCGATGTTTAAATTTTGCATTAACATCAGAACTAAACATGACTTGCCTGATATTATAATGCATAAAGATACTTTTTTAAAAATTTCGGATATCTTCAATTATGTTATTAAGAATGTTTTCAGACAACTTTCCACCTAAATACCTACGCAATATAGTTTCATAACCACGAATATTCATACATAATATCAAAGTCCGGCAGTTCAACATAATTTCCAAGTCAGATCCCAAAAGTAATTACAAAGTATCATTCATCCCTTCCATAACACTCGACGATAGCATTCGTGTACGGGATGCGAAGAAAATTGCAGTAACTAATGATCATATCGTTGGTTGAATACAAATCTAGGTCTTTCAACGAGGGAGGGCAGCGGGCAGCGGCTGGCCTATTACTGCCGTGTTAGACTCCGTAAATTGAAATGGCGTTATGATTTATAGCAAGACTTCACGAACCAGTATTACGGTCAGCTTCCTGCCCGGACGTGAGGAGAAACTAAATATCCCGCCACTAGTTGAAATTTTTTCAAAAGATAACTTGGTTACCTATTTATTGACGCAGTTACAGGCGTCGTCTCGACAATTAATGCAAAGTGGCATAACGTTAACTTGAGCGGCAGCAGTGTTAAGCTTAAATATTAATACACCACCTCCATTTATTAAAGTAAAGGTGTGTGGAACAACCGTCCTACGCAAAATATTCTATTGAGCTTAAGAACGTATAAAGTCGAACGTTATAATGTAATAACGATGGCTGTAAAAGAGGTTTATGAAATTTAAGTGGTTTTCGTTGTTATAATAAAATATCAAGTTTCAGTTAAAAACGAGTTAATGGTTTTTATAAGAAGCTACTTAGCTTTTAACTCGACATATGATGCGATTTGTTATGAATATAAATTACGATCCAATTTTCTAAATGTACGGCCATTATAAAAGATTTTTACATTTTTATATTTTCTCATTCTGTACCTTGTGTATAAATTGCAGCTTAGCGTTTTGCATTTACGATGGTTTTCTGAGCACTAAATTTTAAGTATTGCAAGTAATTCATATAGGTTAGAATAGCCTGCGGATAAGAATCCGCCGCCCACTTACCTAATGGAAATCCAAAAAGCCTTTTCGCGTACATTTTTCTTACCGTCAAAAATATTCACACCAGTCGTACGTGGAAATATTAAAACCGCATAAATATTTCAAAAGGGTAGTGTAAATTTCTGAAGTAGGTAATTTTGTTATCAGTTCAATAACAGGCTAACCTCAGAGTACTCCAGAGTAGACGTCAAATAGTGTCTCTCGTAATATTCAGATTTAAAGATATTTCGCTAATGTCTTTAAATCTGAATATTATATAGCCAGCTTCATGATCTGCAATAAATGCAGCTCTGTCATGGATATTTAAATTCCACGGCATTATCAAATTACGACCCAGAGTTATTAATGTTATTGTTATCGCCCTCTCTTTCGCCCACTATCGCATCACGCATGTCATCCTTTCCGCATATCACCCGCACTATGGCCTGTCTGCCAAATTTAAAATAATGAATTAATGACACATGTTAATGTCGAACGCAATGAAAGAAAAATTGTTATAATTGAAGAGAGAATAAAACGATATCCGAATAAATACGCAACAAACCGCGAGAAAAGAATAGTTTGGTGCGCAAGAAGAAGTAACCAGTGTCCCTTGAGCTTACTACAAGTGGCGGCCGCCCGAAAACCTGCATTCGGAACATCAGGTACGGCAGGCCTACATTAAATTCATTACCCTTTCAGCACAGACCAATTCGTCCCTCTAGGCCTACGGTCTTCTACCGCACGGTCCTTCGTTCTCTTTTCTTACCCGCGCTATCATTTCTGTTCCTTCGAACCAGATTTCTCCTTTCTTCTCGCACCCCGCGCCACATCTCATTCATTCATTTATCGCGTATTTCTCCCGCACCGCCCTTATAAATTACCTAAACTATTTAAACATAACCGCTCCCGCAGTTTAGGTACATATTATAAGAGTTTTCCTATTCGTAAGTATAATATACGTATCGTTTTATTTTTATTCGCATAGACCGCACCGCGTAGTCCACGTACTACAATTTTAGCCGCTTCGCAATATGGCGAAATTACATTTAAAACCCGAAAGTGTCGACAGCGAGTATTATGAATACGAACTGTCGATGCTCGAGGCGAAACGCAATATAATCTTTACACTCGTTCAAGATATTTATAATAAATCGCTGGTTGTGGATACCGATGAAGCAAGTCGAGAGAGTTTTCTCGATGCAGTTGATACCATCGAGGAAATTCGCTCGGACTTTAAGGAATTGGTAAATGAGCATAATCGCATGCTGCTTAGGAGTAAGACTGCTGCTGTTCCCAATTATCAGCCGATTATAGCATTTGAAGAATTATACTGCCGCATTAGAAGGGTTATCAAACGACTTCAACCAGCCGCCGCACCGCCGCCGGTCGCTTTACCGCCAACAACGGTGGAGCGAGCCAGACCTTCTTTGCCAGCGATGGAACTGATGGCGTTCGATGGCGACATACGCAACTGGCCGCTATTCTACGCAAGTTTCAAAACAAGAGTGCACGACAACCTGTCGCTTACAGATGACGAAAGGCTATTCTATCTTATAGGGAAATTGTCACCGAGAGCTCAAGCTGTCTTCGCGGGCATAACGCCTTGCGCTGACAATTATAAGCTGATCCTCGATTGTCTTATGGACAGATTTCATGACAAGCGCACTCTCGCCGCTACATACATGGATCAAATGCTCAATTTAAAGATTAATGGGCCCGCTTCTTCATTCAATCTTCAGACATTCATTGACAAGTTTGTCACAGCCGCGAACGCGCTTAAATCGCTTAAACTCAGCGACTTAACTGACTACATGCTGCTCCATGTTGCATTAAAGAAGTTGGATCAAGAAACTATTCGAGCATTTGAAATGGAGTACCGAAACGTCAAGATTCCTTCCTTTGACAACCTCGCCGACTTCGTCAAGAGTCAGTATAGGATTTACCAGAATACGCAGCCATGTACCACCGCCGCAGCTTCCTCGCGCGACAAACCCGCTAAGACGCCGCCGCCGCGCAGCTTCGCACCCAACCCACAAAGTTATGTGGCTAGTGCGAACTTACGTAAATGCATTTGTGACAGCATTGTTCACGAGCATTTATACAAATGCCCCGCCTTTAATAACTTATCGCCATCCGAGCGCTTCAAATGTGTTAAGGAACATAACGCGTGCGTCAATTGTTTAAGCATTAAACATAGAACCCGCGAATGCAATTCCGAATTGAAATGTCGACTTTGCCGTCAAAAGCATCATACGATGTTGCATTTTGATAAGGACAAAAATGAAAAAACCGTGACGTATGACGTGTCAAGCGCATCCGCGAGTGACGGAGCGATATCATCGCTGCCCCCGTCAAATCTAACTTGTAACACTTCCACTGCCCCGCACGTACTCGCAGTCGCAAACAACAAGGAGTTGGGACAAGCTGTGAAATGTACGACGCGTAATACAATAATATTGTCGACCGCGAAGGTTCTTGTTCACGACAGTATGGGTGGAACACATCTTGTGAAATGCTTGCTTGACTCCGCCTCTCAGAGTATTTTCATCACGGAAGACTGTTGTATGCGCTTAGGTTTGACGTATGATAAAAAGTCGAGCGTAACTGTGCGAGGCATTGGAGGTGCCGAGAAACCTAGTAGGGGTACCACAAACTTTAAAATATTTTCGCGATTCAACAAAGACGCCAACTTTGACGTTTCGGGTCTTGTAGTGGACCGCATTACAGATGACTTGCCGTCAGTCGTTGTGGACACGTCCGCTTTCGTGCACGTTCAAGGGCTCCCTCTAGCAGACGACACGTTTGATACGCCCACCACAATAGATGTACTGCTGGGTGCATCCATATTTCCGCATTTGTTGCTGCCGAAGATTATTCAAAGTAAGGTGGAAGGAATACCGCCGGCTATCCAGTCGGTACTGGGATACATAATAATGGGTTCAGCCCCTGCTTTACAGGTGCCACGAAAATTTACATCCGCATGCTGTGCTTTCGTCCAAGATTCTATGGACCACCTCCTTAAAAGGTTCTGGGAACTTGAGGAGGTGTCCGCTCCGCCCGCTCACAGTCAAGATGACATTGAATGCGAGGACTACTTCCACGCCACCACTACGAGGGATGCTAGTGGTAGATACACAGTCGCGTTGCCGTTTCGCGACGATGTATTCAAGCTTGGAGAGTCGCACTCTGCTGCTTATAGGCGTTTCCTTTGCCTTGAAAGGAAATTAGAGGCATCGAGTACTTTACGTACCGCCTATGACGACATCATTCGTGAATACGTCAATAAAGGGTACATATCGGAGGTAACGAACTCGAAGGATGCCTCACCCGCACCTGCTTACACGATTCCGCACCACGCCGTCGTGCGTGAGGACAAATCAACGACGAAGGTGCGTATGGTACTAGATTCTAGTAGCAAGACCAGCTCAGGCCTATCCCTGAACGATGTTTTGCACTCAGGACCTAATCTACAGGGGGATTTGTTTTCAATCCTCTTAAACTTTCGCTTGTTTAAGATAGCCCTTTCAGCCGATTGCCGTCAGATGTTTCTGCAGATCGGCATTTGCGAACGTGATCGTCAATTCCAGCGGATCTTATTCCGATTTAGCCCGCAAGATCCCATCGCAACATACGAGTTCAACCGTGTTTGCTTCGGAATGAAGTCGAGTCCGTATCACGCCCTTCGCGTCGTACGCCAGCTGATTGCAGACGACGGACATAAGTTTCCAACAGCAGCGGCGATCGCATCCTCATGCACATATATGGATGACGTATGCTTTAGCATAATGTCAGAAAACTCGCTGCAGCAGGACGAATCCATGGCAATCGCCGCTTCTAAGGAGCTGATCGACCTATTTAAATGCGGTCAATTTGACCTCGTAAAATGGACTTCTAATTCCAATGCTGTTTTAGAAGCCATACCCGCCTCGCATCGAGCTTCCGACGTTGAAATTGATCGGGGGGTGTCTCAAAAGGTCTTGAGCTTGTGCTGGAACAAGCTTAGTGATAACTTTTATTTCAAAGTCACGGAGCCAGACTCGGCGTGTACTAAAAGGACAATTTTGTCTGCTGTCGCACGTCTGTGGGACAATGTGGGCTTGGTAGCTCCCGTTGTTTTGCACGCAAAACTTCTTATTCAGGAGCTTTGGTTAATCAAGTGCGATTGGGATGACGTTCCCCCACCCCATATCGTTAATCTATGGGAACAATTTTGCTCTGAGTTGCCAAAGCTCAATGAAATCCATATACCGCGCCATCTTGGAGTAGTACAGGACTGTACTGTGAATCTTTTAGGGTTCAGTGATGCATCTGAACGAGCGTACGGAGGTGTTGTTTACCTTCAAGTTCTAAATGGAACAGAAGTGACAGTCCGACTGGTGTGCTCCAAGTCAAAGGTCGCTCCACTTAAAACACTCTCTGTTGCGAGATTAGAATTATGTGCAACTGTTCTCCTGTCTAAGCTCATGCGCAAGGTCTTGGACAATTTTGAGCCACGTTATAAAACAAACGAAGTTTACGCCTTCACCGACTCTAAGATCGTCCTCTGCTGGATCCATTCCTCACCGCACCGCTGGCAAACGTTTGTTGCTAACCGTGTTGTCAAGATTCTTGAATCCATTCCCGCCACCTGCTTCCATCACGTGGCTGGGTTGGAAAATCCCGCGGATTGCTTGTCACGCGGCCTGTCTCCAGCCAAGCTAGTGGATCATCCTCTATGGTTCAGTGGGCCGCCATGGACTTCTAAGCATCCATCAGAATGGCCTTTGAGAGAGCTTGATCGTGAATCTATCGGTGAAGTGCCTGAGCTTAAGCGGCTCGCACACGCCACAACTACGGAGTCTACAGAATCACCGCTTTATTCACTTGCGCAGCGAATTTCGTCGTGGTCGAGACTATTGCGCATCGTGGTTTATGTTTACCGCATTTTAAAACCAAAACCTCGCGCCACGGCGCTTACTCGGTCTGATCTGGAGTTCGCTGAAAATAAAATAATTGTATCGTTGCAGAAAGTGCACTTCAGTGACGATATAGACAAGATAAAAAATAACAAATCTTGTTCACCTGCTTTACAAAAGCTTAATCCGTTCTTAGATAAAGACGGTTTAATCCGCGTCGGTGGCCGACTATCAAACGCTGCGCTAGAATATTCGCAAAAGCACCCAATTGTGCTTCCGCGCCGCGATCACGTGGTCAATATAATAGTTGACTACTTTCATAGGAAACATTTACACGCCGGTCCTGAAACACTGATGTCCTTACTCAGGCACCAATATTGGATACTCGCAGCCCGTCGGGTCATTCGCGAGCGCGTTGCGAAATGCAATACGTGCTTTAGAGCGAAACCCCAAGCATCGTTCCCACTTATGGCGGATCTTCCGAGCTGTCGCGTAAACAAAGTGGACAAAGCGTTTTCGCATACAGGATGCGACTACGCCGGCCCGCTGCAATATACGCCTGTTCGTGGCAGAGGGGTTAAAAGTCGCAAAGCATGGTTGTGTATTTTCACCTGTCTCACAACGCGCTGTTTACACATTGAAATAGCGACGGAGCTTAGTACCGCTAACTTTCTAGCTGCTTTAAAGCGCTTTTTATCGCGTCGTGGTCCAGTGCAATGTCTGTACACGGACAATGGGACAAACTTTGTCGGCGCAAATTCATATTTGAGGGACCTGTATAAGTTTCTGGATAACTACCGCCCATGCTTGACGAGAGAGCTGGCCGAAAATAGAATTGAATGGAAGTTTATTCCTCCGGCTTCTCCACATTTTGGAGGTGTGTGGGAAAGTATGGTCAAAATTGTTAAAAACCATCTGTTAAAAGTGATTGGGAGACAAATTTTGTCATATGAAGAATTGCTGACGATCCTTACCCAAATAGAAGCACTGGTAAATTCTCGGCCACTAACCGCTATGAGCAGCGATCCAGCTGAGCCATTAGCACTAACACCGGCTCATTTTCTCAATACTGCGCCGCTGCTTTCCCTTCCATCACCATTCATCGAGTCAGCTAACCTGCTCGACCGACATGCCCTTTTAGATGGAATGGTGCAGTCATTCTGGAAGCGATGGCGTGCCGAATACTTGCATCAGTTGCAATCGCGGGCAAAATGGACCACGCCATCAGTACCCATTGCTGTTGGCTCAATGGTGATTATAAAGGTGGATAATACGCCACCATTCGCATGGCCTTTGGGCATTGTGGAAGCAGTTCACCCTTCAAAGGTCGGCACAACCCGTGTTGTCACAGTGAAGACGAGTAGAGGCAGTTTTACCCGCCCGGTCGTGCGACTATGTCCGCTGCCTAGCCAATAGTATTATTACTTCCTTTTTCTCTTATGTTTATTAGCGTGAGTCTCGCATTTTTTTAAGTTTTCTGGTTCAGCTTAGTTCTTTAAAGGAACCCTTTAAGGTCGGGGGGAAATGTTATCGCCCTCTCTTTCGCCCACTATCGCATCACGCATGTCATCCTTTCCGCATATCACCCGCACTATGGCCTGTCTGCCAAATTTAAAATAATGAATTAATGACACATGTTAATGTCGAACGCAATGAAAGAAAAATTGTTATAATTGAAGAGAGAATAAAACGATATCCGAATAAATACGCAACAAACCGCGAGAAAAGAATAGTTTGGTGCGCAAGAAGAAGTAACCAGTGTCCCTTGAGCTTACTACAAGTGGCGGCCGCCCGAAAACCTGCATTCGGAACATCAGGTACGGCAGGCCTACATTAAATTCATTACCCTTTCAGCACAGACCAATTCGTCCCTCTAGGCCTACGGTCTTCTACCGCACGGTCCTTCGTTCTCTTTTCTTACCCGCGCTATCATTTCTTATTGATCGCAAAAATAACAAGAGAAAATATTGACACTGACAATTAAATAGAATATATTTGATTGGAGCTCTTGCGAAGTTGTTTATTTTACTAGGTCATTAAAAAGGTTTGATGTTGATACGAAACTAGATATTAGACTGTACGTGAACGTGGTGTATCTGAAAAGGTTGTTTTCGAACATACCCTGCCTGGTCATATTAGCTAATTAAGTTGAGGGTGGCTCGGAGAGCGCTGTGGCCGATCCATGACACCCCCGGCTGGGTACTGCGTCTCGAAATACTATCTCGCTTACATTTTAAATGGACGGTGCTTGGCAGATTGCACATATTTGCACCCACAATACTGGCATGAAATGTAACCAGTAGCTCTGTGAGCTGCAAAACACGCGAGCTCGTATTTAAAAAACAGTTTTAGAATGTCGAAAAATTTACTCGACAAAAAATTATATAGTATAGAATACAATACACACATAGTTCTCTCCGGTGTTCGGTGTCTATCACTCTGTCACGCTGACCGTCTGTCCGTCTGTTCTCCTCTACAGATCGCATTTTCTCAACCGATTCTCGTGAAATTTTGTGAGCAGGTTCATTAATTAGATCTAATTAACGAACCTGCTTGTTACCCCCTGCTAGTTCGTTCGCTTCGCTCGCTCGTTCGTAAACTATTTTTCTTTTCATCAAGCGCAAGTTGCGTTTAGTCCACCTTCACAACTATTTTTCACAACTAGTTAATAATAAACACTTTTTATTCCTTCTTTCAGAACTGGTTATGAAAAAGTAAACAAGTGTTTTTTTCTAAACTGACATTCATATTATGCTGCCGAATCACGAGGTTGTGACGGTTGTACTTGTCGTATAAAGTCGGTTCTGGCGCTTCGCCGGCCGCTGCCGCGGCACGCTCGCTTCACTCGCTCGGCTCGCGCGCTGTAGGGTGGCAGTTCTTCCTAACACTCCTCCTCGCTTCGCTCGCTCCTGCTGAATTACATATCTCTCACTTAATTTTTTTTTGCTCTCCATACAAACTGAAACCGCTTTTAAGGAATAACCTCAAAAAACGCTGAAATTAGTTATCTAATATAATAAAAACCGAAGTTACAAATCTCTTACTTTAAAGTTTTCTTGCTCTCCATACAAACTTTGAACCCCTGTTAACCATTTTCGGGGTTGAAGGAAAAAATACACCGAAAGCTTTTTTTTTATTGTAATAAGTATTTTTTTACTAACTATCAAAAAAGTGTTCCCCATTCAAACCTTGCACCCCTTTTTAACCCCTTAAGGGATGGAATTTTCCAAAACGCTGAAAATGCTTTATTTGTATTCTAATAAGTAATATTTCTACAAAGTAGTCTCTAGCTAAAACAAAAATTCCCTCCGTACAAACGTTGCACCCCTTTTTAAGAGGTGAAATTTTCCATAACGCTGAAAGGACTTTGTTTTTATTCCTATAAGCAAACTTTCTACAAAGTATTAAGCCTCTAGCTCAAAAATAAAAGTTTCCCCCATACAAACTTGGCACCCCTATTTAACCCCTTTAGGGGTAGAATTTCCATAAATTGCTTCTTATCCGTCGCCTACCTAATAAAAAATAGTTCTGATGTTTCAAGTTTCTAGTCCCCGTTGTTTCGGCTGTGCGTTGATACTATATACCTTGATGTACCTAGATCAGGAATTATTTATTTAACAAACCAGTAATTTGTCCGCTTACTTTATTTCTGTGTGGTTGTCATATCCCGCACCAGCTAATACTGGTAGACTAAGACTGGTAGGGAATGCCTAATGGCATTAAGTTGGAAGGAAACGAAACATTTAAGTAACACCCAACAACAAACGTAGATAAAAACCATACCGATAAACTTCCAATAAAAAAATGCACTCACATCGGTTCATCATTTCACTAGCTGTGCTCGTAACTTCGCACGCGTATTGCAAAGAACGCAGACAAACCCGCGTGACAAAATATAGTATATGTCCATCCAGTCAGTTTATTTTATACAACGGTGAAAAAAAAAATATCACAATCGGTTCCGGAGGTTACTCTGAACATACAAAATTAGAAAGCTAGAATGTTAAAATATAGATGCACATAGATTATAAAATTTCTTTCCTTTCGTCTTTGTTCGTTACCCTAATGTCATCTCTCAACAGTGCTACACTCGTACGTTCGGAAGTTGACAAGTTATGCTAAAATTAAAAACTCACGTGTGCTCCTAGTTTGCACTGAACTTTAAAAATGCAAGTTATAATTTATTGTTGGCTCTTCACCGTGTTTGAAAATAACGTTGTTAGCTTCTTTTTTACCCGACTGCGCCACGCAAAGGAGGGTAATGTGTTTACCAGTCTATGTATGTATATTTGTTCCTTTGTGGCACTCTAGAGACCAAACGCGTGGGTCGATTTACAGGAATCAGACTGCGGGTGTTACTGAAGACAAGACAGTAATCAAAATTCAAAATGGTGGCCACCAGACGCCGGTAATAAAAATTTCATCACACTTGCTCGTAAAGGGTGTATTATAGGCAAGTTTATATATCAGCTATACCCGATTTACCTCCCGGGAGTAATGGTGTGTGTGATCTGATTGGTTAAAAACAAATCAAACAAATTGATTGGCAAATCTAGTTGGCCGTGCGTCACAAGAATTCTTCTCTGTGATTGGTTGAAAAAAATCTAGCAGGCCATGCGGCGCCACGCCCCCTCGCCCTCCTCAAATCTGTAAGTGAAGTTGTCAATTTCGTCAATATTTGAGTGGTGCGGTTGTAGGGATCTTAGATTTTTCTGTCTTTTGTAGTTATTTATTTCCTCGCAAATGTGATGAAAAACATTATGTGTATCACGGGTAGTAAGAGGATTACAAACTCGACTCATTAAAAGCCCTCCGCCTTTGGCGTCGGGCTTCTAATAGACTTTCTTTAGTAATCCTCTTCTTACGGCCCTTAATGCACAATGTACTATATTAGGTTTCCTTGATCATATTTAGTCAAAATACCTGTTAAGGATTAATTACGATTTAAAGATGGCTCAACAACAATTTTCGCTTAAATACCCAAAACCTTATTTACAGGGCTTGATGGATTTTGGCACATGAGATGTCGTTGGATTCCTCATAATCGTAGGAGTGATATAGGCTATAATATATTTAAAAAACCGGCCATGAAGGCCGCATGAAGGGTTCCGTACCATTATCTATAAAAACTGCAAAAAAAATACGTTTGTTGTATGGGAGCCTCCTGTAGCCTAGTTGGTAGTGACCCTGCCTATGAAGCCGGAGGTCCCGGGTTCGAATCCTGGTAAGGGCATTTATTTGTGTGATGAGCACAAATATTTGTTCCTGAGACATGGATGTTTTCCATGTATTTAAGTATTTATTTGTCTATGTAAGTATGTTTATCGTCGTACACACATACCCATAGTACAAGCTTTGCTTAGTTTGGGACTAAGCCGATTTGTGTAAGATTGTAAAAGAAACAAAAATATATATACATTTATTCTGTTTTTTAGTATTTGTTGTTGTAGCGAAAATGTCAACTGTCTAACTATCACGATTGTTGAGATACAGCCTGGTGACAGACGGACAGACAGACACACTTACAGACAGACAGACAGACAGACAGGCAGACAGACACAGACAGACAGACAGACACAGACAGACACAGACAGACAGACAGACACAGACAGACAGACGGTCCCGTTTTACTCTTTGAGTACGGAACCCTAAAAATGATGAAGATGTTGATTTCACTTGTTTATACGTAGAACTTGATAACTAAAATATTATCTGGGGGCACGGCAGTGCCCCCGCCAAGTCGAGCAAAACGAAGAGGCAAGGCCGTACCATCCTTTTCTCGAAGCCATTCAGGACATTTTGAACATCCTGTTATTTTGTGCTGGTTTTTATTCTTCCTGATTTCCTTTATATCGCAGTTTATTTTTTAAAGCTAATCGTAGTATCCATGCTAGAAATTGACTTAATTTTTATCACAAAGGATTTGAATTAACGCCCCTTGGATATCTGCTTATCTCTGTTCTCGGATAGCATCATAAAAGTCAGTTTTAGTGTGACTAAAACGATCGAATATTCGTATCTAGCAGAAACAATCGAACGTCGTCGTCTCGTAAACGCGATCGACGGTTCGCGCGATACTCACTTGTTTTATTTTTCGTTCGTTCCATTTTAAACTTATTCTCATTCCCAAGGCACTGCTTGCGAGCTTGATTAAATGGTTTCATCAAAGATACCGCTTTTTGGTACTATGTAATATAAATAGGTAGCGAGTTTTGCTATTCACAGTGTTCAACGTTAAAGGTTTTAGCGAATCGTAAAAGAGGTCATCGATTATCCATAATATCTGTTGTTGACGTGCCAACGGTTCTTCTTATTTTGTAGTGGACTGTATAGGTTTCAGCGGGGATGAGAACAAACGCAGGTTGACTGGAGAACGTTGCTGGGCGAGGCTGGAGCGGTGCGAGGGCTGGAGGCTTCTTGTGAGGAGAGGTGCTTCTTATTCGGCTGCTGGTTGTAGAGTGATTTTACTTGGCGCGGGCCCTTGCTTTATACCCGCCCATATTTAAGCACCTCTCCCCCGCCATCCCGCACCGACCCCCCTTCCCGCGCAAACTCATTTATTTTCTTATAACTTATTCTACGTACATACACATTACATTATATTGTTCTAATATGATACATCTAGTTCAGTCTTACATGATTCTGCTTAGAATTGGGAGAATATCATAATAATCTCTTCTCGCATACTATGCTAGGTGCCCTAGTAATAATGTGAGACCCATAGTGTAATTTTTATTACGTAACTTAGGTACTAGTTTACAGGTTACGAATTTTATTCTTACGTTTTATATCTTATATTTAACATTATTTATAATACCGCTGTCTGGTTTAATTCGTCGTTAACAATATCCATATCGTAGTTACGGTATAATAACATTGGTATATTGGCGTTTTTTTTCAACAATGTGATGTTACTTTACTATAAGTGGCTGTAAAAATCGTAAACATTACTTGAAAACGTTTTGGCAAACAATACGGCTCGGATGGACTTTTTGCGCGATCGGCGCTCTTGCCAAGGCTGTTATCGGGACACTTATCTAAACATTGACAGAAGGGCTTAGGCGAGATCCATTTCAGACTTCGTACCCTAATAAATTTATTTAAGAATAACTTCGACGTTGACGTGAAATAGAAAAATCCAACGCTTTGAATTCTTATCGTTATTTACAAAATCAGAAATACCTACAGAAAAGCGATGTACCTTCGTTTCTTGTGTAATATGAATATGAAACAATTTACAGAAGCAATTAAAGCTTGCATTTATAATTATTGTTATTAACGCACTCACATCTTTCAAGAACGTATTCATAGAAACTGAAAATAAATCCGTTACCCGTATGCTCTTTTGTTGCAATGAAGATACAGGGTGGAAAGTTAAAACGGGGCAGTAAGGGCAGCTACTAGATTCCTTGCCGCCACGCAAAAATGGCATTAGGATTTCATTCCTAACTTTTTAAGTGATGATAATCTACATTCACAGATTTTTGAATAAAAGTACAGTCAGCTAGAAAATCAATTTTGACTATTTTTTTAATGCCATTCCATCCCATTCCTATAAAGGATCAAAATACTCTGTGGGACCGGCTAAAGTTTGACTACTAGAACGCCTAGAAATCAAAGAAAACTTTTTCCATACAGTTAGTATGGGAATTTCAAAGTGCAAGTAGTCCTTTAGTTAGACGATCATCAAATTGTATGGAGACGGAGATAACTTTATTTACATTAGAAATGAGAAAATTCATTCCTTTGTTCTAAAGTTTTTTTTAAATTAATATTCAAACGTCCTAACCTTGACATAGTCTCATAATCGAAATTTCCTTAATTGCCAACTTCCGATATACCGATCTGGATATTAGGTTCGAAACATCGTCTATTATAGCCCGTCGCCACGTGGTGTTAATCGTCGCCATAAAGGTTTACGTTAGGGCCCAGGAAACATGTGAGCAATGCATACCGATACTTGAGGCGGAGGTCGGGCTACATAGTGGCATTACTTACCATGTGGGTATGTTTGAAAGTTTTGATCAGATTTTACCCACTATATTACTTTAGTTTTCCCTTTTCATGTATTTTAATAAGGTTGCGAGTTTGTTTATTGCTTTAACTTGTTAAAATATACAATTAAGTATGTAGTATTGCAGCGTTCGATGTTATAGGGATTTTCAAATTCCCACAACATTTATGTGTTTTGGTTCAGTTATATGAATGGCTAGACCAAAATACGACACTTAATACACTCGCGGTTCATCCTAAATTAAATAACCGCAATTGTTTTTTTTTAATTTTTCTTTATAACACCCAACTGTATTAGCAATTTCCGGGATCCTATCATAAAAATATCAATATCCAAAATTGACGATTTTTTGCGAGTCTGATTTAAACCTTATTTTTTGCTGTTATTTTTGCAGTTTAGATGTAAAATTAAATAAAGATCATGACAGTATCAAAAAAAAAAACTGTACAACCTTGCACTAATTTAGGAAATATGACGGTATTTTACCGACCCGTATTCTTTGTACGCGAGTCTAGATAAGAGTTCAACATTTGTTTTAGGGAGGTTAACGTTCATACAAAATATATGTATTTTTATAGAAGCGTTTGAATCTGCTGGGCAATTTAATTATACACAGTTTTACACAATCCGCACTCAAACTCGCATTTCTCACTTTCAACGCCATTAGCCAGCTGAAAATAGTAGGTAAATGCAAAATATCAACGGATTACGTTAATCTGCCGTGATGTTTTAATCGTGCTTAAAATAGCCAAATAGGTAAAATAAAAGCTGAGGCTAAAAATAAAGTTAAATGCAAAAGGTTTATGCGAAAATATATTAAAGCCAAAAGCTTACTCCATCGAGCCATTGTAGCAGCACCTTTATACCGTCGTAGCTTATTGCGGTCCTCTTACAAGTGTCTAGGGAAACTGTGAGCTGTTATTACAAGGAAATTTATGAGGTGAATTGCTCCTAGTTAGTTCCAAGTTTCCCGTAAACAACAATATGGAACTTATCCAATGTTTCGCCGGAGCCTAATGTCACAGGAAAATTGGAAGAAATCTTAGCTTGAAAAATTTGCGTGGCGCCGTGTTGCGGAATTTTATTCCATCTTCGAACTTTTAAGCATTTGAGATATTGTCGGAGTATCAAAAGTTGGCCTTGAGAATAACTTATACCCGTAAGAATGATCCCACCAAAAACATTACATGGAACGTGACTGCCAAGACTCGCTAGCTCATATTTTTTCAGTCACAAAATTTTATTTAGCAAGTAAATAAAGATTAATAAGAATGCCTGACTTGGCTCTACGAAATATCTCACCACTTTTTACTGTGGAAGAATTTCGAGACTTGGCCTATTTTTTACATGGAATGTATTTTATGGGATCTCATTTCTTTTTGTAGACTTTGTATGGGAATGTTATTTAACCAACCGCAAATAACGTTTGTATAGTTTTGCAGGAAGGAACTGCAAAAGTTACTTTGTAATCACATGCATTTGTATAAGATTACAAACTGAATGTGACTGAAATTGCAAAATTTTTAGGTTTTTTATGAATTATTAGGCTTAGAACTAATTACGTTTGAAATTTGGAGGTCTGCTAGAAGTACCTTAGAATTATGTTGATCATTATCAGTATATAAGTGAGTGAGTATGTCAGTGACAAAACTAACGAACATTGACGGACAATAGTTCTTAAACTAAAAGTTCAAATTGAATGTTGTTGACATTATATGCAAGCCATAGTATGCCCTACATGTTTCCGACAATTCAGGGTTCTAGCTTTAGCCAGCACAAAATTACAAGATGTTGAAAATGACCTGAATGGCTTCGAGAAAAGGATGGTACGGCCGTGCCTCTTTGTTTTGCTCGACTTGGCGGGGGCACTACTCGCCATCAAACTTAATAGTTTGGCGAGTATATATTTGTAATTTATCATATAACTAGTAGGTATTTGGAAAAATAAAATTACGTTTGAGAATGATGATGATGATGATCAGAGTTAAGCAGTTACAAAAACCTATTTATTGCTGCACACTGCGTGATTGTGGCTACGGATTGCATAAACGTTTTTATAGAGTAGGTAAATAATATGTGTGTTCCCGCCATTTTAGAAGTGGAGCAGAGCGTTGAAATTAATAAAGTATACGACCTTTCACGAACAAACGGCTCTAACAGATGATGGAGTTCCGCTTCAAGCCATTTCACATGTGCAGTTTATTAAATTAATATGATCGATAGAGAGCCGACTGCTGGTTAGCATAGCTGGAGGCTCCTAGATCTGTGCTGATATGAAACGGCGCCTGTGGTTCGAATACGCCCTTCTGTCCGTTATTAATTGCCCCGCGAACAAAAGCAAATGACTCAGTAGAGGTGATCCTGCGAGGGTGGGCCGACGTTATCCATTCAGGCACAGACGTCCGCGCGAAAGAGAAATGTTCATTCACGATAGGAGAATTTATGACTTTGATTTACGCGAGACTTTTCACGTGGCGCCCTCAACGTTGGAGTTCGTCCATAAATAGAGATGGGTCACGGCTTGACGTTTTCGACGGTTCGTTATTATTGCATGTTACAGCTCCGCTTCTATGTCACTATTCAACTTTCATCGACCGTACTGAATTGTTATAGGAAGCGGAAACATTCGTATTTACATATCGACTTTCTGCTTACTTTGGGATCATTGTTGTGTACTGAAATTCGGCCTCGTTGTTTCGTTCGAGCGTTAATGAAACGCCTAGATATTTAACATTTTCAGCGTATTTGCACAGTATAAAGAACTACAACGTATTTGTATTTGTTAGTTGCCCATCAGATACCAAAATATTAAGTTGGAATATAGGTTGGAAATGTTATTGTTTATATACCGTATTATAATTTCTGCTGATAAATCCAGCTACATCACAAATGCAGCTACATGACAATGTTGGTTTTAAATAGGCAGTATTGACTAGAACTCTGTGTGCTGATTGTTTTCCGCAACGATAGCGGAAAAGGACTTATACTTTTCTTTCTGAAAATAATTTTGGAACCTTAAACGTTTACTGGTCTCTAAGTGTATTTTAGGAGCATCTCATTTTATATTGTTAGGTAAAGTCTAATTAATTTGATCATGAGCCTTTCTACATCCCGCTGTTGGAAAAATACAGGACGTCGGAACTGTACGAGAGGGAAATAACCACGCTGACGGTTCTAGAATCACCATAATCATCATCATATCAGCCAAAAGACGGCCACTGCTGGACCTAGAATATATAATATATCTTTCAAAAATTTTCACAGCATGCCTGCGAATTTGATCATCATATTTGCTTCCTCATAGCTACTGGTCATTATAATCTGTTATTTTATTAATTTAATGTATATTATTAATAATACCACATTTACAGTTAGTGACTTACTCAACAAAAAAAGTATTTTGATTATACGTAACTATGACAAAACTGCCGACGTATACAAAGTCTAAAAAGCGTAAGTTTAGCTTCACAAAGTTTTCCGCGACTAAGTTCCAGAAAAACGAAGCAGTTACATTAATACCAAACGGTATAAAATTTCGTAATAGTGCCAAGAACATATACATTATTATTGCGCAAGTCCACCACCTCGGTGTTGCCAACGAAAACATTATGTAAATTCAGATTAAAAATAAAGCGTTGTTGTCACCACATTGTTTGGCTGGCGCGGGCGCTGCAGTTAGGTAGTTTTATCTCACACAATTTCAATTTTTCATCTGCAGCTGTCAGCGCGCGGCGGCAGATAAGTAACGTTCGCGTTCGCGTCGCGTCCCCGGCATAAAAGTTTGTTCGCTCTACTTCCTTTTTATAAACTTTTGTACGAACCGGCCGCGATATCAATAATTCTTACAATTTGTACCCTAACAATTGATAGGATAGCGCTTGGTCTGAAAGGTCAAATTAAATTCAACAAGTTAGTTTATTAATGAACTCCGTAAAGCCGTATTTTGACTGATGGTTTAATAGTACTTTATGCAATCGTTATATAATTGATGCTTTTTAAGTCGAGTACCACGTTTAGGCCACGAAGCTTCCTGAGTGGCCTAATTAAGGTACGAGACTTAAAAAGCTAATTATATAACTATTGTATACAATACTTTTTCTACGAGTCAACGGAAATAATAATTTATTAAACAAACTTGGTATCTATTGAAAATCGCCCTGCTGAAATGAAGCGCAGCAGCTTAGTAATATTGCGCGTTGATGTCTTCACAGTTATCTTATACAGCTCCTGGATTCATAAGATGACTGCTGGCGGTTATGTGACGAGCTCATGGAGCTCCAGGATTAAAAAGTATGTGATCTTAGTTTCGTGTACGAAATCATAATTCAAAGATTAAACGACGAGTAGAAAAACCAAATTTAGATGATTTTATTTATTTTGGAATACAGGTAGGGGTCAATGACAAACAATCAGGCACCACGTGTACCGTACCTACTTACCTAATAAGTTAAAATTAAAAAGCGTGACTGTGAAACGTGAGATAACTATAAGTGAATGTTTTATTACATGTTCACAAACCTTACCTCCTCCTCACTTATTTCTGTTTGCTTTCGAAATAAATAAGTAAACTAATTATTTTCTTGTCTTGTGACTTTCAACTAGATATGATAGTTTTAATATTAAAATCTTTCATAAATAATACCTTTACCTAAATAACGTTAATCTTCCAGTCACTGGTCGGTAGAGTGAGGCGTAGCGTAGTATCTACAGTTTGCTACGAGTTCAGCGTAAGTGCTACGCACGCTTATTTAGTAGTTACGTATTTTTAGCAGTATACATATACAATGTAGGCCTGAATTTATCCTTAATAATAGGCACATTTGAGGCCAGGCGACACTGCGTGTGCTAGACCGTAGCGTGTAAATAGTAGCATTTTTCCGCGTTGCATCGGAAATCGCTCGTAGAAGCATAACTCATATGTGGGTCAAGGACCTTGAATGGGCTAACATGAACGAAAAACTGTAACTTGTATATTTGTTAGGGTTTTGTTGATAAACTTCGTATAGAGATAAGTTAATGCCATTCGTAGACATATCACCCGAAATTCCATTACAGATTAAATTTAATTATTTGCGTATTTTACGGGCAGTTAATTAAAAGCGTACCTAGTCTCCAAGTTTGACTTGGGCAAAGTTTTACACCGATAACAACATTAATGAAAAGTTGTCTGGATTTGGGTAAGAGTGGTGGTGACAGAGGCAGAGGAGCGAGGGCGGGCGGGGCGCTCTGTGAGCCGCGCCAGTCGGCTTCGCGCGCTCCCGGCTGGCTCACGTCCCAACAGCCTTACTAACCTCCCCAACCTATCGCGATCGCGTACAACTGACTATTTACATTTTGAACTGACCTACCTAAACATGAATTGGTTGGGACTGTGCAGGCCTAATAATGTGTTCAGTGCTGCGTGGATGTGTTTTTATGTACCGTGTTGAAGGCGTTAGTTCCGTTTATATGGGTGCACTGGCTCGACGCCTGACGTGGTCTGTCACCTACTTTCGATGATTAGAACGGACCGGTTTGTGTTGTGTATAAAAAAATCCACATAAGTACCTACCTATATAATGCGATGCAAGATGTATATGTATGATGCTATTTCGCTCAAGTGAGGTTATTGAAACGCCAACTAAAATATCAACGTCAGTTGCTACAAAAAAAACTTTTTATTAAGTGACTACCTATTTATTTGCTAGGTTGTCGCTTCGACGCATTTATTTCTTGAAAAAAATACACTGTGCACACTCTAGTCAATTGAGTTTCACAATAAAGTTTGACATCAAATTATGAGATCTGTCGTTTTCAGCGACGACCTGCTAGATAAAATAATAAATTCTTAGAGAAGTACCTTTTATAAAACATCCGGGATTGAAGCAACTGCATTTAAAAATAAATTTCTTATTTCTTTGGAATAAATGTCTATTGTAGGTGCATTTAATAAAATACAGTTTAGTAATGATGCTTGTGTGGCTGAAGGCATACGCATGATAATTTACTAATCGTTAACATAGTACGGAAAACTTTATGTGGCTTAATTTGTTATTTCGGCAAGTGTACGATAGGCCGAATTAAATAAGTATTGCCGTGGTCCGTAGTGTAAACAAAAACCTGGTTCCATACAGGTACAGTCGTTCACGTTGTAGGCTTTGTCAACCGTTTCGCAAAAAAAGTAATGTTGACCTATTTAATATGATTAATCTCTGTGATGTTTTCTTCTGAAAAGAACTCAAAAAGCACATTTCCAGGCTTATTCATCAAATATTTCGCGTTCTCTCACCTCACTGAATCTCCAACTCCATTCTTATCTTTCATAACTTATGTTTTGTATAGAAAACTACAGCCTTTAACTCATTCACTGCTTAGCTACGCTCGTAGAGCTACGGACTACGCCGTAGCAGCTTAATAATTTTATTTTTATTAAAATATCATACTGAAGTAATAACTTTATGAGGAAGTGAAAACCTCTGGGAGAGATTTATTTGATTTGTTCATTCTTCCGTGCATTTTATAGTGGGCAGACGGTAACTCTCTTTCAAGTTGATGTCCATCTATCTATATGTAAGTAGGTAGTAGCGGAGGATATCTGATCATCAATGATGATGATTACAACATACCAAATGTGATGTGTGTACTGGTCACACATACAAATCCTCCAGCCTGAAGGGCTTTGTGGAGGTTTCCAGACTAACTCAGGGGTACTATGAGGGATTCAAGGGTAGCTTCAATGTTAACTCCGAATACAAGGGTAACAAATAGGATCTTTCGTCTTGTTTATTTATAAAGTAAAAAGAAAGCGCTCTTAAGTTACAGTACAATTCAGACGCGGTCGCGGTCCTACCCTTAATAATTACGGGACGTTAGTAGGAGGCGTTATCCCGATAGCCAAGGGCTGGCGAGGGCATGCAAACCTGGCCGCCTCTAAGGCTCTCGGAACCTGGAACCCCGGGGCTCGTGAGGACTGGCCAGTACCACCGCCACGGGGATGATTCCAGGGAGTTCGGGAACGTCTCGGGGCTGGCAGGGACTGGCCAAAACCGCCGCCGCAAGACGCAGGGGGAAAGGGAGGGGGGCAGTGCTATCCGCAGCAAGCTCCGGAGAACACTATAGTATGGCCATTAATAAAAAACTGATATTTTTGTACTGTAACTTTTTCATATTCAAATTGGTAATAATTCATTACATCATTATAACAAAGCACTAATTTGAAATGGTCTACTTTTATAAATCAGGGTGTTTTCAATACAAAACGAGTTGACTGTTGCGGACCCGTTCGATGCCAATCAATGGTTCGTGTGCTTCCCTACCGCTTTAAGCGTATTATTCTGCGTATGTACAGTCACCGGCATCAATATATGATGGAACAAAGGCCGCAAATATATCTGATTACAACTCTATTCCTAGAGCCGTTAGAGCGTGTCAGATATTTTTGCGGCCTTTGATACATCATATATTGAAGCCGGTGACTGTATCGCTTCCACGCGCGTTGAGCTAAATTAAGAGAAGTGTAAACTCGAAACACATCGACGTCAAATTGAAATGTGAAATAGAATGTTTGATTGGCCTCCTTATATAGGTTTAACGGATGTGTATTCTAAATACACATTACGTCATACCTGGCCATAAAGTAGGAATTACCGCACGCTATGCGTGCGGAAAACCCCACTTCCTGGCCGGATAGAGACGTAAAATTTTGTACTTACCACGGGCGGTAATAAAGAAAGCCTCAGAGCGCATATTTATCGCCTTTGCCTTCGGCTCGGGCGTCAAATACCTGCGATCTGAGAGATTCTTTGTTTAACCGCCCTAGTTAAGTAATGTAGTACTATTAAAGCAGATTTTCAATTTGCACGGAAATTATACGTTAAGTGTACCCATTGGCATTGCTCTTGACTGTGTTCGATGATTTTGTATCTATGTTATATTGATTATGTGTGGTCTAGTGATACTGTTGAAATGTGACCTCAGTCAACTTGTGTATGTTTGGCCGTGTTCAATGAACAAGAGTAATGAGTAACTGACTTAATAAGCACTTGTTTTGAAGCAGTTTGATGTAGAATTAGGTCATAGATCCAACCCTATACTGTCTTCTGAAGAGTTCGATCCGAGCGACTAATAATGATTAATACAGGTAAAAAATTGTATTCCAAAAGGACTCCAAAAGCCATTCGTACCTAGGTAGAAGTTCCGCGCCTAATGGACCATATTTTTAATTTGTACGGTTTTAATACAAATAAATGATCAAATTAAAGCAAGTACTCTAATAAAACAGTAAAACAAGAACAAGATACGTTAACGGTTCGCTTCAGCGTCGCGTGGGTTCCGTCGCCGCCCCTAACGCGAAAGCTAACACTGAAAACTCTAGATAAAAGGAATCGGGATTTTTTGTGAGCTCGCTTTATGTACCTACCACTATTATAATGCTGCTGCATATAAATATAATAAATCATAGAATTAAAGGTTCTTCTGAATGTGTAATTTCAAGAACGAGGAGTGTTGAAATATCAAAGGTAACCGAGGTAGCACTTTATAGATCGTGTAGTATCTGCTTTGCTAGTAAGTATTTATGTTTTCTTGACGAGAATGTAATTTATCTACCTATTACCTATGATGAAAGAAATGGTAATAATGATGATGAACTTACAACGAAAACGGCTACCTCAACAGTTGGATCAACGAACGTTCCTAATACTGAGGTTGATAAACTCCCCCTGCAGAAAATTACGTGCTTTATCGGAATTGTAGCGTTCGTTCGAAAACGGAAGCACCCAGCGTATTTTTTTATCCTTAAAATTGGATGAAAATTACTGTTGGTTAAATTAACAGAGTTGCATGGTTTTATCATGTACTATATCTCTTTAATGGGCTTCATTACAAGTTTCGATTAAAGATAGTAAAAATTCTTTATGCAAAGAGGAAAATCAAAAAGTATTAGAATTGGGACGTCGATAACCTAAACTGTTCCTAACTAGTTGTTAAACGTAAATGCTCTCTTTGTATGCCGAGTAAGCGGTAACGTGGTACTTAACATAACTAAAGAAATTTTGACATTTGTCATTAAGTAGGTGGGACCATTTTTAGGGTTCCGCACTCAAAGAGTAAAACGGGACCCTATTACTAAGACTTCGCTGTCCGTCCGTCCGTCTGTTTGTCACCAGGCTGTATCTCAAGAACCGTGATAGCTAGAGAGTTGACATTTTCACAGATTATGTATTTCTGTTGCCGCTATAACAACAAATACTAAAAAACAGAATGAAATAATTTTTATTAAGGGGGTCTCCCATACAACAAACTTGATGTTTTGCCGTTTTTATAGATAATGGTACGGAACCCTTCGTGCGCGAGTCCAACTCGCACTTGGCCAGTTTTATATACATTTTTGCTCAGAACGCAAAATGATTATAATTATTGACTCATAAAGATAAATGTTATATTTCCTACCACTGAAACACTTTGATCGACAAAAATAATATGTTTTACAATTATTTATTTATCTGGATTGTTTAATCAATTTTATTATTATTATTCTCTTATACTGCTTTATAGTTCAGTTACCTAAAGTGCCTTCTATTAAAATATTCATAATTAATTCCAATGTACAAGTAAACATTGAAAATGAAATCTAAATAAATAAAATTAAGCTAGCATAAAATAGTAGTTAGTAAAAAAATAACTACAAACATAATACCTACACAAAAGTAAAATAAAATAAAACAAATAAAGATAACATCACAAATAGAAAACTTGGCCCAGATCGGCGCCAGGCGGCAGGGTGCCCAGAAGGCTGGCGGCATAGCCACGTTGTATGGCAATACTAATACGCTGGGCTAGGTATGCGCCAGCCTTCTGGTCACAAGAAGCGTCGACAAGGCGCTGCGAAAGTTTTTTTAGATTTTTAAAGCGCTGGTGCCCCATGGCCCTAAGGTCTCGACCCCGAAAGGCTCAAACATGAAGCCACTGTCAATGCCAGCATATTTGAGCCTTTTGCGTGACTCCGCTGAGTCAGCAGCAGCACCAGCCCTAGTAGAGGTTCCAGGAAGGTGGGACGGCGCAAGGGTATCGACGCAGGTAGCGTCCCATACCAGTTTACAATAATAAAACTCATTTATTTACGAAAATATACGTCCCAAACATCCCAAATCCAATAACAACCAATATATTTCCATTACCTACAATTTGTTTTCATTAAGACTGTCCGATAAATGTTTGTTTTTAACTCTTGATAAATTAATGAAATGATAATATTTGTTACTTGACTAAACAAAATTTGGACAAAACTTGGATATCAGGGTAATACTCGGTCTCGGTCTAATCACTCTTGTTTAAAAGTCAGTATAAACTTTGATCAATTAAATTAAACTCTTCGAAGATTTCGCGTAAATAATACTTTAATTCTGAGATAAGTTCTGTTGAGACGTTTTTGACGAAGAGTCTTCAAAATTATAGGGTATGTTAATTAAATAAAAAAGTTCACGACGTCTACAGAAACAAAGTACCTAAACAATGATGTATTGATCTCGTAATACAACAGTTTGATTTTGTAGTAAAATTAAATATAATCTTACCTGAGGCCGTGCCTCGTAACAACGAACTTGTACAGAAAAGTGTTTAGACTTATTAAATGTGAGTAATGTAAATGTTAATTATGTCATGCGTTTCAAATACATAATTGCGGTCGCCATCCCATCTGTAATTGTTGCCAGAAGGGGTCATATCATAACCGAGCACTTTCATGAATGTCTTTCAAAATCGTCTGGTATTCGATTTACAACATGTGACTTGTCCTTGATATGTCGCCTGTTTCAGGTCTCTGTCAATATGTTCTTGAAAGACAGAGACATAAAGGTAGGTAATATCCCTATGATATACTAAGGATCAAAGTCCAAGTTGGCTCAGTTCGGGTTGCAAAGGGCGGGTCCGCAACACTTCGGGAGTTCTAATACTGCAACCGAATGGTTGCCTATTGGATACTGTAACTACGTGTCATTGCTCTGAATAAATTGATGCATGGCCGATTAAACATCAATCCAGATATTTGGTCAATTCAGAACATCTTAAAGAAATATCAATCCATAAAATCCATTTCAATGACAGGTGTCAGGATTCACTTCTAATATTCCGTCGGGGACTAGTCCCTACATAAATGTCATCCACTTTACCTACACAGAGTATAACTAATCTGTTTATACATACATACATACATATAATCACGACTCTTTCCCAGAGAGGTAGGCAGAGATCACGGATCTCCATTTGCTACGATCCTGACCTGACAAACCACTTTCCCTTCACTCACTTTCATAACATTTCTCATACTTGCTCGTCGGTTTAGGGTACTTTTGACCTGGCCTTTTTGTAAGATTTCTCCAATTTGATCGGAGAAAGTTCGCCTAGGTCTTCCCCTTCCAACTTGCCCTTCCACTCTTTTTATATACACACTCTTCGTTAATCTTCTTTCATCCATCCTCTCTACATGCCCAAACCACCTTAACATACCCTTCTCATTGTTCGTGACTATCTCCATCCATTCCACACTTATCTCTGATCACACTGTTTCTGACTCTATCACTCAATTTCACTCCACACATACTTCTCAACGCTCTCATTTCTACTGCATTCACTCGACTTTGATGTCTTTTCTGCCACACCCAACTTTCGCTCCATACATAAGTGTGGGCAACAACACTCCCCTAAACACAGCCACGCGTGCTTTTTCCGATATTTTCTGCCCATAAAGGCATTCAGTGCCCCATTCCCTCGATTCCCTGCATTCACTCTCCTTTCAATTAATCTGTTTATTACTGAATAAAATCAAGTAATACCAATCAATAGCGGTACCTACACAAATCTGATATTTGGCAAGTCATTAATAAAACGGCTTATTCGTAAAGCCCATCGGATTAACTGTCAACATGGTTGGCGCGATGCGGCCGGCTTAGGAATTTTATAAAACTCCGAAATCAATCAGGATGATAAAATAATGAACTTTTCGCACGGGAAGCGGGCTTAGGCTCGAACTAGTGGGTAACTCCGATTTCAACTAATTATTTTGCGCTCTTAACGTACTAGAGCGTTAGAAAAAGATTTTATGTCGTCTTTAGGTTAAATATTGTATGCCCGAAAGGGTTGCCATTGTAACTCACACATTTATCATTAAGACCTAATTGTACATGGTAAACAATAAATGTTCTCTTTCTCTTTCTCTTTCTCTAATAATATATATCTGTCACCGTTAGATTGTGAACACCGGCAGTTTATAATCTTACTCGCGATATTATAAACTGTCGAAAAATTGTGAACTGTCAAAACCGTTCACAATTTAACGCAATATTTTTCGTAAGTTTATAAACTGTCAATGTCGAATCGTCAAATTGTGAACTGAGATCAAATCAACGTACACAAAGACTAGGTAGGTTAGGTTAGTTAGGTATCTTCAGTTGCCCGAGGGGCAAAGTGCCCAGAAATAGGAGCCCCGCGCAGCGGGGCTCCGTCGACACTGCTGGATGCCGAAATAAATGGAATAAAATGTCTGAATAACAAATAAATAACAATCATGTTCTGACGTAAGTGGAAACTGATGCAAGTGGAATAATTCGCTCAACCAAACAGCGCACAGGTTGCGTTCCGAATCAGGCAAATTTGATTCAGTTCACAATTTGACGATGTCAACTAACGAAAATGAATGCGTAAAATTATAAATTATTTTGGCAGTTCACAATATTACGTCAGTCTCCAATATAACGGGTTAGATTATAAACTGACGGTTTACACAATCTAACGGTCACATATCGACGGTGGAAAGGCAAAACCACTGAAGCGACATTTTTTGAATTTTACAGGAGAGCATTATAAAGTTTCTTTTTTGACTAAAAAAATCGTAACTTTATTTCTTGTGAACTTAGAGCGTTGCATGCATGTGTTATTTAAAAATTTAATAGCTATTTAATAAAAATAATGTTATTCCCCTAAACAAGGCGGGTTTGAAAATAAACGTCACTTAAGTGAAAAAGCCCCCAGAAAAATCCCGAAAAAACCATTGAAGCGACACCATTATGCGACAATAGTTATTTTCAACATATCTTATGAAATATATGTACCTGGAAGAAACACTTTAGTGACGTAACATTGAAAACGAACGATTTAAAAAAATACTGTATGCGACCATGGTAATGATTGAGTGTACGGTTAAGTGACACAGGTTAGATTTTACTCAAAAAGTGTGTCGCATAAAGTATTTTTTTTTTTAATTTGGCGCTTATTTTTGTATTACCTTAAGCGACATGAACGTCATCAGATCGCCGTGAAACCCGGCTCAATCGACGCAGAAAAAAAACGCTGATTTCAACGATATGTATAACTCTATTTTGGTAGCTTCAGTGGTTTTGCCTTTCCACCGTCGATATGTTAAACTTATTCATACGTTACACAATTACGTTTGTTTAACTTCCTCGCCTTCCTCCCAGCACAAATGACTTTCATGGCATCCGACAAGTACTAATTTTGTGTAATGTGTTTTTTTATAGGTACATGTTACAAAAAGGTTGATAACTATTATGACAGACCTAAAAGCTATTGAATTTAATATTTTTTAGTGTTTGAAAAGATGAAATACTTACAGCTACCGATATATACAATAGCTGCTACCAGCTCTTCTCGAGGTACTCGTACCGCTCTTTGAAGGCACCTCGAGTGGACTCCCAGCACGGGCCAAACGTACTGTCCCTTAACTTCTAGTAATGGCTTTTGTTTGTTTTTAATTTAATTAATTGGAACGGATTACCCCATTTATTGCGGGGATTCACTGGTTAAACGAAAAGTCAACGACCTTTTGATAATACGATACACTACAGCGATAATACAGCGAACGAATTTCATGTGACTGGTTATAATACCTACTTACATGAAAATGAAACAACGAAATTTATTAATTGTTAGTAATCACTACTCATTATTTTGTTAACTATATTTGTATTGTCACTGTTGATTCAAAATAATTATGTTGTTTTATTTACCTATCGGTAAACTGCGAAACTAGAGGGATATCAGTGTTGTTGTTGTGTGGTAATTACTTATTTAATTAAATATCTCTGAACGTCATGCTGATGACATTGCTAAGTGATTATGTACACAATATGCAATCAGTTGATTACTTGTACTTGTCTTATGTGTTTTACCTAAATAAACAGTCCGAGCAACACAAACTAAAAATATAATTTCTGTGATACCTAAATAAACATATAAGACATATTATCGACATATGTCCACGATGGAAAATTATATAGTAATGGGTTTCTTACTATAATTAGAAAACAAAAAGGAATATTTAATTATGCGAAAAGTATCAAGAGTCATGATTCCCTAAATTTAATTAACAAAGAGGTACTCGTATGCTATCAAGAAAATTAAGACAATTATTGGATCAGAAACTTTCCCTTATACGTAATTCTTTGTCTTCGCTTTGTTAGGGTTCCATAATGGAGTTATATAACTCTCACGTGTCAAAATCAGGAAAATAGGAACGGTTAATTTAAGTTAGGCGAGTTTATTTAAATACTCACAAGTCACACCGCTACTTCTTTGTCTACGCTGCGCGCACGGGCAACGGGGGCGCGCGCTTGTTGTAACACAAAAGATAAATACCGACGTCGAACAAGAGGGGTAATTGAAATAAACAGATGTGTATTCTACTCTATAACTTTCCTTTAGCGAATGTAACACGTAACAAAATCAACCAAGTTTATCTGCAAACTTACAATCTCTACCGGCGCGTTACAGCTCACGCATGATGTATCGGCTGCACGTACGCTGTTTTATAACAACACAAACTTTTATATCACTCAACTTGAGCGTAAATAGCGTCATTTAAAAACATTCAATTGCTTAAATTCCCACAGTGGTAATAATGAAGAATGTCATGAAAAATAAGTTCAAATGAGGCGGTTAAACGTTAAACATGAACAGGCCGGGCTACGATTATACCGTGCCTTCATCAGCCACCTACTATCCGACTACGAACCGACCTCCCCAGTACGATAGGAGCTACGGACAGCTTACCGTCGGTCCTCTCTACAGTCCTTCTTCGCATCCGCTTTCCAACTACGCTGATGTATATGAAGGCAATAACGATACTACGCTTAGAGCTGAAGAAAGACATTGGTACATAGAAAACCATAAAAACTTACAACCAAGTTACGAAATCAATCATGATACAACCCCACAAGATGCCAAAGTTAAGAAAGAAGAAGGGAAGAAAACTGATGTTCCTATCAGAAGAGCTGATGCAACGCAGGCACGACAGAGGCGAAAAGAGGACCGCTGCTCATGCGAATGTTGGCCAAGCACAGACAATAATGATGTGGCAGATATTGCCAGAGCAGAAACAACGAGGTCGTTGTCCGGGGTTGATATGGTAGCATCGTATGGAGTATATGGGAATCCGCAGGATGATGATAGTTCCGGCTTTGCACGGTTGTCTGAGAAAAACTCTGCATATGGGCAGAGCAGTGACGCTCCAGCGCAGGGAGTGATAGTGAATCAACAAGGGAACAGTGCCGTAGTGCGGGCGTCCGTGGGAAACGAGAATACTTGTGGCAAGTGCTGTGTGTGGACTTCTAACGCGCCTGCCGACTCGGAGGACTATTGCTGGATACATTATTGTAGACCGGCCTTAATTATCCTTTTGCTCCTGTTTTTTCTAGTCTTGTTGGGCGTATCAACAGGGTTCTTATTGACAAATAACTGTAAGTACCTATCACACGAGTATTTGATTCTTTTTCATTAATTTTAATTAATATCGTATCAACATGTTTATGTTAAAGTTTTTCGTACCTATACAGCTCATATTGTTAATATTAAGTACCTCAAATTGTAACCAGACGTACGTGTTAGGGCTATGAACCGGTATTGCAAGAAAATTGTAAGTTAGTCTTAACTACAAAAACGTAATTAATTTTTGAAAATGTATATAGCCGTAATGTACTTGTACTTCGTACACTCATTTGACACATAGAAGAAGTGGCTGGTCGATCACGTAACGTATTGTACGCACGTTAGGTAGATCTAAATGTCAAATTTTATATGGAAAAAATGACAGTTGGATTGTCCTAACGCGCGTTCGGAACGTTACGTGATTACCCCTCTTGTCACTTGTGACTGTTGTAACGTCACGTCAGTAAGAAATTCATGTTAAATGTATCCCCTTAAGTCTTTATAAACGGAGTCAAGAAAAAAAAGATCCCAACGAAGATACTATATATTGATTAAAATGAGCGGGCACAGCACATCACAAAATGAATCAGTCTGGTTGATGGTTTGTCAAATTTGTTCATTATGAATTAAAATCTTTTGAATATTTAGTCGGTGTAATGAGGCGTTAATAATTGAAATGATGCGTGTAGTGATATTTATTTAGACATTATTGAATCATATCAACTTTTGCTATGATCGGTGAATTCGGTAACCGGGTTTTGATGAATTCGAGAAAGAGTTCACCCAAAATGGACGGCTAAATTTATGAATTCGGTTTTCGTTCTCGGATTTTGATGTAAAGTTTAATTCTATTAGTTGGCTTACTTGATTTTTGATGTTTTTATCGTATTGTTGGGCTGCGTGTTTTACACTAATTATAATTAGTTCGGTTGTATCTGATAATCGATGAACAATTAATATACCTGTGATAAGAATTGCGTTATGAGACACTTTTTAAATTGATGTTCATTTGACGTCTCTTGAAGTTTAATTATAATTCACTTTTAATCTCACCGTTTCAAATATACCTAAACCAACTTAAACCTTACGTAATTGCATAGATATTATTTTCAAAAACGTCATCGGATGGAAATAAAATTAATAAGATAAAAATGTAAACAATATGATATTAACATTCTTACCACATACATGCTGGAACACACTGATAAACTCAACGGAACCGATGTTTAGTATACAGATTGGAGACAACTGTCTCTTCTTGACATAGTATTGAATAATTGGATTCCATTGTTCCGATAAAGGATTATTAAGGATGTGACAAGGCTACAAGAAGAAAAAGATAGGTACTTAATCCAATAATCATACTTGCGTTGCGCAAGTGCGTTGGTTCCGAGCTTGATTAATTGAATTAACACCGCTATTGGCGTGCGTTGTGCGCAATCCAACGTGCACAATAGATTTACATAGAACCAAAGTGTAGAATAGCATGAATCAAACATTCGTCGTTTTCTGGAAGTATGGATTCTAACTAGAGCGATAGAAAAGCCCGAGGAGATTCTATGTGACACTATCTCTATGTATAGCGTTATGATGGTAGATAGTTTCCTTACTTCGATAGGATTTAATATCAGGTAAGTACATAATAAAAAAAAATTAAGAAAAAAAGCCTTTATTTTATCCACAATAAAGAAGGCTTTCGACAGTGTCGAGCACTGGGCCGTGTTTGACTCTCTCCATCGCTGTTCGCTACGTGGATGTGCTTCGGGAGCTGTACAGCTCGGCAACAATGCAAGTTCGGCTCCATAAACTGTGCGCCCTAATTTCAATCCAGAGGGGAGTGCGACAAGGGTATACCATTTCACCCAAGCTTTTTACGGCTGTTCTAGAGGACATCATAAAAACGCTTGCATGGGACAGGACCGGTATTAATATCAATGGTGTGTTCTTGTCGCACCTGAGATTCGCCGACGACATTGTTTTGTTTGCCGAGACCCTGGATGAGCTCCAAAATATGATCCAAGACCTTTACCATGCTTCCTTGCTGGTAGGTCTCAGGATGAATATGTCCAAGACTAAGGTTATGGCGAGCTTTTCCAGTGACTCGAATTCAGCAATAACAGTTGAGAACGAGTCACTGGAGATGGTTGAGCGGTACGTTTATCTTGGTCATACTCTATCCTTTGACAAGGAACATCAAAACAAAGAGATCTCCAGGAGAATTCAGCTGGGTTGGGCGGCATTCAATAAGTTAGATGATATTCTCAAATCCGTTGACGTTCCACAATGCCTGAAGACTCATTTCTATGATCAGTGTGTCCTGCCCACAATGACGTATGGTGCTGAGACATGGACGCTCACAAAGGAGGCTGTTCATAAAGTACGGGTAACACAGAGAGCCATGGAGCGCGCCATGTTCGGCATTAAGCTACAAGATCGAGTGAGGAATATTGAGATCTAACGTCGCACTAAAGTGCGTGACGTCGGCGAAGTCATAACTAAACTCAAATGAAGTTGGGCAGGACATATTGCCAGGCAGCGTGACGGTAGGTGGACCAAAACGTTTACGGATTGGTGGCCAATTGCAGGAAAAAGAAGCGTTGGTCGTCCACCAGCTCGATGGTTTGATGACATAAAAAAGACCGCGGGTCATTTCTGGATGAGACTAGCACGGGACCGGGATGGGTGGCGTACGCGAAGAGAGGCTTATGCTCAGCAGTGGGCGATTACAGGCTGAAAATGATGATGGTGATGAAAAGTTAAGATCATCATCATCATGCATTTGATTCTTATTTTCTAGTAATTTGTACTATTGTTAAAAAGTAAAGAGTTGCTTGCAGTTCAATAGAATACAATTTACAAATAAACATTATTCTAATTCATATACATAAAAAAGTTACAAATAAATTAAATTAAAAGTATTCAATAAAATAATATTAAATTAAATAAAATTAAAATTAAATTAAATTGGGATAAAATTACATTACAATTCATTATTAAACTGAAGGTCACAAAGATACTTAAAAAAATAAAATAATAACAGTAATAATTTAGTAAGTAGGTACAGTAAATAAATTATTTAAATAATTGTGACTGAATTTGATAATTATTTAAGCTAGAGTTTAATTCTAAAAGTTATTGATTTGACTATTTTCAGTGACTATGTTACTTATTTTTATGTATTTATTTGTTTTTATAAGTCTATCCCAATTTAATTAAGGAACTCCATTCGGGTAAAGGCCTCCTCCAACTGTGGCCACTTCTCCATATCCTGTGCGGCGTGCACCCAGTCGGCGCCGGCGACGGCGCGGATGTCGGCCGCCCAGCAGGGCTTGAGCGGCCGCCCTGCGCGCCGCTTGCCGCCGCCCGGCCCCCGCCACGCAGTCGCTCTCTTTGTCCATCTAGAGTCGCCGTAGCGTGCTAAATGTCCGGCCCACCTCCACTTCAATCTTCTAACATGCTCTATAGCGTCTTTTATTTTTGTTTTCTTCCTGATGTCTTCATTTCTTTCTCTGTCGCTAATTTAGATCCCTAATAAGCTCCTTTCCATCGCTCTCTGGCATATGGAAATTGTATTAGCATTTCTTTCCGTTATTGACCAGGCCCCGTAGCATGGATGGCGTTATCACGCGCGATAAGTGATAGGATAAGCGCGTCGTCTCGTTCTATCGAACGGTGTCAGCCAGGGACGGATGCTCTATCCTGTCACTTGTCGCGTGATAAAGGCCGTCCATGCTACGGGGCCAGGTTTGGCAAGCATAAGTAAGTGTCGGTAAAATGCATGAATCCACAAGTTTCCTCTTTAGTGTGGTCGGCATTTTTGATTTAAATATGTGTTTTAATGACCAATAGCGTTTCCAACTCAATGTGATACGTCTATCTATTTCTTCTTTATCTGTCTGGTCGAAGGAATCTAATTTTCCCAAGTATATATAATTTTTTATATATTCGATTTCGTAATTTTTAATCTTGATAGGTTTTGTTGAGGCGTTCGTCATAATTTTAGTTTTTTCTAAATTTATTTTTAGTCCTATTGCTTTGCTCCTGGTGTAGATAGAGAGTTCAGCATTATCTGCAATTCAGTTGCGCTGTTTGCGAAAACTACTATGTCGTCTGCAAATCTCAAGTGGCTTAGCCAGCTGTTAGTTATTCTAATGCCGTTTTGTTCCCAGCCAATGTCATGTAGTATAAGTTCTAGGACAGCAATAAAGATTTTAGGTGACATTGGATCTCCTTGGCGTACTCCTCTTTGTATATCAAAATACGGGCCTTTCCTATCTAATTTGACTCTACTTTTGCAATTATTATATATATTCATTATTATTTCTATGTATGTATCTTCAATATTATGGTGCTTTAGTGCTCTGACAATTAAATTATGAGACATAGAGTCGAACGCCTTTTGTTAATCTACAAATGCCATATACAACGGTGCGTTGAATTCATTATATTTCTCAATGACTTGGCATACTACTTGAATATCATATGGTCAATCGTCGAATACCCAGATCTAAATCCCAACTGTTCAACAGGCTGACGTGCATAAATTTTTGGTCCAATCCTTGACAATATGCATTGTGAAAAAAGTTTGTAGAGGCTAGACAGCAGGCTGATTGGCCTATAATTTGATACATCCGATGGGTCACCTTTTTAGGGTTCCGTAGCCAAATGGCAACAAACGGAACCCTTATAGATTCGTCATGTCCGTCTGTATGTCTGTCCGTCCGTATGTCACAGCCACTTTTTTCCGAAACTATAAGAGCTATACTGTTGAAACTTGGTAAGTAGATGTATTCTGTAAACCGCATTAAGATTTTCACACGAAAATATAAAAAAAAACAATAAATTCTGGGGTTCCCGATATTAAGAACTGAAACTCAATTTTTTTTTTCATCGTACCCATACGTGTGGGGTATCTATGGATAGGGTCTTCGAAAATGGTATTGAGGTTTCTAACATATTTTTTTTCAAAACTGAATAGTTTGCGCGAGAGACACTTCCAAAGTGGTGAAATGTGTCCCCCCCCCTGTAACTTCTAAAATAAGAGAATGATAAATCTAACAAAAATATATGATGTACATTACCATGCAAACTTTCAACGAAAATTGGTTTGAACGAGATCTAGTAAGTAGTTTTTTTTTAATACGTCATAAATCGTAAAAAGCAATTTATTTAACGGAACCCTTCATGTGCGAGTCCGACTCGCACTTGGCCGCTTTTTTGTATAATAGTGTAATTTCCGACTCTTTTCATTGCAGTGGAACTATTTTCTCCTTCAAAATTTCGTTACAAATCTGTGCAATTAGTTTTGAGATTATATCTTTACCAGTTTTCAAAGCTTTTATGATGCAGTCTGGCCCAGGACTTTTGTTGTTATTCAGCTTATTTATTATCATAATAACTTCTGACGCCGAGAATTCGGGCAAGTTTTTATCAGTAGTCATCACTAAGTTAGTTTTCACGCCACTATGTTCGCTTTCAGGTTCAGGTGTATCTTTGTATAATGTCTTGTAGAAGTTCGTCGCCATTAACACGATTTCTCCTCTCTTTTCCGCTTCCTTTTCAGAATTTTTAAGTTTAGGGATCCATGTTTGTTTTTCGTGTTGGGTTTGTTGGCATCTTTTGATCCCTCCTGTCAATTCAATACATTTTTTGTATTGAATTGAATTGTAGAAACGACATTTTCCGTATATTGACTTAGTTTTTTATCAAGTAGCTTTAGCTAGTACATAATACGGGTTACTAATGAATTCCATAATTTTATTCGCACTAATATGATATGTAGGGTTAGGATTCTGGTGGCAGTTTAGCACAAGTAATGCAGTGGAGTCGCCATTGTGTATTTTTTTTATTTGAATAATTGAATAATTTAACGATAAATCTATATTACAGGACCTACCGGCCAATAATATATCACCTTTGCGTTTTATTGTATGAACGTGTATAGAGTAAACAATTTAGGTTTGTTGAAACATCGCATATTTTACTAGTTATATATTTTACATAAAATGACGACAACTGCAATGCAATACTGTTAATTACAATGATGATTATAAGAGCTTGAACAACTTGCAACTGGAATTAAAGTTTCAAAATCTTGCATATTATCTTATACTGATGTTAAACGGTTGTCAATATTATGAAAATCATGTACTATGGCAATTTGTTCCATATTAGCTGGCGTTATACGGTTTCTCATCTCAACTTGTGAAAAATCCATTTATGTGTCGAGAACGATATACTTAAGAGTTAGTTGCCGGGACTTTTTGGTCAACCGTATATTTGAAATTCTATATACAATGTTTTTACTATTCAGTCATTCGTTCAGTTATAAAAGTATATAGCGGCGGTTTTACTACATTTCTTGTGCTAAAGTGCCACGAGAATCGTGACCCTAATAATTATATCACTGTACAGTACAAGTGAAATCAAACAAGAATTAATATTGACGTAGTAAGAGAGGGTATTTCGAATGAATATTGCTACTACTGATACTGAAACTGAAGTATCAGTACTATACTGAAACTTATTCCAATGAAAAATTGTTCAAGACCTGGAATAGGTACAACATTATACATTTCAACAATAAATTGTGTTTTTATTGAATTTGTATGAATCAATTTACTGGTATCAAATCAATAAATTTAATTATACATTATTGGTTTATCAATCATTTATTCATTCATTCGTTCAATCAAAAAAAATATAACATCGTCTCCTTTGCTCTTTGTTCACTTTTGACACCAAACATCCTAACTCTAATGATATGCCATAAATTTTACATTCCATAATAATAATTTTCCAGAATTTTATATTCAATAATGCAAGTAAAATTATGGAAAACGTAGGTATCCCACATAATACGCGTGTTAATCGCAAGGAATGCTTTTTAACGGTAAATACTGAATTCAATCAAAAGCGTTAATTAATAAAATATACATTTTACACGTCATATAATAAATAAAGTAACTTGTTTTAAAATATCTGTACTGGTTATCGTCTTATGACTGGAACTGGTATGTGTCTGGTCTGAATGCACTACGATAAAAATACTAACTCATAACCCTTTTTAGTACAGGGGGATATATTATTATTTGCCCACTTCGTCTGTTCGTATAAAAATCATATGTATTTATAAACGGCAACATTTAATGAAAACTACTATACTATTTGACACTTCTTGTAAGTATTAGACTTATTTTGCTGGTAACAACCTTCACTCAAACTTCGTCTGCTACCACACGTTAATGTCAAAGTCAAAAGTAATGAAAAAATCGTGAAAAACGGCGTTTTTGAACGGTCCGTGTCCGGATTCATCACAAAAAATCTGCTAAATAGGTAGGTAGTTATAAAAAAAAAAAAAAATTTTTGTAATTTAGTGAAAAAAAAATCTATCTGAAACCTTTGTCTTGTCCGACTAAAAGTCATCTCAAGTTATAGGGTTCAATTGGGAAAATAATTCCCGTTGTTCATTCATGAACTTGAACAAATGACGTCGCAAACTTGTCATGAATGAATTTTGTAATAAATAAAATACAATAACGCGTTTTGAGGCCCGTTTAAGTAAAACAAATAGTATTTATATATTTTTTATCCTTTAGTACACAATCATAATTATTTAACGCATATTGATAAACAGGTCCTTGACTTGTAACATAGCATAATGATAATTATGCTGTTGTAAAATATCATGAAATATGTTTCAGATGAATCATAGTTTTTTTATATCGGAATGCAAATAAAAAATAGGTTTTTTAATTACTTTTCCGTTTAATAAAATGATCCTACGATAATTAATGTTTGTTTCGGTATTTATAGGAACTTTCGTTTGTTACGAACTTATCTGTTTTATTTTAATCTTCGTTATAGAAAAGAAACCGGCCAAATGCGAGTCGGACTCGTGCACGAAGGGTTCCGTCACATTATCTATAAAAACGGATAAAAAATCACGTTTGTTGTATGGGAGCTATTTATTTCATTCTGTTTTTTAGTATTTGTTGTTAAAGCGGCAACCGAAATACATCATCTGTGAAAATTTCAACTGTATAACTATCACGGTTCATGAGATACAGGCTGGTGACAGACGGACAGACAGACAGACAGACAGATGGACAGCGGAGTCTTAGTAATAGGGTCCTGTTTTACCCTTTGGGTACGGAACCCTAAAAAGGAAATTCAAACAAAACATATCAAAAAATCTAAAAATAAATAAAATATTAAACACTAGATAGTGTTTAATATTTTATTTATTTTTAGATTTTTTGATATTAAACACTATCTTCAACGGTCATCGAACAAGGGGAAATAATTTCCCACCAGAAAACACCCCCTACCACTTACCCCACTCCATTTTTAGGGTTCCGTACTCAAAGAGTAAAACGGGACCGTTGCCGCTATAACAACAAATACACAGAATAAAATAGTTTTTTGTAGATAATGGTACGGAACCCTTCGTGCGCGAGTCCGACTCGCACTTGGCCGGTTTTTACATATTTTTTCGGAATCTAGACACCAATCTTACCTATAAATCGACCTCAGTTTCTAATTTCCATTAACTTGATGATCTGTCCTAATAGGGTTTAAATTGCTGATTAAGTAGATATCATCTATCATTATTTTTGTGTCTTTTCAGGCGAGCTTTGCGTTTAATATTTTTGTATTTGGTATGAAAAATCCGCAACAATTTCATTTGCACAATTCAGCAAAATATATATCTTGCAAACAAACGGAATTAGTGCTTTTTTCGAGACGCTGAGTCGTGAAGTTGCAATAACTCGCTTTACCACATACAGCAGTTTAAAATCTCGGCGAATGGCCGACGATAAAAAATTAAGAACTGCATTGCATTAAGTAAAATGAAAATCCTTTAACTGGGAGCTTCTCAGCTGAATGGTAAAACGGCAATTGATTTTAATTTAATTCCTCTGCACTAAATGACATAAGTAATTGCGAAGTAGCGAGAAGGAGCGATCTTGCTAGAATGATTTAGAAATGTTTTTATTCATTAAATCGGGATTTTATTTAGACGAGTAGAGTTTTAGGTGCCTCGGTATGTTTATAGCGAGGTTGGCTTCGCTCGTTTTTCTCTCTGGCAGAACATTAATTTTAGTGGCACTCTGCCCGCCACCCAGAGCTGGATTTTCAAATTGCGGTGAAACTACTGGAATTAGGGAACCGCTTTAAATATTCATGGGGCAAATTCGGGAGTGGGAAAAAATAAGAACTTTTGTCCAAAGGTGAACTTGATTAAAGCTTGGCTATTTTTTATGAGATACTATTTATATAGTAAGCAACAGAAGTAGCTACGCGACTATTTCTGAATAATACTATTTCTGAGCGCCTGAGTATTCTTTTGTTTGGCTTAATGCTTGTATTCTATTCGTTTATTTTCTACCCACTTAGTTTAGTTATAAAACGATACTTACTGAACGAATGTTATAGGATAGCATAATTACTTATTTAACTAAGTGACACTTATAAGGACGGTGAATCCTGACCCACCGTGACACAGTGCAAACTAGTACGGGGGTCAGTTGACACTTACTTTTGGTTTTCACCATACAAATTTGTAAATTAAAATGTAAGTAGCAATTTGTACTTTTACTTACGAAATAAATTTATGATTATGATTATGAATACTTTTGCAAGCATTTAAAATATTTTTGTACGGAGTATTAACTATGTATTTGTTTAAGTCACTACTTACCGCTGCTGATGTAAGATTGAAAGAAAAAATGTTCATAATTATGGTGAGAGTATCAAATAAAATTATTAAAACTCATTGTCCTCGCGGATATTATAGTCACCCTACAAAATCACTCTTAATATTTACAGCTTTATAATTACAGATCAGTAATTTTTGATCCCAAAAAGGGCAAAGTTACTTCAAACAAAAAATAATCTCTTTAATTCTGGGTGCCAGGCGCCTCTAATGTATTCAGTTTCATGGTAAAACCGTCAGATTTTAGATTATTTAAATGATTTTCAAGTAAGAAAATTATGCCCACTGAGGTATCATTAGAAATTTACGTTTTCATGAATATGAAAGGGACGGGTTCATTAAAAGTTATTTAATCCCATTCTAATTCACTGCATGATAATTAGTTAAACTTGCATTCTTCTGCGGTGACGCGAAACTCCATATTTCATTTCGGTGGGGTGTCGTAAAAGCTGAACAGAAGAACAAAAGACACAACATTTCTGTCTGCGCGGATTAACTTTGCTTTAGGTGGGAGAAACATAACATTTTGGAATGTGACACAGCGGGGTCGCGGCTAATGGGGCCGCGGTCCGGTTATATATAAAATACAAGAAGAGGCTGGCAGGACGAGAAAGCCGGGGTGTGCTGGGGCGGTGCGCCATATTGTTTTATTGCAAATTGGTTGGACGTAGACCGTGCCTGTCCTTTACATATACGAGGCTATTAAACGACGCCCGGTGTCCAGTCACGTGTTAAACGAATCCGATCGCTGCATACAATGTTAGATCGAGAACGGCCCTCGTGACACGTAACTAAGGTTTGGAAAAATCGTAGTCGCTATGCAAATGGCAGGCGATTTTCCACGTCCGAACTGCTGAACGAGTTCGCTTTTGTTCTGTTTTTTGGCAATTATTTGCTCAATTTAAAGTTTAAACGTTATTCGGACTCAGAATTAAACAAGTCTTTCGGATTTTACATTTATACACACACATGGATACACGTATGTTGTTGAAACCTTTTGTCTCCATTCTGTGTCTAGTGGCACTAGGTACAGTCGCCATCACATACATAGTAGCAAACAAGTAGCTCACAAACATCGGAAGACACCTCTATTTTCAAGGCATTAGGGTGCATGTGCCGATATTTATGAACACCTATAATGTACCTATGGCGACTGTACTACAGTGGCGGCGCGTGATAATTTTCATTGGATAACCCGGAGCAACAAGAAGGGCTGTTTTTGATGATTTACGAGTTTGGTAATATATATAGCTCACCTCAGAGTGCTGTTGAAGCTGCCGAAGCACTGCAGTGCATCAGGCATGTTTGCCGAAGCTCAAGCGGACGACTTTTTTGCCATTCGGCGGAAAATAATAGCGTCACTGCTAAAACGGATGCGCGGTAGCAGCAACAGTATGCTGAGGGTGTTGGCAGAGCGCCTCGACTGCCCGCTAACCAAATATTGGGTTGAAGTGGTCATTGGTAGGGCCAAGTACGGAATAAAATATTCGCTACTTGGTCCTACCTTTCTGCCATAGGTAACCGAAGAGGTGCCTAAATGTAAATTTAATTAAAATTGTATTTAAACTAAACTTAATCGTGTAATACTAATATAGTCTTGTAAGCCCCATTTTGTTACTAACACTATTATGGATCTCGGTCTGAATTAAACAATTTTTATTTTATTTTATTTATTTATAGGAAGAAATTTTAGGCAAGCCGGTCGGCATCGGCTTGTATGGGCGCTCCGCCATTGCTGTACTATGAAAACAAAACAACATTGAAAACCAGACCCATTAAAAGACAAATAAAGCGGCTAAATATAAATTAGCCAAGTAAATCGATTTGGGTAGGCAATCATTATCCGCCGTCAACGGCGGGTTTGGTAAAGTTTATGAATCACGCACCGCGCGCGACCGTGTTGTCCTGCTGCCATACAATAATTGAGTATGAAGCTATAATTCCTACAACGATAATGAATATGACTAACGGCTTCCTGACACGCAGCATTTTACCTTAATAAGTAGCACCCAGTCACAAAAATGTGCACAAAGGGTATTGAATTATGTACCGGCGGAAACCGACGGCGCGGGCGTTGAATGGGTAATGAAATTTAATAAAGTGACTGTAACATGCCATTTTTCCCTGATCTCTGTTTGCTTTATCGCCGTCGCTTCGAAATAGTTTCGTCATTTGCAAAAGGCCAGATTTGGATTCATAGTGTTGTCCCTATTTTCACAGTCTATATACCAATACAGTCATTCGACGATGCCGTTTAGACAGGGCAATCGTGCGGGGAGTGAGGGGTGAGAGCGGGTAGGGCGAGCCCAAGCTGCATACGTGTAGCTTGGGACATGACGTTGTCAAACCCGCAAACATCAAAGGCTTCGGTCCACTGTTACTCTTTCCACTGTGCTACTTTCATGTCTTTCAAAAAACAAATGTGTGTTCCTATCAATTTAACTTGGAATCGCGACTCAATGCGGACTACTGTGGTTTTCTACTTTTATTTATGGGTACTTATTGTTTTAAGTTGATATCTCACGATGGCCCAGACATTTATGAAATCCGATACAATACCTAATAAAGACCAACTTATTTATAATATTTAAGTATTTGTTTTATAGGTTATTATCTCGTTATCCCTCTTTATAAAAAGAGGAATAAAACAATTTACTTACCTGTTGTTGTCATAGCCCGTCTTGTTATTTGATACTATATAGAGTGTTTGACGTTTGTGTCCTGATAAATAACAAACATTTACATTTCAATCATTTTCTATTGCCGCGAATTGTGAGTTAAAGTTGTTGCGGTTAAAAGCTAATGAACTGTAATATGTTTAGTCGACGTAAGTAGGTTAGGACCGTTGAACCCTAAAATCGTTTATTGTGTCCTGAAAAATTACCCTTTCACTTGCCAGCGGCTTTTTCTTTGTGGCTACACTGAACTTTCATTTCTCAAAATCCATTGTTAGAGCGAGGCACACATATAATGTCAAGAATAGCCTTGTTTCCATTAGTCTTTTTTCGATGTTATTGGAATATTATAAATATTTATAAAGTTCAATAAACTATTAAATAACCATTCGCAATAAAATCAGATACATAACTACTCCTGATGCTGCTAAATTGACGGATGTTAAGAGGAAAGACCACGGGTAATTTTTCCATACAAACGTTCTCGACTGTTCCCTCCGCGGCTTTTAACCGTAGATTAATGACTTTTTGAAATAAGATCAATATCATTAATATCTGTAAATTACAAAGTCCGCAAACATACGTCTATTACACACATTTGTTAACAATTAAGCGCAAAAATCAAAACAGCCCGGACTAGGAGCACAATCACAGACAAACATTTTGCGTTCTGAATTGATTTGAATGTGTTTCGTGTGATCTATTCCACGTGGGTCGCGCTAACGCTTGCTATAACGTGAAGGCGTATTATGAGGCTCTAAAATAAACATACCAAAAATAAAATAAAAAAGTTAGGTATGTTTATGCAAGTATTTGACAATAGGGAACATTACGCAAAACTCTTCGTAGGTGGCGACACTAGCAGCGTTGACATTGTATCTCGTTCCCACTTGCGGTATTGTCTATGCAAGCATCCTTGTCAATCATTTGACAATCAATTGTGCATGTGTGTGTGAATCCCTATATTTCTATACTGATTTACTATTAGTGGTAGTGCTGCCTCTGGCGGCAGAACATGGCAGTAATGTTCCCTATTGATTTCATTGTTTGAAATAATCTATTATAGAGTTATAAATAACTATGTCAAAAGGATAATATATTTGAATATGGTGGTTATGGCATTAAAACTCGCTACCTACTGCTTCTAAATGATATTTAAGTGATATTTTGAGATTATTTCAAAACTCAAACTCGTGGCAAAAATAACACGGATAATAAAAGAAAAAATACCACAATATGTCACGAAATGGACCCAGCTCATTGGCATGTTGTTATCTTTACAGCCAGCGCTGGTCTTCCTTAGAAAAATAATCAAAATATATTTACTTATCTAAAACATCTGTTTTGACAAATATCGATTTTCGCAAGTGTCCATGCGCGAGTCAAGAGAATAGCATATTGAGCTAACATTAGCGAGCGAGACCACATTTTGAGGGTGATATTCGCCTTAAACGAATTTGCTGGTTATTTTAAAAAAAGCATTACATCTACTAATATTGTCTATTAAGTCGAAGTCACCGATAAGACCACTGAAATAATAAGTTCTTCACGAAGGGATTCTTGAAATGGCTTCGTATTCTGTAAAGGCGTTATTTTACTCACAAATCGATGAACACAATGTACGAGCATTTATCGAGCTGTAACAATTCCTGGAGGTAATTAATCACATTTTCGATTAAATTAATCGGAATCAGGTGGTGTCGTGATTAGGTTTAAGTTTTTAAACCGAAACGAGAGGTCGATGGTGTCACATGAATAAAACTTTTGAGTGCCTATGTATGTTAATGTTAGTGAGCTGGGGATCGATTTTTGACTTTCGAGCGCTCGACTCTTTCATTCGAAAACGGGTAAAAATGATGAAATTCTATTTTGAAATAGTCATAGATAATTGAAAAAAGAGTGTTATTGACCAGTCATATTCAATTCTATCGGTAGAAAGTAAGTGCCTGCAATTTTGACACTACCATCGACAATAACATTAACTTTTGTTTAATTTTCGAGTGCTCGAAAGTCAAAAATCGGCCCCCAGGTTATTGCATTAAGTACTTACTCAGAGTTTATTTATTTATTGTTAAATTTAATATGTCTTTTATGAAATAATAATAGCTTCGCAAAAAATATTCCTTCTATACCGTAATGTTATATTATAACGGATAAAACACTGAGGTTGTGACTTTATAAGTTTGTATGTTTATATGTAGAGGGTAATCTCGGCAACCGCTCCTCCGATTAAAAAATTGTTTCATCTTTGTAAACAATGGCTTTTCTGGATGCATATAAACTATGTTTTACCTCCCGGGCTTGTCTGCGTTCTTTGCAATACGCGGGCGAAGCCGCACCGGTAGTTAGTACTTATACATATGTATAATTGGAAATATAATACTAAGGTAAAGGTCCTAGTCCTCGACGTTGCACTAGTGTATGACATGGGCACTTTATGTAAACGCAATATGGGTTAAATAGGAAACTTGCATCTTTTTATTTTATTATGAAAATCAAAAGTATATTCCATTATTAAAACAACTGTATAGATGAATTATCGGGAACATGGAATTGCATTTGTAGTGGTTGTACCGTTTGCAACAAAAGGAGAATAATTTGAAAATATATGCACAACGTAAATAATATTCACAATTTGACACTGACATGATTTTGGTATTTACTTCTTCAATATATAACAAACCTCTTTTTATGCTGATAGTACGAGAAAATAGAAAATTCAAATATAGAATGCCTGTAAACATACAATACTACTACTTATGCAATACCATGCTCTCGTTAATTTATCTATAGCATTAAAACTTTCTTATTCTTTATTTTTCTGATGTTATATCCATTTGATATATCTGCACGCACCGGCACCCCCCGAAAACGCTCTATATTAAACGGGGTTATGCTATGACGTCACAGCATATGTTCTCGGCGCGTTTACTATGGAGTAAGTCATTCATTTGCAATTATCTCCACAAAATTTGCGTTTAATTCTATACTTGTCGTACAAAATATCATTTTTTATTTAATATACTGTGTAACTGTTATGTTATTTTATAGAAAACAATTTTTTTCGTCATTTTAACGTGAGGTAAAACTATTCTAATCGTTTTTTTTTCTTTTGTATGACATCTCTACGTATATCCGCATCGATTGAGTGCAATTTATTCGAAATTGAAGTCCCATGCAAGTTCGCCATTCGAAGTAAGAGGATTTCTCTTCATTCGAATTTAAGCCATGTCACTTTGACATAAAGTGCCCATGTCATACACTAGTGCAACGTCGAGGACTAGGAAGTTTACTTCATTTTAATACAACAAAATATAACTATATAACGTAGAGAAACATAATTTCAATGAAATATTTGTTGCAATATTTATGGGGAAGGTATGTACATATATCTACGACTATAATTTATTAGTTGAAATCGATCAAAAACTACAATAACGTCTTATCAAAAAACTATCTCAAATCTCTTGAGTACCTAACGCTCAGAAAACTTGGCGTCCATTGTTTTGATTGGACGTGTAGCTCGACTAGCACGTCGCGCCACATCATTCCCGAAACTTCGCCCCTCGCGAAACTTCTAACAGATAATGATCACAACAGATTACTTGGGAAGGAGACACAGCAGACTAAGCAGGGGACGTGGCCAGGTGGCCTGGCCGCTTATGGGCAGTGCGTGATTACGCTTGACACCCGTAATATCCGGTCGCCTTGCTGGCCGATGTTATCAATTTCAATTTGTTGCGGTTCTGCAACAGTCTACTCGTTCATTGTATGAATCGATTTCACTCAGTTCTCTGATTTGGAACAATTATATAACTTGCTATCAAATAAACAGCTTTTATTAGCGTCTCAATTTTAGTGAATTGATAAGTGTTTTGAAAACATTTTCTTTATAAGTTTGACGAAGCGAAATAAGACGTCTAATTGGATGAGTAAGGCCGAACCTTAATTAGGAGCTATTGACCCGTGATCTTCTTAAGACTTGGTAAAGCCATCATTCTGATTGATTTATCATTGTTATTGTAGTTCCGATACAAAACTGGACGTTTTGTTCATAAACAAAGGTACGAGTAAATTTATTATATTCATTAAATTGTATTCAGTCATTTTAAAGTTAAGAGTTAGCATTTGTATCCAGGCTAGTCGTTAATAAAAAGGCCGGTAATATCTCTAACTTAACCTTTCTGCTTCGTAAAAGTCACAAATCAATTCGAGCTAAGTTTCAAATATCGGGATTTCGACCCTGCATTCCGGATAAGGATTTTCTGTTCAAACGGCGTGAAAATTAATCGATTAGCTATTCTCGTTCCGCTTCAAAAGGTAAAGTTGATCGTGACTCGCGGAGCCAGTCGCCTGGCGCTAAGCCCGGGGTGAAATTAATTACACTAGTAAAAAACCAGCGTATACGTGTACGTACAGTAGCAAGAATACAGTAAGACTAAACCGATGAGCTCGTAATTCGGAATTTAAATTCAGATTCTGCTTCTAGGTATATAGCGTGGAAACGCCGGAAACGAATTGTACTGATAGTGAAACGTTAGTTCATGTCGATGGCATCAATGACTCGAAGAATTCCATTTTTCAAATGATGAGAGAACTTTTTTTTACCTGCAAGCTGCGAATGATTTCAGATTTGAAGAGTTTTCTGATAGTACATACTTATATTGTTTATTTTGAACTACGTTTGTCACAATTAGGTGTAATTATATACATTTCATTTTAAAGTGGTATTTCTTAGAGCACTTGTTTATACGCTAGTGCTTCAGTAAATTTATTTGCTAAGTTCAGCAAACAAGCTTTAATTAACGCAAATAATATAGTGACGGTCATGAAAGAACTAAGTAGACACTCGTTTTGTTCATGGTGTTAATGATAAAACAACAACATTTTGTTAATAGATGTTTAATCTCTCGGTCATACCAACTGTAAAATGTTAAACCTGTTTAATTTGCCCTGGCAAATACAAGCCAAACTTTTAATGAATTTGTTAGGTGAAGTTTTAGAATTAAATTAGAGTTAGAATCTTTGTTTTTTGTTGAATTTGATATACAAGTCTAAGTTTGCCGAACGTTTAAGGTGACTTTTTGATTTTGTGTAAGATATGATATTCCATATAAGAAATAGTTGGAATTCAAGCAGTTGATTAGAACCATAACTTACATACATGTAAGCACCAAGGAATATAAAATACTCGCTGCCCGCGCAGCTTCGCCCACGTATTGCAAAGAACGCAGGAAAACCCACGGGATATAATATAGCCTATTAGGGTGGATTGCAAACAATTTTTACATAATTAAGGACCTTAATCTAATCTATGCTTTAACTTTTTTCCATTGTGTAACGAAAGTTACCCATATAAAATGTATGGGTAATTGCCGTTAAACAATGGAAAAAGTTTAAAGCACAGATTAGATTAAGGCTCTTAACTATGTACATTTTTTTGCAATTCACCCTAAAACCATTCAGAAAGTCCAAACTACACGTAGGTGAAAGAATTTTTGAAATCCAATAATGAGCGGTTCCGGAGATCACTCATTACATAGAAACTTACATTTTACAAAGCTACAATCTCACAGACTTTTCCTCTTCATTATATTAATATTAGTATAGATATTTATTATGGTGGATTTAAAGACGGCTAAATATCCACTTTAAATTTTTTAATCGCTATCGCCGTCTATTAATCAGCAATTATTTTGACTTTGGAACTGCGACGTCCAATTTTTGAATTAATAAGATCATGCAAACATTTTAATTTCTATTGAATAAATTTAAATGTATAGTCACCTACTTCCATTAATCCGGCTCTCAAACTTTCTGTAGGTAAATATCTACTTTACATGGGGAAATACCCCAATTCCTATAGGTCACCTGTCCAACATTGAAAATTTGGTGCACAGTGAAATACCTCAATATCTCCAAAACCCGATGTTGCTAGATGGTCCACTATAGCACGCTCGTACATGCTCTTTTTGTGGACACAACGCGTGGAAGATAAGGTCACAGAAATCAATTTTCTAAATTTGGTGCACAGTGAAACACCTCGATATCTCAAAAACCCGATGTTGCTAGATGGTCCACTATAGCACGCTCGTACACGCTCTGTTTGTGGACACAACGCGTGGAAGAAAAGGTCACAACAATAAATTTTCTAAATTTGGTGCACAGTGAAACACCTCAATATCTCCCAAACCCGATGTTGCTAGATGGTCCACTATTGCACGCTCGTACACGCTCTGTTTGTGGACACAACGCATGGAAGATAAGTTAACAACAATCAATTTTCTATATTTGGTGCACAGTGAAACACCTCAATATCTTCAAAACCCGATGTTGCTAGTTGGTCCACTATAGCACGCTCGTACACGCTCTGTTTGTGGACACAACCTGTGGAAGAAAAGTCAAAACAATCAATTTTCTAAATTTGCCACAAAAATGTAAATAATATAATAATGTTTGGTTGTTTGACAAATTATATAATTTGATGTCGTATTATTTAGTATCTCGTTGCCTTCTGTAGACCCCAAAGCGTCAATGGAGCTTGCTGTATGTTAATAAAAATGGTTCACATTTAATAATGTTTGTTCACAATGAAACAGCATACAATGAAACAGTGTGTGTGCAACAATGACACAGCCAGCCATGCAGAACATTTTATTCAATTAACTGATATAAAATTACCCAATAATAATAACTTTATAAAACTCGATTAAATGCAAACAAATGTTGATGCTTACTTTTTCAATGGAGATTACTCCTGATTGATTGTAAAAATTCAGTTGTTTCATTGAATACATGTACTGAAACAAAGGTCATGTTATCTTATAAATTATTGTTAAACAGTAACTGTAAGAGTAAAGTCATATAAATTTTCGAATACGACGTAATTACTAATTAAATTATCTATCTAGTTTCAAACAAACTCGTAACTTTAAAAACGTTGGAGATAGGAAGCTTCGAAATTTTGGTATTTTATTGATGAACAAGTTACTCTACAATGTGATTTAAGAATTCGTCGATTCTTCATGGTTAATCGAATCTAACATTTATAGAAGAGTAACAAAGAAATAGTTACTTAAAAAAAAAACATCGTAAATGTACATGTCTAGTGTGTAATGGCAGGTACCAAAGACAAATCATCTGTGTAGATAGTAAATAGGTAGAAATAGGTAAAACACCTAAGTAAATCACCTCTTGCATGTAGGGGTGACGTGTTCGAATAGGCATTGGTTATGTTTGTATCACTTCATTCAAACCTAAAAACATTTCTTAACTATACACAAACATGTTCAAAGCACAACTAGCACGTGTTTATTTATTTCGAGAAATGCTCGTCTAAATGAAACTACTTCCAGGGTAAAATTAAATCCGTTGGGAAACTCAATGGTCAGGCGCGGCCCGAGTTCGGTTTTATAATTAGCTACATTAATTACGTCCGTGAATTATTCAAATAATATAAATGAATTGATTCAACACTACCGTACGGTACAACGATTATTCAAAGCTTAATAGCAATGAGTTAAATGGCACACACACAGATCCATGTATAAATCATTACCAATTTATTAGGTTGTTGCAGAAATAAGTTATATAAAATGGTAGCTATAATATCTATTTACATATAGGTACTGTGTTCTACTGAAAATGTATCAAATTTGACATACCAACCAGGTACCAATAAATATGCCTTAAAAAGTAAACTAAAAAAAACAATATTAATGAAATTGTAAGGTGTCCAATATTAACGGTTAGATTGTGCTTTTTCATAACCTTCACTACACAAGATACTTTCGAGTCTTGATTACTTAAGGTGGTTCGATTGATTTAAACTAGATTAATTTGAGAAAAATCGTTTTCCCAAAATATCACGTCCCAAACCAATTTCTCAAATTAATCTAGTTTATACAAGTTTATTCTAGGAAAGGGGGAATTTGGCGCAAATGAGAAGCCAATTGGTGAAAGTTTGTTACATAAGTTTCTTAAAATATCACGCCGTTAGCCTGCGAATGTCAAATAACGCTTTGTATGGCAATCGAACCACCTTAAGTGTCGAATCTGTTTACTTGGTTAGTTATTTTAGTCTTATATTTTTGTAATTATATACGTAATTTTAGTTTTGAATACATCTTAAATATTCCCTTTATTTAAATGTCATCTTAAGTTAGGTTTTTACAATAATCATATAAAAAGTAAAATATAAAACAATACATACAAAACATAAAATCATTATAAAAACCTAACCTAGGGTGCCGCCGGCAGCGAGGCGGGGCCTAAGCTACCGGTGGTCAGGGCGATAGAGACAGGAATCTCCTGACTATCCGCGCAGTATCCAGGAGTACCGCCTTCTGTATCTGACCCTTGATCCAGCCATCTAGCGAGAGTCTCTTAAGGTGGCGGTCGAGACTCTTCGCTATTAAACCATTCGCCGAGACGACTATCGGGACGATGATCGTCGAATCAACATCCCACATGGCGGTTACCTCGTGAGCCAGGTCTAGGTACTTACTGGCTTTGTCCTTCTCGGCCTTCACGAGGTTCTCGTCATGGGGGATGGTGATGTCGACGAGCACTGCCTGGCGTTTCGATCGATCTGTCAGCACGATATCAGGCCTATTGGCAAGAATAGTCCTGTCCGTGATGACAGATCGATCCCAATAGAGCGTGGCACGACCATTTTCGAGAACTGGCGCAGGTGTGTACTTATAGTAAGGCACTTCGGAGACCACAAGACCATATAGCAGAGCAAGTTGCTGGTGAATAATTCTGGCTACAAGGTTATGTCTGTGCAAGTACTCGCCGTTAGCAAGATGACCACAACCGGAGATAATATGCCTGAGTGACTCCCCGGGACGGCGGCATGCCCGACAAATGTCGACCGTACCGTCCTTCAGGATATACCTCCGGTAATTGTTCGTCATGATAACCTCGTCCGCAATTGCACATACAAAACCTTCGGTTTCCCCGAAGAGATCCCCGAAACGTAGCCAGTTCACCGACGCGAGCAGATCCACATCGGGCCCTGTGAGGGCCTTGCAGAACCGCCCGTGAAGCTCCTTGCTCCTCCATACCGCCCTGCGGTCCTCGGCGCTCATCACTTTAAGTCTGCGCCAGTTCATGTTTGCCAAGGAGAGCGGGGTGAAGTTTCCGTCCACTGCCACTACGTCGCGATGCATCCCACACTCGTTGTTTAGGAAATAATCCCTGAGACTGCACACCTCGCGGTTGTGAAGGTCTTTGGCATTTAAAAAGCCGCGACCTCCACACTTCCGCGAGATGTACAGTCTCATAACAGACGAGCGTGGGTGTAGCATGCGATGCGCAGTAAGCAGTACACGAACTCTTCGGTCCAGGGCATCCAGCTCAGTCTGAGTCCATCTTAGTACGCCAAAGGAGTAAGTGAGCAAGGGCATCACCCAGGCGTTGAAGGCGCGCACCTTGTTGCCGCCCGACAAAAGACTATTAAGTACTTTTGTCAAACGACAAAAGAAGCGTTCCTTCACCGCCCGCTTTACGCTCTCACCCTCAATACCCAATGACTGTGACATACCAAGATACTTATAGGTTTCTGCCTCGGAGATAGATTTGAGGGACATTGTCTCAGAAAGTTGTAAATTTGTTGAATTTACAACTCTACCCCGCTGTACATGCATAACCGCACACTTATCGACACCAAATTCCATTTTGATGGCGCTACTGAAGACTTCTGTTGTTTTAAGTAGTTCCAACAGGTCATGTCTATTCGGTGCAAATAGCTTGAGGTCATCCATATAGAGCAGATGAGAAATTACCTCACCCCCTCTCCGAAGCCGGCAACCTAGCCCTGAATCCTTCAGCAAGGTGCTGAGTGGATTCAGCGCTAGGCAGAACCACAGAGGACTCAGGCTATCACCCTGGAAGATCCCACGTTCAATCCTTATATAGTCCTGCGAGCCAGAGGGGCCATCTCCTCCCCCCGGTTGACGAAGAACCGTGGTCCACTGCCCCATGCAAGCGCCTAAGAAGGATCTCAGAACTGCATCAACTTTATACAGCTCTAAGATCCTCCTCAGCCATGAATGAGGCACCGAATCATAGGCCTTCTTGTAGTCAATCCAGGCGGCCGAGAGGGCACCTCTGTTCCGCCGGACTCGTTGGCAAATGGTCATGTCCATGAGGAGGAGCTCTTTAGTACCACGAGACCCAACCCTACATCCATTTTGAGCAGGGGCCAAAACGTTGTTCGCAACGATGTGTGCGTTAATTTTTGCTCTCAAAATGGATGTTAGGAGCTTGTACAGCGTAGGCAAGCACGTGATGGGTCTGTAGTTTTTCGCTTCCGTAGTACTACCGGACTTATAGAGCAGGGAGGTAATACCAGTTGTAAAGAAAGATGGCAGGGAACCGAGCTCAAGGGATTGCTGGAACTGTGTTGCCAAACGTAGGTGTGAGCATCGAAACCATTTCACCCAGAAGTTGTGCAATCCATCCGGTCCAGGACTTTTCCAGTTCGGGGTCAAACGGATGGCACAACTAACGTCTTCGGGGCTGATCGTAACAGTCCCCATGGGTTCGATGAACTCACACTCACGTTCGACAACACCCATCCACTCGCCTTCGGCGTGCTCGACTGGCACTGACCAGATACTACGCCAGAAGTCAACCATGGCAGTAGCATCCGGCTGCTGCGCGTCGGACACACGAAGATCGGTTCCCTCCCACTTTCGGTATACCTTCCTTTGGTCACTCTGGAAAAGGCGATTCTGCTGGTATCGGTCCACACGCTCTCTGTAGCGGCGAATACGGCTTGCCCATGCATAGACTTTCTGCTTCAAAAAGTCAATGCGCTCCGTGACACAGGTCATGTAGTCGAGGGGCCTGATATCAGTTCCCGCGAAGGCCTGGTTCACAAAGCGCATGACTCGGGGGCGGTTGTTGCCCCCCCTGAAGCAGATCAGCTTTGCAATGAGAGTCCTAAACGTATTGATACGCCGCTCAATCCGTACTTGCCATGTAGGGACACCGCCGGCGGTCCTAGGTGCACGGTCAGCGTCCGGAAACTTGACGCGAGCAACACGGCACGCCGCGACTGCCCCGCAGTACATGATTGAGTGTGTATCAACTAAGTCTTCACTAGCCCGTAGATACGGATCTAGCAGACCGTTCAGGGCTCCCATTAGCGCTAGATTGCGTCTATTCACAGGCAAGCGTGGTAATCGTGGCCTAGAGTTGTTTGTGGGGCGATACTGCGTAATCGCTTCTTCCAGAGCCCTCCTCAGTTGCTCATGGGCCTGATTGCTTACACTCTGATCCGCATAGTCCTCCTCGTCGACACTGGGATCAGCCCGCGGCGCCCCCGGTGCTAGGTCGGGTGCAAGCACCGGAGCCGGCACCGTGGCAGGCGGGTCCCGCGTCGAGGTGGAGGCCGCACGGGCAGAGAGTGCTTCCAAGCGTAGCCTATCGAGTATCGAGTCATCCAACCGCTTATGCCGTTGGATGACCCGCACCTGATCCGATAATCGTTGCGCGGTCACGTTGATGGCGGGTTCAAGGACCTGAAACAGAGGAAGCATCCGGACACGGTACGCGGACAAGTTGGTTCCCCCCTCTGTAGCCCCAAAGTACGCTCGCATGCAGTTCACATTAATGTCATGAGTCCATCGCATGCGGCGCACTATACCATTATTATTATTGATACTAAGAGAGGGGAAGTCGAGTTTTAAATATTAATTTATTTGAAGGAAAGGAAAGAATGACTTTATATAGGTACATCTACATAGTGTTTTTTATGATACATGTGTATAATCAAAGTATTTTTGTTTCAGATTTACATTATCAACCACGACCACCTGCTCCAGAGGGTAAGTAAATAATTATTACTTACTAACTTTATATTATATACGCAGTAAGCGCATGAATATAAAATGCACATAATATATTAGGACAACTCGTTATATTTTCTGAGTAGTAAAAACTCAGTTAAAAAAAAGGAATCCTTATCATACTGTCCTGCTTACATTGCAATTATATTAAAATTGGTTACCTATCTGAATCACTAAATTTCCCAACTGATTCGTTTGTTCTAATTTTCATTTGTCCTAAAAGCCGTTTTTCTCTGAAGCCATGACATTAACCTAACCTAATGGGTTCTACGCAATAAGTAAAAAAAAAATTAAAAGGTTTTGGGTTTTCGAGATAATTGGCTTTGTGCCGAAATGACAATTTGGTCAAACGATACAGTTAAGAAATGAAGTTTAGTGATAGCAATAGGTTACCATTAAAATTATATGCTACTACACGATAAGGATGACATATTATTATAGACCAGGTACGTCGAGTTCACAAACATCTTTACAAGCCAACCTCCCAAAAATTATGTTTACTCGACCTTATCTGTCTGAAAATAAGGTCGAGTAAACATATTTTTGGGAGGTTGGCTTGTAAAGATGTTTGTGAACTCGACTGTACATTCCTCACGAAGTCTCCGAACCATTTCCGTTAAATAAAACCTAGTTACTATACAGAGTAACTAAAACTAAACAGTGCTTTCGGCAACCAAATATGTAAATATGTGCGTCTAGTTAAAATATTAGTATTGGTATTAATGGGTATCCTATCGCAATCACTAAACTTAATTTCTCAACTGTATCGTTAGTCCAAATTTAAAAAAAACTTCTCGAAGACGCACAATTTTTAAATGCTTATCGTGTGGAATCCATTAGGTTAGGTTCGTTGTATAATAATCCAAATTTCATAGGTTCAGAGAATAACGGCTATTTGCCGAAATGCAACATCCGAGAAAACGATACAGTTAGGAAATAAAATTTAGTTATTGCTATAGGTAACCGTCGTAATAATGGTGTAACGTAAAATATCCTTTCTTCAAAGGTCGAAACCATTGACGTACCATAAAGTAAATAGACTCACAATGCCGAACAAAAATGTCTAGAAATGTGCCCCAAAATGACAACTCTAGCTATATTTCAGTAGTTGCTAATAGCGTTAACTTATAACCTGCATCAAGATATATGTTTCATAAAAAAATAACTCAGTTATTTAGACTTTAAGCACCATATTAGCAAATCAACATCAACAGATAAAATACTTTTTAGTTTATTGAGATTTTATCATAATGTGACTTAACTGCTCACGTCAAAACTAAATAGCGAATGATTGGAGTCGCGTTATAAAATTATTTTAACAATATTTTATGTAGGAATTCAAACAGAAATACCAATATCACAAATAAATCAGGTTTCTTTATGTTACAAGTGGGGGAATAAACAGTTTCAAATTTCCAAATGATGTGTTGATATTGGATTATACAATTATATTATAGTAAATTAAGAAAGCGGACCCCGAACTCCTTTAGGGCACAACCGGGAATAACGCTAGGATGATGATGAGTAAGCTAAATTCTCCATACAAACGTAGTTACGCCACAGATTATATAATAGTTCTAACGAACAGATACTCGACTCTGAATAAAAATGCGCATACCTACTGCTTTCCATGCCTACTAAATTTAACAATGGAGCAACCTTGAACGCGCCGGTCGTTGCCCACACTTGCCAGCCAATAGACGCTAGGGTTGACACCACTTAGAAATGATTTTATTATTAATAGTTGAGTGAAATAAAAACAACCTCACATTCCATGCACTTCACTAATTAGGTAACCTCATTTAATTGTTATTGTTTTTCAATTTTAATTTTTCAAAAGACTTGTAAGTTTTTCTAGAGTGTCTGCCAGTATCTGAACTGCATAGTTACTTACATACATACCTACATACACTCGGCGTTAAAATTATCGCACCTTTCCTAAAATTCGTTTCAAGCGATTATTACTCCTAAGATACTTTACTGTACCCTGTCGATATTAATATCATTTGAAAGCTAAAGCCTAGGGGGTTTTATTACCTTTCAAACGATACTAATATCGACAGTAACTATCTTAGGAGTAATAATCGCTTGAAACGAATTTTAGAAAAGGTGCGACTTTTGTACCCGAGTGTACAGGCATATCAACGCAGCATGTTAAATAATTTTTAATGTCAAGTATCTCTCACCCTGTCTATACTTTACGACAGTCAAAATGTAGGTACCTCCTAACTATTCAACTGCCAGCTACCACGTATAATAAAACGAAACTTGTTGTGTATACCTACACAACAAGTTTCGTTTCTTCATTAAATTAGGTGTATCCCGACGACAGTACGAAATAAGTTTGGTAGGTAGGTACCTGCGAGTACCTATATTCGTTATCTATAACGTAAGTATATAAATAACTTCATATTGTATAAATGTTTAAAGCCCCTGCTCGACGGTCGCCAACACGCCACTCCGACCGAGCGACCTTGGTCGGCACCGACCGCTGTAGTATGAAAGTTTGCTCCAAACAACTGTCTACACGGTCGGTGCGGACCAAGGTCGCCCCGTCGGAGGGGCGTGTTGGCGACCGTCTACCAGGGGCTTTAAAGTAGCATTGCAAACTTGGATTTAGTCACTAGGCATAAGTTGTTTTAAAATATATTGATTACCTACGTTTCATCCTCGCGAGTGCATTCCAAGCCCTTCCAAAAGGGTATAAGTCCCTAGAGCAACGACGATGTTTACGCCCTTTCTTAGGCCGTGCAATGCATGCACCCCGCAAATCTTACTAAGTAAAATATTATACTAATTGCTGCTAGACAGGGATAAATATAAACATGAAATCAATACAAACAACTAAATAATTAATTTGGACATAATGGCAGTGGCGGAGTACCTAAACTTACGGCTACGGCTCGGGGTAGGTAGGTATACCAAATTACCAAAACTCAAGCAGGCCTTAAAAATGTATTACGTAACTATTTGAAATAGGTATTAGGTGTTCCGTAAAAAAACATTACGCCTTTGTTCAAACTTACTAGTTTGTACCTGCCATGGAAATAATTAGAAGTTACTTAGTATAAAGTAGGTAAGTTACTAACTTTTCATCCGTTTCATCGTCTGTGAAAATGATAAATGTCTATTTTTTATTGTTCATACACCCCACAACACTGCAATGCGCTGAATTTATTCGCAACGAACTCATTTTTAAAGTTCAAAGTTCAAAGTATTTATTTGTCAAAACACAGGTTATAAAGATGTTATAAATGCAGCTTGGTATCGCTATGTCTTACCCGAAGGTGTAACAAAATAAAGGCTTCAATTAATGAAATAAAGAATTGGTAATAACTTTTATTGTGCGCGTAAGCAGCGTCCGGCCGTGAGCGCGTGCGCCAGCCCACTGGCGGATGTACCCTTGCGGGTGCGCAAAGTTTAGGTATAATTCTGAGTTGCCACGGCGCAGTTAGGTAGCACTGGTTACGCTCTCATTTTAAAACGACTAGCTAGTTTGCTCTAAAACTTTGTACTTAGAATACCGTCCAGGTCTTTAATTAGTTTATGTAGCTTCCATAATAAAAAAATACAGCAAATTTAAGTTTTTCATAAAAAACTTGTTTTTGCTGTATTTTGTTTGTTTTATAAACTGGATCCTTATAAACTAATTAATTTTGCGTGACAAATTATTGGAAAGAATTGAAATTAAAATATGTAATGGAAAGAAATGGACTCGTTAGTCCATTTTTTTCCATGACAGGTGTGGCAGTTTTAGTTGGCTGTTTAATCCATTTTTTGTCGTATATATTATCCAAAGCAGGAAAATGAGTCAAACAGACGACGCGCGAATAGAATAGATTAGATTACAATAGAAAGTTATTTATTGTTTTTCTTTTCGGTGTTACAATCATGTCCGCTAAACAGGTGTGTCCTTAATGAAATATGTCTTAAAGATCTGTACATTTATTTTATATCGTTTCGTCATATATGAGAGTAACATATTGATGTTTTGCTTCGCTTTTTATTTTAAAGTCGTTTGGTTTAAATAATTCGTCTCGACTGTCGCGTGCTATGACTGCAACCCATTTTGCATGTCGCTGAGGATTTCTTGGAAATCTTAAATATGAAAACCATATAACGTAGGCAATAACGCCATAAAAAAGTGTCTAATACCTACTCCTTAGGTTTATGTTCTGCGACGTATGTCATTTGAACTAACAAAACTATTTATTTAAATCATGTTTAAAACTATTCAATTACAACGAGTTTACACAAATTTCGTTACGTTTTCAAGAGAACTTACTGGAATAAATATATCCCATTTTTTTTTCTTGTTTTTTTGTTGGTATTTACGCAGTTTTTGACTGAACATTTAGACATATCTGACAACCAACAAGTCTCACAGTCGAAACCAGACTAAACGCAAAAGAGCCGGCCAATTCCATCAGCCGGTTCTTTTGGACTGCCATTTTTTTCGGCTGATTGTGTATCTAGTTACATATACTAAATCAATGGTCGAAACGCACAGACAGCGGTGGCGGCGCGGTGCAGTGCGGTGCGGAGGCGGTACCGGTTGTAATGTTCGAGCTAATATGAAAAAGTCCGCACAGAATACCGCACCGCGCCGCGTCCCGCCGCGGTACTCTGCGGACCATTTCGCATTAGTTCAAACATTACAAAATTACAACTGGTACCGCCTCCGCACCGCGCCGCGCCGCACCGCCACCGCTTTCAGTGCGTTTCGGCCTTATCGCATTGAAACCAGCTATGTACACTACGCTATTCCTTAAAAGTGGTTAGTTAAATGTATTAAGTTCAAGCAAACACACCGCACGTGTGGTCGTATTTAAAATCTGAAGCATCTCTGCCTGTTTTATGTTATATCCTTATATCAAGCAGTAGTAAAACACGAACCTTATCAGCGGTTCGCATGTGTGCGGTGCGGGTGACATGCCAACTCCGTCGGCGTCTCGAGCCAACAAAATTGCTTTGTCCCGAGTCTCACAAGGACGCTCCCCGCATTACGTGGACAAACTCTACGCCTTCTGTACAGTTGTTGTGTTATTATTTCTGGTTTATTTCTCTGAGCATCCATCATCTCGTGATGCTCGCGCGTGGATTAAATAGCCGGCCTAGTGTCCGCGAGTATGAGTTACTAGTCTTGTTACGTTGGTACTAGCAACGTCGTGGTATTTGCTATTATTACTAGCCGTAAATCTATTTAACTTGTGACTATAGCCTACAAACAGGAAAATTTGCCATGACATTTTGCAAATCGATTTTTATTATGAGACTAGCTGAACGCGGGGCTTCGCCCGCGATTTATAGTGAATCCAGGCGCAACTGCGGCATAAATTATTGTAATTTTTGAAATCAGATGAGTATATATGAATGTATAAGAATGGTAAAAGTTTAAAACTTTAAATCAATATACAGATGAATAGTTTACAACCCCCACACATACAAACTTACAAACTTTACTAGTAGGTAGGTATACCTATACAGTAGCCTTTTTGCTAGAGGTACTTTTGTTTTTACATCATAATTAGATCTAACTTTACCTTCCAATCAATTAATTACCTACATATCAATCAATTTAATCAATCGATCGAGAGGTTTAAAATTAAAATCATGTCATTTGGCCATAATTTATTGCAAATATATTTTTTGCAATAATAAAGTAAAGGGTTCCGTAACGAATGAAGCAGATCTTCCTCATATTTGAATAATAAAAAATCAACACCACTTACGAATTTTTGTATAAAGTTTTTTCAGTTTTCGTTGAAACCTAAAATATGTTTTGTTTTAATTCCTTGTTAATCTTTAAATTATATTTTTAGTCTCATTGAATATGTGTGCGGTAAAGATGTTTTATCCATTATTTATACGTAGAATTGGCCCAACTATTATAAGTACCAACTGTATTTACACATCTATCTTATAAAAGCATACAAAAGATAGTTTATTGTTCAATTTAATTCAACATATACATAGGAATCTTGATTGCTTAAAATGAGGCACCAGCCTGAATATTTGTTAAGTGTTTGAACTAATGAATAAATCATTTAAATTTTTTTATACGAACAGACGAATGGACGTCGCGCATGGCAAAATTTTAAGTGTTTTAATTTCTCTTTTATGTGCGGGACACAAGAAAATAAATTTTCCTAACTCTCTTGTTCTTAATATAAAAAAAAACACTTACAATAATATCTCCAAAAAAACATGTAAACTTTCTACATTCCGATGTTATATTTAAATTTATCGGTTTAATTTTGGAACGTTCATAGGTATATTAAACAAGGGAACCGTAGCCAGTGATCTTTATTGAATTTAATAAGCGCTCATATGGAGGCTGCTCTGTTATCTCTTTTGGAATGTTAGGCCCGCATAAGTAAGAAGTTATATTTAGATTTAATTTAAACAGGTCTTGCGACCCTGCAAAAGCGCGGCGGTGAATTTCCTAATTTTCTTCCATTCACGAAGCATCCGCCATCATTTTTATCTCCCCTCCTGTCTCCATTTATCTCGGTCTTCTCTAACAGGGATGCGCGCTCTAACATTTTATTTGTCTCTTACAAAATTGTTATTTCCTACTGCTTTCTTTTCTTAAAACGGATTCGTCTACGGCCTTTAAATAAAAGTCAAGGAAATGAGTTCGCGGCTGAATCCTGACGCTTGACCTCTTTTTCAGCGAAGACAAATGTAATAATAAACACAATTTGTCGCCTTCTTTGCCGTCGCGGTTGGTTAATGTTTCGTATGAAGGAATTTGTAACAAAATCTCAGAAACGTGATGGTTTTCGCTTGTGATCAAAATAGCTTTATTATATCAGCCCACATGATATTTTGTTAGGCAATGACCTAGAATTTATGAGGGGTTAATACATATGTCTGATGGCAAGGTAGGTATCTGTTATGATAGGTGTCCATCTGCTTTCGCTTAATTTCGATTTGGAATATTATTTCTGTTGTTCAAACCTAATCATTTGAAATGTGTAGAAAGGTGTTCAATACTTTTTTTGTATTCGAACCCACCAGTAATTTCATTTATACAAGAGGGAAAGTTTTATTTAACATGTTTCTGATTATATTGAACAACTCGAAACGCCTGGAACTTTTATATATACAAATACCATACGGGGGTCCTTCTTTACTTATCTCCTATGTTCAGATTCAATCAGATAGAGGTGAGTTGGCGATGGCGATTTATTAAAATTAAAGATAGGTAACACTAATCTACTCTCTCTGTCTCTGTTTAAAATTGGGCAACGTACCTACATGTGTCTCTCCTGGAGTTGCAGGGTTCCATAGACTACGGTGACAACTTACCAATCAGGCAGTACGCTTGTTTGCCATCGGCGTAGTACATAATAAAACTCTCAGTCAGATATTTTAGTACAAACTTACAGTCTTACAAATACGAGTATGACCCCCCTTATGCTACATTTATGTGCTCGCCATAGACATTAAAAATACATGCGTAGGTACCCAAAAGCAATTACAAACTATCACTCTAATTATTTAGTCGAGTAATTCTGTAGATTGTTATTTGTTTGGTAATGCCCATTTCGGGCCTAATTGCCCGACACAAATGGCTCTGGATCGAACATACATTGATTTGACGAAATTGTTTTGTAATTTAATTCATGACTGATGTTTGGAGTACTTGAATTACTATGACGATGGCGGCAATTCATGTATTGTGTAAGTTTTAAAACCGACTTTAATTATTCAACTGACGAACATTCATCTAAAAATGGTTTTTATTAATTTGCACTTTTTGAGTAGGTTACTTACGTAAAAAACCGGTCAAGTACGAGTCTGACTCGTGCACCGAGGGTCCCGAACAAACTTTCATACACCATACCCGTCATGTCAGGACCCCATTAATTCTTGATCAATCCTAAACAGCTCGTAGTTGGAGTTACCGTTGCACAGCGCCATCTGCATTTTGGTCGGTACTAACAACTTACAAACCTAGTATCATATGTTTGTTTATCAGCAATAGCTTTTTATCACGCGTACCGATTTCGAATATTAGTTTTTGTACTCGACGATTAAAATATGTGTATTAAGATTTCATAGAGAATACTGCAACGTCACTCTTTTCATAGTTGTAGTCCATGTTACTGTCGAAACAATCGAAATAACTACTTTTCGATACGCTCCAGACAACTAAAATAAATTCGACCAATCACGTGGCTGCTTTACTGAACTGTAATGAATTGGACCAATAGAATCGCTTTGATGTCGTACGCTCGTTGATGTCTTTTAAGATATCAACAAGCGTACGAGCGATGAGCTGCACTTCGTTTCAACAGTATCGAGTTTGTATAATTAGTTCAGTTGACTCGTAGAAAATTAATTTTTATGAACTCGTACAAAAAGTATTGTTCACAATAGTGTTATAATCAAGCTTTTTAATCTCGTACCTTACTTAGGCCACTCAGCAAGCTTCGTGGCCTAAACACGGTACTCGACTAAAAAGCTCTCTATTATAACACGATTGTGAAAAATACTATTTTTTATTTGAAAGAAGGGACTTTAAAGATAATCTGATAAGAATTTGAAGATATAAGATTACATACAAAAGTAAGTAAATTACAAATTTAATTAAGAAATTATTTTTGATAAATAAAAAAAAATACGCTAGAAAGAAATATAATTTTATTTTTCCTGTATTATTTATGTTACTCTTAATCATATGTAATTATTTCAGAATTTTCGCTTGGTAAACTTCGGAGATAAGAGGGGAATGGTATCTTTTTCTACATTTTTCTTAATAAATCAAAATTTAACCACTGTAGAAAAAAAAACGGTTTTAGAAAGTGCAACGCAAGCACTTTCATATGATTTTTTAACCCCCATCGTGTACTTCATTTACACAGAAAAAAAAACATATTTAAATTTTTCATTTTCCATACACGTGGCTTAACCCTCTTAACAGTTGTTCCAAATTTAAGTTGTGCAAACATTAAGTAGTTCCTGATATACTAGTACTTAACGTTGTGACAGACGGACAGAGTCGCAACATAAGGATTCCTTTTTTACCTTTAAAAAAGCTTCATTTACGACTTCAGATAGCACTTGTAACTTTGAATTGAGAAGAAAATTGTGAATTAACTTTGCCAAACCGCCGTGTGACTTCACGCCCGACAATCTGCCTGGAATTTTAACTAGACGATCGAGATCGGCACTCCCTGAAGCACAAGTTAACACAATGCCGAAGCTAAAGCGGATTTTCGAATCATATTTTAGTCCTTCTTAATAATTCAGTCACGGCCCGGGCTCCCCAGGTAGAAAATTGGAAATTGTGTCATTCTTTGGAGCTCGCAAAATTAGGCACGAGCATGTCCATCGAACATTTAATCAACAGAAAGAATTCAAAATAATTCTGGATTTTTGGAAAAACTGGAAGATGCTTGATGCATACTTTGTGTTTGGTACTGAACCACTACATAAACCTACATACACACGTGAGGATACATAAGTGAGGAGGGAGTTTTAGGATATAAATTTTAACCTTTAACTGACGACGTGGTCTGACAGAAACCATATTTCATATCGATTTCAAAAAATCCTATTGACATGCGAACGTATTATAAAAACTAGTTGGGGAATTATATCAGGTAGGTGTGTCTCTTAACGGTGGTTAGTACCTATAGGACATAAGAAATGTAATTAGATAACTTTTATCCATACAAAATAATTCGGTCCGCAATGTAATGCAAACACACTCGCGTTCAACGCTCGTTGACACTTATATTTACAGTAGGTACATTGCTGTTGATAACATTTTCAAAAATTTATTATTACAGTTAAGTGTAACTTAAAAACCGGCCAAGTGCGAGTTGGACTCGCGCACGAAGGGTTCCGTACCATTGTCTATAAAAACAGCAAAAAAATCAAGTTTGTTGTATGGGAGCCCCCCTTAAAAAATATTTATTTTGTTTTTAGTATTTGTTGTTATAGCGGCAACAGAAATACATAATCTGTGAAAATTTCAACTCTCTAGCTATCACGGTTCTTGAGACACAGCCTGGTGACAGACAGACGGACGGACGGACGGACGGACGGACGGACAGCGTAGTCTTAGTAATAGGGTCCCGTTTTACTCTTTGAGTACGGAACCCTAAAAAAAACATCTCAATTAATGATTACACTAAATGAGTTCTATGTCTGGTTTAATGTAAGTACTAAAATTATGAAGAATTATCAATAAAACATTTTGATTATAAAATGTTTTATCATATTAAACAAATGAAAACAAAACATCACATGATTTAGGCATATGTTATGACTGTGACTCAACGTAGGGCATAGTAATTATGATGTTAATTTATCGCGCACACTCGTTCTGACATTTTTGCTCGTCACGTAAACAAGTATGCGTAACGCATCGATATCATATTTCTATGCAATGTGTCGAGTCAGAGTGACTTCATGCTCTATCGAATTTAATAGTGGGTCCATTCCATACGTAACGACAGTAGTAGGCTGCAGGGCGCTGTGTGACATCATCAGCACAGCGCGTCAATGTCCAATTTATCACGCAAAGGATGCCCTTCGGAGCAAAATCTGTGCCATGCGGACGAAGCAAGTCATGCCGAATTAGGAACATTGTGAGCAGCACGCGCTTCAAGACTTAGCGACTATTGTCGTTGCGTGTTTAGCCTCAGTGAGGTAGACGTAGCGTGTGACGTGATGTCTCACGGCATTTTACTTTTCAGAAGCGTGTGAAAAGACGTTTTGTCGCTGGGGCGCAGAATGCGTGTCGCTCGGCGACGGGCGGGCGCACTGCGCGTGCCCGGTCAGCTGTCCGTCCGCGGCCGCCCCCGTATGCTCGACCGCCGGCCGCACGTACCGCAACCATTGCTACCTGCGCAAGGAAGCCTGCGAACGCAGACTGAATTTACGCGTCAAGCACGACGGTGAATGTGGTAAGAGTTGTTTTGAAAGAGTAGAGATAAACTAATACGATTTCTAATCATAATACGTTAGTAGCGCGTACCGGAATTGAATTTCAGTTTATCAAACACTTGTATTAAGTCTGTTAAAGGTCAGCCCTGAAAGGAAGGTATGCTACTAGAAACTTTAGAATTAAATATTATTAATAAATACAATTATTAGTAGAATCACTTTGGATAATTATCCACGTAAAAGACATTATCACATCTGCTTTCTAAAACGAGCTGACGTTTCAAATTTAGTAAGTACATATTATGTTAGGTATGTGTGTATGTCTAATCACTCGGGAAAATTATCTACGTAAAACACAATTCTATTCACCACATGGTTACTTGTTTTCGACTTTGTAATTATTTTTAATAACGTCATTTCACTTTCTAGAAGATTATCTACACAAACGACATTGTCTCATAAAGGTTAAATACCAGTTTCCACCCGCAATTTTATATGTACTCAAAAGTGTAAAATATTATAGATTATAGGTTGTTATTCTCTAGTATCAATTATAAATTGTTGTTGTATAAAAGAGTAACAAACACCAAAACATCCAAACAAACTTTCACGTTTATAATATCAGTAGGGCGAAACTGTAGAACAGCTACGAATTTATTCTCCAGTGCTACGGCGTAGACGAACGTAACGTGCTCATACATGCAACGCTGCGCGGCGCTAAGTTATTAATAACAATTTATTTTAACAGAGGCCGGGGACCCCTGCACAGGCGTGTCTTGCCCCACCGGATCCAGATGTGCGGTCAACTTTGGACAAGCCGAGTGTCGGTGTCCTCGTAGTTGCCAAAGAAGGAAGACTGTGTGCGGCACTGACGGCAAAGAATACCCCTCCGCGTGTCACTTGGACAAGCATGCGTGTGACAATCAACTGAACATCACTGTTAAATACCATGGGAAATGCGGTGAGTCCTCTAAATACTTTTCTTTAGGCTTTAACCTTAAACTAAGTATTCGATTTAAATGGAAGGTATTTTTTAAACGACCCAAAGTAACGCTTTTCCAGAGGATTTTTTTCGCGGAAACGGTACCTGGAGTTGATTTAAAATAGCATACTCATTTTAATATATTTTTTATTTTAAACAAAACTCTGAAATTGGAGGGAATAATAACAGGTCCATGCACTAATGGCCGTATATGAATATGGCCATTATTGCATGGATTAGGTTTTTCACAAACGTTCAACAAACCTATTTCAGCTAAAATGCCGTGAAAGCGCACGGAATGTTGGTTAACCCATTGATATTCGTGATATTTGACAGAATTTGACAATGGACCCAACTTTGACATCTCTATCCTTCGACCTTTTCATGTGAGATTTTTCTGTAAATAATCTGAATGAAGGTCCTGTTCTTAAATCCGTTGAAAAAATACATTTATAACTACCATATCTTAAACAGAGATAAACTTTCAAATGAAATACGGTTACAATGTCACGTACTCTATTTCCATTACCTAATTAATACTAACAAGAGATTTTGAGCATACAATATGTGCGGTAAATTACACATGATTCACGGTAAGTAATTTACGGTTAAATTTTTGCGGTTAACCGAATGGGCCGGAGCGGAGGTAAATGGTTTGAATTTTCATTCAGCCCGTAATAAATCAATGCAAGTAAATGTAATGTCGAACGTCAATCTTATGTAGAATACTGACATATTGATTTGGCATGAGTACAGTCACCGGCATCAATATATGATGAATGAAAGGCCGCAAAAATATCTGACACGCTCTTACGGCTCTAGGAATAGAGTTGTCATCAGATATTTTTGCGGCCTTTGTTCCATCATATATTTATGCCGGGGACTGTACCAAACAAAAAAGGCAGTCAAAACCATTCTACAAAATGTGACAAAACAAATGAACCCACCAACCCCAGGTCATTGAAATTCTCTTACCTAAAGTGAAAATAACGTTTTTTATTTATTAGCTTCTATTTTAAATAAACAATTTTCCGAGCAAACGGTGATACAAACCCGGCTCATTTTAATGAGCAAAATTAATTATTACGAATGAGGAAAATTACCTCCAAATGAGTCGGTGTGGTTTTAAAAGTATTCGTGGAAGGTCAGTTTTAGTAAACTAGGGGTAAACAATACGCGGTGAATATTTCATGGCTCGTGGAGATGACGCGGCATGTGGGAATGAAATCGGGCGAGGGGAAGGTGACACGGCACACCTACTGCCGTTTGTCCTTTATTGAAAGGAAACGTGCTACCTGACGCCCATGGTGTTACTCTTCATCATCGTCGTCGTATTGTTTTTGTAGTCGTTGCGTTATTTTTATATGCGACCCACACAATCTAATAATGACATAAATAATACTGTCGTTCCTGCGGTCGGTAATGTCTTTATACATTTTAATACTGTCCATGGTAATATAATTATTATTATTACTAAAAGGTAATGCAATTATTGATGATAGCTAACTTTGGCATCTTTGACTTGTCTTGTAACATTAGTGTTTGTATTATTATTTTTATACAAACATTTCGATTTAATTGTTTCATTAATTTGAATAAACTTTAGAAATCCTTCAATTCAATCAAGCAAATAGAACTTGAATAAATAATTTGTTGACCTTATACAGATAAGAGATAAGTGAAGTAGAATCAAATAATTGGAAATGATATCCGATTAGGAAACAATATCAAAAAAGCGGCCAAGTGCGAGTCGGACTCGCACATGAAGGGTTCCGTGAAATAAATTGCGGTTTACGATTTATGACGTATTAAAAAAAAACTACTTACTAAATCTCGTTCAAACCAATTTTCGGTGGAAGTTTGCATGGTAATGTACATCATGTATTTTTATTGTTTCATCATTCTCTTATTTTAGAAGTTACAGGGGGGGACACACATTTTACCACTTTGGAAGTGTCTCCTCGCGCAAACAATTCAGTTTGGAAAAAATATATATTAAAAACCTCAATATCTTTTTTGAAGACCTATCCATAGATACCCCCCCCCCCCACACGTATGGGTTTGATGAAAAAAAATTTTTGAGTTTCAGTTCTGAGTATGGGGACCCCTAAAACTTAATGTTTTTTTTTAGATTTTTGTGTGAAAATCTGAATGCGGTTCACAGAATTACATCTACTTACTAAGTTTCAACAGTATAGCTCTTATAGTTTCGGAAAAAAGTGGCTGTGACATACGGACGGACAGACAGACAGACATACAGACAGACAGACAGACAGACATGACGAATCTATAAGGGTTCCGTTTTTTGCCATTTGGCAACGGAACCCTAAAAATCTAATAATAACATATTCAAATTCACAGGATTTTTTTATTAAAGTAATTTAATCTGTTTTATTTCACCAACAACGTACAATCGCGAACCCTTTTCAAAAACCTTGTCCCAGAGCATTCGATCTGAACTAAATTTGTTCAAGACCGAATGCCCGCACATTCCGACGTCCTTTGTGAGGTTCTGTTTACTTTACTAGCTCGCTTTTGTGCTTTTATTCAATTACGTCTTGTTTCGGCTCGGACTTTGCCTCCCTTCTGGATATAGACCCCTTTCCCTTTTTGACCCGCGCTGTCATCCGGATATCTTACATTTCATTACCACTCCGTAAGGAAAAAAATTTCAAAACAACGCACGGTTTTTAAAAAGTTAAATAGAAAGATAGTTATGTTTTGATGTCCAGGGAATAAAATGAAATCAAACCCTTGTACAGATGTAGTAAATTGTGACCAACCGTGACCGACTGAAATAGCAAGACACGTTCGTACGTTTCCGTGAAAAAACGATGGGAAACTATTATATGCATCTGTAACCACCTTTCGGTGCTTCGAACCAAGTGAACATATTTTCCTAACCGACCGTTCACACATTCACTGCTAAGAAACGCTACGCGCTAGTCTCGTACTCGACCCCGTGGTTTTCCTCATAATATGTTACGGAAAGCGACTGAGGCGTAGGCAACCGCTAGGTGGGTTCCTGGCAGTAAAAGTGTCAATAAATATTATACTTAGGTACTTTAGTTAAAAAACGATAATTTACGACATTATTTAGTATCAAAGAGTTTGAGTAAAAACAATATAACTTGTGTATTAAATCACTGTTTCAAATCAATTGTTTTTTGTAGATCCCTGCTCCGACCACGAGTGCGCGGATGGCGGTATTTGCCAACTCAACGAGGCCCGCGCTCCTGTGTGCCGATGCGGCCCGCCCTGCGAACTGATTGTGAGGTCGGGGTCGGCTGTCTGCGGGTCCGACTACAAAGACTACCCCAGTGAGTGCGCACTCAGGCGGGAGTCCTGTCGCATACGACAGCAACTAACGATTGCATACAGAGGGAAATGTGCTTCAGGTATGTTGATTTGTCTTAGAGCGACACACGGCGACTTTTTGCGGCTATGCGTACGCGCGCGCGTCTCTAGCCATATGTCGGCGGCCGATCGTAAAATCCGGCAGATCACGAAATTCCTAGGCATATCGTGAAACGCCGCCATTTCATAATTTGGCTAATAGTTGACCAGGCATATCATGATGTGCCCGATAAAAAAATGCGTTAGATCGATTAGAGCAAAGCATTCGTCGATATTCCTAGCTCTATACCGGGCACATCGTAAAAATCCGGCAAGTCACGAAATTCCTAGGCATAAAGTAAAAGTTTTTCACAACAGGGACTTAGTGGCAAAACCGACTCGGATCGCGGATCTTAGGCTAAAAGACGAAAGCAGGAGCTTAGCTCCCTCTTTCGTTATTTTTTTATAAAAGAGCGGAACAACTTGTTTGCAAACCCTACCTACGATATGGCGGCGTTTCATGATATGCCTAGGAATTTCATGATCTGCCTAAACGTCACTGGTGGGTGTACTTAGCCAGATCATGAAATGGCGTCCTTTCATGATATGCCTAGGAATTTCATGATCTGGCTAAACGTCATTACACAAATCGTTAAACGTTAAGTTTTGAACGATATGGCGGATGTCATTTAGCCAAATCAAGAAATGGCGGCGTTTCACGATATGCCTAGGAACTTCGTGATCTGCTGGATTTTACGATCGGCCGCCGACATCGATACTGTATCGTGTTTGAAGCGCTGCAAAAAGTAGCCTAACAAATAAGTAGCGATGTATTTACTCTTGCTAATTTTCCTTACGTCATCTCATCTACCAACCTACGCAAATTATGTAATTATTAGTCTACTGATAGGGGGTCTGAAAACATTGTCTCTTTATTTGCTCTTTACTGCGTAATGCGTAATAGGTATGTTTAATCAACGACGCTCAATGTTCCCGTAGGCTACGTTACTAATTACTTAATAAAATGGTACTATACTTTTTGTGCTTGTCCGTGAAATTGGCCTGCTTCGTTACCCATATATTATGAAGTATTTATATTGATGATATAGATGTTGAGAAATTTAATTAATATCGATGATATTACTAAAAAAGATGCAGTAGAATTTGGAGATTAAATAAATAGTAATATGATACTAGAAGCGTTAAACAGTTATAATTATATGCCTTTAGGACTTCTTGTAGGGCAGTCTCTTTATAACTTTTATTAAATTGTTAAATATCAAAGCTTCAATTTTATTACTTAGCGGAAAGCTCGGTTTATGCTTTCTGGTAATATTCTATTATACTACAACAATTTTATTTTGTGAAAGAAGTTAGAATATAATTGGTTTCTATATATATGTACGCTATTATTATCGATTACGATTACTTTGTGGTCTTTCTTTTGTATTGTGTTTGAAGCGCTGCAAAAAGTAGCCTAACAAATAAGTAGCGATGTATTTACTCTTGCTAATTTTCCTTACGTCATCTCATCTACCAACCTACGCAAATTATGTAATTATTAGTCTACTGATAGGGGGTCTGAAAACATTGTCTCTTTATTTGCTCTTTACTGCGTAATGCGTAATAGGTATGTTTAATCAACGACGCTCAATGTTCCCGTAGGCTACGTTACTAATTACTTAATAAAATGGTACTATACTTTTTGTGCTTGTCCGTGAAATTGGCCTGCTTCGTTACCCATATATTATGAAGTATTTATATTGATGATATAGATGTTGAGAAATTTAATTAATATCGATGATATTACTAAAAAAGATGCAGTAGAATTTGGAGATTAAATAAATAGTAATATGATACTAGAAGCGTTAAACAGTTATAATTATATGCCTTTAGGACTTCTTGTAGGGCAGTCTCTTTATAACTTTTATTAAATTGTTAAATATCAAAGCTTCAATTTTATTACTTAGCGGAAAGCTCGGTTTATGCTTTCTGGTAATATTCTATTATACTACAACAATTTTATTTTGTGAAAGAAGTTAGAATATAATTGGTTTCTATATATATGTACGCTATTATTATCGATTACGATTACTTTGTGGTCTTTCACGGAAAAAGCCTTTTAAGTAATTAAATGGCGACTGAGCTCTGCTCGGGTAAAATAGAGAAAATACGGTGAAAACGATTTTTCTCACACACGAGACTTAGCTAGATCGGTTTCTCGCCCCCGTAAACCCCTATATATTCCAAATTTCATCGAAATCGTTAGAGCCATTTCCAAGAACATGATTGCAAATAATATATATATATATATATATATATATAGGTATATATTTATAAAAATATTGCTCATTTAATGTTATAGTATATTTTCAAGTCAACATTGAATACAGGATGGTTCAGGAGACGTGAGCAGGATCAACCCTACGGATTCAGTAGATTATAAGCTACTCATTCGTACCAGCATTGGTAAGATAAACGTTATTTTTTTTTAGTTATGTAGGGTGACCATGATTTGGGAATAAAACTTTTACTTACCAAAATGTAAAAAAAAATAACGGTGTTTAACTTAAATACGATGGTGAACGAACATTAGGTTTGGTCCTGCTTACGTCTCCTGAATCATCCTGTATTTACTGTTAGTTAGACTTGTTGACGTTATACAATAATAAATTAATAGTACCTACTTATTCAGGGATCTTACATATTACTTAAGGCGACGTGAGCTCCAAAAACGGATTTTTAAAAAATCGTAGCTCTTGTTTGGATTATAATACAGCTGCCCTAAATTAAATTAGCAATCTTGAGGCCTTTCTCGAGGGAAATCAGCTATTCGAATCCTGAGTTTTTGACATACGCTCGATAGAAAAAAATCACGAACATAGGTCTAAAATACACTTAAAAAAATCGTAACAAATTATGCACAACAGCTAAACATATTAAAATCGGCAATGTCATGTTTGAGGGAATTCAGCTATTACTTTTTTATTTATTAAAACGCATAAAAAATTAAAATAAAAAAACATGAAATCCGCGCTTCCAAACACGCACTTCCATCTCGCTCACGCTTATGCTCAGTGAGAGGGAGAGAAGACCACGAACCTACGTCCCCTTAAGTACAAATCTACAAATGTATCTTATGGTTAGTTTTCGTATAGTAACTTTGTTAAGGTAGGTACATGAGTATCCAACTCGTTGATTGCTAAAAGTTAATTATGACATCAGATTAAAAAAAAGCGGCCATGTGCGAGTCGGACTCGCAAATGAAGAGTTCCGTAAAACAAATTTCGGTTTACGATTTATGACTTATTAAAAAAAAACTACTTACTAGATCTCGTTCAAACCAATTTTCGGTGGAAGTTTGCATGGTAATGTACATCATATATTTTTTGTAGTTTTATCATTCTCTTATTTTAGAAGTTACAGGGGGGGGGGGGGACACATTTTACCACTTTGGAAGTGTCTCTCGCGCAAACTATACAGTTTAGAAAAAAATTATATGAGAAACCTCAATATCATTTTTAAAGACCTAGACACGTATGGGTTTGATGAAAAAAAAAATTATGAATTTCAGTTCTGAGTATGAAGAACCCCCAAAACTTAATGTTTTTTTTTCGATTTTTGAGTCAAAATCTTAATGTCGTTCACAGAATACATCCACTTACCAAGTTTCAGCAGTATAGCTCTTATAGTTTCGGAAAAAAGTGGCTGTGACATACGGATGGACAGACAGACAGACAGACAGACAGACATGACGAATCTATAAGGGTTTCGTTCTTTGCCATTTGGCTTCGGAACCCTAAAAGGTTTAATTAATATAAAATGCTAATGAAATTAATTAATTTGAGTCTTAAACACCTAAACAAATTTTAATCTAAAAATAAGTGAATAACTTAGTTAATTTCAAAGTCATTAGTTAATTTATTACAAACTTTCTTTACAAAGTACAATCATGAGTTTCCGAGCTTTTGAATTCTAGTCAACATTGAAAGATCAAGAAAGATTAGAAACCCTGAATATTCAGAAATGATTTAAAACAGCTGTCAGTCCAAATATTGGAACAGTTAGCTGACTGCCACAAAAAATACCATTATATTTATTATAGCTTTCAAATGCTTTATCCGTTATTTCCTTTTCTGGCACGACTCGCTAATTGATTTTTTGTACGTAAATTAATTAGTTCAGTCCCATTGCGACCTCAGCGCGCCGAAAGGGCGTTCGGTTAAATCACTAACAAGCAAGCTACATGCCAGCAAGGCCAATCAACTCTGTAGCTTAATATCAACCTCCTTTGTGATGGTTTGTTGTACAGTCGGGGAATGAAAAGGTTGATCACCTTAAGATCTGTTTTTGCTTGCTCAGTATAAGTTATCAGTATCAGCTTTATCGACCGAGTGTCAGACACATTCCGTCATAATGAATGTCATTTCACTACACCTCTTTGAATTTTGGAAAACGAGTTAAAAAAAGAAAAAAAAACCTGTTTACTCACATTTATAGTTTTAATAATTTTAAGTGAAGAGGATTTAATCATTAGAATTATCAAACTTGACAAACGTAATGGCAAGATCAATATAATAAAAAGATTTTAGTTCAACTATTAATAGTCAAGGAAAATTCATCTAAGTAAATTTGAACTTTGTTGTCAAACAGTTGAACATAATTTTCAATACATCACTCTCGTCTGATACACAGTTTAAAAAGGTAACATGTGCTTGCAACGCGTAAATGATTTGATTTGAAAAATGATCAACCTTTTCATTCCGCCACTGTACATAGAAAAAAAATACATGTTACTAGGTAGGTACTCTGCACGGCCCAAGGACAGGGGCGAGGCGGCACGGCCACTTAACCGCGTCTGTCTCATTCTAACTTTAAGTAGCATTGGTAATTCATAAGCAGTGCCTGGTTGTAGGGATATGGATCTTTCGTTCTCACATTCCCGAGGCTGGAAATCTCGTGTACGTTTGCATACTTACTACCTACTTACTGCTGTCGCGCAACGACCCAAAGTGGATCTTCGCCTCCGATACTCAAGACTGCCAGGCTTCCCCGTCCAATGACATACTCATTATTTTTTCTAAACGATATTTATTGAACAGCTCAACACCCATGCGACTCAGTGAAGTGCGGTGTCCGCGAATATTGCTCATTGGACTCGCGCGGCGTCGCTGTGTGTGGATGCGGGCCAGAGTGCGAGTCCGTCGTGCGGCCTGTGTGCGGGACCGATGGACGAACCTACGACAGCCCTTGCCTGTTGGACCGGACGGCGTGCCGTGATAATAGGGAAGTCAGGACTGCTTATATGGGACCGTGCGGTAAGAGTCAATTTTGCGTATTGGTAAATAAGTACAACTCTCTACATCTTAGAAAATCAAACTGAATCAAACATTTCGCAATCTGTTATGATAATATTAAAGTATTATAATTATAATATTTATTATTATTTATTGCTAATCTCGGAATTAGGTGTCAAAGAGGACCCCGGGCTCCTTTAGGGGCACAACCGGGAATAACGCTAGGAGGATGGTGATTATTATTATTTGTTTGTTGTGCGGTTGCGTCGAGTAAACATCTCAAAACGAGAAATAAGAGAAACAAAAGTAGCGGGCAGGGTGCTCAAAATTATGTGTACAAATTCTTCCTCTCTCATAATTTTAGATTATTTTGACACCCGGAGCCGCTTTTGCTGCTGTCTGTTACGATTAAATAAATAAATAAAATAAATATTATGGGACAATCTTACACAAATCAACCTAGGCCCACGGTAAGCTCAGTAAGGCTTGTGTTGTGGGTACTAGGCGATGATATATATAATAGATAAATACATATAGATACTTATATACATATATAACATCCATAACTCAGGAACAAATATTCGTGATAAACACATAAATAAATGCCCTGACTGGGATTCAAACCCGGGACCTCCAGCTTTGTCCGCTATTTGCAGTCACGTGTTATAAGCTGTGGTTACACTATCGCTCTTCCTAGGTGAGGGAAATCCGTGCGCCCGAGCATCTTGTCCCTGGGGCGGCGCGTGCATATCCCGCGGCGGCGCCGCGCAGTGCGCTTGCCCAGTCTGCGACGCGACGCTCGCGCCTGTCTGTGCGTCGGACCACAACACGCACGGCAGCGAGTGCAAAATGAGGATGCACGCATGCCAAGAGGCCATACAAGAAGGCCAACTAAGAGTCCTCTATAACGGAACTTGCCGTAAGAACAAATTACTTCTTGATTCATTTTGTGTATGGTAGACATAAGGTTAGTACAGCAACTAAAAGTAAAATCAAATGTCTTGTCTTACTGGGATCTAAAGAAATTAGCCGAGGACCGAGAGAACTGGCGCATACTCCACCGACAAGAGCCAAGCTCTTAAATGTTGATGATGAGACATAAGGTATAAATATTATGATTTGTTTTGAATAAGAAATGATGGTTAAAAATAGATTTCATTAATCCGGCTAACTGTATTCGAGTCACGTTGCCGCACCGGCAATGCGGAGGTAAATCTTAATACATGGGGATATTAAAAATTCCCTCCGGAGAAAAATTGTCCAACTTCTAATTTCCTGCGATGAATCTTTCCCTCTTAGAAAATCGTCAATCAAAAGGCCCGAGATTCCTTTGTCGTAAGCTACTTTAACAAAGAAATGTTGTTTCAATATTTTGTATTCTTTTAGATACTCGTAGGTAGGCGTAAGTAAGTTACAGTAATTGAAAAGGTTTTTATCGTGACCGTGAAAACTCTATCATGACTCGGAAAATGCTATCATGGAAACTGAAATCTTTCTTCGTAATGGAAAAAAATATTTCATTGTTAATCTTTTGCTACGAAAAAATTAATGCGATTACAATCCTCAAGATGCTGACACGCAAGAAGCGCCTATCAGCTTGTTCATACTCATAATTAGGTAAAGTAATTGACTAGCTTATACAAATGTATTATTTACTATTTAAAAGATATTGCAGCTTTTTTTAACATCATTTTAACTTTTCCCGTTTCCTCTGACGTATGGAAGCATCGGTCATTTATTCTGTTTACCGAGATACTGTAATTAATTGCATGGAATCTATCGTTTACATAACGAGCTGAAATGTCAATTAAACGGATTAAAACAGCTCCAATGATAAATTGAACCAGACACGGATTGATGAACGCCGAGTAAGGATTAATTTTATTATTCCTAAAGGCCAGCACATTGAATATTGAAACGTTACTCGGAAGACTTTTGCCGAAGAACCGTATTTCATAGAAATGATATTTGGCAAGTTAACGAAATTCCTAATTAATATAATTTCGATTCATACTTCCACGGCAGTTGGGCAATAATCTCGGATTTTCTTTTATTATTGTAAAAAAACCGGCCAAGTGCTAGTCGGACTCTTGCACGAAGGGTTCCGTACCATTATCTATAAAACTATTTATTTTATTCTGTATTTAGTATTTGTTCTTATAGCGGCAACAGAAATACATCATCTGGTAAAATTTCAACTGTCTAACTCGGTTGTTGAGATACAGTCTGGTGATAGACGGACATACAGGCAGACAGACAGACAGACAGACAGACAGACAGACAGACAGACAGACAGACAGACAGACAGACGGACAGATAGACAGACAGACAGACGGACAGCGGAGTTTTAGTAATAGGGTCCCGTTTTACTCTTTGAATACGGAACCCTAAAAACACTGGAATAAGTTTTGTAGTCTTTTAGTTAATAATCTGATTTTTTTGTGTTCTCCATGTAAACTTTGAAATCCCTTTCAACCCCTTTAAGGAATAACCTCAAAAAACGCTGAATCAGTTTTTTATTTAACAAACCGTCTGTCATAGACGTGACCGTGACCGGAGTTACATAGCTCACTTTAATTTTGCTCTCTATACAAACTTGGCACCCCTTTGAGATTGGTTATCTAATCTTTAAATAAACAGGCTAAGACCGAAGTTACAAATCTCTTACTTTAAAGTTTTCTTGCTCTCCATACAAATTTTGAACCCCTGTTAACCAATTTCGGGAATGAATGAAAAAAAAGACACCGAAAGCTTTTTTATTGTAATAAGTATTTGTTCTACTAACTAACAAGTCTCAAGCTCAAAAAAAGTGTTCCCCATTCAAACCTTGCACCCCTTTTTAATCCTTTAAGGGATGAATTTTACAAAACCCTCAAAATGAAGATAAATAGACTGCTAAAAACATATCCCTTCCTTTCATGTCTGCCGTAGTCGAGCACAAATAGGGTATTGCGATAAATAATTACAAGTTGCGATCTCAATACGTATTTTCGTCAAGATTATTGTTTGTTTTAACCAGAAACTTGCGCGGACATGGTATGTCAGGGTGGTGGCGACTGCGTCCTGAACCCGGACAACGGTCGCCCCGAATGCCGGTGCAACCACAACTGCACCGAGACGCAGGTAATTAATAATACTTTGCAATTGATAAATTGTCATTGGAATCCGCAGCACACATGCCCGACCTGCAACAGGTTGTGTAAATCAATTAAATACTGAATCTGGAAATAAATGTTTACTTTGTTCTACGGAATTATTGCAAGTACCTATTTTTATATAGGTTGTTTAATTCACTTAGCTGTGCAGAAAAAAATTACATTACGCAATGTACATTCAACCAATTTGTTTCCTAGGCCATCATATAACCTTACCGTTGTAAACTACGTCAATACGGGTTACTAGGATTATTGCGTCGCTATGTAGCAGTTAAGATGACAGGGTTCTGCGGTTGCCTAATAGGAATCAAATTGGTTGACCGTACAGTCAGCAGCAGAAGTAGCTAAGCGGGCCGGGTGTTCAAAATGACCTGCACATGACTTAACTCTTTAGAAATTAAGAGCGTGTGTCATTTTGAACACCTGGCATAAGTGGGGTGATTATTTTTGGATTGAACGATCGATCCAAAGTGACAGCGTAACAAAAACTGATAACCTGGTTTCAGACAATTAACAAGGTGTCTCGGGAGATTCTCAAAAAATGTGGTTACAGTTTTCGCATGCTTTTTTTGAATCACGATTTTCGTTACACCTTTTATATACTGTAAAAAGTGATGTCAGGAATAAAGAAGAATTTTTATTTAGTCTAACACTCATAACTCATAACAGGGCAAAAGTCTGGTATGCGGAACCGATGGCCAGACGTACCTATCACAATGCGAATTGGACTCCACTGCGTGCCGCGAACAAACCAATCTGCGGGTTGCCTACAAAGGTGATTGTGGTAAGTACAGCTATTTATTTTCTAACCTGTAGAATACAATGGAGCCATACAAATTTAACCCCATACCCATATTATAGGTATAGACCTATAGAGTCATAAATAACAAGACGTGATTCAATTATTGGAAGACAAAATTAAGCCAATTAGTCGTTTTTATTATATTGACAAAAAAGCATTTGTGGCTAAAGTAAAGTAAATAACAAGTTTTTATGTAAGAATGTTGAAAAGAACTTGATGTAACATAATTCCTATATATTGTTCAAAATAAGTTTTTTTCTATTATTGAAATGGGGCTCAATGATAAGTAGAAGCATAAAAAGTCATTCTTGATTTGGTTACGTCTCCGGGGTCAAGTTTAATAATAGGTCCGTGGTGGCTTCGAACTGTTAAATCAAAAATCATTTATACTTCCAACAACTTGGAATCCACTTTGACTTGACAACTTATTCAAAGTTGAAAACAAAACGACCGCTTGATCCTTTTGAAACCATTATCGGCTGACAACCTATCCGACGATATTTACGTGAATCGCTTTCGGTGCGCAAAACAAACGATTTACTCGTATTGCTTTTGACAGTTTATAGACGTTATCATTTTGTTGACTGTGCAATAAGTGTGACTACATTTAACCGTATTTGTGAGCACATTATCCAGATCGGCCTAAAGCTAAACGGGCTGATAAGCCCTGTGATATTATAATATAAGTGCCATGATTATGACGGAATCAGAAACCCATTTATAAAGCCATTTATAAAGTGACAAAGAGTTTAGAAGTCTATAGTACCTAGCCTAGTGTTAGTTTAGTTAAACAACCATTTCTAGGTCGTTAATTATTTTCATAATAGGAAACAGTTTTTCACAAAAAGTATATTTTAAATCAAGACGTTTCAATGTAACATTTATTTATTTCACAGAATTGAATACTAAAATATTTAAAAATGTTTCCCGGCGCGTAAACACTGAATGACTTTCATAAATACTTCCCCTTAAAAAGGGGTTTGAGTAGCTAATTTTGGCCTTTTTAACGAGCTTCCTTACCCTATAATGCCCGCCGAACACAAGATTTTCTCGATCTCAATGGGCACTTTTTAAAAGGCCCCTCTTCCCGTTAATCACGTTATCGGAAAACCTATTTGTTTTTTCCGGTTCGGGGTAAACAAAAAACAAAGTAGCCTGATTATATAAGCAACCCGTTCATTATTTCAAATGTCGAGATAATTCGTCATTTTCCTCAATGTTTACAATTATATTCCTTGCGGCTATAATTAAGCAGTTTTGTGTAATATTTAGGACAAATTGGAAATGAAGTAGGTGTGTTATAAAAAAAATGGCCAAGTGAGACACGGAATCTACCACGGTTGGTCCTATAAAAAAAATTATATCTTTATTAATGATTTTCTTAGATTTGTTGCTATTAACGAATAAAATGAAATAGAAATATTTATTTGCCATGAAATGTGGTATACAAGTGGTGTAACATGATTAGATTGATTAGTTATAGAGCCATACACATTTCGACTTTTAAAAGTCAAGCCAATTAAAATTATACTAAAATTAAGATTAATCAACATTATTATAACAAAATTAACATGCATTAATAAAACTTGTTGCAAAGTCGTTAATCCATTAATGTGCACTATTGCAACAATTATAAAAGAGTCAATTTATCTAAAACTCATTCAGAGTGCAGGTAATAACACTTTTTAACAAGAAAAGACAACAGTTTATTTTTAAATTTATTGAGTGGTAGTTTTTTAAGCTCATCAGGCAGTCGGTTAAATATTTTTAAACACATTTGTTCGTAACGTGCCTCTTATTGTGCCGCTTTTAGGCTCATAATCATGGGTATTAAACACGCGTGTTTTATAACATTACGACACTCGTGTGTTATGATTATATCCCGATTAAAACACGTCGGCATCTTGCAGCAAGGTGCTTACATACAGTATGGACTCGGCGCATTCTTAAATTGACCGTGTTATACAAGTTTGTTTTTAATCTCGGCAAATGGATTCTTACTCGACTAAAAAAATTAAATCCTTCTTGTGAATTAATTAATTATTTCTTCTTGGATATGATATAGAAACGTTTCATTTAGTAAAACTATTTACTTTTGATAACATTTTACATGAATTTATATTTAATAAGAAATTTTTTATTTTATTTTGTATTGGCTGTTTAGAGATTTCATCTAAGCCGGCACTGCGCGAACTTCACGAAAAAAAATATTTGCGCGTCATTTTAAGTAATATCACAAATGTTAGTAAACATTGATGATGCGTGTTTGGTTATTATTAAAAATGTTGACTCGTGGTGAATAGAAAAGTGATAAATAGAATTGACGCCACTGTACATTCTTGGAGATGTACAAATATGTGAGTAAAAAACCTGTGGTCATCAATAACTTAAGGACACAACTTAGGAGCCTGTAACATTTTCATTTTATGAAAAGGATTTTTTCCTCGCAAATGTGTTGAAAAACGCGTGAGCTTTGATAATTACATCCTCGGCTCTCTTACCACGCTCACCTGCGGTTCGCGTGACAATTTCGCCTCTGATGAATGTAATGATCAACATACCTCAATGGAATCACAATGTACTCGTACTATTAATGTACGTACCTACATTGCGTAACATGCGCGATGATAACGGATGTAAGTGCTAATACATGCATAGTGAAAAGTAGTGATGTGCAAATTGCGGAAAGTTTCCATAAAGCTGGAAAAGTTCTCGGAAATTTCTAGAAAGTTTCACAAGGAATTAGTTATTTAATTATTATTAATTAAAATAATTAACTCTTATACATAGTGTATAGGAGTTACATTTTTATGCTTCTCAGTACGTAAATTTCCATGTTGGAAATGGAAAGTTTCAATTCGCACACAAAAATGAGGATTTTTTTTAAATTGCAGTATCATTTCACATCAGTATTGAAAAGTACACACAACCACAAAATTCTACGATACAGCCCAGTGACAGATTGGGCAGACAGAAAGTGGAGCCTATTATTCCTATTACTAGAAAGATGAGGGCGTGCGATGGTTGCCAATTTACCATTTTAGCTGTAGGTCACTCTCAGATAAGTCACTCTCGCACACTCGTATTGTAAGAACGTGACGTATGTCTTATCCACAACGATAAGTTATAAAAGAGAAACGTCGTACTTATTATTTTAATGTGTATTAAATCAACTACCAGTCATCTTGACAACCAACCTGAACTGAACCATTCCAAACTGAAACTAACAGTGAAACCAAACATTAAAAAACATAGTTAAGTAAAAAACATACTGACCTAAACATTCACGATTGGTTCAATCTAATCGTGCAAGGTGACCACAGACTTTACCACCTGATTAGGGATATTGCGCCATTAACGTCTAAATGCTTTACTACACAAAATGATGAGGATAACGTTGAGGCTAAACTAATTACTTATTAGCTACAAGTATATATCTTCTCCAGAATATGTTTCTTTTAAATTATATTACTTGTTACTTAGGTCAATATTTTTTATGTATATCTGAGTATTAAAATAATGTATCTAAGTTCTGTTGTTATAAATAACAACTTCGCTAAATAGTAAATATACCTAAGAATTGTTTTTAAGAAAAATACAAAGCAAGCAAATACAAGGTGGGCCAAAAGAAGTCATCCGATTCATTTTGTATAATTCATTTACGCCTGCTAACGATATTTACGGGCCATGTATGCCTGTGGTCGCCGGTTCGAGTCCGGCACGGAGCCTAAATTTTTCAATTTTTCCTTTAATTTGAAGTCATCCGATGTTGTTTGGCTTTCATTTTTTTTCTAAATAAAAAACTTCGATTCTGTTTTTTTATTATATTTATTTGAACCTTTAGAATTTTATTGGTCAAGTCGAGAAGATTATATCGGCCAAATGGGCGCCGTCACAATTGATTGTCATACGGGCTCGTTTTATGGCATTTTTCATCACTTCGGCGAGAACTTCGGGCGACAGATTCTCGCACTCGTGTCGAATGTTGTCCTTGAGGGCTTCCAGAGTCTCGGGCTTGTTCACGTAAACACGGGACTTCAAAAAACCCCACAAAAAAGTCTGGAACGCTTAAATCGGGCATTCTTGCGGGCCAGTGCAAATCGCCAAAACGAGAGATGAGGCGACCCGGAAACGCCGCCTTCATCATTATTCCGCGTTCTTGGGGAGTGTATCGCTCCATGGCTTGTTCACTTGTATTCTGCATCTGTCTTGTCCACAAATGTCAAAACAGATTTGACATTGACGACCATTTGCAAAAATTAGAGCATCTTCCAATAGGGTGATTTCTTTTGGCCCACCTTGTATAAAGAAATGCAGAAGTAGTTTTGAATTTTGCATTTATTAAGAGTATTCGGTACGTTATTGTATATTTCGGCGAGCATCGTTTCCATGATATATAAACAATAAACAAAATAACGTTCTTTTAGCTCACATCTTCAAAAAAAGTCAATAATCATAAGTACTCGTATATAACATCTAAGACAATAAGAAATTTTAAAATGTATTTGGCATGCATGATATTGACCTGTAAAATATGACATTTTATCAATAAAGTTCTGAATCTGAATCTTCAAGGATGATTTGAATGAAAGCGACACTTTTTAACTAGAAATCTTATAAAACTTGCTCAATTTTACTATACTGGGGGGATTAGAGATCGATATCGGATTAAAGTGCTCCATCGCTGGCGTAATATGTCCGAAATGAAGCCAAGTTAACGAAATCACCTTTGTGGCACGTAACCGGGGTATGTAAGGTACACTCTCTGATTTGGTATAGTTTTATGTACGGGTTTGTTACAAGTATTGGTATTTCTATTGCACGAAAATTATGTTATTTAAAGCTATTATTATTATTCTGGTAGTGGCTTTCGGGCTGTCAAAGCCCTTATATCACTGCGACCATCGCTGATCTATTGTGATCGCCACTTACTACAATTCTTGGTCAAGTCCTGCAAACTCGAAGAATTGCAGGATTTTGTTGAACTCAAGAAATTTGATCTCCTCCGGGCACATGATGTGTTTGCCCAGGAAGGAGTTACGACTGCGCATGAGGCAAGGGCAATCGGTTAGGATGTGTGTAGGCGTCTCCTCTGCTTCAAAGCAGAATCTGCACTGCCTTGTGTCACACAGTCCTATCGTTTGCATGTGCTTATTTAAAGCTAAAGCTAATGTTAGGTTAGGCGTGTATGGTTACGTAAATTAAAGGATCGACAGAAAACTGAAACAAACACTCTGTAGGTACCTATCTCTAATCGGAAGATTTTTTCCAAGCGAACAGAACCAAGAGTACTTTAAATGTCTGGTAAAATATCACTTTCATTTTCTCGCCGAGTATTAATCGGCTGCTTTCTCAAGGCTTTCATTTTGCGGGAAATGGTAAACAATCGTTATTAAATTTGCACGGATGTCTTCCTTAGCTGCTTTGCTCTAGAAAGAGAAGAGTTGTTTGTTCTATGAGCCAGAATGAGTAGCATAATATGCAAAAAATTACCCGACAGAATATATTGCTTTCAGTCGGACTTTCGTTGGCCAAGTTTTAGACGACCGGGAGTTTAAAGAGTCGTAATAACCCTGGCGACGCAAGCGTTATAAAATATTTTATTATTATGACGCTGTTATGTAGGAGCGAAATCTGTCTGGTTATCATTATTTCAAAATGTTTCATGTTAAGTCATATTGCCTACTTTATATTTGAATGTAATATACGACAAAGCCAGCATTTAAATTATAGAGGTAGGTAAAAGTATAAATTCAAAGGGTGTCAATCGAGTAAATCAATAACAGAAAGTTTTACACGTATGTCAAAGAAGTTACAAAAATACTTGTGCATAGGCTTGTGTCGGTGTCAATATAATGTATGATGCCATTCGTTTTGTTAATTCTATTTACGCCACCTTTACAAAGTAACTATCTACTTAAATAGTAGAACGTTTTTCCATAGCTTTATGTGAGAACGTCCAATGCTCATTCGGGGCCCGCTGCGCGGCGGGCGAGTGCATCTGCCCCAGCGACTGCACTGGCGCTGTCCGGGAGCCCGTCTGCGGAAGCAATATGCAGACTTACTACAACGAGTGTGAGCTCCAAAAAGCCGCATGTCAACTGTCTCCTACCGTTACTCTTCATGTCATCTTCTATGGAGACTGCAAGGACAGGCTTGCGGTCGTACCACCGATTGCAATGAGTACGTAATCATTATTATTTTAATATTATTCCAACGCAATGCTGCGGGCCTGTGGTAATTATGTTAATTGCGTGGCTCTATTTTTCACCATTTGATAGTATTGCATGACTTTATGAACACTATTAAGGATCATGCTCAACTAACCAAATCTAAAATCCGAATCATCCAAAGACTCACGGTTGAGCGCAGTCAAAATATTTACCATGGACCGTCATCAACCCAGTTGTTAGCAGTAATTCCAATAAAGCGACCCATCCTCAATCAATTAACTAACTTTCCGCTTTATCGCTCGACTAACACGCAAATATTTGGGTGGGTAGCTACGACCGCGGTGACCACGACCGAGGCGGACGAAGGGTCGACGGATTCCTCGGGTGCGACCGATCAGCTCGGGACGTTGGATCCGTCGGCTTGTCGCGACATCCGCTGCGACTTCGGCGCCAGCTGTGAGGTCGGCGCTGACCAGTATCCACGCTGCTCCTGCCTCTTCGAGTGCCCTCCAGATGACGAATATTTCCCGGTCTGCGCTTCCGACTTCAGACTTTACCCCAGTTTATGCGCGATGCGAAAAGAGGGCTGCCAAAAACAACTCGAGTTACGACTGCGGCCGCTTGATTTATGCAAAGGTTTGTCGCATTAAAACATGCATAACTAACTTGTAGAAACTAATTTGAACTAACATCACGTTACGGTTAAGATATATTTGAAGTGAATTAACAGTCACTTTAACTAAGGCTTGCATTGCAGGCATGGAGGTCCGGCCTTGCGGTAACAGTAAGGCGATGGTCGAGCCAACCACGGGTCTTGAGATAGATTGCGGTAACGGACCGCACCGACAAGATTGTCCGGCCGGCAGCTACTGCCATATTACCTTAACTGCAGCAAGATGTTGCCCGAAAAGTAAGAATATTATTAAACTATTTTTTATGTTTAAATATCAAATAGCTAATAAATGGAATAAATACATGCATTATATATTATAACTTCACCAAATTTCGTGCCTACAGTCAATAAATACCATTTTCCGAATGTTTAAATGTCGAATAGAGAAAGGAAATAAATACTGTGAATGACAACTTCACAAAATGTTGTCCCTATATTCAATAAATACGATTTCACATGAAACTAGTACTTATTCCTATTCTGCATTTATATCTGGTGATTTGTCAGGGTGAAAATACTTACGGCGCCGACGATGCGAGTAAATAGGGTACAATCACGCTAGCTGTTACCGCTTTGAACCTTTGCCCCGACTTATACATTCTTGTGTTTTATTTGTTGACACCGCAAACACATGCGAGCTATTTGAGTTATTTTCATGACTTTATACAGACGACACGAAGCAGTACGAAGATAAGAAAGGGGGTTGCTTGGAGAGCGGGTTTGGGTGCTGTCCGGACGGCGTGACAGCGGCGTCGGCTCCTAACGAGGAGGGTTGTGCGACCACGGGGTCAAGTTGCGGCTGCAACCGGCTCGGATCGGTGTCAGATCGATGCGCTGAGAGTGGGCAGTGTGCGTGCCGGCCAGGCGTCGGCGGGCTCAAGTGCGACCGCTGCGAGCCCGGCTACTGGGGGCTGCCGCGTATCGGCTCCGGACACACGGGATGTATACGTACGTATACCCCAACAAATTAAATGAAACTGTTTAGACTCAAATCCCTTGTTTGTGGCTTTTGTTCATCCGATACTGGACATGGTTTTGGGTTGCCATGAAATTCGATACTGCCTTAATTTGATCAAAGACTTTTCCAACTGTAAAACAGCCGTAAGCAGATATTTATTAAAGTTAAGACACTCCAATTTCAAACTTGATGTTAACTGATTACCTAAAGTACTTCTACCAAAGCTTAAAGCTTATTGGTATTTTAGTCCTGACGTAACTTTTGCGAAATAATTAATTAACGACCCGAACAAACTGTCAAACAAAGTAACAAAATTTAAAGAAGTTCATAATAGATAGCAGGTTTTACTATCGCATCGTAATTTAGCTTTATTTTGGATAAGCATACATAAAACAATTGATAAGGTTTTTCGGGATTTTTGTACAAAGTTAAACAATTTTTTTTCTTTTTACATTGTATAAATTGCGACTCAAACGAAAACTACCGACATACGAAGACAGACTACAACATTTCAAAATTGAAAGTTTGCAAAATAGAAGAAGAGTAAATGAATTGGCAATACTATATAAAATTATTAATAATAAGTTAGACTCTGATCTCATTTGTAATTTACAGTTTCGAGTATATTCTAGACCAAGTCGCAGTCCTGCTCAGTTTCTATTACCAGTAGCTTCCAACAATGTCACCCTACACAGTCCCCTGGCTCGTATGTGTACATCCTACAATAATATCTGTAATGATATTGATATATTCCATTTAAGTTTCAATAAAATTAAGACTTGCGTTGCAAAATTGTCCCATAGTTAGATATGTTTATTTTTATTACACGATCTCATTAATGTACTGTATAATCTCAAATACTTAAGTTAGTTTAAGTTAATTACAATAAGTTAGACTCTTGCTCAATTACCTCATCTCGATTTGTTATTTTGGTAGCTAGTATTTTGTGCTTGGTTGTTATAGAAATTTAAATTTAATATTATTTTCTTAGAACTATGCTAATTATGTGTTTAATAATTTACATTTTGTTACCTTGCCTGAATAAATAAATAAATAAATAAGCGGTTATAAAACATTCACAATTGCGTGCACTTTATTTCAAGGAATGATTAATTACAAATATCATATATTATGATTATAGCCTCTTTGTCATTCTTATGACTAAGAGGAGTCTAACGACATTGCTCTGTTATCATCGCATGCTAAAATCCACTAGCCGTTTTGTATGTATAGCCCGTGAAATATAATCATTCTTGTCCACAAACATACAACAAACAACGGGTTAAAAGAAGTAATACTTGGCTAACAACCTTTTTAGAGCATATAGTATTATACACACACTGCTGTTTTATTTTTAAATTGAGATCTTACATCGATCACATTGTTATTTAGCATGTGGATGCTCCGCTTTCGGGTCGGTGCGGGAGGATTGCGAGCAGATGACGGGCCGCTGCGTCTGCCGCGCCGGTGTGCAGGGCCAGAAGTGCACCGTATGCGCCGACCATCGTCGCCGCCTGGGTCCCAACGGCTGTGCTGACCGTGAGTAAACAAAAACACACCACAAACAACAACAAAGCGTCCTGAGGAATAATTAAAAAAAAAATGAACTGTTTATTTTCAGATCTGTTATTAAATTACATACATAAGTTACATTTAGTACAATCTTTAATATTTGAAATTATTACGTAACTATTCGAACGAGAGTTAGGATAACTCAAGTCTAATTTTCCCATACAAGAAACCTAACGTACGTTAGAAACGTTACGCAGTCGGGCAACTGGTCGCGTTCAGTGGTCACCGGTTTCAAATCAATCAATCAGATGTTTATTTGCTTAGCACATTCACTGCTAACGATTTCGTAGCGCTACGCTCGTAGCTGATAACATGGGAAAAACCGGCGCCTACGAGAAGAGCGCCTATCTATAGGGTTCCTGGCACTGACTGTGTATAATGTACCTAATACGGCGGATTGCTGCTAAATATATTGTAGAACGTATCGTAATGTCAATCCCGCTAATCGTCAACCCAAACAGCGCTACAAAACAGCGCTATTTTTAAAACAGCTAGATTGCTGCTCTATTGTAAAACCGCTAGCTGTAATGTAATATTTACGGCGGATTGTCGCTATATTCTAGAACATATCGTAATTGTGATGTTATATAAATCTATTTTCTTTCTTTAATAACAGTCCTGCTAATCGTCATCCCGCCGTATTATAATACAGCTAGCTGTAATGTAATTTACAAAGTAGGGCTGTTTTGTAAAAAGGCGGATTATATTATTCCACTGCGACATATGTACAAGTACATGCTATAACAGCAATATGTACCTTTAGTAAATCCATTCCAATGATAAAACACAGCATTATACATCACACGTTATAGTGATAAATCGGTATATATCACATATATCGGTGTATACACCGGTGTCCGAGCCAGCCAAACCGTTAAATACCGGTGTATATAATTAAACAAAAAAAGGATTAGTATAAATAACTACCGATGAATTACCCGGTTCTGGTTCATTCTAGAGCAGACTTTGTAGATTCATGCAGTGACTGAGTCGAACGTTTAGAACCGGTTACACAACACTGCCACTAAAACAGGTTCCTGAAAATACCTGTATTTCTGACCCTGTTCGCGATTACATATATTTGACATAATCTAGCTCTTAATGTAGCTAAATGTGACTATTTTACAAAAGTCCTGAGACTATATTGTTATTGGCAGCTGAGAGCGGCGGTGTGGCGCAGTCTTGCGCGGAGCTGTCGTGCTACTTCGGAGCCGTGTGCACCGAGCGCACTGGCGGCGCACTCTGCGAATGTGCTGCGGCGCCCTGCCCCGACAGCGATAACAACATGCTGGTAAGTGTTGTATCACAGAAGGTGTGACACGCAGGCACAATCCTCGTAAGGTCTAAAGTGCATTACAATGTACACTCCGTTTTAATGGAATTAGAACTTGTTATAAAATAAAATAAAATAGCTTTTTTTTGTTTTGCTGATTATTCGAACTAATGAAATATAATCTAATTTTCAAATGAGGTACCTTAGCTGTGCTTAGGGTGATACATAAATACCTGTCAAACCTAGATGTTTAACTAGTAGGTCAATTCAACACTTATTTGTGATCCAAACTTAATTTCCTAATTTTGTTGGTAAATAAAATAAAAACGTTGGCCCATGCCTTGGTCGTGTTGCACGTATATATCAATAGAAAATAACTCTTTCAAACTGAATAAGAAACCTATTTATGACGCTAATAAGTAGATATACAATCTGATCCTCTTAAAAACTTTTGTCATTAGCCCTGCGCATGTAAAAATAAATCTTTAAATTGTATTATAAATTATCCAAACATTCACAAGATTGAAACCCGGCGAGCATTACGTGTGAAAATTAGATTCATTAAAACTTGATAAGTACTTTCTTTACAATGAACATTTTGACATAAATGTTGCGATAGGAACGTATTTGGCAGCGTTCCAGAAGTTTGGACATAATGGCTCGTGTTGTTGGTGCCAGTTGAAATAATTTAAGAGAAACGTAAGGCAGTAATCATATATTAGTACATTTAGTACATGCAAACTTGCAAAGCACTAACTTTAACGCGTAGCTCACTTAAGCGTGATGTAATAACTATGTACATACTTAACTCGCTTAAACCCACAGGTAGTTGTAGAAAAGAATATTTCAAACACCTTTAAAAACTGAAATGCATAAGAAACTTTCGAGTTCAGAGTGCATTTTTGAAGCTTATTATCAGGGCAAATAGGTAGATTTTCCGCTGTAAACTTTTTTAGCGCACCTTAAAATGCTCACGAAACGTTGTTATAAATTCCCAACTTAACAAACTGCTTGAAGCAAATTTAATGCCAAGTAAACCAACAGGTATGCGGGAGCGACGGCAAAACTTATGAATCAGAGTGTCACCTGAAATTGCAAGCGTGTCGCACGCAAGAGGACATTGTAGTACAAGCGTTCGGGCCGTGCAAGTTGTCAGAACTGGCTGGCACGGCGGGGCCGCCAAGGCCGTCCTCTCCGATACAGTTCACGCAACAAGACGACGGAGCCGCGTCTAAGTCCACAAGGCACTTGCTCAACCCCGACAAGTACTACAACAAATACGATTGGCCGAAGAAAGAAACGCCCAGTGATTTCGATGGTGGGCTAACCGGACAAAAGTTTAAAGGTGAGTCTAATTTTACGTACTGGTTATTAGCTTAGCTTTAATAAATTAAAAGAACAAAACATTAGAAGCATTTTACTGTCATTTATGTAAATAACTTAATATCAATAATGACTGTTTCGTGTTACATAATTAAGAATAAAGCCTTTTTTTTCATTACATACAAACTAACAAAGCAAACAAACATTAGTATAGATAATTCAAACTTCATAAAGTTTTAGAACTATAAAATTAATTTTATTAGTACTGATGAAGAACTAGCGTATTATTCTATACATTGCCGTCAACTTATATAACACACGGAATAACGAAGTCGACCCCGGCTTAATAGAGCACAGGCTTTAGTCAACTTTGACCGGCAACTCATTCTGTTACTATTATGAAGTAAAAGGTTTCCCAAATTACACTACACTAGTTATTAGTGAGATACCGAAAAGTTGTATGCCAAATGTAGATTCTACGTTATGTGATATCTTATTAAAATAACATTCTAAAATATTTGTAGATAATAAATAATATTTATATTTCAGCGAAAGTAAACATGCAAGATAATCACAAAATAAATATGCGTTGTCCATTGAATTGTTGAGTAGGTAGCGTCAACTAGGGTGACTTTGATAATTCGACTAAAGTTACCACGTTGTGAGGTATATTGGTAGGAAATAAACACAATTCCTACCTACTGCTTTTAATTACAAGCACCTCTATAACATAAATACAAAAAAAAACTTCAAGGTTTTTTATATTTAAAGACTCACACTTCACCTGGACATATACCCAATTATATTTAATGTTATGGATACAATCTCATGGCTGGCTTTTAACATTCGTTGATATTGCTTAATTCCACAAATTTTCTTTGTCGCTTTAAACCTCATTAGATTCACCATTTTTCTATTACCCTTTTCGCACCTGAATAAAACAACTGTGCAGTTTAAGATGTATTATAATTAAATCTAGCAAATGACGTGTGACATATCTATTAATATGTCTACATGAAAACCCGTCTCGAATTATTTGTTGTTTTAAAAAATATAATAATTGTAAATTTTTCATATAAGTATACTGTTATTCACTATGAGTTCACGAAGCCACGTTTTTCGGGGCCGAAAAAAAACTTTGAAAGCAGATCCAAAAGGCAATTAAATCAAATGTTAGGTTCACAAACAGCGACAACGGCTACGGTGGGCGCGGTGGGCGCGTTGCTAGGCGACCTGTGCGCGGAAGACGGCGACTGCGCCGCTCTGCCCGGTGCGAGGTGCGCGCGCGGCGCCTGCGTGTGCCGAGTCAGTTTAGTGCCCACGCAGCATAGGAAGGGATGTGTTGGTAAGTATTTTTTTTTGTTAAATATTATCTCCACTTATAATAAATCTCTAAATTAAAAAAAGAATCAGCCAGTTTGAAACTAAGCTTTGCGCGGTTCGAATGTTCTCAGCATCCCATGAACGGAAAAATATGAAACATTTTATATAGGTACATTATTATTCCAGCTGCAACTTAGGATAGTTTTTATCCGACTGCGACAATTAATTTATTTTCCGTAATATACGACTTCATTTAATTTTTAATTTATTTTTATTGAAATCAAACGCTGCTACAACTGTCAGGTGACACTGACAGGTGAGCTGTCAGCGAACTGCGAAGTCAAAATATTCATGGCGGGTTATGATATGAATGATATAACTGATATTTGATGTGTACTATAAAATTTGTCAACCAAAAATATCTCGGCAATTTTATACAAGTTTCAAAAGATTATGATCATCATGAAATTATATTTAAAAGGCCCATGGGAAATATCAGTCAAAATTGAATATAGGTGAAAAATTGAGTAAGTATAGGTGAAAATACAGTGAATCGAGATTCTGATGTTAATGCTACTTAATTAAATATTCGAGATGAGAAACAGGCGTGATACTGTTCTTGCAGATAAGAGAGACGGCCAACATAACAAATCCGTAAAGACGGAATTGAGTCAATCTAAGCATTGAAAACTAACAAGAATTTTAACTTATAACTGGGACGTACCTAATTGTAAAAAGAATTATGAAGAAACACCGAGACAAGTATTACTTGTATAGGTAATTTAGTTATTTGCTGGACAGCTATGTACTCTCAACATTGATTTTGGTTGTATTATCAAAATGTATTACTTGTACTTCCCTATCATTTGATTTTACACGATGTATACCTACTAGCTACCCGTGTATTGCAAAGAATGCAGGCAAACTCGCGGGATAAAATATAGCCTATAACCTTTGCATTCAACATGCAGGTGAAATGAATAAGTGGTTCTGGATATTATGTAGGTACCCATTAAGTAGGTACATGCAAAATTGTAAAGCTACAATCTTCTTTTAGTAAAATTTAATATATTTTAATTGTGTGAATATTTTCTTTAAAATAAACATATAGTAAACATATAGATTATTTAACCAAAGTGTATGATATCTTTCACCCAGTAGGTCTATCCTTTGCAATGCAATGTTCAGTCTGAAGAAAAGGTTCACCACTTATGTCTGGGCAAATAGATATTTTATAGGAGATAGACAAGGTGGACTTGGTAAAGGATGCGGGAGTTTGCTGGATGTGGGTGGCGCAGGACCGGCCATTGTGGCACGCTTTGGGAGAGGCCTATGTCCAGCAGTGGGTGTCTTTCCGTTGATATGATGATGATGATAGGAGATATTTCACAACCTTAAATTGACATAATATTGCCAAGATAATAAGTAATGATGCTGTTCTATGGCAATCTTCTTTACATATAGAGCTCTCAATGTACAACAAATTGTCATTGCCACATAACAACTGTCAATGTGATGAAAGGAAAGGTTAGTATAGGATGTTAATCTTAAATTATCTGATGTATTGGCAGTTTTTAATTTCATATATTACAAGTACATATTATACAACAATTCAAAGACAGCACTGTGAATTTCTAAACTTTCTCCATCAACTTTTATCTTAGAGTCACTCTTCTCAGGTAAAGGAAATTTTAAAATCGGTTTGGTGGTTCCAGAGATTACCCATTACTTTGGCAACCATTACATACAAAGTTACAATCTCAAGTTTTCCTCTTTGTAATATTAGTATAGACAATGTTCTTCAGATAACCTGGAGAGGATTATTATGATGCAGCACACCGGCAGAGCACCTGCTAAATCGAGCATACAAATCACTGAACCCTTGCAACTACATCTGCATGAGGCCACGCATAAAGTGGGTGTTAGGAGCCCATGGGGTAATCTGGTCAACAACAATAGGACATGAAGTCACCATCCTCAGCATTGGGGGAAGGACTGATGATGATGATGATAGATAATTCGGCAATAATCATCTGCCAAATATGATAATGTGCCCAGTGAAAAATAAAATTAGATACAAAACAAACATCAATTTTAATAAGCACAATAATTGAAACTTAGTAAATCGTTCATTATTTTTGGCTTTCCAATTGCTGAGTGGTTTTTCTTCCTTTTCTTATTCTGCATACTCAACTGAACACAATTCCATTTTTTTTGGTTTGTCTTTACACATCATATTATAATTATTATGTTCCTTGGTTGAGAAAATCCATGGCCCATGAAAATCCATACCTAAAATAAATTATTATATAGATTAGGTTTTTACAACAAAAAAGTTTATAACTGTAGTATTACATTAAATAGGTACACAAAAGAGTGAGTTTGTCTTATAGCTCAAGCCCTAGCTTGAGACATACTGTGCCCTAGCACAGTATGTCTTCTCACTCATATTTGGAGCAGCCCAACTGGAGAACAACCTCTACCTTCCAGAAGACAGTGTTGTGTTTGTGATGGTTAGTAAGGTCACCCACTGTGAGGAATCTACGTAAGTCTCTCACTGTCAATGCAACGAATCTCCAAATCAATAAAGCATATTAGTATCATAACTTACCAAATCTTATTATTAGTTTTATGCTCATTAATGAGTGCGCGAGTCGTGGGGTAGGACAGGTTAAGCTGTCCTATGAGAGGCATCAGCGTTTGTTTTGTAACCACTCGATTGTAGGATTGAGAATACGATTCGGTTTTGGTAAATGCCTTTACAAATCAATGATCTTCACTTCACAAACACCACGTCCAGCGTTTTCGCTATTGTATCCTTATTGTTGGTTATAATTTATTCGGGAATCACGGAGTAGAGTATAACGTAGTGTTTATATTCTCTTTGTAGAGTAGGTGCCGGTTATGTACGGCCATGATAATGCACGGCCATGATAATGTACAGCCCAATAATTCGCGTCCAATGTACGTGAATGATTGGATCGTGCATTATCAGCCCGGACAAATTTTAATGTGGCATCCCCCCGTACCGAGTTTCCTCAGGGTGATAATACACGGCCCAATAATATGAGTACAATGTATAATGTAATGTATGTTAAATGTGATACACACACACAAACACACACACACACAAACACACACACACACACTTACCACATAGTATAATATAAAATGTTTACTTTCTAATTTATATTTTAAGTTACTTATGCCTACACCTAAATCACAACATGTGGAAGAGCGGTGATCTTCTTAGCACAAGTATATTATATACTTAAAAAGAGGCACCAGCACAGATACTTGTATATGTATTTAAGTTACTGAAATAAATTATTTTATTTTTTGATATATAGCACAAATATATGCAATTTGTCAAACCAACTTGATGTAGTTAAGGCTATTATACAACTAGCAATTTGTCACAGCAATCTACCGACGCAGCTGTAAAGTCAGTTTGAAGGCGGTTGTTGTGACAAAATGTTATACTACGTTTACAAAGCCGAAGTCAGCAGGGAAGTTGGAAGGGAAGTGGGCAGAACGGGCGTAATACCGCATTTTACGCCCATTCTGCCTACACTTCCCTGCTCACTTCGGCATAGTGTAAACTAGGCATTAGATGTATAGAACTCCTTAAAATCATCATCCTCCTAGCGTTATTCCTGGTTGTGCCCTAAAGTAGCCCCGGGTCCGTTTTGGCAAGTTTTGACCGCCACCGCAGGCAGTGTGATTCAGGCCTTGGAATGAAAGATATATACGGTTTCCTCATAGACGGCCATACACGATGATTAAATACTGATGATCCACCATAGTTGTCTCTTTCTATTGCATTTTGTAGAAAGAGACAGCTATGGTGGATCATCAGTATTTAATCACCGTGTATTGGCCGCCATTCCAACTATAGTAAGTGGTTGTGTCAATTTGCTAGGCGTGTAAGGCCTGAGTCACACTGGCCCGGCCTGCGGTGGCGGTTAATAGTAAATTTGATAGCTAATGACAAGTTTACTATTGACCGCCGCGGCCAGGCCGCGCCAGTCTGTGAGAGACTTCATGGCTCTTACTAAAGCAAGTTGGTGCGACAAATAATATAGAACGCCATAACGTGCGCCCACTTTTATCATCGTGATATTTTTCTAGCTGTCTGTCATAACCTATTAAAGATAGAGAAGCTAGAAATATATCACCGTACAATTTCGAGTATCACAATATGATTATAATAAAAATATTGCTAAAATACTCAAGTGTCAATCAAGTAATTGAGAAAGAGAATGCGCATGGATCGCGTGATAATACTTCACCGTGTATGGGCGCCATCCATCAAACAGAATCGTGTGGTGTGGCTTTAGTCGCTGATAGATTATTTCTTATCTTTGGGTGGATTTTAAAATTATCCGGATTTTCTGCTCTATTATCTCAATCCTGTAATACACGTCAATATGCCTGTGATTGGGATTGTAAAATGAGTGGGTCGCCTGATAATACTCACTGTGTAATGGCCGCCATGGTCGAAACAATGCAAGACCGTTTAAGGAGACGCTACACGGGCCGATATCGGCCGGACTGCACACCAGCCGACGCGTGATTCAGTCCGTGTGGATACGTGTCGGAAGCACGGCGGCCGGCCAAATCAAGGTCACTCCATACTAGATTTTCTGTGACGTTGCTTGGCCGTCCGGAAAATTCGTAGGTGTAGCGTTTCCTTTAGGCCTCTCACACACTGGTGTGGCCTGCGGTGGCGGTCAATAGTAAATTTAACAGCTAATGACAAGTTTACTATTGTCCGCCACCGCAGGCCGCGCCAGTGTGGTGCAGGCTTAAGCCCTGTCACACACTGGCGCGGCCTGACCGCGGCGGACAATAGAAGAGTTGTCTAATGCTGTCAAATTTACTATGGTCCGCCACCGTAGCCCGCACCAGTGTAATTCAGGCCTAACAGCTCTTATGGTGGGCACACACTGAACAAAAGAACGAACGCGAACCATTACACGCTGCACGGTGTCCGGCAAAACCAGAGTCCTCCGTGGTCGCCCGTCTATATACGCCTTTAAATAATCAAGTTGTACTTACTACTTTTTTAAAACCTATGATTAAAATATCGAAATATATAATATAATAATACAATGTAAACATACTTCGTAACGTTTCATTATATTATTTAATAATTTCCACAAAATATTTGACTGACTATGAATTAATTGATATTATATTGGCTGTTTGGAGCCTTTTTTGTCTTACATGCGCGCGCATAGGTATTTCAATATCAAAGTAAGTAGGTATATAGGTACAAAAAAAAGTTCGCGCCATTATTTATTCATTTCATATCATAGGTATCATACTTAACTCGTGTAGTGTAGGTTAATATAAATATTAAATGCTGCAAAGAATGGTCAGCGAAAACGTAAGTAGGTACCTTATAATCTAATGTAATGTGTTTTCCTCGCGAGTGAAATAGGTAGGTAGGTACTAGGTACGTTGTACTTCGTACAAAACATGCGTGCCTTGATCCTTAAGGTGTAGTTACATATAACTTACCTATATGGTATAAGTTAACCCTTAGCGATTAGCGATGGCTTAGCGTGGCCTGCGGTGGCCGTCAATATAAAACTTGACTGCTAATTTCAAGTTTACTTTCAGAGTGAATCACACAAGACGCGTCAGTGTGATTCAGGCTTCAAGCCTCTCACAGACTAGCGCGGCCGTCAATAGTAAACTATATAACCCTCCTCTCCTTCGGCAGTCGGGTAATAATAATCGTATAGTTTATTACTGACGTTACCGCAGGCCACGCCTTACTGGCGCGGCCCGCGGTGGCAGTCAATAGTAAATTTGACAATAGCTGTCAAGTTTACTATTGACCTGGCCGAATTGAATTCATCACATCAATCTTGGTCCGGGGCAATAATTGGAAGCCACTTTTGTTCGGGCTCATAATGCACGGCCCAAAAAAGTGGTACATTATCTGGCCGTGTATTACATAAGTATTTATGTTAATTGGCTCCATACACTCTAGCGCCTCTAGCACCGATTTCATACGCGGTACCATGGCGGTAGCCGTCATTCCGCTTAGGCATGCTCTTGATAATGGGCCATCAATACCTCATGACCCATCATACAGGATACAACTATGCGTTAAAGGGAGAAAGGGCCTACTTTTATCTCATCCGCATAAGTACTGCCGCCGTGATGGTAGTTTGTGTTCGTCGTCATTTAAGTAGAGGAACCTTTACATGTGGCCTGCCAAGCAGAATTTCGCAACGGAATTCTGCCTGTGGGTAGCTATATGACCGACTGCAATGGATAATACGTACATGCCATACCATGCCACGACGACCGAGAGCCCCAGCTAGCACGATAGCTTTTATCGTCAAGTTTTATGGCGAAAATGTACTGAACCGTCACGTAAAACTTGACACTAAAACCTATCGCGCTATTAGGACCTGCACGGCTATCACAAGACGGCACGCGAGCTCTCTCGATTTTTCTCGCACTATCTGTCTCTCTCTTATTAGAAAACTTAGAAAGAGATGTATAGTGGGAGAAAAATCGAGAGAGCTCGCGCGCCGTCTTGTGATAGCCGTGCTGTGGCGACAAAACATATAATCCTACTAAATAATGTTTCCTCACGACTGTGAATGTATGACTATATTTGTAGCAAAATTGATCAGGAATATGGATTCCAATTGAGGTAGGCCGACGACCCACATAGCCTGTTCACACAGATGTTACAATAGCTACAAAAATGACTCCTTATCAGTGGCAGTTTATCGAACATAATTTATATACATATGTATAGGTGTATAAACCGTTAACTGTTGTATTGTTTACAGGAAGAACAGAACGTTTATTTTGGTTCCCGATTTTGAGTCAAGAAAGCATTCGAAAGTAACTACTTATACTAGAGACATGACCCAATAAAGAATAAAATGGTTCGCAGAAAGACAAATCTTTCACGTCGCACTCGGGTCGCTATAAAGAGAAGACGAGAGAGCGTTCGCAAAGCAGAGGCTCGAATATCAGAGGAGCTTACTCAAAGCTCAGCGACTTCAGACTTAGAACAAGATGCTATCTCCCAGACTTCAGAGACATTTACATCGAATTGTGCGCGTTTGTCTGCTACCAGAGAAAAAGACGCCATGCCACGGACATCGCAAACATTTACACCAAGTTCTGCAGGTTTGTCTACAAGTGGAAACGAAGACGCCATGTCACGGACTTCACAGAGATTTATACCAAATTCTGCAGGTTTGTCTGCAATCAGAGACGATGAAGTCATATCACAGGCTTCACAAACATTTACACCAAATTCGGCGCGTTTGTCCGCAAGCAGCGGTGAAGATGCCATGTCACGGCCTTCACAAACATTTAAACCAAGCTCGGCGCGTTTGTCCGCAAGCAGCGGCGAAAGCGCCATGTCACGGCCCTCACAAACATTTACACCAAACTCGGTCCATTTCTCCACAAGCAGCGGTGAAGACGCTGTGGCGCGAGCTTCGCAAACATTCACATCAAGCTCGGTGCATTTGTCTACAAGCAGAGACGAAGATGTCACATCACAAACATTTACACCAAGGTCGGCGCGTTTGATCGCAAGTAGCGGTGAAGACGCCATGTCACGGGCCTCACAAACATTCACACTAAGCTCGGCGCGTTTGTCCGCAAGCAGCAGTGAAGTTGCCACATCACAATCGTTACAAGCATTTACACCAAGCTTGGCGCGTTTGTCCGCAAGCAGCAGTGAAGACGCCGTTGCACAAGCTTCGCAAACATTTACACCAAGCTCGGCGCATTTCTTCGCAAGCAACGGTGAAGACGCTGTGTCGCAGGCTTCGCAAACATTTACACCAACCTCGGCGCATTTCTCCGCAAGCAACGGTGAAGATGAAGATGCTGCGTCACGAGCTTCGCAAACATTTACCCCAAGTTCGGTGCATTTCTTCATAAGCAGCAGTGAAGACGCTGTGGCGCGAGCTTCGCAAACATTTACACCAAGCTCGGCGCATTTCTTCGCAAGCAACGGTGAAGACGCTGTGTCGCAGGCTTCGCAAACATTTACACCAACCTCGGCGCATTTCTCCGCAAGCAACGGTGAAGATGAAGATGCTGCGTCACGAGCTTCGCAAACATTTACCCCAAGTTCGGTGCATTTCTCCATAAGCAGCAGTGAAGACGCTGTGGCGCAGGCTTCGCAAACATTTACACCAACCTCGGCGCATTTCTCCGCAAGCAACGGTGAAGATGAAGATGCTGCGTCACGAGCTTCGCAAACATTTACCCCAAGTTCGGTGCATTTCTCCATAAGCAGCAGTGAAGACGCTGTGGCGCGAGCTTCGCAAACATTTACACCAAGCTCGGCGCCTTTGTCTACAAGCAGAGACGAAGACATCATATCACAAACGTTTACACCTAGCTCGGCGCGTTTGTTCGCAAGCAGCGGTGAAGACGCCATGTCACAAGCTTCGCAAACATTTATACCAAGTTCGGCGCGTTTGTCCGCAGGCAGCGGTGTAGTCGCCATGTCACAGGTTTCGCAGACATTTGCACCGAGCCCGGTGCCTTTCTCCGCAAGCGGCGATGAAGATGCCATGTCACGGGCTTCGCAGACATTTACACCAAGCTCCGCACATTTTAATGAAGAAGAAAACCTCATACAACTTCGATGGGATCAAATAGAAAATAGTGGTTTTGCCTACTTACCTAATATTAATTACCAAGAATTTGCCTCAGTTGGGAGAATGGTTAATGTTTGCGGTAATTGTCAAGCTTTGAAGTGGGCAAAAGAATCGATGGGATTCTGTTGTTCAGGTGGCAAAGTTCGTTTTGATTTATTTTCAAATCCGCCTGAACTTATAAAGTCACTTTTGAATGGAGAACATCCATTATCACAACAATTTCTAGCCAATATTCGTACATATAATGCCGCTTTTCAAATGACGTCTTTTGGTGCAAAACAGGTGATACACGGGACATTTATGCCTACCTTTAAAGTGCAAGGACAAGTGTATCACCTAATAGGATCTTTATTGCCCGAAGAAAATCCTAAATTTTTGCAAATTTATTTTGTTTCCGATTACCAAGAGCAGGCTAATATCAGGAACCAACACTTCACAAATTTAAACTCCGGTCTCATATTTGATCTTCAGGAGATGCTTCATCAGTCTAACCATTATACTTGTCCGATTTTAAGGCCGCATTGGAATCTATACCTCCTGATCAGCAGGAGGAGTACAAATTTGTTATAAGTGCTGATAAACGACCTCCTACAGAACACCGCGGTCGCTACAACCCTCCTTCTACCAACGAAGTAGCTGTTGTTCTGGTAGACCAACAGTGCGACAAACGTGATATTGTCTTACGTGCACGAGATAACCGTCTGAAACGTATAAGTGAAACCCATCGTTCTTACGATTCATTACAATATCCGCTTATTTACTGTCGCGGTGAAGATGGTTATAACTTTGCAATACGACAACTTGATCCTACCACTGGGGCAATACGAAACGACAAAAAAGCCACGGCGCTACAATTTTACTGCTACCTTTTGCAGGTCCGACTAAACAGATTTACGTATTTACAACGTTTTCGCGGTCTATTTTCTCAATTCATTGTTGACATGTACGCAAAAATCGAAACTGAGCGTTTAGTTTATATCCGCACTCATCAAAGGCAGTTACGAGCTGAGAATTATGCAGATCTCCAAGATGCACTGCAAAATGATACTAATTCCGAGAACATGGGGCGCTTGGTAATTTTACCTTCAAGCTTCATCGGAAGTCCACGTAACATGCACGAGCAAGTGCAAGACGCACTTTCGTATGTTCGCAAATATGGTAAGCCAGACTTATTTATCACTGCTACTACAAATCCTAAATGGAATGAAATAACTCAAGAGCTGCTGCCAGGTCAAGTTCCGTATGACCGACACGACTTAATAAGTAGAGTTTTTCATTTAAAACTTAAATTATTAATTAATTTACTCACAAAAGAAAAAATGTATGGCGCATCTTTGTGCTTTACATATAACATTGAATGGCAAAAGCGAGGACTACCACACGCTCATATACTTTTATGGCTTAAAGAAAAAATACGTCCCCATGACGTAGATAAAGTAATAAGCGCAGAAATACCAAATCCCATTTCAGATCCTGCTTTACACGCAATTGTGAAGCAACACATGATTCACGGACCTTGTGGCCCTTTAAACAATAGCTCTCCTTGCATGCAGGACGGACGATGTGTTAAAAAATTTCCGAAAAGCCTACTACAAGAGACAATTACAGGTGAAGATGGTTATCCTAAATACCGGCGACGTGCTCCAGACCATGGAGGGTTTACTGCAATGCTACGGTTGTTGGAAGTAGACAATCGGTGGGTTGTACCATTCTCACCTGTATTGTCGAGAACGTTTCAGGGTCATGTAAACGTGGAACTGTGTAACAGTATAAAATCGATTAAATACATTTTCAAGTATGTAAATAAAGGAACCGATCAGGCTACGCTTGCTACAAGTAATGACCGTGACGAAGTAACCAGATTCCAAACGGGGCGTTACATTAGTTCCTCGGAAGCAGCATGGCGGATATTCAGTTTTCCGATTTTTGAACGATTTCCGCCTGTGATACACCTAAACGTTCACGTAGAAGGTGGGCAACGTATTTATTTCAATACAAACAATTTAACAGAACAGTTAGAGAATCCCAGGCAAACAACATTAACGGCATTCTTTTCGTTATGCGAGGCAGACGATTTTGCAAAAACATTGCTTTATGACGAAGTTCCATCGTACTATACGTATGACAAACAACACGGATTGTTTACACGCCGGCGACGTGGAACGCCTGTTGAAAATTTTCCCTCCATCATGAGAGAACACGTTATTGGAAGGGTGTACACCGTGCACCCCAATAACGCAGAATGTTTTTATGTGCGGTTGCTTTTGCACAATGTTAGAGGACCGACGTCTTTTTCAGATTTAAAAATTTTCAATGGCACCGAGTACCCGACTTTCCAGGCAGCTTGTCGGGCTCGCGGACTATTGGACGATGACCAGCATTGGGACGAAGCTCTATGAGAAGCATCACTTGGTGATAGTCCACATCGTTTACGACAGTTGTTTGCCGTGATGTTAGTTTTTTGCGGGATTTCCGACGCCAATCACCTGTGGCTAAAATACCAAAACTACTTGGCAGAGGACTATTTACGCACATCAGGTCCTGAAACTCATCACGAGCTCGATGACCGCATGCGCAATATCAAATTAAACTGTTGTTTGTGTGACTTGCAAGAAATTGTCATCTCAATTGGCGGCCACCCGTTACCACACTACGGTCTGCCTGAGCCTGACCTGAATGAAACCGACACTCATAGAGAATACGCAACCGAAGTTAATTATAACTTCGCAGAACTTACTGTTGCTCTTGAAGGGGTTTCAAGCCTCACAACAGAACAAAAAGGAGTTTTTGATATAATATTCCAAAGTGTTTCAAATGCATCCGGAGGATTGTATTTTTTGGATGCCCCGGGAGGCACAGGAAAGACTTTTTTGACGAAACTCATTCTTGCACAAGTTCGAATCCAAGGTCAAATTGCCTTAGCTGTGGCATCATCTGGAATTGCGGCCACGTTACTGCCCGGAGGAAAAACTGCACATTCCATGCTAAAAATTCCCATACAATTAGATGTCACTGAAACTCCCGTCTGCGACATTTCGCGCAATTGTGAAAAGGCTAAAGTATTGCGTGACAGTGTACTAATTGTATGGGATGAGTGCACAATGGCGCATCGCAAAGCAATTGAAGCAGTAAATAGAACGCTTCAAGACATACGCCAAAATAACCAACTCATGGGCGGGCTTACTGTACTCTTCTGTGGAGATTTTCGCCAAACATTACCAGTCGTAACCCGTGGAACGAGAGCGGATGAAGTGAATGCTTGCTTTAAAAAATCTGATCTGTGGCCATATGTTAACAAATTAAATTTAACAACCAATATGCGAGCTCTACTGGGGGGAAATATAAATGCTCAACAGTTCTCCGAATTGTTGCTAAGCATAGGCGAAGGCAGATATCCCGTAGTAGAAGGCAAAATAACTTTAACAAACGACATATGTAAATTGGTATCCAATCTCAACGAACTTATTTCGTCGGTGTATGGCGACCCACATGACATAATAAATCAGGAGAACAGCTGGCTTTGCGAGCGAGCCATTCTTACGCCTCGGAATGATCAGGCGACAACAATCAACTCAAACATAATGGAAAAAGTTGAAGGGCAGTTCCACACTTATACCTCGATAAACCGAGTAATCGATCGAGAAGAGGCTACAACGTACCCGGTAGAATTTTTAAACTCATTATCAGCGTCTGGTCTCCCAGCGCATGAACTCAAACTCAAAATAGGCGTACCTATCATTTTAATGCGAAATTTAAGCCCCCCAAAATTATGCAACGGAACGCGTTTAAAAGTAGTTGCGTTACAGAGGAACGTAATCGAAGCGGAAATACTTACCGGTTGCGGTGCAGGAGAATGTGTTTTTATTCCGCGCATTCCAATAATTCCCAATAATTACCCATTTCAATTTAAACGGATTCAACTGCCTGTTAGTGTTGCTTTTGCCATGACCATCAACAAGGCCCAGGGCCAGACATTGCGCAAAGCAGGCATAGATCTCACTAGCAGCTGTTTCTCGCACGGTCAACTCTACGTTGCTCTCTCTCGAGTCAGCGATGCCGCTGATGTATGTGTTTACACACCGGAGAATAAAACTTCTAACATAGTTTATCAAGAAGTTTTGCACTAAATAATTTATGCCGTACCTACTAAGTAACTCAGCGAACATACCGTCTCAGATTCATCATTGTCATTAATAGTGTACCGTCAAATTATGTAAATTATATATGTTTCGGAACACTTCCCGTGTGTAAATGCACGGTAATTAGGGGTTGATGGCGCCACAGGGGCCGTGAATCATGTTCGTAATTACAATAACATGTAGATCTGATACACATGTGATATCATCTATCTGTATGGTCCATATAAAAATGTGTAGTCAGGTAGGTAAACGTGGTTTCGGAACACTTCCCGTGTGTAATGCACGGTAATTAGGGGTTGATGGCGCCACAGGGGCCGTGTATCATGTTCGTAATTACAATAACATGTAGATCCGGGGGGCTAGCACACTAGGCTTTATGTCGCGTTTTACGTGACGTTTCAGTACATTTTCGCCGACATAAAACCTAGTGTGCTAGCTAGGCTGATACACATATGATATCATCTATCTGTATGGTCCATATAAAAATGTGTAGTCAGGTAGGTAAACGTGGCAAGCTTCGGTTTTGCCATTCAATAGTAAAAGCATAAATTATTCCCAAAAAACGTAACAATGTCTAACAATGTAATTCATCATTCATCAAGTGACTGCATTTTTACAAGCTTTTATTTAACTTGCACTTTAGACCAAGCGTTTAACTCAGATGGTCCCTGATCGGCGCGCGGCACAAGCGGGGAGACGTCAAAGGGTGTAGGGCGGTTAGTGGGCGGCAAGTCCTTACTTTTTGACGTCACCCCTGCTACTTTGCAGCATCAGCAGCGTCCACGCGCCGTCTGAGTTAAACGGTAGGGTATCTATAGTACCTAAGTAATATATAATGTTAATTTGTGTACATCAAATATGATCAACTTACAGAAGTATTTTTTTAACTAATGATACCTAATATATATATATATATATATATATATATATATATATATATAAAGTTAGTCTGATGACGGAAACGGGAGGCCTTACCCTTAGAGACAACTACAAAAGGTAGTTTAAAAAAAATACACGTCTATTTAGACGTCAATCCGTTGTGTAGTCAATATTTATGACTAGTGGCCTTTTTAAAGTGTTGCTTGGACTGATCAAATTGTAACTTACCGACAAGCTTTACTGGTCATGATATCGATGATTTTCATAACAACTATCTGATAATGCTACGAATAATACGGTTTCCCAACCAAACTTATGTTCCTTACAATGTTGCGGCGAGAAATTGATGACTGTGTAAATAAATATTCGGACAGCAATATGTTAACCGTGTCTTAAAACAAAAAAAAATTTGAGAGTAACACGTTTATTTTTAGGCTGTATATTGATAGATATGTGTACCTAAGACATTATGTAGATGACACTACTGCCTACTTGCTAAATGTTATATAATTTTTATACTTTTTAATTAATTGTTTTAGTAGAAGCAAACGTGTCACTACCCACCACGTGGTTGCATGTACATGGCATGATTAAATACTAATGTGAAGACATACAGTCTTTCATACTAATAAGTAATAAAAAACTGTTACGTTGTACAATTCAAATCTAAAAATGCTGATTCGACTTTTAAATTAGATCATAGCATGCGAAACCCATAATTTGTAGATAAGGATGTAGATATGTCTTTTATAATGATTATACCTTTTTTTACAAATTGTTCTATTTTTTATAGGCACATATAGTTAAACTCAGTTTTATACAGATCCGTTAAAAGCCGTCAATTTCTGTAAATAAGTAAAGTAAAAATAATATTGACTTATTAAAATTTACACCGACATTAGATATAACGGATTTAAGTAAAACTTGAACGCATAGTTGCGTCCTGTATGCTGAGCTGGCCATAATCCGACAATTCGACCGAAGTTCTGTATAAATTTTATACAGAACTTCGGTCGAATTGTCGGAATACTATAAAACCTGTCACAAGCTAACGCGACCTGCGGTGGCGGCCAATTGTTTACTATGATAATTAATGTTTCAGACACACGCGGCCTTGATTATCATAGTAGCTATACATCTGGCCGCCACCACAAGCCGCGCTTATTTTAGGCAGGCCTAATGAATAATCAATAAGTAGGTACCTATGTCCTCCATGGTCCAAAGAGAAGGAACACATTTAATCCTACGCAAACGAAGTCGCGGGTACAGCTAGTACTAAAATAAACTAAGGCTCGGACCAATCCAGGCTGGCAGTGGCAAGTGGGGATTCCATATGCACGTAGTCCGAGCCAGTAGTATGTATAGCTACCAAATGGCTGCACACCACTGTTATGTTAAATATTAAAAAGGGTGTCAAATAAAAAACAGAACGAAATTTTAATCAGACTATAAATAAGACGAGTAAATTTGTATTAAGGAACCACGACGGCGGTTTTAGAATGAAAATAAACTGCATTTATACAACTTCAAAAAATGTAGGTATGACACTTATCAATAATGAAACCGTTCAACTATGTCAAAAAGAATCCTATATTTGAAGAACCTACCTTTATCTCAATTTTATATATAGATACAGTAACTATAACTTTTTCCAAATTCATTCATTACATAGTCATACATGCCAAAATAGTAACACATTTAGTTTTTAAATTAGCAACGTATGAAACCAGTTTGAAACGACGAAAAAACATATTGCATATGAAATGGAAAATCACACAAAAAACACTTTCCTAAGTTACGACTTTTATTACTTGTTGTTGCTGTGGAAAAACTACGACCGTGTTGCTTTTTAAATGGAACATTTTCTACTTTAAGCGTGCTAGGAATTTTATTGTTTTGAATAAAAATTCCCGTGTACGAAGCCAATTACGTGCGAACTAGCTCTTCAACGCGTTCCATTTTACGTATCAAAGCTCACAACCTCGCTTGGTTCTAAAATGAAATCTTAATAACCACTCGCCTTGTTTTAATTCAGATATGACAAAGTTAAATGAAATGTCAAGATGATACAAGAAATTAAGTTTTCATGAAAACTTATTTCTACGTTTATTTTCAAAACTAATGTGTACGCATGTTATCATTGTATGCTGAGCTGGATAAGTAGAATATATTGTTTATACGTGCATCATTTAACTCGGCTTGCTAAGAATCGATCAACTAGTGTGTATACAGACACAACTTGGTGATTGAAAATAAACAAACAAACAGCCTCTAACCCTAAACGCATATACCTTCTCCGTTCCGTCGTGGGTAAAAAATACATTGTATTAAAATAAAGCAACTCTCAAACAATAAGCGGGAATCGAACCTCTTAGATACTTAATATAAAACTGTTTTAAAATAGCGGTTATTGATAATGTACCTGCTTAACTAACTATGTTGTAGAGAACAAAACTATAGTTATGAATCTTTTGATCCGCGATTAGACAACATACAAACATGTCTGCAGCTGTATCCAGATTGAATTATATAATCTGTATCTCATACTGCCGAACATATTATTATGATATGACACAGTGAAGATAAGAAATAATCACTATCTAGTCTATAATGTTTTCTACTAAACTTAATTAATAATGGACAGTTGTAATTTTCACTGATGTTTTGGACAATAATTGTCTAAAACACCAACGAACTCATCTTCACTTCAAACCTTACGTTGATTTCTATTTTAATTTTAAAGTACCTACAGAGTTCGTATCGTAGAAAGGTACCACTACAAATATTTAAGGTCGGCAATAACTAATCTAAGTTATCGAGGGTCGGTAAGTAAGATCAATGTTTTATTCCAGAGCAAATGACTCAAGAGACGACCGAGGAATACAGCGCGTGCCTATCAGATCCATGCTATAACTTAGGCAGCTGCATCGACCTGCCCGGCTCAACTTACACTTGCGTCTGTACCGGACTTTACACAGGAATGAACTGCGAATATCTTATAAAAGACAGCCTGACACCTTACATAGAGACGCCGTTCTTTGATGGCTCATCTTTCATTCGCCTTAAACCATTGAAGGCGTACCACAAGCTGAATATCGATATTGAATTTAAAGCTTTCACTGAAAATGGCGTCATATTGTACAATCAGCAGAAATACGATGGAACGGGCGATTTTGTTTCCCTCGCCCTCGTAAAAGGATATTTAGAGTTTAGGTAAGTTCAAAAACATGCGGTTGACGTTAAATATATTTTGTAAAAAATTTGGTGCAGACATGTAATTTTGTTTATTTTAAAATTAGATACAATCTTGGAAACGGAGCATTGGTCCTTACTTCTTTGGAAAAGATTACTTTGAATGAATATCACAAAGTATCTGCGAAGAGATATCATCGTGATGGCATCTTGTCAGTTGATGACATGGAAGACGTTGTAGGACAATCTAGTGGACATCTAAAAGCTCTGGATTTGGCCGAAGACGCTTACGTGGGCAGCGTACCTTCAAACTATTCCAAGTATGTCTATTATTCCAATTATTATTATCGTAAGGTGGCTTTGTTTGAACAAAGAGAAATTCCATTTATTATTCCTCGCTATCTTTCATAAAAACCAATCAAACGCGGTATTAATATATAACAAATATCTTTGTCCAGGGTTTTCGATAATATCGGCACCCGGAGTGGTTTTATCGGATGCGTGAAATACTTAAGAATAATACGTCATCAAGTGACAAAGAAATTGGGACGACCGGACCCATTAGTCGTGTCTATGGAGAACGTTCGAGAGTGCCAATCTAATCCGTGTATGAGTATACCTTGCAAGAACGGAGCGACGTGTAGATCTATAGAGGGATCGGCGACCGAATATACTTGTATCTGCCCTATCGAATTTCAAGGAGCCAATTGTGACGAGAGATTAGATCCATGTGAATCGAATCCCTGCGGATATGATGAGGGGCTATTGTGCGACATCGGACCCGACGGCGGGCACGTGTGCCGTTGTTTGTTTGGAGGAGAAATTGGCTCCAACGGAAATACTTGCAGCAACGGTATTTTTCCAATAATCCTATATTTTTTGATACCTGCCATAACCTATTCGATTTGGTCATGGCTTCCAATAAAATGGCTTTTCTATTTTATGAAACGTTTCAAATAGTCATTCTTACTAAACTCTTATCGCTTAATCCTGATTATTTACAGATGTCAATATAATACAAGAATCGTGGATTCCCCAATTCAATGGGACGAGCTACATCGAATTACTGCCACTCGAAGGGCTGGGGAAAGCGTTCCGCATCGAAATCTGGTTTTTAACGAACAGACTCTCAGGGATGCTCCTTTATACCGGCCAGTCTAATAAAGCCAAGGGGGATTTCATAGCGATTAACTTAGTTAATGGATACCTCCAGTTTAGGTATAATTTGGGGAGTGGTGTTGCCAATATCACGTAAGTGAACTTTCAATTTGGAAACAAAGACTCTGTAATTAATTGATTTACGTAGCGATCTCATAAAATAATTAAGAGAACGAAACTTACCAAATGTAACTTGTTTAATTAACTTGATGTGGTCTTTGACTTTGATTTTGATTACAATACTTGGAGAGTTTTAAATTGGATTTCTTCGACTTAGGTCTCCAGTGCCGATAGAGAAGGGTCGGTGGCACCGCGCTCGAGTGACTCGCGCCGGTCGCCACGGTAGCCTGCAGCTAGACCGCCACCCAACGCAAAGAGGATCATCTTCGCCGCCATTAACTCACTTGGAATTAGCACTACCACTCTTCATTGGATCTTTACCGTAAGCTCCTACAACAAACATACATAATATACATAATTAAACTGCCATCTGGGAAATGCATACAGAGAGATTTAAGCTACAACCCAGTCATGGCGTGGCTACTAGTTCAAAATGACTCATTAATTGCTCAAATAACTAGTCGATGTGACGACTACGTTATTTGCAAGTTACAATATTATCATTGTTAAATATTTCCAGAATTTTCATTGTAATTTGTGTAAGTTACGATACATTCTTGTTTGCTCTTTCAGTGCTTACATCCGTCCACACAAAATGTCAGGCGTGATCAGCAGTTTTATTGGTGCAGTGCAAAAAGTATTTGTCAACGGTAACCAACTCTCGTTGTATCATGGGGACACGGCAATATGCGCTGTAGTACAAGAGGAGGACAGGCTTCCTTGCGCTACAAGCGGCGTCACCAAATACATCGGGTCGCCATGCAGGATTGGTAAGTTAGATTTGAATACATATTTTTTCATAGATTCGTCATTTGACCTAAGGGGTAATCACGTAACGTTCCGAACGCACGTCGGTACGATTTAACTGTCAATTTTCCATATAAAAAGTGACATTTAGACCTACCCGACGTTCGTACAATGCGTTACGTGATCGACTTCCTAGACAGCAGAGCACACATTAAGCATACGTTGCGTTGTTAACGTTTTAATTAAAAGTACCTAGTACTTCACAATAGCATTATTGAGTTCCAATTTAAATAACGTAAACTCCTAACGGAATATTTTTTTACCACGGAAAAAATATATTTCGCATCTGTAGGTATATAAGAGAACATAAAATATGTACTTTCAGTTTCATGCGATACTTTTGTGTTAATATTAGAAACTATGATCAGGTACAACCCCATGCAAGAATAATGGATCGTGTATACCGCTTCTGAACGAATACAAGTGCGTTTGCGCCGACGGCTACCAAGGCAGAAACTGTGAAACGCAGCTCAACGTCGAAATGTTGAAGGACGGAGCACCGGTCCAATTTGATGGGGATAATTACTACTCTTACAGGAGTCGAGGAAGTCGCAGGTAATTAAAAAGCCTCCACAATCTCCGACCAAGCCTATTCTATAACTTTCAAGATATATCGTTTTTTTTATTACAAAATTATTTTCATATAACCAGGTTCACTATCCAGCGATTTTTAAAATGTTAGAAGCCAAAAAACTGATTCATATCACTTGGCGCGGCTATTGCATCTAATTTAACTTATATTTAATCAGAAAATCAAGAAACTTGACTGACTAACGCTGCTGTTAAAACTTATCTCAAAAAACATTTATTGAAAACTTTTCGTTTTTCAATAATGATCTTTGAAATAAGTTTAAATATATAAAATATTTTTTTCTTTGAAATCACGATAGGTTGTCTGTACTAATAATACTAACATGTTTTTAAATTTCTAGTTTTCGTACTAACAGTGACGGTGAGGGATTGTATGATGTAAGATAACATTCAATGGACGTCAAAACCACTAACATTATTTATTAGTTAAAAATTACGTCACGGCAGTGATTTTTAATAGGTAACATGTCTTCAATTTATACATATGTTTTTGTAAATAAGTTTAATTCAATCGCTTTGCTTTATTATCTTGACATTTATTGAGTATGAAACGTGGATTTCTTTTACATAAATGCTCCTTTCCTATTTATTTTTAAATATCAAACGTATTGTAAAGTATTTGCATGTTAGAATTCTGCCATATTATGTATGACTGCCCAAAAACGAAACATATAACGAACATTCCATACTGACAGGAAGGTATTTTTTGTATTCATTTTATGAACTCCTTTACAAGTTAGCGTTGCTGGCAAAGCTGCTGTCTGAAAGTTAACGCATTTGCATAAAGGCGTCACAACTTACACTTACTGTTTTGTAGTTTGTAATGCTTTCAGTGTTCTGTATTCTGTGAGACTTTACGAATATGGCGGTAATTCTCATGAGTATTCAATGTTATTTTAGGAGACGCGGCGATCGTGGTTTTAGATACGAAATAAAGTTTCGGACATACAACGACTCCGGTCTTTTGATGTGGAGGAGAAAAATCGGTACACGTACTCGAGATTTCATTGGCTTGGGCATTAACAACGGCAAGTTACAATTAATTTACACGGACACCGACGTCAAAGAAATTAACACTGCCACTCACGAGGACTGGTTCCAGTGTGTAGAATCTAAGATTCGGATCGATGATGGCATGTGGCATACGGCGACCGTGCGCAGAAGGAAGAGGCTAGCCATGCTGCAGCTAGACGACACAGCTCCCATAAGGGGGTACTCGCAGTCTTTGCTTGTGCCCTCGAAATCAAACCCCAAACTATGGATTGGTACGTACTCATTCAACACATTGTTTTACCGCATAACTTGAGTATGCCTTCCCACTGTTACTAAACCTTTTTACGACCGCATCAAAGTAACTTTGCGCCTTCTCGTGAATTTATTTGAGTTTCAAACGGGCAGTAAGCCACGTGAACGGAGTTTTCACGTAAACCTGTGACTACGTTCTACAATTCCCATAAGGCAGACTGTGTATTTCATTATATTTCAACAGGGGGATCACCATCCCTGCCCCTGGGACTGCCGGCTGCCTTGTACACGGGGTTCCGTGGTTGTGTAGCTAGTGTGAAGGCGAATGGACGACGCATCGACATCACTGCGCCAATCCGTCCGACGACGACGATACGACATTGCGATTAGCACCCAGACGATATCGAATCGATGAGTTCTCAAACTCGATTTGCTTAAATTACGAAGCATAATAGGAAACACTGTGAGATAAAAGTATTATTTTTTAGATTTTGTGTCGACGAGCGGTTTATAGTACCTGTCATAAATAATGTACAATCTGATTAAAAATCCCTACAAGACTGCGACTTTCAAAATCTTTATTCGCAGTTGTATTTGTAGAGCGTGTATGTGTTGAAGAGTCTCAAGGGATAAGTGTAATCACGTTTCTGTTTAGAGATAAAGAGTATTCATATCTGTAACCAAAATAATATGTTGCCATAATATGTTACATTTAGCATTAGATTTTATCATAAGATTAAATCAATTTACTTCGACAAATCGGTGCTCGGAAAACACGTCAGATGAATATAAAATATAGGTATAGAATGTGAAAATGTACCTACTGAATATCACACTAAATATTTTGTTGTTATTAGGTACTTAGAAAAATACCTACTATAATAGTTTTTAGATTAGTTTGTAATGATAGGTTTCTTTATTAATAAAACGTGGGCTGAACATTTGTGTAACACGATAATGACTTTTAGTAAGATTTGAAATTTGTAAATGTTTATCAGAGTAGGTATATTTAAATTATACGGGCTTTAATACCTAATAACATTCCATTCAATTACTAGGTACTGATAATAAATACCTTTGTGTATGAATTTAATATGTTTACGCAGCTTGTGTAGTCCATAATAGAGCTCTTGGTATTGAATGTTACTTTTACTTTATTATGCAGTGCAATTCTCTATCATTTAATATCATTTTAAAAAGCCATTTCCACGAGCCATATGAAAATCAATCCGTGGTTCATGACAAGGTCATAAAAACTTTAGCAAGGAATAACAAGTCTCTGTTTATATCCTCGCTCGCTTATCTCGCTGGTGGAAAGCCTTCATTACCTACTGAAAGTGTTAATACTTAACCTCCGCGTAACTGTACTCTTATAATTACATTGTCTGGTTGATAAACAACATTCCAATATCTGATTAAGTTATAAGTGAGTTAATTATAAACAGTGCCATAGTTTGTACAGTATAGCAATTTCCTGTTACAAAAGATTTACATAAACTTACGAATAGATTAGTTTGTATTGTTTTACTTGTTGTTTCCGCAGACAACTAGAACTGAATATGCTTGTCTCGGAAGATACTGGATTATAAACAAAAACATAGCGCCAGGCATAACAAAAACGCATAACTAACAAAGTTTTTTTTTCGAGTACTTATAGCAAATTTGTTATTAGGTAAATAAATTTATAAACCAACATATGAATGTTGGAATAGATAATTTATTATAATAATTGGTCTTATGCTGCCAGATTCCTTAAACTTTTCCACTATTTTAAATTATATTCAGTTAGGAATTATTGCGCAATAATTTTACGTACTTACTTATGACCACATTTTGTAATATAGATGTATATAACTAGATTAGATTTTTTTACAAGCCGCTTATAATATTTTTAATGTTATGATATTAACATTTTGAACATCCATTTACGCCGATGTTTAATATTTAGTAGACCCTCAATGACTGTTGTGTAAAAGTAAGTATATAATAAAATTATGATTTGAATTTTTACGTCAATTTCATACAAGAATAAGAAATTCTTAACAGTAAACAAAATCTTATTTTGCCCTAACAAATTATCTAATTATTATATAGTTGGGATACTTGTATAGTATTATAAATACTTAATTTAAATAAAATAAAAGGATGACAATATTATAAATATTTATCAACATGAATTGTAGGGTTACTTTTTTCATGTTAGACATGCTTCGTGATCGACGAAACATATCCCATTCTTAAGTGATTACATTTAAGAGAACCCTCCCCCAAAAAAAAACACATTTAATTTGTAATAACGCCTAAAAAACATCACCTTTAAATAACTTTATGGAAAACATAATCGTTACGTACTAACAATAATAACGTCAGAAACATTTAGCAATAAAATATATGAATGAGTAAAGTAACTATCGTTTTCCTTAAAAACGTTTAACTTTTCTTCTACGAATGTTATTAGATGAAATCCACCTTTTCCTGAAAACGAAAAACGTGTAAACAATATTTATTTGATAATAAAAATGCATTTGGCCATACTATAATTTTCCAATTAATATTATAATATCCAATCGATGTTACATAAATGTAAGACAAAGCTCTGTACCTACATCAAATACAACCTTTAGATTCTCTTGTATCATTTCAAATGCCTATCATTTGTTTTGGCGTCCTCTAAATTAAGAGCAACTGTTTTGAATGGGCAATGGGCAACGCATGACCCTCAATTGTTGATTAAGTTTGAATGGGGGAAGGGTTACAGCAATAAACCTACCTGTATAATATTCTGCCACTGATTCATTAAGTACATATCTTCCAGTCCAAATTGTTACGCAATGTGTGTTTGATGTAACTATCTTAGTTAAATGAATACAACATATGAATGAAAAAATAAAGAGACTGCAATCCGTAATTTGTGTTTTCTTTTTCAGTCGCCATATGGGAGCGGCGAAAGTGCCCACAAATATCTGAACACTTCTTTATAGTCGAGGCATTAGAGACCATTTTGGCAAACTTTATTCTAATTTGGTTTAATAAACGACGTTAAAAAGTCCCATTTCCATGAATGTCGATCGATAATAATGCCGGAACATTGTCAGAGTTGCTGGTATGACCTCCACATATAAATGTAATAATTATTGGTAGTGATCGATATATATAACTTAACAAAAAACTTTCAGCTTTTTATTTTATTACGAAAATCAAAAGTATTATATCCAGAGGACGCGGACTGCACGTGCCGGCACCCACCGAAATAGTTCAGTCATTATATCCAAAAAACTGACCCTACCCGTGAATAATTAGTTCTTGGATTTTTTTTCGTAGGCCCCTCGGGAGGGTCACTGGGAGTGTAAATTCAAAAAGTAGACTGAATTAGGCTCCTGCGTATATTCGAAAAACGGGTTTTCTTGAATAACTCGGCCATTTTTGATTTTACAGTAAAACCGTGACCAAAAAATTTTAGGAAATTTGATTTTCTACAAGTTTGGCGTACACAATTTTTCTTCTAGGTATTTTGGAAATTCAATGTGAAAAAAGCGACAATAAAGGTGGGAACCAAAATTGTTCAGAATTTGATTCTCTACAAGTTGAGTCTTCATTTACGCCGTAAAGTTGAAAAAAAAATTGTCGCTTTTTTCAAATTTAATTTCCAAAATATCGATCCTAGAAGAAAAATTGTGAGAACCAAACTTGTAGATAATCTAATTTCCTACAATTTTTACGTTTTTACTGTAAAATCAAAAATGGCCGAGTTATTCAAGAAAAACCGTTTTTCGAATATACACAGGAGCCTGATTCAGTCTCCTTTTTGAATTTACACTCCCAGTGACACCCCCGAGAGACCTACGAAAAAAAATCCAAGAACTAATTCTATAATGACTGCACTAAAAACGGGCTTATGCTATGACGTCACAACTCATATTCTCGGCGCGTTTACTATGGAGTAAGTCATTAATATGGAATTGTCTTCACAAAATTTGCCTTTATGTCTATACTTGTTATACAAAATATCATTTCTAATTCAATGTTCTGAGGTGCGATTGTGGGGCCGCGGTGCAAGACATTGAGCATATCATCAAGACCTGCCCGCTCAGTAAATACGACGGTAATCCGGCAGACTTGTTCACCCTCGACAGTGACGTAATCCTATGAATGCAAAATTTTAAAATTATTTTATAGTATTATGACTGATTAAATGCCATACGATTAAATAAATAAATCGAAAAAATAAATATATGTTTTTCGTACGTAAAACGTGTACTTTGCTCCCCACTAGGTAAATGTGGCAATTTTGTATTTAGTCTCATGCCCTTATAAGTCGATGTCTATGGTTAGTACAGCAAAATTTCCGAAATCATTTGTTACACTGGGCAATCAAGTGGCAACACTGAATGTCAAAGTTTCGTTCCGCCATTTTCTCTTTCTGTCAGACGTCGCACAGTGCCGCTACGAGAATTTGTTAAAATATATTATGAGAAAAAGCTACTTCCATCTCAGCAATTTGTCATCGATTCGCGGTAGAGATGTTTTGATGTATTCTTGTATATAATACCTAGGCTACTCATTGTTTACAGTATTTCTAGTAGTTTCAAATTCTTTCGCGGCATAACCTCAAATTATTTTTCAAGTACCTACTTTGCACCACGTGTTGGGGTAACTATGGTCCTGGAGCATAGTATATATGTTAGCAAATATATCATCTATGAAAAGATCCATGAAGAGCTGGAAGAGGCCAAATCCAAAGGATGAAATCCATTATGATTGGAAAGAAGTACTAGGATACATAACTCCTCAAAAAAATGTACGACGGGAGATTTATTCTATTCCGGAACTGAGCCAATTTTGGGGATAGGTCTATGATATCTAGGTACCTACCCAATTTCTTATAAAATACGATTGATCTCTTATATATCTTATATATTATATATATATATATATAACATTAATTACGTTTTTGAGAAGGCTTTTTTGTGTGTTGTTGATTAATAATTAAGGAAAATGATACCTACTGAAACTGATCATTAAATTTTTTTTTGACTACTTATATCCTATTTCTGTATTTTAGAATTTTAGACGACTGTTTTTGAATTTTGTCGATTATTGTCTAAGTGAAACAATACTTAAACTGAACAATATCGTAATTATAATAAAAATAAAACACTTCAACTAAATGTCCGTTTTTTTTGTACCTAATATTTTTTAATTTTTTTGGTTTTCTTTTAATTTACTCAAAAATGGGCAGGTATGATTATAAATTGTGTATTGTTTGCTTAACGACAGTGTAAAACTGCTCCAAATACTTTAAAGTATTAATTTTGGGACAAGTTAAATTCAGAGGTAAAGTTACCCAAACACTGGGTGACATTGCTCCTAAATTAATGTTTTTATATATATATGAAACGTGATTGCGGCTTTATATGAGTATTGTAGTACGATAGTAGGGATAATCTACTTTTAAATGATGTACATAGCGACACATCATGCTATAATGATTTTCAGAAAAAAACGTAATTACCGAAATTTAAAGCAAATTTTGGTGCAAAGTAGGCACGTTTTACGTAATTTTAACGTGAGATAAAACAAGTACAATTGTTTTTTTTTCTTTTGTATGATATTTTCATGTATATCTGCATCAATTGAATGCAATTTATTTGAATTTGAAGTCCCATGCAAGCTCCCTATTGCATTTGTCTTAATATTATATTTTTTTTTTTATACTACGACGGTGGCAAACAAGCTAACGGCCTGCCTGATGTTAAGCTGGTACCATCGCCTATGGACACTTGTGACTCCAGAAGAATCACAAGCGCGTTGCCGACCCTTTATTCACTAAAACAAAAATATACAAAAACAGACATTCCTAAAATGTCGTGTTTCAGGTCTCTAACATTCTCAATTTAAAAACAGAAACATCACAGTGAAGACTTCTCTACGATATGGCACGTTATACAGTGTGTTACTGGCATGCGGGCTTTTTTAAAAGTAGAGTAAAGTAACATTGTTCTTTAACTTAACCATGACTTTAATTTAATTAATAAACTAAAATTCAGACTTTATTAACTTTCTAACAACATTTAAATTGCCAGCAATGTACATCAAAGTAAATTGACAAGTAAGTGTAAGTGTCAACTCTTCATACTATGTTTAGTGTTACGTGATATACGTAGTACATTGAAGGTTCGGATTTTGGAAATTTAATTGTGCAGTTAATTTACATAATTATGATTTGCTAATAGGTACATGTAAACACAGTATATTTTCTAATCAAATACCCGTCAAGAAGTACGCCTGATAGTGAAAAAAAAAACTATACATATTGTAAGACATTATTTATCATCATCATATGTATATTTAAGAGCAGCAATCTCCATGTTTCTCTTTTTTGAGCGTATTTGATATGTCATTACCACTAAACCTGGCTAATATAGCCATGACAGTGATGATGCATTCCTGTTATCGCTCACTAGGGACATAGTGCTTGCAGAAGAATTCTCCATTTTACATGATCTAGCTCTTTCCAGCCGAGACCAGCCTCTTTCTCAACTGAACGCCTCCAATATAGCCATAGGTATAAATTAAAAATATACCTACATATCTAAAATCTTTTTAAGCAGGCACACGTAATATTTAAAAATATAGATACCTATCTTAAATGTATACTAAGCAAACACGTAAAATTAGAGAAATGATCAACAAAACATTACTTTTGAGGTTCTTTTTTCTTTTTGTAACTTCGCTAACCAGTAGGTTAATATTTACGAGGTATCAAAACTTTTAAACAGCAAAGTCTACAAGCAATAAGGAAAACGTTTAATGGGTCTATGTGCCGCAAATATCAGTAACACCGCTCCGACACGAAAACGTTTAATTTGGACAGACGGTTGATGGGTTTAAAGTTTTAACAATACGCCGAGGAACGAGATTGCTGTTGTGCGATTAGATTGATGAGCGTAACTTTTTGGGCGGTAAGTAAGTGGATTTTATGATGCCGAAATGTTTCATTTTAATTATCAATGTTTACAAACAAACAGCAATTTTGTTATAAGGAAGTTTCTCCGAATGTAAGGGACGTCACTGAAAATAAATTAAAATAATATTGAAATAATGTTTATTTGGTGACCTCCATGTTTCAAGCTAAACCTAAGCATAGTTTATTCCCACTTCTAACTGTGGAACAAATAAATCCCCTTTGATTGTCATCACAATAATTCGGAATTTACCTTTTTTTATGTCATAATTGCATGACTACTCTATTAACAGTAGCACACATAATTCGAAGTCGTAAAATAAAAGATAAACCACAGCACCATAAAACGAATAAAAAATATCGAGGAATGAGTAAATGCGGATAAAAAAGAGGCTCACGAAACAGATTGAAATATCATCCTATACGAGGCCGGCCTCTAATCTCAACTAGCCTGAATTATGGTGTAGAAAATATCCTCTCATTCTTTGCATAAGCCATAAATCACGAATACTACCGGAATCCTCGGAGGCATTATGAAGGGGAAAAATAAGCAATGGGTATTAACCAAAGAGTGAAAAGTGAAAGCCGTTTGGAGTGAATCTTTTTTTGGAGCGAATTTTTAGCCTTTAGAGCCGCAGTTTGCATAATAACATTTTTGTCTTACGAATAAATAAATTACAAACTTTGGTTGGGTTTCAATATTTTGCTCTAATGCTAGGTGCATCACCTAATTTAAAAACCAATTTAGAGTTAACAATGCATGATTGTATTCGCTAGACAAAAGTCACGTATAAAGTTGAATCAGATATCATGGAGCGATTGTGTAGGTAAGAGTGCAAGCTGGTTTAGATAGAAACTGCATTTTACTCTCCGTGTTGGCATGAAAAGTCGCACCAGATTCCCCCTTCAATACGGCAATCGCCGTGTCTTCCTTGATAGTGCAGTCTCAAAAGGGAATTCAGTTATGTTTGAAACTCTATTCCTTGCTATCCGTTTACTGCCAGAGCGACATACTAGTGTTACGTTTATTTTCATTTCATATGTGAACTCCTATTGAGGGGTTTACGATATCAAATATTAGGAATACCATTTGCCGTAACATTTATCTAGGCTTAAAAGGGATTGAAATATTAATGATATTAAATATCAAAAATTTAATATTAATGATACGTCTATATTGAATGTAATCAATTATTTCAAAAACAAAATAAGTATATCGTTCATCAAAACACCTTTAATGAACGCATGTCTCAATTCTAACTACAAAAAAGCGGCCAAGTGCGAGTCAGACTCGCACATGAAGGGTTCCGTGAAATAAATTGCGGTTTACGATTTATGACGTATTAAAAAAAAACTACTTATTAGATCTTGTTCAAACGAATTTTCGGTGGAACTTTACATGGTAATGTACATCATATATTTTTTTTAGTTTTATCATTCTCTTATTTTAGAAGTTACAGGGGGGGGGACACACATTTTACCACTTTGGAAGTGTCTCTCGCGCAAACTATTCAGTTTAGAAAAAAAGAATGTTAGAAACCTCAATATCATTTTTGAAGACCTATCCATAGATACCCCACACGTATGGGTTTGATGAAAAATTTTTTTTTGAGTTTCAGTTCTGAGTATGGGGACCCCTAAAATTTAATGTTTTTTTTCAATTTTTGTGTGAAAATCTTAATGCGGTTCACAGAATACATCTACTGACCAAATTTCAACAGTACTTATAGCTCTTATAGTTTCGGAAAAAAGTGGCTGTGACATACGAACGGACAGACAGACAGACAGACAGACGGACGGACATGACGAATCTATAAGGGTTCCGTTTTTTGCCATTTGGCTACGGAACCCTAAAAACTAACTCAAATCCGAAATGGACAGATTCGTGGAATGTTTGAATCGCATAGGATCATGCACATATTTTCCTCGAGACGCATATAAATAAGGCTAAGGTGAGCATGAAGGTATATGCTGTGAACAGATTCTCTCGGCGTCTCCGGGGATTTGTGTTTCGTCTCCCGCAGCGAAGCGCGTGTCGAGAATACAGAGTTCTCTGATATCCGCCACCGACAAACTCGCGTTTGAGCCACTGAAAGAAACCTGAGCAGCTTTGGACAACATTGCTTTATATTTCAAGCTGCGCGGTTTTTTAAAAACACGATTACGTGCAATAACAACGAGGAAAGTTCCAATAAGTTCGGTTTATTGAGCGAAATCAATGATGTTAAATATGTATTTAAGTAAAGCAGTTCCATTATTAATTTCAAGTTGATAAGCATATTCTGTCGGCTCAGGAATATATTATTAAAATTTAATTATTGTTTATATATATATAATATATTGATGCTGATAAAAAAAATATATGTTGAAAAAAACAGTCGACTTTGCAGAACCATCAGTTTTAAAATAAATGAATGGTGAAACTGTGAATTGGATTTACAATAAAATCAAGGTAAATGTCCGAGTGCTCGACGCTGTACTTAGTATATGGCATGGGCACTTTAAGTCAACGCAATATGAGTTTAATTCGAACTAAGAGGCCTTTTTTCATTCGAATTGAAGCCATTGTCACTTTGACATAGAGTGCCTATGACAGACAGACAGTGTCAAGCACTCGGACCTTATAATAGGTAATTAAAAATATATATTCAGTTCATACATTTTTTTAGGTTGATTTTAGGACACAGATAATCATGTTTTGTACAGAAGGAGTAAAGTTATGAAGGTTGGGAAAGAAAATAAATTTAGCCTGATATATTGTCCCTGCGGAGACCCACATGAAATGAGGCACGTTGAAATATGACTGCCGAAAAGCTTGTAGCTCTGAATCAGCAATATAATAATTTGAATGAGAAAATGCTTACATATTGCCGACATGGCGGAATGTTGTTTTTATTGGCCTTTACAAATACAAATCATTTATTTCGGACTATAAAATCCTAAGTGTTAGTGGTTACAAACTTAGAGCTATGGTTAGTGTTTTATAATTATGCTAAATTAAAATTAAAATAGACGCGATTAAGTTATAATTAATTATTTTTCACAAAAGCTTGTTAGACTTGTTGTTTGAGTGGAGAACATGTATTCGATAAAAATATCTCTAAGAGTATTTACATGTATTGATAATTTTGATGCTGCATGCGATGTGATACAGCTATATTATTAGATATTAAACTTTTCAAGTTAAAGGGAAAAAATATTTTGTTTTTTTTGCTTCGAGCCTGATTCGAACAAGCAGTTTTCGATTTTTTTACTTTATATTTAAACATGATATAATAAATATATAGTATTATATCTTGTTCTAAATATTCTCCACTCAAATAACAAGTCTAACAAGCTTTTGTGAAAAATAAATAATTATAACTCAATTGCGTCTATTTAAATAAACAAGATTTGTTATTATGAACAATTGTAAAATATTTAAATTATGTGCCTATGTTAAATAATTTTAACATTTAATTAGTCATATTCATGTGCAAATGGCAACTGCACCATAGTCCAATTTTTCATATCAGTAAAATTGAATGTAAATCGTTTGAGAAGTTAAATTATAAAATAAGTTAAGTGACAATTTAGTGCACAAAATCGCCGTATATCCTAATGGATATACGGCGCCTAATGCCTCCCATAGTGGTACAATGGTGCGCAAATACGATATTACGCATTTGGAATAAACCCATGTTACAACAATATTGCCACCCGTGACAGGGTTTCGTAGAAATCGGAGTCCGTGACTACGATAAATCGTTTAATTCCACCCGGGTGACTCGGCCGATTGCGAGAGGCCAAAACGCCTTCACAATTTAGTGCGATCTCGGGTTAGGCGTGGAAATACCTGATGCCACAATTGTGTTCTATTTGAATGCTCACAATGGACAGGATCTATGATAAACATGTAGGTTCGGTAGTTAATTTGAACCCGTCTCTTGACGGAAATTAAATCCATTACGGCGTAGCACCGATAAAGCTTCATTTAAGAACTGGAGTGGATATTAAGTTACGAACGCTAATTGTAATTAAAACAGATGTGTAAAGAGGTAAAACGAAATGAAATCGTTTATTTTTATTTTTGTATACAACCTTGGAAACCTTTTAAAAGTCGGCTGAGCTTCAGGCTACCAACGGGTACGTGATACATTTTCTTAAATGAACGACCATCAGATATAGTTGTTAGCGTCTATCGAATAAACAGTCCCCGATCAAGAAGTGGTAAGGTCATCAGTGGGCCTGTTGGTGCCCTCACTGGCGAAGGCACCCGTCAGCTGTTGGCATTGCCGGAAGCGCGCACTGTGTCCCACGGCAAATCACCACTGTCTTGTTCGCGCGCTCAACTGCATCAATGCGCTCCTCGCATCAGCACCTAAATGTGATGTTTTTGCTAGTAGCTGGATGACTATATGTGACGAGTGTTTGAAGTTCTGCGAGGCGATGGATAAACGGCAGTCATCTGTTCCTAGTTAAAGTCTTTTCTGTTTTTCTGTATGTCTATTGTTTTATACTAAAGTTCTAATGTTGTTTGCTTCTCGTACTTATTGTTAATAATTGTAATATTTATAAATTCCGCAGAACCTTAGTTTACTGTTATGCTGTGTGTCTTTTGTTGAAATAAAATAAAATAAATCAGCGCGTGGTGGTTGAATAGTGCGACAGGCTCTTCAATCGAAGCTAGATTAGCCTTTTGATGACTCTGTGACATTGGGAGTAAATGCCGCCATCAAAGAAGCATTCCCATGCTACAGAGCAACAGCGATCAATGTTTGTATATAATGGCAGGGCCCAGGAAGTGGGTTTCGATACAACTTGTAACAACAGTGAAAGGATAAAACTGGCCATTATACTGCGATGTAAAGGGCAATTGGGGAAACCACTACATTAATGTTCCACTGACTACCTAGCTACGGAATTTAAACGTTTCTCTGCCAATGTTAGACACAACCTGGGAAACGAAGTACGAAAAGTAAACTCTTCAATATTCGTAGGTATTATACAAATTGTGCCTATGAACCTCACAGAGCGTGAATCTGAAATATATTAACGATAGGTACTGTTACTTATTTCCGGAAACAAACAAACTCGTTGCTTTATAGACAATAAATACGATTCAAACTTAAACAGGATTTAAAGCTTTGTGCCGTTCTGAGAGACTTGTATTTCGATGGCTCATTAATTTAAACTGGGAAAGAGAACGTGTAACGTTTTAATTCGCATAAAATCTCTTTGCGGGTTTTCGCTTTTACAATCAGTATTATTAAATAACAGAATTTGTAAATAGGGAAGCAATGATTAAATATCAAATTGATCACGAAATGCTCAAAAACTATAGAAACCACAAACTGGAAATTTGTTTGTTATTCCTTGTTGATTCCAAATCGATGAAGACACCTTGACTTGAACAATATATTATCTGTGGTATTGGTCACTAAACAAACATAACATAGGGTGACTAGAACGTATAACCATTTGATGTGACACGGGGGCGTGACGATCACGCGTATTATCTCGGGGCCCGATATTGCCCACAGAGATGCCTCAAGGCTCCACCACCATTACACTATCTCACATGCTCCACTGCCTCAGAGGAATGTTGCGTTGTGTACCTAATCCTGATATTGTTAGCTCCGTGAAAAGATTGAATGAGCTTGTTACAAGAAAGTAGGTATTGTACGATACGTTGTACGTGGGTTGTTGTATTGATACGTCGATATAAACGAAAGTGAATTTGTGTGAAACAGTTGCGAAACAACGTTTTGCAATTTATGCGCGTTTCCATGCGTCTGTCAAGTTCGATATAAATAAGCTAAACGTCCGAGTGCTAGACGCTGTACTAGGTAGTATATGGCATGGGCACTTTATGTCAAAGCAATATGGGTTAAATTCGAACTAAGAGTATTTTTCTTCATTCGAATTTAAGCCATGTCACTTTGACATAGAGTGCCCATGCTACATATTAGTATAGCGTCGAGCACTCGGACGCTTTTTTAGGGTTCCGTAGCCAAATGGCAAAAAAAGGAACCCTTATAGATTCCTCATGTCTGTCTGTCTGTCCGTCCGTATGTCACAGCCACTTTTTTCCGAAACTATAAGAGCTATACTGTTGAAACTTGGTAAGTAGATGTATTATGTGAACCGCATTAAGATTTTCTCACAAAAAAAAAACATTAAGTTTAGGGGTTCCCCATACTCAAAACTGAAACTCAATTTTTTTTTTCATCAAACCCCTACGTGTACATCTATGGATAGGTCTTCAAAATGATATTGAGGTTTTTAATATCATTTTTTTCTAAACTGAATAGTTTGCGCGAGAGACACTTCCAAAGTGGTAAAATGTCCCCCCCCCCCTGTAACTTCTAAAATAAGAGAATGATAAAACTAAAAAAAATATATGATATACAATGCAAACTTCCACCGAAAATTGGTTTGAACGAGATCTAGTAAGTAGTTTTTTTTTAATACGTCATAAATCGTAAACCGCAATTTATTTTACGGAACCCTTCATGTGCGAGTCCGACACGCACTTGGCCGCTTTTTTCTCCTTATTTTACAAAAATATAGTTTTATCTTTTTGGAGCCACGATGACATTTCATTTTGTGCGTTTGTCTGATACTTTACGCAGAAACTCTAAAGCCTGTTTATATGAATGTTGATTTCTAATCGCTCCGAACTCCGATGCTCGTAAAAGGTGCTAATCGCTAAGAAAGTCACAATATTTAAAGATATCAACTGTAACATTCAAGCCATGAACAGAAAAAAAATGGAAACAATGCGTAAATGAATTCTTGGAGCAAGTTTATTATTATTCAACAATTTTGTTAATAATGTTTTTGAATTGTTGTCTTAAAGATCCATAGGTAATTATTAAACGAAGGAATCGGATTGTCGTTAGTTTCTAATGAACATACAAACTCTCTTTTGTTACCTATGTATCTTGCTCGTGTGGTTTTCTCACGGTCTTAGGGTTAACCACAAGAGCTGTTCGAAAACTTCGAAGATGTGTTTTCATAAATTTGACACATCTTTTGCTTAACAGCCGGGTGTCAAATAAATGAAAAAAGAGCTACGCGCTTCTCTGTATCTCTCTCTCAACATTAAATTTGTCCTATAAGTATTCTAAATACAGCCGAAAACCTCCGTTTTTATTTGTTCGCAAGAAGCAGGTCAAAATCAGGACTTCATAATAATTAAACTGGGTAAACCTGGACCCTATTGTTAAGACTCCGCTGTCCATCCGCCTGTCTGTCTGTCTGTCCGGCTGTCACCAGGCAGTATCTCATGAACCGTTATATTAAGACAGTTGAAATTTTCACAGATGATGTATTTCTGTTGCGGCTATAACAACAAATACTAAAAAACAGAATAAAATAAATAATTAGTGGGGCTCCCATACAACCAACGTGATTTTTAGGGTTCCGTACTCAAAGAGTAAAACGGGACCCTATTACTAAGACTTCGCTGTCCGTCCGTCCGTCTGTCTGTCACCAGGCTGTATCTCAAGAACCGTGATAGCTAGAGAGTTGACATTTTCACAGATTATGTAACTCTGTTGCCGCTATAACAACAAATACTAAAAACAAAAGAAAATATTTATGTAAGGGGGGCTCCCATGCAACAAACGTGATTTTTTTGCCGTTCTTATAGATATGTAATGGTACGGAACCCTTCGTGCGCGAGTCCAACTCGCACTTGGCCGGTATTTTTTATAAATAATTGTATGGAACCCTTCGTTCGCAAGTCTGACTCGCACTTGGCCAGTGTTTATTATTCTTTCCCAAGAGGTACTGAGGAACTAAATTTACTAAAAATACTTTTGAAATTATACTACCTTGAAATATATTTTTTCACAATGTTGACAAAACATGAACTTTAATTGAGACCAGTTACAAATTCGTGAAGCAGAGCAGGTACTGTGTATTTTGTATATACATATCAATGAAATAAACAAGTATATTAATGAAGAAGGGCAAAATTCTATACAAATCCCGAGTGAGCTTCGTAAATTGATTTCAGAATTCGGTCGCCTGCAAATTACGACCACAAAATATCGCCTGAAATAATATTATTGAAAACGATAAGGAGCCAAAATATGAATGAATAGCAGAAAAATATTCAGAATTTAAATGTAATCGCACAAGACAAAAAAAGATGGATGGCATTTAGACGTGAAATGAAAACAAGTAGGTATTTCCGACCGAAACTGGCAGATATTTTGTTGAATTTTCAGAACTAAGCTTTTTAGGGAAATTGAAACGAAATATGCCCGAATTGTAATAAAATTGTAGTCGCTAAATAGATTATCAACGTAATTCATAAACTTGATTGGTATATCAATAACAAAGCCAAAAGAGAAAACGCAAACAATACAACTGAGATTAAAAACGTTTCCAGTATTCATGCAAGCTTCATAATACGTTAAATCCGATTGCACGTAACTGAACCGCTATAGTTAAAGCAAGCAGCCTCTCGCAGCAGTTTGCAGCCAAAACTAGCGTCTTAGTCTCCTAGGGTGTGTCGGTGAACTTCTCCTAAGTCGTATTTAACTTGTGTGAACACAGCTTGTGTTGCAACCACATACCAACAAATTTTGACACCGTATACTTAGTTTAATTTAGCCAGCTGGAAAAGCGGCGGCTGTATTTTAATATACTTGTAGATCCAGTTGTTTACTTAGTTCGCTGCCTTCAATTGTTTCGCTTATCAAACCGTTTTGTCAGTTCGTAATTTTGTTACGAAGAACTTTAACTGGTTGCTTCCTGTTTTGTAGTTCTCGTAGTCTACAAGTTAGTTTTGTGCTAGCTCAAATACTTATTGATTGAAATAGCACAACAATTTCAAATTATTTTAATGACAAAGGCTGTGATGTTTTTTTGTTGGACACAATATTTCATAGCATATATTTTTCATATATTTAACAAGATTCATTAATGTATGTAATCGACAAGGCCAGCAATATTTGTAAGATAGAGACGAATCGCTTCTCTGATGTCTGTCATTTTTAATTTGAAAGACTAATATAAATGTTACCCTGTCCAGCTGTCAAATATCATGAATGGAATACTGGCATGGAATTATATCTTTGTTTTCTATGTTGCTTATAAAAATGCTTGTAATAGGTAAGGCAAACGTATTAAAAAGAGATATAGAGATGTTTATTACCGACCGAGCTCGTTGTACTAACGTGAAACGATCGCCATTACATGGCATCTGAATCGGTCGTGATTTCCCCCCCATTACCTGCGAAAATTAAGTCGAACTTACTACCACCGACCACGACAATACTTTTAGCACCGCTGAACATGCAACTATTCAATTACTAGCCCTGTTTCTGTTTTTAATGGCATATTTAACAAAACGCGAACATCGTTTTTTGAATAATAAACTTTTGGTTAGTTTATTTACCGATTAATCATTATTCAATGTTCAAATAGCTCTCCTATACTAATAATATTTAAAGGGGAAAGTCTGTGAAATTGTACGCAAGGGCAATTTCCGGAATTACTTAATCCGTTACACAACCTGCAAGATATAATAGACTTTTAGATGAACACACAGGCTATATTTTATCCCGCGGCCTTACCTAGTACGTTCTTTGCAGTGTGGGCGAAGCCGAGAGGGCAGAATAGATAGTCTAATAAGCTCCACGGCCGATTTCGGCCAAGGTGACTGCTCTCAACTCAGTAATAGTTGTAGCTGGACTGGTGTGCTCGTATGTGGCCAATTTTGTTGGTGAAGGTGCGTGAACATTGCGGGCATGTGAGCACATCATTGTACATATGTGGACGCGCTGGTCGAGCAGCTCAGCGGCACTCATGTCGGCTGCCACGTTGATGGTGTGTGCCTAAATAACATCAGATACGCGGACGACATGGTGCTGCTGGCTTCTTCGGTTAGCGCGCTCCGACAGCTGATAGCTGTATGCGAGTCCTATGCCACTTCACACGGTTTCAATGGGAAGAAATAAGAGATTATGGTGTTCAAGGCTAGAAACAAATGTCCAAAAAATGTGCCCCCTATCCGACTGGACGGAATAGCCCTCACAAGAGTTGAGCGATTTGAAATATATGGGACACATAGTTACTCATGACTTGAAGGACGATGAAGACATGCGCAGGGCGTTGTGTGTGAGCGCATATACTCGTATGTTAGTCCGCAGGTTTGCGCGATGTTCAAAAGCAGTTAAAATAACGCTCTTTAAAGCTCATTGTTCATATTTTTACACAAGCAGCCTGTGGGTTCGCTATACCCAAAAATCATACAGCGCTCTGAAAGTACAGTAGAACAACGCTTTCAGAATGTTGCTTGGGCTGCCAAGGTTTTGCAGCGCCACGCACCGATGGATTTGCAGCAATTATGCGTATAAAGGCAGCGTCTTTGCTGATTAGGACGAGAAGAAACCCAAACAGCATTTTGAAAATGATTGCTGATCATGTTTGTTGCCCCATATTGGCGCACATAGTTACTCTGGTTAAATCTACTTAATTTAGTTTTTAAGTTCTAACATAGTATTAAAGTTTTATTGTTTCCAGTGCATACTAACAAAAGTGAGATCCTTGTTATCTTGAATAAATTAAAATTGAATTGAATTGACGTATACATTTAATTATAAGATATTGCCGCAGGTGGTCGGGCTTTTATCTAATTGCGCTTATTTAGCATCAAGCTCAATGTGCCTATGATATTTCAAGTTCTCAACTTTGGAGTTTATCACAGACCTCCACTTGGTCTACATGGCGGCCCGCTGCTCCCATTGCGAGGGCTCTATGCAGCACTTTTTCATATGCCGCTTCAACACATCTTTGTACCCGATGAGTTGGCTGCCTTGTTTCCGCTTGCCATCCTCAAGCTCAGAGTCACAGATGCGCTTAGCTACTCGCTGGTCCTTCATTCGTGAAACGTGACCACACCACCGAAGCTGACGGTGCATGAGGAAACCTGTTAAATGCATATAATATTCATCTACCGCTTTTCACAGGGTCTCTTTCTGTTAAAATATTTAGCTGTAGTTCTTAATGTCAAAATAATCCAAGTTTATTGTAAAACCATCTCTTAGCATTATTCTATTGTTTCCCAATTTAGAATAATGCTATGAATCCACGGTTTTTTATTCTCCACGTTAAGGGTTCTGCCACGCTGTATACTTATATCAATGAATGAAAAGCAAATTGCAGTTGTTTGCATTTGAAGTAAACGGTACCAAAACAGAACTCCCACCTGCAATAATAGCATGCAAAGTAAACACTGGTAATTTTTATTTGCTTTTCAGACTGCAACTGTGATTTCGAGATCAATATGTAAATGCATTCGTGAGTGCAGCGGGCCCGGCGGAGTGCATTTTGTCGTAGCGAGAGCGCGGCCGGGCGTAGCGCCGCGACCTACTGTTTCTGACTTTGTCGCCTCGCATGTGCTAGGATTTGCTTCGATAAATTTTATACGTTTAAAATTCATGTTTTTGAACTGTTACCTTTGCCGCAAGTACTGTTATAGGGTAGAACTCTTTTAATATTGGTATTAAAATACTGCTATTCTTTTATCGTATTGTGTGCCTACTAAACAAAAATCCCATTATTATTCATGCGGCTAATTTTGCTTCGGTGATTCTAATTCTGTGACAATATAAAATTCGATCCCGGAGAAACAATTAAAACTTAGATCATTACCATTATAAAAAAGCTTGGTATTTAGTTGAAAAGGTAATACGAGAATGTATGAATGTCCTCTCTGGATGAATAAAGCAAGGGCCAGTGCGATTTGGATATTTCACCAACTCCATTATACCTAAGCGTAAATTTATACCTATTTTGTACACGATTATAAATGTAAGTGTATAAAATTAAAACTTTTAACTAAGTACCTTAATAATTGGCTGCCAACCTCTGAACCCGAATCGTTAAACTACCAAGATTGCGTTTGTTCTATTTTGCTACACAGAAGAAGAAGAGAGAAAATAAGTAAGGCATAAAAACTCTAAAAAGGATTTTGGACAAAATACATAATCCTTATATTGTCTTATCTCCCCTGTTGCGACTTAAAAAGGTTTTTCAAGATAGGGAAAAGTCCAAATCCAGCAATTTAGATGCATCTCAGTTGTTTGATACGTCACGCTGCGTTGTGGATTTATCGCCCGCACCGTCTGTGATAGCGTTCGGGAAAAATGTACCACACGTGCAAATAATAGCGTTCATTAGGTATGAAACATTTTTTTTCTCCGTTCACACGTTCAACCTAAGGTGCTGAATTGCTTAACGTTGGGTTGATACGTGGATAATTAACAAATATGATCCAAAAAATATGTTTGAGATATTTCAAATAAGTTGTTATTACAGAATTGTCAAATTGCCATTGATCATAATATATGCCTTTGTTTAACACCAATAGAGTTTGATGGTGGCGATTAGAGAAAAACTGCAATTAGCTAGCTGTAATTTTATAATTTTCAATCAATGAGAAGTTTTTTGAAATATGGAGACGCAATGGGGAATTCAAAAGTTTTTGGAATCATAATAATCTGTGATTGGACGTAACAAATTTCAGCGATGTTAGTTTATCTGCTAATTCAGTAATAATCACGACACACTTGCTGCGGGTGATTTTTTCTACATATATGAACATTAAGCTGCTAAGGACGGCACAGCACTACGAGCGCAGCTTAGCATAGAATAAGTAACATAGCACGATATTCTGTCACTGTCGGAGCGAGGGACTACAAGCTACGAGTGTAAAGGCCCATATACCGCGCGGACTAATAATTGCCATCGCCGATAGTAATTGGCCTACTTCAATAAAGGTAGTATTAAAAGCCGAAGCATTTATTGACATAGAGCATGACGCACGCTGGCGATCCATTAGCGGTTGGATCACCCACCCCCCCTGAGGATCTACTGAACGCGCAGCGGTGGGTGGTACAATTATTGAACAACCACTAAACAGGTTGCAATTGTGTCGAATTAAGTGGTATATTCGTCAGCCGATCATTCGAACACGTATTGACATGCAGTTAATACAACTGCCAAAAGCGCTCGGTGCAAAATTTGTAACGTTCGAGTAACTTAATTGGGCAATTGACGAAATGAAACCCGTTAAGTTAGCAGATGAGTATTGCAACCATTTGGTTAGTGTTGAATAAAAAGGAACAGATCATACATAGTCACTTAAAAAGTGCATATGCACAACGAGGCTTTAATGTTGTAATAAAAATTATTGGCTTCAAGGTACTATGACTATGAGGTGAGGTAGGTATAAGTAGCTGAACACCTTAGTACCTTAGGTAGTAACCTAGTGTTCAGCCCCTTGTGAGGCCGAACGTACTCGGCTCCAACCCTGAACTCGGCTCCAAATATTCCAAAACTGTATGCTAACAATAGTATAGATCCCGGAAATAACCGGTATGAATGTGATCGTCCAGGAACAGCTATCACTAACAAAGTAAATTATTTAGGAACTAGCTGTTGCCCGCGACTTCGTCCGCGTAGAACTTTTTATCGTCTTAGAAAATGATTTCTCTCAATACAAAATTTGAACCCTCTTTTAGGGGATAATTAAAAAAAAAGTTGATGTTCATTTTCTAGTTTGTGAACAAACAGTCTAAAACCAAAGTTAAAAATCTCATACTTTAAAAATGCCTTGAAATACTCAAACTTTGAACCAATTTTAACACTCTTAGGGGATGAATTTGGAAAAACTCTGAAATCAGTTTTGTAGTCTTTTAACGTACAGAATAAGACCGAAGTTAAAAATCTCTTACTCACACTTTAAAATTTTATTGCTCGCCATTTAAAATTTGAACCCCCTTTTAAACCCCCTTAGAGGTTGAATTTTTCTAATCGCTGAAAGAACTTTTTTCGTAAACTTTTAAGTCTCTAGCTCAAAAGTGTTGCCCATACAAAGCTTTCTTAACCCCCTTAGGGGTGGAATTTTCTAAAACTCTGAAAGTACTTTATTATTAATTTTAATAAGTAACATTTTGAATAGTTTTAAGTCTAGTAAAAAAAAAAGTTTTTCCCACACAACACTGGCTACTCTTCTTAAGGATCTTAAGGATCCCCTTAGGGATGGAGTTTTCTAAAACGCTGAAAGTTCTTTTTTAGTATTCTAATAAGTAATCTTTTTGCAAAGTTTTAAGTCTAACTCAAAAAAAAGTGTTGCCCATGCAAAGCTTGCTCTCCTTTTTAACCCTATTAGGGGTGGAATTTTCTAAAACGATTTGTGTTCTTTTTTTGTATTTTAATAAGTAATCTTTCTACAAAGTTTCAAGTCTCTAACTCAAAAACATAAACTTTCCCTGATAAAAACTTTGCACCCCTTTTTATCCCCCTTAGGGATAGATTTTTTCAAAACGTTGAAAGTCTTTTTTTTGTATTTTTATAAGTAATCTTTCTACAAAGTTTTAAGTGTCTAGCTCAGAAAAAGTGTTCCCCATACAAATCTTGCACCCTTTTTTAACCCCCTTAGGGAATGATTTTTGTAAAACGCCGAATGTAGTATTTTTCATGTTCTAATAAGTAATTTTTCGTCAAAATTTTAAGTCTCTATTAAAAAAAAATGTTTTTCCCATACAAACTTTGCACCCTATTTTACCCCCTTAGGGGTGAAATTTTCCAAAACGCTGAAAGTACTTTCTTTGTATTTAAATAATCTTTCTACAAAGTTTTAGGACTCTAGCTAAAAAAAATAGTTTCCCACATACAAACTTTGCACCCCTATTTTAGCCCCCTATTTTTAGGGGTAGAATTTTCTAAAACGCTGAAAGTACTTAATTTGTATTCTGATGACTAATCTTTCTACAAAGTTTTAAGTCTCTATTTAAAAAAAAATATTGTTTCCCCCATATAAAATTTTCACCCCTATTTTACCCCCTTAGGGGTAGATTTTTTTAAAACACTGAATCTAGGTACTTTATTTGTATTCTAATGAATAATTTCTCTACAAAGTTTTAAGTCTCTATTTAAAAAAAAGTAGTTTTTCCCATACAAACTTTGCACTCTTATTTTACCCCTTTAGGGGTAGAATTTTCTAAAACCCTGAAAGTGCTTTATTTGTATTCTAATGACTGATCTTTCTACAAAGTTTTAAGTCTCTATTTAAAAAAAAATGTTTCCCCCATACAAACCTTGCACCCCTATTTTACCCCCGTAGGGGTGGAATTTTCCAAAACGCTGAAAGTGTTTCATTTGTATTCTAATAACTAATTTTTCTACAAAGTTTAAGTCTATAGCTCAAAAAAAAAAGGTTCTCCCATACAAACTTTGCACCCCCATTGTACCCCCTTAGGGGTAGAATTTTCAAAAATCCCTTTTTATCCCTAGCCCACGTTATAAAAGCAACATACTGTGCAAAAATCAACTCTCTAAGATTAGTAGTTTCGGCTGTGCGTTGATGAGTGATTGAGTGAATAAGTCAGTCAGGACATAGGCATTTATTATGTATAAATAGATAGAAGATAATGAAACTCCCATTCAAATATCTCAAAAAATTATGAAGCTACATCCGTTTTAATGTCGCTTGTTAGAGTGAGAAAACGATGAGGGACTGTGACGTCAATATACTCGAGCGTCATAGTAAAAAACAATCGTTTCATATGAAGGTGCGTTTTGCGGAAAAGGGACAGAACATACCCCCTCTTAAAACTTTGGACTCTTATAACTTAATCATTACCTATATAACCTCTTGCTTTGTTTTTTTCTCCATTTGACTATGTATATTTATTTTAAATTATTTTTCGAGAAAATACATTATGATTATTTACCATATTTTCGATTCCTGAGCTATAACCACGAACTTCGGAATTCGAAAATATTCGGGTATCTCTATCTCTATCGCACTAACCATACTCGAGTGACAGGGATGCAAATATATGAACATTTAGTATCGGTTTTCGTGGTAGCGCCGCAGGTACTTTGGCTGAATGCGCCGAGCAAACAAATTCGTGTTAATTATATTGTTCAAATTTGTTGATTTCATTTATTGAAATTACGACATAAAACGACATTTGCGCATATAAGTTCTCATATCAGAATCGAATATTTTTTTATGGTTTATATTTTAGCATTTGTCTCGTAAAGGTCTATCGTAGACGGGATTTAAATTATTAATAAGTGAAAGGCAAAGCAATTCCGCCATTTTGACGAAAATTTGACGGTTCTTATAGCTGACAGTTGGAGCAGCGTTTGATTTCAATAAAAATAAATGAAAAATTAAATGAAGTCGTATATTTCGGAAAATTAATTAACTGTCGCAGTCGGATAAAAACTATCCTAAGTTGCAGCTAGAATAATAATGTACCTATATAAAATGTTTCATATTTTTCCGTTCATGGGATGCTGAGAACATTCGAACCGCGCAAAGCTTAGTTTCAAACTGGCTGATTCTTTTTTTAATTTAGAGATTTATTATAAGTGGAGATTATCATTGATGACATTTTAGTGCATGTTGTTAGGGGAAAACACTTCATTTTCGGATACTGGGGCCCTATGTATGTTGTTAGGCATATCTCCTGAATTCCAAAACTGCCGGGAGACAATCTCTAAGGAGTCGATCTCCCCTGTAATGACGTCATCAAAAACGCCGCGGCCGCGCTTGGGAAAGTGTAAATTACACCCAAACCATGCAACATACATACACATGTGGGGTACAATATGAAAGCTGAATAAATTGTCAATAGTTTATAGACACATTATTTTTCAATAAATATTCTAGTTTAATGCTGAGCATAATGCTGAGCCAGTGTCCGGTTCACGGCCGCAGAGACACACTTGTTACATGTTTTTTACTGTTATTTTTATTTATTTTTGCTTAATATATGTGTCCTGTGTGTTAGTGAATAAATGTATCTTTCTTTCTTTCTTTCTTTCTTTAAGTACTATTAGCAAAAGTATAAAAAATCTATAAAAAATCTAAGGAATTACAGACTTTGCGGCAAAACTAGAAAAAATACACGAATGTGATGTATAACACAAATAATATCTAGTATTTCAGATTTACATTTTGATTTTTTTATTTTAAGACAAGAGAAGAATCGGGATTATTGTGGTCAAAAAACCAATGACGCAAAGCGAGTTTTCCCTACAAGATTAATTTTATCGAAATTACTATTTCCAGAAACCAGCACGAACTTTTAGTATGTTGTTAGACATGATACGTGCATCGCGAAACTGCAAAGAGACAGTATCTTAAGTGTCTAGTTCATTAGTAATGACATAATCTTCATTGCCGCGGAGGCTTTGAGGTAACATTATGTAATGAGTCATAATAGTTTTTGCATTATTGTTTTCAAAAGATATTTTTGTGATGTTTTGATTTTTATTTCATTTTTTCGTGTTTTTAAAATAAAAAATTGTTTATAGCACTCAAGAAAAGTAAAACAATACAAAAATATAATAAAAAAAAAACATTTTTTTTTCACATAAAACCACGTGGAAATAATAAAATTGTTCACAAGCTAAATAACCTACCGTTTAATTTTTTGCTCCTATTACAACCCTGTATATAAACGTGTGTTATATTATAACAGTCTGACACTTAATCTCTTGCAACACTGATCATGCTAGTATTTTTACTACATACGATTACGCTTTTTTACGCTTTTGCGCAATGATTTTATTTGACTTGAAAATATAAGAAAAAAATTATGCATTCTCTTCTAGATTATATCCTTGTATTAGGAAGGTATCTTTTCATCTTATTCCGCGGCTAGATTTATACCCGTTTACATACATGAAATGTGAAACAACGCAATGAAAAGCCTTACAAAATATGTCGTATGACGATACAGAGAAGACATATATTTTTTAATGACGTTTTCTTTTTTTTCTATCTCAGCGCATTATCTTCCGTTCCGACTACTTTTATTCAGGGCAATGACGCGTAGGTGCAGTGTCTAAGAGGCCACCGGATGGCTTGCGGTATTTGAGGTGCAACCCGAACTGAGCCAACTTGGACTAGGACGGAAATAGGAAAAAAAAAGAAAAAAAAAATTGTTTCGCACCCGATTGAAACAGCGGTTGGCTGAAAGTGTGTACGCTGTTTTTATAATGAAATGCTGTTTCAATCGAGGTTTCGAATTCGGGAGCTCAAATACCGCGGGCCATCCGGTTGCCTCTTGGACACTGAAACTACGCATCACATTGCTTTAGCTATTTGTACTTGTTAATATATATATTTTTTTTATTGATTTATTCAGAAACAATACAAATATTGTGTTTGAAATACATTAAAATTATAATTACTTAAATGTTCATAGTCATAGGTACATTAAAATTAAATTATTATACATAAAATTCAGTAAAACTATATTATTAATTAAATAACTAGAATTTTTTACATTTAATTTAACTTATTACATGTCATGTTTTTAATTCCTAGGTATCACGCACAAAAATCTCGTCAATACTGTAGAAGCACCCTCTCAATAAAAATGCTTTCAATTGTCTATGAAATACCTTATAATTTGTGATAATTTTTAGGTCAGGGGGCAGTTTGTTAAAAATTTTGACAGCCTGATGTTTTATGCTGTGCTGTGCCATACTTTGAGCTTCGGGAAAAAACATTGTGTTACGTTTTTAGTTCGTGTTTGTAGGCGCAAATCTTGTTCTTCAATAGACTCATATTTTAAAATATTTTTGACAAAAACAGTAAGCAACACGAAATGACGTTCGAAGTCACGTTTACAGTACAAAAACAACACATTGCCATGTGAGTTGGATGTAAACAAATTAACACTGATTTTAAACTCTATTTTGCTACTATTCTATGTCGATAATCGATCTATAAATTAATTAATTTTAACCAGTTGCATACATAAACACACACACACACACACACAAGTTTCATGTGCTCTGCCTTCCCCTTTTAGGGATAAAGGCGTGATGGTATGTATGTATGTATGTATGTACGTACATAAAGCATATTGGTCTGTTCAGTCACGTGCCTAGCAACATACGAGTAAACTTGATCCCAACATTGTGTGCTATAAACAAACAATGCAGTATAGGCCAGTCCGTAGAGGTTCAAAGTACCCCGGGGTACGTTGCAAGTGGTGGTGTAGAAGATTTTTTTTAAAATATTGTTGACATCGATACAACCAATCAAACATCAAAAATGGTTACACGAGATATCTTGGGACCTTAATTACCGAACCAAACGTACATCTATTAGTTATAGTGATAGTTGTAAGCGGCATAATATGATGAGTCTGGAGGATAGGAGAGACATGCTCGATATGGGTTTGCTTTATGACATTGTCAGAGGTTGTGTAGATTGCCCTAACCTTATAGCAGCCATCAATTACTTCACACCGAAAATAAACACCAGGTACCCACGCCTTCTTAGTTTACCTAATCATCAAACAAATTACCGTAGGAATTCTGTAATATATAGAATATCAAGGACATACAACAATCAGTTTAGTGACGTCGACCCTACGGTATAAAGTAGATTAATTTGAGAAAAATAGTTTTCCCAAAATATCACGTCCCAAACCAATTTCTCAAATTAATCTAGTTTGTACAAGTTTATTCTAGGAAAGGGGGAATTTGGCGCAAATGGGAAGCCCATTGATGAAAGTTTGTTACATAAGTTTCTTAAAATATCACGCCGTTAGCCTGCGAATGTCAAATAACGCTTTATATGGCAATCGAACCACCTTAAGGCGCTGTATGCAGCTGCGCATCGAAAAAGTGCCTTTTCCAAACCGATTATTAGTATACTTGTACTATTGCTAGAGATCCAAATTTTTGATATGTATATCTTCAGTTCATTGGCTATGTTCGTACTTCGTAAAATCACGATTGCTCACAAAAACCTCGATAGATTTTGCCTTTCAAAACAGTGCTTTTTTACCACCAAACTCGAAATATCTCAAAAGTTATTTGGAATATTACAATGAAATTTGTTGTGATAGGTAGCTTTTTGGTAGATCTATCTACCGGCTTCTTAGAATTTCAATATGTTTGATAATTCAATACATTTGGTCATTTGTCTGAAAAACCGGGTGTCCGCGTCATGCATGCGCGGTGGCGAGTACAATTTAGTACGCCCGTGGCCACTGCCGACGACGGACCTGTGAATGTTTACCTGGCACGCAAATACGCCTTTTTGCAGCAATTATTTCGAGTTATCAAGGTAAATAAAAATATATAAAGGAATAGGAAACGCTAATACATGCTGGAGAACACATTCGAAATGATAGAATAACAAATATAAGGTATGCGATATTTACTACATTAAAGCGTTTCTACATCCGCACCTAAAACGTATTAATAGGTAGCTGGAGCATATTGACAAGATGTCAATAAAAATCTTCAGTTATCCTGAATACGTATTTAGAACTGTTAGGTAGTAAGTAGTCGGGTGTAAATCGGATTCGGACACGAGCACGTGGTTGGGGGGGTAATGGTACCAATTATGGACTGTACGAATAATAGATTTATTTATTCATACAGAAATATATCAAAAGCATTTAGGGCTATTGCGCCGGATAGCGACTACCTAGACTAAAGTCCTAAACGAGTTGGTGAACTGAAGTATATTTACTTGCTGTTTAGTAGATTCTATTAAAAACGAGTGCGGAAAAAGACCCTGCCACTCCACCAGCAGCAAGCCACGGCCCTTCCTCATCTTCGTCATAGACATACATGCATACATACGCTACGGCACATCTTTTCGTCCAATATTCCGAGTGTCTCAAGACGAGAGTCTTTGCCCAGTGTGTGTTGCCAGTGATGACATATGGAACGGAAACGTAGTCGCTTACTATAGGCCTCATAAGAAGGCTCAAAGTCACTCAAAGGGCGATGGAGATGGCTATGCTGGGAGTTTCTCTGCGCGATCGCATCAGAAATGAGGCTATCCGCAGCAGAACCACGGTAACCGATATAGCCCTCCGAATCGCTAAACTTAAGTATCAGTGGGCGGGGTACATTGCACGTAGAACCGATGGCCGTTGGGGCGGAAAGGTTCTCGAGTGGCAACCACGTACCGGAAGGCGCGGCGTGGTTAGGCCCCCCACAAGGTGGACTAATGACCTGGTAAAGGTCGCGGGAGTCCGCTGGATGCGGGTGGCGCAGGGCCGGCTATTGTGGCACTCTTTGGGGGAGGCCTATGTCCAGCAGTGGACGTCTTTCGGCTGATATGATGATACATACGCTCGAAAAACATAAACTTCCTTCTGAGGCAGTCGGGTACAAAGTACTACAGGGTGTTCCCCTATACATCTGCAAAACTTTGCCAGCTGTTTGTGCACATGATACCCATCACAAAACACTAAAGTATGCTGTTTCACATCTCGAACTCACTCTGCCACCGCTGTTTCTCCAAATAACTACCAAGAAAGCCTCCCCCGCCACGCCCCTTTAAAAATAAGCCCACTAAAGCAAATAAATGTGACGTTATCTAAGTGAACATACCTTTTGTCGGTATGGAGTTATTGATATGACTCACTCACTCACTCACTCATCAACGCACAGCCGAAACTACTAAGACTAGAGAGTTGAAATTTACACCAGAACTACCTTTTACAACGTAGGCAACGCTAAGAAGGATTTTTGGAAATTCCACCCCTAAAGGGGGTAAATAGGGGTGCAAAGTTTGTATGGGGGAAACTTTATTTTTAGAGCTAGAGAGTTAAATTTTTGCATAAAGATTACTTATTAGAATACAAATTAAGTACTTTCAATTCAATTAAATTTATTTTGTTAAACATAGGTTACAACTTTTACAAGTATTGTTGGTATACAAAATATAAGACTTCTGTGCATTACCCACAATGTAGGTTTACAAAATATTTCAGCCAGCTAATATATTTAGAAAAATTAAAAAAAAAATGTCAATACAGTGATTGGTGTTAAATACTTCAAATACATGTCAAAAACTCTCAAAAATACTATAACTAAAGAATATTATAACTAAGGAATGTCTGGAATGGAATCATGTTATGTCGTAGGGTCGTTTAAGTAATCTTTAATGGTATAATAACACTTTTCAATCAAATATTGATGTATTGATTGAAATGATTGATCCAATAATGTCATGGAAAGATCACATAGATACATTATACAGTAAGTTATCAAGAGGGATCTATGCTCTAAGACAGTTAAGACCACTTGTGTCAGAAAGTTGCTTAAAAGAGCTGTATTATGCGTACATATACTCTCAACTTTCATACGGGATAATGCTTTGGGGCAACAGTACGGATTATGAGCGCATCCTAAAGATCCAGAAACGTGCAATTAGAGTACTTCCGTATGCAAAGGACAGATACACGTGTCGCGAACATTTAAGAAAACTTAGTATCTTAACATCAGTTTCAACTTATATATTGGAAGTTTTGATGTATGTTAAACGTTATCCAAATGAATTTCAAAGGAGAGGTGAAAATAGTTCGAGATCAATGAGAAATGCGAATAACTTAAAAAGAAGCGGGTTGTGTCCGAGATACAACCGTTGATTAAGTTTAAGTGGATACTTATTTGTTGGTTGTCCCCGTAAAATATATATCTGCATTAATTCACTAAAATCTGTATAAGCACAGATAAATCGGTATATATAGCAACATTGACTGACGTAGCTCGTTTGACTCGCGAGGCATTGAAAATGGCGGTCATTTCAGCATAGTTTTCATGCCCATCACATAAACTAAATAACAGTTTGTGATTAACAACTAATAGCAAATAAAGAAGGATCAAAACATGTAACAAACAATTATTTGAAATCAGATTAGGCTTCTCTACAAAAAGTTAATCCGGAAGTTACGTGATACATTTTGAACTGTACCCCTATACAAGAACGCGAGCAAAGAAGTATCCACTTCAAAACAACCTCGCCCAGACTTAAAATAGGTACAAAACTTCCGAAGTTAATAGGACAAATACTTTTTAACCGGCTACCTTCAAACCTTAAAACCATAACGAACGACAACTCTTTTCGCTTCCATGTAAAACAACTATTGCTTGAAAAAACACTGTATAGTTTACAAGAATTTCTTTCAAATTACTAAATAACAAGATCTTTAAAGCTTGACGTTAATATTTGTATTATGTTTTCTTTCTCTATTTTATGTAATAGCATTATGCTATGAGTATGAGTATTATTAAACTATTTACAAATAATAACAATTCTGTACACAACTGTACACATCTATTGTATTTTATTGTAACTGACAAGTCATAATTTTAACACATTTTCAATCAATTGTCTTTTAAATCCGGTTCGAAGGACCAAAAAAAAATACCTAGTTCTAGGATATACAGTTCTTCTAGTTTGTATGGAGAGCAAGACATAAAGTAAGGGATTTGTAACTTCGGTTTTTTAATTATTAATCACTTAAGAAGGTTAAAAGGGGGTTCGAATTATGTATAGAGAGCAAGACATTTTTAAAGTTAGAAATTTGTAACTTCGGTTTCAGACTATTTACTATGAGAGTTCAAAGAGGGTTCTAAGTTTGTATAGAGAGCAAGACATTTTGAAATAAAGAGAGATTTGTTTCTTCGGTTTTAGACTGTTTACTTAAAGACTAGGTACTGTCAGCGTCATATAGTTAGTAGCAGCCAAAGTAGCGAAATATATCGTAACACATCCTTACACCTATAGTAACAAAGACGTGTTGCGATATATTTGGTTACCTAGGCTGCTACTAACTATCTGATGCTGACTGTACAAAACTAATTTTAATGTTTTTTTTTATTAAACAATCATTTAAATTTCTTAAACAAACATTTAGACGATAACATGTTATACGTGGACGAAGTCGCGGGCAACAGCTAGTTTATATATATATTTATTTAAGCTTTATTTATTCCATATTGTTTGTGTTAGTACATATTTACTAAATCTAAAAGATTTATGCCATTTTTTCTTTCTTATATGGACCCCATTAGGGTAAAAGCCATATATCGCCAGATATTAGGAGAATAGAAGGGCACTGGAAGCAACTAACTGGTCAGGGCCGAAAGGCAAAAGAAAGAAAGGTAGACGACGAAGACGTTGGACCAATGACATAACTGAGGTCGCCGGACCTAGCTGGATGCAGTTGGCTAAAGACCGAAAAAAATGGCATGAGATCGAGGAGACTTTTACCTAAATTTACATTTGCTTTAAAAAATTCTATATAAATCAAACAAAAAAAGACAATTAAAGCTTAATTTATATTTATATAATTACTTCCGGTTGGAAAATTTGTTGGATTCTTGTGTAAAGCATCTTAGAATAACGATTAAACATGAAATATACAAAAAAACGCTATTATAAATTAATGATTTTCGAAACCGTATTTTGCCTGGAGTATAGAGCCAAGTATAAGTCCAATCTTGTTGGCTTGTTGAGAGTATCAAGGTCCATCGCGGTGTGGCCGCTGGTCGAGGTAGCATGGTAGGCAGCACGCGCCGCGCGAGCGCAGTGACATAAACCTTTTAGCTATTTAAGAGACAAATTGAATTTGTTATTTTTATATGATGTTTGGTCAAATTACATTTTTTAATAGACATAGTCATGTACTGAAGAACTTGCTGGTCTTAAAATAACCAACCTGTATAATAAAATGCTCTTCTGACTAACAGTGGTCTAATTATCCAGTTTTTGATCAGTCAGTCATACTTATGTAACAAAGGTAATAATTATGGTAATAATACTCCTTGCATTTCATTAAATTGTCAAAAGGGCCTCTACGTGTTGGCTCCGTTGGTACTTTGTAGGTACCTAGCCCCACGCATGCCTCCCAAAGGCCGGGACATCATTGTCCCGTGAGCGGGAAAGACATACATGGTAATAATATAATTTGCCAGGAGATAAATAGATGAACATAGCTATTTGTTTATTATTTTTGATGGTTTCTTAAGCGGGTGTTAACCGGCGCTTTAACTTTACCTAGAAGTAATCGATTTTATTTCGGTTTAAAAAAACCTGTAATATATTAGTACAATCCATAATTGGTGACGTTCACCCTTAGGAAGTGAAGATATTATTATATATTATTTTATCAGTTCTACGTATTTGGAAAACGGAAGCACCCACATAGGAACTGGGAAAACGATAGGTGGATTGATGATGAAGAAATCTGTACTAACATATCTTTGGAAAGTAAGTGTCCATAATTGATGTCATCATACTACGATGTACTTAAGAACTGTAACTACCTATTATTCCTTATTTTCTTAAAAAAAAATAGATTTAAATAAATAAATAAACAATAAATATTTGGGGACAATCTTACACAAATCAACCAAGATTTGAAAAATAAAACAATTATTCAAGAAGACAAACATTTGATCGCATGATCAGCAAAAACGAGCCGAATACGGATGCCAACAGAATAAGGCCGTTAGCGGGGTGCGCGGGACACGCGTCTCCCGCTCCGTCTGCCTCACCTCCGCAAATACCTAAATATCGTCTAATAAGAGCGCCTTAAGTGAAAATACTCGGAGATGGGGTACTGGCATGTTACAGACCCAGCTACTCATATCATGTTTATTGAAATCCGCCCGATAAATTATGTGCTAGAAGCAAAGTTGTGATTTCAGATATTTAACCAGCCATATTGCTTATTTTTAAACTCGATGTGCGCCAACACGTTTTCGAAATCAAACACCACCTCACTTTTTGGGTTCGGTACTCAGAGAGTAAACGGGACCCTATTACTAAGACTCCGCTGTCCGTCCGTCCGTCTGTCTGTCACCAGGCTGTATCTCACTGATACCGTGATAGTTCCGGTTGAAATTTTCACAGATGATGTTTTTCTGTTGCCGCTATAACAACAAATACTGAAAACAGAATAAAAAAAATATTTTTAATGATAATGGTACGGAACCCTTCGTGCGCGAGTCCGACTCGCACTTGGCCGGTTTTTGAAATTCATCAAGTATCTTGACCTGAAGGTGGTAGTATCGTGATCGTGATCGTGATCACTACTTAACGAGAAATTTAATCCATTACCCTTAGGTTGGGTTTAGCCGTAGTCGGGTAAAATGTATGTCGGGCAATGATTAAATGAATTATGAATTATGTTATAATTTATGCAGTTCATATCCTATTGTGTAAATCAAAGTGGATTTGAAATTCTCCCGAGCTCCAAATTCGGAGAATCTTCCCTGGAAGGACGTTGAGGGAAAATCTCACATGTGGATACATTTTTCTCCACGACGACACGTTTTCTCATCAAGATTGTGTACTACAGGCTTGTGCACAATTTATTCAACTTTAATTATTAATATTTTATTTTCATAGAGTACGTAGTTTTCGAACAAAACCTGATTTTTTTACGAATGGAGTACATTTTCCAAGATAGCGGTCGTTCTACAAGGTCCTGACCCGGGGACTTTTGGGAGACGAAAACAGGGCTTCCAACGAACATTCGTGCCAAATTTTGTTAAACTCCCCGATATTTCGAGGTTGAACAATATCGACTGTATTACTATACAATGAAGGACAAAGCGGGAAAAAATATCAATACAGAGTAAAAAGCAAAGATGTTTAATTTGCAAACACCACGGCAGCAGAGAACCGTGTGTCGCAAACTGTTAGTAAACTTGAGTTTTTTAAATGTTAATATGACAGATACAACGCTTTAAGTGATGCTAAAAGCATTGAGCGGCATCATACATTATGTAGCAACTTAAATACACTAAGCGTGTTACCTACTGCAGTCAAATAGGAAGCACTCCGTAGTGTGTTAATATACATGAACCGACGCGACGCCCTGGTAAATTCTGATGAGTCGAATTAAGTAGCTTGTTCCAAATCTACACGTAAATATTAAAGTCAAATATCATATGACATTAACATTACCTCTGACTGTCAATCTCCTTTCTAAGACTGGTCGATTAAGTAAAGCCTTAAGATTAATGTCACTCTTTGTTCGATTTAAAATAACAGTTGAGTTGTCCTAACGGACGTGCGAAAAGTTAAGAAAGTAATCACCATACCCCGGGGTTTTCAGTGCAGGAATGAATGACATTAGCCAAATAATAGGTATTGACTTAAAAAACAGAATGTACTTACCCACTGAATAATTAATTGAATAAAAAGATACTTATTAAAAAAAACATACGTTCATATCCACACTAATATTAAAAATGGAAAGAGTAATAAAAAAGTTGGTCTCAAATAAGAAGTCTGGCTAGACTAGCACACTAAAAACTATGAATGAATTGTTACAAGGCAAAGAAATAGAACTGCAATCGCAAACAGAGTGTGCAACAATTGACTTCTTCAAAAAAAAATTGCACCTATTACGACTGCCGACGTAGATATATCGTTCAGTTTGTTGAAATGGATATTAAAGCTAGACGCCGAAGCTTACTCGTAACTGTTCCAAATGTAGAAAAATATTAATTGTTTATTCTGAAAATCGTGTCAAATACTAATTGACGGCAATTAATTACCATTATTTTTAATATTATCTCGTAAAGCTTGGTAGAAATGCTAAATTACCTACTGCTTAAGTTAAAATAAAATTGTATACAATTTGCAGGGAGGTATTTATTCATTAGGCACAATATGATATTTTGTCAGAATAACCTATCTGTTTATCTCTACTCTTTATCAAGTTATTCCCGCATCGAAAACCCCGGGGTTTGGTAATCACCCTCTGTTTATAAGATCAATGAAATCTTTTGTTACCACTTCTTTTACTTATATTACCACTTATTTTACTGGAAGAGCGGTGTCTCCTGACACAAGCATAATGTCATGCTTAAAAGGAGACTCTAAACTTGCCTTTGTCGTACCTATGTTTAAACCAAAATAAACAATTTTTAATTTTTTTTATTTTTTCGTTTTGTAGTATTTTCAAGAAATTGACCCACAGTTGGTAGAGTCCTTACTAGGTAGAGTCTATTACCAAGATATTTTTATAGATTTACGAGTTTCTGATAGCTAAGATCAGGTTTTACGATTTTCGCCGTACAAAAGTTGAAAAGTATCACAGAAAATAGTTCAATATAAATCAAACGCACTCGGTATCAAGTCGGAAGCTCGCAAGTCCTTTATATAAATTACAGACGAGAGAAATCCTGTCTTCACTGAATGGGGAGCAATAATCAAACGTTTCCAATAACGTTTGAAATATTGGGTCACAAAAGCAAAACGCTTTCACTTCTGAAAACAAACCGACAGGGCTTCTAAAGGCGCCGAAAGTTAATTTCACGGGCAGTGGATGCCTCTTCAGAACTCATCTCGCTTGAGCAATCCGCGAGTCTGCTACCATTAATCACCAGTACTCCGCGAATATCATTAGTTCGCTTCTTCTCACTCGCGAACCGCAAAGGGTTGCCTTCAGAGCCTACTCAACTAGAATCAATTCACGTTTTTACTCATCTTAACATTTAGATTAGTTACAAGTGGTTTAAAACCCACTTGCAGCAATCACGACGTATAAACAGAATACATAGGTATGCTTTTTGTATTTTTAATTTTACTGAACACTGCTTTGATGTTTTTTCATCGGTGTGTAAAAAATTGTTCTTAGAAAATGTTTTTTCCCTCACATAAACTGGGTTAGTCACCATCATCCGTCTAATGTAAAAAGTTTAAAGTTCCTTTGGAAATTTTGCTAAGACCCGGTGGATGACATGCGGAACTTTCTAGAGTTTGCCTATAAATCATGCAAACCCACCGTAATGTGAAATATTATAGAGAATCTTAATCCACTTTTCTTGTAAAAACTCGAACTTTTAATGCTGAAAGGCAAGATAAAGTAGTTTAATATAAATTTCACACATATACTGACGTAACCAGGAAGTGCCACGAAGTAAATCATTTGTGTCACTAAACAATAAATCTTTGCTATAATGCTATTAAACCATAGAAAAGTTTAGATTTAACCTAATAATATAATATCGAGTTTGTTACAGGTATAGAAATGGCGTTGGTACTCTGCTTTGGCAATTAAACATGCAACATGCTAATTAGTTGAGCTTGTACTATATCAATTTATTAGAATATGTATTTAGACTGCTCTGTACAATTTATTGTTATAATATAAACCTACATAATGTAAGTGTAAGAAAATACACACATAAACAGCCAAGAACAGCCTACCCAATTACCCGCTAGATGGCGCTGCACGTCAGATAGAACGCACTAACGTTTGTTTGTCGTAGGATGTGTAAGACTCGAATGTGATTTTTATTATTTGTCTTGATTATTACAAGGTACACGGCTTTATACTTGCTTTTCTGTCTGCTTCCACTCGTGGGACGTTCGGAGACTTGTATATTATATTAGCCCGCGGTATTATTTGCGCTTCGAGTGCACGCTCCTGCGACTGTGGGTCGGTGCTCGTACGCAAATAGGTGTTACCTGTTTTTTGATTTAATTTTAAAGTTTTCAAATAAACTTACGTTTACTACAATTCCTTGTTTTGTTGTCACTACGCTCCACGATCCCGCCACACTCTTACAATCTGGCGTCCAACGCGGGCACTTCAAAGATAGAATACATCGTAACGAAGTCTGGACGCGTAACAACAACGAGAGTGAAGCCTGGAAAAGTAGTAAACAAAGGAAATATGGCAGTCAATATGTCGGAAGCTCAGTTCCAGCAGCTGATTGGAGCTATTGCGGGGGCGCGCTCTCCAGATCCTGCTGTCCCTGCTGCGGTGCCGGCGCGAGCAACATCTTTTGCTTTGGCCAACTTTACCTACAACGGAGAGAGAGATCCTACGCAGGTCAAAACATTTTTAACTGCGGCGTCTTGCTTCAAACGGGTGGAGAACATGAGTGACAGAGACGCACTGGATAGCTTACCGCTCGTGCTGAAGGACGATGCTGCAACATGGTGGAACGGGATATCGGACAGCGTCACTACATGGGATGACTTTAAGGATAGACTCCATAGAGCATTCGCACCCAGGAAACCAGCTTCCTCCATCTACCAGGAGCTCATTTCAACGCACCAAAAAGAGAATGAGCTAACTGAAACGTTCGTGGCTGCGAAAAGAGACTTAATTGCACAGTTGCCGCCGCCACGCCACCCTGAATGCCATCAGCTCGATATGGTGTACGGAACACTGAACAAAAGAATCAAGGAGAAGGTCGCTAGGGAGTCTGTCAGGTCATTCGATGCGCTCCTAAAAGCTGCTCAAAGTGCGGAAGAGCTTTTTGAAGACAGGCCTCAACCGGTCAAGGGGCAGCGAGTTCGTTGTAGTCATTGCAAGAACCCGGGTCACACCGCCGACGTTTGCCGAAAGAAGAAGTTTGAGGAGAGAGCGACCACAGCACCTAGTAAGCCGACTATTTCAGTAGCACAGACGCAAATGCCTTCGCCATCTGCAGCGCGATTCTCATGTTATGGCTGTGGTGCACCCGGAGTGGTACGCACCAGCTGCCCTACCTGCTCCAAACAACCACGCCCACAGCCAATTAAAAAGGAAAACGTTAGTTTTTGCAGTGCCAGCGTGAACTACCCTAATGACACCAGGTCCAGACCCGTAGTATGTATATCGGTCAAGGACATACACGGTTATGCTTACATTGATACGTGTGCCAGATCAAGTATAGCGTCCTACCAGCTATACTGTCAGTTAAAGGAAGAAGGTTATCCATTCAGAACCGAATCAGTGCAGCTGACATTAGCCGACGGGGTTCCGAAAAGTCAAGTCGTGCTAAAAGTAGCAGCAGAGGTGAGGCTCTGTGAACGGAACATCTTAACAACTTTTGTCGTGCTGCCGGAATCACGAGAGAACCGAACGTTGCTGGGGTCCGGATTCCTACAAGATGCGCGTATGATCCTGGACATGGGACAATTTACGTGGTGGTACTCGGATACACCTGAAAATGTACAAGAAATGTATCAAGAGGATTTCCTACAGTTTGAAGTACAAAGTAAACCCAAGGTACACATCTCCAAAACTTCTATAGAGCACGAGTCGAAGGGCACTGAGAGCGACCAGCACCGAAATGCCTCACGTGTAACCACTGTCTGTAAGACCAGGGATACAGAAAACCAGTCGGCCAAGATGCAAAAACACGATAATGGCTCTTCATATCGTCTGCTTCGTATTGATGACACAATCACGGACAGGAGATATAAGACTTTCGATGGTTACGATCCGAGACTGGATTTCATGATGCGTGATGCACAAAGAGCTATACACGAGTGTGATGAGGTGACTCTTTCCCCGCACTCTGAAAGCCTTTTCCATGGATCTGTGGAACAGGGGGAGGATATCTTGGATATATTCTCTTTTGACATTACACAATCCAGTGTAATGGACGACATGCAACAGGAACAGATGCAAACCCTGCTAGACCGGTTTACGGATGTCTTTTCCCCGAAGCCACACGCAGCAAAATACATCGAACATCATATTGACACCTCGGACAGTAGACCAATCTCTGTTCCACCTTACAGACTATCGGCTCCTAGAAAAGAAATTCTTAAGAAAGAACTCGACAAAATGCTGCACGAAGGGATCATTGAACCACAGCAAACACCCTGGGCGGCTCCGGTAGTCATGGTGCCTAAACCAAATGGGGAGACCCGGGTATGTGTAGATTACCGGAGACTGAACGCTATTACAGTTGCCGATCCATACCCGATCCCCAGAGTGGACGACTTGCTACATGATGCTAAACCAACCCCATACATGTCCATCTTGGACCTCAAGGCGGGGTACTGGCAGATCAATGTTCGAGAGGAGGACAGGAAGAAAACGGGGTTTATCACGCCATTTGGCATTTTCATCTTTAAACGAATGCCTTTTGGTCTCCGAAACGCGCCTGCGACATTTCAGCGCCTTATTGATAGATTCCGGGTGGACCTGAATCATGTCAAGATGTTAGCATACCTAGATGACCTAATCATCTTCTCGACATCATTTGAGGCACACTTGCAAGACCTTGCTGAAGTTTTCGAGAAAATGCGCGAGTACAACCTAACAGTAAATCGCCAGAAGTGCCGTTTTGGATGCTCTACCATAAAGTATCTAGGGCATTACATAACTCCCGATGGCTTACGAGTAGACCCAGGCAAGGTGTCAGCTATATTGGACCTCCAAGCTCCTAGGAATGTCCGTCACCTACTGACATTCCTTCAGACTTGTTCATGGTACCGCAGGTTCATCCACAACTTCTCCAAACTTGCGGAACCACTAACGAGACTCACCAAGAAAAACGCTGATTGGTTCTGGGGGCCTGAACAGGAAACTGCATATACGACGCTAAAGAGAATGCTCACCACGGCACCCGTTTTGAAGCAAGCAGATGAGAGTAAGCCATACGTGATAAAGACAGACGCAAGCAGCTATGCACTCGGAGCAGTTCTGGTCCAGGGGGAGGGGGCTGAAGAACACCCGGTAGAATACGCAAGCCGCTTACTTATCCCAGCAGAACGAAATTACTCCACCATTGAACGGGAAGCGTTGGCTGTCGTATGGGCTGTAACGAAATTCAGAGGCTACATCGAAGGATTACCAACTGTCATCAAAACAGATCACCACGCTTTAAAATGGCTTCTATCATTGAAGTCCCCCTCGGGCAGACTGGCCAGATGGGCCTTAATGCTACAAGCATACGACCTGTGTATACAGTACACTCCAGGCCGAATCAACGTGGTCGCAGATGCACTGTCTCGACCTCCATGTACAGAAGATACCCAGAATGACTGCAGCGTATGTGGAGTCACTATTGACATGCCTGTTCGTAGCTCAGCGGAAGTAAGAACAGAGCAAAGAAAAGATGCCTGGATAAGCAAGATAATTGATTCTTTAGAAGGTGCTGATAGCGAAAACGCCATCTACTGGAGTGGTAAAGGTTATCTCATGAATAATGGGCTGCTCTACCGCCACTCACCGTTTTCTGATTCGGAGGATGCTCAATTGGTAGTGCCCGAACACGAGTGGGCTAACACCCTCTGTGCATACCACGATGATCCCTTAGCGGGACATTACGGCGTTGAGAAAACTCTTGAAAGAATCTCGAAGAGATATTTTTGGAAAGGAATGCGAAAATACGTCGAAAGCTACGTCAAACAATGCGTACCTTGTCAGCGGTATAAACCCAGCAACCAGAAACCAGCTGGCTTGCTGCAAACCACAGCAATGAATAAGAGGTTTGAGGTAGTTGCGTTTGACCTTTTCGGGCCACTTCCCGCTTCGTCAAGAGACCTCACATGGATATTCATTGTTGAAGATGTCGCCACCCGGTGGGTAGAGTTATTCGCATTGCAAAGCGCAACTGCTGAGAATTGCGCTGATGTCCTACTCAACGAGATATTCTTGAGGTATGGCATACCAAGACGGGTCATAAGCGACAACGGGCCACAATTCGTCAGTGCGGTGTTACAGCAAGTGGTATACTGCCTAAGTGTCAAGCACTCGTTCACCCCAGTATACCATCCAGAAGCGAATCCTGTAGAGCGCCGGAATCGTGATCTAAAAACCCAACTGGCTATACTGGTCGAGCAAGATCATACCGACTGGCCTGATAAGTTGCCAAGCATTCGATTTGCGATGAACACGGCTCAATGCTCATCCACGGGTTATAGCCCTGCATATCTCACCTTTGGGAGAGAATTAAGAACACCAGCTGAAAACGAACACGACTTTCGTGAAATAGTAATTTCTGAGAACTTCATACCTGAGATCACTCCTAAACTACTCATGATAGCGGACACTCTAAACAAAGCAAGAGAGTTACAAGAAATGAAGGAGGAAGCCCGTAAAGAGTACGTCGACAAGAAGAGGAAAGAAAGTCCCACTTATACCGTCGGAGATCTCGTCATGGCCAAGCTCCATCCCGTGAGCAACGCTTCCCGAGGATTTAGCGCTAAATTTGCACCACGGAGAGACGGGCCTTATGTGATTACAAAAAGGATTGGTCCAGCCTCCTACCAGATTGCTAATCTTGAACACCCTGATAATCCGATTGGGATCTATCATGCGTCCGCTTTAGAAGCCTTCAAGGGAGATGCGGAATCGATTCCCAACCCTGTGCAGCCACTGAGAAGAAGAGGTCGCCCTCGGAACCAAACAACAAAAGCCCCGAAGGCAGTGAAACCAGGTACGAGTAGAGGCCGCCCGAGGAAACAATAACCTACGCATACAGTTTCTTAGTCGAGGCGACCTAACGAAACTGAGGGGGAGATTGTAAGAAAATACACACATAAACAGCCAAGAACAGCCTACCCAATTACCCGCTAGATGGCGCTGCACGTCAGATAGAACGCACTAACGTTTGTTTGTCGTAGGATGTGTAAGACTCGAATGTGATTTTTATTATTTGTCTTGATTATTACAAGGTACACGGCTTTATACTTGCTTTTCTGTCTGCTTCCACTCGTGGGACGTTCGGAGACTTGTATATTATATTAGCCCGCGGTATTATTTGCGCTTCGAGTGCACGCTCCTGCGACTGTGGGTCGGTGCTCGTACGCAAATAGGTGTTACCTGTTTTTTGATTTAATTTTAAAGTTTTCAAATAAACTTACGTTTACTACAATTCCTTGTTTTGTTGTCACTACGCTCCACGATCCCGCCACACTCTTACATAAGTATATTATTTAATATATGTTTTTATGTACCTATGGTTTGACTTGTATTACATGTAGTTGGCTTGCTTTCTGTTGCACTTAGGGCATGAAATTTCCCGGGAGTTCCCGGGAGATTACATAATAATTTCTCGGAATTTCTCGTGAAATTGTATGCCCTAATTGCACTAAGTATAGAGGTACAACAGTTTTTAGTTGAGTAAGACTCTTGTACTAACCTACACTCAAATTGTGTTTACACCACAGGTTACACGTTAAATTTGTCAATACCAGATGAATTAAACTGTTTGGATTTCATTCTCAATAAGTAATACCATACAAAACGCGATCAAACGCATTGGTAAGTAAGTATTTTGAAACCTATTTTTTTTGTATTACCACGAAATTTGTACGTCGTGTTGCTAGTTACCTAATCTACGTTAGGTTTAATTTATAGTTAACGCCTTAATGTAAGAGGCAATTCAATTTAAGCGGAGTGCTGGCAAGTGCGCTTCTATGTCACACATTCAAGACTGTCCCAGTAGCTAGTATATGAATTATTCAGTTTTATGATTCTGCAGAGAAAAGTAATTAAGTTTTCCGTCGTGGAGGAGCTTCGCTTGCGGCCAGCTCGCTGTTAATTAATCATCCTAGCTGTCTCTTTTCTCCACTTTCAGAAATAGGTTAATAATGGTTGTCTTTTTCGCATCCCTTCTGCCGCTTTCATTATTGAATTAGTCAATAAATTACTGTGTCTGTTAATTGCAATAGTTTTTCCGCTTAGTCGTAAATAGGTTTTGCGAGTATCTTTTAATATAACAACGAACAAAGCAATTGTTAAATGTTTGTACTTAAAAGCAGGTAAATATGTACCTACATGAAACGAGTAGACTACTTTTAGTTAACTACTAGCTGTTGCCCGTGACTTCGTCAGCGTATTACCATGTCATCGTCTAAATGAATGTTTAAGGAATGAATAAAAAAAAAAACATTGAAATTAGTTTTTTACCTAGTCCTTTAGTAAACACTTAAACAGTCTAAAACCGAAGTTACAAATCCCTTACTTTAAAAATGTCTTGCTCTCCATACAAACTTTGAACGCTTTTCAGGAAAAAAATAAAAATAAAACACAATTTTTTTTTATTGTAATAGGCAAGTATTTTTTCTACAAACTATTAAGTCTCTAGCTAAAAAAAGTGTTACCCATACGAACTTTGCACCCCTTTATAACCCCTTAAAGGGTGAAATTTTCCAAAACTCTGGCAGTACTTTTTTGTAAGTATTTTAATAAGTAGGCAAGTACTTAATCTTTCTACAGAGTTTTAAGGTTCTACCTTTGTAAAAAGTTTCCCCCTTTCAAACATTGCACCTCTTTATCCCCCTCTTAGCGGGTGGAATTTTCCAAACCACTGAAAGTAATTAACCTATACAGGGTGTCCCAAAAATTTACGTCAAGCCGTAAAAAGTCATAAAAATAGTAGTGTTGGTTTTGTTTTTCATTTATTCATTTATTCTTGTACTGTACTTAAACTAACATAGTTTTATATAATTTGTATGTTTTTTATGTTACTAACAACCATGGAGTCTTATGTATTCCGAAATAAAGATTTTATTATTATTATGTATGTCTTTCCCGCTCACGGGACAATGATGTCCCGGACCTTTGGGGGGCGTGCGTAGAGACAATTTAATGAAATGCAAGGAGTACACCGAGCGGATGCTGTCCCTGCCCGTGTCATGGGACGCACACAGAGACACACTTTTGCTGGTTGATGGAATCTAAAGAAAACGGGTTATTGGGTGAAACGCTGTTAGTGGCTGGGCTATTGGGTGAAACATCGGACGCCTGCCTAATAAACTGTCTCATTTTTTATCTCTGGCAGACGGTGACTCGCCAACTACGAGATGGGCCCCTATTAATAGCGACATTAAAAAATGGCCTAAGGGCAACACCAGTCAGAGAGGCTGGGGAGGTAGAGAGGTGGCACTGGACTTTAAACATATAGCCAACTCGCCACTTAGGTGTCCACATCTACCCTCGAGCAACAGCTCTTGCGACTCCACTCTGGGCAGCCAGTTAAGGCAAGCTAGAGAGAGGTGGGGGGCCTGTCCAACCAACCACCCGATCGGCTCAGCCTGACCACAGGACACCCCCAGGAGCACTCAGGTACGTAGGGTCGCTACTCCCTAACAGCCCGGCACAAGCTGCCTTACGTTGTTATTATTATTATTATTGGTCAATCGTTGTAAATTTTCAATTGTTGGATTTTTTTTTGTATTTTTCTGATAACTGTTATAAATAAAATAAAATTAAAATAAATATTTGCGGACAATCTTACACAAATCAACCTAGTCCCAAACTAAGCAAAGCTTGTACTATGGGTACAAGACGACGATATAGATACTTATATAGAGAAATACATACTTAAATACATAGAAAACATCCATGGCTCAGGAACAAATATTCGGACTCGGATTTATGACTCGGTCTATCATACGTTTTCGGCTTGACGTCGATTTCTGGGACACGCTGTATATTTGTATTCTAACAAATATTCTTTCTACAAATTACAAGTCCCTAGCTCAAAAAAAAAAAGTTTCCTCTATACAAATTTTCACCCCTTTTGATCATCCTTGGGGGTGGAATTTTCAAAAACGCTGAAAGTTCTTTATTTGTAAGTATTGTAATAAGTTATCTTTCAACAAAGGTCGCTCGCCAAAAAAATATATTAACGTAGCACCCCCTTATACACCCCTAACTGGTGGAATTTTCTAAAACGCTGAAAGAATTTTATTTTATTTTATTGTGTAATCTTTCTAAAAAGTTTTGAGATTCTAGCTCAAAAAATCCCCTTTACCAACTTTGCACCCCTTTTTCATACCCTTAGGGGAAGAGTTTTCCAAAACACTGAAAATGCTTTCATTGTATTGTAATAAGTAAGATTTCTACAAACTTTTAAGCTTCTATTTCAAAAAGGAGTTTCGGTCATAAAAACTTTGCAACCCTTTTTAACCCCCTTAGGGCCAGAATTTTCCAAAACGCTGAAAGTACTTTATTTGAATTCTAATAAGTAATATTTCTACAAAGTATTAAGTCTCTTGTTAAAATAATAAAGTTTCCCCTATACAAAATTTTCACCCCTTGTTAACCCCCTTCGGGGCAGAATTTTCCTAAACGTTGAAAGTACTTTATTTGTATTCTAATAAGTAATCTTTATACAAAATTTTAAGTCTCTAGGTCAAAAAAAAAAGTTTCCCTTATACAAACTTTGCACCCCTATTTAACCTCTTTAGGGGTAGAATTTCCAAAAATCCCTTCTTATCCATACCTACGTTGTAAATGGTAGTTCGGGTGTAAATTTCATCTCTCTAGCCCTAGCAGTTTCGGCTGTGCGTTGATGAGTGAGTGAGTAAGTGAGTCAGTCATAGATAGATAGAAGATGACGAAACTCCCATTCAAATATCTCAAAAAATTATGAAGCTACAACCGTTTTTATGTCGCTTGTTAGAGTGAGAAAACGATCGGGGACTGTGACGTCAAGATCCTCGAGCGTCATAGTAAAAAACAATCGTTTCATATGAAGGTGCGTTTTGCGGAAAAGGGACAGAACATACCCCCTCTTAAAACTTTGGACTCTTATAACTTAGTCATTACCTATTATATAACATCTTGTGTTGTTTTTTTCTCCATTTGACTATATTTATTTTAAATTCTTTTTTGAGAAAATACATTATGATTATTTACCATATTTTCGATTCCTTTTCTATAACCACGAACTTCGGAATTCGAAAATATTCGGGTATTTCTATCTCTATCGCACTAACCATACTCGAGTGACATGTATGCAAATATACGAACATTGAGTATCGGTTTTCGGGGTAGCGCCGCAAGTACTTTGGCAGAATGCACAGAGCGCGTGCCATTGCCATTCAAAAAAAACAAATTCGTTTTAATTATATTGTTCAAATTTGATGATACATTTATTGAAATTACGCCATAATACGACATTTGCGCATATAAGTTCTCATACCAGAATCGAATATTTTTTTTATGATATATATTTTAGCATGTGTCTCGTAAAGGTCTATCGTAGACGGAATTTAAATTATTAATAAGAATAAGTGAAAGGCAAAGCAATTCCGCAATTTTTGACGTTTCTTATAGCTGACAGTTGGAGCAGCGTTTGATCTCAATAAAAATAAATAATAAATTAAATGAAGTCGTATATTTCGGAAAATGTATTAATTGTCGCAGTCGGATAAAAATTATCCTAAGTTGCAGCTAGAATAATAATTTACCTACAAAAAATGTTTCATATTTTTCCTTTCACGGGATGCTGAGAACATTCGTGACAACCCAAAGCTTAGTTTTAAACTGGCTGATTCTAGAGATTGATTATAAGTGGAGATAATGAATCAAAAGATTAAAACGATTTAAGTTTTACAAATAGTAAGAAGTATAAAGATTCTGAAAACAAACCTTCGAAGTTCTGTTTTAATTTCACGTAAAAGGGCTTCAGTCAGCGGCGGTAAATATCAATTTATTCTAATGCCTTTTAGTAGCAAAAAGAGTATTTTCCCTGCGAACAATTTAGCCGTAGCGTTCATTAGTGAGACAAATCCTTTCACTAGTTTCTCGGTCTAATTGCAGCATTAGGGGAGCAGAATGAGCTATTATAGAACGATGTCTGTCGGATCTGTTTTATTTTAAACGCTTCCACGACGTACAATGGGTATTAGGAGTCCTTACTATGTATATAGCTTTTGACAACATTAACTACTCACGTATATTCACTCTCGGGTGTTTCACTAATTTCACATTTCACAACCTCGAGTATTTAGCAGTAAAGAAATGTATTTGTTTTTAAAGTTTTAACACATTTCTTAGTTAGAAAACACTTAAAAGGTCTAGTTATAGCTCTGCGGTATAGAGTCTACGAAACTAAGAATTTGATTCAGGTACCTACATTTAATTTATATATTTCTCGCGCTCTCGCTTCATAGCAAAAAAAATCGGCCAAGTGCGAGTCGGACCCTTGCACGAAGGGTTCCGTACCATTATTTATAAAAACGGCAAAAAAATCACGTTTGTTGTATGGGAGCCTCCTGTAGCCTAGTTGGTGGTGACCCTGCCTACGAAGCCGGAGGTCCCGGGTTCGAATCCTGATAAGGGCATTTATTTGTGTGATGAGCAGGCCTCGGAGTATTTGTAGCGCGGTAAGACTAAAGTATGCTATGGAGTCGTTGTAAGCATTGAAATTAAATTTATACTCATACTCATCCTCATTTATTTAATTCATTAAATAAATAATACCTATAAAAATACACCACTATAGATCTTAATTGACGAATAAAAAATAATATGAGGGTCCACGGAAAGAACATGTATTGTCTAGTCACTTTTTTTTTTCAAAATGAGATTTTGATGTCACGCAATAGTTCATAACGAGCGCAACATTTTGACATCAAAATCTCATTTTGAAAAAAGAAATTGAAAGATTCGTTGCCACAGGACCCACAGTAGCTCAGTTGGATAAGAGCAATGGACGGATTCCAGAGGTCGTGGGTTCAAATCCCGCCCGTGGCAAATAATTTTTCAATTTTCCTCTTTGATCGAAACTTATTATCTTTTGTTCGTTTCTTGGGCGAGTAATCGCCGATAGCTTATAGTCTGTAGCCGGCGGTGGGACCAGTGCCTATTTAAGGCCGCCGCGCAACATTGCGCCTGTCTAATGCGGCCTAAAGGCCCCCACACACCAGTCGCGGGTGCGGGTCGGGCTTGGGCCCGCGCAAGTTGTAAAACATTGAAAATAAACTTCAAACACACATCGAACGCGAGCTCGCGGGCCCGCCGCAGGCCCGCGGCGGGCCCGCTTTCGATGTGTGTTTGAAGTGTAGTTTCAATGTTTTACAACTTGCGCGGGCCCAAGCCCGACCCGCGCACGCGACCGGTGTGTGGAGGCCTTTTACATGACAGAAAGAACGCGCGCAGCAAATACCAAAGCGATTCCGAGTTATAGCACTCTTAAGTGAAATAGAGCCCCCGTACCAGCATACCACGGTTCTAATTACCATAATTGATGTTGTGTGTTGTACAGAAGTCCTTAAAGCATCCAACTAATTTCTATTTATGTTCGGTTGGCGTATTCTGAGATATGTTCCGGGACGGGACCACGACGGATGTCTGTGCGCGCCTGTTTAGACAGAATCGGTTTAACTTAGCGCAAGCGGATCTTACGCTCCATCGCGTGTAACTCGATGGATCCAAGCCGAGCGGAGCTTCTACTAATTTGGGATAAGTGCTCACGTAGCAAGTTCAACGATTCGGCCTGCCGGGAAATAGGTACCTTTGAACCGCGCTGTCACGGAATTGCGACACCTAAGTTACACACTGACAACAAACTGTTTTTTTTTTTTTTTTTTTTTTTATTATGAAACAAACAGTCATACAAAGATATTCGTACAAGCTATCTTATTAATGAACAGACCTATAGTTTCCAATATAATACAAACACTTATAAATATAGATGCTTTAATTATAACTATAACAGTCCAAAAACAAAATATGTATTACTTTTACAAATTGTTGGTCCTAAAGGCACTTTTTAACGAGTCTATGGTACAGTCAAATATGTCTATATCTATTAATCTATTATTATGGTTGTAAAGAGCACATACATGCACGCTTAACAAACATGTTTTTAGAATAATTTGTTCTACTGAAAGGGATGGCAAATAACTGTTTAGCACGACACTGGCGTTCTCTTTGACGAGGAACTCTAATTATGATTTCTTGAAGCAAGCTAGGGGCATCGAGATGATTGTGAATTATTTTGTATAATAAAACAGAGTCAACACAGTCCCTACGACATTCAAGGGATTGCATGTTATGACGATTTAAAGATTCAGTATAACATGTGTATTACCAATTTTAAAATCTCTGTTACAATTAGAATACGCGTACTGGTATTAGAATACTAATTACAATACAAATACTTTATTAATAACACCAAGGTACCTACGCATATTTAATACGTTGGTACCTACCTTTATACATCATTAATACCTATTTATAAAAGTTGAGATATTTTTCATGTTGCTGTAATATGAATAGACTGATTATTTCCTAATCGGTATTGTGTATTTTTTATTGCATTCCTTAATTATTTAAAGTTAGCCATCATCATCATCCTCCTAGCGTTATTATTCCCGGTTGTGCCCCTAAAGGAGCCCGGGGTCCGTTTTGACACCTAATCCCAAGATTTGGCATAGGCAAGTTAGCCATCATAATAAGAAAATGTTGCTTGTAAAACATGTACCAATCACAAGGCAAAATGAGTCAATATTTTGTATGGCAGCATAAAACAAAACAAAAAAAAACAATCAAAGTAATGCAATGTTACAAAAGATAAATAAGTAAAGCCCATCTCACTCATTTTGTTCAAAAATAGCTTACTTTAAAAACAAAGTTTTAACCGACTTCAAATCAGTAGCCAAATTGCTTCAAGTTTGCCTATAAAATTTGAAGAGTTCCCATCATCAGAACTGGATTTTGGTGACAACGTGATCAATCTGGAAGTATATGCTTTCAAACAATGAAAAAAAAATTCAAATCGGTTCATAAATTACCGAGTTATAAAGTAACAAACACTCCTTTTTTGAAGTCGGTTAATAACAAAGTAGCGGAGAACTCTTCCTTAACGCATGCAAATCGTGATAGTACCAAAAACAGTGTAGAATGACAAAATCAGTAGGTAGTCTGACTTTATGAAAAACAATGAAGGCGCTAAGCTGATAATTTGAAAAATTCAAAGACACGTTAAAAGTCTGTCAAGACTGCTATTCATGACTAATATTAGTGCATTTAAATTCGAAGCTGAGTGCACGGCAAGACGTGAGTGCATTTTGTCGTAGCAGAAACCGTTGGGGCATGCCGCTTCAGCATAAACAGTGGCTGAAACCGAACAGCTGAGCTGCTTGCCCCGAAGGAGCCCGATTTTTCTACTGGCTTTGAATATAGATGTTACGTAAACAGAAACTGAATCAGCACATATTATGCTGCATTCATCGCGTTCGAGACTAACGTGTGCTGTGAAATGTGCCTTCGTCTAAGAAAAATCAAAAAGGATTTTTATAATTTGTAGAACTTTCCTGAATTTCGCACTTTAATACGGCAATCATCTTAAAAAATTGATGAAATGGATATCAACAGTAGTCAGTAATTTGTAGATGCGCACGTTTTTAAAGTACACTTGGCCTTTATTATTAATTTGTACAATACATAGTTGGTAGGTACTCTTTTTGTGACGCCTACCGTACATGACGAGATTCTCCACCTATATTTTTTTATTGATGCAATGAGTTATTATAAATATTATTGTTTCTTTCCCGCAGACATATTTATTATATTAAGTATTCATAATGTATTTTGTAGATTTATTTATTTATCGTATGGCTTGTTTTTATATCTCTACTTCAAAGATTTACGGTTTTCAAGTACGCTATCTCGTCTTTGGTTAAAGTTTTAAAATCCTCCACTTGCCCGTGGTATTTGGTTAGAGGGCAGACAAATACCGTGTGGTGAACAGTCTGCTTGGGAGCTCCACACCGGCACACTGCTGATTCGCACCAGTTCCATTTGTGCCATAATTAAGCACAGTTCCCAACTCCTGTCCTTATCCGATTTAGCATTTTGTAGATATATTAGGTTGTTACAGACGGACTGCATTTCGACTGATTTCTGGCTGCAAATGTGCAGTTCTAATTCAGTTCTTTTGCAGTTGACGTAACTGCATCGAAATTGCAAACATGCATTCGAACTGATCATTTGCAGGCAGAAGTCAGCAGTATGTCTGTAACTGGTACTCAAGAGCAAAAACCATTATTTTTCTCTTGAGTAGGTATATTACTTAAACAACACATTCATATTATTATGGCGCATATAAAGGCTGAAAACCTCGGATGACACGTCTGTCATCTACTAATAATAAATTCGGTTTTATGCAACCGCAAATCCTTTAATATTGCATGAGTTATGTCGCGAGCATTTTTCATGCAGGTCGATTGACCTGGATTAACATTTTATCGGAATTTATATAAAATTCCTAAAGTTAAAATATTTCCATTCAGATTTAATGGAGGATAAAGCGATTTGTTGCATTTAACATTTTAGATGAGCCTACAAAACTGTACTATAAACGTTAAATGGCATACGGGTTTTAAAATATAGTGTTGTTGTCGTTGCAATATTTTGATTTATTACGTTATAAGTATATTATTATGACGTGATCAAAAAATAATAACAGAATTACGTACGCGTTCTTAACAACTTCCAAGGAGTAATATTTACTAACAAAGCATTGTGTGGACGCATCCGGAAGGAAAATATATGTCCCGACAATAATGCTTTATCGACGACACGTGGTCACTTGGCCGGCGGTCGTAGCTACCGAGTGAATAATCGCCTTTAATTTAGATCCAGTCTCCGTTATAAAATACCTAGTGATATTATGTTGACTATGCAGAAAAATAAAGGGATTCAGCCGTCACTATTATCAAATTACTAAAATGCCTACACCGATTTAAATAATATCATGAAGTAAATTTGTGACATTGGAGGAAGAAGAGATGATGACACTCTTTTACTTGACGTGACCTTTTACTTTCTAGTCGCGAGTAATTTTAATGAAATTGCCGTCTATTTTAGGTTACGGTATATATTCGAACTATAAGTACTCGTACATCTGCCTCTGTTTTATAATAATATTTGATTTATTTAATTATGTATTGACATAATTAATTTTATGGGTGGCCATCTCGTTGCATAACAATTATTGTCATAATAGGTATTGATTGTCATAAAACTTTACGCATAAGGTTGATGCTCATTTTTTTTGGCATATTTATGCCAAAAAAAATGAGCATCAATTTTGGCATAATTATTCCGCGTCATAATTATATGAAGTCATAATTGATTTAACCATAATGTAGAATGGCACACATTTATTTAGTCATAATGTTGATATTTATAATTAATTTAAGTAATAATTGTTAATGTCATAATATTGATGATTATAATGTTTTTTAGGGTTCCGTACCTTAAAAGGAAAAAACGGAACCCTTATTTATAGGATCACTTTGTTGTCCGTCCGTCCGTAAATCCGTCTGTCAAGACCCTTTTTCTCAGGAACGCGTGGAGATATCGAGATTAAATTTATACAAAATACTGTCCCTTAGAGCTGTGAAAAAATCATGATTGTAAGCCAACGTAATCAAAAGATACAGCCGTTTATGCCGCAAATTTTCAAAATTCGCAAGGGAATCAAAACCTACAGGGTACTTCCCGTGAATTCAGAATCTTGAAATTTGGTACGATGCAACGTCTTTTAGCACAGATAAAGGAAAAATTGCGAAAACCGTAAAGTTTTAGTTGTCACTAAAAATTTAATGACCAGTATAAACTGACACGCACTAACACTAAGTATGTGAATATATATTTAGTGAGTGTCAGTTTATAGTGAACTTGTTTCTATTGTACGGGGTGGTCCGGAACCCTCGGTGCGCGAGTTTGACTCGCACTTGACCGGTTTTTTTAATCATAATGTTCGTTTTGCATAAATTATGACGATGGACTTAAGGTGGTGGGGGTTATTTTAAAAAAAGCAACGAAAAATTATATTTAGTAAGTATTTTTAATATATAACAAAAAAACGCATATGGTGTAGTAGGTAAAAAGGTTAGCACAACACTACATACCACAAAGTAGGAGCCTTGTCATGACTGTGGTTAACTTTAATTTTAAATGTTTGGCAATTGCCAGCAAAAACTCGTAATGCTGTCGTATTTCGCTTTTATTTCCAGAATATTTTCAATTTTATTCATTTTATCCGTATATCTCTTTTTCTTGTTGGGTGGGTGGGACTCCAACTATAAGATTATCAATCTCTGATGTTTGATGTTTTATTTCTTATAAGTAAAGTTTGAGATTTGATCAAAAAACAATACATTTGGGTGAGTGTCAAATAAACTTTTCTAGAGATCAACCTATGCCAAGATAGTGGTGTATAAAGTTCAAGTTTTCACGTAGGCAGTAGGGAACAGGGACTTAGTGGCAAAACTGACTCGTATCGCGGATAGGTTAGAAGCAAAGCTCCCGCGTTCGTCTTCGAGGTAATTTTTTTTATAAAAGAGCAGAAAAACTTGTTGTCATCAAAACTTGTTTGTAAAGTTTGGTATACTCTGACCTAGAACTGTGACCCAACGTAAAAGGGAACTTACTTGCTTCTGGACAGCATTTTAGTGCTAATTTGAATTTGAATGAATTTCGTAATAGCAATGGTATGAATAATACTTTTTACTACCTAAAAAATCAAAGGCTTATGCGTATTGCAGTTTATGTGTTTCAACAGTATGGATAAAATGTTTTATGAGCTACCAATTTATGACCATTAAAAAGTATGCTTATAAAATTTTATGCGCCACAAATGTATGCCCAATATTCTTAAACATTATGGTTCAAAACTTTATGCGCATAAATGTATGATTATTTACAATTATCGATAATAATGAGTATGACGAATCCACGTATGCCTATTTATAATATGACTATTACACTATATGCAACCCGACCCCCTACCCTAATTTTATATCTATTGGGGGTTAATGAGATACACTCGAATGGAGATTGCTGCAACGACAGAGGACCAGGCACTCTTAATATTGATGATGATGATGGGTGTTAATCTTACATACGCAAATCGACCAGAGGGGTAATCACGTAACGTTTTGAACACGCGTTAGGATAATTTAACTGTAATTTTTCCATATAAAAAATGACATACAGATCTACCTGACGCGCGTACAATGCGTTACGTGATCAACCTGCTGGTCTCAAACTAAGCAAAGTTTGTACTGTGAGAATCTTGAGAACGATATAGGTAAACACTTATACAGGGTGGGCCCTGTAACATGAGCAAATATTCAAAACGAGGCTTCCTTAGAGCATTTGCAGTAACCACTTGTGTATCATTCACTTTCAAAATTTTTGGTTACGGAGAAATTTTGATCTAAAGTTATGACCTCCAAGTAATGTATCTTGGCACCACGAGATCATAACACGGCAGTCAATGCAGATGTTGAGGTAACATCATGTAATGAGTCATAATAGTTTTTGCATTTTTGTGTTCAACAGATAGTTTTGTGACTTTTTCATTTTTTTTTCTTTTTTTTTGTTTTTAAAATAAAAAGTTACTCATAGCACTCCAGAAGAGTAAAAAAATACAAGTAAACTTATTTTAAAGAATTTTTTTTTTCAAAAAAAATATTTTTTTTCGCATAAAACCACTTCGAAATAATTGTTCACAAGCTTAATAATCTACCGTTTAATTTTTTGCTCCAGTTACAGGGCCCACCCTGTATAGATTCTAAAATAATCATGATATACATAAATAAAGATCCTAGATATATATTCGTGGACTTCACACAGATAAATCTCCTTATCGGGATTCAAACCCCCCATCCTACTCAGCCAAATCGTATACTTAACCGATAAATATAATACAAACAGCAAATTAATATATTTTTCATTTCTCATGCTCGTAAAGTTCGCCTTTGTGCTGGATGTATGCTGCACAAAATGCCACTTTTATGCTCTAGTGCACAAAGTAAAATTGTTTTAAAGACTAAGATAATCGGGCCTAACAGCCACACACACAATAAAACTTCGTAGAATAAACTTGTCATTTGATTTGATCTAATAAATTTCACATCCGTGTTTTCCATTACTAAATTAATAAAACCAGATGAAATAGGAGTCAATTATTATTTTAAAACGTATTGAACCATTAAATGACTTGGCAGTATGAAGTACTTACCTAAGTCTATTATCACGTGTCAAAAAATAAAAATAAAAAAGCTTTAAAAAGTTAAGTGACAGGAATGAGCTATTAATTCATTTTATTTTGTAATTATTTGTTATTTTCCCGCAATCAAAGTGAAAAGCAGTGTGTATAACTCGGGCATAAATTAGCCATTTAACCCCTCGACATAACTATCGATATAAACGTATCAGGTTAAATGGCTCCTTTTATGCGCTTGATGTACAATCTACTATTATTACAATGCAACATTAAAGTTTTGCTACAAAACGAACAACGCGATCTTGTTTTATTTCATCTGATACTTAGCTCAATTTTGCTGGTGACCCATTTGACAATACTTTAGGCGAAATTTTACCGAAAGAAAAATGCTTTGTACCGGAACAAGAAGTTCTCCGGGCTCCATCTGAAAGAAGGTCGGCCCGGAGGCGATTTTCGTAACAGCGCGAAGCTTTCAGACCGCTTTTAAACGTCTTCAATACGATAGCCGAATATTTGAAACGCTGTTTTAGAATATTTTAGGTTGCTTAACAACACCAGTGGCGAATTCATAGATTTATAATATCTTTATTGAGTCATCATTAAACGATGAGCGAAGCGAATGAAGTTCTCCGTTTCAGCTCGGGCAAAAAATATTTCGTATGTCCGGTCGGTCCTACATATCAAATTTCTCAATCGAGCAGGTTTAAAAATTATTCGTACCTGCAGTTTAGTAGTTATTTGTCAAACCAGTTAAAAAAAAGTTTTTTTGGAGAAAAGATAGTCTCGTGATTATATGTATTTAAGACCTAGAATCTTGTCGGTGAATTTTGGAAAGGTGTGTGGTGGTTTCCCTCTTGCCTTCCACACCGTAGTTTACGAACCGAGTTAACCGTTTTCCGTGATATCTCTACAAGAGACCTCCCTGATTTTTAATCTTCATTCTTCTGTCAGTATTATATTCAGAGCAATGGACACGTAGTTGCAGTGTCCAAGAGGCAACCGGATGGCTCGCGGTATTTGAGCTCCCGGAGGGTTGTGGAACCGCCCTGTGCAACTGAGCCAACTTGAAAAGAAAAATGAAGGGAAAAAAATTGTCGCGAGGTCGCCGATTGAAACAGCGGTTGCCTGCAAGTGTGCACGGTACATACACTATTTATATAATTTCATGCTCTTTCAATTGGCTGCCTCGCGAGAATTTTATTTTTCACTTTCTATTTATTTTGGCTCAGCTCGGGTTGCACAGGGTGGTTCCACAACACTTCGGGATATCAAATACCGCGAGCCATCAGGTTGCCAATTGGACACTGCAACTACGCGTCATTGCTTTAGCTAATGCCATTCTCACCTGATACCAGCGGGCTGCTTAATCACTGGCGGCAATTACTCGCCAAGTCACAGAATCGAGATGGAATTTTGCAGTTTTTCATAGAGAAGACCTACAGGACTTCCCACTAAATAATACTACGGCGGTGGCAAACAAACATTTCAACCTGCCTGATGGTAAACCGAAAGCCTCAGAAACGAGCTTCCGATCCTTTATTGATATGAGGAACGACAAATATACTCTCAACACATCGCACCCTCGGGAGCTTTGGCAACCTTTCGCACAACAGGGGTAAGCACGTAACGTTGCGAACGAGCGTTAGAACAATTCAACTGTCATTTTCCCATACAGAAATTGACGATTAGATCTACCTGACGCGTGTACAGTGCGTTACGTGATCGACTTAGCAGGAGTAGCAGGAACATAATAACAAATACCCACAAAGCAAGTAGTGATGTTATTATGGCTGCCGTCTTCTATAATGTGGAGTGTGGACGTACTTCCCCAGTTGGGCTGATCCAAATATAAGCGAGATGACATTCCGCTGTGCCCTACCTCTCTTAAATCAACTCTCCTAACTACATCCTGATAAGGATAACCCTGCCTTACACTCATTTAATACAAATTATGGACTTTATAAGTACGGTCGTACAAATTGTGGTATCTTAAAAAAAACTTATAAGAAAAAGTCACTATTTGCAATTAAGTTATTTATTTACTTAAGAGATACTTCCGCGTGGGGATGATAGGATAAACAGCCGGAACTGTGGCGCTTATACAGACACAACATAAAAGTCAATGATCTAGAGTCCGATGAAATGAAATAAAATATTTTATTGATAACATAAACTATCAAAAAAATAAGACAATAAATAAAACTTAAATAGACACCATACAAAAGGGTCTAGCAGGATAAGCTAACAAGAGTGGCCCCCGCAAGGGATTTGGTTGTAATTTGAGTTGCAGTAGTGGCAGGACCTAAGAACATTGTATGCGTAATATCAGCCTTCGATCTTCTTTTGTTTCAGACTTATTCACTAAATGTCAAAAAGTCAAGGTAATTTTTAAACTGCTATGTTAGCTAAACCAAGCAAGCGAGAGTAACCAAATAAATTTAAAATTAGGGAGCATAAAATGGGGCTCATAGAGCATATTTTTAAAGTCGTTCATATCCTTGAACTTGGATGAAAAAAAAAAGTTTTTTTTTTCGCTTAATGTTTTTGCCACTTCTCGCGGAGACACAACTATCAAAAAAAATATTTGATAAGCCACAATTATCAACAACGTAATCATTTAAAAACATTTAGAAAAATAATGGTGCGTCATGTCAAAAAAAAAACATTTACGAACGTATGTTTAGGTTCTATACGTATCATATCAATACTATCATATTGATCAACGTCAATCGTCGAGCAAAACAAAGAGCGGCCGTACTATCCTTTTCTCGAAGCCATTTAGGCCATTTTCAATAGCTGGGTAAAGCCAGAACCCTGAATTTTCAGTAACATACTCGTATAGGGCATAATATGGCTTACATATATTCTCAATAACATTCAATTTGAACTTTTAGTTTAGGAACTATTGCCCGTCAAAAATCCTTAGTTTTGTCACTGACATACTCACTGCCTCACTTATAATGATCATCGTATTTCTAAGGTACTTCTAGCAGACCTACAAGCTCCAAATTTTTAACTTAATTAGTTTTTAGCCTATCCATTCATAAAAAACCTAAAAATATTGAAGTTTCCGTCACGATTCAGAGATATATATACACTGCATAAGTAAATTTGTAATCCTATACAAATACATGCGATTACAAAGTTACTTTTGCAAGTGCTTCCCTCAAAACTATACAAACGTTTTTTGCGGTTGGTAAAATAATATTTCCATACAAAGTTGATAACCTACAAAAAGAAATGAGATCCCATAAAAAAAAACCATGTAAAAAATAGGCCAAGTCTCGGAACTCTTTCACAGTAAAAAGTGGTGAGATATTTCGTAGAGCCAAGTCAGGTATTCGTATTTATCTTTATTTGCTTGCTAAATAAAATTTTGTGACTTGGCAATCACACTTACACAGATATGCAAAAAATTGTAAATGCAGTAACGTTGTGTGATTCCCAAGTTGCAAAATTTTATTTAGCAAGCAAATAAAAATTTATAAGTATGCCTGACATGGCTCTACGAAATATGTCACCACTTTTTACTGTGGAAGAGTTTCGAGACTTGGCCTATTTTTAACATAAAATGTTTTTTATGGGATTAATTATTTCATAATGAACGAAACAGGATATTATACCTACTACAGACTGATTTGCCACTACTACTCTATTGATATGATATGATATAGTAAACATACGTTCGTAAATGGTTTTTTTTTGACATGACGCACCATGATTTTTCGATATGTTTTTAAATGGTTACGTAGTTGATAATTGTGGCTTACTAAATAATTTTTTTGATAGTTGTGTCTCCGCGATAAGTGGCATAAAAATTAAGCGAAAAAAAAAACATAGTAAACATACGTTTGTAAATGTTTTTTTTTGACATGACGCACCATGATTTTTCAAAATGTTTTTAAATGATTACGTAGTTGATAATTGTGGCTTATTACAAAATTTGATAGTTGTGTCTCCGCGAGAAGTGGCAAAAAAATTAAGCGAAAAAAAAACTATTTTTTTTTTCATCCAAGTTCAAGGATATGACCGTCTGTAAAAATATGCATTATGAACCCAATTATATGCTCCCTAATTCTAAGTTTATTTGGTTACTCTCGCTTGCTTGGTTTAGCTAAAATAGCAGTTTAAAAATTACCTTGATTTTTTGACATTTTCGTGAATAAGTCTGAAACAAAAGAAGATCGAAGGCTGATATTACGCATACAGTGTTCTTAGGTCCTGCCACTACTGCACCTTAAATTACAACCAAATCCCTTGCGGGGGCCAATCTTGTTAGCTTATCCTGCTAGACCCTTTACAGGCAACATTTACAATAAAATTATAAAACAACTAAAAAGAAAGGAGGTAAAAATACGGCTTATCTTTATTGTCTATGGTATAGATTTAATTTGACATTACGATGTTTACGATTACATAACCAATAACAAACAAAGAGTATAAAAAGTAATTTAAAACAAACGAGTGCTGAAATACAAGAAGGTCATGGCCCATTAAGATTGAAACTAAAACTATGAGCCTAGAAACACTTATTCCAGTCCGAAGTCGGGGTCTCCAAAATGGCCGTTTTGTATGCCTCAACCGCTTCTTCAGGCGTCTGGTACCGTTGACCACGATGTATTTGCTTGATTTTTGGGAAAGTAAAAAGATCGTTAGGGCTTAAGTCTGCCGGGGCTCAGGACCTTTTCCTGCAGTCTATGGCGGAATGGCAGGTCGATATAGGAGTAGCCTGCGAGCCATATCTGGTTCCATCCCAACCTCACTGGGCGGGCGATTTAGACGGTCTGGTAGCGATAACCACTAGATCAGACAGCCAGTCTCCCCTCACATCACTTGAAAGAGGTCCAGGATTTGTTGCTGCTGGTTGGAAAGAATATGTAGTTCTGGCCATCTACTTTTCTCCCAATCGCAATCTAGCTGAGTTTGAACTGTTTTTGGACTCCCTCAGAGCAGTAATAGGTAGGTGGTCTTGGAGACCCATGCTGGTCCTTGGAGACTTCAATGCGAGGTCCAGTGCATGGGGGGACACCATCACCAATCCACGTGGCCGGGCCCTAGAAGCCTGGGCTCTTCAGGCCAACATGTCTCTTTTAAACCAAGGAACGTCGCAGACCTGCGTACGATATCAGGGAGGGTCCGTAGTGGATGTAACATTTGCCACTCCGGCTGTCGCACGCCGAGTACAGGACTGGAGAGTAGAAAATGAGATGGAGACCCTTTCGGATCACCTTTACATCCGATTTGCGGTCTCTCATCATTCTACATCATTAACACGAACTAGAGAGCCTAGCCGATTCGTTCGCTGGGCCTGTACTAAGATGGACCGAGAGCTTGCCCGTGAAGCAGCACTCGTGCAGCGCTGGGTTACTCCCAGCGCGATGATCGAGACATCTTCGGTGGACGACCTGGCCGACCATTTACGAAGCTCGTTGGTCAAAGTATGTGACGCGGCCATGCCTAGGATAAAACGTCGCACGGCCAGACGACAGGTCTACTGGTGGACACCGGAGGTTGCAGCATTGCGGGCAGAGTGCAACTCCGCACGCCGAGCTTATGTGCGGTCTCGAAGGCGCTACGGCTTAGACCTTACAATTGAGGAGCAGCTGAGGGGCGTTTACCGGGAAAAACGTAAAGCTCTACAGGCTGCCATAAGTCAGTCCAAGGCTAGGGCGAGAGAAGAAATTCTGGCCAGTTTGAGCCGGGACCCCTGGGGGCGTCCGTATAAAACAGCACGGAAGAAACTCCGAGTGCAAGGCCCCCCTGCGACAGAAACACTTCCTAGAGAAGTTTTGGATCGGGTCATGGGAGAACTATTCCCGGCATCTGTGGGACACGAGCCTCCTACGATGGCGCCGCCACTTCCCGCCGTTACTGAAAACGGAGTAGATTTTCCCCCAGTTAGGGATGGGGAAATGACCAAAGCCTTAGAACGACTCCGTAGAAGACGGACAGCCCCCGGGCCAGATGGCGTTCCAGGTCGGCTACTGTTTGCTGTGGCAGAAGCATGGGTAGACTGGATTCGGGAACTATTTAACAAGTGTCTGCGTACTGGCCAGTTCCCAACCCTATGGAAGACGGGTAGAGTTTGCTTGATTCCTAAAGAGGGACGCCCTCAAGGCCACCCCTCAGCATTTAGACCTATCGTGCTGTTAGACGAGGTGGGTAAACTTCTTGAGAAGATCTTGTCTGACCGCCTCGTTCGACATCTCGAGGAAGTAGGACCGAACCTTTCTAGTGTTCAGTTCGGCTTTCGGGCAGGCCGGTCTACTATTGACGCAATAGACTACCTGAAAGTTCTCTCCAAAGAAGCTACGGATGGAGGAGATGTAATGCTGGCGGTCTCCCTAGACGTCAAAAATGCTTTCAACAGTCTCCCATTTGAAACGCTCAAGGAAGCCCTTCAGTACTTTGGAGTGCCTGTCTACCTGAGGACACTGCTGGGAGGCTACTTGGAAAACCGCTACGTTGCGTGGGAAGACGGAAGTGGATCAATGCTCCAGCGACAAGTTAAACTTGGCGTCCCACAGGGATCTGTCTTAGGTCCCACATTGTGGAACGTCGGTTTCGACTGGCTCTTGCGAGGCCCCGTCCTGCCGGGCATGAGTGTACTCGCTTACGCCGACGACACCCTCATCGCATGCAGAGGTCACTCCTATGAGGAGGCTGCCAGAAGAGCCACGGTCGGGACATCACTTATGATCGACCGAATTCATCAGCTGGGTCTCAAGGTGTCCCTTCCAAAGACAGAAGCTCTCCTATTCCATGGTCCTAGGAAAGGCCCTCCTCGAAATGCCGGAATAAGGGTAAATGGGGAGGTAGTGACGCTGAAACCTCACATCAAGTATCTGGGTCTTATCCTAGACGGACGATGGAACTTTGGGGCACACTTTGCCAAGCTTGCTCCGAAGTTAATGTCTACAGCCGCTGCCCTTAGCCGGCTGCTCCCCAACATCGGTGAGCCCAATGCCACGTGCAGGCTTCTGTATTCAAGGGTCATACGGAGCATGGCTCTATACGGGGCTCCCATATGGGTTGATGCCCTCTCGGCGACAAATAAGACCCTACTCCGCAGACCTCAAAGGGCAATTTCGTTAAGGGCCATTCGAGGATATCGTACGGTATCATTTTCAGCGGCAACGATCCTGGCCGGGGACTCTCCTTGGGACCTCCAAGCACATGTGCTCGCTAAGGTCCATCAACATAGGGCTGAGAAAAAAGCGGCAGGGGAGTTCCCCGACCGGCAGGAGTTCGACCGCGTTCGAGCGTCTGCCCAGAACGAATCACTCCGCCAGTGGAAAGATGAGTTGGGGTCTGCGGATTACGGCTTAGTAACAGTAGAGGCAGTACTGCCTCACTTAGAACGCTGGGTTGAGAGGCAGCATGGAACCCTGACGTTCCATATGGTGCAGCTGCTTACTAACCATGGCTGCTTTGGTAAGTATCTGCATCGCATAGGGAGGGAATCCTCCCCTTGCTGCCATGAGTGTGGCGCGCCTGTGGACACGGCGCGTCACACTTTAGAAGAATGCATTGCGTGGAGGCCCCAACGGGCTGCTTTAGAAGCAGTGACGCGGTCGGACCTCTCATTGTCAGGTGTTATTAGGGCCATGCTTGACAATAAGGAAGCATGGAAGGCGATGGCCTCCTTCAGTGACCAGGTTATGTCACAGAAGGAGGCCGCGGAGCGGGCACGCGAGAATGATCCCCTCGCGGATCCGCTCCGCCGGCGACGGGCGGGAGGCAGAGCCAGGCGCTACGCGCATTTACTGCCTCCTCCGTAGTGGGATGGTGCGGGGTTCGGGGGATACCTTGCAAAAATGAATCCCACTGGACTGAATGCGCTGACCTGGCGCGCATTGTCTGCGGCCCGCTACCCTGTAGGTCGCCCGTCGGGACGTACGCGGTCGAATGCGGAAAGCGATCCCGCGGCGCCCCTTTCTTAAGGCGGAGCTGGCAATCGTTGGGGTTTTAGACGGTAGTCCAAGGCTTGCCGCGGTTAGTCCGTCATACCCGCCCTGTCCCTTCCCCGTGGCGGGCGGGATGCGTAAAAGCATTTCCCCAACGTAAAAAAAAAAAAAAAAAAAAAAAAAAAAAAAAGGGCTTAAGTCTGGACTGTACGGCGGGTGTTCCAGATTTTCGACGTTTTGCTCTTTTAAAAACGCAATTGTTTGCCGGGCGGTGTGCGAGCTCGTATTAATTATCGTGGTGCAGTCTTAAACGACGTCTTGGGATATTTTTTTGAAACTCGCCGATGACTTCTGGTAAAGAGACAGTGGTATATACCAGTCAGCATTAACCGTTTTACGATCGTCGAGCTCGACGTGGCCACTTTTCGCCACAAACGTGGCGACCATTTTTTTCGAAGTGCTCCGTGAGCGTATTACTTTGGTCGGTTTTGGCTCATCTTGGAACACCCAAACAGTCGACTGCTGTTTAGAATCGGGTTCGTAGGCATATATCCAAGATTCGTCACCACTGATAATGTCGTAAACATGTTTCGAGTTTCCTCGGTTGAATTGCCGCAGAGTTTTGCGACACCATCGAACGCGAGCCGTTTTTTGGTTTTCTCTGAGTAAATGTGGTATCCAGCGTGAGATCAACTTTTTTACGCCTAAGTGATCATGCAAAATACTGTGAACACTGGTCCCTGAAATACTTAAGGAAGCTTCTATCTCACGGTATGTCGCATGGCGATCTTCGACGATCAGTTGCCGTACAGCATCAATGTTCTCCTGGGTTACGGCTGTTTTTGGTCGGGCGATTCACGATGTCTATCACCAAGACTAGAGCAACCACGTTGAAATTCTAAATACCAGAGTTCCAGTCCGGAGGCATGGTGCTTTATCATTGAAAACCGTATTCAACTCTTCGAAGCACGGAAGTCGCGTTAAGCCCCTTTTGAAGTTGTAAAAAATTATCGCACGTAAATTTTCCTTCGAAATTTCCATTTTCACAACTGACTTGTCAACTTTGAACGAACGCTGTACTAAAACGGTTGGGCCGATTTCGAGTCATTCTTTTGTTTTCGAATTCTTAATTCAAATATTCTAAGATGACACTAGTTCTTTTTTATGCAATCACGGGAGGTTTGCAAACGACAGAACTTAAAAGGCAGCCCTCGTAAAGTAACCAAATGAAGTGAATTCGAAATTAAAAGTACAAAAACAATATCACGTAACTCGAAAAAAATCACGCTATGGAATGCTTGTGGGACATAAAAACAGGTACAGTCACCATCACATACATCGGAGCAAACAAGCACGTCACAAACATCGGAACACACCTCTATTTACAAGGTATTAGGGTGCATGTGCCGATATTTTTGAACACCTATAGTGTACCTATGTATGTGATGGCGACTGTACGTAATATGTATGTATTGTGACCCAGATTCAAAACAACTTGTGCCATGTTTAAAACTTTCCTGACTTTTTTGGTGGTCCTGCAAGTGTTTCCTAACCTGAGCACTAAAACTATGTACCTATGCCTTTTACAGTTCTAAGGGGTTGCGATAGATTATTCCAACATTCAGTTGCAACATATCTAAAACTCCCGCGAAAGGCAGCTGACGCATGGTGATGGGTCATCCATCATCATCGAACATCATTTGTAAAGTAGGTAGATTAAAAATAATAATACATTACATGTAGGTTTTTATTCGTATTTAAATTAAAGACTAAAATGTAAAAAAACCGATTGGAAATAAGCCTTATGTTTGTTTTTCTTAACCTTACCCCATTAGTTTATTCTGAATTAAATTAAATATTTGAGTACATACCAAAATTGCAAAAAACGGGTATTTAAATGTTAAAAGTTAACTACCTACCCACTCTTTTCCAAAGCTCTTAAAACAACATATAGGTACGTATTTAATTACTTGCGTGCACCTGTTTTTGTTTCCTAAAATCATGCCCAAATTAGAACGTAATTCTTTAACCCGCAGCGAACACCGTACGAACACGAGAGATATTAAATGGTCCTTGTTTCGTATCTTGCTGGAATTCATGAAAACCGACGGCAATAAATTAGACGGCAAGGTGGGTAGGGTGGCGCGATGCGGTTCATAAACTCGAGTAAGTATTAAGCTTCATAATGTGATACCTAGCTAATAGGTGGGTGGTATGAATCTGAATTGATATAGGTATTTGGTGTTTAATCAAATGTAAGTCAAGTGAGAGAATTTAACCAAGCGTGGCTAAGAAGACCCAAGTGGCAATGGAAGAAGCGGAAGTTAGGTAATTGAAGGTTTCGCTTGCAAATTCCAGATCATTTGGTGGTTCCTTAAACAACAAGCCTATTAATGTCAATAATTAATTTAAACTTATGCCCAAATAGGGATTTTCCTTGCCAGACCTCATGTTTTTTTTTGTGTCACTTCTATTCTAATTGCAGGTTTAAAGATGAAAAAAATGACAAACCTGTTTCCACAGGCAACTACTATACATTATACAGCCACGGGAAGGAAGGGAGTGGTGCTATTATAACTCGATACCACTCGATATCTAATCTTAAAATAAAACATTCCAAAAACTTTTTTTTATTTCGTTATAGAGGTTTTGGTTTGAATCCCTTTGAATTAGTTTTCAATAATGCAGATTATATCGAGGGCTTCAAACGAATCATCACCATTATCATCATCATCACCGTTTTAAAATCATAATCATCATTATCATCATCATTAATATGATCATCACATCATCGTAATATGTTTGGTTTTGCCCATGCCGAGGGACCATAGATAATTTTTTCTTTAACCCTTTTACGAACCTTGTCAAAATAAATCCATAGTTCAAGTTTCATGCTATTGCATAGCCCTTATAATTCTGCACCAAAAAAAAACTAAAAGATGACCTTAACAGGTGATAATTCTTGCCAAAATATTTAAATTGTGCTCCAAGAATACTCATCAGAATTTCCTATCCATGATATGCTGAAGAAATTCGGCTGTGTTTTCCGCGATATGGTGGGCTCTAAATCCAATTTGTCAGTATCTACAACATCCTTTGGATTCCAATTTATTTTATATCATGCCAGAGTCCACCAACTCAATGTTTAGCGCTCATACACACCAGCAGAAATGTAGATGAGCCACCCATGCCGCTTCCTCATCAATAGAGATGATTTTGTCATTCACTTCCCTGACACAACTGGTGCACCGTGTGATTGGTGGTCTGAAATCTGACGTAGCAAAATCCAGCGCACACGCACAGTGTTACGTTACGATGCAGGTCTCCTGACCATGCCCATAAACGACTATGAGGTAGAGTGTACAGTCCAGTTTAATACTGTGAGTATCCATGCGTCTTATTTGATTTAATAACCAGTGTATAAAAAACATTTACCAGGGTCTCATAAAACTGTCGAAACATTTTATCTGTGTGACCGTTGTACACTAGACAGAGTTAACTAATTTTATAAAAAGGTTAGATACAATACATTGTTATATGGTTATGCCTTAGTGGTTGGTTTACTAAAGTAATGTCGTTTTGATTGAAGACTCGTATTTTAGTAGCTTGGACAAAATGGTTTGACACAACTGGTGTCATAACCTCCTCATTGTGACCCCAAATTGGCTTGGCTGACTTAAGCCGAAAGAACAAATCTCTATATCCATGATTATGATTGTCCTATTATACCAGTGATTCAAACAGATGATGCGTGTCATGGATATGAACAATGCTTCATCGGATGTGTGGAGTAGCGCGGAAGGATCACACTAGGAACTATAATTATCATTCCCAAAAGCCGCCTTGTTCGTGACAAAGCAGATAAACTACAAGAGAATCGGCTCCGTTAATTGCCCACGTTTTAAGATATATAGATACATGGATAAAAAATAACACTAGTGGCTCGGTAAGCTTTGTTTTAGACCACGTATATCTATTTTTGTAAAAAAAATTAAATTGTTTAATTTCTAAATACAGGATTGACATGATAATTCGATATAATTAACGAGCCTGCCCACAAAACTTCAAGAGGATCGGTTGAGAAACACGACCTGCAAAGGAGGACAGCCGTCCGGCTGACGGTTATCCTATCCTATCCAGGCAGACGGTTACGACGGCATTTATGCCCAAACTGAAACAGGGAACTTCTAGAAAATGTAGTACGTTTGCTACGAAATCTATTAGTGAAACACATTTTTTTATTGAATCTTTATTTCTGAGATATCCAAACTTCAGACAATTGACACTTTAACAACGCTATCAAAGAAAATTCCAGGGAGTTTGCATTGACACTAACACACATATCTAGTTACCTACTTATTCACTTAAAAATCTCGCACGATAAATAAAAAGCTTGTAAAATATATCTTTACTTGATTACATACAGTCTGATTTAAGTTACCAATTTATTGATAACGGGTGGGCTAATACTAAAATGCCAACTGAAGTCAACTTAAATTTTACGCTATTATGAACCAATTCAAAATCATATTTAAGTTCCTTCAAATGATAAATAAACATTAAGTAAATCAAATCGTAAACATTTACGTTTAAAATTATACAATCTCCGAGTGTAATTCAATTTGTTTCGCAAATACGGCTTTACGGCGCACGACTCGATAATCTAGTCTTTACCTATTGGTTTGTTTACTCGAAGAGGCGAATCAATGAACCATAACTTCTTAACGTTTTTCAATAAACTTCGATACTGAAGGTGGATCAGTGCGAGCGGACTGGGGCACTAAAGGTTGTGTATTACTTACTATACAACATCGCCTAAATAATAAAGTACCTATTACTTCTTAGATCTTCTCGTTTGTTTTAATGTAGGGCAATATTTGTGTGAAGAGCATAATATTTTTGTTAGTGTGTCTTGAATATTTTCTATGTATTTAAGTATTAAATATGTCGTCGTCTGGTAATAAAATAACACAAGTATTATTGAGCTTATTAACGGGCTAATTCGATTTGTGTAAGATATTCCACTAATAATTATATTATATTAAATGTATTTATTGTCTCTGTAGGTTCATAATTACTAATTTTAAATACATATTGTTGCATAAGTATGTTTTCAACACATTTGCTCGTAACGTGCCTCTTATTGTGCCGCTTTTGGGCTCATAATCCTGGGTATTAAACACGCGTGTTTAATAATATTACGACACTCGTGTAGTTATGTTTATATCCCGATTAAGACACGTTGGCACCTTGCAGCAAGGTGTATATATGGAATCGGCGTATTCTTAAATTGACCGGGTTATACAGGTTTGTTTTTAATTCTCGGCAAATGGATTCTTACTCGACTAAACAAATTAAATCCTTCTTGTGGATTAATTGATTATTTCTTATATAGAAACGTTTAATTTAGTAAAACTATTTACTTTTGATAACATTTTACATGAATTTATATTGAATAAGAAAATATTTATTTTATTATGTATTGGTTGTTTAGAGATTTAATCTAAGCCTCGCTGCGGGCGCACTGCGCGAAATTCACGAAAAAAAATAGTTGCGTGCCATTATAGGTAATTTCTCAAATATTTGTAAACATTGATGATGCGTGTTTGGTTATTGTTAAAAATGTTGACTCGTAGTGAATAGAAAAGTGATAAATATAATTGACGCCACTGTACATTCTTGGAGATGTACAAATATGTGAGTAAAAACCTGTTGTTATCAATAACTAAAGGAAACAACTTAGGAGCCTGTAACATGTTCATTTTATGAAAAAGATTTTTTCCTCGCAAATGTGTTGAAAAACGTCGTATGACACGCGTGAGCTTTGATAATTACATCCTCGGCTCTATTATCACGCTCACCTGCGGTTCGCGTGACAATTCCGCCTCTGATGTAATGATCAACATACCTCACTTGTATCATAATGTACTATTACAATGAACTCAAGAACAGCTGAAGGAATCCTGTGGTTAAATCCATAATAAGTACCTACATTAAGTATTTAAATACCTACAATTCGAGGAGGGTCAGTATTAGACTTAATTGGAAGACGAACTCTCGGCTTCCGGTTCTTAAAAGCTAATAAGTTTTCTCTTATTATAGTTTCTGATTTTCTCTCATTAATTAATCCATTTAAATTGCTTACCTAATCGCCGAATTTCGGAGTTTTTGTAATTTAAAGATCTAAGATACGGTATGAGAAATATCATGATACCTACCCTTATTTGTTATTTAATATACAGATACATTGAAAATGGGTTGCGTATCGATCGATCTAAAAGGATTCTGTTCAATTACATTCATCAATTAGAACGAACTTTTTACGGTCAATTTGGGGAAATTGACAAATCGGGGGATTTGTATGTACCTATATTAAAACAAGCGTCTGCCCGCGACTCCGTCCGCGTGGAACTCGTTTATATCGTAGCTCCATACAAACTTTCACCCCCATTTCACCCTCTTGGGGAATTATTTCCAGGATCAAAACTATCCTATGTCCTTACCTATGGGATCAAACTATGTCTATACCAAATTTCATCAAAATCGGTTCAGCGGCAGACAGACAGACATACACACTTTCGCATTTATAATATTAGTTCGATAAACGAGCATCGAGTTGAATGAATATGTAACACTAAAATGGAGGCCCCTCGATCAAGGCATTAATTAGCAGGCATAAACAAGACCCATCCAAAAAAAAATACGACCCAAAAGAAAGAAAAATGTGAATGCAGTGTGTGAAACTCACGGCCTTTCCAAAACATTAGAAAGATTTGAACTTTCGATGTTGGAATGAACGGTACAGTATTTTAATCCTATTAAGGTTCCGTGCTTGAAAAGGAAAGTCCGCTACCTTAAATGGGTTAGACAGCAATCTTTCTGATTACGCGACCAAGCATAATGCAATTCTGCTGTACAGTCAACAGCCGAGAAAAGTGACCCCCTGCAAAACAAACTTCTATGCAGAGGAGGACAAGTTTCTTTGCAGCTGACTTTACGTTAAGGTATTTGAATATCGATTTATTTACGCGTCTACAGTTGTTTTTGCAAACCGAACAACGCCTGGGACTATGCGAACTGTCACGAAGAATCCTGATATTTGATATTTAGCACAGTACAAACTTGTCTTCATGTACGGTACGGTCAACCAATTTGATTCCTTGTGTCAGCTTAGGTCGCAATGGGTCGACTGTGACCTACTTGTCTAGTTCAACAAGGATTATACTCTAAAGGATGATTAAATGAGACAAAGGTTTATATAAGTGTATTTCCACACACCACTCCGCTCTTAACTTAGGGTACATACATTTCTAGGAACCCTCTATAACAGCGCAGTCCTGGGACAACCAATGCAGTTTCTTCTCGGGCTCGTCCCCTGGGTGGTACTCAAAAGTGACAAACTCAAAGGCCAAATAATGTATGCCATACGATTAAATAAAATAGGTTGGTGCAAAAAATGTCACCTCGCTCATATTTGAAGCACTTCGACTTATAAAAGACCGCCGCAAAAATAATACACCTACTTGCTCTATGGTGTTGTGTTCCTAGTGGAGAGCAAGGTTGTCAGAGCCCTCGTGAGTGAATGACCTACATTTATATCTAGCCTTTAAGACAACGAACCCTCATATAAAAGTTGGCAACACGCTGACCACTCATCTGGTGACACAAGCATTTATAGGCTACATACTCGTACACCGAAGCTTACCATTAGACAGGCCGCATGCTTGTTTGCTACCGTCGTGGTATAAACATAAACTTATTACCAATAGCACGATTTCATGATAAGTATCTATTATTATTCTACTCATTATTTTTTTACTTCTATCTAAAGTAAGTTGTAATAAGACATTTTTTCCATGCCTCGAGAAACATCCGACGCTTAGTTACTCCCACGGAAATTCTCCAATCGCGGTCAGAATATACGCTCTAGATCACTTTTATAATTGTATCATTAAAATGACATATAAAATAACATCAACGTGTACGTACACAAGCATTCAACCACCATCTTAATCAAGTTACAACGATAATGCAGCCTTGCATAGTTAATGTTTCAGGGACATTAGTACGGACGTCGGACGTCATCATCCCAGTGTATCATGCAAGTGGACTTAGCTGGTACAGTCCCTAATTACGCCAGAGGTTTGAGCCCATGATTACCCTGCAGCGTAATCAAGGATCGTATCTGCACAACTGACGGCTTGCTGGGCGCAAACACGGCCAATTCGGTGCAATAGCTGACACTGCGTAGTTGGCCGCCCAATCAATAATTCGCTACTGGAATTTCTATTAGTTGAAAGAGGGCGGATATTGATGTATCTATTTCATAAGCGTAGTTTTGATGAAGATTTCTCGAGTGTGTTTCTACATTCATTTAGTTGAAACCACACTGAAGAGAATACAACTTTGGAACCCGTGTACTCGAGGTCCTCTTACCCCGGACACAAACGAGAACGTATAAGTTGAACATGTGTATCTTTTTGTCTGTCTGTGGCATCGTAGATCCCAAACGGATGAACCAATTGGAGTCTGTTTTTTTAATCGAAAACTATGGCTTTTTATATATTTAAATATTTTTTAATTATTAGCACATGCAAGATTAAGATTTTTGTTACCAATCTGAAAAAGGGAATTACTTATTCCATATCATTCAATATTATTCAAATCTTGTTTCTATCAATACAAACTACGAGCGTAGGAATATCAGATTAGTGTTTATACAAGATGAAGACACTAAGCAATGACTTTTAATGTGGATATTTAAGAAAAGTAAATCGTGAATATTGCAGCGTTAAAATATCCCGATTACAAAGAGATCGAAGCGATCTTTGGCAACAAAGAGGATATCTACAACATTTATCTGTGTATTGTGAGACGTTCTCTTGTTCACAAATTAAGTGAAGATACTGAAAAGTATCTTCGACCCTAGACGTTTTCCTATTTTGGTGTTAAAACGAACATGGCTGAAATACATACTTAGAAAAAATATTCAAGACACGACACATATAATATAATAATATGTAGGTTAATCAACATAAACTAACGCCAGAAATATATTTTTATAGTATTTTCTGTTTGTAATTTAGTCGTAAGTAGCACAAACATAATATAGGAAGACCAGTGAGTGATACTTGATGTGTAAGTAATATCATAATAATTATATGTATTTTTTTAAGTAACACGCTAATTAGCAAAAGCTAACAATTGACAAATCAATTAAGTACCTCTCCAAGTGCCACCATCTCCAAGATTTCGTGAGGGAAAATTTAATTAGCTTTACTCTAAATAATTATTTTGTAGAAGGATGGCTACAAAATAGAGTGAATAATTCCCAGTAGAGCTCCCTCTAGAGAGTAGTCCTTGTTAATTAATCGCCACACTAGCGGGGTCTCCGCCGGCTCTGGTTACCCGAAGCCGTGTCGCTTGTTAACAAAAAATGTAATGAAATTTCACAATTCAATGAAAGAACCAAAGTATTTTTATAAAGAAAAACAAAAAAAAGTTATAACAACTTTTTTGGTAGCTTATTATCTGAGGCGAATCTTGATTGTTAATCTGATTAATTCTGGAACAAAGAGTCAGAAAAATCTTTCTAATGAGCTAATGACAGCATGTGTCCACCGGAGTACGGTTTTTGCACATTCTTAACATTAATAATGCTTTCTTTTCGTTTTATTTTCATATTCGCATCCTTTTCGTGGATCCTTTTTCTATCTCGCATTGTATTGATGCTGATCACGTACATACGAGTACGAAATGCGGATCTAATTTTAAAGTCTGCAAAAGACACCCGCTCTTCAGTATTCTATACAAAAGGTTATTCATATTGTCTAAGAAACTGAAAATTTGTGCTGCGTGATAATGCAACTGTATTAAGTATTACATGGTAGGTATTAATATTTTAACTCTGCCTTTGTTAGAAGGTATGACCCGAATTCAGAGAAAGGTATACAATTCCAACATCAAATACTTGTTTAGGGGGAATAACAAGCTTAAGATATTTTATTACTCTATTAGTAAATATAAACTATCGCTTCCCCCATTGGATATTAAAAAACAAGTCACGTCTGTGGCCAACGCACCATCCTAAAAACTTGTGAAAGGTTTATTGATATCGAACCATTCGAATCGACCAAAATATTTTGCACAATTTTCTTTTTGAACCGCAAAGTTGATGTGGATGTCAGTCCACGCAAGTAAGCTTACAAATTATGTACCTACTAGGTTTCTTACATCCGCAATAAAATGTTAAAAAGTTATAGTGAAAAGTGAATGTATTCCCGAAATTAATATTTATTTTATTTATACTTCTATTATATATGGACAATACACAAGAGCATACGTAATTCTGATATTATATCACAGAAACGAATTGATACGAGAATAATAAAAATATTTGGCAGGTACTAAATATCTCTATAACTGTATTTAAATAAATGTGTAAAGAATGCATATATATGAGACATGGTGTATGACGATTTACGAGTAAAAGGTTAGTTCAATCTTTGTAAAATAAGTTATAGTTATCATTAGTCTATCATGTCATATGAATCAACCTCGTGCAAAATAAGTTGCAATCAAATAACTATTAAAATAAATTCATCTCTACAAAAATATGTGATATGATTTGAGGACAGTTCTGCAATTCCATTGAAATATTGGTGCTATAAAGTTTGCAATTTTAAAAGAGTAATGGCGGATTCCAGGTGCTACACAATCACTATTGGAAATTTGGAATAAAATGAAGCAAGATAAGCAAATGCGCTCCGAACCGATCGTACATTTTTGAATTCCGAGATAAAACGGAAAATTACGGCTGTTGTTTTATACAATTAGTGTATCGGTGTGATAAACTTGTGTAATTCAGGTGAAACAATTGTATCTCGGGTCAAATACGAGTAATTTTGATTCGAAGTTTCCATCATTATGTTTGTATTAATACATTATCGACGTTATTGACGACCGCCTTAGCCTAGTTGGTAGTGACCCTGCCTACGAAGCAAGAGGTCCTGGGTTCGAATCCCGGTAAGGGCATATATTTGTGTGATGAGCACGAATATTTGTTCCTGAGTCATGGATGTTTTCTATGTATTTAAGTATTTATTTCTCTATATAAGTATCTATATCGTCGTCTAGTACCCATAGTACAAGCTTTGCTTAGTTTGGGACTAGGTTGATTTGTGTCCGCAAATATTTATTATTATTATTTATTATTTATTGCGAGCGCGTTGTAAAACTGTGTAAATATTTGAGAACATCAAATTTGGATTAATTGTTTTGATCTAAGTGATTGTTATTCCACCGTTCACGAAAGCAACATTTATCTCAGAATTGGGTTGAAGCCGAGGGCTCCAATGAGTTATGCCGGGCACATACAGCGCAAGCGATCACCGCTGCCCCGGTGCATACGAGATGTGTGCAAATTGATGGAATACAAATGCCTTAGCTTCAGCTAGGTAAGTAAAACCAACGCTAGACTGTTCTTTAGAATACAAAAAGTACCCCAGATGTTAAGTTCACAGTTTTAAAATTATATTCATGACATGTCAGATATAGGATTTCCTTTTTTTTTGTTCTGCCAAAAACTAGTGCCGACGCCAATATTTGGGATGAGGTGGTAAGGAAACCCAGGCGTCTTTCAGGTTGTAAGCAGAATATGCCTGATTTGTAATGAGACAGGTTTTGTAATTGTATGTAGGTACTGTATTGTTGTAATACTTCAACCATTGGTCCACAAGCTTAAACGTAAGAAATAAGGTCACTAATATAACAATGAACCCTTGTATAAGTGCTAAACAACTCATTCACTGCACTTTGTTTCCGTTCGAAATCATTTTGAACTTTTTGCCATATAAAAATACCTTGGCAATTTTTAAATTGTCTCGGGTTTTAAGTCCGTTTTTAAGTTTTCAAATTGGTTAGTGGCAAACCAAGTTAACTCGATCAATAGGGTTACCCTATCAGTAAGGTTACCTTATCATACCACCACCAACCAACCACCACCAACCCAACCAACCAACTAACCAACCAATACGGATAGGGTTTTGAAAACTGCTTCTAAAATAACAATGGAAAACCTGGTCCGGAGTTTGTTCCCCGTAGATGGACGTTTAGTGACGTGAAATTCTTAAGACAGTTATTTTATTGGAAGCCGAAAAAGGGAGAAAAAACTGTTATTGAAACCAATGTTTGTTTACCTAATTAAAGTCAGTTTAATAAGCATCATTATAATTGATTTATCGTCAAAGGAGAAGAAAGCACCTACCTATAAGCAGTATTTAACAATCAAAACAGCAATTATTTCTTTTTCCATACAAAATTGTGACGTCACACTTCGCTGCCCATTTTAAAAAGTCGTTTTTTTTGGTCGCTAGCGATGCCAATTATTGCTATTTTGTTTTATTTTTGAAGCGTATGTTGCGCTTTACAGGGTGGGCCCTGTAACTGGAGCAAAAAATTAAACGGTAGATTATTAAGCTAGTGAACAATTATTTCGAAGTGGTTTTATGCGAAAAAAATATTTTTTTTTGAAAAAAAAAATTCTTAAAAATAAGTTTACTTGTATTTTTTTACTCTTCTGGAGTGCTATGAGTAACTTTTTATTTTAAAAACACAAAAAAAAAAGGAAAAAATCACAAAACTATATGTTGAACACAAAAATGCAAAAACTATTATGACTCATTACATGATGTTACCTCAAAATCTGCGTTGACTGCCGTGGTATGATCTCGTGGTGCCAAGATACATTACTTGGAGGTCATAACTTTAGATCAAAATTTCTCCGTTACCAAAAATTTTGAAAGTGAATGATACACAAGGGGTTACTGCAAATGCTCTAAGGAAGCCTCCTTTTGAATATTTGCTCGTGTTACAGGGCCCACCCTGTATAGTAGTTAGTTCCATTATGGAACGGGTTCGCATGGAGTCATGAAAAAAATGTTAAATAGCCTATTATTCATGTAAAAGAGTTGACTAACGTAATAAAAACAATTTTGGGTCAACCTTTGTGCAGGTACCTACTTTATAAGGCAGTGAATAAAAATATATCGCCTTCACTTTGCGTGTGACGATATTGAACACGTTATTATGGAATCTATTTACTAGACCATATGTATGCTAATATTATATCGACTGTGAACGGTTTCGATTTATGCTATTTGTCATGACGTTATTGTGTGCTCTCTTTTAGTTTGAATACTTTACACAAAGACTATTCTTTTTCCCTAATCCATACGAATTTAAAAACAAACCTATCAGAAATAATGATTATTTATTTTTATTTATTTTATTTTATTTTATACAGCAACTATTTAAACAGGTTGACCCTAATGCAATATTTTATATTTTGTTAAGGCGACGTGAGCTGGAGCTCTGTTTTTGGAAAAACAGATTTAAAAAAAATCGTAGCTCTTGTTTGGATTATAATACGGCTGCTTTAAATTTAATTAGCAATCTTGAGGCCTTTTTCGAGGGAAATCAGCTATTCGAATCCTGAGTTTTTGACTTTCGCTCGATAGAAAAAAATCACGAACATAGGTCTAAAACACTTAAAAAATCATAACAAATTATGTACAACAGCTAAACATATTAAAATTGGTTCTTAAAATCGGCAATGTCATGTTTGAGGGAAATCAGCTATTATTTTTTTTATTTATTAAAACGCACACAAAAATAAAATAAAAAAACATGATATACGCGCTTCTAAACACGCACTTCCATCTCGCTCACGCTTATGCTCAGTGAGAGGGAGAGAAGACCACGAACCTACGTGCCCTTAAGGCCCGATTCGAACTAACAGGAGTAAAGACGTGATCGGAGTTGTACATCTAAATTATAGTCCCTGGGCGACCAAGCTCTGCTCGGGTGAAAAGGGAGAAAATACGGAGAAAACTAATTTTCCCGGACATGAGACCTATCTAGATCGATTTCTCGCCTCCGTAAACCCCCGCATTTCAAATTTCATCGAAATCGTTAGAGCCGTTTCCGAGAACGTGATTGCAAATATATATAAATATATACAAATATTGCTCGTTTAATAGTAAAGGATGGGCTCATCACAAATAAACCCCCTTTTTTGATTAAAAAAAAAAACATTTAATTCGAGTCTAGGTAATATTAAATTATAATTTATTTCTTAATTCACAATAATTTCTATTGTATCGTCATCGTCAGTAACATTCAATAAATATAAATTAAAATCATAATAACTAATCTAGGATATTATTCTTGACCATTTAAATTTAATAAATTACCATTTCTACTTAATTTAATTAACAATTGAATAAATAATTTAACAATTAAACAAATTATCAAATGGGTAATTTACTATTAACCATAACTATTGCTTTGTGAATATTTAATTCTGCCGCTATACTCGTTATACTCTTTTTAGGGTTCCGTAGCCAAATGGCAAAAAACGGAACCCTTATAGATTCGTCATGTCCGTCCGTCTGTCTGTCTGTCCGTCCGTATGTCACAGCCACTTTTTTCCTAAACTATAAGAGCTATACTGTTGAAACTTGGTAAGTAGATGTATTATGTGAACCGCATTAAGATTTTCACACAAAAACTGAAAAAAAAACATTAAGTTTTAGGGGTCCCCATACTCAGAACTGAAACTCAAAAAAAAATTTTTCATTAAACCCATACGTGTTTTATTTATTATCTTTACTTTTTATAGTTTACTATCTATAGATAGGTCTTAAAAAATGATATTGAGGTTTCTAATATCATTTTTTTCTAAACTGAATAGTTTGCGCGAGAGACACTTCCAAAGTGGTAAAATGTGTGTCCCCCCCCTGTAACTTCTAAAATAAGAGAATGATAAAACTAAAAAAAATATATGATGTACTTTACCATGCAAACTTCCACCGAAAATTGGTTTGAACGAGATCTAGTAAGTAGTTTTTTTTTAATACGTCATAAATCGTAAACCGCAATTTATTTCACGGAACCCTTCATGTGCGAGTCCGACTCGCACTTGGCCGCTTTTTTCAACTGCTTTTTGACATAAATATATGGAACTTGATACAAAGTCAAAGGAAATACGAGTTCTTCTAGACTCATTTTAATATTTACAAATATAAATAATGACTGGATGTGATTTATCCGCCGATATTCAGCCTAGAAAATCACAGACGGTTTACCCGAGTCGTATTGGGTCGGACATAAAATAGGACTCAGGTCAGGGGCAGGTGATAGCTGCTAACTTTTACTCGTCGAATCGGATAAAATTTTAGGGCCCGAATGTGTAAATAAATTAGTAATGTATTTTTTTTTATTTACACCTACATAATATCTGTTTTTGGCACTTTGAAATACATTACACGTTAAGACCTTTCATTTGTGTAATTTAATTCGTTCCTGTATGTCACAAAATTTGCGAGATACCTACTAAATATATGGGTAACATCCGTGAGTTAGTGAAACGAATTATATTTCACGAATGAAAGTTCTTAATAACGTGACATTTTTTAGGAAAAAGCTCGCTTCCTGTAATGGATTATAATTACGAGTAGATAGTAACTACCAGGAAACGTGTTTATTTTCCGAAACGAAATAAAGTATTTATCTAAGCAAACTTTTTCCTGTAATCCACGAAAAGATTTTCATATTAACGTCCTTTTCCGATGTTACGTTTACATCACAAAAATATGGAGTCCTGAGAAGGTTGACTGTCGGACGGACGTTGACAAAGGGCACATCGACTTGCAAAATAATAATAAATCAAGTAAGTCAAATTCTGTATCAACTTAGTTTGTAGTGTCCCACAACTTTGTCATATGAAATTGAAAATATACGGCAAATGCAGCTTTAGATATTATTTTACTAATGTTCAAAAGTGTTTTAATAAGATTGAAAGTACCTAGTTGCTAGTTTTATATTTAGCAAAAATTAGTAAGTATTAGGTAGGTACCTATCAGGTATAAGTTACACGAAAGAGGGTGTTTACTTTTCTTAGTAATTTAGAAAGTAGCATTGTTGTCAATAAATGTTGCATGCATTTAGCCATTTATTTAGTGACTAGCTGTTGCCCGCGACTTCGTCCGCGTATAATATGTCATCGTCTAAAAGTTTGTTTAAGGAATGAATTAAAAAAAAAAAGTTGAAATAAGTTTTGTGCCTAGTCTTTTAGTAAACAGTCTAAAACCGAAGTTACAAATATCTTACTTTCAAAATGGCTTGCTCTCTATACACACTTAGAACCCCCTTTGAACCCTCATAGTAAACAGGCTGAAACCGTAGTTACAATTTTCTTACTTTAAAAATGTCTTGCTCTACATACTTCGAACCCCGTTTTAACCTTCTTTGGCGATGAATTAAAAAGAACGCTAAAATAAGTTTTGTAGTATTTTAGCATGTTTGTTTATGTGTGTTTCTTCGTTGAACTGCAATGCTGATGCATTGCACGAGAAAACTGCCAGCTCTTCGATTACCAGTTATGATGATACTAATGCTGAAATGACTGTCGATTCTGTAAATTCCTACAATTGAGGAGCTAAAACCTATAGTTAAATTCAAAATTGAAACGCAGAAGCCTAAAAACCACTATCTTGAAATAACTAACTAAGTTGAGAAAAGCCTAATTTTCGACCATGGTTTTCTACTATGTCGCTGAACCGAATTAGTATGTATTGGTACTTATTAGACGCATAATTTCATGTTATTTAATTTCTTAGTTTGTAACTTTTCGCTAGGATGCACCGTATAGAAGCTACGAGTGGGAAACCAAAAAAAGTCCCAGATTTGTGGCTGCCTAAAGTTGTACCAAGATATCTCGTGTAACCATTTTGATATTTGCTCGGTTGTATCGATGTAAACAATATTAAAAAACAAAATCTTCTACACCACCTTTTGCAACAAAGATATACTCTACGGACTGGCCTAATAGGAAAGTAGACTCAAAATTTATTATTACTTCAAATCAAAGAAGAAACGAAAAACCCGTTCAAATATCGCAAAAAATTACGAAGCTACAACCGTTTTCATATCGCTTGTTAGAGTGAGAAAACGATCGGGACCGTAACGTCATAGTACTCATAGTAAAAAACAATCGTTTCATATGAAGGTGCGTTTTGCGGAGAAGGGACAGAACATACCCCCTCTTAAAACTTTGGACACTTATAACTTAGTGACTACTTAAATAACCTCTTGCGTTGTTTTTTTCTCCATTTGACTTCATTTTAAGTCCTTTTTCGAGAAAATACAACATTGTGATTATTTTATTTAGTGTCTACAGTGTTTACACCCCTATTTTCGATCTATCTGACATCCGTATTTTCTTTTAAACCCCGAACTTCAGAATTCGAAAATATTCGGGTATCCCTTATCTCTATCGCACTAACAATACTCAAGTGAGAGGAATGCAGACGAACTTCGAGTTTCGGTTTGCGTGATTTGGCTGAATGCGCAAAGAGAGCGCGCGCGTGCCATTAAAAAAAACAATTGTGTTACTTATATTGTTCGAATTTGTTGATACATGTATTGAAATTACGCCTTAATACGACATTTGCGCATATAAGTTCTTATTTCAGAATCGATTAATTTATTATGCTTTACCACATGGTATGTGATTCGTGAAGGTCTATCGGAGACGGGATTTAAATTATTAATAGGGGAAATTAAGGAAAAGCAATTGCGCCATTTTGACGTTTCATAAAACTGACAGATGTGGCGGCGATATACTATAAAAATAATAAATGAAAAATTTATGAAGTCGTATATTTCGGAAAATTAATTAAATGTCGCAGTCGGATAAACACTATCTTAAGTTGCAGCTAGAATAATAATGTACCTATATAAAATGTTTAATGTTTTTCCATTTATAGGATGCTAAGAACATTCGTAACACACAAAGCTTAGTTTCAAACTGGCTGATTCTTTTTTTAATTTAGAGATTTATTATAAGTGGAGATGATTAAATTAGTCATAGAATGAGGCTTGGCCCAAATACAAATAATAAGTCTCGTATTGTACTTAAAACAAAATACTATTACTCAAATTATTGTTTATGTCCTACTATTAATGTCCCACTTTACCACAATCGTATGAGTTACTATAGAACACACCGAAATCATTATGTGCTTTTAACCCCAATTTATGCCAAACTAACTTCACTAAATTGTCTCGGGGCAGAGTATTCTGGATTGTACTAAAAAACCCCGATAGGTTTCAATGGAATATGTAATATTATTTTGAGATTGAGTACAAAATACTTTTTCACCTCACTAGTTCGGAAACCCCTTTTTGTATCTTTGATACCTACCTATTGAGAAAATCGCTATTTATCTACATGTGAAGAAAGAGTTTTGACATTTGAAAGCAGCTTAAGTGACATGTGACAGCTAACAAAATGTAGAACGTTAAAAGTACTAAATGTTTGGCTCGTTTAATTTTTTATTTTCCTGACATATTTTATGTGACATATATTATATGTATATATATATGAATGTATGTTCTTTTTTTCTTAGCCTTTTTCTTATTTTCCTTGCTTTAGTGAGATGAAAAGTTTTGTGTTATACATGGGTGAAAAGATATTTAACGTATCGTGTGTTGAAACACTCGCCGCTACGCTCACGATTCTATTTTTGAACCACTTGCTTCGCTCGTGGTCAATCATCAGATCCTTTCACTAGCTCGTGTTTCAAATGAACACTCGCAGGTAAAATACAACTTTCCCCCCTTGTATAACAAATAACTATTACAGTCGACTACAAAGATACATATACATGATACATATATTGCCTTCTAAATTAAGGTGCAAAAGTGTACACATATATATCGTGAAAGACGTGTATCATTCCTCGCAATAATTCTGCGCTATTGTCCCTTTCACTGTCTCAACACTAACGTCATCAAGACAAACACTCGGTTTGAACTAAGTCGATCTGACCATACATGTTGATACACTCATCTAAATTCAGTCAGTTCGTGACTAGAAGCCCGATCGACAGACTTAAGTTCGTAGTTAATTTGTGTCTGCTGAAAGTGCCTCGGGACCGTCACGAACCACAGTAATTGACGCAGAAGTTACGCAAAATAAACAATATTGTAACATAAAACAAATATTAGATCCAAAGGCACAGTTTACTAACAGTAGATCAGGCTTCCTTGGGTTAGGCAAAAGGGTTGATTTCCTTTTGGATTTTTTTACATTATCTTAAAGTAATGAGATGAGAATATGCTGGAGTAAATTTCTTGTATTTGTGATTCCATTTTCTATAGAACGAATTTTATAAAAACGTCTAGTCAGTTTATCGTTTTCTAGATAAAGTTCCGGACTAGAATAACTGCGGCGTGATTACGTAGAGGTCGCTCGATAAATAAAATCCTTATACGTAATTTCAGTACTAAAAAATAACATATGTTATGTTAGAATTCTGAAAACGAATTAATATTTGAGTTCCAGACTTTACAAAATGAATATACGATTGCGTAAATTTCACTTGACAAAATAAACCATATATTTCATTGCAGTATAAAAAAATTGTATTTCACGTTAAAATTTTCAAAATTAATTCAATATTGAGCGTAAAACTTTTTGTAGACCCAAATTATAAAGCGGGTGGGATTATGGTGGTTTGCGTAGGATCCGGATGCGAGCCGGGACGTCAATAAATGAAATGATAATTTGTAGATCTGGAAAAATAAAAAAAGCTTTTATTTTCATCTGTCGCTTTCACACAGGACGTAAAGCCGCTCAATTGCATCGTTTCACAGGGATTTACTAGTAAAGGGGATCTGGCTTAATTCTGCTACCGTTTGGATTGATCCAGTTTAATCGGGTTCCGAACGACATCCAACGGAAAAAATATAAGCTAAGACATTGGTCGTAGGTATATGTTCGCATTAATGACCCTGGATTATCTTTTTAATAAATCATTTTGGAGAATCAGTCGAATGAAGTATTATGAATTCTCATGTACCTACTAGTAAATAACTGATGGACTGATATATCTGAAATAATTTAAAAAGATACCTACTGATTATGTACATTACCACACATAAAACCAAAAAAATACATTTTAACTAACTGGTTAGTAAATACTTGGTGGTAAAACTTCTAAAAATATTGTGACAACCTAAAAAAATATTGATTTAGACACAGCAGACGCGTTGATCATTCCTCGGTTTTAATGTGCAATTGTTAAATTTTAATGTGCAAGTTCAGTATGTTTTGGTGCACAGTCAGTAGTTTTTTGGTTAGCGATTAAATAACTGATGAACGTCCTATCGTTTCCTATTGACCAAAACAAAGTGCCAAAGAGCGACCGAAGGTAGCGCCAAATAATTAGTTACATCCAATGGTGCTTCAACATTTAAATTTGATGACGGCCACGGACTATTATTGACATTTGGCGCACTCGCAGAAATTCAACCAACACGTGATCCGAATCCCGATCGCGGGATTAAGTCCCGCCCGCGTGCGGCCAAACTTAGCTTCGACCGACTCCTAATTGCTACATAGCTAATAGAAACACATACCGACTCTAGAGTAGCGTAAGCGTTTATCCCACTTTGGCGAATGTGGGCGTTAACGTTTCAAATTCTATTTCAATCAGCGGGTGTGTGTCATACTATATTTATGTTCTACCTAGCTTTTGACCGCGACTTCGTCCGCGTGAACTTTAGTATTTACTTCCATTTCTTATTTCATCAACTACCGTTAGGTAATAATTCCTAAGATAATATTCAATGTCTTAATGCAAAATATAAACAATTTACCTGTAGGGCAAGAGTCACCTAAAACAGTTCTGCCGTTGTAAAGTGTTTGAGTAGGTAACAGTCATCCAAAATTTCAAACGTTTGCAATTAGATTATGATTATGAGTAGGGAGTGAAGAACTATGTATAGGTATTATGGTGTTCAATACTTGTGTGAAGGTTGCTCTTGTAAATAAGAGTCATGTACAATTTATTACTATTCTTATAAACCATTCAATTTAGTTCCGTTTGTATCACTTTGAGGGCTGAATTACCAAAGTGACTACTACCTAACCAAGTAAGCACACCCACAAAGCCCGGTTTTTTTATTAAACATGCACTACTTACTGAATTGCTCCCGCGTATCCCATTTTCTCGAAATGTTCATACATTATCTTATTAGTCGTAAAAGCGATTGTTGTGAACACGAAATTGGAACCCCGGCAGAATGTAGAAGCCTAGAGCTACCTTTCCTCCTTCCAAGTAGCCAGTGTAGCCGCCTTGTAACAATGTGAAGCTAGGCGGAAGGCTTTTCTTTTCAACAGAGCCTTGAGTCTCAACAGATGACCAAAGAGAGAGTAAGATCGATGCAATATCCTTCCATATCACTCGCACGCACGCACATCCTAATTTCAATAATTTGAAGGAAAGCCACAGCCTTAAAAACAGCCAGGAGAACAAACAAGAAGGTCTAAGTTCTTAAAATTTCAAAAGACTGTATAACTTCAGTGGCCTCAACAGATAAATTAAGGAATCACAGAACGCCATTGGAGGGCTCAAGACCGAGCCCTGGCAGAGGCCTGAAGGTGGCGGAAGATGAGACCGAAAGCAAACTTCAAGGTCCACTCAAGATCCTGTTGTAACTTATTAGAAAACATAGTTCACATGCAGTGTAGTAAAATTTCACTTAAAGTCCTTCAGCTTGTACGAATGGTTCAATTGCACATAACAATTAATGTCATTTTTGCCTATGTAGGTAAATTGTTAATGACACTTATTATAATAACTTTAGCTTTTTAATCGACTTCAAACTAAGGAGGACGTTCTCAAATCGGTTGGAAGTCATTTTTTTAATGTTTGTTACCTCAGAACTCCTTCATTTATGTGCCGGGTTTCTTACCGATTTTCGTAAGGAATCCCATACTAAACGGCGATCGGCCCCATTGAGGCCCAAAATGGCCGTTTCTTCCGCGTAGTGGAAGGGATAAGTATCTAGCTAGTGGGGAAAAAAATCGCAGCGTAATATTAGCTGTCCTACTCGACTTTCAGTTTAAAATAGGGTAAATTCGGCGATACGGCAGATCCGGTGAAGGGTACTTTTACCTTAGCCTTTAAGCTGGCGCTTAAAGGTATATTTGCTAGACGCTCCTTGAATAGGTGGAGGGAGATCATTCCAACACTTGGACGCCGCGAACCTAAAACTACCTCGAAACGCCGTGGTCCGATGCATTGGCACCAGAATCATCGCCTTACACCTACGCGCACTCTTGGGCCATAGGTACAATTCTACTCAGCATCTTATATCGCGCCGTTAATTTAAGCCTATTAGCGATTATAAGTAGTTAACCTATAAGAGCAGATGTACTAGAAGCGCAAACCAACTTCATATATGCTATTATTTATGAGCATGGTAGCATACACTAGAACCATTAAGAGAGAGTTATTAGTGCTGTAGTTCTGTAAAATATGCACTCTGGGATAATTTTGTTGCTGGGGGCCCCATCTAGAGGACATAGGATCTTAAGTGAAGTAAGTCATCCGTTTAGATTTATTCATAAAGTCCCTGGGCGACCGAGCTCTGCTCGGATGAAAATGGATAAAATACGAATATATAAAAACGAATTTTCCCACACATGAGACCTATCTAGATCGATTTCTCGCCCCCGTAACAACCCATATTCCAAATTTCATCGAAACGTTAGAGCCGTTTCCGAGAACGTGATTGCAAATATATATATATATATATATATACTAGCTTTTACCCGCGACTTCGTTCGCGTTGAATAAGTACAATCGACAACCCTAGGTATTAAATAACTGCCCATTTGTGAAACTTATTTAGCTTGCAAATTGGCGGTGATCCAGTTGACGGGTTATTATGGTATTGTGGTTAGAAAAAAAGGAGGGGAACCTGTATTTGTATAGGCTTACACACGAATATAAAACCTACGAATAAAAATGCAAGAAGCAATCTTTAAGTAATTATGTATTTGAGATATGGTTTCGTCTTTTAAACATAGGTAATGTTTTTGTTAAATTATATTTACCGTGTTCTTCTATAATCTACTAACATTAAAGGCAGCGATGATAAAATAAAGAAAATGGCTACACTATGTACAAAGTTTACTGCACAAAAGTTGCAGTACAACTGAGGGTAATCACGTAACGCGCGTTAGGACAATCCAACTGTCATTTTTACATATAAAATTTGACATTTAGATCTACCTAACGTTTGTACAATGCGTTACGTGATCGACCAGCTGGAGCATGTTTTAGCGAAGTTGTCACTTTCACAGAGTTCGAAAAATGCCGTCAGTGTTGTCTTCGGAAGCGTTGATACTCTGTCGTGAAAGTGAAATAAACCATTAGGTGGGTGACAGTTGGATGTCATTTGTGAAGCAGCAAGCCAAAGATTCGCCACGCCGTTTCATTGCTGCTGACGTATCGGCCCGCCCTAAACGTGTGCACCTCATCCCTGGGGTCGATATTTACATCACCAGCTTGCCTGACGTTGAAGACCGCCTGATCGTTGCCCTTGTTGATATATTTGCATATGTATTTGATATCCTGCCTTGAACTACAAAATTTGACATTAATATGGCCATCTAACATTTTGATCAGAAGCGGAGAATATGGCACAATCTACCGATTATACAACATGACGCTTTGTGCACCGCGAATTCTAGTAGTAACAGTGCGTCCTCCATCGTCAGGTGCTCTTCGCCAGTATAGTGGATACCCATTTTCACTCGTCTGCGTGTCCTTTAGTAACACTCGGGGGTACTTCTTTGTACACTTCCCATCCTTCATGCTCGGAGATGACATATTGAGTGCACCGCATGGACCGTGGATCATGTTTTTGACGACAGTGTCGTGTAGTTTTTGTCAACATTGACATCAGGAATTTCCGTACTAATGACGTCATCGATTTGACAGGGACGCAATTTCTTCTTTAGCCACAATAAAAGCTGTAGGTACATGGGGCAACCTCCGCTTTTGCCACTCTATAGTGCCTTCATCAGATGCTGAGCCTGGCCTTCAAGACGTCCAGGTAAGCCGATACGCTATCTACTCAAACTTTAACATTCATTCTGCAATATCACGACGACCGCGCAAGGAATCGATTTTGATACAGTCCACTTAGAATCTGTCGCCTTTCGCCATAGTAATACACTCATTTTCAGCACTGCGATTCTCCAAATATTTGACCTTTACTGAACAGGGCGACCAACTTCTGTACTTTAATTTAAAAAACCCATGCAATGAGGTCGTGCCTCTCAGTGGCTATTTGTCCAGGCATTCGTTCATTGGTAATCTCCGGCCATGCCGTGTTGCATGTAAGCGTGATGAACAGATCCGGACGGCCGTAGCTCCGAACGTACGCGAACACATCTTGCGTGTACTCGTGCAGGTATCTCGGGCTATTCACGACAGAGGAGGGCAGTATCACCATCTGCCCCACATCATTGGCGTTAACTTGCGCGTCATTCCTTACATCATCTTGTAAGTGAATGTAATTTTCTGCTCGCAACTTGCGTTAGCTTAGTGATATGTACCTAAGGCGTTCGCTTTCAAGCTGAACATACATATCGACTTAAAACTGGTGCAGAAGTAGCTTGCAGCGTAACAACAGATTCAACAGATTTTTGCTACGCACCATAAGACTGTATGCATAGAAATCCATGCACGAAACGTTTTTGTTTAGTACTGGTTGCGTAGTCTGTGGATTCACCTGAGGTATTTCAAAATGATACCCTTCCTGGCCTTTCCAGAATATGACTGGATACTGGAGTGCATCTAGGAACCTGTGAGTGTCGGCGATGCGGCAGAACCGGCTCTCGCGCGCGCGCAGCACGATGTCCCTGCCGGCGGTGGGCTCCGAGCCGGCGACCACGGCCGCCACCTCGCTGGTGGTGGGCGCGTTGTAGCGCCGCTCGTGCTGCCCAAGGGGCACGCGGTCAGGGTGGTGAACTGGTGAAGCTACCTTAAACGTTTCGTCAGGCATGTTCTTCAAAGTGCTTCTACATTCATGTATTAGCACGTTACGTCTTTGAATTGTTTGTAGTACTGGTCTCTGAACACCTTGTACAATGGAGGACCGTCGATCAAGTTGCGCTTCCTCGTCGCCTAAAAAGTAACTTTGCAAAAACTTTCAGCCCTCACACTTGCCTGCCGCTGAACATCTTCGTCGCGCCGCGCCTAAGACTGGATGAGCGACTCAGCAGCTCGTTGAGAGACCAGATAGTGGGCGTGCTGTTGAAGTCGGTGCTGGCGCTGCTCCGACGTTTCTTCAGCCCTCACACTTGCTTGCCGCTGAACATCTTCGTCGCACCGCGCCTAAGACTGGATGGGTGACTCGGCAGCTCGTTGAGAGGCCAGATAGTGGGCGTGCTGTTGAAGTCGGTGCTGGCGCTGCTCCGACGTTTTTTCAGCCCTCACACTTGCCTGCCGCTGAACATCTTCGTCGCGCCGCACCTAAGACTGGATGGGTGACTCAGCAGCTCGTTGAGAGGCCAGATAGTGGGCGTGATGTTGAAGTCGGTGCTGGCGCTGCTCCGACGTTTCTTCAGCCCTCACACTTGCCTGCTGCTGAACATCTTCGTCACGCCGCGCCTAAGACTGGATGGGTGACTCAGCAGCTCGTTGAGAGGCCAGATAGTGGGCGTGCTGTTGAAGTCGGTGCTGACGGTGCTCCGACGTTTCTTCAGCCCTTACTCTTGCCTGCCGCTGAACATCTTCGTTGCGCTGCGCCTGACACTGGCTGGGTGACTCAGTAGCTCGCTTAGAGGCCAAATAGTGGGAGTGCTGTTGAAGTCGAAGTTCCTGCTGCTCCGGCGTTTCCAGTAGTCTGAGAAACGTCTGACGCCTACATTGCTTAATTCGTCTCATCTCTGCTTGAGGAGAAATCTCTTGAGATCTAGCTCCCTTCATCACTCGCGCCTTTGCAGATGACTGAGATAAAATAGATTTCCGTTTTCCCGGCATGATGTACGTAAATCTCGGAAACTGCAAATTAAAATTAATCTCAAAATAACAAATTGAATGTAAGTAAGTAGTAGGTACATAATTTCACTAAAAATAGAATAAGAATAATACAAACCTCCAAGGCCAAATTGTTTTCAGACATTGTTGCCATTTTTTTCGAAAGACGTTTGAGTTTTCAACAATTAACAAAACAACATTAGGCCTCTCACAGACTGGCGCGGCCTGGCCGCGGCGGACAATAGAAAACTTGTCATTAGCTGTCAAATTTACTATGGTCCGCCACCGCAGGCCGCGCCAGTGTGTTGCAGGCCTTATATATTTTGATTGATTAGAAATTGACAGCTAGTTTCAATTTACCACACACAGCCTTATATCTTAACTTCGGGATTTGTAACAACTATTATGCTTGGTCGGTGGAGGATGGAGGTTACACTCATATGTAACTCCAATACAATATCGTTCGTTCGTGTAGGTACCTCCGTCTCTATTGCACTTGTGTATTCGAGTGAAGGAGAGGGAGATCTACAAACTTTGAACTTCGACAAACGTGGTCCCCCTGACATAAATAGGTAGTTCGTTTGCACGGTTAGCACTGAGAATATAACAGCGAGCGAAATAGGCTACCCGTATCTTTCTAATTAGAGCAGTTAAACAGTGACGGCTACATAAGTCACGCACCATCACGTGCTAGCCATGCGTCGATAAATTATTGTCGGGAAGCTTTGTGAATACATCCTCGATACTTGTATATCTCCATCTCTACCGCTCTTATTTGAGCGACAGAAAAAGATATACGCGAACCTCATTGCCGGTCTTTAATAAGACTTGAGTGCTGGCAGCTGACATTTCATTTAGAAACATTACATAAGAATTGCGCCTTTTTGAGTCAAAATAACACAAATCGATTATATTCTGCACGCGATTATATTTTTTAACATATGGGACGTGTGTTCTAGAATAGCATAAATAGTTCAATGGATACGCCACTTTGTCTTTGAGATACAAAAACTTCGATATGCCAAAATATACGTCAATGTGCATTATACTTGTAATTATTTCGTTTCAAGCCATTATACTGCTTATTGATAGTAACTTAACACCTAAAATGGCGTAAATAGCTAAATGAACTTAATAATCATGAAATTAATATCCAAAATTGATATTCGGCGAAAAGTAGCGAAACAAATCGAGATAAAATGTAGCCTATGTGTTAATTCGGGTTATAAACTATCTCTATACCTAGTTTCAGCGATATCCGTTCAGCCGTTTTTGCATGATCGAGTAACAAACATCCAGACATCCAAACATCCAAACATCCAAACTTTCACATTTATAATATTAGTAGGATATATACATATACACAAATATTGCTCGTTTAATAGTATAGGATAGGTTTTCAAACATCGTACCTTCTTGATTTATAACTGACACATGAGTGACAGATACAATTAAAGAAAAAACATAGGCCTGCGCGTTGTGGATCTCTTTACGAGCTAGTGTGATGATTTTTTTTTAAATTATAATATATGTATAATAATGTAGACTATGCATTCGTTATCCCATAAACCAAGTCAGGGCATACATTCGAGATCTCGAACAAGATTTCAATAATTAATGCATCTTAATCATTCGAGTGGATCAGTGCTTGGTAGCTGACTCCTCCTTATCTCAGCGTTATCCCGGGTGCTCGCTTGGTGACTATGTTTTCAAGTTACTTATTATCAAATAACTAAATTGCATTTTATGTTCAATATGTGGGCATTTTAAAAAATTCATGCACCCAATTAGCGTGAGTTGTTAAATAAAAATTAACTCAGTGTCAGTTTTGTAACGAAAGTTAAGCATACAAATGATGTCAAACTGAACTTTTTTCGCATTTAAATCAGGTCTATATGCATATGATTTATATATTGAAAAGAAAAAGTAAATTTTTATACAAACTAATTACTTAATTGTCGTTACAAAACTGACACCGAGTTAATTTTTGTTTAACAAATTATGCTAATTGGGTGCACGAATTATTGAAAATGCCCATCTACCCTAAGTCATCGTCATCATCATCATATAATAATTATATGTTAAGCAGCCTTGTTTTCTTGTGAGTGGAGAACTCTCAATTGGCATTCCGTTTGCTTCTCTGCTGATGTTTCGAGCTCTTGACACTTATCTACGATATTTCATAAAGTTTGCTGCACCTACTGATTTCTAATATTTTTTTGTAAAATATGCATAATCTCTATATTGTTTAGATAATTGGAGATCTCGGCTCTGATTAAGGCTGACAAAATCTCAAATTGCTCAATCTCGATCGGTCAGTTCTGAATGGACGATGGAGCGATTCAGAAACTGACTGCGGTTGACGTTATTTATCCTCGCAGACCTTCGGCAGTTCACGAGCACTGGTAAACGCTGTATTTATTTTTATGTACATTTATATGTCGACACATTGAAAGTTTTTTGTTTAAGTATCGAGACTATATTATATATCACTAAAATAAATTCAGCGATTTGTTTTTCGGTAGAATACATTCGCAAGATTAGTATCTTCCTCTATTGTATTTGTTGTATTTCGCACAAAATTAGGAATTTACAAGTTTCTTAAAAAAATATATGATTATTTGTAAGACATGTCTTAGATGCACTATTATATTAAGCTGTGTGTTTTTAAAACTTGACACGTAAATGCAATGTACATTCATGAATACGAGTAAGTGATCTGAATCTTCTTCTTTTTATTGGCCTTCTAGCCAACTGTGTCGGCACAAATTTGCTAGTGTCAAAAAGAGCGAGGGCTGCCTCATGCCTACATAAACAAACACAACGATTTAGTTACAAAATGCAAGTAATGCTAACAAGTAGCTAAATTATAACGTTAATTAAGTTCAAAAATACAAATAGCCATTATGCGGCCGTATATAAATAAATCAATAATTACGCAAACTGCAATGCTGAACGAACGCGAAGAGATTAATTAGTGCCACTCTTCACAGCAAACTGTGGCTGATCAGTAAACTACTGGGCAGCTAGCATGATAGGTTTTATGGTCATGTTTGGATAAAGTTGACCATGCTATTGTCACAGGACCTTTATGAATAATCCTGACTTTCGTTATTAAACTTGATAGGTCGGTTTAGTTAGTAAACGTAACCACCATTTAATTTTAAATCAGAAATAACACAGCTCAACTATTTTCACAATTTGCAACTTGACCTATGGGTTCGTCCAGAAATCAAGTGATCATTTATGGGGGGCGGGGGTCGACAAAATATAACGAAAGATCACTTCGGGGAGGACGAAGGATAGATACAGTATCACACCCCCTGTGATAGTATATTTTTACAATTTTATTACTGCGCGCCTACATTTCAATAAGTAGTTCCTAATGGCTTCCTTTTTACCATTTGCTTCTTTTTCTTTATGAGCACTTTTAGAAAAGTTTGTACAAAGTCAATTAAGACTTGACTTTTAACTTTGCTTTTTAATCATAATATATGAACTTTATTACTATTTTTAACCGACTTCAAAAATGGAGGAGGTTATAATATGTTCCACTGCATGTATTTTTTTTATTGTATGTTTGCCGATTTCTCCGTCAAATGTAAACCGATTTCCAAAATTCTTTTTTATTCGAAAGAGTATACTCCCGAGGTGGTCCCATTGTCACCAATTAAGGATCTGATGATGGTATCCCAGGGAAATTGAGGGCAATTCTCAAATTTTATATGCACGCGTGTAGTGATTTCAGTATTTTCTATTATTACTTGTGTATTTACCCTCGGAAATCGAAATTTTGGTGAAGTGGAACTGATGATGAAGACCACAGATGACTTATGGAACTCTCCAAAGATGTAAAGTACGTCAAAGATTCTGACATGATTCCGTTGAAGTAGCAACTAATTAAGAGTTAATTCTGAGATCCTTGAGGAATCGACGGAACTCCTCAAATATTATCAGCCCATATACATATAGCGACTTGAATTTTTTCTGTAATAATCAACGCATTTTCTCTCGGAAAGCAATACACGTGGTAAATGGAAAGAAAATGTGGAAATTTTCATGTACCATGTGGCTTGGCGAAGTACTGAATTGAAATCGTTTTAAACTTAGTTTTAAAGTAAATTATTAATAATGAAGGTTCTGTTATACATACTTCTAGTGTCTCAACTCCAAAGAATCTCAAAACATTGTACTACAAAAAAACTAAAATTAAATTTGGGTATTAAATAACCACCAAAAAAAAAACTTTGTACTTACAAACTTTTCTAGAATTGCTCTTGTAGACGCTTAATACTTTTAGATTAAGCGAATCACATAATTAAGTCGACGACATTAATGATAGCCAGTAAGTTACCGATTTAAAAATGTTAGAAAAGGCCCATGGGCCTACTGGAAGGACTTATTCTCTTAAAGGAATTTAAACAATTTTGGGTTGGAATAGAGTTGCATTTGTTTTGTTTTGGTCTTCTCTTGAAACAAACGAAATTCAACACTATTTCTGACATTAGTTTGATTCAAATTTCAATGTCATTTTGTGTCGTATGGTGGGCGCCACGAGGCTATTCTTGCGACTTCGTCTGCGTAAACTCCCATACCAGTGCCACTCCCAATTTCAAGATTTTTAGAGTGTCCAACTGCTTGGCAAAGGTTCCCCTCTTGATTTCCACTCATCCCTATTCTGCGAAATTTCTGGCCAATCGTTGCGAAATACGTCCAGGTCGTCCCGCCATCTCCTTTTTGGCCTGCCCCGCCGCCGTCGCCTCCCATCATACGTCACCCACTCCATAGCTACTTAGTTTAGCGCACCTCTGCGGATGCATGCGGCAAACGTGGCCAGCCTATTCCCATTTCAGGTCGGCGTTCTTGGCTCCAACGTCAGCAAATTTGAAGATCATCATCATCATCATATCAGCCGAAAAACGTCCACTGTTGGACATAGGCCTCCCCCAAAGAGTGCAAAAATGACCGGTCCTGCGCCACTCGCATCGAGCGGACTCCCGCGATCTTTACCAGGTCACCAGTCCACCTTGTGGGGGGCCTACCCACGCCTCGCCTTCCGGTACGTACGGTCCGTAATTTCAAGAAACGCATTTATAATTAATATTAATCCGATTATCCTACTGTCGTTAATAGGAGTACTGCACTGGTTGTGCGGACACTGTCTTATTTTATTGCTACTCTACGGTCCGAATAAAAAAACCGTTTTGTAGTCTTAATTAAATGTTTATGTTTTCCGAACAGCTTTAACGATCGAGTTCGATCGGGAGAAAGCAGAATAGTATTTTCCTTGAATATTTATTGAATGTTGCAAAAAGCAGAGAAAATAGCGAACGTGGACTCGTGTATTTTATTTTGTAATTTTCCTAACGGCATTTCTGTGTGTTATCGCCGTTATAAATATCTCTACGCGTTGATTTATTACAATGTCGTTGTATTTACGATTAAGCTTTAATGTTTAAATTTCAAACTTAGTTATGACAAAACAGATACGATAAATACCTTTTTTTTTGGAGAGGTAGAGCACAGCGAAATGTCTTCTCGCTCATATTTGGAGCGATAGGCTGGAAAAGGGAGGTACCTCTACCTTAAGAAGACCGCAGCCATAATAAATAAGGATCGGCAACGCGCTTGAGAATGTTTTGGAGTTGAAAGTGCAAGGCTACGGTGTCTACCACCAGGTAGGTATGCTAGTTTGTCCACCGTCGTAGTATTAAAATAAAAACTGACCAAGTGCGAGTCGGACTCGCGCACGAAGGGTTCCGTACCATTATAAATATTAAATAAATAAATAAATAAATATTACGGGACAATCTTACACAAATCAACCTAGGCCCACGGTAAGCTCAGTAAGGCTTGTGTTGTGGGTACTAGGCGATGATATATATATAATAGATACATACATATAGATACTTATATACATAACATCCATAACTCAGGAACAAATATTCGTGATTAATACACAAATAAATGCCCTGACCGGGATTCGAACCCGGGACCTCCAGCTTCGTAGGCAGAGTCACTACCCACTGGGCTACGGAGGCCGTTATTATCTATAAAAACGGCAAAAAATATCACGTTTGTTGTATGGGAGCCCCCCTTTAAAAAATATTTTATTTTGTTTTTAGTATTTGTTGTTATAGCGGCAACAAAAATACATAATCTGTGAAAATTTCAACTCTCTAGCTATCACGGTTCTTGAGATACAGCCTGGTGACAGACAGACGGACGGACGGACGGACGGATGGACGGACAGCGAAGTCTTAGTAATAGGGTCCCGTTTTACTCTTTGAATACGGAACCCTAAACAAGTGCCTTATTGCCACCGCCAAAGCGGGACCTTTTGCCAGGGAATTAAACTCTTAAGAGTCCCCGGCAAGCCCGGTTCTCCATACAACGCTCTTATTTTAAAACGACTAGCTAGTTTGCTCTGAAACTTTGTACTCAGAATAAGTTAAGGAATATCCAGGTCTGTAATGTAATTAGTGTAGCTTCAGATCCCATGGTAATTTTATTCTGTGTTTTTAGTATTTGTTGTTATAGCGGCAACAGAAATACATCATCTGTGAAACTTTCAGCTGGAACTATCACGGTATCAGTGAGATACATTGAGTACGGAACCCTAAAAATCAGAATTGTCCTAGATTTGCTCTGTATTTTTTTTTTGTGTTTTTTCTAGGTATTGAATGATAACGGCTAGTAAACCACGAAAATCACGCGGTGAAAATAATTTCTACGCGTTTTTTTTTACGTGATTGTTACCGTATTAATTTTAAGTGGACATGTGACAGCGTATACGTAATTGTGTCTATTAATGGCTGCGAGGGGGATGTTAAACGCTATATTTTCCCATCGTGATGTATGGGGATCTTCCCTGGAGCTGTAATGAGAAATTCCGCTGTCACAGCTTTTTGTATGATGGGCTCGAGAGCGGCACTTTTCAACGCGTTGATACAATTTGTGAACGCGTCACTGCCTGATATTACGAACGGCAAAACAGTGTAACGTAAACATGTCACTCGCTTTGCTGTCTAGCTTCAAAAAAGATAAATAACTATTAACGTTTCTTTTTTATTTTAAGTAGGTACATACAAGAAAACAGTAGCCGTAGTTTGTGCTGGACAAATAATTGCAAGAATGTGCTAAAACCATATATACAAATAACTATATTTTTATATTAACTTCGTAATAACCTACTTTATTTCTTAAAACTAAATGTTTTCTACATGGTCACTTAAATTTATTTCAGTAATGTAGGGTCAACTGTTCAACATTGAAACATTGGTGCACAGTGAAACACCTCAATATTTCCAAAACCTGATGTTGCTAGATAGTCCTGTATAGCACATTAGGACGACCTGAGGAAACCCTTGTTACACGCTCTGATATATGATTTCATCGAAAATAGAAATAAAGTGTCTATGTCAAGTATCTACGAGTAAGTATATGTATTGCAAAAAAAAACTATTATACAATCCAAATAGTCTAAAAGTAAGCACTCGTTGCAGAATCCAAACATAATATTCCCGTTAACATGATCTGTATCAAGTAAACTTACACTCACGCAAGCTACCCCACGAAGTTGCATGCACTGAACAAGTTACTCAGCACCTTTATGTCCAATCCCGACTTACACCATAAAACTTGATAGTCGTATCAGACAATAAAATGAGTAAAAGTAACCACCGTTTAATTTAAAATCTGAAATAAACACCGCTCAACTATTTTCATACACGCAACTGGGCGTTGAACGGAGGTCTGGTCTCGCGTGACGCTAATCAAACTAAGTCAAGTAATTTTTAATTTTAACAATTATTCGTCCATTAACATGCCAAAGCAATGCATGTGTTAACCAACTTAAAAACTGTGGTAATTGCTGTGATGAATTGAAAAGTCCTTGCAAATTGCAGGGTCCTTAAGTAGTTCGTATTTAATAATTTCTAACCTAGTTTTTACAAAAAAAATATGAATATTATTACATGTGATTGCATATTGCACGTAGAACCGATGGCCGTTGGGGTGGAAAGGTTCTCGAGTGGCGACCACGTGCCGGAAGGCGTAGCGTGGGTAGGCCCCCCACAAGGTGGACTGATTGATGACCTGGTAAAGGTCGCGGGAGTCCGCTGTATACGGGTGGCACAGGACCGGTCATTGTGGCACACATTGGGGGAGACCTATGTCCAGTCCAGTCCTTTCGGCTGATATGATGATGATGATGAGATATGATTCATACAGCAACTGAAGATGTAGTGACAAAAATTGAGAACGGCATGCTAAGATAGTCATATGCTAAGATGTAGAGAGGATGGATGAAAGAAGATTATGGCGACGTAGGCTCGTGGTCTTCTCTCCCTCTCACTGAACATAAGCGTGAGCGAGATGGAAGTGCGTGTTCGGAAGCGCGGATAGAATGTTTTTTAATTAAAATTTTTTGTGCGCATTAATAAATAAAACCAATTTTAATATGTTGTGCATAACTAGTTACGAATTTTTTTAAAGTGTATTTTAGACCTATGAACGTGATTTTTTTCTATCAAGTGAAAATCAAAAACTTAGGATTCGAATAGCTGTGGTCCCTCAAAAAAGGCCTCAAGATTGCTAATTAAATTTAGGGCAGCATTATTATAATCCGAACAAGAGCTACAATTATTTTAACATTCGTTTTCTGAGCTCACGTCGCCTTAATAAAGAGAGGGAAAAGTGGATGGTCCAGTTGTAAAGAAACGACCTCGGTGAATTTTTTCCGACCAAATCGGAGAATTCCTAAAGAAAGGTCAGGTCAAGAGTACGCTAAACGGACGAGCATGTACGAAGAATGTCATAAAAGTGAATGAAGCATGAAAGGTTTGTCGAGATCGTAGCAAGTGGAAATCCAGGATATCTGCCTACTCTGGGAAAAGGCAGTGAGTATATGAATTTATGTATGTGTCGCTTAACCTCAAACTCAGATAAATCCGGGATCTCTGCCTACTCTGGGAAAGGCAATGCTTATATGAATCTATGTATGTGTTGCTTAACTTCAAACTAAGATAAATCCGGGATCTCTGCCTACTCTGGGAAAGGCAATGATTGTATGAATCTATGTATGTGTCGCTTAACTTCAAACTCAGATAAATCCGGGATCTCTGCCAACTCTGCATGGGAAAGGCAATGATTATATGAATCTATGTATGTGTCGCTTTACTTTAAACTCAGATAAATCCGGGATCTCTGCCAACTCTGGGAAAGGCAATGATTATATGAATCTATGTATGTGTCGCTTAACTTCAAACTCAGATAAATCCGGGATCTCTGCCTACTCTGGGAAAGGCAATGATTATATGAATCTATGTATGTGTCGCTTAACTTCAAACTCAGATAAATCCGGGATCTCTGCCTACTATGGGAAAGGCAATGATTATATGAATCTATGTATGTGTCGCTTAACTTCAAACTAAGATAAAGATGGGACAACATTTTCAAATCCTCGTGTCATAGCCGAAATTTTTAATAAATTTTACATATCCCAAAATTTAATCAATACTTTTTATCCGAAAGCATATAAAATGAAGACACTAAGTACTCCACACAGTATTTTCCTAGCTCCCGTAGATAGCCACGAAATAAAAAAGATTGTGACTTCTTTAAAGAATAAAAAATCTTCGGGATACGATAATGTTCCTATACAAGTAATCAAAGCATGTGTGGACAATATTACGGAACCCTTTATGCATATTATAAATTTAATGTTGGAGACTGGCATATTTCCAGAAGATCTCAAAAAAGCCTTAATAAAGCCACTATTCAAAAAGGGACAAAAAACTAACACGGGTCCATAGTTTTATTACCTATTTTCTCAAAAATATTTGAGAAGGTTATACATATAAGACTGACAAAGTTTCTAGACGTAAATCATATCCTAAATAAATGTCAATTCGGTTTCCAAAAAGGGAAATCCACAACCACAGCCATATTTGAAATGTTAAAGCTTGTTTGGGAAAGTGTGAATAATAAGAAACCTTGTGCATATCTGCTGATTGATATGTCTAAGGCTTTTGATTGTGTAAGTTTTGACATTATTTTAAAACAGCTTGATCATATAGGAATAAGGGGAAGCGCAAATCAGTTGTTTTACAATTACTTGTGTAACAGGGAGCAGGCAGTAGAAATTGTAAACTATAACGCTCAAACTAAAACAGTAGAACATGTGCAGTCTTCGTTTGAGAGAGTTCTGATGGGAGTACCTCAAGGTAGCATTTTGGGACCACTCTTATTTCTCATTTACCTGAATGAACTTCCCAACATAGTCGATGTGCCATGTGTTTTATATGCTGACGACGTCACTATGCTTTTTCAAGGGAAAACACCAGTGAAAGTATGCAAGAACATGTAAATAACGAATTAACGAAAATTATAAAATGTCTAAATAGTATTAACCTCAATGTTAACCTCAACAAAACCAAGCTTATCCAATTCAGAAATTATAAATCTATTCCGAAGTCCCTTGTAGTGTCAAACGAAAATACTGTAATAGATGAAGTAAACCATGTAAACTTTCTTGGAGTCGAAATAGATTCACATCTGAATTGGAAAGCGCACATTGACAAGGTAAATAAAATGATTTCTAGTCGATGCTATGCTTTGTCAATTCTCTCGGAAACTTGCTCTGAAAACATAGTAAAAAATGCATATTACGGAACAATCTATCCATTACTTACCTATGGAGTCATTTATTGGGGAAATTCCACTGATGTGCATAAAACGTTCATACTGCAAAAAAGATGCCTAAGGACTGTTTACCGAATGTACATTGTGGAATCACTTCGAAACATTTTCCGAGAAAAGCGTTTCCTGACTCTTACCGGTATTTACATACTAGAATTATGCCTACTTGTTAAAAACTACCCTGAATGCTTTCAGTGGAGATCGTGCAAACCTAGCGTACGGTCTCAATACAAATATGATATTACTGTCCCAAAAGTAAGTACATCCATATACAATAAAAGTACATTCATATCAGCCATACGCATTTTTAACAATCTTCCTGTAGAAATAAAAAGCCTGGAAGGAAATAACTTCGAAAGGTGTTTAAAAAACTTTCTTATAGATAAGGTTTTCTACAACCTAAACGAATATTATAGTTATGTGTAATATTATAATGTAGTAATTTTTATAAATAAAATTGTAACTAGGTTAAGATTTACAAAATTATTGTATGCCCGAAAAGGGTAAAACTGTTGGAACCCATAATATCATGCTTCTACCTTTGTACTTACACGGTTTTATACAATAAAATTTTCTATTTCTATTTCTAAGATAAATCCGGGATCTCTGCCTACTCTGGGAAATATTTAAGAACGACAATGTGTAATTTTGCAGTTCATACTGAAGAGTACTTTACAGTTTTCAGCAGCGCCGATCACACGCGTCATTTGACTGGATCAATCATGCAGCCCGATTTACTCATACAAAATTGTACGGTTTAATGTAGCGATGCAAATCACTCGCTTTGAATGTTTACAAGTAAAAAAAATATCAATGTTGTGTGCATAATAACGCATATGTAAATCCTGGTACTCTTTAAAATGTGTAATTTTATCATTGTACAAGCATTTTCCCGCGACTTTGTCCGCGTGAACTCCCTTAGAAACGGGGACCAAAAGTTTGTTATGTTTTAATCCAGGTTCTTTATGCTAAACTATTTAAACTAAATCCGTTAGGCATTTAAATCATGATTGCGTAACAAACATCAAAGCTTCCAAAATTTCGCATTTTTAATATTTATATTCTTTGCATTACGGTCTTTGAAATAGGTAAATTGATAGTTGAGGTACTGATGATATCTCTATTTTGCACACACTTGTGTCAATAAACACGTATGTTCGAGCCATGTTCGAGCGAAATTCGCTGTGTGACAGTCATCTTTATTTTAATATTCTGATTAATATTTAAAGAACTAGAAAAAACTATACATGTGGGCATTGTTGGTATTACTACAAAAACAAACCCTATCCATAAGTATTTATACTAAATCCAACTGCATTACAATAAACCAAAAATGAGATGATTAACGGCTATTATAGACCTTGTCTTATTTTCGAGTAATAAAGGCAATAAATGCAAATGTAGTAACCCAATGACCGTTGGAGCTGATTTTCCTTACAATAACGTTCAAAGACCGCATTACACTTTTCTTTTACAGGCACAAAGGTACGAGAATCACCCTCTCTTTGTGATGCTAATTTTAAAACCAAGGAATTCATTTTTTATTCATAAGTTTTTCTGCTTTAGAGCTTGCAGTCAGAGTATTCGAGATCACTGCGATTGGCGCGACCACAGCGAGAAAATATTTAACTACATTATCAATTTACATTAACTAAACATTGACGTTTTAACAATTACAAGATCGAAATAACATCGATGTGTCTTCAGGTAAAAAAACGTGGCCCAGCCAGAAATTCTCTTGTAGCCTTTCCAGCTCTTTTTATTTTAACTCACATGTTTTGTATTTGATTACTGATAAAATATACAAGTTGCAGAGGATTTTATAGGTACCAAAGTATATATATAAAAATATATATCCTACTAATATTATAAATGTGAAAGTTTGGATGTTTGGATGTTTGGATGTCTGGATGTTTGTTACTCGATCATGCAAAAACGGCTGAACGGATATCGCTGAAACTAGGTATAGAGATAGTTTATAACCCGAATTAACACATAGGCTACATTTTATCTCGATTTGTTTCGCTACTTTTCGCCGAATATCAATTTTGGATATTAATTTCATGATTATTAAGTTCATTTAGCTATTTACGCCATTTTAGGTGTTAAGTTACTATCAATAAGCAGTATAATGGCTTGAAACGAAATAATTACAAGTATAATGCACATTGACGTATATTTTGGCATATCGAAGTTTTTGTATCTCAAAGACAAAGTGGCGTATCCATTGAACTATTTATGCTATTCTAGAACACACGTCCCATATGTTAAAAAATATAATCGCGTGCAGAATATAATCGATTTGTGTTATTTTTACTCAAAAAGGCGCAATTCTTATGTAATGTTTCTAAATGAAATGTCAGCTGCCAGCACTCAAGTCTTATTAAAGACCGGCAATGAGGTTCGCGTATATCTTTTTCTGTCGCTCAAATAAGAGCGGTAGAGATGGAGATATACAAGTATCGAGGATGTATTCACAAAGCTTCCCGACAATAATTTATCGACGCATGGCTAGCACGTGATGGTGCGTGACTTATGTAGCCGTCACTGTTTAACTGCTCTAATTAGAAAGATACGGGTAGCCTATTTCGCTCGCTGTTATATTCTCAGTGCTAACCGTGCAAACGAACTACCTATTTATGTCAGGGGGACCACGTTTGTCGAAGTTCAAAGTTTGTAGATCTCCCTCTCCTTCACTCGAATACAAAAGTGCAATAGAGACGGAGGTACCTACACGAACGAACGATATTGTATTGGAGTTACATATGAGTGTAACCTCCATCCTCCACCGACCAAGCATAATAGTTGTTACAAATCCCGAAGTTAAGATATAAGGCTGTGTGTGGTAAATTGAAACTAGCTGTCAATTTCTAATCAATCAAAATATATAAGGCCTGCAACACACTGGCGCGGCCTGCGGTGGCGGACCATAGTAAATTTGACAGCTAATGACAAGTTTTCTATTGTCCGCCGCGGCCAGGCCGCGCCAGTCTGTGAGAGGCCTAATGTTGTTTTGTTAATTGTTGAAAACTCAAACGTCTTTCGAAAAAAATGGCAACAATGTATGAAAACAATTTGGCCTTGGAGGTTTGTATTATTCTTATTCTATTTTTAGTGAAATTATGTACCTACTACTTACTTACATTCAATTTGTTATTTTGAGATTAATTTTAATTTGCAGTTTCCGAGATTTACGTACATCATGCCGGGAAAACGGAAATCTATTTTATCTCAGTCATCTGCAAAGGCGCGAGTGATGAAGGGAGCTAGATCTCAAGAGATTTCTCCTCAAGCAGAGATGAGACGAATTAAGCAATGTAGGCGTCAGACGTTTCTCAGACTACTGGAAACGCCGGAGCAGCAGGAACTTCGACTTCAACAGCACTCCCACTATTTGGCCTCTAAGCGAGCTACTGAGTCACCCAGCCAGTGTCAGGCGCAGCGCAACGAAGATGTTCAGCGGCAGGCAAGAGTAAGGGCTGAAGAAACGTCGGAGCACCGTCAGCACCGACTTCAACAGCACGCCCACTATCTGGCCTCTCAACGAGCTGCTGAGTCACCCATCCAGTCTTAGGCGCGGCGTGACGAAGATGTTCAGCAGCAGGCAAGTGTGAGGGCTGAAGAAACGTCGGAGCAGCGCCAGCACCGACTTCAACAGCACGCCCACTATCTGGCCTCTCAACGAGCTGCTGAGTCACCCATCCAGTCTTAGGCGCGGCGTGACGAAGATGTTCAGCGGCAGGCAAGTGTGAGGGCTGAAAAAACGTCGGAGCAGCGCCAGCACCGACTTCAACAGCACGCCCACTATCTGGCCTCTCAACGAGCTGCCGAGTCACCCATCCAGTCTTAGGCGCGGTGCGACGAAGATGTTCAGCGGCAAGCAAGTGTGAGGGCTGAAGAAACGTCGGAGCAGCGCCAGCACCGACTTCAACAGCACGCCCACTATCTGGCCTCTCAACGAGCTGCTGAGTCACCCATCCAGTCTTAGGTGCGGCGCGACGAAGATGTTCAGCGGCAGGCAAGTGTGAGGGCTGAAAAAACGTCGGAGCAGCGCCAGCACCGACTTCAACAGCACGCCCACTATCTGGCCTCTCAACGAGCTGCCGAGTCACCCATCCAGTCTTAGGCGCGGTGCGACGAAGATGTTCAGCGGCAAGCAAGTGTGAGGGCTGAAGAAACGTCGGAGCAGCGCCAGCACCGACTTCAACAGCACGCCCACTATCTGGTCTCTCAACGAGCTGCTGAGTCGCTCATCCAGTCTTAGGCGCGGCGCGACGAAGATGTTCAGCGGCAGGCAAGTGTGAGGGCTGAAAGTTTTTGCAAAGTTACTTTTTAGGCGACGAGGAAGCGCAACTTGATCGACGGTCCTCCATTGTACAAGGTGTTCAGAGACCAGTACTACAAACAATTCAAAGACGTAACGTGCTAATACATGAATGTAGAAGCACTTTGAAGAACATGCCTGACGAAACGTTTAAGGTAGCTTCACCAGTTCACCACCCTGACCGCGTGCCCCTTGGGCAGCACGAGCGGCGCTACAACGCGCCCACCACCAGCGAGGTGGCGGCCGTGGTCGCCGGCTCGGAGCCCACCGCCGGCAGGGACATCGTGCTGCGCGCGCGCGAGAGCCGGTTCTGCCGCATCGCCGACACTCACAGGTTCCTAGATGCACTCCAGTATCCAGTCATATTCTGGAAAGGCCAGGAAGGGTATCATTTTGAAATACCTCAGGTGAATCCACAGACTACGCAACCAGTACTAAACAAAAACGTTTCGTGCATGGATTTCTATGCATACAGTCTTATGGTGCGTAGCAAAAATCTGTTGAATCTGTTGTTACGCTGCAAGCTACTTCTGCACCAGTTTTAAGTCGATATGTATGTTCAGCTTGAAAGCGAACGCCTTAGGTACATATCACTAAGCTAACGCAAGTTGCGAGCAGAAAATTACATTCACTTACAAGATGATGTAAGGAATGACGCGCAAGTTAACGCCAATGATGTGGGGCAGATGGTGATACTGCCCTCCTCTGTCGTGAATAGCCCGAGATACCTGCACGAGTACACGCAAGATGTGTTCGCGTACGTTCGGAGCTACGGCCGTCCGGATCTGTTCATCACGCTTACATGCAACACGGCATGGCCGGAGATTACCAATGAACGAATGCCTGGACAAATAGCCACTGAGAGGCACGACCTCATTGCATGGGTTTTTTAAATTAAAGTACAGAAGTTGGTCGCCCTGTTCAGTAAAGGTCAAATATTTGGAGAATCGCAGTGCTGAAAATGAGTGTATTACTATGGCGAAAGGCGACAGATTCTAAGTGGACTGTATCAAAATCGATTCCTTGCGCGGTCGTCGTGATATTGCAGAATGAATGTTAAAGTTTGAGTAGATAGCGTATCGGCTTACCTGGACGTCTTGAAGGCCAGGCTCAGCATCTGATGAAGGCACTATAGAGTGGCAAAAGCGGAGGTTGCCCCATGTACCTACAGCTTTTATTGTGGCTAAAGAAGAAATTGCGTCCCTGTCAAATCGATGACGTCATTAGTACGGAAATTCCTGATGTCAATGTTGACAAAAACTACACGACACTGTCGTCAAAAACATGATCCACGGTCCATGCGGTGCACTCAATATGTCATCTCCGAGCATGAAGGATGGGAAGTGTACAAAGAAGTACCCCCGAGTGTTACTAAAGGACACGCAGACGAGTGAAAATGGGTATCCACTATACTGGCGAAGAGCACCTGACGATGGAGGACGCACTGTTACTACTAGAATTCGCGGTGCAGAAAGCGTCATGTTGTATAATCGGTAGATTGTGCCATATTCTCCGCTTCTGATCAAAATGTTAGATGGCCATATTAATGTCAAATTTTGTAGTTCAAGGCAGGATATCAAATACATATGCAAATATATCAACAAGGGCAACGATCAGGCGGTCTTCAACGTCAGGCAAGCTGGTGATGTAAATATCGACCCCAGGGATGAGGTGCACACGTTTAGGGCGGGCCGATACGTCAGCAGCAATGAAACGGCGTGGCGAATCTTTGGCTTGCTGCTTCACAAATGACATCCAACTGTCACCCACCTAATGGTTTATTTCACTTTCACGACAGAGTATCAACGCTTCCGAAGACAACACTGACGGCATTTTTCGAACTCTGTGAAAGTGACAACTTCGCTAAAACATGCTCCAGCTGGTCGATCACGTAACGCATTGTACAAACGTTAGGTAGATCTAAATGTCAAATTTTATATGTAAAAATGACAGTTGGATTGTCCTAACGCGCGTTACGTGATTACCCTCAGTTGTACTGCAACTTTTGTGCAGTAAACTTTGTACATAGTGTAGCCATTTTCTTTATTTTATCATCGCTGCCTTTAATGTTAGTAGATTATAGAAGAACACGGTAAATATAATTTAACAAAAACATTACCTATGTTTAAAAGACGAAACCATATCTCAAATACATAATTACTTAAAGATTGCTTCTTGCATTTTTATTCGTAGGTTTTATATTCGTGTGTAAGCCTATACAAATACAGGTTCCCCTCCTTTTTTTCTTACCACAATACCATAATAACCCGTCAACTGGATCACCGCCAATTTGCAAGCTAAATAAGTTTCACAAATGGGCAGTTATTGAATACCTAGGGTTGTCGATTGTACTTATTCAACGCGAACGAAGTCGCGGGTAAAAGCTAGTATATATATATATGCATGGTATTTTTTAATTTTTTCCTTGTGTGCGTTGTGACGTCATTGTTCCGTGTTTTAAACTAATGGTCACAACGGAAGACCAGCGCTGGCGCCGCCAGCATTTACGCTGAGTTGTGACCATTTCGTGCCAAATGTGTATGTGCGTATGTGTCTGCAGTTTGTTTTATGTATTTCTTTTGTCACGAATAAATGTTTTCTTTCTTTCTTTCATTTGACCACTATCGCACCTGATAACGAATCCTCGACCAATACATATAGTGCCTATTCACTTTCGTCATGAAAATATCCAAGTCATAAGTAGCTGGGAAATGGTTTGCCGAAAGTGAGTTCCACTCTTTAGCCGTCCTAACCAGAAAACTGGAAGCAAAGCGCTTCGTGCGAATCATAAACATAAGGGTGGAACCCACGTCCCCCTAATAGTCCCTGCTTATATTATATTATATGTTTCTACCTACTTTCGATCGGCGTTTACCCATACCTTTTCCATTTCTGCGATATTAGGTGTGCAGACTTAGTTAAACTAGAGATAGATAGTTGTACTAATGTAACTACATAATTTTTTTCTTAATAAGTGAAGATATTTATGACTTCTTGTGAGAATAAAAATGTTCTTAAACCTGGTATAAAAATGTAAAAGCTTGTATCTTTGTTACCTAATGACACTATAGATGATAATATTATAGAAGGGATTTGAATAATATGGGGAACTTGAATGGACTTCAGTTTCGAATAAATTGCACTCAATTGATGATCTCTACGTATATCTATCTATACTTAAAGATATCATACAAAAGAAAAAAAAAGAAAAAAAACGTTTGTATTAGTTTTATCTCACGCTAAAATGACGAATTTTTTCAATAAAATAACATAACATAACAGTTACACAGAATATTGAATTAGAAATGATATATTATTTTGTATAGACTTAAACGCATATTTTGTGGAGATAATTGCAAATTAATGACTTACTCCATTGTACACGAGCCGAGAATATAAGTTGTGACGTCATAGCATAAGCCCGTTTATATAGAGCGTTTTCGGGGGGTGCCGGCGCGTGCAGATTTCAAATGCATATATTATAACATCAGAAAAAGAAATTAAAATAATTTTTTTTTTTTTTTTAAAGAAATCATAAGAAATATTTAATGCTACAGTTGATATTCCTCTGAATCATTCTTTTGATTTTCATAATAAAATAAAAAGATGCAAGTATTGGCAGTGTTAAAGTTAGTATTCAAGTTACTGCTGTCGAAGTCGCGGGCTAAATAAAGCTCTTGTTTCGTTCGATTCAATAGGTATTTATTATTATTATTATAACAAACACCAAATCTCTACTCGTACAATAAGGTAGTTTCCTCATGATAACATTGTAACGTATCTACTTGCTACATGGATAGTCAGCCATCAAATGAAGATATGGAAGTTGTAAGTTTAGAAGAAGTATTCATTTTTTAGGGTTCCGTAGCCAAATGGCAACAAACGGAACCCTTATAGATTCGTCATGTCTGTCTGTCTGTCTGTCTGTCTGTCCATCCGTATGTCACAGCCACTTTTTTCCGAAATTATAAGAGCTATACTGTTGAAACTTGGTAAGTAGATGTATTCTGTAAACCGCATTAAGATTTTTACACAAAAATAGAAAAAAAAAAGATAAATTTTGGGGTTCCCCATACTTAGAACTGAAACTCGCGCCAAGAACCGCTACGCGCTACGCTCGTAGTCGATCCCGTGGTTTTCCTCGTATGTAGCGGAAAACCACGGCACCCGATAGTGGAAAGCGGCTACGGCGTAGGCACCCGATAGTGGAAAGCGGCTACGGCGTAGGCACCCGATAGTGGAAAGCGGCTACGGCGTAGGCACCCGATAGTGGAAAGCGGGTTCGGCGTAGGCACCCAATAGTGGAATGGGCTACGGCGTAGGCACCCGATAGTGGAAAGCGGCTACGGCGTAGGCACCCAATAGTGGAAAGCGGCTACGGCGTAGGCACCCGATAGTGGAAAGTGGCTACGGCGTAGGCATCCGATAGTGAAAAGCGGCTACGGCGTAGGCACCCGATAGTGGAAAGCGGCTACGGCGTAGGCACCCGATAGTCGGGGTCCTGGCACTGAATGTGATTATAAAAACAAAATTGTACAACAACTATGCCCCTGAACGCAGTATTTCAGGACCAAAACGATCAGTGCAAATAGAAAACTGTGACGTCATACTTCTATGTCAATTAGTATGAAACGTTTCGGCTGCCGCCAGCGAGGTCCGTCTTTGTGTAATTTTTTTGTGTAGGTATTTATGTTTTTTAATTGTAGTTGCTCCCATACAAACATTTGTTTCCGCTGGATGCGGGTGGCGCAGGACCGTCCATTGTGGCACTCTTTGGGGGAGGCCTATGTCCAGCAGTGGACATCTTTCGGCTGATATGATGATGATGATGAAACATTTGTTTCTCTCAAAAACAGGTATGAATGGCGTCGTCAAAAATCTTAGGAATCATGCCTAGTTCAAGTTGAGAGACTAACTAGATTTTTAAACGTACCATGTTTGTGGCGAAGTTGTTATGCATAATATCAAGTGAGTATGTATATTGATTTTATGACCAACCTCTAATATTTTTACGAAAACTATATAAAATAACTAATAATACATGAATATATTAGCGGACAATCTCACACTAATCCAACTAGACCTTAAGTAAGCACAATAAAGCTTGTGTTGTGGGCACCACGATATATTTAAATACGTAGAAAAATATTTCAAGTATTCAAAAATAAGTATATATTGGCCCATACTTTGATTTGAGCCGCCAGCTTCAACGTATGCAGCCAAAAACAGCATATGAACGTTTGCAAGATATCATAATTTCGTGAAATTGGAGTGGTATATTGCTACATTGAAAATGTTTTAATTACTTTAACAATTATCACTTGTTTAATTGAAAATGACAGTGCCACCGCAAAATGCAATTTCCCGGAATTAACTGAACTGGACACTTCATTTATATTAGTATAACATTACTATTTATAATAACATGTGCCATAAATTTTTAATAATACCCATAAAATAAGTACCTAGTCAATTTCCCGCATCAGTTTACCTCGTCTCGCTGATGGAAAACCTCGGTAAGGCTAGCTGGGTGAGTAGCTCCCTTTATGTCGTCGACCGTAGGTTCAATTAAGGTGAGGAACAAAATGCGATTTTTCAGGAGAGCCACCGCACAATAGTATTTTTGACAATCGTGTTATAATATAGAGCTTTTTAGTCAAGTACCGTGTTTAGGCCACGAAGCTTGCTGAGTGGCCTAAGTAAGGTACGAGATTGTGAACAATACTTTTTGTACGAGTTAATTAAAATTAATTTTCTACGAGTCTACTGAACTAAACAAACTCGATACTGTTGAAACGAAGTGCAGCCTACTCGTATCGCTCATACGCTCGTTGATATCTTAAAAGACATCAACGAGCGTACGACATCAACGAGTAAACTCAATAATCAAAGCGATTCTATTGGTCCAATTCATTACAGTTCGGTAAAGCAGCCACGTGATTAGTCGAATTTATTTTAGTTCTTTTTTCAAATTTTTTTCGGTTGTCTAGAGCGTATCGAAGCGGTTATTTCGGTTGTTTCGGAAGTAACAGACTATTCAACGATGAAAAGAGTGACGTTGCAGTATTCTCTATGAAATCTTAATACACATATTTTAATCGTCGAGTACAAAAAGATATTTTCTCGTAAATATCTTTGTGCGGCGGTAAATTCTTTGATGTTTAACCCTTTTTAAGTCTTATTTTTAAAAGTCTTAGATTTAAGTGCTTTTTTCGCATAGGTAGGTATAGATTTTTTTTTTACGAATAACATTTTAAAAAATAGATATCCATTACATCAATGTTTTTCCTGAATGATCTCCATACATCATGATTATTTTGTAGTGTCGCCCCTTAAGTACATTTTGCCTGTGTGGTTGCATTCTAAATGCAAGATTGCAAGATGGTTTCGTCCCTTACAATAATTTGTCTCTGCGTTGCTAAAACAAATAAAGATTGTAGTCCTTTACCTAAATCAAATTAGTTTTGCGAAGGGATTTCTTAATAACATCATTATTGAGGACCTGATTTGCTATGGGACACAAAAATCTGAGATGTAAATAGACATTTTTAATAAGTGGCAATTCAAGCTTGGCTGATAATTTGGCGTTGGTTGACTAAAACGTTGATTGATAAAATAAATGATTGAGAGACTGCAATGTCCCATGCTATTATCTGGCGGCAACGAAAGATTGAAACGACGTTAACGCCCTGGCGTAGACTGACCACCAATCTGAGGGTAATCGACCAGTGCATAAATTGAAGGATAGCAAAAACCATTAGTTTCGTATTTTTCCCCCTATCAGAGAAAGAGGTTTGTGGATCCCAGGATCCGAAACAAATAACATGATGCATCCCCATGCACTTTAGAATACGTGTTCCACAAACTTACGCCACGTTGGGAAGAGAAGGGGTTAGTCGTCGGGGAAAGAAGGTTGACCAATCTTCGTTTCGCCGACGACATCGTCTTGTTTTCTTCAACCGCTTCCGAGCTTTGTCATATGCTTGACGATCTCAGCACCGCAAGCCTCGAGGTTGGCCTAAAGATGAACATGTCAAAGACCAAAGTCATGACCAATAGCACAGAACGTAGGGTAGAGATAAACGGAGAACATATAGCATATGTCCATGAGTATCTTTATTTGGGCCAAATAGTCTCTTTCCAGGCGCGACAAGAGAAAGAGGTCGATACACGGACCGAAAACGCCTGGAGGAGCTATTGGTCCATGAAACACCTAATGAAGGGCGACCTACCTCTGGCACTTAAACGTAGGCTCATGGACATGTGCATACTTCCAGTTCTCACCTACGGTGCACAGACTTGGTCTTTGACGGAAGCGCAGAAGTCCAAACTCGGGGTTTGCCAGCGAGCTATGGAGCGCAGCATATTGGGTGTAAAGCTAATGGACCACATCCGGAACACCACGCTGCGCTCCAAAACCCAAATAGAAGATGTAGCTCGGAAGGCAGCCAAGTTAAAGTGGGACTGGGCTGGTCACGTCTACCGCATGCCGAATGAGCTGTGGGCCAAAGGGACCACGGAGTGGAAGCCCCAACACTCAAAACGGAGACGCGGTAGACCTCGTCGGCGATGGCGGGATAACTTGGACTCCTTTTTAAAAGACTGGCCAGTTATTGCTCAAGACCGCGATGAATGGAAGGGGAGAGGGGAGGCCTTTGCTCAGCAGTGGGACATAACGGGCTCGATATAATAATAATCCCCAACCGGGATTGGATTAAGACGAGAGAGAGAGTAGAGTTAGTTTCCAGTGCATTTAAATAGGCATACCGTGGAACTGAGCTGGTTCCTGCGGTACTTGCGTGGTGCAAAAGGGGTGACAGGGCCAGTGAAACGGGCACTAGGTTATGCCGTAACGTAACCAACGCAACCTAAGTTGTACAAATAAAACAATATATTTTTCACTTCTCATGCTCTAAAAGTTCGTCTTTATGTCGTGCGTAGGCGACATAAAGTCGCTTTTTATGCTCTAGAGCATAAAGTAAAATCTTCGTCGAAGACCAAGGCAATCGCTGCAACAGCCACACGAACATCTTTAACTTCATACAACAACCTCTTTATTTTATTTCGTTTCGTTCGTATTCTAAGACCAAGGCAAAGATACCAACAGCCAAAGTACACAATAAAACTTCATGAAATAAACTTATAATTTGTATTTCGTCTCATTTACTATATTTACGTGTTGCTGTTTCATTTCCTCGCAATCGAAGTGAAAAGTAGAGTGTACAACTCGTCCATAAAACCCATTTTACACTCGACTTTATATCTATCCTCGCTCGCAAGCTCGCTCGGATGGATAAACGTCTCGAGTAAAATGGTGCGTTTTATGCACTTGTTGTACAATCTACTATTTTTACGATCATTAGTTTACTGGTGTGTACTCGGTACACAGCAGGTGCTTAGTAAATCATTATTTTTATGGCACCGGCTCCGGTCCGTTTCACCGTTTGCCGTAGGACCACGCCTTGAGGACCTAGTGATTGATGGGACTTTATAATAGGATTTGTTCTGATTCCTATTTAATTTCCTGTTCGGATATTTAGCTGACATTTGAGAATATAAAACAACTTTTTACTTTCCATGCTTTTGTAAATTGGATGTAATTTTTTATTTTCTGTGTTCTTTTTAATTGTTTGGGCGAAAATGCGTTCGTATATCCGGCTGTCCCACTGTCCTACAGATCGCATTTCTCAACTGATTGTCGTAAAATGTTGTGAGCAGCATTGTTAATTATTTAGAAAAAAATTGTCAATTCCGTTTTAAGAAATAAAAAAAAACAGACTTTCGAGATTTACAGCCCACTAGTATAATATATACTCGTAATTGCACTTTAAATACGTGATATTGTCAGCTAGAGTCGTCTTGGTGAGCAATAAAGTGTAATCTATCTATCTATCTATATTAATTACTAGCTGTTGCCCGTGACTTCGTCCGCGTAGAACTTTTTATCGTCTTAGAAAATGATTTCTCTCAATACAAAATTTGAACCCTCTTTTAGGGGATAATTAAAAAAAAAGTTGATGTTCATTTTCTAGTTTGTGAACAAACAGTCTAAAACCAAAGTTAAAAATCTCATACTTTAAAAATGCCTTGAAATACTCAAACTTTGAACCAATTTTGACACTCTTAGGGGATGAATTTGGAAAAACTCTGAAATCAGTTTTGTAGTCTTTTAACGTACAGAATCAGACCGAAGTTAAAAATCTCTTACCCACACTTTAAAATTTTATTGCTCGCCATTTAAAATTTGAACCCCCTTTTAAACCCCCTTAGAGGTTGAATTTTTCTAATCGCTGAAAGAACTTTTTTCGTAAACTTTTAAGTCTCTAGCTCAAAAAAAGTGTTGCCCATACAAAGCTTTCTTAACCCCCTTAGGGGTGGAATTTTCTAAAACTCTGAAAGTACTTTATTATTAATTTTAATAAGTAATATTTTGAATAGTTTTAAGTCTAGTAAAAAAAAAAGTTTTTCCCACACAACACTGGCTACCCTTCTTAAGGATCTTAAGGATCCCCTTAGGGATGGAGTTTTCTAAAACGCTGAAAGTTCTTTTTTAGTATTCTAATAAGTAATCTTTTTGCAAAGTTTTAAGTCTAACTCAAAAAAAAGTGTTGCCCATGCAAAGCTTGCTCTCCTTTTTAACCCTATTAGGGGTGGAATTTTCTAAAATGATTTGTGTTCTTTTTTTGTATTTTAATAAGTAATCTTTCTACAAAGTTTCAAGTCTCTAACTCAAAAACATAAACTTTCCCTGATAAAAACTTTGCACCCCTTTTTATCCCCCTTAGGGATAGATTTTTTCAAAAAGCTGAAAGTCTTTTTTTTTGTATTTTTATAAGTAATCTTTCTACAAAGTTTTAAGTGTCTAGCTCAGAAAAAGTGTTCCCCATACAAACCTTGCACCCTTTTTTAACCCCCTTAGGGAATGATTTTTGTGAAACGCCGAATGTCGTATTTTTCATGTTCTAATAAGTAATTTTTCGTCAAAATTTTAAGTCTCTATTAAAAAAAATATGTTTTTCTCATACAAACTTTGCACCCTATTTTACCCCCCTAGAGGGTTAAATTTTCCAAAATGCTGAAAGTACTTTCTTTGTATTTAAATAATCTTTCTACAAAGTTTTAGGACTCTAGCTAAAAAAAATAGTTTCCCACATACAAACTTTGCATCCCTATTTTAGCCCCCTATTTTTAGGGGTAGAATTTTCTAAAACGCTGAAAGTACTTAATTTGTATTCTGATGATAAATCTTTCTACAAAGTTTTAAGTCTCTATTTAAAAAAAATATTGTTTCCCCCATACAAAATTTGCACCCCTATTTTACCCCCTTAGGGGTAGATTTTTTTAAAACACTGAATCTAGGTACTTTATTTATATTCTAATGAATAATTTCTCTACAAAGTTTTAAGTCTCTATTTAAAAAAAAGTAGTTTTTCCCATACAAACTTTGCACTCTATTTTACCCCTTTAGGGGTAGAATTTTCTAAAACCCTGAAAGTTCTTTATTTGTATTCTAATGACTGATCTTTCTACAAAGTTTTAAGTCTCTATTTAAAAAAAAACATTTCCCCCATACAAACCTTGCACCCCTATTTTACCCCCGTAGGGGTGGAATTTTCCAAAACGCTGAAAGTGTTTCATTTGTATTCTAATAACTAATTTTTCTACAAATTTTAAGTCTATAGCTCAAAAAAAAAAGGTTCTCCCATACAAACTTTGCACCCCCATTTTACCCCCTTAGGGGTAGAATTTTCAAAAATCCCTTTTTATCCCTAGCCCACGTTATAAAAGCAACATACTGTGCAAAAATCAACTCTCTAAGATTAGTAGTTTCGGCTGTGCGTTGATGAGTGAGTGAGTGAGTGAATAAGTCAGTCAGGACATAGGCATTTATTATGTATAAATAGATAGAAGATAATGAAACTCCCATTCAAATATCTCAAAAAATTATGAAGCTACATCCGTTTTAATGTCGCTTGTTAGAGTGAGAAAACGATGAGGGACTGTGACGTCAATATACTCGAGCGTCATAGTAAAAAACAATCGTTTCATATGAAGGTGCGTTTTGCGGAAAAGGGACAGAACATACCCCCTCTTAAAACTTTGGACTCTTATAACTTAATCATTACCTATATAACCTCTTGCTTTGTTTTTTTCTCCATTTGACTATATTTATTTTAAATTCTTTTTCGAGAAAATACATTATGATTATTTACCATATTTTCGATTCCTGAGCTATAACCACGAACTTCGGAATTCGAAAATATTCGGGTATCTCTATCTCTATCGCACTAACCACACTCGAGTGACAGGGATGCAAATATATGAACATTAAGTATCGGTTTTCGTGGTAGCGCCGCAGGTACTTTGGCTGAATGCGCCGAGCGCGTGCCATTGTCATTCAAAAAAAACAAATTCGTGTTAATTATATTGTTCAAATTTGTTGATTTCATTTATTGAAATTACGACATAAAACGACATTTGCGCATATAAGTTCTCATATCAGAATCGAATATTTTTTTATGGTTTATATTTTAGCATTTGTCTCGTAAAGGTCTATCGTAGACGGGATTTAAATTATTAATAAGTGAAAGGCAAAGCAATTCCGCCATTTTGACGAAAATTTGACGGTTCTTATAGCTGACAGTTGGAGCAGCGTTTGATTTCAATAAAAATAAATGAAAAATTAAATGAAGTCGTATATTTCGGAAAATTTATTAACTGTCGCAGTCGGATAAAAACTATCCTAAGTTGCAGCTAGAATAATAATGTACCTATATAAAATGTTTCATATTTTTCCGTTCATGGGATGCTGAGAACATTCGAACCGCGCAAAGCTTAGTTTCAAACTGGCTGATTCTTTTTTTAATTTAGAGATTTATTATAAGTGGAGATTACGCGAGGGCGATTTTTGTACATCCCATCAGATCTACAGTTATGGTCCGATTTTGATAAATAATATGTCTTTCGATTTGTCTCATGCTGCAGATTTGCAATAAGGTCATCGTTTGTTATTTTTTATCGGTAAGGTACTAAAATATAAAATTTAAGAAACTACTGTGCGCTGACCACGTGTATTTGGCTGCGTGATATCACGTGACGTAACTCCTTTTGACTTGAGATGACAATGTAAAATTATAAACAAGAATTGAACTCAAACCTGCAGTAAGTTCTTCAGCATAAAAAAATATAAATGTTGAGTCGGCCACATATGGATACAACACTAAGAAATTAACAAAATCGATAAAAAATTGTCTTTTCTCAATGTTTATAAAATTTGACAGACGTATTGTGTCAACTGTGGTTTAATGTTTTTATTGACATGGAGACATCAGTATTATTTGCCATGTATTTTTTTACTTCAAAAAAGTTTATAATATATACTAACTTATTTTCCATTATTCGAGATGTTGGGAGAAGAATGAGGTTTAATTAAATCCATTATTTGTCATGGACCCCATAGACGGTTTTTTTAACCTTACTTTGCACAATGCCGTAGGCGCCGATAGGCTCGCCTAATTTCATGTACCTACATAAAGATGTAGAAAACGAAACTCGATTACAAAATGTTCTTTTCGGATGCCGGAGACTCCCATTGGCAGCTTTGTTCACCTGACTAGAATACCATCCTAATTATTTGAGGTTCAGATAATTATATTTTGATTACAGGTAGGTTATATAAATTGTAATTTGTCAAACCAATACGTCTTAAATACTGGGAAACGTAAATTAGTATTTAACTATTTAGCGGTATAAATAGTCAAATGCAACTTAACCGGTAAAATATTATTTTGAACCATTAACGGTCTCCGATTCAATATTCTTTGATCTGTGCCGATACTAATAATAAACAGATGTAATGCCTGTGAAATTTAAGTTTGTATATTGGGGGTAATCTCAGAAACTATACCCATCCTATTCTAAAAACCCTTTATTCAGTAGGTTATATGTAGAACTAGCGACCCGCCCCGACTTCGCACGGGTTTAATTATGTGTAACAAATGCATGCATTATACATATAAAACCTTGCTCTTGCGTACACTATATCTATTAAAAAAAATCGCATCAATGTCCGTTGTGTAGTTTTAAAGATCTAAGCATACATAGGGACAGACAGACAGCGGGAAGTGACTTTGTTTTATACTATGTAATGATGGACCTACAGGATTAAATTAGCTAAGTATGTGTTATATTTTTATACCTTCGCTCCGCCTAGATTCTTTGTAATCCGCCGCGTTGGTAGCTAGTAATTAATATATTTATTGTATTGTACTCAAGTTAAGTGTACTACAACGAGGGCGCTCTAAACAGGTTTTCAAACATGAAATAATACCTATACGATGTCTAATAGGATAAAATCCCTATTCGTTTTCTCAGCTATCACGGAACATAGATAGTTTTGCGACAGCGATTTGCACAGCGAGAAAGAGTGTAAAGCGAAATTCACACATGCAAGAAATTGCATGCAAATTTAACTACATTGCGGGGTTTGATAGATGTAATGAAACTTGCACGCAATTTCTTGCATGTTGCGCTTAAGGGCAGGTTGGCAACTTACGATTACAGGCCGAACAACGTTAATTATGGCGCTGGCAGAATCCCGTAGAAACTTGTATTAATTTACACACATTCCGATTTTAACAAACACCGCTTACGATTATACATTTATAGCCTCATTTCTGATGCGATCACGCAGATAAACTCCCAACATAGCCCTCTCCATTGGCCCTTTGGGTGACTTTGAGCCTTCTTATGAGGCCAATTGTAAGCGACCACGTTTCAGTGCCATATGTCATCACTGGCAGTGGCAACACACACTGGTCAATGACTCTCGTCTTGAGACACTGCGGAATATTGGACAAAAAGATGTGCCGTAGCTTCCCGAACGCTGTTCAGCCGAGTCGGATTCGACCTACGGACCTACTAGTTGGACCTACCTAACTAGACAGTCTGTCCTAGGTATACATAATCGTCGTCTACAACTTCGAGCGTAAAGTGTCCGATTGTAATGGGAGTTGGTACTACATTGGTGTGAGTAACCATTGACTGAACCAAAAACAGTTCCTGCCTAGATACGTCCGGACAAGCCAGCATGATTCAATAATATAACATTATAAGTATGATATAACATGTATCATAAATAAAATGCTATTATACATAGGCTATACTGTACGAAAGATTAAATAATGAAGCTGTTAAGAGCCCGTTCACAAGGTACTTAAATACAAAATACAGTGTGTATCTATCATTAAATGTAAATCATCTCAATCATTTACAAGTGGCGCTAGTGAGCACGTGAACGGGCTCTTAATGGAGCCCGCCTAAAAGTAGTAAGACTGCAGGCACCGCAGCTAAGTCTTTTCGAAGCACAGGTCCTTACGGCCTGCAGGTAGGTACTCATACCAGCGAAGCTGTATTTATACGCGAATTCCGCTGATGTCAAGCAATTTAAAGCGATTGCAGTTTCCTGTGCGCGTCTTCTGCTTCTCCATGACATATTAGTCGCAGAGCTGACGCTCCGCGCCGGCGGGGTCGATCTGCCGTAGTTTACGCTACGCTAGTTTTTTGAAAATTTTAACGAAGATTTTCTTTTTGAATGTCTTTTACATACATTTATGCGAAATGTTTTACTTATACTCCTCTTTGTTGCAACTTTGTAACCACGCGAAGAGGAATACATTGAGACACTGTGTTTGGTAATTTCACCAGTAAAACTGGACTAAAATATACCTACTTATTCCTCTTTGTTTAGCTATCACAGACCTATTTGGGTACGCTTTTAAACTGTAGACGTGCGATTTGAATGTAGCCAGACTCTGAAGATACAGGTAGGCTGACCTACTGTGCAGCGGAATTAGGGTGGGTTGCATCAAAAGCGCATGTTCGTTAAAATCTGAATGTATTGAAAATTCGCCATATTTAAGGTTGATCGTTCTGTTATTGTAAGGGGGTGCAACCCGCCCTTACTGATTACATGATGACGCTAGCAAATTCCTTATTATTTATTTTATTTATATACAATCGTACATTATTTGTACACACGAGTATACATGTTTGTTCGATGATATACGGGTGTAAGCGAATGAGTAAGACAACAATATTTTATTATCCAAGACGTTCTCAGTTTGGAGAGAACCACTAGTCTTACTTAATATAGGTTGTAGTGTAGGTACATAGTTAGTATTAGTTAGTAGTAGGCACGGAACCCTTCGTTGTGCGTGGTCCGACACGCACTAGGCCGCTTTTTTTTCTATTGGATTTGCACTTTTAATTTGTTTATTTGAACAGATTCCTGTTTTTTTTTTATTTAGGTATATAATTTTGACTGAGTTTTACTTATACAGTTTTTTTTTCTGACTACGTATCCAGTCCAGTCTATTTATTTTTATGTTTTTACAAAACTGGTCTTTATCCTTTATTTCTGTTACATTAGAAATTGAATGAAGTTATGGTTTGAATGAACCTTAAATTTTTGTTCTTTTACAATTGACATTTATTTCGATATTGTTATTTTATTTTGTTTTATCAGTTCGCAGTTTTAACCAATGTATTATTTAATCAATTTAGCCTGTATTGCGTATATAACGTTTGCGTTTGGAATGAGATTCGTAATTATTTAAATCTACATGATTTTTTGTTGCATGACATATTATTGGTGTTGTCTTTTATTTTGTAACGATGAACAACTCCTCTCGGTCGCTGACGTGCCCTCACTGCCCTAATTCGACTCGCACCTTTGCTGCTCACGGGCTTAAAGTGCACATAGGTCGCATGCACCAGGGAATAATCCATTCGGGTACTTTTGCGTCACAGTCACAGGTAGTACAAACGGAGAACGCTTCCGCGTTGGAGTTGACTGATCTAGCCGCTCTCAAACAAACTGTGCGGGTGTTGCGTCATATCCTCAGAGCATAGAATACTAGAGAGAGGACAAGCCGCCTGCGGCCGTGTCGCAGCTGTATGCTCAATGGGCATACACTGCCATACTGTGCACGCGTGCTGATCGCAGAGAATATTACGTTCTTTCCCAAAATGCCTGATATGATGCGCGTTTAGTGTCAAATAAGCGTGTAGGTATACAAGAGTGTGTGTTTTAGATGTGTGCGTGCTTTGTCTTGTCAATTACTTGGGCGTTGTGTGGGTTAATGTACTTGCGACAGGCTCACTCTATACAAATCGGCCGCCATGTCCGATCTTATATTCATACATCTGTGGTCATATCCCTAAGGGTCCACGGAACCTCGTGGCAGGTAAGTTGAGCGACATCATCGATAGGTGCATATGTATCGCCACCAATGACACGGTTGACTGGACCGTTTTCTTAACTTTTTCCTATACGGCACTCAGGACACCAGAAACGACACAGGAGGGTAACCTTACTGCCAAAGTTAAACGCAATGTTGACTCAGCCGGTGTCGTTGGTCCATTAGGTGTGGGCGGGGCACAGGCGGTGGCTAAAGTGCCCTCAGTCGTTAAGACGATAGAGTCCAAAGTCTTTGAGGGTAATCTGAGAGGCGCGGTCCGGGTGCTTATGTCTGATGACGGAGTGGCACCACTGAGTCCAGAAACGCTTTCCAACCTGGAGTTTAAGCATCCGGCCCCATCCCGGCCACTTGAAGTTCCACTGGAGCCAGACAGATCCATCGCTTCTCATAGTGTGGAGATAGAACACACCGCTAGGGCAATAGCGTCCTTTAACAGTAGTTCTGCGGGTGGTTTGGACGGAATTCGGCCTGTACATTTAAAAGAGCTGACGTCTGCATCGGCCGGTGATAGTGGAATTCGTTTGCTTGGTTGTCTTACTAAACTCTGCATTTTTTTACTAAGCGGCCAAGTAAACCCTGATATATGTCCCTATATGTATGGAGCGTCCTTGTGCGCGTTAACAAAGAAGGATGGGGGCTTGAGATCCATAGCTGTCGGTAGCGTGTTTCGTCGGCTGACCGCTAAATTGGGGTGTTATGCCGTGAGGGAGGAAATGGACGCCTATCTGCGACCTTTTCAGTTGGGTTTTGGCACGAGATTGGGCTGCGAAGCTGCTATCCACGCAACACGGGCTTTCTCATGGGACCTTGGCCACGCAGATTGTGTGATTATTAAGCTGGACGTCAAAAATGCATTTAATTCCATCGAACGGGACGTTTTGCTACGTGAAACTCGGGAGAAGGTGCCTTCCCTTTACCCCTTCCTCTTCCAGGTATACCGTCATACCTCTTTTACGGTGAGTCCCTCATACTTTCCCAGGTTAGTGCACAGCAGGGGGACCCACTTGGCCCTCTAGCCTTTAGTCTAGCCATTCAAAAGGTTATATCAGAGTTGCAGTCCCCTATGAATGTGTGGTACCTGGATGATGGCACCCTCGGGGGGAAACCAGAGGTAGTACTGAAAGACCTCATCACCCTCCTTCCTCGATTCAAGGAGCTGGGCCTGGAGATTAATAGTGCCAAGTGCGAATTCTTCCGTTGCAGTGCCCAATCCAATGCTCCCTTCTGTTTTTTTCACGCTTTGCTTCCCGGCCTTAGGGTGTTATCGGAGCAAACGTTTAATCTTCTGGGGTCCTTTGAAGTAAGGAGGAAGCTCCTCCTGGCAGCGGCGACTAGACTAAAAAATCTTTCGGCTCACGTTGCTCTCACATTGTTGCGGTTTTGTTTCGTAGTGCCCAAGCTCACTTACCTTTTGCGCACTGTGCCGGCTTGGTTGCACCCCGGTGATGTCGATTCATTTGACAGTGTGCTGAAGGACACATTAGAGTCCATCTTGAATGTTTCCCTAAATCAGGACCAATGGGAACTTGCGTCTCTCCCTATCCGGAATGGTGGATTGGGATTTCGGCGTGCGCGTGACATCAGCCTTCCGGCTTTCTTGGCGTCGGCAAGTGGTGTTGTGGGCCTTGTTACTGATATACTATCCATGGAGGGTGACAAGGTAACCATACTACACGCGTCTGATGCTTGAAATGCTCGGGTGGCTCTAAACCCAGGTGCGTGCAGGCCGGAAAAACCCGATTGCCAGCGTTCGTGGGACGATATAGGGGTGAGACAGGCACTGGATTCTCTTGTGGAGGCTGCACAAGGAGTAGATAAGGCTAGACTGAAGGCAGTTTCTAAGCCAGAGTCTGGGGCATGGCTGCATTCGCTTCCTTCTCCACACATGGGCACTCTGCTTGACGACGAATCGATGCGGGTGGCGGTGGCTCTCCGCCTGGGCTGCGATGAATGCGAATCTCATTTATGCATCTGCGGCGCCATGGTGGAGAGCAACGGGCACCGCGCCTTGAGTTGCTGTCGCTGTGCGGGGAGATTCTCTCGTCACCATGCCCTCAATGATATTGTCCGGAGGGCGTTAGTCTCGGCCAATATTCCATGTATGCTGGAGCCTTCAGGCCTGAGCCGGTCCGATGGCAAAAGGCCGGATGGCTTGACCCTGGTGCCATGGCAGAAGGGTAGATGCTTGCTGTGGGACGCCACTTGTGTGAAAACTTTCGCTGCCTCGCACCTTGGTCGCACCATTGGGGCAGCAGGAGCTGCTGCCGAGGCGGCTGCGCTTAGAAAGCGGGATAAATACTCCGCATTGGTGAATTATTCATTTGTCCCTCTTGCGGTGGAGACTATGGGATGCTGGTGCTCAGAGGCCAGGGCATTCCTGGTGGAAGTGGGGCGCCGTTTGCGACCGAGAGGGCATGACCCCCGTTCCGGGTCATTCCTGTTGCAAAGGTTGTCGATCGCGATTCAACGCGGCAATGCGGCGAGTGTGATGGACACCTTTGCACCCGGAATGACACGGGGCGGGTTATTTGACTAAGTTTTATTGACTTGTAAACTTATCTTTTATTTGAGTAATTGGTGATATTTTGGGAAAACTATTTTTCTCACATTTATCTAGTTTATACAAGTTTATTCTAGGAAAGGGGGAATTTGGCGCAAATGGGAAGCCAATTGATGAACGTTTGTTACATAAGTTTCTTAAAATATCACACCGTTAGCCTGCGAATGTCAAATAACGCTTTGTTTGGCAATCGAACCACCTTAATTAAATCTTGTTGGTCATGCGAGCTAAATCAAACTAATATCTTTTTCATTTCGATCTCCTCTAGAAAAAGTCTAATTTAACATGAAAAAAAAAATTGTACGAAGGCAAATTAAACTGAAATAGACCAAACAAGAGTAGCGTTTAATCAAAGAGTAATCTACTACTTACCTACTATGACATTTAGTTGCAGATTAAGCTCATATTCCCGTTTATTGAAAGCCGGCCTAAGGAAATCCAACCTATAGAAAATAATGTTCCTAAATAAAACAAAACCCGATTTATATTTATAATAAGCTGCGACAATGTGCGTTATTTTTATAAACGAACGTGTATAAAACAAAGAAAGGATTGATTTTAATTAACAGATATTGAATTTGAGCCTTTTGTGTTTTTCACCGGCTTGATTAGATTTCAGTGAAACAATGTGTAAAGGGACAGATAACAAATTGAATCGTGAGTTCGTTTGTTCATGCTTACGGTTACATAATTTTTAGCTTCCCTTTGGAATACAATGAAAATATTAGGAATGTTTTGAAAACAAAAAAAAATGGTTTGTAACGCCACCTGCTCTGCTTTCAATTTTTTTATTCGAATGGGAAATCAATTGCTTTGTTTTAACAGCGATTTAATGGTATTGGTGTACAGATAAAGCTAAAAAAGTTTTTCCTTGTCAAAATGTTTATGTATAAATTCTTAAAACTTCATAAAAATATTATGAACCTAACAAAAGGTAAGGTTCTATGTATCCGCTATAAAGAAGCTTAATACCGATTTACCTCAATATACATTATATATACTGATATACTGACTTTGCTATCTTATTTTTTTTTCTCTACGACACAAGCTCAATTTGTTTTTGCTTTTTAGGGTTCCGTACTCAAAGAGTAAAACGGGACTTAATTACTAAGACTCCGCTGTCCGTCCGTCCGTCAGTCCGTCCGTCCGTCTGTCTGTCACCAGGCTGTATCTCACTGATACCGTGATAGTTCCAGCTGAAATTTTCACAGATGATGTATTTCAGTTGCCGCTATAACAACAAATACTAAAAACACAGAATAAAATAGTTTTTATAGATAATGGTACGGAACCCTTCGTGCGCGAGTCCGACTCGCACTTGGCCGGTTTTTTATATAATTACATCCTTTTTTGAAAAGCTTTTAAGAAAATAGAATATTACACTATCAACTTGTCTTTGTTTTTAAATTGGGTAATTTAGGCTAGCTGAAACATTTCTTCATTACAATTAAATACTAGTCGTGATTGTGGCCGAATACACGTTTTGCTCTTCGTTCGACACTTTTTCTTCGAATTACGTGTCTGTGACTTAACATCGACAAATTTAAATGCAGTACAAATAATTCAAGACAAATAATTCAAGCACCTACAACGTCATACTGACTCATTTAAAATCAACAGATACTTTTGCCCCTTGTGTAAGCCGTTATCCGCGCTGAGCAAAATTGCTTTACAATGAATGTCGCAGCTAAATAAAATTTGGTTCTTCGCCGTAATTGCTGGGAATGACGCCTGCATTCACAATTTCACGAATAATAACAGGTTAAATAAAAACAGAAAGTTTTTGTTAAATGAATTCATGAAACGGAGAAACAAAACAGAGGCATGCAAAACTCCACATTCTAAAAAAAAGTTGTAATAAAACCATCTGAAGCTCTGAGTGTAATACGGTGAAAAATGAAAGAATTTAAAACGGCTAACATTTATGGAATATTCAATTTAGCTTTTGTTTGCGACAGAGGAGTAAACAATACCCTTAAAAGGGAGTGTTTTGTTTAAACCACTGTATCAATATTGAACATTTGGGAGACGTAAAACTTTTTTAAGCATTACATATAAATTTAATTTTTAGTGTAATTATTGAACGAGCTTCGTTGCAGCTTGGGCCAAAATTCTTTCGTATGTCCTGATGTACTGCTGGCCAGCTGTCCGGCTGTTCTCCTCTAAGACAGGCTCGCTAGTTTTACAGCTAATATAGCCAATAGCTTTTAATCCACAGAAACTTGTGCGTGTTAAATAAATATTATTTAGTACATTAGATCGGATCACCTTTCCTTTCAAAAAAGTCGAGATTTTACACTTTTATACAGAAGGCGGATATTTTAGCAATCCATTTGTCATAATACAAAACAACACCATAAAAAATCTTACTATAACTTCAAAATAATAGTGTTTCCCTCACAGCAACAGGCAAGTCACTACGAAAACATGGTATTGCAAACGCTAACCGCAAACCCCAAGGGATTCAGACAACTCGCTCGGAATAGCTTTGTGTCGTATTCCTTTGTCTTTAACTGAGCATTCCACCATCTTCCCAGACTTGCTTATGTATTCTCAACTTAACCCGACAGCCACTGATACACCGTACGTACTTAAGTCTTGCCTTGATTGTTTCGACGAATAGATTACAGGTCTGGTTGTGCTAAACTCTAAAGTCTCCACGTCTTTTTAGCTTCTTTTGTTTTGTTAATCAATTTATGTGTATGTGTATTTTGTCTCAACATCAAAACTTTAAAATGTTACAATCGAAATTAAGTGAAAGTCCTTATAAATATACATTTAGATGACGTCTTTAGCCTAGTTGGTAGTGACCACAGATGTATGAATATAAGGAGATCGGACATGGCGGCCGATTTGTATAGAGTGAGCCTGTCGCAAGTACATTAACCCACACAACGCCCAAGTAATTGACAAGACAAAGCACGCACACATCTTAAACACACACACTTGTATACCTACACGCTTATTTGACAATAAACGCGCATCATATCAGGCATTTTGGGAAAAAAACGTAATATTCTCTGCGATCAGCACGCGTGCACAGTATGGCAGTGTATGCCCATTGAACATACAGCTGGGACACGGCCGCCGGCGGCTTGTCCTCTCTCTAGTATTCTATGCTCTGAGGTAGTGACCCTGTCTACGAAGCCAGAGGTCCCAGGTTCGAATCCCGGTAAGGGCATTTATTTGTTGTGTATGAGCGCGAATACTTGTTCCTTAGTCATGGATGTTTTCTATGTATTTATTTATCTATATAAGTATGTATATTGTTGTCTAGTACCCATAACACCATCGTTACATTGTACAAAGAAAAAAACGAACTATTTATTAAAAAGGTATTTCAAGCTGCGTAATTAATTTATTGTTTAGTTTAAGTAATAAACAACATTACTTACAAATGAACTTACTACTCGTAAAAGTGCGATGTACATGGTTTACATCTTTGAGGGAATTTTTATCAGCTCTTGTAGAGTTCTGCTAGGTACCTAGTACCTACCCGCTAGTTCCTTAAGTCAATAAAAATAACCAATTATTAAAATAAAATAACTATGCTTACCTATGTGTACGATGTGTGTAAATTGGGTAATTTACACACATCGGGCCATCAATTCATTAAAAAACCCCAAAACTACACTGACTTGAGAACTCATTTGAAAAAGAAAACGTTTGTCGCCCTTTCATATTTTTTACCATGGTATTTTTGCCAGACGGTGGTAGGTGGTTGAGGATAGTGTCCACTGCCTGGCAATAATTAATATGTTGATGGGGGAGTACACAGGGTGAGTGTGGACTTCACCCAGAGGGGTTTATGGCAGTCCACACTCAGAGAGAGACTCTGGAGTACTGTCAACACAATAGTCGTTTATTCATTAACTCACACGGTATATATACGGTTAGCTACATGTATCATCATTCGCACATCTCGCACGTACTTAATCTACGGCACGTATTATACAATATCTAATCGCTAATTTAGAATGTGCCTTGTCGGCACATATCTCCCCCCTTACAACAAAAATGGGATGAAATCTCATTTCCTGCTAAATTACTGGTCACATACATATGAGAAAAGTAGGTAGTTACCTACACAATAAAAATCAAATCAACTATATCACTAAAAAACAAAGAACTTAATATTAGGCACACGCATTTCTAAGCTCGTTTTCGGATGCTTGAGAAATGTTAAACTTGCTGTGTGTATAAGACCACAACATTTATAAAACAGTGCAAAAGAAAGTACAATAGTCGTGTACATACAATCCAGACTTGAATTACCTTTTCGGTCAATTACAAGTTGGGCTTAGCACAATAAAAATAAATAGAGGCATATAGGCTCAGAGCAGCAGCTTATCTCATCCTGGGCATTCGTCTTCCAGGGCAATGCTACATAAATGCTACATACACACATAGAAAATACAAAAACATGATTAGTTGCCTAAATATAAATAACAAAATTAAAAATAGCATGTTAAGTAAATTACCTTGAAAAATGGAAACCGTGATGCGCGTTTATAAAAATATGCTGACGACGCGACTCCGCGACCTTGATCTTGACAAAAAACTATCTGTCTGATTACGATGAGTTGCATTTTCGCCAACTGTGTTGCGTTGCGACGCTATCCTTGTAATGAGTGACGTCTTCGACCTTACACTTCTTCTTCGCACAATTTTGGAGGCAGGCTTAAATGGCTGCAAATTCTTCATCCAGTATGTCCCCGGGCCGTGACGCAGCAGGCGTTGCACCATGGACGCTGCTCGATGAACGGCAAAAATGTCGGCCACGATTAGTGTGGCACGAAGGCGCGTGACAAAATGCACAATTTGCTGTTTTAGGCTTCTTGGCTTGTCGTGTGCACTGTAATATGAATTAACATATTGACGCGGCTTCTCAGTTATGTCTTCCTTGTCGGAATATCATACTCGATGAGAAGGCGTTTGAATGGGGCCCTGGAGAGAAAAATGAGAATGCGTTTTCAATGTGGTCTCTTCATCAACAAGGGCGTAGTTCCAGTCGGGAGTGCGTTGTTCTGGTCAGGAGCGGATCCTTATCGTCGGGAGCGGCGCGTTTCTTCATTGGACTTTTGTTTCAGGCAGTGTTCCATATATCTACCTAATGCAAGCGGGCGCGGCGTATTTCTTCAGGCGGGTGCAGCGTGTTTCTTCAATGTGTCGCGGCGTATTTCTTCAGGTGGGTGCGGCGTATTTTTGTCCCCACTTTACCAGACGGTCGCGCGTTCAGTCGTCGGAAGTAGGCGTTTTGATTTTGTTCAACTTCTTTGCCAGATCGTTGCGTATTTAGTCGTCGGGGCGCACGTGTTTCTTCAGTCGGGCTTCAGCGATGCGTGTTCTTCTTGTTTCAGTCGGGGGCGATGCGTTTTTCAGTCGCGATTCGGGTTCAGTGTGTTTCTTTATTCGGGGTCACCACTTTGCCAAACAGTGGTTGGTGGTTGAGGATAGTGTCCACTGCCTGGCAATAATTAATATGTTGATGGGGGAGTACACAGGGTGAGTGTGGACTTCACCCCAGAGGGGTTTATGGCAGTCCACACTCAGAGAGAGACTCTGGAGTACTGTCAACACAATAGTCGTTTATTCATTAACTCACACGGTATATATACGGTTAGCTACATGTATCATCATTCGCACATCTCGCACGTACTTAATCTACGGCACGTATTATACAATATCTAATCGCTAATTTAGAATGTGCCTTGTCGGCACAGTATTCTTCAATTTAATAGTACTTAGGTATTTTGTTAAAACCTGAATATAATTTATTCTGATTTGTTCAATATAAATTTCTGTTTTCACCGCATGCATATGCGTATAATTATTGCCAAGGACCAAAAAAGCACAAATATATTTTATAGAAATCGTTGTACATCACAGCTTTGTCTTTTTTGTAATAAGAAACGTACATTAAATTCATCGAATACTGTGTTCACAATTTGAAATTTCAGAATCGTAAAAGTTTGAAGAAAAGGCAAACAATTCGTTAGGCGCGGAAGATTTGCTTGAATAATTTTACGTAAATACAATCTTTCGGTCCATTTGCAATTCACATAATTTGACGACCGCGGATCTGTAATTCATTTATTTTTTGGAAATGTTTATTGATGAACGTTGCAATTAAAAGTTTTTTTTGTTACACCACTTTAAATCATAATTATTTCTTTAATCTATCTATCTACATATATATATATATACACGGTGTTGCCGGGAATTTCCGTTAACTTCGGCATATTGCTGAGTACATTGACAGAAACAAATTAGCATTATTATTTCTTGATTTTTTTATTTTATTTAATGTAGCATTAAGAGTCCCCGGCAAGCTCGGTTCTCCATACTAACTTAGTTACGCTCTCATTTAAAAACGACTAGCTAGTTTGCTCTGAAACTTTGTAGGTACTGAGATTAAGTTAAGGTATATCCACGTCTGTAATTTGTATATTCTCAGATACCATAGTGAAAAAAATACAACGAATTTAAGTTTTTCATACAAAACTTGTTTTTGGTGTACCTAACGTTTGTTGTATAAACAGGAGCTATATAAACTAATTACAGACCTAAATATACCTCATGTCATTGTATATGCAAAGTTTCGTTAGAGTCCAACACGTAGTTTTAAAATGAGAACTAAACTTTGTATGGGAACGTGAAATTTGGCCGAGTTTGCCGGGGACTCGTTAAGAGTCCCCGGCAAACTTTTTTGTTATTGTCTTATTGTACAAGGGTCTTGAAACACTTCAAATAAAAAATATGTACCGGAGAGTCAGTTCGTGCCTAATATCGAACGAACTCACTTTGTAAAACTTTATGTAGTGTATAGAAGAACCTTACAAAATTTAAAGAGCTATTATGACGTCACAGTTAAGAGCCATTTACCTACACTGGTTTAATCTGCAAAACTGATTAAATTAAAATATTGAATATCTTGATAATAGTAAGAGTTAAGATACTACTGTCTTGGAGAAATTAACTTTATTTGATCTAAACTATGCCCCCTTGCAATTAACGGAAATTGTCAAAAACACGTAGTATACTTATATATTATTATGATCTGAAACTACTGAAGCTAGAAAGTTGACAAGTTTGAAATAGATTATTTTGAAAAAAACTATAATGATGTATTTCAAAAGATACTTAAATACAAAATACAGTGTATAGCGGCCTCCTTTTTTAAATATCTATCGTTAAATTTAAATAATCACAATTAATTTTTTCACCCACACTTTTTCTGTCTCCTGTGTTACTTTTTACAAACTTTCAAATCAATCTATTTCAAACCTGTGTCTATCAATCAAATATAAATCTGTGGCATATCGTAACTGCTGGTGTAAACCATCGTTATACACAATTGGGTACTTGGTGTATATCAGTTTCTCTAACAAACATGACAGTTCTGTATCTTGCGTTACCGGACAAAATACTGTGGGTCCAAAAGTTGATTGGCCCATTTACCAGTAGCGCTAGTGTGCACGTGAACGGGTTTTTAAATCGGGATGACAAATGAGATAAGGGGGGGAATTTGCAGTAATGTAGCTTAGTTGACATCAAAATAGGGCTTGCGGCATCGGACAGCCACGATGCCAATATTAAAAATCATATAGTAGTTTATGTAACTGTACATAATGAAGGACATTAAACACGAGTGTTTCAATGCCTAATTATGTACAGTTACATACACTACTTTATTTATCCACATATCATAAGCCTCCATGATGCATTCAGGAGCCGCATTATGACCGGCATCGCGGCGTTGTTTTCTTGCAGCTGTCATAGTTTTTTTTTTTAAATCAGAGACAAACTAGAGTCGGATCCAACTTTCATATCGTTCGATATCTTACTTACGTGCGACATTTTGTCAAATTTGTATGCAAATTGACAATTCATTTCGAACTAAACGTCATCTGGACTGATATTAGAATAGAGGTCAAATCAAATTTCTTTGTTATTCAGATATGTTCGAAATTTGAATGAAATAATATCATCGAAATCGATGTAATTATTTAGCAATAATATAATAACATTTTCACAGATAAAAAATTGTTCTAACAAAACAGTATATTTTTATGGTGTGCGGTTCTTGAACGCATCATGGAGGGTTTATGATGTTTGGATGGATAAAAATAATAATTTCACTTTACATTCATAATATAATTGCAAATATTTTTGTGTTTTAATTATCGTTTCCATCTCAGACACCTTAACAAGGCATAACAGATTAAGGTGCATTAAGACAGACGACTATGTATTCCACAAATTATTTCTCAACGGGAAGTTGATGAAATAGGAAATGGAAGTTCACGCGGGCGAAGTCGCGGGCAAAAGCTAGTAGTATACTCATATTATGTTTCGTATGTTTCTCGGAAATTAAGTTTCTTGTCTCTTACTGTCACCGTATTTAAAAAATATATATTAAAACAGGCATATACTCGTATTCAAATCACCTATTTTCTTATTGGATTAGGTAGCATTAACGTTAAGTAAAAATTTTCTTACTGGTGCAAGGATACCGAACAATAAGATTATCGTGTAAACAAATGATAGTCGTTGCATCTATTAACCTGCTTTCGATTATACTCGTAGTTCTTTCTGCAGATCATTAATTCTTTGCAAATGTCACATTATAGTAGGTTGGTATATTATTGTGATATGACTAACCCTAAGGCTGTGTTAATAAGACTCGAGGCTATTTCATCTGCAGGCTTCCGCAAGCTCATAACTGATGTTTTAATAGCTTTTTAAAACAAACCTTATACCACAAGGATAGGATCCTTTTTGAAATAATTAAATACCGAAACGTACGAGTTGAGTTTGAGGACATCATCGCTCGATTTATGCTGTGGTGAATTTCATGGTTTAGTGGCGTTCACAAAATGAGATTAATGCTGTAATTTGATTTGCCGTGTCTCGTATTTTCACCTCTCTAAATAATTTTGTGACATTACTAACATTAGTACAACGTTTGAATGACTAAAGAATAACTTAAGTTTCACTATAGAAACTAGAACTGCAAACAATCACTATACGTGGCTTGGAATCTAACACGGTCAAATCTATAAATAATTGGATATATTCCAATAATATATCGCATTTGTTAAAAGTTAATTTACATATGTACCTAGGTGCCGTTTCAATGTACATCGCCGTATTAAAAATACCTTTCATCTACGGCACATTCATCCTGTGTTATTTCAGGCAACAGAATGAACATAGCTTACAGAAAGTATTACAGGTTACTGTATATTATAATAAAAGTAAATTAAGGCCATTACCCGAGCTCTGAATATTAAATAATTTTGTTGTTTTATAATAATCATAAGTAGCGAATTAGACCCTTATAATCCAACCCTTCAGTTTCATCCTTGTTTGAACCCTCGCGTGATTGACGTTTTGGCGGCACCGGTTATCTCCGGGAGCACTCGGGCCGGTTCGTTACAGACCCAGATTATGACCGCGACTCGCAACGGATTATTCATTGAAGAAACGCCACAAGCTGCTCAACCAGTGCCGATTGAGTAGTCATGTCCGTTATTTAATGATGCATTATCTCGTGTTAGCGGGTCACGCGGTTAGGGGTATACGGCACCTACTGCCAACGCGGTTTTGGTAAACTTTATCTTACTCGAACTTACCCTTTCTATCGGCAGGATTAAAGTGAGTCCGCCAATTATCCTGTATTACTTACTACGGAGACTGTAGCTGCCAAACATTAGTCCTGATCGCTCGCTCGATATGCTGTGCTAATATTCTTCTATACAGAGTGTATTAACATTTACATATATCGTAACGCGGCCGCGCAGAAACCGACAGACACAGATATAAATACGTCAATACACTCTGTATAGAAGAATATTATTTTGTCTGCCACGACACTTGTCTGGCACGCTCAATGTCTGTAGATACAAATCGACCTAGATGCTTTCGGATTATTAACGTTCAGAATTTAGATAAATTAATTACTAATATTTTTCACAAGTACGTATAAATTTGTTGTATGTTGTTTAGCAAATTTTAAGTTGAAAACAGGCTCATTAAATGTTTTTACATTGTTCTACAAGAAATTAACGTTCATAGCAGATTATATTTTTGCAGATATATCGTCACCAGTTCATCCTATTCTTGGCTACGCAACGCTACGTGTGCTACGCCGTAGCGCTCTGTAGCGGAAATCGCACGTAGCATAGTGTGTCATTGACTTTGAATAGATTAAAAGCGTTAGCGTTTCAAAACCGATTATCTAGTAAAGCCACTCCACTCAATGAAAGGCAATTAAGATTCGACATACATACAGTGGAAGACTAGCGGTAGAGTATGTTCAATTATCAAACATCTATTTTAAAATATTCGCTCGCGATCGCTTGAGCTCCACCACGTACCCCGCGATCTACATAGACCGCATATACGTAATCCCTAACTGCGCATTGTCAAGGAGCAAAATATTCATAAGACTACACGTTCTTATTACGTGGGGATGAGAGCGTTAGGTCGTCGCGTTCGCGCATAATGTGTTACAATGTGTTCCAAGGTAACAACCTGGGCTTATGGCGCTCCTACGGTAACCACTGATAAGGCACGCCTGAGGCTCTGTAAAGGCACACTCGTAGATTGTAATAAGGCCACGGTAACACGGGAGCAAGCCTATTTAGTGCCTTTTCAATGTTTACAAGAGCGCTAGGGCAAACACCGTTTAGGCTACACAGTAAGCGCCCCATCACCGTCGTTGTAATTCACTTTGCTGGAACTTAATTTACGATGAACTGTGATTTGGCCAAGTTTGCTATTTTTTTAATAATTTTTTTGGTTCATCTGTATCCCATCCCAAAACCATTTTGTTATGTTTAACGTGCAAGTTCTCCTACACGTTAACTCGTCACGCTCGCGCTCGAAAAAAGCGTGCGAAACAGATTTAAACGTGATTTGAATTGATGGACAAAAATAGATAGCCTGGATTTAGAGATTAATTGATGAATGTATTAAAGTAATAATTAAACGATTCGCGCTCGGCAGGACTTCAAAAGTTAATTTCGAATCTGCGATAACATATAATTTCTAGTTTTAGTATTCGAGATGCGCGATTCATTATGCTCGCAGAGTTGCAAGAGTGGAGAGCGGTGGAGTAAGAGGCAAGTTTTAATAATGTAGGGCGGTTGGCAAGGCTGCTGCCGTTTCCTTCCATTCTTCTCTCCCCTTTCCGGTTGGCGCAATTAAAACGGCGGGTTGTTCCGGCACTTAAAAAAACTTCTAAAGTATAGGCACAGACAATTTAAACTGTGTTTTTGTCCCCGGCTGCATGTAGATTTATTTGTACCGGTTTTTTTGTAGGCGCTTGCCAAGTGATAGGTTTTTATGCATGCTTATTATACGGGGTCGTAATAAGGTTTTTCTTTAAGTTCTTTTTATAATGGCTACAAGAGCATTTTAAAAGACCGAATAATTAATGTCAATTCTGCATCGCTACGTTTTAGTTTTTCGTATTCTAAAAGTTGTTCATATTTTAAGTTAAAACAAGACGAAAAACTCGTTACTTTTCGAACAAACGTTACAAATAAGTCAGCTATGATAATATGTCACTATCACTTTAAAAAAAGACAATTGATATTTTTGACGTGTGTTCCAATGGCTTTACAGATACTCTACTGGACTCAATAGCGCCTTGATCTTTTAATCGCTTAATAACCTTATTTCCATTCAAATATACATAGACGTCTCGATACCAACGTTACGGCGTCTTGGCATCCGACCAATAATTGAGTAAAATCATGGCGAAAATGTGATCACTTCATCAGCTACGGTCCTCTTAGAAGGCTAATCATATTGCAGAAATAACAATTAACATTACATGCCTAGAATTTAGCGTTTAGCAATTGTGTGCTCCTAGTGTTATGTTAGCATAGTCCGGCAATTTAAATTACGATCCTCACTATGTTGCAAAATGTGGCTAGTTACTTTACTTTAACGGTTCGGCTGTGCTATTAATAAACGATTTCACTGTGTCACCGGTTCATATTAGGGATCATAAGTACTTAAAGGTGCTAGAATAATAATTTGAATATTTCTAGCCAAAAATCTGATACTTTCAATGTTATAGTAAATAGTGTTAAGACTACTAATATTATAAAAAAAGACGTTATTGGACCTCAAATACAATTTGAGAGCATGCATCTTATTAATAAGGTGGTTTCATTTATAGTTCCAACGGAAGACCGGCGCTGATTACCAGGCCAGCAACATACTGAGTTGGGACCATTTCGTCACATATTTATTATGAATATATTGTCGTTTTGTGTAACAAATAAAGGTTTTCTGTTTCTAAAATAATAAAAACCACATTAATTTCGCCAATGTAAACAAAAACAAAAATAAAAATCTACATAACCTATATGTATTATCTCAAGACAGATAGATAGTATAATCCCGATATCGTTAATGGAACCCACTAAAGCACTAACAAGGTGCTGCGCTGCGTTTGCGGTTTCATAGTCGCACTTATTATTATATCTATACTATACAGATGAGTGCATAATTATATTAATTATTTTCCATAGTATTTTCACGGAAACGTACGAACGTGTCTTGCTATGTCAGTCAGTCTCGGTACAAAAAATACTGAGGTTGACTGAATTAGCATGACAAAAACGAACGTTTCCGAGAAAATACGATAGAAAACGATTACGTCCTAAATCTGTACAAATATCTATCATATGCCTATGTAACCCGAGAGGCACACAAATTAAAAATACTAAAAATCAGAAAGTATTAAAAAAAAAACATTCTAGAACTTTCACTCAGTCTCACTAGATACATTTATTGCCAGACTCAAGGTTTTTTTTTTGAAAGAAGAATTGTATGAATGAATGTAGTCGGTAATAAATTGACTACACGACTGACTCGTTGTAACTACGATCTGCGAGCTCTGCTAATAAGCATCGTAGTTTTACAACAAATACCGCGGACAGTTCTTGAAGACAAGACACCGAAGACTAACTTTAAGGGGTTTTACTTCTTAACTGAGCGCTTTCGTGTTTTAACTGCCTCTCTATCTCTCTATAGGAAATATCTTACCTTTTCACGCTTTGGAACTGTGATTTTATAAGGAAATACTTTAAGTCCCGCTGAAGAACTTATTATGATTATAATTCCTGGAAATCGTCTCCTAAGGGCGGTTGATGTTTGAGTGAAGTACAACAAACAGTTAAGTACTACGCGGCCACTGCTTCTTCTTTTCTGTTGACTTCTTCTGTCGGACACCCTTTCCAAGATCAGTCTTGGTTTTGCAGGTCCCGCATTGGCTTACACAGCCATGGAAGACGTCTCTCTTCTTGACACTGCTTGTATAGTCTGTCATTGACTCAAAGGCCATTGTTGATTCCGATCACAACCGCTGACAATGCGATTCTTCTCCACTTGCCTCTTTAGGTTGTATTTCGGAACATTCTTTTATCACTGACTTCATGAGTTCAAACACAACTAGTTTTATCCTAAAACCCCTCACATTCAAATATGAACAGACTGTAAGTAGGTACTACGACTTTAAGGTATGTTTAATAAGCACTGTTCCGTCCTAAGACATGATCACATTAATGAGATGATTGCTCATGCATTATATTCATAAATAACAGCACACATAGTAGTAGTGCTAGCTTAATTTAATCAAGTTATTAGCTTGGGGAAATGTATTTCTCATTTATTTACCTTATGTGCAACCCGCAAGCATATACAGTGTCCGGGTCAGGACGAAACACGCTCTTATTGCAAAATTGGAATGTGTAACGTAATCTTGAATCGACCTCTTGCCCCCTGATGAGAGAATACCACTTTTCTTTATCCCGCGTTGCCTTACGCAACTTACGTATACGCAGTACAGATTTGCGTGGATGCAACGTCCGTGACAAACGTCCCGCCCTTCGATTGCACCAAAACGTCTGAATCATTCGCGTGTGGTTGACGCTATTCACCACGCTGAAGTTCCGCTACGCGTGATTAATGGTCTCGCGTTCCCTCGACATTGTGTTTTTGTGATGCAAATAACTCGAGCCGTCGGAACAAGGAAAATTGAGTGGGAGGACCGAGCCCCGCCGCAGTTTCAATTGCTTCACCGCTGAATACTGATGAACCGTTTCGGTTAAAGGCATTACGTTTGTTGCACTGTTTAAACCTTTTGGCGAGTGATACGATTTTTCGGCCGCAGTATTCCGAATCGTAGATCGCCGATATTCAATACTGGTGCATCGATCAATTGACCAAAAAGTGATTTCAACCATATATATTGTATGTACACCAGTACTAGTATTTGGAGTCTTTACAGAGCTTGACGTAATTATATAGTAGTGTGTTAGCGTGATAAATAGATATTTAATATGGTGATTTTACGCGTACGAATATCAATAATTAATAAGCATTGTATTTTTAACAACTTTGGCCGCAATTTATCTCTGTCCTGCTCTGCATCCAAACTTCGTGCAATAAAATACTATGTAGTGATCAAAAAAAGTGTCTGCACCGTTTGTGCAGTTATAAGGCAGTTACGAACTACGTAACTGAGGCGAAAATGGAAAATGCATGTGTCCTGCCGCAGCACGATATGGCCGGCCAGTCTACCATAGGTTGTACATTTACGGCACCAAATGTGTGTAATTTTGTATAAAAAAAAAAGTAACTCAGGATGGAAACATTATGTAGCTGTACACAATTTTGTTATATCAATTCGGAAGTATATTTGCTTTTGCATATTTGTTTGTTTTCTATACTAATATTATTAAGAAGAAAAGTCTGTGAAATTGTAATTTTGTAAGTATAATGGGTTATCTCTGGAACCGCTTATCCGATTGCAAAAAATGTTTCATCTGCGTGTAGAATGGACTTTCTGTATGGTTATTGCTATGGGCAAAACCGCACGGGCAACTTGATTGTTATTTTTATATACAGGGTGACTCCTAAGTCGTGAACCGAAATATTATTTGCAAGTCCTAACCTACCTCACTGCTGCCTAGAGTGATAATTAGGGCAAACAGATAGCATATACTTTTAACGATGAAAATTTTATTTCCATGTTATTTCAGCATAACTCATGGTCACCCTACAGGTTTTTGATACAGTTGACACATTTATGACAAATCACTACAAGTACAAACTAAGTAGGGTGACCAAAAGAAAATGTAATCGAGACTGTAATAGTACATTATTGCCGTGGCCGGGAAGGAGGCAATTGCAGGCTGAGTAATTGTTTAAACGGACGAGCTGGCGAGTAATAATACGAAGCCTGCAACTGCCATTCCGGCGGAGGCTAATATAGTGCTTTTCTCAAAAATGGGGGAATAAAAAAACTAAATTGAAATCAAGCGTTATTATTAAATACAAATTGAGGGTACTGCAAATTACATAAAATTAAACGTCATCATATATTTTTTTAAACAGAATCGCAAGTGTATTTTTCCACCGAAAAACGCAATCTTTTTACGACTCATACAAAAATGTCGCGTTTGCAAAAGAAACAAAAATAAATAAATAATAAATAAATATTACGGGACAATCTTACACAAATCAACCTAGGCCCACGGTAAGCTCAGTAAGGCTTGTGTTGTGGGTACTAGGCGATGATATATATAATAGATACATACATATAGATACTTGTATATGTCACCGTTAGATTGTGAAAACCGTCAGTTTATAATCTTACCCGTTATATTGTAAACTGACGGAATATTGTAAACTGCCAAAATAATTCATAATTTTAAGCATTCATTTTCGTTAGTTTATAAACTAACAATGGCATATCGTCAAATTGTGAACTGAATCAAATTTGCCTCATTCGGAACGCAACCTGTGCGCTGTTTGGTTAAGCGAATTATTCCGCTTGCAGCAGTTTCCACTTACGTCATAACATGATTGTTTTTTTTTGTTATTCAGACATTTTCTTCCATTTATTTCGGCATCCAGCAGTGTCGACGGAGCCCCGCTGCGCGGGGCTCCTATTTCTGGGTAGTTTGCCCTTCGGGCAACTGAAGATACCTAACTAACCTAACCTACCTAGTCTTTGTGTACGTTCCGTAGCAAGCCGATTTGATCTCAGTTCACAATTTGACGATTCGACATTGAAAGTTTATAAACTAACGAAAAATATTGCGTTAAATTGTGAACGGTTTTGGCAGTTCACAATATTCCGTCAGTTTACAATATAACGGGTAAGATTATAAACTGACGGTGTTCACAATCTAACGGTGACATATACATATATAACATCTATAACTCAGGAACAAATATTCGTGATAAATACACAAATAAATGCTGACCGGGATTCGAACCCGGGACCTCCAGCTTCGTAGGCAGAGTCACTACCCACTGGGCTACGGAGGCCGTTACGACTTGATTTGGCTGAATACGACCTGTGCCGTCTTTTATATGCCAGTTTCTACTTTAAAGTTTGTTTAAAAAAAAAAGTTTGGTACTCCATTATACATTCCAGGCGGCCTGCAATGTTTCATATTTTTTAATTTTGATTTGGCCTTAAACTATACACTTTACCTTCCAATATGTAGCGAGTAATGTTCTTTTTGCGGGCCATTTTTGAGAAAATGCTTTTAACGATTAATAATAATGTTAAACGTTTATTAATTCCTAGTAGAACCAGATATTCTAAATTGCCATATTAAAGTGCATTGGAAACTAATATTTCGGTTCACGACTTAGGAGTCACCATGTGTAGCCTAAGATACGAATAGAGGCATTTTTTTGCCAACCCTATACCACAATATTTTTTTCAACACATTTGCTCGTAACGTGCCTCTTATTGTGCCGCTTTTGGGCTCATAATCCTGGGTATTAAACACGCGTGTTTAATAATATTACGACACTCGTGTAGTTATGTTTACATCCCGATTAAGACACGTTGGCACCTTGCAGCAAGGTGTATGTATGGACTCGGCGCATTCTTAAATTGACCGGGTTATACAGTTTGTTTTTAATTCTCGACAAATGGATTCTTACTCGACTAAACAAATTAAATCCTTCTTGTGGATTAATTGATTATTTCTTGTTGGATATGATATAGAAACGTTTCATTTAGTAAAATTGTTTACTTTTGATAACATTTTACATGAATTTATATTGAATAAGAAAATATTTATTTTATTTTGTATTGGCTGTTTAGAGATTTCATTTAAGCCTCGCTGCGGGCGCACTGCGCGAACTTCACGAAAAAAAATAGTTGCGCGCCATTATAGGTAATTTCACAAATATTTGTAAACATTGATGATGCGTGTTTGGTTATTGTTAATAATGTTGACTCGTAGTGAATAGAAAAGTGATAAATAGAATTGACGCCACTGATGTACTTTCTTGGAGATGTACAAATATGTGAGTAAAAAACTGTTGTCATCAATAACTAAAGGAAACAACTTAGGAGCCTGTAACATGTTCATTTTATGAAAAGGATTTTTTCCTCGCAAATGTGTTGAAAAACGTCGTATGACACGCGTGAGCTTTGATAATTACATCCTCGGCTCTATTATCACGCTCACCTGCGGTTCGCGTGACAATTCCGCCTCTGATGTAATGATCAACATACCTCACTTGTATCATAATGTACTATAATGTACCTACTAAATTTGATATAAAATACTATTCATCCATTAAACAGATGGGTGAAGGTCGTGCCTCTATTCGTATCTCCTATACTAATAATGAAGTATGCAATTTCAACAAAAAAAAAAGGTAAAAATACTACCGTATTACGTAATTATTTTGCACGTCATAACCATAAGCATACTTTTACCTGAGGTATACGATCATCCTAGTTCAGGCATCTGTTATTATGATTATACAGGGTGGAATTTCATAAACTGTACATAATAAAAGGAGAAAAATTTCAGCCAATTTCATCGGTGAAACGGTGTTTTTTTTTTTTTTCTAGTCATTAGTTTTTTTTTTACAGAATTTTGAAAATTTTTGTAAAAACTCGGGTAAAACACCTAATTCAGACGGTATAACTTTTGATCCAATGGTCCTAAAATGAAAATAAAAAATGCAGAGTATTACCGAGGGACAGGTTAATAATTCTTAATACCAATAAAACACCAACTAGAAGAGAAAATCCGCAAAAAAAAATATTGTTTTTGAAAAATGGCTACAAAAATTACGAATTTTAAAAGAAAAACACAATTTTCTGAAAAAACGCAGATTTAGTTACCATTTTTTTTGCTTAGTATTAAACCTCACTTAATGCCGATTCTAAAACCGTTTTTAAACTGTCTCAGACTTTGAAAAATACCACGCAAATGGGTACGTAAATCAAACCATAATTTTATTAATTTTAATCCTCTTAAAATCCTTAATTACCGCTTGTTCCCAGGTAGTTGAAGGGTGTTATCGGGTTTTAGGTGGAGATAACAAATTACGTACTTAGTATTAATCCTCACTTAATGCAGATTCTAAAACCGTTTTTAAACTGTCTCAGACTTTGAAAAATACCACGCTAATGGGTACGTAAATCAAACCATAATTTTATTAATTTTAATCCTCTTAAAATCCTTAATGACCGCTTGTTCCCAGGTAGTTGAAGGGTGTTATCGGGTTTTAGGTAGAGAAAACAATAGGAAGAAAAGTAGTCCTAAAAATTGCGTAAATAAAATCATGTATTTTAATTAAAAGTCATAAATTCGATTGATAAACCTTTATTAAAGAAAAAACTTATTCTAGTGTTGCAAAGGGCGTTCCCTGTATGGTATTAATTGTTCAAAATGACCTCCTCTTTCTTGAAGGCACAATGTGGCCCGAGCTTGAATTTGTTGCGTAGCCCGTCGAATCATTCCCGGATTATTTTTTATTTCTTGTGCTGCATTTAAAATTCTGTCGTGCAATTCTGCTTCGGTATTGACGATTCTGTGATATACCCGTTGCTTCATATCACCCCAAAGAAAATAATCCAACGGCGTCATATCAGGCGATTATGAAGGCCATCCAACGGGGCCGTCTCGGCCGATCCACCTATTGGGATATTGCTCATTTAAAAAATGTCGAACTCTTAATGCCCAATGAGCTGGGCATCCATCCATTTGGAGAAACAGGCGTTGTCTCACATCTAACATCACATCTTCCAAAAGCTCTGGGAGCTCGTCTCTCAGTAACAGTAAAAATCTGTCGGCGTTCAAAGTATTCGGTAAGAAGACTGGTCCAATCAATTGATCGTCGAGTACCGCTGCCCAAACGTTTATGGAGAATTGGTCTTGAAAATTAGATAGAAATAGAAATAGAAATAGAAAAGTTTATTTCTCCGAATATGGTACAATTGTTGGTATGTCTTACACATTTCAGTTTCACATATCCTGCCGATATCGGCGTAGAAATATTATTGAATTTAAGTAGTTAAATCATAAACATTCAAATTATCAAGACATAAATATTAATTAAATACAACATACAATACGACAAATTAATAATAAAAGTAATAATTAGAAAATTAATAATTTAAAAATTCATTTACGGAATAAAAGCAAATGTCAAGCAGCCAGTTAAATAATTTCCTGTCAAATTGATTATTTGGTAAACATTTCATGTCATTTGGAACATTATTGTACAATTTTATTGCCATAATATAAGCATTCTTACTAAAAAATTTCACATTCTGTCTAGGCTCATAAAGCTTGTGCGGATATCTACCATTGGTTTTATTTAGGACAACGTTATACAAAGGGAACTTGTGCGGATGTCTTTTTACAAATTTAGTTATCTCATATATATATAAGCAGGGCAAGGGGAGAACCTTTAGCTCCTTAAATATTGGTCGGCAATGGGCCAAATAATGGGCTCCATAGGCAGCTCGGACACATTTTTTTTGTGAGATAAAAGCTCTCTGTACATCAACCGAATTACCCCACATGATTAATCCGTAACGAATCACAGATGATACGTATCCGTGATATGCGGAAAGTGCAGCCTCCCTAGATGCAACGGTTCTGAGATGCCGTAGGGCAAACACGAATCGGTCTAACCTAGAACAAATATTATCTATGTGGTTTTTCCAATTGAGATGTTTGTCAATTGTAAGGCCAAGGAAATTAGCTGAATCTATAGGTTCAATAATGGTGTTGTTCAGGTTTATTTTAATGTCTGATTTGGGATTATTATAATTCTGGAAATGTATTATTTTTGTTTTGTTTATATTCAGTTTCAATTTATTATCTTCTAACCATTTGACAGCATTACATAGATCATTATTTGTCTCAATTTCTAGTCCTTCCTTATCCTTACTTTTAATAATTAGAGTAGTATCATCCGCAAACAATATACAACTATGTTTCAAGGTTGACGGCAGGTCATTAATGTATAACAAGAAAAGTAGGGGATGGTCTTACTAGGTTTGGATTATCGTGAGCCCATGTGTGTAAATTTCTGAAGTTAGTTATTCCCGTATGAGTAAATCTTGCTTCGTCCATCCATAAAATTCTTCTAGTAAATTCCGGATCCCTTCTGATATTGCCAAGTATCCAAGTCGACATAACACACCTAACGCGGGCATCGCCAATTTGCAAATTTTGTACCCGTTGATAATGAAATGGATGCAGTCCTTCCTTCTTCAAAATTTTCCAGACAGAGAATTTTGAGATTCCGTGCCTCAATGCCAAGCGTCTTAGACTCGTGGTTGGGTCCGCGTACAAGTCTCTGAGAACTGCTTCTTCTATGGCAACATCAATTATGTTTCCTGGCTCTCGGCGATCTCGGCCACCGTATCCCAGGCCAATATTGCACAACCGGCGATGAACTTCTTGAAAGTGGCGAGCAGCAGGTCTTGGAACGTCATTAGGATACTGCTCCAAATAGGCGATACACGCAGCTCTTGCAGATCCATGGCACAATCCATAATAATAGTGCATGTTGGCTATTTGTAACGGCGAAAACTCTCGTAAGCGGGGCATGATGATTCAAACTGAACAAGTACTGGAGTAATCAAAGAAGTGGCGAGCAAAGACAAGCAATTGCGATTTGCGAGCGACTGAATAGTTGACCTATTGCCCAATGCCTTTATACCCCTCATGTTATCTCCACCTTCAACCCAAAAACACCCTTCAACTACCTGGGAACAAGCGGTCATTAAGGATTTTAAGAGGATTAAAATTAATAAAATTATGGTTTGATTTACGTACCCATTAGCGTGGTATTTTTCAAAGTCTGAGACAGTTTAAAAACGGTTTTAGAATCGGCATTAAGTGAGGATTAATACTAAGTACGTAATTTGTTATTTCCACCTAAAACCCAATAACACCCTTCAACTACCTGTGAACAAACGGTCATTAAGGATTTTAAGAGGATTAAAATTAATAAAATTATGGTTTGATTTACGTACCCATTTGCGTGGTATTTTTCAAAGTCTGAGACAGTTTAAAAACGGTTTTAGAATCGGCATTAAATGAGGTTTAATACTAAGCAAAAAAAATGGTAACTAAATCTGCGTTTTTTTCAGAAAATTGTGTTTTTCTTTTAAAATTCGTAATTTTTGTAGCCATTTTTCAAAAACAATAATTTTTTTTGCGGATTTTCTCTTCTAGTTGGTTTTCTATTGTTATTAAGAATTATTAACCTGTCCCTTGGTAATACTCTGCATTTTTTATTTTCATTTTAGGACCATTGGATCAAAAGTTATACCGTCTGAATTAGGTGTATTACCCGAGTTTTTACAAAAATTTTCAAAATTCTGTAAAAAAAAAACTAATGACTAGAAAAAAAAAAAAACACCGTTTCACCGATGAAATTGGCTGAAATTTTTCTCCTTTTATTATGTACAGTTTATGAAATTCCACCCTGTATGTACTAGGTATGTAATTAGCACATAAGAACAACGTTAACACAAGCAATAAGGTTTTCAATAAATAAATTATGATGAAATGAAAACATCCCAAATTCATCATGCGTTACTGTAATTATTATTATAACAAGTTCGGACCTGAACTCTTGAATATTTCATTATTCATCATGATTCACTTTGATTCCGTTTATTACAGCCAAATAATATTTATAAACAAGTGCATTAAACTGCGGTGCGGTTTGTGAAACGCGGGTGGCATTCTAATTTACCGCTCGACCGTTTTAATCTTATGTACGGGAACGTGCGGTATCTCCCTCTGCATTTAAGCGGTGTTTATTGTGTCATTTAATTTTTAAATATAAGTTCAAATAAAGTTTCGCAAATTGTTTTGGTTTTGCTTTTCGTGCAGATAATTGTTAATATGGGGAATATTTCCAAATAAGTAAATTGAAGTGGATTTCTTCGGGCCCACTTGAGTAGTTACCTACTTGCTTACACTTGGAGATATGGAGATAGGTATTTAGGTTTAATGGCGACACATTTTATATGATCATTTGACTTCTATTGCGTAATGTTTGTTTTCAAACAGTATTTTCACACGAATATGTAAAAAAATAACACTATAAGTGATTGTAGAGTTGACGTTAAATAAATGCGTGCATAAATGCATATCAAGTACAATAAGTTAAGACGTAAAAGTAGGTACAAACATATCTTGGACTGGACATACTAGGTAATTAATGTAAATGCGCTAAAGCCGGCAATAGTCTGAAAGCTTTTATTAATGAATTCTACAGACCGGTCATTGAAGGCACAGTTACGTTATGGAAACTTTTCTTAAAAGCGGACTGTAACTATGCAAACTTCCCCGATTTTTCTATTGCAAACGTGAAAACAACTCGTTCCTAAAAAGGCGTTCGTCTTTGGTAACCCCTCGCAAGTAATTAAGAAGTTTAAGAAACGCCAGCTCATTGGCATACTTTAGGCTTGTAATACGCAGTTAATCTCGGCACAAAAACTTGGCGCTTTCTGATGTCGTAATTCACGGGGACCCGCCCTATGCGAGCGACAAGGGTGAATTTCTTATGAGCACGACGTATTCGTCACTAAAATCAACATATTTCAAGCATATGTCTGCCTTTCTACAAACACACCTTACGACTTTCGGCGAATGCTACTTTAGGTACATCAGATTTTATCATATATATAAAACCTGACACGATTATGTAGGTAGTTGCTGATACCTGTAGATGCATTTTTTTTACTGTACCTATTTTAGAATTTCAATTAAGGACCAGCGGCTTAGTCTCATGAATTCGAAGAAAGGTTGCAATATAGCCATTAACGCCTGCGCCCCCAGGCCATGAAGTCATTTCATTACGATTACTGCCGACTTAATGACATCATGCGAACTCCACTTATCCCGGCGGCGCGAGGTATGCTACGAATTTAAATAAATTCGGGCATACACTGGTAAGTTATTCCTCTGCCAGACGAACTCGGAACGAGCGGTGTCGTACAAAGAAACGGCGGTAATTCACCAGCTTAGCGCGATCCAGTCTTATCTCTTTCGGTTCTGCGAGCGACGACGCTCTTAAATCTTCCCGAGACGAGAATACTAGGCGCTCGCTCACTCACGAACACTTACAAACCTTTAATTTGAGACAAATTATTGCATTATTTAGAAGCGGGTATTCAAATTCGGATTAGACGTCTGGTGCGCACAATACCAGCGGATTTATCGGCTTAGCCGTTTTAATACCGAATCAATTGAAAGTAAAACAGAAAACCTAGCAGTATCAGAGACGGATCGGAGAGATTTGGTTCGGAGGTTTATCTGTTTGCGGACTAGTGTACGGTCTACAGTTTTCATTAACTACCGGTATATGATTTTAATATCCTAAGCGTTCTACGTTCTAAGGGCTAATCACTTAACATTCCGAACGCGCGTTTAGTACAATTTAACTGTCAATTTTCAATATAAAAAGTGACATTTAGACCTACCTGACGCGCGTACAATGCGTTACGGGATCGACCTGCTGCTCTACTTTGAATACTTGCAAGTTAGTTATTTGCAGTAATGCCTTGTATTCAAATCAAATGAAAATAATTGGTTGGTGTCGAGCTCGAGTGTTGACTATAAGGGTCCGCCGTGGGGGTTGGCTTTGCTACTGTAAACCTTAGTTATAAAAAGGGTCTCAACCCGGCTAATATCCTTGTCATGTTGAGATGAAATTAGTTCAACCCGTGCAGCTGTGTCGCCCGAATCCCTCGTTGTTTGTCCAAAATGTGATATGACAACATAACATTTACTTACAGACATAGTAGCGGCCCTCCTAATTTGCACATTCGCATACCTATTGGATATATAATTTTAACTGCTACATAGCGAAGCAATAATCCTAGTACCTATGATGGCCTATTAGGGATCAAATTGGTTGACTGTACACACATTAATGTAAATGCGCTAAAGCAGGCAATAGTCTGGAAGCTTTTATTAAGGCTTATACACCCGCTAACGTCCTTGAGTCGTCGTCCGTATGGGCCAGCGCGCGACTGATCGGGCCTGCCGAGCCTCCGCGCTCGCGCATTTTGTAGGTATTTAAACATAGTAATTAAGATAATCATTTTATCTATTCAAACTCTGCGAATTTGTCTATAAATATTTAATAACTTTATTTGAGTACAAAAATTTAATTTAAAATATCTATAGTTTAGTAATAATATTGAATAAACTTTACAAAAAGAGGTAACTTTGGGATTTTTTTCTATTGAGTGAAGTTCATTAGATCGCGTAACTGAATGCGATTTTGACTAGATTAGATCCTTAAGTAATACGTATCTTTTTTTTAAATTTTTAAACCCTATTTTCTACGTCTGAGATTGTTTTAAAAAACTTGAAAACGCTGCCCCTGTTGACTGTCGAGCCTTAATGAACCCTATAGACCAGATTACCATGTCATGTTCTCCATGTTTCAGTATTTTAATAGTAAAGTATATTAATAGTAAATATTTATTTTTATTTAAACAAAACTGCAAGTTAAGTTAAGATTAAGGTACCAGAATGTATAATAAAAGAAAGACTGGTTTTGAAAGTGACTCAATATCTCTTCCCAACGACCTATAACGGAGCTTAATTCACATCAGTTGCGTGTTCATTACTAACTGAAACACTACCTGGCAAAAGATGCCTTCGTGCAGTGAACTTTTCGTATGTTACTACCAATTGGAAATGATCCATCTTTCTCGTCCGATAACTTAATATTGTTTGAGTGTAGTAAAACAATTTGTACAGTCAAGTTTAAAAATATGGGTGGATGTTAACTTACTCATAAAATATGTCCCATCGCTCTTTTGTCAGCGGAAAGGTTTTGGTACTTATTTATGAGCAGTATAAATCGATACATATTTTTGCACTTGACTGTATGCGCAGTACTTTACATTATAAATAAATGTTTTAGGTTATGCTACGAGCCTTTTTGTTATCAGACATTGTAAAAATATGAACTACTGATGATATTAATGGTATGGGATAAGTAAATTAATTAGCTCTTTATATGCGAATATAAAAATTTATAATTTTGACAAAAGTAACTGAATACAGTAATTTGTCCCTTTGCTTTATCTTTGTGTTGCACTCATGCAATGATTATTCTCTGTTTGACCTAAAGGTTGACTGGTAGAGACTGCCTCATGACATTAAATTCGCCTTTTGTATACCTACCTACTTAACTTTTAAAATTGTTATTGTGCAATAATATCTAAATTATTACTTTCACCAAATAAATAAATCTGCAACTCAATTCAATATTGCTGCAACTCAATTCAATATTGCTGCGACTTAATTCAAGAACGCCTTTGCGCTCCGAATCTATAATTGTAAAACAATCGCGACGGGAACAACTTTGTTGGTATTCAGAAAAAAAGTAACCTGCCTAGTGAATTATAGCCGGAACAGATGTTACGGGCGAACAACAAAGATTAACGAGAGAGAACTTCCATAAAAAATGTAACAATAAACGCGGATGGCAATAAACTTGTATCCGTAACTTCCCCCATTAATATGAATAACTACGACAATAAGTACGATTACACGGTAAAGTCAAAAGGCAACATGAGCCTGAGAAAACTTTGCTGCGAGGTTTAGTTAGAAAATCAGTGTCGGTAGGTATATTTTTATTAACCTCAAAGGAAAAAATGCAAAAGATGTTTTTCACAGAAAAGGTATGAGTACATCTGTGTATAAAAAATACCTAAGAGGAAAATAAAAATAAAACTAATTAAAAAACTAGTGGCTCTGTGAGCTGTACACTCGCGAATTTTTTAATTTTTTTTATTTTGTAGTAAGTAGGTACCTACTGATTCAAAAAAAGAAGCGGGTTGTGTCGGAGATACAACCGTTAATTAAGTTTAAGTGGATACTTTTTTGTTGGCTATGGAACCTGAATTAATTCACTAAAATCTGTATACAGATAAATCGGTATATATGGCAACATTGTCAGTGTTATTTAGCACGATCAGTTTGAGGAACCCGCTAGGAAGGCGCTCTCCGCGTACACCTCTACAAACGGTTACTGGCTATTATATGTTATTGGCTAGAAACGTCGCACTACAAAACGGTTGGCACCTGAATGTGTTAGAGATTCTAATAAATCAAGTAGGGAAAACTAAACATACTACACGATTCTAAAGTCTGGATGTTATTCAAAAATATAGATTAAAAACCAAAAACACGAACATATTTTTTGGAATTTTAATTTATTCCTATTGCAAAATCTTCCTTAACACTTCCGGCTCGAACGGCTACGAGCGTAGCGCGTACCGATTCTTAGCAGTGAATGTGTTAACAAAAGATTTATTCAGACTAGACTTTGCTTTGTTAACACATTCACATGTGAAAACAGGTATGTAGAGGGGCTTTCCTCTACATACCTGATTTGCCTTTTTTTTTGACGGAGTTGAAATGCACCTACGCATCCCCCCAGCCGGGAAGCTATAACGAGGGGTATGTGGGACTCACACCCTCCAGCCAACTCTATTTAAAGAGAAGGGGGAGGGAGTCTACCCACTAAAACCACTCCGGCGTCTTCGTCTCTGTCGTTAATGAGAGCGCCGTGGGATCGCGAACATGTCACCACGACGCCCCCCGATACCTGTTATGTCTGTACAAGAAGAACGCCCGCCTATCAGTTTCCTGGCACTTAAAGTGGACTGTGCAAATATGCATGAGATTAAAATTATACTTAGAATTGCCGTTTGTGTTTAATTGAACATGCGAGCGAAGCGAATGAAGTTTTTCGATTTAGCTTGGGCATAAAATCCTTCGTTCGTCCGGCGTCTGTCCAGATGATCTCCGCTACAGGTCGCATTTCTCAGAATCATTTTTTTGAAGTGGATACTTCTTTGCTCGCGTTCTTGTATAGGGTACAGTTCAAAATGAATCACGTGACTTCCGGAATAACTTTTTGTAGGGAAGCCTAATCTGATTTCAAATAATTGTTTGTTACATGTTTTATTTAATCCTTCTTTATTTTCCATTAGTAGTTAGGGAGCTGGCGAGCATTTCGGTATATGATTTGCACACGTTTCACGTCAAGGTGGATTGCAGTTTAAATCATTACGAATTGATTTGGTCCAATCAATTAAGGTCCTATGTCGCTGCGTTTTCGCGTTACAGCGGATTGAAGTTGCTTAAAAAAATCGGGGTATTAAATCATTTGCACATGTATGCCTCTGGAGTTCATGGTCACAATCATCTTGGAAACGAAGAGAATCGAAGAGGTAGACATTCAGGACTCTGCATTATCATGGGACGGAGTTGTAAAAATGCAAAAAAAAGCTCTACTAAGTCATTTGCACGCGGTTCTCATAGCGCCCATTCGATTCACGATGACTCCGTGGATTCGAAAAAAAATGTGGCAGACACTTTGCTCACTGATTTTCAGCTGTATAACTGTTTGAAATTCACGGAATCAAGGAAGTTAGGAGGTTAGTCATTTTTAGATTTAAATGCACAAAAGCACGTGCCTTTAACGTAGATGAACTTTGGAACCACAATATTCAAATAATAGTTTTCGTACTCGAACTTGTCAATGACATACTCCGGTAGTGCGTTACGGAACGTTTAAAAAAAACAGGTATGAACACAGTCATGTCATGTCGTTTTAACCGACTTCAAAAGAGGAGAATGTTTTTTTTTTATATATGTTCACCGATTTCTCAGTCAATTGTGGACCGATTTTCAAAATTCTTTTTTTATTTCATATGTTACTACTTAGCCAAACCGCACTGTGGTTTGGCAGAAGTTTGTAATTAATTTAAGTTTTCTAAGAACCAATAAATAATTATTATCATTATCATTAGGTGGTCTCATTGTCCTCAAGTCATGATCTGATAATGGGATCCTAGGGAAATTGAGCGCAACCCTCAAACTTTAAAGGCACGCGTGTAGTGATATCGGTATTTTATATGATTTCTATTTTACCCTCGGAAATCGCAATATTGGTGAAGTGGAACGGATGATGAACAACACAACCACAGATGACTCACTGAAATTTTCAAGAATGTAGAGTAAGTCAAAGGTTCTGACAAGATTCCGTTGAAGCAGCAACTAATGAAGTGTCAATGCTGACATCCTTGACGGAACGTGACTTGACGGAACTCCTCAAATATTATCAGTCCACATCTAGCGACTTGGGTTTTTTCTGTAATAATCAACGCATTTGCTCTCGGAAAGCAGTTGATGTGGTTAATTGGAAAGGAAATGTGGAAATTTTACGTGTGTGGCTGTGGCTTGATGAAGTACTGGTTTGAAGTCGGTTTCAACTTTGTTTTTAAAGAAAATTATTAATGACCGGTTAAACCTAATGAACCTGCTTACGAAGCTAACGATTTTAGGTTAGGATTTCGGTAAAGGGTAAATATTTGTGTGATGAGCATAAATATTTGTTTCTAAAACTCTTAGACCAACCAGCGTCAGGAAGTTACTGGGATTGCAGTGCCTTTTTCGTCGTGATTGTTAAATCACAGCAATCTGGATGCAAAAAAATACATTCCTATTAATATCCGAGCGGCATGTGTATTGTTAAATTTTCTTGTACGATTTTTTCGCACATATAATTCACCCTATTAGGAAAAATAAAAATTTTATCAAATTTCAGTGGTGGTGCGTTGTTTTTTTGCTCTCGTTCAACCGTAACTATTTACAAAATTCTGACTACATCAAAACAGTAACTCACAAATTTAAACTATATTATAAATCAAAAAGATTAAGTTTCCGCTCTGTCTCATATATCAGACATTGGTGGTTAAACGGCTAAATGTCTTAGTAACTTCAAACGTGTACACTAAATACTTACATAGGTAATTGTAATAATAGTAGCTACATCACAATTATCTGTATGGAAACATTACATCAATTTAATGCGCCATTAAGCGAAACATATGGGTTTATAACTGTCACACGGGCACACAACTGTAGTACGTGATTTGAAAGTATTATCCCAAAATTCACGCAAGATTTTGGGACACCCTATACATACAATATACAGTAGAATAATAATATACTTCATCACTTGGTTCACAAGTAAGTAAAATATACTACAAAGAATGCGTCATTCTCTGTTGTAGCTCGTTTTCGCTACAAAACAGCAAAATCAACATATTTTATTTATAAATACAGAATCATATATCCATTTCGTTGTAAAGTTAAATCATGTCCCTATCAATACGCGACTGAAATAAGAAACGAGACGAAGTAACTAAAAAAAGAGTGCGGCAAAAAAGTACAAAACTGAATTTGGTCTAACCGTTTCAAGACATAACTTTCACAATTCGGAGTCCATCTTTTACTCAGATCACGAGTTGGGAATTCAACAAGTACTCGTATTCTCAGCGCACATGCCGACTTAAGAATTCTATAGGGCAGTGCTCGGCGATATAAATAGTATACATAATAGATACAAACCCAATCCAATAATACTCCAACTTAGGAAGTTTTTAATAAGTTGGCAATAACTTAATTGTAAACTTATACATGTCGGAGAGGAGAAACTTGTACTTAGTTCCCTCTATTACACTCATCGGGAGTTCGGTCGTATCTTGCTTTACTGTCATCCTACAAATGTCATCATAGAAATATCAGCGAACGCAGACGTATGATCTGGGCAAAGTCGGGAACTCGTTAGTTCCACGGTGCCCCAACAGCTATAACGCTATAACGGGTATTATTGGAATTAGAGCCAGATCAATAGACGGTTGGATTGAATGTCATTGTAGAAAATGCTTGACATGAGGTGGACGCTCTCCTGGATGGAGAATTTATCGTCGTGAGAAAGGTCTGACGGAAAACGAGTTGCTGAAATTGCCAGTTCCCTGTATTTCACATGACCTTTGTAACAATGATGTAATGAAGCCAGAAGTACAGTTTGTAAACCTTTAGCCATCGTCTTTTATCAATGCCCAAGATACTCCCACACCTTGACATATAAATAACCCCAGGCCGCCTTTGTTACGGACCGGCCAATGCGCTGCGGCGTGGGTTCCGCGTCAGAAGTCGCCCAAACGCAAACATTATGGCTTTGCTTTGGAGTGTTTTTGTATAGGCGTGAGCGTTTCCATAGTAGTATTTCGCTTCACCCTACGCGTCGCCTGTCCATAAACTACAGATTAAGCGTTTATCATAGGCGGTAGGTATTGTGCTAATGCGGCAGGGGTGTACCAACACGCATTAAATACGCCGTACGTTGTTTGCCGCAGAATGCAAGCCCTACCTAAGGCCCACCTACGACACAAAATGACATTGAAATTTGAATCTAACTAATGTAAGAAATAGAGTTGAATTTCGCTTGTTTCAAAAGAAGACCAAAACAAAACAAAAGCAACTCTATTCCAACCCAAAATTGTATAAAGTCCTTTAAGAGAATAAGTCCTTCCAGTAGGCCAATGGGCGCTTGGAGGTTAAATAGTAAAATAACTTCAAAATATGATGATGATTTTGATTGCGTTTTTCGTATCGAAACAAGTCAGGACGTAGGTATATATCCGTTAACGGTGACATACTGGCTGGTTTTATTTTTTACTAGCTGTTGCCCGCGACTTCGTCCGCGTAGAACTTTTTATCGTCTTAGAAAATGATTTCTCTCAATATTAAATTTGAACCCTCTTTTAGGGGATAATTAAAAAAAAAACGTTGATGTTCATTTTCTAGTTTGTGAACAAACAGTCTAAAACCAAAGTTAAAAATCTCATACTTTAAAAATGCCTTGAAATACTCAAACTTTGAACCAATTTCAACACTCTTAGGGGATGAATTTGGAAAAACTCTGAAATCAGTTTTGTAGTCTTTTAACGTACAGAATAAGACCGAAGTTAAAAATCTCTTACTCACACTTTAAAATTTTATTGCTCGCCATTTAAAATTGGAACCCCCTTTTAAACCCCCTTAGAGGTTGAATTTTTCTAATCGCTGAAAGAACTTTTTTCGTAAACTTTTAAGTCTCTAGCTCAAAAAAAGTGTTGCCCATACAAAGCTTTCTTAACCCCCTTAGGGGTGGAATTTTCTTAAACTCTGAAAGTACTTTATTATTAATTTTAATAAGTAACATTTCGAATAGTTTTAAGTCTAGTAAAAAAATAAGTTTTTCCCACACAACACTGGCTACCCTTCTTAACCCCCTTAGGTATGGAGTTTTCTAAAACGCTGAAAGTTCTTTTTTAGTATTCTAATAAGTAATCTTTTTGCAAAGTTTTAAGTCTAACTCAAAAAAAGTGTTGCCCATGCAAAGCTTGCTCTCTTTTTTAACCCTATTAGGGGTGGAATTTTCTAAAACGATTTGTGTTCTTTTTTTGTATTTTAATAAGTAATCTTTCTACAAAGTTTCAAGTCTCTAACTCAAAAACATAACCTTTCCCTGATAAAAACTTTGCACCCCTTTTTATCCCCCTTAGGGATAGATTTTTTCAAAACGCTGAAAGTCTTTTTTTTGTATTTTTATAAGTAATCTTTCTACAAAGTTTTAAGTGTCTAGCTCAGAAAAAGTGTTCCTCATACAAACCTTGCACCCTTTTTTAACCCCCTTAGCGAATGATTTTTGTAAAACGCCGAACGTAGTATTTTTCATGTTCTAATAAGTAATTTTTCGACAAAATTTTAAGTCTCTATTAAAAAAAATATGTTTTTCCCATACAAACTTTGCACCCTATTTTACCCCCTTAGGGGTGAAATTTTCCAAAACGCTGAAAGTACTTTCTTTGTATTTAAATAATCTTTCTACAAAGTTTTAGGACTCTAGCTAAAAAAAATAGTTTCCCACATACAAACTTTGCACCCCTATTTTAGCCCCCTATTTTTAGGGGTAGAATTTTCTAAAACGCTGAAAGTACTTAATTTGTATTCTGATGACTAATCTTTCTACAAAGTTTTAAGTCTCTATTTAAAAAAAATATTGTTTCCCCCATACAAAATTTGCACCCCTATTTTACCCCCTTAGGGGTAGATTTTTTTAAAACACTGAATCTAGGTACTTTATTTGTATTCTAATGAATAATTTCTCTACAAAGTTTTAAGTCTCTATTTAAAAAAAAGTAGTTTTTCCCATACAAACTTTGCATTCTATTTTACCCCTTTAGGGGTAGAATTTTCTAAAACCCTGAAAATACTTTATTTGTATTCTAATGACTGATCTTTCTACAAAGTTTTAAATCTCTATTTAAAAAAAAAAATTGTTTCCCCCATACAAACCTTGCACCCCTATTTTACCCCCGTAGGGGTGGAATTTTCCAAAACGCTGAAAGTGTTTCATTTGTATTCTAATAACTAATTTTTCTACAAAGTTTAAGTCTATAGCTCAAAAAAAAAAGGTTCTCCCATACAAACTTTGCACCCCTATTTTACCCCCTTAGGGGTAGAATTTTCAAAAATCCTTTTTTATCCCTAGCCCACGTTATAAAAGCAACATACTGTGCAAAAATCAACTCTCTAAGATTAGTAGTTTCGGCTGTGCGTTGATGAGTGAGTGAGTGAGTGAATAAGTCAGTCAGGACATAGGCATTTATTATGTATAGATAGATAGAAGATAATGAAACTCCCATTCAAATATCTCAAAAAATTATGAAGCTACATCCGTTTTAATGTCGCTTGTTAGAGTGAGAAAACGATGAGGGACTGTGACGTCAATATCCTCGAGCGTCATAGTAAAAAAACAATCGTTTCATATGAAGGTGCGTTTTGCGGAAAAGGGACAGAACATACCCCTTCTTAAAACTTTGGACTCTTATAACTTAGTCATTACCTATATAACCTCTTGCTTTGTTTTTTTCTCCATTTGACTATATTTATTTTAAATTATTTTTCGAGAAAATACATTATGATTATTTACCATATTTTCGATTCCTGAGCTATAACCACGAACTTCGGAATTCGAAAATATTCAGGTATCTCTATCTCTATCGCACTAACCATACTCGAGTGACAGGGATGCAAATATATGAACATTGAGTATCGTTTTTCGTGGTAGCGCCGCAGGTAATTTGGCTGAATGCGCCGAGCGCGTGCCATTGCCATTAAAAAAAACAAATTCGTGTAAATTATATTGTTCAAATTTGTTGATTTCATTTATTGAAATTACGACATAAAACGACATTTGCGCATATAAGTTCGCATATCAGAATCGAATATTTTTTTATGGTTTATATTTTAGCATTTGTCTCGTAAAGGTCTATCGTAGACGGGATTTAAATTATTAATAAGTGAAAGGCAAAGCAATTCCTCCATTTTGACGAAAATTTGACGTTTCTTATAGCTGACAGTTGGAGCAGCGTTTGATTTCAATAAAAATAAATGAAAAATTAAATGAAGTCGTATATTTCGGAAAATTAATTAACTGTCGCAGTCGGATAAAAACTATCCTAAGTTGCAGCTAGAATAATAATGTACCTATATAAAATGTTTCATATTTTTCCGTTCATGGGATGCTGAGAACATTCGAACCGCGCAAAGCTTAGTTTCAAACTGGCTGATTCTTTTTTTAATTTAGAGATTTATTATAAGTGGAGATAACATTTCAAGTCTATACGTCCATTGGGCCAAGAGTGACTAGCATATGCAAATTCAGTTTGAAAGTTCTGCGGCACTTGAATTGTAAGTGAATTTGCAATACGAAAAGCGACTGACATGCCTTCGTGTTAGGGTCAACAGTCAACGACGACAAAATTAGTTTCACAATGAACGTCTTTATACCGTCGCACAGTGTTTTATAGAAGCCGAAAAAGTGACATCCCTGTTTTATTACAAATTACTGTAGCTAAGATTATTACAAATGCGAGACTAAAACACCCGCGTTTCTAATATGTGTAGTTTTTGAGAAATATTTTTTTGAAAATGTTGTTTTTGACACGTAAGTATTACGAAAAACATTTATATATTGCAAACTAGTAATTAAACTTATCTGTTGATTAAAGTACATTTGTTACAAAGATATTAATGATTTTATTGATTTTGGTTTTTATTTTTTTTCTTCCATGTTCCGCCGTAGTAGGACGCGATATTTGTATGGCAGCTTTATTATTATGTCTTCTATCTACCCTATTTTTTACAAGACCTATTTCCATGGAACATTTAAGTAATAATCTAAACACTTTATATCCGGTTTAACCGGCCACTAGGGTTGACACTTCGGTATTTTGAATTGTATACGCCGTTTTTTAGGGAATCCTATTATTTATGGTTTTCTTTGATCGCCAAGGCTTAAAAAATATTTATTGAGAGAAATCTTCGATATTTGATTATGATGTTCGCAAAACATGTAAGAGATAAGTATTGAGTTTTTTTTATTTAATACAGGAAAAAGACCTATTGTCTAGTTTTTTTTAGTTACGTGTAATTTCACTCATTACTGTTTTGTTTTATGAGTATTGTATTTGCTTTTTAAAATAATATGTAGGGGTGATCACGTAAGGTTCCGAACGCGCGTTAGGACAATGCAACTGTCATTTTCCCATATAAAAAAAACTGACAGTTAGATTTACCTAACGTACAGTCAGCATCAAAAGTAGCTACGTAGATTAAGACGTCAAAAGCTCTTATCCCTTTTAATAAAGACTTTTGACGTCTTCGTTTGCGTAGCTACTTTTGATGCTGACTGTACGTACATACAATGTGTTAAGTGATCGACCTGCTGGTCAGAAACTTGTTTTATTAGTTTCGCCAAGAGCTAGCCTAGTATTTTGTAAATTACCTGTAATTTTAAATTTCAGGGAAGTAATAATCAAGAATTACGTACTGTGTTTGCTTTTTTAAATTTTAATGTATGATACCCGATCAGAAACTTGTTTTATTAATTTCGCCAAGAACTAAAACTCGCACATGTTTTCGATGAAACTCTAAATGTGACTTGGGAAGGAGTCTACCATGAGGTGCAAAATAGGGCAGAGAGCCTAGAAGTAGAAGAAGACATTTGATGACTTGTAATGCTTCGTGTGTTGATTTGTCTTGTCATGGTCCTTGAGTGTAAGAGCGTACAGTACAGACTTTTCGACTGTACAAAGAGCAAACTACAAAAATGTACAGGCACATAATCTAATTACATATGTATACCTTATTATTTACTTTGTTACAAAAAAATCACCTAATAAAACACTAGGTAATTGAGATGGGCAATATAACCAAATTCTCAATAGCTAAGAAAAAATACTGAATCTTATAAAACTGATTATTTAATATGTGTAGGTTCCTGATAATGTTTTCTTTCACCACCCATAAAAGTGCTATACCGTGTATACTATGTTAATTTTATATCCAGGAAATCCGGATACTGGTAGTGGCAGCCCTGACCGAAAGTTTTGATTGACTGTAGATTAAATGTTCCATTGAATTAGGCCTTGTAAAAAATTGGGTAGATAGAAGACATAATAATGAAGCTGTCATACAAATATCGCGTCCTACTACGGCGGAACATAGAAGAAAAAAAATAAAAACCAAAATCTATAAAATCATTAATATCTTTGTAACAAATGTACCTAGAGAGATCGTAATTGCCTCTTAATGTATATCTTTGAAGGGATTATCCAACATTTTCAATTACAGAAAAGTTTATTAAATAATTTACAATATATAAATGTTTTTCGTAATATCCGGGTGTCAGAAACAATATTTTCAAAAAATTATTTCTCAAAAACTACGCATATTAGAAACGCGGGAGTTTTAGTCTTTCATTTGTAATGATCTAAGCTACAGTCATTTGTTATAAAACGGGGATGTCACTTTTTCGGCTTCTATAAAACACTGTGCGTCGTCGATGGTACCTTTAGAGTGTCGTTAGATGACAATAGGTCGTGACAGGTAAACAAATAATCTAGTTTAAAAGTGCATGAAACTTCTGTCTGTACAATCAATAAGGGATTAAAACATCATCGTGAAAAGTAATAAGAATCAAAAACCAATGACAATAAAATTAGTCCCACAATAAACACGTGTTTAGGCCGTCAGTGTTGTATTTTGCGTCGTTAGATGAAAGCACAGGCCGTGTCAGGTAAACCACTAATCAACTACTTTGTTGGCAATGTCTAATAGTGCTACAAAAATCCTGTAATATTTTGAGATTAAAATAGCAGAATGCCCTAAATAATAGACATCAAAAACCAACGACAGTTAAATTAGTCCGATAATAAACAAGTCTTTAGGCCGTCGGTGTTGTATAGGGCGCCGTTTGATGACAGAGCAGACCGTGGAAGGTAAACAAACGGTCAACCTCGCGCCGGCTGATACGTTTCATCAGCGACCAGCCACCGCGGCTGCGTGCTATGCCCAGTTATTCCGAGCCACTGTCGGCCTACCGAATGTCTAACGCACCGTCTCTTCAAAATTATCAATTAGATATCAAGATACACTATCAATTTCATTAGGAAAGTACCGCACTTTTACTTATCGCTTATCGCATGCCAACTACCTGACTTGCCAGAACGAGTGAGGCATACCAATTGCAATTTACAAAAATAAATTTCATACCGAACTTCATACGTCATGGATTTCAGTTTTTCAAAAATATTATAAACAAATTAATTAATATTGTGCCAATGCTACTCGTACAAATATCATTTTTGCCACTGTAGCGGGTACCGGTAGGAGGTAAAGAAACAAAGACATGCGAACAATAATAAAAATGTATTACTCGATACCTACACAATCTCCCGGTAAATTTCTACTAGTTATTTATGGTCGTGGGTTCTTAAGGTCTGTCTGATTCCCCTATCTGATTTCCCAACGATACAACGTTCGTTAATTTAAATAATAAAAAAATATATAAATAACGTTATAAAGGGAACGTTATTATGAAAAACGTTAAATTGTTGAAATTTGCTGGACCGTGATTAGCGCACTTCCCTGGCTATTAAGGTCGGTGGCACGCAGCTGGTGGACACGGGCTTTAAGTGCAGATGGCTCAGCTCGGGATGTGTGACGTCATGAACGATGACGTGGCGTTCTGGAAGCTTCCTTCGTCGTCTGCAGCCGTGATCTTGCACCCATGAAGTTTCCACGTCCAGTGTCTAATTAATCCCGTCGTTATCCCTCTACTGACTATGACCAGCCGCAAGCAAAGCAAGGAAGACGGTGCTTAGAAAGTGAATGTGAGGTAATGTGATGTGTCATAGTCAGACAGAGTTACAAGAGAGATGGGTGGGTGAAAATGTGGCTTTTAAAAGAAAGCAAATATACAGGCCGGCAAGGGAAACTGAACTACAAACTTATTACATTTGCTCGGCTCATTATTTTTTTTAAATTCCTTCTTGCTTAATAATTTTGATGAATTAATTAATTACTTAGAAATATACATAACCTCTAAATTTATTCGAATAGACTTGTAAACTATAGCCGTGCACCTTTAAATCGTTTTGGTTCGATTAGTTATCAATTGATTTAATAATTAATTGATAATTAATCTTATTTCTCTTTCGGAAATTGCTGACTCACGCTTGGCATATGATTCTCGCTGCCCTGCTTTGCTTGTTTTGTACCTGGACTGCACCACCATCATTCTTGAATGCTCCTTTCTGTAAATTGCCACACCCCCCTTGCGTGAGCACATGGTTCTGCAGTCCCGGTCGAGTATGTGGACCCCTTATTTACCGTAAACGTGGACGCGTTGCAGGAACTACGCTTACCTTTGAAGCCCAAGGCAGACGCTCCCCCAGGGAGTACACAAGTTGGAGGCCCCTGGCGTGTGACGCTCTCCCGGCACTTACTACCAGCGCGTCCACCCACCACCTTGGACCACCATCGTCTCCTGTCGTCCAGCTGCGTACCACGAGGGGAGTGAGGGTACACGGAAGGACCGACCACCCCTCAAACAGACCTGGCATCTAAGCCATAGCCCGACCTAGGCGAACGAACCACCCCATAATATTTCACTTAACTTAATAATAAATTCTTAACTATCCTAATATTTTCTAATTTTGCTCCTAGATAGGTACCCCAAGTTAGGGTTCCCTATCTACGTGGCAAATTGGCAAATATAAATAAAACAAGTGAGGTAAAATCTAAATAAAAAATAACAATGTGCATTACTTTACGGTTATTAGTTTTTAGTATTCAATCTTAGTTCAATGTTAATAGTATGCTCTTTATTTCCTTTAATCTGTCATACAATTTTGTCAGCGCGGATACAGCGCATTATGAATTCAAGCTAACCCCTAACTCTGCGAGCAGGCTGTAGTATGTAGTGTGCAGGGCAGTCATCGACTTCAGTGATTTGCATCACAACACAACGTTGAGCCGGCTTTCATTAATCATGAGAAGAGGACATTCATCAGGCACTGTGCTTCGTCAATGATTTTGTTCTGCGGTTCAATACACAATTTTGCAATTCAATCCGGCAATATCGACTGGTCCATACTAATGTATAGACTCCGGACTCTTAACGCGATGACGTCACAACGGGGTAGTTTGGGGAGTAAATAGAACAGTGGAACAGAATGAAACATAATTATCTTTATTAATTTATCAGATTTAACCTGCACACCCTAATTAAGTTTTAACCTAAGATATAAAATATTTGCTTTATTTGCAAACTGCACGTCCCATAAAGGCTTATTTTTTAATTATTTGTTTAGTTATGTACAATTAAAATAAAATAAAATCACTAACCAAATACGTAGCCTAACCCCAAGTCATTTAGAACAGCTTTTGACCTGTTACTGTCAGTTAACGAAAGATAATTGACAGTGAACGATAATATCTAGAAGTCTAACTAGCGCCGAAAAGTGGCCCCACAAAAAGGATGCACTTATACGCGGGGATTAAAAAGGATGCCTGGCGGCCGTTCAGTTCGAACATGGCCACCGTTAGGTCAATCACGTAACGCATTGTACGCGCGTCTGACAGTAAAATCACAATCTAACTGTCATTTTTCCATATAAAATTGACATTTAGACCTTACAGACGCGCGTAAGAAAAGTTACGTGATCAACCCACGTGTCAAACTGTTAAATAAACCAAACGTTCGGTTTCAATAAATATGCATTGTTATGCCGTAAAATGGTGTGAGTCGTTCGGACAATCACAACACAAAAGATGGAATAACTTTTCACAAGTTAATACAGCGTTAAACATATTATTTAGATTTTTTTGTTATGATCACATTTTGTATAGGGATGGTATTATGCCAACAGACATCATTATTTTTTTTTTATAAGTTGGTTTCTATTTTAACCATTGAATATCTTATAAATATTTTTTAGTTTTTATCGATGCCTTTCTAACTATAAAATGAAAAAATATATATTTTAGGTTTCCAACACATCCAATTAGAAACGAAATATGGAATGAAGCAGTGCGTTTGAAACGACACGATTCGAAATGGCATGCCAAAAAAGGGATGTTCTTTGTTCTTTACATGTCATCTTGCATTCAGTGTTTTGATTATATTTCCTCTATCAAAGATGTGACAGATGAATTTAAATACGATTCTTGCAGCCATCAAATTCTAACAATTAAAAGCGCAATAGAACAGTTTTAGTGATTCAGCTACATTACTAAAAACGATTCCTTGATTTAGTCATCAACAGGCATCGGAGTTTATATCGCACGATAAGACGTTAGCGAGCAATGAAGTCGACATTAGCAATTCAGTTTAACTCGAATTCATACTCATACTCATTTATTTAATTCCAAAATGCCTTTATAGCGATCGTGATTAAAAATCGGATTCAAATTAACAGTAAAATTATTTTTCTATTAGTTTACAAACTGATAGACAGCTTTAACTATTTTACATACATACATACATACATACAATCACGCCTTTATCCCTAGAGCCACTTTTAGCATGAATGTGGGTATAAAAGATCGACAAAATGTGATGTTGCAGTGATAGGTTGCTAGCCCATCGCCAACAATACACTTCAACCCTGTTCCCTTAGTCGACTCTTACGACACCCACGGGAAGAAAGGGAGTGGTGCTATTCTAACCCGACTCCACACGGGTTAACTATTTTATGATACAACTATACATACTCTGATACACAAACTACATCGCTGCGATAGACCTAATGTCATGTACTGACCGATTATTAAATTGGATAGTATGTACCATGTGTCATTTACTGACGATTCCAGACGTGTCAATTATTCACAAGTGGATATTTTATCATCAGAAAATATGGAAAAAGTAACAGTCGCACCGCACCACTCGTAAATTGTATTGCTAATGTTGACTCCATAGCTCGCTAACGTCTTACCTTGCGATAAAAATTCCGATGCTTGGTCATCAAGACAAAAGTTAAATAAAGTAACTTTATTTAGAGGAGCTTGAGATTTAGGTCTCATTACTAATCTCGGTACCGATTTTTTTTTTGTAAATAAACGAAGACTTATGTTGTAATTGGAAATATATCCATATGTAAAAATATACATAGCAATGTTTGCGTATCTCTGCTCACCCACCGTGTGGCCTACTTGTATTACAATAGTAAATAAAAATAAATAATAAATAATTATGTTATTTTCGCTCGCGACTCAGCCCTACTTCTTAAAAAAAAATATCACGCGAACGTTATCATAACTAAGTTGCTTCTTGTTGCATGTAACCATTCAACAATTATCCGTTTTCGTTGTCACTGTCACATGGCTTTCGTCCGACGTGACGCACGACGGCTAATCACAGCAATGTATTCCTAAATTGACCAATCGCATCTATTTGTGTTTGGTAATTCAAAATAGGCTGACATTTTGGGTAGCTGTGATTGGATACGTAGTTGACTATGCGCATACCGGGTTTTGGGCACGAGTTTGGGTAGAAATTTGTTAGGAGCTCGTGTTCTATATATTTTAACATTCACTGATAATTGATCAATTGACAATATTTAGTATTATTAGGTAATTAATATCGTGAACGCCTAATTATTAAATTCTATTCTGTTGAGCCTTGATTGTGATAATAGTTTCAAACAAGGCTATCAGTTTTCGTTACCTATAACATAGAGTCGCTATAGTGGACGCCACGCGCTGCGGACGAGTTCTTAAATACATCGGTGCACACCGGGCTTAACGTGGCCGCATCCAAACCACTGCGCGAGCGCTGTTACGCTTTCACTTACAATATGTGTACTAAGCCCATTCAAGACACATGATCAACATACCTATGTGTCATGCCTCTACGAGCAATTTCCGCTACTAGGCGGGAAAACTCTGCTACCCGCTACACGTAGCGTTGTTTGGGCTCGAATGGGCTAGAAACTAGATCAAAGATAGTCAAAGTGCAGATTGCGGTGTAGCAAAACGATGGACAAATAATAAAAACTGTAAACAGCTCCGGACGGCGGATGCGCTCCGCGGTAATTACTTAGAACTACGGATTTGTAGCGGTTTGTCCGGACATCGACTAGAATTGTGTAACGTTTATTTTATACCGTATTGTAGGTTCCTGCTCACGCATAGCTGCAAACTGTTAACGGAAATTACATATAACTTATCAAAGTATTGTAGTTTCTAACTACTAAATGTATACAGAGATTGAGGTCTGCGTCTCTTCTGTGGACATTGCCAAAGTTAATGGCTAAGCCTAATTTTTGGTAGGGCTCTTAATCCGCATAAACGGCGGCCCCTCTTATTATGATTTCGTGCAATCAAAACATTTTTTACGCCGAGTGACGTGAAATTGTGTACTCACCACGGGCGGTAATAAAGAAAGCATCATATTGCATATTTATTGCCGTCAAATACGAGCGATCCGAAACATTCTTTAATTTACCGCCCTAGGCCCTTAACTATTGACCACAGGAAAGACAAGTATTGTTTTACTCAATCTGTATTACCTAAATCCACGTTGTAACAGATTCTCAATAAACCGCCAAAATAATGCATGAAAGCGTGAATATCCTTAATTTACACCTGGGACCTCGCCGTCCGCGTCGCCACATAGTGGCATCTCAAATTACACCCAGACTATGTAAAACATGTATACATACAGTTTACTACCATAGTAATAAGATATACATAAATAATTTTGTAACATTAAAAAACATACTTATCTTTGTAGTCGACTGTACCCAATCGTATATTTTAAACCGTAAAATTGACAGAAACGTCAGTTTATAATCTATCTAGTGTATAGAGAAACGATATATAGATGGTCACACATACACACAAGAGTGCAAAGACAATAAATACCAAAAGTGAAAACGATATACAATGTGGAATCTCTTGTCCCTCATTGCGTAATGGCTGTTTTTAATTTGTCACCAGCTTTGCTGGTCACCAGAATCAACTGTCAAAACTCAAATGAAACTGACGTCATGGATACAACACGACTTAAAGTATATAGGTCATGACATGAGTTGTGAATGATGTACCGTAGTTAGTCTTCTGATATAGGTAGTTAAATATATCAATACAGGCACGACCTTCATCCATCTGTTTGAAGAATTAAAAGTGTTTTTGTTTTTCTTTATCTGTCACTTTGACATTTTGTGTTCGTAAGAATACAATTGTTATTTGTGCAACAAGAGAGCAAAGTTGTTTTTTGCTGCGAGTATTTATTCTGGGTCCCGAGGAAGCGAAAGATTTTAAAATTGAATCACGAGCGTAGCGACTCAAAAATACGAGATGCAAATAACTTTGCTCTCGAGTGACACATACAACTTTTGACTTCAGCTAGCAGTAAGTTGAACATAAAAAAATATATCATAGGCTTTCTCATGATTATTCAGAAATAAAACTTAATTAAGTGTACATTATTTCGACCTATTCCTCTCATTTCCTTTTTTCGTAACGAAATGAAAGGGACAGAGCTAATGAAGTTCAAATATTTTGAATTTGTAATAGACCCCACACTAAGAAATGACAGTGCTAAAAATTCAAAAGCTACTTTGTCTCACAGAATGAGCAAAATCACATTTTGCTCACTGTTTTCACGCAGCAAATTATGCTTGTTCGAGCTGCTGAGGTGAAAACACATTTTATTTATCAGAGGCATTTTAAATTTAGTAAAGGGGGAAATGTTTTGGGTAAGTAGCTTTGTGAGGAGGTAGCGATGTAAAAATATCTAACTCATTATAATATAACATACGACCAGCTTGAAAGAACTGCATATTCAGATACAAAAAACGCTGCAATAAATATTCTCTGTGTAAAAATGCCACAATAAAGTATTTCTGTTATCATTAGCAAAACTGTGCATGTAGTTATATTCACTCAGCAGTGTTGCAAGACAAGTTTATTTTACATAAAACTACAATAAATCTGACGTTTTACTAAATTTCACAAACTTGCTTTATCACAGAGTTGGGCAATGGATTTTAACTATAGCTGTCCAAGTGCTCGAAAAGTATAATGCAAAAATAAAAACAAGAAATGAGTAGGTATATATCACTGATTAATAACTAGGTACATAAGATAAGACTACAATGACGAATCACTAGTTAGTAAACACTTCAATAGAATTATTTAAAATATTGCATTGTTCCATAGAGCAGGTACCTATTAAATGTGGCACAAACATTGGAGTGAACATTTCTTTGTAATCCTGCACACAATCGCATTTTTTCAAGTGTTTTGCGTACAAATAAGATACTTAAGGCCCTGCACGTGCATGGTCTTCTCTCCCTCTCACTGAGCATAAGCGTGAGCGAGATGGAAGTGCGTGGTCGAAAGCGCGGATATCATGTTATTCGGAATATTTCAGAAATTGAGACGAAATTTAAGAAAGTAAGAAACATGTTATTGTTCATTATTTTATGAAAAGATTTTAAAATGTCATCTCTTTCTGATAAAAAATGGAACAGTAAACTGGTTACAAGTGAAAAAATAGGGTTGACGTTAGATTTATTTTTCTCTACTTTCTTATGTTAAAATGGATTTCTACGAAAACTATGTTACTTCTCATATCTTGCAGATTATGATTTCTATTTTCTAACACGAAAATTGTTACATTATAAGGTATAAACTGGTTACTAAACCACTCATTTTTACCAAAATTTGAGATGTCAAGCCTTAAGTTTTATTCCAAAAACTCAATTACCATATAATATGTGGTTATTTTTGTCACAATACATAACGAAAAATACTCAGTGTGAAAACTTGGTCAAGTTCAAAAAAGTGAAGAACGTCTCGGAAGAATCTAAATGAATAAGGCCGCCACCTTCTTAGGAAACTGCTTGGCTTATGCATAGTTGCTGCAATGTGAAAAGTCTGTTATTTAATTCAAATAAAGTTCCAACGTTTATATTTATTGAATCCATGTGACCATTTAATGGTCGTACATTATCGGCATTTATTTTTTCTAAATCTTTTGTCATTAAGCGATTTAAGCTGTATATACCTATATATTAAGACTTATATATAACTAGCTGTTGCCCGCGACTTCGTCCGCGTAGAACTTATACTTAGAAAATATAATGCAAACAAACTTCTACTTACCATCTTAAGGGATGATTTCCGAGGCAAAAACTATTCTATATCCTTCGAAGGGTCTCAAATTATCTCTATACCAAATTTCATCTAGGTATATGGATTTTATCCAAACTTTCACCCCCTATTTCATACCCTTAGGAAAAGATTTCCGGAATTAAAACTATCCTATGTCCTTTCCCAGGACTCAAGCTATCTCTATACCAAATTGTATTAAAATGGGTTCCATCCGAATTTCACCCCTAATTTCACCTCCTTAGGGGATGATTTCTGGGGTGATTTTTGAGGGTTGCCCAGGACTTAATAGGTTTTATCCCGGAAATCATCCCCTAAGGGGGTGAAAAGGGGGGGGGTGAAAATTTGGATGTAATCTATTTTGATGAAAAGTGGTGTAGATACCTATATCTACACCACTTTTCATCAAAATAGATTACATCCAAATTTTCACCCCCCCCCCTTTTCACCCCCTTAGGGGATGATTTCCGGGATAAAACCTATTATATGTCCTTCCCCGGGACTCAAACTATTTATATACCAAATTTCATCTAAATCGGTGCAGCGGTTTAAGTAGCTCCATACAAATTTTCACCCCCAATTTCAGCCCCTCAGATATAAAAACTACCCTTTGTCCTTCCCCGGAGCTCAAACTATCTGTATACCAAATTTCATCTAAATCGGTTCAGCGGTTTAGGCATGAAGAGTTAACAGACAGACAGACACACTTTCGCATTTATAATATTAATTATGGAAGTATGGATTATTAGTATGGATAGTATGGGTTATTTCCGCTTGTCTTCCAAATAGAGGTGTAGCTGTAGACTATCTCAAAAGAAAGAAGAAACGAAAAACTCATTCAAATATCTCAAAAAATTACGAAGCTACAACCGTTTTAATGTCGCTTGTTAGAGTGAGAAAACGATCAGGGACCGTGACGTCACGATCCTCGAGCGTCATAGTAAAAAACAATCGTTTCATTATAAAGGTGCGTTTTGCGGAAAAGAGACGCAACAAACCCCCTCTTCAAACTTTATACACTTATAACTTAGTGATTACCTATACGAGTATAGCCTCTTGCGTTGTTTTTTTTCGAGATAATACAACATTATGATTATTTTGTTTAGTGTCTACATCCCTATTTTCGATAAGATAAGATAAAATAAGATTTCTTTATTGTCAGAACTGTGTACATTTAGTTGTTTTGGGTAAAATAAAGTCCAACAGCTTGCCACTTTCGGACGTACAATATTAAACTTAAAGCTAGTCAAATATACTAAAATAATAACAACAATAGTATTTCCAAATAATTTTAACCATATTCACACATAAAATATTAATTTAGATCTATCCGACATCCGTATTTTCTTTTAAACCACGAACTTCGGAAATTCGAAAATATTCGGGTATCTCTATCTCTATCGCACTAACAAATGACAGGAATGCAGATATACGAACTTCGAGTTTCAGTTTTCGTGGTTTGGCTGAATACGCAAAGAGCGCGCGCGCGTGCCATTCAAAAAAACCAAGTTTATATTGTTCGAATTTGTTGTTACATTTGTAGAAATTACGCTTTAATTCGACATTTGCGCATATAAGTTCGCATATCAAAATCGATTAATTTTATATTTGCTTTTGGTACCTATGTGTCTCGTCAATGTATATCGTAGACGGGATCAAAATTATTAATAGGCGAAAGAAAGGCAAAGAAATTCCGCCATTTTGTCCGTAGTATATCCTATTAGTCTGTGATTTTGACGTTTCTTTTAGCTGACAGATGTGGCGGCGATATACTTTAAGAATAATAAATGAAAAATTAAATGAAGTCGTATATTACGGAAAATAAATTAATTGTCACAGTCGGATAAAAACTATCCTAAGTTGCAGCGGGAATAATAATGTACCTATATAAAATGTTTCATATTTTTCCGTCCATGGGATGCTGAGAACATTCGTACCACAGAAAGCTTAGTTTCAAACTGGCTGATTCTTTTTTTAATTTAGAGATTTATTATAAGTGGAGATGGAGATAACATCCAATGTACTTATTCCATTGGTAAAATAATAAGTAATCGACTATAACCTTGGTCCCCTCACTCTCTTTGTCTTTGTTATCTTGGCCCCTCTTTACGTTTACGTATAACTATTAGAAAATTATTAACAATATTCCACCAACACAGACGCTGATAAAACCAATAGGGTATTGCTGTTTGATAAAAAATGTCCAAACAGTTTTCAATAAAAAAAATTAAATGCCCTATTGAATAATGTCAATAATGGCTTCCGAGTGTAACAATAGGGTTCCGTCCACCGACAGGCAGCATTGTCATCCCCCTGAAAGGCTGCCCTTCACTGGAAAATGCCTTCTCAAATTCAACCTTTAACGAATGACAGCCTCTTCCTTTGAATATGAAGTAATTGAAATCTCATCTGTGACTTTTTGCCGCTTAATGGTATTGTCTGAGTCCATAAAAGCTTAGGTATAATTTAGTAGACAATAGTTATAAGTGAAAGGTAAAAGAGGAAAGCAACAAAAATGATGGATTGGCGTCGCCAGGGATGACATGCATGCCAATCAATGGTTTGACTACAATGGATACTGAAAAATGCCTCCGTAGCCCAGTTGGTAGTGACTCTGCCTACGAAGCTGGAGGTCCCGGGTTTGAATCCCGGTCAGGGCATTTATTTGTGTGTTTATCACGAATATTTGTTCCTGAGTTATGGATGTTATATATGTATATAAGTATCCATATGTATTTATCTATGATATATATCGTCGCCTAGTTCCCACAACACAAGCGTTATTGAGCTTACCGTGGGCCTAGGTTGATTTGTGTAAGATTGTCCCGTAATATTTATTTATTTATTAACTATGAGAAGAGGAGGAGATAATGTAGATTCTGGGCTCTGAAGTAACGAGCTGAGGATGCAACCGGGATTAACGGTGTGAAAAAAGGTTGAGTTATTTTATGTAAATTGGAATTAGAGTATCAACAGAGAAACAAGGACAAACTCTTCATTATTCTTCATAGTAAATGGAGGATTTTCCAATTTTTTGTATGGACAGAGCGATTCAATTACTTTCCTCTTAAGGAATGTATATATTAAATTGTAGACTTGTGTGTGTTTAACAGCAGTTAGTGTAATTCGAAATGACGAAATATAATATGCTTAACACGTCAGAGTACAATTCAAAATTTGACAGACAAAAAAACGATAATTAGAGATTTGACGAGCCAAGATGAGCCAAGTAGATATTTGTCAAATAAGACAAATGTAATGGTGACGAGACTAGATCTCTACCCGCATCTGCTATAATAATTTTTAATCATCATCAATTTGATTGTTGTATTTTAACAGCTGCTCTCAATAAGACGTCTTAACATGATGTTGCTAGTTGGTAATATGTGATATAACAAATTCTAAAAAAACAACATTTAGAACTAACGGTACTGCCGTATTCAAAGATATTGTGTTCATTTTATTGCCATTGAAATATAATTGTACATTGTGTACAGGTTTTGAATTCGCAAAGGCTTAGCTTTATTTACCGTCAACACAATATTCAAAATGCAAAGAGGCGGTTAATGGAATATGGGACACGTTTAAGCGCTATCTCGAAATGTTTTGCATTCTCAAAGCATCCTAGGCATGCAACAATACAGTCGCACAGCAAGTGCATTTGTGCAAGATAAAACTTTTAATGATTCGTCTCATAAAGGATGCGACGCTAGTTCGTCACTAACACTTCCATTCAATCCTGCTATCCCGACTTTTCAATTGACAATACTCAGTTTACCTGTGAACTACACTTTGTGAGTCATCATTTCTCTCGCAGCGTATCTAGGCCGAGTGATTCAATTGAATCTCTGCTCCGGGGAAAAAAGATTCCCCAAGTTAACGGAAAACAAACAATATCGACTACCCCACCAAAAGAAACTTTAAGGGAGTTTATATCAGTTCTATGTTCAAATAAAAAGAATGAACGATTTATCCTTACCTGTTAAATTGAAAAAGTTGCCGGGGCCACTGTGAGGGCAGATTTACGTGCAACGGGTGCTGAGTAATATCAAAAAAGTTTATCGCAAACGTAACGTGCGCCGCGGCAGCGGCGACAGACGGTTTAAAGGGAATTTTAATATTTTCAACCCGTTGAAGATAAGCACTTACATAGCAGCTGGATAATTAGTGAGTTTTAAAAAAATAGATTAATGTAACTATTGCATCGATCTGCAGAGAAAGAGCTCCGTCGACACTGCCGGATGACAAAATAAATAGAATAAAACGTCTGGATTAAAAAAGACAATCATGATCTGACGTACGTGGAAGCTGATGCAAGTGGAATAAATCGTGCAACCAATCAGCGCACAGGGTGCGTTCCGAATCATGCCAAATTGATTTACTTACTTCACAATTTGACCATTTGACATTGATAGATTATATAAACTAACGAAAAATAATGCGGTAAATTATGAACGGTTTTGACGGTTCACAATTTTTCGACAATTAATAACACGAGTAAGATTATAAACCGTCGGTCTTCCGTTAACATATACATAAATTTTGTATTACATATAAATTCTTTTTGCACATTATTGTGTAAAATAAATATCTTACCTAGATTTGTATACAAAGATATGCACTCATGTAAAGATGATATACATACGAGTAAACATAAATAAAAAAACTAACCAAGTGCGAGTCGGACTCGCGCACGAAGGGTTCCGTACCATTATCAATAAAAATATTTATTTTATTTTGTTTTTAGTATTTGTTGTTATAGCGGCAACAGAAATACATCATGTGTGAAAATTCAAACTGGAACTATCACGGTATCAGTGAGATACAGCCTGGTGACAGACTGACGGACGGACGGACGGACGGACGGACAGCGGAGTCTAAGTAATAGGGTCCCGTTTTACTCTTTGAGTACGGAACCCTAATAAAACATACAAGTAATAATTCAATAAATCGTAAATTTTATGTTTCTTTATGTCCCATTGTAGGAAATGCTACCTAGGGTATTTATTATTATTTTGTTTGTGGGCCTTAATATGCCGCTTCGACCAGCAAGTGATCTATTGTGGCAGCCCTTGTTTTAGAGTTCACCGTTAAGTCCCGTTACCTCCAGGAAATTCCAGATTCTTTGGGCAGTGATATGTTGTACTTCTTGTGGGTGCATTATGTGCCGCCCTAGGTAGGTACTTCTTTCATGCATGAGTGGTCCGCAGGAGCAGAGAATGTGCATTGCAGTCTCCTCTGTCCCCTGGCAGAACCTGCAAGTTGTGTCCTGCTTCATACCCATTTGAAACAGGTGTTTGTTCAATTTGCAATGTCCTGTCAGGATTCTTGTCACTGCGCAGGTTTTGTGCCTTTTGAATTGTAATAACTCTTTAGACAGCATACTATTGAACCCTTCGATCAGGGCTTTAGCTTGTTTTTGTCCTTTGGTGAACTTCCACAGCTTGATTGCCTCTGATTTTTCCGCGTTGTTTAGCAGAGAATATGCTTTCCGTTTTGTGATGCCACAGAACGGTTCCGGGCCGACTAGGGCCGTGTCTGCGCCCTGCCTTGCAAGTTCATCTGCTCTTTCGTTTCCTACAATGTCGGAGTGCCCTGGTACCCATCTAAGTATGACTTTGTTGGTGTTCGCCAGGGTGTTTAGATTATTTTTACAATTCTGGACTAGTTTAGAGTAGGACTCTAGTGATTCTAGTGCCAGCAGAGCAGCTTGGCTGTCCGAGTTGATGTAGATACGTTGGTTCCTTAGGTTTCTTTCAAGATTGATCTCCACGCATTTATTTAATGCGAAGAGTTCAGCCTGAAAGATTGAGACCTCCTTCCCCATGCTGACGCTAGCTTTGAACTTTGGCCTCTCACCGTAGATACCACATCCAACATCATCACCTTTTTTTGATCCATCTGTATACCAAATGTGGCTTCCCTCCTTGAAGTCCATTTGGTCATTTCTCCATTTGTCTATCGGAGGTATTTCCACTGTATACAGTCTAGTGAATTTGCATTCCACGTATGTGTCGTCAGTGGGCATGCTTAGGTTTTTGTTATCAAAAACAAGGGCCTCAAGTTTGCTTAGCGCTTGAGAGCGCCATTTTGGCCTTGTTAGTGTGCATATCCTGTAGATGCACTGCTTCGCCTCCTTTTGCACTTGCAGGTGGAGTGGCGTTAGATCGAGCAGTGCATCCAAGGCTGCCCCCGGTGTTGAGCATAAAGCTCCTGTTGCTGTTAAGCAAGCTGTACGCTGAAGACTGCTTAAATTTGTGATGGCTGTCTTTTGGTGGACTTTGTTACACCAGACTGCAGAGGCGTATGTGATTATCGGCCTCACTACGGCTGTGTAAAGCCACAAAGCAATTTTGGGTCTTATGCCCCATCTTGCTCCTGCCATTCGACAGCAAGTCCACATGGCCATTTTTGCCTTTTGTATTGTGTTATTCAAATGAGCGTTCCAAGTTAGCCTTTGGTCAAAGGTAACTCCTAGGTACTTGACCTCATTTGAGTAGGGTATTTCCTGTCCTAGTCCTAGGGTAGGTAACATGCGGAATTAATATAAATGTGACGTTCATATATGATGATGAAAGATTCAGGTTATTGATATTTGGCTAACTTTAAGCGTTGCACTCTAAAAACTGTGCAACACATTTTGAAAAGAACGCAAAAGAGTTTCTGATTATGAATTATAATATAAGACATAAGGTCCGTAGGTACTTCCATCTAGTCAGATGCTTAACCCCTCAAATGCGGATGTCAAAACTGGCTAATCAAAAGATGGTCTTAAATAATAATTCATGAGCGATAGGTTAATTTTTTTCTATCTTCAACCCCTTGCTGAGTCTCCTTCATCAGTCACTATATTAGAAAGATGAAACAAGCTTTCAATAAGGACTCGTCCACTGCACAGCGCAAGTTCAATGCATAGATTTAGATCCTGAAAACCAGGTAAGGAATACTGAAAAATAATATTATAGCTACTTACTTTGTGTATAATAATAAACAAAAGGGGTGTAGACTCAATTATTAATTCAAAAGAAAGAAGGCAAAAAAATATGCGTAATGAAGAAAATCCCATTCGAATATCACAAAAAATTACGAAGCTACAACCGTTTTAATGTTGCTTGTTAGAGAGAAAACGCTCCGGGATCGTGACGTCACGATCGTCTAGCGTCATAGTAAATGACAATCGTTTCATATGAAAGTGCGTTTTGCGGAAAAAGGAACAGAACATACTCCCTCCTAAACCTTTGGACGCTTATAACTTAGTGATTATTTAACCTCTTGCGTTGGATTTTTCTCCATTTGACTACATTTTTAATCCTTTTTCGAGAAAATGCAACATCGTTGATTATTTTATTAAGTGTCCACACCCCTATTTAATTTGATTTCACTTGAGAAAACCTTAGTTGGCATTTCTGAGTCCAAAAGCGGCACGACAATCTAAGTAATGCGCTTTTAATTTCGCAAAACAAAGGTTAGGCTAGTGTTTGCTGTCTGCTGCTAAGTCCAAATTTTAATTTGATATATATTAATCCACTTAAAGTGTTCAGAGCCACGGTCGCCGTTCGCCACACAGCCCTACTGCGCAGATCCAAAAAGTCGTAAATATAATGTAATGTCCACCACACAAGCCTTTTTTTCAGTCTCTCGGTGGTATACCTACCAAAATGGGAGTATTACGGTGTACACCGCGCTCCGCCAAATACGTGTTCAAACTAAAACTAAACCATATATTTGAATGTACATAATTCTTAGTAAACAAACAGCATCCACCGTCAGACGATATGAGGAAACATAAAATAACAGTTTGTTGTTTGTTTTCTCGTTGGTATTTTGATACTGCACGTAATTTGGTACCAGTACAAATAACAGTTTCGAGGCAAAAGCTGTAAATACTAAAGTAAATTATATTTTGGTCTGTCATTAGAAGCCTTTTAACATACCCATAGTAAAGTAATATCAGTATGTGTGAAATCAGTTGAATTTTTAGTTCTAGTTAGGTGCTTTGCTCGTAGCAAAGATTTGTTTCATATAAAGGCAGTATGGGTTTTACATACTATCGGCTACGCGTGTAGCGCTTCAAAAACTTTGGCACTGAATGTGTCAGTATTTAGTTCACAGAATGGTTACCGAATATTTCCAGTTCCACAAACATTGGGACAATTAAGTGCAGTAGTACGCCAGGGAACACAATGCAAGTATCAAATCCTGAGTGTGCTACACAAATATTTGTGCAAGGCTGTCGCTGCGGTTACGCTACGAGTCTACGAAGCCCGTAGCCGCTCTACGCGACGTGTTCGAACCATTGGGCCAGAAACAGCTACTCAATTAGATGGAAGGCATACGCTTTAGCGGCGACAAGAGTTGCTTGGCCACTGTACCTGATTTGTGTAAAGGGACGTTCAAAGTGATTATCTAATAAATAACAACTTACGCATGTAAACCCCGTTAGGGATATCCGGAGAGTAATTTTGCTGTCCCGATATTATTGTGGATAATTTTGCGGTTCTGCGGTCTGTTACTATTTAGAGCTTACAAATGTTCTGTATCTACGAGCTGTCAATATTAATCAGTTGAAATCTAAACCTGGAATGAAGCTATATGTTTTATGTGGAATGTACCGGATGGATTTGACTGTTTTGCATTATATTTACCCTATTCAATTTTTACGAACATGAACATATGTAGGTATATTTTTACTTTACTTTATCAAGCAAGATCTTAAAAGCATCCCAGTCTAGTAGAAAAATGAACGGGAACTACCAAGCATTCTTAAGCAGACATCGTTGTCATGTTTTGCGAGTGTTATAGGTAAGTACGTAACAAATCATCCGATTTAAAAAAAAAATTGTCACCAATATATAGAACGAATTTTCAAAATAAACATTAGCTCTATTTAATCCTGCGGCTTTACTTGCATCTTTGTAATATAATGTGAATAGAGCCGCGTGGGCAGGAAGAAGGTAAAACATTTTGTTTTTTTCTTGATTGTTTTTGCACTAAGCTGAATTTAACACATTTCAAACTGGCGGTTTTAGTCCATAGATAGCTATAATTAAACTGGATTTCGTGCAATTCGGCAGAGTTATGTTAGCTCTTATCTCGTATCCGGACCAAATAGAGACGCGTCGCATCGAACACTTATCAATGTCGTTTTACGGTCGCCTAAGTCGGTCGCTAGGGTTGCCAAAATAATAAAATTTTAAAAAGCATCCTAGTTTGTTAAGACTTGCCTACGAAAGGGACGAGCCTGGGTAATTGAACGAGCGAGTGAAGTGAACTCTGCTTTAATAAATATTTCGTATGTCCGTCGTCTCTCCGGTTGGTCTCCTCTACATGGCGCATTTCACGACCGATTCTCGTGAATTTTTGTGATTAGGTTCAATATTTAGAAGTATCTGTATCGTGTAATAAATAAATCTAATCTAATCTATGGGCAAATAATATTTGTGCGTGATTCCTGATTCTAAGTCCTAGCTGCCTATACGTAAGTAAGTATATTATTGTCTTGTGCTCATCACGAAATCATCATTAAGGTTGGACGAGATCGATTTATGTACCTGAACTTAATCTTTAATACTATCAGCAAGCTTGGCGGATATGATAAGTTTGAGAGTTACATACTGCCTTCCTAAACCAAATGGCGCTATCTCAAAATGAAATGTCATTGGAACATGCGCAATAAAGAGCATTTGTATTGTTATTTAAAATCTACGTCAAATGATATAACTTACAATGACTGATTATTTTGAGATAGCACCATTCGGCTTAGATAAGAGCGCAGCAGCATAGGTACATGATGCTTTTGGAAAATTTACAACATGACTGATCAATTTAGAGAAAATAATAGTTTCTAACGTTTGAAATGGATCCGTAACTAATTAAACTATGGATCAAACTAACATAAAATACGTTATTATGCAGAAAACTGCATTTTTCAGAAATGAAAACATGCACATATAGATAATTTAGCTGATAATAAATATGCCACACGAGTCAAATCATCCCGCAACCAACCAACTACCAGACAGTGGCAGCCCTACCCTAACGTAGCAGTTGGGCGGCAGGCCCTCGCGCATTTGTTCTGCGCCCAAACTTAAGTGGAAGAATTTGCGGCACCGCCGGAACAATGGACACTGTTGGACCAGAATTTACGGTTTCATTTATGCCGCGTAGCCTGGAAACTGACTTACGTTACGTGGCAACTCTTTCTGATTTATACAACATGTTTTTGAAAACTGACTTATTTATGTTACGTGACAACTCTTTCTGGTGAACCTGTTTATTTCTGTATTTCTGATAGATTCAGTAGATTTATTGCTGTGTATCGAAATATTTTAGATTCAGGAGTAACGAGCATTCGAGCAGCTTTAATTGTTTTTTTTTTCCAGGAAAACTTGACTACCCTAGCGGTTTCCCTACTAAATTCATTTTTATTCGTAAATAGGTAGATATATAATCCACATAATGAAGATATCAGACAATTTTTTGTTACATATTCATTAAGGAACAAATACACTAATCACGTTTCTATCTTTTGAACATTTTGTATAAAACAGTTGAATTTTTCGTATGGCCATTATCTTTTTATGATTTTAATTAAACAAAAGAATAACTAATAGCTTGGTCTTAAGGCAACGGAAAATAACACAGCATACTGTACGGATATCAGCTGTTTCTATAATTTTGCATATAAGTTAAACAAACTGAACCATGTCGATAAGATCACTACGATGATAGAGTATGATGATAAGAGTTCCTAGTTGTATCCACGAGAATGCGAGATATCTACGCTTGAACCGCTACACTGTAGTCCGTAGTGGCGTAATAATTATAACAATAAACCATTTATTCCAGGCATCTTAGGCCCATAGTTACAAAATACCTTAAAGACTAATAAACATACAATTATGAATTTAAAAACTAATTATTAGTTAATGCCCATATGTAGTTAAAAGCGCACGTAGCGCTCTGACGTCTGTGTGTCATGATTGGCGCTGAATAGCCAACATTCACTGCCGAGAATCGCTACGCTCGTAGCCGAAAACGACTACGTATGTAGCGGAAAGCGACTACGGCATAGGCTGCTAGGCGAGTTCTTTGCAGTGAAAGTGTGAACGTAAACTGTTCTGCGTATAAACTACATCAAATATTAGCCTGCGTTCAACAAAGGAGTGAAAACTTCCGCCCTTTTTTAAGAATATTGCAAAATAAAATGTTACAGCATTTTGCGATCGTTCAAATGCCTGCTCTCTCATGCGTATGTTGTAAAAAACTGTATTCAAGTTCTTTTGGAGACTGTGTGAGAGGTTTTGCAAACAGATTTGCCGATATTTTTAATGCGGTTGGCTTTACACTTCACAAAAAGCAATCAACTGAGGTGACGGCTTCTTTCATTCGTTATTCAATTAGACTGTAGTTTTAATACAACAAGTGATTGTCAATAAGTTTTCTTGGATTCATATTCAAATTTCTGCTTTTCACGGGTCTACTTACTTACGTGATATTTATTTACTTTTACAATTATTATTTTTTTGGAGTGTTGTGAAAACAGTAATTTAAATATGTGTACAAAGTGCGAGAGATTAAAGATTTCTTGGATTATTTTGGTTCAATAGGTACTTATATATAGGTTTTGTGAAAGTTTAGTCCAGTACGCGAGCACTGTAATTGGTCGTCAAACTAACATAATTCACAAGTCAGATTTTTTTTGTTATCAGCGAGAGTACGTTAAATACTAACAGCGAAAAATTATTTTTAAAATTTTCTAATGTAGATTAACGAATAATTTACTTTTTTGTTAGGAACACGTGTAAAACTTTGAAAAGATTATACAAGTCATTGTTTTTTCCAATAATGCATTGCATTTGATTATTCAAAATGTCACCTATCGTTTTCTAATAGTTTTGTTAATAGATTACGTCAGCAAAACCGGATACGATAAAAAAAAAATATCCTAAAAAAATATTTAAGTAACTAGTGGAAGGCTTTCAAAATTAAATTGTTCATATAAATTTAAGCTGTTGATGAATATAATATTAAATTAAACTGTCGTTATCTTTAATAGTTTTTAACACAATTCATTTTCCAAAACTCACTTGAATAATCTTTTAGAGGAAATATATATTTTTATTTGTTTTGGATTATACTGACGTTATCCATTGACGAAAGTTTTAGTAAATTATAGGGAATGTTGTAACAGTTGAATGCGACACTCTGTTGAAGAAAAATACCACTTGTATAATCTTTCCCTGGATTTACAAGGGTCACTAAGAAAACGCTGTGTCATACCTAAATCCACATTAGAATTCACTTTCTCTTTTTACTACTAGTAGTACTCATTATATTCTAAATAATAACAAAAAATCGCCCTCTTGTGAATTATCGAAGGTGCATTCTGTTTACGTACCGGACTATAAATAAGACGTTGTCTAAAAAGCAGAACAAGACGACATTAGTTCCAACTCCATCCTGAAGACCATAGCCGGGCGGTTTGACTCGCGTATAATGTGCCACCTTATACAGATGCACGTCAGCAAAAGGTGACGCCGTTTTGTATGTATTCTGAATTTGTATTTTAATTTAATTTATTTTTAATTTTATTAATTTTTTAATTTCAATTCTAACTCTGGAACGTAATGTAATTTAATAAAATCTTGTTTGTACTTAATTCAATTCCACACTAACATAACTTAAGCTGATTATTGTTACTAACAAAATACCTATGGACCAACAACAGTAGTCTGAAATAAATGATTTTATTTTATTTATTTTATTATAAAATTTATAAACCCAGTACAAGTAGTCAATAACCGATGTCACCGACTGGCTGACAGCTATTCGATTTGCATAACAACTTAGAAATTATACGGCCAAATTAGAAACATGGGTAAGTGGATCAACAATCCCGGTTCGTGATGGTACGTCCAAATTCCTAGAACAATTCTTGAATAATATATGTGTGTGATTTCTTCAAATAAAAGCATTCATCCTAGTGTATAACCATTACGTTAATAAGGATACTCTTGCATAAACATTGAACGCAAAGGTACAAAAAGCTGTTACCGCAATTGAAGCCAGATGCCGAGGCATTTAATAAAAAATAAACGAGCCCTGACAGGACGGCAATCTATCACGCCCTCAGTCATAAGCTGACTTTAATGCTGGGTCACTTCAGGCCTTTTTGTTGACGTTAATATTACTTAACGTTTTAAAAATTACAAAGTCATCTGGCGCTCTTTAAAATGAAACATCAACGTTGGGATGAACGTCTGAATATTGACAATCCTATGACTTTAAGGCTCGACAGTCAACAGGGGCAGCGTTTTCGAGTTTTTTAAAACAATCTCAGACGTAGAAAATAGGGTTTAAAAATCTAAAAAAAAGATACGTATTACTTAAGGATCTAATCTAGTCAAAATTGCATTCAGTTACGCGATCTAATGAACTTCACTCGATAGAAAAAAATCCCAAAGTTACCTCTTTTTGTAAAGTTTATTCAATATTATTACTAAACTATAGATATTTTAAATTACATTTTTGTACTCAAATAAAGTTATTAAATATTTATAGACAAATTCGCAGAGTTTGAATAGATAAAATGATTATCTTAATTACTATGTTTAAATACCTACAAAATGCGCGAGCGCGGAGGCTCGCCAGGCCCGATCAGTCGCGCGCTGGCCCATACGGACGACGACTCAAGGACGTTAGCGGGTGTATAAGCCTTAATACGAGTTCGAGTTTTTCATTTGTACAATTCAATTTTCATCCACTTCTATATTAGGCGGTTCAGTTTAAAAGGTTTAAAGTGTGTTATGTGTTATAATACTACACTTATTTGGTACCGCCAAGTTGATCTAATGATGGAGCCAGAGAAGGAAAATCTTCGATTGCTAACATTAATGTTTTTTTTTTATAAAAAGTTATAATTTTTTTTTTAGGTCAGTGGGTAAGAGAGAGTGTCAAGGTTTTAATTAGTCTACAATTTAATATATTTCATTTTGTAATGGAAGTCCGCTCACAACAACCACCATCGCCAAAATAAATTAATTAATGAGTATAATTAAGTTCAACTTCTACTATCATCAAGTTTTGCATCAGACGGGCTAGCGCATGTTGCTGCCAATGCCAAGTCGTATCGTGCGCGACTCAGCGAATGGGAGCGAAAAAGAAAGGGTAGAACTTCTCGTCTCGCGTCGCTTTACGGCGTCCGTTGTGGTGCTTACCTCCATGTTCTTGGAGTTATATGAATTTATATAGTCCCTTGCAAGCTCGGCCGAATTTCACCTTCCCATACAAACGGAGTTTCGTTCTCATTTTAAAACTACGTGTTGGATTGTAACGAAACTTTGCATATTTGACATCTAGGTCTGTAATTAGTTTATATGGCTCCAGTTTATAAAACAAACGAAAAACAGCAAAAACAAGTTTTGTATGAAAAACTTAACTTCGCTGTATTTTTATTACCATGGGATCTGAAGCTACACTAATTATACTACTCAAAAGAAAATAAGGGCCACTTACATATTTCTGTTTTTGAGTAAATTTTTAGATGTAAACTAATTAATAAGTGACTAATTAATGATGTCCGGCCTCCTTTAGTATCCAACCTCTTTAATGCTGGTGTTTAAGTCTTACAGCTGGCCAGAAATTGAAGCAAATAAAAAAAACGAGTTTCAGGTCAAATTCCTTTCAGATGGAATCACAATTTTATTCTAATAAAAAACTATTTCTGTCCATCTTTTGCTTCTTTTAACATCTTTTGTTCATAATGCCACGTCAACGAAGGCATATGGATACCATTACTGCCACCAGAGCCGTTACATTGATTGCTGAAGGTCATTCACAGCGGTCTGTAGCTTTTTCGTTGGGTTTCTCTCGCCGAGCCATCCAAAATGTGTGGGATCGGTTCCAAGAGACTGGCAGTGTTGCAAGAAGGCCTGGATCGGGCAGGGTGCGCGCGACTACGGCACAAGAGGATCGCTACATCCGATTGAGTGCCCGTCGAGAGCGCTCTGTGACGGCACGTAAGTTACAAAATCGCCTACGGTTGACAACGGGGACTTGTGTTAGTGACCAAACGATACGTAATCGACTGCATGAAGACCAGCAAAGGTCCAGACGCCGAGTAGTACGAATTCCTTTATCTAGGGTTCAACGTGGAAATCGTTTTCGATCGAAATTTTTGCCGCGAACATTCAGATTGGAGCATGAATCAATGGAGTATGGAGCTCTTCACAGATATGAGTGTAAAGTGAAGCTTTGTAGTGATAATCGGCGGTTTTCCGATGTCTGCATCAAGGAAATTGACCGCTTTGGAGGTCCTAGTGTGATGCTTTGGGCTGGGATTAGCTTACAAGGCAAAACTGAGCTGGTTTTCTTAAATCAAGGCACAGTAACTGCACAACGGTACATCGATGAAGTCATCAGGCCTCATGTGATTCCATTTTCACAGAGTGGGGCCAGGATTCTGGTTAATGCATGACAATGCCCGCCCACACACAGCTCGGGCCACTCAGACTGTACTGGATGACTCCCATATTCGTGTCTTACCATGGCCAGCGTATAGTCCGGATTTAAATCCAATAGAGCATATGTGGGACCAATTAAAACGAAGGGTTAGGGAGCATGAGCAAGAGGTTCACAACCAGCAACAGCTTATGGATGCTCTGAAACGTGCGTGGGAAGAGATACCTGATGAAAACATCAGAAACTTAATCGAGAGTATGCATTCAAGGCTCCAGGAGTGTGAAAACAGGAGAGGAGGACACACCCGTTACTAAACCATTAAAAAAAACAGCTTGTGTCAGTTTTTGTTTTGTTTTGCAAAGAGTTTCTGTTTAGTTTTTGCTGTTGACAATGGACTAATTTCATGTTAATTGAAATAAGTGAAACAATTGACTACACAATTAAATGGTTATTAGTATAAGTTAAAACAAAAGCCTTGTTACATGTTATTTTAATAATAGTATATTACTGCAGAGGCCGGGAAAAGTCATTTCGTGGATGAGTATGGTTTTGAAGGACGAGGCATAGCCGAGTCCTTCAATAGATACGAATCCACGAAATGACATTCCTGCCGAGGCCTGTATACTGCTTTTCTCCAAATATGCGAGGAAATAAAACAAAATCTTAAAAGGTTATATTTATTAAGTCAGTTATACAATATTATGTTTACCTTTATTGCTAGGAAAATCTTATCTGGAGCTTCATTTAAGAATATTGTGATATCCTCATTGGTAAGAATCTTCGATTTCTTGCTTTTGAAACCGGATGATTTCCGTTTCAAAAATGACAATAAGTTCGCGTAGTTCTTAATGTTTATATTATATTTTAGTTGTATAGTACTTTTCAGCATTGAGTACATTGCCCACAGAGTAGAAGGTTTTTTATCTTTTGCAAGTTCGTTAAAATACGCCAAAATAACATTTTCCGACAACGAACTGGTATTTTTCTTCTTTCGCCAGGAATTGAAATTTGCGAACGTTCTTAAATATTTTTCTTCGGATTTAGGCGGAAGCAAGTTAGCTCTCGCCAACTTTGCCTCTGCTGCTAATTCTGGTGGTGTACCCATTGGGATATCTTCGTCACTATTTGTAGAACTCATTTTATTTTCGTAAAAATAACACGGCAGAAAATCTTTGACAAAATGAATTCCAGTTTCCCGCCTAATTTTTTTTTAAGGATATTAAAGTTTAAAGTATTGGGTCCGAATTGTATATTTGATTCCACATAAAACATAGCAATGAAAATAAATAAAAGAAAACTTATAGTATTAGTAAATATAAATATAGGCATTATTACATTTAGTTAAATCGACAATCCCTAAACGCATTAGACATTTAAAAAAACTATACATTTGTTACAAAATATTTATCAGTCCGAGAAAATAATTAAGTCTAAAAAAACTGTCTTATGATTTGGACACAATTATTATTCTATCTATGTCGGTTTTTGTACGTGACTATTGGACAATTGGCTGTATGGTGAATTTGTAGTCTTGCATGAAATTAAAAGTAAGTAACCTGCACAATAATATTTACTTCCCGGGCATGTCCGGGAAGTATTTCCATTTTTTTTAATTTATTATCTCATCAATGCATATAACGATAAACTTCGAGGTGTGTTTTTACTCCATTAATGGAAACATTTCCGAGTAAGTTGGAGAAAATATACATTACTGTTTACTATATTTTTCACGTAGCAATCAAAATACTTAGTGGCCCCTATTTTCTTTTGAGTAGTATACATTACAGACCTGGATATTCCTTAACTTATTCTGAGTACAAAGTTTCAGAGCAAACTAGCTAGTCGTTTTAAAATAATAGCGTTGTATGGGAGAACCAGGCTTGCCGGGGACTCTTAAGAGTTTAATTCCCTGGCAAAAGGTCCCGCTTTGGCGGTGGCAATAAGGCACTTGTTTGGGGTTCCGTATTCAAAGAGTAAAACGGGACCCTATTACTAAGACTTCGCTGTCCGTCCATCCGTCCGTCCGTCCGTCCGTCCGTCTGTCTGTCACCAGGCTGTATCTCAAGAACCGTGTTAGCTAGAGAGTTGAAATTTTCACAGATTATGTATTTTTGTTGCGCTAACAAATACTTAAAACAAAATAAAATATTTTTTTAAAGGGGGGCTCCCATACAACAAACGTGATATTTTTTGCCGTTTTTATAGATAATGGTACGGAACCCTTCGTGCGCGAGTCCAACTCGCGCTTGGCCGGTTTTTTTTCATTATTAAATAATAAATAAATTCGTTATTTATTTAGGTATTTATATGTATATATTATTGTAAATATATATATATATATATATATATATATTATTACGTAATTATAATTATAAATCGTCTTTATTGACATCGACAATGCGGAACTTTTTGCTTGGAAGTGACACAAATTATGTTCTAAGAAGATAATTGCCCATATAAATTAAATATTAAAACCAACATTAACCTACGTATCAGCTTCTCTTATTGAATACAAATACAAAATAGTTTATTTGACTTTTTAACACGGTATAAAAACAAACAAGGTTGGAACCTTCCATTAAGCATGTCGTATGCTTGTATCGGAAGATCCCGCTCTTCCATCACTCGGAGATGGTAACAAAAACCAAATAAATTAAGTTTAAATACTACTAATATAAGCAACTTAATTATATAATGTAGGTATGTGTGCGTGTGCGTGTGTGTGTGTGTGTGCGTGTGTGCGTGTATGTGTATGTGTATGTGTGTATGTGTGTGTGTGTGTGTGTGTGTGTGTGTGTGTGTGTGTTTGGTTCACAATTACTAACTTAACAATGTTAACTTATTTTATACACTATTATTTTCTATTTATTAATTTAATTACTTATTTTCTGTTCATATTTGTACATTTTGTTGAACTAAGGTACATAATTTAAAAGTATCTCTGTTTCTTCATAGTTTAAGTTTTTTATCCACGTAGAAATAGCTTTCTTACAGGTATGTAGCAGCATCGGGTAAATATTTAAATGGGCATCGATGCGATTGTATAAAAGGGCGGATTGCGCAGCAAATTGTTTCCTAGCAAAATTAGATTTACAGACTGGCATAGGGGCAACTTTGACTTTCCTCCTCCTCGTTTGAGTTTGTGGTACATAACTTAAGGTATGGTGCAGTTTCGATAGACTAAGTACAATATATAGTTTACGCATGGATAGTAACTCACATTCCTTGTACAGTTCAGTAGTAGGGTACCTGAAGGGCTTTTGGAAAATAACTTTAAGTAAACTCCTTTGCGCCCTCTCAACTTCAATAAATCTAGATTTACTAGCACCTCCCCATATTGGTATGCAGTATGACATTATTGATTGAGCTAATGATAAATATAGTTGTTTTAAGAGTACATTGGAAGCGACATGTTTTAAAATCTTAAATATCCACATCAGTTTTCTAATTCGACCGTTTAAGTGTTCAATGTGGTTATACCAAGATAACCTTTGGTCCAATATTATGCCAAGGTATTTTGTAGAAGCTACTTTTTCAATTTTTGAGCAGTGACAGTTTCCGGAATTTGTGTTACAGGTATGTATTATTAGTTCTAAGTTGTTTGGTGGCTGCGTGTTTTCATATTTCGAGAAGCACATGTAATTAGTTTTGGAGGTATTTAGTGTAAGTAGGTTCTGTCTAAGCCAAGAGCAGATTATATTCAAGCCTCTTTCTGCTTTTTGATATACTGCTTCCCAGGACCTATCATTAAATATTATATATAAATTAAATATTAAAACCAACATTAACCTACGTATCAGCTTCTCTTATTGAATATGTCAGTACTAACGATTTCGTAGCGCTACGCATGTGGTCGATACGTAATATTCCCGCATTTTTTGCAGAGGAGTGCTTACGTGCAGAGCGCTTACCAGCCTGTTCTTAGCACAGAAATTGTTAAGAGTAAGCTTGAAGAATACGTCATTCCCATGATGCCGAATAATCATCATCATCATCAAATTATCAGCCGAAATACGTCCAATACTGGACATTGGCCTCCCCCAAAGGGTGCCACAATGACCGGTCCTGCGCCACCCGGATCCCGGGGACTCCCGCGACCTTTACCAGGTCATCAGTCCACCTTGTGGGGGGTCTGCACACGCTGCGCGCGTAAGTGGTCTCCACTCGAGAACCTTTTCGCCCCAACAATGGCCATCGAACCTACGAGGGTGTCCCTTGTTTTGTCGACAAACTTTTCATCGATTTTCATTTCATCGAAAACGTTTCAAGTTACATTTAGTTCACGAATTATTGTTTGCTGTAATTTTGTTTCATGACCAGATCATTCCAATTTTTATTATTTCATAGAATAACTGTTCAGGGAATTTTATTTGGCAAATGATTCATTTTGTATGAATTTGAAATGGCAGAATAACAAAACAACGAATTTCATTTGTTCGAAATTTAATTACAACATTACACAACAATCAAATTAAACTGATTACCTACATGGGTTTAACTAGATTAAGGCAGTCAGAAAAAGGGGGGATGGGGGGTGGAGCAACCCAAATGGGGGGCTCGGGGGGCGCAGCCCCCCGCAGTAAAAAACAAATAACCGTAACAATTGCATTATAAGTAGGTTAGGTTAGGGTTCACTTGTGTCCCTCAGAGCGGAAATAGGCACCCCGCGAAGCGGGGTGACGTCGACACGCTGACGGTTAGGTCAGGTTTAGGTTAGGTTAAAATAATTGCCGTGCATAGAAATTATGAGTTCAAACATGTTCTTAGTAATGACAGTATGAATAGTTATGTGTCAAGATAATCAACTTAAAATCTCAAGTACCCTCATTCAGCGCGTGGATCCCGATTGCATTGCGTTCGGTTCTCAACATAATGTCATAGATAACTGTGTATCCCTCCTATCTTAAATTTAAATAATAATCCTTGACATAATTTGTATGTTAATTAAAAATAATTGAAACAATAAATCACAAAACGTTTTCCATGACAATACAACTATTGAATGAATCATCCGACAAGTAGAATTACACGATTTAAAATTACTTGTAATGACCATTCCACGAACTGAGTTGTCTACGAAATGACAATACATGAAACGTTGACTTTGAAGTTAAATTCGACGAAGTGAGTGTCGACAATTTGATGATAAACCGTTCTACGTGCAATGTGTTCCACCCACTGCCACTTAAGTTACTTAGTAGTCCAAATAATACTTTTCCCAAATTTGACATTCTAGCCCTTATCACTATTTGATAATAGTTACTTTGACAATCGCAATTCACCGTACATTATGGGTCGACAATAACTAGGGTGCCCTTGTCGAATAGGGCCCTGATAAAACTGATAGTTTGTTTTGTAATACGTTCCTAATTTATACATTGCTTAAAGTCTCTTAACGACAATCACCACAAAACCAATATTTAAAGACTTTTTCTCGGAAACTGCAATTCGTGCAGTTCGGCTTTTGCGCGACATAAGACCGCAAACGCGTATACTATAATGATGTATATGCAGTCAACGTCCATTGGAGCACAGGAAACATGCATGCCACCGCAGGCAATTTCATCTTTTGTTTTAAATGACGAGGAGTCGTCATCTCTTCTCAAGAACGCTAAGTGGGGAAGACGTCACTGTTCTCTTGCTCCCCTCCACACTCAAACAGTCAAGCATTCTTCCCGACCCATGATGCAAGCGAAGTGCAGATTTCAACAGTCTTTTGTAGTAAAGTTACGCAACGAGAAAACTTTGTAAGACGCTTTCCACAGAGAAATAAAATGATAATTCACTTGTTTTGTCTGCGCTTTGTGTGGGAAAATTCTGTTATCTTCCGTGGTTGCGCTTGGTGTTACTTTGCTTTTGCAAACATTTTAGTACATTTTAGTTAATCATTTAATAAACTAAGGAATTTATTTTTGTTTACCATATACATTCACGGATTAAAAGGATACAAGTTCACTTTTAAGTGGGTACCTTACCAATAGAATACATTAATAAGCCTTTTTCGGTGAATGGCAGATTATTTAAACGGCAGATTCTGGCAATGGCGGATTCTGAAAAATCGGCCGAGTGCGAGTCGGACTTGCGCACGAAGTGTTCCGTACCATTATCTATAAAAATGTAGCCTAGTTGGTAGTGACCCTGCCTACTAAGCCGGAGGACCCGGGTTCGAATCCCGGTAAGGGCATTTATTTGTGTAATGAGCACAAATATTTGTTCCTGAGTCATGGATGTTTTCTATGTATTTAAGAATTTATTTATCGACTATATATAGGTATGTTTATCGTCGTCTAGTACCCATAGTATAAGCTTTGCTTAGTTTCGGAATACGTCGATTCGTGTAAGATTGTGAAACAAAAAAAAATATGTATTCTGTTTTTGAGTATTTGTTGTTATAGCGGCAACAGAAATACATCATCTGTGAAAATTTCAACTGTCTAACTATCACGGTTTATGAGATACAGACGGACAGACAGACAAACAGACAGACGGACAGCGAAGTCTTAGTAATAGGGTCCCGTTTTACTCTTTGAGTACGGAACCCTAAAACTCACTACCTAAAACTACGAGGTGGGACCAAGTATGTGAAGTATGTACGCTCCCTTTCATCCTATTAAAGTTGTACCATAGCTATACTTACCACTCTAACGCTCTCTAAACTTATAATTATGACAGAAGTTCCTTGTGATAGCCAAAGGTAGGTAGGTTAGGCTCGTTAAGTAGCTTAAGATACCCGAAGAGCAAAACGACCAGAAATAGAAGCCCTTCTTAGCGGGGCTCAGTCGTAACTGTCACGGCCAACCAACCTTCACAATGAATTTTGAAAATATGACAGTTTGAACCTTGGGAAAGTATACGGTGATAACTATAATGGGACTTTTAGGACAAAAATAAGTGCCACTTGTAAGTTCGTACTAAATAAAAAAAACATTTGCAGTTTTCTCGATGATGGTATACTTCTGATCTAACACGAATCTGCCCTTAACCGAACAAAGGATTAATAATTTAATCATATATAATGCATATAGAGCTCTTAGTCTCATTACGTCAAACTACCTAACCGTAGCTGAGCTCCTGTGAAATACGAGTCTGTCACAATTTGCCCAGGTAAAGTGAGAAACGTGGTTTCCTGTCAGTCTTTATAATAATTAACATAAGATTGAATTTCACATGGCTAGTGGAAAAGGTTTTTTTCACTCTACCTATACAGATTTTTCGACGACTTACTGGGAATTAAAAACTTAGGTACAAGTTAAAAAAGTGGTGTAATTTGTGTGTCTTCGTTACGCGGCGCACTTATCTAAAGGGTAGATAGACTCCACTCGTTCCAGCTTCAAACGCAAATGAGGATCGTTCTCGGGAGGCTTCACGCAAATGAGTTTCTCAAATGAATCGTTACCAAAGTGTCGGCAAACGAGAAATCATTCCATGGAAGCTCGTTCGGCTTCCGATTTGATGCAGTCACTTTTTCTACGCGTCTTGGTCCCTCTGCTCAGTCGCTTTTAACGTATATTGGACGTGTCTTCTTTTATGAAAAGTTGGCTAGTCGATAAACGCATTATTTACTATCATTAGTATGTTTGTACTTGTAAGACAGAAAAATACATGGAAACGAATTTTTCTTTTTATTAAAACAATATTTATTCTGTAAGAGATATTCATTCAAGTAAAAACGTTATTTGGCAATGTGATGATGAGTCAAAATGAGAATCGGCAAAATGAGTTTTATATAAAATAACATTCGACAAAACAAGAGTTATGAAAATCATCATGTAGGTAAAACTTATTTCGAACAAACAATTATAATGAAAAATGGAATTATACAAATCGACTTTAGACAAACTGTGCATAATAGGTACCAAAAGTTGTTAGACTTACTGAAATTAGACAAGACGTTATTAGGCCAAACATGGGAATCCCGGTTTCGCCAGCACTACCAGTCTTCGCCACTTACAAACCAATACACATACAAGGTATTCTTTTAAAAAGGTAACTAACGGATTTATTTCATAATACCTGAGAGACTGAGTTTTATATGAAACAAAACACAGAACGAATATTTCCGGAAATAAGTCTGAGCTAAATAAATTTTTCATCCCGTAAACCCCTTAATACTAAAACCTCGTCCAAATCATTAGTTCTGTTTCATCAGACCGTATTGAAAAAATTAATATATACAAATTTCGCTTGTTTAATAGTATCATACATACAATAAGGGCCCCTTAACGGGTCTTGTTTCATTTTATAAATTGTAAAAACAAGAACCAACATTTATAAAATTTCGTTTCTATATAAAAGAAAAATATTTCGATAAATAAACCCGCTTCTCATAAGTCTATTGCGATTCAAACACCGAGCTGTATCGGTATACAGCACGCAACAAACAAGAAATATACTGAGTAAGCCCTAAAGATAGTGAAAAATGTATTTTCTTTCACAAAGCGCATAACGTAGAGAACATGAAATATGGTACGGATTTCGTTCGGCTCAACATGCATCGGAGAGTCTACCTATCGGTTTTCGCGACTTGGAAAGCATCGAACTTACTCGATGCTTTGTTTCCTATGCGGAATGCAACACCATTTTATGAAGGTACGAATATGGATGTTTCATTGTACCGTGCTTTTAATGTTTTTCGCGTACCAATACATAGTGCTGCAGTGAGATGGAGGCAAGAAAATATATGCCTAAATAGTACGTAGGTGATTTGATAGTCTAAGCATTAACTTTTGAATTACCACTGTTAGGCTGAGTAAGTTTACGAGTGCTCATTATAATTGTTTTATAAGAATTAAATTGTTTTACAACTTCTAGTTACTTCCCTACTATAAATTTTTAAGTCTAATAAATTAATGATTTAATTGTAATAAAAGTCAAATTCAATGCTTCAATCATATCGGAGCACCAGCTTGTCAGATTTATGGTCACGTGATAACTTGATAGCGCTAACTAAAAATAAAGCTTCTCAAAAAAAAACCTGTTAAATAGTAGCCGTCTTTTTCCTAACCTCGGCCTTCAACCACTAAACTCCAGTCCGATACTTATAGTAGTTTATGTGACTGTACATAATGAAGGGCATTAAACACGAGTGTGGGTTTATGAAACGAGCCAAAGGCGAGTTTCGTAATAACATCACACGAGTGTTTTAATGCCTAATTAATTATGTACAGTTACATACACTACCTTATCTATCCACATACTGTAATATATAAACCCGTATGCTGGGTTTATTATCGTTTTAAACCTTTCAAAGTTATTTGTCAAGTTGGCTAACTGTTCTTTTCGTGTAATATTCTGTCAGGAAGGAACCCCTGTTGTATTGGATAGCTTATCTGTGGACTCCAGTGTTGCCAGAGTTCGCGCCCGCTGACCAGCGACAAGGAGAAAAAAGGAATATCGCGTTGAACATTTACGAATCAATGATTAGATGTTTTGTTCGTCACGGGTTTCCATTTCATAATTCATAATCCACATAATTTATTGCATTTCTACTGTAGCGGATGACTAGATGTTTTCTTGTTTACAAATCAACACGACAGATTGTTGCAACAAGTTGGCGCGTCTACTTGAACTTCGGGGACCGGGTTTGAGAGAGCTGGCAATGTCGAAGTGTCAGATAGCGCACTTCCTATTTTATTTTGGTGTGCCGGAACACGTTTTCTGGGCGATTGCAGTATTTTCCTCGTAAGTATTGTTTAGAAGCCGTGTTAACTTCTTGGAAAAGCAGTAATTGCATAGACATGTTGTCAATTTTCAGTTTGCCGGTGTAATCAAGCCTTACAGGCAAGTTGAGGCCGTGGTGCTCTCCCACGCGACTTGACCTGGCTGAATACCACCGTGTTGCGGTTAAATCGGCGAGCCACGGGAAGCAAGGCCAGGGCCATTGGTGGCGGAGTTGACATTTGTCAATACCCATCGACGTGGGACAATTTTCCTCCGACAGGTTAGTTTTGTACTGTACCATGGACCGTTTTATTCCCTTGATTATTGATTGCCGGCCCACAGACTACTCTTGAGCCCCGGCCCGCTATCTAGCCCCGTGCCCGCCCAGTTTGTACTTGCTATTCTTGGCTAACCGTCTCATCGCTTGATGGAAATTCCAGGAGGTGTTTGGTAGGGGCCTGATCGTGCCCGAAGCCACCCGCGCCAGCCGAGCCAGTACTCCCGTTGTCGGGAACGCTCCGTAGCACCGCCTGCGATGGAGATGCAGCTAAGCTCATAGCCTATTATTTTAACATTACCAAATGGTTCTAGCGCAATCGACCAAAGCGTCATCAAAATCCTACCCTTAACATTTGTTTTTATACCTAGTTAGCTTTTAGTGAGGACCTAGAACGAAATAAAAGCTTTGGGTTACCTTCAGACCTTCTTTCATTTGCCCTAGCAAAAAGGAAACAAATTACATGGCGCCCCGAACAGGTTGATGACGCTTAAACTCATTTCCCTCCTTACAACTCCATTTACTGTGAAGGTCTGAGTCTGGTCGCTTGCGCTATACCTAAGTATCTGAATGCAGACTTTCCGCCATAATAGTGTTAATGTCACACTTTAGTACATTGAATAGTTTGGACATTGACCTACATTACTTATAGTTACTTACCTACAACATACGGTCAATTATAGCACTTGGTTTGGCAAGTGATTACCTAAGTACTACCTATAGTTAAGCTTTATAAATTACAAATAACCTTTTAACAGTATTCATAAAAGAAATTACTACTATAAGCATTGTTTACCATTGTGTTGAACTGGCAAAGAGTAAAATATTGCATACCATAATCCACATCCTTTGGATTTTTTATATTTTTACATTTTTACATTTATGTTTTACACAAAATATTTACTTTGTTGTTATTTGAACTCAGTGACCCCTGTGACTGTGAACACAGGACTATAGGAATTACTGTGAGTTTAATATACAGTACAGTTGTTACACATCCAGTAGTATTGTTTAAATATTTAATATACCTACAATTGCCTTAAGCGCTAACGACGATGTATTAATAAACTCAGTGACTAACTAGGAGACCATAATACAATTGCAATTGCTGCAGTGTCATAGTAACACGAAATACAAACGCTTTTATGTGATTGGTCGATCGCGCTTTAATCATAAGCATCGATTAGCTCTTAAAGGACATTGAACCGGGTGGCTTAGAGCTCATACTTACTGTCCTACTCTTACTGAACATTTAGACTTCTGCCACACAGGCATAGTGTGCTCGGGCTGATTAGTGGTAATTACCGGGCTGATATTTTTATCGAAATATTACAACGATTAAACATACGTGTACGTGACAATGTCGTCAACAACCGGATTAGAGGAGCGCCCAATAGCCTTCAATCTCCTTAAGAAGGATGAGCTCCAGTACGAGGTCAGGGTGCGCCAGGCGGCGCCACTACCTACAGTGATGGAACTTAGGAGCCAGCTGCGGAAGCTGAACCAGGACATACCTACAGATGAGGTCGCGGACTACGAGGGAGATGTCGCCGCCGAGCTGGGCATAATCTCGTCAAAAATGGACGACCTGCGCAAGCTGCTGCAAGGGTCAACACAACCTCGCACCTCGTTAAAGGTACTCAATCGTGTTCAAGCTGCTGCACACCACCTGTATCACCGACTGACTCGACTCTCACCTTCAGGGTCGGAGATGAGCAGCCACAGCGAGCTCAGCGACCAGCTAGATGGGGTACTGGTGCGGTTAGATACAATATTGCTCACATTTACAAGTTCGTTGACAAAGAAGCAAGACACTACCGTCGCTGCACCTACCTGCGCAGCGCCACATAACAATAATGCAGTGCAAAAATTGAACTTAAAATACTCCGGTAAGACCTGCGTAAAGGCCTACCTACACAAACTAGAGCAGGTGCGTGTCTCCCGGGAGATCCCTGACTCAACACTGTTCCGCTCGGCATGTGAGCTCTTCACTGACGAGGCATCCTCATGGTTCGATGGCGTTTGTGATCAGGTACACTGCTGGACGGACCTCAAGAGTATGATGCTCCGCGATTACTTGCCGGTAGATTACAACGAGCGCCTACTATGCGAAATAAGGGCGAGGACGCAAGGATTTGACGAATCAATAGTGAATTATGTCAGTGTAATGCTTAATTACTACTCACGCTTAGAGTCCCCACTACACGAAGCGGAAAAGTTGAGTATTTTAATGCAAAACATTAGACCGTTTTTTTCAAAACAATTAGCTTTGTTTACTATCGACTCCATCAATGACCTTAAAGACCGCTGTCGCCAGCTGGAGGCTGCAACTCAACGTGCAAAACGCTTCGCGGAGCCAAATAGAGACTTGTCCAAGTCTCTTGCTCAAGACTTGGTGTATAAACCTATGACTACAAAACCGGTATCGGCGGTACAAACCCCTATTGATTTTTGCGTTCGGTGTCGAGTAGAGGGACATTCGTTGAAGGCATGTAAGGCGGCACCCAAACTGGTCTGTTACCGCTGTGGCGAGAATAACGTAACGGCACGAAATTGTCCCAACTGCACCCCTGTACCAAGTACTTCAAAAAACGAGTGATACCGAATCAGGGTATGGCTGATCCGGTTTCAATCAAAACCAATAAAGTATATAACAGAAGAATATTCATACCAACTCCTAAAAATAAAAAACAAAAACTTACAATATATCAAAACCATACATCCCTGACACACAACAACAACGAAATTAGTAAACCAATTAACATACCTAATACCCTGCATCCTATCCCCGTCCTAACTAACAAAGATAACACCCTCTCTTCCCCGCTTATTAACGCTTTATTCCACACTACTAACAAGTACAACACCCCTCCCCTGCCTGCTTGCTCCCGCCCCACCTCCCTGACCCATACTAACACAATCACTAATGTGTATAATAACCGAACATACCCAAATAACGAATTTTACCCAAATAACCGGTTCACCGAAAATTACCAAAACGTGTATTCTTGTCCGGAACCAACTACAATACCTTCCACTACTATTACTTACCCAATTAACGAATTTTACCCAAATAACCGGTTCACCGAAAATCACCAAAACGTGTATTCTCGTCCGGAACCAACTACAACACCTACCGCGACTACTGCATACCCAATTAACGCAGATTACTCAAATAACCGGTTTACCGAAAATCACCAAAACGTGTATTCTTGTCCGGCACCAACTACAATACCTTCCACAACTGTTACTTACCCAATTAACGAATTTTACCCAAATAACCGGTTCACCGAAAATTACCAAAACGTGTATTCTTGTCCGGAACCAACTACAATACCTTCCACTACTATTACTTACCCAATTAACGAATGTTACCCAAATAACCGGTTCACCGAAAATCACCAAAACGTGTATTCTTGTCCGGAACCAACTACAATACCTTCCACTACTATTACTTACCCAATTAACGAATTTTACCCAAATAACCGGTTCACCGAAAATCACCAAAACGTGTATTTTCGTCCGGAACCAACTACAATGCCTACCGCGACTACTGTATGCCCAATTAACGCAGTTTACCCAAATAACCGGTTCACCGAAAATTACCAAAACGTGTATTCTCGTCCGGAACCAACTACAATACCTTCCACAACTGTTACTTACCCAATTAACGAATTTTACCCAAATAACCGGTTCACCGAAAATTACCAAAACGTGTATTCTTGTCCGGAACCAACTACAATACCTTCCACTACTATTACTTACCCAATTAACGAATTTTACCCAAATAACCGGTTCACCGAAAATTACCAAAACGTGTATTCTTGTCCGGAACCAACTACAATACCTTCCACTACTATTACTTACCCAATTAACGAATTTTACCCAAATAACCGGTTCACCGAAAATCAACAAAACGTGTATTCTTGTCCGGAACCAACTACAATACCTTCCACTACTATTACTTACCCAATTAACGAATTTTACCCAAATAACCGGTTCACCGAAAATCACCAAAACGTGTATTTTCGTCCGGAACCAACTACAATGCCTACCGCGACTACTGTATGCCCAATTAACGCAGTTTACCCAAATAACCGGTTCACCGAAAATTACCAAAACGTGTATTCTCGTCCGGAACCAACTACAATACCTTCCACAACTGTTACTTACCCAATTAACGAATTTTACCCAAATAACCGGTTCACCGAAAATTACCAAAACGTGTATTCTTGTCCGGAACCAACTACAATACCTTCCACTACTATTACTTACCCGATTAACGAAGTTTACCCAAATAACCGGTTCACCGAAAACCACCAAAACGTGTATCCTGGTTCGGACCCAACTACAATACCTTCCCCTACTACTATTTACCCGATTGACGCCGTTTACCCGAACGACCCAGTTAGCCCAACACACGCGATTCCGGTAACCACCAACGATGCTGCTGCCTTACTCGTTATCAACGACCCAGTAACTGAAAACAAAGCACCCATCTCAATTGATTGCCCTAATGAGTTACAAGTCCCAGTTAAATTACATAGTACTGGGAGCAGGCGGAAGACATGCCAACGTGGTGCGGCAGACCAATTACCATCAAATTTTGACGGGGATGAGTGGCGGTCCTGGCTGGCGACGATTGGCGCGTTTTTCGAATGCGGCCGAACTGCTAAAAAATTAAACAGTTACATAGACGGGTCGGACTTGCGTCCTTACCTTACGATACAAATTTACAGTCTGTCTTATACGGGCCTTTTGGATTCCGGATCGGAGTTATCTATTATTGGTGGCGATACTTGGAAACATTTTGAAGACCAGGTTACCCTTCATAAATCACACGACTTGAGTCGGATAGTAACGGCAAACGGCTCCTCTTCCCCTATCATGGGCCATATATTCTTGCCAGTCACAGTCGACGGTAAGACTGCGATAATCAAATTCTACGTAATACCAGAGGTACCAACTAAGCTATTATTTGGTATTAATTTTTGGAAGGCATTTAATATTGGCCCGGATGTGCTGTCTTTATTACCAAACGACTGTTCCTTGTCGGATGAAGAACATATCAATACCGTTGCGTCGGAAGTTAGGTTTATACAAGGCTTTGAGTCTCTGTCATCGGAGGAACAGCGCCAAGCGGAGAATATATTAAAGGAATTCGAAACCATATCCTCAGAGCGGAAGGGTTTAGGACGAACTCGTCTACTCACTCACGCTATCGATACTGGTGATGCGAGACCAATTAAGCAACGCCATTATATGTTATCTCCCTCGAAGCTCGCCGAGCTAAACAGGCAGTTAGACGAAATGCTCGAGCTGGATGTGGTGGAACCAAGTAGCAGCCCATGGAACAACCCCGTAACCATGGCACCGAAATCAGACGGAACCCTCCGATTCTGCCTGGACAGCAGGAAGCTAAACGAGATTTCAAAACACGATGCTTATCCACTGCCACTAATTAACCAGATTTTAGATCAGCTCGGGAACGCCAAATTCTTGTCGTCTTTAGATTTAAAATCAGCCTTCTGGCAAATTGGACTAGACTCACAGGCGTCTAGGGAGAAGACTGCTTTTACGGTGCCAGGCCGTGGTTTGTTCCATTTTAAGGTAATGTGTTTCGGTCTAACGTCGGCTCCAGCGACGCAACAACGTCTGATGGACGTCCTGTTTGGCCCAGAGCACAACGGACGTATTTTTATCTACCTGGATGATATTATTGTTGTCTCAGAATCGTTTACTGAGCATTTGGCCCTACTACGTACGGTGTTTGAGCGACTACGTCACGCTGACTTGACTATTAACTTATCTAAATGTAAATTCTTCCGCAGACAACTCAAGTACTTGGGTTTTGTTGTAGATGAATACGGTTTACGTACAGACCCAGACAAGGTCAAGGCAATTATTGATTTCCCAACTCCGACGTGTCGGAAGGACGTCAAACGCTTTCTCGGCACGGCGTCATATTACCGCCGATTCATAAAGAATTTTAGCAACATAGCAGGACCTCTTAACCAGTTAACATCTACCCGAAGGGGTGCTCCACCCTTTCGCTGGTCCCCGGAGGTGGATACAGCTTTCGGAGAGCTCAAGGTTGCCCTAACTACGGCACCGGTCCTAGCCTGTCCCGACTTTACCAAACCATTCGCGGTGCATTGCGATGCCTCAGATTTTGGGATTGGCGGAACCCTAACCCAAACGTTCGAGGGGGAAGAACACCCCTTAGCGTACTACAGTCGTTCCCTCACGCCCCAGGAGAGGAACTACTCGGCCACAGAGCGGGAGGCATTAGCTGTGGTAAATGTTGTTGAGCATTTTAGACCGTATTTGGAAGGTGATCGCCAATTTCAAATTATAACAGATCACTCCAGCTTGAAATGGTTCCTCAACCTTAAGAACCCAACAGGCCGCCTCGAGAGATGGGGTTGCCGACTGTCGCCTTACAACTTTGTGGTCGAGCACCGTCGAGGCTCGGAAAATATCGTGCCGGACGCCTTGTCCAGAGCCGTCCCAGTATACTTGATCGATACTAACGCGATTAATGATAATTGGTACTTACAATTATATAAGAGGTGCGAGTCTAGACCAGGCTCCGTTCCCAATTTACAGTTAATGAACGGTCGCTTGTACCGCTACACTAAACCAAAAAACGCGTTGTCGTCGGATTTTGAATGGAAGGAAGTTATACCTCAAGACTTCCGATTAGAGATCATGAAGGATAACCATTCGGTTCCGACCGCTGCGCATTTGGGCACAGCAAAAACGTATAATAGACTAAAATTGCGCTACTTTTGGCCGGGTATGTATCAGGACGTCGTCCGGTACGTTGCACATTGCTCTGCGTGTGCGGCACATAAGCATAGCCAGCTTCCCACCCCGGGCTTCATGGGAAGCGCGAAGGTTTGTTGCCGCCCATTCCAATGTCTGAGCTTGGACCTCGTTGGTCCTTTACCCCCTTCGCGGAAGTTAAACACTTATATATTGGTGGTTGTGTGCTGTTTCACCAAGTATTGTATGCTGTTTCCCATGCGACGCGCCACCGGGGCAGTCATTTCCCAAAGGTTGGAGGACCACGTATTCATGATCCACGGAATACCTCAAACCATTATTGCAGATAACGCTTCCTATTTCACTGGCGGCGACGTTCAAAGGTTGTTCACGAAGTATAACATACCACAGCTGCATTACACGCCTGTGTATTGCCCACAGGTCAACACAGTAGAGCGATACAACAAGACCCTCGTTATAGCCATTTCCACGTTCATCGAATCAGACCACCGCATGTGGGATGTTAACATTTCGCGTATTCAGTTTGCGATGAATACCTCAGTGAACGATTCTACATCATATACCCCGTTCTTACTAGTACATGGACGGGAGGCAGTTCCCGATGGTACAATCTATGGTGAACCAGAGGAGGTTAACGAGATTGTTTTTTCATCTAGACGAAATTACCTGGATAAAATCAATACCTTAAGAGATGTCTATTCCACCGTGAGAGAGCTGTTACAGAAATCTCACGATCGCAACATCAAGTACTACAATGATAAACGCCGCGACATTGAATTCGAGGTTGGAGATGAAATATGGAAACGCACCTTTAAACAAAGTAAGGCCAGCAAGTATTTTGCGGCCAAACTAGCACCCAAGTATGAAAAATGCCGCGTCATACGGAAAGTATCACGTTTAGTTTACGAACTGGAAGACGAAAATGGCAAGCGCTTAGGAAAGTGGCATGTAAAAGACTGCAAGCCAGTGTCCCCAAACGCCATTTGAATGATTACGTTTATTTTCTTAATGTGCCTAATTTGGCACCTTTTGCTATATCTTAGGTAAGATTCCTATTTTCTTTTCTGTAGTACCGCAGGCCATTACGCGATCGTTTCCAGCGCCGGCCACGCGGATTCTATTGATGCCAAGGTGCTGCAGGACTTGTGATTCTGGGCCGAGAATCCCTGTCTTAGTTTAGTTTTCTCTTTCAGGAATGGAGATCATGTCTAATTTAAGTTGCAGCTCGAGGGCGAGCTGGAATTTTACTCCCTCAACTCTTTTCCCTCGAAAAATTCTCCTAGGTGAGGGGGTGTAATATATAAACCCGTATGCTGGGTTTATTATCGTTTTAAACCTTTCAAAGTTATTTGTCAAGTTGGCTAACTGTTCTTTTCGTGTAATATTCTGTCAGGAAGGAACCCCTGTTGTATTGGATAGCTTATCTGTGGACTCCAGTGTTGCCAGAGTTCGCGCCCGCTGACCAGCGACAAGGAGAAAAAAGGAATATCGCGTTGAACATTTACGAATCAATGATTAGATGTTTTGTTCGTCACGGGTTTCCATTTCATAATTCATAATCCACATAATTTATTGCATTTCTACTGTAGCGGATGACTAGATGTTTTCTTGTTTACAAATCAACACGACAGATTGTTGCAACAAGTTGGCGCGTCTACTTGAACTTCGGGGACCGGGTTTGAGAGAGCTGGCAATGTCGAAGTGTCAGATAGCGCACTTCCTATTTTATTTTGGTGTGCCGGAACACGTTTTCTGGGCGATTGCAGTATTTTCCTCGTAAGTATTGTTTAGAAGCCGTGTTAACTTCTTGGAAAAGCAGTAATTGCATAGACATGTTGTCAATTTTCAGTTTGCCGGTGTAATCAAGCCTTACAGGCAAGTTGAGGCCGTGGTGCTCTCCCACGCGACTTGACCTGGCTGAATACCACCGTGTTGCGGTTAAATCGGCGAGCCACGGGAAGCAAGGCCAGGGCCATTGGTGGCGGAGTTGACATTTGTCAATACCCATCGACGTGGGACAATTTTCCTCCGACAGGTTAGTTTTGTACTGTACCATGGACCGTTTTATTCCCTTGATTATTGATTGCCGGCCCACAGACTACTCTTGAGCCCCGGCCCGCTATCTAGCCCCGTGCCCGCCCAGTTTGTACTTGCTATTCTTGGCTAACCGTCTCATCGCTTGATGGAAATTCCAGGAGGTGTTTGGTAGGGGCCTGATCGTGCCCGAAGCCACCCGCGCCAGCCGAGCCAGTACTCCCGTTGTCGGGAACGCTCCGTAGCACCGCCTGCGATGGAGATGCAGCTAAGCTCATAGCCTATTATTTTAACATTACCAAATGGTTCTAGCGCAATCGACCAAAGCGTCATCAAAATCCTACCCTTAACATTTGTTTTTATACCTAGTTAGCTTTTAGTGAGGACCTAGAACGAAATAAAAGCTTTGGGTTACCTTCAGACCTTCTTTCATTTGCCCTAGCACAAAGGAAACTAATTACAATACTTATCCTAAGCGTCCATGATGCATTCAGGAGCCGCATATTATGACCGGCATCACGACGTTGTTTTCTGGCAGCTGTCATAGTTTTTTTTTATTCAGAGTCGAACTATAGTCGGCCCCAGCTATCATATCGTTCGATATTTTACTTACATGCGACATTTGTCAAATTTGTATGCAAATTGACAGTTCATTTCGTACTAAAGGTCATCTCGAATAGAATCAGAATAGAGGTCAAATCAAATTTCTTTCTTTCTCAGAGATGTTCGAAATTGGAATGAAATAATATTATCGAAACCGATGTTTTTATTTAGCAATAATAACATATCACAGATATAAAAAAGTTGTTCTAACAAAACCTTCTATGTTTATGGTGATCATAATGTGCGGTTCTTGAACGCATCATGGAGAGTTTATGATATTTGGATAGATACAAATATGTAAGCGGGTGAATACTCGTTTCAACCTCTCCAAGGTGTCGATGTCGCAGCGTTCAATTTGTTATCAACACTAGTTAAACGTGCGTTAGGCGATTACAGTAACGAGACACACGCCTCAAACAGCCTCGCTGTAGAAATTACATTCACCGTTGACAAGCCTCGAATTAATTAAAGTCAAACAACGCAACCATTCTGCAAAATTATCTCCTTCGCAAACGGAATTAGTAATTTCATTTAACGTATGCCCGCGTGCGAGATTGAAATTACCGCTAGTGTTGCGTTGAGAAATTGGGAACTTAATATCGATTTTTAAGTAAGCGTAGGATGCACGGGATCGAGTTGTGATTATTTAAATACCGGTTATTATCAACCCTCGATCATATTCAATTTAAAATTAAATTCTGGATGGTAAAGATAAAAGTCAAAATTGTAAAAACGGAATCTGTCTACGTTAAAATGAATGTGATTGTAAAAGTCTAGAATAAATGATTCAAAAAGTCTTGAATAAAACTTGTATCATGGGTGTTTATTGTGTGCCGCTAGTTATATACTTACGCATGTATTTCTTACAACGCTAACTATTATAATTGAAAGTGTCGAAATATACGTTTTTGCGTTTTAAATACTGAAAATATTTTATACCATTCAATGCTTTCATTCTTCACAAATTTAGATATGATCTTGCATCAATTCGAAATACACCACACAGACACTCCAAAGACTGTAATAAATATAAAAATGAGAGTGAGCCTTTGCTAAGCAGTGGCACGGCACATAGCGGGTTTATAACAAAAATAATAATTTTATAAAACAATATTTTTTTGCAAAAAACCAGTCCTAAATACACATCCTTTTTTGTTTAAAGTATGATTGTAAATACAATTCCAATAACCACTAAACCATAATAAAACTTATCAAACATTGAGTGCAAACGCTAGGCGAGTTCGACGAATTTCGTATTTGTATATTTTGGCACACACACATTGCAAACCTAAATCTGTTAAAAGCTTTTCAATGTACTCGAACGTAAAGACCTTTGAAAAAATATGATAAACTGTCACAAATCCAGCTCTAGGCTGTGCCGTTAAAATTTCACTCAAGTATCTCTAGGAAATGTCTGGATTACGAAATTGTTTTGAAAAGTCGTATACCAAGCGATAAATAACGTAAAAAAGCGGCCAAGTGCGAGTCGGACTCGCACATGAAGGGTTCCGTTAAATAAATTGCTTTTTACGATTTATGACGTATTAAAAAAAAACTACTTACTAGATCTCGTTCAAATCTATTTTCGTTGGAAGTTTGCATGGTAATGTACATCATATATTCTTTTTAGATATATCATTCTCTTATTTTAGAAGTTACAGGGGGGGGGGGGGGACACATTTTACCACTTTGGAAGTGTCTCTCGCGCAAACTATTCAGTTTAGAAAAAAATTATGTTAAAAACCTCAATATCATTTTTGAAGACCTATCCATAGCACACGTATGGGTTTGATGAAAAAAAAATTGAGTTTCAGTTCTTAGTATGGGGAACCCCAAAATTTATTGTTTTTTATATATTTTCGTGTAAAAATCTAAATAATAATGCGGTTTACAGAATACATCTACTTACCAAGTTTCAACAGTATAGCTCTTATAGTTTTGGAAAAAAGTGGCTGTGACATACGGACGGGCAGACAGACAGACGGACAGACATGCCGAATCTATAAGGGTTCCGTTTTTTGCCATTTGGCTACGGAACCCTAAAAAGCGGCTTTCTTTCGCTGCAACTTGTTTTGTAGTTCAAATGGCAAAGTTTTGGTTTCAGACAAGCCTGCCTAAGTGCACTTTGTCACTTAAATTGGAAAATATTGTTCTCTGAGAAGAAACTGAGAATAAAGTAACGACTACGTACTAAAAGGATTCTATTATTGTTTGCCCGACAGCGCCATCTATTAAAACAACATTCTGATGGACGATTTTTTGTTGAAAACGCCGACGAGAGAGTAAAGTTTTGAGTGTAGTCAGAAACTAATAGAATAAGGGGCCTTACATACAGGGTGAGTGGAACGAAGGTCTTTACTATAATCTCATCTTTACTAAAATAATAACTTGGTAAAGTTTGTAGCTAAGTTTGTGGGTAGGGTGTAATCTCCGTAACTATTGATCCCATTTTATTTTATTTCACCCTCATATAAAATGGACCTTCACGGTTGACATGGGCTTTATACCGTCGGTTCCGTGTACTAACACGGGCGTGCGGCACGGGCAGGTATTTACATAAAAGCATGCATACATGTAGATTATAGTTGTTTATGTGACTGTACATAATGAAGGGCATTAAACACGAGTGTGGGGTTATGAAACGAGCCGCAGCCGAGTTTCATAATAACATCACACGAGTTGATTACAGAGAGCCTAATTATGTACAGTTACATACACTACTTTATCTATACACTTATCTAAAGCCTCCATGATGCATTCAGGAGCCGCATATTCTGACCGGCATCGCGGCGTTGTTTTCTGGCAGCTGTCATAGTATTTTTTTTTTAATCAGAGACAAACTAGAGTCGGCGCCAACTGTCATATTGTTCCATATCTTACTTACGCGACATTTGTCAAATTTGTATGCAAATAGACAATTCATTTCGAACTTATAAACGTCATCTCGACTGATATTAGAATAGAGGTCAAATCAAATTGCTTTGTTTTTCAGAGGTGTTCGTGAATGTAATAATAGCATCGAAATCGATGTTATTATTTAGCAATAATAACATTTTCACAGATAAGAAATTTGTTCTAACAAAACAGTCTGTTTTTATGGTGGTCATAATGTGTGGTTCTTGAATGCATCATGGAGGGTTTATGATATTTGGATAGATAAACATCTATACATAGTTTGGAAAGACCGAAAATCAAATATGTAATAAGTATTTCATATCCAATATAGATCAACGGTAAAGTAGGTACAAAGATATGACCCTTTAACCTATTATTTACGACGAGCGATAGCCTAGTCTGGTGGATAGTGACGCTGCCTACGAAGCTGAAGGTCCTGGGTTCGAATCCCAGTAGGGGCAAATGTTTGTGTGATGAGCATGAATATTTATTTCTGAGTCTTGGATGTTTTCAATGTATTTAAGTTATTATACATATCTATTAAATATATCGTCGTCTAGTACGCGTAACACAAGCCTTATTGACTTTGGGACTAGTTTGATTTGTGTAAGATTGTGCCCTAATATTTATTTATTATTATTAGAATGGAAACGACTGGTGTTTTCAGTGAACTTTATCAAACCGTTAGCTGTTAACCAGTTGATACTTATTATTAAGTGTTTATTTAAGTAAGTATTAAGGGTGAATAAATTCCCAACATGTTGAAAAAGCCCCAGTGCTGTTCTTCTTAGTATAACAAAAAACTTATTTGATAATAAGCTAAACAGCGGGCCTAAGATGGTAGCCATTTTATCACTTAGCGCCGTCGATAAAACGTCCATCACGTCCTGACAGATAAGTGAGTGTGAGATTGAAGGATGTCTTATCCACAACGATAAGTGATATAATGTAATTTACTTTACAAACAAAGTTTAAACCGACTTCAATCGGGAGTGTATAAATTCTTAAAGAGTCGGCCATGCACATGTAACACCCCTGGTGTTGCACGCGTCCATAGGCTACGGTAAAACTTACCATCAGGTAAGCATGTTTGCAACGGACGTGGTATAAAAAAAGGACTTCAATTCAGTATATCGCCAAGCCACAAAAGTACATTAAAATTTCCACTGTTCCGTTCCAATTTACCACATGAACTGCTCTCCGAGAGCAAATGCGTTGATTATTACATATCAAACCCAAGTCACTATCTGTGGGCTTATAATATTTGAGGAGTTCCGTCGATTCCTCAAGGATTTCAGAATTAACACTTCATTAGTTGCTACTCCAAAGGAATCGTGTCAGACTATTTGACGTACTTTACATCTTTGACGAGTTCCATAAGTCATCTGTGGTCTTCATCAGCAGTTTCACTTCACTAAAATTGCGATTTCTGAGGGTAAATACACGAGTTATAATAGAAAATACCGAAATTACTATACGCGTGCCTATAAAATTTGAGGGTTGCCCCCAATTTCCCTGTGATTACATCATCAGATCCTGGCTTGGTCACAATGGGACCACCTCAGAAGTATAGGTACTCTTTCAATTCAAAAAAGAATGTTGGAGATCGTTCCACAATCGGTGAATTTACATTAATATAACCTCATCCTTTTGAAGTCGGTTAAAAATTGCAACTATCCTAAAATAGTTGCAAGTCTCTACCCGAATAAACATAGTTACATAAAGACTGAGAGCTGATGGACCAAAACTGCAACAGTTTTATAAAGGCTGATATTTTAATATTAGGTCATAAATTGCTCGAATATCAGTCCTGCCGTCAGTCAGCCAGTTTTTGGGACAACTGGCGTGGGGGTGGTTCCGAACTTGTTAAAAAAACACCTACGTCGCAACTGTTTTATAAAATCTGAAAATTTGTCTGTGGATAGTAAGACAACTAGCAAACTATGCGGACATAGTCAGTCTGCAGAATATTGGAACAGTACGCGTCAGCAGCCCGCTAAACCCGTCAAAAAAATCGGTTGCAAAAAAATCGTATCTAAAATAGTACCTAAAACCAGACTTACATAGTCAGCCCAAAGTTTTATGGAACATACGCCGTCAGCAGTCAATAGAACGGCGCGCCGCACCGCCACCACCATCAAAATTTTTGACGGGTTTTGTGGGCTGCTGGCGCGTACTGTTCCAATATTCTGCAGACTGACTATGTCCGCATAGTTTGTTAGTTGTCTTACTATTCACAGACAAATTTTCAGATTTTATAAAACAGTTGCGACGTAGGTGTTTTCTTAACAAGTTCGGAACCACCCCCACGCCAGTTGTCCCAAAAACTAGCTGACTGACGGCAGGCTATTGATACCCAAGCTATTTATGACCTAATATTAAAATATCAGCCTTTATAAAACTGTTGCAGTTTTGGTCTCTCAGCTCTCCGTCTAATACATTGTTAGTTAAATAAAAGCTTGTAAAAAAGCAAATATGATGTCACTATTTAAGAACTCCTTAAAACTCTGGTTAAACGTACAATTCTGATTAAACTAAAATATTGTAAGAGTTGAATTACTAGTAAATTTTTAAGACCTAAACATGCCCCCTCGCATTTAACAAAAATTGTCGGGATCGCTTTGTATATGGACACGAGTCTATTATCAAGAAGTTAGGGTGCTTGCTCTGATTGTTTTGAGCAGACTAATAAAGAGATAAGATATATTTTATTAGATGCCGACCGTGCGTTTAAATATCGTGAGGAAACCGGTCTAATCTCGACAAAGCCTAGTTTACCTTCTGGGTTGAAAGGTGAGATGACAATCGCTTTCGTAAAATTTGTAAAGTCCCAAAGCGGACCACGGGCTCCCTTAGAATGCAACCGGGAAAAACACTAGTAGGATGAGTGCGTATTCACATCTACGGGAAGTATTATAAAGGTAAAAATTGTAGATTGTACAACATGTGCATAAAACGAGCCATTTACCCGAGACGTTTAAGTCGAGACATAAAATGCTCATTTTTGCCCGAGTTATACACACTGCTTTTCACTTCGATTGCGAATAACAAATATTTGCAAAATTTTATAAAATAATAGTTCATTCCGTCACTTTACTTTTTAAAGTTTTTATGTTTCGTTTTCGACACGTGATACTTATTAGATTTAAGTACTTCATACTGCGAAGTAATTTAATGGTTCGATACGTTTTTAAATAATAATTGACTTCTCTAAATATTTCATCTGGTTTTATTAAATTAGTAATAGAAAACACGTATGTGAAAATCAATTAAAATAACAAGTTTTTTCTACGAAGTTTTATTGTGCGTGTGGCTGCTAGGGCCGATTATCTGAGTCATTAAAACAATTTTACTTTGTGCACTAGGTAGATAATAAAAGTGGCATTTTGTGCAGCATACATCCAGCACAAAGGCGAACTTTGCGAGCATGAGAAGTATAAACTTAAGTAAAGCCCTTCGTGTATGTAGTGGTGACGTATTTGAATAGACATTATATATTTAAATTGTCTAACACAAACATAACAAATGCCTACTCGAACACTTCTGAAGTTTTTTACCTATATTCGATTAGCCTAATTCCTAAAAACATATTTTAAAAATGAAGCTGATAAATAGTTAGTAGCCTGTACGGCTATCTTCCGAATTCCACGTCATTTGACACGACCTAGGAAATTATTCTCAAAGGGTAAACTTTATGGCGCCTTCAAAAAGCCTTTACACGTTCCGTTTAGGGGCTGCTCGTTAGAAGACACATTGGCACGATGTCATACATACTTCTAGTTAGCCTAGCCCTCTTACCTATTTAATCTCAGTATTCTTACTGTTTATCTCAATGTTTTTACTGTAAAGTTAATGAATGCAGATTACTTAAAATAAAACCGGCCAAGTGCGAGTCAGACTCGCGCACGAAGGGATCAGTACCATTATCTATAAAACGGCAAAAAAATCACGTTTGTTGTATGGGAGCCCCCTTACATATCTGCAGCAGCAACAGAAATATATCATCTGTGCAAATTTCAACTGTCTAACTATGACGGTTCATGACTCATGAGATACAGTCTGATGACAGACGGACAGACAGACATACGGACGGACAGCGGACTCTTAGTAATAGGGTCCCGTTTTACCCTTTGGGTGCGGAACCCTAACAATCATCAAATAAATAGGTAGGTACATTCTGTCGTATTCGGGTGTCATTCAGAAGCCCCCTTACAATTTCTGCGGTAAAATTTATTTTAAAACTTATTAGTATATTAAATATATGATTAAGTAGGTACCTATATACTCGTGATGCTCAAACACCTACTTTTTGTAACATAAGTTTAAGAGCGTTAGAGAAAGACATGTCAAGAGACTCATTTAACGACTATACTTTTGAATATTCTCTTATTACTCATATCAAATAATTAGGTATTAAACACATGGAAATAATCAGCAATTCATATATTCGTGTGCATAACAAGTGACTTTTAGATATGTCAAGAAATCCTTCATAGCTAGCATAATTTTTTTTTTTTCAGTAACTAATTGTATAATTTTAAAAGAAAGAACAGTCGCCATCAGTTTTTTCGGAGCGGCCAAAGTGCTCACAAATATCTGAACACGTCTCTAATGCGTCAATAGAGACGAGTTCAGATATTTGTGAGTACTTTGGCGGCTCCGATATTTCTGAAGGCGACTGTGCAACATTTGATATAATTATAATGGAGGTTTAAGTTAAAGACAATTTTGTATAATGAAAATGTAGCCTTTTTGATTACACTACTAAAATTTTACCAAAGAAAGCAGAAGCGATGAATATTGTCGCAATAACCGTAAAGGACAAGACATAAGCACCAAAGAAAACAGTCGCAACAATATCATTCAGAAACAAATTATCTTAAGTTGTCTGGAAACACAATAAAAGATTCGTTTATGCTTAAACGTTTCATTCAGAGTCGAGTTGATCAAGCCGAACCCATTTTGTTTCGGTAACTCCCAGCAAGAAACGAGAGAGGCATTTTAAAAAAGGTCCGAGCCATTGTCCCGAAGTCGCTATGCTTAACCCGCCAGTCTGGATGTACAAAGCCACTACAGAAGGTAAATGGGCTTTCTACTCCTGAAACCACGCGCACATTATGCTTTAGCCGACGAAGGTACGCCCTGAGCATTGTTGCTGCGCCTTGTTACTGTATGCATAATAACATAACATTCATAACTGACACCGCGAGCGCTGCCCGGTTTATTAAAACCCAGCCGGGTTTATACCAGACTCTTTGTTTGAATGCGTAATTGAGGGGCTTATTTTATTTTTACCTTATGAACAATGCTCATGCAAAAATAAGGCTAGGCCTGTGTTTTTCCATTCTATGTTACTTCAATTAAAAATTGCAAACGGAAGATGCTTACGGTAAGTAAAAAATACACGGTTGAAACTACATTTCTTTTACGTTTATTTCAGTGCACAAGAAACATCCAAGAGTCCTTACGTGGCTTTGTGCGAATGATCTACAAACATCAATTCGGGAAGTTTACTGCGTACTTACCCTTTTGTTTGACATGACGTTAACCAGTTCGGTCAACATTGCACGGGGCTTGGCCGTGAAGTGAAATAAGAACACGATACATCTTCGTGGCGCCACGTGTTCCTGATATTGACGGATTATCTCCCCTTTATATAAGCATACGGAGTTATTTCTGCCAGGCCTCATGGAATAAATAAAGGCGAATTTTAATACACTTATAATACTCGTATTGTCTTGCGGGGTGGAGAGTTTTTTCCAAATAAGCTTCCGTTATTCGCTTTTATCATCATCACGCTACACACGAAGCTCTCAATTAGTTTCTCAGGATCACACAGCTACCAGGTTGAAGACTTCACATGAAACATTGAGTTACTTAACTAAAAAAGAAGCGGGTTGTGTCGGAGATACAACCGTTAATTAAGTTTAGGTAAGTTGATACTTCTTTCTTCCTGTCCTAAATTGTATCTCATGGATTTGCGATTGATTTCAATCTAAAGGGAAAATCTATACAGATAAGCATTTTCAATTAATTGTTAAATTCAAAGTATTTTGATTATTTAAAGGAATCTGCTATTAGGTATGGTGTAGCCGTAAAATATAAATATGAATATATTCACTAAAATCTGTAAAAGTACAGATAAATCGGTATATATGGCAACATTAACTGACGTAGCTCATTTGACTCGCGATACATTGAAAATGGCGGTCATTTCAGCATTAACTAAATAACATTTCGTGATAAACAACTAATGGCAAATAAAGAAGGATTAGAACTATTATTTGAAATCAAATTTGTCTTCTCTACAAAAAGTTATTCCGGAAGTCACGTGATACATTTTGAACTGTACCCCTATACAAGAACGCGAGCAAAGAAGTATCCACTTCAAAAATCTATTTTTTTATCCGTGATTTCCTTGCTTCAAAATCAGGTGGTATAGTACGAGTATTAATACCTACATTAAATATTAAATCTGTCATGTTTTGAAGTTCTAGAAGACCGATATCGTTATGAGCTAGAATGTTAACACGATTCACCGTAACAAATATTATAGCAACCACTTGTATACATAGTCGATACTAAACTTCGTTCCCGACCCAAAGTTCAACGTTACTAGCTTCTAGCATCGGTAAAACAGTCACGTCAATCATGCCACGAGCGTCCGTTACTGAGCGTGGTACTAATTAAATAAGGAACGTCAATACTACATGAAAATTAATGATGGTCAAAGAAACAAATAATACAGACAAAGATTATGTTTTTTTTTGTCACGTCACTAAACTGTACTGACTTCTGTATGTCTGCACAACTTCCTGCTCAGTCGCTCCGCGCGCGACTGAGCGTCTTTTCTCTCACTCACACCGTCCAAATTAGAAAGAAGAAAGTAGAGATGTACCTACTAGCCCCGCTTTGTATACAAACAGCGGGGCTTGTAGGTTCATCTCTAGAATAACATTAAATACTAAAAAAGTATGGTATTTAATGTTATTCTCATAGGAAAAACAATGTTGATCAATTTAGATGGTGATATTCTCGTATCCGGGCGAATTCAGCGTTTTTAAGGCGTTTTTTTCGTCATTGTCGTCTCCAGGAAATACTATTAAAAGAGACGAATGTCAGAGTCCACTTTTGATGAAGACGTAAGCCTATACCGGTGCTGAGTCTTTTTTGATTCAAGTTTCCGCGGTATGTTTTACCTCTGCTGAAACAATCTTGAGCCGACAATGACTTTAGAACCGGTTGCAAACGCTCGGAGATTGGCCCATCCTGTATTGCTTAGTTAATTTAAGTAAGGGCAAAAAAACTCTTATTTTGACGCCATTTTAACTCAACCTTTGATGGACAATTATGACCAAACTCTTAACATTTTTATATTATTATTTATGTATCAATCTGTTTTTACCTTTGTATTAAAATTGTGCTATCTGTTTTCGTGACGTGTATTTATATTATTTTCCCCGCATACTATTTTACCCATAATCCAAACCACACATACTACGAGTACTGTATATCATATTTTTGTTTGAACAAGCTAAGTGGTCAGCAATCCATTTCCCGTCATTTTTCGGTGCCATGTTTTATTTCGTTTACTTAGGACACGGTTCCACTCGAACAATATAATATTCCACACGCGATAAGTAGTTATGTATTCTTTAATAATGGAGACACGTCGCTGCGCACGGTTTTTCTATTAAAAATTATTCAATATTTCGATAAAATCAATACGTACTCGCCTACAGTTTTAGCAAGAGTTTGAAACTATAACTTGCCACTTGAATAGATAATGAGCGAGCGCAAGTCATTAAGGCTCGACAGTCAACAGGGGCAGCGTTTTCGAGTTTTTTTAAACAATCTCAGACGTAGAAAATAGGGTTTAAAAATCGAAAAAAAAGAAACGTATTACTTAAGGATCTAAACTAGTCAAAATCGCATTCAGTTACGCGATCTAATGAACTTCACTCGATAGAAAAAAATCCCAAAGTTACCTCTTTTTGTAAAGTTTATTCAATATTATTACTAAACTATAGATATTCTAAATTAAATTTTTGTACTCAAATAAAGTTATTAAATATTTATAGACAAATTCGCAGAGTTTGAATAGATAAAATGATTATCTTAATTACTATGTTTAAATACCTACAAAATGCGCGAGCGCGGAGGCTCGGCAGGCCCGTTCAGTCGCGCGCTGGCCCATACGGACGACGACTCAAGGACGTTAGCGGGTGTATAAGCCTTAACTAGTTTTAGCTTGCAGCTGGATTCGTTTCAAGTGGAAAGCCAGTATTTCCTCTTTTTGAACGGAAAATACCATGAAACGGGATATTCAAAAAATACACTGTAAGTTTAGGTATGCTCTCTCGCGAAAGGTTTTTAACTAACCGTCCGTTCATATACTTACGCTTAAGATTTTCAGGTTTTTCTACAGGTTCTTACAATTTTACGGCGATATAAATGTCCTAGCTTCTGCCCGCGAATCCGTCCGCGTGGAACTTGTTTAATATCGTAGTTCCATACAAACTTTCGCCCCCAATTTCACCGCCACAGGGGATAATTTCATGGGAACTATCTTATGTCCTTCCCCGAGATTCAAACTATCTCCATACCAAATTTCATTTTAATCGGTTCAGCAATTTAAGCGTGAAGAGGTTACAGATAGACAGACAGACAGACAGACACACTTTCGCATTATTAATTAAATTAGTATGGATAGTATGGATGCATATAAGTACATAATTAGTACCTGAGAAATACACAGGGTCAAGAGCGTCTCTCCGAGTTATCAATAATACCTAGCTATAGAAAAACAGTTGTTGGTTGGTAGAATTAAAACGTTCACCAACATTCTGCTCTGACGTAATTAACTCATTCCTTAAAAATGATAGTCGATTTGAACAAGCATAAAAAGCTATGTCGTATATATATATGTTATTTTATAGGTATTTGAAGTATTGTTTTTCTGTCTAGGCAAGCAAAGTTTTTAAGATAAAAAGTTTAACTTTCATTTCATTCACTCAAACAAAACAACCAAACGGCTTTTTTCAAGGCCACCGAAGGTGTGCAATTGCTAATATGTCTGTAAAATTATATCTAGTAGTAACACGCCTTCAGTCTGCTTTGGTGAGCTCGTTCACGCTAGCAATTGCATAATATATGGAAATGAACATTGGTCAGTAATGTCACAGCAAGATGGATTTATCCACAATAACCGTAAAAACTACAAAAAACATTATATCTCGGCTTGCCCTATTCTGAAACCCTAGGCACGCCACTGTTCATACTACTGGCTATGCTTTAATTAATGTCATGGCGTTATACTAGCGAGTTCGACTAGAGTTCGACGGCCAGACCTCGCACATTTAACAAGATCTGTTAGTCACACAAACCCGTCATTTGTTTCAATCATATTTGGCCGCCCTAAATTTTACTGGGTAAAGATGTCAAAGTTATCCTTTGAATATTGTAATATTTTATAACAGCACATGCTTAAATCGTAAATAAAAGCGGCCAAGTGCGAGTCGGACTCGCACATGAAGGGTTCCGTAAAATAAATTGCGGTTTACGATTTATGACGTATTAAAAAAAAACTTCTTACTAGATCTCGTTCAAACCAATTTTCGGTGGAAGTTTGCATATATTTTTTAGTTTTATCATTACCTTATTTTAAAAGTTACAGGGGGGGGGACACACATTTTACCACTTTGGAAGTGTCCCTCGCGCAAACTATTCAGTTTAGAAAAAAAATATATAAAAAACCTCTATATCATTTTTAAAGACCTATCCATAAGTTTGGTGATTTTTTATTTTTTTATTTTTGGATTACGTATCCTTTGAGAAAATATGTAAATGTCACCGTAAGATTGTAAGCACCGTCAGTTTATAATAGTAAATATTAAAACTGTCGAAAAATTGTGAACTGTCAAAACCGTTTCAATGTTTCATGTATTCGCAGTAAAACATATTTAAATGCATGCAAATACACAATCAAAATAATAATGGATAAAAACAAATAACTAAAATGTCAGTTCACTTAAAGATAACAGTTACACAGGTAGCTACAACAGTCGGGGTTAGAAAAGGTTGGTCACCGTAAGCTCAACATTTGCTTGCACCAAGGCAATTATCAGTCCTGCCAACGTTTCATTTCAAACGAAACAGAAATATCGCATTGACGTTTGCATTTGCAATAACAGGCTAATCTCAGATTACTCCAGAGTAGACATCAAATAGTGCCTCTCGTAATATTCAGACTTATCGCTAATGTTATAGCCTGCTTCATGATCTGCAATAATTGGGAATGGATAAACATTTTAGAAGTGCCTGATTCTTTTTTTGGTTTAAGGAATAACCTTCCTTAGCACCAGAAAAAAGTTGCAGACTTTTCAGCTGCGTCAATTATTTTTGAAAAATATAAACTATTTCCTCACTTACGTTTTGGGTTTAGGACGACGGCGAATTAAGACACTTTGCTTGATCCGTCTCATATTACAAAATATATCTTTAAAATCTGTGGTAAACTGACACTGGCAATGATATTGACAGCTGCAGCAGCTATATTTTTCATTGCCAGGGTCAGATATTTAAAATATTTTTTTGCAATATGAGACGGATCAAGGAAAGTTTCAATTCGCCGTCCTAAACCCAAAACGTAAGGGAGGAAACTGTTTATATTTTTCAAAAATAATTGATGCGGCTGAAAAGTCTGCAACTTTTTTCTGGTGCCTTGGAAGGTTATTCCTATCGACAAAAAAATAATCAGGCACTTCTAAAATTTTCATCCATTGCGCATTTCAGCTCTGTCATGGATATTTAAATTCCTCGGCATTATCAAATTAAATACGACGCAGGGTTATTAGGGTTATTATTGATCGCAAACATTACAAGAGTAATATTGACACTGACAATTAAATAGAATCTAATCTAAAGTGACAATCAAATTATGAACTGAAATCGAGTTGGCATGCTACGGAATAATATTTTTTTTCGGACAAACAAGAGTCAACCAAGGCAATTTAGTGATTGCAAAATAAATATATGCGTTCTCGTTTTCAAACATATTTTAAATATCAAACAACTAATGCACAAAAATTTACAAACAGAAGCATTAGAATTATCATGTTCTAAATCAAGAATTACAGCCCGTATGATTTTGAATGTCATAGCCTTTTAGACGAAATACTCGAATGTAACTGTCAATTTGTGTATTTTTTGGCTTTTCAAGGAACGCAATAAATAAATATGACACGTAATGAAATTTCGTGCAGAATATAAATAAGTAAGTTCGAAGTAAGAAAGTTCAATCAATCTGAGCACATGTGTTCTGAGCATCGCAACTTTATTTTTTCCCACTAGGGCCACTGCTAACGACATGAAAAACTTTTGATGGATATTTCATAACGTTGGTAAAAAATAAAATAATATGCGGTCATCCAATAACGCAAGTTTTGACAATCGCCTTTGCGTTAGCCGGCCTTTACGTTCTAGATTCTAGCCTACAGAAGAATACAAGGAGAACTAAGTAACAAAGACCCGCAAATTGAAAAGTCTCGTAAAACGTTGACCTAGCGTCCTAAAGTCCTAATACTCAGTAAATAAAGGACTCAATGGTTATACTTGTGGTTTTATATTTCGCGCTAATCGGTTATTCATAGCTTGGATAGCGTTTGGATAATAAGTACTGACTGATTGACGTATTTTTGCAAAACAGTGAGACACTGTCTCGTGCGCAACAAGAGTTACTTACTTTTAATACATTAAATTTAATATTAATTTTCAAAAATTCTTCTTTTATGCTCCAATCCGGATTCGAAGCTGCGTCCGCAGGTCGAAATATTTAACAATATCTTCTATTACAATATATAAAAAAAGGTTCGTTACTTATATCACTACTGACAGACAACGCAAAGCCCCACCCGCTAAATATAACAGCATGAAATGTGAAATACCTATTCTTCAAAGGATGTAGAGATGCACTAAGGAAAAGATCCCTTAAAGGGATAAGTTCGCCTTTGTATAAATGTTTTTTTTTATTTTCTCAGCTGTGTACAATCGCCATCACATACGGAATACAGATACGGGATCAAAAATATCGGAGCAAACAAGCAGCTCACAAACATCGGAACACACCTCTATTTTCAAGGCATTAGGGTGCATGTGCCGATATTTTTGAACACCTATAGTGTACCTATGTATGTGATGGCGACTGTATACTTGTTTTTTTTGTGCAATTAAGTGTTTACAACTACTACTACTACAAGAAAGGAAGGATTTTTTTAAATTCTACCCTTAAGAGGGTGAAATAGGGGTTGAAATATTGTACGGAAATCCATTATTTTGGAAGGTAGATTTGAGAATTGGTTAAGTAGATAATTTTGTTTAGAATACAGGTAGAACTACTTAAGGGGACGTAGGTTCGTTGTCTTCTCTCCCTCTCACTGAGCATAAGCGTGAGCGAGATGGAAGTGCGTGTTTGGAAGCGCGGATATCATGTTTTTTAATTTAATTTTTTTGTGTATTTTAATAAATAAAAAAAGGAATAGCTGATTTCCCTCAAACATGACATTGCCGATTTTCAGAACCAATTTTAATATGTTTAGCTGTTGTGCATAATTTGTTATGATTTTTTAAGTGTATTATAGACCTATGTTCGTGATTTTTTTCTATCAAGCGAAAGTCAAAAACTCAGGATTCAAATAGCTGATTTCCCTCGAAAAAGGCCTCAAGATTGCTAATTAAATTTATAGCAGCCGTGTTATAATCCAAACAAAAGCTACGATTTAAAAAAAAAACAGTTTATGGAGCTCACGTCGCCTTAACGAATTTTCTAGCTTGATTAGAATGACAGATGCCAAACTCACGTATATTACGTACGTACAAGTCTATATTATAAAATCCGCATATTGGAAGTGATTTAATGTTTACAAGCAATATTTGTCCCTTGGAAAAAATATGAATTTCACTTACCAATACAAAGTGACATTCTATTATGAAGTGACATCTATCATTCTAATCAAGCTAGAAAAAATCCTATATAGAAAGGACAAAGAATAGCCATCATACCGAAAATCATCGCTTAAATGGGTGAAAAGTTTGGGGATAATTTGTATGGGTAAGCGATGTTTAAGCCTACGCCTGAAATAGTTTAATAGAAGCTCTAAAGTTATTAACAAGATTTACGCGGACGAAGTCGCGGACAAGAGCTAGTTATACTTGGACCGATTTTGTTTGGTTTTATGGATTTGTCTCTGCTCCGAATAGCAAAATTACATGGAAAAAAGTCGTTCATATGTGTTACAATATTGGGCAGTCTATTTTTGATATGATATGGCATACTTGCGTCGTCAGTGATATTAAATTTCCACGCGCACGTGTTGCTTTTCTTAATAAATACAAAAAGCCAGCAGTATGCCTACGCCCGATTTCTGTCGACGAAGAACGAAACGGAAATGGTGAAATAAAAAAAGAAATTCTCAAAATTACTACATACTGCGTGTGTCGCGTCTGCCAGTTACATAAAAACAATTGAGTCGGGCCCTACCATCGTAACAAGATATCCCCTCGTCTGTGGGGGAGCCCATATCGGGCTTTTCAGGGTTTTTCAGTTTGAATCTTAAATTGGGGGTCACTTAAGATTTCAAACTGAAAAGCCCGATTCGGGCTCCCACTGACGAGGGGATATGTATTTATGTTTAAGTACTTTCTACAGTGGCTTTAATATTTTATATTATAATTTTATAATTCGTACGTTTTAGGAGTTTTCCTTTAAAATGTATTTTAAACATGGAATACAAATGTTCCACTTTTGCACACGTTCTGCTCTGGTACTTGATAACCCACCAATTTATTCACATGGGTATGGGCTACTTTTTCAATGTTTCGTGAAAATATAATTTTTCATTGTGGCTTGTTATTGTGGACGCGAGTTGAAAACAGAACAAAATAAAAAAATCAATTTATTTCCCTAGCGGGCGAACATGTCCCGAGCTAATCCAGTTTGTTCGACCGCGCAAGGGTTGAATCGCCAATGAGCAACGCAGTCCAAATGTAAAAGTGTGCCACGCGAGGAGAAATGTGTCGAATATTGGCTTTTCGCAATGAAAACCCGCTCTTGAATGTGATCAGTATCTAATTCTCTTACCCTTCCGAAGAATACTATGCGTTTTTCCAAACCCAGTGTTATTCAGTAGCTCGGCATTTCCTATTTGTTTCTATACAGCTATCTTTATATCTGTTTTATTTTACGACAAGTTTAGTATAACTACAAAATTTTGAAATTGGTGGTGGTGGTGGTTGGTTAGCCTAAAATTTCGAATACATTTTACCACGACATCATTAATAAGTTCACGAAAGACAATACAAACCGACAGGAAAATTACAGTGTTTTACTAAAAACGCATTTCCGCAAAAAACAACACAACGAAACAATGCTGTGCTGTTTCGTCTAATGTATTTATTTCAGTACATTTTTTAGTTGACAAAAGCATGCCTCTAATATAATAATCTTGTAATAGTTCTTTTTCCGAGCGCTGTCTATTTTTCCATATTATTCATACATGCATACATACAATCAAGCCTCTTTCCCAGAGGGGTAGGCAGATATCACGGATCTCCATTTGCTACGATCCTGACAAACCACATTATTCATCATGACTGAAAATGGAGTGCGATTCATATAATTAGAAGAAGTGTTTCAATTTTAAATATCATTGAAAGATTATTATAATTACAGAAACTGGGATACATTACATTTATTTTAAACTTAACTGCAGAAACATTGAATTTAAAAATATAAGATAAGAAAAAGTGTGAGTACCTTTGTATGCGATGAAGTCTCTTTTATATTACCTGAAAATTAAAATACTAAATAATGTACTTGCTTTACGTACATACCTACATATTTACTGTAGGTATCCATTACCAAACATTATTCTGTGGTACTTCTCACTCGCCCAAATCCATAAACGTGGGCCTAAAATAAAACAGCTGAGACAGAAACCGCAGAAAACGCACTGGATGATGTCTGGTGTTTCACCGGAGCGACCTCGAATTGCTCATTCCCTTAGCTTTATGTAACAATTAGAAAAGGGAAATAGCAGGAAAGAGGTTTCCGTGTTCCCCGTAATGGGCGTCGTTTGGAACCAAAATTAAGCCTAACAACGACATCCTCGTCTCAAATGCTTTTGTTCCATTTTTCTAATGTAGACAAATTATTATGGTGGTTTGCCAATGTTTGTCGTTTTTCTGCTGCACTTTAACGTCATCACTTACCTTCTTAGTTTATATGAAAAACGTCTATGTAGGTAGGATCATGCGTCTGTTTATATAAATTATACTATTGAATTGGAATTAATAGTAGTTTATGTGACTGTACATAATGAAGGGCATCAAACACGAGTGTGGGTTTATGAAACGAGCCGAAGGCGAGTTTCATAATAACATCACACGAGTGGTTTAATGCCTAATTAATTCATACACCGGTTTCGCGGGGGCAAAAATGTACCAGTGCTAGTGATTAATTAAAAATCGACTAAGTTTATCGACATCGATAAAAATATTTTTTTAACCATCATTATCATAACTAAACTAATGGTTAAGTTTGAATACGTTTAACTATGTGCAAAGCTCTTTCATTTATACTTATCGCAACTATAAACAATCGATATCTGACATTGACTGTGTCGAGTCACTTTTGACAACCATTGAATCGTTGAATAATTCATCCAGTACTACGATATTATTTTGCATTCCGATCAATTAAAACTACGTTTTTGTTTCTTAAGGCGGCTAAAAATGCCTCGCAAGAAAAAAGATCATTAATCTCCATGGAAACCTGACCATTCAGATATAGATGATAAAGGTACAACTTACTTTTGCAAGAAATGTAAAATTCATATATTATCACGAAAAAAGTTTTCCGTACAAAGGCATATAAGAAGCCAAAGGCATAACAGCGTCGCTAAAAACCAAAACGTATTGAGAATAAGAATAATATTATTTTGGAACAACAACAGGCATATACATCATATAAGGCTTAGATCTAAAGAAGGAATCTAGTGTTGCTTCAAAAAAGGCGTCCACTCAGCATGAGTCGAGACACACAGTGCAACGACGCTGATTTTCAGTGGATCCGTTAAACTAAAACTAACTTATTAACCTATATAAGAGATATTAACCTAAGAATATACATACTGTACGGTATACAGAGATACTTAGTCCACGCTATGTCCAGCGAAAACCAAACCAAAACCTGAGTTGCAAGTACTATAATAATATCCTACTCAAAATAATATTCTTAGCACAGACGCAGATCGAGACGCAGATTGAGACGCAGATCAGCTAGGCCAAAGAAATTTGTTGCTTTAGTAGGTGGAGTTTAAGCTTATTTTTAAATGTAAACAGGGAAGGAGACTTTCTTATTGGCGGTGGGATATTATTCCAGCAACGTGTGGCAGCGTAACGAAAGCTGCCACGGAAACTAGCTGACCTGCATAGTGGACAGATGAGCCGGGGGGCTTGTCTAACATGCATACGAGAAAATATCAATTTGTCGTAGAGGTAGGAGGGTTGCTTACTATTAACAATTCCAAATAATAAAGAAGAGAGGTGAAGTGTCCTTCGGGCATTCATTTGAAGCAATTTGCTGTTATTTAACCTGGATTTGCTAAAATTTATTTTAGCTTGCAACATACCATGAACCCAGGTGGGAAATCCCATTTTAATTTTCATCCAATTTTATATCTGATTGCATATTTGGGAAATATGGTTCAGAGACGTATATTCCCAACGAATCAGTTTTGAGAAAAACGACCTTAGACATCGCTTATAAGGAGACGATGAAACAGATTAAGACTAAACTAGGAAATTCTAGTATTTATGTGAGTGTAGACGAAAGTACAGATGCCAATGGGCGTCAGATTGGGAATGTAATAGTTGGAGCACTATTAGAAAATAAAATAGGTACCCCACACATAATATCTAGCGTTTGTCTAGAGGAAGTAAATAATGTTAGTATAACAAGTCTTATTCAAAATACCCTGGAGACGTTGCGGGAAAGTAACCACAACAAACATGATAAAGTTTTGTTGCTTCTTACGGATGGCGTAGCCTTCATGCTGAAAGCTGGTAAGAATTTGAAAAAGGTTTTTCCGAATTAAGTACACGTCACATGTTTGGCACATGGAGTAAACTTTCGTGAATTAGTCTGAAACAAAAGAACATCGAAGGCTGATATTACGCATACAATGTTCTTAGGTCCTGCCACTACTGCACCTCAAATTCATATCGAAATCGATGTTATTATTTAGCAGTAATAACATTTTCACAGATAAGAAATTTGTTCTACCAAAACAGTCTATTTTTAAGGTGTTCATAATGTGCGGTTCTTGAACGCATCATGGAGGGTTTATGATATTTGGATAGATAAAATTACATTATGTGAAAGAACAAGCGAAATTAATAACACTCGACTTCTTAACTGCTTCAAGTATAATTGCATTTCCTAATAAGTAATTTAGGAAATTCTCCACCGGAGCTGGGTGCACGATAGTATAATTAGATACGTCGTTAATTGGAAGGTAGCTAGGAACGTAAGTGCGCTCGGAGGTTCTTGCAAGCCGCTTAAGCTGCCTGTGTCGTCTTCAGCTAAATTATAAATATCATAAAACATGTAGCCAAGCAAGTATCTAGTGAGTAGGTACACGTTTTAACTCATAAGTTTTCTCTTAATGTACATCTTAGAAGCATGTACAATAATATTTAAGTAAAGTCTTGCTCAAGACAAGTTATTTTATTATTATTTTATACATTTTTATTCGAAGGGAATAAAACAATGATGTATATATTTCAGATCCTTACAAATAGGAAAGGACCGGAACTAAACTAAAACGGATTCTTTATAGACAATCAAATGTCATTTAGAGCTTTCTAACTTATTAGTAAAAAAAAAGATTTCAATAGGTTCTGGGTTTTGTTCGTGTGTTAATAGGTTGTAATGTTATATAAGGCATAGAGTTGAAACTCTTTGCAACGCTACGTTGTGCCATCATATTATTTTCTCTTTACTCCAATAGAATAATTTATTGGTAAAATAAGTATTTTACAAATCACAAGTTAAATACAATATGCACCCAATATTTTAAGGTTTTCAACATGCAACATATTACCTACTATTAAGTACAGTAATTTCTAAATTTTAATTCCGTTTCAACGATCGAGTTTAATTCGTTGGTTTGAATATTTATCGCTCACAATGCACCATTTAAATGGTAACACAAATGGGTCCCAAAGGCCATTTTAACAAATTATTTGAATACAGTCTCCTTTCTCAGCACATTACCATGGGAGTTTCATAAAAAAACACAATAACCTAACCCATCCGCAAGAAAGAAATAAGCAGATATGATTTCTGTGAACACATGGCGTCCGCTGGGAGGGCGCGAGCGTGGGGGAGAAAGCTATTTTGTTAATGGAGGCACAATGGAAAAGAAAACTCAATCAAGCGCACGGTCGCCGTGATTTCTGCGCCTAACTACGAGAGATATATTGTGGGCTGGGAGCCGTCATTAGTCGACGAAGCCGCGCCGTGTTCCCAGTAGACTTCCTATTCAAAAACATTCCACGGGAGTCGAACTAACGAAGGCATGGTTCTTTCCTTTGCTAACGCTTTTATGGAAGATGAGAAGGCGCGTATATACACGCGTGGTTTAACAAAGTCTTACGAAGTGCCGAAAAGCGTTAGAAATTCATTGAAATCACCTTTACCAAGGTATATTTTCATGTTCAGTCTTGATTAAGAGTTTAGGTGCTTTTTTTTCCTTATATATACCGTAGTTTCCTGATTAAGTCCTTGTATCTATTGCTGTACTAAGAAATACTTATAATAACCACAAGCTGCCTATATGCATAACTATACCAGGAAATAAGGAAAGTATTTTTTTTGTTTTCAAATCGAACTAAACAATATTTATACAGTTCCAATTTATATAGAATGTTTTTAAAAGGCCGTTGGGCGGCTAAATTATATATTTTTTTTATTTACTAATGATTTATTTTGTAACAATAAAACCCCTTTTTATCAAAGTGTTCGTATTTTGCTCCTGAAACTACATAAAACGTACTTCCGGGCCATTTTCTGCATTATCACATCATTGGAAAATAAAAAATATTCCTGGCCGTACGCGCTTTACAAAACTCGTAATCCTAAAAACGTCTGTTCCTAATTTCTTTTCCGATTTGAAACGAGCCATCTTTCATTTACGTCGACATTTAGAACAAGAAAATTTCAAGCTTTAACACGAAGTTTAGGCAATTTCCTTACTTTACGGCGCTTTTTTGCGACCCATACTTCGCCGTTAATCTTGCAAACAAAAAGTCGCCTATGTTACAGAGTCCTTACTGCTTCTAACAGCAGGGACAACGGACTTGAATAAATCTTAATGGACGTCCTTAAATAATGGCTCAAGTTGGTCATATTTGCATGCAGTTTACCTACTGTATACTGGTAATCGGTTCCCAAGTCGGCATGTTCCATTTAAAACCGCTCAAAATAATAAATTGACATTAGAATTACATAGGTATACCTATACAATTATCAAATAATGTTTTAGTTAATAGATGTAAATAAGTAGCTATGTTTAGATATAGTATGTGACCTAGCTAGTAATTAGAGGAAGATTGAAATGCATGTGCATGATTAATAAAATAACTGCCTAAGGAAAAAATATATTTTAAGGAATGTTAAGCATATAAATGGCATGTAATTAAATAAAACTAAATATAAATTGCTACGCCCTATCAGGGCCCATATGGAACTCATGTACCTATTATAAGATCTGTACAACTATGGATGCAATAAATGATATTGATTGATTGATTGATTGAAATATCAATTCAAAACTAAACTGTGGATATACATCATGTTTTCACGTGTCATCTGGTGAATGTCTTATTTTTCCTAACTTAAGTGTGCAATCAAAACTCTGAATAAAATAGTCTTGTACCAATAATATACATGAATGGTAAGATTGGAATTAGGGCAATGTATGATTCTATCATAGGTTATATTTACGGCAAAAGCTAAAATTAATGCTTTCTCAAATAACATAAAATAACCTAAAATTAGAAATAAGCGTGAATTCAACCGCCAATTTATAAAAAAAAATTAAGTTACATAAGACATTTATTTATCAAAATCGTTTACACGTAGTATTACAAGTACCAGTCCCTGCACTAGGCTTTGCCTGTATCGCAGGAGACCGCATATTACAACGATTCAAAATATTAAAATTTGGTTTTGGTGACATTTAATGTCAGTAAATTGGACTGAAGCCATTCTGCCAATTTTGCTACTTCAGCCCATGAGTCATCGGTTAAAAATTATGGCGGTGTCATCTGCGTAATAACATAAAACATCATCAGCCTTTAGTTTTGTAGCGGTAATGATTCAAAGATTCAAAACTTTTTTGATAAAATGTCATATTTTACAGGTCAATATCATGCATGTAAAATACATTTTAAAATTTCTTATTGTCTTAGATGTTAGGTATATACTTATCAATATTGAATAATTTTGAAAGTGTTGTTGATTTATGAGTGGGTCAAAGATATATTGGTCATAAAGTCGTCTATGCTGTACCAAGCCATTTTTATGAGGAGCTGTTTAAGCTTGTTTTTAAATGCTGCATCAGTTACGGCGTTTTTAACGTAAGGCGGTAGGACGTTGTAGATTTTAGGGCCTAGCACGCTGAGTGATTTCCGAGCCTTGGCTAGCCTTTGCTGCGGCACGAGCAGCAGGTGCTGGGCGCGCGTGGACATCATGCCAGGCGCGTGGCCTTGCGCGCGCGTCATGAACGAGCCCATATTACGTCTCACAAATGTGCAAGCCTCTAGAACGTATACCCTTGGTAACCTTAGTATTTTAAGTTCCCTAAAAATATTCTGCGCAGGGTGATCGTAGGGCTTGTTTGCAATAATACGAACTGCCCACTTTTGGATTGTTAAGATTTGCCAAAGCGTGCGTGCGTGCGTGCGTGCGTGCGTGCGTGCGTGCGTGCGTGTGTGTGTGTGTGTGTAAATATAGCTGTCAAAATTACATTAGTGACATGACAACTAACACGTCACATTTCCTGCAACAATTTCAATAAAAGTTACTCAGTTTCAAAAAGTTAGACATTATACCACTCGATAAAATAAACACTCCGTCTCTTCAAAGAAGAGTTTTAAGCCATTCTATTATAGTTTTTAGGGTTCCGTACTCAAAGAGTAAAACGGGACCCTATTACTAAGATTCCGCTGTCCGTCCGTCCGTCCGTCCGTCCGTCCGTCTGTCTGTCACCAGGCTGTATCTGATTGATACCGTGATAGTTCCAGTTGAAATTTTCACAGATGATGTATTTCTGTTGCCGCTATAACAACAAATACTAAAAACAGAATAAAATACATATTTTTATTGATACTTAATGGTACGGAACCCTTCGTGCGCGAGTCCGACTCGCACTTGGCCGGTTTTTTACATTAATTAAGTTGTAGAGGATAAATACTTAACCTTTAATTTATTTTATTATATAAGTAGGCTGATTGAGCTGCAAATTGTCGCATAGCGAATGTAGACTTAGTTGTTGGGACGGGAGCAACGCTGTGTTTTCGTCTGTGAGTTAAAAGTGTAGGATTAAAGGTTAGTGTTTTGTGTGGTCTCGTTGTTACACTGAGTATGTACAGTTTCCTCGTTGATAATTGTTCACTCAATTGATAGATATCTTTCGTAGGGAATCTAAAAGGTTTAGAATACATAACCTTTAGAAAACAACGTTGCCCTAGCTCAACTTTCAGAAAATTGGTCTTTGCTGAACCACCCCACACTGATATGCAATACGACATTACTGATTGAGCAATGGTAACATATATAGTTGATTTAATAGTTTTTTAGTATTTATGTGTCTAATTTTTTTAAATATCCAAATTAATTTACGTATTCTAGTATTAACATATTAAGTATGTAGTATAATGAATGGGTAAGTATGGCTTGGAATGCACGAAAGCTAGAATTCCTTTAAGTATTTTTTTTATTTTACACAACAGCCACTGGTCAGTTAATTTCTGTAGTGCAATTTTTATTTAATAATTTAATAATGTACAAAAAGTTACTACTGGAATTTATATTAAGGTTATCAGGGAACTCAGGGATCATTCCGTCTCTGCATTTGAGGTTATGTTCGACCCAAATTTGTCCAAATGCGGACACATTTTCGACGTCTCTTCGAACCCTTTTTTTATTAGAATGTACAACTTAAATATTGCATGGAATCCATGGATTCACTTCGCAAAATTTGCGAATATGCGATTTGATATGCTATCTCAATGCATTGCATGGAAAGACAGTAAATAACTAATACATTTATAATGTTTTATAAATAAATTGAGATACGTAGGTGTATGGTTGATATTGATGTAGTAATGAGTGAAATATGAAGTCATACCTAAATATAGATTCATGGGTGGGTATTTGACACGAGTAGACCGTTGTCGTCCTAACTGTCTACTCGCGTCAAATACCCGCCCATAAAAGATCCATACAAATTATATACCTAGTGCGTACTTTTTGTGCTCATTTCCGGAAGCGCAAATACGTAGTCGCGTACATAGGCGCGCGCCGTACGAGCATTGACACGCTTAAAAAGTTGTAAAAGTGAGAGAAGCCTCCACGAACACAAGCGAAAATTCCGAAAAAAGCGCGTGTGGCAACGCTTAAACGCACAAAAAAACTCGAATCTGAAAGCGCTCATAGAATAGAACACAATCTGGGTACGCAATTGAAATATTATTTTATCGTGAAACCATCAAATCTTGGAATCATCACGATACCACTAGGTTGATATACCGTATCTCTGTAACAAGATTTTCAAGTGAACTGTACCCATATCATAATACATAATATTCATGTTAGGCAACAATAAGCTATTGTTGTGTATGCTGTAGGTACGTTAATATAGCACTTTGAAAGGTTTTCCCCAATTGGATGGTTATTATCTTGCACGTGCCAATGTGGTCTATGTATGGAGCTCTGCATATTCTTACAAATATTCCTGTCGAAACAAGTATCGTAATCAACTCTATCGGAAATTGCTAATACATTATTGGAAAAATTTATGTTTCCGTGCTTTTTATAGACCCATATATTGGACTTACTCCACGCTGAAACCATTTTATGGCTTTAACGATCATAAGTAGGTGTTTTATAGCGTTTCCGTGTTAAATATTTTCTGCTACAATTTTTAAAAGAGTACGAATTTGTTAGGTATAATATGGAACTCTCGTAACGTAACATAGTTCTTGTTTAATATGACAATTCGATTAAGTATCTAATGGATAGTTCACAGATTTTTTTACTTAAATACAAAATAATTGACCATTTAAGGACCGTATCGGAAAGAAAGTAGACAACTTTAGGCATCTCTAAAAACTGGTACGTACATAAAATCGGCATATATATATTTTTAAATAACGAACTATATCCTTTTCTTTTAATTGCAACAAAAAGCAATTACTACTTTTGTCAAACTGTCAACATGGGGCGAATTAAGTAGCTTACATCACGTTCGTAAAAATATTTTGGACGATTGGTGCAAAATAAAAGGTATGACGATTAGAAAACTGGTTAAAAAGTACGAGTTGAGTCCCGCGGGCGTGCACAAAATAAGAAATAAATTTGACGACTTCTGTACTCTCCAAGATTTGCCTAAATTTGGAAGAAAACCGGGGACAACCGACTTGGCATGAGAAAAGAAAGTCGTAAGAATGTTTAAACAAAATCCGTCCCTTTCAATTCGAGATGCGGCAAAAAGAGCCAAAACTTCTTCGGCTATGATACAAAAAATCAAACTAAGATGCAACCTAAAGACCTATAAAAAAACAACCAAAACGAGATGAAAATCAAACAATAGCTGTCAGAAAACTGGTAAGGAAATTATATGACCGTATATTGACCAAGAAAAATCAGTGTATTATAATGGATGACGAGACCTATTGCAAATTGGACTTTAAAGCCTTACCAGGACCTCAATTTATTACGGTGCCGGCTTATAGAAGGTTACTCGAAAACATAAGGCCATCAACATCGAGAAATTCGGCAAAAAAGTATTAGTGTGGCCAGCGATTTTTCAATGCGGTATGCGTTCGCAATCCTTCTTCACTACAGGGACTTTGAACGCTACGGTATACAGTGACGAGTGCTTACAGAAAAGATAACTACCACTAATAAAGAAGCACACTTTATTTTGGCCAGACTTGGCTTCTTGTCATTACTCTAAAACAACGAAGGAATGGTATAAAGCCGATTAGGTAGAAGTAGTGGATAAGGAGATGAATCCTCCCAATTGCCCAGAAGTTCACCTAATTGAGCGATATTGGTCTATCATGAAACGACACCTCTAAAAAAACGTCAAAGCTGCCACCTCAGCTGAAAACTTTAAAAAAAAGTGGAACAGGGCCTCATCAAATGTGTCAAAAGTGATCGTCCAGAATTGAATAAGACACATCAAAAAGAAAGTTAGGTTGCAGGCAATATATATATAATACGACGAATTCATTCAAACCGGTTTTTTTATAAAGACCTTATTTTTCAGTTTCTTTTTGTTTCATTATCAGTTTTCACACAGAATAAAAATAATACCAGTTTGAAGTTGTCTACTTTCTTTCCGATACGGTACTTACCTAAACATTTAAGTCTCAAATATTCTTAACGCGTACTTAATTAGATTACAATACAATACAAATACTCTTTATTGCACACCTCACACAAATAAATCAGTTACAAAGAGAGACAATATAAAAACATGTAGGTAGAGGTAGACAAAAGGCGGGTTTATCGCTGAAGAGCTATCTCTTCCAGACAACCTCTGGGTATCGGAGAAAGAGATAAAACTATTAGATTATGCAGTAGGTGGTGGATTAAAATTAACTAAAAATCACAATAATCAAATAAATACACGTACATAAATAGCTCTATAATAAAATAATTAAAAAATATAAAAAAGCCTTTTTATTTCTTGCCAATTCATAAAATGTGAACATAACAGTAATTGAACTTTTAGATATTTATATACATGCAATAGTTATTTTTTTAATGTCAAGATAATTATTAATGAATTTTAATTGTATTTATAATATTGAAATTGAAATTTGACGTAATAAGTAAGTAATCTAAATTATTCAGTTGTAGCAAGAACCCCTCCTGCGAAGGTAAAGGCCTCCTAAAAAAATAGCCCTATGTAAATACATAAATACACAATCATACAAATATCACAAATACAAAAATATATGAAACATAAACAGTCACCTAAAAAATAGTGATAATAATAAGACAATCAGGGTTAGGGGACAGACAAAATAATTTTCTAAAAAATGATGATGATGTTCTACGTTGTTGTTCAATTACCTTTGGTTTTGTCTCATTTTTAACGTTAAGGACAGAAAGTTCCCTTTACAACAGCCCGTGGACATCTGTTTTTCCAACATTACTTCTCAACTTCTAAACAAACGAGTGGCGTCGGTCGTAAAACATCACGTCGCGTCACGCACGGCACGAGGAGCCGCGAACGTCACAAACCATTTACCACGATCAATCACGACCGAAATGGTGTCTCCAACGCCTTTAGCTATCACTTTAGAAAATTTACTGAAATTTCTGCTGAGCAGTGAAGGTGAGACGACGTCGTCTCATTTCAATGCTGAAGCAACGTGGTTTTAATTAGCAAAATAATAGGTACATTCCCGAGTACCAGCAGGATACAGAGCAAAAATACGTCAGACAAAAACACTCATTATTACAAGCCTTAAGGTCGATTTATATCTACAGACATTGAGCGTGCCAGACACGTGTCGTGGCAGACAAAATATTATTCTTCTATCCAGAGTGTATTAACGTATTTACATCTGTGTCTGTCGGTTTCTGCGCGGCCGCGTTATGATAGATGTAAATACACTCTGTATAGAAGAATATTATTTTTGTCTGCCACGACACGTGTCTGGCACGCTCAATGTCCGTAGATATAAATCGACCTATATATTAACTTCACCTGTAACCACGTAGGTACAGTCAAAGAATTTAATTTCCTACCCATTTAGGACTATTTCAAAGTGACACTGTAAATAAAAGCATAAGAAGTCTCTTACGTTTTGATTGATTACGTCACTTTGACAAAGTCCAAAGTGGGTAGGAAATTAAATTCTTTGACTGTACCAGTGGCGGCGCGTGAGAATTTTCACTAGACAACCCGGAGCACATAAAAGAGCTGTTTTTTGATGATTTAAGAGTTTGGTAATATATAGTAAGACATTTTAGGCAAGCCGGTGGGAATCGGCTTGTATGGGCGCTCCGCCATTGGTAGGTAGGTACATATATGAAACAATGTGATCGTATCTCACCAAATTCGATTGCCGACCACCGGAAAAATCGCAATCCGAAGGCAATATTTTGGTGTCATCAAGTCAATCTGGTCGTGTGCCCGAAGGTAGGAAGGCTTAAATAGTAAATTCGTGAGTAAAAAACCTTGATACTACACTTTATACACACAGCTTTTGTTTCATGGCTTATACTATCCAAAAGTACATAAATATGTACAAGAATATAAACACAAGATTCAACAATTTGTAATGTAATTTCAAAAAGGGGTTACGATTAGCATTTTATACATTTATTCAAATAAAAACCCATCCAACCCCCGAGATGTTGTGCCTACGAGCGACGTCGAACGGCTGTTTTTATTCAATTTACTTGGATTATTTCAGTTTTAAGGGAGTTTGGTTGCAAATCTTGATTGATAGCTCGTAGTAGGGCCCATCAATTCTCGCCCGATAGCGGCATTTGCACTTTAATGGGCGCAAGTAAATTTTCCGAGGTAAGTAAATATAGGCACGTAATTGATTCAAAACTGGAAACGAGTTTGTAGGGAGGGCATCTGATATTATGATCGCGGAATCAACAAATCAAACTTAAAGTACATAGTAAAACTATTATTATTTATCATATTATTGATTAACATGAATTATCTATTAAAGTAGGTTCTTGTGTATTTATCTATAGATAAAGATACAAGTACACCAAATAAATTATGTATCCATAGTTTACTTAAGCCTTGTTTAGTTTGGAACTACATCAATTTGTGTAAACATGGTCCCCACATATATATTTATTATATTTATAGGATAAAACACAAAACAAAATTTTACTACAAACATATACGTTTTCTACGTGCAAGACGTGGAGATGAATAATATGCAAAATTTTATAGTATGGACGATAAAATAACTATTGGTTTTATCACAGATTGCACGGATTATCAATTCAATTATCTCGCTTATCTTGCCGAAGCAAAATAAGCATTCGGTATAGGGCCTTTAAAAGTCATAAATTCAGTTAGCTGGTCAAAATTATTAACATTTACAGTGGTTTAAATACTGGATGACTTAATGACCTTGGGGTCATGATCTGGAATGACCCCTAAACCCTAAATCACTCGGTTAAATTATTACCGCGAGTAATGCCATTGTATAAAATACAAGCTGTCCACGCCGCTTCACCCGCGTATTGAAAAAAACACAAGCGAACCCTCGGCATTAAATATATTCTTTAAAATAAAATAAATAAATAAATATTTGGGGACAATCTTACACAAATCGACTAACCTACCACAACCATTCAGAATGTCCATATCACACGCAGGTGAAATAATTTTTCAAATTGGATAAGCAGTTCCGGAGATTACCCAAAACATACAAACTTAGAAAGCTACAATCTCACAGACTTTTCCTCTTTATAATATTTGCATAGATAAGTTAGTGTCAACTCAACCAAACAAGCATATAATATAACTTGTTCCATGATTAGTGCATACGATTTTGACATTGAATCTCAGATTAAGTCCTTTAGTTCCTGTTTGACAAATCCAGCCTTAATCGAGAGTGGAAACGAGTATCATGACTGCAAACATGTTTTCATAGTATTGCCCAGTATAATGACGTAGGCATACACATAAAAGGAATTTTCAAAACCAAGTCCCATACGGTTCAACGCCTACCAGACTTTAACGAGTTTTTTGCTGCCTTCTAGTAACCAGCTACAATGTGCAAACTTAAGTTCGTTTCAGGAAACAGCCCTACCCTTTCATTAAATATGAACAATTTACGTAGATAAGAATCTCGAGGGAAGTACATTCCAAGATACTGTTGGATGGATGGGATTAGACGTACATTTAAATATATATAGGTACAGCCCAATCTCCTAAGCGCTGTGGTCATAATTTATTTCTACTCCCGTACTAATATTATTATTATAAAGTTAGCTTTATAAGTTTGTACCTATGTAAAAAGGTAATCACCGAAACTACTCATCCAAATTCAAAAAGTATTTCACCAGTAATACCAGTAGGTATATAGAATATTTTTTTCAGTATGATCATAGATTACGTGTATGAACCTGATAGCGCAGCTATGCTCCGCTTGCATTCTTTGTTGATATACGGAGTAAACAATATATTATGATGAAAAGGCCGCAAAAATATCTGACACGCTCTAACGGCTCTAGGAATAGAGTTGTATCAGATATTTTTGCGGCCTTTGTTCCATCATATATATATTAATGCCGGTGCCTGTAGCAATTTTATAAAAGAGGCATTTTCTATAGTGACTCTGTATAATTTATATGTATCTAGATTAATATTAATCAGTTCAAAATAACACTTGACTCACACAAATAAAAGTTAAAATCAAACACAGCTTCGAGCGTTTTAACTCCGCGGGGACGAAATCAGACGAAAAACAACAAGTTTAATTTATGAACTGCACATATAGGATAGAATGCGGTGTAGTGCCAGCAGCTACCGTTTGCTGAGTCTAAAGTTAGGATATATTTTGGTAGTTGGCAGTACCTGGCTGCAACTTCATCTAACCTAAAGTAATTTACCTGGGGTATATACACTCGCGATCAATGATTACGGTTCGGTAAAATACTGTCATATTTCCTAAAATAGTGCAGGGTTGTACAGTTTTTTAATCCTGTCAAGATCTTTAATATTTAATTATACATGTAAACTGCAAAAATAACAGTAACAAAAGAAAATTATCAGGTTTAAGGTGGTTCGATCGCCATACAAAACGTTATTTGACATTCGCAGTCCAACGGCGTGATATTTTAAGAAACTTATGTAACAAACTTTCATAAATTGGCTTCCCATATGCGCCAAATCCCCCCTTTCCTAGAGTAGACTTGTATGAACTAGATTAATTTGAGAAATTGGTTTGGGACGTGATATTTTGGGAAAACAATTTTTCTCAAATTAATCTAGTTTATACAAGTTTATTCTAGGAAAAGGGGAATTTGGTGCAAATGGGAAGCCAATTGATGAAAGTTTGTTACACAAGTTTCTTAAAATATCACGCCGTTAGCCTGCGAATGTCAAATAACGCTTTCGGATTCGTAAAAACCCATGAAAAAAAAACGATAACGGAGCGAGATATCGCAAAAATCGTCATATTTGTACGTTGGTATTTTTATAATAGGATCCCGGTAATTGCTAATACAGTTGGGTATTAAAAAGAATACTATATTAAGTTAATAACTAGTGTTAAATAGAAAAAAAAAACCTATTGTGGTTATTTAATTTAGGGTGACCCGTATTCATTAACCGCGAGTGTAGCAAGTAGAATACGAGTATGCGTACAATTGATGTACAACATTTGTGACTACAGATAATTATATAATAGGTATTCCTAACTCGTATTTTTGCTAACTTAGTCTTTAGTAGGTAATCAATGCATGTGTCTTCACCTAACCTAACTACCATTCATAAAAAACTTAGACTCATTTTGCACTCATATAAAGCAGCAGTTGTATACTGTCGGTATTTTTTGTTTGTAGTACAAGATACAAAAATTGTTTACTAACAAATTAGGCAGAAAAAAATTTGAAGTTAGGTAAAATATTGTCCGATTTTTTTAAGTTCTCAATAGGCTGAATTGAAACAACAACAAAAAAACAAAAATACCCGTCTATGTCAAATTTTACCCGTGAACGAGGGTAATTATGACGTCACAACGTTGGAGCCCCATAATACCAATCGTTGTATGGCTAGTACATACATACATACATACCATCACGCCTTTATCCCTAAAAGGGGTAGGCAGAGCACATGAAACTTGTGTTCCAGTGCCACTTTTAGCATAAATGTGGGTATAAAAGATCGACAAAATGTGACGTTGCAGTGATAGGTTGCTAGCCCATCGCCCACAACACACTTCAACCCTGTTCCCTTAGTCGACTCTTACGACGCCCACGGGAAGACAGGGGGTGGTGCTATTCTAACCCGACACCACACGGGGGTATGGCTAGTAAAATGCTGTTTTGCTCGTGAAATAGGTACTGCGTTGAGTTTGCTCATACATCGTTTTTAATTTACTTTTGGACGATAGTTTTATGATTTTGATTATACATATTTTGTAATTTACACTTTGTCGCGAAAATTTTATTGTTTATTTTTGATACAACGAATCTTTTTTTTTAATGCGAGCACTAGGTACTTTATTCACAATATTTTGTCGTCCTTCCAGTTTTAATGCTAATAGAATATCAATTTGTTCATGCCTGCCGGGGCGCGGCGCAAACGCGCCCGATGTTCAAAAGCAAATGTAACTTTTATCTTTCGAACGTTGTACCGGGACCACATGTCGCGCGCACTTGCCGCCCTAAATTATTGCCGACACAAACCAGCCTGTTTTGTTCAAGACATATACAAACAATCTAGTTGATGTATTTGTTTTAAATATAAAGATTTTTAAGGGCATTTATGTATTGCAGGATGCTCAAACGCAAAGGTAATTTTATCTTCGGAACATAGTACTGCGGCGGTGTGTCGCGCGCACTTGGCGTCCTAAATTATGGCCGCCGCCAAACTTGCCGTTTTTGTCCCCAAGATTAACGATGAACAACCGCCCTCGAAAAATCCTGTCGCCCCAAACGGATATTGCCAGAAACTTTACGATATAAAATTTCCTTTTGATCAGTTCGCTGGAGTTACTAAATAAATATAACCTTTTATAGATTAGTTGTTCTTCCTTTTGAGCATTTTTGCGTGAAATTTTTAAAGAAAATTGCGAGCTAACCACTTATTAGATTTGGAAACTCAACAGGTATGTTCTAGATGACATAATAATACAGTCGATATTGTTCAACCTCGAAATCCAGGGGAGTTTGATGAAGTTTAGTACGAATGTTCGTTGGAAGCCCTGTTTTCGTTTCCCAAAAGTCCCCGGGTCAGGACTTTCTAGAACGGCCGCTATCTTGGGAAATGTACAAATGCGCCTATTAAGTATACAAAATATCTAGTCAAGTAAACGTTACATAGAAAAAAACGCTTACTTTAAACTACATCACATATAGGGTGCCCTGAACTTCCCAAGATATACCCACGCATTCCTGCAAAATTGCAAAATAAAGGAACTTAGATCGACTTCGGCAAAAACACTTTGGGTCCGTCAATGTGGTGGGTGCGTATCATAATGTATACGCACTTTTGGTATGGGTACCTAATTCCAATTTACAAACTTTTGAAATGTTGGATATACCTACTTAATAAACTAAATTCCAATTATAAGTATAACATAAAAATAATATAACATATCGCCGTTTAGTACAAAGACATTATTAACTAATTAAATTTTATATAACCATTATTTGTTTAGTTTAAATATCATATAATTTATACATAATATCAAATGATAGTTATCGTATGCGGTATTATGTCTTAAGTTCATAATATATTGTAAAATTATGCATTCTCATATTATAAGTACGTTTCACTTGTAAGTAAGTATATACCAAACGTGTAATTTAATTATATATTATGAGCAATTTATCATTAACTAATAGGCTTGTGTCCTAATTCTTTTACGATGCCATTCGAACCAGTTTTTGGATAAGATCAAATGTTTGTTTGGGAGCAACTACAATTAAAGAACATAAATACCCAAAAAAAAAAGTCAAAGGCGGCCCTCGCTGGCGGCAAGCGAAACGCGTCATACTAAGTCACATTAAAGTCTGACGTCACAGTTTTATATTTGTACTAACCAGTTGTATGGAAAATTAACTAAATTGCTGTTTCGGTCGCGAAAAACTGCGTTTAGGTCCACAGTTATCATACGATTTTGTTTCTATAAAAACGTAAGGATTCTATTGGTAGCTTAAAATTAGATATTGTACCTACAATAAAAAAGCATATTTTTCTAAACATTGAAGGTCCATCTTTTTATGATTTAAATTATATGTTGTAATTTATACACTAATCAAATATTTTGATGGTATAATATTCATTTAGCAACACTATGTTACCAATTTTATCATGTGAAAACTACCCTATTCATATCATTGCGCGCAGCACGCATTTCTTCCTAGGCGGTCTGAAGCAACTAACCTGGTCACTTTAGTCAGCTCACTGTCGAAGGAAGTAGATACAAAGAACCAGATAGACGTAATATATTTAGACTTTCAAAAGGCGTTTGACAGAGTGGACAACGACGTTCTATTAAAAAAGCTAGGTACTATGGGTTTTGTATCGAGTTTATTGCGTGTGTTCTCTAGTTACCTTGCTTAAAGAACGCAATTTGTGAAATATGGCGCATTCATATCGGGTGCGTACTCGACTCTTTCGGGCATAAGTCAGGGATCGAATTTGGGGCCATTGCTGTTTAATATTCTTATTAACGATTTGCCCACTGTAGTACAGCACTCTAAAGTATTTATGTTCGCAGACGATGTCAAAATTGTTAAGGTGATAAGAAGTGCGGAGGACTACAAAGAACTGCAAGATGACATAGACGCGATACATAAATGGAGCGAGCTTAATAAACTGAGCTTTAACCAAGGAAAATGTGAAGTGATGTCATTCACTCGTTCGTCCCAACCAAAGCTATTTGCGTACACTATTAATGGAGGCAATATTACGCGCGTTAGCTCGGTGCGGGACTTAGGAGTAGTATTTGACCAACACCTAACATTTAGAGAGCAGGCTGTCCATGTCACGAAAAGGGCAGCCCAAAAGCTCGCATTCGTACTTCGTAATTCTCAGTCATGCATTCTCACCGATGGCCTTGCGCTCTCTATACTCGGCTCTCGTTCGGAGCGTATTAGAAACGAGCACGACAGTGTGGACTCCCTATGAGAAATCGTACATACTTATGCTTGAGAAAGTGCAAAAAAGATTTCTGCGGCACTTGTACCGTACACAGTTTACGTATTATCCCTACATGTATCCGACGCGTTTTCTGTTAGGCATGCTCGGATTCGACTCGTTAGAAATTAGAAGGTACGTGTCACTAGCGAAATTCGCATTAGGTATTATACTAGGCAGGGTAGACTGCGTAGACCAAGTGGAAGAGGTGGTACAACTGTACGCACCCACGGCGCGCGTGCGGCTGCGCAGAGCGCCGCTGCTGGCAACGCCATTCGCGCGCACCGAGCTCCTGCGCCACGCGCCGATCCCCGCCGCCCTGGCGCTGCTCAACTCTGTTCTCGGCGCAGCGAAGCACGTCGATATGTTCGCTACCCGATGGCCGCTACTAATAGCGGAATGTAAAAGGATTTTCGAGTCCTTACATTAAATAAATAGTTATAGTTAAGTTGGAATATATATTTAAGTTTGTAATGCTTTGGCGTAAGCTGTAATTGCAAATTGTAATTTAGTAAATAAATAAATTGAGTTATAATGTACTAGAGAAGACAACACGAACAATATCTGTGCGCCGGCCGGCAGAGCGGGGCGCACGCGGGGGGAGGGTAACTTGTCATAGAATACACTGCGACAGTGCGGCCCATGGACCGCAACGCGTAGCGCAAACTTCTTGTTCGGCGTGTCATCTCTAGTACGTTAGTACATTATACCCAATGATTCCTCTGCCGAAAACTTTATCATCGTGGTCCAAGTTGCGGATATAAAGATTGTCAATGTCTACAAACCCCCTTCGACTTCATGGGCAAACAATGGGCCTCCACCCATCGTCCACCCATGTATCTACACCGGCGACTTCAACAGTCACCATACCACTTGGCGCTACTCAGCGGACGACATAAATGGGCAGACTCTGGCACAGTGGGCCGAAACGTTGAACCTGTTCCTCGTTTTTGACGCCAAAGACAGAGGCACCTTTCGCTCGGCTCGCTGGAAGAAGGACTATAACCCTGATCTCACCTTTGTAACTAAGGACCACACAGGCAGGCCCCTTCCAACAAACCGGGTTGTTCTCAAGGACTTTCCAAATAGCCAACACAGACCAGTGATCGTGGAAGTAGGCATGAAGATCCCCCTGGCCAATTCTATGCCCCTCCCTCGCTGGAATTTCAGGCGCGCTGACTGGAACGCCTTCGCAGCCCACATCGACGCGGGAGCTCGCTTCATCCAGCCTAAAGCAGAAAACTACAACCGCTTTGTAGGGCTCATACTATCGTCCGCCAAACGCCATATATGCAGAGGTTATAGGAAGGAGTACGTACCAGGCTGGAACTGCGATAGTGAAGATCTGTACAGAGCCTACCGAGATACAGGAGACAGCTCAATTGGCACCGAGCTCTTACTGACCCTGGATGCTAACCGCACTAGCAAATGGAAAGATACCGTGGACGCGATGGACTTCAAGCGTTCAAGTCGCAAAGCGTGGGCTGTTCTAAACAAACTCTCGGGGAAAATATCAGCACCACGACCGGCCTCTGCAATACATCCGAATGAAATTGCGAACAGGATTGTATCTATTTCTAGAGCCAAAGGCGACAAAGCTGAAAGTAGGAGGATTAAGAAAAGATCGCGGGAACTTAAGTCTAATCTCGCTGATGATCCAGAGCTAGCCAACCCCTTTACGGAAGATGAACTCCATCACGCAATCAAATATCTCCAAGTTGGGAAAGCCGCTGGAGTAGATGGAATATACAACGAGTTTCTGCTTAGACTGGGTCCCAACGCAGTAAAATGGCTCACTGTGTTCTTCTCGGACATTCTCCACTTCAACAAACTTCCCAGGTTATTTAAAGAGTCAAAGGTGATCGCGCTTTTGAAACCAGGCAAAAAAGAGGGAGAAGCTTCCAGTTACCGCCCAATTGCGCTGCTTAGCAACTGCTACAAACTAATGGAGAGACTCATATACAAAAGGATAGCGCCGCTCATAGATCGAGTGGTACCAGTGGAACAGGCAGGTTTCAGAACCGGGCGGAGCTGCACGGACCAAGCCCTAGCTCTGACCACGCACATTGAAAACGGCTTCCAAACAGGGCTGAAGTCCGGTGCTGTGTTTGTGGACCTGACGGCAGCTTACGACACTGTATGGAGAGAAGGATTGCTTTGCAAACTGCTAGCGACTGTGCCTAGCTTGACCATCGTAAAGCTGTTATCGAACATGCTCTCCCAGCGGCGATTTAGCGTACACTTGGGCTCAAAGGTCAGCAATACCAGAATGCTGAGTAACGGTCTGCCCCAAGGATCCGTGTTGGCGCCCATTCTGTTCAACTTGTATATTCACGACCTCCCTGATACTGCTGCCAGGAAATTTATCTACGCCGATGATATATGTCTCGTTACTCAGGGCAAGGAGTTCCAAAACCTGGAAGCAACGTTATCAGGCGATATGGAGCTATTGGCCAAGTACTTTCGAATATGGCGACTTACACCCAGCGCAAGTAAGACAGAAGCGTGCTGTTTCCACCTGCATAACCAGTGCGCCACGCAGGAGCTAAAGGTCAATGTACAGGGTACAACATTGACACATAACTTCTTCCCAAAATACCTCGGCGTCACTCTAGACCGCTCCCTGACCTTCAAACAGCACCTTACTGGTATGGCTCGCAAACTCCAGACCCGAAATAACATCATTCAGAAACTGAGCGGAACCTCATGGGGAGCAAGCGCAGACGTGTTGCGAACCTCGGCGCTATCTCTGGTTTACTCGACTGCCGAATACTGCGCACCAGTCTGGCTGGGTAGCGTCCACACCACCAGAGTTGACGTCGAGCTGAAAAAGGCCATGCGACTTATCTCCGGCACGCTCCAATCTACTCCTTGGCTTCCAGTACTGTCAAGAATCGCCCCACCGGATTTACGTAGGAATGTCGCCCTGTTACGAGAAGTAGCAAAGATCCAGAAGAACCCGAGCCTTCCAATGCATGCGGAGTTTATGAATCCCGCTACTGTACGCCTAAAGTCCAGAAATGCCCCGTGCAGCATTTCCAGAAAACTGTCAGCCCAAAATTTCGATCTGAAGCTAGAGTGGTCGCAGTCGTGGAACTCCAAGATGGTAGGAAAACTGGGATCCACTATTGCACCGGGCTCCTGTATAGAAGGGTTCGATCTCCCAAGGCGGGACTGGTGTAACATCAACCGACTCCGTACTGGCCACGGTCGCTGCGCTCACTATAAACACCGTTGCGGATGGGTGGAATCCCCAACTTGCTCGTGCGGTGCCGAGGAACAAACGATTCGCCATATAATCGAGGATTGCCCCATAACGCGCTACGCCGACGGACCCCCAGAAGACCTGATCACCCTTGGCGACAAGGCCATCAAGTGGCTGACAAACCTTAGAATTAATTTATAGTTATTATGTTTCTGTTTTAAATGCCATACGATTAAATAAACCCAATGATTCATATACGTTCTAAACGTTCTATTATTTACCCCAATTTGGTATTTGTTATATCTAAGATACAGGCTGGCATCCATAGCCTTAAAAAAGTTATAGGTAATGTAAAGGTATTATATTTATAATTAAAATTCGCATTAAATAACTTTGCCGACTACTGTGGTGGTGATGGCGATTGTATAAAAAGTCATCATCATCATCATAATAAATATTATTAAACTAGCTACCCGCGCGGCTCCGCCGCGTATACAGAGAATCTAGCCGGAGCGACGGTATAAAATATAGCACATACTTAATACTGTATAGGGCCATTCTACATATCCCTTATATTCCCCCCGAGATCCCTTATAGGGATAAGTTCGCCTTTGTACCTACTTTACTTAATCTTACATATCATGTTTATGTTTTAACCTGTTTTGTGTACAATAAAGTGCTTACATACAAACATACATATAACCTACCTACTGAACAAAGGGTTTTTAGAATAGGATGGGTATAGTTTCTGAGATTACCCCCAACATACAAACTTACATTTCACAGACATAACACCTGTTTATTATTAGTATCGGCACAGGCTATTTATAGGTAGGTACCGCTAAATAGTTTAATATCTACTAATTTATGTTTTCCAGTATTAGGTCATATCGTTTTGACAAATTACAATTTAGTCCCTGGGCGACCGAGCTCTGCTCGGGTGAAAATGGAGAAAATACGGAGAAAACGAATTTTCCCGGACATGAGACCTATCTATATCTCACCCCCGTAAACCCCTGTATTCCAAATTTAATCGAAATCGTTAGAGCCGTTTCCGGCATTGCAAATATATATATGTACTGAGTCTGGTAGACCGCACATACTAAAAATATTAATATTTCTAGTGTCTGTCAGACCTCACCACATAAAAATATTAATATTTCTAGTGTCTGTCAGACCTCACCACATAAAAATATTAATATTTCTGTAGTGCCTATCAGACTTCACATCATAAAAATATTAATGTTTCTATAGTGTCTCAGCGACCTCACCACATAAATAACCATATTTTAGATAACCATATTCTCATTGAAGTTGATTATTATGCCTTATCTTTGAGACTGATTTGTGCCTAAGTCTATCTTTAGAAGTTGTTAATTATTTTTTAAAGTAATAATAATGTTACCAAGAAGAAGAAAAAAATAAGTTTATTCAAGATGGATACTGTTAAGTTTTTTTTTTTATTTCTTTGTGAACCTTAGTACAAAATATGTAAAAAAAGGATCTCTTAAAAATTATTACATAAATCATGTATATTTATTTCAAAACCTTTTATATATTATTTATTCGATCAAATATAAATATAATAATAATATTAAATAGTAATTTTTACTATGTGTGCCTTAATATTTTTTAAATGCATTATTAAAAACGAGGTCTGACAGACTTCACGTCAGTCCAATCTTCCTAAAATTTTCACCACAGTTGCAGAGGGTTAATTACAAAATTTATATAACCAACCTCCTACCTGTAATCAAAATATAATTATCTGAACCTTAAATAATTTGGATGGTATTCAAGTCAGGTCAACAAAGTCGCCAAAAGAAAATTTTATAATCAAGTTTCGTTTTCTACATCTTTCTTTATACTGGAAATTAGGCGGAAAGTAAGGTTAAAAAAGCCTTCTATGGGGTCCACGACAATTAATGGATTTAATTAAACCTCATTCTTCTCCCAACATCTCGAATATGGGAAAATAAGGGTGTATATAAACTTTTCTGAAGTAAAAAAGAACATGGCAAGTAATACTGACGTCTCTATCAATAAAAAAAAACCGCATTTGACACAATACGTCTGTCAGGGTGCCGGTTAATGTACGGCCCAATAATTGGCGTCCACTATATCTCTGTCTCTTTTTTACTCATACAAAAAGAAAGAGAGAAAGATAGATGGACGCGTATTATCGGGCTGTACATTAACCGGCACCGTCTGTCAGTTTATGTAAATAAACAATATTTACAAAAGGCCGTTTACTTTCTATTTTTCTTACTTTTCTTAGTGTTGTATCCATATGTGGCCGACTCAACATTTATAATTTCTCATGCTGAAGAACTTAGTACAGGTTTGAGTTTAATTCTTGTTTATTATTTTACATTGTCATCTCGAGTCAAAACGGAAGTTACGCCACGTGATGTCACGCAGCCAAAGTCACGTGGTCAGCGCACAGTAGTTTCTTTAAATTTATATTTTAGTAACTTACCGATGAAAAATTAAAAAACGAAGACCTTATTGCAAATCTGCAGCATGAGACGAATCCAGTGACATATCATTTATCAAAATCGGACCATAACTGTAGATCTGATGGCATGTACAAAAATCGGGCTTGCGTAATAATAATATTATTATCTCCTGTTTAAATTCACGGGACAAAGCCCGGTCCTTTGGAAGGCGTGCGTGGGGATATAGATCCAACACGTAGAGGCCCTTTGGAGACGAAGTTTAATGTGATGTAATACACCTGCTAGAACCCATTCACGGGTACATCGGTAGATACCCGTGAACCGGTTCCAACAGGCGTTGGGGCTATTGTAGGTTAAGAGGAAAGAGTAACGGGCTATGGATGAAATTTGGATGGACAAATGAATGAGCTATTGCAAGAGTTCCGGACACCTGCCATAACATTGTGAGATGCTATCGAGGCAGGCGGTGACTAGCCACTCGCTAGATGGGCCCCTGAAAGCGTCGTCGTACAGACGGCCAGGAGCAACACTGGGTGAGCGGCTCAGGGGTGTCGAGAGGTGGTGCTGCGCTTTCTCCGAAGTTACTCGCGGCGTTATGCCCTTTAACACTTCCACCCCTGGAGCATATAGCTCTTACGACTCCTCTCTGGACGGCCAATGAAGGCAAGCCAGAGCTGAGAGTCCTACGGGCCCCCTTGGGGTTCCACTCCGACCGACGAAGACACGCCGGAGACGGAGGCCCTGACCGACTCTCGGGAGCACTCGGGTCCGTGGGGTCGTTACTCCCCAACAGCTCGCCACAAGCTGCCCTGCGGGCATATTATTATTATTATGTATCTCCGATTTAAATTCACGGGACAAAGCCCGGTCATTTGGAAGGCGTGCGTGGGGATATAGATCCAACACGTAGAGGCCCTATGGAGACGAAGTTTAATGTGATGTAGTACACCTGCTAGAACCCATTCACGGGTACATCGGTAGATACCCGTGAACCGGTCCCAACAGGCGTTGGGGCTATTGTGGGTAAAATGGATAGAGAACTGGGTCTATGGTGATGAGATTTGGATGGGCAATAAAATTGGGCTATTGCATAGAGGTCCGGACACCTGCCATAACATTGTAATTTACAAGGTTATCGAGGCAGGCGGTGACTAGCCACTCACTTATAAGATGGGCCCCTGAAAGTGCCGTAGAAAAGACGGCCAGGAGCAACACCGGGTGAGCGGCTCAGGGGTGTCGAGAGGTGGTGCTGCGCTTTCTCCGAAATTACTCGCGGCGTTATGCCCTTTAACACTTCCACCCCTGGAGCATATAGCTCTGACGACTCCTCTCTGGACGGCCAATGAAGGCAAGCCAGAGCTGAGAGTCCTGCGGTCCCCCTTAGGGTTCCACTCCGACCGACGAAGACACGCCGTAGACAGAGGCCCTGACCGACTCTCGGGAGCACTCGGGTCCGTGGGGTCGTTACTCCCCAACAGCTCGCCACAAGCTGCCCTGCGGGCTTATTATTATTATTATTATGTATCTCCTGTTTAAATTCACGGGACAAAGCCCGGTCCTTTGGAAGGCGTGCGTGGGGATATAGATCCAACACGTAGAGGCCCTTTGGAGACGAAGTTTAATGTAATGTAATACACCTGCTAGAACCCATTCACTGGTACATCGGTAGATACCCGTGAACCGGTTCCAACAGGCGTTGGGACTATTGTGGGTTATATGGATAGAGAACGGGTTCTATGGTGATGAGATTTGGGTGGATTATGAAACTGGGCTATTGCAAAAAGGTCCGGACACCTGCCATAACATTGTTATACACAAAGTTATCGAGGCAGGCGGTGACTAGCCGCTCATTAGATGGGCCCCTGAAAGCGTCGTCGTACAGACGGCCAGGAGCAACACCGGGTGAGCGGCTCAGGGGTGTCGAGAGGTGGTGCTGCGCTTTCTCCGAAGTTACTCGCGGCGTTATGCCCTTTAACACTTTATTATTATTATTATTATTAAGCCTTTATATTCCATATTACATTTGTAGTTGAAGTTATAGTTTTATATCTGTTGAATATGGATCCCTCTTTGGGTGAAGGCCTCCTCCAAACTCTTCCACTCCTCTCTTTTTCTTCCTATCTCTGTCCAATGTTTGCCAGCTGTCTGGATGATATCATCAACCCATCGCTTGTAAGGTCTGCCAACATTTCGTTTACCAGATGGCCCTTGCCATGTGGTGGTTTCTTGAGTCCATCTTCCATCTGTCATTCGTGTGATGTGGCCTGCCCACTGCCACTTTTGTTTGAGGGCATAAGTGAGAGCGTCGGTTATTTTCGTTTTTTCCCTGATTTTTATATGCCTTATTTTATTTATTTTCCGCAGTCTCATCATGCTTCTCTCCATAGCTCTTTGTGTGCATTTTATTTTTTCTCTTACTTTGTTTGTGTAGACCCATGTTTGTGAGCCGTAAGTTAAGCATGGTAGAAGACAGGTGTCACACACTACTTTTTTAATGAAAGGTTGTAGTCTCCCTTAACAATATCTTTCATGGACCAGTACTTTTTCCAAGTTATATTTGATCGCCTTGTGACCTCTTCTTCATTGTTAGTTTTTGAGAATGACACCTGTTTCCCTAGGTATATATAGTTATCCACATAGTCTATTGTTGTGCCATTAACGTTTATGGGTTTTTTGTAGCTATTAGTCATCACTTCGGTCTTGCTTATGTTCATCTCCAGTCCTATCTTAGAGCTATGTTCGTTCAGTGTACTTATCATGCCTTCTAGGTTGCTTTGGTTCTCAGCAAAGAGCACAATGTCATCAGCGAATCGTAAGTGGCTCAAATAACGATTATTTACTTTTATTCCTGTTTTTACCCAGTTAAGGTTCCGGAATACTCCCTCCAGCACGGCTATAAAGAGTTTGGGAGAGAGGGGATCCCCCTGTCTCACGCCTCTCTCTATTTTGATCTCTTCTCCTCTTTGCTCGAGTCTCACTCTGCTGGTGCTGTTTTTATAGATATTTTTCAGGACCTCGGTGTATTTATGGTGAACTTTAAAGGATTCCAGTGCTTCCCAGATTGAGTTGTGGCTAATGGTGTCGAAGGCTTTGCTGTAGTCAATGAACGCTAGGTATAGTGTCTTGTTGAACTCTTTATATTTTTCCAGTACTTGTTCAAGCGTGTGTATATGGTCTATAGTGCTAAAGCTTGTTCGGAAGCCTGCTTGTTCTGTAGTTTGGTTGTTGTCAATTATCTGTGTTATTTTATTTAGTATAATTGATGTGAAGAGCTTGTAGGCACTCGCTAAGAGGCTAATTGGTCTATAATTGCCTATGTCCATAGGGTCTCCTTTTTTGTATATGAGTGTAATGTCGGAGTTTCCCCACTGAATTGGTATGTCACCAGTAGTCAGTATAGTATTAAACAGTTTTGTGAGGGGGCTAAGAAGTGCGGGAGTTCCTAGTTTAAGAGCTTCGTTAGTAATTCCGTCAGGGCCTGGGCTTTTATCGTTTTTCAGTCGTTTTAATTGGTTATATACTTCCCTTTCTTCTATATAGACTTCACCTGCAGTAGTAGTAGTGTTGTTATAGTTAGATGGTTCTTCTTCCTTGTCTCTATTTTGTTTTTTGTAGAGGTTTTTGTAAAAATTCGTGGCTGCATCTATGACGTCTTTCCTTGATTTGGTTTCTGCTGAGTTGTTGTTTAATTTTTGTATCCATGTTTTATGTATTGTTAAGGCTTTTAGTCCTCTTTTGGTGCTTCTATACTTTTTCAGGTTATAGCTTATTACACTTTTCCTGTGGTTGTTGTAGTCTTTCATTATCGACTTGCTAACTTCTTTAAATAGTTTGCCTATTTCAATTTTTGTTTGTCTATTCTTATGTTTTGTGAGAATTAGTTCTTTTCGTTTTCTTATTAGTTCTTGGGTATGGTCGCTAAATATCTTGATCTTTTTTGTTGTGTTTGTAGTTTCGGTTTTGAGGCTTGTTGTGAGAGCTGTTTCCAGCATGTTGTAGTAGCTTTGAACATCATTGGGTTCCATTTCGTAGTCTATATTTGTATCCAAGTTGCTAAGGTAGTGTTTTATTTCATCATCAGTTTCAGGGATTTTTGGTGTGCACTTGAAGTTTTTTCTGCTTTTTTTCTTGGTTGGAAGCTTGAATTTTGCTCGTACTAATCTGTGGTCACTAGGAAATTCAGTGTTGCTTAGCACATGTACATCGCTTATTAGGTCTGGCTTGTTAGACAAGATGAAATCAATTTCGTTTTTGGTTCTGGAGTCCGGCGATGCCCATGTCCATTTACAGCTATCTTTTTTCTTGAAGAAGGTATAGGAACAGTAATAATAATATACCTAGATTAAATTAAATATTATGGGACACAATCTTACACAAATCAACCTAGGCCCACGGTAAGCTCAATAAGACTTGTGTTGTGGGTACTAGGCGATGATATATATAATAGATAAATACATATAGATACTTAATATACATGTATAACATCCATAACTAAGGAACAAATATTCGTGATAAACACACAAATAAATGCCCTGACCGGGATTCGAACCCGGGACCTCCAGCTTCGTAGGCAGAGTCACTACCCACTGGGCTACGGAGGCCGTTAACATCATTCGAAAGACGTACACTGCTGGACATAGGCCTCCCCCAAAGAGTGCTAAAATGATCGGTCCTGCGCCACCCGCATCCAGCGGACTCCCGCGACCTTTACCAGGTCATCAGTCCACCTTGTGGGGGGCCTACCCACGCCGCGCCTTCCGGTACGTGGTCACCACTCGAGAGCCTTTCCGCCCCAACGGCCATCGGTTCTACGTGCAATGTGCCCCGTCCACTACCACTTAAGTGTAGCGATTCGGAGGGCTATATCGGTTACCTTGTTTCTGCTGCGGATAGCCTCATTTCTGATGCGATCACGCAGATAAACTCCCAACATACGAGGGGCATTCAATAAGTTCTCGGTATCGACATGATCACGTCTCATGATAATAATTTCTGATTATTTTTCATACTGTATCACTATTCATAAATACACTAAATAAGAATAAAAATAAAAAATATTAATTTGTTTTATTTAATAGTTAAACAAAGAAGATAGGGCAGCAAATATTCTGACGTCAGTAATATTGGAGGATTTTATTTTGGATTTTTAGGTTAGATTTGGCATGATTCTGGTGCGGTAATTCAAAATATTGATTTTAAAGTGAGATATTTGTATATTTAGAAGCTTGGAAATAAAAAAAATATCTCATTAATCATATTTTTAAACCACAGCTCCCTTAACAAAGTTTAAGGTGGGTTTTATTGGCCATCAGTATATTTATTTTAATTTCTAGAAATGGGGTCAATATAAATGAAAAATATATGTATGTAAATACCACGGAAGAGTGTTACAAGATAATCGTATAGCAATGGGGTTGGCCGGTGAAAGCTATATAATTGTAGATGGCGCTCTTCTAGATTCCATACGATGAGAGAGAGAGACGGAAGATCGATTGTACCTACCTATGTACGGAAACAATAAATAATAAAAAAATAAAAATAACTTTATTTAGCCTTCATACAGGTCATACACTGCATACATAATAAGTAGGTAAGGTACACAATATCTAGTAACAATCAGTGAGTAAGCGTCCTCTGTTCCCCGTACTAGTAAAAACTGTATCACGGTGGAACAGGATTCCCCTCCCCTCGTTGTTGTTTATAATAAGTACTTAATGTTAATTCAAAAATGCTAAGGCCATCACAAAATATGTGGGTAGGTAAATTTAAACATAGAAAAGAAAAATATCAACGCGGTTGGCAAACAAAAAATAACAATATGAATAGTTGGCTCAACACTACACGCCCGCGATAAGCAAAAGGACGTATGTCGCTATGGATCGAGCACAACATATACCCCTTTGGTTCAGCGCGTCAGTGCGGATAACTAGTAAACAAGTAGCATATGCAAAATTAGCAAATGAATCTTATTAAAGGTTACAAGGCAATATACAGTTCTTAGGCAAAAATCTTCCCCATAGCTTTAATCCACAACCTTTTATTTTTAGCCTTTTTCGGATAACGGTGGATTCCCACTACGGAGCAATTCGGGACGAAAAATAAACCCATTTTCGCAAAAATAAATAAAAAGTACTTCCCGCCATACACATTTATAATTTTTAGCATAGAGGTAGAATAGATAGAGGGAGTCACCCACACATACACAGATGAGTGACAAAGATGTATGCATAGGCAATACCGCAAGTGGGAACGAGATATAGTGTCATATTTTCTGTCCCTCATCGCGTACACAGATTTTTTGTTTGCCACCAGCTTGTTTGCCACCACACCTATCAAAATTTGTACTGAAACTGACACCACCATGACGTCACCGATATAATACGACTAAATTATAAATGACATTAGACGTCAAGAGTGTATTAGCTTCTGATACTTCTTAATTTAGTATGGTTAATTTACCATCGTCCCTTTTGGGTATACGCTAGGACGCCATCTATATATCCTCTATCTACGATTTTTAGGTACAACTATTGGAGTTGTCAGTTTGACAGTTGCCTTCCCCATTAAAGGAGGTAGACTAAGAAAAAAATAAATGACTTTTCAGTTAAAAGAGATTGCAGATTACCAGGGGTGCTATTCAGGGACGTAAATTCTATACAATTAAGTATCTACCCTGTCACCTAGACCAACTCTTTTACTTTTACTTCTTATTCTTTGTTATATATTCCCCAATTAAATCTGGGCAATTACGTTGATTTAAAAAATGAGCCTTATTTCGTCGTACAAACGTTTAATTATTTTAATGGTGCAAAATTAAATTGATTTAATTATATTATATATGCACGTAAAGCTACGGTAGCCTAGTGGTTCAGGCATGCGGCTGTCAAGCGGCGGTCGTGGGTTCGAATCCCGGCTCGTACCAATGAGTTTTTCGGAACTTATGTACGGAATATTTACCGTTAGCTTTTCGGTGAAGGAAAACATCGTGAGGAAACCGGTCTAATCCCATTAAGGTCTAGTTTTCCCTCTGGGTTGGAAGGTCAGATGGCAGGCGCTTTCGTAAAATTAGTGCCTATGCCAAATCTTGGGATTAGGTGTCAAAGCGGACCCCGGGCTCCTTTAGGGGCACAACCGGGAATAATAACGCTAGGAGGATGATGATGATGATGCACGTAAAACAAGAAAGAGTATATTTAATAATTAAAAATTATACGATACGAATAATTTCTGTTTTTATTGCCGATACCGAGAACTTATTGAACGCCCCTCGTAGCCTTCTCCATTATCCTCTGGGTGAATTTGAGCCTTCTTATGAGGCCCATTGTAAGCAACCACGTTGCCATATGTCATATGTTTAAAAAGTAAAATACACAAACCATAAGTTCGAGAATGGTAAATGAACGGGTGACCGTGAGGAACTCTTCCTCGGGACCTCTAACTATTGTTGCAAAGCTAAACGATTTTTAACACACCCTTCACTTAGCACACGGTAGGCTTCAGGTTGGAAGTAACCGCATAATATTTACATAAATGTATCCTTAAGCAATTTATGTAAACGATGCGCATGTAATTCCTTAAACTATGGAGGTTGGGAAATAGTCTCTAGCTCCATATGGTTTCATACGATTATATTTCTTTAGAGAAAAGTGGCGTATATAAAAATACATGTTTGCATGCGGGATGTTTCAAAGAGCCTTCGTCGACGTGAGCAAAGATGAAATATCTTCATAGACACGTTTTCTGAGTATATATTAAATGTCAAAGAAGATAGTCTGGTGCACTGACGGGATCTTGCCTTCGTGGAGTCCAGTTGCGTCGTAATGGCTCTTTAGGTACGAACAGAAAATAATAAGTAGTACCTAGGTATACTCATATAGTAAATGCAGTAAAATGCAAGAGATTACTCTTTTACGCAGACAAAGTCACGTGACACCGATTTAGGGGAGATAATGTACACATTGTTTGAGCTTTGTAAGTTTTCTGACACAAATTCCAAAACATTTTTGTTCGCATAACTAGACGTTTCCTCTGATTTTCTCGTATATTTATTGATATATATATAGAGGAAGTACCGATCAGAAACACAATTGAGATTATATAGCTCGTTCAATTTAACAAGATTTGCCTCCTAACTAAGCTATGTACAGTTTCAGAAAAAGTAGCCGCGGGTCAAGTGCTCAAAATGACACACGACTTTGATTCTATGAGAATAAGGACTGTCTAGATCATTTTGAGCGATATACTTTGCGTAGCTAATTCTGCTGCTTACTGGACAAAGCACAAACAAGCGTCTTCGATGATAAGGAGAAGGACATTTCCTTGTGATTCGTACAATTCATATCTGGGTCACCCAGATTCAGTAAAACAAAACTCGTCTTTCCTGTGGTGAATAGTTATCGGCTACCGTGCATATAAAAAACGTTTTGATTGCATGAAATCATAATAAGAGGGCACGCCGTTTATGCGGATTAAGAGTGCCACCAAAAATGTGGCTTTACAGCCCTTAACTTTAGCAATGTCCACAGAAGAGACGCAAACCTAAATCACTTAGGCCCATTGACGTACCATAAAGTAAATAGACTCACAATGCCGAACAAAAATGTCTAGAAATGTGCCCCAAACTCTAGCTATATTTCAGTAGTTGCTAATAGCGTTAACTTATAACCTGCATCAAGATATATGTTTCATAAAAAAAAGAACTCAGTCATTTTGACTTTAAGCACCATATTAGCAAATCAACATCAACAGATAAAATACTTTTTAGTTTATTGAGATTTTATCATAATGTGACTTAACTGCTCACGTCAAAACTAAATAGCGAATGAATGGAGTCGCGTTATAAAATTACTTTAACAATATTTTATGTAGGAATTTAAACAGAAAGACCAATATCACAAATAAATCAGGTTTCTTTATTTTACAAGTGGGGAATAAACAGTTTCAAATCTCCAAATTATGTATTGATATTGGATTATTATATAATAGTTAATTAAGATTCCGCAGTAAGCTAAATTCTCCATACAAACGTAGTTACGCTCTCATTTCAAAACGACTAGCTAGTTTGCTCTAAAACTTTGTACTTAGAATACCGTCCAGGTCTTTAATTAGTTTATGTAGCTTCAGTACCATTTCTTTCCATGACAGGTGTGGCAGTTTTAGTTGGCTGTTTAATCCATTTTTTGTCGTATATATTATAATAGAAAGACGCCCATTTATGCCTGCTTCCTGGATCTCTCTAAGGCGTTTGACCGGGTTGATTATAATATACTTTGGGGTAAACTGCGTGAGGCTGGTATTCCACTGGATTGCGTTAATATCCTTCAGTACTGGTATCGAAATCAGTGGAACCATGTGAGATGGGCTGGTGCTCTGTCTGAAGGTTACAGGCTGGAATGTGGGGTGCGTCAGGGTGGCTTAACATCTCCCCTGCTGTTTAACTGGTACGTGAATGACCTGATGAAGGGACTCAGCAGCATGCATGCGGGATGTCATGTTGAAGATACCTGTCTCAACAATATAAGTTATGCCGATGACATGGTGCTGCTGAGCCCTTCCATCGGAGCTCTCAGACAGCTGGTTAGAAGATGTGAAGCTTATGCTAAGCAGCATGGATTAGTGTACAACTCCGCAAAGAGTGAAGTAATGGTTTTCAAGGCGGGCAAAATCAAGCCTTATTTTGTGCCCCCTGTCACTCTTGGTGGAGTTGTACTTAAAGTTGTAAAATGTTTTAAGTATCTTGGTCACATTATTGATGAAGACCTGAGTGATGACCAGGATATAGAAAGGGAGCGTAGGGCGTTATCAGTCAGAGGTAACATGCTTGCCCGCAGGTTCGCTAGGTGTTCCGCAGAGGTAAAGATTGCACTTTTTAAAGCCTTCTGCCAATCATTCTACGCTGGCGGACTGTGGGTTAAGTACACAAAGCGAGCTTATAGCGCCCTACGCGTTACGTATAATAATATTTTCAGGATGCTGTTAGGAATGCCCAAATGGTGTAGTGCCTCGGGGATGTTCGCAGAGGCACGCACAAATGACTTCCATGCGATTATGCGAAATAAAATTTCATCCCTGATGGCTCGAGTGAGGAAAAGTACCAACAGCATCCTGAAAATGATGGCTGGTAGGTTTGACTGTCCAATACTTCTGTATTGGATTGGGCAGGTCAAATCTACCTTGCAATATAGTAAGTAAGTGTATGTTCTGTGTTCTGTGTATGTCAGTTTATGTTGTATGTTAAATTGTATGTAAGCTTTGTAATCTAACCTTATAATTAAAATATAACTAACACCTCTTATATGGGTCGGTGAAGACCTGAAATAAAATATATTCATTCATTCATTCATTCATTATCCGAAGCAGAAAAATTAGTCCAACAAACGACGCGCGAATAGAATAGAATAGAAAGTTTTTTATTGTTTTTCTTTTCGGTGTTACAATCATGTCCGCTAAACGGGTGTCTCCTTTATGGAATATGTCTTAAAAATCAGTACATTTATTTTATATCGTGTAGCAAATTTACAGCTCACAGATTGTAACATATTGATGTTTTACTTCGCTTTTTATTTTAAAGTCGTTTGGTTTAAATAAATTGTCTGGACTATCGCGTGCTATGACTGCAGCCCATTTTGCATGTCGCTGAGGATTTCTTGGAAATCTTAAATATGAAAACCATATAACGTAGGTAACAACGTCATAAAAAAGTATCTAATACCGACTCCTTAGATTTATGTTCTGCGAAGTACGTCATTTGAACTAACAAAACTAATTATTTAAAACATGTTTAAAACGATTAAATTACAACGAGTTTACACAAATTTCGTTACGTTATCAAGAGAATTTACTGGAATTAATATATCCCATCTTTTTTTCTTGTTTTTTTGTTGGTATTTAGGCAGTTTCTGACTGAAAATTTAGACATATCTGACAACCAACAAGTCTGACGGTCGAAACCAGCAGGGTGTTATCAGTCTCATACAACGCGTATTGTATGGGCGATAAAAGCGTTGTTAAATTTCCCGTCCTATAGGACTAGATGGTGCCACTTTCGATAATTCTTAACAATTAGACTATTTGAACTTCAGTTAGGCTCATAGTTTACTATTATTAATTTATAATAATTTCAAAATTATTTTCCTTCTAAATAAATGTTTCAGTTGCTTGTTTAAAACTATCAGGTAAGCCTACTAAGGCAACACTAGATACTTTTTTACAATGGTACACTTTGACAGCGGCGCTATTACAAAAATCGTCAGTCGAAATTCGCAATATCTCCTTCTCGGTCGCACTTGATTCTAGTGACAGAGAAGGAGATGTTGCAAGTTTCGACCTTCGATTTTCGTAGTAGCTCCACAGAGCGGCTACTATGAAACGCTTCGATCGTTCGTTCGTCTGTCTCTATCTCTGTCACACTTGCATATTCAAGCGACAGAGAGAGAAATATTGTGAGTTTCGACTTTCTATTTTCATGATAGCGCCCCAGCTTGCCAACCTGTACTCCATTTCACGCTGAATCATTTAAAAGATGTTCGATGCCAAATTATTGAAACACAAAATAAAATTGTTACAATATATGTAACAATACGAAATAACCCCCAAATTAAAAATATGCTGTAAAAATGTTTGATTTCTTAATAATATTTTATTTTACTGCAATTTGAACGTTATACTTTTGCTCGACTGAATGGAATGGAACGTCACAAAGTAATTTTCATATATTTTTGACATTTTGAAATTTTGATTCAAATCTTTCTGATTTCCTGCAGTCTGTTTTTTTAAGATCTTATTATTAAGTTGCGGATTCAAAAAAGGCAGCGATGTCGTTTATACAATTTACAGCTACTTACACAATTTTTATATTATCATGCCCGATGTGGTTAGCAAACAGCACCGTAGCAATGGATGGACGTTTGCTGTTCGGCGAGTCATAGGCAAGCGTTTTGTCAACTCCTTAATGATTTGAGGATTCCTTGTGTAAACAATAAACAGGTAACCTAAATATCAACTAACTAGTTATGTACTAATGTTATTTCGAGGTAACCTTTAGGCTATACCACATAATAAATAATAGTACTACGTACACAAGGCTCTCTGTTACCAAATCCCATGTTTAGGTATGCCGAACGAGCCTAAACGTTGCCATCCCGTTTTATCGCATGCAACTCGCTGCGATAGCATGCGTGCCGTATCAGCGCTGTACCGGCCGGGGCCGGTAGTGCCAGCATGTAATTGTAGCGGCGCGACGAAATCACGGAGTGGCCACTGGCTGTATCTACGTGATAAAAAAATACAAAATCGGGTAGAAAATAACAATATAGGAGTTAGTGACACAAAAGGGTTGGGGTATACCAAAAGGGGCCCGGTTTTAGGACTTAAAAAATTCTTGTTTACAAAAAGATATTTCACATTTTTGCTACTTTTTTGATTAGAACTTTAAAAAATACATTAAAATAAGCCTATTTTATTGATTACAATTTTTTTGATTAACTTGCCCGTTTAAGAACTAGATCGGTTCAAAGTTTCAAAGTTGCGAGTTCGGCCATAGGATATCTAAGGCGAATTTACGATGAAATTTTTTAACCAGTATAACCTCTGTTTTTTTATTACTGAATCATATAGAACATGCTAAAATTAACATATTTAATTCATATAGTTTTTTCATTAACTTGAACGTTTACAAACTAGAGTGGTTCAAAGTTATGGTATTCTGCCATAGTTTTACCTATGAGTTATGATCCGAATCAGAGCACCCAACTATCCACGTGGTCTTGTCTGTCCTACCCCTAGAGTGAATACAAAAAGCCGGAGGCGCGGAGAGAGAGCAGCCCTCGCCCGCTGCGCTGTGACAAAGCACGGGAGCCGTGCGAAGCGGTTCGGCGACCACCAAGGGCTTGTGCACAAATCACGCGAGGTTTTTTCGGCTACTTTTTGACCCCCCCCGAAAACTTCAACACCTAAAAGATGCTCATTTTAGCATGTTATATATCGTCGGGTGACAAGCAAAAGTCACTACCAAAACTGTCACTGCTCCTTAAAACCTCGTATCTCGGTACGTAGTAGATATCGAGATACGACCTTTGATTTAAGTAGGTATTTGTTAGTTAGTGAGTTTTGCTTGTCACCCGACGATATGATTCAGTTATAAAAAATAGAGGTTATACTGGTAAAATAAGTCCCTGGCTCCGTAGTAATCCTATGGCCGAACTCGCAACTTTGAACCGCTCTAGTTCTGAAACGGGCAAGTTAATCAAAAAATTGTAATCATTAAAAGATGCTTAATTTAATGTATCATTTAAAGTTTTAATCAAAAAAGTAGCAAAAATAAGAAAAAAAAATTGTTAACAAAAATTATCTAAGTCCAAAAAACGGGCCCCTTTTGCTATACTCTGACCCACAAAAGTACAAAACCGACAGCACTGGGGGGAAATTGCCACCCACTCCCAATTTAGAAAGATCTAAATCATACCCAAACGTTGCAATTTCTGAATTTGTCAATGAAAGCTGATAAGTGATAAAATATGCTAAGTACCTACAATTCATTCTAACATTGCTATTCAATATTTTAATACGTTTCAGAGAAAAAAATCAAGGTACGGTCAACCAATTTGATTCCTAAGCCACCGTAGAACCCTGTCACTTTAACTGCTACATAGCGACGCAATAATCCTAGTAACCCGTATTGACATAGCATTGACAACGGCAAGGTTCTATGATGGCCTAGGAATCAAATTGGTTGATTGTACAGTCGCCATCACATACATAGGTACACAATAGGTGTTCAAAAATATCGGCACATGCACCCTAATGCCTTGAAAATAGAGGTGTGTTCCGATGTTTGTGACGTGCTTGTTTGCTCCGATGTATGTGATGGCGACTGTACCTTGATTTTTGGCATTTAAACTCAATAGGTATTATTATTTATTGTATGGCAAATCATTGTATTAGAACCGTGAGATCTTCGAAAAGACGGTTGTAGCACTTTTAGCACCGCCCAGGGGTCACGTGTAGGTTAGCGTGTGGGTAATTCCTACGGACGTGGTGCAACTTCAACCCCCAACCCTATCTAGTATACCTATTGAGTTTAAATGCCAAACACAGCTTGCCGTTGGTTCATTTTGTTACACAGACCACTTGTTACATTGACATGTCTGTGTATCTGTGTGTCTGTCTGTGGCTTCGTAGCTCCTAAACGAATGGACCTATTTGAATGCGATTTTTTTATCCGAAAGCTAACGTGATGGAGATGGTTCTTAGCTACCGTTTCAACAAAATCAGTTCATCCGTATTTGAGATATTTATTTATCGTATGGCGGTTACACACTGGTACGTATATATGTATTCTTATCGATGTCGCTCATAGAGTTCCAGTGTGCGCTGCGAGGTTCAGCGTTCAGAGGGAACAGTGCAGCTGCCGAGTTTGTTGTTCTTATAGCACCAATTTTAGCATTTGAGATATTGAACTTTGAAATGAAAATATGGGGGGTGTTTTGACTTTTCTAAGTTGGTTTTTATTATTTTACTGCGTAAAAACATGTACACTAATTTTATATAGAAAACTCCCGTGAGAATCTGACATATCCATAGTATCCATACTAATATTATAAAATACGATATCTGTCTGTCTGACTGTCTGTCTGTCTGTCTGTATGTTTGTCTGTCTGTCTGTATGTATGTCTGTATGTCTGTCTGTATGTCTGTCCGTCTGCCCGTCTGCCCGTCTGTCCGTCTGTCCGTCTGCCCGTCTGTACGTCTGTCCGTCTCTCCATCTGTCCGTCTATCCGTCTGTCCTTCTGTCCGTCTGTTCGTATGCTCGTCTGTCCGTCCGTCCGTCCGTCCGTCCGTCCGTCCGTCTGTCCGTCCGTCCGTCCGTCCGTCCGTCCGTCCGTCCGTCCGTCCGTCAGTCAGTCAGTCAGTCAGTCAGTCAGTCAGTCCGTCCGTCCGTCCGTCCGTCCGTCTGTCTGTACGTCTGTCTGTCTGTCGATCTGTGTGTGACCTCTTCACGCTTAAACCACTGAACCCATTGAGATAAAATTTGGTATGGAGATAGTTTGAATCCGGGAAGGATATAGGATAGGTTTTATCCCGAAAATCATCCTTTAAGGGGATGAAATGGCGGGGAGGGAGGGAAAATTGTATGGAGCTACGATATAAATGAGTTCCACGCGGACGGATTCGCGGGCAGAAACTAGTAGGCTATATGTTATCCTACAGGGTTTGCCTGCCTATTTTGCTATACGCGGACGAAGCCGGGCAGGCAGCTAGTCAGTTACATGCATCGATTTAGAATACCCATTACATGATCGAAGATGCACATCGCACACATTATGAAATATTTATACAATGTCTAAGGAGTCGGTCTCCTCAGTAACAACTTTATCAAAATCGCCGCGGCCGCGTTTGGAAAACTGTCAATTACATCCAAACCATGCATGTGGGGTATCATATCATATGAAAGCTGAATAAATTGTGTATATTTCATTCAGTTTTGTCAAATTTCTTTGGAGTATTAATACATATATTGAATAGCAATACAGCTTTCATAATATATATACCTAATATCACATTTGCATTCAGAAATTGCATAGTTTCTGTTTAATTTTCATTTTTCTAAAGCGGGAACGGGTGGCAATTTCCGCCAACTTACCTACTGTCGGTTTTGTACTTTTGTGCCACTAACTTTTATAATGTTTACCCGATTTTGGACTTTTTTTATGCTAAAGCGGTCGAATATACATCTAATTATTAAATCACAATGTTAGCAAGAGTTTATATTTGTATAGCTTTCAGCTGGCGCTGGTTTCTGGAAAATGGTAATTTCAATAATTTTTAGTTTTGTAGGGAAAAGCCGCTTTGCTTTTTTGGTGTTTTGAGCATAAATTTTACCATTTTGCTCTTATCTTAAAATATTAAATTGGAAGGCAAAGCTGAAATACTAGTTATTTTTTGTGCCGTACCGTACGTTCGTTTAATCTTTTCTAGTTAAGCCGCAAAGTCCTAACACTATGGAATCTTCTTTGAATGTTTTACACTTTTGCTACTCGTAATTCTGAAACTTGTGTGTACGTAGTGTATTTTTAACCGACTTCAAAAAAGGAGATAGATAAGGTAGGCACTAGTTTTAAGAAAGCGACTGCCATCTGACCTTCCAACCCACATAGGGAAAACTAGACCTTAATGGGATTAAACCGATTTCCTCACGATGGTTTCCTTCACCGAAAAGTTTACGTTACCTACTTAAATATTCCGTACATAAGTTCCGAAAATGTGATTGTTATTAGCCGGGATTCAAACCCACGACCACCGCTTGACCACCGCCTGAACTGATGAAGACAGAATGAAGGAATTAAATATGGACTTTATTGAGCGTTGTCAAGTTGAGTGCACGCTCCGCTCCCACGAGTTTCTTTGCTGCAGCTTGTGCCAAAATTCTTTCGTATGTCCGTTTGTCCAGCTGCTTTCGTATGTCCGTTTGTCCAGCTGCTTTCCTCTACAGGTCGTCTTTCTAAACCGACTCTCGTGAAATTTTGTCATCATCATCATCATATCAGCCGAAAGATGTTCACTGCTTGACATATATGTCTTCCCCAAAGCGTGCCTCAATGACCGGTCCTGCGCTACCCGCATCCAGCGGACTCTCGCGACCTTTACCAGGTCATCAGTTCACCTTGTGGGAAGACCCACGCTGCTCCTTCCGGTACGTGGTCGCCACTCGAGAACCTTTCCGCCCGAACGGCCAACGGTTCTACGAGCAAATGAAATTTTGTGAGCAGGGTAAATAAATACTTACATAGAACTTTGATGTCCGCGTGGCTTAAAGAACGCAGGCAAACCCACGTCCATACTACACACAGGTGAAAGATTTTTTGAAATCGGTCCATTCCATTGGTTCCAGAGATTACCCATCTATGTGATGTCCGGGGACTTGTGGCTTTGTATAAGTAGATTAGTATATTAAGTATGCATGCACGCGTAGACGAGCTGTCCGCGCGGCTTTGCCCGCGTATTGCAAAGAATGCAGGCAAATTGCCTATAGCCATCCAGAAAGTCGTCCAGTCAAAGTCCAGCTTTTTAGGGTTCCGTACTCAAAGAGTAAAACGGGACCCTATTACTAAGACTCCGCTGTCCGTCTGTCTGTCTGTCTGTCCGTCTGTCACCAGGCTGTATCTCAATTACCGTGGTAGTTAGTAGACAGTTGACATTTTCACAGATGATGTATTTCGGTTGCCGCTATAACAACAACGTACTCAAAGAGTAAAACGGAACCCTATTACTAAACTTCCCTGTCCGTCCGTCCGTCCGTCCGTCTGTCTGTCACCAGGCTGTATCTCAAGAACCGTGATAGCTAGAGAGTTGAAATTTTCACAGATTATGTATTTCTGTTGCCGCTATAACAACAAATACTAAAAACAAAATAAAATATTTTATTAAGTCCCCCTCCCATACAACAAACGTGATTTTTTTGCTGTGTTTATAGATAATGGTACGGAACCCTTCGTGCGCGAGTCCAACTCGCACTTGGCCGGTTTTTTATAGATAATGGTACGGAATACTTCGTGCGCGAGTCCAACTCGCACTGGGCCGGTTTTTTATAGATAATGGTACGGAACCCTTCGTGCGCGAGTCCAACTCGCACTGGGCCGGTTTTTTATAGATAATGGTACGGAACCCTTCGTGCGCGAGTCCAACTCGCACTGGGCCGGTTTTTTTATAGATAATGGTACGGGACCCTTCGTGCGCGAGTCCAACTCGCACTGGGCCGGTTTTTTATAGATAATGGTACGGGACCCTTCGTGCTTGAGTCCAACTCGCACTGGGCCGGTTTTTTATAGATAATGGTACGGAACCCTTCGTGCGCGAGTCCAACTCGCACTGGGCCGGTTTTTTTATAGATAATGGTACGGGACCCTTCGTGCGCGAGTCCAACTCGCACTGGGCCGGTTTTATATAGATAATGGTACGGAACCCTTCGTGCGCGAGTCCAACTCGCACTGGGCCGGTTTTTTTTACTCATCCCCCAGGGGATTAAAAAGGATTTGAAAGCGTGTATGGCGAGAAAGTCTTTTCCGAAGTCTTGCTTTGTCTTGTTAATTACTTGGGCGTTGTGTGGGTTAATGTACTTGCGACAGGCTCACTCTATACAAATCGGCCGCCATGTCCGATCTCCTTATATTCATACATCTGTGGGTACACTGCAATAGTCTTTGCACCGGGCGGGGACCATCACCAGTTGTATTATGTTGTGCGCTCGGATATGGTATCCGCCATTGGAATCCCTCGCTTTAGATTATTTTTGTTTTAAAGGGCCTCTGCGCTGTTGGTTTCGGCTTTATACGCATGCCTTCCAAAAGTCCGGGACCCCACGGTCCCGAGATATGGTAAAAACATATAGATATAATAAATTATTAATAGGTATTTTTCAGATCCTCACTGCGGAGCCTATGGCAGAAATTACCAAGTGTTCTTCTTGATACTGAAACGACAGTCCTTAAATCCAATTTGCCTTCCACATCAAGAAGTAAGTACATACGTGTTTCATTTTCCTTAATTGATTTAAAAATGTAACATCTATAAATATTATCAACGTCCTAGCATTTTCCCGGTTCTAACCTAATAGAGACTGGGGTTTGCTTTGGCACTTCTTCCAAGATTTGGCGTAGGCACTAGTTTTACGAAAGCGACCGGATTCCACACAGTGTTTTCCTTCACTTTTTTCACTCACTATTACGTTTTTAGGGTTCCGTAGTCAACTAGAAAGTTTCACCATGTCCGTCTGCCCGTCCATCCGTCTGCGGTACTACTAGTTTATTAAAACCTAGTGTTTCAAGCTGTGGTTCGAATCCATGACCTCCAATTCGAAAGTATGCCACAAACACTTTGAGCCTTACCTACCGCTCGGCTACAGTGGCGAACATTAAGTTTATAATGCGTGTCGCTACACTCGCTACATAATATGTATTTACAACAAGAACATTTATCAGCCGAAAGACGTCCACTGCTGGACATAGGCCTCCCCCAAAGATTGAGGGGTATATGCCATAATCGCCACGCCTGGCGTGCGGGTTGGCGATCGCAGTATTTCCACCGAACTCCAGGGATGCTGCTGCCCATCCCCCGGTGGTCTTGGCCGTAGTTTAAGGACATACCCGGGTCAAGGACATACCCGTATATGTATTTATTCACTGTAAATGTTTACTAAGCAGAAACGTCTCGTGCGGCAGAACCCAATGGCAGTCCTTTCCAGTGTGAAATGTAAAACTGAATTCATGGATCCTGAAGTCAACAAGCCTACCATCTACTGGTAAGTGTTACATTTCTTTACATCCGCTCTGTACCAAGTATATATCTTTATTTCGATAGATTTGATCAAATTCCCGCGAGTTTGAATTTGACATTACATATATCTGTAGATAATTATACACCTGTATACAATACAATAATTTTTTGATAACACCATAGTTACAAGTCAATTGTTTAAGGTAGACAGTAATAACAATAATAAGTACCTACTTGAGTACAGTCGCCACACATCCGCGTATGTAGAATGTAAAAAAATAGACGTTATACTACCAATTATAAGGAATCTATCCCACACATCCAGAGATTCTACTTCGATCTAGAAATGGAAATAAAAAATAAAAACCAAAAATGAGATATTTTTTGCGACGAGTCTGTTCAAATTTAAGAGCAAGTGAAATCGGATAAATATGCGCATTCAATTGCCACATAAAACAATGCCACGTTAAACGATGAACTGGCCATAGTTTTTTTATAGGAATTAATTTTCGTTTTCCATTCGTGACAAACACAAACTTAAAAAAATCTGTCAGAATAAATATTGAAAATCGGCCTACGAGACATCTCGTCTCGCATTTGTAACGATACAAGCACTATATTTGTCTAATAAATAGAGGATGTCACACTTTTGGGTCAAAAAACAGACTGTGCATAGGTACAGGTGTTCAAAAATATCGGCACATGCACCCTAATGCCTTGAAAATAGAGGTACTTATGTTCCGATGTTTGTAAGCTGCTGGTTTGCTCCGATGTATGTGATGGCGACTGTACCTAGGTCAAACGTTATGTATATGTATAATTCAACGAGCTAGCAAAGCGAGAGCGAGCTAAGCAAACGAAGTTCCCTGGTTCACGTTGGGCAAAAACTGTTTCGTATGTCCGGCGTCTGTCCGGCTGTTCTCCTTCCCCTACAGCTCGCATTTCTCTACCGATTCTTGTGAAATGTTGTGACCAGGTTCAATAATTGAACGAGCGAGCGAAGCAAACGAAGTTCTCCGTTTCGGTTTGTGGGCGAAAATGCGTTTGTATATCCGGTCGTCAAGCTGTTCTTCTCTACAGGTCGCATTATTGAAATCATTAATTTTATTCTGCAAGTAGGCCGCAATGGCACTTTTACAAGTCACAATTCTACCGATTCTATTCATTCTTCAACCTATTCCCGTGAAATTTTTATAGCAGGTTCGATGATTATAGGTATAGATTTTTTTTAAAGATAAAAAAGTCTTTATTGTAAACAAAACATTAAATTTATAGAATTTGGTGCATGACATTTGAATTTTCAGTTTTACCAGGGGTCCCCCGCACTAGGCTCGGCCTGTATCGCGGGAGACCATGTGTACATTTTTAGGGTTCCGTACTCAAAGAGTAAAACGGGACCCTATTACTAAGACTCCGCTGTCCGCCCGTCCGTCTGTCTGTCACCAGGCTTTATCTCACTGATACCGTGATAGATCCAGTTGAAATTTGTACAGATGATGTATTTCTGTTGCCGCTATAACAACAAATACTAAAAACAAAATAAAATAAATATTTTTATTGATAATGGTACGGAACCCTTCGTGCGCGACTCAGACTCGCACTTGGCCGGTTTTTTATGTCATGCACTAGCTTCTGCCCGCGACTCCGTCCGCGTGGATCGTTGTCGATGTAATTATATTCGATGAAAAGTACCTATGTCGGCAAAACAAGGGGACACCACCCGATATAGCCCTCTGAATCGCTAAACTTAAATAAGAAAAGAATAAGCATAATTTATTAGACAATCAAGCACATGATTACAAATTATACAGAAATTATCCGTTGGGCTCCAAACTAGGCTGAGTCTGTATCTTGGGACTTGGGACCCTCTGAGTCGGTTAACAAATCACTTTAGACACGACACGTCACAAGGAGCACGACATGAACGTGACAAAGTGAAAGGTTAAGTTATTACAAACGTATATACCTTAGGTGCAGGGACGTAAAAATTTCTCCGAATTTATACGACAGTGTAGCAAACCATTTCTTTAGAGTGGACTTAACTTTGCGTATGGTGCATTTTTTTATGTCACAGCCTTTACAGGCACTAGCGTTATAGACAAAGGGGTGAATGAAGAATGCGGAGCGTTTGGCTCCGAGTTGACTGAGGGAGTGGGGACTGGGGACTCTATACAGGATGTACTAATCAAGCGGGGCAGTGAGGGCAAGTCCGAAACTATAAGAGATATGGAAATTTGCTCTTATTTAGGAGTCACGAGTCCGATTTTAGAAAAAATAAAAACTGCATTCAAAGATTTTGAAAAGAGCCTCATTCATGGCCGAGAATCGAACCCGGTCAAATGTGTCAAAAAATCAGAGTTAGTTTTTTTGCCTAAATAAATAGTGCTGGTTATGAGGAGCAATTGTTGCTAAGGAACCCTGTACCTACGATCACAGGAAAATGCCGAATTTCATAGTTTAATGTACGGAAATGGACCTCCTCATTAGCACAGAATAAGTAATAGTACAGGTACAGAAGGGACACTCCTTTGATCTTCACAAAAGCCGCTTCTTTCTTAGCAAAAACACTATGATTTATGGCCCTCTGACGTCGTCGACTCCAGCGCAAGCCAAAGGGAACGTTAAGTCTGTGTACGAACGGTGAAAATGAATTGGCTCACTCGCCGCGTCGCCGATAGTGAGGGCTGTCAACGACTACATAATTGTACTTTTAAAACAAAGTTTTAACCGACTTCAAATCAGTAGCCAAATTGCTTCAAGTTTGCCTATAAAATTTGAAGAGTTCCCTCGATTTCTCCAGGATCCCATCATCAGAACTGGATTTTGGTGACAACGGGACCAATCTGGAAGTATATGCTTTCGAACACAGAATTTTTTTTTCATATCGTTTTAATAAATTACCGGGATACCGCGTAACATACACACATAAAAAAAACAGACGAATTGAGAACCTCCTTCTTTTTTGAAGTCGGGTGAAAAATAAAATAATAATGTTTTGCCCATCTACCTCTATGACTAATAATGACTTATAACCTTTACCATACGAAGTTGTTGTTTTAGTAAGTAGGTATATTTTACTATACTAGAATTTAAATTCACACTGATATACATCAGCAAACAATCAATTAAAATGTACCTGTATACTAAAATTACTAAAACATGGATGTTCAGATCTTTGTGATCGCCCTGATTGCTACGTTTATAGATACGTTTTGACAGTTTGAGCGATCAGATATATTCGGCAGGTCGTATGCAAATAAATTATTGAAAAACAGCGTGCTTAGATGTTTATGGCATTGTAGTAGTTATGATATAAATGGCATTATGTAGTCTGCAGAATTTATTGAAATTTAGTCTTGCTCAGAACTAAATATTTGGACACCTTGGCCGCTCCGATATATCTGATCGCGACTGTACATTAAACTATGAAATTAGGCATTTTCCTGTGATCTTAGATAGAGGGTTCCTTAGCATCAATTGTTTCTCATAACCAGCACTATTTATTCACGCAAAAAAGAACTCTGATTTTTTGACAAATTTGACCGGGTATGATTCCTGGCCGTGAATGAGGCTTTTTTCAAAATCTTTGAATGCAGATTTTTTTTTCTAAATTCGGTCTCGTGACTCCTAAGAGCAAATTTCCGTATCTCTTACAGTTTCGGATTTGTCCTCACTGCCCCGCTTGAATAATACACCCTGTATATGCGTCTACTCATGATGTAGTATATATATAAGCGGCGACTTTACAGTACTTCTGTGGACTCGAACGACAGTATTCGTGATAAACAACTGCCTAACTCTAAGAAGACCTGTTTTGTGATAAAGAGTGGGAAAGTGAAAAGGTTTTCTCGTAATTACTCATTACCTTGATAACTGCACGTTGCGAGCGTTCAAGGGCAAGAAGTGCTGTCTTACCAGCGCTGCCCCAGACTGCAATACAATATAATTTAATAATTGATTTCTCGAGAGGAGACCACGTACCCGTAGGCCCCGCACAAAGTGGACTGATGACCTGGTAAAAGTCGCGGGAGTCCGCTGGATGCGGGTGGCGCAGGACCGGTCATTGTGGCACGCCTTGGGGGAGGCCTATGTCCAGCAGTGGACGTCTTTCGGCTGATATGATTATGATGATGATAAGGTGTCGTTGGATTCCTCTTAATCGTAGGAGTGACATATGTTATAGCGCTATAGGTAATATCGTCGGGTGACAAGCAAAACTCACTAACTAACAAATACCTACTTAAATTAAAATTCGTATCTCGATATCGAATACGTACCGAGATACGAGGTTTTGAAGAGCAGTGACAGTTTTGGTAGTGACTTTTGCTTGTCACCCGACGATATTTGTAAAAATGCAGTTGGATTTTTTGAAAGATATTTCGATGTTATTGTCGATTCGGATTTTATAGAAATTAAAAACATAAATGTTTGTAAAAAAGGCAGGTATCTGAATATTAAGTTTTGGTACTACTTACCAGTGGCGGCGCGTGATAATTTTCGATGGGCAACCCGGAAGAAAAAAGTTATGAAAGTGTTAAAGGCCTCCACACACCGGTCGCGTGCGCGGGCCCGCGCACGCGACCGGTGTGTGGAGGCCTTTAGAGTAGGCTTGTCTAAAAATAAATTTTAGGCAAGCCGGTGGGAATTGGCTTGTATGGGCGCTCCGCCACTGCTACTTATTTAACGCAAAACATTATGTTATTTATTTTGCTGCAAAGTAACTTTTCGCAAGGGTACACCATATAGAAATTATGAGCGAGAAACCAAAAAAATCCCCAAAATTTCGAGCATTTGTAGCTGCCAATGAGGCCCCGCGATATATATATCTCGTTCCATCCAAATCCTACAATATATAAAAAAATAAAATCGAATGCACCACCTTTTGTAACATATAATAAATAGTACATTATTGCCGTGGCCGGGAAGGAGGCAATTGCAGGCTGAGTATTTTGTTTAAACGGACGAGCTTGCGAGCCCGTTTAATTATAATACGAAGCCTGCAATTGCCATTCCGGCTGAGGCTAATATAGTGCTTTTCTCAAAAATGGGGGAATAAAAAAGACTAAATTGAAATCAAGCGTTATTATTAAATACAAATTGAGGATACTGCAAATTACATAAAATGAAACGTCATATTTTTTTTAAACATAATCGCAAGTGTATTTTTTCACCGAAAAACGCAATCTTTTTATGACACATACAAAAATGTCGCATTTGCAACAGAAAAATACGACTTGATTTGGCTGAATACGACCTGTGCTGTCTTTTATATGCCAGTTTCTACTTTTTAAAAAGTTTGGTACTCGACAAATAAAGGAATTGTATATGTAAATATGAATATGTAACATTCCAGGCGGCCTGCAATGTTTTTTATTTTTTAATTTTGATCTGGCCTTAAACTATACACTTTACCTTCCAATATGTAGCGAGTTATGTTCACTTTGCGGGCCATTTTTGAAAAATGTACTATTTATTACTGACTGGCTTAGGCATTCATCTATCCAATTAGTCGATCCTTGCTCATAAATGCTTGCGAATGGGCAGTGCCTACCTATTAAGCCCCCACGCTGATAGGATACGGATAGGATGGGGACGGTGCGGATAGGTTGGAATTATTGATAATGTAAGAATCTTCTACTTTGGACGGTAGAGTTGCTTTTTAAATGGACTAACTTTGATGCAGTTCAGCCAACTCAAATAATCTCAAGTATACATCTTGGAAATTTTACACATTTCTGAGCATGAAATATTCTTACTCATTCCTTGTATTGCTTCAGGATTTCGAGCTGAACGTCTTGCCTTCAACGTCAATAGAGCCATATGAACCGGCAGTACCCGCTCAGGACGCTGCTACTGTTAATATAACTAAAAAAGCGCCTACTGCTGGTAAGCATGCAATTTTATTTTTATATACGGTGGGTTCTTTGCATTGCTACTTTGGTCAATTCCAACTAACAACTACCCCATTTATGAATTTCAGAAATCATTTTCAAGAATGGCAACCACTTAAAAATAGTACTACAGAAAGTGACCCGAAAAAAACCCGTCTCAAAAAGATACGTTAAAAAAAATTACATGCCTGTCAGCAATTTTCATGGTAATGCAGTTCCGAGAAGCACCAAAAAAGAAAATGGCCAGACGAGACGGTTCACTGAACAAGAAAAAAAATGGCTCCGACCATTTACAAAAATGGACCCAAATGCTACAGATTTCTAAAAAGTTGTTCGATGGTGTTGGTGACACTCTTAATAAGAGCCGGATTAAACAAAAAGTAGTTTCAAGTATCGCCAAAAAATTTTAGAAAATGACAACAGACGATAAATAAAATTGTGCACGTTATTATTCGACGAAATTAGCATTACCCCTCACTTTGATTACAGTCACCGTAAGGATAGAATATCGGGATTCGTGTCAGACGGAAAAACAACGGAACGAAAAATATGTGATCATGCCTTAGTCTTCATCATCAGAGGAGTGTTGCGAAATCATAAACAGCCGGTGGCTTACACATTTTGTTCTCTAAGCATAAAAAAGGAGACAATCGCTGTGTTAATTCAAGATATTGGTAAGGGATATTGTACTTAACAGTATCATCCCGTCTTGAGCCGTGCTGGCCGCTAAAACTGTAAGCACGGCTATCACAAGACGGCCGCGACATACTCTCGAGCTCTCTCGCACTATCCGTCTCTTTCTTATTAGACCACTTAGAAAGAGACGGATAGTGAGAGAGCTCGAGAGTATGGCGCGACCGTCTCATGATAGCCGTGCAGTAATGACTTTTAACTTTTTAAATTTGCTCTAGACAGTAACTTCACGTCCTATTTTTGCATATTGGAGAAAAGTATGTTGAATATTTACGAGATACACTTTTTAAAAAGCATTGCATTAAATCGTTATGGATGGAGGAATATTAGTCCATCCCCAGTCGGTTTTGAGACAGCATTTGCTTCACTATTATTTAATAATTGAACGGGCAGGCATTCTCCAGGGTCCGATTGTGAGGACGATGATTGCTCTAGTCTATTTAAATGAATGAGGGATTTATTTAAAACTAGTGAAAACATTCAAAGCGGTGAGCAGGAGATTGATTTTTCCTACATTGAAGATACCTAACATTATTGTACCTAGATTTTGATAAAAAAACGATTCAAGAATATATGTCAGTGGCTGTCTGTTAAAAAAAGTTAAATTATTCATTTCAAGCATTTCTAAATGTTCCAATTAGAAAGAGACAGACAGTCTATCTCGCCGCGACACAGTTCGCGCGCCGTCTTGTGCTAACCGTGCTGCACGGCTACCTGTCACAAGACGGCGCGCGAGCTCTCGATTTTTGTCGCACTCGGCGGATAGTGCGAGAAAAATTGAGAGTTCGCGCGCCGTCTTGCTATAGCCGTGTAAGTGATGTATTTTGTCTCCCGCTGTCGTGTATATTAATTACCTAGTTATTATGCTTCCGTTTAAAAACATTGTTGGCTTCCTGTACCTATTGCTGTTTTATCTTAAACGTACGTACCGGTATATACAAATTGTCAGTCATCGTTAATAATCTAGGAATAAGTATGTTTGTTAGAAATTCAAAAAGTCTAACTTGTACAAAGGTTGACCGAAAATCAACTGACTATAGCAGAGTTAATGGCACCTGGTCAAAGTTGGTTTACCATTGTCAATCTGCTACTTGATGCTACTAAAACTAAATGTGTTAGATTCTATTTGCCTAATGTTAGACCAGCTTGTATATTTTTAAAGTATGCTTACAAGTAGTAGATAAAGCAATATTCTTGGGTAACATTACAAGAAAGAATCTACATTGAAAAGCCCATTTTAAGTTTACCCGCATATGTTATTAGAAATATAATAAAGACAGAGATGCTATTAACACACCACATGAAAGCAACCAAGAATGACGCGTTTTTTAAGAATAAGATTATATTTAAAATTGCAAACTGTGCACATAGATCGTAAACAATGTCACTTGTATGTACGTTCTTACGTGATTAAGCATAAGAAAATAGACGAGATTAACTCACAATTTAATTTTATTTACCTACACGATCCCTCTATTCCCCATAAGTTACCGTGAGATTGGGTTAAGTTAGATGAAAATTAAACCTACGAGGTTTAATTTTCATCTAATTTAATCCATTCTCTCATCAAAAACCAAAATTTTCATCAATTGTACAAGTATAGTAATAGCTGTAAGTATACAGGTACACAGTGGCATATATATGTATACAGTAAGTAGCGCATAAATATGTATACATCCGGAGTAGTCCTATCGTATACCACTAGATGTCGCTAGTCAGTACTGGCGACTGATGTCTCTATCTCAGTATATATATAGTACTCTTTGGAAACCAGACTAAACGCAAAAGAGCCGGCCAATAGGGAACATTACTGCCATGTTCTGCCGCTAGAGGCAGCACTACCACTAATAGTAAATCAGTATAGAAATATAGGGATTCACACACACATGCACAATTGATTGTCAAATGAGTGACAAGGATGCTTGCATAGACAATACCGCAAGTGGGGACGAGATACAATGTCAACGCTGCTAGTGTCGCCACCTACGAAGAGTTTTGCGTAATGTTCCCTATTGCATCAGCCGGTTCTTTTGGACTGCCATTTTTTTCGGCTGATTGTGTATCTAGTTACATATACTAAATCAATGCTTAGGCCCGGTTTTATAAAGAGACGTTAGACCAAATAATAGATAAAATTTGAGTAACTCAGTATCTTTTTTGACATTACTGACAAAAATAATAAGGTTTATAAAACCGGGAATTGGTCACGGAAAGAAACTATTGAATTTAAAGAAAGTAATCTTAATCAATTAATACGAATATTATTTTGTTCATATTTTCGCTTACGTCACGATGTGAAAGATGGCCGAACTGGCAATAACGACACAGCAACGAACGCGTATCCGCGCCATTAACTACGGCATTATCTCGCAGCTTCTCTTTTCAAATATTTGCCTGTTTTATTTGCCATCAGCCCCGTAAGCGGGGAATTTTGGGGAATTTACATTCAGCTGCCTTATTTCCGAGTATATTTTAATCATACGTCTAATTTGAAATGTATGATTGTTAATTGCACAATGGATTATAAATTGTACAAATCTGATCTTTATTCAGTTATGTTTAAATTAGTTCGCGAAACGTTTCTAATTATGATTCAGTAATGAATCGTAATAATCCATTAAAAAACTAAAATTTATAAATAAGAAGAAAACTTTCTAGATATATATTATACGGTGGTGACTAGATAAGAAACTTATCTAGTCACCACCGTTATAGAAGAAATACGTTTACGGAATTTTGATATAAAGGCAAAATTTATATTGTTATTTAAAAGACATGTTGCGCTTATATCAACTGATATTTAAACATTATTTGAGGTACTAACCACTATCATAGAAGTTAAAACCTGTAGTCTCTTTAATTATTTAATGGTAAAAATGATATATTTGATTTTACGTATTAGGTATTATTAGTATTTGTTTGTTATAAACAGCGGCCCTCACTTTTTTATAACACAAATTCAGCAAACGACATTACCAACCTAACGAGCTTAACATATCGAAAAGGTTACGTACGTTACTGACAAAAAACATTTAACATAAATAAAGTAGGTAATCCAATTATGGGGAATAACGAGACCCCGATTCCGAACGCGGAAATACCCTTTGAATATTAAAAAAATTGACTGCGTAAATATTAAGGCTCGTCGAAAATACCGACTCATTCCCGAGGCATTACGAAGTCATCGTGTAGGAACAGCACGTTTACGGTCACAAAAATCATTAAATGCCGCCTGAGGCTTAACTCATAATGATTTTCCTCAAATCATTATCATTAATTTCGATGTTTTAACAAAATTACGCTTGCTAGCCAATTACTACAAACTATAAGTAAAGGAAACAAAGCAATACTAGAGACATGTACAAACAATCAAGGCTTGTAATAACACAGTAAAGCCAAGTACTATATAGCCAAACCCACAGTTTTATGCGAGGACAAAGTTATTTCATAGCAAATAAACTCCAAAAATCCTACGTCAATTAACTTCGTATGCATTTACGTCCTTATGTCTTACGTGGTCTTGCGACAGTCATTTTTTGCGGAAAACGATAGATTATACCTGTAATTAAAGTTTGCGGTAGATAATGTCAGCTGATAACCATCGCAACTTCATATATTGTTCATTTAATCTAATTCAAAAGCAACCTACAGAGATACGACAGAGAGTTCACTTTAAAAAACAATCAAGTAATATTATTTGAGGTACCGATAATAATTAGCTTATATCGGTTGTGATTGCTGCAACTACTTAATTATCAGGATAAGATCCCAGGAGTGGGGACGCGAGTGGCTTTAAGGATATACTCGTATACGGCTCTTGACCCCTACTTGATCTTTACTGGTTGGTAATATCAGAGATACCTACTTCAAACCGGGATTGGGATTGTGTCTAATTAGAGTGGATACGAGTATGTTTAAGCAAATAATATCTTCGTACTATGTACGTGTAAACTGTAATTAGTATCGTTATAGTAGCGTTACAAAATGTAAAATAGTACAAGAGGACTTCAAAATGGAATTAATTTGGCGACTCGATTTGTTTACGTACCTACATACATACGAAGGAACTAAATAGTTTACTAAAGACTCCCAAAAAATATGGAATCATTCTCCACGAATACTTGCGGCTGATACCTATTTATAAAAAAAACTCTGGAAAATGGAAATTGATAGGTAGCTTGAGACGATCCGAGAGCTTCGCTCTCAGACTCAGTAGTATCTAAGGGCGGAATTACTCTTTTAAATTGATAGATGTTAGCGTTGTGGGTTTCAGGTCCAAATATGAAGGGATTGAAGCTTTCATTCGTTATCATCCTGTTAATTATGTATGTAAATAAGTTAGATATAAATTGCGTTAGATGCTATTCTAGGCTAAAATCAAGACTACAATTAAAAGCGTAGAAAACTCGCGTTTCGTCCAAAATAATTGGTTTAAAACATGCTTCAGCATACTAATTCAGTATTGTTGGATTAGTGTATCATTTAATGTGTGCTAGATCTAGATTTATGGATTCATAAATTAGACTAGTTAGGTTAATTGCAGGAATGGATCGCTGGCCAGCAAGAAAACGCGTGGACGGGCGCGCGGGCTGCAGGGATATTCTACCCGCGAAGTCGAGAAAAGTGATTATCGATCGGAGCGGACAGGCGATGGAGGCTCCCTGGAAAACGGGCCTTATACCCTTTAGTTAAGGTATATTTTCAGATGAGGAGTCGGATTAGTGGCGTGATCGTGTTAGTATTGGCTATAAATACCCCGGCGGGCCGAGGAGCGTTTCACTTTTTCTATGGGACGTTGAAGCGAGATCACGCGGCAGAAGGCAAAGGCGGCCAGGCTAGGCTGACCTCTGGGCGCGTACTACTTCGAGGCGGAACAAGGCTGGTCACCGCTGGGCTGCATTACGGCTGTTGCTGAGAGGAATTAGAGTTTGGTAAGGTCGCAAATGCCTTTGCGATCGTCTGGTGAGATTGAATATTTTATTTTAAAGTGTGACTAATCATAGTGAATTCTGGAATTTCTTAGGGAGTAATTATCTTGTGCGCACATTGTCTTGAATTGAGTGATTAATATTTAGGCAATATCTTTCTGCTCGTGAACTGATATGATCTTATATGATCACGTGTGTATTTTGAATATGTGGCGGTCTAATAGGTTTATCACCTAATAAATGCGCTTAAGACATCATCATATTAGAATTCCGTATACTCCCATGAAGTGAAGTGAACACGACTATTTATAGTACATGAATGTTCGCCAAGGAACGGTCCAATGGTAAATAATTCCTAATTGTATACCAGTATCTAGTGGTTAGTTGTAGGTACAAATGAGGGAAATCTTTATTAAAATATGTGCTAATATTATGTTGTAATTTATTTATGGCGGAGGAGCTGGCTTGTTACGAGCGTCGAGGGAGATCAGAAGGGCAGGAGCCCTGGGAACCAGAGAGGCGTTGGGTACGTGTCCCACTATTAAGAAATTAAAATCTGGTGAGTGACCTTTATAATCACTGTATTGAATGATTCTGAAACTTATTAATTTGTTTTTGGGCTATTATCTAACCATTTCAACGTTATCATACTTGAATTTGTGTATCGAAATCTAGTTCTACTGTATATAGTTTGGGGAATATGCTAGATAAAGTACGAGCGGTTTATGTATAGGTTATGAACGGATCTAGGTCATTGGTTAAATAACTGACGATATTACAGGAATGTTGTTTTGTTCTACATATATATTACTAGTTGATTTGTCACTGCGATATGATTGGGTTCCGTGCGCCCCCACGAGATAAAGTGATCAATTATTATACGACAACCTAGCTATAGCAATTGACTCGGTCCGTGGTACGCGTTACACTATGAGGATAGATTGTTAAGATGCGGATAAGCGACAAATATTACCACAAGTTCATATTAATATCCGGTGGTTAGTATAGGTGCTGATGGGTGGTTACTTTACTAGATTAACGCAACTGAATAAAGTAGTTATATACACTCGTGGCTGTGTGCTCGGTGTCGAGACAACCATATCCACAGGGCACATTGACGACCCTGGCCACACGAGAATTCTCCCGAAAGGGGCTTCTTAGTCAGCAGAGATGTGCCCGCACTAGAGCGCCAGTCATAGATGTGTAGACAGAGTGAGTGGCTGAGAGTCTTCAATCTTGCAAATTGAGGGACCTCACTGGTCGAGCTGCTGTCTTAGTTCTAACAACCCTCTTAACAAGGGTTACGGTTGTGTTGGTTTATGAAGTAATCAGATGTACTTATAGATATATTGTGTGGAATTCCTTGAATGAATGAATCTAGCGTAGTAAATTAGTTATGTACACCTGTGGCCGAGAGCTTAGCGTTGTGGACAACCATATCCAAAGAGCACATTGACGACCCTGACCAATACGAGAATTCGCCCGTTAAGGGGTTTCTTAGTCAGTAGAGATGATGATCGCGCTTAGGCCTCCGTCACGGATGTGTCAACGAAGGTAAGGTTGGTGAGACTTTTCAGTCTTGCAAACTGAAGAGTTTCGCTGGCCAAGCCGTCGTTTTGCTTTAACCGAAGCTTCTTACCGTGAAGCTAGCTATGTTGATTTTACAAGGGAATCCAACACTTTCGCTTTAGTAACGTCAATAATTAAGTAGGTATCTTCTTAGGTGGGGTCGTTATTATCGGGATCTCAACAAAAGTATTGCGGTGGGTTGGTAATTAATTATCATTCGTCAGTTCAACTGTGCATTGTCGTATATTTAACATTGTTCCGACTATAAAGTGCCTTTGAGTTGATTGGGTGAGATTGGTTGCTAAGACATTGTGTTACATCCATTGAGATATTTTGGGGATGAATTGTATTATAAATTGCTTAGGAAAAGTCAGTACTAATTGGTATTAGATTTGATAGAAATAACGATAGGGTAGGCGGAATCAACAGATGAGGTGGGATTACTAGCGAGTACGAGCAGCCGCGAGCGAGCGAGAGGCGAGCGCTACAGTTCGCTAACAACTCTAAGATTCATCGTTAGGGAGAATCGATATTACACTAGACATTACGCCATTCATGTACCTGTAAGTAAAACATGTACTAATATTCTATTTCAATAGACTATCATCGCATCATCATCAATATCTTGACTTACGATTATTTTCATTATTATATCATCGCATCATCATCAATATCTTGACTTACGATTATTTTCATTATAATATCATCGCATCATCATCAATATCTTGACTTCTTCATGATTATTTTCATTATTATATCATCGCATCATCATCAATAGAGACCCCATCATGGCCAACACAAGTTGACCACTATTGTATTGCGAGTCTGTTTAAAGGGCGTCACCTACCACATAGCGTAATTTATCACTTCCCACAACTTAGTATAATAAGGAATTTATGCCCACTTTAGCCTCCATAATTGTGCATCACTTAATGAGACTACTGAATTGTAAATTAATTCTAAGGAACTAGTATAATTGTCTTACTTAAGTTATAGGTTCTACTAAAATGGGGTTAATGTACAACTTCAATTAACGTGTAACTTTTTCCCTTTATAGAAATACAAACTTCATACTTCTCGAAAAGGGCCTGGGTCTATTCGCACAACGCAGAGCCTAACCACTAGACGAAATCACACGCCAAGCCACTTCACCAGCGCGAATCACGTATAGCTTAGGTCTAAATAGGTCTTCGAGGTTAGGTTCCAGAGATAATAAATTCTAGGTTAGATTACGGCATTGTAGGCCTGGAGTCGGACGGTTTTTTATTTGACCGAATCTCTTTCCGTCCGGCAATATCCTAGGAGATGATTTGGTCTGTTAAAGTACTCAAGCTCGATTACTTTAACATAAATAACGAGAGATTCTGTAGCTGTAGGATAGATTTACCTAGACTAGAATAAAACCCAACCTTTCTAGTAGGATCGGCCGGAACTAACTCGGTTTTTCTATTCGCTTTGGTACGAGTTAGTATTTATAGGATCAAAGTGGATATCTAGTACAATCGAGTCTTGATTTTACTGGATTAATTAATCAAAGGTTCTTTAGCTTCAAAACAAACAAAATTAATTTGATATTTCTATGGTAAATAAATGATTTATTTTCTCGCTTACTATCTGTTTAATTTTATTCAATAGCTTTTCCTTCAGGTAGGATTCCATTTTCAGACGACTAGAAGCTTCTCAGGAGCTTCAGCTTTCAGCTAGGGGTTAATTTAAGTTCAGAATACAAAAACATAAAAAGCAAGCCAATTTATGAGGTTGAATCGTTACATTTTGGTGAGGCCGTGATCAGGATGAAAATAAGGTTTAAATTCACTTTTAAGTATCCCGGGTTACTACAGAATAGAGTATTTTCAATAAAAAAAAAAATATATATAAAAAAATTATAATAAAAGGAAAAATATTTTTTTATTACGTGATTCGCTTGGTGAAAGGGCTAATTAAATTTATTTACAGATTTTTCTGTGTGTGGGTTATACAAATAACCCACATTTTGTTGCCGTGGAGTAGATAGAGAGATGGAGTTTGTATTTTTTAATGTTGTGTTGTGTATTATTTTCAGGACTTTCTTTCTTTTATTTTATTTCAAAGAGATTTTCACGCGCGATACGTACGTGAATTGTGTTGTGTATTATTTTCAGGACTTTCTTTCTTTTATTTAATTTCAAAGGGATTTTCACGCGCGGTACGTAGGTGAATTACTAATCAATAAGTTATATCACACTAAACTATGAAAAATATGCATAGAAATAATTTTGTTGTAGACGAAGGGCTAATATTATTTTGACAGAAATTCATTTGGGGGTACACATTTTTATTCCCGACTGTACTTTTCTACATATGTTTACCAACTGCTCATTGAGACGATTCTAACGAGCCCAAACTCGATGGGTTTGTGTCATTGTATCACGAAGTTCCTAGGCCCATCTTCCAACCCCAGCATCAGATTAGTTCCTTGTCATCATAACTTTAATTTGTCATGCGATTTATACATCTGTGCGAAATTTTAGCCCGAACGGAAGTCAGGAAGTGAGTCTAATCTAAGAATTAAGTAAAAACGTAACAGTACCTAAACACTCTTTTCATCGGACAGTCGTGTCAAAGTAGTGCCTACGCGTAATTTGTATAAAAGGGGGGCAGGAATGTTATGCGGAATGGCCTTACAATCTGCCAATGCCATAGCACAATTAAGTAGGTTCCATATACATCAGGCGGTTGCGGTAGTAGTTATAATAAAGTTTAGGTATAATGCTTTTATTCCAAAATAAAATAAAAATAAAATAAAACGGATCTAGATAACCTCAAGATAGTATTTTGTTAAATTAGCATCTTATGTATTTAGCTACGATTATTTCATCCTTCTTATTCAATTGTTGCATTTGAGTTCGCAAGAATAGTGTTGAGGTCATTGACATCTGTCCCGCGGTTGGGCAATTACTCGTTAAATAGTGGTTAGGAAAGTACCGGTGGATGATTATAGTACCAAGGACTTAGGAACATTCTTAAGAACTCATCACATAATAGGGGTTAGAGTTATAGGTAACTTTCGTAAGCTAGGGGAGAAAAGTAGGTACGCGTTATACCTAGTTAGTTGACCTAGTCAAATTGAATCCAATTCTCGGCGTTTACGTTAAATCGATCGCTACTAAGTATTGTCCGAAATCTTAAGTACCTATAACCTTGCGGATATTTTCTATGTAATCGTCTTTGTAAAGAAAGTAATTGTAAGAATAGATAAGTAGGTAATTCGCGCGAGTTATATTCATTAACCAGTTAAAATGATAGGAAACTGGAGCGGTTATCTGTTACAAGAAAATGCGCATTCGAATCGGATTAGTTCCGGCTAGAAATTCAAATACCTAAGATCAAAGGTACACTATAATGGACTTTGTTGTTAGGTCATTAAGGTCAAAAGGTAAGCTGTGTGTAGGTATTTAAATGGTTGTCATCGTGAGTCAGTGAACCGGTTGTATGTACGCGTGAGATTTCAATTTTTAATTACGTAGGTACATAAAACCACTTTGGCAGGGTTAAAATAGTGACAGGTTTGAAGATAAGCAACAAGTAAAGGGCACCTAAATACCTGCCTAGCTCCATAGAGGTACATTCCTGACATGGTAGGACTCACACATTTCCACATAAATACGCGGCCACTCTATCACATTCACTTTATAATGTGCACCAGTTCAATTATCACTACATTGATTTATGTTTGAATACACACTAAACCACAGTAAAACACTTTAAACTGATTAAATAATAGGCCTAAATATGCGACAATTCGGCTCGTTGAAGCCCGCGCGCAAACTAAAAACAATTTTAAACATCGAACTTAGGTTCGGGCAGCCATTTTGGAATCCAGCGACGTCGCGGCGCCAGTAATCATAAAGATTTTTGGCGGGAAATTGTTGTTTAATTTGATGATAAAGGAGTAATATTAATTAACTATATGTCGCGTTCGCTTATAATTTGGTGGAATGGGTGAACAGTTTTAGGATCATAGGATAAATATTTATGTAATGCATTAAGGTCGGTCTTAAATAAAGCGCGTCGCACGTAAAATATTTTGACACGGAAAATAATGTAGCCAGTTAGATGCGTTAATATTGATAGTAACTTTATGATAATGGCATAGTGTAAATTATTTCTAATAACTAGGTAATAATATAGTTGCTTAACTTTTGAGGTGGTTTTTCTCACGGGCCGGAATTGATATCGGCGAATTAAATATATAGAAATAGTATGCGACAAAATTAGCTTTGTGGAGGTTGCGGGCTAAATATAAGAACTAACTAGAGCCTACATATTTTATATTGGTCAATTCTAATAGGTATGTTAAGTACCTTAAAGCGTCACGCGGGTTTACGTGGGTACAATGTAATGAAAAAAAATAATAGATAGATTGCGCCTTACAAAACTTAGCGAAATAAAGTTTTAGACCCATCACACACTGTAGGTATAGCGAATTTCATTGTAATCAGTAGCTTAATTAACGCTAACGTACTTACGAGCGTTCGAATTAGAAAATAAGTAAGTAAGTAATAATAGATATATATATAGATATAAGATTAAGGCGCTATTGTATTAGGTCAACCTGTAAAAATAGTTGCTGTACTGAAATAAATAAATAAAATAAATAAAAAAATAAAATAAAAAAGGTAACACGTGTTGGCAAGCGAATGAAATAAAACGAATTCATTGAATAAGGATATTCCGAAATCCGTCTGTCTGGTTTAGTTACTTCATGAGTCATAATTATAGAGCGGGGTTTGTGAAGTTTCAGAATAATTTAAATAATTAATTATAATTCCAGTCAAGTTAGGTTTTCATATATATATGCAAAACCAAGCACGCGTGATCTACGGTACGACATTATTAGTTAGCGAATAACTTTGATACTCAGGTTCTGAGGCGAAAGACTTCGCTGATAGGGATTTCCGAATCTCACGGGAGATTCAGCTCTAAGAAAGGGGGGCAGAAGGCTTAAAATCGTAAGACAATGTGTGTAGGGCATGAAATTGATTAACCGCAACGCACTTAATTATTAATAAGGTAGTGTTAAAGTCATGGGTTCTATCAATAGGGTTGAATGCAATTTAAATGTAGGTAGGTATAGTAAGTAAATATAGTACGGATCAATTCATTGATAGTTACGTTGATAGTAAAATTTATTACTTACGTATTTTAAACAATGGTTTCAGAATTTGTCAAGTATAAGATGGATAGTTGTCCCAGTCTGAAACCGAAAGATTAGAGCTTGTCAGACAAATACCATATATGTACCGGTTCACGTCAGGTTACGAAAGATATTCGCCATGTTTACATTATATGGTAACAGGGCAATTCGGAGAAATTATATTAGTAATACCAAGTTGTGCACGTGTTATTATTATTATGTACTTTAAGGCAGGAGTCGTATATATCGCATGGCACTTTAATTGGTTACCATAGTATGTGATACTGGAGTATGTAAACTAACTGTTCCACCTCTCTAGTCATTGTTGAGGTAATGTGAATTTCGAAATGGGTCGTTAATTTCGCAAGTTATCTTAACAGCGCACTGGACGATTGGTTTGTCCGGCGGGCTATGAATCGCGAGCGTCCGGGTTCGATCCCCGGTACGGAAAAATCTTTTTGTGTTTTTTTATTTTTGCTTTACTAACAATATTGTGGGCTACTACTTTTTAAACCTTTGGTTATTAAATTGAACGAATTTTACAATGTTTGGAGTAAGTTAAGGGTAATTGGGGATACTTATATATTTAGGCGTTTATAGTTTTAACATTATGCGATTTAGGTATTCATCAAATTGTGTATTTGTCTACGACATAGGGTCCGTCTATTTTTTTTCCATGAAGTACCTATGACAAAAATGACTTATCAGTTAATGTAAGAGGTTGTAATTAGGTATTATTTAAGGGTCTGCGGTATAATTTTACGGATTCATAAAATTATCATCGAGGCACTCGCGTAGGTTTATTGAACAGAACGTATGGTTGTTTATAAACGATATTCGTATTAGGGCATATTTCCAAGTTCGGTTACAAAACTAGCGCAAAATAGGTCAGATATTGGTCACGTAGGAAAATTAATCCGACCCGTGGCGGGGATATTTTGATACTAGCGACGAACGCAAGTGATATTTCTCTCATCCATGTAAGAAATAAGTAGTCGGCCGATGGATTAACTGTCGCATGAGTAAGATCGCGGTTGCTTTCCGTTCTTTCGTAACCGTTTAAAAGAGTTTAGTACCTTTACTGAATTCAGTGCTGGATTAAAATAGGCCTTATGGTTTAAAATGGGAAGATTTTAAAGGAAGAAGGTATAAATTACTTACGGTTGATTGACATGACACCCACTAGTTGAGTTCCCAGTAGCAGAATTCATGGTTTCACTAGCTTCACCTTAAAACTAACTAAGTATACATTCTAATGCACAACACTGAATAATGCTCGTATTATGATACGTTGGAAAAGGCCAAAATAGGAGGCAAAACACTCGTTGTTGCACTATACCAGTCAGGCGTAACTGGAGCAATTTATTCCTTCAAATAATAGCAATCTAGACACTAGTTATTAAATTATTTGATTAATTACGACGAATGTTGTTTACAAAATTTGTCTAGCGAGGCCGCGGGAATTTGACATTTGCTGATTTGGGTTAAGATCTGTAGTGAGGCTTTAATGTACGGCCAAGTGGCGTGTTTAAACGGTTGTTACGGTTTAGGAAAAATTAGGAGTTGTGAATATATAAAGCCTGAGCTTACTTAGAGGTGGTAATTTAATTCTAATGGGGTTTTGTCATGTGGAATACGGTGGCGGAATGAAGGGGTTAATTCGGTTTCGAGTCAAATCATTTACGCGTTACAAGAGCATCTTACATTTATAAACTGTGTATCAGGCAAGTGAGGTATTGGAAATTATGTTAAATTTTTTTTGACAAGAGAGTTCATATTTACTTAGACGGATTTTCCTTGCCTACTAACATTAAACTAGGACCTTTTATTAGATAGACCTTGCCAGTACGTTGTGTCTAGTTGATAAATCTAATGATTAATTTCCCTGCGCTTACAGTTATTAAACTATAAATGTGATTAACAGGTCCTACCAATGTCAGAATTCGCGTCGATTTATAAGGGGCCTTTTGTAATTGGGGTTAGCATTGTGATTATAAAATACTCTGATACTACATTATATCCAAATGAGAAATCCTAGTAAGTGTTTGTATTCATACCAAAATTTGTAGACATCCCATTGAAATTGAGTCGCGCATTATGTTGGGTGTACATTATCGTTTGTAGGGCCATTATCGCTTGTATCGCGGGAGGGTTAGCGTAGTCGGTTGTCTTTAATCCATTCGGTATGATAGCTTTTGCGAGGGTACTACCACAATTTTATTTAGCATTTTAGACGATAAATATCAAAAAAATAATGATAAGTAGAATAAGAAAAGTTATAGTCTGTGTTAAGAATAGTTACGCGATCCACTCACCGCTGGTTCAAATCGCGCGAATGAAACCGTAAGTACTTCGCGTTGTTCGTTTCACACTAGATATAAAAAAAAAAAGGGGAAATTTAGTACTTTATGCTTGATTCCGTGCTTAAAACTAGAATAGAATAGGCAACTTGTAAGTTTGTAAATAAGATATTATGTAGTCGAGATCGTAAGGCGTATCAATAGTGTGCGCTCACGGGAGGTCGTGCGTCGATAAGGTTAACCGACTTTCAAAAAGGGGAGGGCTCTCAGATGGGTTGTATTTTACTTCTTTAAATCAGGTTGGACGTTAATTAAAGGCGCCTATATAGGTTGTTCAACAACAAATTAGGTACTTGTTATAAAATATTAACAAAATGGTTGGTTGTAGTATGGGAATTTAGGTATTTTTAATGCGTAATATTTGTCGTCAGAAATATTTCTAAGTCAATAAATTGTCCAATATGTATTTCACGATAGGTTATACCGGTATCTATTTAGGTAGATTCGAGATCGCCGCGTTGGGGGTGGCAAAATTAGCACTGACCCCTGGTCTTATATTGATATTGAGAGGTTAGAGACCAGGTTATACTGGCTGTAAGCAATAAATCGATTTGAGTCGAATCAATCTGCATTGGCGAATATCAAAATTGGTGCAACGACCGCGGGATTGTCTCGCTATCAGCTGGGCTGTTATTCTGGGCGTACTAGGGAAGCACCTCACCTCACCTCACCTTTCACCACTAGCGAAAGTAGATCTATACCCGCAGCGCTGAGTCATCGTTACCATCGTCATCATATCAGCCGGTAGACAGCTACTGTTAGATAGGACTCCCCCAAAGAGTACTAGCGGTTATATCCCAATATTTAGTTGTTACGAATTGCGGAGTCTAGAGATATTTGTACGTGACCTTTTAGGATGACGTAAAATAAGTTACAGGATAACGGGACAGGAATGACTGATAAATTAAGTACTAGATGGTATAAATTTATTATTCTTTTTTTTTGAGTTGGCGGGAAATTTTTATTTTGTTCTTGTCATCCCCTCCTTTTAGAGAGAGTAGGTATACGGCGGATTGACATCTCATAGGTATAAAGGGGGAATCAGATAACCTATTGTCGTGCGTGTCAAATTTTAGATACTTAAGTTGAAATTTTAGATCGCGGCTCATCTTGTTTTTAAGGGATTCCTGACGGGTATCATTTTCAAGTTATACGGGAATGCAGGTTTTAGATTTAAGATAAGTTTGGAATCCAGGATGGCTGATAAAATTTTTGAAAGAAAAAATCGGCGCGAGTATCATTTTCGAGTAATGCACGGATGCAGATTTCAAATTTTGTGGCTAAATTTGGAGTTCAAGAGGGCAGGGTTGGCTTTGGAGAAGAAGAGGTCGCGGCTATCGTATTCGATTAGCTTGTGATTGTATATTTTGAATTACGATACCGATGGGGGGTAAAGGCGACGATGTTATGACAGCGTGAAGGCAGTTGCAGTTGCGGGAGCGGAATTTCAAGCACCGATTGAATACTAATTATTGAAACTTACAGGGATCTTATGACAACAGGGATGGAGTTCATAATAAAGGAAAGGAGATGAGGGCCGTGATCGTCTAGTGGTTAGGACCTTACGTAGTTATAATTATTCCGGCTTAAAGTTATCTCAAGTATGAAATATGGTTATATATTATGTCCACATGTTATGCGCTAGGTAGTGCATAAACAACGTTAAATATTTACGTGAAATAATCCATTTATTACAGGTATATCTTAAGATGTATGATGCGTTTGTCAATACAATATTGGCATCAGGCGTTAAATTTATGTGGGTCTTAAGGGCGTGGGTGTAATCTTCATTAAGTAACCGGCGAATCTTACGTTTGCACAATATATGGTATTGGCGTAAGACTAATTTTAAACTTATGAATTATGTATTGTGAGTTATCTGGTATTTACTACATAAATTATAGTATTACGAAAATTTGAGATCCAACTATAAAATTATTTAAGTTGGGAGAATGGGGGGCAGTTATTTAATTAATGACTGATAGGTAAATGGTAAATGGGATATGGCTTAAAATTTTGATATTTACGGGTTACTCTAGGAGGGTTAATTAAGTTTGACTTGCTGTCTTTTATAATCTTCAAACATATGAAGGGCAGGTTAGTTGGCTGTGTGCGAATAGGGCTGTGCGGATCAATTAAAGCAGTAAAATTTTGTTTTGCAAAATAAGTAAAGTAGTAATGTTATATTATCACTTTGTTCTACTCTTCATATCATAATTTTCTCATCTTGTAAAGTAAATGTAGATTCTCATAGCATATAACTTGGGAAGAACATTATATATCATTAATGTGGTTGTACTGTCGGATTCCGTTTAGTTGGTCTAAGTCGTGTTTAGGGCAAGGGGATTAATTAGGTTGGGATGGTATATGTGTGTGTTCGTTGAGTTAAGAGATGTATGAGTCCACGTGAGAGGTAGTGCTGAAAGTGTGATTGTATGATAACAATGGGCTTTTACCGACTGGCCGGAGTTCGCAGTGCAACCTAGGTTTGTTGGTACTGATTGATCTCTCCAAACCATTTTACACCGGTGTTTCCGCAGTTATAGTTTGGTTAGGTTAAAGTCATAAAATGACAAGGTCCTTGTGTGACTAACTGTGGCGACACTATACTCTACAGAAGCTAAGCTGAAAGGCTAAGCTAGTCTTATCTTCGTCCTACACATCTCTTCGTGGCAAGGATACTTCCGACACCATATTCTTCGGGATGATTTGTCAACGAACATTCATTCTGAAACTTAAGTAATAATATTTTAACTTCCATTACTGGGAATTTATCAGGAATTTCCTATTATATGTTTAGTAATTTGCAATGTCAAGATTACAATCTTGCAAGGGTTCAATGAACATGGTTTGTTGAAATTAAATTTAGTAAGGCTGTTATTCTTACACGATGGTGAAGTGTTGCATTTTGTATTTGAGTAATGCAAACGTATTTTATAGTAGTTACGACATTTCTACAGTAAAGCTGGGTGGGGCTTGGACGCATGTAGTCGGATTCTCTATAGGATGTCAAGGCACTTCCTAGAGACCCCACGGGGTTGATGAATGTTACTGTGTGCGACTGGGTCACGTTCGGTATAGAGATAGAGTATCATCGCGAACGACAATTAAAGTTAAAGTTTGTTTGATGTTTTGTCAGTATTATCACTATCGTTAATGGTTTGATGGTGCTGTCAGGACATTGAAGGGATTAATGCAAAATTAACCCAGTAGTCTATGAACAGTTTGCCTCTAGTGTGGAATACAGTCTGAAGTCGGATATCCTAGTCAAGAAGAAACATTCTCCACTGGGTTTGCTTGGTGGTTATCTGTGTACTCAGTGTTCTGCTGTTCGCATGGGGAGTTATTGTAATAACATAAACCGAGATATGTGGTCGAACCTGGATCCTTGGTAGCCAGAAGGTATCTGAGGGTTCGGGGTGTTAGTGCAACATCGTGGTCATTAGGATCTATTGGGCTCACAACCTAGTACTTTGTGCGAATGGGAGTATTCTGGGGAAGTTTTCTAGCGGCGCCGACCGAGATATGTGGTCTAACTTGAGTTTGTAGTGGCCAGGGGGCATCTGTGGGCTCAAGGTGAAGCTAGAAGATAATTATATTGTGTCATCGGCCGAGATATGTGGCCTAACTTGTACTGACGGAAGCCAGAAGGCAACTGGAGGTGCAAGGTGATGCAGTATAGGGGTTTGTATTGCCAGCCGAGATATGTGGCTAAACTTGAGTTTGTGGTGGCCAGGGGGCATCTGTGGACTCAAGGTGGTACCGTAGGGATGGGTATGTGTGTCATCAGCCGAGATATGTGGCTAAACTTGTGCTGACGGAAGCCAGAAGGTGACTGGAGGCACAAGGTGATACAGGGGCTATTCTTCAACGTCCATCACCAAGCAAACGTAGTGGTTAAACATTCACACATCTAAAATACACTTGTTGGAGAGATCGATATATCAACGAATTGAAACTTCCCGAGTTATGGGGTTGGCATTTTTTGCAAATTATAATCATAGATTATTGGTCATAATTAATTGGGAGAGTTATGTAAATAGACACAGCTAACAAATCTAGCCTTCAGTTAGAGTAATATTATATTTAAATTTGGTATAAAGACAGTAGGTTAACGAAATTATCTACTCAAAGTTATTTTAAAGATTCACATAGGTCGTCATAATAGGTCGTAATTCCTTGTTTATTGCTTAGGTATGTTTTAGATTGTGATAATGCTTCGCTCAAAATCGTAGATTTCTCGCTGTGCATGATCATGGGGCAGATTGAGACGATCCGAGAGCTTCGCTCTCAGACTCAGTAGTATCTAAGGGCGGAATTACTCTTTTAAATTGATAGATGTTAGCGTTGTGGGTTTCAGGTCCAAATATGAAGGGATTGAAGCTTTCATTCGTTATCATCCTGTTAATTATGTATGTAAATAAGTTAGATATAAATTGCGTTAGATGCTATTCTAGGCTAAAATCAAGACTACAATTAAAAGCGTAGAAAACTCGCGTTTCGTCCAAAATAATTGGTTTAAAACATGCTTCAGCATACTAATTCAGTATTGTTGGATTAGTGTATCATTTAATGTGTGCTAGATCTAGATTTATGGATTCATAAATTAGACTAGTTAGGTTAATTGCAGGAATGGATCGCTGGCCAGCAAGAAAACGCGTGGACGGGCGCGCGGGCTGCAGGGATATTCTACCCGCGAAGTCGAGAAAAGTGATTATCGATCGGAGCGGACAGGCGATGGAGGCTCCCTGGAAAACGGGCCTTATACCCTTTAGTTAAGGTATATTTTCAGATGAGGAGTCGGATTAGTGGCGTGATCGTGTTAGTATTGGCTATAAATACCCCGGCGGGCCGAGGAGCGTTTCACTTTTTCTATGGGACGTTGAAGCGAGATCACGCGGCAGAAGGCAAAGGCGGCCAGGCTAGGCTGACCTCTGGGCGCGTACTACTTCGAGGCGGAACAAGGCTGGTCACCGCTGGGCTGCATTACGGCTGTTGCTGAGAGGAATTAGAGTTTGGTAAGGTCGCAAATGCCTTTGCGATCGTCTGGTGAGATTGAATATTTTATTTTAAAGTGTGACTAATCATAGTGAATTCTGGAATTTCTTAGGGAGTAATTATCTTGTGCGCACATTGTCTTGAATTGAGTGATTAATATTTAGGCAATATCTTTCTGCTCGTGAACTGATATGATCTTATATGATCACGTGTGTATTTTGAATATGTGGCGGTCTAATAGGTTTATCACCTAATAAATGCGCTTAAGACATCATCATATTAGAATTCCGTATACTCCCATGAAGTGAAGTGAACACGACTATTTATAGTACATGAATGTTCGCCAAGGAACGGTCCAATGGTAAATAATTCCTAATTGTATACCAGTATCTAGTGGTTAGTTGTAGGTACAAATGAGGGAAATCTTTATTAAAATATGTGCTAATATTATGTTGTAATTTATTTATGGCGGAGGAGCTGGCTTGTTACGAGCGTCGAGGGAGATCAGAAGGGCAGGAGCCCTGGGAACCAGAGAGGCGTTGGGTACGTGTCCCACTATTAAGAAATTAAAATCTGGTGAGTGACCTTTATAATCACTGTATTGAATGATTCTGAAACTTATTAATTTGTTTTTGGGCTATTATCTAACCATTTCAACGTTATCATACTTGAATTTGTGTATCGAAATCTAGTTCTACTGTATATAGTTTGGGGAATATGCTAGATAAAGTACGAGCGGTTTATGTATAGGTTATGAACGGATCTAGGTCATTGGTTAAATAACTGACGATATTACAGGAATGTTGTTTTGTTCTACATATATATTACTAGTTGATTTGTCACTGCGATATGATTGGGTTCCGTGCGCCCCCACGAGATAAAGTGATCAATTATTATACGACAACCTAGCTATAGCAATTGACTCGGTCCGTGGTACGCGTTACACTATGAGGATAGATTGTTAAGATGCGGATAAGCGACAAATATTACCACAAGTTCATATTAATATCCGGTGGTTAGTATAGGTGCTGATGGGTGGTTACTTTACTAGATTAACGCAACTGAATAAAGTAGTTATATACACTCGTGGCTGTGTGCTCGGTGTCGAGACAACCATATCCACAGGGCACATTGACGACCCTGGCCACACGAGAATTCTCCCGAAAGGGGCTTCTTAGTCAGCAGAGATGTGCCCGCACTAGAGCGCCAGTCATAGATGTGTAGACAGAGTGAGTGGCTGAGAGTCTTCAATCTTGCAAATTGAGGGACCTCACTGGTCGAGCTGCTGTCTTAGTTCTAACAACCCTCTTAACAAGGGTTACGGTTGTGTTGGTTTATGAAGTAATCAGATGTACTTATAGATATATTGTGTGGAATTCCTTGAATGAATGAATCTAGCGTAGTAAATTAGTTATGTACACCTGTGGCCGAGAGCTTAGCGTTGTGGACAACCATATCCAAAGAGCACATTGACGACCCTGACCAATACGAGAATTCGCCCGTTAAGGGGTTTCTTAGTCAGTAGAGATGATGATCGCGCTTAGGCCTCCGTCACGGATGTGTCAACGAAGGTAAGGTTGGTGAGACTTTTCAGTCTTGCAAACTGAAGAGTTTCGCTGGCCAAGCCGTCGTTTTGCTTTAACCGAAGCTTCTTACCGTGAAGCTAGCTATGTTGATTTTACAAGGGAATCCAACACTTTCGCTTTAGTAACGTCAATAATTAAGTAGGTATCTTCTTAGGTGGGGTCGTTATTATCGGGATCTCAACAAAAGTATTGCGGTGGGTTGGTAATTAATTATCATTCGTCAGTTCAACTGTGCATTGTCGTATATTTAACATTGTTCCGACTATAAAGTGCCTTTGAGTTGATTGGGTGAGATTGGTTGCTAAGACATTGTGTTACATCCATTGAGATATTTTGGGGATGAATTGTATTATAAATTGCTTAGGAAAAGTCAGTACTAATTGGTATTAGATTTGATAGAAATAACGATAGGGTAGGCGGAATCAACAGATGAGGTGGGATTACTAGCGAGTACGAGCAGCCGCGAGCGAGCGAGAGGCGAGCGCTACAGTTCGCTAACAACTCTAAGATTCATCGTTAGGGAGAATCGATATTACACTAGACATTACGCCATTCATGTACCTGTAAGTAAAACATGTACTAATATTCTATTTCAATAGACTATCATCGCATCATCATCAATATCTTGACTTACGATTATTTTCATTATTATATCATCGCATCATCATCAATATCTTGACTTACGATTATTTTCATTATAATATCATCGCATCATCATCAATATCTTGACTTCTTCATGATTATTTTCATTATTATATCATCGCATCATCATCAATAGAGACCCCATCATGGCCAACACAAGTTGACCACTATTGTATTGCGAGTCTGTTTAAAGGGCGTCACCTACCACATAGCGTAATTTATCACTTCCCACAACTTAGTATAATAAGGAATTTATGCCCACTTTAGCCTCCATAATTGTGCATCACTTAATGAGACTACTGAATTGTAAATTAATTCTAAGGAACTAGTATAATTGTCTTACTTAAGTTATAGGTTCTACTAAAATGGGGTTAATGTACAACTTCAATTAACGTGTAACTTTTTCCCTTTATAGAAATACAAACTTCATACTTCTCGAAAAGGGCCTGGGTCTATTCGCACAACGCAGAGCCTAACCACTAGACGAAATCACACGCCAAGCCACTTCACCAGCGCGAATCACGTATAGCTTAGGTCTAAATAGGTCTTCGAGGTTAGGTTCCAGAGATAATAAATTCTAGGTTAGATTACGGCATTGTAGGCCTGGAGTCGGACGGTTTTTTATTTGACCGAATCTCTTTCCGTCCGGCAATATCCTAGGAGATGATTTGGTCTGTTAAAGTACTCAAGCTCGATTACTTTAACATAAATAACGAGAGATTCTGTAGCTGTAGGATAGATTTACCTAGACTAGAATAAAACCCAACCTTTCTAGTAGGATCGGCCGGAACTAACTCGGTTTTTCTATTCGCTTTGGTACGAGTTAGTATTTATAGGATCAAAGTGGATATCTAGTACAATCGAGTCTTGATTTTACTGGATTAATTAATCAAAGGTTCTTTAGCTTCAAAACAAACAAAATTAATTTGATATTTCTATGGTAAATAAATGATTTATTTTCTCGCTTACTATCTGTTTAATTTTATTCAATAGCTTTTCCTTCAGGTAGGATTCCATTTTCAGACGACTAGAAGCTTCTCAGGAGCTTCAGCTTTCAGCTAGGGGTTAATTTAAGTTCAGAATACAAAAACATAAAAAGCAAGCCAATTTATGAGGTTGAATCGTTACAAGCTTACATACATATACTCGTAAAAAACCGGCCAAGTACGTGTTGGACCATGCACAACGAAGGGTTCCGTGCCTATTAAAAATGTGGTATCGTCACAAAAATATTATGGCACTTTCGGCCTTTTCTATAGGAAAAGGCAGTTTTTCAGCAATATCTCGAAAACCTTTGAAACGATCTTGTTAAAAATAATTTTCGGTGAAAGATTTTTTTTTTTTTTTTTTCTTTTTATTCATATTAAAAGAAAAAAGATACAGTACAAAATTAATAGACACGTACAGAAACCTGTTTAAGGTTTATGCGTGACGCGAATGTATCGCAACGCTCACAACAGTAATATCATGATCCTAATATAGGTAATTACAATATATTATTATTATGTAGGTATTGTATTTAAACTCCAGCAACTACACCTCGCTGTCTGTTCTCGTTAGATAGAATCTTTTTAATGCGATCTTGCACGACTTTTTGTCTGCAAGGACACTTGTGTGTATATCTTCTGGCATATTATTTAAAAAGTTAGGTAGCATGTACTCCCACGTCCTCTTACCATATACATTTATGTAGTTAGGCATAATATATCTAGTTTGGTAGTCTAATTTACGTAATTGTTTATGCCTACATCGGGTTTTTAAAAAAAAAATTTTATCATAGTTTTCTAGAACTATTGACATATCAAGCTTGTTAAAAATTGACATTACTTTGCAGTATTTAAATACACTGCCCTATGATTTTTTTTATAATTTTTTTATAGCACTGTTTGAAAATTAGAGGGTGGGGACGCAATTTTTGTCGTTCAGACGCATAGTACCAGAAACGCAAATTATCTTATACGTGAAGTACCAGAATTTTATACTTAAATTACCTGAATTCCGTTCCGAACTCATTCCATTCATTTACTACTTTTTTTGCAATAAGTACTTTATGTAGCTGTTTGAGTAATCCATTCAACCCCAACTTTCGTGGCGATGCCTAAACTAGCGAAGGAAATAGTACCTAACTACCTACATTACATAACTACGGCTGTAAAACAAAGGTCTGTTTTACGGACCGTATTGTGTACACGATTTTATATCACCACTAGGTCAAAAAATGAGTTTTTCCAAACGCGTAGCGTGTGGAAAAACACGCTTTTTGGCCTAGTGGGGCATGAAAGACATTATGGTTCTGGTGGTTACCCAAATTCTCCTGCTCATTCCCATAAACATTCTGCTGGGTTTAAAAACTTTATGCAATTTGTAAGTATAAGGTGGAAATAATACAAGCCCCTAGAATGTAACTGTCATAAAATGACGTTTGTCAATCAGTTCTAAAAAGTACTGATTGACAATTTGTAATTGATTCAGCTATTCAAAGTGCGAACAATTTTAATTGTGTATTTATAATATGGGGAATAAATATGAGCTACTTCGAGTTATATAACGAAAATGTTTCTGGGTTTCGTCCAACATTGAAAAGAGCGATATGCGATAGCAATAGATGCATATTTTGTTAAAACGAGGTGTGTATGATTTGTACACACTGGCCAAACAGAAAACTATGGTTTGATGCAATCGACTGCGCATGAGCATGACAAAGATTTAAATTTGAACTGAAAGATTGAAAGCTGTCAAGGTTTGTTTAATTGTTGCTGTGATTCCGGTTGATACATTTAGAAGGGACGTTTGTCCTTATAATATTTATTGTTTATAAAGTCGTGTTGTGATCTCTCTAATTAATAAATACCTCACTGCCATAGCCCAATTCATTTTATTAACTTAATCTTCTCCATATACCTTATCTGCAAAAGGCCATGCTTCTAGCTGGGCATTATGCGTATCTGGTAATTTGCGAAACCGGAATATGGTCATACGCGTATCTGGTAATTTGCGAAACAAAATCTGGTCATACGCGTATCTGGTCATCTGCGTATCTGGTAGTTTGCAAAATGCACATATAGTCAGCCGCGTATAAGGTAATTTGCGTTTCTGGTACTATGCGTCTGACCGATTTTTGTGACTTTCAGGGCGATTATCTCCGACTTTAATCCCTTAATCCTAAAAATTGCTGAGAAACCTTATATGTAACTATATTGAAAGGCCTAACGATTGATTAACGATTGATGGTGCCACTTTGGAAATGATAATTTTATTTGTAACTTTCTGTTACAAGTATGGAGAGCACAAAAAAATATTTTCTCACTAATTTCATTACACAAAATACACCAGTCTTAAATTTTTCATGTAAATACACCTTATAGTTTTCGAGTAAAATGCCTGTGACATATGGACAGACGGACAGACGGACATGACGAAACTGGGTTCCGTTTTTGCCATTTTGGCTCCGGAACCCTAAAGACGGTTGGGTTTTCATATATCTACTGTTGGCAGCACTACTGAGAAGAAGGGGAAAGCGTGTGTTGATAAAACATTATGTACGTGCATTGTTATAAGGTAAATCGCCAAAAAGCAGGCACTTACGCTTGTTAGTGTCTCTGCAATTAAATTTACACAGACTTTTTCCAGGCTGAACGATTCTGCTTCCGCCATGCATGACCAGTTCTCCGATGCCACTATATGACGAGGGTAATTTTCTTGGATTCTTAGTTGACTCCATTTAATTTGAATTAGAAGCGCCATGTCGACAGTTTATGTGATAGGTCGGGTAGTGATGTCTTTGCTTTGAGAAAATGGAAACCATTGAAACAGGTGTACTTTGCTCTTCTTATACTTGTTCGAGTAAATTATACAGGCACTCCTGTTGAGAACTTTACGAATCTAAACGCATTATGAGGCACACTACTCACAATACCTATTTGACTGTTTGTTATTTGTAGCATGTTTATGAATTATTATTATTTTAAAGTGACTATTACTTCCAGAGAATTTTCTCTATAAAAATTAATAACTCATCTATATTTTTTATTATGTTCACATATTTATTTTGTATAATGAATGACGATCTCTTCGGGAGATAGATAAAAGATAACATTTAGTGTTTACATTTGACTCAAAGTTTTTATTAAGTACTAGCTGTTGCCCGCGACTTCGTCCGCGTAGAACTTATACTTAGAAAATATAATGCAAACAAACTTCTACCATCTTAAGGGAGGATTTCCGAGGCAAAAACTATTCTTTATCCTTTGAAGGGTCTCAAATTATCTCTAAACCATATTTCATCTAGGTACATGGATTTTATCCAAACTTTCACCCCCTATTTCATACCCTTAGGGAATGATTTTCGGGATAAAAACTATCTAATGTCATTCTTCGGGTCTCAAACGACCTTTATACCAAATTTCATCTAATCGGGATTCATCCAAATTTTCACCCCCCATTTCACCCCCTAAGGGAGTGATTTCCGGAATTACAACTATCCTACGTCCTTTCCCAGGACTCAAGCTATCTCTATACCAAATTGTATTAAACTGGGTTCCATCCGAATTTTCACCCCTAATTTCACCCCCTTAGGGGATGATTTCTGGGGTAAAAACTATCCCATGTCCTTTCCCAGGACTTAACCTATATCTACACCAAATTTCATCAAAATAGATTATATCCAAATTTCACCCCCCCCCCCCTTTTCACCCCCTTAGGGGATGATTTCCGGGATAAAACCTATTATATGTCCTTCCCCGGGACTCAAACTATTTATATACCAAATTTCATCTAAATCAGTGCAGCGGTTTAAGTAGCTCCATACAAATTTCCACCCCCAATTTCAGCCCCTCAGATATAAAAACTACCCTTTGTCCTTCCCCGGGGCTCATTTCATCTAAATCGGTTCAGTGGTTTAGGCGTGAAGAGGTAACAGACAGACACACTTTCGCATTTATAATATTAGTATGGAAGTATGGATTATTAGTATGGATAGTATGGATTATTTCCGCTTGTCTTCCAAATAGAGGTGTAGCTGTAGACTCACTTCAAAAGAAAGAAGAAACGAAAAACTCATTCAAATATCTCAAAAAATTACGAAGCTACAACCGTTTTAATGTCGCTTGTTAGGGTGAGAAAACGATCAGGGACCGTGACGTCACGATCCTCGAGCGTCATAGTAAAAAACAATCGTTTCATTATAAAGGTGCGTTTTGCGGAAAAGAGACGCAACAAACCCCCTCTTAAAACTTTATACACTTATAACTTAGTGATTACCTATATAGCCTCTTACGTTGTTTTTTTTTTCGAGATAATACAACATTATGATTATTTTGTTTAGTGTCTACATCCCTATTTTCGATAAGATAAGATAAAATAAGATTTCTTTATTGTCAGAACTGTGTACATTTAGTTGTTTTGGGTAAAATAAAGTCCAACAGCTTGCCCATTTCGGACGTACAATATTAAACTTAAAGCTACTCAAATATACTAAAACAATAACAACAATAGTATTTCCAAATAACTTTAACCATATTCACACATAAAATATTAATTTAGATCTATCCGACATCCGTATTTTCTTTTAAACCACGAACTTCGGAATTCGAAAATATTCGGGTATCTCTATCTCTATCGCACTAACAAATGACAGGAATGCAGAGGGCCTACCGCGAAAGGCATTCGAAGTTTCCCCTCTCTGTCATACTTACAAGTTCGTACATAAGTGCGACAGAGAGGCAAAACTTCGAATGCCGTTCGCGGTAGGCCCTCAGATATACGAACTTCGAGTTTCGGTTTTCGGTGGTTTGGCTGAATACGCAAAGAGCGCGCGCGCGTGCCATTCAAAAAAACCAAGTTTATATTGTTCGAATTTGTTGTTACATTTGTACAAATTACGCCTTAATTCGACATTTGCGCATATAAGTTCGCATATCAAAATCGATTAATTTTATATTTGCTTTTGGTACCTATGTGTCTCGTCAATGTATATCGTAGACGGGATTAAAATTATTAATAGGCGAAAGAAAGGCAAAGCAATTCCGCCATTTTGTCCGTTGTATTTCTTATTACTGTGATTTTGACGTTTCTTTTAGCTGACAGATGTGGCGGCGATATACTTTAAGAATAATAAATGAAAAATTAAATGAAGTCGTATATTACGGAAAATAAATTAATTGTCGCAGTCGGATAAAAACTATCCTTAGTTGCAGCTGGAATAATTATGTACCTATATAAAATGTTTCATATTTTTCCGTCCATGGGATGCTGAGAACATTCGTACCACAGAAAGCTTAGTTTCAAACTGGCTGATTCTTTTTTTAATTTAGAGATTTATTATAAGTGGAGATCATAATTGATGATCATCCATTAATGTGGAAATTCTTGTAATATTGACATTCATGCAAAATGTTGCAAATTATATCGTGAAATAAATGTACCATATCTAATTTAATCATATACTCGTAGGTAACTTACCCTTTACTCTAGCAAAATGACAGAAATGCGTACCTAAGTTGACGGATTGTAAAACAAACAATTAAAAATAACTTGGGGTTTTTAAAGCGTTTCACAGGTTTGAGTGTTTACACGACGTTATTCTAATGTTGCTCAACTGGGCTCACTTAGGCAAACAAATATAATAGAGGGTGTTAACTTACCAGAAGAAGTCGTAAAAAACAACAGCCTACTTTTAAAACAGAAAAAAAACTTTATGAATAAACCTTCCTTTTCAAGAGTGATGGTAATCTTGCCAGTAAGTATGCGAAGACCTTTGGAACTGTTTTGATAACCGCCATATGTTTTTTTGCATTAATCCGTTGAGCATCATAAAAAAATCCTGTAATAGGCAAACCCGAGTTGCCGCATAAATGATACGTTGGGTAAATTTTATGACGTACCTACTTACTTATTTCTGTTGGTTAAATAAAATATTTTTTCTCAAACATGCAATGAAATGTCGTCATTACGTGCGTTATAACAGGCTTCAAAGTATCACGTTTCGGGTGGAACAACTCGAGATAATTTTTTTTTTAATTTTCATTCCACAGTTGTGGCACAGCAGCCAAATTAGTTTGATTTCTTGGAGTTTTTTTATTTATTTCATTGCATGTTTGAGAAAAGCCAGCATAGGCACTAAGACTAAGACAAACAGCCAAATGATTGAACGTTTAAAGGCCTATTTGTCACAACAACTTGCTATTGTAAGACTGGTTAGTAATCTATGGCTGTCTCTTTCCAACTATTACAAGTTGGTGTGACATATTGCGCCCGTTTTGTAGTGTGCCTAAAGTTCTCCAGCGTTTGCTATTTTTAAATGAGTCATGCCGTGTACCTACTTTTAAAAAATACGTGGGGCGGGAACTTGATAGGTTATTAACATACTCGCTGTTTGAAGATGATTGAAAATATTATTTGATTTCCTCGCATTTTTGGAGAAAAGCACTGTATGCTTCGGTGGGAATGGCAATTCTTGGATTCGTATCTATTGTCCGATTCAGGTTCGCTTTATCCGACAAAATCGACTCGTCCACGAATTGCTATTTATCGGCCTCTGCAATAATTTACAGTCAGCATCAGATAGTTAGTAGCAGCAAAGGTAGCCAAATATATCGCAACACGTCTTTATTACTATATGAGTAAAAAAGGGTTATCTCCACTTATAATAAATCTCTAAATTAAAAAAAGAATCAGCCAGTTTGAAACTAAGCTTTGCGCGGTTCGAATGTTCTCAGCATCCCATGAACGGAAAAATATGAAACATTTTATATAGGTACATTATTATTCTAGCTGCAACTTAGGATAGTTTTTATCCGACTGCGACAGTTAATTAATTTTCCGAAATATACGACTTCATTTAATTTTTCATTTATTTTTATTGAAATCAAACGCTGCTCCAACTGTCAGCTATAAGAACCGTCAAATTTTCGTCAAAATGGCGGAATTGCTTTGCCTTTCACTTATTAATAATTTAAATCCCGTCTACGATAGACCTTTACGAGACAAATGCTAAAATATAAACCATAAAAAAATATTCGATTCTGATATGAGAACTTATATGCGCAAATGTCGTTTTATGTCGTAATTTCAATAAATGAAATCAACAAATTTGAACAATATAATTAACACGAATTTGTTTTTTTTGAATGACAATGGCACGCGCTCGGCGCATTCAGCCAAAGTACCTGTGGCGCTACCACGAAAACGGATACTCAATGTTCATATATTTGCATCCCTGTCACTCGAGTATGGTTAGTGCGATAGAGATAGAGATACCCGAATATTTTCGAATTCCGAAGTTCGTGGTTATAGCTCAGGAATCGAAAATATGGTAAATAATCATAATGTATTTTCTCGAAAAAGAATTTAAAATAAATATAGTCAAATGGAGAAAAAAACAAAGCAAGAGGTTATATAGGTAATGATTAAGTTATAAGAGTCCAAAGTTTTAAGAGGGGGTATGTTCTGTCCCTTTTCCGCAAAACGCACCTTCATATGAAACGATTGTTTTTTACTATGACGCTCGAGTATATTGACGTCACAGTCCCTCAACGTTTTCTCACTCTAACAAGCGACATTAAAACGGATGTAGCTTCATAATTTTTTGAGATATTTGAATGGGAGTTTCATTATCTTCTATCTATTTATACATAATAAATGCCTATGTCCTGACTGACTTATTCACTCAATTACTCACTCACTCACTCATCAACGCACAGCCGAAACTACTAATCTTAGAGAGTTGATTTTTGCACAGTATGTTGCTTTTATAACGTGGGCTAGGGATAAAAAGGGATTTTTGAAAATTCTACTCCTAAGGGGGTAAAATGGGGGTGCAAAGTTTGTATGGGAGAACCTTTTTTTTTGAGCTATAGACTTAAACTTTGTAGAAAAATTAGTTATTAGAATACAAATGAAACACTTTCAGTGTTTTGGAAAATTCCACCCCTACGGGGGTAAAATAGGGGTGCAAGGTTTGTATGGGGGAAACATTTTTTTTTTAATAGAGACTTAAAACTTTGTAGAAAGATCAGTCATTAGAATACAAATAAAGAACTTTCAGGGTTTTAGAAAATTCTACCCCTAAAGGGGTAAAATAGAGTGGAAAGTTTGTATGGGAAAAACTACTTTTTTTTAAATAGAGACTTAAAACTTTGTAGAGAAATTATTCATTAGAATACAAATAAAGTACCTAGATTCAGTGTTTTAAAAAAATCTACCCCTAAGGGGGTAAAATAGGGGTGCAAATTTTGTATGGGGGAAACAATATTTTTTTTAAATAGAGACTTAAAACTTTGTAGAAAGATTAGTCATCAGAATACAAATTGAGTACTTTCAGCGTTTTAGAAAATTCTACCCCTAAAAATAGGGGGCTAAAATAGGGGTGCAAAGTTTGTATGTGGGAAACTATTTTTTTTAGTTAGAGTCCTAAAACTTTGTAGAAAGATTATTTAAATACAAAGAAAGTACTTTAATCGTTTTGGAAAATTTCACCCCTAAGGGGGTAAAATAGGGTGCAAAGTTTGTATGGGAAAAACATATTTTTTTTAATAGGGACTTAAAATTTTGACGAAAAATTACTTATTAGAACATGAAAAATACTACATTCGGCGTTTTACAAAAATCATTCCCTAAGGGGGTTAAAAAAAGGTGCAAGGTTTGTATGGGGAACACTTTTTCTGAGCTAGACACTTAAAACTTTGTAGAAAGATTACTTATAAAAATACAAAAAAAAAGACTCAGCGTTTTGAAAAAATCTATCCCTAAGGGGGATAAAAAAGAATGCAAAGTTTTTATCAGAGAAAGTTTATGTTTTTGAGTTAGAGACTTGAAACTTTGTAGAAAAATTACTTATTAAAATACAAAAAAAGAACACAAATCGTTTTAGAAAATTCCACCCCTAATAGGGTTAAAAAGGAGAGCAAGCTTTGCATGGGCAACACTTTTTTTTGAGTTAGACTTAAAACTTTGCAAAAAGATTACTTATTAGAATACTAAAAAAGAACTTTCAGCGTTTTAGAAAACTCCATCCCTAAGGGGATCCTTAAGATCCTTAAAAAGGGTAGCCAGTGTTGTGTGGGAAAAACTTTTTTTTTTACTAGACTTAAAACTATTCAAAATGTTACTTATTAAAATTAATAATAAAGTACTTTCAGAGTTTTAGAAAATTCCACCCCTAAGGGGGTTAAGAAAGCTTTGTATGGGCAACACTTTTTTTGAGCTAGAGACTTAAAAGTTTACGAAAAAAGTTCTTTCAGCGATTAGAAAAATTCAACCTCTAAGGGGGTTCAAATTTTAAATGGCGAGCAATAAAATTTTAAAGCGTGAGTAAGAGATTTTTAGCTTCGGTCTTATTCTGTACGTTAAAAGACTACAAAACTGATTTCAGAGTTTTTCCAAATTCATCCCCTAAGAGTGTTAAAATTGGTTCAAAGTTTAAGTATTTCAAGGCATTTTTAAAGTATGAGATTTTTAACTTTGGTTTTAGACTGTTTGTTCACAAACTAGACAATGAACATCAACTTTTTTTTTAATTATCCCCTAAAAGAGGGTTCAAATTTTGTATTGAGAGAAATCATTTTCTAAGAAGATAAAAAGTTCTACGCGGACGAAGTCGCGGGCAACAGCTAGTATTAAATATATACATATATATTAGAATAGGTACCTAACTAAATGAACCATGTACACTAAAGCTATGATAAAGACTGAATCACTGTAAGAGTGATTCGGTCTCATCATAACTTATCCCTTTTAACCAAGTTGTAACAGTTTTTTTTACACTCTCCATAACTTTTGGTGTATTGTATTTGTAGTGTATTTGGAAGACAAGCGGAAAGAACCCATACTATCCATACTAATAATCCATACTTCCATATTAATATTATAAATGCGAAAGTGTGTCTGTCTGTCTGTTACCTCTTCACGCCTAAACCGCTGAACCGATTTAGATGAAATTTGGTATACAGATAGTTTGAGCCCCGCGGAAGGACAAAAGGTAGTTTTTATATCTGAGGGGCTGAAATTGGGGGTGGAAATTTGTATGGAGCTACTTAAACCGCTGCACCGATTTAGATGAAATTTGGTATAAAGGTCGTTTGAGTCCCGAAGAATGATATTAGATAGTTTTTATCCCGAAAATCATTCCCTAAGGGTATGAAATAGGGGGTGAAAGTTTGGATAAAATCCATGTACCTAGATGAAATTTGGTATAGAGATAATTTGAGACCTTTCGAAGGATATAGAATAGTTTTTGCCTCGGAAATCATCCCTTAAGATGGTAAGTAGAAATTTGTTTGCATTATATTTTCTAAGTATAAGTTCTACGCGGACGAAGTCGCGGGCAACAGCTAGTATACGATATGTTTGGCTACCTTGGCTGCTACTAACTATCTGATGCGGCCTGTACTATTCTTTACAGTCGGTCTAGTAATTCCATTGGTATAAAGTAAAAAAAAAAACATATTTTTGATTGTCTAGTTTTCTATAGTATAAAAAAAAATATAATTATTTTAAGTTTGTTTAAAAATTTGCCTACTAGGATGAGACGTTAATACCTTGGTACCTTTGGTATCAATAAACTTTTGCATATATGTAATAACAACAAATAAATTATTACGGATAGATGGAATATTTAATTGGCTTCATAAATAACACAGATAAGAGGAACATTGAATTGGTAATGAATGATAAATGTTTTTGGATTACGTTCTATTTCTGCAAGGCAGGCTGCAAGCCATGCCCAGGTTTAGGCGGTTCGTAGCACAGACTTGTCAACCCACAGCTGGGCTCAGCAGCGAATCTTCCACTTCTATGTAACAAATAAATAACTTTTTGAATTATAATGTTATGAATTTTGTTATTTTTATTTACAGTTATTAAAAAGTTACCAAATTACTGTTTATTCTACCTAGGTAATGAAATACATTACCAGAAGAAGGTAGTTTTCCCCTTTTATTAAAATACATATTTCTTAAATATGCTCGGGAATGTACATACAGCTTATGTTCGCGAAATTAGACTGCGAAACACAGCGTTACGGGTGTCACGAATTTATCTATAAACTCGTGACACCCGTAACGCTGTGTTTCTTGTATAGGTACAGCATGTATGTTTAATATTACCTCAAATTTCAACCATACGTAGCTTTTAGTACTATGAACTGATATGATAAGAAAATTGTAAATTAATCTTAACTACCAAAGCGTAATTAATTTTTGAAAATTTATCGAGCAGCAATGTAATGCTCACACTCATTTGACACATGGAAGAAGCGGGTTACTTGTGACCAGGGCCCGTACTTTTCATGCCGATGACATCAATTTGACGTCACGCTGCATATAGGGTGATCCCAAATAGGTTTATTGTAATTATTATTTATTATTTTTTTGTATTTATTGTTTTTATACATACAATTGCAATCATACTCTATGCAGCGTGACGTCATTTTTGCGTCAACGGCATGATAAGTACGGGCCCTGGTGGTAACAATACCATTTAATAAAATGTATGTATAAAAACAAAACAAATAGTTAAATTTACGTTTCACGTATCAAGTAGGTACCTATTAATTATTCCACATGTGAATAGATTACTTTTGAAGTAATTTGTACATGATTAAAATGATTGACGATTAATGATTAATAATTACAATAAACCTATTTGGGATCAGCCTATACGCAGCGTGACGTCAAATTGATGTCATCGGCATGAAAAGTACGGGCCCTGCTTGTGACAGTTGTGACGTCACATAATTAAGACAATGTAGTGATACATTGCGTGCTGAATTATTTTATAAGGAAAAAAAAAGTTAGTCTTTAGGAAAAAAATCTTGCAATATCGGTTCCTAGCCCTAACACCTAAACTACTATGGTTACAATCTGAGGTAATATTAAAAATACACGCAGTATAGGTTGGTACCTAACGGAATTTGTATAGGATTAATATCCGACCTTGCTGTGCTGGTCCGTCTATATCGCACTTGGCAGGAAATTTCTTCCTTACCCGCCTTTGTAAATATTACTACTGTTTAAAGGCTTAGGCTGAAAGTAGGCATTATTGAATGAATACCAACATGTATGCAACAAATGCGAGCTTTTCTAATCAAGCATAAAAATGTTATTCGTGATTGTACCTAAAGTGTATACTAATATTGATTAAGTGTAAATAAAAAATAGCTAAACGCCTGGATGAGCGTATTAAAAAGTTTAAAATGAGCGCATTAGCTCACTAAACTGTTCGTGTATTATGTTTTTGCTGTCTAGGATCTAAATGTATACTAGATAAGTAAGATACTGTTGTACTTATTGTTATTAATAAAGACATTTTATAAAAAAAGAAAGACTACTGTTTAAAGGTAAAATAAACCTTGGATTAAAAAAAAACTAAGAATCTATTAAATACTTTGGGTATTAACAAATGAAACAGTTCTACTGTCATCCGTGGGTCTAAATTGGAACGACCACATTGAATGAACAAATCTTATTCGAATTTACCTCAGAAATTTGTATTTTACTCTCTGATATTAACTATAAGGTAATTATATAAGCGCCGGTTCACAGCTTATTTCAAAAATAAAAAAAATACAGTTCCGAGTCTCAACAAATTAGAGGTGGCAAAAGTAGTTGGTAGGAATCTTCACAAATTTAAAGAGCATAATCCCAATAGTCTTAACAGAAGCAATCTCTTTCCAAATTGGCACAGGTTAAAGAAATCTGAGCAGTGTGTATGGTATCGGTTCTAAAATCTACAATTGGTTGCCAAAAGACTTAAAAGAATGGGAAATATCAGAAAACATATTTTTTAATACAGTTGCTCAAAAAGTGGTACTTTTTGCAGGTGCAAATCGTGCGCAAAGTTGTATTTTGCGCACTAGTGCTTTTTACTTTTCCACGTGTATCGAACGACGTTTTTTAATACAGTTGCGAAAAAATAAGAAAAACAACAAGTAAGGAATTTGAAACTTTTATATTATTAATTCTGTAACATCATTGTAATACAGTTGAAAAATAATGAATTTGTTAAAAAAAAAAAAAATAATACTGTTCTTACTTGTTGTTTTTCTTATTTTTTCGCAACTGTATTAAAAAACGTCGTTCGATACACGTGCGGAAATGTCATTCTTCACTCGTCCCGAGTCTTACCACTCGCCTACGGCTTGTGGCAAGATATCTCGGCACTCGTGAGGTAATGACATACTTTCCGCACTAGCATCGAAATGTACTATATCAGTCAACTTAAGGGATACTTGACAGTTAAAGCATTTTACTCTTTAGAAGCTAAGCAGCAAAAAGCCACAATACAGAAAAAAAAATTAGTAAATAAAATTTATGAACTGCATACTAAAATAAAAATAAAATTAATTTTAAAATTTAAACTCTTTATTTCTTTAAAAAAAAAAACTAAAATTTACATCAAAATATAGTTATAATCTTTTAATTTTAAGAGCTATAAGGTGTTGGGGGAAGCCCCCGTTTACAAATAACATATGTTTTATTTATACATCCTTATCTATTAATTTTATCTTGCTTTTATATATTTTAACTTATTTCAGTGCTTACAGTATTGAATTTTTTTGTGAGTGCTTTCTTAACTATATTTTTGGCTCTAGTAGGATTTTCTAGTATACTATCTATTTATAACTTGTCTAGACTATAATTATTGGATGTACTCAATGACATTATTGTAACTTAATGAATGAATGAATGTATTTTGGTATATAATTTGTAAATTTTGAATTGCTAAATGACGTGTAACTTATGTAATTGCATTGATTTGACTTAAGTACTTACTGTGGTCCAGCTTGCGGTATTCCGCCATTTCTTATGGTATAGATAATATTCTGAACGTCGCATACGGTAACGTCTTCCTGCAAAAAACGTTATTGCTCTAAACGACACGTAGGTACTTTTGTGACTCTCCAGCAAAACTTCGTGCTAATTGAGACAGGTAGGGGCATAGATGAATATCATCTCGCTTATATTTGGATCAGCCCAACTACTGTAGAGTCTCATCTTACACGACTTCAAACGTAATATCACGACGACATGCTTTGAAAGTATGTGGTGTTGTATTCCTGAGGGTTAGTTACGTAACATTTTGAACGCGCGTTTTTCCATATAAAAAGTGACATAATATATATATATATATATATACAGGATGTTCGGCACATGAACCGTCAAATTTTTTTGGCGTGCTTGTAGGGTCATTTTCTACCTTTTCACTCTTGGATCCTAATTAATTTATGATTTTTTTTATTGAATTTTAAAGTGTAGACGGGTTTGTAAATTCGTTTTGTTTGTTAACAAAAAGCCTCACGTTTTAATTTTGTGGTGTTATTTGTTACAAAAAATATATATTTTTAAACACACACAACGTACACGTAACATAATTAAGCAAGTTATGCATGTAAAAACATACACAAAAAAAGTTATGGTTCTTCGAAGGTCAGATTTTGGGTAATTTAGGTAAAAAAATAAAAAAATCGTACCTCCTTGACCGTAACTCTTAGGACCCAGGGTCCAAGGGTGGAAAGGTCGGAAATGACCCTTTACTAGAACGCCAAAAAAATTTGACGGTTCATGTGCCGAACACCCTGTATATATATATTTATATATATATCTACGCGTACAATGCGTTACGTGACCGACTGTCTGGTATATCCCACTGGTAAGGTCGGCTGTATTGAGAATATGGGAAATGCATTTATTTCTTGCTATCAACATAGCGAATCAATACAGGATCGACAACAAGCATTAGCTCGTTCAAATATTTGGGTCACTGGGTCACCGATAACCTGAGCGACAGCATGGACATCGAGCGGGAGCGAAGGTCGTTGGCCGTTCGGTGCAATATGTTGGCCCGCAGGTTTGCAAGATGCACTAAAGATGTCAAAATTACCTTGTTCAAAGCCTTTTGTGTATCTTTTTATTCATGCAGCCTGTGGGTCAATTACACGCAGAGGGCGTACAACGAACTTCGTGTCCAATACAATAACGCGTTCCGGGTGCTGATGGGGCTGCCGCGATGGTGTAGTGCTTCCGGCATGTTTGCCGAAGCGCGGACGGATGGCTTCGCGGCTGTGATGAGGAAGAGATGCGCTTCGCTTTTGTCTCGTTTGCGCGGCAGCCCCAACAGCATCCTGAGCATGTTCGCTTACCGCTGGGACAGTCCTATGCTAGCCCGCTGGACGTCCATGCATGTGCAGGTAAAGACGCGCGCACGAGAATTTTAGACCCTAAGTATTATTATTAACTAACACGCATTTAGTCATAAGTTAATTATTATTTTTTACTAACAAATGTGTATGGACCTTGTCTGAAATAAAAATGAATTGAATTGAATTGAATATTAGACTCATCTGACATTGCAAGCGTCCATAGTCTACGAAGTTCGGTTACCATCAGGTATAGTTAAAGCAATGACGCGGCGTTGCAGTATCCAAGGGGTAGCCGATACAAACAGCATTTCAATATATATGTATAAGCAGCGAACACACTTTTACGCAACTGCTGTTTCTATCGGCTGCCTCGAGACATTTTTTTTGTTCACCCCCAGGCCCAGGCCAAGTTGGCTCAGTTCGGATTGCACATGGTGATTCCACAACAGTTCGGGAGCTCAAATACCGCAAGCCATCCGGTTGCCTCTTGGATATCTACTGCAACTACGCGTCATTGCTCTGAATATTTAGACCATACGATTGTTTGTCTCCATGGTGACATAAAGAAGGTAGTAAGGTACTGATATAATTAAAACTTACGTAATAGTCATCATCAACCACAAGCACAGGTGCATTCGCACAGGCGCCCTGGCATTGGACTGTATCCACGCCGAAGATCCCGTCTTTGGAGACGTGGCCGGCCTTAGCATCGCAGATTTGTTCCACGGCCACCAGTATTATGTCTGATCCCATGATCATACATGGTGTCGTAGAGCACACCTTCACGTGATACTTGCCTTTGAAAGACCTTAAAAAATGATTTTCGTGATAAAATTAAATTAATTGAATTTAAGAGACCCATCTTATTTGGCGCCTAGTGGGAAGTAGAACCGATGGCCGTTGGGGCGGAAAGGTTCTCAAGTTCACAAGGTGGACTGATGACCAAGTAAAGGTTGCGAGAGTCCGCTGGATGCGGGTGGCGCAGAACCGGTCATTGTGGCACTCTTTGGGGAAGCCCATTGTGGCGCTCTTTGGGGGAGGTCTATGTCCAGCAGTGGACTTCTTTCGGCTGATATGATGATGATGATGATCCTATTTGTACTACTTAATGCAGTCGGTTGACGTAACTATCGCATTAAAATGGACATCCTGTACTCCACTCGAACCGACCAGGAGGCCAATCGAGATGATGTCTAATATAATAAAAATGGCGAATGTCAATCGAAAACCAATTTCCGTATTTTCAAAACCTCACGTTCGAGATATGTCGACTCCCAGCGTTCGAGATGGAACAAGTGGTGGGTAGCGATCGTGTCAGTGGCGTAATGGCGGAAAATATTGACAGCTTACAAATAATGACAGTAGTCTGACTCAAAACTGCCAAGTCAGAACAATTTTTATGCGCTCCTTTTCACGTAAGTTCTTAATAGAGCAAACATATTTTATATTTGTTAAATCGCCATAATTATGGATAACACTATTGCAAATTAATAAACCTATGGTTCTTGATATTGAATTCCGTAGAAATAATTAAAAAAAACATCATCATCCTCCTAGCGTTATTCCCGGTTGTGACCGATTTGACACTACTTAAAAAAATATGCTTTTATGATCGATTGTAATAAAACACAATCAAGAAAAATTCAACGCATGTTGCAATAGATAGTCAATGAAATTGTTGATCAACATGATCTCTATCATGCCCCAGAATAAGAAGTTTTGCTGTCTTCGAGATTTTGGTGAGATTTATCCATAGAGAAAATTTTTAAAATAGACTATACCTCTGGCTATTCGCTTACGGTAAGAAAGTAAATCGTTTGTCATTTAATTGATCATAAAATCATAATAGGTACCTATCAGCTATAGAAAAAAAATCAAAATAGCCTGTTTTTATTCCCTTATCATAATGTTTTCTTTTTCATCTGCAATTCATTTTTTTACTGTAAACACTACGCAAAAATGAGCGTGCCATACAGTTTACTACGGCCACCTTATATTATAAATTGATTAAAGTATAATTCAAATAAACCTTACCTTTGGACCATGATATAAAATGTAGCATATTCATAGACCCTCATTCGGGCCGTGCACGAATAAGGAAATAAATCTACGGCAGCGCCCCACCCCCGGGTGGCGGCCGCCGGAACTACTAATACCAATTCTGAATCAAATTAAGTACTCTAAAAGTGTGCTAGTGGCCTGTAGGTTTAAAGGACTACCTCTTAAAACATTATATCTTCAAATGAAGCGACTCATATAATAGTGATCGAACTTCACTTAAGGAAAGTTCGTTTTCTCAAACATGCAATGAAATATTCTCTTTACGTTCCTTATAATAGACTCGGAAGTATCCTTTTTCGTGCGCAGCATCTCGAGGCGGCCTGAAATGGGATTTCATACAACTTTTCAGGCGTAGGCCTGCAAAGTAACTTTTTAATTTTCATTCCACTATTTGTGGCACAGCATCACGGCATTCAGCCATGAAAATGAGTTTGATTTGAGGATTTTTATTTATTTATTTCATTGCATGTTTGAGAAAAACACTATACTATATAATGCCTCGGCGTGAAAACGGATTCCCGGCCTCTGATGTAATGTACTATTAATCATCTATAAACCTTACCTTTTGACCATGGTATAAAATGTAGCATATTCATAGACCCTCATTCGGGGCGTGCATAGCATTTCGGCCACCTTATTCATGGCAGAAATCGGAACCCAGCCTATCTGCCGCTGCACGAGATCCAGTGCTGCACCCACCGCGCTGCGTTGCGCTCCTTCTGGGTAGTTCTTTATTATTGCTGATAACCTCTGTAACAGGGAAGATAACAATCATTAGGAGAAGTAGGTACGAGGGTCAAGTGCCGAAAATGATCTAGAGAGGCTCTGAATGCCTTAAAATAAAGACGCGTGTAGATAATTTTCGCCACTTGGAGAGCGCGTAGCCACATCTGCTTCTGACTGTACGTACGGTGGATTGAAATCAAAAAGTGATACATTCATACGGAATCCTCAATAAAATATGTATGATTATTCAAATAGCAATTGTAATTGACTACCTCTGTAGCCTAGTTAGTAGTGACCCTGCTTACGAAGCCGGAGGTCCCGGGTTCGAATCCCGGTAAGGGCATTTATTTGTGTGATGCTGATGAGCACGAATATTTGTTCCTGAGTCATAGATGTTTTCTATGTATCCCAGTATTTATTTATCCATATAAATATGTATATATATCGTCGTCTAGTACCCATAGTACAAGCTTTGCTTAGATTGGGACTAGGTCGATTTGTGTAAGATTGTCTCCAAATATTTACTTTATTTATTTATTTTAAATCAATTTCTAGAATTAATGATACGAACATAATATATTCACCTACCTACATTGAATACAACAACATATACATAATAAATCCGTCAAATGCATACATTAAATAGGAATTTAGCAGCCTACATCGAATATGCAATAAAATGAATTAACGAGTTAATTAAATCGGATGAATTGATTCGAAATAAATTATCAACACGATGACATCTCATTACAGCGATGATAACTTTTGAATGAATATGGTATGAGCTGTGTGAATGCCATAATATATATCAATAATTAATTTTAATTAAATTTAAATCACTCTTTGGAGTAGTCAAATAAATTTTAAATTAAAAAAAGCGGCCAAGTGCGTGTCGAACCACGTACAAAGAAGGGTTCCGTGCCTATTAAAAAGGTCGTATCGTCACAGAAATCTTACGGCACTTACGTCCTTTTCCGCAGGGAAGGCAGTTTTTCAGCAATATCTCGAAAACCTTTTAATCGATCTTGTTCAAAATACTTTTCGGTAAAAGAATTTAAATAAGCGCTATGTCTATAATTTTTTTTAATTTTTTTAAATACACCGTTTGGAAATTAGAGGGGATAATAAAGAGATTTTAATGACTTTCGGGGCGATTATCTTCGACTATATTCACTTAATCAAAAAAAAATGTAAAGAAACCTTGTATTTATTTTGAAAGGCCTATCGATTGATGTACCACACGTGGACGTACAATGTTTTTTATTTTTTTGACGTGCAGTACATGTATGGGGTGCATCCGTAAAATATTTGTTTTTACTGATTATATTACAGAACTATGTAGAGGCTAACAAAATACACCTATCCTCCAAATTTTATTTAAATACACCTTATAGTTTTCGAGTAAAATGCCTGTGACATACGGACAAACGGACTACCGGACAGACGGACAGACGGACATGACGAAACTATAAGGGTTCCGTTTTTGCCATTTTGGCTACGGAACCCTAATTAATAAACGATTTATCCGTTTAGTCCTTGTGACACTCAATGAGATTTTATGATCCATTTATAGATATAACCGAAGATTAAAATACATTTATACCAAAATTAGTTTCTCTGACATGAGTACCGTAAAACCCGTTTTACGGTATTTATGTGACCCCGGTTACATTTATTACTTTTAGAATTCAAATTCGAGTAGGCAACTTCGTTAGTTTATTAATTTTATTTTGAATATTTTGGGCTTAAAGTTTATCTAGGTGAGATTGATTGGGATTAGTTTGACTATTTTAGAGTCTATTTTTTGCAAAGTCATCAATTACACTAAGCATTGAGACGATTCTAATGAAACCAAACACGACGGGTTTATCTTGTGTTATTGAGAAGTTCTTATTTCCTACCATCTCGATCATCCAACCAACTTAATGGTACCTCCTATCATAAAAATGCATTATCATCCGGCTAACACAAGTGTAGAAATTTTCAAAACGTTTGGATTCGGAAAGTTGGTTATCAAATTTGACTTGCAAGATTTCAACCGAACAAACTACGCAACTACGTAACACACACATTGCAAGTTAAATAAATGACTGTAAAATAGCCAAATTATAATTTTTGGTAATAATACTTAGTCAAGGTAGTTTGTAGTTGTTCAGCTTGCTAGTTTAACTTAGATAGCTCAAAACAAAATACGTTGAAATTGACAATTACCATGAAGCACGATTTTTAATTATCTGTGTCCATCTCAGGGAAAAGGGATGTAAGTATTAGCAACACTCCAATTAAATAGCTATTAGCTACACAATTTACTCAAATGATTCACGGCGTAATAATAACGCCCGAGGTCCTGTTTTCATAACAACGGTTGTTTTCATAAAAAAACTACTGCTGCTAAGGAACGAACTTTATAAAATAATGCGAATCATCGATTTCAACAACTGCAAGGACACTGAACCGCTCTGAAAGAAATAACACTGCATGTACCTATACAGTCGAATAAACTTATATCCTGAACGACTAAACGTAGTAAAGTTCACTTTTATGTTTCGAAATACAACAATAACACATAATAAGCGGTCTCGAAGAATGTGCAGTTAAAAACACATTGGCTCGAATAAAACCGCCAAGTCATTTCATAGGTCCGTATTTGGAACTTAAAGAACTGGATTCGGTGAAATCATCGATTTAAGTGAAATGCGTCTACACTCGGCGTCAAAAGTATCGCACCTTATCGCACATCCTAAAATTCGTTTCAAGCGATTATTACTCCTAAGATACTTACTTAGATTGGTATTGGTTGGTGATGGTAATAATAAAGGTAAAAACCCCCTAGGCTTTAGCTTTCAAATGATACTAATTTCGAAAGGGCTAACTAAATTCTGAAAGGGCTAAACTAGGGCTCAGTATCTTAGGAGTAATAATCGCTTGAAACGAATTTTAGGAAAGGTGCGATACTTTTGACGCCGAGTGTATGTAGGTATGTATGTAAGTAACTATTCACCAGAAAGGTAGCTACTATGATAAGTGGTTTAAGAAATACAATGAACGGTTAGTTAAACATTGGCTTACGGTCATGTTAGCTTCAGTGAATTCGAAAGGCGTTTCCTCGTTGTTGTGTTCCGAGTCTCGGTGAACGACAAGATCGTGGCTCAGTCGCGGCGTTTTCGAAATTATACGAAAATGCGCCAGCTGAAATAAAATACTAGTATGAAAGTTCGTTCATAATATAGTTTCGAATAGGAGTGGCAAAAATAAAAACAAGTTTCACTTTTCGGCACCTCCATTTTTCACATGTGTGTCGAGTCGAATGTTTACTAAGTCGTCAAAATAATTGATGTTTGCAGTTAACATTAAATGAGCAAGAATAAAAAAAATCATTAAGACTTTTGCATAGACATATTATGTAGACCACAGCGTATCTAAATTCTGAAAGCGTTTCTTAAAGAGTAATTTAAGTAACGAAGTATAGCGTAATTTAAGTATAAACTAGTATTAGTGATAACTGATAAGTAAATTATAATTTTTCTTGTAACTCAAATTTACACTGTTACGACTAACAAAGCATTGGTATTTTCATTCCTTCTTAGTTAAAGCTACAGGCATGACATTACCCCCAATGAAGCTGGCTATTACAAGAGTACTAGGTAGTAAGTAGCCTATGTATTTATTTGATTCAGTGCGGGTGGCTGGACTTAGTAAAACATTCATAAATATAGGTATCATACCAATGGACTTGAACATTGTACAATGAGTCGTTGTTTCTATAATTTAAAGTATGGGTCAGCTGAAATATGTAGGTCTGTACACTTCGAAAATAAATATTGTTATAAAAGTCCTTACATTTGTAAGTAAGGATTTCTTCAAAGAAAACATAGTTTCTAAAGCAAATTTGCCACCAAACATTAAGAAAAATCTTGAGAATATTTTGAAATGCCAAAGACGACGCTTGGATGACGCCTTATATAAATGACAATTAATACCGATTAACAGGGTTTTTTGTGGCCAGCCTTATTTTGCACGTTAGAGTTTTAACGACACCTGGGAACGGGACACAATGATAAAGCGAAAATAATTAAGTTACATGTTGGTTACATTTTCTTTATATATGTGATTATTAAACATGTGTGTAAAGATCACAGAATCAAACTCACCTCTTCGCGCAACGAAAACATGGCGCAGCGGACGCGGCTGAACGCCTGAACTTATCCATTCCATTCATCCTGGTTAAATAAAGTACGACATTATATTCCAATATTATTTCCCATTTAATTCGTCTCTTAAATTAATTTAAACAAGGTCACATGCCACTAAACAACGACAATTTAACACAACGAGTAATTCGTTTATTTGTAAGGCCGCTATCAAATTATTCTCAACGCAGACCTAACTAATCTCTTTCAATTATTTTGAGTAAATTGGGTCCACAAGATTTTGTATAAAAGAATCCTGGAGCAGCGTGTCCAAGAGAGATAGGGTAATTTAATTAATATTCTACATAGGCACGTTGTACACTCCGAACCCTTTAGGAGCTGTCTTGGGTCAACTAAAATATGTACACCTACCTATATTTACGTACCGTAGATCACGATTATGAAGTCATCTGTAGAAGGTGTACATAGATAATTGGGTTTTGAGGGCAACTTGATTTCGGTTAGCTTTGTTATAAGTAAATGGTTCAACATGTACCTACCCAAAAATAGTTAATTTTAGTTTTACAAGAATAACAAGGGTTTAAATATTGGACTTTTTTGTCCAGGAACTTTTTTTCCAGTTTCAGATGATGGTACCGAAAAGGTCGTAATATTCACGGCAGTTTGACATAGAGGACAGCAAGTTTTAACGTGAAAATGCGTAAACGACGAAAAGTTATTATGAGAGTGATTGTGGAGTGATTATATTATTCTGTTTGGCGCAAACAACTATACGGATAATCTTTTAAAGCCGTACTCGAATGATGTATATTTTATTACTTACGTCCAATTTACAGTATCTGTATGATTTTTCCAGTATAAATATTCTGCCTGTGCATAGATATATAAAGTAAAGATAGGCCCAACCCGCACGAGTAATTCGTCCAATGCGGTGGCCCTAAACTAGCAATTTAGGGCCACCGTGCCTTAGTCTGTGGCAGGACGCCGTACCGTTCAGCTGTCAGAGTGTGTCAGAGCCGACTGTCTCAAAATGCCCAGTTGCGCCGTAAAATGGTGCAAAAATTATGATACAAAAGTAAAAAAAAATACATGGTATATCGTATCATCGGTAAGTATCGTCAGTTTCTTTTTTATCGCTTAGTAACACATTTTCAAAAGAATTATTTGGTTACCTAGCGCCATTAAGTTTTGTGTAGTTCGCAACCGCTAGTCAATCAAAAGTAACCTTGAAAGGGCGTCATTTTTATGCTGGTGTATGAACCATTGACCATGGAAATTGTTTGATAATATATAGCTATACATTTGATTGTTATTGTTTCTTATACGCATCTTCTACTAATGTAGGTAAGTAGATGCATAAGAATAATGTACAAAAGAAAGGCGTTTGAAATGTTCAACACTTACTTTAATATTTTCAACTTTTACGAGTCGATTCGTCGTTCATTGTTTGACGAAGAGACACATAATGTCATGTTATTTGCCACATTTTAAAGTGGTGTGCAACTAAGAATAAATATTTGTATTGTAATTTTTGTGGCCTAAATAAGTCACTAAATTGCGCCCGAGATTTCGTCCGTGTGGTTTTCTATAATTTGGAAAAAGTAATGTTAATGTGTATTAAAATCTTACATTTGTTACGGAAAAATTCTCTACCGCATCCCTGACCAAATTTCGTGACAAACCGTTCAGTAGTTAAGCCGTAAAAGTAAATAGGTAAATATACAAACTCACTTTCACATTTATAATTACTTATTTATTACATAGGTACCACTATCTCTATGTGATGTTTACATCAACCACTGCCAGCCACTTCATTAATATTGATTAAAGTCCCCCTTACAAGGTTACTCCGGCCACCCGAACGTGTGGACACAGTCTGTACAACAGATGGCGCCACTCATTTTCAATAAGGACAGATGTCAAGCGAATTGTTCGGACAGGCGTATCTTTATATGCCTGTGCAAATATTCTGACAGTAACTTTGTAACAAAATCTTCGTAAACCTACAAGCGTCATAGATATTTTAAGTGACAAGCGTGGAATCTGGTAAATAAAATGCAAACTAAATTATCCGGCCGAATAAAGCAGTATCCGTTGCTGCGGCGCACTCCGCCTCAATCTCGTATTACATCACACGACACAAAATTGGTAAGCAATACAAATCAGCGTATTATTGGGGCGTACATTAACCGGCACCTTTCAAAAATACCTATTATTGGGTTCATGCGAAAATAATCGTGACAAATTTTCGCATGCGATTATTTTCTACCGCTCGCTTTTGATTTCGAGCGCTCGAAAGTCAAAAAAGCGGCCAAGTGCGAGTCGGACTAGCACATGTAGGGTTCCGTAAAATATGACGTATTAAATAAAAACTAAATACTAGATCTCGATCAAACCAATTTTCGGTGGAAGTTTGCATGGTAATGTACATCATATATTTTTTTTAGTTTTATCATTCTCTTATTTTAGAAGTTACAGGGGGGGGGGGGGGGGGGAACACATTTTACCACTTTGGAAGTGTCTCTCGCGTAAACTATTTAGTTTAGAAAAAAATAATATTAAAAACCTTAATATCATTTTTAAAGACCTATCCATATATCCCCACACGTACGGGTTTGATGAAAAAAAATTTTTGAGTTTCAGTTCTGTTCGCCCCTAAAATTTATGTTTTTTTTTTCGGTTTTTGTGTGAAAATCTTAATGCGGTTCACAGAATACATCTACTTACCAAGTTTCAACAGTATAGCGCTTATAGTTTCAGAAAAAAGTGGCTGTGACATACGGACGGACAGACAGACAGACAGACAGACATGACGAATCTATAAGGGTTATGTTTTTTGCCATTGGGCTACGGAACCCTAAAAATCGGTCCCCTGACCTTTTACGTATCTTTCAGTTACATTTTAGTTGGTATGTTTGATAATAGCAATACGTGAAAACTCATACGTCTTGTTAAGTTTGATGTATGTAACATGTCCTGGAGTGGCGGAATACAGGGCAAAGTACCTCGGAACACCGGGGTCACTACCGGAGGCCGTCGGCAACATAAAGGGTCTGCTAGGCTTCCTGGTGGAACTGGGTTGGCACGAATAACAGTAGTGCCAAAACCCCTACGCAAAATAGGCGCATTTATGACGTCGAGTTGCGGAAACCCAGCCCGCGTACAACCTATAACTTTGATGAAATGAAAAATCTAATAATCAAAAATGAACTAATCTACGAAACATTATGAAACTGAAGTTACAGTATAAATAAACCGCTTTAAACTTTGATTTAACCTGCCAACAGAACCAAAAACCATGCTTTAGCTACTGAACACGTTGGCTCTAAGCACGCTTTTATATTCCTCCTATATCCCAAACAATTTGGAACTATTTGCGCCGATACTATAGAAGGCCACTTAAAAATAATAAAGGAAGTGTTTTGAAGGATCAAAAAGTTGTTACCGGGCGCGGCCAATATTAACGGATATTGGAAAAAGATGGTAAAAGATGGCAGTTGCCGGATCAAGTAGGCACTAATATTCCTTGGATGCAATATCGGGGTTCATTGCCATAAAACCGCTCGAGGCGAGCATCTTGGGTACGTTATTGACCTCATAGAATTTTCCTGAGGAAGCAGATATCTAAGGCAATTTCAACGTCGTAAATGATGTCTATCGCTGTAACCTACTGACCTTTTTGCCTATATTCGAATATTTGACAAATACTCAATAACTTCCGCATCATCCATGCCCCTACCATCATATAAACAAACTGCGATCCTAAAGGATGTTGTCAGATAAAAATACCTAAATAAATGTGTTACAGCAGGCAGGTTTATATCCTTGATCGGAAAAACAAAACTGACAAAGCCCTAATCTTATTAAATATCTACGTAAAAATACCCAATACAAAGGAAGGCAGACTTTAATTATGCAGGAACACGATTTTGTCGTCAAATCAAATTTAGCTTTTGCCGTAATAAAATTATTTAATCTTAATTATTCTCGTCCTACAGTAAAAGTAAAAACGCAAATAAACACTAAGCCGTCCGCTTTGATAGACCCCTAAAAACGTCGTTAAATTTTCATGGCTAAATTTAATTTCTTGTTGACTGCGGCGCCGAGCGCTCGTTAGATTGAAACGAATTTTCAATCAACCTCACAAATACAACCCAGTAGCTATATCCGTTCTGTATGAAATCATAGTAATCTCATTTAATCTGTTAATTGAGCACGCTAGCACGCAGACACGCGGAAAGTTAATTATTAAAAGGATATGAATTTTAAAACAACGCTGTTAATATCCTTTTCTTTTACAAATATCAAATTTGCAAGTTTTAAAGCTACTCGTATTCACTAAATCATTATTTGAAGAATTGAAGACCTCGAGTCTGTCATGGTAAATTTGCCCAGTCAGATAACATTGAACGGCCTTTAAAACTACTTTAGAATTATCTTGTACCAGTTTACCAGAGAAAATTAAAATATATGGAAGGTATAGAAGCGCACGAAATTTCTAAGGATCATAGCAAGCCCAACAGAACACTGGTATGTAGAATAAATAAAAAAACCGGCTAAGTGCGAGTCGGACTCGCGCACGAAGGGTTCCGTACCATTATCTATAAGAAAGGCAAAAAAAACACGTTTGTTGTGTGGGAGCCCCCCTTAGAGATATTTGTTTTATTTTAATTTAATTAGAGTATAAAGTGAATATATAAATACATATTCTGTAGATATTTCAAGCGTCTAACGTAGATATTTCAAACGAGCAAAAAAAACACGTTTGTTGTATGGGAGCCCCCTAACATATTGATTTTATTCTGGTTTTTAGTATTTGTTGTTATAGCGGCAACAAAAATACATCATCTGTGAAAATTTCAACTGTTTAACTATCACGGTTCAAGAGATACAGCCTGGTGACAGACGGACAGACAGACAGACAAACAGACAGACACACATACAGACAGACAGACGGACAGCGGAGTCTTAGTAATAGGGTCCCGTTTTGTCCTCTTTGAGTACGGAACCCTAAAAAGCACGGACTTATGTAAATAATGGTGTTGCCCTAAAATATTTTACGATTTTTATTTATAGGCCCATTCTATGTTACAAGTTGCCAGAATTTACTATACAATTAAATGTAAACACTTTTTCAGCAGGTAGTCACAAACAGCGTCACGTAACACAGGAGTGTCGCGTGACACAAAAAGCTGTGCAATGTTCCAAATGATAATTCCAACGTTCTGGAAACGACGTACAGAGCCCGGTAGGATAACATCGGACACTCGGACATCGGACAGGACTCGGGCCGTCCTGTTTCGTGCGATGATGCCGGCACTGCGCCGGGAACAGCTTACGTTATATTTCAAACGAGTAAGTACCTAATAGACATTTAAATAGTTACCGACGCCATGTTATTTATACAACTTGAGCCCACATTAACTCTGCAATAAATAAATCAGCAAACATTTGACGGCTAAGGTGGTGTTGCCATACAGTTTAATGCAGATTTAGCGTGGATTGGACACTAGCTTTTACAACTTCGTAATTCATTCGATTGGGGCATTGAAAATGACTTTAAGATTAACTAATAACTTTCAAACCCAAAGTGTTCCTCATGTGCATTCAACACAGGGCAGCATCAGGCTTCATCACGAACAAACTAGAAAAATAGAAAATGCCTACTCTGTAGGGGTAGCTGACTTTTAGTAACTTCAACTGCTCTTGGTCGGCCGCGGCTTAATTTTGCGCAAATCGCAAAAAAGTTGTACAAAAATTCATCGAAAAAAAACGTCATCGAAAAATAGAATTAAACTTCTATGGTAGGATAGCTGCCTTTGAGGACAGTAAAAAATAAAGTGGTCGGCCAAGTCCAGTGTTGGCAGGTTCCTGAATTTGTGGTACCACGTGACAGCTGCATTTTACGCCATCGAAAAATGGAATGAAAAAAACGGATTATAATAGCTAAATTAAACCTGTTGACGTATGTCTTGGTCGGCCTCACCTTAGCCTGGCAGTTTTTTCTATTTTTCGATGACGTTTTTTTCGATGAATTTTCGTACTACTTTTTTCGTATTTGCGCAAAATTTGCCAAGCTAAGCCGCGGCCGACGAAAAGTCAGCTGTAGGGGTCTACAGAGTAGGCATTTTCTATTTTTTTATCACGTAGGGTTTCTTGCAGTCGGCCACCGGACTATTGCCAACAATAAACTAAAATAAAATCTTGTTAAATAGACCACATCGCGTCGTAGCTAGCTCAAAAGCCCCCATAACACTGGCAGCGTTACCACGCTGATTTCTCAAAAATAATTTGGAACGCGGATCGCAAAACCTATCTCTTAGCCGCCTATCCATATCCCTAATGAATTTCTTGGCCTCCTTACCCCAAAAGCAACTGGCACGGAGTCGTACATTGGCTCCAAAGCATAATTCAGTCAAGTCGCCGTTCTCACTCACGTAACACCCCTTAAGAGGCATCGACTTTTCAGCCCAGCGGCGCTACCACGAACTTCAAATCTCAAACTTATATTCGTATATCTCCGTCTCTATCGCACTTATGGTTTATGGTACTCGAGTGACAGAGACGGAGATATACGAAGTTCGAGATTCGAAGTTCGTGGTACCGCCTCTGGAACCAATGTAATAACCATCCAGACCTTTTCCCACTAGTACGGCACAGCCCAGAAGTCTCCAAGATATAAGAAACGTTCAAGGCCTAATATCAAAAAAAACGTGCCTCCAAGTTTAAGATCTTTGGATGTAGCAACTGCACTACAAGATAAGGACCGAGAGCCTGAATGACCTTAAGACGAGCGGCTGGTTACGCCTGTGTAGACAGTCACTTCAAACTGCCCAAAATAATTCAATCTAATATGTCAACTCCTTAAACTAATCATAATGTTGTAAGTACAGTCACCGGCACGGCATCAATATATGATGAATCAAAGGCCGCAAAAATATCTGACACGCTCTTACGGCTTTAGGAATAGAGTTGTCATCAGATCATTTTGCGGCCTTTGTTCCATCATATATTTATGCCGGTGACTGTACTTAATAGTTAATGATATGATACAGAGAACGAATATAACGGAAAAATAAACCACTGAGCTACTAGGACAGTGTACTCCAGGCAAAATACGGTTTCGAAAAACATTAAATTATAATAGCGTTTTTTTTCTTTACATCATTTTAAAACATTATTCTAAGATGCTTTATTCAAGAATCCAACAAACTTTCCATCCGGAAGTATTTATATAGATTTAAATAAAACATGTTTTTTTTTTTTTATTATTTATCTTGAATATTATAAAGCAAATGTAAATGAACCAAAATAAAGATAAAACGATTTATTCATATTTTTTCTGACTTTTCAGAAGCTAGTTAAATTATAATTTATTGTCTGAAAATTTGTTGGATTTGGTCGCTAGTTAACTATTTAATTAATTATGTATCCATTACAAAGAAAAAATCTGATATTATAAATTATTTTCTGACATTTTTTCCATACACGTTGCCAGTTCATTGCCTGGACTAGTGACAAATGAAGTGTATCTTTCAATCATATTTGGCGCCCCTACTAGGCAGCGATCACTCTTCCACGTTAAATCAACACAAAACAAAAATATTTAATAAAATAATTTGTTTCGTTAACAAGGTAATTAAAAGGTTTATGTTAATTATCATCTTGTATTTGCTTTAGAAAATAAATGTATATAATATATCTACTACCTGTCCGTACAGTCGACGCCAAAAATATGTTTACAGTTTTCGCCTTATTACAATGGAATAAGGTACAAAAGTGTAAACATATTTTACTATACTTACTCCGAAATAAGGACAAAAATACGCCTGTAATAAACAATGTCTTACCAGATAAAAACGCCACACATGCCTTGTTTGTCTTAACTTACTCTCCATTTGTCGAGTTTTCCAAGCAGCTGAAGTAATATTATATTTCCGCTTCAAAGCCATCCAGTACAAATCTCGGGTGAAATAATTTATGTACGGGATTAAGCTGATGCAATGAAAGGGAATCTAAAAGGGCCTCGACATCAGAATCTCTCCAATGGACGCAGCACGGTTCATTCCCTTTGTTTTATGAGACAATTAAGACGCGGAGGGATGTCGGGGCGGCGCGAAAAGTACATTTTTGTTCACCGTTACAAAAGAAGTGGAAACGTTTAAATTGAAAATCGAAAACTCCTAAATGTTAATGTTCTCGGAGTAACAAGTATTGGGGATTGATGGTTGTTCTCTTTAATCGAATGTTAACGCCAAAAGTTTGTGAAAGGATTTATTTGGTGCGATTTCAGGCTTTGTTTCCGAGAATTGGAAATGGTGTTTGTATAATCGGTCTGTTTCTTATACAATATTATGGCTCACTTGGCCAAACCGTTATAATTTAAATACTAAATTCATAAAAAAAACATCCAACACTCAAAAACTAATTATTCATGCTCATCAAGTCATCACACACATACTTGGCCCTACCGGGATTCGAACCCAGGACCTTCAGCTCCGCAGGCAGGGTCTCTACCCATTAGGCTAAACCGGACGATAGGCACTTGCTTCTTGCTTCCTATTTTCTTCGTTGTCATTTATACATTCAAGAAACAGTGTCTTTATTCAGAGTAAATTATGAGATGCTTGATTATTATTATTATTAATTAATTAAAAAAGCACCGTTATTTAACTGTTTAGACAGAAAACGCACTGCCCAAACAGGGCTGTTATTCGGTACGCGCCAATGCACCTTATCTCACCCGTCACGCCTAACGAAACTAGACCCCTGATTACGCTTAGTTACTACATATATGATATTTTTTCTAGCAAGATTAGAATGATAGATGCCAAACTGACGTAGCTAGAGGTGCTACGACAATGTTATGCAAACTATCGATACTATTCGAATGTAGTGTATGCCTAGTGCTAAAAGTATCGACGGTATAATATTGTTGGGAAATGTTACGTTATTGAAATAATCGCTCAGGTGAACGATAAATTCACGACACTAGCTATTAAGCATGTTTTTTTTTCGTTCTTTTCGGCATCACAAAAACGTAACAGAGATTAGATTAATATAACAACACAGTTTAAATACTTAACTTTACGAAAATTTGAAAGGTCGAGCCTTAATATATATAAGCACTATGCTTCTTTTTTTTAATGCACTTTAGCAATCCAAGACTTAAGAATATAAGTAAATATTACGTAGTGTTTTCACGGTAGTAGTAAAATCCGCATATTAGACGTGATTTAATGTTTACAGGCAATATTTGTTCCTTGAAAAAAATATGAATTTCGCTTACCGCCTTACAAAGTTACATGCTATCATGAAGTGACATCTATCATTCTAATCTTCCTAGAAAAAATATGGTATATGAATCACGGTGTCAAGATATATTTGTGGTTGATCGGTGAGGTGAGGTTAAAACAAGTTGCAGAATAGCAGGACTGCTGAAGATTGTAGCATGATATTTGGAACACGTAATCTTCAAGGGGCAGAGAAGAGTAAGTTCTCTTTATCTAAGTAGATAGGATTCCAGAATGAACAATTTCTCTAATTAATAAAAAAAAAGTTTAGCCTTATTTTGGAAATTCATGACTGAAAGGGGTTGGAAGTTACTAAACTTTTGCAAACTACCAAGATCGTGAAGTTAATATAAGTAAAATTTGTAAAAATTACAATAAAATTAATTGCTTCATATTTTGAAGGATATAATTAAACTGTTTGCAAAGCGAGACTTTACACTTTAATCTAATTAAAGGAACTTCAAGTAAATACTAAGATTAACAAATACAAAAATACTTAGTTTATCAATTCACAGTGAGCCGAAGTTTGTCTGAAACTGAAACTTTTTCATTTAAACTTGGAGACGGGTTCTTTTCCATAGAATTTACCACTGCTAATTAGTTACAGTTTCATTTTATTTTTACTCGAAGTCAAGAAACAACTAGTTTATTTCACATCATATTTAACTTTTGTGTTATGGGGAAGGCCTATGTCCAGCAATGGACGTCTTTTGGCTGATATGTTGATGATGATATATTGTATCATATAGACTGATTGAAAGAACGTAAATATCAGCCAAAAGACGTCCACTGCTGGACATAGACCTCCCCCAAAGAGTGCCACAATGGCCTGTATGCTGCGCTGCATCCAGCATGACCTGCATGACTGACCTTACATTTTATATTCTGTATCTGGTTTGCAACACAACAACTGTCCCTTACCGAATTGTGCATCAGCTTACATCATATATGCTATCGTTGCGTCAATTTCACACTTGTACCATCTTTTTTCCTCCGGCAAAGACGCCGTTAGGTAAGTATATGGTTTCCCCGCAAATGTTGCACCTAGACAGAGTTATTAATTAGTCAGAGGCCTAATATCCAAAACGTATTATATTTTTATAAGATACATGTTGGCTAGACATTGAGATACATGTCGGCTTCAGACGAACAGAGATTTCATGTAACCGAGATGAAAATGAATCGCTGGTCACCTTAAAAAATAAGGATAAAAACAACTACATTTTAGGGATACGTTCAATGTTGCCAATATAACAGATAAACTGCAGGAGAACCGCTTACGCTGGTACGGCCATGTTATGCGTAGGGAAGAAGATCATGAGGTTAAAAGGTGGAAAGGTTCTGGAAATCGGTTACCAAAAAGGGGTCCAGGTCGCCTGCCAACGACCGGGATGGGGAACATTAGAAAAGATATAAGGACTAGGGGACTTCAACGCGAAATGACACAACTACGCCCAGAGTGGAGAAATGAGATTAGGGCCGACCCCAAGAGAAATGGGATCTAATATATGGATATTTAGAATAAAAACAAATCCGGACGGATCCGTAGACAAATATAAAGCTCGTCTTGTGGTGAAAGGGTTTAGGCAGAAAAAGGGAGTAGACTATGAAGATACCTATAGCCCGGTTGCCAGATTAGCTACCGTATGCTTAGCGTATGTGTAAAAGAAAATATGCACCTGGCTCAATTCGATGTCACTACGGCCGTCCTAAATGGAGAACTGAAAGAGGATATTTACATGAAACAGCCAGAAGGGCTTCATGACGGAACTACGAAAGTTCCACACAGCTAAATCGAAGCCTTTACGGCTTAAAACAAACACCTCGATGCTGGAATTTGTACTTCGAACAAGTACTTATAGGTCTTGATTTTGACCAATGTGAGGCTGACTGTTGTCTTTATGCTAAGCACGTCGGTGAAGAGAAGATCCTGGTTGCCTTATACGTCGATGACGGATTGGTTGCAGCTTCCAGCGAGCAGCTAGCCAATAGTTTCTTAAATGAACTTAGGTGAAAGCTGATGATAACCACAAAGCCTGCTTCATATTACCTTGGCCTAGAGATAAGGCAAGATGAGAAATCGAAAGCCATAAGTCAGCAATCTTACACTAGGAAGATCCTTGAGAGATTTAACATGGCTGACAGCAATCCGGTTTCAACACCAATTGAAACATCTAAATCTGCAGAGGAAGGTTTTGAATCAGGGAAAGCTGGCAAGGTTCCCTACAGAGAAGCTGTAGGTGCCCTGATGTACCTGATGACAGGAACACGACCTGATATTGCTTACGCAGTGGGTGTAGTGTCGAGAAATTTGGAAAACCCGTCAAAAGCAGATTGGACTCAAGTCAAAAGAATATTTAGATATCTCAAAAGCACAATGAATCTTGGGATTAAATATCAAGTCGGATACGACAGCGATGTAGAAGGATACAGTGATGCGGACCATGCTGGACATTCTTCAACCGGAAGATCAACATCAGGCGTTGCATGTCTATTTGCTGGCGGAATTGTATCCTGGTTAAGCCAAAGACAAACTTCCGTAGCGATTTCAACGACAGAGGCGGAAATTGTCGCAGCAAGTGAGGCAGCCAATGAACTGATTTGGCTTCAGAGGATATCTTGCTTTCTATCCCACCTAAAGAGAGCTCCTTCATTGAAAGTAGATAACGAAGCTGCTATTAGATTGGCACACAATCCCGTGTTTCATAAGCGAACGAAACACATACGTGTACGCCACTTTTTTGTTCGGGAGATGGTGCAAGATGGAAGCCTCAATGTTATGAAAACAAGTTCGGCTACGCAGCTTGCAGATATAATGACCAAGCCAGTCCCAAAACCTAGGCTTACGGAAATATGTGCCAAGCTGGGGCTTGCCCGTAGTTCTTGAACGAGGGAAAGTGTTAAATCTGCATAGGTATACAGACTTTATAAAACATGCCTATGTTGTCAAAATCATTCAAGAACAAGAAGAAACAGTTGCTAGGATACGTTGTTAGGAAAAAACTGTCGTGTCAAAAGAATGGTGTCATAATCCTATTAAAAATGTTATTAAACAATAAATAAAGTGATAAACATTAGTGTGTGCACACAAATAACAAATAGACCTCTTTCTTATAATAAAAGTGAAAAATCTTTTCTAAAATCTATTGTGAAATATATTCGAACTTTCGTACTTCCGATTCCACTGCGTCTGGTAAGTCAAAACAAATTCATTACTTTATCATACACTCTCTTTGTCAAACCATCTTAGCATGCCCTTCTCAATGTTCGTCACTACATGTATAGTGAGCAGTGATCGGATCTAGGATGCAATTTGGGGTGAACGACCTCAAACGTTATGCTTATCGCGGATGTGTCTCGGATTTCCCGGGATTTTGGGAAATGAGCTATTGTAAATTAAAAAAATACGTCACTTAATATTTGCACACTTAAAGAACACTAGAATTGTCTAATAATGGGTATTTATAACTGAAATTATTATTATTTGTCGATATGTTGAGAATGTGATAAGCAGGGCTCGATTTGAATGACAATGTCAGTCAAGACATTATACTGCTCATTTCAAGTGGCCATTTCATTTAATAAAAGAGGTTGTTGATAAGTGGTAATTGTTTACGAAAATACTATTTGAAGGCATCCTATGTGCGGTGCAGTGTAATGTACGTCATTAGCACTAAAAGTTCGAGCTCTGGTGATAAGATTAACAAAACAGTAATACTAATAACTAATAACAATTATTACTTTTACTTGTATACCCTGGTAAACATAAGAATAATAAAAATACACAAAAGATAAGACATACAAGTTACGTTCAGTTCTTCTATGCAATAGGTACTGTAAACTTTTTTGTTGTTATTAAATTTTAGTTAATTTTATACTATAAACTACTTAAAAGTAAAAGTCACGGGCTTTTAAGTCATATCCATCTTAATAATACGGACTTAAAACCCGGGAAATTGCATCTTAGATCCGATCACTGATAGTGAGTGACTATCTTATTACATCTCTCTCTTATTCTATCCCTCATACTCACCCCACTCATACTTCGCAACGCTCTCATTTCCACTCCATTCACTTGACTCTGATGTATCTTCTGCCACACCCAACTTTCACTACCATACATACTTGTGGGGCTAACACTGCCTTAAGCACAGCCAAACGGGTTTTGTGTGATATTTTCTGGCTGCTCAAAAAGGCGTTGAGTGCCCCGTTTACCCTATTCGCAGCATTCACTCTCCTTTCAATATCTCTCTCATGCTTTTCATCCCTAGTGAATAAAGTCCCCAGATACACGAACTCTTTCACTTGTTCTAACCTGTCGCCATCAATCATAATTTCTCAATGAGTCATAACTTCATCTCTTTCCATAACTATTACTTTTGTTTTACTTACGTTCAGTTTTATACCCTTCCTATCAAAAGATAGTGGTTACCATCCTCTGCAAGTAACTCCTCGGTCGACGACGCAAGTAATACCAGGTTGTCGGCATATAGAAGACACTTGACGAATATCCCATCACTGTCATCAGTCATCACTATGCATCGGAATTTTTGTCGCATGTGTCGGTAAGACTAATAGCAAGCTATGGAATCGACATTTGCCATAAATGTAAACTCTTATTAATACTCATACTCATTTATTTAATTAGTTAGGTATTTTTTTATAATCAAGGACAACAACGTTGACGAGTTTAGAAACGATTATTTTTGTTATCTTTGGAATATAAATATTCCAATAAAAAAATACCATTTTTATACTGATTTAATTACGAAAGTTCATAAACAAACAAAAGATACATTAAAACACCAAAAAAATATGTATATTAAAATAATTAAAATTATGAATTCATAATCTAATAGAAAAATATATTTTTGTACTCGTCGATTAAAATCTGTGTATTAAGATTTCATAGAGAATACTGCAACGTCACTCTTTTCGTAGTTGTAGTCCATGTTACTGTCGAAACAATCGAAATAACTGTTTCGATACGCTCCAGACAGCCGAAAAAAATTTGAAAATAGAACTAAAATAAATTCGACCAATCACGTGGCTGCTTTACCGAACTGTAATGAATTGGACCAATAGAATCGCTTTGATTATTGAGTTTACTCGTTGATGTCGTACGCTCGTTGATGTACGCTTTTAAGATATCAACGAGCGTACGAGCGATAGGCTGCATTTCGTTTCAACAGTATCGAGTTTGTTTAATTAGTTCAGTTGACTCGTAGAAAATTATTTTTTTCTACTCCTGTACCGTTATCTATCATTTATATAGGCTGTAGCTCAAATACAATGACACCACTAATAAGTCGTCAAAAAACTCTATGCTCTATGGCCCAAAAACGCACTGTTTAGCGTACTTTTTTGGTTCATACATTTTTCATAAAAGCACTGTTTAACTTTTTTAAATCGGCCGCTATATTGCAGTGGTGCCAACTTCATAAACAAATATTTCGAAATAAAAGTTTTTATTTACGATTGAGCATTTGTATATTATACATTATTTACTACAATAATAATAAATCATCATCTATTGTGTGTTAAATTACATGTTTTTTCTACTCCTGTACCGTTATCTGTCATTTATATAGGCTGTAGCTCAAATACAATGACACCACTAATAAGTCGTCGAAAAACTCTATGATCTATGGCCCAAAAACGCACTGTTTAGCGTACTTTTTTGGTTCATACATTTTTTATAACAGCACTGTTTAACTTTTTTTTAATCGGCCGCTATATTGCAGTGGGCACAACTTAATAAACAAATATTTCTAAATAAAAGTATTTACGATTTAACATTTGTATATTATAAGCTCGCCAAGGCTCGCATCGCAACTCACGCCACTCGCGTTTTAAGACCCTTCTTATAAAACAGTTGCATAAAATACTATTAATGAACTGGTACAAAAAGTATTGTTCATAATAGTGTTATAATCAAGCTTTTTAATCTCGTACCTTACTTAGGCCACTCAGCAAGCTTCGTGGCCTAAACACGGTACTCGACTAAAAAGCTCTCTATTATAACACGATTGTGAAAAATACTATTTTATATAATTCACTTTGTTAAAAGAGGCTTTATTATTGGTCATTTGGTTAGCTTTTACGGCTAACAAATTTAGCCACAACTTCTTCTTTTCTAAGAGGTCAGCTTCTTGCACTTCCTTATCCAACCAGACATTTTTTCCTTGAATGGGAAATGGATGAAAATTTTAGAAGTGGCTGATTATTTTTTTGGTTGTAGGAATAACCTTCCTTAGCACTAGAAAAAAGTTGCAGACTTTTCAGCTGGGTCAATTATTTTTGAAAAATATAAACAGTTACTTCACTTACGTTTTGGGTTTAGAACGGCGAATGAGAAACTTTCCTTGATCTGTCTCATATCACAAAAATATTTTAAATATCAATGGCAAATGGCAATGACAAATACCTACTCTGATTTTGGTATAAACGTAGTTATTTATATTTACCTATTTATTTCAGGTAGGTATTAATTGTAATTAATAATGTATTTTAGCGAGTTCCAAAATTCAGAATATCGCGGTATCGGTCGTAGCATCATCCTATATTTTTACCACAGGTAAGTAGGTATTACATTTTTATCTGGGCTTAGTCAAATTCCAAAGTCATAAAGAACAATGAAAATTCCATAAATAACTAAGCGGATATTAATAAAATTGCCTCGTGTCATAAATGATAACATCTCGGCTTAACATTAATGCGCATAATTAAAAGGTTTTTCGTAAAAGCTTCGCCTTTGTGTCTTTTTTCGGACCCTCGTCACAAGTAATTGTGTTGTGGAGCGATTAATTTATTATTGTTTTACCAGCGACGCGACGTGAAAGCGCAATGTTTAGGTAACTTATACCGAACAAAATGAGAAACCACTAATTTTTAATTTGAATTAACTTACCTACCACCATTAAATTTTGCTAGCTAATATAATTAAGTCAAATAGGTCGCAATTTAGTAGCGAAAACACAGTCCCATGCAGTCATCACGAACATAGGTCTAAAATACATTCAAAACATTCGTAACAAATTATGTACAAAAGCTAAACATATTAAAATTTGTTCTAAAAATCAGAAATATCATGTTTGAGGGAACTTATAGTGATTACTTTTGTTATTTGTTTAAACGCACAAAAAAATAAATTAAAAAAAACATGATAATTGTTAATGCCCTTATTATGATATTTTAATGTACCTAATGAATGACAATGTATGATTAATACGAAATAAATGATAATAAATATGAATATCCGCGCTTCCGAACACGCACTTCCATCTCGCTCACGGTTATGCTCAGTGAGGGGGAGAGAAGACGATGATCTACGGCGCCTTAATATCGTAAAGTCTAATACTACTAAAAAATCTACGGTTATCTCACGCATTAAATGTCACGACAGGCGACATGTTTCGAACTCTCCTGGAGTTCTTCTTCAGGATTCAAGCGACATTGCCGCGAAAACACTTATCCTGAAGAAGCATGTCGCCTCTCATGACATTTAATACCAACGCGAGTTTAACCGTGGATTTGTTAGTACATAGTATATTAGAAATGTCTCACAAAAGTTTAAATTCGATGGTAAAGTCTTTGACGGGGAAAACCTTTTTAACCGCCGATGCAAAAAGAGGGGAGTTATCTGTGTGTTTGTGTCGTAGCTCCTAAACGAATGGACCTATTTGAATGCGGATTTTTTTATTCGAAAGCTGATGTGATCGAAATAGTTCTTAGCTACGTTTTAAAAAATCGGTTTTGCCATTTTTGAGATAATTAACTTTGAAATGAAAATGTCGGGGGTTTTCAACTTTTCTTAGTTGTAGTTCATTTCACCTGCTCAAAGTTGCACTAGTGTATGCTTGGCTTAAATTAGAATAAAGAAAAAACCTCTTAGTTCGAATTTAACCCATATTGCTTTGACATGAAGTGTCCATGCGATATAGAGTGCAACGTTCAGTAATAGGACGTTTACCTTATATTTATTGCGTTAGTTATATTTAAATTTCGAACAAAAGATACCTGTCCAACAATCAAATAAAAAACCGGCCAAGTGCGAGTTGGACTCACGCACGAAGGGTTCCGTACCGTTATCAATAAAAATATTAATTTTATTCTGTGAAAATTTCAACCGGAACTATCACGGTATCAGTGAGATACAGCCTGGTGACAGACAGACGGACGGACGGACAGCGGAGTCTTAGTAATAGGGTCCCGTTTTACTCTTTGAGTACGGAACCCTAAAAAGCACGTTTTGACTAAAATAATTATAAGTAGGGTCCGGAGAAGTGGAGGCAGATTTCACACAGAGGGTAGTAGAGTCGGCTAGGTATTTTTATAAATAAATAAATAATTACGGGACAATCTTATACAAATCAACCTAGGCCCACGGTAAGCTCAATAAGGCTTGTGTTGTGGGTACTAGGCGATGATATATATAATATATTAATACATATAGATACTTACATTATACATATATAACATCCATAACTCAGGAACAAATATGTGAACAAAGTGATAAACACACGAATAAATGCCCTGACCGGGATTCGAACCCGGGACCTCCAGCTTCGTAGGGAGAGTCACTTACCCACTGGGCTACGGAGGCCGTTAATGACTAAACGAAAAACGATTAAATGATTTATTTTTCTTTAATTATCTGGTAATTGTCTTGCGAGTAAATATTAAAATTGCGAAATTACTCTATTATGTGAAATTTGCTACCGGGCGCTAATTAATAAAAAACAATTAACTTGTTGAGCGCCCCGTGCATCGCACTAATTACGGAATAAATATACTTAAAAGGATAAATAAGTACTTAAATTATTAATTGGAGCCGTTCACGTCACGTACACGTTATTGAAAACCGCGTGAAAACCAATCCAGTGTATAGTTTCCGAGTTTATCATGATATCCAAGTTAAAAATGGTAAACTGTGGACCTTACGGTATGGCAGTTAAAATATATAATCATATTCCGCAAGAAATAAAAGATGAACAGCACTTTAACAAGTTTAAATCTAAATTGAAACAAGTACTGTTAGAAAAAGCATACTACTGTTTAAATGAATTTTTAATCGATAAGAACATGTAAAATCTGCTACGTATTGACATAAATCGAATTATTATTATTATACCAAATTGAATGATGGAACCAATTAATTTAAACATGTTCATATTAGTTTTTTATTACTATTTTATTTTGTTCAATGAATGTCCTATGAATTAATTAAATTTAATTTTTATGTTTTATATTTAATGATATTATGTAATTGCCGCTAATAATAATTATTATTAATTTTATACGCTCATAAATAATACTTACCTAGTTCATAAGTTAAATTGCTGTGCCCTAGCAGGGTTCATGTTGTGACCTGTATTATCTTTTAAGACCTATTGTAAAACACATGAAGCAATAAATGCATATGAATATGAATATCATGAATATATATTATACATAAATTACGACCGAATTTGCGTTCTGGTACGTATTCATTCATTAATTGTGTTATACTTATCTGCTGTCCGCATTTGTTCGAATCAAATTCGTTAACAACTACAACTAATATCTCAAAAACGGCTGAACCGATTTCGTTAAAACGTAACTAAGAATCATCTCGATCACCGCAAACATATCAACAAAAAACCGCATTCATATCGGTCCATTCGGTTAGGAGCTACGATGCCACAGACAGACACACAGACACACAGATACACAGACACACTGACACACAGACACGTCAAACTTATAATACCCCTCTTTTTGCATCGGGGGTTTAATATATATTATAGTGCAGACTGGATGTGGAAGCGTATGTTTAAGTAAGTATAATCAAAAATATTGATTAACAATCTACAGAAAATAAATTTTAATTAAGTAAATGCAACCAAATCTCCATTTCCACAGTGACGGCCCATCTCAGTTTCAGAGAAGTAACTATAAATTTAGGCTCTAGAAAATAAGCTTATCTTAGACCCTTATAATCCCTGTCCGCAACTTTGATCCCTTTAAAATTGAGTAGACCTACAGAGATTGACGTTTACAACGTTATCTGTCCCAGCAGGCACTGCCAACGCGGTTTGAAACAGCCCTGCCAAATATGATCTGCACTGCAAAGCCACAGGCGCAAACATCAAACGACTCGCCTAATATCGGCTTCGATCTCACAGAGAACGTGTTTTGCGAAATCTTTGTGCTTTGATAGTCACTGAGACACTTTATTTTGTACACACATTGACCAGGTATATACTTTCACGTCTGTGTTCCCTGGGGTAGGCAGAGCATATTAATAGTGCATTACTATTTACTGCAGAGGCCGGGAAAATAGGGATTGCCGCCAGTAGAGGATCCAGCGGGGGGCTCAGGGGGAGTCCATCCGGGACAAATTTTCCATTCGGCTAAAATAATTTAAGTAGGGTCAAGACTCCCCCAGAAGGGCTGAAGCCCCTCCAAACCAAAATACTGAACCAGCTACTGATTGCCGGCCAAGTAGATATAAATAAAATAAATAAATAAAATTCTTTATTTCCGACAGTACAAATCCATAGTTTTTTAGTAAAGGCTTATTAACTAGGTTAGTAAAGTTCAAATTGGGCTACACTTTTTATTTGCCCTACCCAAAACTTAACTATAGGGCCATACCTTTCTGCAACCGCATTCAGGATGCAGATATAGACGGACGAGGGAAGCGAGGGATGTATAGTCGTTTCTTCTCAAATATGCAATGAAATAAAATTTTACTCCAATATTTTTTTTCAATGGCTAAGTACCCCGATGTTGGGTCACAAGTTGATACTGAAACACAAAACTTTTTTACGGAGTGGAAATGCTACGCATCCCCCAGCCTAGGGTAAGCTATAATGGGGGGTATGTGGGACTCTCACCCTCCAGCCAACTCTATTTGAAGAGAAGGGGGAGGGAGTCTACCCACTAAAACCACCGGCGTTTCCGTCCCTGCCATTAATGGGGGCGCAGTGGGATCGCGAGCATTCTACCACGACGCTTTGTAGGCCTAGGCATCCAATTTTGTATGAAATTCCATTACGGATTTCACGTCTCGCTTCGCCCGAAACATGATAGGTACTTATACTTCGAAGCTTGATAAAGAACACAAGGCCAATATTCCATTGTATGTTTGAGAAAATATTTTTTTAGTGCTATTTCTAGAAATTGCAGAATTAAGGATGATGAATATAGGATAATTATTTATGTAGTGACAGGTTGCTAGCCCATCGCCTACTACACACTTCAACCCTAACCCATAATCGCCTCTTATATGACACCTTCGGGTCGAAAGTGGATGGTGCTATTCTAACCCAACAGCCCGACGATAACACACGGGGTCTTTATATTCTTCGTTCCATAAACTTGTCGCAACCTTATCCTTTCTTTGTGCAAACACGTTACTGCTATTTCTGATCTGTTATGATACGAGCCTGTTGTGCGAGTTATCTTTCTTTACATTACATAGCAGCTTTTCATTTCCACATAAACAAAGATTCGCTAACGAGTATATTTGCTTGCCTCTCCACTTTAATAGGCAGAGGCTCGCACGTCAGATTTTAATGCTTGAACAAACATTCATTTTCGCATTCAGTTGCAAGCAAAAAGTGAACGAGGGAAAACAACACGGACACTTTCTTTTATTTCGCGTTTAAGGTCATGTTTGCCAGTAACATGTTTTATTTTCAGACAATTTCGATACCATGTTTAGTTACTTAGTCACTTAAATATTTAATATTTATTTACAAGCTTCTCAAAAACAATTTAATTACGAAATGGTATAAAATAATATTTATAAAGAAATAAAACTAAACTAAACCTATATTATAAACTAAAACTATAAAAAGTAAATGCCCCCCAGGTCGACGTCGTTGGCTATAGTGCCCAGAAGGCTGGCAGCGTTACCTCTTTGGATTGCTAGGCTAATCCTTTGGCCAAAATAGCTGCCAGCCCTCTGGTCTCCGGATGTTTGGATGAGCCGCTCCGAAAGTTCCTTATACAGGGCCTTCGCGCCCGGTCCCCACGACCCCAGGGTTTCCACTCCAAACGGCGCAAACATGTAGCCCTCGCCGAGGACAGCATATTTGTGCCGCTAGTGTTGCTCTGCCGTGGTGGCCGCAGCTCCGGCTTTAGAGGAAGTCGCCTGGAGATGGGACGGGGCTAGCGTATCCACGCACGTAGCGTCTCACACAAGAGTCCTCCCCAGCCTCCATGGAATGAGCGTCATGCCGTCGGGACGCTTGCCATCGTCACGTGCGATACCGTTCGGCTCTAAAATGGCCGGCACGCTAACGGAGGCAAGCGCCCTACGGATGACGTCATTCAAGGAGGCATGGCGGGAGATGCGGCCAGCACTCTTCTGGCATGACAGGCCATGGTGACCTAGGGAGTCGACGTTAGCGCCACAGCGGCAGCGGTGCGGCTCATTAGTTTTACAGCCAAGTCGCAGACAGGTCGCCAAAGTTAAAGTCGGCTTGTCGAGGAGAGTGCCAAGGTTTGGAGACGGCAAAGTGTGAAGCCAGAGCCCCGCTTCCGGCTCCGCCACTGCAAGGAGACAAGCACGCTCTGCTGTGCTTTGGGTGGAGGTGATAAGGTCTTTAAGAGTAGATTGACAGAGCGGCTCGTCCCACTGCTTTTGAGATTTTGGGGAAACCGGAAGCGAGTCATGTGGGCAGGCCTCCTCCCACGCGCTCTTAGCCTCGTTCGAACAGGCAATCGCGGCATTGTTACCAGCTGGGCTAAATATTTTGCTGGCGAGATCCTGCGTGCTGTAGAACGAGGCCAAGAACGCTGGGAGGGCAACACTGACAACCTGCCGGATTCCGAGGCCGCCGTGCCGGATTGGCAGAGAAGCCTGGGTCCAGGCGCGACTGTCTAGATGGACGTTCAGGATGGATGTGAGGGTGGTCTTAAGGACGGTATCGAGGGGTTCAATAATATGAGGGTATTTCCAAATGGGGCTACATCTTAAAATGTATGTTAATTTGGGGACGAAGAGACAAAATTTTATGATGACTAATGCCATGTGTGTACTGATTTTTAGAAGGCGATCCGAATAAACTTTGTGAATGTTGAGATGTTCGTTGATGAGCGAAGGTATGGATTCCGGAAAAATGGGAGCCCCTAATAGTCTGAGGGAAGATTTATCTATAATTTTGATGTAGGGAGCTAAAGAATTGAAAATAGAGGTAATAGTATGTAAGTCAGTCGGAGGAAGGGATTTATTTATAAACAATTCACACTTGGCGAAATTTAATTCTAAACCTATTTCGTTAAATCCGTCGCTCAGACTTCTTAGGTCGTCAAAAACAGTTTTCCAGTCGCCCCCTAAAGTGCCGTCATCGAGATACCATGAATATTTGTCCAATAAATAATAAAATCTATTTCTAGTTTAATTTACAAGTTTTAAGTACATGAACTATGATTTCATTGGTGAATTTTACAAAGGACAGTATAATTCGTTTAATTAGTATACCAAATCAGGAACTAGCAAAACGTACTTGTTTATTCCATTTTTATAACTAATTGTAAACGTCCAATAAGACTAGTAGTCAATATCCATTAAGACTAGGTAAGTACTTGAATCAGGAAAAATATCACTTCGTATGTCCCTAAGCCAGCCACTTCATGAAACAAAATAGCAGATTAAAATTAAATACATTTCTAGAACATTAAATAATGAAGGTTATTCAATAATATATGTACCTGCCTCACCGTATCGAAGCTGGAGCGAAACGGATTACATGAGTGCTTCAACGCATCTCAGCGAGGCGTACATTAAACTCGCTATAATGTTTGCAATACGCTCTGCAACGGCGTAACCACACTCGGTATGGGATTAAGGGGCATCCTGCCATTAGTAATTACAATATCAAACATTCTAATATCGACGAAGCTATGTGACGGGCTGTGGCTTTTCAGAAATGACATTATTATCTCTAATAGAGTACAAAGTACGAAATTCAATGCTGTTTAAATTGTAGTCAGCGAAACGTTGTTAAAGTTTCCTTTTAAATCCAATTTGTCTTCCACATAAATTTTACAAACAGCTTAACCTGCATTAAAGTATTACATATTACCGTGTCACCGAAAAAAACTGTAGTTGAAGTACAACATCGTCGTATAATTTATTAAAAAAAATATTTACATGCGCGTAAGTATATATTTTTAACATTTATTACACTTTTAAATAGTGATAGTTTTTTTAAAACTTTTCTAAAATGTACTACTCGTTTTACGACCAGTGTAATAAGTGGGCTAGTTAAATAATAATAAGTTAAATACCTTAGGGTACTTTAATAGGTATTATTTCAGTAAAAATCAGATTCGCTGTCTTCCCTTCTGCAAGCAAAAAACTCGCAAGAACTTAAGGGATAGTATACAGGTATTCGTCCCATTTTTCGGTTTTTCGCCTATATCTCGGAAACTATTTGTCCTAGCGACATGACTACTGATAGAAAATAAAATATGATTAAATTTGCTACAAGCTTTATTCAAATAAGTTTTTCGATATCTTATATAGGTAGTTTTCTAGATATCTGCTCTTAAAAGTCTGTAATTTTAGAAAACATAAACTACTCTACTACATCAAATCGAAGACATCGAGATAAAACAGAGGTGATAGTTGGACAACGTCAAACAAGAAGATTTTGCTCTGCTACTTTCGTGCTTGAGGTTGATAAGGAATAGCCGTCAAAGACGAAGAAGGTATTAGTTGTTCAGGCAAGGAATGATCAAAAAAGGGTATAGAGGAAAATGCTTGGAACACAATTTTTGTCTTCGTAACTTTGTTTGGACTAGCTAGGAGATGAACATATCAAAAGTCCCCACCGGTAGCCCTTGAGCCGGGGGATTTGAATGTCCCATTTTTCGGTTTTTTGCTTATATCTCGTAAACTATGCGTCCTAGCGACATGACTACTCTGGCCAGGAATTTTTGAGCTAACCCATTCGCGAAATATTACCTAAATATATAATTAAACATGACTCATGATCTTATCATCATAATTTCCTTGCCCTTATCCTATTTACTTGGGGTTGGCGCAGCATATCTTTTTCTTCCATACTTCTCTGTCAGCCGTCATCTCATCACTCACTTCTTTTCTCTTCATGTCGTCTCTCACACAGTCCATCCACCTTTTCCTTGGCCTACCTCGTCTCTTACATCCATCCACATTCATACCTTATACTCTTTTGGTCACATGACTTTTATCCCTCCGCATTACGTTGCCCATACCACGCAAGGCGATTGGCTCTCAATTTATCCGCGATAAGAAAGTTATAAATCAAAAATTACACTTGATTAATTACGTTCGGACTTCGTCATACGGGGTGATTCCCATCTTCCAACCTATCCAACCCAAGTTTTATATGTAACCTGGGTTGGATAGGTTGGGAGATGGGAATCATCCGTCATACGTAATTTTAAGTTGCAATAAAGCTTTTTAGGGTACTTATGCACCAAAACTACAAATTTGTTTGGATTTTTGGAAATTTTAGTAGCGAAACTATAATTACTTTTACTAAACAAACAAACGAATGCAGGATAAGAGCAATGAAAGGTAGGTATCTATATTAATCCGTAATATTTGCTTTGACCCGAACCATCAGCAGACCGATATCCCTTGTGCCTGTGACGTAGTCGGTTCAAAGGAGCTTAGTTGAAATCTACAGAGACCTTAAATATGAACATGCCTTTGAAACACGGATACTGGAGGTTTCACACATCTGTAATAGGATTATGTGCTTAAGTTCACCTTTTGTAGTAAGGAATAATACATAGCTACTGCCTTCATACCCAAAAAAGTACCAAACTCATGCGGTTCACTCTATTTATAAGAAAAGTTTCTATATGGCACCTAAGTATTTCAATGCCGTCTATGGTATCTGTTTTTTATGATACAATTTTAAATTCATCATATCAGCTGAAAGACGTCCACTGCTGGACATAGGCCTCCCCCAAAGAGTGCCAAAATGGCCGGTCCTGCGCCACCCGCATCCAGCGGACTCCCGCGAGGTACCAGGTCATCAGTCCACCTTGTGGGGGGGCCTACCCACGCCGCGCCTTCCGGTACGTGGTCGCCATTCGAGAACCTTTCCGCCCCAACGGCCATCGGTTCTACGTGCAATGTGTCCTGCCCACTGCCACTTAAGTTTAGCGATTCGGAGGGCTATATCGGTTACCTTAGTTCTGCTGCGGATAGCCTCATTTCTGATGCGATCGCGCAGAGAAACTCTCAGCATAGCCCTCTCCATTGCCCTTTGAGTGACTTTGAGCCGTCTTATGAGGCCTATAGTAAGCGACCACGTTTCTGTGCCATACCTATGTCATCACTGCTTTTTACTTAAGTCACAATTAATTGATAAGTATTCTTACACAGTAGATAAGGAAGTTAATATATGAGTGTTGTTCGCCAACAAACTGTTATGCAGTTTGGCGCGAATTTTACTTTAAACTATACTGTGTAATCCTTGTTTTGGTTAAATAAAAAAACAGACTTCTCTCAATATTCGCTTAACCTACACACTAAATTAAACATTTATTGTATACCTAACTGGCAATTTATGATTTAAATATTTATACTGTGTAAAGTGTTCCAAACCCACGGATGACCTATCATAAAATGGGCTTATTTATTTATCTCCACTTATAATAAATCTCTAAATTAAAAAAAGAATCAGCCAGTTTGAAACTAAGCTTTGCGCGGTTCGAATGTTCTCAGCATCCCATGAACGGAAAAATATGAAACATTTTATATAGGTACATTATTATTCTAGCTGCAACTTAGGATAGTTTTTATCGGACTGCGACAGTTAATTAATTTTCCGAAATATACGACTTCATTTAATTTTTCATTTATTTTTATTGAAATCAAACGCTGCTCCAACTGTCAGCTATAAGAACTGTCAAATTTTCGTCAAAATGGCGGAATTGCTTTGCCTTTCACTTATTAATAATTTAAATCCCGTCTACGATAGACCTTTACGAGACAAATGCTAAAATATAAACCATAAAAAAATATTCGATTCTGATATGAGAACTTATATGCGCAAATGTCGTTTTATGTCGTAATTTCAATAAATGAAATCAACAAATTTGAACAATATAATTAACACGAATTTGTTTTTTTTGAATGACAATGGCACGCGCTCGGCGCATTCAGCCAAAGTACCTGCGGCGCTACCACGAAAACCGATACTCAATGTTCATATATTTGCATCCCTGTCACTCGAGTATGGTTAGTGCGATAGAGATAGAGATACCCGAATATTTTCGAATTCCGAAGTTCGTGGTTATAGCTCAGGAATCGAAAATATGGTAAATAATCATAATGTATTTTCTCGAAAAAGAATTTAAAATAAATATAGTCAAATGGAGAAAAAAACAAAGCAAGAGGTTATATAGGTAATGATTAAGTTATAAGAGTCCAAAGTTTTAAGAGGGGGTATGTTCTGTCCCTTTTCCGCAAAACGCACCTTCATATGAAACGATTGGTTTTTACTATGACGCTCGAGTATATTGACGTCACAGTCCCTCATCGTTTTCCCACTCTAACAAGCGACATTAAAACGGATGTAGCTTCATAATTTTTTGAGATATTTGAATGGGAGTTTCATTATCTTCTATCTATTTATACATAATAAATGCCTATGTCCTGACTGACTTATTCACTCAATCACTCACTCACTCACTCATCAACGCACAGCCGAAACTACTAATCTTAGAGAGTTGATTTTTGCACAGTATGTTGCTTTTATAACGTGGGCTAGGGATAAAAAGGGATTTTTGAAAATTCTACCCCTAAGGGGGTAAAATGGGGGTGCAAAGTTTGTATGGGAGAACCTTTTTTTTTTGAGCTATAGACTTAAACTTTGTAGAAAAAATAGTTATTAGAATACAAATGAAACACTTTCAGCGTTTTGGAAAATTCCACCCCTACGGGGGTAAAATAGGGGTGCAAGGTTTGTATGGGGGAAACATTTTTTTTTTAATAGAGACTTAAAACTTTGTAGAAAGATCAGTTATTAGAATACAAATAAAGAACTTTCAGGGTTTTAGAAAATTCTACCCCTAAAGGGGTAAAATAGAGTGCAAAGTTTGTATGGGAAAAACGACTTTTTTTAAATAGAGACTTAAAACTTTGTAGAGAAATTATTCATTAGAATACAAATAAAGTACCTAGATTCAGTATTTTAAAAAAATCTACCCCTAAGGGGGTAAAATAGGAGTGCAAATTTTGTATGGGGGAAACAATATTTTTTTTAAATAGAGACTTAAAACTTTGTAGAAAGATTAGTCATCAGAATACAAATTAAGTACTTTCAGCGTTTTAGAAAATTCTACCCCTAAAAATAGGGGGCTAAAATAGGGGTGCAAAGTTTTATGTGGGAAACTATTTTTTTTAGCTAGAGTCCTAAAACCTAAAACTTTGTAGAAAGATTATTTAAATACAAAGAAAGTACTTTCAGCGTTTTGGAAAATTTCACCCCTAAGGGGGTAAAATAGGGTGCAAAGTTTGTATGGGAAAAACATATTTTTTTTTAATAGAGACTTAAAATTTTGATGAAAAATTACTTATTAGAACATGAAAAACACTACATACGGCGTTTTACAAAAATCATTCCCTAAGGGGGTTAAAAAAGTGTGCAAGTTTTGTATGGGGAACACTTTTTCTGAGCTAGACACTTAAAACTTTGTAGAAAGATTACTTATAAAAATCCAAAAAAAAAGACTTTCAGCGTTTTGAAAAAATCTATCCCTAAGGGGGATAAAAAGGGGTGCAAAGTTTTTATCAGGGAAAGTTTATGTTTTTGAGTTAGAGACTTGAAACTTTGTAGAAAGATTACTTATTAAAATACAAAAAAAAGAACACAAATCGTTTTAGAAAATTCCACCCCTAATAGGGTTAAAAAGGAGAGCAAGCTTTGCATGGGCAACACTTTTTTTTGAGTTAGACTTAAAACTTTGCAAAAAGATTACTTATTAGAATACTAAAAAAGAACTTTCAGCGTTTTAGAAAACTCCATCCCTAAGGGGATCCTTAAAATCCTTAAAAAGGGTAGCCAGTGTTGTGTGGGAAAAACTTTTTTTTTTACTAGACTTAAAACTATTCAAAATGTTACTTATTAAAATTAATAATAAAGTACTTTCAGAGTTTTAGAAAATTCCACCCCTAAGGGGGTTAAGAAAGCTTTGTATGGGCAACACTTTTTTTGAGCTAGAGACTTAAAAGTTTACGAAAAAAGTTCTTTCAGCGATTAGAAAAATTCAACCTCTAAGGGAGTTTAAAAGGGGGTTCAAATTTTAAATGGCGAGCAATAAAATTTTAAAGTGTGAGTAAGAGATTTTTAACTTCGGTCTTATTCTGTACGTTAAAAGACTACAAAACTGATTTCAGAGTTTTTCCAAATTCATCCCCTAAGAGTGTTAAAATTGGTTCAAAGTTTGAGTATTTCAAGGCATTTTTAAAGTATGAGATTTTTAACTTTGGTTTTAGACTGTTTGTTCACAAACTAGAAAATGAACATCAACTTTTTTTTTTAATTATCCCCTAAAAGAGGGTTCAAATTTTGTATTGAGAGAAATCATTTTCTAAGACGATAAAAAGTTCTACGCGGACGAAGTCGCGGGCAACAGCTAGTTTCATATAAAAGTTATACAGTTCGACGGTAAAGAACCAAAGCACTGTACAATTTAAAATTCTTAACACGTAAAATTCAAAAAAATAATACCATCTATTTAAACATCCATCATCTCGCAGTACCTCAGACAAATATGACATACATTCGCCCATCGACTAGCAAATATATCGCATGCAGGTGCCTTTGTGACAGAAGCGAGTTCAGCAGTTTTAGTGCCCGAACAGCAGGAGAGATTCTGTGTGCCCCAGTGCGACTTAATGGTACTGCCAGGAGATTGTGATGTCTCGGACTCAGGACGATTTTGGGCACAAACGCTATAGTAAGCTTTACAGCTCGTGCGACTAGATCCGGGCAGTCGGTGTCGCCACGTAAGATACTGCAAGTGGTCACCAGAAGATTGTAGTCACGCCTTAATTTTAGAGAATTAAAACCGAGAGAACCTAACAGGAACTTGGTTATAATATATGAAGGACGGAATGGAAGCGAGTGCTTGATATGATCAACACACACAGACAGGTAAGTAAGACGGATATCCTGTAGACGGACCCTAGTTCTAATTTAGATATAAAGTAATTCGCTTTAGTATCGAATCTTTTGCAGTGCTTTAGCATTTGCTGTAACATTACATTTCTTATGACTCAATAAATAAATATGACTACTTAGTTAACTGTGACGACGTGTTTATGTAGTCAGCCGGTGGTAACCCCGGCTAATAGCGGCAAAAATATTTAATGAGTAGGCCATAGGTACCAAAACTGACCTATTGTTGTGTATTTTCCACGTGTTTAGGTACTTATAAAACAGTATTTATCTATTTTAACGTTAACGGTATGTACCTACAAATCAACTTGAAATAAAACTGCAAATAATCCATGAAAACCATGAAATCACTCAAATCGGACTAATATATTAATTGCAAGCACAACACCAGATACGCAAAATAGGCGCATTTATGACGTCGAGTTGCGGTAACCCAGCCCGCGTACAACCTATAACTATAACACCTGATAACACGTCATATAGGACAATCAAATTACAATTTTTTGAAGAATTAATTCCCATAACGCTGGAAATCGTTTTAGTACCTTCATTTGGTCCTGAGTACGTGTAATCTGAGTTTGCCCAATCCCAGGAGGTGTGTATAAATTTATGTTTTTTTTTCATGTAGCACAAAAACGGTACTTCGGACAGAAAATGTAAGAGGGTCAAATTCTGCGTCGAATGAATATCTAAAACTTCAAATTCGGTTCAGTGGTGTAGTCGAAATCAAAGGATAGAAACTGCGAAAATGTTGTCGTTTAGGTGCAAACTTCCATTTTGCGACTTTTCAAGACCGACATGTCTTTGAAAAAAATATACCTGCTGAAAAACCGATAGAATAAAAATTTAAAAAATAAAATTCCACATTATATACATTCTTTAATATTGAATGGAATACATTTTCCGTCCATCGTACTGTTTTTGTGCACATGCAAAAAACTGAAAAAAGAGCAAAAATTTGGCGGCTATGCACACTTCCTGGGATGGCGCAAACTCGGATTACATTCATTTATTTTCCTGCTTTCTGGGAATTAATTCCTCAAAACGTTTTCTTTGGATCTAATTTGTTTGGCTTAACACTGCTTTCAATTAATATATTAGCTCTATTTGAGTGATTTCATGGTTTATTCGCAGTTTGATTTCAAGTTGATTCGCTCATACGGGCACGGAAAAAACAAAAACTGTCTCTTTAAAGCAGAGCGTTTAGCTGTATGCAAATACTTCCGTACTCTGGCAGTAAGTGATTCCCCGTTCCCAAAACTCCCCTACAATCGTAAATTACGGCGGCTCTCGTGTGTCCCGGTCCCACGTTCTCGCAGCGAACTCCTTATGGCCCTTAAAAAGACAATTTTACCGTACGCTACATTAGAAAAACGCACTAAAACGCTCTAATGGATTGGCTACGGTGTCAGCGTAAATCTGCGAGGAAAACGGGGATTACTAAGGCCGGTCGATGTTTAATTTTTATGTTTGGACAAATATAATTTCAAAATGTACGAACTTACATATAGAATAGTTTTTCAAAACGTGTAATTTAAGAGAATGCTTAGATTATTTTAAAATACACCCCCGAATAAGAGACACGTTTATGTTTTCCGCGCACCAGGACACTCTTCGGAAAACGCTTCTATATAAATGAGTAAAGTTCAATTCATATTTGTTGCCGTAAGATTTTAGATGGGGTAAAATACGGTAATTTTAATTTGTTTATGTTGGTCAACAATCTATCTATTGGTTCAGTTGGCTGTGTAAAAATAGGAAGATAAAGACTCGACTCCGGATTTTTTTTCTATAAAGAGCAATTTAAACAATCGTGTTAAGTAGGGTTCTGACTTCTGACAAACAACAAGATAAACAAGTTAAGGCTACAAAATATGAATAAGCCAGAAGCTAAATGGTTCACATAATATTATATACAATTTAAATTTTAACACGGTCTCAGAACGCCTACTCCAAATTAACGCACATTCAGCTTATACATACAATCATTCGTTTCTGCCTATTTGTAAACACCCACGTCTACTAAGTAGTTTGGACCAAATTATTAAGGACACCATTTCGGCTGTATTTAATATCACCCTAGACGAACGCTCATGGATCTTGGCATCACTTCCGATCCGGCATGGAGGCCTTGGCTTTAGAAAAACCGCAGACATTGCCCTCCCTGCCTTCCTGTCATCGGTCTATGGTACCCAAAATTTTAAACACTTTCCCAGGTTCTGCTATTGCCAATACCACTGCCGAGGCCAAGAATGCTTGGATCACAGCTTGCCCAAACGCAACTTATCCACAAACCCTACACTCCCAGCGTCAATGGGATGACCCGCTCTGCAGGCTGGTACTGAAAAATCTGTACCAAACGTCTACCAGCCCTGCCGAGCGTGCCTGTCTCCTTGCGGCTGCGGAGTGTGAATCTGGTTTGTGGCTGCATGCTGTTCCTTCTAAAAACCTCGGCACATTAATGGACAATAATACTTTCAGGCTCTCCGTATCTCTACGTCTGGGAGCGACGTGTGTCGCCCCTCATCGCTGCCACTGCGGAGACGCTGTCGATCGTCTCGCCCACCACGGTCTCTCGTGCTGCAAGAGCGCGGGACGCATCCCACGTCATGCCAGCCTTAACGAGATCATCCGTCGGGCCTTCGTCAGCGCCGGTGTCCCTGCAGTCCTCGAACCTACTGGTTTGACACGGGATAACGGAAGAAGGCCCGACGGAATGACGCTCATTCCCTGGAAGATGGGTCGACCCCTAGTGTGGGACGCCACGTGCGTCGACACCCTGGCGTCGTCACATCTTCCGGGGACTACGTGTAGGGCTGGTGCCGCTGCTGACTCAGCTGAAGGTCTCAAACGGCGCAAGTATGGAGCCATCGACAGTGGCTTCATATTTGAGCCGTTCGGCGTAGAGACCCTCGGACCGTGGGGACCGGGCTCGCACAGAATCTATACTGGTTTGTGCAAGCGCCTGGTCGAGGCTTCACGTGACCAGAAGGCTGGCTTTTACCTCGCCCAGAGGATCAGCATTGCCATACAACGTGGCAATGCTGCCAGCCTTCTGGGCACACTGTCGCCTGGCAGCGATCTGGGGCAAATTTTTTACCTTTAGTTTTAGTTATTTGTAAGTAGTTTAGTTTAAGATATAGTTATAATAAGTTTTGTGTTATTTTCACATTAAAGTAAAGGAATTAAAATTTTAATTGTAAGATTTTCAATTTCCATTAGATCCAAGTTATGATTGTACTATCCCTCAATCATAATGCATTAATTAATTTATGTAACTTCCCCCCATAATCTCTCCCATTCACCTAATTTATTTAACATTTATGCAAGCATTAATTCTTGTATTACGTACTAGTAATGTGCCTTCATATTTATAAATATTTAATTTCAACCTTCAGCTGACAGCTGCGTCGCTTTGAAATTGTGATGTGAGTGCAAAAGAGAATATATTATTTCACCGCCTAAGAACACTTAAGCCATTTTAAAAGACAAAGGCATCGTTGGCGGTCCATTAACCAACGCATTACCTCTGGCGAGCACTCTACGGTGAAAATATCTATACCTGAAGCACCGAGCTGACATGACACATTTTAAAGTAGAGAACAATAGTGCGGACGCCTTTTTTTGCTTAAACGATTTTGCGGGAACACACTGAATGAGAGTAGATTTCGACTATTTTTAATGAAGGGATTAAAAAAAATAACCAATACAAAATGTCATTAAGAAAGTGTGATTGTTTATTGGTCAAAGACAGTTATGCAAATTTTTGCTTTGATTGAGATTTAAGACACATTTACAGTGATTTGCCGTAGCCGGCAACATTGCCCGAGGCGGGAATATGTTCGACAAAATTGACGAAAATTATAAGGCAGTATCTATATTTTTGAAAGTGTTTTACTAGGTGTAACTACAGGCATTAAAATAAATAACAAAAATGTTCTTGTCTTCATAGTTATCCCCAAAGTTGCTAGAAATATTCCCTTATGTTGCAGGGAATATTCCCAGTACATTGCTGGCAATGCTTCTCGACTAAATGTGTCCTCAAACATTTTGAAAATAATTTTATTAATATTGTAACACTGTTAATTGCCATTGCTGGCAATTTCCCAATATTACCGGCAACAACACATCACGAATACATGCCGTAAAGCTCTAATCAAACGCCAAATGCATTACCATTAATAAGTTACTCATGAATTAGGCGGATATCGTAACAATTGACACGAACGCGAACGCTCAATTTGGGTTGATTGTCAAAAGGCAAATAAATTGCAATAAATTCAACCGATACTGAACATAATGTGTGTTGGAAAATATACCAAACAGTTTTAATAATGAAAGCCGGTTAAACTGGCCGCCTACAGAAGGCGCGTTGCTAGGTTTGTTTTTCTGTTGATTTCTTGTCATTGTCATATAATTAATATGTGAACAATATTTTATTTTACTTTTCGAATATATTTACTTCACTCCTGCCTTGCTTCACTCCTGGTTTAAATCCACTTACCTAATATCTTAGAATAATAACGCCTAGAAACGCAGTTCACGCGCAACGGTGAGGCCACCAAAAGTAGGACATAAATGGCCCAGTACGCCGCAAAATTCAGCTTTAAGCAGTGCTACCAGTGTTTTTGTGATACAATTCTTATGTTAGATGTAGTTTTCAGGGAATGTGTATGCGCTGGCAACACTATTGGAGCGTTTGTGTGCGTATTGGCGCGTGTAAATACGAGTTGATCACAACTACATGAATCCATTTTATGCCTTACGCTTGGCGCGTCGTCCGTATGAAACTATACTTCTAGGCTTTATTATTCTAAGCCTAATATGTACTGCGAGATCATAATTAGCCTACTGTTGACATCTTGAAAGAAAGAAAGAAAGTATTAATTTATTCAAGTAGGATTCATTGAAACACTTTTGCATCGTCATCAGCTACAGCTACACCAATAGATACATTCAGTATCTATAAAATAAACACAAAACTTAAAAGATTACAACATGCCACAAGGTACTTACCTACATTATTTTTTTTGGAAATATATTTGCGACTCGATTTCGGAATCTATTTGCCTACTTACAAATTTGTATGGAGCCCTCTGTGTGCGAGTCTGACTCGCACTTGGCCAATTTTTTTATCAGGTGCAGTTTTTTAATGGTTATATTTTTTAACCTCCTACGCAAAAAGAGGGGTGTATCTGTGTGACTGTCTGTGGCATCGTAGCTCCTAGATATATTAATGGATCGATTTTAATTCGGTTTTGTTTTGTCCAAAAGCTGACATGATCGAGATGGTTCTTAGCTACGTGTCAATGAAATCCGTTCAGCTATTTTCGAGATATTGATCTTTGAATTGAAAATGTCGGGGGTTTTTTTAATTTTTCTAAGTTGTCAATTATACAACTATACAAGTAACGTGACCGTAATTGCCACAGCATGGCAATAACAGGCGAGACCTTGTATATTGCAGACAGACTTTGTTATTGGCTCCGCCGTCTAAATCGTACTCGGCGAAGATGTATTCTGGTCTCTACTGTACAGTAAATGTGTCAAACAGAGAATGAGGTTCGCTTCTCTTTATTGGACATTCCAAAAGTTATAAGCCTAATTTTTGATTGGACTATACGCATAAACGGCGGCGTAAAGCGGCAATTACACTTCGTCGTAGTACACCGCAAAAGTGTAAAGAACACGTTAGTTGGCCGCATTCGGCGATCGAAAGCTGCCAACAACCTGACATTGGCGGACAGACTAGTGTAAAGATGACGTTTGTTGGCCTACGTAGTTTAAAATGATTTCGGCGACCGCATTAGGTGAACGACGAAGTGTAATTGCCGCTTAAATGTTTAGTGATTTCATGGAATCATTTTTTTTATATCCACGGAAGCTCTTAACTAGACCACAGGGGAGGCGACTTTTGTTTTAAGTACTCAATTTGTAGGTATGACCCAAATACTATTTATTAAAATATAAAAATAATCTAAAAAACATTTTTCTAAAACATGCGTCTATTAAAAATTATTTTATGCAGATATAAATGAACTCGCAGTCTCTTTGTTTTGCTCAGGATTTTATGAAATTGAGCAACGAACTGAACCATGAACGTACTCGTTTTAAGAACATTTTTTAATATCTAATTTCAACGATTTAATGTCGACACATTAAATAATTTTCAATTATTCAATATTACATAGGTACTTAAGTAGTTTATATGATGCGTTCATAATTCATAATTCATTTAATCATTGCCTTGTGTGTACAAAAGATCTTATAGCTACATATTGGTATGTCTCAACACAACCCTATAAGAGCACTGCGTTCGTAGGTATCATATAAACTAAATACTTAACCCCGCGCGCCCGCGTATTGCAAAGAACGCAGGCAAACCCACGTGATAATGTTAGCCTATAACTATCCAGAAAGTGCACGAAGTGTGTGAAACTGCACGCAGGTGTAAGAAGTTTTTAAATCGGTGACGCGGTTCCGGGTATTACTCATTAGTCTCATTACATACAAACTTATAATTCTTATAAACTTACAAACAAAGCTCACAGACTTTTCCGAGTGGGTAAGGCCGTCAATATTGTTAAATTTTGTCTGAACCAAGCACTACTGCCGTTAAATCAACTAAAGCAATTATTGAGCTTATTATTTCTATAAAATTCTTGCATAAATTTATGTTCATCAAACCCCCTTAATTTTGGTCGAAAATACCATGTCGGTTTGTTCCGAGTACCTACTTATAAATTATGTTTTTTTTTTTAATATGTAAACATTTACAAAAAAAACGTTTAAATACGTTTGAAAGATGAGACGTATTACTTTCTGTTAGATAAAAGAACGGTGTTTAAATACTTTGTTTTGCGTATTTTATAGATCTTTAGGTTACCTAGTGGTTTGGGCTTTTGTGACACAAATTTACACATAAATATCAACAGAAAGCTAGGGAAAAACGTATTTTGGCACAGCAACACCGTAAAAGGTGTCAATCAATATAAAAAAACGAAACTGCCGTTTTTAGTTTGTCTATGAGAAACGTCAGAAATAAGACGGCCGTTATCGTCAAAATTTGTGTTTACTTACTCATTTCTTGAGAATTTTTTGACTTGAGTAAGTTAGCGTTACAGAAGTTCATTTGAATGTAATTATATGCGTTTATGCTTAAAGCGTAAATGAAAGATGTACATTTGCGTACACAATAAAGATACAATTTAATATAAGTAATAAATGTCATAATACTCATCTATTGAACATAAAGGATTTTCCAATATAAAGTTTCTTAATCGACTCTTTAATATACAGGGTGTTTAGTCCATCGTTTGCCAAGTTAAAACGGGAGAAAGTTTGGGTAATTTACTATAATTTTCGGCATTAAAAAAAATTGTGCCCACGGGTTTTTTTTAATACTTTTTTTAATAAAAATAAATAAATAAATAAATATTTGCGGACAATCTTACACAAATCAACCTAGTCCCAAACTAAGCAAAGCTTGTACTATGGGTACTAGACGAATAAGTCTTGTAAAATTCTAAGGGCCTTCGCGTTTCAACTTAAATTTAAAAGAAAGGGAAGTGGTAGCACCTGTTTATTTTATTTTATTTATAATGTGTAATGTTGTACCTACGTCTTTATCAAAGTCAAAATTATTTGCTAGTAACGTCTACTTATTTTATTATTGACCCTCAAAATAAATTCTAGATTCAAGATTTTCGTCGTGGGTAAATTTGATCAGCAATTTTAAAAATACTAAAAAAGATCATGATCTTAAAATTGTCTAAAATATTTATCTAGTCTATCCTTTTTCTACACAATTTTCCTGCCTCCACACAATTTTGAACCTCATGCAAGGAGCGCTCAACACCATAAACAAATGGTGCAAAGAAAATGACCTGTCCATCAATGCGAGCAAAACAGTACGATAAGCTTGCCAAATTAAAATTGAATGGACAGGAAATACCCTACTCAAATGAGGTCAAGTACCTAGGAGTTACTTTTGACCAAAGGCTAACTTGGAACGCTCATTTGAATAACGTAATACAAAAGGCAAAAATGGCCATGTGGACTTGATGTCGAATGGCAGGAGCAAGAAGGGGCATAAGACCCAAAATTGCTATATGGCTTTACACAGCGCTAGTTAGGCCGGTAATCACATACGCCTCTGCAGTCTGGTGCAACAAAGTCAACCAAAAGACAGCCATCACAAAGTTAAGCAGCCTTCAGCGTACAGCCTGCTTAACAGCAACAGGAGCTTTATGCTCAACACCGGGGGCAGCCTTGGATGCAATGCTCGATCTAACGCCACTCCACCTGCAAGTGCAAAAGGAGGCGAATCAGTGCATCTACAGGATATGCACACTAACAAGGCCAAAATGGCGTTCTCAAGCGCTATGCAAACATGAGGCCCTTGTTTTTGATAACAAAAACCTAAGCATGCCCACTGACGACACATACGTGGAATGAAAATTGACCAGACTGTATGGACAACTGGACAAACGACCAAATGGACTTCAAGGAGGGAAGCCACATTTGGTATACAGATGGATCAAAAAAAGGTGATGATGTTGGATGCGGTATCTACGGTGAGAGGCAAAAGCTCAAAGCTAGCGTCAGCATGGGGAAAGAGGCCTCAATCTTTCAGGCTGAACTCTTCGCAATAAATAAATGCGTAGAGATCAATCTTGAAAGAAACCTAAGGAACCAACACATCTACATCAACTCGGATAGCCAAGCTACTCTGCTGGCTGACACTAGAATCACTAGAGTCCTACTCTAAACTAGTCCAGAATTGTAAAAGTAATCTAAACACCCTGGCAAACTCCAACAAAGTCATATTTAGATGGGTACCAGGACATTCCGACATTGTAGGAAACGAAAAAGCAGATGAACTTGCAAGGCAAGGCGCAGACACGGCCCTGGTCGGCTCGGAACCGTTCTGTGGTATCACAAAACGGAAAGCATATTCTCTGCTAAACAACGCGGAGAAATCAGTGGCAATCCAGCTGTAGATGTTCACCAAAGGACAAAAACAAGCTAAAGCCCTGATCAAAGGGTTCAATAGTAAGCTGTCTAAGGAGCTATTACAACTCAAAAGGCACAAACCTGCGCAGTGACAAGAATCCTGACAGGACATTGCAAATTGAACACACAAAATGTCATTAAGAAGAGGTACAACATATCACTGCCCAAAGAATCTTGAATTTCCTGGAGGCAATTGGTCTTAGCGGTGAACTCTAAAGAAAGGGCTGCCACTCACTGGTCGAAGCGGCATATTAAGGCCCACAAAACAAATAATAAATAATAATCCTTTTTCTAATGATGTGCAATAATGCCATTTTTTTATTATTCGATTATTTCTACACATCCCTACCAGATGCTACGCGTGCGTGCGTACTGGTTGTCGTCAATTTGCAAGTCTTGTTTACCTACTAGTCGTACTTAGAATATGTTTTTTTTCGCATGCCGATTACGAGCCTAGTTCGTTCTTTACACAAAATTGGCAAATGAATATTATAAAGTTCCTTAAAGGTTTTTTTGGCATTATTGCTGATCATAAGAAAGAAGATAGCCTAGGGAACTGTTTTAAAGAATTTTAAGGACATGATTTTTTTTACTTTTTAGGTTTCCGTACTCAAAGATTAAAACGGGATCCTATTACTAAGACTCCGCTGTCCGTCCGTCCGTCTGTCTGTCACCAGGCTGTATCTCACTGATACTGTGATAGTTCCAGCTGAATTTTTCACAGATGATGTATTTCTGTTGCCGCTATAACAACAAATACTAAAAACACAGAATAAAATAGTTTTTCTTATAGTTAATGGTACGGAACCCTTCGTGCGCGAGTCCGATTCGCACTTGGCCGGTTTTTTTTAATTGCAGAATCAAAGTTACTTAAGGCGAAAATTGTGCATCTATAAATCTAGACTTTTGAGGGTCAATAAAAAAATAAGTAGACTTCACTTGCAAATAATTTTAACTTTGATAGAGACGTACAACAATAAACATACTTTTTTTTAAAGTAGGCTCTTCCACTTCCTTTTCTTAAATTTGATTTGAGACGCGTATGGCCCTTAGAATTTTACAAAATTTATTAAAAAAAAATATTCAAATAAACCAGTGGACACAAAAAAATTTTTAATGCCAGAAATTATAACAAATGACCCAAACTACCTGCCATTTTAATTTGGCAAACGAAAGACCAAACATCCTGTAACATTAGGTAAAAGTTTATTTTCCTAGTGCTTGGACTAGGCGTTCGTAAAATATTGGACAGATGACACGAGGATTTTTTCCTGCCAGTGATATGCGACGTGGGACTGTTCATAGGTGACCCGTTAAGCGAATCACTTTATTCAAAACTTCAACTTTCGTGAAGAACGACCAGTTGCTTCTAACAAACATTAAAACTGCGAACAAATACAGCGAAGATACAATCAATGAAGATACTCCTGCATGCGCGTCTTGTTTTGACTCCGGCCAGTAGGGCGCGCTTCTAACTAATAAGAACTCAATTGGCATCTATTGAGTTGCCCCACGTGCAAAAAAACAGTGCTAAATAAACCGATTTAACGAAGTTTTAAATATAAGGGGTTTCAATTTCCGCAACATGAAGACGGTACTAATCTGCTTATCTTATTAAAATGGTTAAGCATAACAATCGGTGAAGGAAAACATCGCGAGGAAGCCTGCATGCATACTTACATCTGCGAAAAGAATGCGCTAGCAGAAGGACGTAATCAGGCTGAAGAAATCATGATGAAGCATAACAAAAAATTAAGCAATGTATTCCGAAACACGTTTGCATAGAAAAATCACCGTAACGTTTAAATACCATTAAGATAAACGTGTTGTGTTGAGTGTAAACTTGTCTTGAGTGTAACTTACTCATTATTAAAATAAAGAGACCCACTATTTATAGTTGCTGTTACGAGTAGTTGCATTTTGAAACCGATTCCTCTTCTATTGTAGCAAAGGTTTAATTCGCATTACTGTCTCGCGGTGAAGGAAGTTCCTTTGAACACGTGTAACAAGCAGCGGAGACATAATGGCTGCCTTAAAACTGTGCACATAAATTTTAAAAGTTTTCCAATTTGAATTTAACTAACAACTTGAGATTTTCTTCGGAACATACTAAAAAAGTTTTAGTGTTTTAACTACGCAAGGTTCGCGAGTAGGTGCAGAGGAGCGATTAAGAGTGATTTACAGGGGAAATTATGGTGTTTTTCTTAATTAAGTATTTGATTAATTGTGATATTCATTACACCGCTGTCTGCCCTAACAAAACAGAGGGAAATTTTAGGAAATAATATCGAGCATGGGTCCAATAATATTTGTTGAGGTCTGCAACGGAAACCTACTTTTGTTAATAAGACCTTCTGTTACCAAAAAGTACAGGTACATCGGACGAACTCCAAAAAACGTTTCTAAATATTCAACTGGTAATGTAATGATAACTCCATTTGTCAAAACAAAATGCTTCTAAATTTTACGAGTTTTTAAGTATTCCTAATATTTGCCAGCAAAAAAAACACTCGAACTTTTTATTGGCTTATTGAAATACTTTCGGAAATATTTTGTAAAAATTGTTGAGTAGAAGTTTAATTTCAACCTCCCCGAGCTGTAAAGGTACGTAGTAATATTATAACTCGAGTTTCGAAAGTTATTTCATTTCACTAGCTAAGGGTTAAAAGTTTATCCCAATCTGAAACTAATTTCTAAACAGCACAAGCCAATAACAGAGCTGCGAACAGATAGAAGCCGCGGCGTCATAAAACTATAAATATTGAGGGCATAATGATGAGGTTGGTTAATAAACTATTTACGACAAATAGTTCTGAGATATTAGGGTATTCTGAAATTTTAGAAATGTTCTTTGTACAGTCAACGCCAAAAATATGTTAACAGTTTTCGCCTTATTACAATGGAATAAGGTGCAAAAGTGTAAACGTATTTTTGGCGTCGACTGTACCTATTCAGTTATTTGAACATTAAAGTCATTTCAATTCGAAATTATTTGAGAGGTGTCAATATCAGAAGTTAAATTAAAGTACCTAATAATTAATGTTCGTAGAACCATGAACCCGTTTAAATAAGCAATGTTCGACTCACTTTCTTTTTCAAACATTACAAATTATTGTTTGACCATGAATGTATAAAAATATAACAGACAACCGAACTCAGCTTACTTTATATGTTATTTTTAGGGTTTCGTACTCAAAGAGGACAACGGGACCCTATTACTAAGACTCCGCTGTCCGTCTGTCTGTCTGTCTGTCTGTCCATCTGTCTGTCCGTATGTCACCAGGCTGTATCTCATGAACCATGATAGTTAGACAGATGATGTATTTCTGTTGCCGCTATAACAACCAATACTATAAAACAGTTTTTTTTTATTTGTTTTTTTTTTCCATACAATACACGTGTTTTTTTGCCGTTTTTATAGATAATGGTGCTTACGGAACCCTTCGTGCGCGAGTCTGACTCGCAGTAGGCCGGGTTTTTGCTTCTTAGGGCCCAGGAATACGCTGCTAAAATTATTAGGAATCCTCCCGGGGCACCTTGTATAAACATACTAACATAATCTGACAATGACGTCACTAGGTCCGTAACTACATGGTTCCTTCAAAAACTACAAAGTTGTGTTCTTGCACGCACCCTATAAATTTGTTGCAATTTATCTGCTGGACTTTATTCATAAAACTTAACAATCCTCTGTTAACTAAAATGTGTTTTTTCTCTCCTCGCAAACACAAAATGTCAAAGAAACAGATAAGTAAACACTCCTTTACGTTGGGCAGTCTTGTAATAAAAACAAACGACTTTTAACGGCATTATCAAACCGATTTAAGCTCTATATTATGTACACATCTGTGATTCAGAAAAGACTAATTGTTGCCATGAAAGGAAGGGATCAAATTTGTAATGGTCTTCCTGCCATTCAAAAAAGAGTCCTTGTTGTCCTCAAATGTAGTCCTGGTTGCGAGCTACGCACAGTCGAGGAAGTTTAATGTTAAGCACTTTTGGACCTTAACGTCATTCAATTAGAGTTGACATGTGCCAAACCTTCATTTTCCTCTTAAACTCTCTGTCCTATTTCACCGTACAAGATTCTTCTCAAATTCCTTCGCTTTTTAAGGCTTTTCGTTTCTGGAATGATCTTCCTCTTACTTTCAGTTTAGTTGCGTGAGCATCTCTTTTCAACTATTAAGATTGATTATCCTCATGATATATTTGTATGGGTACTTATAATTTTATGTATTTAATTATGTGTACGTACGTGTATATTCTATGCATTATATAAATGCAATATGTATATTAATGTTATTAATGAATTTCCTTTTCCTTTTTGCGCATTTGCCCTTCCCACGTTTATCTGTGCTTCCATTCGTGTTTCAGTATTTAGGATCCTGCACCACTAAAGTTTCTGTTTAGCTCAATGGTAACTCTGGTAGAGAATGCCTGAAGGCATTAAGTCTGCCAATTGTTCTTTTATTTTATATTTGTGAAATAAAGTTTTAATAAATGAGTGATTTCAATTTTCCTCATAGAAGGTGTGAAAATTAGTATATTTGTGTCACTCAGTAGCAAAATTATTTCTGTCATGGGCATTAACACTTGAATCCTTCAATACGCTCAAGATTCTACTTCGTAGAATCTTTCGCTTTACTCAGAATTCAATATACCGCCCTCGTAGTAAATATATAATTTCGCTCCCTTGAGAGACAATCTACTATTTCAGTACCGGTACAAAAAGGAGATTCGTTTAGTATTCCACAGTTACGAGGTATATTCCGCACACGGCTGTGTGCGGGTGAAGGTATGGCGTGTAGTCTGACTGATGCGAACCGAAGTGACTCTTTCCTGGACTTTCACTGTTTTTTTATCGTTAAGCTTTAGATCTGGCGTACGGAGGTTATATCTATTTTATTTAATCGTATGGCAATTATTATTTTGGCCTTTGAGTTTGTCACTCTTTAGTACCACCCAGGGGACACGTGCAGGGTTGTGGTAGGTAGCTCCTGCGGACGCGAGTGACAGTTGTCCCCCCTTTGTCAAGTGAGTGGGCAACTCGAATGTTAGAGGTTCTTAAGCCGCCCGAAGGTCTCTAACTCGGCTTAACGACTACTGTCATAGACAGCAACCGGGATCAACTGCTTAGCGTGCCTTCCAAAGCACGGAAGCGCTCATTTATAGTAACCACTCAAACAGGCGGTCACCCATCCAAAGACTGACCCCTGCCGTCTTTGCTTGACCTGCGTTATCGTTTCCGATACGCAGGCGCCGCCGGGCTATGAACGCTTCAGGTTATATCTAATTCATGCTCTGCTTAGAAACAGCTAAATTCAATCTGTATGTGTGTATTGGCACATACGAATGGTAGGTACCTACCTATCTCTATGCTTTTCAACAAGACGTGAATTTGGCTGATTCGGCGTTGGTACTAGTTTTTTTACAAGCCTTATTAAATTCACCTGTGCTTTCTGTGTATAATGTGACAATGAAATCAAATCTTGCTAGTTAATTTTCACTCACTTTCATTACCTAATCAAATCACTCGTCGTCATTAAACCTTTGTAAATATGTAGGTAGATATAATATGACAATATAATAATTTGGCGTCGATTTGATCTGAAGTTTGAACTCTCCAATGGCTAAAAGTCAGGCTTGTACATACTTAAATGATTATTTAATAAGAACTTATTACCAAAGCTACTACTTATTAAGTAGGTACCAACCTAACGCGAAATAATATTTATATATTTAGGAAAGTGCCTTGTAGTAAATAGATTGTAGATATTAAGCAAAGGTCAACAACAAATCATGGTCGTTTCATACATTTACCTATCCCTCAGAGGAACCCACAACAAAGTGATCCCATGTTTATACACGCCATCGGATGGGCGAGGTTAGAAATTTGTAACCAAAGCCTAAAATCATCGCTTCATATTAAATAAGATTTTCCTTAAACAGACCCTTCACAAACGCTCTGAACCTTGATCTTTTAAAAGCAACGTTTTGTCTTATAAAAAGGGGTATGAAATAAAATAGAAAACATTTCACTTATCGCTTATTGTGATCGTATAAAACTGTAATTTTAAAAATCATCTGAATTTTTGTTATGTTTACTAAGAAGCCAGACAAAACTGAAATATTTAATATATTCAGCACTTTAACATTAAAGCTAAAGCGTAAAAGTCAATGCTCTAGTAAAAGTGTAAAAAGCTTGATGTCTGAAAGCATGCGGTCGTCACCGCGGCGCGACTGCACGTGGCTGCGGTAAGCTTTAAGTTTTATGTCTTACTATCTTTTTTTTTTTATTTCGTTGTCGTTGAATGTACATGCACTTACAGACACAGCACTTGTACTGACGTGTGGCTGTTATTCTACAATGATGGCAAATTACCATACGGCCCGTTTGATGGTAAGTGAAGTGGGCATAGTATATGAAAGGCTGCAATTCCAGGCCGATTTTTTCGTGGATTGGGTCGCGTCCTGAGGGCCCAAGATGGCTGCCATTTTATCACTTATCGTTGTGGATAAAACATCCGTCACTCTTGCACTTGCAGGTACTTACTTGTCAGAAAGTGACGGATGTCTTAACGGCAGCGATAAGTGATGGCGCACCTGATGGCGTGCCCCACATGCCCACGCTCCTTACCTTAGTCACCGCTCCCCATTGGGCATCTCTTATTTGAGGAACCTCGACACGAAGAAGAAAAAGTGATAAAATGTCAACCATGCTATGTCGCCCGCTGGGTCGATAGCAAGAAGCAAATGCAGGTCTATCACTTTCAACACAACACATTTTCCGGACCTTTCGCAACCATATTAAACATTATTTATTGTTTCAACTACGATATTGCAGCTATATTGGCCATGAGAGATTCTTAATACATCATCATCTTCGGTCATTGCAATGGTATTAAATATGAAAAACTTTCGGCAAACCCCTGAACCGTGAACGTGCATAATTATAGTTTATAATTTACTTCCGTATCGAGGTTTATCCTGGATATTGGTTTTTGCCATACATATTCATGAAAACTCATCTTTTAAATATGAACTATAAGCTTTACATTATTAAAAAAAACAGCAATTAAAAGATTTCAGAATTGTTTTGGTTATCACATTAATTATTCTGATAGATAAAGCTACAGATTCTATCTCGTTAATCTGATAATCCTTGAATAAAAACAATTTAGTATTTGAAAGGATTTTCATCTCAATTTATACATAAAATATCAGTTATTATTCCAGTTCTCATTCATTTCCAATGAAGCCAATATGGTACCTAAATTAAGTCACCCGAGTAATATTCTGTTGACATTTGTTATTGAATACTTTTCTATACATCGCTAGTAAAGGTGAAATGGTATTAGGGCTCCTTTTGTCTTAACTCGAACAAACAATGTTTAACCACTCGTACCTAGAGTCATTTCCTCATGGATCGTACTTGTTTTGCTATAACTATCTTTGTCTTCGTTGTGTGGAAGATAGAGTCATTAATTCTTGCCCTAGACTGCGTCCAGCTTAGGTTAAGGCGCAAAACGTTACTTCCTAAGTGTAAATGATATTTATAAAGGGCGAACCTATCTCTGGTACGTTAAAACTTCTAGAGTCAGATTCGTTTGCTACCCACGTACGAGGGAGGAGGTATCCATTGTATATATCTCCAGTCTAGTGCTGAGATCGTCTGTGTATTGTGAGGGTTGACCATGTACATATGTTAATGAGCTATGTGATTGAGTTGCTCATAGGTGATTACACCAAATTGCTTTAGATTAAGGTACCTTTAATAAGATCTCGCTACCTCTGTAGCTTTGTTCATGAGTGGCCACTCAGTTGTCAACCCTTGCGCTTTCAGTTCTATGGATACCAAACCCATGCAGGTCATATAAATCTCGTTCTCTTTGGCAATTAATCAGTTCCCTAATTTATAAAAAAAAGGATTAAATAACTTACGGTTATTTAATGTATTGTATCTGAATCGGAGGCAAGTTAAGTCAGGTTAATTAGGGTACGAACACCCTATTGTGAATGCTATAGAATAACAAGTCTGTGACCTTAGGTCGTGCTCTCCAGACAGGTAGAGCCTTCCCTTTAGCCACGTCAAAACTGCCGAAAGAACAACGAGACTTTATCTAAATCTGACCCTAGTCGTTAATTAAGTGGCTAGATATCTAGCTAGAATTATGAACACTTCAAATTATGAGACACTATCTGTTCGAGCACAATTGTAAAGGAATTTACTATTGTTATAGATTATGAGTTTATCTATGTTGCCCCTAATTATGAGATTAAAACCTAAAGGTATTCTACTGGGAATCTGTAGTTATAAAGAAAAACCTGTTGAAAGTAGAAAATAAGGAATTTATTTTCGTAAGTGATTTTAATCGAAACTGGTTGACTACTTACCAAATAAAACTAGTTGTAGTCTTATTTGGTGACTGCTTTGATTAACCTAGGCCAAACTTAAAGAGGAAAATCTAGCAATCTAACAAAAAACCTCTTGCCTTCATTAAAACTAAATCAATTAACATGTACTACACGCTAATAGGTATTTACAACAACTAAGTAACTAATATTTATTCCCCAAATCCCTAACTTTACGTATACACGAGTTCACGTTTGGACACTATAACTATATCTTTAGATCTAGTACACTCGCATAGGTATAGGTACTATAAACAGTATCGGCTGAATTGACCTTAGCCGTATTAGGCTCTGACACAAGTTATCAATGCTCACTGACGTATTTAGCGCGTTTATAGTGCAAGTCTTTGGTCAATTCAGGTAACAATGTATGTACAAATAGTTTCAATCAAGTGGGGTTCGAACCCGCTTGTAACAGAACAGTATTTAAGAATGTTCCACAATTTAATCTACACAATTATACAATAATGGTAAATAAATGAACAGATGGCTGGTGTCTATACTATGGCACAGAGCGCAGGTAAGCAACCCTTTATGACAAAGGTATTAAGATGATAATTAACAGAAAGGAGGTATATTTAAATGACCTCTCCAGTATTCCATTCGTCCATTGATTTCCACAAGATTAATACTTAGCCCTTTAAACAACAGAGACACGACACTGATTCTATTAACTTTTTTTCAACACTCCTAGTACACTTATATGCTCAGACTTCGGAAAGAGGTCAGCTTTCTCGTAAGTATCTTAAGGTACCGTCGCCGCTCGCAGTTCTCGAATCAGTGTCCTACTTTCACTCCCCTTGTCTCTTCGCAAATCTATTCTCCCACTTTATCAAAGCGACAACTTTATTCCTACCATCGGTTTTCTTATTTCCTACTTAATATCTATACAATTAAGGCGCTTCCGTCGACATTTGTCTAATTATCGTCGTAGCTGCGCCCGCGCCTCCCATCTTGTCTCTCGTTCTTCCCTCGGCAAGGTCATACTCCGTCCCTCTCGCACCGGTTTCGTCCTGTCCACAGAGTTCGCCACCCCCGTCTCGTTCTGTCGCATGTACGCGTGCACGGCCTCTCTCTCTCCTGTGTTTCATGAGACGCGTCCACAAATCTTGACATGCGTAAAGCAGATGTCTCGGAGTTTACTGGAATAAGAGACAATGATCGGCCAGATTTCTGTATGTATATGTTAAAATGAGTATTATGCCAATGATGACAAAGTCGCCTTTTGATCATCCCTTGTGCAAACTATTCCACTAATTTTCTATAAGTGTTCTTTGAACTTGCCACAGTTTTAGTCCCAATATTTATTTAAGTAACAGTCTTTTGTGAGGCTATAATATATTACTTCCTTAAGCATTGTAAGTTTTGTCTTTATGACCATGGCCATTGGGCGAGGATTTATTACGCTCTTAAATAAATATTCCTAGAACTTCACGATATATTTAACACATTTAGCCTGCCACTTCACCCCCCCCTTTGTCGATAGTTAAAATAAATTTTGACTCTCTACACCACAACCATAACTAGATAATTCGGGTTTAATATAGCGTTATAAAATTAATGAACAACCCTTTCTTCAAACCTTTAACGTTTATTGTCCTACTCAACAAAGTATTATGTCTTAAGTGGCCAATAAAAACTGTGAGTAAGCTCCGGCGCTATGTTTTGTCTGGTGCCCGCTCGGTTCTTGCATTGTTCTATCACTTGAATAATAACGGAACAGGTGGATAGCATTGTAGTTGCCTTTAATTGCCCCTGTATTCGTGCATACTAGTGTATAAACATTATCGTATGGTATGGCCCCAATTCTGAAAGGACCAATATATAATCGCGAGAATTTCTTTGTCAACTTTTTATCTGCATCTGATCTAGGTAAAGTCTTAAGTTTGACAAGGTCTCCAATATTGAATCGAACTAGTCTATGGGATTTATCGTATGCCACTTTCCTATCTTCTGCTGCCTTTACTATGTTTTCCCTAGCCCTTTCGCGAATCTCACTCACAGTCCTGCCTGATACTACAATATTAAATTTATTAATCGTCAAATCACTCGAAAGCACGGTACTCTCTCCCCGCAGAACTTCCAATGGTGTGAAACCTGTCGAGATTTGTACAACGTGGTTATAGCAATCTGCTATTTTGGTAACGAGATCAACCCATGATTTATGTGACTTATCACAGTATGTCCTAAACATCCTGCCTAGCTCCTTGTTGATTTGCTCTGTGGAATTAGATCTAGGACAGCGTACTGATGTATGCCCTAGATCAATACCTAACTGTGCTAACCCATTTTCCCAAGTACTTGAAATAAATTGAGCTGCATTGTCCGTTATTATACGCTCTATCTTCACTAGCTTGTGGAATTTCCTTACACAACCCAAAGCGCCCTGGCCTGTTGCCCTTTTTAATGGATATAACTGTATAAATTTACTGAAAGCATCTTGCAACACAAAAATATAATTGTTTCCAAACTTCCCCGTTGGTAATGGCCCATAAAAATCACCGAAAACAATCTCCCCTACTTCTCTAACAATTACTGGTTTACTTGGGCCAGCATGGTTACTAAACACATGTTTCGATGTTTGACAGGTTTCACATTCTCGCAATACGTTCGCTATTGCCTGAGACATATTGGGAAAATAATATCTTTTCTTCATCAATGATAAAACTTTAAATCGGCCGTAATGACCTATTATCTCGTGAATACTAATAATTAAGTTCCTTTGTATCGCTTCCGGGACGACTAGTGTGCGACTACCTGACTTAGGATTCTCGTAATACAATACATTGGCTACCAATCTATAGTATTGTGCCCCCCTTATCGGATTTGTTTGCTCACTATTGTGTAAATTTTCGAATATGCCCTTCAAACTCCCGTCTTCCAATTGATGTCTTCCTATTGCTATTAATTGTTCTTTAATCAAACTTTCATTCGTGGCCTTAAATAAATTTATCTGTGGGTTTTGAGCCTTCGTAGTTTTTAAATCTGTAACTCCCTGTATATGTCGTGATAAAACGTCGGCTATGACATTGTCACTACCCTTTACATATTCTATATGATGATCAAATCGCCCTATGTAATTTACCCAACGAATCATGCGAGCGCTTAAAAGTCTACATGAATTTAAAAATGTAAGGCTTTTGTGATCGGTACGTATTATTAATCTCGCTCCCCGTAAATATGTCTCAAATTTTGACAAACTGTATATAATAGCCCAAAGCTCCTGTTCTGTGACTGTCCATCTCATTTCTGTCTCTGTTAAACCTTTGCTACAGAATCCTATGACTTGTTTATCGCCCGCATCAGACAATTGGTACACGCAACCTGAGATACCTATTGCACTGCTATCTGTTTGCAAATAATATGTTTTGTTAACATTCGGGTGGACTAACATGATTGTATCCAAGAATAATAACTTAATTCGCTCAAAACAATTATCCTCCACTTGTGTCCATTTCCATTTAATGTCCTTTTTCAAAAGTTCGCACAATGGCCTAGTCTCTTCCCCGTATTTTTCTATAAATTTCCTAAAATAGTTTAGGAGCCCTAAAAATGCCCTAACTTGTTTAACGGTTCTTGGTACGGGAAAGTCCCGAATAGCCTTCGTCTTGTCTGGGTCCATTCGGATACCCTCAATGCTCACTATGTGTCCTAACAACTGAACCTCTACCTGCAAGAATTTACACTTTTCTATGTTACATGTCAAATTCGCTTCGTATAACTTTTCCAAAACCTGGTCTATATGTGATAAATGTAACTCGAGATCACCATTGGTATACACAATTAAATCATCTAGATAATTTACGCAAAAGGCTCTAACACCGCCTAATATCACATCCATTGCGCGAGAAAAACTAGCTACTGAAGTCTTTAAGCCTTGTGGCAACACGGCATATGTGTAGCTTTTCCCCATAAAAGTAAAACCTGTATACTTTGTGGAATTTCTGTGTATAGGTATTTGAAAATAGGCATTATTTAAGTCAATTAAACTGATGTAATTTACCCCGTGAAACGACTGAAGTATCTCGGATGTAATAGGTGGAGCTTCAGAGTCCCCCACCATTTTTTTATTTAATTCGCGCGCATCTAATAATAATCTAACAGAACCATCTTTTTTTCTTTGTATATGTCAATGGGCTGCTATATGCAGTGGCCTCCCGTTTTAAGACCCCCAAACTCTCTAACTCATCAATCTTGGCCTTAACTAAGTCTCTGTGCGCGAATGGTATAGGGTAACTACGTTTTAAAAACGGTGTTTCGTCTACCATTTTAATTTCATGGACATATTTATTTGTAAGCCCCAATTTCTGTGAAAACACAGCTGCGTGTTTCTGTAATGTTTGTAACAGCAAAGTCTTATGACATTTATCTATATTTAAATTCTCTATATGGCTATTAATCAACTGTAAATCGGATTTATTGTCTGGTAATAAGGTATCCCTTCCATTAACTGAAATTGCACTATTAATCTCACAATTGTTGCTACGCCTTGGCGTGGTGTTATGAACCTGAATCGAGTTTATGACTCTAGATAAACTTTCGATTTCGTTCTGTGTCCCAATTCTTGCGTTTGTAATCATACCTAAATGTTCTATAGTCAGAGTTCGTTCCGCCCCACATCTAATCACGCCCTTCATTCTTTCCAACCAATCGAACCCTAATATAATTGATCTAGGTAGTTTGCGCACTACTAAAACCGGTGTCTCGATTTGCGTATCTCCTAATTCTATGTTAATTAGGATCATACTTTTCACACTTTCACTCTTCGAACCAAATGCACCTTGTATTTGTATTGTCGGTATAGGGATCTCAGGTAACGTCCCTAACTGCGCTTTTATTGCCTGAAATAACTCACTTGAGATAGCCGTTACCTGGCTACCTGTATCTATTAGTGCCTGTATTTTACGATCTCCCACCTTGACTGTTACTTCGGGTAACTTAGGCAACGCTGGTCCTACGCCCTGCTCGGCAACACTCTCCTCTGTATTGTCAAAAATAGTGCAAAGCTCTCTTCCTATCCTATTTTCGCACGAAACACACGGTCTACCCCTCTCCTCACATAATCTAACATGCTCGTTCCTATCACCTAAAAGCCTACCTAAGTTTTCTAATGACCTAACATTCTCGTGTCCTATCTTACAACCTACCGGATTCCTAACCCCGTCTCCTAATTTACCTAACCCCTGTCCTGCTTTCCAACCCCATTTAGCCATCATATTATATGCAGTCCCTATCTTACTAATTTTTGAGTCCCTGTGTAATTTATCAGTCTCACAAGTGGAACTTACTTGTTCGACCGATTGTCGTTTCCCTGTTTCGTGACGTTAGTGTTATCTTGGGCTGGAGATCCCAGTGCAAAACTCGGTCGTGTGGTCTGTGACGTCGACGCCGCTTCCCAACTGATGGCCGGGAACCTACCTCTATTAACTCTCGAGTAACCTCCTCGTCCGCGGCCGCGCCCGCGTCCCCGTCTAGGCCAATAACTACCCTGTAAAACCGCAGCCATAGGTACTGCGTGACCTCGTGCGTACCTCATGCCCCGCCTATGTGTTAAACCACGCCCTACGCTATTGTAATTATCGTCGTTGCTGTCGTTCATGTCTGGGCCCCCACAAATAACACTCTCCTCATAATTTGAAAGAAAATCTAAGGCTATGTCTACAGTGATATCACCTATACGTGTGTACGTAAACCACATTTGTTGTACGTCCTTAGGGAAGTGTCGCATAATACTATTGACCAAAAACCGTTCCTCAAAAGTCTTCGTCAATAAACTAACGGCGTCAATCTGCTCTGCAAAGTGCTCGCTCATGGGGACTTTATTGTGACCGTCATATGCCCCGTGGATCACCTTGTACTTAGCCCTCTCTTGACGTTCTTCCGTCCAATACTTATGTTCGAAGTCCGCCTCGAAATCGTCTAATGTTTGCCATTTCCTACTCTTTAAGCCTAACACTACAAGAGCAGAACCCGTCAAACATTCTATCGCTATCTCTACAGCCCTGTCTTGCGCGTTCATAGATCGTATATACCTGCGTAGCTTGTGTATAAACTTCATTGGATTCGTATCACCACTCCCATTAAAACTAGGCTTAGCTATCGGCTGTGTAATATAAACGTTAGGAGTAACAGCCGAACAACTCCCACTCGCACGCGCCTCCACTACCTGTGACGAACAATGTCCATTGCTCGTGTCCGTCCCTACTGAACTCGTAGGACGTGTTTCAAACGACTCGAAACGCTTGGACAGCGAGTCGAATTTATCTAAAAGCATTTCAAACCTACGTTCCCGTATAATAATAGAGTCTGCGCTAGCCTGTCCTAAATCATCACTCGTCACAGTATGTAACTGACTTTCCTGAATATCCTCATCACGGCCAGCGCCCGTCTCACTACGTTTCGACCCCTGCCTCGTTTTACCCTTTCCAGACATCGCTACTATTTTGAATATAATGGCAATTCAAAGAACACTTGAAAATTAAATCAATAAAATTCCGCTTATTCCTGTTAAATGTTAAAAATAGTGTGTCCAACCGTACTCTCGTAATACACTATTTATAATAGTATGTGGTACCCCCCTTAAATCTTTCGAATAAAGTGTATTTTATTCCTTTCTTAATTCTCAAATTGGCTCAATCCAATCTCATTCAAAATGGTTCAAAAATCGTTCGCTATTAGCTAACAAGTTGTGATTTTAAGTGATCGTCTAATAAATTCAAATATCTACGTTGTGTTTTAATTAAGTAACATTAAAGTTCTTCTAGTTGTACTAATTCAATATTAACACAAAATCTAGAATCCTGCGGCACGGCGTCAGGTGAAATGGTATTAGGGCTCCTTTTGTCTTAACTCGAACAAACAATGTTTAACCACTCGTACCTAGAGTCATTTCCTCATGGATCGTACTTGTTTTGCTATAACTATCTTTGTCTTCGTTGTGTGGAAGATAGAGTCATTAATTCTTGCCCTAGACTGCGTCCAGCTTAGGTTAAGGCGCAAAACGTTACTTCCTAAGTGTAAATGATATTTATAAAGGGCGAACCTATCTCTGGTACGTTAAAACTTCTAGAGTCAGATTCGTTTGCTACCCACGTACGAGGGAGGAGGTATCCATTGTATATATCTCCAGTCTAGTGCTGAGATCGTCTGTGTATTGTGAGGGTTGACCATGTACATATGTTAATGAGCTATGTGATTGAGTTGCTCATAGGTGATTACACCAAATTGCTTTAGATTAAGGTACCTTTAATAAGATCTCGCTACCTCTGTAGCTTTGTTCATGAGTGGCCACTCAGTTGTCAACCCTTGCGCTTTCAGTTCTATGGATACCAAACCCATGCAGGTCATATAAATCTCGTTCTCTTTGGCAATTAATCAGTTCCCTAATTTATAAAAAAAAGGATTAAATAACTTACGGTTATTTAATGTATTGTATCTGAATCGGAGGCAAGTTAAGTCAGGTTAATTAGGGTACGAACACCCTATTGTGAATGCTATAGAATAACAAGTCTGTGACCTTAGGTCGTGCTCTCCAGACAGGTAGAGCCTTCCCTTTAGCCACGTCAAAACTGCCGAAAGAACAACGAGACTTTATCTAAATCTGACCCTAGTCGTTAATTAAGTGGCTAGATATCTAGCTAGAATTATGAACACTTCAAATTATGAGACACTATCTGTTCGAGCACAATTGTAAAGGAATTTACTATTGTTATAGATTATGAGTTTATCTATGTTGCCCCTAATTATGAGATTAAAACCTAAAGGTATTCTACTGGGAATCTGTAGTTATAAAGAAAAACCTGTTGAAAGTAGAAAATAAGGAATTTATTTTCGTAAGTGATTTTAATCGAAACTGGTTGACTACTTACCAAATAAAACTAGTTGTAGTCTTATTTGGTGACTGCTTTGATTAACCTAGGCCAAACTTAAAGAGGAAAATCTAGCAATCTAACAAAAAACCTCTTGCCTTCATTAAAACTAAATCAATTAACATGTACTACACGCTAATAGGTATTTACAACAACTAAGTAACTAATATTTATTCCCCAAATCCCTAACTTTACGTATACACGAGTTCACGTTTGGACACTATAACTATATCTTTAGATCTAGTACACTCGCATAGGTATAGGTACTATAAACAGTATCGGCTGAATTGACCTTAGCCGTATTAGGCTCTGACACAAGTTATCAATGCTCACTGACGTATTTAGCGCGTTTATAGTGCAAGTCTTTGGTCAATTCAGGTAACAATGTATGTACAAATAGTTTCAATCAAGTGGGGTTCGAACCCGCTTGTAACAGAACAGTATTTAAGAATGTTCCACAATTTAATCTACACAATTATACAATAATGGTAAATAAATGAACAGATGGCTGGTGTCTATACTATGGCCCAGAGCGCAGGTAAGCAACCCTTTATGACAAAGGTATTAAGATGATAATTAACAGAAAGGAGGTATATTTAAATGACCTCTCCAGTATTCCATTCGTCCATTGATTTCCACAAGATTAATACTTAGCCCTTTAAACAACAGAGACACGACACTGATTCTATTAACTTTTTTTCAACACTCCTAGTACACTTATATGCTCAGACTTCGGAAAGAGGTCAGCTTTCTCGTAAGTATCTTAAGGTACCGTCGCCGCTCGCAGTTCTCGAATCAGTGTCCTACTTTCACTCCCCTTGTCTCTTCGCAAATCTATTCTCCCACTTTATCAAAGCGACAACTTTATTCCTACCATCGGTTTTCTTATTTCCTACTTAATATCTATACAATTAAGGCGCTTCCGTCGACATTTGTCTAATTATCGTCGTAGCTGCGCCCGCGCCTCCCATCTTGTCTCTCGTTCTTCCCTCGGCAAGGTCATACTCCGTCCCTCTCGCACCGGTTTCGTCCTGTCCACAGAGTTCGCCACCCCCGTCTCGTTCTGTCGCATGTACGCGTGCACGGCCTCTCTCTCTCCTGTGTTTCATGAGACGCGTCCACAAATCTTGACATGCGTAAAGCAGATGTCTCGGAGTTTACTGGAATAAGAGACAATGATCGGCCAGATTTCTGTATGTATATGTTAAAATGAGTATTATGCCAATGATGACAAAGTCGCCTTTTGATCATCCCTTGTGCAAACTATTCCACTAATTTTCTATAAGTGTTCTTTGAACTTGCCACAGTTTTAGTCCCAATATTTATTTAAGTAACAGTCTTTTGTGAGGCTATAATATATTACTTCCTTAAGCATTGTAAGTTTTGTCTTTATGACCATGGCCATTGGGCGAGGATTTATTACTCTCTTAAATAAATATTCCTAGAACTTCACGATATATTTAACACATTTAGCCTGCCACTTCAAATGTTTTATTCAACTTTGTTCGAACGCAAATTTTACTAGGTACCTATCGTATCTTATGGTCTTATGAAGTGACACGCTTTTTCTAAAAAAAGATTAACGGTATCTGGTCGGCAACGATAGAGATTACGGCCAGCTGTGGTCATCATTTCGCGTTTGTCTTGCCATAATAAACATCTGACGCTCGCCTCCTTCAGTAAGAGGTGGACCCACTTATTTGGCATTGATGTGCACTTAATCCGAATTGGGAGTGAAGAAATACTTGTGGCCATCTGATAATGAGTAGACCAATTAAGGGGAAAAGGTTCCTATTAAGTTAGTGCCGCTATCATTAATAACAGAATAAGAGTTTTTAGTTATGTTGTAGCATTACTGTCCTTCCATTCTACTTTACCTACCCTTCGGCTATTGGCCGAAAAATGGTTTGAAAATTTTGAAGGGCAATTAACTTACATGAATACGAACAGTGATAGTTAAATCAAATCTCCAATATATAATCCATACTATACATACATAATATGTATACATGCATACATAAAAAGTAAAGATCTTAATTCTTTATGTCAAAGTGGAATAATTCCTGCTCAATACCACAACTTTTTCAAAACTTTAGTTACTAAATAAAATAAAAAAATCAGTTTGTTGATTTTAAGGTGCCGTCAGTAAGTAATTAATAATACTGACCTAGTTAAAATAAATAATGTTGTTTCTTAGAAGATGTCTATTTTGTTAGTACATTAATACCTAATTCTTGAAGTTCTAGGATTTTTATCCGAATTAAGTTTTTTTATGATAAGACTAAGTTGATCGCTGTTGTGTTCTTTATGCCAATGACTTGGAGCTATTGTAGTTAATGAAGGTATTTACATAATGATCTCATGCAAGTGCCATTTTAATAAAAATAAGAAGGTATGTTTAAGAAGTTATGTTTAAATTTGTTTAGAAGAGTGTTAATATTTTATTTTTATTTTGTATTGGTAAGAACTGATCTCTGTTGTTATATTTATAAGCGGTGTGTAATGATTGGTATAAAAACTTTTGATATTTTCACTGGATATAACAACATTTAATATAATTTCATTGGATATAATCACTCAAGGGACATAATAAACTGTTGGTACCTACCTATAACAACAATCAGTATAATTTCATGGCGTATAATGCTCAAATAGTATAATACATTTTTGATATAACGTTTAATGGATATAATGTATATTGGATATAAGTATTAGTGGTATAATGTTTTGTAAGATATGATGTATTTTTTCGGTTGCAATCTGTTTAGGACCATGCGTAGATGCGCCTATGTAAATAAATTAGCAATGACTCAGAAAGGATACTTTTCGCTGTTGGTTTTACTAACATTGGTGGGTAGTCTTACTTAAGACTTTGTTAGGGTAAATTAGTTGGTGTTACTAAAATCATCAATTTGTGCTAAGAGGACAAACACACGTAAATTATTTTTACCTAACCTAAACCTAACCGCCAGCGTGTCGACGTCACCCCGCTTCGCGGGGTGCCTATTTCCGCTCTAAGGGAAACAAGCTAACCCTAACCTAACCTACAAATAATACCTGTGTTACAATTCTTTGTCGTTTTTTTACTGCGGGGGGATTCGCCCCCCGTGCCCCCTTGTGGGGGGCTTCGCCCCCCCCGTCCCCCCTTTTTATGTTTGCCCTAACCTAATAATCTATATAATAATTCTTATACGAAAATATACTATGTGTTACCAGTTTATCAGTGGCTTATTATACTGTTGTGTTTCAGTGGGGTGCGTAACGATCGATATAAAAACTTTTGATTTATTTTTACTGGATATAACGATTCCAGATTATGCCAATAGTACATTATAAACTGAGTTTTATATCCAACAAAGTTATATCCCATGTGTGTTATACGTTATGACTGTTAGATTAATAGTTGTTATTTTACAAGTTCATTATATCTGTTGATAATTATATTACATGAGAATATATCAAATGTTGTTATATCAAGAGTGCAGTATGTCCCTTAATCGTTAAATCCAGTGAAAATATATCAAAAGTTTTTATATCGATCGTTACGCACCCATTTATAACGAGACTTACTCTTTTTAATTTTTATTGTTAAAGTTAAAATAAAGTGATTGATTTTGTGGATGTATACTATGGGAATTAAGACTGTGACATATTTAGAAATTAAACGAACTTACCTGTAAGTGAAGTTCTATTATAATTATGTGAGCTGCGCAATCTCGAAATGATAATGAATTACTTGTAGTACGTCCTTTATCGTACAGCCTTTTTCACAAAATTCAGAGCACAAGGGTTTCTAGACGGAAAAAAAACACCGGTTTCCGAACGAACCCTTGACCCCTCCCGCGCCCCGCTCCCCGCTGCCCGTCATTTAGTTCAGAGTAACAACGGAGAAGGTATTCCACAACACCCTGTCCTATATGTATGATGATGTTTTGATGCCAGCAAGGTCAGATCCAGATACGGATTGTCTAAAAGAAACTTTGATACACTTCCTTACAACATGGGTATGAGGCGGGTGGGATTATCATTTCGAGATTGCGCAGCTCACATAATTATAATAGAACTTCACTTACAGGTAAGTTCGTTTAATTTCTAATTATGTTACGCTGCGCAATCTCGAAATGATAATTAATTACTTGTAGATGTTCAGAGAATTTAGGTTATCAAAGTTCTTTATTTGTAGCTTCACCAACAATGAGAACAAACATTTTTTAGTTAATAAAGTCTTAGCCAAATTATATAAGCTAAGAATAAGAATAAGAATAAGAATTATTTATTGCATAACTGTGTATGGTATGGATAACATGTATACAAATAGTTTCAACAGGTGCCCTTACGGGCGTGCAATATTTAGGTACATTTATAGCATATAACTAACATTAAAAATACATTCATTACAACACTAAATCCTAAAATCTTTCACGATTGTTTACTGACCCAAAAAACTCATTGAGGCTATAAAATGATTTATTTATAAGCCAGTTTTTTAAATTTACTTTGAACGTCCTACCTTCCATAGCTTTTATATCAGATGGCAGATGGTTAAATACACGAATTGCAGTTACAAAAGTGCTCTTCTCGAAAATAGAGGAGCTGATTTTCGGTACCCTAGTATCATATTTATATTGCTTTCTTGTATTACATTTAGTACCAGACCAAGTTGGGAAATAGTCGGGTTGGCTTTTTACAAGCAAACTTATTTGTAGAATGAAAATGCCTGTTAATGTTAGGAAACGCTTTTCTTTGAAGACTTTACGAAGAGAATCTCTGATGTTCATGCGGAAAATGGTTTTTAGGCATCTTTTCTGGAGTAAAAATGTTTTATGCACATCCACTGAGTTACCCCAGAAAATTGTACCATAGGTCAGCAAAGAATATACATTTCCATAGTACGCACTGATGACTACATTTTCGGAACAAGTTTCAGAGAGAATGGATAAAGCGTAGCAATTTCTGGAAATCTTTTTGTTTATTTGATCAACATGTGTTTTCCAATTAAGATGTGTATCTACATGTACTCCTAGGAATTTAACACTATCTGCTACCTCTATGGTTGTACCAGCTTCCGATACATTTAAGGAAAGAGGAGCGGTTTTGTAATTTCTAAATTGAATGAGCTGGGTTTTGCTTAGATTAAGTTTAAGGTTTAAAGCAGTGAGCCAATCTATAATTTTGCTCAAAACAATTTTGATATCCCTTTCGAGGTTTACAACTGAGCGGTCACATGAAAAAAATATTGTTGCATCATCTGCGAAAAGTACACTTTGTTCATTTACAATAGTAGGATGCTCATTTAAATATATCAAAAAAAGAAGTGGCCCTAGCACACTTCCTTGGGGTACTCCATAAACTGCTTCCCCATAACATGACAACACCGGTTCAATAGTTTTACTTTGTCTGTTATAATATTCTATTTCTACAGCCTGTTGTCTTCCACACAAGTAGCTTTTGAATAAATTCAGGGCATTTCCCCTTATCCCGATATGCTCTAATTGTTGCAACATCACCTCATGCACAACGCAATCGAAGGCTTTAGACATATCGAGCATGAGGGCAACGCAGGTTTTGCCAGTATTTAAACTCTCCCATATATGCTTAAAAATTGAAAAAATGGCTAAAGTGGTGGACTTTCCTTTCTGAAAGCCATACTGAGCTTTGCTTAAGATGTCATTTTTTATTAAAAACCCTGATAACCTGTCATACATAACTTTTTCTAATATTTTACTAAAGGCTGGTAATAATGCTATTGGTCTAAAGTTGCCAAGATAATTTTTTGGACCAGTTTTATGCAAGGGCCTTATTATAGCTTTTTTTAAGTCGTCTGGAAAACAACCAGATTCTAGTGAAAGATTTACTATGTACACGAGAGGATCAACGATATGGTTAACACAAGTTTTGATAATTTGGATTGGGATGTCGTCATATCCCGAGCTCTTTTTATTTTTAATATTGCTTACAATTTTTTTGATTTCGTAGTTGTCTACAGGTTTTAAGAAAATACTATTACAAACCGGTTTGGATATAGATTTGTACTGATTACCCTTTTTGTGATTCTTTACTAAATTCAAAAAGTAATTATTAAATAACTGTACTATTTCGGAAGGGTTATTATAGGTATTCCCATTCTCAATTATGGAGTCTATGGAATTGGGAATAGTATTGCATAAGCTAGTGTTCTGTTTGATTAATCCCCAGGTAGCTTTGGGTTTATTAATACTGTTCTTTATATATTTATTGTTTGACAAAACTTTTGATATTCGTATTACTTTTTTTAAAATAGTACAATATTTTTTATAATTCTTGCAATGTTTTTTACACATTTTTCTCTTTTGTGATGATAAGTGCATTTGTCGTTTACTCTTACAGGATTTAATTATGCCTCTAGATTTCCAATTCGGCTTTTTCCGAAATGTAACTTTGATTCGTTCTAGTGGCACACAAAGGTAGAAAATCGTACTGAAAATATCTATGAAAACTTTGTAAGCATCATTCGCATTTTTTTCCAAAAAAACATCAGCAAAGCTTACTTTTCCTAGATACTTCATGAACACGTCTAAATAGTAGTCTATTTTGCGTTTCATTACATACCAAAATCTCTCATTAAAGCTTAGACTAGTAGGTATTTCTATCATTTGTGCTGTGTGGTCAGATATACCCAAGTTCATTACTGTAGAAGTGAAATGTCGTAAATTTGTTAATATGTTATCTATACAGGTTTTCGATTCAGGAGTTATTCTTGTTGGTTCTAATATAGTATAAGAAATATTGAATTTAGCTAACGAGGATATAAATGTTTTTTTTGCATTATCTGTGCCGAGCATATTAATGTTAAAGTCACCTGTAATAATTAATTTCTTTTTTAGAGCACGTGATTTGAGTGTTAATTTTTCCAGCAACGATTCAAAATGTTTAATAAAGATAGCCATGTCACCTGTTGGAGTTCGATATATGCACACAACAATGAAATTTAGTTCCGGAATGGAAATTCCACAGACCTCAAAATGTGATTCAATCGACATGTCTGAAATCCACTGCAAAGTAACACAGTTTAATGTGTTTTTAATATAGATACCTACGCCTCCTCTTGATTTATTGGATCTACAGAAATATGCAGCCAGTTTATAGTTTTCTATTTGCAAAACCGAAGTTACATTTGCTTTTAAAAATGTCTCAGAGAAACAAAGAACATCAATATTAGTTGAGTTTGATAATATTTCGACTTGGCTTACTTTTGATTTTAGACCTTGCACGTTTTGGTGAAGAACTTTAAAAACTGACACCTTTTTATTTGCACTAGTTATATAATCTTGCTGTTCACTTGTGGGAGGTGTGGGCTCGAAAAAACATGGCATTATCTCCTTTATTTTTTACAACAGGAAAGTAATGCAATAAAGTTCCTTTTTTAGAAACGTGTACCTCCGTGCTATGCTGTGAGGTAGGCATATTTATATTTTTCGACAGCTTGTCGTTCATACGCGCAAAATAGAAAGGTATAGTGCCTTTCTTTTCCAGGGAGGGTTTCTTTTTGTGGTTTAAATCGATGCTCAGTATTATTTTTTTCAATTCCCTAGGGTTTAGATATGTTTTTTCGTAGTCCGTACAATCTATGGTATAATTAATTACCTTACACATCATAAATATATCTTTTTGAAAACAGTCCACAAAGTGGCAATTGTTATATTGATTACATAACTTATTAATTTCTAGGTTTAGTTGATTAGTATTTACATATAAGTTTTTTTTTACACTTAGTATTAGAATCATATTGTCTTTAAACTGCTCAACCAAGATCCGTAGATGTGATAGAGTAAAGTTAATGTTGTGGTCATTTTCGCCTAAGCATATAATCAATTTGTCTTCCCGTTTCAAGATGGCGCTCTGGCAATTCTTCATTAATTCAGCACTACATGCTTGAGGTTTCGTAAAAGCGTGAGTGCCGTAATTTACGTAATTTCGTTTATCTCTTGAACTCGCCAAAGCTGAAGCGAGATCTACGCATTGTTGAGTGCCGTAAATTGCTATTTTTGGTCTGGAATCGTGCCTAATGAATGTCCTTAAGGTTTCTTGTTCCGTTTTAAATTTTTTAGTGACTGGAGAAGAAGAAGAAGAAATATTTGACCTCGCTGTGGCCAAGGTATCTGATGTATTGTCAGGAGTATAGAGTTTTTGTGTTAAAGTTTCTACTTTTATTGAAAGGCCTGAAATTTCATGTCCAAAGTCTTTGATAAGTTTCTCTAAGTCTATGATTTTTGTTTGTGTTGTTAATATATGTTTGCTGATGACAACTGGGCCTTTATCAGCTTGAAAATTGACGGTTGGCGAGGACGGTGTTGTTGAAATTCCAGGTAATAAGGATTACTAATACTAATAATAATCTGGCGTATTACACCAGATCGAGTACAAACATAATACAAATTGGAATCTCATTCCAAGCCTTATATGCTAATATAATCTTAAGTGATTGTTGGTTAACTAGTGAGATCACCAAATGGCTCAAATATTTTCTTTAAATATTTTACATCTTTATAAACTTCCTTACAAGCACAACCATCTTTCTAATTACTATCAGTCATGTAACGGTCCCTTGGACTTTTCAGGTAACTATTAATAAATCACCAGGCTAGGCCCTTAGATGGCGCTAGCTGTTTATCATAAGATGTAGAAACTACATTTTGATTTTATGACCAATCCTAATCATAAAAAATATTATCCCTTGTATTATTATTCTTTAATATTTATATCTAAGAGGCTAGCAATCTAGCGAAATCATCAGACGGCGCCAGTGGTCTATTATAAAATTGTGCGAACACTTTGGAGAACTCAGACCAACCAGCAGTCTTTCTAATTACATCAATGCTCACTCCCAACCGGTGCGCCGCCGAGACCGATGCGTGACGGGTTGAGTGAGCAGTAAATATAGACGTGTCAACACCGCTTTCATTGAGTATTGTTTTAATCCACCTACTAATTGTTTGGGAAGTAACTTGCTTATGGGGTCGCTTAAAAGTGATAATCAATTTGTTACAATTGTTTCCACGAATATCCTTTGTCTTATCTATATAATCCAATAAAGTTTTTCCTGGGCAAATTTCTGGCCTATCCTTAAAAAATGGCAAAGAGAGCACCGGCTGGTTTGCACCTACTCTTGAAGTCTTAATAAAATCTGGAATTTTAATAAGGACTTTATCGGTATATTTGTAAATATTTTCCAATTTTATTAGAGACAGGGTTTGCACTCTATGTGCAGTAGTAAGGGCTAATAATGTAACTAGCTTCTTGCTTAAGTTTTCTAATGAAAGACTATCGTTAGGTGCCAATGATGACAAATAATTTAGTACTAACTGAGGGTCCCAAGTTACACTATATTTAGGTTGAGGAGGGTGTAATCTAAAAACCCCTTTCATAAAGCGTTTAACCCTATCGTTAGATGACATATTAGAGCCTAATAACAACGAGAGAGCTGATTTACAGCTATTAATGCTTCCATAACTAGCACCATTGTCACATATTTTCGTTAAAAAATTTAGTACCTCCGGAATAGATGCCTTCAAATAGTTAATATGATATTCTTTGCAGAAATAATACCAGCGTCTCAGGTATGTGTCATATTGCTTAACGGTGTTGGGCGTAAGCGACTTCAGCATTACGTCGGCCACAGCTGATGACACTCCTCTCAGCGAAAACGCTTCCCGGATAGCACTGCAGCAACCAGGATAAGATGGTCTTGAAACTGCTGGTTGCTGGAATAAGTTTTAAATAAGTTCTTACTGGGGCCCAAATGTACACATCTTGAGATTATTAGTTTCATGAATACTGGGTACCAGGCTTGCGCTGGCCAATTAGGGACGACAAGGATACCCTCTGATTTTTCCAAAATAATCTTTTGTAATATCTTTGGTATCAATGCAAAAGGAGGGAAAGCGTAGAAAAAATATGAGTTCCAAGGAAATGTGAAAGCATCTATCTGAAACGCGTCAGGGTCACTCTTCCATGAGACATATTGTTTACATTTAGCATTTGCACGACTCGCGAACAAGTCAATATCCGGTAGTCCAAAATGTTGCAGGATTCTTTCAAAGTATTTATCATCTAGTTCACATTCGATCTCTGAATGAACCCTCCTCGACTCTCTGTCCGCAATAATATTATGTTTAGATTTTATATATGAAGCAAATACAGTAATATTTCTTTTTTCACACCACTGCCAGATTTGTCTAGATATTGAGTTCAGGTGTGGAAACTGGACACCGCCCATGCGGTTTATATATGAGATAGCTGTAGTATTATCAATCCTTAAAAGAATTTCGCAATCTTTCAAATTGGAACAGAAATGTTTCAAACTTAGAAAAGCCGCCATAAGTTCAAGGTAATTTATATGACCTTTTCTTTTTATTTCATTCCATAATCCTGCAGCTGTCTCATTTTCACATGAGCCACCCCAGCCCTTAAGTGAGCTATCACTGTAAACCTCTCTGCGAAAATTATTACATTTCAATTTACATCTAGCTTCATCTATATTATTTAACCACCAGACCAGTTCGTTCTTGACAGTTAGTGCTACAGTCATTTTTCCCTCATAATTATCATTATTTTTCTTTAGATGAATGTATTTTTGCCTTTCCAACTCTTTTGTATACATCCAGCCATATTCTGTAGCTGGGCAGATGGACACAAGCAAACCAGTTAAATGAGCAAGATCTCTTATTCTACACACTGACAGTTTTAAAAAGGATTTTATCTCTTGTTTGATCTTGGACCTCTTCTTATCAGGCAAAGAAAGATGATAATTTTTTGAATCTAATATGAAACCTAAAAATTTTACAGATTTGTCGGGTAACAAAGAGCTCTTTTCATAGTTTATTATGAAACCCAAATAATTTAAAATATTAATTGTTGCCTGTATACTATTGTTACATTCATTATATGACCTTCCGACAACCAAAATGTCATCTAAGTAATTACATAATATATGTCCACTAGATCTCAAGTATCGCATGACTGTTCTAATTAGTTTTGTGTATACATAAGGCGATACATTAAGTCCAAACGGGAGGACCTGAAATTCAAATATTTCAGTTTTCCACATGAACCTTAGATATTTCCTATGATTTGGGTGTATAGGTATCAAGAAATAGGCATCTTTGAGATCTATAGACCCCATGTAGCAGTCTGGAGACATAAGCTTTATAGCAGTTCTTATATCTTCTAATTTGAAGTGTTCAGTGGCAATATATTTATTTAAATTCTTTAAGTTCAAAATAAACCTATGTTCACCATTGGGCTTTGGTTCTGAAAAAATTCTTGACAAGTATTGTCCTTTACAAGGTATGCATTTAATAATAGCACCTTTGCATAGTAAATCTGTTACTAATTTATCTAGTATTTTATTGTCCATATCTGAAAAAGAATCATTTATTGGAACAGCTTCTTGTTCAGGAAATGACAAAAAGGGAATCTTATAACCCAATATCCAGGATAAAATTCTCTGGTCTTGAGTAACACATTGCCATTGTTCATAAAAGAACTTAAGTTGACCACAGTAACTTCCTACCTGTTTGTTTAATGTCGGCTGGTGTACTGCTGACTGGCATATTGTCGCTGATTGCGACCCCGACCCTTCTGTTGCCGCGGCTTCATTGAACTGTTGCCCGGTTTCCTGTAATATTGTCGGTGTCTCCTCGGCTTGTATGTATTGTTGGCCGGGCCCTTGTAGTTTAAATGACCACTTGGTTTCTTCAGTTTATTTTTAAAGCCTTTTAGCTCCTTACTTGACCTCTCAATGGCCTTTGAGGCCTGCAGTTTTTCAGCAAGTTTTTCTCCAAAGAGCCACTGATCAACTTCTGTGTCCCTCAAGACTTCTCTTGCCATCTTGTTATCAAGACTGGATATAATGAATGCTTTCCTCAAATGAGATTCCCGATTCTGATAATCGCATAATAGTCTGGCGGAGTCACACAGGAGTGTTATCACTTCTTCATTGCCTGAAGCTTTACATAACTTGTTAAGAGCTAGGCCTATAGCGGTTAACGCGCAGGATACACTTCCTTGTTTTGCCTCAATCGCTTTATCTCTATTAACAATTGTATCCCCGGCGGCCGCTTGAGCCTCTGGATTCATCTTGGGAGCATTAATTATCTTGCAATTTTCTGGAGCTGGATACTTTTTGATAATATTCTCCTTTTCATCCTTGTTTAATCCTTTTTTAATTATGTCCTGCCAGCGAGATGAAATTTGACCTAACAGTCTTGGTCCATAGCTGATCTCTACTGGGGCCACACCCAGTAGGGCCAATATCTCCTCGCTTAATTCTTCATCAACTGTAAATAGAGCAAGTACATATAAGCCGTCATAGTAATGACTATACCACTGTGATTGCTCATTGCGCAATGAATGGACCCAGGATTCCCAAGGTAGCAGTGAAATACAGGTGCCTCACACTTACACCAATACACCGCAGGTGGTGCTAATGGTCTATATTGCTTGGATTACTCAATAGGTAATAAAGGTGCCCGTAGTAACCATATCACAGCACTCAGGGCATCAGCAAAAAACTTGCAAATGACATACGCCCGTACACCATTCTAAAAGAATCTGTAGCAGTATACCAACAGGGATCCGAAATAGAAGGAGCGATATCATCAGCATCACCAAGTGCCATTGGTAAACGAGCATATCCATTGTGATATACCACAGTTACCATAAGCTGCGACAAAAGAGTGCACCCAAAATAGTGACACCACAATTGTAAGATGCAGCCAGCGAAGAGACATGTCCATTAAAACATTCCACATTGCCAAGCACAGGATAACTCGTGTAAGCGAAATTAGCACGCCACACTCGGAAGAACATATCTTGCATTGCTTTCCTCATTTCTGTTCCATGTTGATAGTAAAGGTACTCTGATAAAAGGAAACAGTACCTTAGAAATTACACAGATATTTTTAATCTTGCACAATCCTTACCTTCTGTGATTTGCGTCGCGTTCCTACCAGTACCAACAATGGCGTCTTTATCAGCGTCTTTGGCGGCTTCCAATGTTTGTCTAGATTCTTCTAGTTCCACAGGATCCTTCTCGGTTTCAATTACGATGAGAGGAGATGCACTCCTCGAATGCCTCGATGCGTAGGACGCTGAAGAACTTCTTGACCATGATCGAGATCGGGAACGCGTTTGGCCACGCCGCCATGGCGTCGGCGTCGATCTCGAAGATGACGAAGAAGGCGAATGGCGCCGACGCAGTCTTTTCTTCAACCGCGCTATTTTTTCAGTTAGCCGTTCCGTCGAACTACTGCTTCTCCGTTTCGGCATCACTTCTTTCTTCTTTATTTAATTATATTCTATTTTTAATTGTATTCTTCTTAATTTAACAGTGTCTAGGCTGCACGCACAAAAGACATAATGGCGGGCAGCGGGGAGCGGGGCGCGGGAGGGGTCAAGGGTTCGTTCGGAAACCGGTGTTTTTTTTTCCGTCTAGAAACCCTTGTGCTCTGAATTTTGTGAAAAAGGCTGTACGATAAAGGACGTACTACAAGTAATTAATTATCATTTCGAGATTGCGCAGCGTAACATAATTAATCTACAATAAATATTAAAACAGTAATAATGTTGATAATGTAGCAAAGACAAAAAACATCATTCCCTAAATACGGGCTGTGATTAATTCATTTTAATCTCCTTTATAATAAACGTAATTTTAGAGTAAATTTGTTTTATTTTTGGTCTAACAAACGTAATTTGCTTAAATATCCTTTATACAAACTTCTAAACTTACTATAATGGACATAACATACAAAAGAACCTTAACAGTATACTGGTACATAATGCATTCATTCAGGCGTATACTGGTAGTTCTGTTATTGGTTTCGGAAAAAAATCGGACGAAAAATCCATCCAAGCACGAGCTTTGAGTTATTTAGATATCTAATAAATGGTACATCACACATAACAGGCATAATCACAATATAATTAGCCATATTCATCTACTTAATCATAGTTTACTACGTATACTGGATCAAGTGGTAGTTGGCTCAGTTTATCAAAAACTAGAACTCGTAAATTTCACGTATACTACTGGACTAACTACCGTTTTTTCAAAAACTACTATTAATTTCGAAATGGTAATTATGTAGATCTAAGAAAAATATATTCAGTATATATATTCGAAAATTTCATGAAATTATGTCAATGTATGAGTTAGTTATGGAACTTTATACCTTTGAACGGCCCTCCTGTAAAATCGTGATTTTGCAATTGGCTACGTAGGAGGTATCGATATATTATAAACGCGAAAGTAGGTAACTCTGTGTGTCTGTCTGTTACCTTTTCGCGCTTAAACCGCTGAACCGATTGAGATATGAATTGGTACGGAGAAAGATGGAAATGGTATGGAGTGAGGGGGGAAGTTCCACGCGGACGCATTCGCGGGCAGAAGCTAGCAAGTACATATTTTTACAAGCTGTTTCAACAAAGATGTTTTTGAATTTCTAAGCATAGAAGTTCAAACCAAATCTTTTACTCTTTTCTACAAAGCCTAAAGTAACTAGCTAAAGCTTAGTGAGACAGATCAGAAACATCTCAGTTTAGGTAAGTTTATCCCCAGTAAGGAGGTTTATATCCTGTTCAGTATTGGTTTAGAGACTCTTCGTGCGGAAAATTACATCCGCCCTCTGTAAAAGAGATATTATGATTTGTAAAAAAACATTTTCGGGGACGTTTCTGAGGCGTAGGTAAATCACGAATATTTTCGTTTTATCTCGATAAAGCATTGTTATTAGGGATATGAATTAAGCTGGGAAATTATTCAGAAAGCAAGAATAAGCAAAATAAACTTGGACTAATGTATTTTCGGGTTAAATAGTTTATTATTCTCAGAAGAAATATTACATTTCACTTATTGAGAAAAAAAAATGCCTTAAATTATACATATAACATTGAAGAAGAAAATGACATTTCCTTAAGTGGCTGGGTATTGGCGATTTACCCTCGTTTTTTTAATGTCAATGGGGAATGGAAGAAAATTTTAGAAACGCCTGATTTTTTTTTTTGGTGATTGGAATAACCTTCCTTAGCACCAGAAAAAAAGTAGCAGACTTTTCAGATGCGTCAATTTTTTTCAGTTTCGTAACTTACGTTTTGTGGTTAGGACGGCGAATGAGACAATTTCCTTGATCCGTCTCATATTACATAAAAATATCATAAAAATCCGTGGTAAACTGACACTGGCAATGATATTGACAGCTGCAACAGCTATATTGGTCATTGCCAGGGTCAGATATTTAAAATATTTTTTGTAATATGAGACGGATCAAGGAAAGTGTCTCATTCGCCGTCCTTACCACAAAACGTAAGTGAGGAAACTGTTTATATTTTTCAAAAATAATTGACGCAGCTGACAAGTCAGCAACTTCTTTCTGGTGCTAAGGAAGGTTATTCCTATCACCAAAAAAATAATCAGGCATTTCTAAAATTTTCATCCATTCCCCATTGTATGAATTTAATTAAATGCGTCTCATCACCAGTGGATAAGCATTTTTACACTAATTTCCCGTCTAGGACAACGACATACATATAATTACTAACGTTATAAAAAGCGTCATAAGCTTAACTAGTTAAAATAATATAATTTTAGTACTTACAGTAATCTCCACTTATAATAAATCTCTAAATTAAAAAAAGAATCAGCCAGTTTGAAACTAAGCTTTGCGTGGTACGAATGTTCTCAGCATCCCATGAACGGAAAAATATGAAACATTTTATATAGGTACATTATTATTCTAGCTGCAACTTAGAATAGTTTTTATCCGGCTGCGACAATTAATTAATTTTCCGAAATATACGACTTCATTTAATTTTTCATTTATTTTTATTGAAATCAAACGCTGCTCCAACTGTCAGCTATAAGAAACGTCAAATTTTCGTCAAAATGGCGGAATTGCTTTGCCTTTCACTTATCAATAATTTAAATCCCGTCTACGATAGACCTTTACGAGACAAATGCTAAAATATAAACCATAAAAAAATATTCGATTCTGGTATGAGAACTTATATGCGCAAATGTCGTTTTATGTCGTAATTTCAATAAATGAAATCAACAAATTTGAACAATATAATTAACACGAATTTGTTTTTTTTGAATGGCAATGGCACGCGCTCGGCGCATTCAGCCAAAGTACCTGCGGCGCTACCACGAAAACCGATACTCAATGTTCATATATTTGCATCCCTGTCACTCGAGTATGGTTAGTGCGATACAGATAGGAGACCCGAATATTTTCGAATAGGGAACATTACTCCAATGTTCTGCCGCCAGAGTGCAGCACTAACACAATTAGTAAACAGTTTTTTTGACAACTTTGACAAGTCCTTCAAAGCTCTGGATCAAATAGTGAAGAAAATATTTCAATGAATAAAATGCATCAGTGCCGCGTAATTGGATGCAAGAATGAAGGGCATCATTCATTTCCGAAGGAAACGATGATATGAAAACTATGGGAAGCGGCAATACGTCGTAAAGCAAAAAAAAGCCCTCATCCACCTTTAAATGGCTATAGGATGCCATTTTAATATCACAGTACAGGTATTTTACACACGAATGATAATAAAACGATTGTAGTTTAACGCGTTTTCATCAATTATTCGTTATTGTTTGTTAGGTAAATAAGGTAAGTGTACCATATTCCGTGAGTGAACATAATCCCGTGAATTCGTTTTTAAAACCATAGAATAAAATAGTTATAAATGATTTTTAGCAATTTTACCCACATGTGTAAACTATATTATTTGAAGATTTGAATAAATAGATTGGTAAAATATTTATTTTGTTTTTTACGGTTTTACATGCAATTTTAACGGAAGTATGTTCACTTACGGAATTTGGTACACTTACCTTAAATATGACATTGTACGTCATGGCGGTTTGTTGGTGCCGGTTAATGTACGGCCCGATAATACACGTCCATCTATCGTTATCTCTCTCTTTTTGTATAAGTTAAAAAGAGACATAGATATAGAGGATGCCAATTATTGGGCCGTACATTAACCGGCACCGGTTTGTTTACGGGTTGTGTTAGTGTCGCCCCCTACGCAGAGCTTTGCGTAATGTTCCCTATTCCGAAGTTCGTGGTTATAGCTCAGGAATCGAAAATATGGTAAATAATCATAATGTATTTTCTCGAAAAAGAATTTAAAATAAATATAGTCAAATGGAGAAAAAAACAAAGCAAGAGGTTATATAGGTAATGATTAAGTTATAAGAGTCCAAAGTTTTAAGAGGGGGTATGTTCTGTCCCTTTTCCGCAAAACGCACTTTCATATGAAACGATTGTTTTTTACTATGACGCTCGAGTATATTGACGTCACAGTCCCTCATCGTTTTCTCACTCTAACAAGCGACATTAAAACGGATGTAGCTTCATACTTTTTTGAGATATTTGAATGGGAGTTTCATTATCTTCTATCTATTTATACATAATAAATGCCTATGTCCTGACTGACTTATTCACTCACTCACTCACTCACTCACTCATCAACGCACAGCCGAAACTACTAATCTTAGAGAGTTGATTTTTTGCACAGTATGTTGCTATTATAACGTGGGCTAGGGATAACAAGGGATTTTTGAAAATTCTACCCCTAAGGGGGTAAAATAGGGGTGCAAAGTTTGTATGGGAGAACCTTTTTATTTTGAGCTATAGACTTAAACTTTGTAGAAAAAATTGTTATTAGAATACAAATGAAATACTTTCAGCGTTTTGGAAAATTCCACCCCTACGGGGGTAAAATAGGGGTGCAAGGTTTGTATGGGGGAAACATTTTTTTTTTTAATAGAGACTTAAAACTTTGTAGAAAGATCAGTCATTAGAATACAAATAAAGAACTTTCAGGGTTTTAGAAAATTCTACCCCTAAAGGGGTAAAATAGAGTGCAAAGTTTGTATGGGAAAAACTACTTTTTTTTAAATAGAGACTTAAAACTTTGTAGAGAAATTATTCATTAGAATACAAATAAAGTACCTAGATTCAGTGTTTTAAAAAAATCTACCCCTAAGGGGGTAAAATAAAGGTGCAAATTTTGTATGGGGGAAACAATATTTTTTTTAAATAGAGACTTAAAACTTTGTAGAAAGATTAGTCATCAGAATACAAATTAAGTACTTTCAGCGTTTTAGAAAATTCTACCCCTAAAAATAGGGGTGCAAAGTTTGTATGTGGGAAACTATTTTTTTTAGCTAGAGTCCTAAAACTTTGTAGAAAGATTATTTAAATACAAAGAAAGTACTTTCAGCGTTTTGGAAAATTTCACCCCTAAGGGGGTAAAATAGGGTGCAAAGTTTGTATGGGAAAAACATTTTTTTTTTAATAGAGACTTAAAATTTTGTCGAAAAATTACTTATTAGAACATGAAAAATACTACATTAGGCGTTTTACAAAAATCATTCCCTAAGGGGGTTAAAAAAGGGTGCAAGGTTTGTATGGGGAACACTTTTTCTGAGCTAGACACTTAAAACTTTGTAGAAAGATTACTTATAAAAATACAAAAAAAAGACTCAGCGTTTTGAAAAAATCTATCCCTAAGGGGGATAAAAAGGGGTGCAAAGTTTTTATCAGGGAAAGTTTATGTTTTTGAATTAGAGACTTGAAACTTTGTAGAAAGATTACTTATTAAAAAACAAAAAAAAAACACAAATCGTTTTAGAAAATTCCACCCCTAATAGGGTTAAAAAGGAGAGCAAGCTTTGCATGGGCAACACTTTTTTTGAGTTAGACTTAAAACTTTGCAAAAAGATTACTTATTAGAATACTAAAAAAGAACTTTCAGCGTTTTAGAAAACTCCATCCCTAAGGGGATCCTTAAGATCCTTAAGAAGGGTAGCCAGTGTTGTGTGGGAAAAACTTTTTTTTTTACTAGACTTAAAACTATTCGAAATGTTACTTATTAAAATTAATAATAAAGTACTTTCAGAGTTTTAGAAAATTCCACCCCTAAGGGGGTTAAGAAAGCTTTGTATGGGCAACACTTTTTTTGAGCTAGAGACTTAAAAGTTTACGAAAAAAGTTCTTTCAGCGATTAGAAAAATTCAACCTCTAATAAAATTTTAAAGTGTTAAGAGATTTTTAACTTCGGTCTTATTCTGTACGTTAAAAGACTACAAAACTGATTTCAGAGTTTTTCCAAATTCATCCCCTAAGAGTGTTAAAATTGGTTCAAAGTTTGAGTATTTCAAGGCATTTTTAAAGTATGAGATTTTTAACTTTGGTTTTAGACTGTTTGTTCACAAACTAGAAAATGAATATCAACGTTTTTTTTAAATTATACCCTAAAAGAGGGTTCAAATTTTGTATTGAGAGAAATCATTTTCTAAGACGATAAAAAGTTCTACGCGGACGAAGTCGCGGGCAACAGCTAGTTGATTATAATTTGCTTGCTTGAATTTTATATTTGTACTGTATACTATTATTTGTAGTTATATAACCAAGAAAAAAAATGTAGAAGAAAATATGCCTTAAATTATACATATGTACCTAGGTGACTACATAATGCTGTCTCATTACAAAAATACTATGACAATACAATGGAAACACTCCCGGATTCGATTATTTTAATTTAATTTCAGAACTGTTTCGCTTTGTAGGTAGGTACATATTTGTGCCAAGTGCTCAATATCGGGTGTAGCGTTCAATAGGCAATTCACCCGACAATTTCATCGCCTACCTATAATATAAAATTTCCTGTTTTGCCTCGCCTCGCCTCACCCGTTGAAAAGCTTATAATTCGTCACGTAAACTGTGTTTTGGACCCATTTAATTAGAATTAAAATAAGTGAAATATCTGAACTATATAATTATGAAAAAAGGTGGGTAGGTACTGTTAGTAATTATAGGATTTCTATGCAAAGTGTACCCAACCCATATTGTTTGCTCTTGAATGACACACAAATCGATAATAGATTCTGAACTCCTAATCTTTATTCCGCTTGGCATTGGCCAAACAAGGTGGTGAACAAGGGAGATGAAAGGCCGGTATTTTGAATGCCCTTACAATGTCTAAGAATTGCCCACGGATCTTCACTTGCAGCTGTCATTCGGGGGCCATTACGAGTGAGCAAGTGCTGTGCTCATTGCTCATGCCGTAAGGTAGCACGAGAGCTCATAAAAAGGATCAAAGTAAGCTTTACTATCGCGGGCAAATGAAATATTTCCTTCACGCTCGTCTGACGATCCTCGGCAAACACGAATGCACGCACGAAAGGATTCCTTTCCTTAAGGTGCTTATCTGAATTTTCATCCTCAGAGACGTTACGCAAAGTGACACTGTACATAATTTTGCTTGTGAAATTCCGTGTACCTAAAATGTAAATTGTTTGCGGTTTAGGAATAATTGGCGTGGAAACTTTTGAATATACGATAAATTATGGGAGAAAATAAAGATACATTTTCTCTACAATATCTAAATTAGCGATGAGATAAATGAAATTGAACAAGCAATTTAACAGCTACTGTGTGGAGTAGGTAGTGTTAGGTACTTATAATAATAAAGAGTTAGTAAAAAACGTAATAAAAAACATACAGGATTGACGTACTTACACTGATGACTCTCAGTCCCATGGCGATCGTTAGTCAATCTGCTTTTTTTTTCTAACATTATCGCTAATGGAACCGTGCTGCGTCTGAACTAGGGAATGCAAACCGGTTTTAACCGAAACCGAAGAAACCAGTTATAACCGATTATTTCGACAAAACTTTATAACCGGGTTTCTGAATGTTGATAAACCGGTTACGGGTATTTTCGATTGCCTACAGGTACCTACTTTTCCTTACTTAAATTTTCAAAATCAATTAAGTTTCTTACACTTTTTTTGTGATTATGACAATTAAGTATATAACGGCCTCCGTAGCCCAGTGGGTAGTGACTCTGCTTACGAAGCTGGAGGTCCCGGGTTCGAATCCCGGTCAAGGCATTTATTTGTGTGTTTATCACGAATATTTGTTTCTGAGTTATGGATTTTATATATGTATATGTATATAAGTATCTATATGTATTTATATATTATATATATCATCGCCTAGTCCTAGTACCCACGAAACAAGCCTTATTGAGCTTACCGTGGGCCTAGGTTGCTTTGTGTAAGATTGTCCCGTAATATTTATTTATTTATTTAAGTATAGTTTTCTTATTTAAATTCTAATTCAAACACTTATCCGTGACAAAAATAACACAGATACTTACAAAATTAATAATATAAATAACACATTAGGCTATGTCAAGAAATGAAACCGGAATGGATGGTTTTAGTGGTGAAGTATTGGGTATTTGGGTAATTGCTTAAAATAGGAGGAAACAGTGCGCTCATGCTTGTAACTTGTTATTTGACGCCAGCTCCGGAAAACTCTTCCCAAGCCCTCCTACAACTACACTTATTATAACTCAAATGCACAGCTTCACTGTGTCTCTTGCGGCCGTACGTTCAAAACCAAATTTGGTTTTGCAAGTCACACTCGAGCCCATGCACGTAAAGTTTCCTATATATATATATATATCATAATTTTGTCAGGATGTAGCCGTCGACGGATGCGTCTTAGGAGGACATCATCATCATCATCATTTGACTCTAGAGGTGCCGATATTGTGAAACTCGAACTACACTGTTCTAGCTTTTATTTATAAACTAGCTGTTGCCCGCGACTTCGTCCGCGTAGAACTTTTTATCGTCTTAGAAAATGATTTCTCTCAATACAAAATTTGAACCCTCTTTTAGGGGATAATTAAAAAAAAAGTTGATGTTCATTTTCTAGTTTGTGAACAAACAGTCTAAAACCAAAGTTAAAAATCTCATACTTTAAAAATGCCTTGAAATACTCAAACTTTGAACCAATTTTAACACTCTTAGGGGATGAATTTGGAAAAACACTGAAATCAGTTTTGTAGTCTTTTAACGTACAGAATAAGACCGAAGTTAAAAATCTCTTACTCACACTTTAAAATTTTATTGCTCGCCATTTAAAATTTGAACCCCCTTTTAAACCCCCTTAGAGGTTGAATTTTTCTAATCGCTGAAAGAACTTTTTCGTAAACTTTTAAGTCTCTAGCTCAAAAAAAGTGTTGCCCATACAAAGCTTTCTTAACCCCCTTCGGGGTGGAATTTTCTAAAACTCTGAAAGTACTTTATTATTAATTTTAATAAGTAACATTTTAAATAGTTTTAAGTCTAGTAAAAAAAAAGTTTTTCCCACACAACACTGGCTACCCTTCTTAAGGATCTTAAGGATCCCCTTAGGGATGGAGTTTTCTAAAACGCTGAAAGTTCTTTTTTAGTATTCTAATAAGTAATCTTTTTGCAAAGTTTTAAGTCTAACTCAAAAAAAAGTGTTGCCCATGCAAAGCTTGCTCTCCTTTTTAACCCTATTAGGGGTGGAATTTTCTAAAACGATTTGTGTTCTTTTTTTGTATTTTAATAAGTAATCTTTCTACAAAGTTTCAAGTCTCTAACTCAAAAACATAAACTTTCCCTGATAAAAACTTTGCACCCCTTTTTATCCCCCTTAGGGATAGATTTTTTCAAAACGCTGAAAGTCTTTTTTTTTGTTTTTTTATAAGTAATCTTTCTACAAAGTTTTAAGTGTCTAGCTCAGAAAAAGTGTTCCCCATACAAACCTTGCACCCTTTTTTAACCTCCTTAGGGAATGATTTTTGTAAAGAAAAAAAAAATGTAGTATTTTTCATGTTCTAATAAGTAATTTTTCGTCAAAATTTTAAGTCTCTATTAAAAAAAAAAATGTTTTTCCCATACAAACTTTGCACCCTATTTTACCCCCTTAGGGGTGAAATTTTCCAAAACGCTGAAAGTACTTTCTTTGTATTTAAATAATCTTTCTACAAAGTTTTAGGACTCTAGCTTAAAAAAATAGTTTCCCACATACAAACTTTGCACCCCTATTTTAGGGGTAGAATTTTCTAAAACGCTGAAAGTACTTAATTTGTATTCTGATGACTAATCTTTCTACAAAGTTTTAAGTCTCTATTTAAAAAAAATATTGTTTCCCCCATACAAAATTTGCACCCCTATTTTACCCCCTAAGGGGTAGATTTTTTTAAATACTGAATCTAGGTACTTTATTTGTATTCTAATGAATAATTTCTCTACAAAGTTTTAAGTCTCTATTTAAAAAAAAAGTAGTTTTTCCCATACAAACTTTGCACTCTATTTTACCCTAGAATTTTCTAAAACCCTGAAAGTTCTTTATTTGTATTCTAATGACTGATCTTTCTACAAAGTTTTAAGTCTCTATTTAAAAAAAAAATGTTTCCCCCATACAAACCTTGCACCCCTATTTTACCCCCGTAGGGGTGGAATTTTCCAAAACGCTGAAAGTGTTTCATTTGTATTCTAATAACTAATTTTTCTACAAAGTTTAAGTCTATAGCTCAAAAAAAAAAGGTTCTCCCATACAAACTTTGCACCCCCATTTTACCCCCTTAGGGGTGGAATTTTCAAAAATCCCTTTTTATCCCTAGCCCACGTTATAAAAGCAACATACTGCGCAAAAATCAACTCTCTAAGATTAGTAGTTTCGGCTGTGCGTTGATGAGTGAGTGAGTGAGTGATTGAGTGAATAAGTCAGTCAGGACATAGGCATTTATTATGTATAAATAGATAGAAGATAATGAAACTCCCATTCAAATATCTCAAAAAATTATGAAGCTACATCCGTTTTAATGTCGCTTGTTAGAGTCAGAAAACGATGAGGGACTGTGACGTCAATATACTCGAGCGTCATAGTAAAAAACAATCGTTTCATATGAAGGTGCGTTTTGCGGAAAAGGGACAGAACATACCCCCTCTTAAAACTTTGGACTCTTATAACTTAATCATTACCTATATAACCTCTTGCTTTGTTTTTTTCTCCATTTGACTATATTTATTTTAAATTATTTTTCGAGAAAATACATTATGATTATTTACCATATTTTCGATTCCTGAGCTATAACCACGAACTTCGGAAATTTTCGGGTATCTCTATCTCTATCGCACTAACCATACTCGAGTGACAGGGATGCAAATATATGAACATTGAGTATCGGTTTTCGTGGTAGCGCCGCAGGTACTTTGGCTGAATGCGCCGAGCGCGTGCCATTGTCATTCAAAAAAAAACAAATTCGTGTTAATTATATTGTTCAAATTTGTTGATTTTATTTATTGAAATTACGACATAAAACTACATTTGCGCATATAAGTTCTCATATCAGAATCGAATATTTTTTATGGTTTATATTTTAGCATTTGTCTCGTAAAGGTCTATCGTAGACGGGATTTAAATTATTAATAAGTGAAAGGCAAAGCAATTCCGCCATTTTGACGAAAATTTGACGGTTCTTATAGCTGACAGTTGGAGCAGCGTTTGATTTCAATAAAAATAAATGAAAAATTAAATGAAGTCGTATATTTCGGAAAATTAATTAACTGTCGCAGTCGGATAAAAACTATCCTAAGTTGCAGCTAGAATAATAATGTACCTATATAAAATGTTTCATATTTTTCCGTTCATGGGATGCTGAGAACATTCGAACCGCGCAAAGCTTAGTTTCAAACTGGCTGATTCTTTTTTTAATTTAGAGATTTATTATAAGTGGAGATTATAAGTGGAGATGAGGGCGTTACCGCCTTTTGTTAGAATGGTCTTTAGTAATTATTGTCTGTTGTTTAATTTAATTTCCTTGTTTTTCAAATTAAATAACCGTAACCGGTAATAACCGGTTTTCGGTTATTTTTCCACCGTAACCGAAATCATAATCGGTTATGAAATATGACTGGTTATTGCATTCCCTAGTCTGAACCCAGAATTCCCTAAGCGTATTCAAAAAGTAGGTACGTGTAAAGTGAATTTTGCGAGGTAAAACAAATGCGAATGTTAGTAGCTCGGCGGACATTTCCACTTTGATAATCCCTAGCAACATTTATTCCTTGTGCCACCTTCTTAGCCAGTATGAGCGGACGTGTACCACGGGCTACGTGACTCCATAAAATATGACCGTGACATACGATGCACGTAATATTTAATACATATTTATTTGGCATCCTTTCCGATACGTGTGGTATTTCCATTAGCGGCTTCAGCGGACTGGCGTTCACTCGGTAATTGGATTTCGTTTCTATGCGCATATACGAATTTGATTACTTGAACATACGCGAAAATACATCAAACGTGGTTTGTGATATGGTGTAGTCTTAGCGTACTTTGATACTTTCCAAGTCCAGTGATTGGTAGATAACTACGCTGAAAAACTCCCTTTACCACGCTGGAAAGTTCTCGTGATTCCAGTGATATATTAATCACATCACAGCATACTTCGAGAGTGTACGGTCGAACAAGGAGCTGATCGCCTTTGTACCGTTATGTGACTCTTTAAGGTCTACGCCCAATACACCGTATCATACCATGACCGTGCTAGGAACGTAACCGGCCAAAAAGTATTATTTGTATTGAAACGTATAAGACCTTACCCATCAGACCGTTCCGTCACCGGTCTGTCATTTTCATGTATTTGACACATACGTTCATAGCACGGTCATGGTATGATACGGTGTAGTGGGCAAAGACCTTTAACGTTATGTTTAAACTACCATGCAAAGTGGTCAAACGTTTGAAAGCGACAAGGTGTCAAGGTGTTCAGCTACTTATTAGTTCTACTGTACCTAAAAACATTGTTGTTTTAATTTTCTGTGGCGAGGTCTGTCCGCGTACCTACTCAAAATAATATTTAACGTGAGTTCATTTATATCTAAAAACATCCCCATTTCGTTTAAAGACAAACATAGCTTTACTACAACAGCAAATCCAGAACAAAGGAAATTTTATTCTAAATCGGAAATGCAGTTCATAATGTACTCCTTTTACAGGACGAAGTAAGTTAAATGTCCGATGTCACCTTACAAAGAGCGCAGGTCGCTGGGGATTGGAACGTCGCGAGTCTGTATGCTGAGACAGCAGCAGCCCCGCTATTCAGCAACTTGTTCTAAGCTCACCTCAACGCTCACCCACAACTATATCTTGACGCCGCGATTCGTAGTAACTAAGCGTAGGTAGAGGTCTAGTTTCTTTAGGGGTGACCGGTGGGATGAGGCGCATGAGCGCGTAATGAGTAACAGCCCGCCCGCATTTGGTATCACATGCCGAGAAAACATCAATAGTGAATGGGGATCGAGAAGTTCAGAGATGGGGATTAGGACGTACATATTGTCGATGTCTTAGCTATTTTGAAGCTATTAGTTTGTTAATTAGTTAAATTATAATTCTGGGAACAGTATTTAAAAATTACGTTTAAACCGATAATATACCCGAACCCCCACTGTCGGTAAAGTTTTTCAAGCGGCTAGACAGCTTGACGAAAGTATGACGTTTGAGTTGAGGTATAAATCGTGAGAGCAATGTTTCAGCTGTAGGGTTTTTATTTCTTTTAAGTTTACGTATTACGTATTAGTAGGTAATAATTGCAAAAAAAAATTGCGAAACTAAAGATAATTCACTAATCTTATTTTAAATTTAGAGCCGAATCTGAGCCAGCTGTAAACCCCTTTCCATAGAATACCCGTCCAGCAATGGCCGATTTCCTGCTCGCTAGTAATACACTAATATCATTTTATCTCTAGTTACAGCTGTCTAGTGTCGTGTCGCCTCTGGCCTCACGTGAAATGAGGTTAAGGGGAGATATTACATGAACGAGATAAGCGAGAACACTCTATAAATGGAAAACTCCCGGGTCAGTAAGCTCGTGAGTTTTTTCGCGTCCTGGCGTGATAAATGGGCACGCGCGAAGTCTACGAACGCCTAGACTCAGCCGGAACGAATGCCAATGGCGCGAGAAATTGCTGTTATTTTTCTAACTCTTTAGAAAATGTTGCGTCCAATTTTTTTTTTACTTGTTGAATAGTTTTCGGCAAGTCATTTTTAGGGGTATGTTCATATTGTTCATTCGGATAATTGGTTCAGAAGTCAGTTTACGACGAGGAAACAATCGAAATCAGTGCAGTAAAAATTGGTAGGTATGTCAAAAATATTTAATTAGTAGAGTGCCTGTTAATGACCCCCTAATTTAGCGTGCCGATTTGCGACCAATTAGATTAGTGATTCAATCGAGAAAATATTTTTTCGTATTTTTACTAGATTCCTGTCGTTCGATTGGATACGAATCACTGCATGTTTTTCTAGGGTCTTTAGAAATTCTAGGTACAGTCGCCATCACATACATCGGAGCAAACAAGCACGTCACAAACATTGGAACACACCTCTATTTTCACAGTATTAGGGTGCATGTGCCGATATTTTTGAACACCTATAGTGTACCTATGTAAAAATGGATATTTTTGCGGCCTTTGATCCATCATATATTGATGCCGGTGACTACCTGACGCTGGCCGCGTTACCGGCGCAGTTGCTTACACTTATTTTTTTTAAATTATTCGTTAACAATTGAGGCAAACAGGATTATAAGTATTATAACTCAAGTATTTCCCATAAATAAAGATATAGTATAGACCATAAATTATTATCTATAGGTAGGTACAGTCGAAATCAAAAAGGCGTTCCTTAGCAACAACTTTATTGTTCCTTACATCCAGCACTATTACTTTACGAAAACTAACTTCGATTTTTAGACAGATTTGACCGCGCGGGTTTTGATTCCCGGCCATGTAGGTATGAGCTTTTTTGAAAATCTGTGAATGCAGTTATTATTTTTTTTTTAATCGGCCTCGGGATTCCTAAGAGAAATGTTCCTTAACTCTTGCAGTTTCAGATTTTCCCTAACTGCCCCTTTTGAATAATACATCCTGTATACAAACATATTTTTATCATAAAAATACTAATATAGATGAACATTTTTGCTTAATACACTTTCGGGTGCAACTTTTTGTCCGACTACGGCAGAGCCGAAAGGAAGGGATAATAATATGTTTTTAGCAGTCTATGTTTGTATTAGTGTATGTTCCATTGTAGGGTTTAAAATAGTGAACCGATTTTGATAAATGGGGTGTCAATCGATTTGAATTAATTTATAGTTTTACCTACTTATTATGTTTCTGTTTTCAATGCCTTACGATTAAGGCGCTGTCAACATCAAAAACGTGCACACTGTCTATTTGTATCGGAGTAAGCGAGAGCGAGTGTTACTTGAGCGGCCAGGTTTTAGACGAAAATAATGAATAGATATTGAAATAAAAAAAAGTGTGGATCATTTGTGAAATATGGCTCGTCTACGGTTTAGGTATGAATATGTGGACTTCGTGTTTCTAATTGCAGATCCATACGTCAAAAAAATAAGGACATAGAACCGATTAAGATGATTTTAAGACCAATATTTGCAATTATTTCCTATCGATCTGATTTTATCCAATTATGTTTCGAGTCCGTCGACGGTCTTGAAAATATGATGAATATTAACTTATATTTTTTTTTATGTGCTAGAACAAATAATTTTTCTTATACAACTGCTCAAATAATATCAATTTCAACAAATTTGGTCTTGTCAGCCTCTTTTATGCTCCTGGTGACATAGGCTATCTTTTGTAAGAAAAATAAAAACATGGTGGCTGTCACGTCACATAGGTACTTACACAAATAAGTGTCTGACTTTGAAAAAATCTTTTGCTATCATAGCGTGTGAAAGAGGAAAAAATTTCGAGTTCAAATATATATAAAATATGGTTTTTTAAACTTTTTATATATGCTTGTTTTCCTAACATCCGGTTCATAGGTTTAGTGCGTGCAGTAATATAAGCTTTTAAAATAAAATATACTTAAGAGCATTGTAAAAAAAAATTGCCGTAAGTAGGTACATATTTGGTTAGAAAAAAATGCTAATATATATGTATTGATGTTTTTTCATACATAACCCGACCGTATATTGCTTAGGCTTAAGTAGGTACCTATAGAAGTATTAAAGAAAAATATTTAATGTAAAAAAAAGAAAACGCAACGCGATCTGAAATTCTAGCGCCATCTTTACGAACTTGGATTAACTACGCATACGAAACAAAGTTGTGTGTCGTGGCTTGCTGTATTCGTTTCTCCCTGTCTCAGCGTTACGTCAAATAATTACTAGATGGCGCCAAATCGCAAAATTGCATAATACCAACATAGATGGCACTAGCTCCACATGAAGAAATCGTCGAACTGTTCTAGTTTCCAAATAATACTAAATTTCACTATTTACAACAATGAAACAATCACAACTAGTAAATTATTAAAATTGGTAAAACCCACGTAGATAGCAACATTAGCAACAGTAACATACTGACTCACTCATATCACTATCTATGTACATTACTTACCTAGGGCGGTAAAACAAAGAATGTCTCAGATTGCAGGTATTTGACGCCCGAGCCGAAGGCAAGGGTGATAAGATAAATATGCAACCTGAGGCTTTTTTTATAACCGCCCTGGGTGAGTGCAAAATTGTACGTCTCTCCCTGGCCAGGAAGTCGGATTATCCGCACGCGTAATTGCTACTTTATGGCCAGGTATGACGGAAAATATTTTTCAACACATTTGCTCGTAACGTGCCTCTTATTGTGCCGCTTTTAGGCTCAAAATCTTGGGTATTAAACACGCGTGTTTTATAACATTACGACACTCGTGTAGTTATGGTTATATCCCGATTAAGACACGTTGGCACCTTGCAGCAAGGTGTGTTTATGGACTCGGCGCATTCTTAAATTGACCGGGTTTTATACAGGTTTGTTTTTAATTCTCGGCAAATGGATTCTTACTCGACTAAACAAATTAAATCCTTCTTGTGTATTACTTGATTATTTCTTCTTGGATATGATATACAAACGTTTCATTTAGTAAAACTATTTACTTTTGATCACGTTTTACATTAATTTATATTGAATAAGAAAATATTTATTTTATTTTGTATTGGCTGTTTAGAAATTTCATCTAAGCCTGCAGGCGCACTGCGCGAACTTCACGAAAAAAAAATAGTTGCGCGCCATTATAAGTAATTTTACAAATATTTGTAAACATTGATGATGCGTGTTTGGTTATTATTAAAAATGTTGACTCAAGGTGAATAGAAAAGTGATAAATAGAATTGACGCCACTGTACATCCTTGGAAATGTACAAATAAATGTATGTGAGTAAAAACCTGTTGTCAATAACTAAAGGAAACAACTTAGGAGCCTGTAACATTTTCATCTTATGAAAAGGATTTTTTCCTCGCAAATGTGTTGAAAAACGTCGTATGACACGCGTGCGCTTTGATAATTACATCCTCAGCTCTATTATCACGCTCACCTGCGGTTCGCTTGACAAATCCGCCTCTGATGTAATGATCAACATAGCTCACTTGTATCACAATGTACTAATACCGATAGGTAGATACGAATGTTCAAGCGAAGTTTTACACAATGGGGAATGGATGAAAAGTTTAGATGTGCCTGATTATTTTTTGGTGATAGGTATTCCTACCCTTCCTAAGTACCAGAAAAAAGTTGCAGACTTTTCAGCTGCGTTAATTTTTTTTTTATTATAAACAGTTTCCTCGCTTACGTTCTGGGTTTAGTACGGCAAACGAGACACTTTCCTTGATCTATCTCATATTACAAAAAAATATTTTATATTTCTACCTACTTTTATTACGCTATTCCATATATGTAAGATTTGAAAAATCGTGCGATTTCAAGGAAAAACGCAAAACATGAGTATTTTAAATTGTTAAATGAATTATTAAACCCCAATTGTTGGAATAAAAATGATGGAAATTCCTCTGATGTGGAAAAAGCCTAAACATTTCGTTTAGTCGAGTTAGCTTTGGTCGATTAGTAATTTTTACTAAAATAACCCCTAAACTTTAACTTGGTCCTTGAATAACAGACATGCATGCTTGCCGCTCGTTCCAACTAAATTTAACGTTTACAGACTGGCCTTGACCGCACACACGACATTAAAGTAGATAACCTCTGGTTGCTTTACAAAGCTCTTATCTTGAAATCTGTGTTACTGAAAACGCATCCTTCCTGAATAAAGCTTAAAGTTAAATTTTCTAGTCAAAAACAAAGTGTGATAGAATAATGACAAAAAATAAGTCAAGGCTCATTCAATAAGGAAAACAGTTTACCTACAGCCAAATTTGCACTACATTTAATTATAAATAACGTACCTAATACATAATTTTATCACAGACTAATTTAGATTGAAATTAATTAAAGTCAGTGCAAAGTTTTATGATGTTCGTCATATTTGTATTCAAATTTAATTTTACTATTAATTATTAAACAATAAAGTTTTTTTATTGAATAAATATGCTAATATTTTGCATAGCCAAAACAACCTACGCGTGTTTGAATCTGTTATTATAGTACCTTTATAATCCGTGTGAATTGAATATGAACAGATTTCTGTTCAACGCAAGATACAGGGTATATTCCCAAAAGGCAAAGCTGCTTAGAGTCCCTCGCGAAGCCTTTAGTCTATAAAGCTAAGTACCTACCTAAAGAAGGCAAAAAGCCGGCCACGAAAAGCCAAAACCGAAATGTCTTACAATTCTCCCCAAGTAATAATTTAGTTTGAACATCGATGTCGAGATTAAATCTAGTCGCGTCGTTCTGAAAATATAATTTCCCGCTTCTAATTAATAATCTTAGCAATTTCATTTTGAATTTTAACAGCGCTTATTTGGCTACGTGGAAAAGTCTATATATATTACATTTGCCACTAGACTGCACAGCTAAAACGAAAAAAAACCGGCCAAGTGCGAGTTGGACTCGCGCACGAAGGGTTCCGTACCATTATTTATAAAAACAGCAAAAAATTCTAGTTTGTTGTATAGGAGCCCCCCTTAAAAATATATTTTATTTTGTTTTTAGTATTTGTTATTATAGCGGCAACAGAAATACATAATCTGTGAAAATTTCAACTCGCTAGCTATCACGGTTCTTGAGATACAGCCTGGTGACAGACAGACGGACGGACGGACGGACAGCGAAGTCTTAGTAATAGGGTCCCGTTTTACTCTTTGAGTACGGAACCCTAAAAAACATCTTATCGTAGGTCATTGTTATTGCGATACAATAGAAATTTATTTTTCTTATTTAGTAGCATTATATTCTCCCAAGCTAGTACTCGACAGCATTCGGAAGTAGCCCACATCCGTGTATAGATAGTTGATGACTGTGCTGTGCACAAATAGGCAAGTCATTCACGGTCGATTATTATTATTACTTCCCTCTAGCTAGCACATCACGTCACTCCCGTTTATTTTTATAATCTAAAATGTCTCAATCTAATGTCTCCTTCATCCTCATACAGTAAGAGGTAGCCTTTGCCGTTATTCTCATATGATATTGCTCGACTAACCTCTGTCACGGTTATAACAAAGGCAATGTAACAATGTCGGGGCGTGGGCTAACCTAAAATACGAAGCTTTTCTGGCTTCACGCGTTCGGCGTTATATACCTTCACTTTACCGTGTGATATTATAAATTAATTTGAGGGCAGTGTCCACCGTGCGAGAGTGCTTTTATGATAACTGCCTTTTATGTTACCCTTTTACTGGAGCTCATGTTTGCTAGTAATTATTAGACGAAAGTTCTCGTGAATCCATTACCTTTATGTTGACGTTGGCACCGCAATGGGGATATGACATTGGGGTTAGTGTACTCGCTGCGTTAACTTTTGGATGACGAAACGTGGAGGTACAGCGGAACTTAGACCACAAAACACGCAGGTACTAGGGTACATGAGGATCACGTCTCTAGGACGACATTCAGTAAAATGGCTGACCGGAAAACATACGAATCGTGCTTTTAAATACTCTCCGTTTGCATAAACACACATGCTCTTTCGAGCTAGTAAGGGTTATTAAGTAGTTTGTCATCGACGTCACACAATTTACATGATGGATTTATACTGAAAATGCGCGGCAAGCCTTTGAATATCTATCTCTGCCCACGTATTACAAGGAACCCATGCGAAGACGCGAGTATAAGTATCCTATGTCCATTCGAAACGTCGATGGTTGCTAAAATTCTAATAATTTTTCGCCTAAAATGTGAACTTAACCTTATTCAAACGATTGACTATCGCTGTGGTTCAGGGGTCTACTTTGATTCAATTTTTGAACAAAATATTCGAAATTAAACAGCGCAGCTCTCTCTTGTCACTTTATAGTTTTCCCAGTACAATGCTGGCGAGGATGTCGGACGCAGTCACGTCCTCATTAGCCGATGCATCGGGTTACATGCGGCTAAGTTTACTTTTCTTCCCTCACTTGGCTCTAGACAGAAAAGTATTATATTACTTAAGTATACAAATAGTTTCATAAATGACAGCACTGGCTCGACGAAGTCGCGTGCTTTCGGTGACTACAAAGTGTGTAAGTTCCATAATGAAGTATTGAGAAAGAAACAAAGTGTGATCACAGTGAAGAGGGGTTCACGATCCTTGGATTTAAATGCGTGATAAAAGACCTAACTTGTTTTAGTTTCCGTGTTTTACAGTATTTATCGAAGTTTAAGATAAAGAAAACACACAGAATGTCCTTTGAAACTAATTGAAATTCAGCTACCGAATATAATGAAAACTAAGTTTATCTCAGAGGCTGTTGAATAAGTCGTCAAAGTTGGTAATCTTGTTTCAACTGGAAGCTGAATCTGTCAACCGTTTACAAAGTTTGGATACTTTTTAGGGTTCCGTACTCAAAGAGTAAAACGGGACCCTATTACTAAGACTTCGCTGTCCGTCCGTCCGTCCGTCAGTCCGTCCGTCCGTCCGTCTGTCTGTCACCAGGCTGTATCTCAAGAACCGTGATAGCTAGAGAGTTGAAATTTTCACAGACTATGTATTTCTGTTGCCGCTATAACAACAAATACTTAAAACAAAATAAAATATTTTTTTAAGGGGGGCTCCCATACAACAAACGTGATTTTTTTGCCATTTTTATAGATAATGGTATGGAACCCTTCGCGCGCGAGTCCAATTCGCACTTGGCCGGTTTTAAATCGAAACGGAGGCCAGTGACGTCGGCAGATAACGGTCGTGCCTTATCTATGGCATCGAGCTCATCATAGGTATTTTGGGTCAGATTATCTTTACGCCCAAGCTTTGTAGGTAATCAAAACCTGCCGTGCTTTATACTTAAGGGCTACCCGAGGTTTTCATCGATTTTTGACTAGTTTTGAATCGATACAAATACTTTTGCACTACAGATAGAATTATAAATCAAACAGCTTTCGATTTTTCAATCTTTAATCTCCATTTTCGTGTACCATATTTTGAAAGAAATAAATAGTTCTTTTTTTATGATTTTTTTAAACATTGTCTAAAAAAACACCTTTTTTGTTATTAGATTGCTGTGAAAGATCTAACATTTACGAAATCTACATATTTGGGTTCGTCTCTGATGTCTCTATAAACGTGTGTAGGGTTTTGATTTTAAACTAATTAACACAAAAATTATGGCCAGAAAACCTGTTCTTTGGTCTAAAATTGTTCCACTTTGATGCCAAATATCTTTAAGACAGTGATGTTTGAAGTAAATATTGGACATTATATTGCTTAAAGCTGTTGTTGTTAATATGATAAGCTACAAAAAACATTAGAATACTAAGGGATTCAGATCGAAGGTCATTGGCGTATGGGATCCCCTTTAGGCGACTTCTTAATCATAGTTTAGGCTTAAGGCTTGAGTATGCTATGTATACTATAGCATTAGACTCCACACCTTTCGCGTGAAATTATTAAAATTTAATTCATTTAAAGTACATAAGTTTCACTCTTGTTTACTAGGTTCTACTCTCAAAAAAAATGACAAAAACTACGAGGAGGACAATAATACTCTTTATGTTAAGTAGTCCGAAACACATGGTTTTGAAAGCTTGGCCACTGCCCTTCTTAATTTTCAGTTTGGCTTATCAATTTTCAAAAAGCGCGCGGTGTGTTTAATGCAATGGCAGTTTAGCCCGCATGATAAATTATATATATAACCAATATAACACTGTTGCGCCGCGCGCGACTTGGCGAATTCTGTGAAAATTAGAAAAAGGAGGATAGATCTTCTCGCCTCACGTCGCGGTGACAATTTTATTGTTCTTGCCTCACTGTTAGTATATATGGGATCTAATTATCTTAAGGTTATTAATGTTATTATATATGGAATCTATTGATATGTATGTATGTATCCTTTTAAAAATTGTATTTGTAAGAAAAAAAAAACAATTACCAAATGATGCATGATCATTTTTAAGACACGACATGAATAGGTAAAAGATTGCACTCACAGACGCGCTAACAGAGATATTGTTTGTTTATTTAGTTAGTCCCTATTTACAAGTAGTATTGGTTTGACAACACGCTAATAAATAGAGTGACGTCACAAAAACTTTCGTGAATAATTACGTCATACCATAGGTATACATGCAAGAAACTTTTACAGCCCAATTGTTAGACTGGGTTTGCATTCTGCGACCAACATTACGTTACAATGTATAAATTTTCGGCCAGTCCAAAAATTACTGGATTTTTAAAAACGTAGTAGACGAAACAAATTTTCGTCTGTAGACGTTTATAATCCATACAAATTATATAAAAACGTATATACTTCGTATGAAATGTTGGTCAGAGAATACAAGCCTGTGTTAGTTCTGCAGGGCGTGGGATGAATGCTTGTGGAATGCAGCCCTTCGCAAGAAAGCAAAAAGACACTCCGAGGCATTTTGATGGGGTCGTTTCGAATCAGAAATCTATTGTCTGATTTAAATGCAGCTGTTTTTGACATGCCTGTCCTGGTTAGTAGAATTCTTTGAGTTAGTTAATAATGAAAAGTTATTTTTATTTTATTTTATAAAAGAGTGTGTCTTTATGTCCAGTGATTGACCCTAGTCTTACCTGATGGTTAGCGACGACATAGCCTATAAGATGGAGATGGATGCTTACTGGTTCAGTAATAGCCTTAGTTATGTTGACGACCGCTCTGGCCTAGTTGGTAGTGACCCTGCCTTTGCTTAGTTTGGGCCTAGGTCGATTTGTGTAAGATTGTCCCCAAATATTTATTATTTATTTATATCTAACAAAAACGAGTGTCTTGACTATAAAACTGCCAGTCTGCATATTTGGACGGACAATTCTTACATTTACTCGCAAATAAAACTAGCAGATAGATGTGTTTCTAACATTTTAGAAAAAAAATTAGGCACTGATTTCATTTATGTATGAAAGCTAGTAGTGTAAACGAACATATAATAGACGTACATTCTTATAATGATACAATTATCAATATTCATTCTTGAATATACAACTAATGTGCGTTGCCACTGACTTTTTTACACTTAATAATTTCTAACCGCTGACTTGTCTTGTCACAAGAATTAAATTAGATACCTCTCGCTGCGGAACGTTCATTGCGCTGCGCAGTCAGCTGTCTCTGACTCTGACGCATGCGCCTTGATTTCACAAACCGTTTTACACTTAACACAACTCTTTACCAGCATATTTAGACCTCTAGGTTCCAAACTACTACAGACTTACACTGGCTGGCTGGTAGCAAAGTGGGCGAATCTTCATGAATAACTACCAAGGCTTTTGAGCTCGTGCCACATACCAAGCGCGCGCGCATTCTCAATCACCGCTGCCCTCCCTTTCTAGGTGCAGCATTAGTAAGGGATGGAACCATTTTATGGGTTATCAGCTAAATGGAATCCTATGAAATATGTGCATTCCATTCACAGGATGATGTCTATAGACTGAAATAATGTTGTTAGCTATGTAATTATTGGTTATTGCGGTAGGTATGTAACAAGATCAAACATTTAAGAGTAAATGAATAACTATTATATATGAAGTTCCAAAATTAAATAAGCCCAGAATAGTACTGTGGAAACCACGCAACGATGTACAAACAAGATTCGTGCGCAATTACATGTTACTGGTCATTACTCAAACATTCGCCCTTACCGGGTATCGATCTCAGATAGGGTCACTAACAACTATGCCAACTGGCCAAAGCGAGCGAAGCGAACAAATCGTATGTTCGGCGTCTGTCCGGCTTTTCTCCTCTACAGGTCGCTCTTCGCAACCGATTCTCGTGAAATTTTGTGAGCTGCTGGTTCGATGATTTTATAGCTTTTTTTCGGCCGGGACGGTTATTCAAAATTGAAAAAAGCTACAGGCTTGCGAGTTTTACAGCTCACAGAGCCACTAGTTAATTTCATATTCATATTCACATAATTAATTGAATAACATGTGTTAACATTGGTTTCAAAAATATAATTGTTTCAACAAGTAGGTAAAATAAGTTAAAATAAGTGGCACAGTGGTAGGATTCCGAGGTTTTCAAAGTAAGGTTTGCAGCTTTCCGGGCATTGAATATGAACTATGACCCGTACACACCTTTTTGCATCACAAACAGTTCGTGGGCATTTTTGCTGCTTCCCCAAAGCATGATGCCGTAGCTGAGCCGCGAGTGTACAGACACCGCGATAGGCCGATAGTGTAGTTTTTAAGTCTGTTGTTTTGCGGAGGTTGTACCATTATTAAACCGCGATTGAAATAAGATAAGCGTTGACAGTTTTGCCATATAAATACTCACATCAAAGTTCATATGAAGTGACAGCTATTTTAATCCCAAATTCATCGTGGTTGAGTAATGCACCAAGTATTCGTATTTTGCATAGTTACACAGTGAACGTTACGATAACTGTAATTCACACACGTCCTGAAATGCAATATACGCTAAGGTAATAAACTAACACGCCGACAACATCCCACATTTGTTGGTAAGTACTAAGTAGCTTCTAAATCCGGCAACCCAATTCAACCCATGCTTAAGTCTTGTGAAACTTTCGAAACAAGAACCCTTATAATAGGATTAGTTGGTCCAAAATTGAGAAAAACGGACACATGTAAGGCGTTATATTAAAGTTCTTATTAAAAATACCTGTAAAAAAAAAAATTAAATAAATTTTTTAGTTTTATTTTATTATCTTGATATTTGTCATCTTTCGATTACTTATCTAGATTTTGAATTAAGTGCTGGTTACCTTTATTGAAGCCTAATATGTAGGTATAAGAGAGGTTTCGTTATTCAGCATCATCATATCAGTTAATGTATTGTATTGTTTGTGTTGTTGACATTTTAAATTAACTACAACGTCGTGAACTTGCCACATCTCAACAAAGTCATCAAATTAAACTCCTATTCGTTGACGTTGACACTCAAATGCCGGCTGAACGAGTATCAAACGTAATCCTACAGCAATAGGGAACATTACGCAAAACTCTTCGTAGGTGGCGACACTAGCAGCGTTGACATTGTATCTCATTCCCACTTGCGTCTATGAAAGCATCCTTGTCACTCATTTGACAATCAATTGTGCATGTGTGTGTGAATCCCTATATTCCTATAGTGGTTTACTATTAGTGGTAGTGCTGCCTCTGGCGGCAGAACATTGCAGTAATGTTCCCTATTAGGTAACTACGTTGATATTTGAAATCCCTGCCATTCTTATTTTGAAAGCCGTAATTGCAGGAAAGCGCATTCGTTTGTTTAGGGCCACGGTTGATTCAAACCGTCGGTGATCATAAGGCTGGGCGCAAACGTTCGGAATCCACGTACGATTTTTGACTTACAGCCCTCTAGAGCGATAATTATTGTTCTGTAAACGCCTGCGAGCGCTATAAGTCGAAAATCGAATTCGGAAACCGTACGCAAATACCGAACGTTTGACAAGCCCTAGTACTAGTATTAACACCAAGGGATTAGGTAGTTTGGCTTCACGCGTGCAAGCTGGCGCAAGTAACGGCTCCCAAATGGCGTGTCGTGCGTGCACCGAGGCGTGGCGACACAGGGAGGAACCAAACTGACACAATTATGGTGCAGGATAATCAAGAGGTCCATCGGTCTCGACATTTCGCAGTCAATATGATATTAATATGTTTCCCGTCAGTCGTTTGACCGGTGGCTAGGCGTTTATAGAAGTGAGAGCACGCACTTTCATATCATATTAATAAGCAAAATGTTGAGTCAGATTGACCTTCTGCTATGCAATTCCCAAACAACTTCAACTCACTACACTCACTTAACTAGTAGTAGGTACTAGTTGGTCTTGACTCCTTGATTGGTAATAACTATGCGTGATGGGAGTTCAGCTCTACTCTGGTTTATATGAGGTGAGTTGTTGACTTATTGCTACCTCAGCTTTGCAACATGGCTGAAACCAGCTCCGTTATTCGATATGCACTATAGAAGACCATTGTTGTTTACATTTTGAATGTAAACTTTTCAATAATTATTAAATTTACAAATATAAATAACGCATCTAACTCTAACTCTCCTCTCTGTTTTGGAGTTGATGTTTTTTCTAAATAGCACTTGGCTTTAGAAAGAATATTTGTTGTGACAAGATCTGATTCATTCAGGGAATAGATTTTTTTAAATAAGTACCTATAAAAAAAACATTATTCAGATAATTTTAGAGTCAAAAAAATCTATTCAATATTGTATCAAGTGCAAGAGTAATAACGGCCAAACACAACATTTTGTTTTAGTTCAAGGTAAGTGTTTGTCCAGTTCACCATTATTAAAAACTAAAATCTAAAATTGCCGAAAGAATTGAAAAATAAAAATAAAGAGACAGTTTTCATACGCAAATTAAAACAAATGTTACTTTCGAAAACCTACTACTCTTTAAAGGAATATTTAGATGATAAGTTTGTTAATAGAATTAAGTAAAACTAAGATATATATTTAATTAATACAATTTTTTGTATGCTGAATTATATGTACCTAAGTGTCCACCTTCTTATTTGCTGCGCCCTACGCAAAAAGAGGTGTCTGTGTGTCTGTATGTGGCATCGTAGCTCCTAAGCGAATGGACCGATTTGAATGTGGTTTTTCTTATCCGAAAGCTAACGTGATCCAGATGGTTCTTAGATTTCCAACTTTTCTAAGTTGTTAATTAGGACCAACACTGTTGCCGCGTGGTTGAATCTAGTATAATAGGCTGATCTTGCGTTTACCAGGATCTATCATAGTAAGCCTTACGAGGGTCAAAGGATCTTGAGATTTGAACTCCACAATTACGAAGCTAATACAGTGCACTGGCTTCGTAACAGTCAAGCCACAAGAATGTGGTTTCGAGTTATTTGCAACTCAATATCAAATGATCGATACGAGATAGAACATTTGGCCCAGTGTTGACAGTTAGGTATGGTCAGCCAAGAAAGTGGTCTACCAGTCTTGGCAAAAGTTTCTGTGAGATGTAATTGTCGCTAAGGTTACTGTCATAATATTATTGAGTGGAAATCGACCTTGTTGTTTCATGACGTTCAAATGAACCACGACCGTAAGGTGGTAGACCACATTTTTGGCTGACTGTCGTTAGCAGATGCGAGCTGTCAACATAATATCTTTAGGCAATATGAAACTGCCTTTGGTTCTGACAGTTGTAGAATAAGGTAGATAAAATCTACTCCACCAAATATGATATGTGGGCTATCTCAGGGTAGAGCCACAGTTTATTAGGTACGGGGTTGATGACTACTTGGAAGAATACTCCGACTTCAATTATTGGGTTTTAATACACTTTTCTTAACACAGATTTTATCCCCGATATGATACAACGACTCCCACCAAGGATTGCAGTAGAATGGCCATACAACTTATTTATCTGACCACTTATTCAATCTGCTCTTTAAATAAAGAAGCTGTTCCTATTGTATGGCCAGCCAGCTTTTACATCAAACCTCTACAATACTCAACCGTCTCAATAGTTATTGGCATTCGGTGGGAATCGAGTTCTATACTCGTAGACGTCACGTCACTATTGCTTAGTAGGATGTAATTAAATTCTATTGAATCGTGTTTCTTCATATGCAATTAAGTGGCAAATTTCTTCTTGAGAAACATGAGGAAACAAAGAATCAGTGCATCAATGGTTCACACGTACCTACTATGACCAGAGAAACTAAAAGTAACGATCAATCAACTAAACTAATGCATGTAGGTATCTAAATACTTGATGCTGCAATAGGGTAGTGTCCAAATGTAAAAAAATGATAGAGTAGTGTTGCTAAATGTATAGTAAACCATCAAATTATTTTAAAAATATATAAATTACTATATATAATTTAAATCATAAAAATATTAGAAAACCTTGAAAGTTTAGAAAAATATGGATTTTTTTATTGCCCAAGAGTAAATTTCAAGCTACCAATACCATCTTTACGCTTTAATAGAAACAAAATTGTATGACAACTATGGATTGTATGGAACTATGGACCTAAACGCAGTATATCGCGACCGAAACTGTAATTATTGTGCTCACTCGGTCTGACACGATACGCTTGGCGCATGTGTGATCGCGCACAGACGACACATTATCATACGAATACATCAAAATACGTTCAGCTTTGTCTCAAGCCAAGCAGGAGATTAAGTTACGCAACTGACGATGCGCGTAATGGTATGTAACCGGCAAACACGCCGGCGCCGGGCAGACATATTATTAGCCACCATTACCTTATGGCCAATCGTAACGGACACCCAAATTCCTGTTACTCGGGTCAACAAGCCGTACTATGGGTACTCTGTTCAGCTGAACTCCGCTTTCCGTACAAATTGATACAGATCTTGATAATAAACCAGCGGGGCGCTGCTTAAAAAAATTGCTTTCATAATAAAATCACGATGAGCTTAAATCATACCATATATTATCTAGAAATCCTCATTTTACCCCCCAGAAATAGGAAACGGAAAGAGATTCTGAGACTACGGTAATTTAATGTAACTTATTATCTAGTAGGTACAGTCAGCATCAAAAGTAGCTACGCAAACGAAGACATCACAATTATTTATTAAAAGGGAATAAGAACTTTTGACGTCTTCGATAGCGTAGTTACTTTTGATGCTGGCTGTACTACTCGTAGTGGATCCGTGAGCTGCAGACCACGCGAGTCTGTCCTTGTTTTTAAAATATTTTTTGCCTTTTTTATATCCATAAATTGAAACGAATAAAAAAAAACCACAGATCTCGTGCTTTGCACGACTTCCGAGGTAAATTGAACATGAACTCAACCAAATAAAAAAACACTTTAATTGCATTTTTATAATTTCATTACATTCAATATTACAGGCCTCCATGTTACATTTTCAGGAGACTCGATACCGAATTAATATTTTTAAACCACGGTGTCTTAACCTTATTTGCGCGTGGTAAAAATTAACTGACATGTAATTTTACCTTTTTATTTTTCATATTTTTATTTTTCTATAATACCAAAATCTATATAAATTCATCTGTGCCTTATCTTAATAACTTAAACCATATAGTACTAGTGAATCGCGGTTGAGCTCACTTTGGCTCAACTTAGGAGCCCCTAAATAATCTTATTCAAAAAAAAACACCTTTATTTAAATAATTTTTTCTACTTCTGTACCGTTATCTGTCATGTATATAGGCTGTAGCTCAAATACAATGACACCACTAATAAATAGTCGAAAAACTCTATGCTCTATGGCTCAAAAACGCATTGTTTAGCGTACTTTTTTGGTTCATACATTTTTCATAAAAGCACCGTTTAACTTTTTTTTAAATCGGCCGCTATATTGCAGTGGTGCCAACTTCATAAACAAATATTTCGAAATAAAAGTATTTAATTACGATTTAACATTTGTATATTATAAATTATTTACTACAATAATAATAACAACCCACGCCACTCGCGTTTGAAGACCCTTCTTATACAACAGTTGCATAAAATACTATAAATTGTACAATACAATGAAAGCAGTATAAATTCATCTGTGCCTTATCTTAATCATCTAGCCATATTTAGGTAGTAGCAGCGAATAGCGCGCGAACGCGAACTCACTTCAACTCAACTTAACTTACCAGATTAATCCCAATTTTTAAAATATTTTAATCACAGTTGTTTTAAAATGTAGAATAGAATCATACCTCGAGGAGGTTTTTGAATTTCAAAAAAAATATTAATATCCTTCAGAGTTATGAGAGTCGAGATTTTTTCACTTTTCTTCAAATATGGGGGTGTAGACACTAAATAAAATAATCAATAATGTTGCATTTTCTCGAAAAAGTATTAAAAATGTAGTCAAATGGAGAAAAAACAACGCAAGAAGTTAAATAATCACAAAGTTATAAGTATCCAAAGTTTTTTTTATGTTCTGTCCCTTTTCCGCAAAACGCACTTTCATATGAAACGATTGTCATTTACTATGACGCTGGGCTAGAGGGTCGTGATGTCACGATCCCCTAGCGTTTTCTCTCTCTTAGCAAGCAACATTAAAACGGTTGTAGCTTCGTAATTTTTTGAGATATTTGAATGGGATTTTCGTCATCTCATCAGGCATAATTTTTTACTTTCTTTGTTTTGAATTAATAATAAATTTTGAGTATACATCCCTATTAAGAATATGGTTTTTGACTTTAAACTTAAAAACATTTTGACACTTCAAACATGTTTGTACACCTCAAACTTATATATATAAACAGCGAATAACACTATTTCTGAAAAAGGGGCCCCTACCAGAGCAAGCGAATAAACATTTTCAATGTTAAAAACTATATAACCATCGAACATTTGGGTGGATTGCAAAAAAATTGTACATAATTAAGAGCCTTAATCTAATCTATGCTTTTACTTTTTTCCGTTGTGTAACGAAAGTTACCCATATAAAATGTATAGAGTAGACTAGATTAAGGCTCTTAACTATGTACCTAAATTTTTTTTGCAATGTGGATTTTTGATAAATGCGTACTATAGACGAGAACAGCCCAGCTGGCCAGCCAGACATACTAAACACATTTTCGCCCAAACTGAAACGGAGAACTTCGTTCGCTTCGCTCGCTCGTTCAATGTGTATGTGCGTAATACATGTTTTCTTTCTTTCTTTGTTTGTTTTCAATAGTAAGTATTGCTTTACAAAATTAAACCGCATTCATCAATACATACATGCCATTTTCTCCCTCATTCATTCGAAATAGTTTCTTCAACATCTACGATCACAAAAACGATGATTTAAAATAATTGAGATTAAAAGTGTTCCGTTGGACCAATTTTGGTACGGAACACTAAAAATTACTACGACCATCACGACCTATTTTCATCAGCAACAGTTTGCTTTTGTAAATATAGTATCTGTATCCGCGGTCGCTTTGTGGTGATTTAAAGATGCCCTCGATATACTGGGTCCGATTATGTTATCTTGAGCCTCGAAATTGATCGGATTGCAGTGGCCTGGGGAAAACTCCGAGGCACGCCTCCCCAAATTACATGCTTGGACCGCTCGAGTAATAATATGAACTGTGGAACTCTTGTGATATAAACCCGGTGCAGTTTGGCAATTTTATGAATGTGTCATGAATTTTATTTACAGTAACCGCCTAGAGGTGGCTTGATTCGGTACAGTACAACACTTTGCATTTCAATGTAGGTATTTTGCGTGCTTATTCCAACACATTAGTTGGCGCGCGACAAAAAAACATACATTTAAATGGGTATACGAAGCGAGGTGACGAACAAAAGTAGTAGACCTCCAAGACTTTGAAATATCTCAATATGTCTGGAAGTCAATCTCAGGATCTAAACTATGCGCTTGAAAAAAATTAAATTCTGCCTGCTTATTTTATTTTTGTAACGTTTTTTCGTGTTGCTTTTTTCGAATGGTTAGTTTAGTTAGCGGCTCGTCTGGCTGAAAGTTCAATTGGTAACAAAGTTTGAAGTAACTTTCCCGAACTGAAGCCGTGTAGACCCAGTACCAACAACGAAATATTGACACAAGTGCGAGGTCTGTATATTCCGTCTGTCCGTATTTGTTTGCAGACTGACTTTGAGGGGTTTCAGCCTTTGATGTTGAATGCCTAAGCCCTCCAGTTGACTTAGCTGGGACGCATACTCAACACAACCCAGGAGCCGATATGCTACGTCACTAATTGGAATGATTGATTGGTTTGAATTTTGATCAGTTATCAAAGGCAGGTAAAGACGTTTTACGACATATCTTTTGACGTGATAACGTCTTATAAATCGACGAACACCGGCAGCACGCACGAAAAAGTATGACTCATTGTCCCGTTCCGTCTGAGCCGAGCGTTCGGCTTTATGATGTGATCACGTAATATTATTGTCCGTAAACCGACTTAATAGACAAAAAAAAAATTTTTTATCATAATTTCATCGTTGATATATACAATTCCTTAGTTAGCTTTATACATGAATATACCAGCCAACAGACAAAACCAACTGTTGTTCGGTCCTATGGTTACAATGTTTATCATACCAACCTACTTACAGAAACCTCCTTCCTTTTATAAACGGGCCCATTGCTCTACAATTACTATTATTAGCAAAGATGCGTAATCATCATGTTATCAAATCAGATCACTTAAAATACAAAACAGGCATTCTATTATCATACTTATGTCATGCAAACGCAACGATCCGCCACTTTCTCTTCATAGATATCGAACTCCGACGATTTGGGTCAGCTTCGTTTTGACTCACGGCCAGGCTTGTGTATTCTGATAGCAGATAGCTGAGCAATCCTCTGGAAAAGGTCATGCTCATAAACAAACCTTCCTGCAACAGTCATAAGGTATACAATAAAGCGTTACGTTGGATGGCGTAACGAAACTGATTGATGAGCACCTCAACATTGGAAGCATTGAACTCTAAACTTAACTATGAAATAATACGTCTTGACTACAGTCAAGTAATGTAATCTATACTTTTGACTTTTTAGTTCGTATAATATTTGGTCACGACAACGGTTTCAAGAAGCTGGACTAAATGGAGCCAAGAATAATGTTCAGGTATAATACTTATAAATTCAGATGAGGCCACTTAAATCACATTATCAATAGTATTGTTTTTAGACCAAACAATTTTGGCTGGTAGAATTAAATGACAAAAATTAGGTATATTATTAGACACGAGAATGAATGAGCATACATCATATCAGCCGAAAGACGTCCACTGCTGGACATATGCCTCCTGCCGCTCTCCTGCAGGTCATCAGTCCACCTTGTGGGAGGGGGGGAGGGCTACCCACGCCGTGCCTTCCGGTACGTGGTCGCCACTCAAGAACCTTTCCGTCCCAACGGCCATCGGTTCTACGTACAACGTGCCCTGCCCACTGCCACTTAAGTTTAGCGATTCCGAGGGCTATATCGGTTACCTCGGTTCTGCTGCGGATAACCTCATTTCTGATGCGATCACGCAGAGAAACTCCCAACATAGAGGGCTATGTTGGGAGTTTCTCTGCGTGATCGCATCAGAAATGAGGTTGTCTGCAGCAGAACCGAGGAGACCAACATAGCCCTCTCCATTGCCCTTTGGGTGACTTTGAGCCCTCTTATGAGGTCCATTGTAAACGACCACACCACGACCACATTTTAGTGCCATATGTAAATATATCACTGGCAACACACACTGGTCAAAGACTCTCGTCTTGAGACACTGCGGAATATTGGACGAAAATAATTCCCGAACGCTGCCCAGCCGAGTCAGATTCGACGATTGCCCTACTCTTTCTCGAAGTTGGACCTACCTAACTGGACAGTCTGTCTTAGGTATACATTCCTAATTGTCTACAATTTCGAGCGTAAAGTGTCCGATTGTAATGGGAGTTGGTACTACATGGGCATTTGACATGATCTTCGTCTTATCCATGTTCATTCTTAGACCAACTAGCTCTGAAGCTTTACTGAGGTCATCGAGCATCGTGCTTAAGTCTTCCATGGTCTCAGCCAAGACTACTATATCGTTCGCAAACCGAAGGTGAGTAATGAATATGATGAGTGATTATTGTAGGCGCTTTGGTTGTTAACTGTAAGCCTGTAATGTAAATTATTAAATAAATAAATGTACTCGCTGATGATGTTGATGCCGTCAGTGCAGCGGTGAACAGTTTTGGTGAAATAACATCTCCTTGCCTGACTCCCCGCTGCAGCGGAATAGGTTTCGAGCTCTGGTCCTGTAGTCAGACTGACATAGTGGCGTTCTCGTACAATCAGTACAGTACTTCGATATAGCGGTAGTTAACTTGGCACCGCTGGAGAGTCTGTAATACAGCCCAGGTTTCAACGGAATCGTAGGCATTCTCGTAGTCCATGAGCATACACAGCTACATAATAATTAATAGATACTGAGAGCTATAGAATAGCGAAGAACAAGCAGTGAATGTGATTTTGATACACAATTGATAATTGCACTTACTTAAGGTGGTTCGATTGCCATACAAAGCGTTATTTGACATTCGCAGGCTAACGGCGTGATATTTTAAGAAACTTATGTAACAAACTTTCATCAATTGGCTTCCCATTTTCGCCAAATTTCCCCTTTCCTAGAATAAACTTGTATAAACTAGATTAATTTGAGAAAAATTGTTTTCCCAAAATATCACGTCCCAAACCAATTTCTCAAATTAATCTAGTTTATACAAGTTTATTCTAGGAAAGGGGGAATTTGGCGCAAATGGGAAGACAATTTATGAAAGTTTGTTACATAAGTTTCTTAAAATATCACGCCGTTAGCCTGCGAATGTCAAATAACGTTTTGTATGGCAATCGAACCACCTTAATAAGTATTTATATGTGTCAATATATTTCCAAATTTTACTAACTATCATACCATTATTAAAAATTACGGTTGTCACTACTGACGAACTTTTTGGGATTTCTTCTTCAGGATGAGTGTTCTCGATGATAGTGTAAGGTTACGTGTTACGTTAAGTGTACGGTTCCGTTTTATTAGTACATATAATTTTAAACATCACTCCGGAAAGTTAAATCTATTGGGCGTACCAAGAAACATTGACAACTTTCGTTGCTATAAGTACCTTGATTTTGTTCGGCCTGCAGTAGAATGTTTGTGTGTATATATGGTTCTAACAGGCGTTCTATTTCCGATGCAGGTCATAGTCCGATGAGAAGTAGCGGAGCAGGCACAATGCAGAATTAATGAGCGTTTTACGTGCCGTCGTAAACCGCAACCCTCCGATATTACAGTTCCCTGTAACGCTGTACCTACCTACTTTTCGTGTACCTATGAAACTTGATGCCTAATAGTTATTTGCAGTGTTCAAGTTGTTCCTCAACTAGCAAAAAAAGGGAACTACTAGTTACTATTCACATTTTATAGTTTTTTTTATAGACAATGTATTTTATCCATCACTTGTTACCGGTCCAGGACACTCCCAGTAATTGTGTTTAATTTTAATTAAAAATAAGCAACTTAGTTTCACATTAACAAGATAAAAATACAAGTGAGAGAAATGAATATAGTCAACATTTAGGTCAATCAGCGTGTTGAGTGAGCCATGTACTCGTGTAGCTGCGTCGGGTGTAGGGATGAAGCAAGTCTAGTGACAGTAATAAATATATTACAAATTTTGAAGTAAATATATTATGACAGATCGCAGTGATTGGAATGAAGGAATCAACGGTAGAGAATCAAGAAAATGACGATATTATTCATTTCATTATTGATCATATTTAGTGTCTGGATCTTAATATTCTTAATTGACGAAGCTGACCGTAAATAAATTATTTTTATTAAGTTTAAAAAAAAATCACATACCTAACTAATCTTAATTTTAAACCTTCATAATGATCACAACATTTACTCTTTGGCTCAATTATCACCTACGTGCTAATAGATGTTGGGGTTTCGATATTTGATAGTTAAATATTGACCGTTAATTTTTACAAGTAAAAATAATGACGTCCTCTAAGACAACTATTTTATTAGTACCATCAGGAAAAAAACGTCTTGTTTATGGTTCCCTAAAAAAATATTTTATCTATCCAAATATCATAAACCCTCCATGATGCGTTCAAGAACCGCACATTATGACCACCATAAAAACAGACTGTCTTGTTAGAACAAATTTCTTATCTGTGAAAATGTTATTATTGCTAAATAATAACATCGATTTCGATAATATTATTTCATTTAAATTTCGAACATCTCTGAAAAACAAAAAAAAATGATTTGACCTCTATTCTAATATCAGTCGAGATGACGTTTAGTTCGAAATGAATTGTCAAGTTGCATACAAATTGACAAATGTCGCACGTAAGTATGATATCGAACGATATGATAATTACAGCTGACTCTCTGAATTAAAAAAAAAACTATGACAGCTGCCAGAAAACAACGCCGCGATGCCGGTCTTAATATGCGGCTCCTGAATGCATCACGGAGGCTTATGATATGTGGATAGATAAAGCAGTGTATGTAACTGTACATAATTAGGCATTAAAACACTCGTGTGATGTTATTATGAAACTCGCCTTTGGCTCGTTTCATAAACCCACGCTCGTGTTTATTGCCCTTCATTATGTAGGGTCAAAGAATTTAATTTCCTACCCATTTAGGACTATTTCAAAGTGACACTGTAAATAAAATCATAAGAAGTCTCTTACGTTTTGATTGATTACGTCACTTTGACAAAGTCCAAAGTGGGTAGAAAATTAAATCTTTGACTGTACAGTCACATAAACTACTATAAAAGTTAATATTTTTGCTATCCTTATAAAATATTGCGTTATATACTGTCTTCTTAATCCTTCTGCCTAACATTATCACGGCCTTTGCCAGGGTCCGCTTGTTACCCTCTTTTTTACAAGCTTTATATTAACTTGCACTGTTCGTATGTATATAAATATGTATAAGTATGTAAGTTGTCCATCAAAATTTGCTATCTATATTTCAGTCTTTTCCCGTTATCCAATTGAGCTGAAATTTCGCAAGCATATGTATATCGCATGACAATGTAATATTATGATAATTTAGAGCTGATCTGATGCTGGAGCTAGAAGGTGGCCATAGGAACTCCGCAATAAAACGACACAACCCCATCGAGTTTGGGCTCGTTTGAATCGTCTCAATGAGTACTTGATGATGGTATGCAGAAAAGTACAGTCGACAGTAAAAGCTTGTACCAAAAATGAAATTTTTGACAAAAACTTATTTCACTTGTGTTATGCTGGGCGTTCTTTTATTTGATCCCATTTTACTTTACGTTAAATACCTACTGTAATTTGAGTTGATTATAAAAGGAATTCCATCAATGTATAACCTTTAACTAGAGCAGGTGCTACGTCATACAATTCTTTCATAGGAGCGCATGAATGGCTCTCGATCCTCCTCGGTCGAGTGCTCGAATTGATTCCATACCACTTGCATGGGTGCACTCGTGTATCGCTAGATTGAGAAATCTCTACTGTAATTAAAATGTCTATTAAAAATCGATTGGGATTGAATCGTTTTTGCCATGTTGTCATTTACATAAAAGTCGATAAAAACACACCAGCGCAATTATGATGTAAAATATAGCATATACTTGGCGGTGGCACTTCTAGTTTGCAGACTTAAGGATTGTATACTTTTGAAGTTAACTCTTATTTAATTCACAGACTTAGAATTAAATAACCAAAAAAAGAATTCTACAAAAAGTTTAATTTAACTAACACGACCTTGCGAATTAAAAAGGGTATAATTACGTTGAACAAGCAAAAACTAGTGAATAATTGAAGCGAATTGCTCAGCTTTGTTTGACGCAATTCACACTCACGGATGCATCAAAAGTGTAAGCAGAACAATGGCTTTTAAATCTAATTATTATCCCCTGTGGATCATTTGGTTTGCATCCGTGTTTTTAATTGTTCCAGAGACGTGCGTTGAGAGTTTATTACAGCTTACTTAGGTACCCTATATAATTTCTTTGCAAGTAAGTAAAACAATAAACAAAGGCATTCTTACCTCCATAGTCTTTTTCCACACCGATTTGATGGAAGGATTTTATGCTTAGTTTATTAAAACCACATTTTAGGATTTTGTACAGACATTATATTCGCAGGTTTAACGTTCTCGTAACTGTCATGAAGGAAGAAATATCCTTCCTAAACAGCGATATGGCAATATATTTTTTTAATGAAAAATTCAGCTCGAACTTCCGTCGTCGCTGAGCTCTAAAATAAACAATTGAAAAACAACGACGCAAAAACTGGAGGTATTTGTTCATCACAGTATTCCGAGCTCCAATTTAATAGGTACCATGTACCTACATTTTCGATATTTGAATTCGAGGTACCTATTTGCGTGGCACGGAGACGTACTTGGGTACATATTATTATATTACTGCATTCCTTGTATTTCGATCCAATAAAAGGTACACAGGCTTCATAATGAATAAAAACAACTATATAAAACTTAACCTAAAGGTAAAAAAAATTACCTAAATCGCCGTCAACAGGCAAGGTGCCCAGAAGCCTGGCCGTATTTCCTCGCTGTATAGCGATACTGATACTTGTATTTTATATTTGTTTCAATAATAACAAAGGAGTGGAGCACTTTAACACAAAAAATAACAATAGTAGGACATCAAGATTTTTGATAGCCAAATTTTCTACATAAGTAATAACATATTAACTAGAGCCAGAGCAGTATATTCTTCGTTTTCTTCCCATCTTTGCGTATTATATTTATGTATTTATAATATTGCCTCTATTTCGGAACAAAGAAGCTGTATACATTAATGCTAAAGTCTCATCCATCAGTCATTTAAGGCACCCTGAATGGCAGAATATCCATTAGGAGTTTCCTTTTCATTGCTTTCACAGGCCGTGGGCATACTCGGACCGCCATATTGGATTTCATACAGGATTTTTCAGTAGCTTTTTATTTGTTTTAAACTCTCGGTGGAACGTACAATTTTTTGCACGGTTTTAGTACTCTTCAACAGAATATTTTAACTCGATCCGTGCGCTGCATGGTAATGAAAAATATTACACAATAATTGAATTACTTATTAAGGAAAATTTACGTTAAGTAGGCAATTTAGGCATAATTAAAAACGTTCAATTGAAACATTTTAAAAGAACAAATAAATGTTGTGTCACTGTCAGAAAGGTCAGGGTGTAGCAAAGGGGACGCAGGAATTTTGCGATGGTGGGATGTCATTATGACACATATTTTTTATGATTTGATGCTACAAAATATGCAAAAATAAACATGTTTTAAGTATGTACTTGAAAAAAAATCTCATAAATCAAAAATGGCCAAAATATTGGACCTCAAGATCTGTAAGTGTTTAATACTGAATTATCATAATACCCGTATTATCAAATCCGCGGAAACCACCCGAAACCTATTCTACTCTTAACTCTGGCAGGTCAGTGTAGGTACGACGACGAGCGAAGCGAGAAGGAGTGTAAGGTTGAAACGCGACCTACAGCGCGCGAGCCGAGCGAGCGAAGCGAGCTTGCCGCGGTAGCAGCAGGCGAAGCGCCAGAACCGATTTTTTTTTAATTTATAGGTTTCCAAATATTAAAAAAAAAACTATTCCTAAAATACGCCCAACTTTCCAAAAATATGTATACAACTCCTACATATGATTTTTGCATATCCCAACATTGAAAAGCTCCTATGTTGTTTAAAAATGTAAGGTCCAACAACTTGGCCATTTTTGATTTTAGAAATTCTCAGTTTACGTATTAAAATGGCCAAGATGACCAAGATAACCACAGCACAGGTTAACAACCATTTGAACGACGAAAGTACAGGTACGTTTGCCTTTGCCTACATTTGTAAAGATTTTTTTTAATCCACAAGTGATGACGTTGATAAATTGCTAAACGACACTTGCTATGCACATGTTTCATACTGTAATGGCTAGAAATGAAAAAAAGTGATGCGACTCGGCTGCAGGGTAAACGATGCACATGTGCAAAGTTAAACAAAAAATATTTTAACCAACGCAAAGAACTGTTGATTTTCTTGCGTAAATGCACTTTTGCAAATTAAACGTAAATACACGGTCTACATACGGTCTGGTCTGGTCATCACATCATTATATTTATGTTACTTAGGTTATGCTGCAAACGTTATCTCCACTTATAATAAATCTCTAAATTAAAAAAAGAATCAGCCAGTTTGAAACTAAGCTTTGCGCGGTTCGAATGTTCTCATCATCCCATGAACGGAAAAATATGAAACATTTTATATAGGTACATTATTATTCTAGCTGCAACTTAGGATAGTTTTTATCCGACTGCGACAGTTAATTAATTTTCCGAAATATACGACTTCATTTAATTTTTCATTTATTTTTATTGAAATCAAACGCTGCTCCAACTGTCAGCTATAAGAACCGTCAAATTTTCGTCAAAATGGCGGAATTGCTTTGCCTTTCACTTATTAATAATTTAAATCCCGTCTACGATAGACCTTTACGAGACAAATGCTAAAATATAAACCATAAAAAAATATTCGATTCTGATATGAGAACTTATATGCGCAAATGTCGTTTTATGTCGTAATTTCAATAAATGAAATCAACAAATTTGAACAATATAATTAACACGAATTTGTTTTTTTTGAATGACAATGGCACGCGCTCGGCGCATTCAGCCAAAGTACCTGCGGCGCTACCACGAAAACCGATACTCAATGTTCATATATTTGCATCCCTGTCACTCGAGTATGGTTAGTGCGATAGAGATAGAGATACCCGAATATTTTCGAATTCCGAAGTTCGTGGTTATAGCTCAGGAATCGAAAATATGGTAAATAATCATAATGTATTTTCTCGAAAAAGAATTTAAAATAAATATAGTCAAATGGAGAAAAAAACAAAGCAAGAGGTTATATAGGTAATGATTAAGTTATAAGAGTCCAAAGTTTTAAGAGGGGGTATGTTCTGTCCCTTTTCCGCAAAACGCACCTTCATATGAAACGATTGTTTTTTACTATGACGCTCGAGTATATTGACGTCACAGTCCCTCATCGTTTTCTCACTCTAACAAGCAACATTAAAACGGATGTAGCTTCATAATTTTTTGAGATATTTGAATGGGAGTTTCATTATCTTCTATCTATTTATACATAATAAATGCCTATGTCCTGACTGACTTATTCACTCAATCACTCACTCACTCACTCATCAACGCACAGCCGAAACTACTAATCTTAGAGAGTTGATTTTTGCACAGTATGTTGCTTTTATAACGTGGGCTACGGATAAAAAGGGATTTTTGAAAATTCTACCCCTAAGGGGGTAAAATGGGGGTGCAAAGTTTGTATGGGAGAACCTTTTTTTTTTGAGCTATAGACTTAAACTTTGTAGAAAAATTAGTTATTAGAATACAAACTTTCAGCATTTTGGAAAATTCCACCCCTACGGGGGTAAAATAGGGGTGCAAGGTTTGTATGGGGGAAACATTTTTTTTTTAAATAGAGACTTAAAACTTTGTAGAAAGATCAGTCATTAGAATACAAATAAAGAACTTTCAGGGTTTTAGAAAATTCTACCCCTAAAGGGGTAAAATAGAGTGCAAAGTTTATATGGGAAAAACTACTTTTTTTTAAATAGAGACTTAAAACTTTGTAGAGAAATTATTCATTAGAATACAAATAAAGTACCTAGATTCAGTGTTTTAAAAAAATCCACCCCTAAGGGGGTAAAATAGGGGTGCAAATTTTGTATGGGGGAAACAATATTTTTTTTAAAAAGAGACTTAAAACTTTGTAGAAAGATTAGTCATCAGAATACAAATTAAGTACTTTCAGCGTTTTAGAAAATTCTACCCTTAAAAATAGGGGGCTAAAATAGGGGTGCAAAGTTTGTATGTGGGAAACTATTTTTTTTAGCTAGAGTCCCAAAACTTTGTAGAAAGATTATTTAAATACAAAGAAAGTGCTTTCAGCGTTTTGGAAAATTTCACCCCTAAGGGGGTAAAATAGGGTGCAAAGTTTGTATGGGAAAAACATATTTTTTTTTAATAGAGACTTAACATTTTGACGAAAAATTACTTTATACTACATTCGGCGTTTAACAAAAATCATTCCCTAAGGGGGTTAAAAAAGGGTGCAAGGTTTGTATAGGGAACACTTTTTCTGAGCTAGACACTTAAAACTTTGTAGAAAGATTACTTATAAAAATACAAAAAAAAGACTTTCAGCGTTTTGAAAAAATCTATCCCTAAGGGGGATAAAAAGGGGTGCAAAGTTTTTATCAGGGAAAGTTTATGTTTTTGAGTTAGAGACTTGAAACTTTGTAGAAAGATTACTTATTAAAATACAAAAAAAGAACACAAATCGTTTTAGAAAATTCTACCCCTAATAGGGTTAAAAAGGAGAGCAAGCTTTGCATGGGCAACACTTTTTTTTGAGTTAGACTTAAAACTTTGCAAAAAGATTACTTATTAGAATACTAAAAAAGAACTTTCAGCGTTTTAGAAAACTCCATCCCTAAGGGGATCCTTAAGATCCTTAAGAAGGGTAGCCAGTGTTGTGTGGGAAAAACTTTTTTTTTTACTAGACTTAAAACAATTCAAAATGTTACTTATTAAAATTAATAATAAAGTACTTTCAGAGTTTTAGAAAATTCCACCCCTAAGGGGGTTAAGAAAGCTTTGTATGGGCAACACTTTTTTTGAGCTAGAGACTTAAAAGTTTACGAAAAAAGTTCTTTCAGCGATTAGAAAAATTCAACCTCTAAGGGGGTTTAAAAGGGGGTTCAAATTTTAAATGGCGAGCAATAAAATTTTAAAGTGTGAGTAAGAGATTTTTAACTTCGGTCTTATTCTGTACGTTAAAAGACTACAAAACTGATTTCAGAGTTTTTCCAAATTCATCCCCTAAGAGTGTTAGAATTGGTTCAAAGTTTGAGTATTTCAAGGCATTTTTAAAGTATGAGATTTTTAACTTTGGTTTTAGACTGTTTGTTCACAAACTAGAAAATGAACATCAACTTTTTTTTTAATTATCCCCTAAAAGAGGGTTCAAATTTTGTATTGAGAGAAATCATTTTTTAAGACGATAAAAAGTTCTATGCGGACGAAGTCGCGGGCAACAGCTAGTTTATAATATAACACTAGCGACCCGCCCCGGCTTCATACGGGTGCCTTGCTGATACTAAATATATATGTAAAAGTGAGAGTTAATGTATGGAACTGCTGTTTTTTTATTGCGATTTCGTGGTCGGTTTCTTGGGAAAAGTTGTTCAGTGTCACCATCTTATTAGTATTTTGGTCTTCTTGCTGCACGACTCCGATTTCACCCTGTATATATATACTATGTATGTAGTGATACCTATCGATTTAGGCCAAATTCAATCAAACAGAAATAAGGAGTTCGATCAGTAAGCGTTGGACGCGCGTCAGCTAGATCTAAATGTCACTTTTTGTATGGTAAAATGACAGTCGAGTTTTTCTAACGTGCGTTCGAAACGTTACGTGATCACTAGTAATAATCTTGTAATGCTTATACAATACAATATTGTTGTTTAGTCGAATTGATACAAAATAATTTCGGGTTAATAATAGCGACTCCAAAATACAATAAAAACCTTCCAGCCCTCCCAATACCTACCCGTCCAAACTCCGATGCCTGGGTAATATTTGTGCACCGCTGACAGCAGCAATTTGTCACCGATGACCGATGACAAACGATCATGCGGTCGCCAGTTTACCTTCAATCATGTAACCTTTGCAAGCTAAAGTTATGGTAACTCATTGATTGCAGCTTCGGCGCGCCCACCCTTAGGGTTTTGGACTCGGGGTTCCACCGGCCGAACAAAACCGAACCACGGCACACCAGTCGGAAACGAACGATCGACGTATCACTACGTCCCGCTCGCGCGCGAACTATAGTTATTCTCTTCGTCACATACTTGTGACGATACGTGGAGTGAAACTAGTGAAAAACTGAAAACCTTGACTAAAACTGAACATATTGTGGTAAACAAAGCATTTGGATTTTGTGAACAGCGAAGAAAATTTGTTTTTGTTTGGTGCCGGCGTTCTCACTGCTGCTTGGTAAGAATTTATTAGTTTTCTACGAGTATTTGAAACATTTCCAATATAACATATGAGTATAGACGCTAACAAGACTACGTTTAATTTGTTGATGTCTAATCGGTACTAACTAACTAGTTCATTACTTATTCTGACAAATAGTACCTGTGTGGGTACTTCATAAAACTGTCGGTGTAAAAATGGTTATTTTACACAGTTAAACACAATAAAAGCAACTTTTGCGCATTTATATCTAGGTATCGAAATGCCTCATCCGCTGCTCGGAACCAGTTCTCGACCACAGAAGATAGTTATTATTTTTTGCCTCGATCGTGTATCTGCGCCGAGTGGTCCCTGGGCCAATACCTTAGACTACTGCCTTACGGTCAGTTTTACTTTAAAACATCTTAGACAACACCCGACAAGTTTGCGTGCATCATTTTTTATCAATTAATCAAACAAGCAATAGTTTGTTTTTGGGCAACCTGTCTGATTTGCTGATGTCTTGATTTGGGTACAAAATGCTTACGGTCTTTACAACGATAAGTTGGTCTTCTTTTGTGCAACAAAGACTCAGCCCCAGAAAAGAAAAAGAGAATTTCTTGGTCTGAAAATAAAGATTAAGTAAATGACTAAATAAATTATTAGAATAAAATGTAATGCTTTGTAAAATAAAAATACACTCACTAGGAATTGTGGTAAACGACATAACTGAATACTTATTTATTTAATTAGTAATATCAACGCACAACCGAAATAACCTTTAATATTACTGCATTACGTCCGTAATATAAACACTAAATAAATCTAGGCGATTTTACCTATAAAACAATACCTTTTTCCACGGGAGATCCCGACGCTCCTGAGTCTTTAAGATGAATTAATTATCGTCCCAGGGCGATCGGCTCTTAGTAATTAAAATTCTGTCTTCGCTCCACCGATTGCCTTTACTTGAGATAACGAATCCGGTCTCCGTCGTCATCTCGATGTGGGTATTAATAAAGTGAACGGGATATTTCCTAAGGACCACGATACAAACGAGTATAAGTGTGGCATCTTATCGGATTTGAGAAAACAATAACAAGGTAATGAAGTTATGGAAATATCAGAAAAGGGGGAAGATATTTTTCTGTACGATATCGATATTGACTTTTTGTATCTAATGTAACTATACAGTTTACATCGCACATGATAATTGTATACCAAAGAGAATTAAGAAAAACACACATTTAGACTATGGAACGAAGATGATCTCCAAAACAGTAAATATGAATAGCTGCTAGTGATACCATCTACTTACTTACCGGGCAAATATTTACATTATCAATTATCGGTAGTCCAATAACAGTTTATAACTGACATGTTTACTGTATGTTCCTGATATCCTGACAGCTACCTATCAAGTAAATAATTAATAGTGTCTTCACAGTTGATACCGAAGGGTAATGCCCTGGGGCGCAAACAACTCTGAACAGTAATCATTCTAAAGTGAGAAGCAAAACTGCAATTTGTTGTTAATTATCTAACATCTTGTGGCAAAATGGGCGCAAGAACCTGGGCTAATTACCTACCGTCGTTAAGGCAAATCTTCTGGAGTGCTGCTAAAGTAAGCATTACCTAGAACAGTCGAATGAACACGGTTCTTACAAGCATCCATTTGTGAATCTTGAGATTCAGCCAAAGCTAAATATGGCTACCATTCTAAGTCATCATGTACATACACATATAAACATGTATCGGTTAATTAAGTTCTTTCAATTCTGAAATCCTTATGTAAATACATAATCTGTTGACTAAAATTCCAGCCATCCAATAATCAGTTGGTTGAAACTAGCCCATTTATTGCCACTTGAGATAGGCATAGCTATAATTTGTAGGTATTTAAAATGAATTCATCAATATGCATTATTTAATAGCGCTATCATTTTTACATTCTGGTTGACACACCTTCAGATACCTGTCGCACGTCGCACGAGGATGATATTATAAAATACTAGCTGTTGCCCGCGACTTCGTCCGCGTAGAACTTTTTATCGTCTTAGAAAATGATTTCTCTCAATACAAAATTTGAACCCTCTTTTAGGGGATAATTAAAAAAAAGTTGATGTTCATTTTCTAGTTTGTGAACAAACAGTCTAAAACCAAAGTTAAAAATCTCATACTTTAAAAATGCCTTGAAATACTCAAACTTTGAACCAATTTTAACACTCTTAGGGGATGAATTTGGAAAAACTCTGAAATCAGTTTTGTAGTCTTTTAACGTACAGAATAAGACCGAAGTTAAAAATCTCTTACTCACATTTTAAAATTTTATTGCTCGCCATTTAAAATTTGAACCCCCTTTTAAACCCCCTTAGAGGTTGAATTTTTCTAATCGCTGAAAGAACTTTTTTCGTAAACTTTTAAGTCTCTAGCTCAAAAAAAGTGTTGCCCATACAAAGCTTTCTTAACCCCCTTAGGGGTGGAATTTTCTAAAACTCTGAAAGTACTTTATTATAAATTTTAATAAGTAACATTTTGAATAGTTTTAAGTCTAGTAAAAAAAAAAGTTTTTCCCACACAACACAGCCAGTGTTGTGTGGGAAAAACTTTTTTTTTTACTTCCCTTCTTAAGGATCTTAAGGATCCCCTTAGGGATGGAGTTTTCTAAAACGCTGAAAGTTCTTTTTTAGTATTTGCAAAGTTTTAAGTCTAACTCAAAAAAAAGTGTTGCCCATGCAAAGCTTGCTCTCCTTTTTAACCCTATTAGGGGTGGAATTTTCTAAAACGATTTGTGTTCTTTTTTTGTATTTTAATAAGTAATCTTTCTACAAAGTTTCAAGTCTCTAACTCAAAAACATAAACTTTCCCTGATAAAAACTTTGCACCCCTTTTTATCCCCCTTAGGGATAGATTTTTTCAAAACGCTGAAAGTCTTTTTTTTTTCTATTTTTATAAGTAATCTTACTACAAAGTTTTAAGTGTCTAGCTCAGAAAAAGTGTTCCCCATACAAACCTTGCACCATTTTTTAACCCCCTTAGGGAATGATTTTTGTAAAACGCCGAATGTAGTATTTTTCATGTTCTAATAAGTAATTTTTCGTCAAAATTTTAAGTCTCTATTAAAAAAAAATATGTTTTTCCCATACAAACTTTGCACCCTATTTTACCCCCTTAGGGGTGAAATTTTCCAAAACGCTGAAAGTACTTTCTTTGTATTTAAATAATCTTTCTACAAAGTTTTAGGACTCTAGCTAAAAAAAATAGTTTCCCACATACAAACTTTGCACCCCTATTTTAGCCCCCTATTTTTAGGGGTAGAATTTTCTAAAACGCTGAAAGTACTTAATTTGTATTCTGATGACTAATCTTTCTACAAAGTTTTAAGTCTCTATTTAAAAAAAATATTGTTTCCCCCATACAATATTTGCACCCCTATTTTACCCCCTTAGGGGTAGATTTTTTTAAAACACTGAATCTAGGTACTTTATTTGTATTCTAATGAATAATTTCTCTACAAAGTTTTAAGTCTCTATTTAAAAAAAAGTAGTTTTTCCCATACAAACTTTGCACTCTATTTTACCCCTTTAGGGGTAGAATTTTCTAAAACCCTGAAAGTTCTTTATTTGTATTCTAATGACTGATCTTTCTACAAAGTTTTAAGTCTCTATTTAAAAAAATAATGTTTCCCCCATACAAACCTTGCACCCCTATTTTACCCCCGTAGGGGTGGAATTTTCCAAAACGCTGAAAGTGTTTCATTTGTATTCTAATAACTAATTTTTCTACAAAGTTTAAGTCTATAGCTCAAAAAAAAAAGGTTCTCCCATACAAACTTTGCACCCCCATTTTACCCCCTTAGGGGTAGAATTTTCAAAAATCCCTTTTTATCCCTAGCCCACGTTATAAAAGCAACATACTGTGCAAAAATCAACTCTCTAAGATTAGTAGTTTCGGCTGTGCGTTGATGAGTGAGTGAGTGAGTGATTGAGTGAATAAGTCAGTCAGGACATAGGCATTTATTATGTATAAATAGATAGAAGATAATGAAACTTCCATTCAAATATCTCAAAACATTATGAAGCTACATCCGTTTTAATGTCGCTTGTTAGAGTGAGAAAACGATGAGGGACTGTGACGTCAATATACTCGAGCGTCATAGTAAAAAACAATCATTTCATATGAAGGTGCGTTTTGCGGAAAAGGGACAGAACATACCCCCTCTTAAAACTTTGGACTCTTATAACTTAATCATTACCTATATAACCTCTTGCTTTGTTTTTTTCTCCATTTGACTATATTTATTTTAAATTCTTTTTCGAGAAAATACATTATGATTATTTACCATATTTTCGATTCCTGAGCTATAACCACGAACTTCGGAATTCGAAAATATTCGGGTATCTCTATCTCTATCGCACTAACCATACTCGAGTGACAGGGATGCAAATATATGAACATTGAGTATCGGTTTTCGTGGTAGCGCCGCAGGTACTTTGGCTGAATGCGCCGAGCGCGTGCCATTGTCATTAAAAAAAAACAAATTCGTGTTAATTATATTGTTCAAATTTGTTGATTTCATTTATTGAAATAACGACATAAAACGACATTTGCGCATATAAGTTCTCATATCAGAATCGAATATTTTTTTATGGTTTATATTTTAGCATTTGTCTCGTAAAGGTCTATCATAGACGGGATTTAAATTATTAATAAGTGAAAGGCAAAGCAATTCCGCCATTTTGACGAAAATTTGACGGTTCTTATAGCTGACAGTTGGAGCAGCGTTTGATTTCAATAAAAATAAATGAAAAATTAAATGAAGTCGTATATTTCGGAAAATTAATTAACTGTCGCAGTCGGATAAAAACTATCCTAAGTTGCAGCTAGAATAATAATGTACCTATATAAAATGTTTCATATTTTTCCGTTCATGGGATGCTGAGAACATTCGAACCGCGCAAAGCTTAGTTTCAAACTGGCTGATTCTTTTTTTAATTTAGAGATTTATTATAAGTGGAGATAATTACATTTTTGTCCTAATATTATCAAAGACTTGCTAAGAGTAATGATTGAATACCTTTATCGTATGAATCTACTTTTCACCCGTAAAAGAAAAAATATTTGCCATGTAGACTTCTCGTGAGGTACTCAAAACTCATGTAGGCATAGAATAGCCTACCTATTTTAGACCACCGAAATAGCCTACCTATTTTACAGAAATGGGACGAAACCTGAATAGTTCAGCAGGCGGGCGATAACTCGCTGACGCGAGAGTGAAACTCTCTGATTACCACATCTACCTGCCTACATATTTTGAACTCGTACTTAATATCCGTCTCAAGTGAATTTCGATGGTAACCTCACGTAGCAAGGCTACTTTTTCATTTATACAATTAAGTCAGATACGAGAATTTGGAAGCCACGCCAGCGAACTTGAAAGTCGAAGCTGTTATAAGTCCCACCTGCCTTGCAAGGACATCTTGTATAAATGATAAATGGTGACTGAATATTGGGTAGGTCCATTCATGAAATTATTAATTATTTATAAACTGTGATCAGACTGCTGCAAGCTTACATGCACTTGATTGTGTAGGTACTTGATGATTGATTTAGAATATTTAGATGATGATGTTCCGAATAGGATACCTACTCATAAAGAAAAACCAGTACCGTAACCTCGGGGTACTTTGGCCCTGGAGGGTTACTTTGGCTTTCGCGAATTACTTGGCCCTCCGCTTTTTTATGAGTTTAAGAGTGGTCTGATCACCTTATCTTTAGTTTTCAGCTAACTGCTCACGTTGGTACTTTTATTATTTGACATTGCTATGTGTGGTTTTTATGCGGGCCAAAGTAACCCTCCATTGGGTTAATGTACCCCGAGGTTACGGTACGTACAATCACTTACAATATACTTAGTACTATCTAATAATTCAAAGTGCAATATTAACATCTCTAAAAAACTATAAAATAAGAGATAATTTATTTAATGAGTCAGTGTAGTATCAATAACTCTATAAAACACTCAAAGCGGACTTTGTTCCGATGAAACAAGAATGCGTGTAAAAGGAATAAGCAACGTCAGTACTCTTTCGCAGAACGTCCCTGCGTACGTGGGGGCCCGTGAAGATATAAATAATGAGCTAATTGTATCAGGACCTACCATTACTTGACCGGGTTCCAACGCATTACCGGGACCGGTTAGAGAAAATACCAGCACACTTCCCGAAAACACATTGTTTTTGGCATAATGACACTTAAAATGATCCTACATATAAGTATACCAGTGATATCAGTATCTTTGAAACTGTGTGCATACTCGTATGAGTTCAGCAAAAGAATATAGAGAATCTGAATGTAACTGCAAATACAGATAGTATCGTTTTTTTTTTGTTTGGCTTTCTAAAAGCCGGGCCCACGCACGCAGGGCCCTTTTGCTTTGAGCTGACTGTAGCGTGAGTTGGCTGCAGAGGGCCAACCAGCAGAGGTAGTATCGTATTGACTACTTGAATAACGTCATTATGATAGTAACACAGTGGACTATGCAGAGGATACATTAACGATAAAGTCCCATTATGAATACAATTTGAGAATGCCTTCAACACCTAAGGGTCCTAGCCTGATGTTCATTACCATCCCAAAAGTCAAGCTCATGTCATGTAACGAGTAAGTTTTATTTAGAAGCGTGTTTTAATTATATTGCGAGCAGTGTTTCGTTATTCACACCTGAAGTCAGCGGCCTAAATATATAATTGATGATCTAATTCCATTTGGGAGCGGCCATTAGCTGACCGGGTTGCAATTTGTGCTGCGGGGAACTGGCTAAACGGAAGCTCCCCAAATAATTACTCATTTGTCAAGTGAAAATCTGGCTTGCCCACTAGTTTGCGCGGTGCTATGAAATAGTAAATATGTTTTATGATTAACTGCTGATAGAATTTAGGTATCAAGAATAACTTTACCTTTGACTTCAGTGAACTTATTAACAAATTCGGGCACTAAATATAAAAGCGGTTTTTATAATCACGTCCTCAAAAACGGATCTACCGATTCCGATAAATTATGCAATATGGGGCGGGTTTACGGGGGCGATAATTCGATTTAACTAGATATCATATCTGGGAAATATAGTTTTCTCTATAATCTCCCGAGCAGAGCTCCGTCGCCCATCACCCAAATCTCGCCGCTGTTCATCTTGCAGCGCCCCACGATGCAGGACAGCAGCGTGGTCTTCTCGCAGCCCGATGTACTATATATCGCCCAAGGGTACGGGGTATACTCCTCTAGGGTCATTTTACTGTATGTGTGTGCAGACGATTTTGTTGAGAAAGTGTGAACCCGTACCCTTGGGCGATAGTACCTAAGTAGGGCTCGAATCAACTTCGTAAGTTTGTGTCATTTCATCCCATTTCATCCCCAATGGGTCTATCTCGTGCGTCGCCCTGACCTGAGACGACCTTTTTTTACTATAACAACTGTTTTTTTAATGTATTTTTATGTAGTTTATCTTATCAGTCTTATCACGCTTATTACTAAACGCGTTTCTCCTATAAGCTCTCACATTACATTGTTCCATGTTTATTACTCAAAGCGTGGAAATACAGAGAAGTCGTGGGTTTCTCGATCTGCGGACTATTAGCGGTTTGCCACATTCGCGTTTTTCCGCCTTTGTCGATTCCGGGTTTTATCAGTTTTTCTATACGTTTTGTCTGCGTCATCTCCACTTATAATAAATCTCTAAATTAAAAAAAGAATCAGCCAGTTTGAAACTAAGCTTTGCGCGGTTCGAATGTTCTCAGCATCCCATGAACGGAAAAATATGAAACATTTTATATAGGTACATTATTATTCTAGCTGCAACTTAGGATAATTTTTATCCGACTGCGACAGTTAATTAATTTTCCGAAATATACGACTTCATTTAATTTTTCATTTATTTTTATTGAAATCAAACGCTGCTCCAACTGTCAGCTATAAGAACCGTAAAATTTTCGTCAAAATGGCGGAATTGCTTTGCCTTTCACTTATTAATAATTTAAATCCCGTCTACGATAGACCTTTACGAGACAAATGCTAAAATATAAACCATAAAAAAATATTCGATTCTGATATGATAACTTATATGCGCAAATGTCGTTTTATGTCATAATTTCAATAAATGAAATCAACAAATTTGAACAATATAATTAACACGAATTTGTTTTTTTTGAATGACAATGGCACGCGCTCGGCGCATTCAGCCAAAGTACCTGCGGCGCTACCACGAAAACCGATACTCAATGTTCATATATTTGCATCCCTGTCACTCGAGTATGGTTAGTGCGATAGAGATAGAGATACCCGAATATTTTCGAATTCCGAAGTTCGTGGTTATAGCTCAGGAATCGAAAATATGGTAAATAATCATAATGTATTTTCTCGAAAAAGAATTTAAAATAAATATAGTCAAATGGAGAAAAAAACAAAGCAAGAGGTTATATAGGTAATGATTAAGTTATAAGAGTCCAAAGTTTTAAGAGGGGGTATGTTCTGTCCCTTTTCCGCAAAACGCACATTCATATGAAACGATTGTTTTTTACTATGACGCTCGAGTATATTGACGTCACAGTCCCTCATCGTTTTCTCACTCTAACAAGCGACATTAAAACGGATGTAGTTTCATAATTTTTTGAGATATTTGAATGGGAGTTTCATTATCTTCTATCTATTTATACATAATAAATGCCTATGTCCTGACTGACTTATTCACTCAATCACTCACTCACTCACTCATCAACGCACGGCCGAAACTACCTACTAATTTTAGAGAGTTGATTTTTGCACATCAGTATGTTGCTTTTATAACGTGGGCTAGGGATAAAAAGGGATTTTTGAAAATTCTACCCCTAAGGGGGTAAAATGGGGGTGCAAAGTTTGTATGGGAGAACCTTTTTTTTTTGAGCTATAGACTTAAACTTTGTAGAAAAATTAGTTATTAGAATACAAATGAAACACTTTCAGCGTTTTGGAAAATTCCACCCCTACGGGGGTAAAATAGGGGTGCAAGGTTTGTATGGGGGAAACATTTTTTTTTTAAATAGAGACTTAAAACTTTGTAGAAAGATCAGTCATTAGAATACAAATAAAGAACTTTCAGGGTTTTAGAAAATTCTACCCCTAAAGGGGTAAAATAGAGTGCAAAGTTTGTATGGGAATAACTACTTTTTTTTAAATAGAGACTTAAAACTTTGTAGAGAAATTATTCATTAGAATACAAATAATGTACCTAGATTCAGTGTTTTAAAAAAATCTACCCCTAAGGGGGTAAAATAGGGGTGCAAATTTTGTATGGGGGAAACAATATTTTTTTTAAATAGAGACTTAAAACTTTGTAGAGAGATTAGTCATCAGAATACAAATTAAGTACTTTCAGCGTTTTAGAAAATTCTACCCCTAAAAATAGGGGGCTAAAATAGGGGTGCAAAGTTTGTATGTGGGAAACTATTTTTTTTAGCTAGAGTCCTAAAACTTTGTAGAAAGATTATTTAAATACAAAGAAAGTACTTTCAGCGTTTTGGAAAATTTCACCCCTAAGGGGGTAAAATAGGGTGCAAAGTTTGTATGGGAAAAACATATATTTTTTTTAATAGAGACTTAAAATTTTGACGAAAAATTACTTATTAGAACATGAAAAATACTACATTCGGCGTTTTACAAAAATCATTCCCTAAGGGGGTTAAAAAAGGGTGCAAGGTTTGTATGGGGAACACTTTTTCTGAGCTAGACACTTAAAACTTTGTAGAAAGATTACTTATAAAAATACAAAAAAAAAGACTTTCAGCGTTTTGAAAAAATCTATCCCTAAGGGGGATAAAAAGGGGTGCAAAGTTTTTATCAGGGAAAGTTTATGTTTTTGAGTTAGAGACTTGAAACTTTGTAGAAAGATTACTTATTAAAATACAAAAAAAGAACACAAATCGTTTTAGAAAATTCCACCCCTAATAGGGTTAAAAAGGAGAGCAAGCTTCGCATGGGCAACACTTTTTTTTGAGTTAGACTTAAAACTTTGCAAAAAGATTACTTATTAGAATACTAAAAAAGAACTTTCAGCGTTTTAGAAAACTCCATCCCTAAGGGGATCCTTAAGATCCTTAAGAAGGGTAGCCAGTGTTGTGTGGGAAAAACTTTTTTTTTTACTAGACTTAAAACTATTCAAAATGTTACTTATTAAAATTAATAATAAAGTACTTTCAGAGTTTTAGAAAATTCCACCCCTAAGGGGGTTAAGAAAGCTTTGTATGGGCAACACTTTTTTTGAGCTAGAGACTTAAAAGTTTACGAAAAAAGTTCTTTCAGCGATTAGAAAAATTCAACCTCTAAGGGGGTTCAAATTTTAAATGGCGAGCAATAAAATTTTAAAGTGTGAGTAAGAGATTTTTAACTTCGGTCTTATTCTGTACGTTAAAAGACTACAAAACTGATTTCAGAGTTTTTCCAAATTCATCCCCTAAGAGTGTTAAAATTGGTTCAAAGTTTGAGTATTTCAAGGCATTTTTAAAGTAGGTATGAGATTTTTAACTTTGGTTTTAGACTGTTTGTTCACAAACTAGAAAATGAACATCAACTTTTTTTTAAATTATCCCCTAAAAGAGGGTTCAAATTTTGTATTGAGAGAAATCATTTTCTAAGACGATAAAAAGTTCTACGCGGACGAAGTCGCGGGCAACAGCTAGTCACTTATATATTTCATGAGTCGTTTGCGTAAGAGATTGGAATTCAATAATTTTGTATACGTATGACACTTTAAATGCTGATGTAGATAAATAATCTCTTTAAGGGGGTGTCTCAATTCTTGCAAATAAGCCCCGTGTAAGAGACACGTGTATGTTTTCTACGCACGAGAAAACGAGGGGCTAAAACTCATAATTATCCAATTCATGCCAGGGGGGGCCATTAGTTAGGTACTATTAACTAACTTCCATCATTAAGTATGTTGTAAATTAAGAAGCAGCAGCACTCTCTCGAAAATTTTAATCAATTCCTGTTATCGTTTCGACTAGGAAATTCCAAACTAATTCCTAAACGAGTTAAACGCGTGCTATTATCGACTTTTGGACCGTCCCTGCAATGCCGGTCCCCAAATTGAGTTAAGCCAGTTACCAGTCGTAACGGACTGGTAGAACAGGTGGCAACATCGTATGTCGGCGGCATATTGCTCGGCAAGTCGTGCCGTATGACATTCGATTCGACCAACTGGAATTCTGTCACAACACTGGCATGATCAGTAGCTTGACTTCATCCACGAGTCATAATCGGAGATGCGAATATAAACACGGCATTTCTTACAGATATAGGAATGATTAATTAATACTAATATCGCAGGTACACTAAAGGATTTTAGATAAATCAAATGTCTGGGCAAGCCACTGTGCCGTATGACATTCGACCGACTGGAATTCTGTCACAACTTCACATAATCAGTAGCTTGACCTCTATCATGTGTCGAAGTTGGAGACTTTAGTAATATGCGCGGCATTTGTTGCAGGTATTAGCTTCGTATTTAATCATTAATCAATAACACATTCGTTGATACCTTCTTGTTGAATTTGGTATTGCTCCATAGTAATTAAAAGGTTTTTAGTTAATTTACCTTATCGATTAGTTTTGTTTTAAGGTCTAATTCAATTTGTCCTAAAACATGCTAGCACTAAATATTTTGTGAAAAAAAAACCGAAAGCAAGGTCAATACCTTTCGGTCAGTACCAAACCGTTAGTATTTACGTAATAATCGTCAATATTGATTTTATGGGGTCGGTTAACGTTAAGTTATGTGCGTAATATGCTACCTAAAGCTGTCATACCTTGGAGAACTATCAAACATGCAATTAAGGAAGGTAATTAAAGTATGCCAGTAGACAGGGCAATGAAGAAAGCCTACGCAGGACAGCCTCGCAAGTTCGCGACCGAAGACCGGTCGGTCGGCCTAAATATCGCTGGAAAAACGTAGTGGAGAAAGACCTTCGCGCCTTGCAGAAAACTGGGAGGAGATCGCACAGAATAGGGCACGCTGGCGCTAACTCGTATCTGAGGCCAATATCCACTTCAGTTCGCTGAGCCAGCGGAGTAGTAGTAGTAAATAATCACAATTGGAAACATCTGCCCGAAACAAAGATCGTCGATCGAAAGTCGTGGTACTGTAAATATTATTACTTGCATCGTGTTTCGGTCATGTCAAATTTATGCGGTGTTGCGACACGCAGCCGTGAAATCACTCGACAAAACTGAATACGTAAGCATGCCGAAATGTCGCCCCCATTTTTCTAATGCTCAAATTACTTTTGTAATTGAGGCATTACAAGATTATTAAGCTGTTTAAGATTGTATTTATACTTGACCTGCAATTACAACAGTAAATATGGCTATACTGGCTAATACCGAGCACAATTTTTTGTATTCATCATCATCATCATCATATCAGCCGAAAGACGTCCACTGCTGGACATAGGCCTCCTCCAAAGAGTTCCACAAAGAGTGTTTTTTAAATTGATTTAGTAGTATTATGGGTAGGTATATATCACCGACGATGAGCCTTTTCCTCGTATCTAAACACATTAGTCGGGATTCGGTTCTTAATGTTTAACGAAATTGAACTTAGGTCCTGTGGACTACAGTTGATTTTACAATCGATGGCCACGTTTACGGAGGAGCACTGAACTTTACTAAGGCTTTTCCTCACCTGAGGCTCACTCGCACAGCCATTCATTCTAAGCGTTTACTTGCATGGATAGACAACACATGCATACGTTTATATTATATCGTCACACGTAAGCCTATTATTATTCCCAATGTTACTAACGATATAGCCTCGCAGGGGTTTCTGTCGTTAAGTACGAGTATCCTGGCAGTTGGTATTTTGTACCCCTAAAACATAAATTGGGTAGGTACGTTTGATTTTCTAACTACAACTCAGAAATATAAATATGTAATTTCTAAATTATACATTTGACAAATTAAAATATTATCTCCACTTATAATAAATCTCTAAATTAAAAAAAGAATCAGCCAGTTTGAAACTAAGCTTTGCGCGGTTCGAATGTTCTCAGCATCCCATGAACGGAAAAATATGAAACATTTTATATAGGTACATTATTATTCTAGCTGCAACTAAGGATAGTTTTTATCCGACTGCGACAGTTAATTAATTTTCCGAAATATACGACTTCATTTAATTTTTCATTTATTTTTATTGAAATCAAACGCTGCTCCAACTGTCAGCAATAATAACCGTCAAATTTTCGTCAAAATGGCGGAATTGCTTTGCCTTTCACTTATTAATAATTTAAATCCCGTCTACGATAGACCTTTACGAGACAAATGCTAAAATATAAACCATAAAAAAATATTCGATTCTGATATGAGAACTTATATGCGCAAATGTCGTTTTATGTCGTAATTTCAATAAATGAAATCAACAAATTTGAACAATATAATTAACACGAATTTGTTTTTTTTAAATGACAATGGCACGCGCTCGGCGCATTCAGCCAAAGTACCTGCGGCGCTACCACGAAAACCGATACTCAATGTTCATATATTTGCATCCCTGTCACTCGAGTATGGTTAGTGCGATAGAGATAGAGATACCCGAATATTTTCGAATTCCGAAGTTCGTGGTTATAGCTCAGGAATCGAAAATATGGTAAATAATCATAATGTATTTTCTCGAAAAAGAATTTAAAATAAATATAGTCAAATGGAGAAAAAAACAAAGCAAGAGGTTATATAGGTAATGATTACGTTATAAGAGTCCAAAGTTTTAAGAGGGGGTATGTTCTGTCCCTTTTCCGCAAAACGCACCTTCATATGAAACGATTGTTTTTTACTATGAAGCTCGAGTATATTGACGTCACTGTCCCTCATCGTTTTCTCACTCTAACAAGCGACATTAAAACGGATGTAGCTTCATAATTTTTTGAGATATTTGAATGGGAGTTTCATTATCTTCTATCTATTTATACATAATAAATGCCTATGTCCTGACTGACTTATTCACTCAATCACTCACTCACTCACTCATCAACGCACAGCCGAAACTACTAATCTTAGAGAGTTGATTTTTGCACAGTATGTTGCTTTTATAACGTGGGCTAGGGATAAAAAGGGATTTTTGAAAATTCTACCCCTAAGGGGGTAAAATGGGGGTGCAAAGTTTGTATGGGAGAACCTTTTTTTTTGAGCTATAGACTTAAACTTTGTAGAAAAATTAGTTATTAGAATACAAATGAAACACTTTCAGCGTTTTGGAAAATTCCACCCCTACGGGGGTAAAATAGGTGTGCAAGGTTTGTATGGGGTAAACATTTTTTTTTTAAATAGAGACTTAAAACTTTGTAGAAAGATCAGTCATTAGAATACAAATAAAGAACTTTCAGGGTTTTAGAAAATTCTACCCCTAAAGGGGTAAAATAGAGTGCAAAGTTTGTATGGGAAAAACTCCTTTTTTTTAAATAGAGACTTAAAACTTTGTAGAGAAATTATTCATTAGAATACAAATAAAGTACCTAGATTCAGTGTTTTGAAAAAATCTACCCCTAAGGGGGTAAAATAGGGGTGCAAATTTTGTATGGGGAAAACAATATTTTTTTTAAATAGAGACTTAAAACTTTGTAGAAAGATTAGTCATCAGAATACAAATTAAGTACTTTCAGCGTTTTAGAAAATTCTACGCCTAAAAATATGGGGCTAAAATAGGGGTGAAAAGTTTGTATGTGGGAAGCTATTTTTTTTAGCTAGAGTCCTAAAACTTTGTAGAAAGATTATTTAAATACAAAGAAAGTACTTTCAGCGTTTTGGAAAATTTCACCCCTAAGGGGGTAAAATAGGGTGCAAAGTTTGTATGGGAAAAACATATTTTTTTTTAATAGAGACTTAAAATTTTGACAAAAAATTACTTATTAGAACATGAAAAATACTACATTCGGCGTTTTACAAAAATCATTCCCTAAGGGGGTTAAAAAAGGGTGCAAGGTTTGTATGGGGAACACTTTTTCTGAGCTAGACACTTAAAACTTTGTAGAAAGATTACTTATAAAAATACAAAAAAAAAGACTTTCAGCGTTTTGAAAAAATCTATCCCTAAGGGGGATAAAAAGGGGTGCAAAGTTTTTATCAGGGAAAGTTTATGTTTTTGAGTTAGAGACTTGAAACTTTGTAGAAAGATTACTTATTAAAATACAAAAAAAGAACACAAATCGTTTTAGAAAATTCCACCCCTAATAGGGTTAAAAAGGAGAGCAAGCTTTGCATGGGCAACACTTTTTTTTGAGTTAGACTTAAAACTTTGCAAAAAGATTACTTATTAGAATACTAAAAAAGAACTTTCAGCGTTTTAGAAAACTCCATCCCTAAGGGGATCCTTAAGATCCTTAAGAAGGGTAGCCAGTGTTGTGTGGGAAAAACTTTTTTTTTTACTAGACTTAAAACTATTCAAAATGTTACTTATTAAAATTAATAATAAAGTACTTTCAGAGTTTTAGAAAATTCCACCCCTAAGGGGGTTAAGAAAGCTTTGTATGGTCAACACTTTTTTTGAGCTAGAGACTTAAAAGTTTACGAAAAAAGTTCTTTCAGCGATTAGAAAAATTCAACCTCTAAGGGGGTTTAAAAGGGGGTTCAAATTTTAAATGGCGAGCAATAAAATTTTAAAGTGTGAGTAAGAGATTTTTAACTTCGGTCTTATTCTGTACGTTAAAAGACTACAAAACTGATTTCAGAGTTTTTCCAAATTCATCCCCTAAGAGTGTTAAAATTGGTTCAAAGTTTGAGTATTTCAAGGCATTTTTAAAGTATGAGATTTTTAACTTTGGTTTTAGACTGTTTGTTCACAAACTAGAAAATGAACATCAACTTTTTTTTTAATTATCCCCTAAAAGAGGGTTAAAATTTTGTATTGAGAGAAATCATTTTCTAAGACGATAAAAAGTTCTACGCGGACGAAGTCGCGGGCAACAGCTAGTTTAATATAATTTCCTTATTTTTGAAGTTCCTTCGTAAGGTTACTAATTAATAATTATGGACACATGATTCCCTTTTCTATGCAGGTAGGTACCACTGTTTCCAAATTACTTTATGTTAATCTCACTATGATTAACCCATTATAGCCTAGCGGTGCCGTTTGGCACCCAATTTTCCGCGTTCATGTTTTTGCACCAAATACGCGTTTCAAACAGTAAAGCTCGGTGATTAGCTATCGATACTGTTCTAGAGCGATATAGCTATCAGATTTATTACGCCCCTTCTACCTATGTACTTGTTGCGACCGGCATTAGTGTCAACAAGTCAGTGTTGTAAAAATATTAGCAAAAATGGATTTCATTCTCAAGTCAGTGAGTCATAATTTATTTATTTTGTCTAATATAACGATCATACCCTTTATATTTCATTGTTTTATTATTATCGGACGATATTAAATTGTAATATTGTTCAATTTTGTTTGCGTATTTGATTTATCGTATGTCAAAAGTTATGGGTGCCGTATGGCACCTCTAGGCCGATATGTAGTCATTTCGAATTATGTGAGTCAATGCTTATTTTTTGGTTCTACGTGGGTAATAGTATTTATTTATCTTCATAGGGGTTGTATACTGCATAAGGCATTAGTCCTAATAGAAGAAGATGATGAACTTGAGCCGTGGTCGCCTGTATATTGAACCTCCAGAGCCTGCAATTGACTCTGATCGAGATTCGTCCGGCGAATATGGCTGTGGTCCTATAAATAAACAGACAGGTCGGCAACTTAAGCCCGGTTGCGACGTGGTGTTGGTGTCTAGGTGTCTGTCACCACGTCGTACACGATCCAAAAGTCAAGGAAATGCGCGGGTGCAGCCTCTGGCCGGACCAATTTATAAGCCGCCTCGCGGTTTGCGCGCTTCAAGAGGCCGTTCTTCGTTCACGATGGTTAGAATCACTTGCTAGTTCCTAGCGAATCGCGTCGCAAATGTGCCTTGAAGGTATGCAAGAGTCAGACAAGACTGCAATGCAACAAATGTAACGAAAGTCTCTGGTGTATCGCTCAGTTACCAGTTTCAAGTCCGTATGTAGATGTAAAAAAATGGTTACGATTATATATATATAAATATATGTATTAAAAAATGCTCTTTTTTATTCGTTAATTCCTTACATTATATTGCAAGTAAAAGAAAATTATAAATATACGGTAAAAATGGCTAGCAAACGGTAAGGTCATATATATGTAAAAGAGAGATTTAAAGACTACGTAATAGCCTAGCGGTGCCATACAGCACCCATTGTTTTTTCCAGAAGTAATAAATTAATTCAACTGTTTATGATCAAAACTAACTAAAGGGACCTATAAGAACATTATATCAAAAAAATATCAATTTCTAAGATCCTAAATTAATTCAGGTCATAATGGGTTAAGAACGGTATTGGTAATTATACTGCAAATACCTATTGAAAGTTGTATTTATTTATTATTTAAATCATTAAGTATTTATTTTTTATCAGAGTTACAAAGGTCCTTAATACTATTTTAGTCAAATGTAAAACATAAAAAAATACTAATTACAGTGTATCAATAAAATCACACTTAGTCGAAAAATGAAATGAAATCACACTTTTGAAATGAAACGAAACAAGCTTAATTACTACAGACATGGTACACAAGATGAAAACATCAGTTTTGAGCATGATCACCACTTCTCGCCAAATTTTGCTACAACTACTCATTATTTGCCGGATACTCTTTTAACACTAGTGGCTCTGTCAGCTATAGAACTCGCGAAACTACCTTTTTAAAAAAAAAGGTTCGATAAAAATTAAATATAATCAACGAACCTGTTCACAAAATTTCACAAGAATCACGAGAAAAATACGTCCTGTAGAGGATAACGTCCGGACAGCGAGACAGCGGGACAGACACCAAACATACAAACGATTTTCGGCCCAAGCTGAAGCATAAGAACTTCGCTCGCTTCGCTCGCTCATTTGAATATTGAACGTGCTCACAAAATTTCACCAGATTCGGTTGAGAATGGCGACCTCTTGAGGAGAACAGGTAAAAACTACATACCTATGTATTGTATCATACGTCGGGTGACAAGCAAAAGTCACTACCAAAACTGTCACTGCCCTTTTAAACCTCGTATCTCGGTACGTAGTCGATATCGAGATACGGCCTTTGATTTAAGTAGGTATTTGTTACTTAGTGAGTTTTGCTTGTCACCCGGCGATATTTGAATCAAAAGTGTCATTGCACTCCACTTTACAAAACGTTACTGAGATTAGAACTTATAATATTCAAAAGGTTTCTAGCAAGTCATCAAAGTAATAACCCGTAAGATTGCCTCGTAATTGGTGTTCTATCATGAGATGGCAATTATTTACTTGTCAGTAATGCTCTTATTACTACCCGGAAAAAAGGGGCTTCACACACTTTACAATGAAAGGTGTATGTACGTAAATATGTATTGTCGCTGTGATTTTAATACTCACTTGACTTATAATCTGGTTATCTATCCAAATATCATAAATCCTCCATGATGCGTTCAAGAACCGCACATTGTGACCACCATAAAAATAGACAGTTTTGTTAGAACAAATTTCTTATCTGTGAAAATGTTATTATTGCTAAATAATAACATCGATTTCGATAATATTATTTCATTTAAATTTCGAACGTCTCTAAAAACAAAGAAATTTGATTTAACCTATATTCTTATATCAGTCGAGATGACGTTTAGTTCGAAATGAATTGTCAATTTGCATACAAATTAGACAAATGTCGCACGTAAGTAAAATATCGAACGATATGACAGTTGGATCCGACTCTAGTTTGTCTCTGAATTAAAAAAGAACTATGACAGCTGCCAGAAAACAACGCCGCGATGCCGGTCATAATATGCGGCTCCTGAATGCATCATGGAGGCTTATGATATGTGGATAGATAAAGTAGTGTATGTAACTATACATAATTAGGCATTAAGATACTCGTGTGATGTTATATTAAACCCACACTCGTATTTAATGCCCTTCATTATGTACAGTCACATAAACTACTATTATTGGAGACTAGCTGCCCGCACGGTATATTACAAAGAACTCAAGCAAAGTCGCGGGCGGAAGAGAGTCCACAGGTAAAATATTGTTTTAATCGGATAAGCGTTTCCGGACTCTATGTAGGGGATAAAAACTAACTAACAAAATTACAGTCTCACAGTCTTTTCCTTAATTATATTAGTATAGATTACTTAGTACCTGTAGATAACATTAAATATAAGTAGAAAAGATTACTGCAAATATGATAATGCCATACCCATACTTGACTAACAAACTGTTGCCCTACTCTTTTGAACTAATATTATTTCCCCTGAATCAAAACAACTTCAAAACTAGGCAAGTCGTAGGTTCGGATGTTTTCAGTATCAGTACCGAGTAGAAGAAAAGAATTCCAAATATTTAGTAAAAATAAACATTAGCGTAGGTAATTATCATTAGTTATAGATAAATTAGTTCAACAATATTATAACCAAGAACGTTACTTTTATATTTTCTACATAAGTTTTTTTCAGTTTTAGTCCTTAGTTTCACAGAAAGATAATTTAAATTACTCTAAAACTTTTACACTAAACTTTGCAAAGTAAGAAAAAAATCGTGCGTTCAAGTCTCGTTTGCGCTGTGTGAAGCACAAAAGATCGGTTTAGAAAAATATGCAAAAAGAAAACTAAAAAAATGTTAAAACGGTTTCGACGTTGTAATTTAATTTACTTTTTTCAAACTATAGTGTTCATGAAAACTGTACGATCAAAGTAAATTATTTAGCGTGTCAATAAACAACTCGATTGTAGCTATAAAATTAAACATATCTTGATTGAATGCAAAGCAAACCTTATGAAAGCACAAATTGGATCGATATGGAGCTGTAAACTCAACGCTACCGATTCTTCTCCGACCTTTTTGCTTCGATCTTCGACGTGAACCACCGCTATTTTATACCCAATTAACGCGATTTAGATTAAAATTTTGAATAGATTATTTAAGAACTTATCGCGTTTCAATTTTAAAGTGGCCAGTTGGGAAACTTTTTACCGTGAGATATTTCTTAAAAAGCTCCGTGAGAGAAAGCATTAGTTCCTTGCCCGGACGTTATTTCTGGAAAGTCGGTGGACTTTTTATTTCGAACGGCGACTATTTTAAGTGTTCCTGTCACGGCAGCCATTATGGCTTCGTCTTGAGAGCCGCGTAATTATCAAATTTGTTCCACTGTTTTAATTAATAGCCTGTGTTTTCTTCCACGCTTTGATTTCCGTGTTAATAGTTACGTCACTTTGGATTCAACATAGTTAAGATATTACATTCGTCGCCTATTAACCAATTAGAAACATAATTGCCGATTCTTTTAAAAATAATGTGCATTTGCAAAATGAAATAAACAATATATTTGTGTTCACAATATTTAAATAAAACTTTGTTTCTGAGGTAGTGGAGTACAACATGGATGGACGGATCGGCTGCTACTACTGCTCTTACAAGGGTTCTGTTTATCTAAAAAAACAAAGTTACTACCAGCACTAGTAGCTACGTAAATTGCACAGTAAAAGTCTGCTACGAGTGCGCGGTATCCTTAATTTCTAAGAAATTACCTATCACAGCGCTACTAGCTAGACATCAATAAAATAAAGCGAATGCAGTACCGGGGCTGTAATAATGGTGGGTAGGAGCAGGTTGGATGCAGTTTGTGGTTAATAATAATAGGCCGGGAACGGCATCGGCAGGTGCACATAGCCGCGCGGTGCTCGCGGACCAGCCTATTCACTCTCCCATTACAATGGTACCTTACCTAGATGCATACGGAATCTCTGACCTGACCTGCCCACTTCAGGTCGGCGGGAACAGGAGGTCATTTATTCCGGATGCGTTTAAGTCCTATCCTAAGGGCCGCATTTCATGAACATAATATTGAACCAGCGAGTAGCCTAATACTATTTATTTATTTATTTACCAAAATACAATTTGCAATTACAGCTTACGCCAAAGCATTACAAACTTAAATATATATGCCAACTTAACTACTTATAACTATTTATTTAATATAAGGACTCGAAAATCCTTTAACATTCCGCTATCAATAGCGGCCATCGGGTAGCGAACACATCGACGTGCTTTGCTGCGCCGAGCACAGGGTTGAGCAGCGCCAGGGCGGCGGGGATCGGCGCGTGGCGCAGGAGCTCGGTGCGCGATAATGGCGTTGCCAGCAGCGTGAGCAGCGGCGCTCTGCGCAGCCGCACGCGCGCCGTGGGTGCGCACAGCTGTACCACCTCTTCCACTAGGTCTACGCTGTCTACCCTGCCGTGTATAATACCTAATGCGAATTTCGCTACGGACACGTATCTTCTAATTTCTAACGAATAATATAAATATTTACTGTTTTTAAAGCAAGATATAAAAATAATGTCTTTGCCAAATCTATGGGATTAGGTGTCAAAGCGGACCTCGGGCTCATTTAGGGCACAACCGGGAATAACGCTCCAGGAGGATGATGACATACTCATTCGTATTCTAAATTTTGTTAAGTGACTAGGCTGTATTTTCTGGACACACACTCGGTGGGAAGTTCCCTGGGAACTGTTAGTTGTTACGGAGACATGCACTTGGAAATGGGTCGAAAAAGGACAAAAAACATCTAAACGTCGTCATTTCGAGCCGCGTCAACGGATTTGTTATTAGTGAAATGAGGTTTGAGCCAGGTAATTTCGGGATAGCCAGAAAAAAGGATCCTTTCAAATTGCGTAACAAATCAAAATTCAAACTACATTACACGTGCTATTGTATACCTGTTTGTGTGTTGTTATTCTGAAATGAACAGCTTTTATGCACTACCGGGTTTCAATCAGTTATTGGCCAATTTTGCAAACCTTACAGACAATTGGCTTCTTTATGTTATTTTGGTTATTCTTAACACGATCATGCGCCTCACCCCACCCGTCACGCCTAAGAAACTAGACACTAGACAGATACCTAGTTACTACAAATCGCGGGGTCAAGATATAACTGTGGGTGAGCGTTGAGGTGAGCTTAAAACAACTTACTGAATAGCGGGGCTGTTGGATGATCGCCCTCATGGTTTAGAAGGCACCCAGTGCTATGCGAACAGCCATAACGAACTTCAATTGCGCGACCACTTCCGCTACGGAAGTCGTGTTAAGTGGTTGATCTTGATTGGTGTCCATATCAACAGCCCAAGCTGGATTACAAGAATTTAGTTTCTCGACTAACTACTAAAACTGAGAAAAAGAGCACTTAATAGTATAATTGCGGAACATTTCTCAGTAAATAGGCGTCGTTAGCCGGTGTGAGGGCCATTATGTCAGGGCGGTAACGCCGCGCCGTGCCTTAAGAGATGTTGAGTAACCGCGAACGCTGGATGTTGGTATGGTAATTAGTGTTGAGGATAATGATGCGAATACAATACTTCGCGTATGTGGTATTGTAGGGAATGAGTTATGAGAGCGTGAGGTTGTCCTAACGTTGCTCGTAACTGTACCTAGTTAGACAATAAACCTGTAACTAACCTTACAGATTTGTTATCGTTCAGAAACAATCGCATACTAAAATTTGTTGATGCAGCGCAGCGTTTATGCATCTTAATTTAATGTTAAGGTCATACTTGGTGTTCCTATTGTAGCCATGCCATTACATTGTAAATATTAAGGTAACTTACGATACGTTATTAAAAACAATTCAGGAATAAACCTTTTTGCATGTTCATGATTTTAGAACTAGTAACAAACTACTGTAATCTGATTTTTTCTTCGACATTATTGACCATTTTCAACCGACGAAAAAAACGGAGGAGGTTCTCAAGTCGACGCGTATATATATATTTTTTTTGTATGTATGACCACGCATAAGTTTTTACAGAGTAGTTCGATTTTGATAATTATTTTTTTATAGATAGATAGATAGATAGATAAATCGTTTATTTGCTTGAATCATGGTCATTATAAGTGTTACATTTCAATTTTATAGTTCAGCACAATTCTGCCGGCTGATGGCGTGCAAATATTTAAAGAAAATCGTCACATACATTACAACATTTACAATTCAATAATATTCAACATAATAACAAAGTAGTTATAATAATAACTAAAATAATTCCATTGTCATTGTTTTATTATATTAATTGGTACCTACTATCAAAACGAATTGAAAAGGGTATACCCCAAAGTTGGTCCCATATGAATTTGAAAAAAAAAAACCAACCTTAAGGGTAGGAAAATAGGAGATGATTGATTTTTCGTCGGTTAAAACTTTGTTTTTAAAGTAAATTATAACTCCTAGCAACAAAAACAACCACTCAATATAATATACAATCATCAATTACTCGTAGTTTACAAACAATCTCGATGTAGGTAGGTTACTTACTAGCAAAGTGTTTTGTTTATATAGTTTTTAACATAATTTGAAAATAAAAATCGTAGTTTTATTATCTGTATGTCACGTGATCGAAAACGCCGACCGCCATTTTGTCTTCTGTGACGTCAGAACAGCAAATTCAAACATCTGAAGGCGTAGATAAGAAGGGCACGCACATTTGACGTTTCTATGTTTATCTCTAGTTATGACGTCACGATAATGGCGGCTGCCTTTTTGGCGCGAACATACAACGTTCAAATTTCAAATTGTTTTGAGGGAATATAATACTTAATTTACTTTCAAAACAAAGTTTTAACCGACTTCAATTCAGTACTCCGCCAAGCCACATGAACATTTCCACATTTTTTTTTCCAATTTACCACATAAACTGATTTCCGTGTGTGGATTTTTAGACCAATTAACCAAATCGCTGTATGTGGGCCGATAATATTTGAGGACTTCCGTCGATTCCTCAAGGATCTCAGAATTACCTTTGGCACTTCATTGTTTGCTATTTCAACGGAATCATATCAGAATCTGTGACGTACTTATATAGTTTGAAGTACATCATTGAGAAGTTCCACAAGCCATCTGTGGTCTTCATCATCACTTCCACCATCACCAAATTTATGATTTCCGGGTGTAAATACACGAGATATAATAGAAAATACTGAAATTACTACACGCGTGCCTAATATATTTGAGGAGTTCCCTCAATTCCTCATGGTTCCCATCATCCAACTGGGGGTTTGAAAACAATGGGACCAATCTGGAAGCATATATTTTCAATTAAAAAAAGAATTGTACGAATCGGTTCATAAATGACGGAGTTCAGAGGTAACACACATAAAAAAAATAAAAAATAAAAAAAAATACATCCAAATTGAGAACCTCCTCCTTTTTTTTGAAGTCGGTTAAAAAATTCAATATACCAGTTGACTACCGCATGTATACTAACATTTTAGAATATAATTAAAAAATCGTAGATTCCGCCATTAAACTTACAGGTTTATCCGTCTGGAATCTGGATGTTCTGGAAAAACGGTAAATAGTAATCTAAGAAAATAAAGGCAGAAAAATAAGAATTTCGTAGGTATTTTTATCACAACGAATAACTTTAAATTACTCAAATTTTACTTAAATACATGTCACTGTTTAAATAAACGTACTGAAATATGACATAAAAATAGTCTGCTTGCAATTCTCTCATTCTCGGCCGCCGACGATGCGCTACGCCGCGTGGGTATCGTCCTAATTATGGCTAAACAATAACATACCTAATCCAAATATAAAACTGAATATAATCGCTCCACGCACGTAGTAACATACATACATAAATGGCAACCTTGAACGGTCAAGGACCTGCGTTGCGGTGGTATTTAACTTTATACCTACTTTAATATGAACGCAGAGTTTCGTGATTTCTTTATGGATGTAGACCGTGACGTCCAATTTATCAGATTCGTCCTCGGAGACGCGCAAAATGTCAAAAAGGTTTTCAGTTTGCAGGTCACGTACAAAATGGCATGAAAGTTGTCACTTCATTAAATATTATTTCGTTTACAATGCAAAATAACGGAATTGGATGTAACCAAACTCTACTGAGAGTATCATTTCGATGTAAATTTTGAAAAATAGTATGTAGAAAGCTTTTTATTGGATTCATATGTAAACGAAAACCCATATTTTGCATGTGGTGCGGACGAGTAGGCATATAATAACTATCGCGTGGGGTTTCGGATGTGCTTCCGTTAGAGAACAAATTTAATATAAATATTACCCTTAAGACCATGTGCGGGCTAGCGCATCACACAAATACTTTAATTTCGAGCCGCCGTAGTTCCGTATTTATTTCCTCCACCAAATCAAAATCTAATCATATCATTTTTGTAACATAGATTAACTAAGAGTTCCGCTATGATGACGAGAAGGTATAAGTAAACAAATAAAATTCATTTAGAAAACTGGTTCCATATTTTGTTAGTAACAATTGCCTTAAAATACTATGTTCTGATTTATTTGATAACTGATTTTGTTAATACACTAACTTTACCAACACTTTCAGCCCTCACTTGTAAAGAAAGTTTAAAAAACGAAACATAGAGACATAGTACAACTCATTGTTTATCTATATTAGAAAATGTATGTACATAGATCTAAATTTGACTATGAAAAAAGGAGACAAAGGCGGCTCGAAATGCACGTATTTGTATGGGGCGCGCGCCAGCCCGCATTTCCCCTTAAGAGTCACAAGCAGCTACGCGTAATGTTACTTTTTCACAAAAAAAAAACAAGTCGTCCTTGTATGTAAATGCTAAAAGCTCTATAATCGGATAAACACTTTTCCAAACTTATAGCAGCCTATCGAGCTGGCGTAGTTTGCTATAAAATATCGCGCTTCCTTCTAGTAAGTCTTATATGACTTCCTCGCGCAATCTCGATAGTGTGGAGTAAGTTTGCTTCAAGAGTCACACGAGAACTTTCTTTAATTATCCACGATCCTGGTAGGTCACTTTTATATACTTTTAGTATCGGGTCATGAAAAGATTTTATTATAAAAAGTCACCGGTACCGGTTCATTTTCAATCGTAGTCACAGTCGCTCTTGCATTTCACTATAGGTAAATTATACATACCTACTTACTTGCCAAGAATCTTGGAAATTGCGATAACTGTAGTGACTTTCGTCTCCATGTCATAATGTAGTTCGTTAATGATATCGGATTACAATATCTCCAAAAGAAGAGCTACTGATAACGAATTAGGACGCTGGGATGTAAATTGTGATATTGACCGCTATTAACATGACTTCTGGACAGGAAATTGAAATCATCATCAATCAGCATTACAATTCAGCGAGGTAGTGCCAGCATCCTCGGTACAATTCCCCGAGCGACTTTTTTAGATTTAATTTAGTTAAAGTAAATTAACATCAGTATAATTGTGTACCATATCCTTCAATAATTTAATCAAAATAAATTCCAACACAAACATTTTGAAGATATAACCACGTATAATACGTTGTGAATAGCAGGAGAATCATTAGATTATTTATCGAACAATTCGGACATATTGTTATACGTTGTATCTAGATAAACATATTTCCACGAGAGGAATTCTTTCTTGAATAAATTCTTATGGCGACGAGAGGGAATTGTAGCCGTTCAAATGAGCTGTCGTGGCCTTACAATAAATCTTCCGCCTTTATGAGCTCAACTTGAATAAAAGCTACTTCATTTTCATAATAAATGTTACAAAATGAAAGCAGAAACAAATAATAAAGCGAACTAGTAAAAATATGCTTCAGCCAAATAAGCCAATCTCCATTTTATATGTAAATTCGTGATGCTGAGAGTAAATTTGACAGATATTTATTCAACTAGAATTAATATTTTCAACTAGGAATAATTAAGTTTCTTCGATCTTGACGACCTCTGTAGCCTAGTTGGTTGGTAGTGACCCTGCCTACGAAGCCGGAGGTCCCGGGTTCGAATCCCGGAAACGGTATTTATTTGTGTGATGACCACAAATATTTGCTCCTGAGTCATGGATGTTTTGTATGTATTTAAGTATTTATTTATCTATTTAAGTATGTTAATCGTCGTTTAGTACCCATAGTAGTACAAGCTTTGCTTAGTTTGGGACTAGGTCGATTTGTGTAAGATTGTCCCCAAATATTTAGTTTTATTAATTTTTTCGTAACTTTCGAAAAAATCAAGCATTTTTCTCTTTACTCATGAATAATTGATTGAACCAATTCTTATCACTTTTCAGAGACGGCTTGATTTTTTTTCCCACTGTTTCCAGTTTTTCAAAACTATTTATTTTTTTAATTCACTACTTGTGTTGTCTACTGGCCCAAAGCACTATTTTAATTTCAGTTCAATTTGTCGTGTAAACAGTGTGCATTACTGCGTGTCACAGGTGTTTAACAAGCAGATGTGTGGGCACATGTTCGGTGTATTGTTTATTACTATTGAATTTAGGGCGTTTTAATAGATCTTTCCGTTATACCAACGGTTCATACAAACAAAATAATGAAACAAACAGTACGAACTATTAATTTTAAGAACTTAAGGAACAAGTTACTTACTTATTATTTTGAAATTTACATTTACATTTAACAGAAAAAAACCTAAAAGATTCATAAACTTGTTTAAGGTGGTTCGCTTGCCATACAAAACGATATTTGACATTCGCAGGCTTACGGCGTGATATTTTAAGAAACTTATGTAACAAGCATTCATAAATTGGCTTCCCATTTGCGCCAAATTCCCCCTTTCCTAGAATAAACTTGTATAAACTAGATTAATTTGAGAAATTGGTTTGTCACGTGATATTTTGGGAAAACTAGTTTTCTCAAATTAATATAGTTTATACAAGTTTATTCTAGGAAAGGGGGAATTTGGCGCAAATGGGAAGCCAATTGATAAAAGTCTGATACATTAGTTTCTTAAAATATCACGCCGTTAGCCTGCGAATGTCAAATAACGCTTTGTATGGAAATCGAACCACCTTAAGCATTGCATTACAACAACTTTTTATTTCAGTGTTCAAAAAAACCCTTGGATGTTGTAATTCTATGGTTGCCCGGAAAAAAATATTTGTGGCCTATTGAGTTTGTTTTGACTACCGCAAGATTGCTTTATTTTCAAAAACAATGAAAAAAAAACCACATTTGTAAAATATAGTTACTGGAAAATTCAATCGAATACCTGCAGGAAAATTACTTACTCAACACGCCTTGAATACTGCACACATAATGGCACATCCCGTGACCCATAGCTAACTAATAGTTATTCTGTTTTCCAACGAATGTACCTAACAAAGTTAAGCGTGAACGGAAGAGTAAGCACGATAGGTAATCGGATTGCTGTCCGCTCCCCACTCGGGGAAGAGACCCCCACTTAATGGGAGACTGAACGAATGAACCTTTATTTCCGCTTTGTTCGTCGGATGTTACTCTCAAGCAAGATTATCTTGTTTGTATCGTAGGTTCGTTTGATAAGTTTGAATAAAAATACCTACATTGACAAATTGTAGGTATGTATATGTATACGTAATCCCTTTGTATATATTAATGAAATAGCTAATCTAAATTACTGTTGCCGCCGTAGACGTGTATGCAGTTTTTGGACCCTAAGCCGCGGCAATAGGATAAGAAACGGTATGCACGTCTCCAGCGTGCTCCCAAGTGCTTCACAGCATATCACGTCATAATGTCGCATTTTGTGTAGGCAATCGCCGTGTGCGCTTTATTTTTATAAGCTTGTTATCCTATGTATAAACTAAATATTAATTGAGTGAATGCAGTGGCAGTTAAACCCTGCTGGGTTTTGTCCGCTGTCTGGCCATGTATTGTAAAATAATTATATATATAAATAAATAAAAAAAAAAATATATACATATAAGTTTTCAATGTAATATTAATTTAACTGGATCTTGGAACTGGCTGGACTGATGATCTGGTAAAGGTCGCGGTAGTCCGCTGGATGCGGGTGGCGCAGGAGGATGATGATGACAATGATTTGTTGTATTAATTAATTCTAGGTTAGGTATAAACTTCTTTTTTTAAATTAATTAACTAGGCATATCACATTTTCTTACAATTTATTTATAATATGTATATCCAAATATCTAGAGATATTCAATATCTCTCTAGTTAGCTGCCTACACTTTCTGGAATGGAGGTCTAAGTTTGTTTGCTTCGTATATGAAATTCTCTGTAATAGGGCAAGTGGAAGGAAAATCAACTAACAAGCTTCAAATTGAATAAACATTTAATAAACGTTACAGACAATTTTTTAAGTTAGTGTTGCGGGTTCTATAGCTCACAGAGTCACTTAGTAACCTACATGGATTATTTATATTCACGTCTAATTAGGTATCATCCTTCTCTCCTTGAGTTTTTTCCCGGTTGTGCCCTAAAGGAGCCCGGTGTCCGCTTTGGCACCTAATCACAAGGTTAGGCGGAGGCACTAGTTTTTCGAAAGCGACTGAAAATTCACGTCTAGGTACGTTAAAAAGTTCGTAATAAATATGCTACCATGCTTAACATCACCGAGTGTAACATTCGAAGGTATAGTTTGTTTTAGTTTACATGACGAACACTAGGTACTTAAAACCAACCATTACCGACATCTATTGTTTAATTGTTGGGTATCTTCGAGTGGGGTTGTAAAACAATTAGGTAGGGTTAAATAATAGAACAACCAGAAGCTATTTAAAATAACGTTTTATCCGGGTCTAACGCGATATTTATTTACCTTTATTTCTGACGTTTCGACACGGGTTGCACCGGTCATGGTCGCAGATAACTAATACCAGAAGCTACTCTATTTAGTACCTACACGGCAGAAGAAACGACCAAACATATACTACTGGACTGCAAGGAGGTAGAAGTATACAGAATGAAGCATCTAGGTTCTCCAAACACACTACGGGACGCAGTCAGCAACACCAAGGCACTCACCAACTTTTTAAACGAGCTGGGGTGGTTAGAGTAGCGCCACACCGCCGTTTCACGCAAAATAGGCACAATGGATGTCGACTTGCGGAAAACGCCCAGTATAACTAACTAACTAACTAACCTACACGTGCCACACTTCAGTCAATTTTATGGCGTCTCTTTGTTATCTTTTCCTTTCATATTTAGCAACAAAAGAAGTAGTAAAATTCCACGTTAAGTGCATTTTCGTCATTTTAACTATAACAAACTATAATATTAGGTACAATGACAAAAGCAATCACTTAAAGTTACGGCTACGTAAACAATGTTCTTAAAATGGTATACATTCAAATTGTTTAAATTAGCAAAGTTCGTGTGTGCTTGCAACACTGCACTAAAATGTGCATGCATCCAAGAGCAGTGTCTAATTCAAAAGACGGTTACGCCATTATTACCCTTGGTGCAATATGAATACGATTCATAATAGCGTAAGTGCCGGAAGCCTTAGGGGTTCTTTTAATTTTGGACACGTGTTGTCGTTGATATTATTTCTCACGCCGGACGCAGAAGACAATGCCAGGTGCTAACCAAGTCCATATTCCGATGAACTAGCATAATGGCGTGCCGTCTCGAATGACAACCTACTTGCTTTAAATGGATCAGTTACATAGAATGCTTGTTAATCATAACATTGATTTCAGCTCGCTTGATTTATTTCTGTGCCTGATGTTACCTGTGAACGAAAATTGCATAAATGTAACTATGTGAGAGGCCTCTGAAAATGTTTTTCTAAACTTTCTCGGTTATATTAATATGCCCGGGCTTCTTTTGGGCACAACCGGGAATAAACGCTAGTAAGATGATTAATATATGCGCATATGTATGTAACCAAAGCGGAATTCGAATATAATTCAAAAATATTGCACAAAATAATATTTTTTGCCGCATGGGTTTTCCACGGCACTTAACTACGTTCACGAAGCGGATATCGATAACTTCCAGGAAAACTTTGGATTCCTACCTAAGTTTAATATCATGGCTGGGATTAACGCTACCAACATCTAATTGGATCAACTCATTTTCTACACCTATGAACAAATATTTCACGAACGTCGCAAAACGAATCTAAATAAATCTACTTAATCAAAATAAATAAATAATTTCTCCGGTACCTGGAAAATAAAGATGAAATTTTACCTCCACCTTTTTACCAATCTAATCTTGTTCGTGAATCGGGTTCTCATGCTTGATATCCCGCTAGACCACGATCTTCGAGATTGATGTTTATTTTACCTGGAATGTTTGAATACATATTTCGTGCATCGTAAATATTTCATTACATTGCGGGATTTGTATCCGAAACAAATACTCGGAGAAGTGTAAACCGGCAATGTAGCATTTTATATTACGATACGTCGAGAACGCGCACACAAGTGGTACCGGGAACGGCGTCGACAAAATAACTTCAGTTCCGTGCCGGGTCCTCGCTCAAGTGAACGCCGCGACGTCCGTCTACTGACAATATTCAATAAAATAAATCGATAAACCATCAGTGAAAAGTTCTATAAGAATTAATGCCGAAGCCTGTGACATAAAGTGTGTTTTATAAAGAAGCTGTTAAACAGGTTCAAGATAAAGTTGGATAACGCTAAGCTGCACAATTCGGAACTTGTAAGGAACAGATATACATATACTTATTATGGTTATTGGTTATTGGTGTATTGTTGCATCTTCCACGTATATGTATGTATTAAATTAAGACGCTCATTATGTTACAGTGACATAAAACTAACATAGGTATACAAATAAAATAGTAATATATATTACTATTCATACAGCTTTTAGCTAATAAAATGTAAAATCAATTAGGAGCGTTGTTTGCCAACAAACCGCATTGTGGTTTGGCAGATTAATTGTACCTATGTAAATTTAGCTATAAGCCTTAAAGAGAGAATAAAAAAAAAATAAAAAAAATACTATGTGTAAATAATGATTAATGAAAACAAGAGCTTGCCAACACTGTTGAGAAGGCATGGGTGGCTTTAAAACTGCGATTAGGTAGAACAAACTTTGCATGAGAATCTATGAGATTTAAATTTTACATCTTTACATAAATTGATGCTACTTGACCTGAAATTTTAATGTTATTCATTATAAGTATTATAACACTAGGATAGTAAAAAAGTTTTAAAATTGAATTTTGATAAGCCTGCTAAAAATGCGAGTATGATGTCATTAATTAGCAATGATTATGAACGTTTTGGTGGTGACTAATATGGTGATTTGATTACCTTTACTAATATCATGATTCAAAAACCATAGTGAATCAGATAGTAACGCGCCGTTAGTAGTTTGTGCATCAACGCATTCCTTTAGATGATTCATGTTTTGAATGTGGGTAATAAATCTAAACAAGTGATTACTTACTAAAAACGAAACTGTGTTGCAAAATGCAATAGCATTTTAAATGATTTCTAGTCATGTGTAACGAAAACTACTGACGGAAAAAAGCGAATACATTCATCTAAAACGAGGACAAAACTATGTAAGTACCTACTTATTCTACAAAACGCGTGCATTTACGTCGCGCTTTTTGTCACAGACGCTAATAATCGTGGCCTTTCAGCTCTGACGATCGTGTATAATAGAACTTACGCGCCACTTTTAACGAGTGTAATATTAAACGTAGGTACTTTGTTTACACCGTACTCATCCGAAATTCTATTTCCACTTGGCTTAGTGACTTCGTTGGCGTACATGCTCGTGCATAATCAAGAGGCTGATTTATTAGAAGACGTGCCTTTACGTGATTTACAAAACATGTGGTTTCAAAATGATGGTTGCCCAGCTCACTATGCCCGTGCAGTGCTAGAATACTTAAACCAAGAGTATCCAGGGCGTTGGATCGGGCGACTTGGTCCTATCTTGTGGCCACCCCGTTCGCCCGACCTGAACCCCCTGGACTTCTTCTACTGGGGCTGTCTTAAAGACAAAGTCTACTCAAAACCCATAGCAACATTGGACGAGCTTCGCCAAAAAATCACACAAGCTGCGGATCATATCAATGGTAGAAGATATGCACGACGGATAAAACGATAATTTCTAAGGCGATGTCATGTCTGTATTAATGCCGGTGGCAGGCAATTTGAACATTTACTGTAGTATTAATAATGTAGTAAATGAATTTAAAAAAATTAAAAAAAATTGTACCATTTCTTTGCATTTATTCAACATTTTTCAACAACAAAAATCCTTTTTTGGGTACAGTAAAAGTGATTACCGCCAACATTAAATAATGTCGATTCTTGTTTAAAAATTCGTTGTTTTTTTTTGTGACTAGGTTTCCTAAAGTATTATACCATTTTGGAATCTTGGTTAGTTGCGTCAACTTTTGAAAGTAATTGCCATTGTGGTGTCAATACAATTTTTTTACACCATGATGATTGAAAGTGGACTGTAAGAAAAAATCTTTCAAAATTGTAGGGACAAAATCGATTTTGATTATTTTTTGTGTAAAAACTACATGTATTATGGTATTTTTAAGAACTGTGTTAGATAGCAGGGCTACTTAAGTTTCCAAAAACAAAAAAAAAACAGTAATATTTGAATATTTGTAGACATGGTCGTTAAAAATACCATTAGGGATGTCGATTTTCGATGAATTTCATTTTTTTTCTGTAATTTCTAAAATAATTGAGATATATTTTTTTCCTTATTTTTTCTCGACTAATCATAAGTAGCTCCATCCTCTGGTGCCGGCTTATCGTTGAGTTTTGGGACACGTTGTATGTATTCGTATTGATGTCGCTGATAGAGTTGCAGTGTGCGCTGCGAGGTTCAGAAGGAACAGTGCAGCTGCCGAGTTTGTTGTGTGCACCACCCGGAGGTCACGTGTAGGTTTTCTAGGGTTATTCCTACGGACGTAGAACAACAACGACCTCCAATGTACAAAATTATGATAGGTAGACGTATTAAGATGTACGTGCAAGGTTAAAAGGAATTTGTTTAACCGTGTGTACAGTCGCGGACTTTAATTGTTGAGCCATTTAGGTGACAACTAATTTTGGTTTTTATAGTAAGCTTTGAAGTGTCTAGTATAAAGTGAGCTGTTAATAGCTCAACAATTAAAGTCAGTGACTGTACCTACAGTATTGGCTGCAAAAACATGGCTATGAACCATTTGAGACTGAGTTTCATGTATCTAATATTTCATCTTATTACGGCGGGTTAAGAGCACGCGAACGAATACGAGTTCTTTTATCTATTAACTTTTTTTCTCATAAAATCAACATGAAGTACAAGAAAGCTCGTACGTTCAGATTTTAAAATCAGTCAATGTCAAAGTTATTGATTCTTCAATATACAGATAAACTACCACCGACCGGTTCGAAAAACCTCTGCCACGGGAAGAACCGGCGTAAAAACTCGGTGAGGTATCAATTAATTTAGTCTAATTTACATAGCAATAAGGTGAATATATTGATTGTTTTTTTTTATATGAGAGCAACGTCTATATATTTATTAACATTTTAACATAGTTAATTACAGTTACAGCTTTAATTTAACCCTTAAGTCTCCGTTTCAAAGCATAGTTCACTATATAGGTACCTGAACTTTTAAAGGATTAGGTAATTATGTACGAAACTTAAAGAAATCATTTGCTCGTAGGTAAGAAAACTATGCAGAATTAGAACTTGCTTTAAAATATCACATAAGTGGTTTCAATATTTATAAGTTATATATAATTATCGTGAACCGACGATCCTGACTACATTCAGTTTTCCAATGGTCAGTCTCCATTTACTCCGGTCTGCTGCTTAGTAGGTCGTATATTATCTTATCTTATCTAGGTGAGGGCCCTTTCGGATGCACTTCGACCCAGTGGGATCTTTTGTGCATTTCCCCTCTCCTTTATACCTGCTCCCAGGCTTGCTCCATCATTTCCACAAAACGGATGATGCAGTTCACCGGGAGCACCTTGAATTCCTTTGGTTGCGGGTAACCGTTCCCAAAGTAATTCATTATTTGTCTGGCAAGGGCATGACATTCACACAATGAGTGTTTCATAGTCTCATATTCCTCGCCACACATTCTACAGTCTAAACTATCCGATAGCCCCATCTTGGCCAAGATATCCTTGACCCCGAAGTGACCTGTGAACACCCCAGATATAATTCTGAGTTGCTTCCTACTGGATATCCAGAGTTTTCTGGTCCAGCCCGAGTCCACTCCTTCTATGAAGAGCTTAGAGTGCCTTAATCCATCCTCATTCCTCCACTCGTGTTGGTGTTTGGGTTTGGCGTAAGCTTTAAAGGCCGATATTATGGTTCCCTGCGAGAGTCCCACAAATGGTTCTGGACCTACAAAGTGATTTCTAGAGCCCCGTCTTGCAAGCGCATCTGCTCTTTCGTTGCCGACGAAGCCCTTGTGCCCTGGTATCCAAACTAGTTGCACCTTATTGTGCCTTCTAAGCTTGTTTAGTGCTTGGACGCCGTTATAAACTAGTCTAGAGTCCACTTTGGGCGCCGTAAGCGCTTTAAGGGCCGCATGACTGTCACTGAGTATATATATAGTCTGCCCTTTGGTTCCCCTGTCTATATTCTCCTGTACACAGGCAATTATGGCGTATGTCTCCGCCTGGAAGACGGTTGCCAAACTACCCATGCTTACACTACTACTACAGTCATTCGCATAAACGCCTGGTGCTTAGCAGGTACACTGGTACAGAGTTAACGCAGAGGTGTTCCTTTGGCGTTTTCTTTTGATTTGTTCCAGTTATACCCATTCTTGATTATAGATAACTTTTTGGGCAATGTGGTGGCTAATTAAATACATGGATAGTAAAATATATCAGTCTTATTATGCTGGCCCTTATCAGAATTCCCGTCAATTCTAGCTTCGAAGACGCGACCGGAATACAAACAGACCATAAAAAATATTTATACCAGTACCTAGTTAGAAAATGAATTGATATTAAAGTAATAAAAAAACTCCCTGGTAACCAATATTGCTCGCGATTTAGATCATAATTTACATCTTGAACAGCATATTGTGCAATTGAGTAAATCACGATGGACATGATGCATTATTCATATATAGACTTGTCACTACTCGACTAGATCAAAGTTGGTCAAGCATTGATATATTTCTATATTTAAATAAATAAAATGATAAGTTAAATTATCATAAAATGAGAATAACTAGAAATATTCATAAAAAGTTCCAAGTATTTGCACTAATATAAACTCATCATATCATCATCATCATCATATCTTTACCTTGGCGTTTTTTTGGATAATCCTTTTGCCTCAAAAGAAAACTTGTAGCAATATTAAGGAAAACTTTGGAATCGCTGACCCTAAATATATCAAATTTATTATAAATGTAATCAACACACTGCACACATGTTGAATAATAATACTTAATTCACAATAATGTTACCTATTTACCCACTTACATTATAACTGATGACTTACCCGCAGATCTTGAATACTGTGATGACGCACGGCAAGTTAGCAAACAAATTATTTGTTTTCACAGTTGCTAATTATACACTTATTGTTCGATTAGTAGGTATATCGGTTTACCGGGTTTCATGAAGAATTTATATTTTACTTAATTTTCAATTATTAGTAGATTGCATTTGTTTCAACTCACCTCAACCAGTTTATTAGATATGCTGTCTTGCGAGATAATTAGAAAGCATTGAAGTTATATTGCTTTAATTATGTAGTCTTTGAACAAACTTCTCCGAAGATTGATTACCAGATTTCAACTTTTCAATAAAAAGGATGACAAAGTCAGAAAAGTTATACTTAATGCTTACTTCAAAGTTTTTGTGACGCCGACATAAGATGAAATAATTTAGTCTTGGCCTGGGTTTTTACAACACAATGATAAAAGAAAATGTAAAGTTTCCGTCTGTTCGTACGTTACCGCCTCATGAGCGCACATACGAGTAATGTTAACGAATACATACACCTGTATTATCTCCACGGGAGCGGTGAACTTTGCTCAAGGTTCATCCATTCATTCACTCCTGATTGGTTCCGGATTGTGAAAGCGGGATAAACTCTCACACCATTATCTGCTTTGATGTGTTGTTTTTACTTAAACGACTTTTAGAGTTCCTTAGTTATTTAAACAAACGCTATAATGGTTTATTTAGTGGCTTGAGCCTTAAAAAAAGTAAATAAAAAGATCATCCTTTGAGTATGCTTGCTTACTGAGAGTAATTCAACCGTTGTATATACGGGCTGCTTCTGCAACTGCATGGGTGTTTGTAACGATCGATTCTACTCCTCAAACTAAAATTTTAGTTGACAGTTCGTTACTTCACATACTTTTGCATATATGTATTTAAAGACTCAATGAAGCTATTGACGCCGCTGGCATGCAACAAATGTTGTTTAAGTACTTCAGATACATTTTACACCTATTTGGTTATGCAATGGTCGGGTGAGCAGAGCCGATCCATGTATTTAAGAGTCCCCGGCAAGCTCGGTTCTCCATACAAACGTAGTTACGCTCTCATTCAAAACGACAAACTAGTTTGATCTGAAACTTTGTACAGTCGCCATCACATACATCGGAGCCATCAAGCACGTCACAAACATCGGAACACACCTCTATTTTCAAGGCATTAGGGTGCATGTGCCGATATTTTTGAACACATATAGTGTAGGTACCTATGTATGTGATGGCGACTTCTTAAAATAAGAAGTTTATGTAGCTTCACTATACCATAGTTAAAAAAATACAGCGAATTTAAGTTTTTCATGCAAAAATTGTTTTTGCTGTATTTTGTTTGTTTTATAAACTAATTACATACCTAGATATACCTCATGTTATCTCCACTTATAATAAATCTCTAAATTAAAAAAAGAATCAGCCAGTTTGAAACTAAGCTTTGCGCGGTTCGAATGTTCTCAGCATCCCATGAACGGAAAAATATGAAACATTTTATATAGGTACATTATTATTCTAGCTGCAACTTAGGATAGTTTTTATCCGACTGCGACAGTTAATTAATTTTCCGAAATATACGACTTCATTTAATTTTTCATTTATTTTTATTGAAATATTTGAAATCAAACGCTGCTCCAACTGTCAGCTATAAGAACCGTCAAATTTTCGTCAAAATGGCGGAATTGCTTTGCCTTTCACTTATTAATAATTTAAATCCCGTCTACGATAGAGCTTTACGAGACAAATGCTAAAATATAAACCATAAAAAAATATTCGATTCTGATATGAGAACTTATATGCGCAAATGTCGTTTTATGTCGTAATTTCAATAAATAAAATCAACAAATTTGAACAATATAATTAACACAAATTTGTTTTTTTTGAATGACAATGGCACGCGCTCGGCGCATTCAGCCAAAGTACCTGCGGCGCTACCACGAAAACCGATACTCAATGTTCATATATTTGCATCCCTGTCACTCGAGTATGGTTAGTGCGATAGAGATAGAGATACCCGAATATTTTCGAATTCCGAAGTTCGTGGTTATAGCTCAGGAATCGAAAATATGGTAAATAATCATAATGTATTTTCTCGAAAAAGAATTTAAAATTAATATAGTCAAATGGAGAAAAAAACAAAGCAAGAGGTTATATAGGTAATGATTAAGTTATAAGAGTCCAAAGTTTTAAGAGGGGGTATGTTCTGTCCCTTTTCCGCAAAACGCACCTTCATATGAAACGATTGTTTTTTACTATGACGCTCGAGTATATTGACGTCACAGTCCCTCATCGTTTTCTCACTCTAACAAGCGACATTAAAACGGATGTAGCTTCATAATTTTTTGAGATATTTGAATGGGAGTTTCATTATCTTCTATCTATTTATACATAATAAATGCCTATGTCCTGACTGACTTATTCACTCAATCAGTCACTCACTCACTCATCAACGCACAGCCGAAACTACTAATCTTAAAGAGTTGATTTTTGCACAGTATGTTGCTTTTATAACGTGGGCTAGGGATAAAAAGGGATTTTTGAAAATTCTATTCCTAAGGGGGTAAAATGGGGGTGCAAAGTTTGTATGGGAGAACCTTTTTTTTTGAGCTATAGACTTAAACTTTGTAGAAAAATTAGTTATTAGAATACAAATGAAACACTTTCAGCGTTTTGGAAAATTCCACCCCTACGGGGGTAAAATAGGGGTGCAAGGTTTGTATGGGGGAAACATTTTTTTTTTAAATAGAGACTTAAAACTTTGTAGAAAGATCAGTCTTTAGAATACAAATAAAGAACTTTCAGGGTTTTAGAAAATTCTACCCCTTAAAGGGGTAAAATAGAGTGCAAAGTTTGTATGGGAAAAACTACTTTTTTTTAAATAGAGACTTAAAACTTTGTAGAGAAATTATTCATTAGAATACAAATAAAGTACCTAGATTCAGTGTTTTAAAAAAATCTACCCCTAAGGGGGTAAAATAGGGGTGCAAATTTTGTATGGGGGAAACAATATTTTTTTTAAATAGAGACTTAAAACTTTGTAGAAAGATTAGTCATCAGAATACAAATTAAGTACTTTCAGCGTTTTAGAAAATTCTACCCCTAAAAATAGGGGGCTAAAATAGGGGTGCAAAGTTTGTATGTGGGAAACTATTTTTTTTAGCTAGAGTCCTAAAACTTTGTAGAAAGATTATTTAAATACAAAGAAAGTACTTTCAGCGTTTTGGAAAATTTCACCCCTAAGGGGGTAAAATAGGGTGCAAAGTTTGTATGGGAAAAACATATTTTTTTTAAATAGAAACTTAAAATTTTGACGAAAAATTACTTATTAGAACATGAAAAATACTACATTCGGCGTTTTACAAAAATCATTCCCTAAAGGGGTTAAAAAAGGGTGCAAGGTTTGTATGGGGAACACTTTTTCTGAGCTAGACACTTAAAACTTTGTAGAAAGATTACTTATAAAAATACAAAAAAAAAAGACTTTCAGCGTTTTGAAAAAATCTATCCCTAAGGGGGATAAAAAGGGGTGCAAAATTTTTATCAGGGAAAGTTTATGTTTTGATGAAAGTTAGAGACTTGAAACTTTGTAGAAAGATTACTTATTAAAATACAAGAAAAGAACACAAATCGTTTTAGAAAATTCCACCCCTACTAGGGTTAAAAAAGAGAGCAAGCTTTGCATGGGCAACACTTTTTTTTGAGTTAGACTTAAAACTTTGCAAAAAGATTACTTATTAGAATACTAAAAAAGAACTTTCAGCGTTTTAGAAAACTCCATCCCTAACGGGATCCTTAAGATCCTTAAGAAGGGTAGCCAGTGTTGTGTGGGAAAAACTTTTTTTTTTACTAGACTTAAAACTATTCAAAATGTTACTTATTAAAATTAATAATAAAGTACTTTCAGAGTTTTAGAAAATTCCACCCCTAAGGGGGTTAAGAAAGCTTTGTATGGTCAACACTTTTTTTGAGCTAGAGACTTAAAAGTTTACGAAAAAAGTTCTTTCAGCGATTAGAAAAATTCAACCTCTAAGGGGGTTTAAAAGGGGGTTCAAATTTTAAATGGCGAGCAATAAAATTTTAAAGTGTGAGTAAGAGATTTTTAACTTCGGTCTTATTCTGTACGTTAAAAGACTACAAAACTGATTTCAGAGTTTTTCCAAATTCATCCCCTAAGAGTGTTAAAATTGGTTCAAAGTTTGAGTATTTCAAGGCATTTTTAAAGTATGAGATTTTTAACTTTGGTTTTAGACTGTTTGTTCACAAACTAGAAAATTAACATCAACTTTTTTTTTAATTATCCCCTAAAAGAGGGTTCAAATTTTGTATTGAGAGAAATCATTTTCTAAGACGATAAAAAGTTCTACGCGGACGAAGTCGCGGGCAACAGCTAGTTGTATAATATATGCAAAGTTTCGTTACAATCCAACACGTAGTTTTAAAATGTCCGTTTGTATGGGAAGGTGAAATTCGGCCGAGCTTGTCGGGGACTTCTAAAATCCCTATTACAGAGGCAACCTGCATGCCATGGCTGTGTTATTCTGGTTTAACAATTAACCACAATTATTTTAATGTAACCAATGAAAGTTCGTTTTCACTTGGCATCCGATACCGTCATATCATAATATCCGTGGTTGCGGTTTCTACCGATACAGCGATAACGATACTACGAGGACTTGAGCGTGCTTTCCAAACAAAACTAAAAATAAATCGATTCATAATAATAAATAAATAAATAATAAATATTTGCGGACAATCTTACACAAATCAACCTAGTCCCAAACTAAGCAAAGCTTGTACTATAGGTACTAGACGACGATATAGATACTTATATAGAGAAATAAATACTTAAATACATAGAAAACATCCGTGACTCAGGAACAAATATTCGTGCTCATCACACAAATAAATGCCCTTACCGGGATTCGAACCCAGGACCTCTTGCTTCGTAGGCAGGGTCACTACCAACTAGGCTAAAGCGGTCGTCATAGAATCACGACGCAATACTTTATTGTGGTTTTTGTAATTAAACTTCCTAAGCTCGTGTCATGACTATGTAACGAAACAGTGATCACGCACACTGGTTTACATATTACGTCGGCCAAATGGCGATTTGTTTAAGCTCATAATAGCATTAGGAAGTAAAATACTAGGCTTTAAAATATAATGAAGGAGGCACATCTAGCTTCTTTGGAAGAAAAACTTTTATTGATGTTCGATTAGTTTCGTTGCAGCGTTAATTCATTTATTTACCAAGATTCCCATTTATATTCATAAGAAAACTCCATACAATGTTGGAAAACAAAATCATTTTCTTTTGTTAACATTTACATAACTTTTTGAATAATGAGCTGTCTCAGTAGAATACGTTTACCTCGAGATAAGTTTATGACAGCCATCAGCCACGGTCTTTTATATTGTAAAATAGCCATGTTCTTAGCAAGTTTCACAATTTAGAAGACAAAAAACCTTGTGAATATTTCATGTTCCTCCTCTAAACGATGTTTCTGGCGAGTCAAAGAGTGTTTCTTAAACAAAAAAGAGTACATATTTTAGTAACATTGAATATTCATCCTACAAGTTGTCAAAAGCCGGTAGTAATGCAAAATACGTGCGTTGATTTGTGACCAATAGACTAAACACTTTCCTATTCCAGTATTACGTAAGAATTAGGGTTTGCAATCCGGATATCCGGATATCCGAATTATCCGGATATCCGCCGAATTTCGGATCCGGATCTTACAGGTTCTTGGATCCGGATCTTTCGGATATTACGGATCCTTAAAATACAACCATGAAAACCGAAAATACGGCTACAAAATGAAGTTTTTACCGAGTCCACGATGAAAACCGAATGGTAGATAACTCCATCTTTGTTTTTATTCGCCACTTTATCATCCCAGACCAGATTATTTTTGTTTTTAATTTATTAGTCACAAAAACTAATGAAACCTACATACTACAAACTAGTAAAAATGCCGCAGTTTCATGGCGAAAGTTGGCGTTGGTTTAAATGCACTTATTCACCGTAGGCAAAGACACAAAGTAATTATTATAAATCCAATGTTACCTATATAGCTACCTACTAAAGACTTACGCCCGTATTCATAAACGTTCAACAAGCCTATTTTAACTATTTAAAATGGCGTTAAATTTCGTTTGTCCTTATGTGTCACTTTGACATTTGTGTTCGTAAGAAGTGGACAAAGCACATTTTATTTAGCAGCCATTTTAAGTTTTATGAATAAGGGGATTAGTTTAGTTAAATAAACCTATAGAAATGATTAAGAAGTATAGTTGACCCAGGAAGTAAAAAGTAAATGCAGCAACAATACCTACGTTTAATACTTATGATCTTGACCTATAATATGATCATGTAATATAATAAGCATGGTACGCTATATTAATGCCCGTTCACCGTTTTTGCCATATCCAGACACAGTCTTGCCTAAAGAAATGCCCCCTGCTAGATAAACACCTTTTCCCTCGTCCGGATCACATTGTCAATTTCTCCTCCTAGGTTTGATACCTAGTTACAACCCTATTGAATTAACTCCGGTACATAGAGCTCATTGAAATATATGTACGAGCACCAGGTACGGAGTTAACTCGACCTGCTGTGGTCAATCACGTAACGCATTGTACGCACGTAAGGTAGATCTACATGTCAAATTTTATGTGGGAAAATGACAGTTCGATAGCTAACGCGCGTTTGGAACGTTACGTTGATTACCCCTGGTTGTTATTCAAGTGACAGCTTTCAGTGACGTAACTCTCACTTTGCCGGTTAGTTTGTAGTTGTAAATAAAAAGCTGAATAAAAAAAAGAAGTTTATACTCTTTATGACCTCGGGAATGCGTACCTATTTAAAATCTTTTAGGTACACGGTGGTGTAGCCGTTTTTTCTTGATTTTAACTTACAATTCCTACTTTATACCATAAAAAACATTGTGGATCCGTATTATCCGAAAGATCCGGATATCCGGATCTGTTGAATTGAAATATCCGAAATATCCGGATCCAAAATATTGGCGGATCTTGCAAACCCTAGTAAGAATGCAGTGTCAATTGTCATCTATTGATTACCAGTAGTCATATGTTATACGATTATATACCTACAGCAAATGTAGTCGTCGATTCATTGGACTTTATGAAAGAAAAGCTCGTGAAAATGAATTATAGTTTGTCTAGGTAATCTAGGTAATTGAATGTGTATTTGCACAATTGCAAACTAAATTTAATGATAGTTATGCATTTAGAAATGGTTTTTTTGTAAAGTTTGTATCGTAAATAACGATAAAGTATTTATGTAGAATTTGTTTTTTCAATATTTTCATATTAGGTATTTATTATTTATTGCACAAATAAAAAAAAATAAGTACAATTGGTGGACCTAATGCCTTCAGGCATTCTCTACCACTAAATCATTGGACTAAACAAAAACTTTAGTGGAGTATTATGGAAGAGACCAAATGAAGGGTCCACGGGAAGAACATGTCGTCACATTTTTTTTCAAAATGAGATTTTAATCTCATAGTTCATAACGAGCTCAACATTTTGACATTAAAATCTCATTTTCTCTCTCTCTCAAAAAAATGTGACTAGACATGTTCTTTCCGTGGACCCTTCATTTGGTCTCTTCCATAATCTCCATCTTTCAAATACCTATGCTTGTTTTTAAAGAAACTTTTTGTATATAACCTTTCCGCTACATGGCTCTCATGACATCACATGAAATTAAAAAAAAAAAATATATATATATATATATATATATATATATATATATATTGTCATTGCCAGGGTGTTACTAAAGTTATGGTTGAAATTATTAAAAATGTGCTAGAACTTCCAGTAACTGATATCAAAGGACCATGCGTAACTTTGTATGGAACGTGGACCAAAAACCAACAGAGCTGATAGTTATGCCATTTTATTTAGGTGTATTCTCCGAATGAAACCCGTTTTCTCAATGGATTCTGAATAAAATATGAATATCTCAGTTCTGCAATGGAATTCAACTTTGTACTCATAGAACGAAATAAAGTTGATAAGCAGACCTTTTTAATGTCCTAACTCTCATGTCTGTTGGTTTTTGGTCCAATTTTGCCCATGGTCGTTTGAACCTTTTTCCTAAGGGTCTATATTTAAACGAATTATTTAGTTAGATACCTAGTACAAATATTCATCTCCAATAGGGGTGTAGACACTAAATAAAATAATCAATAATGTTGCATTTTCTCGAAAAAGGATTAAAAATGTAGTCAAATGTAGAAAAAAAGCAACGCAAAAGGTTAAATAATCACAAAGTTATAAGCGTCCAAAGTTTTAAGAGGGGGTATGTTTTGTCCCTTTTCCGCAATACGCACCTTCATATGAAACGATTGTCATTTACTATGACGCTAGACGATCGAGACGTCACGATCCCGGAGCGTTTTCTCTCTCTAACAAGCAACATTAAAACGGTTGTAGCTCCGTAATTTTTTGAGATATTCGAATGGGATTTTCGTCACTAGGCATATTTTTTGCCTTCTTTCTTTTGAAGTAATAATAAATTTTGAGTCTACACCCCTATTAATTCTAATTGATGCAGTATGTGAAATTTCGTCACAATCACAAGATTATGTATTTTTTAGGGTTCCGTACTCAAAGAGTCAAACGGGCCCTATTACTAAGACTCCGCTGTCCGTCTGTCTGTCTGTCTGTCCGTCTGTCACCAGGCTGTATCTCAACAACAGTGAAAGTTTGACAGCTGAAATTTTCACAGATGATGTATTTCTGTTGCCGCTATAACAGCAAATACTAAAAACCAGAATAAATAAATATTTTTTTATAAGTAGGTACTTATTTTTTTTTCTTTTCCAATCTTACACAAATCGGCTTAGTCCCAAACTAAGCAAAGCTTGTACTATGGGTACTAGACGACGATAAACATACTTATACAGATAAATAAATACTTAAATACATAGAAAACATCCAAACATCATGACTTAGGAACAAATATTTGTGCTCATCACACAAATAAATGCCCTTACTAGGATTAAAACCCGTTACTTCCGGCTTCGTAGGCAAGGTCACTACCAACTAGGCTACAGGAGGCTCCCATACAACAAACGTGGTTTTTTTGCCGTTTTTAGGGTTCCGTACTCAAAGAGTAAAACGGGACCCTATTACTAAGACTTCGCTGTCCGTCCGTCCGTCTGTCTGTCACCAGGCTTTATCTCAAGAACCGTGATAGCTAGAGAGTTGAAATTTTCACAGATTATGTATTTCTGTTGCCGCTAGAACAAAAAATATTAAAAACAAAATAAAATATTTTTTTAAAGGGGGCTCCCAAACAACTAACGTGATTTTTTGGCCGTTTTTATAGATAATGGTACGGAACCCTTCGTGCGCGAGTCCAACTCGCACTTGGCCGGTTTTATTATAGATAATGGTACGGAACCCTTTGTGCTGCACGTGTCCGAGTCGCACTTGGCCGATTTTTTCTGTTTGTTATAAAACAAACAGAAAAAAAGACACGCCCAAGCGTATTCCCTAATTCATTTTAATATAGTCGTTTCAACTCTTATGTAATCTTACGCACACTCTCGTTGCTTAGTAATTAATGAACAATACAAGATAACTTACCTTTGCTTTTAAAGTGGTGTTTTTCTTACCCATAAAATACGTAACTGCAGTTTCACAGCTTTCCCATTAGGTACGTGACCCAACCCAACGTGGAATTGTAAAAAAATAACAGACTTACTCGCTTTGGAACAAATAAAACTGGAGTTTAACTGGGTTTCTGCACATCGTATAAAGAGAACAGATCGTAAAGTGATTTAGTCCTGCGAGTCATTTTGGCTTGACGGGAAAACGACACGAGTTTTACTGCATTCAGCGTCAGAAACATTTGCAGGTAGGCATTAGAAAGTTACTTATTGGGGATAATCTTACACAAATCAAATCACAAATCGACCTAGTCCCAAACTAAGCAAAGCTTGAACTATGGGTACTAGACGACGATATACATACTAATATAGAGAAATAAATACTTAAATACATAGAAAACATCCATGACTCAGGAACAAATATTCGTGCTCATCACCATACGTCGGACTATAGGGGGCAAATTGAGGGCAATGTAAGGTTTACAAAAAAAATCTTAACTTACGAGTATTATAATATACCTACAAATGTACCATGAATGTAAATTAAATCAAATATAACACAGACTACCTATTCAATCTTATTTTTATTTAAAATTGAAAGGATATAAAAAAATAAACACTTAACTAACGTACAGCCTTAGAGCCGTGTTCATAGAACTAGACATTGTCCAGTTAACTCATTTGTGTTTTGTTCCTTTCTCACAGCTGCAATTGTCTGAGTGACGGATAAAGCCAAACGAACTTTTTCGCCATTTTGACTTATGTGTAGTCCAAGTACGTTTATAAATAATGCAGTTAGTTGCTATGATATTTGGAATTTCACATTATAAATACTAGGTACCAAATACTAAGTACAAATACTCGAAAGTGAATTGATTGATTTGCGAAGCTTACCTATCATTCTGACATGCCACGAAAATGCCCGCTGGAGTCCGACGTTTGCTCATCACAGTACAAATAAATGCCCTTACCGGGATTCGAACCCGGGACCTCCGGCTTCGTAGGCAGGGTCACTACCAACTAGGCTACAGAGGGCGTCGTTATAAACCTTTTAATTCAACTTGTTTTGCTAAATTCCTTGGGTTCCTCATTATCCTCATTTATAGATCAAAGAAGACGAGTTAACTCACATGTCTCTCGCCATCAAACGTCACAGTTTGGCGAGTTTAATGAAATTTGTTAAATGTAATTGCTTTTTTTATAATTAAAAAAAAAAAAGAAAAAAAACATTGGAACGGAATTTTCACTACAATTAATACTGTGTAAACATTTTGGCGCCTTTAAAATTAACGCCTTGATGTAAATTAACGTTCCTAACGTACGCTTCATACTTCTGCGTAAATCATTGAATACGATAATCATGTTTCAAATAAAAATATTTAATGAATAGACAGACTATATATATTTTATGATTCAGTCATTATGTATTTTAAGTATGTTTTCAATCCAGATTTCAAGAATATTAAAAAAGCATTTACTCACGCACTTCTTTTTATACGCACTGAAGTGGCTGGTAGCGGTAGTGGTAACTTTACTGGTTCACTGAGGTCGAGTCACAATGTCTGACACTCAATAGAATCGCCCCAACGCGAGACAGGAGGTAAGAAAAGGCCCTGTTCCGCCTCGTGAAAGCCTAAGCCGGTTCCTTTCTATAGAATGCACCGACTTTAGAGCCACAAAATGGCGCAGCTTTGAGAAGGTTACTGCTTTCTATCTATAGAATATCCGCTCAAGTTTATAAAGTGGGAAAAGATCTTTGAAAGCAAAACCTTTGCATTGCTTTGCCCTTACCTGCATGTATTTTATAGGCACAGTCATATAACCAATGTGGTTTACTGTGAGTTTTTTTTTACTACAAAACATTTAAATTAAACCTAAAAGGTTAACCGGTCCATCTTCGCTAACGGAACTTGGATGAGCTTCAAGGCTACTAGGAACGCATAACGCGCATACCTTTGATGTCGAACAAAACGCGTTTTTGCCTACCAAGATAGTCACCAAGAGTCAGGTTATTGGTCTATCTATAAATTCATTTTAACGTTACCCTACGAATGCATAGGTACATTACAGTCAGATCCACCACTACCACTGCCCTGCAAGTATGTGGTGTTGAATTCCTAGTAGTAAGTATAAGGTCGCCAGAGCTCCTGAGGATTCGGGACCATCCACATATTACGTAACAGCAACACGGGGGAGGGAGGGATCTCGTACAGTACGTGTTAAAGAGATCGGAAAAAGCTTGACGTGGCCCCGGGGTCCAAAAAGTCGGAATTGTGCCGTAATTCGTAGACGATCGTGGTCTCTTCGCTATTGAGTTAAGAAGTAAGAACTTGCGTTAGACTAAAGGGTCAGCAACCTTATGACGTCCATAGGCTGTAACGTTCGTATTTCATCTGCCGCATGCTTAAAGATGAAGAATAAAAATCGACGCGTTGGAGATGTGGTGTGTTGGAGGCGTATGTTGAGGATCCCTTGGACCGCTTTCCGCACAAACATATCTATCTATCCTTAAGGAACTCAAGGTTTTGACCTGCTGCCGCGGGGAGACCCCTTAGTTTAGTAATAAGTAGTTTTATTTAGTTTTTTTTTTTATCAAGTTTTAGTGATTGTATTTATGTTAAGTTTTTAAGATATTTTAAGTTGTATTCAATTTATATTTTATTGTGTTATTACATACTTAAATTCTAATAAAGAATTTGCTTTGACATAAAGTGCCCATGTCTATGAACTACTGTTTAGTGCAATGTCGATGACTAGAACGGTTAACCTTAACAAATCCATACTAATATTATAAATGCGAAAGTGTATCTGTCTCTCTGTTACCTCTTCACGCTTAAACCACTGAACCGATTGAGATGAAATTTGGTATAGAGATAGTTTGAATCCCAGGGAAGGACATATAATGATGCTCCTACCGGAAATCACCCCCTAAGGAGGTGAAATGGGGGGTGAAGGTTTGTATAAAGCAACGATATTAAAACGAGTTCCAGTCGGACGGAGTCGCGGGCAGAAGCTAGTATAGGTGCAATAAATGAAGTCAGATGTTACTGACTATTGTTGTTTATCAGAAGTAAATTAACTCATAATGTAGTAAAGTTTTTATCCCGGAAATCATCTTCTAAGGAGGTGAAATGGGGGGAAAAAGTTTGTATGGAGCTACGATAAACGAGTTCCACGCGGACGGAGTCACGGGCAGAATCTAGTATATATTTGTACCTCCCCATTAGATGGAACTAGGTGCGTTGTTGGTCTTTCTGTTTGCCTCCAGGGTAGTGACCGGAGCTCATAGCTCGGCCTCACCTACGGTGCGTCACTGCTAATCTTAGCTATTGTGATGTCGTCATGACTTGACCTCTATCCGACTCGCGTCTTATCCGACAACAATCACAATTATTATTTTTTAGCTTGTCTTCATTCACCCGAGATTTAATTGCCTAGGCAATTATGAACGCAAATCTGGCTAGTTTAATTAGATTACCTAATAGCGATGGCCCATTTAGTTTGGGTCCCTACCTATAGCTTTATTTTATCGTTTGACCCAGTTTACTTTATCTTTATCTATATTTATTATAGTGTCCTCTGTGATAAGGTAAATATTTCCCTTCTAGTGACAGTTAGATAATTTACTCCTTCCTACATGATCGCCTTACTTTATAATATTGGTATACAGGTCTCATAAAAAACCTGCTACTTTGACTGGTGTTTAAATAATTTAGCTAATGTTGTCTATAAAATACAGTTTGAAACATAGAAGTAGGATTATCATTATAACACTTGAATTCAATGAATGCTAGGAATTTCTACTGGAGTGCGGTAGTTTGGAAATCTATTATGATAACGAATCCCAAAGATAATGCATTCAGTCAATTCAGTGGGACGATCAGTTATGATTATGATAACGAGAATCGATAACACTTGACCTATTTTGCTCAACAATATTACAATACTATTGAGGTAGGTAAGTAGGTATATATATAATCATGATAGAATTAAAACGCTTTTTTACCTGAGTTAGACTGAAACTACATTTAAACGCCGTTTGAGAAACTTTTTGTTGAATAAACCATTGTACTCCGTGAGCGAATATATCTTAGACTAGAAACCTGAAATTTTGTAATTAATGCTTTGTGACCTTAGCATTTGACGATCCACTTGCGGAGATAATATTTATGACATGATTAGGTATATTGCTCTTAAATTTAAAATGTACTGTAAAATAAGGTGAGAAGGCATTGAGGGGGCAGATGGGACGCGAATATTTCCAGTTGCTACTTTGATTTTCTAGCTCAGGTTGCCCTAAAAGTAATTTTATTATATTTTTTGCCATATTTTCTTAACTTGCGCATCACGTAGTAGCCAAATTATAACATTTAAAAAAAGTGGAGTCTCTAGAAGTGAGAGGTGAAAGGTATGTGGCCTGGAGTGGAACCAGGGTTGTGGGAAGCGATCAGGCCGAAGAGGAGCGATAAATATGAGCGGAGAGTAGGACGGAACGCGGATCGAGGCAAGCTGATCCGAAATTCACAATCCAAAAGTTTTTCCCCATACATTTTCCCGGCTCACCCCATTGCTATCCTCTCTCTCTCCACTACGGGGTGAGGTGGGATTTTCCACAATTTTTGTGTTTATCGTTAAAATTATGAAATTAAACAACGGATAATCATTAAAATTCATAGGGCCGGAACATCCTTTATGTATAAAAAGCAACGTGCCACATTGTAAAAATAAATTTTTATCGAGGTTTGAATGTCTATTTTGACCCAACTCACCCCATTTATGGTACCTGTTATTGCGTATTCTAATATTTTTATTATTTGGTTTTGGTTTTTGACAATCATAAATAATATTCATAATTCATAATCATGACTTCATGTAAATTGACATACGAATTTAATTTACAATTTATAATGTTATTATTAAATAAATGAATCTATCTACCTATCTAAATTTTAAGCACACAGGTTCATTATGAAGATCACAACAGCGGGAGTAAGAGCAGTACAGTAGACGGCAAACTTCGTGCGCAAATGAGGGGAAGTGGGGGGGCAGCTTGCACGTACAATTCGCCTTTGCGCAGGCAAGGTCATTTGCGCACGAAGTTTGCCGTCTACTGGGGTGTTATTCGCTACGCGTTAATGCGGCTCACCCCGCCGGTCACCCGTTACAAAACTAGACCCATACCTACGCTTAATTACTACGCATCGCGGTGTCAAGGTATAATTGTGAGTGAGCGTTGAGGCGAGCTTACAACAAGTTACAGAATAGGGGGGCTGTATGTAAACTGGCATTGGTTTTATTTTCAAAACCGTTACTTAAGTGCTAAGAGTATCGACAATTTCACTCAATTAGCATAAAATCGTTTGGAGAACAATACCGTACACAGGTTCACAGTTTGAGCGTAATAGGTACAGTTGATAAGGTCATAAGGTCGTTTGTATTTTGACCTCAGTCCCGTTAGTCGTGGGTCTTGTCATGTCGTAACGTGTGTTTGGAACACTATAATATATTGAAGTCTAGAACGTTGTAGCGGCGACGTAAATGGAAAGGCTTAAAAACCCTGAAAACGGAAGTCTTTTTCAGTACCTACGGTAAAAAGCACTGACAAAGAAACTCATTGACAAAACATCTTCGATTTACGTCACCGGAGGTGATCTGTCACGCGTTGTCGAAGTACCGATCCAATGGGCATCGCTCTCGTATTCGTAACATCCTCTATCGCCGATCGCAACCTCAATACTAATCACTCCGAGACGTGACCCATGTTCGAAGATAAGAGATTTTCACTTGAAATTTTAAAGTCAAATAGGATGCGGAGCTGAACACGACGCATGTTAATTTTTTGAGGAAAGTAGACATTCGGTAAACTGTATTCATTGTTTCGAAGAACATATATGGTTGATCGTAAAAATAAAAAAAATAAAATAAAAATAAAAAGCATTTATTTCGGACAAAATAATCCATAGATGTTAGTATTACAATAAACTTAAATAACTATGTTAGTACCTAAACTTAAGTGCTGAGAGGTCCAGTGCCTGATTAGGGCGCTGTCCCATCTCTCTGCCACGACAGCCAGGAGACCGTGGCGGCTGGTGCGCACTCTGCGGAGCGTCGCGGCGCAGCGCTTGCGCAGCGTGGCGTGGAATCCATCCACATGCGCGTCGGCGAACATGCCCGACGCACTACAGTATCGCGGCAGCCGCAACAATACCCTGAAGGCGTCGTTATATTGTACACGCATGGCATTAATAGCACGCTGCGTGTACCTCGTCCACAGGCTGCAAGCGTACAGCGAAGTACAGTACGCTCGAAAGAGTGTTACTTTAACTTGCGCTGTACACCTGCTGAACCTCCGGGCTATCATGTTTGCCCTGACGGCCAATGCCCTACGCTCGCGTTCGATATCCGCATCGTCACGCAGATCATCGGTGACCAAGTGCCCAAGATATTTAAATGAATAAACCCTTTTAAGTAGCTCGCCATTCAAACGAATGGGTGGGACATGAGATGGGCACTTGTTCCCCGCCTTAAATACCATGTACTCGCTCTTGAGCACATTGTACTTCAGGCCGTGACTTAGAGCATAGGATTCGCATTTCTCAATCAGTACACGCATACCACCAACCGAGGGGCTCAGCAGTACCATGTCATCAGCATAGCTTATGTTATTAAAACAAACCCTGTCTATGTGACAACCAACATGCATACTGCTAAGCCCACCGATAAGGGCATCCATGTACAGATTGAAGAGCTTGGGGGAGGTAAGCCCCCCCTGCCTGACCCCGCACTCCAAGCCATATTCGTCCGACAGCTCGTTACCCCAACGAACACTATTTCGCTGGCTCGCGTACCAACACCTAAATATGCGTGTGAGTTCGTTAGGAAATTGCACTTCGTCTAGTTTTTTCCAAAGTAGGTTAAAGAACATTGTCATGGCGCAAATTTTTGATCGCACCTAGCCTAAAAATATTTAATGTCCCAATTCAGTATCCGAGGCGGTCGTAAAAAATTGAACGATTTTATCTTCGCTCTATAGTTATTATTGTACACGGACACGAACTTATTTTATGGTAAACCATACATTGTTGTTACACAATGGCAACTAAATGGATAAGTGGCTTCGGAGATTACCTCCTACATACTAACTAACACCCTCACAAAGCAACACACTCACAAACTTTACCACTTTAGGTACGTAAGTGACTATATATACTAATTTAAGTATACAGGTTGACTGGTAATTCGACCTATTCCTTGAAAGGGGTTATACTAGAGCTAATTTGCAACAATTTATGTCCAGTCAACCAGGGGTCAAAACACGATTTTTTTAATATTTCGAGTTTTTAGTTTGTTTGAAAAAAAATCGCCTTGCAGCCTTAAAGTGCTGATTGAGGCAAAAATGTTTTTTTACCATCCAAATGGAAGTACTTTTGTCACAATCACCAGCTTAAGGCTGCAAGGAGAATTTTCTTCATACAAACTAAAAACTCGAATATCTCGGAAACCAGCGAGTTTCGACCCCTGGTTGACTGGACATAAATTGTTGCAAATTAGCTCTAGTATAACCCCTTTCAAGGAATAGGTCGAATTACCAGTCACCCTGTATAGTCCCTTACAGGTTCAATATTCAAAAGAGTACGAAGCAATATCGAGTAGGTATTATTTCCCTACGTACACTGACTGAACCACAGAATAAACCCGGAACTAAATTTCAACTTGGAATAAATTTGGAATAAAAGTGTGCCACTTTCATTACTGTACCCGACGCTAAGTTATTTCAGACTAACTATATTTTTAGAAAAGATCGATAATGGCAACTTGAACTAGGTTAGTAGACGAAATAGATCCGACAATCAGAATAGATAATTAGATATATGTATACCAAATACTGTTTTACCCAATGTAAGTATTTTAAGTTACACATTATAACCCTTATTGCAATTTATAACAACTAGCATATAAGTATTACCTATACGTAAGTATAGGTAGTAGTAACGTTTTAAAAAAAACTAAATAAGTCATATTTTGTTTTTAAAGTTTTGTTAAGTAATAAATTGAAATTTTCACGTTGATGGATGGTATTCCACAGGTATTTATTTTTCAAATGTATCTCTAAGAGAAGAATATCTTATTACTTCGAATGTTGTCTAAAGAAAAAACTTGCGCGCACAAAACTTATTATTATATTCTCGAAATACAATAAAACTACAAAGAGATAGGTACCAATAAATGAAATTGTTCACAGTATTACTTTCACTGGCTGCCATAACAATTTTCTGTTCAAGATTATGAAAATAAATGGAATGTATGGTGTTGGTATTGAAAGCTAGGTCCGGCTCAAATTAATAATATCGTTGTCTATTATGGATTGAGCATCAACTAATTATTTAATTAGTATTTAATTCATATCCAATCTGGTTGTTAGCGCGAGCGATTGCGTATGCCAACCAATTTCAATATGTTGATAGTTTGGAAACAAGTATATCATATTTCATTATGGTAGTATGGGGGAGACCACTTATGATAAATAACAAGTTATAATATCAAAATGTAATTTATGTAATGATAATTGTCGTTTAGTTATGATACTTGTTAACCATATTGGCATTGCATAATGAGACAAAGCGTGAACTTTTTTGACTGCCCGAGGTTTGAACTTAATGATTTCAAACAAACTACTATGCGCTGACAGTAGGCACAAAGTGCGTGAATAGTTGAAGATTGACATTTCTCGCATCACGACACGCAAAGGTTTGCTGAGTAACTTGGATACCTGTCGTCCAAAATTATTATACTTACAAGGAAGGGTGCCCAACTGTCTGGCTCCGATTTGATTGATTTTTGAGCTATTTTGTATAATAGATGAAACCGCCAAATATTTTTTTTAGCTTTTTTTTTCAGGACCATGAACCATGAGATCATGGACCAAACACTTTTCAAGCTAAACAAATAACCAAAGAGAAAGTTAGTGAAACGATGAAAAGTATGGAAATTTGAAGTGTGTTTTTTTAATATGAGTTTTTTAGCAGAAATAGCAAAACATGTGTCCGTTATTTTTTCATGTTCTCCAACATATATCAAAATTAGTAATAACAACGCAGTTTGCTTGAACAAAACTCTCTACAGAAGTTAGAGGGTTTCGTCACTTTTCATTATTTTGGAGGACCATTTCTCCCAACAGGTTGAAATTGGGCAGCTAAAAAAAATTACAAGCCAGCTATTTTTGACTACTCTATAACATATATAAAAATCAATCAAATCGGAGCCGGACAGTTGGGTACCCTTCCGTAGGTAATAGCAGAGATTTTAAGATGGTTATCACACTGCCTCCACATCCCGCTGGGGTGTGCGGCGCGACGGTTTTCTCGTTGTATGCAAGTAATTACCTCAATTTGTATACAAAATCCGCGCGATACGACACACTGCACCGCACCTCCGTGCGGCGAAATTAGTACGCGGCACCGCACACCGCAGCGGCATGCGGCGGCATTGTGGTGACCTCCTATAAGAGGCCGCTCTAAAGAAGCCATTTAATAGGCCGTAGAGCTGGAGATATAGATTAGATTTAGATTTATTTATTACTGTCTGTATACTTCATTATAAATTACATTCATGTCAATTTAAAAGAATCCCTATTGTAGTATACTTTGAATCAAATACGGAAAAATCAACAAATAAATTCAAATAGCATGTCAAAAAATGATCGTCATCATATAGACAAACTAAGAACTCAAATACGTATATACACCTGACAGAGCAATCGTGCACTTAAACTAGCAGGGTAAAATTACGTAAATTAACGAATGCGCGTATACATTTGATATGTCCCAAAACGCGTTCAAAAAGTTAAGTAGGTACACTATGTACTACTCCGCTGGCAGTCCATCCGCAACGTTTGACAGAAAGAAACTTGTCCCCACTTTCATGTCTGCGTGTTTCTCAATTAATACGACCGAAACATGAAACTGGGGATATGTCCTCTTTTGTCAAATATCGCGGATAGAATGTGTTGTTAAGGGGATGCCTCGATTTGAATCGATTAGAGAAAACGAAGCCTACTTGTAAGATACACGTTTATGTCTTTCGCGCACGAGAAAACGAGATGCAACACTCTTCGGAAATCACTTTATGGGACAAATTTCGATAAATATACAACTTTGTGTAGTTTTATTCCTATTTAATTAAGTGCGATTGTAGATTAATTTTAACGTGATTGTGTGGTTTGGTTTAATAATGTATTATTTGAGTAGGCTGAAGTAAAAAAAGAACACAAAGACCTAACTTCGGTTTTTTTTTTCTATCGAGAAAATTTTAAGCAATCTTGTGTCGATTAAATCAGATAAACAATCATATAGTCAATAATCGTGTTTATGAAAATCAGTCCTTACTATTTGTTTCTGAATGGCGAACGGCGCTTGAAAGAACGCGATATTTTTCAATTCATGCCTTTACATTTAATTTACTTCCTCAGATCCATTGTGTATAGAATAGAAGCATGCAAATACGTGAGACAAAATCTTCAAATTCCCACTTATAGCCAACCTGGGTGGCGTGACGCACAGGCGTAATCAGCTGGTCGTGCCAAGAGCAAAAGTTTCGGGTCACCCTAAATTAAATAACCGCAATAGGTTTAATAAATATTTTACACTAGTCTTATCAATATAGGTACTATTCTTGGATGTAGCGTTTAATAAACGCGCTAGGTACTCTGGCAACACACACGAAACTGTCTAGATGACAGATGTGCGGTGTCGGCAGAGATACTGGCGGAATATATAATATGTGTTTCCATTAATAGTATTAATACGAAGCATCCATTAAATACAGAAACCTGTGGTTTATTACTATACGTTACAACACCCAATGTAATTTAAATTTCCGGTAGGTATCCTATCATAAAAATATCAACATCCAAAAATTACGATTTTTGCGATATCTCGCTTCGTTAACGTTGTTTTTCTCATGGGTTTTTACGAGTCCAATAGGGAACATTACGCAAAACTCTTCAAAGGTGGCGACACTAGCAGCGTTGACATTGTAGCTCGTTCTCACTTGCGGTATTGTCTATGCAAGCATCCTTGTCACTCATTTGACAATCAATTGTGCATGTGTGTGTGAATCCGTATATTTCTATACTGTTTTACTATTAGTGGTAGTGCTGCCTCTGGCGGCAGAACATTGCAGTAATGTTCCCTATTTAAACCTGGTAACGTGTTTTGTTTTACTGTTATATCTGCAGTTTAGATGAAAATTTAAGAAAGATCATGGAAGGATGAAAAAACTGTACAACCATGCACTATTTTAGGAAATATGACGGTATTTCACCGACCCGAAACTTTTGCTCTTGAGTGTAGTTAAGTAACTGTAGCGACGGAATACGAAATAAATCATGCTTCTAGCGATGCAATAAGTATTTTATTATGAAAATGTTAGTATGTATAGGTATAAATTAATTGAATACCTATATACATGAATTCACATTTTGTCGATCTTTTATACCCACATTTATGCTAAAAGTGGCACTGGAACACAAGTTTCATGTGATCTGCCTACCCCTTTTAGGGATAAAGGCGTGATGGTATGTATGTATGTATGAATTAATTAAATAGTTACTAAAAATAATGACATGAGATTAACTTGTAATGTGAAACTGTTTTTGATTGTAAATGACAATATTTACCAATACAATAAATTCCAAACTCAATTATTTACCAATATAATGAATATTTTTTTCGTATATCTATATTAAGGTGGTTCGATTGCCATACAAAGCGTTATTTGACATTCGCAGGCTAACGGCGTGATATTTTAAGAAACTAATGTAAAAAAACTTTCATCAATTGGCTTCCCATTTGCGCCAAATTCCCCCTTTCCTAGAATAAACTTGTATAAACTAGATTAATTTGAGAAAAATAGTTTTCCCAAAATATCACGTGACAAACCAATTTCTCAAATTAATCTAGTTTATACAAGTTTATTCTAGGAAAGGGGCAATTTGGCGCAAATGGGAAGCCAATTTATGAAAGTTTGTTACATAAGTTTCTTAAAATATCAAGCCGTTAGCCTACGAATGTCAAATAACGTTTTTTGTACTCGACGATTAAAATATGTGTATTAAGATTTCATAGAGAATACTGCAACGTCACTCTTTTCATAGTTGTAGTCCATGTTACTGTCGAAACAATCGAAATAACTACTTTTCGATACGCTCCAGACAACTAAAATAAATTCGACCAATCACGTGGCTGCTTTACTGAACTGTAATGAATTGGACCAATAGAATCACTTTGATGTCGTACGCTCGTTGATGTCTTTTAAGATATCAACAAGCGTACGAGCGATGAGCTGCACTTCGTTTCAACAGTATCGCGTTTGTTTAATTAGTTTAGTTGACTCGTAGAAAATTAATTTTAATGAACTCGTACAAAAAGTATTGTTCACAATAGTGTTATAATCAAGCTTTTTAATCTCGTACCTTACTTAGGCCACTCAGCAAGCTTCGTGGCCTAAACACGATACTCGACTAAAAAGCTCTCTATTATAACACGATTGTGAAAAAATACTATTGTATGGCAATCGAACCACCTTAATACAATTAGACTTCATTGTGGCAGCATGAATATTGCGACCGTGTTTGTAATGTATTACCATGGAAAAAAGTGATGTCACGATACTCACGATTTTAACGAGATTCATTTTCTTGTAACTTAATTCACATTTTCTTTTCCTTTTATTAGTCATGTTTACGACATTAAACTAAACGTTTTCCGGCTCCTTACCTTTGCCGAGGTTACGTAAGCTTTACTCAATATTCGTTTACACTGTCTTTTATGGACTGCCCTAAGAGAATGACGAGTGCACTTAAAATACTATGTTGAGACACGTCATACAACAAGGGGATTCATTACGGAACGCGTTCACGAGGTATCGAATTCATACGTGAATCGTATTATTTGTGTTTCACGCGCTCCCTTGCCCAAGCGGGAGGGCGACTCGGTATTGAGATGAGAAAATAAACAAGTTGGAATTAAATTTGTAGTTTCAAAATGGACGCCCAATTTGCACATTTGTTTTTGCTGATAATTCGCTGACCGCCAACTCGGGCCGGCCTACGCCGCGCCGCCCGTTGACAGTTAATAGTCATAAAGTCTCACCTTTACTATGTTCCATGGAAATGAACGTCCCGCTTACACAGTCGTAACAGAAAATTAAAATCGCTGTTTTATTATCCGTGTAGTGATAAATGCAAAAGACTGTACTACCCACGTTTCAATTATTGCCGTTTGGAGTTTAACGATGTCTGTATTATTAATTAAAAACACAAGTTAGGAGCCATTGTCATTGTCGTCGCCAGCAAATACTATTAAAGGAGACGAATATCAGAGTCCACTTTTGATGAAAACGAAAGCCAATGCCGGTACTGAGTCTTTTTAGGGTTCCGTAGCCAAATGGCAAAAAACGGAACCCTTATAGATTCGTCATGTCCGTCCGTCTGTCTGTCTGTCTGTCCGTCCGTATGTCACAGCCACTTTTTTCCTAAACTATAAGAGCTATACTGTTGAAACTTGGTAAGTAGATGTATTCTGAGAACCACATTAAGATTTTCACACAAAAATCGAAAAAAAACATTAAGTTTTAGGGGTATACTCAGAACTGAAACTCAAAAAAAAAATTTTCATCAAACCTGTGGGGTAGCTAAGGTCTTCAAAAATGATATTGAGGTTTCTAATATAATTTTTTTCTAAACTAATTAGTTTGCGCGAGAGACACTTCCAAAGTGGTAAAGTGTGTGTGTCCCCCCTGTAACTTCTAAAATAAGAGAATGATAAAACTAAAAAAAATATATGATGTACATTACCATGCAAACTTCCACCGAAAATTGGTTTGAACGAGATCTAGTAAGTAGTTTTTTTTTAATACGTCATAAATCGTAAACCGCAATTTATTTCACGGAACCCTTCATGTGCGAGTCCGACTCGCACTTGGCCGCTTTTATTTGATTTAAGTTTCCGCGGTATGTTTTATTTCTGCTGAAATAATCTTGAGCCGACAATGACGTTAGAACCGAGCGGTTCAAACGCTCGGAGATTTCCCCAGGAACCTTCTTTCATCGTCAATGTTAGGTACGACTGTACCTAACATTGACGATGAAACAATATGTTTACACTTTTGCACCTTATTCCATTGTAATAAGGCGAAAACTGTACACATATTTTTGGCGCCGACTGTACTAAACCCTTAATGGTACCTACCTAACCTCAATAGTTTTAAACAGCTACGGAATAGGCTGAATGGTTTCGAGTCCTTCAAGGTGATCCAATCACAGAACATTACATGCGTTCGTGGGTTCCACCCTTATGTTGTTGAATTACCACTGATTCGAAGCTCGCGAGAAAACGAAGCGCTCTGCGTCCAGTTTATCGCGAGGACAGCTATTTACTCACTTCCGTCAAATCTTTTCCCAGCTACTTATAACTTGGATGTTTTCAAGACGAGGGTGAACTGCACTATTATGTGTGCATGCAACCCCTTCAATCTCTTCATCACTTACCATCAGATGAGATAGTGGTCAATTGGGTACCTACCTATCATTGGCGGCGCGTGAAAATTTTGGGCAACCCGGAACACAAAAAGTTATTTAAGCGTATAGGGTTATTTAACTACAGACTTTTCTAATTAACAGAATTTTTAGGCAAGCCGGTGGTAATCGGCTTGTATGGGCGCTCCGCCACTGCTACCTATAGGTAGGTAAAAAAATAAAAATAAAATAAAAGTTCTTTGAATCCAATATAGTGCAGGAAAGCCAAATGAAGTCACGACCGTCTTAAACCGTGCGCCGTGGTCACAAGACATACGGTGCGTGACTACCTACCGTGAGTTGTAGCACTTGTAGCTATTCTGGAATTACTATTACGTAGCGGTAGCGAGCCCAAATACAGTGATGTGATAAGACTGATAAGGCACTATAGAAATTGGATTGATGGAATGTATCTGCTTATAAGTACCAGACTATAGTTATACAAAACTAATCTGCCGTTTTTCGGTATTCATTTAATATGAACGTGTAAAGCACCATAATAACAATAACCATAAGACCCTTAATGGATCAATATCTAATAGGTACTTATAGGAATTTCGGTGAAACCTGTGCTGTCAGAGTATAGTAGTTTATGCAATCGTTATATAATGGATGCTTTTTAAGTCGAGTACCACGTTTAGGCCACGAAGCTTGCTGAGTGGCCTAATTAAGGTACGAGACTTAAAAAGCTAATTATATAACTATTGTATACAATACTTTTTCTACGAGTCAACGGAAATAATAATTTATTAAACAAACTTGGTATCTATTGAAAATCGCCCTGCTGAAATGAAGCGCAGCTGCTTAGTAATTTTGCGCGTTGATGTCTTCACAGTTATCTTATACAGCTCCTGGATTCATAAGATGATTGCTGGCGGTTATCTTATGAAACCATACGAGCTCTGTCACCAGCTGGTAGAGCTCCAGGATTAAAAAGTATGTGATCTTATTTAGTTTCGTGTACGAAATCTTAATTCAAAGATTAAAGTCGACGAGTAGAAAAAGATTTTAGAGGCCATTAGTATTATACTACTGTGGCCATACAATGCACATTTGAGGTCAAATATATGTAAGCATGTAGGTATTTTACTAATATTATTTAATTGCAGTATGTACTTGTTACTAGTGTATGCGATTAGACGTACACTCGCAATAAAGTGGGGCTTATAATCGTACTTTGAAACTACTTTACAGTACATCTTCACTCAAATACAATTTTACCAACGTTTTTGATATAGATACCTACTTACCTACTAGGGGGTCTGGGAGCAGCAGTAGTACTCGTGAACCTGTCTTTTTTTAAACTATTTTTTTTAACCCCAAACGCAAAAAGAGGGGTGTTATAAGTTTGACGTGTCTGTGTGTCTGTCTGTGGCATCGTAGCTCCTAAACGAATGAAATGATTTGAGTGCGGTTTTTTTAATCCGAAAGCTGACGTGTTTGGGATGCTTCTTAGCTACGTTTTATCAAAATGGGTTCAGCCGTTTGTGAGATATTGAATTTTGAAATGAAAACATCGGGGGTTTTTCAACTTTTTTAAGTATTCTGAAAAACTTAATAGATAAGTAGGTATACAATAAAAATCTTATAAGTTGTATAATAATTGAACCTGCTCACAATATTTCACGAAAGTGAAATGCGACCTGTAGAAGAGAACAGCCGGATAGTGGGACATCTGGACACAAGCTGAAACTTGGTTCGGGTTCGCTTCGCTCACTTGTTAAAAAAACTGAACTACTTGTATAAAGAACTAACTTTATTTTATATCTTCTGTTTCAGATTGTATCATAGAAGAGAGCAGCAGAAGTTTGATGCTACTTCCGCCACAACCTAACAAATAAAAGGTAGAATCATTTTGTAGTTTAATCTGTAACTGAAAGCAAAATCGACTGAAGTTCGCAAATTATACTACAGTGATTCGTTCTCGATATATTAAATTAACAACGTAGTATCTTTATGCTACTAGGCAACATAACGCATTTTTAGAGCTAGATTTCATTGCTGTAAACAATTCAAAAAGTTATATCTTGTCTATGCCTGTTCTAGCTCCTCATATTATCTCACCTTTTATTCCCAATACGCCTACGTCTCATGAGAACACGATAAAATGCATGGCACCAGGTCGAAAAAGTTGTGCTGAGCAAGAATCAGAAGATTATCCCACCTTAAATGGGCTGAAAGTTAGAAAAATCCTTCATTCACTTCCGGTCAAAATTGTAAGGGTAGGTATTAGGTATATTAACGTCATGTGACAATAGTACGAGGCATGTGGCATCATTTAGCCATTTAATCGTAGAGAGAGTAACCCTACGTCTTTCAGTCGAGGGGGGTATCACATAAAATTCCGAACGCGCGTTATAATATAATCTAACTGTCATTTTTCCATATAAAATTTGACATTTAGATCTTCCTAACGTGCGTAGGTACAATGCGTTACGTGATCGACCTGCTGAAATGGCCGGATGTACTTGGCAGACGGTGTCAAAGGTGGCTAACTTTAGGTTTGCGCGGCAACCAAAGCCTCTATCACAGACTGGCGCGGCCTGCGGTGGCGGCGGCGGCTGACAGAGCAGGCCGCACCAGTCTGTGAGACACAAAGCGTCAAAAGTTATCTTATCTGTTATACACCGTAATTGGTTTGCAAAAAACATACCAGTTCTATTGTAATGGTCGAGAGGGAATGGGCCTCTGTCTCACACTGTCCTGTCTGTGAGGTTACGGAATACTCTTTGAATTTCTTTGCGAATGCAGTGTGCTGGTCTTCTGTTGATGTTTTCATTCACCGAAGATTTTGTCGCAATGTGTCAAATGGTGTTCCCTACACAGCGGGGCTAGCACAACTGACACAACAAGCGCGACGCGAGTCGAGATAATCCACCCGCCTATTTCCAATTTGCACAATACGAGTGAGACAGGAGTCGCTGAGTCGCGCGCGACACGACTTAGCAGCAAGTTGTGCTAGACGTACTGGTTTCGATTCGAGATACTAGATTCGATTTGTATCAATGTCAGGATTTGCACCCACGCACGATCCTGTTAAACCACTCCACTGCCAACGCTACATTGAATGGACTTGGACGTCACAGATCACAGAAAAAATACCTACTTTTTTTATATTACCTATCCGATTGGTTACACCCATGCCTTTAGGATTCGTCCAATATACTTTTACGCAACTTCATTACTAAGTAAAAGGAAGAAAGTTTCATGGGCTGGGCGATTTATTCTCTGTATGTTTAGCTCAATGGGTGTGGATACAGAGATACAGTAGATATGTATTCGATAAAACAAATTAATCATAGAAGCCTAAATTAACTATTAATCTAAAAATGAAACTCAAAAAGTGTTTGAGTCTTGATTAAATAGACCCTTTAAAGCAACTTAGTTAATTCAATAATAAATTACCGTTTAATCAAACCTAAATAAAATAAAAACTGTTCCTTATTTTTTACTCAAGTGATTTTCTAAAAGCGTGATTGCTCGTAGGTTCTTAATTTTTTTTGTTAACTACCTATATTTTATTTCAAGACTGTCCATAACAGCATGAATAACCTACTTGGTCAACAGTTTAGTTATTTCTTATCTTTTTAACTTCCTGCTTCCTTCATACTTTTTTCTGGTAAAAACTGCTTCTTAAGGATATACGAGTAACTATGTATGGAATAACTAATTGCTATGGCCTATGACAAACCCGTTTAACGAGACGAGGCAAGTCATAAATATCTTATCCATATAAAAATAATAGGGCAAAATAGTACGACTACGACATGATTTATAAAAATCAAAGTTTGTAATATTATATCCTAATATCGGCACGTTCATTTTCGCCGTATCATCATAAACATAAGCACCAGCGTTATCAAAAAACATTTTACAGACTTTGCGGTGTAATTAATTATCCTTTAAAAATCTCGGTGCCAAAATAAAACCGTTAACGCGTATATACACCGGGCGCGATCAGTTTAATCTTTTGCTGTGTGTAAATCGTTTGATTTTAAACCATGACCAACTGAGCTCTAAGTCGTTATTTGCTTGCGTTTATTCGACAGTATACATCTTTTAGTGATACTTTAATGTGAAAAGATTAATTAAGACGTAATTAGCCTTAGTTAATCTTGTGGCGCAAATTAATATTGTCCGTTATAGCGGATTAGTCGTTAAATAGCCCGCCGGGTACTAACACTTGGTGCTTAGAGAGAAATACGTTTTCATTGGGAGTAATTTCATCGCTGCTTTAATACATAAATATGGCTTCATTGCGTACTAACATAAAATCTCAATTACCGCTCTGAGGAACCCTTTTATGCGTCGAACGTGTACTTTTTAATACGCTTTTTACCGCATCCTTACTACTAATTACCAATATACTTATTATACATTTTGTTTTAATCTGATTTTGTTACTTGTTCTTATGTACCTACAGTGAAAATTCGCCAAGTTTGTGTCGCTCGCACGTATTTTATGCTTTCATACATACTGTAGCTGTGCAGGGCTGTTATTCGCAACGCGTTAATGCGGCTCACCCCGCCGGTCACCCGTTACGAAACAAGACCTCTACCTACGCATAATTACTATGCATCGCGGTGTCAAGGTATAATTGTGGGTGAACGGTGAGGTGAGCATAAACAAGTTATAGAATAGCGGGGCAGGGCCTAGGGTAGCGTGTGTCTCTCCATTCTGCGTATCGTGTAAAATATCGAATAGGGGCATACTGCTACCAGCATATTTCGCTATCGGCAAATTTGTTTAACCAACGGCTTTGTTTTCTCTGGTCCATCAGCTGTTGCTTGAAATTATGTCACCGCGATCTGTTGTCACACGCCGGAAATTATCTCTCGTGCACATCAAATCGATGACACTTCGATTAACGAAATTACATCACCTGAGGAGGAAAACATTCATCAGCTGACTTCCTGTAGCTAAGATTGCGTATCACATGCCCATCTTGGCAAGTCGTTAGTTCTATCATAATATGATAATGGTACAGGATAACAGTGTTAGGTATAACTAGGCAAGGACTTTAAGGTTAATGCAAAATAAACGTGACAAATTAAACCATAAAATGTTAACTCAATGTTTCAGATTAGACAAAGAAACTGCAGCAAAAATAATTGAATAATTTTAAAAGGAAACGAATAACCTAGGTCCCTAATGAAAAATCCTATTTAGCTGAATTGGATTACTCTTTGTACCTATTCTTTTGCAGTACCATTTTTATTTTAACGTGATACCTATCTATCTAATAGAATCGTTGTAACGATGTAAATGTTTGATTTAAATTTTTGCTGTACCTATTGTTTTGTTTTTGAAATAAGTATATTATAATATGGCGGCGGATTGTGTCATTGACTCATCGTAGCAAAAGTTCATCTATAAAATGCTAAAAATAACGCGTTCTGACGTATCCACTACGAAAAGATATCAAACGGCCTCAATGGCTAAAAAACCCAATGTTGCCCAAGTAAAACTGGGAATTGTTATGTTCATTTTGCGACCGGCCCCTCGATAAAATCTCACTGGGATGTGGAAGGCTTTTAACGGCCGCCTGCGACACATCCCATTATATTTGCACTTTGGCGGGTCACCTTTTAAACTCATATACCTACGCCATAAATTCAACGCTCAATTGTCCTAAAAAAAATTTTCAGTCTGTCAGGTAGATTATCAGAAAATATTGGACACGTATTTTACCTACACTTTTTAGCATAATGTGACGTCACGCCGAACTTTAACGGGCTATCTATTTTTGTTTGATTGACAAAATAAAAAATACGTGTCCAATATTTTTTGGTAATCTTAAACTGACGGACTAAATAGTATTTTTTTTACCCAGGAAATTACCCAATTAAATTTCTAAATGCAACTTTACGTTAAACGCCATAAAATTTCTGTGTAACTCATAGACATGTAAGCAGAAAGTTGGCAACGCATAATTATTAGTTTTTGACGTAATAAATTAATTTCTTTCGAATTTAACTCGAGTATGGCCTGAACGACTTCTAATAAAAAAAGCCGTTGGTTACCTTCTCGTACCAGGGGGTTGGTTTTTGACTTTCGAGCAATCGATAATTAAATACTGTAGTGTCAAAAATGTAGGCACTTAGTTACTTTTTACCGATATAATTGAATACGAGTGGTCAACAACACTCGTTTTTAGGGTTCCGGACCAAAAAGGTAAAAACGGAACCCATATAAGTGGTGCGACTCTGTCCGTCTGTCTGTCTGTCTGTCACAAAGTAAAATATCTCAGGAACTAGGTACTAATGCATAATGCTATCAATTTGAAATTTGGAATAGTTTTAAAAAAGCTTATCCACGTGTAGGTATGGATGGAACATGAAAAATATAAACATATATTTTTAATATCTAACAAAAATTACGCATTAGAGGGGGGGGGGGGGGGGGGGGGGGAGAGAAATTCAAAGTCTAGTTAATAGGCCAAGTGGGGTATCATATGAAAGGGCTTGCTTGAGTTGCACATTTTAAAACAGTTTGTTTTTTTGTACAGTGGTCAAAGTTTGATTTATAACGGGAGATGTTGAAAAAATAACCATTCCCTCCCCCTTATCTCCGAAGTTAACCAAGCGAAAAATTTGAAATAAATATATTTGACATTACCGTATTTATTTTCTTTTTCAAAAAAAAACATTTGTAAATTAAGATTGTAATTGAATACTTTTGTGCTTGACAGTTTTTCTTCACATTTGTATGAAAGTCTTCTGAAGGTGGCTTCTTTCAAATAAAAAAAGAATTATCTAAATTTTTGCTCTTAAAAAAGAAAAATCTCTGAAAAACAAACATTACCATGCATTGTATGAAAGTTTGTACGGAACCCTCGGTGCGCAAGTCAGACTCGCACTTAACGACTTTTTTTTAATTTTCTATCGCTATTTAAAAACAGCATCTATAGTTTTTGTGCATTTTCGAGTGAAAGAGTCGAGCGCTTGAGAATATCAAAAATCGCCCCCCTGTTCTTTAGAACAAAAAATGAACTACGAGTATCAACCAAATTACTGCGGTTAAACACTTCTTATTGATCAAATATCCACTTTATTTAGCTAGCTCGTAGCTATTCAATAAGTATGTGATTGGAATTGCAAATAAATCTTGAATCAGTTTTCATTTGAATAGAAGTAAATGCAATAAGTGAACATTAAAACTGAATCAATTGCATAACACTCATTTACATTTATTTAATCGTATGGCGTTTTCTTGAAGTAGGAATATAGATTATTTATAAAAATACTACACACTTTGAGTTAGGTACTTAATTAAATACGACTACTACAATTCTATTTTATTTGATTTAATATGTTAAACTAAAATATAACTTTTTTATTGAATTAAAAAAAAAACCGAAAATCGAAAATAATTAAAAGGAAAAACTAGGTAAGTAATATTTTAAAATATGATGTTGAACTTTCATCGTTTCAATATTACGTCCATGTTTCTACAAGCAAAGTCTAGTTTGTCATTCATATCTATATATTTTATTAGACCGGTCTTGACAACTTTATCGGCACATTAGATTGATTCGTTTTGACAAGCATCAATTTATGCACGCAATAAACCCGTTGATGTAATGGCCTTTGTGGACTATGCAAGTAGTTCAGATAGTTCAGATAGGTACTATCGCCATCGTTTGGTTTCGTTCGACCAGTGATTGGGTCCAAATAAACAAGCTCATTAGTCTGCAAATATTCGTTCGATACTACAGGAACACGCGAACTGAGGAACTTGGGTATATTTCCTGTGCATCTCATTGGCAGTTTAAGTCATTTTTGCAGGTTTCGTAAAAGATGTTTCTCTAAGACCAACCTCCCTTTAATCGAGTTAATGCAAATAACTACTATACTACTCATTACCAACAGAGGTCAGTAACTCTGATTTTGTATTACAATCCCATACCATCTCATACTTATTTGTATTTGTCAGGCTATATGCTGAAATACCTCCGATCTCAAGTCAATGTAACCAGGGACCAGTTTGATGTAACTCCTGCATTGAAAGGTCATTCAAGCTTATTCGAGTAGTCACCTCAAGCGATGTGACAACATTTCTGCGCAAACCCATTAGCCAACCCCAATAAAGTACGAGTATGATTGAATTTGTTTTGGAAGGAAAGGTACTCAAAGTACGTATGTACGTAATTAACGGCCGTGGACCAGTTGTAATATGGTCATGTTAGCCATGCCATTTACTAGTTGTATCGTAAAAGGTACGTGACGAGTTGAGAAACATGTTCCGAGGTAAAGACGTGAAGGTGTCCAATCGTTAAATACTTACTTTACCTGTGCATTGCGTCATGAGCATAGGTACTTTAAAGGCGCATTTTGATTCCAGCCGTATAGCATTGCAAGCGATTCTGTTTTGAATCTGGTCGACTCTGGCTTTCGCCGACGAAGGTACTTTACTTAAGCTATGCCTCAATGACGGACAACTTTCCTTTAAAGCGAACATATCGGTCTTTAATGCTCACATTTAATGAAGTGACGAGACATACAACGGTAATATCTAATGACAAATTTGGCAAATGATGACAATATTATAATTTAGTTTACATTTTCTGAATAAATTTGACCGTGTAGGTAAAGTTTATTTGCACACTTCGTTGTCCATACGGGAAACATTAAACTGATCGAAACAAAATCTTTATTAGGAGTATATTTCTCTGAAGTATTTATATGAGATAATAATTGGCAATCTTTGTTGAATACAATACCGTAAAAAGGGACTATAATTATTGCCGAACTATATTCGTAAACATCCTCAATAATGATGATGAAAGTCGCTAATTAATTTTTAAGTTGGTAATAATGAAAAAACTGGAAAGACAAAATGTCCCTTAATTACCCACAGCTGAGAACAAGAGTATCCTTTTAAAAATGACAATACTCAGCATGCTTTACTCCAATAACGGGTGTTCTGGACAGCTGTGTAGGTAGAGGTCAGTTTATCAATTTAAATACCATCATTTGCAAAAAAACTTATAATTTGTAGGATGAACAGTGTAGTACAAATGCATTAATTAATTAATTTAGGACCTTCAACAATAAGCATACTATTACATAATATTGCTCATGCACAAATTAACACTAAGTACCTTATTCATTACAGAAGGACACAGCATGCAACAATTATTACTAGTGTAGTAAAAATAAAAACAGATTACATTAAAATATAATATTATATAAGTAGCGATCGTTTTGGATAATGAATAACGAACCACAAAATGCGGACACACGTTACATATAAGTATTAACACAATAATCTACACTTATAATAAATCTCTGAATTAAAAAAAGAATCGGCCAGTATCAAACCTAGCATTGTTCTGTCACGAATGATGTCAGCTTCCTATGAGCGGAAAAACATGAAACATTTTTAGGGTTCCGGACCAAAAAGGTAAAAACGGAACCTGCGACTCCGTCTGTCTGTCTGACAGAGAGAAATATCTCAGGAACTACTAATGCTGTCAATTTGATATTTGGAATAATTGTAAACAAAGCTAATCCACGTGTATGGAAAATGAAAAATTTAAATATATATTTTGTATTTCTATGAAAAAGGACGCATAAAAGGGGGGACAAAATTTTAAGTTCAGTTAGTAGGCCAGGTGGGGTATCACATGAAAGAGCTTGAATTGCACATTCTAAAACAGTAAAATTTCGAGGAAAATGTAGAAAAAAATACCACCCCCCTTATCTTCGAAGTTTACCGAGTGAAAAATTTCATAATTATATTATAAATATTAACGTAAATATTACCGGAAAAGTATAACGAGACCTCTATATCTAGCGTATTATTTTTATTCTTTAAAAATCATTTAATATTTAATTTAGTAATTTAATACTTGTGTGTTGAGTTTTTTCCTTCTAATTTATATATAAGTATTTTGGAAGTACCTTCTAGCAAATAAAAAAATAATTATTGAAATTGGTTCACTAGAAAAAATGATATCTCTGAAAAACCAACATAGATTTTTTCTAAAGCGTGGTGAACGTTTGTACGGAACCTTCGGTGCGCGAGACAGACTCGCACTTGACCGGTTTTTTCATAGGTACAGTTGGCCTCATAAGTTGCTGAACACCTAAGTAACTTGTCGTTTTCACTCGTTTGACAACTCCATATGGCAGTTTAACATGACGTTTAATGCGACACGGTACAAAGGTGTTAAGACTCTTGTGAGGCTGACCGGACATTATTATTCTAGCTTTCGCTTAGGATACTTTTTATCGGACTACGACAATTAATTAATTTTCCGAAACAATACGACTTCATTTAATTTTTTCTTTCTTTTTTCTTGAGGGAAGCGCCGTAATGGCTGTCAGCTGTGGGGCTCAGTGACGTCAAAATGGCGGAATAGTTTTGTCTTTTACCTATTTATAGTTTCGATCCGGTCAACGGTAGACCTTCACGAAACGCATACCAAATGGTATAGCATAAAAAAAGAATCGATTCTAATATAAGAAATTATATGCGCAAATTCATATTAAGGTGTAATTTCAATAAATGTATCAATAAATTCGAACAATATAAGTAACACGAATTTGACTTTTTTTATGGCACCGCGCTTTTGGCGCATTTAGCCAAAGTATGTACAAGGAACGGGATTAAAAGAAATACGGATAGATCGAAAATTCGGAAGACAAGGGAAATATCAGGAAACGGTAGTCTATAATTATTATATACAGCGTGGAACAGAACGGACCTTCCCGCAAGGGGGGATTATTAAGCGTTAGTACGTACGTAAAAACGAAATGATATTTTTTTTTGACGCGAAACTTTTGCAACTTTTTTATGGAGTATTGGTGACTGGAGCGACCTGCTTGCTCCAAACAAATGTAAAAATAAACGCGTCCGTCGTTTCGTTCCACGCTGTATATATGTTATATCTATATATATAAAAGTCAAAGTCCTGACTGACTCACTCACTCACTCACTCACTCACTAACTCACTTAAATCAACGCCCAGCCCAAACCGTTGAACCTAGAAAACTGATTTGTTCAAAATAGGTAGTTTATATTACGAAAGTACCCACTAAAAAGGGATTTTTGGAAATTCTAGTCTAAAAGGGGTTAAATAGGGATGCAAAGTTTGTATGGAGATGGAGTTAAATGTTAACTCTTGAAACTTTGTTTATTGAGTCCTTATTACAATACAAGAAAAGTACTTTTCGGGTTTTGAAAAAACCTACCCCTAAGCGGGTTAAATAGGGGTGCAAAGTTTGTATGGGAGAAATTATTAGAATTATTAGAAGGGTATAAAGATAGTTTGAGTCCCGGAGAAGGACATAGGACAGATTTCATCCCGAAAATCAACCCCATAAGGGGGTGAAATGGGGGGTGAAAGTTTGTATGGAGCTACGAGATAAAATGAGTTCCAGGCGGACGGAGTCGCGGGCAGAAGCTAGTATTATATAAACGTTAAAGCCCTGACTGACTCACTTACTCACTTAAATCAACGCCCAGCCCAAACCGTTGAACCTACAAAGCAGATTTTTCACACTAGGTAGTTTATGAAACGTAAGTAGGTACCCACTAAGAAGGGATTTGAAAAAAAATCATCCTCAAGGGGGTAAAAAGGGGGTTTGTAATTTTATATGGGGATACAGCCAAATTTTAGGCGAGAGACTTGAAACCTTGTGTACATGGACTCCTTATTACAGGCAGGTGTATGCAGGTTTCCTCATGACGTTTTTCCTTCACCGAAATCCTAACGATAATGTCTGGATATAAAAAATAGGGTTCGATACACTTGCGCATAAAATTAAATCATCTAAAATTAGTACAATCAGGCCCTAAGTATACATGTACACAAATAGTACTCATTAAAACAAACTTGTTATTATTACATATATATTTCGCTTGTGGCACGGGTCGTTCCCTAATTTGTGTCAGAGAAAATAGCTTCATTTACATTATGCATTCATTGTGCAATCTATCTACTATTAGCTTAGTATTGAAATTGATTTTAATGTGATATAGATGATTTAATAAATGAGTTGTTGATCCCTACTTCAGACCTGAATTTACAATTTGAGGTTGACTTGCACTGGGTTTTATAGTTAAATACAAGTACCTATACTATATAACTTTTATAACTAGGCTACCCAAAAAAATTTTGGATAATTGTAACCCTTTACGAAAACTGCCGAACAATAAAAAATATGAGACTTTTCTATAATTCCAAGCTTAAACCTCTAATTAAATCTTGGCAAAAAATTGTCTTTCCAGTAGTTCGCGATGGAGTGACAGTCGGCGACCATGCGGTGGTTCAAGAGGGGCGAGCCGCCGCGCCTGCTGGCCGCGTCGCCCGAGCCCGAGACGCGCTCGACGCGCCGCGCCAGAATTGGTAATTACACTTCCAGCGACAGTCGGTGACCATGCGGTGGTTCAAGAGGGGCGAACTGGCTCACCAGGATTAGTAATTATGATTACACTTCCAGTAGTTCGCGATGGAGTAATAGTCGGTGAGCATGCAATGTTTTATGAGGGACGAGCCCGAATTTGAGTGATTAGAGAGCACTCCCTCAGTCAGGATGGAGCAGTTCTCGGTCAATACAATGGTCAAATTTGGCAAGAAGCAAGGTCTTAACATTAAGAGTAAAGGAATAATTCTGAAAGCGGTGAATCTCTATGTATATTCATATATATATATATTACATGTATGCATATACATAGCTAGAGAGACGATGTCAATAATAACCGACCCATATCAGTACTACCTGCAATTTCAAAGATAATAGAGAAACTTATGAATCAACGACTATAACACTTTCTAAATAAATTTAACATCCTTTCAGAATCGCAATATGGGTTCAGGCGGGGTAGATACACAGAGGATGCTGTGCTGGCTCTCACCACCGAAATAACACATAAAGTAGACGGAGGACAAAAATGCCTAGCTATCTTCCTGGACCTGCGGAAGGCCTTTGACACAGTCTCCTTCTTAGGACCTTGTAAGGAAACTTGAACGCTTGGGTATTAGAGGCAAACCACTCGACCTTTTTTCTGATTACCTACAAGACCGCACTCAAAAAGTTAAGATCGGTAATCTCATCAGTCATGACCAGCAGGTAGTGTTTGGTATCCCCTATGGAAGTGTTCTGGGCCCTACACTCTTCTTAATTTATATAAACGACCTTGCAAACCTTACTGGACACGATGGCTGTGTGTTTTCCTACGCTGACGATACGGTAGTAGTTTTCAATGACCGTACTTGGGAGGCAGTCTATGCTAAGGCAGAGAAAGGACTTGATTTAATCTCCTCATGGCTCAATCGCAATCTGCTTACACTAAATGCCTCAAAAACAAATTATATGTGCTTCACTAAGTACGAAAATACACAGTCCTCACAAAATCACAAATTGCAAATACATACCTGCAAGCAAGCACACTCTGTAAATTGTGATTGTACAACTATCGACTAAATATCTAGATCTGCAACTAAATATCTAGGCATCATTTTGGGCCAGATACTGCCATGGAATGATCACGTGGAACACCTAAATGGGCGAATCAGGAAGCTGATTTGGGTCTTCAACGTGCTCATAAATGTGGCCTCCTTACTAAAGTTACTGTATTCTACTCGAGCACAATCGATCACGTCCTACTACATATCTACGAGTAGTTAGGGCGGCGCCAATAAGACCAAATTCCTAGAAGTGGAGAGAGCCCAAAGATGCTTACTAAAAGTTAAATTTTCGTAACCAGATTTATAATACAATTACATAGTTAAAATATGTTCAACACACATATTTTTCTACATCTAAATTAAATTAATAAATAAATAGATTAAGTTATATCTGTACTTACCCTAATATTTAAACAATGTTATATTAAGTACCTTGTTATGGGTTATGTACCACTTCTTGTTTTTGGAAGAGCGGTGTCTGTTGCTATCTGTTAATTATCTTTTATTTATAACCTGAATAAACTTTTTTCATTTTCATTTTTTTTCATTATCAAAATATGAAACATAAAGGGCAGTCTAGTTATTTAAAAGGTATAATTTTCAAGTTGTCACCTTCATTCTTTCTTGTTTAGGTGAAAACCCCTACTTATTGGTCCAGAATCATATATATATATATACGTTTTTTTAAGGAAATAATAAATTCCAATCAAAATATTGTACCTACATTATAACCGATTTAAAACTAGGTAATGCTCCACATTGTAAAAGAGCGAAAGCTCAGTATTAAGCTGCTTACATAGAAGGTTACAGTCACTGTATCAATATATGATGGAACAAAGACCGCAAAAATATCTGATGACAACTTTATTCGAGATTATTAAGAGCCGTTAGAGCGTGTCAGATATTTTTGCGGCCTTTGATCCATCATATATTATGCCGGTGACTGTACAACATTAATCTTATTTTTTTTAATGAAAAGTGACTATATAAATATGTAATAGCAATGTTCTTAATCATTTTGCTTATTTTCCTAAAAAAAAGAAAATAATCATTCAGTTTCCTGATTTGAGATTTCCTTTCAAAATTAGGAAATCATTTCCGCGTCCTTTTCATGTTTGCGAAGTATAAAAAATAAACTTGAAAAATAAATAATTTATCTTCTATTTTTCGTTATTTTTCCTGTCCATGTATCTGCTCCTCTGATTCTTCTTGTGAACAAAAAACTATAACATATTTATACGTCACTTTCTCTAATAAACTTGCAAGTAAAACGTAGTTTCAATTATTGAAGTAATCAATCTTTCGATTGGAAAAACCTCCGCGTGCGCGAATTTCTCCTAGACACGTCCTTGTAGGCGGACACGATTAAATTGCTTGGTAGACTTTCCCTCCATCTAATTGTGTATTTCTCAAACTAGCTGTGAAACGGAAAACGTAAGGATTGGGATTTTTCCACAGGACTACGAGTATAAATAGTATCAAAGTTAATATGTAGAAACCAAGGATATACATTAACTAGCTGTTGCCCGCGACTTCGTCCGCGTAGAACTTGTTATCGTCTTAGAAAATGATTTCTCTCAATACAAACTTTGAACCCTCGTTTAGGGGATAAATTAAAGAAAAAACGTTGATGTTCATTTTATAGTTTGTGAACAAACAGTCTTAAATCTCATATTTTACAAATGTCTTGAAAAACACAAACTTTATACCTCCTTTTAACACTCTTAGAAGATGCATTTGGAAAAACTCTAAAATTAGTTTTGTAGACGTTCAGAATAAGACCAAAGTTACAAATCTCTTACTCAAACTTTAAAAATTTCTTGTTGGTTGAATTTTTCAATCTCTTACTCAAACTTTAAAAATTTCTTGCTATCCATATAAAATTTGAACCCCCTTTTAACCCCCTTAGGGGTTGAATTTTTCAAATCGCTGAAAGAACTTTTTTCGTATTGTAATAATTGTCTCGTAATATTAATATTTACTAACATTTAAGTCTCTAGCTCAAAAAAAGTGTTACCCATACAAAGCTTGCCGCCTTTTTAACCCCCTTAGGGGTGGATGTTTCTAAAACTCTGAAAGTACTTTTTTTGTATTTTAATAAGTAATCTTTCTAAAAGTTTTAGGTCTTTAGTTCAAAAAAAGTGTTTCCCACACAAAACTGGCTCCCTGGAGATTATTAAGTTAACCCCCTTAGGGTTGGAGTCTTCAAAACGTTGAAAGTTCTTTTTTAGTATTTTAATAAATAATCTTTTTGCAAGTTTTCAAGTCTCTAGCTCCAAAAAAGTGTTGCCCATGCAAAGCTTGCTCCCCTTTTTAACCCCCTTATGGGTGAAATTTTTTAAACGCTTTATTTTCTTTTTTTATTTTATTTTCTGTTTTAACGCTTAGGGACAGTATACATCTCTACAAGAACATTAGAATAATTATTAATTGTATTTGGATGCTCAGAGACATTATACATCTCTGGGGTACTAAATTATATCATAAACTTATTGTTAATTCTGATACAGACCTTATATCAAATGTATTTGATAATATTTTACAATTTTGGATTGTTCTAGTTTTCATTCAGTGACATTTAGTTTGTAACCATTTAGGTACTAATTAGTTAAAATCTGCAATTTTAAAATGATTATTGTGTAAGATTATTAATATTATATTGTAGAACACCATTTGACATGTAAAAGTGCCCTTGTGGCCTATTTGCAGAATAAATAATTGATTTTGATTGATTTTGATTGATTTTGATTTTGATTAAGTAATCTTTCTACAAAGTTTAAAGTCTTTAACTCAAGAACATAAACTTTCCCTCATACAAACTTTGCACCCCTTTTTATCCCCCTTAGGAATGGTTTTTTTCCAAAACGCTGAAAATTCTTTATTTTTTTATTTTTAGAAGTAGTTATTCTACAAATTTTCAACTGTCTAGCTAAGTAAAAGTATTCCCCATACAAACCTTACGCCCCTTTTTAACCCCCATGGAATAATTTTTGTAAAACGCTGAATGTAAAGTAAGTAGTAATCTTTCTACAACGTTTTAAGTATCTATTTCAAAAAAAGTAGTTTTTCCCATAAAAACGTTGCACCCTATTTTAGGGTGGAAATTTTCAAAACGCTGAAAGTACTTTATTTGTATTCTAATAAATAATCTTTCTACAAAGTTTTAGGTCTCTAGCTCAAAAATAAAGTTTTCCACATACAAACTTTGCACCTCTATTTTCCCCCTTAGGGGTGGGATTTTCTAAAACGCTGAAATTGCTTAATTTGTATTCTAATGACTAATCTTTTTACAAAGTTTTAAGTCTCTATTAAAAAAAAAATTGTTCCCCCCATACAAAGTTTGCACCCCTATTTTACCCCCTTAGGGGCGAAATTTTTCAAAATGCTGAAATATTTTTATTTGTATTTTGATAAATAATCTTTCTACTAAGTTTTAAGTCTCTAGCTCAAAAAAAAAGGTACTCCCATACAAACTTTGCACCCCTATTTTTCCCCTTAGGGGTGGAATTTTCAAAAATCCCTTCTTATCCCTAGCCCACGTTATAAAAGCAACCTACTGTGCAAAAATCAACTCTCTAAGATTAGTAGTTTCGTCTGTGCATTGATGAGTGAGTGAGTGAGTGAGTGAGTGAATAAGTCAGTCAGGACATAGGCATTTATATGTATAGATTGATGAGTGAGTGAGTGAGTGAGTGAATAAGTCAGTCAGGACATAGGCATTTATATGTAAAGATTAACCGCCCGAATCCTACCTACTAATATTAGAGGTATAAATGAGATGATAGGTACGTACTACCTAATGCAATTAAATCATAAATATAATTAACTGCGCCCAACACTGATAGGTGGTATATATAGATTACGAAATATATGGTAGGTATACGTAGATGACTGTACATTTTGAAACAAACATTTATATAAATATAATGACGGGCATAAGGCTTGTTACTAAATCACGCAAAAATGGCTGAACGGATTAATAAGAAAGCCTGGATTAACAATTAGAATAGGTACTTTTTATCCCAGTAAACATCCAACAAAAGGAAGTCAACGCGAACGAAGTCAAGGGCAAAAGCTAGTATTTAATAAAAAAACTGGTCAAGTGCGAGTCAGACTCGCGCACTGAGGGTTCCGGACAATAGAAATAAGTCCACTATAAACTAACACTTAAAAAGTATGTATTCACATACTTGGTGCGTGTCAGTTTAAACTGGACAATAAATTTTCAGTGATTTAATTAAAAATTTACGGTTTTCGCCATTTTTCCTTTATCTGTGCTGTAAGACGTTGCTTCGTACAAAATTTCAAGATTCTGAGTTCACGGGAAATACCCTGTAGGTTTTGATTTCATTAAGAATTTCGAAAATTTGCATAAACGGCTGTATCTTTTGATTGCGTTGGCTTAAAAGTTTGATTTTTTCACAGCTTCAAGGGACGATAGATTTAGATTTAGATTTATTTATTTCGAGATAAAAATTACAATATAGGTTTGCATACAATGTCAAAATTATAAGAATCCTTATCACGATCGTCAATAATAAGATATAAAATTTAAAAAGAAATAAAATTTAAAAATATTCAAAATGTAAATACACAAAGTGGAAATCGTAGCTCCAATTACGGATTGTCATTTAAAAACTAATAGACACATACTATTAAACAAATAAACAATGTCAATTTATGCATTAGGTACGATTTAAAAGTTGAATATAGAATATAAATGTTACACAAGAAATCATATCAAATTATAGCTGTCAATAAATCAAATAAACTCTTAAAAAACCATGTCCATGAACTCATGAACAGAGTACAGAGGGTTATCCAACAAAAGATTTCTCAGTCTACGCCTAAATGTTTCGTCACAAGGTTCGTTTCTTATATCGGCGGGTAGGTGCTCGAAATAAGTAGGCCCTATAACCCGGGGATTTTTCTCTGAAAGCGCCATGTGACGAGGAACTGTCCTTAGGCGCCCAGTTGAACGAAGCTGTTTGCCTGGTACATTCACACGTTCAAACTGGGAGATGTTTTTTCTTACAAATAAGAGAAGCTCAAACAGATGTTGTGAGTAGTGTGTCATTATGCGTTGCGTTGAGAATAACTTCCGACAGGGGTGCCGATGCTTGACTCCTACAAGTACCCGAACTGCACGTTTTTGCATGACAAGAACTCTTTGCGCATTGGTGGAGTTACCCCAAAGGAGGGTACCGTAGGACATCAGTGAATGAAAATATGCAAAATAAACTTGTTTCAGTGAATCACCTGAGATTAGCGGCTTTAATTTTCTCAACGCAAAGACAGCACTACTCAACCTGTCACACAGACTGTCAACATGGCGCTTCCAATTCAAATTGGAGTCAATTATAAATCCAAGGAACCTGCTTTCCTCACACAATGGCATTGAACAGCTTGCCATTGACAATGGCGTCGGTACTTTACGGCCAGAAAAAAGCATTATATTGGATTTGGCTACATTCAGTAACAGCCCGTTAGCAGCGAACCATGTTTGGAGTTGCGTGCAAGCCGCGTTTATTTTGACGCTTAGTTGTTCATAGCTGTTTGCACCGACCAACACGGTAGTATCATCCGCAAACAGTACTGATAACCCGGCTACGATATTCGACGGCAGGTCATTAACAAATAATAAAAATAGGGTATTTCCTAAAGCTGACCCTTGAGGAATACCTAAATTGATATAACCTGTATCTGATTGCACCAATTTGCCGTTTGCACGTAGTTTTACGACTTGTTTACGCTTTGACAAAAACGAGGTAAACAATTGGTGAGCTTTGTTTCGAATGCCATACGATTTAAGTTTGTTCAGCAGCAGTTCGTGGCTGATAACGTCAAATGCCTTTGACAAATCGCAAAGCACTCCAGCCATCTTATTCTTGTCATCTAACCCAGTCATTATGCAATCGAATATCCTGTACGCTGCAGTGGTCGTAGACATAGACCCGAGTATTTGTAATAAATTTCAGTTTCCCTTTTTCTGAGGAACGCATGGTTCCTGAGAACAAGGGTCTTGACAGACGGACGGACGGACAACAAAGTGATCCTATAAGGGTTCCGCTTTTTCCTTTCGAGTTGCGGAACCCTAAAAAACAGTAAAACCAGTTTCAAACGCTATCTATAGCAACACGTATGCATTTATTCAACAACAATAAGTAGTTTTGATTCGCAATATCGTCGATCTTGCATTTCTTCCAACCAGTTCACAATACAGTAGGCGTTGAACACAATTGCTATTTGCTACCATCATTCTGTCCCACGGACAATTTTATTGAAATCACGGGTCCGGACCTACTTAGGTACATTAAGGCGTACCTACTTATTTCCTTTCAAACCCACTCAATGTTCTAATGCTCAATAAGATTTAAGTGTCTTTAGTTTAATGTATGGAAGGCCAACTGTTATAACTTATTGGTGTAACAATCCTTTTTATATTCACATCTAGGCTTAGAAATGTCATTAGCGCTACATTTTGTATCTCTTATTAGTTGGCATAAACATACTCGTAAAATGAAAGCGAATTTACATGCATTGACCTTCGACTTTCATGCGATAAGCCGAACGCAATAAACATCAGACGCGTGTCAAAATATAGCGAGAATCTTGCGCGGTATTTTGTTAGACACGCTGTAGTTTTGCACGCAATTTCACTGGCATTTATTGACGGTATTTTCTATATAGACCAGCGGCTGAACAAAAATGGGTTTTGATAACATTAAAGTTTTTTCTTTTTTGATATGTCATTGGAGGCATGTTAAATAATACTTATACAAAAAGTTAGAAGTTTTTAGGTTCGGCTTTTGGTTATATTGAAATATTTTATTTTTAGCCAAGAACTATGTAAATATAGAATTAGAGTTACATAAAACTGTAACATATCCAATAACACTTTAGTTTCTTTAAAATAATCTGTTTTTAGAAGTCTGGAACATCTGCATTTTGGTGAACAAAAAAATGCAAATAATTTTGCAAATAAAGAATTAGAGTAGCTGATATTGTAAAATTATGATGTAATCGATCCACTTAATATACTGGAAAAAAGTTAGATGTGTAGACAATTGGCTTGTGTAGATATTTATTTCTGGTTAAGCAGTATAACCAATATTGAATTAGAGTTTGTAGAGTTAATAATAAACGGTCTTGACAATGATCTCAGTTACCAAACAAAAGTTTAGAAATATAGAATCACGGCGACACTAAATACTGATATGTATAGGTAAGCATTCCGTGCCTATATTACTACGTTTCAAACGCGCTGTATTGTATGCGCGCGCCGTGCTGTGCGCTGTGGCCCTGGTGCCAGGCAGCGATCAGCGGTGGCGGGGCAGCGGGGTGCCCTTAACTCATCCATAAAAAAAACCGCAAAGCATGTTTTAAACTAATATCAATGGAAAATTGTTGTTTTGTTTTAAGTACGCTAATGGAAATACAAAGACAAAACTTACCCTTATTTATTACTATACTAGGAATTGCCCACGGTTTCGTCGGCGTTAAGTCCATTATAAAGTAGGTTTTAACTTATAGTTTTATGTTAAAGTAAGTATTGGTGGCTTACACAATGGTAACAAATAACAAAAATACAACTTTTTACAACAAAATTATAATTGCAACATTTGCAAATCATTCATATTTGTAATTGTGGGTATATACATAATAACTAGGGTACGGACAAGTGGTGGCAGATTTCACACAGAAGGTAGTAGAGTCGCCTAGATATTTTTATGACTAAACAAATACTGATTGAATGATTTATTTCTCTTAATTTTTTTTTAATCTCTTGCGACTAAATATTAAGTTTTTGAAATGAAAATGTACATGTATTTACATTTTATGTTTAAAGAATTTTATTTTTCGTAAAGAATCAACATATTTCACTAACATGAGAAAAGTTATAAGTTAATACTAAATCTAAGCATACAGTGTTAACAATTGTACAAAAATCATAGTGGGTAGACATGCTATATAATACAGGGTATATTATTCAAAGGGGGCAGTGAGGGAATATCTGAAACTATAAGATATACTTTAATTTGCTCTTAGGAGTTACGAGACCGATTTTAGAAAAAATCAAAACTGCATTCAAAGATTTTCAAAAAAGCCTCATACACAGCCGGGAATCGAACCCGGTCAAATCTGTCTAAAAATCAGAGTGCGTTATTTTGCGTAAATTAATAGTGTAATGTAAGGAAGAATTGGTGCTAAGGAACCCTGTATCTACAATCCCAGGAAGATGCTGAATTTCATAGTTTAATGTACGGAAATGGATCTCCTCGCACAAACAGTGTACCTACCTACAATGAGTAAGTATGGGAATTATATTTTTTTACAGCTTTGAAAAGATTGGTGTAAATAATGAAAATAAATTAAAAAAAACCACGAATTTACAAATTTTGTCTAGTTTCAGACGCCACAGTTATTTTCCCCATACTTACTAAGGAGCTTATTATGGGGAAATCCATTTTCGTACATCAAACTATGAAATTAGGCATTTTCCTGTGATTGTAGATACAGGGTTCCTTAGCAACAATTTTCCCTTACAATTCCGGATTTTCGAAATTCCGGAATCTTGGGCAATGTTTCCGATATTACAATTCCGGAATTGGTACACTCAGAATATCGGAAATTCCTGAACTGGAGTTTATGTATTTCCAGAATTTATGACTGTTTATTTTCATAGTTTACCATAAACTGGATAAGTCTCGTGACTTTTCGTATCTCTTATAGTTTCGGATTTTCCCTCACTGCCCCGTTTGAATAATACAACCTGTATATAACGCTAAAGTTCGGCCGCCTTGTTGCGGCGATAACGGCGATTTTTGTTTAAGTTATTTTTCCACAAAAATTTCAATATTTCGTCTACTACAGACTACAGATGCCTTTGTGTTGGCATTTACGACTTTGTACGCTAACAAATCTGCCCTCCTTATTGCAAACGCAGTACTTGCAAAATGGTGGTTTCGAGATAAACGCGGTAAACATATTTTTTGGTATCTATACAACAAATCTATGTTATACAACTTTTGAAGTGTACTGAAAAATTGTTAAAAAAATAAATCTTTAGATTGAAATATTTTTTACTTTACTGCCTTATTTAGATAAAATACGCAGTACTGCATTTTCATCAACTATATGGGTTTGCAGTTAGGCCTATGTCCAGCAGTGGACGTCTTTCGGCTGATATGATGATCTGGGTTTGCAGGTATTACAGTATCACTAAGGCTTAATGCAGTATTTGTATTTATTACTGCAAGATCACCTAGCACGTGTTAAATACTGCGTTTCTAGTTCGCAATCATGCTCTTTTTTCATACCTATGTAGTAATAAATAAGTGTTAGTAAGATTTAACTTCAGACAAACATTGAAGTGACGAAGAGACGAAATAAAATTGAGTTTAGGTAGGTACTAGAAAAAATGAATATTTTTCTTATCAGCGTATCAAATTATTATTTTTAATAGTCTATAAAATGTGTTTCAGGAACATTTTTTTATTAGAGTCTATTAATATAAAACACCTCCACTCATCAAGCCATCAATCACTTTTTTGAATTATACAAGGTGTAACCAAATCAAGTGCGAATATTTCACTCTGATTTGCTACCACGAAATGCTGCACTGTACCTACCGTGTGGCTTCGGTGCATGCTTAGCTTTATGTTACTCTCGAATACCTCTCGATACTCTTAAGCGCAGCACTGTGAAATAAGTACTGCGTTTAAGTACTTTTAGCGTGGCAAGAGTAGCTCTTTGGTTTTCTCGCTAAACTCAAACGCAGTAATTTTGAATACTGCGTTTGGCTTTAGTTAGTATTCGTTGCAAAAAAGTTATATGCCTAATGAATATGCAGTAAACGTAGCAAGTACTTCACAGCCTTCTAGCACATGCTGAACGCTGTAGATCTTGTTAGCATAAGTAGTATTTTTGTGAAAGTACTGCGTTTTTGGTTAGATAAGAAACATGTTTGAAATATAAAAAAAGACCTGAAATTTTTTTTTTAGGCTTGTGATGTCATTTTTGCAGAAAAGTGAAAATCTCAAAAATGACTACTGCAAGTACAATTATCAGGGACTTTGGCCACATTATCAACTGTTTCGTGTACTGCAACTACAGCAAGCCATAAATTGCAATAAAATATATTTTTTCTACTCCTGTACCGTTATCTGTCATTTATATAGGCTGTAGCTCAAATACAATGACACCACTAATAAGTCGTAGAAAAACTCTATGCTCTATGGTCCAAAAACGCATTATTTAGCGTACTTTTTTGGTTCATACATTTTTAATAAAAGCACTGTTTAACTTTTTTTTTAATCGGCCGCTATATTACAGTGATGCCAACTTCATAAACAAATATTTCGAAATAAAAGTATTTATTTACGATTTAACATTTGTACATTATGAATTATTTACTACAATAATAATAAATCATAATCTATTGTGTGTTAAATTACATGTTTTATAAATTCTTGGTATTATTTATAAAAATAAACAGTTCGAATTCGGTCCGGGTCCGGATTCAGTTTGGTTTGGATGGTCAGTGCAAACAAATTAAAAACAAAACAAACCATAAACAAGAGCTGTCACATTTCCAATTTCCCACCAAAATGTCCAAAATACAGTTCAAAATGAAAAAACGAAAGATGATAAACTATTAGTCCTAAACTATTAAGATTGTATTCGTGTTTTTGAAGACAAAAGTGTACGTTCCTTTTAAAATGGTCGAAGAAATTAATAACTGCACTCCTGAAGAAATTGCGTGAGTAGCAAAAGTACGAATAGAAAACTTGCTGCCTGAAAAAAATAACTATTCTGTAGTCTGCTATCACAGATAACCTCCGTTATCTGTGTCTGCTATTTATTTAAAATTTGTCGTAGAAAAAGTATTGTATGCAACGGTGTATAACTGGTCTAAAAACGCTCGTGGCGTCCTAAATTGCGATGCTCGCCAAGGCTCGCATCGCAACCCACGCCACTCGTCTTTTAAGACCCTTCTTATACAACAGTTGCATAAAATACTTAATATAATTTGGATATATTTTTATTTTTGATATCCAAATTACATTATAGTTTTATACTCTAAAAATATAAATTAAATAAATAATGTATTCATTCAACGGTAAAAAGTAAATAAAAAGTAACGACTCCATTTTACTCCCTGTGCGAAATTTGCCACCATTTTTGTCTGGACGCTACTAATAACAATTTTAAATTAACGTCTGTAACTTCACATTATTCCATGCAGATTTTTTTCATAAAAAAACAGTATCTGTAATTTTTTATTGTACATAATAAAATTAAAAATAGGTAAACTAATGTTACATCTTATAGGTTTTGACATAGCTATAATAAAAAATCTTCCTTTTCACCCGCTTTTCCAAACATTGAATATCTCCGAATCATAAAACCGCCTTATGGTACCTTTACACGTCGACCATCACTAATATTGTAACAGTGCTGTAGTACGTATTTTCCTGAAGGAAGGTTTTCAAAAACTATTTTGGTAAGTTTTTTGAAAGAGCTGTTTAAATAGACGATTTTTATAACATATATTTTTTTCATTTGAATCTGGCCACTTTAATTTTTTTCTACATATGTTTTACTATGCTCGAATCTGGGTTTTGCCCCCAAAAAAATCTCATAAACTCTCTCATAACTCTCAAAAATCTCATATACATAAAAAGTTTTTGCGCCTTCCCTATTTTAAACATATAAATACGAAAAATCTTTTTTTTTTTAATGCGGCAGAACGGGGGCGCACGGGCGGGGCGAGGGATACCTAGCAAGCGATAGCTCGCAAGGTCGACTAAGATCTGCTCCGCCGTAGCTACAACTTGTAGCGCGGCTTGGTTTTCGCGCCTTTTTTTAATAATATGCGTTTATGATGCAAACTATACACAGAAATTTCTTACTTTCCATAATATGGCTGCATATATTCTTTAATAGTATTAGACTTATTTTTATAGACTCTAATTCAATATTAGATCTTACAGGACAAAAAATGCGTATTAATTTTAAAGCTTTTATCTTATTCCTCTAAACTTTTGGCTTTGTCTATTAACTTAAGAATTTAGAGATATTGTTGTGGATTTTTAAAACTCTAATTCAATATCGACTAAATAATAAGCTAATTCTGGTTTGACGTAGTCGCGGGTGTTTTTTTTTTCTAAAAACTTAACAGTGTAAAGCGTCATACATATTATAAACGAAGAAGCGTAAACTTTGCACTTTAATTCAATATTCACAAATCATCAATAAAAATAAATAAATACCTAATTTATATCTAACCCTCGTTCTAACTTTTCTTCATATAATATAAATATGCTTGAAAATAAGTCATATGCCATATAAGCATAACTTTTCCGACTTTAGAATTATCAAAACTTCTAGGGCCAAAATCCGGTTCCACTACTGAGCTAATAGCTCGCACCTTTTCAATACAGTTTTTTTAGTGGAAAATATACTTCGCGGGGAAAATCTCAGTATTCGCAGTGCGTGTTATCTTTAAATTCACTTTATGCAACACATAACACGACTTTTCTTTGTTTCGACAGACATGTCTCCAGGACGCTACGCCAATCGGAACAGCAGCAGCAGCTCAGTGGAAACTAACTTCTATAACCTCAGTGACCAAATAATAATCGTAGATAAATCACCGGTTCCATGTCACCAAAGCGAAGACACGCCTGTTGCTCGACGAATATCGCTGCAAAACAGCTTCACTCCACCGCAGGAAACTTACAACTCTAGTCGGAAAAACCGTGGAGGTTCTTTGGAGAAGGAGTACACGGTGTACCGCGAAAAACGGAATCCACTACTCGATAAAGTAAAGAACACTAAATTGTCTTGCTTCAAGTCTAGCGGACCATTGCATTACGGTGATGACGCTGCTTCAACTTCAGGTAGTGAGTGTAGCCGATTTGGGCTTCCGGAGGACGTTGCTCATTGTCGTTACGACGGAAACTACCCCAACAGTCACATTGAATTTGAAAACCAAAATCCTTGGGTAAGAATGCCGAACTACGATGATGATGTGTTTGTTGCAAAAGGCATAAGAAATCCTGCCGAGACTCACTGGAGAGACGGCAAATTATTCAATGCTAGAGGTACCAGATGTTACAGCTCGGGCTCAGAATGTGATCGCTATCATCCTGTACCCAGAGTCGGCGCAAAACTTTCCAAATCTAGTGATCAAATCTTTAATGATGATTACGAACCCTTTGAAAATGCACCGACTGCAAATATTTTAGTTAAACCACAGAAAAAGACTGATAAATTTAAGCCTAAAGATGATAAGGACACGATCGGGCCTAGTTCTTGTCTGTCTGCCAAGCTGAGAGCAATGTCAGATAGATATCTTAAATCATCCACGAATAAGTTTTTCTCTAAACTTTACAAGCAAAAAGGTGAAGAAGATGAGGTGGATGGGAGTAATGAAAATATTTTAAAATCAAATAGTGCACTAAACAGGAGTCGAAAGAAACGAGGTGGGGTTAAAGCTAAGTTACGGAGTTTTTCGTACGGTGCCCTGCCAGGTTTAGATGAATTTCAAAAAGGCAATAACTCTGTATTTCACGACGATGTTTATCAGGCATCATGCGATGACGAGAATGTGTTAATACAAGACTGTGAAGATGCTGACTCAGGAATTCTAGTCAACGAATCGGCGGCCTCTTCAATATTTGATAGTGATAGAATACCTTCTCGCTGCGACAGCTCTGCCTCACACGCTAATACTTTAGTACCGTGTCATGGCCGTAGCGTATCTGGTGACCACACTTATATAAAATCAAGGGCTTCAAGCAGAATGAGTAGAGACAGAAACTCTAAACCAAGACTTAGAAATACTGAAAGGGCATTATCATTGGACCGTAAGGAGATTCTTAGACGTATGCCAAATAACAGTGTGACCGAGGAGCCTCAATTTTTGCAACTGACAGAAAGGCAAAAGATGCGGCAAAGAGATATCAGCCAAGGTGACGCTGGTATGCCACCCATTCCACCATGTAGAAAACCTGCCAGGTCGAACAAAACTGACAAAATGGAGTACAAAGTAGTGCGCATCGTGCGCCGACACCCCTCTGATGAACTTGGAATATTCATAGCAAAGACGAAATTGCCAGATGAGGGTCACGTTGGTTACTTGGTAGCTCACGTCGTTCCAGGAGGACTCGCTGAAAAGTAAGTTTTACCATACGTAGACCAGGTAGGATATTCTAAATGTATTAAATACGAGCTCTTATTTTTAACCTCTTGCCGTTTCCGGGGTTTATTATCGTAGTCTGTGAACCTAATAAAGACAACTTTAGTCAGAAAATAAAAAATAAAGGAAATATATCTTCTACATATTTTTCAAGCCGCAGCCGCACTACATGTGTTTTTCTGTCATTCATACATAAATATCTAAAAACTACACACTTACCTATGTGTATCAATAAATGTAGTAATACTTGTAATATAGGTAATTTTAACACAATAATTATAATTTTCAGAGAAGGAACATTGTGTATTGGCGATGAATTACTTAACGTCAATGGAAGACGACTTCGTGATCTTACAATGGCAGAAGCAAAAGAAGCACTTAAATCAGGTGCCCCTGAAATCGATATTGTAATAGGCAGGCATCTGGACAAAACGACCCCTAATATAAAAAAAAGGCCGCCTTCTTTAAGAAAGCCGCTCATGATGAGAGAGAGCTCAGTAGATTACGAAAATGCAGTAATTTTAGGTAAAGACAGGCATGTTGATAAAATTGACGTCAGGATAGACCGGCAGCGGTCGCAGGACGAGTCGTGTAATCAGAGCGCGCTATCTGCAACGGACGGGGCAAGCGACGGCGCAAACACACACTCACACTTCCATAAGGGCCAGAACGCGACCTACAGCAGTATGAACAACAAGCTGCTTCGTCGGCAGGTCGTCAGCTACGGCGGTGCTAACAAGGAGGGCCTCGCGCTCAGTTGTGCCGGTGACATCGTAGACGTTGACACGCCCGACGCCGCGCCGGAACGAACCAAAATCAGACACGATAATGAACCACAAACAGCGAACGCGGCAAACTTCTGCACGCTTCCCCGCAAGCCAAAAGCACCCACGCACAGTTACCATACAATCTCGTTTGAAAAGGGCCACGGGAAAAAACCTCTCGGCTTCACCATCGTAGGAGGACGAGATTCCCCGAGAGGCCCGCTCGGAATATTCATAAAAAGCATTTTACCACAAGGACAAGCAATCGACGATGGAAGACTCAAAGCAGGTACGTTTGCAAATATTTGACATTAATATGTTGCCGTTTTAAGCCGGTCGTTATGATTATAGCCCGTGGAAATAATGTAATTTGATAAGGATAAGAAGCCACACAACGCGTTCATAGTGTGTGGGTATCTAAACCACTGCTGTATGATGCACACAAACACACATGTTAACTACGAGGTCGCATAACAGTTGACATTTTGTGATTTAAATGAGTAATTAATTATTTAACTTGACATCCTGTACATTTTTAATTTGAATTTCTCATATACATATTATTTTAATTGATTGTTCTTAGCTACTTACCTTTAATGTAAATTTCATTCTGACCTAAATTGTATTATTATTGCTTTAAATTGACTATGTGTGCTATTCTATTATTTTTATAGTTACTAATATTAAGCTAAGTATTATTTTATTACTAACAATAATGATCCATGTTGGTCCCTGAATAAATGAATTGAATAGCGTAATATTAATGAGGCTGAAATATTGTAACCGGGCCCCGCGTCGTGTTGACATAATACTGTTAACATGCATAGTGCACTTTGATAATGAATTTATCGTACCTACTTGTTTACCTAGTAAGCTGTGGACTTCCGATACTATATGTTATTAATTTCTATCACATTGCGGCTTAGCATTACATTTAAACTTACAAAGTCCAGTTAGTAGTAGTGAGACTAGACACTAGAATACAGTGTCAGATTAAAATAACTTAACTTTTTTTATAGTTACGGTTTCCAAATGTCTTACCTAGTGTGTTAATGTTCTAATTGAAACAATAAATGGAAAGGAAACTTTTTGATCCAGCAGAATTTGAAACGGCATTTTTATTGCCTGTCCAAGATAGATGGATTAACCAATTGGACCTACTTAACTTGCCCCTGGTTCCGCATATAGGGTGCAACATGGCTCTCGTCTACGGTAACCTGCGTGTTATCATTATTTTTTTAATCGTATGACATACATTATTTGGCCTTTGAGTTTGTCACTCTTTAGTACCACCCAGGGGACACGTGCAGGGTTGTGGTAGGTAACCTGCCTGTGTCAGTTCAATAGTCCGCCGACTAAAAGCGAGTCTTGTGGCCTCCTGGAGTGACGAGTTGTCTCCATTGGTCCTTGCGCCATCTCCCGCGCAGGGCTAATCGAACACGATAATTAAATTATTGACGGGAAATAAACTAACTGAACATGCTTTAATTTCCAGGAGACGAGGTGCTGGCGGTAAACGGGCAGGCGTGCCACGAGTTAGCGCACGTGGAGGCGTTGGCCCTCTTTAAGGCAGTGCGCAACGGGGCCATCGAGCTCAGGGTCTGTCGGAGAGCAAAGAATCCTCAGTTAGTATTGCATCTTTATTTCACGTAGGAAATACATCTGACATATTTGCATCCACTAAATCTTTTGACTATTATGTTATGAGTCATACTTAAATATTTTGATTCACCATTCGTCATCGTTTTTGATGGTCTGTCAGCAATAAAATATCTGGCTATCGACCTTAATGAAATGAATATCACAAACGAATTTCAAGACCACTAAATAAAAAAAGTTTTCACTTACATGGCCATCATGGGATACTGCAATATTAAATTTCAAAGTTAACATTTCGTTTTTATAGTCAGCCGTTATTAAGTAGGTACCGTGGAATGAGGTTACTTTAATTCGTGGGTTTACGTTGATAAAAACTTCTCTTCATGTTTAAACTCTAATTGTACGCTTTCCGAACGCGTCGTTTGGTTTTTTTTACGATTGGCAGCATTGAACGTCACTGTCAGTGTGTCTTTTACCAGTCGTGAGATCGAGCACGCCGATCAATGAAATAAAAATTATAATACTTGAGTTCTACTTTTACAGACTTTTAATACTTAGTTTGTATAACTTCTAAGGTACAACTTTCAGTATAGTAAATACATTAGTTTTATTTAATATATCTGGCTATAACGTCAAATACTGTTCAAATGCAAATCAATGTGTAAATGCAAATCACAACCTTGACGGCCATTTGCTTTTTTCGATATTTGTAGCATGGGGTGTCATTGATCACTTCTGAGGGTTTACTTTGATCACAGATACCCTTATTTAATACTCATACGAAAGTAAGAACAGCTCTTGCGGCCCTCTGAGGGGTATTCACAGACCTGCAGGAAAAAATGTGAAGCCCGCAGAGGGGCAACCACAGCTGAAGGGTTATTAATATTACATGTCACATATTATTCATAATTGCATATTTTATTATCATGTAAATTTTTATATGTATAATTCGTCATATTATTCATTAATAATTTTTAAAAAATCATTGAAATTATAGAAGGCATGTCCAATTAAGCGTTTTTTATATTTTTTGAAGGTGCTTGTGCATTCCTCCATCGTAATTTCTATAGGTAGTTTGTTATACACCTTGGAACCTGGACCTATTTACAAGATAAATACCCTTTTTTTTCTTTGTCAAAGTAACCCCAAAGGCACATAAACATTTATAAATCCTTAGCCTGTGAACGGATTTTTTTCTAATGCTCTAGTGTTTTTTTTCTAATTATAGGGGTTACTATTATAATCCGTTAAAAAGGGGGAGTTATAGAGTAACCCCGATGTCAGTATAAAGTTGATCAACGACTTAATTTTTTTTTCTAAGAGATACATTAATAATATTTTTTTTGTCGGTGCAATCAATAAGACCAAAAACTGATATTTGCATTTTTATCCTTATTTTTTTGGATAAACGTTCAGGGAAATACAGACGTTTTTATTCTGAAATTGATCATATTAACCCCATTCCATGTACCTAGTTAATTTATCATGTAAAAATATGTGTGCTTTGTGGTTACAAGTAATTATGTATTATACTACTAATATATTCTACTAATGTATTGTTTCTTTTTCAGAACTACCAAAGCGAAGTCATGTACAGATCTACTCAATGATGAAGAATAGCCTTTCACATCATACTGCTGTAAATAAACTAGGTTGATATTACGTTATTTTAAAAAATCAAATCACAGAGTATCAAATCATTTAAACGAATATATCTAATATGTATAATAAATAATATTGTTAGTGTTTATTTATCATCTGAAAAAAGGCATTATGAATGTATCCAAATATTGACATTATGAAATAGAATTATCGTCATTATATATTTCTACACCGTGCGCATGCATTTTATACAATAACCGTTTAAATTAGTTTTGTCATAGTATGTTGTATGTGCCATTTAATGAAATTATGAAATAGGTAGTTAACACTCATTACACCATCCAGGCATCCACTATCACAATACCTATTTTAAGACGCACGTCAATGCTTTTCACCTGTTTCTGAAGCCTTGAAGCACTTTTCCTACTATTCTCTTATCAACACTGTACCTGATTTAATTCTTCGTAAAACTTTCAATGTGATTACAGAACAATATTAGGTTTTCTTTTGGTTCAATATTATTGCATTACGCACGAAACGATCTTAAACAATGACAAAAATGATTGGCTGCTCAGGCCGCGTCGACCCATTAAACTCCAACTTTAGGGTTTTTGGTGGTTGAACATTGAAAACTCGTTAGACTTTTTTTGGTGGACGTGTGTCTAGTTACAAAACAAAGTGTACATTTGTGTGTTCTGTGTGTTTTTGGTCGTGTCTTGCTTTATATTTTCCGCCTCTTATTATTCGACACTGTCTTTGCAAGCAGGAAATGTCAAACATTTTCATTCACTCATCATAGTCATCATGGATCTAAAAAGACAAGGGATACTTCAATTGAATTCCTTATTTTCAATGCCCATCAGTCCAATTTAGTGCATTTCAAACAGTTATTTAGAAATTATATTTGTAAGTATAATTTGGAAATCTTGGCATTACGTTGTCTTGGCTATTATAGATTAAGTATTGTTAGTGATTTCATAATTAGGAATTTATAATTATGTGCAATAAGACTTGGTAGTTGGCATTATGATGCACTATTCAATTGTTCTGTATTTTAGAAGACCTATTCGTGATCCGCTGGAGTAAATTAAGTTTCCGTTCAGAGGTGTCCAACATAACCCCTTTTCTTTTCCAAAGGATATTACCGATTCGCCATAATGTACAGCCAAATAATCGGCGTCCACGTATCTTTCTCTCTCTTTCAATATGGATGCGTTCAAAAGAGTCAGAAATATATTGGGTGCCGATTATGAATAGGTACAGCGTTCAGTGCATTATCAGAGGTATCCGATACTATCCAGGCCTTATTTTAAGTAGAACGCCTTATTTTTGATTCAGTGCACCTGAAAGATGTGTTCATACAAGTCTCTAATATTGTCAAGATAATAAGATTTTAGCAAAATACTTTATTTTCTGCTCAGCTACTATGCCGCTAACTGTAAGTAGAGTGCCAACAGAAAAAGTACTTAGTCAATAAAATAAAATTAGCGGCAGTTTTGTAAATTGGAGTTTACTATGTACTTACTTTAAACAATTCTAGGAACTTTAATGTTTCAAATAAACACGAACCTTCATAAACATGCTTTAATTTTAATTTAATCCAGCGCTGATTTTATAGTGGACGGATGATATTATATTACCTATATTATGACGATTGATTAAATGTTATTAAAATTATGATTTGGTGTTTTATGCCTCCAATTAAATTAAAAATAAAATCACGGTAATGGCTCCGAAAGTCACAAAAATATTGTGCTTCCCCCCTTCCCTCCTCTCCTCTAACCTTCGAGACAAATAAATAATATTTATTGGACACCGTCTTATCTTATCTTATCTTATCTAGGTGAGGGCCCTTTCGGATGCACTTCGACCCAGTGGGATCTTTTGTGCATTTGCCCTCTCCTTTATACCTGCTCCCAGGCTTGCTCCATCATTTCCACAAAGCGGATGATGCAGTTCGCCGGGTGCACCTTGAATTCCTTTGGTTGCGGGTAACCGTTACCAAAGTAGTTCATTCTTTGTCTGGCAAGGGCATGACATTCACACAATAAGTGTTCCATAGTATCATCCTCCTCGCCACACATTCTACAGTCTAAACTATCAGATAGTCCCATCTTGGCCAAGAGATCCTTGACCCCGAAGTGACCTGTGAACACCCCAGATATATTTTTTAAATAAAACAACGTGGAAATATTTTTTCACAAGCTTATTAAACAACGGTTTAATTTTTTGCTCCTATTACAGGTCACACCCTGTATAGTAATATAGATAATTAAAACAGTGGGGTGGGCTAGGTTTTCGGTGAGCACGCCATCTAACGGTCTTAGCATAAACCAAACTGTATGTTTTCTGTTGCCATCTAGCGATTTCTACTTAAACTGAATGCTTTTAAGGAACGCTCACGGTTATACGCGCCACCTAGTTAATTTTACAGGAATTAATATCACTGCATACGAAGATTGTTTTTTTTTAACCAACATTGACCATTAACCGGTTTATTAGAAAGAGCTAAAGATGGCGCTTTTAGCAATAACGCTAATATCCCACTTAATATCCTAGCATTAATATCTGCCATAGCATAGCGGGCAAAAATATCTGAGAAGTCCTAATGGCACTAGAAATATAGTCGTGTCGTGTCAGATATTAATGCGCACATTGTTGTAACAGAGCTGTAGAACTCGAAAGCGTCTTTTTTTCAGAAAAACTTTCTTTTTATTTTTCGAAAAAGAATCCTGTATCACAAAATTTGACGACAATCGGTTGAGAAATGCGACCTGTAGAGGAGAACAGCCGGGCATCAGGACACACGAAAGAATTTCGGTCCAAGCTGAAACGGAGAACTTCGTTCGCTTCGCTCGCTTGTTCAATGCAGCAGCGGACGCCGAGCGAGCCTTCAAAATGCAAAAAACGCGCTGTACGCGCTATAGTGGGCGTACCCGACGATATGTCATGCAGAGGACTATTTAAAGAACTAAATATCATGCCCCTTTTTTTTTTTTTTTTTTTTTTTTTTTTTTTTTTTTTTTTTTTTTTTTTTTTTACCCAGGGGAAATCCATTATGGATCCCATCCGGCTCGAGAAAAGCCGAATGGGTATGTCCGACTCACACAATCATGCCCCTACCCTGTGAACTTATCTACCAAGTGGCTCTCTTCACACACAACAACCTGGATGTGTTTCGCCAGCGGGGCGTCAACGCATACCGCATGATGCGCAGCAACAAGCTCGCGCCCGCTCACAAGCTGCGCAAGTCGGAGCGGTTGGTGTACATCATGGGCCCGTCGCTAACACGCTGCCAGACACTATTAAAAAAGCGGCCAAGTGCGAGTCAGACTCGCACATGGAGGGTTCCGTTAAATAAATTGCGGTTTACGATTGATGACGTATTAAAAAAAACTACTTACTAGATCTCGTTCAAACCAATTTTCGGTGGAAGTTTGCATGGTGCATGGTAATCATAATATATATTTTTTTAAGTTTTATTATTCTCTTATTTTAGAAGTTACAGGGGTGTGTCCCCACACATTTTACCACTTTGGAAGTGTCTCTCGAGCAAACTATTCAGTTTAGAAAAAATATATGTTATTAACCTCAATGTCATTTTTAAAGACGATCCATAGCCCACACGTAAGGGTTTGATGAAAAAAAAAATTGAGTTTCAGTTCTAAGTATGGGGAACCCCAAAAATTTATCTTTTTTTTCTATTTTTGTGTGAAAATCTTAATGTGGTTTACAGAATACATCTACTTACCAAGTTTCAACAGCATAGCTCGTATAGTTTCGGAAATTTTGAGAGTTTGAGATTGCGTAAGTGGCTTCTTGACCATTCGTTTTATTCTATAGGCGAGTTTTACGAACTCCCTACTTAGAGAATAATTATTAATATAATTATCAATATCGGTATACATACATACCTAGTACCTATAAAATGTAATTAATAAATAGATAATATAAAATGCAATATACCTAGCATAAAATGTAATTAATGAATTGAATGACGTATAATGCAATTAAATAAATAAATAAATATTACGGGACAATCTTACACAAATCAACCTAGGCCCACGGTAAGCTCAATAAGGCTTGTGTTGTGGGTACTAGGCGACGATATATATAATAGATAAATACATATAGATAGATACTTATATACATATGTAACATCCATAACTCAGGAACAAATATTCGTGATAGATCACAAATAAATGCCCTGACCGGGATTCGAACCCGGGACCTCCAGCTTCGTAGGCAGAGCTACGGAGGCCGTTAAAAAAAAATGCGTAATTAATATGTAAAAACCTCACATGTAACTTGCCGTTATTGATAAAGTATTTGTATTTGTAATGATTGCTGGTGACTGTAGAATATACACCTTTATTGCGGATGTGAACTACCTACCCACCCCTTTCTTTTTTTACATCATTCGGATTTTTCTGTTCTTGCTTTGATGGAAATTACTTCCTCATCATCATCATTATCTGGCTGTAATCGCCTCACTTCGACTTACTGCTCAATATTATTATCGGTCAATGCAGCTGGGTTAATGAATTATCTATTTTGGTAAGTACCTATAATTTTAGCCATGTCATAAATAATCCAAGCTCCATAGTTAATTAGAATAAGTTCACCTACGTAACGGCATTATTTTGGTTATGGTACAGTTCACGTCAAAGATATATACTTAAGTAAGGTAGGTATATAATTTTCGCTAGTATCAACGAGCACAGTCTGCCCGCAATCGTCCACCTGTTTTTTTCTTCATGTCATTACGGCTCGTGTTGTCGCATACCAGCAAGAAGCATACTATATAGTGGATCGTTCCAAACTGCAACAAAAAATGTTCCTCCTCCAATAAGATTACTTTCATTACGTTTCAGGAATACTAAGCGGATTTTGATAAACCTTAACTTAATCGCGTAACATTCACGGAAGCTGAGGTAATGTCGTGATAATATTGCTGTCATTTCTTCGCCTGATGCCAATCATAGATCCATCTACGTGAGAAACTTTCGCTTTTGCTATTTGCACTGAAAACAATGGAATAACCTAGGTGGAAGAGTGAGAACCGTCAATCGCAAGAATTGAAGGGACGGAAGCGAGCCGATTAAGACACGTGATCCGCATTGCCTACTGTCTCTACTATAAGATTATTTTATGCCAGTACTCATATACCTACAGTCGACGTCAAAGAGATTTAAGTATACATTTTTCACCTTATCACATGGCAATGAGAAGCACAATGACATAATAGGTTAAGCAAAAGGAAATGTTGAGCGGTGAGAACTTACAAAAACTAATAAGCAGACTGGACTGTCAAAAAAAAATACTTTTATCGATGTCTGCTAAAATACCTAGTATTTATTTATTCAATCGTTATGGCACAAAAGACGACTTTGCCATAAAATAATACATTCCCTACCAGTCGACCTTATGGCAAAGCAGTTTTGAATTAATGTTGCCATAATGATCATAACTTACTAGGTTTTTATTCTGAAACTAAGTATTGAACTCTACCACAACTCTACGTGCAATTTAGATCCCATTTATGTACTCCAAGTTGTCCACTTAGTTAGTGAATAATGATTATCGGTAAGTAAATACTATATATTTATGTAAATACTTTATTGTACACAATACACGTCCATTATCACTTCACCATACTCAGTATGAATGAATGAGTAAAGTATTGCTCTCTTTATAGGTATACATACATACATATATACAATCACGCCTCTTTCCCAGAGGGGTAGGCAGAGATCATCTCCATTTGCTACGATGCTGACAAACCACTTACGCTTCACTTTAGGTATACCTAGCCATAAAATGTCACTATCCCCATCCTAGATGCCCCAGCATTTTAGCTAAATCCAATGTTCCCTTGTTCTCTATGCATAACTAAGTTAAGTAAGTACATTACCGGCATGCCCCTTTCGCCATTTTGTTCGTAGTTCAAAAGATTTGAAGGAGTCCCACACAGCGGGGCTCCTATTTCTGGGCGGTTTGCCCTTAGGGCATCGGAAGCTACCTAACGAACCTAACCTACCTATAGTGTCTCGCGATTTTGCGAGGGCTGGTTATGTACGGCGTATAAGGCCTAATGTTCTGTACTTAAAATAAAAATATGTATTTAATAAAACACTTAGGTACATTAAGAATAATTTTTCGCCCTACGTTTATGCATGACGTAATTCTGTTATCATAAGTAATAAACAGTCGGGCTCACAGCTGCGCCAACGCTTTTAGCCTTCTATAAACTCCTATTAATTCTCTCCAACATCATTTTGGGCGTTTACATTTTACGCTTTCACGGTGATTCATATCCAACGCCACACGACAGAAATAATAGTAGATTACAGTATTTTACTATTTTCAGTTTACTTAGGGTAGTAAGGTGGTCTGAGAGGAGAGGTGGAGGTATATACCTCACTATAGACTATTAAAAAAATCCAAAAAGTGAATCAACAACAAAACAATCTAATTATTGAACCTGCTCACAAAATTTCACGAGAATCAATTGTATTGATAAAATTCGACCTGTAGAGGAGAACAGCCGGATACCCGGACAGACGTACGAAAGCATTTTTGCCCAAGTTGAAACGAAGAACTTCTTTCGATTTGCTCGCTCGTGTAGCTAATTTAAAACTGCATGCAGGGAGACTATTAACTTAAATGTTCGTTTTAAAATATCACAGACGTAACAGTGTGCTACATCGACCAAAACTAATATCCAGTGTCAGGCACTTGACAAGGTGGTGGTTGCACATTATTTTGGTTTTTCAGTCTGTTTCTTGTTAATATAAAGCTTGGTAACAAAAACAAACCTTGACAACACATGTTATGGCAGGATAGCGAGTCCTAACGGATTCTGCAATCTGTTTTTCATCGTAAACTTGCACGCTGTTAAATGGCTCCTAGCGTAAGTCCGAGATAATGCTCGCAAGCACACATGTCATGTCAACAATATCTGGTTTCTTAGAAGCAACTCTTCTCAGCTTACACCATCAGCCGAGTACGCTAATGTCTCCTTATCGTTACCAGGGAACTGTTAAGCTATTCACTACTGGTTCTACCTCATCTCACAGCTCACCTAGGGGGCGCGGCTTCAAGATACGCTAGGGTGTATCTCGAAGCGAGCGTGACTAGTATTATAAATGCGATAGTAACTCTGCCTGTCAGTCTGTTACCTTTTCGCGCTTGAACCGCTAATAAGGAGAAGGACATTGGATAGTTTTCTTAGTGTAAATCATCCCTTAAAGGGCTCTAATCTGCATTCAAACAATTTTGGAAATTCATGCAATGCAAATGGATGTCCAGCAGAGGACGCAATGATGCTGAAGAAGAAGATGATGAACGAGTGTACGCTGTCGAAGGCGCCGGCAACAACGTAATAATAACATCGCGTAAGTATACTGGAAAAATCACATATTGTCTCCAGAGAGTCTTTAATAGGAGGATCACGCAAAATAGGCACATAAATATCTGGTAGATAGAACATGACGTGAGGTGTAACACTGGATGTCTAGTTGCAGAAAATGCTCAGTAAAACTAGCTAACTAACATCGGTTGGCTTGAGGTTGCGAATAGCAGAGCGTTGTGAATAGCTGCTCTGTTTGCCTGATAAGCTTAAATGAATGGTGTCAACGACATTTAATATGGCTATAGAGCCTTCTTATACCTCAAGATAAATGTGGATGATGTGCTGTAATATCGTTGCTAGCTACTGTGGCTGTTTAATATAGATAAAAGCGGTTATTAGATATGGTTGTTTAGCTTAAAAGGTGTAACCACTTGGAAAATTGATCATCTCGTGTGTTTATTACATACTAGCTGTTGCCCGCGACTTCGTCCGCGTAGAACTTTTTATCGTCTTAGAAAATGATTCCTCTCAATACAAAATTTGAACCCTCTTTTAGGGGATACTTAAAAAAAAAGTTGATGTTCATTTTCTAGTTTGTGAACAAACAGTCTAAAACCAAAGTTAAAAATCTCATACTTTAAAAATGCCTTGAAATACTCAAACTTTGAACCAATTTTAACACTCTTAGGGGATGAATTTGGAAAAACTCTGAAATCAGTTTTGTAGTCTTTTAACGTACAGAATAAGACCGAAGTTAAAAATCTCTTACTCACACTTTAAAATTTTATTGCTCGCCATTTAAAATTTGAACCCCTTTTAAACCCCCTTAGAGGTTGAATTTTTCTAATCGCTGAAAGAACTTTTTTCGTAAACTTTTAAGTCTCTAGCTCAAAAAAAATGTTGCCCATACAAAGCTTTCTTAACCCCCTTAGAGGTGGAATTTTCTAAAACTCTGAAAGTACTTTATTATTAATTTTAATAAGTAACATTTCGAATAGTTTTAAGTCTAGTAAAAAAAAAAGTTTTTCCCACACAACACTGGCTACCCTTCTTAAGGATCTTAAGGATCCCCTTAGGGATGGAGTTTTCTAAAACGCTGAAAGTTCTTTTTTAGTATTCTAATAAGTAATCTTTTTGCAAAGTTTTAAGTCTAACTCAAAAAAAGTGTTGCCCATGCAAAGCTTGCTCTCCTTTTTAACCCTATTAGGGGTGGAAAACGATTTGTGTTCTTTTTTTGTATTTTAATAAGTAATCTTTCTACAAAGTTTCAAGTCTCTAACTCAAAAACATAAACTTTCCCTGATAAAAACTTTGCACCCCTTTTTATCCCCCTTAGGGATAGATTTTTTCAAAACGCTGAAAGTCTTTTTTTTTGTATTTTTATAAGTAATCTTTCTACAAAGTTTTAAGTGTCTAGCTCAGAAAAAGTGTTCCCCATACAAACCTTGCACCCTTTTTTAACCTCCTTAGGGAATGATTTTTGTAAAACGCCGAATGAAGTATTTTTCATGTTCTAATAAGTAATTTTTCGACAAAATATTAAGTCTCTATTAAAAAAAAATATGTTTTTCCCATACAAACTTTGCACCCTATTTTACCCCCTTAGGGTGAAATTTTCCAAAACGCTGAAAGTACTTTCTTTGTATTTAAATAATCTTTCTACAAAGTTTTAGGACTCTAGCTAAAAAAAATAGTTTCCCACATACAAACTTTGCACCCCTATTTTAGCCCCCTATTTTTAGGGGTAGAATTTTCTAAAACGCTGAAAGTACTTAATTTGTATTCTGATGACTAATCTTTCTACAAAGTTTTAAGTCTCTATTTAAAAAAAAAATTGTTTCCCCCATACAAAATTTGCACCCCTATTTTACCCCCTTAGGGGTAGAAATTTTTAAAACACTGAATCTAGGTACTTTATTTGTATTCTAATTTCTCTACAAAGTTTTAAGTCTCTATTTAAAAAAAAGTAGTTTTTCCCATACAAACTTTGCACTCTATTTTACCCCTTTAAGGGGTAGAATTTTCTAAAACCCTGAAAGTTCTTTATTTGTATTCTAAAGACTGATCTTTCTACAAAGTTTTAAGTCTCTATTTAAAAAAAAAATGTTTCCCCCATACAAACCTTGCACCCCTATTTTACCCCCGTAGGGGTGGAATTTTCCAAAACGCTGAAAGTGTTTCATTTGTATTCTAATAACTAATTTTTCTACAAAGTTTAAGTCTCATCATCCTCTTAGCGTTATTCCCGGTTGTGCCCTAAAGGAGTTCGGGGTCCGCTTTGACACCAAAGTTTAAGTCTATAGCTCAAAAAAAGGTTCTCCCATACAAACTTTGCACCCCTATTTTACCCCCTTAGGGGTAGAATTTTCAAAAATCCCTTTTTATCCCTAGCCCACGTTATAAAACCAACATACTGTGCAAAAATCAACTCTCTAAGATTAGTAGTTTCGGCTGTGCGTTGATGAGTTAGTGAGTGAGTGAGTGAGTGAGTGAATAAGTCAGTCAGGACATAGGCATTTATTATGTATAAATAGATAGAAGATAATGAAACTCCAATTCAAATATCTCAAAAAATTATGAAGCTACATCCGTTTTAATGTCGCTTGTTAGAGTGAGAAAACGATGAGGGACTGTGACGTCAATATACTCGAGCGTCATAGTAAAAAACAATCGTTTCATATGAAGGTGCGTTTTGCGGAAAAGGGACAGAACATTCCCCCTCTTAAAACTTTGGACTCTTATAACTTAATCATAACCTATATAACCTCTTGCTTTGTTTTTTTTCTCCATTTGACTATATTTATTTTAAATTCTTTTTCGAGAAAATATATTATGATTATTTACCATATTTTCGATTCCTGAGCTATAACCACGAACTTCGGAATTCGAAAATATTCGGGTATCTCTATCTCTATCGCACTAACCATACTCGAGTGACAGGGATGCAAATATATGAACATTGAGTATCGGTTTTCGTGGTAGCGCCGCAGGTACTTTGGCTGAATGCGCCGAGTGCGTGCCATTGTCATTCAAAAAAACAAATTAGTGTTAATTATATTGTTCAAATTTGTTGATTTCATTTATTGAAATTACGACATAAAACGACATTTGCGCATATAAGTTCTCATATCAGAATCGAATATTTTTTTATGGTTTATATTTTAGCATTTGTCTCGTAAAGGTCTATCGTAGACGGGATTTAAATTATTAATAAGTGAAAGGCAAAGCAATTCCGCCATTTTGACGAAAATTTGACGTTTCTTATAGCTGACAGTTGGAGCAGCGTTTGATTTCAATAAAAATAAATGAAAAATTAAATGAAGTCGTATATTTCGGAAAATTAATTAACTGTCGCAGTCGGATAAAAACTATCCTAAGTTGCAGCTAGAATAATAATGTACCTATATAAAATGTTTCATATTTTTCCGTTCATGGGATGCTGAGAACATTCGTACCGCGCAAAGCTTAGTTTCAAACTGGCTGATTCTTTTTTTAATTTAGAGATTTATTATAAGTGGAGATAATAATCTTAAGCACTAACTTAATTTATTGAATAATGTATTTATTTAACTTACTCTCCTACGTCATTTAAACAACCTTAATTGTCCAGTAAATTTTAATAAATATAACGAATAACTACGAAATATAAAATGACGACGATTGCGTTTACGTAGGTACGTTTATTTTCTTAAAAACAAGACACAACAACAGACAACATAAACAACATAATTCCCCAGGGCAGGTACGGAAAGACGAATGTCCTTACACTGATATTTCTTAACACGAAAATGCTTTTACAATGTAGCCATACCATGTCAGAAAACTACTCAGACAAGGAAGGAATAAGAAATCGGATGATTTACAATGGGAGAAAATAAATTAGGGGAAGAAAATAATCCCTTGCTGTTCTCTCATAAAACGTGTTTCAGCGCAAAGTCATTGTACATATACATTAAAAATAGCGTTATAAATAATAATGCCTATAAAGCTTAGGTACTAATGAAGACATATTAAACATACGAACCAAACATTCCAATAAAAAAAAACCACACCTAAATTGGTTACTTAACCCTTCAACTGTGGCGAAAAAACATGGCCACTTACCCCTGTCTGTGGACCCCTCTGAGGGCCGCTTCACAGACAATGTTTCTGGCGATACGTGATTTGGTAAAATTGAATTTTCATCAGTTTTTTTAACTAATTACAGGCTAGATTTTAGATAAAACACAATCTATATTAAATTATTTAACTGCAACTATGTATCATCAGTCGTTGGTATGTCTTACACATTTCAGTTTCACATATCCTGCCGATATCGGCGTAGAAATATTATTGAATTTAAGTAGTTAAATCATAAACATTCAAATTATCAAGACATAAATATTAATTAAATACAACATACAATACGACAAATTAATAATAAAAGTAATAATTAGAAAATTAATAATTTAAAAATTCATTTACGGAATAAAAGCAAATGTCAAGCAGCCAGTTAAATAATTTCCTGTCAAATTGATTATTTGGTAAACATTTCATGTCATTTGGAACATTATTGTACAATTTTATTGCCATAATATAAGCATTCTTACTAAAAATTTTCACATTCTGTCTAGGCTCATAAAGCTTGTGCGGATATCTACCATTGGTTTTATTTAGGACAACGTTATACAAAGGGAACTTGTGCGGATGTCTTTTTACAAATTTAGTTATCTCATATATATACAAATCGTATTAAGGCTACGAGTATCTAACCGGCCTTATCATCAGGGCACCAAAATTTACTACATATTTTGGTAATTTTGAATATGTTAGATTAGTTTTCTGGTTTAATGAACGGCATTATTTTGAAGATATTGGAGTTATACACATTCAAAACACATAAAATGGCAGGCTCAAAAGTATTTTTTTTACACGAGATCATTTGAAGTATTCTACCAAAATGGTAAAATATAAATATACACTCAAAAGGTGCTTGCATGGACTTTGATATAGATGTTCATTTCTGAAGTATGTTTTTACTATATTTATTCAATTCATACATAAACAGTAAACATAGGTCATTGACTAGGTGTTACCAGAGATTTTTTTACTGTAGGTGCACTAGACGTTTTTTTAGAGATAAATGAAAAAAGGCTTATCTACTTTCATTCAAAATTATCACTTGCAATCGACTGCAATTACCACAGCAACCATATATTTTGAACCAGATAAATAAGGTTTCTAAAAATTACCATTAAACACACTTTTAGTTTAAATAATAATCTTATCATCACAAGTATAAACCAGTCTAATCAGCTAAAACATTTTTACCTATTTATTAAGGAAACCATTTTGATAACCTATTTAAAAAATACATAATACCCAATTTACGGCCAGGGAGATGTCCTAAAAAAATCTTGATTTTGTCCTAATTTTTTTGTTTGCGTGATTGACTTATAAACCCATTCCGAGTTACAGCTTTCTAATAGGGTACGAGTAGGTAGTAAGGGTCACCAAGCTAAGCCGCCGAAGGACAGACGGACATGGCATTACTGGTTCTCCCTTGTTAGACCTAACAACTTTAGCCCTAATGTTTCACTAGACCTAATGCATTTTTTTTAAATAGTAAACTTGATAGGATTATTGCAAAAAAAACCTAACCTAATGACTTCTATTTGATGATATACTCGTACAAAGAAAACCCGAAAAGTTCACTGTTTCGAAGGAAAATGCATTAGGTCTTGTAAAAAATTAGGGCTAAAGTTGTTAGGTCTAACAAGGGAGACCCGGCATAACTATAAGGGTTGTTTGTTGACTACGGAACCCTAAAAAGGGCCAAATTAATATTAGGTGAGTAATTAAGTATTAGGAGCATAAAAATGCGTCTTTAATTTTGATTAGATTCGGTTAAAATATTATGAATCGGGTACACGTGGGGTACTTACACTTTGTATTCTTACCCTTTTTTTGCTTTTTTCTTTCTCTTGAGTGTAAACATACCTTACTCATCGTTTTCTATGTTTCGCGATAAAAGAGATTAAGCAGATCTTCGTCTAAAATGACGTTAACATTATAGATATGTATTATGAAGATAGGTATGACTGGTATGACAGAAATTATTCGACATGGCGAAAAGTCAACTAAGTTTGGCATTTAAATTTGAACTTTCTTACAAAGCTGTCAAGATTCATATACCAATAGATATGCTAGAAATTTTCTTCTCTATTACAACTAATTGTAAGTAAAACTGCGCAGATAACTCAAGCTGCAGCAACAACTGACGTCCTTTGCCCACTCTGGGTTGCCTCCTAGTAAAAAAGTTAATTTAGTATCATATATTTTACAATTCTTCATCTTAGGGACCACAATGGAGCTGTTAATCATAAAATACTTACTGGAAACATACATTTGTCAAGTTTGACTGGTCTGGGGTTTAATTTAACCCATTGACTGCTAACTATGCAATAGTACGGAGGTACCTGGTAGGTAGACTACGTAATATGGCGTAGTTGGCAGTCAATGGGTTAAACTCAAGCTTGTTGAGATTTTATAGTGCCTGCTACTCATTCTATTTACGTACCTATGTAGTAAAATATCAAACTATATTTTTACCGCACCAAATGTAGATATAGTTACGCTCACATAATTCGGTCATCGTTATTCAGTGAACCAAATGCCACATGGACAAAGTCACCCAATCTTCATTCAAATAATATAATTGGATGGTTGATAAAAATTAAATTCTACGAATTATTCAAACGTGAAATCTGGATATTTATTTTTGAAAGTGGAGCCTCTTCCCAAAGGAAATTTATTAGGGCAATAAGTCCACAAGTTCGAGTAAATCGGCACAAAGGGCGGGTGCTTCCCGGTTCACGGGGCTCAGGCGACCCGCAGGCCGAGTTAAATTTCTCGGCAAACCGACTTCACGTTCTCAATGATTTGGAGAGGGCGTTCCAGTCAGACCCTTGTATTTCACAATCATCTAACAACCCTTATGAAGAAAACGAATACTACATGTTGTGTAAACATAAGTAAGATTTACTTTCAACGGTTGTAACAACGGAAATAAAAATACTTATGCATATTCAGCATATGGTGTAATAATGATGTCTCTAGCATAACGATAGCATTAAGCGCATTATGTTGTATAACAATTTGCACTTCAGTTAACATTTGATTCACTGAGAACCCATTGTGAGTGCGTCTGCATGGTCTGTCGCAGATTTTGATGTCCCCAAAATTTGTGATATCGTAAGCGCATTAGAGGAAGCGTTGTTTCGTAATACAATATGGGCAACAAACAATGAACAATCTTGGGGGTCCTATTATGTAAGCATACTTTCGCGTTCACACATTAAGAGGGACGTTAGGTTGTGAATGTTGTTGTCAATGTTGACTTTGATATAACTAATTTAAAAAAAAACCGGCAAAGTGCGAGTTGGACTCGCGCACGAAGGGTTCCGTACCATTATCTATAAAAAACTATTTTATTCTGTGTTTTTAGTATTTGTTGTTATAGCGGCAACAGAAATACATCATCTGTGAAAATTTCAGCTGGAACTATCACGGTATCAGTGAGATACAGCCTGGTGACAGACAGACGGACGGACGGACGGACGGACGGACAGCGGAGTCTTAGTAATAGGGTCCCGTTTTACTCTTTGAGTACGGAACCCTAAAAATCAATCAGTTCTACTTAAATGACGTTCACTGAGAGAACTCTATGCATGAGTGGCGTCGCGTCTAACATATCTATTCGTAGGCAAAAATATCCAAATGACTATATACGCGTGCCATTATTTTTTTGTAGTTATTTATTTATTTCCGCTAGATTCCACTTAGCATATATTGTGTTTACTGTGTGCTCAGTGATATTATGTCAACTATAAGGACTGAATTACGGACCTTTAACATAGGCAAAAGCTAAATTTCTCCCGTGACTCTATCCGAGTTATGTGTAAGACGCAAGCGCATATATAAAGCACAAATATGTATGTACATATCACAATGCAGGACATGAAAGGAAGTAATATTTTACTAAGTAGGTATGCTTACGTCAAACTTCTTACTACAACAGCTACACATTCCGCGAAGCAAAGGTTACCACACGAGGCAGGCACGTAAATACGCAATGTATAATTTACGAACACGCATGAATGCTGCCAAATTCAAGCTCCACTAATCACGAACTATTCGATAACAATTACGACGAAACAGGTGTAGAGGCGTGGCTTAATTAACTATCAATCGCCTATGGCCCATTATACGAACAGCCAATTGACGTAGTTTTATGTTAACTTAGTTCCTAATTCAAGCACTCTTGCTAACGCACGAGCGACGCACTAATAATCCAATTAAATCTGTATCATTTCAATAAAAAAAAATACGGAACAGGTTTGCGTTTACAAAAGTATTTTAGTAAATTAGGTATCGGAATGTAAGCTTTTCTGCATCCTTTTTTAAAGAAACGGGACATTATTGAACTCACGTTATAAACGAATCACTGAGTGTGAATCCCTTTCACTACTTATACCCATTTTCTTTTTATTCTAAATACAAAAATAAAAATTTAGGGACGATCTTACACAAACCGACCTAGTCCCAAACTAAGCAAAGCTTGTACTATGGGTACAAGGCGATGATATACATACTCATGTAGATAAATAAATACTTAAATACATTATATAGAAAACATCCATGACTCAGGAACAAATATTCGTACTCAAATGGGATGGCGTTTGTTCTTCGTCTTCGTCTTGTGAGTTATTGGCGGTGACTTTCATGTCATACCTACAATGACTTGTAAAGTAAGGTTACATCGAGGAAATTGCTCGATGTACCAATATGTAATTATTTCGAAGTCTATGTCGTTAAGAATTGACCCCCATATTGTGTCGCAAGGCAAGTAGAGTGACAACACGGGCTCGATTCATCGCTGCATTGTGGGGACACAATGGCAAGCAGGTCGAGCACGGAACCCTGTTAATGGGCCATGAAGACGCTCTGCAACTTGCCAACTCCACAATGAGTATAGCCGCTCTGTTTAGGCGTACAATTGTGCAGCCAATGTTCTGGATACGAATGATTATAATAATTGTAGACCGTTAATTCACGAGAAACGCCTACTCACTGTATTATACCTTGGTAATTTCTCATGGGTTCCAGAATCGGGACTCGTAATTTTTACGTAGCATTTTTCGTAGTGTTGTTAACGGAATTGGTGTACACTATTTCAATCGCCATGTTTATATAGCGTTAATAACATCAAAATTACTTTATTAACAGATTTGATTGATATTGCCTGTAGGTACCAACTCCGTTAACACAACCATGCTGCACGGAAAATGCTAATTACAAAAATGTACGATGTCTACGAGATATACCTATAACCTTGATTAGAATTAAAACTTATTATATGTAAGGGTCTGACTGAAAATCAGCGTTGCAGTGTAGGTACTCAGTAGGTACTCACTGCAACAGTATGCTGAGTCTAGCCCCTTTTTGGCATCACAAAATGTAAATGCCTCGTACGATATTGTTTGAGTGTGTCTGTCTATTCCTAAGTCTAATTTGTACACTGTTCCTTTTGTATAAAATGTGATGTTGAATAAAGTTTTTCTATGTCTATGTCTATGTCTGACTGGTTTATTACCTGTGCAGTTAGGTAATGTGTACAATCGATGTGACAGCGATATTATGACAAGGTTACATCGAAGCTGTTGAATTTTTTACATACCCAGAACCTTCATCATCATCATCCTCCTAGCGTTATTCCCGGTTGTGCCCCTAAAGGAGCCCGGGGTCCGCTTTGACACCTAATCCCAAGATTTGGCATAGGCACTAGTTTTTACGAAAGCGACTGCCATCTGACCTTCCAACCCAGAGGGAAAACTAGACCTTATTGGGATTAGACCGGTTTCCTCACGATGTTTTCCTTCACCGAAAAGCTAACGGTAAATATTCCGTACATAAGTTCCGAAAAACTCATTGGTACGAGCCGGGATTCGAACCCACGACCGCCGTTTGACAGACGCATGCCTAAACCACTAGGCTACCGTAGCTCTAACATACCCAGAACCTTGCAAGTAAGAAATAAGAAGAAGTATTGAAATAAGCAGTTAATTTTTTTTTAAGTATCAAGTATATTTTATTTATCTAATTGACAATATCGTAGGTTGGAGTTCCGCTTTTTCAGAGATTAAACGATGTATAGTATACATCGTTTAATCTCTCAGATTACTAAGTTAGTATTACTAACTCATTACTCTCATTTGTATACATACAGTAAAGCAAACATCAAAGAAAGACATCTCCACTTATAATAAATCTCTAAATTAAAAAAAGAATCAGCCAGTTTGAAACTAAGCTTTGCGCGGTTCGAATGTTCTCAGCATCCCATGAACGGAAAAATATGAAACATTTTATATAGGTACATTATTATTCTAGCTGCAACTTAGGATAGTTTTTATCCGACTGCGACAGTTAATTAATTTTCCGAAATATACGACTTCATTTAATTTTTCATTTATTTTTATTGAAATCAAACGCTGCTCCAACTGTCAGCTATAAGAACCGTCAAATTTTCGTCAAAATGGCGGAATTGCTTTGCCTTTCACTTATTAATAATTTAAATCCCGTCTACGATAGACCTTTACGAGACAAATGCTAAAATATAAACCATAAAAAAATATTCGATTCTGATATGAGAACTTATATGCGCAAATGTAGTTTTATGTCGTAATTTCAATAAATGAAATCAAGAAATTTGAACAATATAATTAACACGAATTTGTTTTTTTTGAATGACAATGGCACGCGCTCGGCGCATTCAGCCAAAGTACCTGCGGCGCTACCACGAAAACCGATACTCAATGTTCATATATTTGCATCCCTGTCACTCGAGTATGGTTAGTGCGATAGAGATAGAGATACCCGAATATTTTCGAATTCCGAAGTTCGTGGTTATAGCTCAGGAATCGAATATATGGTAAATAATCATAATGTATTTTCTCGAAAAAGAATTTAAAATAAATATAGTCAAATGGAGAAAAAAACAAAGCAAGAGGTTATATAGGTAATGATTAAGTTATAAGAGTCCAAAGTTTTAAGAGGGGGTATGTTCTGTCCCTTTTCCGCAAAACGCACCTTCATATGAAACGATTGTTTTTTACTATGACGCTCGAGTATATTGACGTCACAGTCCCTCATCGTTTTCTCACTCTAACAAGCGACATTAAAACGGATGTAGCTTCATAATTTTTTGAGATATTTGAATGGGAGTTTCATTATCTTCTATCTATTTATACATAATAAATGCCTATGTCCTGACTGACTTATTCACTCAATCACTCACTCATCAACGCACAGCCGAAACTACTAATCTTAGAGAGTTGATTTTTGCACAGTATGTTGCTTTTATAACGAGGGCTAGGGATGAAAAGGGATTTTTGAAAATTCTACCCCTAAGGGGGTAAAATGGGGGTGCAAAGTTTGTATGGGAGAACCTTTTTTTTTTGAGCTATAGACTTAAACTTTGTAGAAAAATTAGTTATTAGAATACAAATGAAACACTTTCAGCGTTTTGGAAAATTCCACCCCTACGGGAGTAAAACAGGGGTGCAAGGTTTGTATGAGGGAAACATTTTTTTTTTAAATAGAGACTTAAAACTTTGTAGAAAGATCAGTCATTAGAATACAAATAAAGAACTTTCAGGGTTTTAGAAAATTCTACCCCTAAAGGGGTAAAATAGAGTGCAAAGTTTGTATGGGAAAAACTACTTTTTGAGACTTAAAACTTTGTAGAGAAATTATTCATTAGAATACAAATAAAGTACCTAGATTCAGTGTTTTAAAAAAATCTACCTCTAAGGGGGTAAAATAGGGGTGCAAATTTTGTATGGGGGAAACAATATTTTTTTTAAATAGAGACTTAAAACTTTGTAGAAAGATTAGTCATCAGAATACAAATTAAGTACTTTCAGCGTTTTGGAAAATTTCACCCCTAAGGGGGTAAAATAGGGTGCAAAGTTTGTATGGGAAAAACATATATTTTTTTAAATAGAAACTTAAAATTTTGACGAAAAATTACTTATTAGAACATGAAAAATACTACATTCGGCGTTTTACAAAAATCATTCCCTAAGGGGGTTAAAAAAGGGTGCAAGGTTTGTATGGGGAACACTTTTTCTGAGCTAGACACTTAAAACTTTGTAGAAAGATTACTTATAAAAATACAAAAAAAAAAAGACTTTCAGCGTTTTGAAAAAATCTATCCCTAAGGGGGATAAAAAGGGGTGCAAAGTTTTTATCAGGGAAAGTTTATGTTTTTGAGTTAGAGACTTGAAACTTTGTAGAAAGATTACTTATTAAAATACAAAAAAAGAACACAAATCGTTTTAGAAAATTCCACCCCTAAATAGGGTTAAAAAGGAGAGCAAGCTTTGCATGGGCAACACTTTTTTTTGAGTTAGACTTAAAACTTTGCAAAAAGATTACTTACTAGAATACTAAAAAAGAACTTTCAGCGTTTTAGAAAACTCGATCCCTAAGGGGATCCTTAAGATCCTTAAGAAGGGTAGCCAGTGTTGTGTGGGAAAAACTTTTTTTTTTACTAGACTTAAAACTATTTGAAATGTTACTTATTAAAATTAATAATAAAGTCCTTTCAGAGTAGAAAATTCCACCCCTAAGGGGGTTAAGAAAGCTTTGTATGGGCAACACTTTTTTTGAGCTAGAGACTTAAAAGTTTACGAAAAAAGTTCTTTCAGCGATTAGAAAAATTCAACCTCTAAGGGGGTTTAAAAGGGGGTTCAAATTTTAAATGGCGAGCAATAAAATTTTAAAGTGTGAGTAAGAGATTTTTAACTTCGGTCTTATTCTGTACGTTAAAAGTCTACAAAACTGATTTCAGAGTTTTTCCAAATTCATCTCCTAAGAGTGTTAAAATTGGTTCAAAGTTTGAGTATTTCAAGGCATTTTTAAAGTATGAGATTTTTAACTTTGGTTTTAGACTGTTTGTTCACAAACTAGAAAATGAACATCAACTTTTTTTTTAATTATCCCCTAAAAGAGGGTTCAAATTTTGTATTGAGAGAAATCATTTTCTAAGACGATAAAAAGTTCTACGCGGACGAAGTCGCGGGCAACAGCTAGTTATAAATAATACTGTTTGGAATTTGATAAGAATCCTGACTGAACTCTCGCTATCTTAACCGGGCGGAATAAATTTTATTGTAAAAGTTCCTTTAACAAATTGTCAGCGTGTACTTGCCTGTTCCGTTAGTTAAGACAAATTGTAATATAAAAATAACCAGATAAGATAAAAAGTTACATTTCAGTGATAAGCAGTTGTTTTATAGTTTTTCGTTTTAAGTAGGTAGGGATTATGCGTAAGCAACATGCAACTTCGTTTTTTGTTTAGAATGTTAGATTAGAATTATAGCGGTCAAATTCGTTTACGTTTTTTCGTTTATATTTTTTGGTTTCACTATAATTCGCATGATGGATATGGTAACTATTTTCCTACTTAAAAAGCGACTTAGGTACTACCTGGTTATATGTATACCGCAAAGAAAGCAATCTGGAGTTGGCGAGAAAAAAATATTTTTTCATTAATGACTTCTTTAGAGTAAAGTGTTTTATCTTTATTTTGCAAGCACTAATGTACGATATGAAAGGAAGTCGTCAGTCGGCCGGTGCGGAAATTGTGCCGCATTAGGGGGACATTAACGCTATAATAACAGGGAGACCTCGCAGCCTGAGACCAAGATCCTTGCAGAGATATTAAAAATGTGGGAAGTCTCTGGAGCTATTTTTAACATTTCATCCCGCTTGAGACCAGTCTATAAATAAAAAATTCTTAGCAACTTTCATCATGAGCATTTTCTTAGTATTGGTATAAAGGCCACATAAATTCTAATAAGATGTCTCAATCGAGTTCATGATAGGTACGAGTTGTTTTTGTTTGAGTATGTTTAATTGACAATGTAATCAAGCAATGTAATTAATTACTTTAGTACTTACTTGGACTAAGCTTATCAAAGCGCTGAGCAGTCTTTTGTTGAATGTGACAAGAACTTGATAACCTTGGGTATTCAGCTGCGTCGTTTAGTTTAACCTTCCCAACGACGTCCACACCTATACAAACCGTTTAAAAGGCGAGTCAGGGTGGAGGATGACTTTGTATTTTACTCGTCCGTGACCTAAAACCAAAGCGAATTAAGACTATTCGAGACATAATACAAAAAAAGGGTTTGTTTGGAGTTCTCATGATGTTCTGATTTTACCGTATCGGAACAAAATCAAAACAAAAACGGGTTCCGACCTACTTCCATTCCACGGCTGAATTGTCAGGTTGCAGGCTCAATTCAGAGCTTCAATTGTTAATTGCACAAAGACAAAAAGCAGAACATTATTTGAAGTCGACTGTCATTAATTTTAACTATGAACCAATTTAATTTCGCTAGCGTCTTAATATTATACATTCCATTAAAAGCACGTTTAACTTAAACTTGGGTAAGTGCTCCTGAACAGCTATACATTTCCTGAAATACCTGAGCTAGAAGTGCTTAATTTAGAACATTCCGTTATCAGCACCCGTAAAGTGGATTGGTTTGGGTTATCGAATTCGCGGATCCTCTCTCAAGTGTATTGGCACATTTGACCTGATAAATAAAAGTAGGACGCGTGTCCCGTACGTTTAAGTTGATTGGAATGTTTATTCAGCATGTATGGCCATGCGAATAATATAATTTCGTATGTATTAGGTATTTGATTTGCAAAACTATGAATATAGGTAATTAAGTAGTAGAGAACTATGAATATAATTAAATAGTAGAGGCCGTCTATGCAAACTCTACAGTGCTGGTTAGACAGAGCTATATTCTCATTTCAAATCAAGCTGCCTTAAGAATAATGTTTTGAATCCCGCAATGGGTGTCTTGCCGAGAATACTTTCAGACCTTAGGGATTCTGACGGTTCTAGTTTATACGTTCTTATACTGCTCACTGAATGTATTAAACATAAAACAAGGTTTGAATTGAAACATATGAAGAACAAGAGTTTCGTGTACTCACGCGCACCAGAAATATGAAAATCAATTTTCGCCCGATGACTAATATAGAGAAGCAATGTACTAGGAACCAGACTGTCAAGTTGTTTAATAAACTTCCTGTAGAGCTAAAAGGTATTGTACAATATTATCGTTTTAAAGATAAATTAAAGCAATTTTTATTAATGCGTGCTTTAACAGTGTTGAAGAAATAATTTATAGAGTGTAGAGTATAGTTATTAGATATTAGAGCGTAGTTATTAGATATATTATATTGTTAGCCGTAAGGAATTCAAACACAATCCTGTAATGTTTAATGAATAAATATGTCTATGTCTAATACAAGAAGATTTGAGAATAGTGTTGTCCAGCCAGCACTCTAAGAGGTTGCTAATAGCAACTTGCCATATTACATTGTTTCGATGCTTGTTCTATCGGCGATTGGAGATCCCAACTTACGATTACAGACCGATTAACGTTACATGTGTCATCGGCAGCTATCATTCCATAGAAATATGTTAAATTTCCCATAGGTACTATCGGCCAAAGCCAGAGTCGACCACCTTAAAGGCGCATTTTGGTTCCAGCCGTATAGCATTGCAAGCGATTCTGTTTTGAATCTGGTCGACTCTGGCTTTGGCCGATGGTACATTGAGATTTTAACGAATACCGCTTACTACCTACAGCAGGGACTGCATAACCGAAAAATACCGGTATTCTATTTTAACGGTATGACGTCATATCGGTTGTCAAATAGCGGTTTCGGTAGCGGAACCTTTATAACGGTACCTTTATTTTTTCCGGTACCGTAACCGCTATTTAAAGGTACCGATATATCGACTTTGGCCTGGTGTTATTGTTAAACCGCCGGCAAAGGCTCTGCCGCTTTGTATTTTTGTCTGTAAATGTTTAGTAGCCAATGCTTCCTCTGTAGAGTGCCAGCTTGCTTACTTTTCTCGATAACCTTTATAATACCAGTATTATAAAGGTTACGGTATCGTTTAAAACTGATACCGCTAACCGTTATTTCAAAACGGTTACGGTACCGTTATGTTCGCGCGGCGCGCATAACCTTAATGGAATACCGGTTTCATACCGGTATAACCTTAACCGAAATCAGTCCCTGACCTACAGACGATTTGGTGCAACTCATCCTTAGTCCCGTGATTCCTTTTGTCTTATTTGACTACTCTGTCATTCTGATTTTGAAAGGCAGCGATATGCAAAGGGGGACATGTTCATTCTGTCAAATATTATGGGCAGAATATCGGCCTAGTACAAAAGCGAAATCCTCCGGATCCTCTCCTTCAGGATAATGAGACAACTGGAATTGCGGTCCTTGTTCCGCAATGTAAATCATATTTTTCCCTGACTGCCTCGGAAAGCCGTATTTTATCCTTTAAAACCAGTGAGCAAAATCGCATTTTATCAACTAGTGGGCAAAGTAATTTGACCTTGTAGCGTATCTCATGTATCTCATGAACCGTGATAGTTAGACAGTTGAAATGTTCACAGATGATGTATTTATGTTGCCGCTAGAGCAACAAATTATACTAAAAAACAGAATAAACTAAATATTTAAAGGGGCTCCCATACAAAAAAACTTTTCAGAATTGCTTGTTGCCTTCATCAGGCGCTGGGTCTCAAAATGTATGAGAAAACTAAAATCCGACTCGCACTTGACCAAAATTAACAAAAAGTTATTTGCTATAATTTTTTATACAAGATTACAAGGGTGCACATTTTTTATTTAAATTAAATAAAGTTGTTCTGCATGTTGCACTTTCCTCGCTACAGTAAGGTGAAAAGTTTTGTGTTACACACGGGTGCAAATGTATTTTGCTTCTCGTGTGTTGAAACACTCGCTACGCTCAGGATTCTATTTTAGAACCACTCGCTTCGCTCGTGGTTCAACTATATGATCCTTTTGCTTGCTCGTGTTTCAATTCCACACTCGCGGGTAAAATACAATTTTGCACCCTTGTATAACAAATAACTATTAAATTACTGTTTTACATGGGTCTAACCTAACGCGATATTTATTTACCTTTATTTCTGACGTTTCGACACGGGTCATGGTCACAGATAACTGTTGTCCCAGCAAGTTGTCAACAGAGATATGCATGGGTTTACAATATTTCACTACCCTACAAAAGTCGATAAAAATAAGGAGGGCACACCCGAAAAAAAGTCCACAACCCGTCCATTATTAGTTTAATTGTCTAGGGCACGACACACAACACTCACAGTATCCACGCACAGATCCGAAGATATTTCCCGAGATTTCAGTTTCTGAATCGCTGGTCCCCAAGTCGCCGATAAATTGAAACCATCTTCCCTGTTGAAGTTCTTCGGGTGTTTCTTGATTTCAATTGCCTCTCGTACCATCCTAGTGGCGTTCAGTAGAGAGGATTTTGGGCTTGTGTAACTCAATCCAATGATTCGATCCACTGGTTAATAAGTTGTCTGTTATTGCGGATTTGTTTATTTGTCGATTTTTGACTGCCGTTATATGCTTCTTCACTCTCTCTTGAACGCTTCGCTTAGTCTGGCCAATATAAACAATCCCACACACTGTGAGTGTTGTGTGTCGTGCCCTAGACAATTAACATGATAACTGACGGGTAGTGGACTTTTTTCGGGTGTACCCTCCATATTTTTATCGACTTTTGGAGGGTGGTGAAATATTGTAAACCCATATCTCTGTTGACAATTTGCTGGGAAGACAGTTATCTGCGACCATGACCGGTGCAACCCGTGTCGAAACGTCAGAAATAAAGGTAAATAAATATCGCGTTAGAACCGTGTAAAACAATAATTTAAATATGTGTACAAAGCGCGAGAGTTTAAAGTGTTATAATGTAAATCATGTTACATGTACTAAAGAAAATAGTTGAATAACAAATCGCTTAGACACATTCTCGACGTCCCAACTAATTGATACTGTCGTTACTCAACATAAACGCTTGTATCGGTATTCAGTTACGCTTTTTGTCGCATTTTTTCTGTAATTTGCTGCTATTATAGGGGCTAATTTATGAGCATTGCATTCCGAGGTAGCAGTGCATATCGCGCCGGTGTCATCACCGTGCGCATGTAATTTACGGACGTGAATATCTACGCGCGCTGGTCGGCAATGTCGGCATGAACGTCATTTATAAAGCAACTGAATACATTGAATGTCATTGCTCTCTCAGAAATCTTTGCGAGATACTAGTTATAACTATAAGCATAGTCTACTGGATAAAAAAAAATAGTTTGAGTAAATAACTTACTTTAATAACAATGCGTTATCCGACGTTAATTCAGTACTTCACCTTATTTGAAGAGTTCTCTCGTTTTCTCCAGGATCCAAACTTCAGATCTTGACCTGATGACCATGGGACCACCTGGGGAGGGAGATTTTATATGCAACTGTGAGTAACCGGAGCGGGTCCATGGGCCAATCAACTTTTGGACCCACAGTATTTTGTCCGGTAACGCAAGATACAGAACTGTCATGTTTGTTATAGAAACTGCTATAAACCAGGTACCCAATTGTGTATAACGATGGTTTACACCAGCAGTTACGATATGCCACAGATTTTAATTGGATTGATAGACACAGGTTTGAAATAGATTGATTTGAAAGTTTGTAAAAAGTAACACAGGAGACAGAAAAAGTGTGGGTGAAAAAGTTGATTGACCCCCATAATAGATTGAATAAGCAAAGTCCTAATAGGGGTGTAGACTCAAAATTTATTATTACTTCAAAAGAAAGAAATATGCTTAATGACGAAAATCCCATTCGAATAGCTCAAAAAATTACGAAGCTGCAACCGTTTCAATGTTGCCTTGGCCACGACTTTGGTCTTAAGCGACCTACGACCAGCGCTCTCATTGCGCGGTCGAGACGCGCAACGCACTGTGGTTAGTTGGGATCACGCGCAATGAACAGATAAAACGCTGGTCGCAGGTCGCTTAAGACCAAAGTCGTGGCCGAGCGGTCAGAGAGAGAAAACGCTCCGGGATCGTGACGTCACGATCGTCTGGCGTCATAGTAAATGACAATCGTTTCATATGAAGGTGCGTTTTGCAGAAAAAGGACAGAACCTTTCTTAAAATTTTGGACGCTTATAACTTTGTGATTATTTATCCTTTTGCTTTGCTTTTTTCTCATTTTGACTACATTTTAAATCTTTTTTTTTTAAATGCAACATTATTGATTATTTTATATTAACTGACAATGTACACTTACATTTTAATTTGAATACTCATCATGACTCCCATAAAAAATAATGCTTACCTACTTACCAGACGTTTCGGTTTCCATATTAAACTGATTATAGGTAATAAAGAACCTTTCATCATGCGTAATTATATCACCATAAATTTGCACTGAGGCGACCGAGACCATTCGTTAAATCTAATTAATATTTCTCGCTCAACCTTATAATTAGACACACCCTTATTTTTGAAGGGCTACAGAGCAAGGGCGAGGTTGTAATTAATTAAAGACACTCCTAATTATTGTAACAAGTTAACATATCGTCGCATTATGTTGTAATTAATCTACTGAAGGGAAATTATTGTATATATTAAAATAGACACTTGTACAGCGCATAATTTTGCGTCATATATTTAAAGCATTCGGGTTAAGCAGAGATTAAGGTTGCATCTTTCCTAAGACACATACATAGATGTGCTATAGATACTCAAAGTTAATGGGTTTATAACCCAATTTTTGGTAGGACAGGTTGGACTCACAACCCGCATAAATTAGGCTCGGACAAGAAGTCTACAGTCTCCCCCGCCTGTCGTAGAAGGTGACTATAGGGGGTCATCGGGGTCGCAGTGTTTATGGCGGGGGCCGAAGCACTCGCCTTAAAACGCGAGGGCAGGCGATAAACAATTTTTCTACCTTAGGACTAATGTGGCGAGGCGCGAGGGGGGCTCTAGTGCGTTAAGAATGAGATCCTGGAGTCCCGCTGCATAAGAGCGCAGATGCCGGCCGCCGTGGAGTTATTAGTGGATAGAAATACCTATACCACATAACTCTGTCATCCCCTGATGATTGGGTACCTGGCCCGAATGTTTTCTCCACAAGAAAAAGCCTATCTTCTTACCTATTGTTAAAAAAAAAATTTGCTAGTAGCATTATTATTATATGAAGAGGTTAAGTTTGTAGCTTTGTGAGATTGTGAAATGTAAGTCTTCGGAACCTCTAGACCGATTTCAAAAACTCTGTAACCAGTAAATAGGTATTTAGAACAGGACCTTCGCGGGCGGAGTCGCGCTTACAGCTAGTAGGTAAATAAAACATAAGTTGACCTAGGGAAAGACATATGTTGGTTTACGTCATACCTGGCCATAAAGTAGGAATTACCGCACGCTATGCGTGCGGAAAACCCCACTTCCTGGCCAGATAGAGACGTAAAATTTTGTACTTACCACGGGCGGTAATAAAGAAAGCCTCAGAGCGCATATTTATCGCCCTTGCCTTCGGCTCGGGCGTCAAATACCTGCGATCTGAGACATTCTTTGTTTAACCGCCCTAGGTAAGTAATGTACTATTTTTAACTGTACCTACGACCAACAAAATAATGTATGATTGTGTTCTTATAGAATTACGTGAATAAGTGTAAAGACGTAGTCATTAAATAAACGGACAAGATCCTCGACTGAGCACTTATACCGAACTCGTTTCCTCCTAGAAGCAGCCCCTGGGGCCCTTACGAAAGGTTAGATGAATACAAACAATCCGGCCGTATACTTGAACAAATTTAATTAAATCGGGAAAAAAATTACACACTTTTACTCGTATTTCCTTTGTGAAGCTGCGTGATCTAGCTGAATGATCGGGGTTTGGTACTAATTAATGAGCTTTTTTTATTTCTCTTTCAACGTAAAAATTATAAATCGAAACTTATTAATTAAGTATACTTACAGGTTAAAGTAAAATAAGAAGTGCGTGGTTTTATTATACTTACCTACAACATTTTCTTATTATCTATGGTAATCGTCCAAATTACTAGTTATTGCCAAATAACTAAAATATTTGTTGGTTGGTGACATATTACGGGTACATAATAGGTATTTACTCGTAGGAGAAAACTGATTTTCCCCGACATGAGACCGATCCATGATCGATTTCTCGCCCCCGTAATTCCAAATTTTATCGAAATCAGTAGAGCTGTTTCCGAGAACGTGATTGCAAATAATCTCCACTTATAATAAATCTCTAAATTAAAAAAAGAATCAGCCAGTTTGAAACTAAGCTTTGCGCGGTACGAATGTTCTCAGCATCCCATGAACGGAAAAATATGAAACATTTTATATAGGTACATTATTATTCTAGCTGCAACTTAGGATAGTTTTTATCCGACTGCGACAGTTAATTAATTTTCCGAAATATACGACTTTATTTAATTTTTCATTTATTTTTATTGAAATCAAACGCTGCTCCAACTGTCAGCTATAAGAAACGTCAAATTTTCGTCAAAATGGCGGAATTGCTTTGCCTTTCACTTATTAATAATTTAAATCCCGTCTACGATAGACCTTTACGAGATAAATGCTAAAATATAAACCATAAAAAAATATTCGATTCTGATATGAGAACTTATATGCGCAAATGTCGTTTTATGTCGTAATTTCAATAAATGAAATCAACAAATTTGAACAATATAATTAACACGAATTTGTTTTTTTTGAATGACAATGGCACGCGCTCGGCGCATTCAGCCAAAGTACCTGCGGCGCTACCACGAAAACCGATACTCAATGTTCATATATTTGCATCCCTGTCACTCGAGTATGGTTAGTGCGATAGAGATAGAGATACCCGAATATTTTCGAATTCCGAAGTTCGTGGTTATAGCTCAGGAATCGAAAATATGGTAAATAATCATAATGTATTTTCTCGAAAAAGAATTTAAAATAAATATAGTCAAATGGAGAAAAAAAACAAAGCAAGAGGTTATATAGGTAATGATTAAGTTATAAGAGTCAAAAGTTTTAAGAGGGGGTATGTTCTGTCCCTTTTCCGCAAAACGCACCTTCATATGAAACGGTTGTTTTTTACTATGACGCTCGAGTATATTGACGTCACAGTCCCTCATCGTTTTCTCACTCTAACAAGCGACATTAAAACGGATGTAGCTTCATAATTTTTTGAGATATTTGAATGGGAGTTTCTTTATCTTCTATCTATTTATCTCCACTTATAATAAATCTCTAAATTAAAAAAAGAATCAGCCAGTTTGAAACTAAGCTTTCTGTGGTACGAATGTTCTCAGCATCCCATGGACGGAAAAATATGAAACATTTTATATAGGTACATTATTATTCCAGCTGCAACTTAGGATAGTTTTTATCCGACTGCGACAATTAATTTATTTTCCGTAATATACGACTTCATTTAATTTTCATTTATTATTCTTAAAGTATATCGCCGCCACATCTGTCAGCTAAAAGAAACGTCAAAATCACAGACTAATAAGAAATACTACGGACAAAATGGCGGAATTTCTTTGCCTTTCTTTCGCCTATTAATAATTTTAATCCCGTCTACGATATACGAGTACATTGACGATACACATAGGTACCAAAAGCAAATATAAAATTAATCGATTTTGATATGCGAACTTATATGCGCAAATGTCGAATTAAGGCGTAATTTCTACAATTGTAACAACAAATTCGAACAATATATACTTGGTTTTTTTGAATGGCACGCGCGCGCGCTCTTTGCGTATTCAGCCATCAAACCACGAAAACCGAAACTCGAAGTTCGTATATATCTGCATTCCTGTCATTTGTTAGTGCGATAGAGATAGAGATACCCGAATATTTTCGAATTCCGAAGTTCGTGGTTTAAAAGAAAATACGGATGTCGGATAGATCTAAATTAATATTTTATGTGTGAAATATGGTTAAAATTATTTGGAAATACTATTGTTGTTATTGTTTTAGTATATATTTGACTAGCTTTAAGTTTAATATTGTTCGTCCGAAATGGGCAAGCTGTTGGATTTTATTTTACCCAAAACAACTAAATGTACACAGTTCTAACAATAAAGAAATCTTATTTTATCTTATAGACAGATAGTTTGAGCCCCGGGGAAGGACAAAGGGTAGTTTTTATATCTGAGGGGCTGAAATTGGGGGTGGAAATTTGTATGGAGCTACTTAAACCGCTACACCGATTTAGATAAAATTTGGTATATAAATAGTTTGAGTCCCGGGGAAGGACATATAATAGGTTTTATCCCGGAAATCATCCCCTAAGGGGGTGAAAGGGGGGGGGTGAAAATTTGGATGTAATCTATTTTGATGAAATTTGGTGTAGATATAGGTTAAGTCCTGGGAAAGGACATGGGATAGTTTTTACCCCAGAAATCATCCCCTAAGGGGGTGAAATTAGGGGTAAAAATTCGGATGGAACCCATTTTAATACAATTTGGTATAGAGATAGCTTGAGTCCTGGGAAAGGACATAGGATAGTTTTAATTCCGGAAATCACTCCCTAAGGGGGTGAAATGGGGGGTGAAAATTTGGATAAATCCCGTTTAGACGAAATTTGGTATAAAGGTCGTTTGAGTCCCGAAGAATGACATTAGATAGTTTTTATCCCGAAAATAATTCCCTAAGGGTATGAAATAGGGGATGAAAGTTTGGATAAAATCCATGTACCTAGATGACATTTGGTATAGAGATAATTTGAGACCCTTCGAAGGATATAGAATAGTTAAGATGGTAAGTAGAAGTTTGTTTGCATTATATTTTCTAAGTATAAGTTCTACGCGGACGAAGTCGCGGGCAACAGCTAGTTACATATATATAAGTATATAAATATATACAAATATTGCTCGTTTAATAGTATAGGATAATGGGCATAGATCCGAAGAATATGGAGGTACGAAGACTCTATTCCAGGTTGATGTTAGGTATTAATTATTGAGGCTCTATTGATTTGAGGCATATTATTATAAGTTAAGTAGTTAATACGATAGTAACAATTTTCACGCGTGTGAAGGCAGGATGTTTGGATGTTTCGTTCTCAATAACGCAAAAACGACTGAACTTCTTTAGATTAAATTGAATATCCATAAGAATTGGGGTTGGAAGTTGTTACGCGGAGTTCACGTGAACGAAGTCGTCGGCAAATGCTATGAACAATATAATTAGATCAATAGGCTATTAGTAAAACAGCGGTGACTGTACAACACATTATATAGGTACAATGAAGCAGGAATCCGCACCGGCCGCGGGTCGGGCGTTGTTGCGCACACCGCCTCTCACCGATGACCCGCTCAAATGTCATCACGGCTGTTGCCTAATCGTGCCCTGGAACTATATCGATTTGTCCGAAGGATCTCTACGTGAATACGATTCGTTTCAGTCTAGTTAGTCGAGATATAATTCGGTTCTAGTCCTATTTCAACAGTCGACCCGCAGTTGCAAAGGTAACAAACGTTTTATTATTCTTTCAAAATAACAACATGACAACTTCGTACGTAGCATAAATGAAAGAAAATATAGAGGGGAGGCGAGGAAGAAAAAAGACTACAGCAACTCAAAAAGAGAGTTGATGTTGGGTCGTATCGTGAGGTCAAAGAGATTGCGTGGGATCGGAGTAGATGGAGGGCCTACCTTTGAGCTACACCGACAAGAGCCTAGCTCTTAAGTAAGAGAAGAGAGAAAAATGACAGGATATATGTTTATATGTCCTAACTCACGTTCGATGAGGAGATCGATATTTGACTTTATTCATGAATATCTCGTATTATAACAACTGCTATGTGTTTGGGAATGGAATAGCTAGCTGGTTGTTCGTATAAACTTTGACGAAGGTACCTGCACACTACATGGTTACCTTCAACTTGTTTTGCCATTAGCTACAGCAAAATGAAGCCAAGTCCCATGTTGTTAATAATACCAATAAAGTTTTGTAAAATAATAATATAATATCCATATAATTATAGATAAAGTTTTGCGGTCGTTCGTTTTCGAAGATTACATTCCACAACCAAACTTAGAAACTTAATTTCCATTAGAATTCATGTTTTGGATAAATTTAAGAAGCTCTTTGCTGGCAATTTGTTATATAATGTCACTTTAGTAAGTCTGTTATTTTTATTTCTCACTAAAACTTTGCACTTACTTAATTAAGTTGGTAATAGCATCCAAACTTGTGTTAACAACAGTTGGTACTTTACACAAAGCTGGAGGTCGTTGTTGTTCTACGTCCGTAGGAATATCCCTAGAAACCCTACACGTGACCTCCGGATGGTGCTAAAAGAACAACAAACTCGGCAGCTGCACTGTTCCTTCTGAACCTCGCAGCGCACACTGGAACTCTATCAGCGACATCGATACTTATACATATTATACGTGTATGTACCAGTGTGTAAGGGCCATACGATAAAAAAAAAAAAAAAAAAAAAAAAAAAACAAAGTTCAAAACCTATAAACGCATTGCAATAATTGCATTTGTTTTTTTTAATAAATCATTAAATATTATTGGACAATTTTTACACAAATCGAACTAAATAGCTATAGAGATATAGAGCTTACTATAGAGTAAGCTCAATAAGGCTTGTGATATGGATATTAGACGACGATATATTATATTTAATGGATATAGATACTTAAATACATAGATAACATCCAAGACTCGAAACAAATATTCGTGCTCACCATAATAAAACTGAACTGTGTATTTTAAAAGAAGGGTAGGTATGAGTACGAAGATCAATTAGTAATAAATGTAAGAAAAAGCCACCTCAGACAAAATATACCAAAGCTAGCTATGTTCAATTTACCTAATTTTATCAATGTGCAATATGTGCATGGGAAAAGAAACGTCAGATATCTTCTTCCACACAACCAACTACATAAAGAACTTCAACATATATATATACGTAAATAGCTTAAAATCGATACCTAAGTATATCAAAATATATTATATCTGACGTTATCTGAACCTAATACGAGTGTATTCAATTGTAATATTTATAACGGTACTGTAGTCAAGTAAATGTATGTACCATAGCGAACTATTTATCAGCATATAAACCCCAGCTGAGGTTTCCGCTGGTGAAAAAAATGTATACCAAAATGTAGGTACTCTAAAGATATTGGTCAACAATTAAAAAATAAAAAAGTCACACAAATATTTGTCCCTACCGGGATTCTAACCAGGACCTTCAGCTTCGAAGGCAGGGTCACTACCCACTTGGCTAACCGGTCTTAAGTGGTCCATAAGATTATGACCTGTAAAAAAAAACCTTGCTGTTCGGTTTTTATTAAATTGGGATTATAAAAAGTTAATGATCATCCTTGCGCAATCATCCTTTCACTTGCATCGATATTATTAAAGTGATAATAGTCTAATTCTGAAGATACTTATTGTTCACCTATAAATTAGAAATATTTTCCCTGCCCTTATAATCACTACTAGAAATACTAGAGTACAATGTGTAAAAGTCGGGTCGTAAATAATCGACTTTTCCCGCACACAGATGTGAATATTTATTATTATTATAAACGATACTACAATTGTTGATAATTTAAACTTATATTGCACCCTATAATAATACCTACGCATTATAAACTCGCACATTCAAAATTTTGAATATAATTTCGGTCGAACAAATTAATTACATTATCAAACGTGTCTCCTGATTTCTTTCAAGCGAGTCAACGGTGCGTGCTGCTGGTGCAACTTCCGCTATTTGTCTAAATATGCGACAATAGATAGACTTGCAACGGCAGTTAATTCACCATGGTAAAAGCGTTTTGAAGTCAAGGGCGAAATTAAAACAAGGAGACCTTTAATGGAGCCGAGGGATCTTTTAAGGCTTTAAAAACATTCACTTTTACTCAAGGATCCTTATTTAAATTTACTTAAATGTAATACTAATAAAAACACAGTCCACAGCTGAATTATAGGTATGTATCTCAATGCCCGCTTGAGAAACCATAAACAGATGTAGTTTATTTAGAGATGTCCCACCGCTATTTTTATTTAACGACCTAAAGTATGGCCACAGGAAGGTGTAATTAATGTAACAGCATTAACAGATCGTTTTTAGCGTGAAGAACGGAAGGGAAAATATCATAACACGTATTATTTATACCTTAAACTCATTTTTATCATAGCGTCGATATTTCAACAGTAGGCAGGTGTAATTTACATTGAATGTTTATTAATAGAACGTTTTTTTTTTCAAATGCATGCAAATGCATTTTAGTAGCCGGCATTATTTAAAATCTACAAAATGCGTCGAGTGGTATAACTTATGCTTGAATGTTATAGTCTAAGTAAAGACTACAACATGAAGAAGTTTATGGTTTCTTTTTCTTGCGTGAACATACAGTGTGCGACCGGGTAAAGGAAGCAACTATTGTCATAATAATTGCACCGAATTCGAGAATATGTGCTTAAGAATGAAATATAAGACTAAAATTATACTAACAGAGAGAGTTAAGTTATATCCATCTTTCCTATAAATTTATGTTCATCACACCCGGAAGAGATGGCCAATCGTCATTTTTTAACCGACTTCGTAAAAGGAGGAGGTTATGAACGGAATAGTTAAGAACGGAATTCAGGGCCCCCTACTAAAATGGCTTGCAAGCTACCACAGCAACAGATTTACCGCAGTTAAACTAAGGAATTACTTTAGTGACATGACAAAAACATCAAAAGGTACAACACAGGGATCCATAATTGGTCCGACCGAATATCTTTTGTATATTAACGCTATGTGCAATACAGTTGGAGTACAATATGTATATCAGTTTGCCGACGACACCTGCATAGTGGTAGCGGATAGGGACCTAAAGACTGTCGAACGAAAAATACCGGCTATATTCGACACCCTATGTAAATGGTCACATGATATCGGTCTAATACTAAACGCTGATAAAACTAAAGCTATGCACATACATTCCTCACACAATAAGTCATCTTACATTCCGGTAATTAAACACATGCCCACAGTTGCCTCCATTTACAACGCAATAACTGCGACTGTCCTGCTATCGATTTTGTAAAGGAACATAATTATGTACATAGGCTTATTGATTGACTTTAGATTTAACTGGCAACCGCACACTGAATATGTATGCAATAAACTTAGATCATTCCTAGGAAGATTAAATATCCTGAAATATAAGATCCCATACAACACCTTAAGAATGTTATATCTAGCTTTAGCAGATTCGGTTATACGATACGGTCTCAGCAGCTATGGAAGATCGTACAAAACCAATCTAGCCAATATATTTAATCTACAGAAAAGTATATTAATAGAACATTACTTACCTAGGGCGGTTAAACAAAGAATGTCTCAGATCGCAGGTATTTGACGCCCGAGCCGAAGGCAAGGGCGATAAATATGCGTAAGTACAAAATTTTACGTCTCTATCTGGCCAGGAAGTGGGGTTTTCCGCACGCATAGCGTGCGGTAATTCCTACTTTATGGCCAGGTATGACGTAATAGTACATTACTTACCTAGGGCGGTTAAACAAAGAATGTCTCAGATCGCAGGTATTTGACGCCCGAGCCGAAGGCAAGGGCGATAAATATGCGCTCTGAGGCTTTCTTTATTACCGCCCGTGGTGAGTACAAAATTTTACGTCTCTATCTGGCCAGGAAGTGGGGTTTTCCGCACGCATAGCGTGCGGTAATTCCTACTTTATGGCCAGGTATGACGTAAAAAATATGATACAAAAAATATAAAAATAACTTACAGTATTCTCACCTTTTCCAATATTGTAAGGTACTTCCCGTGCAAAACATGGTCAAACTTTCCATGCTCAAGGAAGAATATAAATACATTACCAACTTAAATGAATACCACCGTTACAGTAGGTTAAGGAGTTTATCTAATGCACACAGATTTTTATTACCAGCAATGAAAAACGTTTACGGCATGAGAACCAATCATTACATGCTTCCAAAAATAATAAATTGTCTCCCAAAACACATACAAGATATATCCGGACCTATCCGGCCCTATATCAGCTAAAGATATAAACAAGTATTATATGTCATGTAACAACTATGATTACGCCTTGTAACCAACCAAGTTATTTTTCATCAGTGATACAGTAAACGGAATGTAAGTACATAATATATTGATGTAAACTGTCACGATTCACACACATTATTTTTACTAAACCTCTGAGAGGTTCTAATAATAAGTCAATTATAATTATGTGATTAAGTCACGTTTTGTAAAAATATTTGTGAATGTAAACTAACATACCTACTTAGTAAATAGTTAGACCGAACTATAGCTGTAAATAAGCCATTAATGGCTTTAGCACCTAATCATGAAACTAGGAGCACCATCGCTTTCTCCCGGGCTGTTATTATTTATGCGCTCATACGCCTCACCCCATCCGTCATAGATAGGTACCTACGCTTAGTTACTAAGGATCGCGGCGTCAAGATATATTTGTGGGTGAGTGATGAGATGAGTTTAAAACAAGTTACAGAATAGCGGAGCTGGATGCTACTATCAGATTAATTTTAACTCTGACCAGAATGGGGAGTTCAGTGAGGTTTTCATAGAATAATATATCAGTTTTTAGGTTATAATTTAGGAACTAAGTACTAGTTAAAAAGCGAACATACTAGTTTTTTTTAGTTTAACAATATGCTTAAAAATAGTCGTTAAGGTAAAATGTTCCAATGTTTGATGCCCTTATCACAATAATTGCCATTCTATTGCTGACCTTTATTGCTGTGAATGAATATTTTAAAGCAAGTACTTTTACCCATTCGCAGTAATTACAGAGTATTACACAATTGAGGGCACACCACTGAAAAGAGTAACAGAAATAAAAGATTTGGGTACACTGTTTGACCCACAACTAACCTTTAACCAACATATTATTAAGTTATGCAATGAGGCTAGGCGATGCTTGGGGTTTGTCATCCGTCAGGCCAAACTTTTTACCGATAAACAAGCCATTAGCATCTTGTTCAATGCTTTTGTACGAAGCAAGCTGGAGACAAATGCCACAATATGGAATCCCCACGAGCAACGGTACATACTCCTCGTAGAAAAGGTCCAAAAGTCATTTGCACGATTTTTGTATAGTAAAATGTATGGCAACTACCCTTTCCTCTACCCAACCCTCTTTGTTATCGGCATGGTTGGCTACACATCTCTCGAAGCCCGCAGAAACCTCTCTTTGGTCAAATATTTTCTCCGACTAATACGTGGAGTGGTAGCCAATCCCACGCTACTTGCTATGGTGACTATTAGAGTTACACCCGTCTCGGCCAAATCGCTACGTCCTCGCAGCCGCGGCTTGTTCGCCGTCCCGTCGGCCAGGACGCGCGCACAGGACTCTTCTCCCCTACACCAAGCATTGATGTTACTGAATAACATTTTAACCAGTGACACCCATCTCGACGTCTTTTTCACACCAGAGAATCGTTTTCTGGCCGCATCTAGTCACTATCTAGAATCGATTGTCACACCTAGCTCTATCTAATTATTAATACCCTATTACCCATGTGCACGTACCTATTGACTATTGATTGTTAAATATTATTTATCATTGTATTTTGAACCCATTTAATGACTTTAATTTTATTATAAATTAGTACGTAAGGTTTATCTGTCAGTGCTAATTAATACATTAAATAAATAAATAAATAATTGTTAGAATGATTGATACAATGGGAGACCGAAAAGTAGTAAAACAACAATCAATAACCAAATTGCTGGAAAACGAGGCTCCAGCTCTACTAACAGATGATAGTATTTAATTACACACTGTTGGGCGCAATTCAAACTGATCTCTGATTTAATACTGCCCAGAGGCAGTATTAAATCAATGTGCTTCAGCTTTGCTGTAATAATGAATGAACCTAATTGAAATCTCGGTTTATGGTTTGAAAAACAATTGAACAATTGTTCGATCGTAAGTACGTCCGCACGTATCTATTTATCGAGATTAGTTGAGTAGACGTGTGAAAAAACATTTCATATATTAGGAAGACTTTATAATACTTTTTAAGTAATATGTATATTCAGGCTAGCACAAAACAAAAACAAAACTCATCACTACTACCACAAACCAACAGCTACAAATATAATAAAAAGCGGCCAAGTGCGAGTCGGACTCGCACATGAAGGGTTCCGTTAAATAAATTGCAGTTTACGATTTATGACGTATTAAAAAAAAACTACTTACCAGATCTCGTTCAAACCAATTTTCGGTGGAAGTTTGCATGGTAATGTACATCATATATTTTTTTGAGTTTTACTATTCTTTTATTTTAGAAGTTACAGGGGGGGGGGGACACACATTTTACCACTTTGGAAGTATCTCTCGCGCAAACTATTGAGTTTAGAAAAAAAGTATCTTAAAAACCTTAATATCATTTTTGAAGACCTATCCAATGATTCCCCACAAGTATGGGTTTGATGAAAAAAAAAAATTTGAGTTTCAGTTTTGTGTATGGGGACCCCTAAAACTTAATGTTATTTTTCGATTTTCGTGTAAAAATCTTAATGCGGTTCACAAAATACATCTACATACTAAGTTTCAACAGTATAGCTTTTATGGTTTCGGAAAAAAATGGCTGTGACATACGGACGGACAGACAGACAGACAGACGGACGGACATGACGAATCTATAAGGGTTCCGTTTTTTTGCCATTTGGCTATGGAACCCTAATTAAAAAGTTTACGGCTTTACCTTTTTTTTGTCACATATCGACGGTGGAAAGGCAAAACCACTGAAGCGACATTTTTTGAATTTTACAAGAGAGCATTTTAAAGTTTTTTTTTGATGATGATGACTAATAAGATAAATAAAAATATGCAATTCAATTTCTGTTATTCCTCTTAACTTTCCGAGCACGTTTGTTCCTCTGAGTACAAATGCTAAATATGTATAAAAAGAAGGCAAGTCCCGAATGCAAATTTTATATCTTTTTATTTCTCTCTCCCTTATTTTTAGGCAGCTTCAGTGTTTTTGAGTTTCATTTCATTTACAAACATCAATGTTTTTCCCGTGCTGTTTCAGAACTTTCCTTAGGTACCAGGAAACAAGGAAATTTAATTTGGTTTCAAACGCGTAAATTAAAACAGTTAATGAACTTCGAAATCACCGAAGAGTTTTGTATCTAGCTAGTTTTGTGTCTAGTTATTGAATGGTTGTAGTTAAATAATTACATTAGATATACTCTAGTAATGCTATTTTAGGTTAGGTATACGTCTTACTTTTTGATGTTGGACTAGTGTATGCATTTATGTCAAAGTGATATGGCTTATAGAGGAATACCCAGAATACCATACATGACACAGATGAAGAAATGGTGCTGTAGCCACACATACCAAGAAGTAAAGACGAGAGCCCAAGATAGACTTGAATGGTGAATGCTGCAACGACAGAGGACCAGGCCCTCTAAAGGCTCCACCTTTGAAATTTTCGAGAAAATGAGTTGTTAAAGTAACCATTATATACATTATAACGTAACAATTTTCTGGTTGAAAAAATATATCATAATCTGCAAGATATGAGAAGTAATAAAGTTTTCGTAGAAATCTATTTTAACAAAAGAAAGTAGAGAAAAAAATATCTAAAGTGCACTCTATTATTTCACTTGTAACCATTTTATTGCTCCATTTTATATCAGGAAAGATGAAATTTTAAAATCTTCTTTATAAAGTAATACACAATAACTTTATTTTCTTACTTACTTAAATTTCTTGATAAATTACCTCGTTTTCTGATTCTAACATGATATCCGCGTTTTCGAACACGCACTTCCACCTCGTTCACGCTTACCCTCAGTGAAAGGGAGAGAAGTCATGAACGTGCGGCGCCTTAAAATTGATGGCTTAAATTTAAATGAAGAAAAATTCTCTTAGTTCGATTTTATTTAACTCTTGCTTTGACATAAAGTGCCCATGTCATACACTAGACCATCGTTGAGGACTAGGACGTTTGCCTTACATTAATACTCTAATCTAATAATAATCAGTGTATAATAGTACATTACTTACCCAGGGCGGTTAAACAAAGAATGTCTCAGATCGCAGGTATTTGACGCCCGAGCCGAAGGCAAGGGCGATAAATATGCGCTCTGAGGCTTTCTTTATTACCGCCCGTGGTGAGTACAAAATTTTACGTCTCTATCTGGCCAGGAAGTGGGGTTTTACGCACGCGTAGCGTGCGGTAATTCCTACTTTATGGCCAGGTATGACGTAAAATGATGTAACTGATAAATAAATACGGACGTTTCGTTTTGTACTCTTTTATAGCGGTCATGCTCACGGGTTGATATTTGTATCGTTTCTATATTGTATGTAACTGGCTTGCACAGTAACTAGGACTTGTGTCAGCATTTCCCTCTGCGTCCTGTTATTGACAAGCTGCCTACTGCAGGAGCTTTGGTTTGTTCGTCACAACGAATAGGTACCTATTAACTTTTTCCCGCGACTTTTCTCACCCAACTTCATTCCATAAGGGTTTAATTTCCGGTACAAAAAGTAGGTACCTACACCTACCTATCCTATGTTTAAAATACAGGTGTGACCTACCTGTGTGTGCCAAATTTAATCCAAATAGTTGTCAAACATGCCAGGTGTCAAATATGAAAACATGTCTCCGCACATCTATTGTGGATATTCACTCTAAAGCTTCTCACAGACTGGCACAGCCTGCGGTGGCGGTTAGTAGTAGCCGCGCCAGTCTGTGAGGCTTTAAGGCTAACTAGCTAAAGACCATTATGTTTTTAAAGAAGTTGTCGTGCCGTATCAAATGATCAATCATTTTCCCCCTTCTATTAGCGCTGATGGTGTTCAAGATCGCTCTCTTCTCTTTTACCATGGAAGGAAAGATAGAAGGAAGGAGAGGCAGGGAAAGACCACGGCGCAATTATATGGACCAAATAAAGAAAACAGCTGATGTCGTGTCGTATCAGCAAGTCAAGGGGCTGGTGTACGTCAGAGAGAAGTGGAGAATACTCCACCGACAAGACGATAACTCTTAAATTTAAAGAGAAGAGCTATTAAAGACCATTGTTTCGAAACATTTTCCCTTCCACAAAACGTAAAATGGAACGCATAGAGATAATTGGTCGGTAATTGTTTTTTGCCGCAACCCGGTTCTGCGCCCATATCGGAATGTTCCCAAGATCGTGAAATGCCACCCGACATCGCCTCGACAGGCTACTTATTTATAAACAGTTTAACACTCCATTACACTCCGCTTGTACTATTGTACTGTGTCTAGAGGCCGGTACTATAAGCGCTGTAGCAAACCAACCTTTTTGGTTGAGTTGTAAATAAACATACCTAAACTGTGCTCACGCATCGACACACGACGTCCAACTTTAGTTAGTCTTTAATCCAATATCAGAATAAAAATATTGATTTAATCGGTTGGCAAGGTTTACATGTCACTTACTGATATACCATATAAATATACCTATAATAAATGGATAAACAGATTAGGTTTTGGAGATCACATCAAACAGTTCAGTTGTACATATTTTATCTAAGTTCAATATTCAAATAATTGATTGATCGACGTAAGTGTTGTTCGAAAAACCTTTTAAAATTATCGAATCCAATGTGGCCCTGAAAAGGGCCTTTTGTTTTGACAGGAACGCCAGACACAAACACGTGTGCGCTTGCGCAGACGACGGTGTGGTGTAAGCGCTCCTAGCCAGCCGATTTGAGAGCTTAGGCGCGCTCACCGCGGATCCTGCGAGCGAGCTGGATGTCCTTGGGCATGATGGTCACGCGCTTAGCGTGGATCTCGCACAGGTTGGTGTCCTCGAAGAGACCCACCAGATAAGCGTCGCTGGTCTCCTGGAGAGCCATCACGGCCGAGCTCTGGAAGCGCAGGTCGGTCTTGAAGTCTTGGGCGATCTCGTGAGATCGCTGGAAGGGCAGCTTGCGGATAGCAGCTCGGTGCTCTTCTGGTAGCGACGGATCTCACGGAGGGCGACGGTGCCGGGCCTGCGGCGATACCACGAACTTCGAATCTCGAACTTCGTATATCTCCGTCTCTATCGCACTTATGGTTTATGGTACTCGAGCGACCGAAACGGTGATATACGAAGTTCAAGATTCGAAGTTCGCTTGATCCAGTGAATGAACGAAAACCTGCTTATTTGCTTTAATGAAAAGATCTGTATATTTCTAGCATACCGGATATTTTTTTCTCGATTAGCAGCATTCACTGTAAGGGTTTTGTAACATTTATTTCAACTCAGTCGCAACAGTTACTAAATGAGCGAAGCGCGTGGATTTTTTTTATGAGCCGGTACTAAGGGGACAAGAATGTCACCTTTTATTTGATGTGATATCATTGTACTAATTTTATAAATTTGAGACTTATCGTGTGTGGTTTTTAGAAATAATAAGAGTGAAAATGTGCTATTAAAACATTGTTTTAAGTTATTTAAGGTAAGATTCTCGTTTTTAGTAGGTGTTCTATAACTAAAATTAAAAACTGCATAATTCCAGTGAATGAACAGGAGTGTTCATTCACTGGCAACGCCTGTCTTAATGTTTTCGCAATATCTTATGTTCTAGTGATTGTAATAAGATTTAGTTTGTATTAACATAACCACCAATGGTTGGTACATCGTTGTTCGAACAAACCTCATTTTCGAACATAAAGTTAGTTCATTCACTGGTGTATAGATTTCCAGTAAATTAACATCGACCGATAATTACCTAGTTCATTTATTGTTTTTTGGAACCGGTTAATGAACGAACATTTGTTTCAGATTTTTAATTGTTTAAGAAACCATTAACTACTATTCCGTGTGTTGGTATATCGAGATACTCCAAACAAAATCGCTAAACAGAAATTTAAACCAATAAACCACAACTATAACAGTACTTAGTTCATTCACTGGTGTTTAGCTGTTCATTTACTAGATAATCGGGTTAATTCAGTGGTGATTTTCCATTTTCTACCTAAAAGGTCATATAACTTAAAGTTATGGAAACTTATTGCAAAAGCAAAGTCATTTAAGCAAACTAGAATACTTGTTTGAGCTGTACAAACAGTTATGGCCGATATTAAGTATCACTGGTGTACTCACCCTAGTACATCACTAAAACAGGATACAGCGTTTTCGCAGTCCTCAGTTTTCATATTAACATGTACCTATTTTTTTATTATACCATACTGGATGACAATCATTCTCAAGAAGCATACTTAAGAGATCAGTGATACCTACGAGTATGGCAGATCAGTGTATTTTCAGTGCACCTTTCTATAAGCTCTCGATGGTTATGATTGCTTAAGAGTGCATGAATGACGCTCAGATATATCCCGACGAGTTTTCGCAAGTAACGTGGACTTAAGTACCTGTGATGCATATTGGCATAAATAGGACTTAGTAGTAAAGTAAAGTACCAAGTCCGGCGCCACGTTACTCTTGCAGCTCCTGTTAAGGTTTTTCGAGACATATCTGGAATAGCAGCGCGGATGATGAACTTCTGAGTGAGTCGTTTTGCATTCTGCGTCTATTTCAGTACCGCCGGCCGCATGCGCAGTGACGCGTCAAACTATGTGCGTGCAAAATTTTATAAAAAGTTCAAGTTATTTTGCATTCTTTACTGCCATAAATTATGGCTGTCATAACTGAGGTAACTTTAATACATTATTGAGAATTCCTGCAGTAACATTGCCTTTGGCAGCTTACCGAGCTCGTGTTCAAACATTGACTCACGCTCGAGACCGGACGCTGGAACCACTAGATTTACTTTACCGGAAAACATCAATTAACTATCCCTTTTCGATGTTACACTATTTTACTACGTTCGGCTAAAATCGGGTACTCGAAAGTTTATTGCGTACCATTTACCGCCAATAGACTCCAAATGAGAAATAGTGCCTCCTGCTTCAAGTTTATTATGCCCATGAATAAGCAATTGGTACTGCCATGGGGAACATGGTAAAATATTGAGCTACCTGAGCAACATTTGCATTGGGCTACATCTTAAATATACACTTTTCAAGTTTTAAACAACACTGCTAAATTTAACACTAATCGAAGATGCAGCTATAAAAAGATTACCTTGTTACTGTTTTAGCACTTAATGCGACTTGTGACCCTTGTCGGGCCGACTTGTGTTTCCAACCCAAATATTTGTTGACATTGTTTTGCATCTTTTAAACTGTTACATATTTTTGTTTATTTAACTTAGTTGATGATATATGCAGACCAAATTACAAAAGCATAAACAAATTATGGACAAATTCATTCATTTAATCAACATAACAGATGACAGTTCCATCTAAGAACGTAAAGTCAACATTCTTTATAATAGATTCATAAATCATGTTGTGTTTTCAGAGACTCTGTTTGATTTTTTTAGCTGACACACGGCTCGCTTCCCGTCTCCGTTGGTTTTTTCCTCTTTATTGTAGCTAAATCCAGAAACATAAATTTCCTGGACATTTCCTCGACACCCACTCCGTTATGCAAAATTTTGTTAACAATGCTCCTCAGACTTAGTCTCATAAAATGTGAATAAGTAGCTACTTTTCTTTTCGGTTTGAACTACTTTGTAATAATACTGTTTTTACCTATTTAACAATTGTTATGGTTGATAATTAAGTAAGTATATAAATAAGCATATGGTTTCTTGATACCCAAGACTACAATTAAAATGCATTTAAATGCATCATGACAGAAATTTGCCGAGTTACTACACCATAATAATATAATGTATGAAATAAATCGTTCATCAAGGAGTAATTATGTCTTTAACAAATTTTGAGGGAAGATTTCGTAAAATTATTATTTACAATAAAGATACATATAGTTGTTATTTTCTAAGCCGTCCGTTCCGCACTAAAGAACGCCGCACTGCAGAACGGACGGCTTAGAAAATAACAACTATACGTACACTTACGCACGTAACATATTTTATCTTGAACACCTGCTTTATAATAAACTAGCTGTTGCCCGCGACTTCGTCCGCGTATAACATGTCATCGTCTAAACGTTTGTTTAAGGAATAAATTAAAAAAAAAACATTGAAATTAGTTTTGTGCCTAGTCTTTTAGTAAACAGTCTAAAACCGAAGTAACAAATCTCTTACTTTCAAAATGGCTTGCTCTTTATACACACTTAGAACCCCCTTTGAACCCTCATAATAAACAGGCTGAAACCGTAGTTACAAATTTCTTACTTCAAAAATGTCTTGCTCTATACTATACAAACTTTGAACCCCGTTTTAACCTTCTTAGGCGATGAATAAAAAAAAACGCTAAAATACATAAGTTTTGTAGTATTTTAGCATGTTTGTTTTGTCTAAAACCGAAGTTACAAATCCCTTACTTTAAAAATGTCTTGCTCTCCATACAAACTTTGAATGCCCTTATAATCCCCTTTGGGGGAAGAATTTCAAAAAACGCTGAAATAATTTTGGTAGTCTAAACAGGCTAAGATCGAAGTTACAAATCTCATATCTTTTATTTTTTTTATAATTTAATCTTTCTAAAAAGTTTTGAGATTCTAGCACCAAAAAATCCCCTTTACCAACATTGCACCCCTGTTTCAACCCCTTAGGCGTCGAATTTTCCAAAACGCTAAAAATACTTTATTTGTTTCGTATTATTTGTATCGTAAATAAGTTATATTTCTAAAAAAATTTAAGCTTCTATCTCAAAAAGGAGTTTCACTCATACAAACTTTGCAACCCTTTAGGGGTGAAATTTTTCAAAACGCTAAAAGTACTTTATTTGTATTATAATAAGTAATCTTTCTACAAAGTTTTAAGTCGCTTGTCTAAAAAATAAAGTTTCCCCCATACAAAATTTACACCCCTTTCTAACCCCCTTAGGGGCAGAATTTTCCTAAACGTTGAAGGGACTTTATTTGTATTCTAATAAGTAATCGTTATACAAAGTTTTAAGTCTCTAGCTCAAAAAATCAAGTTTCTCCCATACAAACTTTGCACCCCTATTTAACCCCTTTAGAGGTATGGTTTCCGAAAATTACTTCTTATCCGTTGCCTACGTTGTAAAAGGTAGTTCTAGTGTAAATTTCAACTCTCTAGGCCCAGTAGTTTCGGCTGTGAGTTGATGAGTGAGTGAGTGAGTGAGTCAGTCAGGACATAGGCATTTATATTTTTGTTCCCATAAATATAGTTATTGTTATTATACTTTTTGCTGTCAATCCGTGCTGTTTTTTGGCTTCCGTACTCAAAGAGTAAAACGGGACCCTATTACTAAGACTTCGCTGTCCGTCCGTCCGTCCGTCCGTCCGTCCGTCCGTCCGTCCGTCCGTCCGTCCGTCTGTCTGTCAACAGGCTGTATCTCAAGAACCGTGATAGCTAGATAGTTGAAATTTTCACATATTATGTATTTCTGTTGCCGCTATAACAACAAATACTAAAAACAAAATAAAATATTTTTTTAAGGGGGGCTCCCATACAACAAAGGTGATTTTTTTGCCGTTTTTATAGATAATGGTACGAAACCCTTCGTGCGCGAGTCCAACTCGCACTTGGCCGGTATTTTCTGTAAGTATCTATTTCTTTAAATGACTCATCTTTAATATATAGATTAGGTACTATTTCCGCTTCTCTTCCAAATAGGGGAGTAGACTCAAAATTTATTATTACTTCAAAAGAAAGAAGAAACGAAAAACCCGTTCAAATATCTCAAAAAATTACGAAGCTACAACCGTTTTAATATCGCTTATTAGAGTGAGAAAACGATCGGGACCGTAACGTCACGATCCTCGAGCGTCATAGTACTCATAGTAAAAAACAATCGTTTCATATGAAGGTGCGTTTTGCGGAAAAGGGACAGAACATACCCCCTCTTAAAACTTATAACTTAGTGACTACTTAAATAACCTCTTGCGTTGTTTTTTTCTCCATTTGACTTCATTTTAAGACCTTTTTCGAGAAAATACCTACAACATTGTGATTATTTTATTATTGTCTAGTGTTTACATCCCTATTTTCGATCTATCCGACATCCGTATATTCTTTTAAACCACGAACTTCATAATTCGAAATATTCGGGTATCTCTATCTCTATCGCACTAACATTACTCGAGTGATAGGAATGCAGATATACGAACTTCGAGTTTTGGTTTGCGTGGTTTGGCTGAATGCGCAAAGGAGCTCGTGCGTGCCATAAAAAAAAACATTTGTGTTACTTATATTGCTCGAATTTGTTGATACATTTAATGAAATTACGCTTTAATACGACATTTGCGCATATAAGCTCTCATATCAGAATCGATTAATTTCTTATGCTTTACCTCTTGGTATGCGTTTCGTGAAGGTCTATCGGAGACGGGATTTAAATTATTAATAGGTGAAATTAAGGAAAAGCAATTCCGCCATTTTGACGTTTCACAAAGCTGACAGAGGTGGCGGCGATATACTTTAAGAATAATAAATGAAAAATTAATGAAGTCGTATAGTTCAGGAAATTAATTAATTGTCGCTGTCGGATAAAAACTATCCTAAGTTGCAGCTAGAAAAATATTGTACCTACAAAAAATGTTTCATATTTTTCCGTACACGGGATGCTGAGAGCATTCGTGACAACCCAAAGCTTAGTTTCAAACTGGCTGATTCTAGAGATTTATTATAAGTGGAGATAAGCCTCGGTTATGGTAAAATTTCCCGCCTTAATTATTTTTTTCACTGGTCATTGGAGCCCGCATCCCGCATGCTGGAGCTCGGTGTTATCCTTGTTTTTGAGAGGTCCGTGCATGCGAGATGCGGGCTCTAAAAACAAGTCAAAATGAATGAATGAATGAATGATTCTTTATTTCAGGCAATAAACCCATTACTTTACATTACAATATACACGATGATTTTTAATCCGTGAACAGGAACCATTTTTTCTAACTCAGTAATTGATGGGGATTACGTAAGTAGTAATTACGTGGAAACAAACTTGTTTTTTTTAATCATAATTTTGATTTTGAGTTAAATTTTAACCTAATATCCTTGTCACTCTACTACCTTATCGGTTTTAATGAGTTTGTAACCTCTTTACAAACTTATTACCAATTGACAATTTATGAGTAAACCCTGTCCTTGACATTGTCAATCATTTTTGTCCCGCCATACTGATGTGATGGCACTTGACGTATCGTAGTTAAACTTTATTATACTGTAGGACGGCCATGTATTCAATGGTTACTTGTTTTAACTATGTTTTCACTTTTAATTAATTAATCAGTGAAGAAATAACGCCAGACCTCGCCGAATAAGTTTAATTTGGGCTAAATTTTAATATTTTCCCACTCCTGTTCACGGATTAAAAATCATCGTGTATACGTATGATACAAAGATATAAAATAAAATAAAATCCTTAACTAATACAATTACGTAAGTACAGTCGACTACAAAGAGATGTATCCATATGATGTTACAAAAATATGTATACTTTACTACTATAGTATCAAGATATACATACATAATTTTGTAACATTAAAAAACATACTTATCTTTGAAGGTGACTGTACAATTATTTGCGATTCGGGTGCCGATGCGCAGATAACCAATGCAGGAATATTGCATTTCGGTACAAGTTGTTACTGACCGTCTCAATTAGCACATTATTAGAAATGCGTATTCTTTGCCAGAACGACGCTATTCAATTTCTAATAATGTTATAGAAATCGGGTACCCTGGCTGACGCCAGGGTACCCTAAGCATTGCCGATGCACTACAGAATCGAGGCTGTTTGGTGATAATACGTAATGCATCATTGTATTCGACGACCGCTTTAGCCTAGTTGGTAGTGACCCTGCCTACGAAGCAAGAGGTCCTGGGTTCGAATCCCGGTAAGGGCATTTACTTGTGTGATGAGCACGAATATTTGTTCCTGAGTCATGGATGTTTTCTATGTATTTGAGTATTTATTTCTCTATATAAGTATTTATATCGTCGTCTAGTACCCATAGTTCAAGCTTTGCTTAGTTTGGGACTAGGTTGATTTGTGTAAGATTGTCCGCAAATATTTATTTATTATTTATTTATTTATTATACTCTAAGGGTGCTGTAAGCCTTCCGTGTATATTTTGCCCACAGTTGACAGGTATAAAAACTTTGACAATATGATCTAAACAGGACAAGCTTAACATCCTTAGAGCACTTTGCGAATCTGCGTGCCAGCATATTGATCCATAACATGGTTATATCATAACACAATGTTAGGAATGCAGTTTGTACAGATAATTTGTAAGTCTAATTCTATGAGTTCAATATTACTCTTCATCATCATCATTACTAATCAAAAGAAAGAAATATACTTTATCAACAAGTATCCTTCACATACACAACTACCGCGGCGACGCACGATCCTGCCTCGCAATATTTGCGTTATAGACGCGTATTGGCATCTAGTTAATCAGATTATATTAAAGAGACCAGTTAGACGGGATTCGCCACGGCTCGGTGAGGTGTAATTACATCCGCGGATAAACAAATAAATAAACCTCTCGCTAAGCGATGACAGGATAGTGCCCATGATGAGTTCCCATTCGAATTATTTCGACTACTTACTTTGTCATCCTCTTAACTCAGGTCAGTTTGTTAACGAATAATCAAACTTATTTCACTTTGTATAGGATATACTTTTCAAAAACCAAAAAAGACAGACGGAAGTTTGTGGAAGCGAATAGTGTATTTGCGAGTGCGAGAAACGTGATCAGAAACGATGATCCGTCATGCGAGCTAGTTTTAATTGCCCGACTTACGCTCGAATTCAATTCTAGGGACGTTGTATAATTAAGTCCTTAACTATCTGTAAGTCCAGTTATCTGACTATGTTCCTTAGTTTCATGTTATCAGATATTTATAAGGCGAACCATGTACGTTCACGTAGCGACGCATGATTGAAAACGTGTTAAGAGTGCTCTTCAAAAAAGCGCTCGCTCAGAATTCGGTATTTTGACACGCGTAGTGCGTTTGTGTGTGTAAATACTACTACCACCCACACAAACGTACCTAACCCCCACATGCACAGCGAGATCCCACCAGCCGCGGGTGCCGTCCCTTTCTAGCTATATGTAAGTGCGATCGGGATAGAACTAACCGCGGAGCTTGCCGATGCAAATAGCTGTATAGCGCACCGTTGGAATTCACTCCGTGACCGATATTGATACTTGCACTAAAAAGTGGTAAGTATTACTTCGCTAACATGATGTTCTAGAACATCATGTTAGCGAAGTTAGATAAGTTGAATAAAGTAAGTATTTGATTTTTGAGCACAAGTTTTCTATTTGTATTAAAATACTATGATATGACAAAGTATATTTAGTTTCGTTTTTTTAGTATAAAATAAACTAACGAGTTTTAAAGTTGTCAGTAATAAGAATAATAATTTGTTTTACGGATATTAATAGTTTGCATGTTATCTGAGTCTTATTTATATATAGTAATGTAATGAAATTATACCAGTAGACCCACTACTAGGAAATTACTGGGTACTTATGTATTCATTTCTTGAAGAATTTTTTTTTTTTATGGACAGTAAAAAAAAATGTCCTTCATAGAAATTGCTATGTCCGTTTCTTACCAAAGGAACTGAAAATTATAAATTATACAAACACAGCTTTTTATCTAGAATACAATTAATTAATGCGTGATTTTATTCAAAAGCCTAAAACCTCAGATGATAAAAAGGAATAGATATGAAACGGGGGCTTGGCGCGTGTCGGTGCGACATGGCCAAATGGGCATGTCACTGCCCACCGCATGTTAGTCGCAATTTGCCGTGAATCTGAAATGTTTTTCCACGTTTACTCAAAATGCCGAATTGTAGCGTGGTTACATGCAAAAATAGGAATGAAACTAAAACCTACATGAATGGTCGAGTCACGCACCACATGTGAGTATTAGTATTTTCACTTAAGTCAGTAAAAACTAATATTTTAATAAATAAACGCAACGCCGCATCATTTCTCGGGATCGAACTAACATATCGAACGAAAAAGCATATTTTTGTTCTATGCGTTGTACATTGAACGTTCAATACAGTAAACCACGGCGCAATGTATTTAACCACTATGGATATGGACGATGCTTGAATTTTTTAGTGGTACGGCCGCTGCTTGGCGTCGCAAACTAGAGCGGTGCCAAAGTGCAGTTACAATTTACGCGTAATCGATAAAATAGAAGTACGATATCATACTAGTTATTTTATTTCGACTACTTTCGCTGTTTTATTTTATTTAATTACTTGTTTTGGTTGGGTGCCTATCTTAAAGGTAACTAATAACATACTAATAAGATTAAAAGGCACAAAATGTTTACGGTACCTACTAATAAGATTTTCACTAAGTTGCAGTATGAACGGTAAATAGACATATTAAAATTGCATATACAAGTATATAATTTAGTTGCAAATGGCTTCAGAACAACTTAAAATGTGATATTATTACCAATAATTTATTTTAAATGAGTATTTTTTACTTTCATTTGAAATGTGATAATTGAAGAAGAAATCTCGGTTTCTTATTACAGTTTTCCAAAGAATCCGAGTAGGTACTAAAAAAATGGATAGATGCTACTGGCAGAGGTCCTAACTGGTTTCCTGTACAGAGAAGAGTTAATGTGTTCGTAACATTTTCAAGAAAAATGTTTCCAACCACTTAATAAGAGCCGTACACTTTTCGAATATTTGACACCTCGCTTGCTTGAAACCTAGGTGTAAAATGTATGGTAACACATCTTCGCACATCTTTGGTGGATACTCGCCCTTAGCCTTAAATCTCGTAATATGAGTAATGGACATATTATTTCGCGCCAAAATGCGAGTCGGATCGGCCTGGTACCTACAGATCAAAAATATCGATGTGACCAGAGTTTAAATGTATGTGAACACGAACTTATAAAAAGCCGTTTATGTTACTCTGTAGGTATTCGTCAATATTTTTTACTTTTGCGATTTATGGTAAGTTAACAACACGTGTTATTTATACTTGTAGCTAGAAGTTTAAATACCACCACATAAACTTACCATGTTGTTGAAGTTGTCACCCATCAATATCATAACATAATATTAATTTTAATATCAATGTCGATAAAACATAATTTTAACGTTTGTCGCCCCCCTAGTGTAGTGCGTTTAAGCCAATCACAGCCCTTGTTTACATGTTGCCGTAGACTCACTGGCAACGCCCGAGTCTTTGTTTTTAAACGGTTCAATGTGTGTGCCTGTGGGCGCTGCGGTGGGAGAAAACTGGGGACATCGGTTTTGGTTGAAATTAAGCAGTACGGCACTTCTCCCTTTTTTATTCAGGTTAAGTGACATAGGTTTTAGGCTCAGAGCCTAAAACCTATGTCACTTATTAGGATTCCGTACTCAAAGAGTAAAACGGGACCCTATTACTAAGACTCCGCTGTCCGTCTGTCTGTCTGAATGTCTGTCTGTCCTTCTGTCACCAGGCTGTATCTCATAAACCGTGATAGATAGAGATTTTCACAGATGATGTATTTCTGTTGTCGCTATTTATAACAAAAAATACTTAAAAACAGAATACATCTTTTTATTTTTATTTTAGTTTTTATTTGTTTCTTTTTCTTTTACAATCTTACACAAATCGACCTTGCCCCAAACTAAGCAAAGCTTGTACTATGGGTACTAGACGACGATAAACATACTTATATAGATATATAAATACTTAAATACATAGAAAACATCCATGACTCAGGAACAAATATTTGTGGTCATCACACAAATAAATGCCCTTACCGGGATTCGAACCCGGGACCTCCAGCTTCGTAGGCAGAGTCACTACCAAGTTACTAACTAGGCTACAGCGGGCTCCTATACAACAAACGTGATTTTAGATATAGATATTTTGCCGTTTTTAGATATAGATAATGGTACGAAACCCTTCGTGCGCGAGTCCGACTCGCACTTGGCCGGTTTTTTTAACATTTATTTCGAAATAAAGAGTGATACTCGGAAATGTCGAAGGGAAGGTCAATCGTCGAATCCGACTCGGCTGGGCAGCATTCGGGAAGCTACGGCACATCTTTTCGTCCAATATTCCGCAGTGTCTCAAGACGAGAGTCTTTGACCAGTGTGTGTTGCCAGTGATGACATATGGCACGGAAACGTGGTCGCTTACTATAGGCCTCATAAGAAGGCTCAAAGTCACTCAAAGGGCAATGGAGAGGGCTATGCTGGGAGTTTCTCTGCGCGATCGCATCAGAAATGAGGCTATCCGCAGCAGAACCAAGGTAACCGATATATCACCGATATAACAGTCTTCCGACCTTTAAACCTAAATTAAAAAAATGGCTTATTAAGCAATGTTTCTATACTATTAACGAATTTTTAGAATATAAAAAATGTAATAATAATATATAATATAATAAACTAATAATCTTGTTAATTTAATTTACAAATGAATGTTCTATTTTTATTGTAAACAATGACTTGTAATACCTTATTACCAATAAAGGATGTCTATGTCTATGTCTATCCCTCCGAATTGCTAAACTTAAGTGGCAGTGGGCGGGGCACATTGCACGTAGAACCGATGGCCGTTGGGGCGGAAAGGTTCTTGAGTGGCAACCACGTACCGGAAGGCGCAGCGTGGGTAGGCTCCCCGCAAGGTGGACTGATGACCTGGTAAAGGTCGCGGGAGTCCGCTGGATGCGGGTGGCGCAGGCACGGCCATTGTGGCACTCTTTGGGGGAGGCCTATGTCCAGCAGTGGACGTCTTTCGGCTGATATGATGATGATGATGATGATGACTCGGAAATGTAATAAAACCACGTAAAAATCTCCCTTTCCAGTGTAAACCCCCGGTGTGTGTTATTATTATATATAAACGAAAATAATAACTAAATGCAAGGTAGGATCGTGCTGTACTTAACAAACGCCATATAAGCTTGTTTTTTAAAAAGTTTTTTATTCATCTTATTATTTTCAATAACCCTGCATATTATGTCGCTGGTTCGTGGGTACTTGTACAGACAAATCACGCAAACCCAAACAAGATAGGTCTATCTATTTTACTTTAGGAGTTCCCATGACCACCTTCCATCATCAGATCCTGGAAATCATCCATCACCAAAGTGTTTACCAAGACAAAACAGATGAGCCTAAACTAGATGGGTTTATCTAGTTTAGTTTAGGAGTTCCATGACCACCTTCCAGCTCCATCATCAGACTCTGGAAATCATCCAGCATCAAAGTCTTGCCGTGCCATGACCAAATAAATGAGCCCAAATTTGATGGCTTTATCTTGTTGAGTTTAGGAGTTGCTATGGCCACCTTCCGACTCCATCATCAGACCAGCTCTATGATATTATGGCATTGTCACCGAAGATACGCAATTGTACCTAATTTGAAGATTTCGCCCAAACTAACATACATACATACATACTAACTAATCATAATGGCCGTTGGGGCGGGGAGGTTCTCGAGAGGCGACTACGTACCGGAAACTGCAGCGGACCCTCCACAAGGTGGACTGATAGTAACAAGTAAATAAATTAAATCTATCAAGTATCACGATCACTCGTACAATAATAATTGACTATAGAACGCGTAGTTTAGACAAAAGGATCCAACCCATAAGACATCACCATTTAAATGTATGACTTTTGTTATAGGAAGAAGGTTCAATTTTAAATGTTACGTATACTGTGGGTTTGAGCCTTTTCGCTACACTACGTCATTCTGGCAGCTATGCAATTCATAACTTGTCTCGATTAGCCTCACGAATGTATCCCCAGTATAGTTTGACCCCGAGGTTGGTAACAACTATGCCTAGTCGGAGATCAAAATAATATTATTTTATCTGAAGAGTGGCCGGTTAGCTTCGTGAATAGCCACAAATAAACACATTACACGTCTGTCTCAGAGGGCTATTCAGCCGGTACTGAGATATATTCCCGCGCGACGGTAAATTTATACTAGTTTTGAATAATTATTTATAAATATAAATTTTGACTAAAGTTATATTTTTTGGACTGGATCTTGTTGGTACAAGCATGAACTTTAATGTTGTGTAAGATTCAATACACAAATAATTCAACAATAATGAGAAAATCCTTGAGTTTTCAGTAAGATTTTGTTGACAAATATGGTGTAATTGAGAACAGTTTACATATATATACGTGCAGAATAAGGAAAATTCGAGGCGGCTAGGCGCAATGGCAACATATTACGCTAGTGAAAATAGAATAAAACAAGTAGGTTCTTATATAACATCATGGATTATTAGGGGCTCAAACTTATGACTCTGCGCTCTCTTCAGAAAACTACTGTCGGTAATCGGGTATTTTCGGTTAAAGTATTCTATTCTTCGTAAATTAGAGGCGGCTAGGACCAATATGAGGAGTTTACCTATGCAAATAAGTAATCAGGATCTAGAAAAAGCTTTCCGTTTCTTAGAATTACAACGTCAAAAATCCGTCATTCTCGCTTATTCCTGACCAAAAAACGAGCGCCCTCTTAAGGCGATTATTTATACAAATCTTAACTTTAGCAACGACTACAAAATCATAACTTTAGCAATGACTACATAAACTGGTGCCACCTGCCTGATAATCTATGAAGGATGCTTCTTGAGAAAACGATTAATCAAACTATATATTTAAACTTTCACATTACATAACAAAATAACTTATACAGTAAGTTCAGGCAAAATCATTGACAAGTAAATCTGTCATCACCATCGATAGTCAGTGCGATCAGCGGCCAACATCTACGGTTGGAAAACACCGTCGCCATTATCTCGCTCTAACCTATAGCTTCCAAACACAAATTGTAAATGACTTATTTATAGTATAGATCTCGAACTTATACAAGCTGCTTTTTAGGTCATAAAACTAAGATAAAGCTTGATATTTAGCAAACTATGAACCGTCTCAAGTTACCAAATTAATAATGTTGAATAAAGCTACACAAGACTTTTATCTAGAGTTAAGTTTAGTGAACTTAATTAACACAGCATACAAGGAACCTTAAATCCTTGCTTGCTTGTATAAAACCCCACTTGGCGTTGGCAAGGCAAACAATATGATAACGTGATAAGCAATTTATATGAAGTCAAAAGTCGCCTAAACTGCATTTCTGTCGTGTAGCGTTACCCCACTCAAACAGTTTTGCCTAAGCTTATAAATTATCTTTTCACCTCACCGGCTCGAAAAGGCTTGCTTTGTCGCTCAAAATCTGCGTGCAAAAGTCCATTATATCCGCTAGCGTAGAAAGAGTTTTTGAATTTCGAACGTGACGCTCTATCGCGAGATCCAACTTTTTTCTATAGGAATGAGAGCTCATTATCCTGCGTTCATAAACTTATGGTGTAATGCTAATAATTCATTATTATTATTTTCATAAAATAATTTAATAATAGGTACTTAGTCTTTTAATTAAGTACATATGAAATATTAATAATTAGACTGACTTCTAAAAATACAATACAAATAACTAATTTTAATATGTAGTTGAACATTTCAAAATTTTACGCTTCGTGCAAATTTGGAACGCACCGTTTAAAAAGTTAATTTAAGAAAAAACTCGTGTACCTACATTTCATTGTTTTGTTTTGTTCTAAAGCCACAGTAATATCAAAATAATGGAAGTTATTTATAGATTTTAGCGCAGAAGATATACATAAAATGAATTTTAATGCCTGCTGAGTTAGCGGAAAAAGTAAAATATGTTGTTATCTATGACTGATACCCAAGGTTGGTATTATATTATCTGTGGTCTGTCACCGAAAAACAAAATGCCTTAATGCATGTGTCTTACATATTAATAAAGCTTTCGTATATAAAATGGTGTTTATGTGGACCTCAAGCGATGCCTAAAATCTAATACAACAACAGAAGAGCGTGGTTGATCAGTTCAACTAAAAATATGGCAAGCAATACGTGTATGTTTCCAAAATTGTCTGACGGAGTCGGTTTCTCGAATTGGAAGTTTAGAGTGAAGATTTTGCTTGAAGAAAGAGGTTTGGACGATACATTAGCACCAGGAAAGACGTGCAAAAAGGAGGATGACGCAAAAGCGCGGTCAGTAATAGTTCAGTGTTTGTCAGACAGATTTTTAGAATACGTAAAGAAATGCTCGACTGCGGCCGAGATGATCGAACAACTCGATAAAATATTTGAAAGAAAAAGCGTGTTCAACAAGCTATATCTTAGAAAAAGATTACTAGCATTAAAATGTTTGACAACTGACAAATTGCAGGATCATTTCCTAAAATTTGACACAATGATCGCTGAACTAGAAGCTTCAGGAACAAAAATCGACGAAAGTGACAAGATATGTCATCTGTTGCTAACTCTACCCTGTGAATACGAAACAGTAATAACAACATTGGAAACTATGAGTGACAACAAGGAATTGGACATAGAGTTCATTAAGTCACGATTATTGGACGCGGAATTGAAATTAAAGGGAGAAGAAAATAAACAGATTGTACACAAAATGGAATCTAGTTTTATATCCTGCTACAAATGTGGACAACAGGGACATATATCTTATGAGTGTAAAAACAATGAGAGACAGAATAACATGCAAAGCCGAGGTAGAAGTCGTAGCAGAGGCAGGTCCAGAGGCCGGTATTTTAGAGGCAGAAGTATTAGAGGAACGTCAGTGAGCTATGCAGAACAAGTTCATGATCAAGAGTCTACATTTATTGCATTATCTGCGCAAAATGATACACAGCAAGGAGATAGTTCAATTATATTTGTTGTAGACTCGGGTGCAACTCATAATTTTATAAAATCTGAGTATGAGGAAATAATGGAGGATGTTAAAAGCTTAAAGGTGCCCATATACATCAAAGTTGCAAATGGAGAAAAATTAATAGCCCAAAAGGAAGGAATTTTGAGGTTAGAATGTCAAAATAACCCAGTTAAGATTGAAGGTTTAATTGTTGAACGACTCACACACAATTTGCTTTCTGTGAGTAAACTGCAGGAGAGAGGACACACTGTGGTATTTAAAAATGGTCAATTAAAAATACACACATCAACGAAGACCTACTTTGGAGAACGGTGTGGAAAACTACATGTTCTTAAATTGTCGAGAAAACAGAAAATGGAGAATTGTGAGTACACAAATAATGATGACAGAGCATGGCACATCAGATTAGGTCATCTCAACAGAAAAGGTTTAGCTATAATGAAGTTACCATATAACAATGATATGTGTGATACATGTATGAAAAATAAAAGTACTAGATTACCTTTTCAACCTGTACAACAGGCACAAGCTCACAAAATAGGAGACTTGATACATTCTGACGTGTCAGGACCTACAAGAACACAGACAAAAGAAGGCTACAGGTATTTCCAGACAATAATAGATGATTTCTCACATTTTACCCAGACTTATTTAATGAAAAATAAATCTGAGGCAGCTGATAACCTGGTGAAGTATATAAAAGAAGTCGAGCTGGAAAAGGAAGTCAAAATTAAGAGAATACGCTGCGACAATGGCGGGGAATACTCATCAAACTCTTTTAAATACTATTGTCAAGATAAAGGCATACAAATTGAGTACACTTTACCATACAGCCCAGCTATGAACGGAAAAAGCGAGCGCATGAATCGCTCAATATATGACAAGGCCAGAACTATACTTGACGAGTCAAACTTACCAAGACACTTATGGGGCCATGCAGTGCTGACAGCAACATATTTACTTAATCGGTGCCCATCAAAAGCAATTCATTTTAAGATCCCTGCTATATTATTTGGAAGAGAATTTAAGCTAAATAAGCTGAAAACTTTTGGATGTCAAGCCTGGATGATGGTAATACCTAAAGGAGACAAATTTGATTCAAGAGCAAAAGAAGTAAGAATGATAGGATATGGGAGAACTGGTTATAAAGTATGGGACCCTGAGACAGATGATGTTATTTTTACAAGAGATGTAAGATTCAATGAGAATAATATAAAATATAAGAATAAAATAAATGAACCAGAAGAAGTGGAAATCCAGATTGAACAAAAGGAGGAACCTAGAGAGAAAAAAGATGGAAGGATTGGAAAAGATGATAAGGAAGATGATAAAGCAAGAGAAGAAAATGATAATGCGAGAGAAGAAACTGAAAACATAGAAGAAAGGAGAACAACAAGAGGAAGAATTATAAAGACACCACAACATCTACACGAATATGAATTAAATGAAGCATACTGTCTATTGAATGATGAAGAGGAACCACAGAGCTATGAAGAAGCTATCAGTGACGGATGGATAGATGCCGTCAACACAGAACTAGAAGCATTAAAGAAAATGAATACCTGGACTGTGACAAATTTACCAAATGATAAAAAAGCTATTGATACAAAATGGATATTTAAGACAAAAGATAATGGCTTGAAAAAGGCTCGATTAGTAGCAAGAGGTTTCCAAATACGAGAACCAGAAGACTTTGGTAAAAACTATGCTCCAGTTGCAAGGACTTCAACTGTACGAACACTATTAGCGTACGCAGTTCAAAATAATTATAATATGAGACAGCTGGATGTTCCCACAGCTTTCCTTAATGGGATGTTGGACTCGGAAGTGTACATAAAAGCACCTCAAGGAGTACAAATAGAAGAAGGAAAAGTGTTGAAACTAATTAGAGCATTATATGGCTTAAAAGAAAGTCCAAAGTGTTGGAATCAAAGATTCAATGATTATATTGAAACGCAAGGATTTAAAAGATCACTACATGATTTTTGTTTATACACCAGTGAAGAAAACAAAGTGTGGATGGTAATATATGTAGATGACATTATTCTAACAGGAGATGATGGAAATATGAACAAAGTGATACTGGATTTAAAAGAAGAATTTCGAGTAAAAGACTTTGGCTCTCCAAAGACATTCTTAGGAATGGAAATAGATAGAAACAGAGATCATTTGAAAATTACACAGAAGAACCAGATACATAAAATGCTTGAAAAATTCAAAATGACTGACTGTAAGAGTACAACTACACCAATGCAGAAAGACTATCAGCATGATGTCAAAGAAGATGTAGTTCAAGATGTCCCATATAGACAACTGATTGGTGGACTCATGTTCATGGCGACTGTTACCCGACCAGATATCGCATATGCAGTCTCATATCTCAGCCAATATTTAGATAAACCAACCAGAAGTCTATGGACTCAAGCCAAGCGAGTATTAAGATATTTAAAAGGCACAGATAATACAGGACTGATATATGAACGGACGGAGAACAACTCTTTAGAAACTTATTCAGATGCAGACTGGGCCGGAAATCACACAGATAGAAAAAGTGTATCCGGGTCTGTTACCCTGTACAATGGATGTCTTGTATCATGGTTTTCCAGAAAACAGACATGCGTGGCGCTTTCGACTGTCGAAGCGGAATATGTGGCAGCGGCTGCTAGTGCGTGTGACTTGCTATATATAAAAGGACTATTCAGTGATTTGAGTGAACTCAGCAGTGACATGCATTGTGTACTTTACATGGACAATAAAGGTGCTATACAATTATCTAAATCTTTCGAGAATAGTAAGCGTGCTAAGCACATTGATATAAAGAACCATTTCATAAAAGATCTAATCGTTAAGAAAGAGATAATTGTCGAGTACATTTCTACTAATGAAAATGTATCTGATTTGTTAACTAAAAGCTTATCTTGTGAAAAGCTTCGTTTGATGAAAAACAATTTAAATATTAATTAATGGTTAATGTCTGTATTCGTTTTGTCTTTTGTCAATTAATTTGCAAAGTAGGCAATAATCGATTGATTCACTTTATTTTGTTTAGTTAAAAGTTTTCAATCGAGGCGGGGTGTTGTTATCTATGACTGATACCCAAGGTTGGTATTATATTATCTGTGGTCTGTCACCGAAAAACAAAATGCCTTAATGCATGTGTCTTACATATTAATAAAGCTTTCGTATATAAAATGGTGTTTATGTGGACCTCAAGCGATGCCTAAAATCTAATACAACAACAAAATATGCGTATTTGAGCCTTAGTTTACCCGTGAGTACCTACCTACCTAGTACCTACCCAAAAATACTTTGACTTTTTTAATGTAAGCGTGGAGTCTATTTCAAGATGCGAAAATGTTTGTTACATTTAGTAATTATAAAATGCTTTGATTTTGATGAGATGTAAACAAACATTTATTAAAAATGAGCACCTATAAGGTCCAAATTACTTTCATTACATTTATTCAGTATTCAGTTTCTTTATTGCCATTAAGGAGTAAATCCATGCAGTAATACATATATGTAGGTCATGTCATGTCATCCAATCCTAAATAAATGGGTTTTATTTAAATTAAACTAAAAGGATATACATTTATTAACAAGAGTTAAACATTTAAAAGAATTGCATTTTTTCAGATATGATGCATAATCAGGATGTAGAAGCATCCTTCTAAATCTTTGTATTTTATACATTTTCTGACAGTTTTTGACAGTCATTATAAATGAGATTGCGGCTTTTTATTGCATGCAACGAGTTGACCTAAAGCTTTTTGGTATTATACTCGCCTTAATATAACGTCACGGGCGCCGGGAGCCGCCGCGCCGAAAATTTCCTTTATCTTGTGAACGGAAAAGAAGCAAGAAGTTCCGCATGCGCTCAGGGACTGCGCCCCGCTTTTGTGACATTTTAGTGTCAGTGCCTGGTGTCACCTTTGTTGTTATTTGGAAAGATCTTTTTGTTGTTATTTCGTGTTTACATGTGAATTATTCAGTGTACTTATACTATGACTGCCAATGCACAAACCGACAGCCAGCGGAGCAGCTGTAACCTGGCCGTGTCTTTAGATGAATATATTCAATGCCCCCATTGTCCGGCCCCAAAACTTTTAAAAGGACGTCGAGGCCTGCACATTCATCTAGGCAAGTGTCATAAGCTCACAACTAGCCAAAACATCCCTGTTTCTCACTCCTCATCAGCCCAGAGGGCCCCGACAGCATCCATTCATACAGACCTATCAGCCAAACTAAGCTCTCTAAAAAATTCAAAACCAATTATTAAACGCATCCCAAGAGGCGCGAGGATCTCCGTCGCAACCAATCTTACAAAGGCTATAGACGACTGTATTACTGATAATTCTATCTCAAGCTGGGAATACCTTCTATGTTTCGCTTATAACATCCTTCACGTCGATAAAACCGACACTAATAAATCGTTAACCTCAAAAATCAAAGGAAATTGTTCTCGACACCGTAACATTGACATATGCAACAACACATATTTTTTCAAACCTAGTAAAATCAATAAAATTGTAGAATCCAAAATCAACGATGGGGACCTAAAAGGCGCTGCTCAGCTTCTTTTTTCCAGCGACACGTCAGCACCAGACACACCGGAAACTCTGATTGCTTTACAAAGCAAACACCCACCGGCGCCCTCTGTACCTGATCTTCCGGACCCACCCAGCTCGGCCTTACCTTACATGCAATGCTCGGAGGACGCAGTGCAGTTGGCCATTGCTTCTTTTAAAAATGGCTCCGCAGGCGGCCTGGATGGTTTGACACCCCAACATTTAAAAGATTTGACCACAGGCATGCCTGGAGGCCAGAACGCCAGTCTGGTGTCAAGCATTACCCGTCTGACTAATCTAATGCTTGCAGGCAAAGTAAATTCTTCTGTCATACCCACTCTTTACGGAGCTCATCTATGCGCATTAAAAAAAAAAGACGGCGGAATTCGACCCATCGCCGTGGGCTCTACATTTCGCCGTCTAGTCTCAAAAATCTGCTGCAAATATATAATCTCGGACTTGGAAACCAAATTTCAACCTACTCAACTAGGATTCGGCAGTAAAGGTGGATGTGAAGCAGCCGTCCACGCCTGCCGAACTTTCTTGCATAGCCCAGAAGGTCAGGTACTACTTAAAGTGGACGTTAAAAATGCTTTTAATTCCGTCAATAGAAGTACACTATTGTCAGAAATTAAAAACACTAGCCCTGGAATATATCCATACCTCTATCAATGTTATGGCGCTCCTACAAACTTAGTTTACAGAACAAACAACATTTTGTCTTCTGTCGGCTGTCAACAGGGTGACCCTCTGGGGCCGGCTATCTTTAGTCTCGCTATCCATCCAATAATTTCGGCACTAAATTCCAAATTTAATGTTTGGTACCTCGACGACGGCAGTCTAGGCGGTGATTCTAGTTCAGTCTTGAATGATCTCTCAACCATTGTTAATAAGTTTAATTCAATAGGATTAGAATTAAATACAAACAAGTGCGAACTTTTCATCAATACTGACACACCAAACCAATCAACCAAACAAATCCAGCAAAATTTCGAGAATATCTGCCCCGGTATCAAGATTCTGCAAAAGAACTCACTTCACCTCTTAGGTGCACCTGTATTCGAAGAATCAATCCCAGATTTCATCAACTCCAAAATTAATCGTTTCTCTGAATTTTCGGCCCGTTTACTCGAAATTAATGCCCATATGGCCGTTTGCATCCTCCGATTCTGCATGTTTGTTCCAAAATTTACTTATGCTATGCGCTGCAGCCCCCTTTGGAAATTCCCAAACTACTCTGAATCCATAGACTCCATGCTTCACCTTCAGCTCCAAAATATTTTAAACGTCAAAATTAACAATAGACAATTTTTACACGCCACCCAACCAATCAGTTTTGGAGGTCTTGGTATCCGTCAAATTTCCGGCGTTGCCCTGCCCGCGTTCCTCTCCTCGGCACATAGTACACTCACCCTCGTAGGCAAAATTCTTAGTCCATCACTACGTGATTTCGAGGTGACGTACTTGTCCGAGGCACTGGACGCGTGGAGGATGGCCTGCCCGGGAGTAGACTTGCCAGCCAATAGGAGTATTCAGAAAAACTGGGACCAACCTATTTGTAAGCAAGTCCATTCCCATTTGTTGGACTCTTGCTCCACCAGCCAGGAAAAAGCAAGACTACTGGCTGTGTCGGAAAGGGAGTCCGGCTCATGGCTTCATGCTCTTCCCTCAATAAATTACGGGACACTTCTTGATTGCAACACACTCAGATTGGCTGTCGGTCTTCGTCTGGGGGCAGACATTGTTGCTCCACATCGTTGCCCCTGCGGAATCCTGGTGAGTAGCCTGGGACACCATGGTCTATCTTGCACGAAGAGTGCTGGTCGCCTGTCTCGCCACGCCTGCCTCAATGATATCATCCGTCGGGCCTTCGTCAGTGCCAATGTGCCAGCCGTTCTGGAACCGCCGGGTTTGGCAAGGGACGACGGTAAGAGGCCAGACGGTATGACCTTAGTGCCTTGGAAATTGGGACGGCCCCTCATTTGGGACGCTACATGCGTTGACACCCTGGCGCCGTCCCACCTTGGCACTACATCTTTGAGAGCAGGCGGGGCAGCTGCAGCGGCGGAGGCAGCAAAGTGCCGCAAATACATCGGCCTGACAGACCGGCATGTTTTTGCGGCTTTTGCTGTCGAAACCCTCGGACCCTGGAGCCCAGGCGCTCACCAATTATTTGGCCAATTGTCAAAAAAATTGGTCAAAGTATCCGGAGACCATAGGGCTGGCTCGTTCCTTGCCCAACGGATCGGCATAGCTATACAAAGAGGGAATGCAGCCAGTCTTATGGGAACCCTTCCGCAGGGATCCGACCTTGGGGATCTCTTTTGATTAAATTTATGTTTTTCCTAATTTTAGGTTAATTTAGTTTATTTAAGTTTTTTCTAAAGTTATGTATAGATGATATTATTGTTGTAGTAAATAATTAACAGATTAAAAATATCTTTAGGAAGGTACAATAATAAAAACAAACATTTAAAAATAATAATCAAGAACAATATTAAGATCAGATGTGTCAAAATAATAGTAATAAGAAGAATAATCATAGTAAGTAGGTCATCACTCATCAGTTAACCCGGCGAGCATGACGTGAAAAAAAGTTACATCAAGCATGAGGCAGGGTATGACGTACCCGAAATTGAATGTACCATAATATAGTTTTGTAATGAATTATTTAATGAATTTAAATCATAGACAAAATTTAATTATGAAATTATTTTTATTAATTCGTGTTTACCTTATACTATGTAATTATAGGAACAATTGTTTTGAGGTTTACAACAATGAACAATTAAACAAAAAAAACTATCTTTGGAATATAAATCAACTTTTAACTAAAAGATAATGAGATCCTCTTCTCAAAAAAACATAACAATATTTTTTTTATTGAAAATATGGTTAATCACTGCCATCGAGATTATCATGCTCCATACAATATGGGCTTGCTGCAACCTTTACAGGAATATTTGGTTTTTCTGTCCTTCTTGTATGGAAAATAAAAGAAAAACAACTAGTATAAATAAAGTAATTACAAGCCTGTACATTGTCACCTTAAAAACTCTAAGAATAATAAAAAAATAATGTATAAATCATCCATAAAAAAATACGTCTAAAATGACGCAGGGTGACATACCCGAAACAGGTTTGTGCACAAATATTTCGGCCGACGCCTCACGTCGCACTGCGATCACGCCACTATTCCCTCCCGCACTCCCTTGCCCCCAGCTACTGAGCGAGCTAGTGTTGCCAGACCAAGATTTAAAAAATAACAAACGTTTTTAATACTGTCAGGGTATGACATACCCTGGGTCATGCTCGCCGGGCAAAGTAAATAACATTTTTGTATGTAATAAAAAATGAATTAAAATAAACAAAGTAATAAAACACACAATAATTCAGGTACGAAAAATAAACAAAATCATTAAGTAAACAGTTACCAAATAAATTAAACAAGAACCATTAAAATAACAAATTAAAATAGATTAAATCAGAATCATTAAAATAACAAATTAGGATAAATTAAACAAGAATCATTAAAATAACAATGTCAGTATGCCTATATTATTAAATTAATCATATCATTAATTTCATTACAATCTCATTCAGTCAAATATTTTACCAAAAAATTCATCAAGATTATAGAATGGCCTACATTTTAAGTACATTTTCAAATTAGCACTAAATTATTTTATATTGGTAGAGTTCTTAATGTCCGGTTCCAGATAATATAATTTTCCTCGCGGTGGTGAGGTGAAAAGTTGTGTGTTTCGCTCGGCAGCAAAGTTGTTTGGCGTCTCGTGCCTTGAAAGCCTCGCTATGCTCAGGATTGTACTTTTGAACCATTCGCTTCGCTTATGGTTCAATCTAACAATCCTTCGCTAGCTCTGCTTTCAATACAAGCACTTGCGCCAAACAACAACTTTGCAGCCTTGCATAACAAATAACTATTTAAGCTTCGACATGTAATTTAAAGGCTGTAAGCTGAACCAAGTTACTTCAGATTTCACGCAAAATTAACCAATTAAAACGTAATTTCATATAATAGGTTTTAATTGCCACATCACTCATCAAACAGAGAAATAAAAAATAGATTTTTCTCTAACATGCAATTAAATATTCTCTAAATAAGTTACGTTCCTTATTAGACTCGGAAGTATCCTTTTTCGGGCGCAGCTTCTCGAGGCGGCTTGAAATGTGATTTCATACAAATTTTCAGGCCTAGGCCTGCAAAGTAACTTTTTAATTTTCATTCCACTATTTCAGGCACAGCATCACGGCATTCAGCCATGAAAATTTGTTTGATTTGAGGATTTTTATTTATTTATTTCATTGCATGTTTGAGAAAAGCACTATACATGCCTCGGCGTGAAAACGGATTCCCGGCCTCTGATGTAATGTACTATTTGCAAAATCCTCTAAATAATTTGATGTTAAATCGTTAAATTTATTGTTTACTGTCAGTAATACATTTTTAAAGGACAAGTAAAACTGCAACTTATAGCAAGCATGTTGACATTTTTTTATTTTATAAAATGTGTTTTTTCTGGCTTCGACTAAGCGCTGCGGTGCGGGCGGCCCTGCTGCCTAATCTATTCACAAAGCATTCTGTTTCTACTATTAGCTAGTCCCCAGTATAACTCGACTCCTTTATTCATAACATCTATGCGTAAACAGCGTGAACCTCAGATTGGCCCACGGTGTAGTGGTCGGTGAGCGTTGTGAATGTGGCACCGCTTCGTCGTCGGCGCGCCGGATCGATGCCCGCCGCCGCAATATCTGTCTGCTCCCGAAGATATGACGCCCTTTACTTTATTGGGACGACCACACTTGAATATTAAATGCATACTATAGCCACAGAGTTTCATCCCTCCCTGATACCGGAAGCCGTATTTTGACCGGCGAAACCTGCTAGTAATCACCGATCCCTTAGAACACACCTGCACCTGTGCGCTGTCTTAATAATGATTAATTACATGGATTCTAAAATAACAAGATCTTTGTTTTGAAGTGGATACTTCTTTGCTCGCGTTCTTGTTTAGGGGTACAGTTCAAAATGTATCACGTGACTTCCAGAATAACTTTTTGTAGAGAAGCCTAATCTGATTTCAAATAACTGTTTTTTACATGTTTTAATTCTTCTTAATTTGCCATAGTTGTTAATCACAAAATGTTATTTAGTTTATGTGGTGGACATGAAAATAATGCTAAAATGACCGCCATTTTCAATGTATCGCGAGTGAAATGAGCTACGTCAGTCAATGTTGCCATATGAAAATGAAAATGAAAATGAAAAATTGTTTATTTCCTTTTTAAAAAAACACGTTACAATGCCTGCAGCGATTGGGACTTCCTTTTAGGTAAGTATACCTGTGTTAGGATGCCCCGCTCTTCCATAGCTGGTAAGTAGGTAGGAAACTTACATCTAGATTCTAGAGGTTAATCTTATATTTAGGGTTTTAGCCTAATTTAAGTGAAAAATAATACAAATACTATATTAAAGGTAAGTGTGTGTATGTGTGTGTGTGTATGTGTGTGAGTGATGACCATATATATACCGATTTATCTGTACACTAGCTTTTGCCCGCGACTTCGTCCGCGCGGAACTCGTTTATATCGTAACTTTCTCCCCCCTTTTCACCCCCTTAGGTGATGAATTTCCAGATAAAAACTATCTTTAGTAAAGACTCTTTGGGAAGGCCCCGGAATTCAAAGTATCTCTATACCAAATTTCATCTCAATCGGTTCAGCGGTTTGAGCATGAAAAGGTAACAGACAGACAGAGTTACTTTCGCATTTGTAATATTAGTATGGATTGTATGAAGGAAATTGTATCGATGCATGTAGGTTTTTTTCAGTTTTATTTTGCATATTTTCATATCATACGGCCGTAAGGACATTTTCTACTAAACCGTAGGATTAAATTAACTGACTTGTAATTTAAACATTTTATATTAAAAATAAAAATACTTCAGCAAAATGTTACATCTAATAGTTTTCAAAACAAAATAGCCATAATCAAACGTCTTTTTTACCCCGTTTTAGAAAACATCTTCAAAACTAAGGTCGCCATAAGGTACCTTTACCCTAGGAACGTCAATTTACTTTTGTAATGTTAATGTTCGTATTCCCCAGGACTCCCAACTACCGCTATACCGTAAAGGGGTTCCATCCAAATTTTCACCCCCTATTTCACCTCCTTAGAGGATGATTTTCAGGATAAAAACTATCCGTTGTTATTCTCCAGGACTCAAACTATCTCTATACCGAATATCATCTAAATGGGCTACATCCAAATTTTCACCCCCATTTCACCCCCTTAGGGGATGATTTCTGGAATAGAAACTATTATATGTCCTTTTCCAGGACTCAAACTATCTTTCAACAAAATTTTATCAAAATGTGTCACAAACAAATTTCCACCCCCAATTACACCCCCTTAGGGGATGATTTTCGGGATAAAACTATCCTATGTCCTTCCTTATCTATCGCTATACCGTAAATGGGTTCACTCCAAATGTTCATCCACCATTTCTCACCCCCTTAGGGGATGATTTCCTACTTTTATGTGTTCCGGAATTAAAAAAAATCTATGTTCTTTCCTAGGGCTCTACCTCTCTCTATACCAAATTTCATCTAAATGGGTTCTATTCGAATCTTCAACCCTCAATTCACCACCTCAGGAAATGATTTTTCGGGATAAAAACTATGCATTGTCCTTCCCTAGGACTCCTTCTATCTATTTACCAAATTTCATCTAAATATGTTTTATCTAAATTTTCACCCCCTATTTTATCCCTGAGAGGATGATTTTCGGGATTAAAACTATCCGTTGTCATATTCCGGGACTCAAACTATCTTTCAACCAAATTTCATCAAAACAGGTCACAAACAAATTTTCACCCCCAATTACACCCCCTCATGGGATGATTTTCAGGAGTAAACTATCCTTTGTCCTTCCCCAAGACTCCAACTCGCTATACCGTAAATGGGTTCCATCCAAATTTTCATACCCCATTTCACCCCCTTAGGAGATGATTTCTGGACTAAAATTATGTTAAGTCCTTCCCCAGGACTCTGAACTATCTCCATACCAAATTTCATCTAAATCGGTTCTAACCAAATTTTCACCCCTCATTTCACCCCCTCAGGAGATGATTTAGGATAAAAACTATGCATTGTCCTTCCCTAGGACTCCTTCTATATCTATACCAAATTTGAACTAAATGGGATTTATCCACATTTTCATCAATTCAAACTATCCGTTGTCATCCTCCGGGACTCAAACTATATTTATACCAAATTTGATCTAAACGGAGTCCATCCAAAATTTCACCCCCCATTTCACCCCCTCAGGGAAAGATTTCCGAAATAAAAACTATCCAATGTCCTTCCCCAGAACTTAAACTACCTCTTAACCAAATTTCATCAAAATGGGTTACATCCAATTTTTCACTCCCCCATTATACCTAAAGGGAAGATTTTCGGGATAAAACCTATCCTTTAACCTTTTCCGGGACTCAAACTAATCATATACCAAATTTCATCTAAATCGGTGCAGCGGTTTAAGTAGCTCCATACAAATTTCCACCCCCCATTTCATCCCCTTAGGGGTTGATTTCCAGGATAAAAACTACCCTAAGTCCTTCCCTAGGACACAAGCTATCTCTATACTAAATTTCATCTTAATCGGTTTAGCCGTTTTCACGTGATGTGCGGTCACATAAACAGACAAACAGATAAACAGACAAAAATTCTAAAAACTGTTGGAACGTTTATCGATTTTAAGTATCCCTAGCCAATTTTTTTTTCGAATATCTTCCATGTACAGTCGCCATCACCTACATAGGTACACTATAGGTGTTCAAAAATATCGGCACATGCACCCTAATGCCTTGAAAATAGAGGTGTGTTCCGATGTTTGTGACGTGCTTGTTTGCTCCGATGTATGTGATGGCGACTGTACAGACTTTCGACCCTCTTCAGCTTTATTATATGTATAGAAGATATACCGATTTTAGTGAATTAATTCAGATATATATAAGGGTTCCATAGCCAACAAAGAAGTATCCACTTAAACCTAATTAACGGTTGTATCTCCGACACAACCCACTTCTTTTTAAATTACATTGCGTTTGCAATAGCGAAAATCTGGGAAACTTTTCTTTGCGCGCAGACAGCAATTTTCAAACATTTTCAAAACTTTCCTACCCCGTTCAAGCGACAACTCTTCGATAAAGAAACTAAATTTAATCGGAAACAATCTCGAGAAAGATAGGCCTTTCTACCCTTTACAAGTTTATCTGGTAAATAGTTTTTCTGTGATGTAAGTAAACACGGGACGGGAAAGAACGCTAAATGAGGGATCAGGTGGCATCAACTGCTGGCGTAAAGTCGGTCATTGATCTTTATTTTGTTTGCCCCGTTTGCCCCTCCGACGACGGCACCTAGACCAAAGTTGAGCTAATAATCAGTACCTTAACTTTGTAAATATGTTTTGCGTGGCAACTTCTTTAATTATATTAAAGAAGACTACGCAAAGTTTGCTCGTCATAAAATGGAATCACAAATACCTACTTACCACAAATAAGTAAATTCTTATTTTAAGGCTCGACCTTTAAAATTTTCGTTTAAATGAGTTGTTTAGTATTAACCATTTTATACATTACCTATGACGTAACAATTTTAATGTCGGAAAAAATATATCATAATCTGCAAGATATGAGAAGTAACATAGCATTCGTAGAAATCCATATTAACAAAAGAAAGTAGAGAAAAAAATCTACAGTGTACCTACCTACCCTTTTATTTCACTTGTAACCATTTTACTTCTTCATTTTTTATCAGAAAAAGACGAAATTTTATGATCTTTTTCATAAAGTACCTAATGAACAATAACTTTATTTTCTTACTTTCTTAAATTTCTTCTCGTCTTCTGAAATATTCCGAAAAACATGATATCCGCGCTTTCGAACACGCACTTCCATCTCGCTCACGCGACTCTCACTCAGTGAGAGGAAAAGAAGACCTGACGTGCGGAGCCTTAATGAAATCTTTCGAAACGATTTACACATTTAAGCAGTCTGACTGACGTACAATTTGGTAGAGTAGCATATTGATGAACCAATTGTAATAAATTAATTCTCCTAAAAATTTTATAAAAATAAAATACAAAAGCTTATAAAGCTTACACGAGTATCAACTCGTAAGAAATAAATCCAAGCCTCTCATTATCGATTGACTAAAAGAGTTTTTAGGAGACTTGATAGGTACTGTACAAGTGTCCCTTTGTTTATCTCTGATCCTTTATATGAAGTCTAGATACTGTTTATTAGTTTAACAATACCTACTTCTAACCTCGACTAGACGTCGAGTCTCATTTATTTGCCTCATCCTTCCCTGGAGATAACTAAGTAGTGTTTCAAGGTGTTTATGTACACTGACGAAACATAAAGGGCCAACAAACCACTTCTAACTCAATTACATGCTTACTTTTTTTATAAGCACTGAGTTATAATGAAGCTTAAACAAACAGGTTCTCAATTAGCAATATTATATCCTATTATTTAAATCATCTTTCCGTACCCAAGTTTTAGGTAAAGATTATTTGTAAACAATGGAATTGTAGGGTTCGCGTCACTTCTGTCGAGTGCCAGTTCCGACATGTTTTACGTTTACCTAAAGAATTATTAAAACATGGAGTCATTGGAGTCCTAACGAATACCCAAAAGGGATGAAGGTAAATTAACCTGAATAAATTGAGAAGGATCAGAAGACTTATACATCCTTGACATCTCATGTTCTACATACTTTAGTCGCATTATATCCGATACCCAAACCTATCGCGTCGGTATCCAGGCCGATATTCGAGTTACAAAATGTGACGTATCTCGGTTGCGTTGTTTTAAGCTTCTGTCATTGTCATTTTAAAAGAAAGAGGGATGGTCATGCTGGGCATTACCTACATCTCCCCTCTGCTTAAAGTAAATTGCATAAATGCCTATTCTAACCAACCTCCGTATCCCCAGGCATCAACAGCTAGCTGTCTGAAACGGAACCTCTCCTCTTTTTTTCTGCAGAAGATACAAAGCCGTCAAGTGTCCAGAAGCCATACTAAGTCTACAGGATTTTTTTGGATTCCGGACCTTTGGGAGGCGTGCGTGGGGCTAGGTACCTACAAAGTACCAACTGAGCCAACAGGTAGAGGCCCTTTTGACAAATTAATGAAATGCAAGGAGTAGGTACACCGAACGGATGATATCCCTGCCCGTGTCATGGAACGCACACAGAGACAGCACCCGCTGGAGTGTATAGGGACTATTGCTGGTTGATGGAATCTAAATGAAATGGGCTATTGGGTGAAACATCGGACGCCTACCTAAGAAAACTGTCTCACTTTTTATCTCTGGCAGACGGTGACTCGCCAACTGCTAGATGGGCCCCTATTGATAGCAACTTTAAAAATGGCCTAAGGACGACACCGTTCAGAGAGCTGGGGGTTAGAGAGGTGGCACTGGACTTTAAACATATAGCCAATTCGCCACTCTTGCAACTCCACTCTGGACAGCCAGTTAAGGCAAGCAAGAGGTGGGGGGCCTGTCCAACCATCCACCCGGTTGGCTCAACCTGACCACAGGACTCCCCCAGTCTACGTGTCGAGTTAGGTTTTAGGGTTCCTTACTCAAAGAGTAAAACGGGACCCTATCACTAAGACTCCGCTGTCCGTCTGTCTGTTCGTCTGTCACCAGGCTGTATCTCAATAACAGTGATAGTTTGACAGCTAAAATTTTCACAGATGATGTATTTCTGTTGCCGCTATAACAACAAATACTATAAACACAGAATAAAATAGTTTTTTATAGATAATGGTACGGAACCCTTCGTGCGCGAGTCCGACTCGCACATTGTCGGTTTTTTATTTACCCCACATTAACAAACTGCACAAACCTGCTCCATTTCACAAAACATAAAATACCACTATATTGTATATTCCGTACATGCAGCTAAAGTAAACTACGTAGTGTAACCGATAGATAGAAATGTGTATTGTGCGCAGAAGATTGAAACATCAAGTACAAGCTCCGTCTGAGTCGATACCTACTCTACTCCTCGCGGGTCCGCGTCGGGCCACACAATGCGCTATGTATATACGTCCTGTTTATCCGGCGCTTTAGCAGTTTATCTAAATCGTTTATGCTCTTATAAACGCAAGCAATCTCACACTTGCCTACAAACGTGCTAACGCCGTAAATAATTTAACTAGGTTATAGTACTTATACTATTTATTCTTACCAACTATACAAAAAAATCAAATAAAAATTTATGAAGATCTAGTTTATCTAGTAGATGTAATATTTGTACTGGATTTTATTATACGCACTCAGAATTAAGCTACTAAGTAACTACCGTTGGCTTGCAATCTATGTACTACCTACTAGTAGTTAGTACTGGCAAGTGCAAGTAGTACCATACAGTACAGAGGGAATGTAATTACCGGGCAAATTTCATTGCCGGTAAATTACCGACTTGAGTGAGGCCAAACCGGTTAACCGGTAAATTACCGGTAAATTCAATTTGGCTAATTTTTTTTTTTTTTTTAATCTTTATTTATTATGAAAAGGGGTTTTGTCACGCAGTGACTATGCCACCCCCGTGGGCGAGATCAATGTACATTATAATTATATGTTAGAGGTAAGTACTTATTCTAAATTGGTAAGTTTATATTTATAACAATGCTTTAGAGTATAATTTGCATAGCATTCTGGCCTCGTCTGACAACGGTGAAGCCAGAATGCCATTACAACAGCCTATATTCCTTAATACTAGAAATGTCATCTGATGTCGTTGGGCCTCATTGCGAACACATTCCATCAACACATGTTGTACGTCTTCCACTACATCGCACTCATGGCAGTTAGGTGAGTCCGTGATGCGCATCAAAAATTTAAATTTGTTTGTCGGAATGTGTCCGGAGCGAAGCCTGAGGAGAGTTACTACCTCTTTCCTACAAAGTTGTTTATCAAACCATGGGACTCGAGGTGGCTGACACTGAATTGTTCGATACCATATTCCTTTTGTGCGGGACCGCTCATCAAAATATTCCCTCCAAACGTGTCTGCACTTTATTTTAACTTTGCATAGTATCTCGCTGTGTAAAGGTAAACAATGAAATGGAATACCATCGGTTATCGCAAGCCTCGCCGCACGGTCCGCCTCCTCGTTGCCCATGATCCCAACATGAGACGGTATCCATTGGATAATCACCTCTCTATTTAGTGCTTGAAGTTTACAGATAGATTGAAGAATAATGTAGGCTATCGGATGCCCTCGACCAGTCGAAGGTAGCCGAGCCAAATGTGAAAGGGCACTTTTAGCATCTGACAAAATTACACATTTTTTATGTTCTATAGTCTCTATAAATGACAATGCTTCGGCTATAGCTATGAGTTCACAGTGCATTATGGAAATTTCGGCATGTATATAAAATTTTGCGTGAAGACCTATCTGAGGGTCAAAAAATGCTGCCCCACAACCACTTTCCTCTTTAGAGCCATCTGTGAAAATTGAATAAAATGAGCTGTACTTATTTCTTAGGAAATCGGAAACTGTTTTGCCTAAGTCCTGTTTATTCATCTGTTTTTTCGCACATTTAATACCATCAACAAATATCTTTATATTGTCCGATAAATCGTAGCTGCTAATCCATTTGTCTAAAGAGTAAATTGGTAATTTCAGACTTGATTGAACAGGATAGCAATTATATTGGTTACTTGTTTCAATGAGTAGTGGTATTTTCTTTCTTCTCCAGTACATATTTTGACATGAATTATTTAATTCCTCTAGGACCTGTATCGTAACGTTATTGTCGAAGGATTTAGCTCTTAAGTAGAATTTGGCAGCTAGATATTTCCTACGAATGAAAAGTGGTTGAAGGCACAGCTCACTTTCCATGACGTGCGTTGGGGAGCTTCGTATAAACCCGCCTATCACCCGCATAGCCTGATTTTGTACTTTATCCAGCTTACATAAATGACTCTTAACACTAACGTCGTACAGGAAGCAACCGTAGTCTAGTCTGCTGCGTAGGGTTGCTATGTATAGGCGTCTAAGATGCGTAGGATGGACGCCCCATTTAGAACCAGCTAGAACCTTAAATACATTTAAAAAGGTCTGTGTTTTATCCCGGGTTTCATTTATGTGACGACCCCATTTCAGACTTCTGTCTAGCCACATACCTAAATATTTCACACTATCTACCTGCTCTATTCTACTGTTATTTATACTTAGTTCTACCTTATATTTGTTCGTATTTCTGGGATGCCCTCTAGTAAATACACAGACTTTAGTTTTTTTGTGTGATATGTTTAGACCCATTTCTCCCGCCGCGGCATTCAGTATATTTAGGGAGCCCTGGACGACTGTAACTGCATCGGTTAAATTCTTACGACTGGTGTAAAGTACAAAATCATCCGCGTATTGTGACACAAATATGTCTCTCATTTGTTTACAAATGTTCATGGTAGCTATATTAAATAGCAAGGGGGACAAAGGGTCCCCTTGAGCTAAGCCCGTTCCCGTCACACGAACTAAAGGATTCTGACCCATCAACTCAATAGTCAATTGACGCGAATGCAGAAATTCCCACAAATATTTACAGATTTGATTATCCACTCCAAGATGATCTAAGGAGTTCATAAGACTAATCAAGCTAACGTTATTGTAGGCACTGTCGATGTCAACAAAACACCCCACTGTGGCAAGTCCTCTGGTGTAGCCAGTTTGAATTCTAGAGACTAGCCTAGTTAGATTGTCCATGCAAGATCGGGATCTCCTGAAACCTGTTGTTTCATCTGAAAAATAACTACCTTTCTCCATGTACCATTCTAGTCTACGAGTTATGATTGTGTGGAAAATCTTGCATGGACAAGATAACAAGGAGATTGGTCTAAACTTAACATCTACATCCCCTGTGCCCGGTTTCGGTATAGGAACTATTCTAACGTTTCGCCATTGAATTGGGACAAAACTACAAACCATGAACACGTTAAACAGATTTACCATTGCCTGTTTAGCAGTAGCCGGGAGGTTTTTAATCATAGAGTAAGATATGTCATCAATGCCTGGTGCCGTATCTGATTGTTTTATGGCGTTCGTGAATTCCCGTACCGAAATCGGTGAAGACAACTCTAAGTTGTTATTAACAAAGGTAGGAGCCACTGGAGTAACATAGTCTGGAGCCAAACTACACAATAGGTCCTCAGCTTTATCATGGGATATGGTGCTCATAGGTCTTTTATAACCCTTGAGCCATTTCATCTTATTCCACATTTCGCTTGAAGACGTAGTACTATCGATACTGTCACAAAAGTCCTGCCATGACTTAGCACTTCCTTGACGCATCACTCTTTGTGCAGCACTGACCTTACTTTGTAAAAGAGCCAAATTATCCGGTGTAGGGTTTCGTCTGAATATTACTAGCGCTCGACGCCTTTCAGCAACAGCCCTTGATATGTCCTGGTTCCAGTATGGTCTTGGTGTGAAGTTTTGTTGACTTATAGGATCTTCGCATATTTTAATTATTGGGATAGATTCATTAGCAGCTCTATCCATCGCGTCAATAAAACTATCATATGCAGATTGCGGGTCCTCGGGTAAGGTAAATTCCATAAACTCCTTCTGTATAGCGTGTCTGTATTTTCCCCAATCAGCTTTTTTAAAGTTACGTTTCCTTTTGTGAATCTTAGACATAGATATATTAGTTTTTATTTTGATCATTAAATGGTCGCTGCCCAGACTTTCATTTAGTACCGCCCAATCAAATTTCAAGGCTATATCTGCTGAGGCTAGTGTAACGTCGGGGGACGACTTTTGTATCGTACCATTTACCAACTTAACTCTAGTATGGGTGCCGTTGTTCAAAGAAACATAGTTGTTTTTTAGACTGGAGTCAAAAATTTGGTCACCTCTTGTATCTACTCTCGTCGACCAATTAGTGTGATGGCCATTCAGGTCCCCCGCTATCAGTGAGTTACGGCTAACTAGAGTAAAAATCTGATCCCAATCGCTTAGTGAGGTATTGGTTGATGGTGGGCAGTATATAGATATTACATTTTCAATGTGCTGACAGTTAAGTACCTTAATGTATATTATTTCTATACGTGGATTTGACAATTGGACGTTGTTGCATCTCTGCGCTTGAATTGACTTGTGAGTTAGGATTGCCACGCCCCCATATCCATCGCCACGATCAGATCTAAAGATGTTGTATCCACTTATACGTAGTTGAGTGTCCGGGTGCAGCCATGTCTCGCTTATTAGAGCAAGATGTACCTTTTCCTGGCGTAAAAGCGATTCAAATTCTAAGCGTTTTGGGCGAATGCTCTGAGCATTCCATTGTAGTACATTTAATGACCTGTGTGAGTTGTTGCGATCCATAATTGTTTGATAAAATGTAAGCATGGCCAGTCTGTCATATATTGCACTATAAATGAAATTGCCCCTTCGACAATGATACTCACGCAGCTCGTCAGTTTATCGCCCCAGGAACCACCTTCCTCTTCGAACATTTTTCTTTTCAGTTTATTGAGTAACAACTGCCAGGTAATTTGTTCCTTGCACTGCGCTCGTTCTTCTCGTGCCTGCTGTTGTTCCTTGGGGTCATTCTCACTGTCACTTATTACAGACATATTATCAAACTGTATCTCTTGTTCCTCTCGTTTTTCTTGTTCTAACGTTATTCGAACTTCCTTATATTTCCTACTTTTGTTTGAGTTCTTTTTCGTAGTTTCAGAGGTATTTTCCCGCGTCACACTCGCGTAACTATCGCTTTCGGGTTGTTCTTCAGGAGGCTTCATTATTCCTAGTACAGCTGTCCTGCGAATTGGTGTATTTAGAGGTGGAATTTGCGGCACTTCGTTGACCTGTATAGGTGAAGGTGGAACGTATAATGTCAGGGCTCTCTTATACGAACAATTGAATTCGGTCATCAGATCCCTAAGTTTTCTCTCCTTAACATATACCGGGCAAACTTTGGCCATAGCCATATGACGACCCGAGCAGTTGTTGCAGTGAAAGGTCGTCGTGTCACAGTTGGGGTGACCCTGGGAGCATTTAGGGCAGATTATTTTATTAGAGGGGCACATCTTGGCTGTGTGACCGAACCGCCAACATCGAGAACACTGCGTTACTGGATAGTTATAAGGAGTGACCTTGGTTCTCATATCATAGATATATACATGTGTCGGTAAGGATGCCCCCTTGAACGTGATTCTAACCGCTTCACTCATTTCCCACTTTCCATCACTAGTATTTCTACGCTTTAAACGTTTGACTGCTAGAATTTCTACGTCACTACGAAGGTCTTGCATAATGTCCTCTTCAGACAGTTCAAGGTCAACGTCAACAATGACACCGTATGACTGGCTAATTTCAAGCGTTCTCTGGCACTTAAAACCTTTCTCGTTAAAACTCTTGGATTGCAATAAAGTGTCAGCGCTAATCTCGTTATTAAAATGGATGAGCGCTTTGTACGCATTGATGTACTTAACGCGGCTAACACACTGAATATTTTCCTGTTTTAACATCTTAGCAAACCCGAATTGTTTAGGTAATTTCTCCGTACAAGTCACGCATATTTCTATTTTATCTTCTGGTATACTGATTGCACCGTTATCGGTTCCCATTCTCCCTAATCTTTTGGCCTTCCGCCCCACATTAGTCCACACTTCTTCCTCGTTCACCACCCTGTCTCTTTTTGAAGGTCGCTTCGGCTCCATGTCTTTCCCGCTCTGTAGGATCTTACTGCTATCGCCAAACAACATTATTTCTCTGTCACTGTTTTCCGTATTCAACTCATTCTTCTCACTTTTATCACAATCCGAATTCTCATCGCTCTCCATTAGGGAATAAAAACTGTTTTAACACCATTACATTCGTAAGCAAAACAATACGCGCTTCGCGTACGACCTTGAGACGTTCGAATTCCCGGAACCGTAATATCGACGCGCCTGTCGCTAACCAGAGCCCGCGCGCAACTGAATTTGGCTAATAAGGAGCGTTATTTGACGTTTATTTGTCGTAAAAAAAAAAAGCTATGATATAGTATTATAAAGAGTTATCATGTGCCGTAAATGCCGTAATAATCAGATTCTTTCATATTTAAAACTTGCTCAGTGGTAGGAGGGCAAAACACTCAACTCAAAACGTTCCTTGGGGATTACAAGGTAGGTAGGAATTGTCCCCAGTTCTACAGAAACTAACTACAAGCCCACTTAATAGTCTAAAATAATATTTTACTAAATAGATGTTTCTACGGGCTTCAAGAGACGTATATATAACCAACCATACCTAGATCGAAAAGAGTTGGATAGAGAAAAGGGTAGTAATAGTAACAATACATTTTACCTGAGAGCGCTCGTACTAACGGTTTTATAACTTTTTCTAGGAGTGGAGCTCATGGGGGTTCCTAATTGCGGCATTGGTTTAGCGATTCGGAGGGCTATATCTGTTACCATAGTTCTGCTGCGAATAGCCTCATTTCTAATGCGATCACGCAGATAAACTCCCAGCATAGACATCTTCATTCCCCTTTGGGTGACTTCTGGCCTTTTATTGGGGCCCATAGTGAGCGACTACATTTCAGGTGCCATATATTATGTCATCACTGACAACACACACTGGTCAAACCGAGCCGACAGGACTGGAACAGGTCAGTCTGTCATAGGTACCTATATATAATCGTCTACAACTTTGAGCGTAAAGCGTCCGATCGTAATGGGAGTTGGGACTACATGGGCATTTGACATGATCTTCGTCTTATCCATGTTAATCTTTAGACCGAGTAGCTCGGAGGCTTTACTGAGGTCATCGAGCATCGTACCAAAGTTCTCCATGGTCTCAACCAAGACTTCTAAATCGTGAGGTGACTGATGTGTGATGTACTCGTCGTTGATGTCTGCCTTCTCCAGTCCAGAGTCTTGAAAAAAATCCTCCAGTGCAGCGGTGAACAGTATTAGGGAAATAACATATCCTTTACTGACTCCCCGCTGCAGCAGAATAGGTTTCACGTTCAAATCCTGGATGAAAACCGGAATGACAGTGGCGTTTTCGTACAAACACTTCAATACTTCGATATAGCGGTAGTCAACTTGGCACCGCTGGAGAGACTAGTACAGCCCAGGTTACAATCAACGAAGGCTTTCTCGTGGTTCGCGAACGATTTGTAATGGCTCTCGAAAACAGTTTATAGACATGGCTCAAAAGTCAAATGGGGTGGTAGTTCTTCAGCAGGGTGTTGTCACCCTTTTTAAAGAAAAGCACCACTCTGTTCCTTGCCTGGCTTTCTTCCTCCCAGTGAGACGAAGAGAGGTATTTCTTTGGATTGTAATGATGAGTAGGAGGTCCTATTGGACTTATACAAATTGATCATTATTCATATTTTATAGAACGGAATCGGGAACGTGTTTATATTTTAAGAAGCTTCTACAAGCGATTGCATTACTTTGACCCTACATGAGGTAAGATAACGCTAACAAGTTTATTCAATTGACATTTTTATATGATAAAAGGAGGGTTATTGAGGTATACAAATTTTTTAGCTTTGTTTCTTTATGATTACCTATTTTGTTATGTTAACATAGTTTTTTATGTATTAATGAAACTCCAGGTCTTTTGATTTATGTCTTTTGGTACTCTTTGTGTACCCTTTATATTATTGTTTATGTGACTGTTTGTGTTCTAAATAAATTAAAAAAATAATATTAATAATAATCATGACGATGAAGCATTAACAATCGTTAAAATGTAGTATTTTACTAATCATTTGTGTTACGGTAAATTACCGGTTTTTATTTTAATTTACCGGTAATTTACCGGCCTACTATTTATTCAATTTACCGGTTAACCGGCTAACCAGTTAACCGGTTTGCATTCCCTAAGTACAGCGGATATGTATATTTCATTTGTCTTCTTTTGTTTTGCTTAGACAAAAATAAAGCCGACCACTACCAACATTGTTGATCCTAAATCGGAAACTGTGTCGAACAAAACGACTTTCGGATATTTGGCACATGTTCACAAGCGGGCCGAGTCGACACGTCGCAAAAAGGCAAAGGTCTGAGGAAGGAAGTAACCGAACGTGATTTCCGGAGTCGACAATACGACACACGTCAAGCTTCGCAACTCGATCGGATGTCTCGGCACCGGCAGGGCTTCTTACACATTTGATAGTCATCCGTAGGTAGGTGGGAAGTACTCACGCGTAGATTAATGGAATCTATGGAATGGAATTCCTTGATTTGTGTGTATCTGTTCTTAACTGCCTTTACATGTTTTGTAGCAAAGCATTTCAAAACGATAGGGGTGTTGTCATGCCATAATGTTTTCGTGAGTGATTTTACCGCATAGTTTTTCCGGTGCCGTTTTTTTAAATAATAATAATAAATAATAATAATAAATATTTGCGGACAATCTTACACAAATCAACCTAGTCCCAAACTAAGCAAAGCTTGTACTATGGGTACTAGACGACGATATAGATACTTATATAGAGAAATAAATACTTAAATGATTGTAAGTTAACAATACTAGGTATCCGAAAAGGGCGCTGTGGGAAAATAGCATTAAGATAAGTTTTGAACAGATGATCAAAAGACAGGAGACTTGATTGTAACTCAAAAGCAGAGGGGTAATTTCATTACGTAAATTTTTGTCCGTATGTTAGGACAACTCAACTGTGATTTTTCCATATAAAAAGTGACATCTTGATTTATGTACAGTCAGGGAAATGTATTCACGTACCTTTTGTAACTATGACAATAAGGCATAAAAAGGTACGTTAATACATTTCCCTGACTGTACGTATTACGCAATCGACCAGCAGGTCTCACTCCACATCAGATCAATTTCAGATCGTCTTTTCATATGACATTATGGTTATAAAAAGCCCAAACAATGCTTTGAAATGGTTTCCATTTCCAATTTTATGTACCTACCTACGGTTTAACTTGTTTTTTCGATGTAACCATATTTTTAGTATACATATACATCATATTCTATCGCTACATTTCTGTGATTTTATTAAAACATGTATTGCCATAGAACGCACGTGCAGGGTTCGGTACCGATTGACTTAAGAGGGCGCTCGTTTTTTGGTCAGGAATAAGCGAGAATGACGGATTTTTGACGTTGTAATTCTAAGAAACGGAGAGCTTTTTTTAGATCCCGATTACTTATTTGCATAGGTAAACTCCTCATATTGGTCCTAGCCGCCTCCAATTTACGAAGAACTGAATACTTTAACCGAAAATACCCGATTACCGACAGTAGTTTTCTGAAGAGAGCGCAGAGTCATAAGTTTGAGCCCCTAATATTCCATGATGTTATATGAGAACCTACTTGTTTTATTCTATTTTCACTAGCGTAATATGTTGCCATTGCTACTAGCCGCCTCGAATTTTCCTTATTCTGCACGTATATATATGTAAACTGTTCTCAATTACACCATATTTGTCAACAAAATCTTACTGAAAACTCGAGGATTTTCTCATTATTGTTGAATTATTTGTGTATTGAATCTTACACAACATTAAAGTTCATGCTTGTTCCAACAAGATTCAGTCCAAAAAATATAAATTTAGTCAACATTTATATTTATAAATAATTATTCAAAACTAGTATAAATTTACCGTCGCGCGGGAATATATCTCAGTACCGGCTGAATAGCCCTCCGAGACAGACGTGTACTCTGTTTATTTGTGGCTATTCACGAAGCTAACCGGCCACTCTTCAGATAAAATAATATTATTTTGATCTCCGACTAGGCATAGTTGTTACAAACCTCGGGGTCAAACTATACTGGGGATACATTCGTGAGGCAAATCGAGACAAGTTATGAATTGCATAGCTATCAGATATGACGTAGTGTAGCGAAAAGGCTGAAACCCACAGGATATGTAACATTTAAAATTGAACCTTCTACCTAAAACAAAAGTCATACATTTCAATGGTGATATCTTGTGGGTTGGATCCTTTTGTCTAAACTACGCGTTCTATAGTCAATTATTATTGTACGAGTGATCGTGATACTTGATAGATTTAATTTATTTACTTGTTACTATCAGTCCACCTTGTGGAGGGTCCGCTGCAGTTTCCGGTACGTAGTCGCCTCTCGAGAACCTCCCCGCCCCAACGGCCATTATGATTAGTTAGTATGTATGTATGTATGTTAGTTTGGGCGAAATCTTCAAATTAGGTACAATTGCGTATCTTCGGTGACAATGCCATAATATCATAGAGCTGGTCTGATGATGGAGTCGGAAGGTGGCCATAGCAACTCCTAAACTCAACAAGATAAAGCCATCGAATTTGGGCTCATTAATTTGGTCATGGCACGGCAAGACTTTGGTGCTGGATGATTTCCAGAGTCTGATAATGGAGCTGGAAGGTGGTCATGGAACTCCTAAACTAAACTAGATAAACCCATCTAGTTTGGGCTCATCTGTTTTGTCTTGGTAAACACTTTGGTGATGGATGATTTCCAGGATCTGATGATGGAAGTTGGTCATGGGAACTCCTAAACTAAAATAGATAGACCTATCTTGTTTGGGTTTGTGTGATTTGTCTGTACAAGTACCCACGAACCAGCGACATAATATGCAGGGTTATTGAAAATAACAAGATGAATAAAAAACATTTTAAAAAACAAGCTTATATGGCGTTTGTTAAGTACAGCACGATCCTACCTTGCATTTAGTTATTATTTTCGTTTATATATAATAATAACACACACCGGGGGTTTACACTGGAAAGGGAGATTTTTACGTGGTTTTATTACATTTCCGAGTCATCATCATCATCATCATCATATCAGCCGAAAGACGTCCACTGCTGGACATAGGCATCCCCCAAAGAGTGCCACAATGGCCGTTCCTGCGCCACCCGCATCCAGCGGACTCCCGCGACCTTTACCAGGTCATCAGTCCACCTTGCGGGGGGCCTACCCACGCTGCGCCTTCCGGTACGTGTTTGCCACTCCAGAACCTTTCCGCCCCAACGGCCATCGGTTCTACGTGCAATGTGCCCCGCCCACTGCCACTTAAGTTTAGCAATTCGGAGGGATATATCGGTTCCCTTGGTTCTGCTGCGGATAGCCTCATTTCTGATGCGATCGCGCAGGGAAACTCCCAGCATAGCCCTCTCCATTGCCCTTTGAGTGACTTTGAGCCTTCTTATGAGGCCTATAGTAAGCGACCACGTTTCCGTGCCATATGTCATCACTGGCAACACACACTGGTCAAAGACTCTCGTCTTGAGACACTGCGGAATATTGGACGAAAATATGTGCCGTAGCTTCCCGAATGCTGCCCAGCCGAGTCGGATTCGACGATTGACCTTCCCTTCGACATTTCCGAGTATCACTCTTTATTTCGAAATAAATGTTAAAAAAACCGGCCAAGTGCGAGTCGGACTCGCGCACGAAGGGTACCGTACCATTATCTATATCTAAAAACGGCAAAATATCTATATCTAAAATCACGTTTGTTGTATAGGAGCCCCCTGTAGCCTAGTTAGTAACTTGGTAGTGACTCTGCCTACGAAGCTGGAGGTCCCGGGTTCGAATCCCGGTAAGGGCATTTATTTGTGTGATGACCATAAATATTTGTTCCTGAGTCATGGATGTTTTCTATGTATTTAAGTATTTATTTATCTATATAAGTATGTTTATCGTCGTCTAGTACCCATAGTACAAGCTTTGCTTAGTTTGGGGCAAAGTCGATTTGTGTAAGATTGTAAAAGAAAAAGAAACAAATAAAAACTAAAATAAAAATAAAAAGATGTATTCTGTTTTTTAGTATTTTTTGTTATAAATAGCGACAACAGAAATACATCATCTGTGAAAATCTCTATCTTTCACGGTTCATGAGATACAGCCTGGTGACAGAAGGACAGACAGGCATTCAGACAGACAGACGGACAGCGGAGTCTTAGTAATAGGGTCCCGTTTTACTCTTTGAGTACGGAATCCTAATAAGTGACATAGGTTTTAGGCTCAGAACATAAAAAAGGGAGAAGTGCCGTACTGCTTAATTCCAACCAAAACCGATGTCCCCAGTTTTCTCCCACCGCAGCGCCCATAGGCACACACATTGAACCGTGTAAAAACAAAGACTCGGGCGTTGCCAGTGAGTCTACGGCAACATGCAAACAAGGGCTGTGATTGGCTTAAACGCACTACACTAGGGTTCAACAAACGTTAAAATTATGTTTTATCGACATTGATATTAAATAGTAGATTGTACAACAAGTGCATAAAACGCACCATTTTACTCGAGACGTTTATCCATCCGAGCGAGCTTGCGAGCGAGGATAGATATAAAGTCGAGTGTAAAATGGGTTTTATGGACGAGTTGTACACTCTACTTTTCACTTCGATTGCGAGGAAATGAAACAGCAACACGTAAATATAGTAAATGCTAATTTAATTGTTGTTGTTATGGCTTAAATACTATACTGATCTACTAAATTGAAAAATAAACAAATATAAAAAATAATAAATGAGACGAAATACAAATTATAAGTTTATTTCATGAAGTTTTATTGTGTACTTTGGCTGTTGGTATCTTTGCCTTGGTCTTAGAATACGAACGAAACGAAATAAAATAAAGAGGTTGTTGTATGAAGTTAAAGATGTTCGTGTGGCTGTTGCAGCGATTGCCTTGGTCTTCGACGAAGATTTTACTTTATGCTCTAGAGCATAAAAAGCGACTTTATGTCGCCTACGCACGACATAAAGACGAACTTTTAGAGCATGAGAAGTGAAAATTAATATTATGTTATGATATTGATAGGTAACAACTTCAACAACATGGTAAGTTTATGTGGTGGTATTTAAACTTTTAGCTACAAGTTTAAATAACACGGGTTGTTAACTTACCATAAATCGCAAAAGTAAAAAATATTGACGAATACCTACAGAGTAACATAAACGGCTTTTTATAAGTTCGTGTTCACATACATTTAAAACTCTGGTCACATCGATATTTTTGACCTGTAGGTACCAGGCCGATCCGTATCGCATTTTGGCGCGAAATAATATGTCCATTACTCATATTACGAGATTTAAGGCTAAGTGCGAGTATCCACCAAAGATGTGCGGAGATGTGTTACCATACATTTTACACCTAGGTTTCAAGCAAGCGAGGTGTCAAATATTCGAAAAGTGTACGGCTCTTATTAAGTGGTTGGAAACATTTTTCTTGAAAATGTTACGAACACGTTAACTCTTTTCTGTACAGGAAACCAGTTAGGACCTCTGCCAGTAGCATCTATCCATTTTTTTAGTACCTACTCGGATTCTTTGGAAAACTGTAATAAGAAACCGAGATTTCTTCTTCAATTATCATATTTCAAATGAAAGTAAAAAATACTCATTTAAAATAAATTATTGGTAATAATATCACATTTTAAGTTGTTCTGAAGCCATTTGCAACTAAATTATATACTTGTATATACAATTTTAATATGTCTATTTACCGTTCATACTGCAACTTAGTGAAAATCTTATTAGTAGGTACCGTAAACATTTTGTGCCTTTTAATCTTATTAGTGTTATTAGTTACCTTTAAGATAGGCACCCAACCAAAACAAGTAATTAAATAAAATAAAACAGCGAAAGTAGTCGAAATAAAATAACTAGTATGATATCGTACTTCTATTTTATCGATTACGCGTAAATTGTAACTGCACTTTGGCACCGCTCTAGTTTGCGACGCCAAGCAGCGGCCGTACCACAAAAAAATTCAAGCATCGTCCATATCCATAGTGGTTTAATACATTGCGCCGTGGTTTACTGTATTGAACATTCAATGTACAACGCATAGAACAAAAATATGCTTTTTCGTTCGATATGTTAGTTCGATCCCGAGAAATGAGGCGGCGTTGCGTTTATTTATTAAAATATTAGTTTTTACTGACTTAAGTGAAAATACTAATACTCACATGTGGTGCGTGACTCCACCATTTATGTAGGTTTTAGATTCATTCCTATTTTTGCATGTAACCACGCTACAATTCGGCATTTTGAGTAAACGTGGAAAAACATTTCAGATTCACGGCAAATTGCGACTAACATGCGGTGGGCAGTGACATGCCCATTTGGCCATGTCGCACCGACACGCGCCAAGCCCCCGTTTCATATCTATTCCTTTTTATCATCTGAGGTTTTAGGCTTTTGAATAAAATCACGCATTAATTAATTGTATTCTAGATAAAAAGCTGTGTTTGTATAATTTATAATTTTCAGTTCCTTTGGTAAGAAACGGACATAGCAATTTCTATGAAGGGCAGTTTTTTTTTACTGTCCATAACAAAAAAAAATTCTTCAAGTCAGTACCCAGTAATTTCCTAGTAGTGGGTCGACTGGTATAATTTCATTACATTACTATATATAAATAAGACTCAGATAACATGCAAACTATTAATATCCGTAAAACAAATCATTATTCTTATTACTGACAACTTTAAAACTCGTTAGTTTATTTTATACTAAAAAAACGAAACTAAATATACTTTGTCATATCATAGTATTTTAATACAAATAGAAAACTTGTGCTCAAAAATCAAATACTTACTTTATTCAAGTTATCTAACTTCGCTAACATGATGTTCTAGAACATCATGTTAGCGAAGTAATACTTACCACTTTTTAGTGCAAGTATCAATATCGGTCACGGAGTGAATTCCAACGGTGCGCTATACAGCTATTTGCATCGGCAAGCTCCGTGGTTAGTTCTATCCCGATCGCACTTACATATAGCTAGAAAGGGACGGCACCCGCGGCTGGTGCGATCTCGCTGTGCATGTGGGGGTTAGGTACGTTTGTGTGGGTGGTAGTAGTATTTACACACACAAACGCACTACGCGTGTCAAAATACCGAATTCTGAGCGAGCGCTTTTTTGAAGAGCACTCTTAAGTAATTTAACCCCGTGATACTCCCAAATTCACCGCTAAATGACATCCTTCGACTGATACTTACAAGTTGGATAAAAGTCATACCTCACTTCACTACATCACAAATTTACAAAATACAGTTTGCGAAGTTGTGGAAACAACAATGTATCTAAAGATAATCTCAAAACAAGACTCAATCAGTAATATCATTACTAAAGGTCAAGTTCGTTCCAATCATTACACCTTATGAATTGAGAGTCTGTATACACATTGAAAATGCTAAAAGAACGAAATTTACTCACATATTTTCTTTTTGTCCCCAATCGAGTGTAACAAATTGAAGGCACTCTTAGCGCCAGGTAATTGAGCGTAGGGAACACGCATTCGTGCTTTTCGCAGCTGGATGCAATAACAACGTGTACTTTATTTTACACATATTGGATCCACATTGCGAGTATATATTTTCTTCAGATTTTTTTTTTTTTGTAAACAGGCTACAGACATTTATAAAGGCGAATACAAATGCAGCAGTGTATAAAGGCAGGTACCTGAGTATTCGATGATTAAGTTCGTGTTAGGGTAGCAATAGTAGCTAGGGTAGCAAACTTAAATGACTTGAGGGATAATTTAGGTCCTAATATGATACAAATAACATGAACCTCGTCTGAATCGTAAATCATACATGTAGGTAATCTTGAATGACGAGTCAAATTGTTATCAAGATAGTTTAAATGATCACAAGGGTGATTATAATTCTTGCTACTTCCATTCTTTAGCCCCGAGAATGTTTAGTCACATATTTTCGCAAGCACGTACGTACATTATAATTGGCAATGTTAATTATTTTTATAATGTTCATTAACAACCAGCGCTTTTTGAGGACAGGATTCTCGAGCCGTATAAAACCAGTAACGCGCTCGTTTTGAAATGGATCAGAATTTAATATGAGATGCAAAAGTATGCTGTTCATGTCACAGAGAGGAAAATGGAGAATAGCTCAAGTGGTTGTGATTAACAAGAGTGAGTTTTCACAAAAGTTTTCAACACGGACAGACGGCCTGGCGCCAACAGTTGGGAGCGAAACATCACGATCATTTATCATGGTGAACTTGTTTATCGCATTGGCACAGCTCCCAAAACGACCCACGCCAAAGGAGGCTCGATAACTTCTTAAGCCTCCACGTAAGAACCTGATATAAACATAATGCATTCCAGCGATCAACGTCTACATAATGGAAATATCTTTAGCAGTCACGCCAATCAAATTTTAACGAGTATTCATATAAGTATTGACGTTTCATAACTGTCACTCGCGCCAACTTTGTTAGCGGCTAAAAATAAACCTTAATGAACAAAAAGCCTTACATAATATTGAACGAAGATATCAAACGAAGAATCGGTTTGTCATTCTCGTCGTTATTAGCATGAATTTGCTTTCACGGAGACGGAATTTCGTATCGATAATAAAATTAATGAACGTTCGGTAACGGAGTGCCATTCCTTTGCACAGCGTCATACATGAAAACTAATTGAATTCGCCACTTAATGGCGTAACTAAATAGTGTGTAGTAGAGACGTACTGAAATAATGCAATATTATACTGTTATGATTGTGTTGCACATTATAAACTTGTTATTTCTCATCATGTTATGTAAACAGTAAACACGTTTATTAGTAAATCAATCTATCTATCTTCATCTATCTATCTATACATATAATAAAGCTGAAGACGGTCTAAAGTCTGTACATGGAAGATATTCGAAAAAAAATTGGCTAGGGATACTGAGAATCGATAACAGAACACGTTCCAACAGTTTTTAGAATGTCTGTCTGTTTGTCTGTTTATCTGTTCATCTGTTTGTCTGTTTATGTGACCGCGCATCACGTGAAAACGGCTTAACGGATTAAGATGCAATTTGGTACAAAGATAGTTTGAGTCCTGGGAAAGGACATAGGGTAGTTTTTATCCCGGAAATCAACCCCTAAGGCGATGAAATGGGGGGTGGAAATTTGTATAGAGCTACTTAAACCGCTGCACCGATTTGAATGTAATTTGGTATATAAATAGTTTGAGTCCCGGGGAAGATCAAAGGATAGGTTTTATCCCAGAAATCTTCCTTTAAGGGGGTAAAATGGGGAGTGTGAAAATTTGGATGTAACCCATTTTGATAAAATTTGGTTTAGAGGTAGTTTAAGCTCTGGGAAAGGACATTGGATAGTTTTTATCCCGAAAATCCTCCCCTAAGGGGTAAAAATTTGGATTTGAGTGATCCATTTAGATGAAATTTGGTTTACAGATAGTTTGAGTTTCGGAAAAGGACATAGGATAATTTTTATCCCGGAAATCATCTAGTAAGGGGGTGAAATAAGGGTTGAATATTTGTATGGAGCTACTTTACAACCCGTTTATATAAAATGTTGTATAGTGGTAGTTAGTAGGTGCGGCGTTGGTAGGCCCCCCCACAAGGTGGACTGATGACCTGGTAAAGGTCGCGGGAGTCCGCTGGATGCGAGTGGCGCAGGATTGGTCACTTTGGAACTCTTTGGGGGAGGCCTATGTCCAGCAGTGGACGTCTTTCGGCTGATATGATGATGATGATGATAATGATGATAAAAATAGTTTGAGTCTCGGAGAAGGACATAGGATAGTTTTTATATCGGAAATCTACCCCTAAAAGGGAAATGGAGTGACACTAGTGTGTAGGTTTTAATGACATACGAGAAAACAGTTCACAACGACAGCATATTATATTCCTATGAAAGCAGACTATATAATTTTGTGTATAATAAATTATTTTGGTCCTTTATTTTATAAGAATTAATTATTTCATCATTTTATAAGATTTCTAACGTATATTTTATATATCGCGTTGGCAATGTTACAGTGTAGCAAATAATAATATTATTTGCTACACTGTAAGTCGTTATTGTCATACAAATATATATTATATATTTGTATGACAATAACGACTCGAGGACCGCTGACTATGGAAAAGGTTCCGGGAACTATGCAGAGTCGACTTTGAATAACAAGTAATGTAACGTTGGCCGTCCTTCCGATGTGTCCTTACGCGTCTGCTGACGAATGCAAATAATCTTCTAGACACCTATTAGAAAACAACACCCAGGGTAATTAAGTACTCTTTATTAATAGAACCATTAAAAATAGAGACATGTCATCATCATCATCATCATCATATCATCCGAAAGACGTCCACTGCTGGACCCGTGGTTGTCTGAATTAAACGAATTTTATTTTATTTTTATTTTTATTTTTATAGGCCTCCTCCAAAGAGTGCCAAAAGAACGGTCCTGCGCCACCCGCATCAAGCGGATTCCCGCGATCCTCACCAGGTCATCAGTCCACCTACCCACGCTGCGCCTTCCGGTACGTGGTCACTACTCGAGAACCTTTCTGCCCCAACGGCCATCGGTTCAACGTGCTAAAGGTACGTGCGAAAGGGACATGTAGCGCGAATAAAAGACGAGCGATGGATCATATGGGTGATTTCCTGGAAAGGCCCAAGTGGAAAACGCTAGAGGGGAAGACCGCTTACGAGATAGGAAGATGATTTTGGTAAAACGGCTGGTCCAGGTTGGATGCAAGCAGTCCATGATATGAAAAAACCGGACAAGTGCGAGTCGGACTCGCGCACGAAGGGTTCCGTACCATTATCAATAAAAATACTTATTTTATTTTGTTTTTAGTATTTGTTGTTGTTGTAGGCAACAGAAATACATAATCTGTGAAAATTTCAACTCTCTAGCTATCACGGTTCTTGAGATACCGCCTGGTGACAGACAGACGGACGGACGGACGGACGGACGGACAGCGAAGCCTTAATAATAGGGTCCCGTTTTACTCTTTGAGTACGTAACCCTAAAAAGCGGCCAAGTGCGAGTCGGACTCGCACATGAAGGGTTCCGTTAAATAATAAATAGTTAAAATGGTAAAACACAGAAATAAAAAACTTAGTTTTAACTCCCGACGCAAAAGAGGAGTGCTACAAGTTTGACGTGTCTGTGTATCTGTGTGTCTGTCTGTCGCATCGTAGCTCCTAACCGATTGGTTGTGATCGAGATGGTTCTTAGCTACGTTTAAACAAAATCGGTTCAGCCGGTTTCGAGATATTGAACTGTAAAACTAAAATGTCGGGGGTTTTTAAACTTTTCTAAGTTGTCAATTATTACTTAAATATATCATAGGATGTAGGTATTCGGTATTTTGCTATGGTCCCCAACGCAAAAGTTATTTACGTTGCGCCACGCGTAGGTAGTCAAAGAGATCAAACTTTTCCTGACTTGCTACAGATAGGAACGTGACGAGAAAAATAACTTGCTCCCGCGGGTAACGACGTTTAATGAAATGAAATCATGAGAAAATATGAAACCTTATGAAACCTAACTCAAATAATAGGTACATCGAGTAAAGAAACAATATGATATTCGAACAATTCAATGGATGGCAGGTAACAACAGCGGGTACAATAGGCCGTTGGTAAAAAATAAACAGACAATTTTGTTTAAGAATGAATGTTCATCTCTTGTTTTTGTTTGTATTGGGGCAGTGCTTCAAAACAATTGCGTGCGTCTTTTGAAGTATTGTCACGAAGCGGTATTCACGAGCTCGTTCACGATGTTCATCACATCACACACCGCTTTAATGAACGCTTATGAACACTGTATAAGTAATTAGTGCGACATGCATTTTAATCTGTAAACAGTTCTTTGTACAACGCTAACCTTGTAGGGAATAATATAAACATGGAATAGTTCCATAGTTGGAAGTTAAAACTTGTGTCGATTGCGTGTAGTGCTTTAACACATCCCCAGCCCAAATAACTATTTTAACATAATAAATGGATAAGTAGCCAGTCAAGAGCAAATATATATGTATATCGAATTACCTTATCCTCATACCGAAACCATAACCGCCGACATAAGAACTATGGGACGCAATGTCATTTAGGTAACGAGAATGTTCTAATATACCGATCAAAATATTTACCTACAATTACATATTTTATTTCGCGTCACATACGAAGACACAGTCATGGTCAACTCAAAACGAAGTGCCGCTGCCGCCTAAGGCCGATTGTGCACTACAATGAATTTTACTTTCCGGCAGACCGATTTTTTACGGTCCGATATTTTTTGTATTGAATGTTGGACGGTAAAATTACGTATAGTGCACAAACTACTATGTACATTTAATGGCGTGCCATATCGGACCGCACTTCCGGACAATGTAGTGCACAATCACCCTTAGGGTTGATTAGACTACTTATTAGGTACGTTTCACATTCTGCGCGCTCGCTGCCATGCCCGCCGTGCGAACGTGTCTGAACGATCGATACGATATAAATTGGAATGCGAATCGTAAAACTGATCAACTCTCTGGATCATCGTCGCTAATTGAATGATGATAAAGATTGATTTAACTGATCATTAAGTTGGTATGACTACTATTATATACGGATCAGACGTGTGTATTGTAGTCAACTACGAGTATTATGGTAGTGTCTACATATGGTAGTACAGTGTTAACATATACAGACCTGAATTGAATAATTGAATTTCAAAAACTCAATAGTACCTACCTATAATTTAGTGGAGAGGATTAGGATGTATAAAAGGTGAGCAGTCCACATGAGGGAGAATTAAAAACTGTAAAAAATGCAGAACCTAAGTTCAGCACTAATGCTTAGGAACCAAGTAATACTCTAGTAGGTAAAAATTGCCTTCTTATTTTTCTAATTTCCTCTGAGCGACCATGTATGTGGATTGCTCTGGCTGCTGAGAATTAAATGAATATTTCGTCACATTAACAATGGAAATCAAAACCGCTGATTAAAACAATTGTATTCAATGAGCGACACCAAAATCTTCTTTTTCAATTCGCGCCTAATTTCAGGTAGCTCTCCAATAAATTTGCTTCGTACAAAGAAATTTAATTTATGCATATGCCAAGAGGATAAGTCCACCAGAGCAGAAAAGAAAACAAAATCCGAACAAAGCTAGGCTCGCGGGGGCGGGGCGCAGAAAACGTCCTGGAGATCTATCTGACTCAACTTATTAGTTTGACATCAAATTTCCATTTTATGCACGCACTCGTTCTTGGACATTTGCCTTGGAATGCGTAGAAGCGAGCGCGCGCGAGAAATGTAATTTGAAACCAATTGGTTTAGGCTGATAGACCCAATGGCCCATTTTCGGTGCCTCGACCGATCCGCGCTATTCGGCCAAATAAATGGCGCACGAAAAATTTACGTCGTCAACGTTTCCTTTATGTAGCCCTGATTTCGTGCCGCATACCAAAGTAGTTGGGCTTTTTTCGCCGTTTTATTTCATTTCTTAATAAGATCTGTGTTGAAACGTAACAGAACAAATATTTTACTTTATATACTAGGTGGCTTTACTACAGGTTGACTGTAGTACCGTCGCCATCACATACATAGGTACACAATAGGTGTTCAAAAATATCGGCACATGCACCCTAATGCCTTGAAAATAGAGGTGTGTTCCGATGTTTGTGACGTGCTTGTTTGCTCCGATGTATGTGATGGCGACTGTACTTTGTGGAACCGTTTACTTCATAAGGTATAGTCATAGTCATAGTATTTTATTCAGAAAACAATACAGGTGTTGTATTTACACCCTTTGATTAAAATTATTACAAACTTAAAAAAGTAATGATACTAATATTAATATTTAAAATAAAAGCAGAGCCCTACTTATATAAGTAGAACTAGGACCTATGTATTAATTTACAATGAACACTATGGTAGTCGACTTCTATAGATCCGATATGATACCGAGAGTCCCATCAGAAAGAAACCTCAAGTGTTGTACCTACGTGTTCTTATGAATTATTTAAACAATTGTTTTGTACTGATTGCACAAAGCAAATTGTTTCAATAAATGCAAAAGGAAGCATACACAGTATTAAGCGTGCAAGTGGGTCAAAATAACAAAGAGCACGCGTCCAACAGACACATTATTCTAAAGAGATTTGGTAATAAAAATAAGTTCAAATAAGCGTTATGTTATGTTATGTGCATCGCTGCTGTGTCAATATTGGAATAGAAACATAACGCGGCTGTTGTACGACCAGGCTAGTGTCCTGGCCTAATTTATACTTACCTACCTATAATACGCTACACGTGCTCGCGGGTCGTAGAGTGTTACCAACATAGTACTATAGGTATATACGACATACGGGTGAATTCAAAAGACGACAATAAAGGCAAATACTTCAACTTTTGTCGATGAAAGTCAAGTCACGTGCTAAGAAATGAAAATTTGATTGAATTTTAACTTTGACTTGCACATCACCACAAACAATGTCAACAATCATGGATTTACTGATATTTAAAGACTATTAATTATTACCAAGTATTTTATTTAATACAGGCTAAAATTATGTCAGGATCTAAACGAACGGTTAAGCCTAGTAGGTAGTAAGTGTTGTAACACTTGTAATGTAACCCTGTCTACGAAGCTGACGGTCCTGGGTTTATATACCGATAAGGACAACTATTTGTGTTATGACCATGAATATTTGCTTCTGAGTCTTAGGTGCTTTCTACATATTTAATTAATTACATCTATTAAATATGTCGTCGTCTAGTATCCATAACACAAGCCTTATTCTGCTCTCCCAAGTCAAAATGTACTTGATTGGAACATGTAATTTAAAATCTACGTCAAATGACATAACTTAGGTACAATGACAAATTATTTTGAGATAGCGCCATTTGAGCTTACTAACCCTATATTAAGTATAATAAGATGAATTAAGGTAGGTGAGAGCGACCTTTACTTGCAGGAACAAGAGGGAATCTTTTGTTTTTCATTCTGTGTGGGTATGCACAATTAACTTTACGCTATAAAATTCTAAATCAATAAAATAGACAAAAGTTTAAATATGCAGTGTAGCGTAGCATCACGTTAAAGGATACGGTTACAATCAATGTTATCTGTGCGCAGTAGGTAAAGTTCTGTCGTAGGGCGAGGTGCGTGCACGCATGTTTACCCGTTGCTTTTAATTATCCATGCATCGTAAATCTCAAGGTGCAGCATTACCTTAATGCACGTACACACACGTCATAAATCCACTTACGGGGAACCATATGCTAACAAATGAGTAAACAAAAATACTGCAGCGTGGCAGTTCGTGTTGTACAAAAGCACTACTATTTTTAGACTGTGACGGCTACACTATACATCAAAATATAAACGTGCAGTAAAGGGCTCAAAATAGTGCGTTTTATCTCGACTGATAACCGGCTAGAGGGACATCTGGTGCAGACAATCTCGAGTGTTGAAACAGATGGAACGTAAAAAATTAACTCAACCAAAAAAAATCCTCATTCCATTTCTTTAATAACGTATGTAGGTAGTCTTTTATTCAGTTATTCGAGTATATTATTAATATGATTCCTCGCGTAATAACGATATTAAGGGGCTCATGTAATATAATAAATAAAATTTGCTGAATGGAACGTGGAGGGAACGCCGTGGGTGGCGCGAGCGTAAGTGGCAAAATATGACTCACGATCCACCGTAAGTAAAATGTAAATATTCGCCCGGTCAACACACGTACATTCATCTTGAGTTTTCGGCTGCTGAAATGCTACCAAATATGTCGGTTGCAGCTAGTAGAGGTCGTCGCTCGCCGCTGGCGGTCCGCCAACTCGGCTCCTACTCTTCTATTATTCGAACAATTTGCACTTTAAGTCCAACCTTATTGGGACGCGAGGCTACATCCGGAACGGCCCCTCGTGTCCTCAGTTGCCAACTAATTTTAATGTAACTTTTGAGTTTTGAGGCACTGTTACATAATTCTAGTTGGCACACATCCCAGGAGTATGCTGTATGCAATTATTAATATAAATCACTACAACTATTTTTACAGTAAAAACAAAACACAAAGTCTATTACCATTCGGTCAACTGTTTAACTTAATTGATGACAGATTATAAATAGACACATTACACCCGATTCGAATGTGTGTGGTAATATAAATAAATTAATAATATTCAAAAATAAACGTATGCTATTACGTTGGTATTTACATAGAGTTGAAGCAAATTATTATATACATATCTATAAATATTCGATTTATTATGTGTGGTGGTGTGACAACATGACTACACAAATATAAGATCCCCAAAAACTTACGAATTAAAAAGTAGGGCATAGTTACAAACGAAATACTTATTTATTATACATACAACTTACCTAATTGATAAAGAAGATACGGTTTGTTTATTTATAATGTATGCCCCGCCCCGTATTGCCCTTATGACACCTCATCTTAGTTCACCTTCGTTAATTGGAATTTACGCTTAATATTTTTAAAATTAAAAAAGAATGCGACTTTTCCTATTGTAGACATAGAAAATTTTTAAATGTAAGCAATCCAAGTTTTTGATAGTACCTTAATCAAGTAAGGTTTTCGTCTTAATAAGTATAACAACGTTGTTTACTTATTCTTTGTCTTATTTTTTTATAGTGATTTATTTTATTTTAATAGATGAGATGTTGTATTGTAAGGTTTGCTGAAGCTGGCTCAATGTGACAAAAGCTTCAAAATTCTTTGATTCCTTAAACTATTGCAACTAAAAGCTTGGATTATTTAAATCAGATTTAAGAAGTCTTAAATATTTATGATCCGAATCATAACTCACTAAGCGGCTAACAATGTTTGATTTTCGCGGGCGACAAGCATACCTACATTCAGCCACTTATCCCACAAAGATCACTCATCAGCTGTATAACATGCGTGTGTCCAATAAAATAAGATCATGATGTCGACCGCATTATCCAATCTGCGTTCATTTGCGGAGTGCATGCGGCTGCACATTAAACATAATACTTTGCTTATAAGTCGATGAAAGCACAACGACAGCGTACTTTCACAAACTCGTATCTCGCTTTACAGTATGACAGCAAAACCAAACTTACGTCGCAGTTATTAGAGTTGGAAAGTACTAAATACTGGCACACGATGCATGTAAAATAATAGGGTGATAATTGAAACTCGAGCCCCTGATTAGCGCGAATGAACGAGCCAGCCCTCCCCGTAGCCGGCTCACACTTATTTCTAATTTTTAATTAAGTTCTTTTAATAATGTCACGCTTATTGCCAGCTGAAATAATTGCTGAAGCCATTCCGTCTTTAAATTATTTGCTATGCACAAATTAATTAAATCGGTTTTTTTTGAATGATTACTAATCTTTGAAAATAGTCCATTTGATAACTTACATTCCCTAGGCCCTTAGAACATCACAAGTAAAGTAGTCGTCGCTTAGGTATTCAAAGTATCTGTAAATTAAAACTTGAGTCTGCCATAGTATCCAACGTAAACAAAACCATCTAGATATGAATGCAATGGACAATTTGAATACTTGCAACTCTATAAATACTTACCGTTATTTCTACTCAATTTGTTTATACTAAACACCAACTTTGTAGTGCTGACTAGAATAATATTAAGTAACTATACCTATGTCTGAATAAATGCATACATTTTTCATGAAGAAAATGATAGCCGCCATCTCACATTCAACTACCATAATTATTTATGCCTAGGACTTTAAGCGATTGTATAATAATGATATATAATTAGTGCACTAGGTGGTATTGATTCCTCTCTAGAACAACTAATCCGGGACATCAATAGCTACAGTTAAAGGGGAGTCAATTCTATTTTGTCATAAGTATGAAACAAATAAACAAAAATAAAAACTATTGAATTGAATCTTTGTCCATATAGAACACATAATGTCGTTGTTTAAGCTGCCTTCGTACTTTTGTGTTTTCTATTCTGATGCAGCGATGACGCGACCGTATGAAATGCCATGTAATAGGAGCTCACTTATTAGCGCGGATGACTTGCGCCTATTGACTTTCATCCCATCGCCATGCCTAGATAAACATTCATATGTACCACCTACCTACTAAGAATAGACATGACGTGCTTAAAAGAGAGGGGACCTATGGCGGATACATCAAATCCGATTGACTCTGGTTTGTCTAGTAAACAGAAATAGCTCGCTAAAGTTTGTACAGAAACTCATTTATAGATTTTCAGATTTACTACGCATTATGCGTTTATGGTTATGTGACGTCAATCACCAAGCAAACCACAAGTAAAAAAATACTTTTTGAACCACTTATGGAAACTTACCATTCAAGTAAAGAGGACCTTGATACAGAAAACGATTAAGACTAATTTTGCATAACCGGATTAGTCCTTATCTTTTAGTACGGCTTGTATTCTAATCCTACGTCGTTAGCTTGCAACTGCACTGAAAATGCATATAAATCACGCACACTACACCAAGTGTCTAAACCATTCACATTACTCAATTCCATTCTACGATGTCGCGTCTCGATAGTGCTCGTCTTGAACGTAAAAGATCACTACAGACAAAAGAACGTCATCTTTGTAATATGACATAGGTCATAAGGAAGTTACATGAATATTCAACAAAGGCCCTGCATTTAATTTCAAATGAGCGCTACTTACCTCAAAAACATGGCATTATTCAAATAATAATGCAAACAAATATATTCTAGGCGTATAATGGGCCGGGTAATAGGTCGTCGTTTAATGCGAGACGAGCGTTCGCCACAGACGAAGAACAAAGGCCTCGCTACGCTCCTGTTAATTCCTCAACACTTTCTCACTGCGACTGTTAAAAAGGAAGTCACGGTCCAAGGTTCGTTGCTCCACGAGTCTTAATAACACCTTAATGCTTAATGCTCAATTTTGAGATATATGAAACCGAAAGTGAACCACTTTTCCTAAAAGAAAGTACCGCATATTGCGACTCGGTGGAAAGCTGCCGATATCATGCTAACCTATTAATTTTAACATTGTTTTTCTACGACCCAGATGTAACGCATAGATACGTATGCAAATAAAAACTACGTAGGTACGTCATATTTAATCAAGAAATGTTTCCTCCAATTTCTCTATAATTACAGTTGTACAAACCTCCATATTTCAACTGTTTTGAATTCACAGAAATATTTTCTAATGTTATTGGATGTTATATAATAGGTGTGAGGTTTTGTTACAGAGCTACACTTACTGGGGACCGATTTTTGACTTTCGAGCGCTCGAATCTTTCACTCGAAAACGGACAAAAATTACGAAATGCTCTTTTGAAATAGCGATAGAAAATTTAAAATCGAGTGGTATTGACCACTCGTATTCAATTCTATCGGTAGAAAGTTAGTGCCTGCAATTTTGGCACTAAAATCGTATTTACTTTTATTTAATTTTCGAGCGGTCGAAAGTCAAAAATCGGCCCCCTGATCCGAAATTTTCTTAAATTTGGTTGATAAAGTAGTAGATGTTTTAATTTTCATAATTAATCATTTGGTGTGACGTTAATGTCTTCGGCCGCTCAACGGGAGCCAGCTCTTCATTACTGCGAAAGCCCATTATGTACCTACTTAATTCTGCCTAATTCTTAGCATGGTAATAATTGTTAAATATTCTAACTAGGAAAGCTTTTAAAGTCTTTTGCCTAAAATATTATGCTTAAAAGATATTTCCATCGTCCAACTTTAAATTTATGAATACTTAATGAACCTTTGGGAGTCCTTTAGTATAGGTATTGCACAGTTGGCACACTTCATACTTATTTGTGTTAATTTAAACTACACAAATGAACATCGGATTAGAAATCAAGCTAAGTTTTGAGGGTAATTTAATTTAACGATTCTCGTTTGACTTTATGATATAAATTTTTTTTTATGATATACATTTATAGATTTTCAGATTTACTACGCATTATGCGTTTATGGTTATGTGACGTCAATCACCAAGCAAACCACAAGTAAAAAAATACTTTTTGAACCACTTATGGAAACTTACCATTCAAGTAAAGAGGACCTTGATACAGAAAACGATTAAGACTAATTTTGCATAACCGGATTAGTCCTTATCTTTTAGTACGGCTTGTATTCTAATCCTACGTCGTTAGCTTGCAACTGCACTGAAAATGCATATAAATCACGCACACTACACCAAGTGTCTAAACCATTCACATTACTCAATTCCATTCTACGATGTCGCGTCTCGATAGTGCTCGTCTTGAACGTAAAAGATCACTACAGACAAAAGAACGTCATCTTTGTAATATGACATAGGTCATAAGGAAGTTACATGAATATTCAACAAAGGCCCTGCATTTAATTTCAAATGAGCGCTACTTACCTCAAAAACATGGCATTATTCAAATAATAATGCAAACAAATATATTCTAGGCGTATAATGGGCCGGGTAATAGGTCGTCGTTTAATGCGAGACGAGCGTTCGCCACAGACGAAGAACAAAGGCCTCGCTACGCTCCTGTTAATTCCTCAACACTTTCTCACTGCGACTGTTAAAAAGGAAGTCACGGTCCAAGGTTCGTTGCTCCACGAGTCTTAATAACACCTTAATGCTTAATGCTCAATTTTGAGATATATGAAACCGAAAGTGAACCACTTTTCCTAAAAGAAAGTACCGCATATTGCGACTCGGTGGAAAGCTGCCGATATCATGCTAACCTATTAATTTTAACATTGTTTTTCTACGACCCAGATGTAACGCATAGATACGTATGCAAATAAAAACTACGTAGGTACGTCATATTTAATCAAGAAATGTTTCCTCCAATTTCTCTATAATTACAGTTGTACAAACCTCCATATTTCAACTGTTTTGAATTCACAGAAATATTTTCTAATGTTATTGGATGTTATATAATAGGTGTGAGGTTTTGTTACAGAGCTACACTTACTGGGGACCGATTTTTGACTTTCGAGCGCTCGAATCTTTCACTCGAAAACGGACAAAAATTACGAAATGCTCTTTTGAAATAGCGATAGAAAATTTAAAATCGAGTGGTATTGACCACTCGTATTCAATTCTATCGGTAGAAAGTTAGTGCCTGCAATTTTGGCACTAAAATCGTATTTACTTTTATTTAATTTTCGAGCGGTCGAAAGTCAAAAATCGGCCCCCTGATCCGAAATTTTCTTAAATTTGGTTGATAAAGTAGTAGATGTTTTAATTTTCATAATTAATCATTTGGTGTGACGTTAATGTCTTCGGCCGCTCAACGGGAGCCAGCTCTTCATTACTGCGAAAGCCCATTATGTACCTACTTAATTCTGCCTAATTCTTAGCATGGTAATAATTGTTAAATATTCTAACTAGGAAAGCTTTTAAAGTCTTTTGCCTAAAATATTATGCTTAAAAGATATTTCCATCGTCCAACTTTAAATTTATGAATACTTAATGAACCTTTGGGAGTCCTTTAGTATAGGTATTGCACAGTTGGCACACTTCATACTTATTTGTGTTAATTTAAACTACACAAATGAACATCGGATTAGAAATCAAGCTAAGTTTTGAGGGTAATTTAATTTAACGATTCTCGTTTGACTTTATGATATAAATACGTAAATCACTCATAGAAACTTTGCAACTGTGATAAACATCAAATAATACGCATTACCAGCCTAAACAAACAAATTGATTGCGCATGCATGTGCACATAATAACCATTGCTCGTTCGGTTTACAAATACGAAAAAATTTTGATTAATGAGATAACATAATACTTCACTTTCCCCATGATAAAGTTGCCTATTATTGTTCACAAATTTAGCGAAGATAAACTTTAAGAACACTAAAATCAGCGGGTTGTTCAGGATCGTTTTGTGAAACTCTTATTGCTCTTAACCAGTTAATGTCCTATCAACAAACAAGGATGTTTTATGATACTATTATGTCGATACTAAACATACTTACATTTATATCGTTTAAGTACGCAAGTTCTTTATTGTAAGTACTTTGATTTAATGCTTAGGCTGCTTCACAATAAAGTATATAAAATATAATTAAAAATGATAATTTCGACGTGTTACACATAGATTTGTATTTTTGTTTCAAAGCAAGGATAAACTTGCCAAAGTACTTCCAAATCGTTGTTGCCAAGAACATGTCCGGAGAAGCTGACGCTGAAAGATAAGATTAGACAAGATGCAATATCTGTTTTATTTTCCTCTCGGCTACCAAGACCGAATGCCAACCACTTTAAACCAAAAAAGTCAGGGATATTGTCGTCTTAAATAAAAACTAAACAGAAATTATGTACCTACAAGAAAACCACTAAACTCATGTCTTTAAATGTACTTCTGTTTCTTGTGAAACACACTTGATGAAAATAATAGAGCATTAAGATACACTACATGAATGATTTTAATCGCCTTGATGACTAGCAAATGGGTAGCCCTTGCCAATAGCAAAACATCAAGAACAATAACAATTCAAGACCACGAGAACTTGTTCTGTAAACGTAGGTATCCGGTTAATTCTTTTTTTAAATAATTGGCTTATAATACGTTCGAGTATCATAAATTAAAACTAATGGTTTAAAAACGACTGTAATAAAAGGACATAATAACGACTTTCATATCGCAGTGTGGTATATAAGTGACTTTAATGGATATTTTGTTACGATTATAAAAAGTCAACATTACAATGTGATGTTTATTGAAAAATGGTCTGGTTTTTATAGCTGAGACGATACTTATATAGGTCAGTGATATTGATAGGTTTTGTGAAAACACGATTATTTCTGTTTTCTCAAATAAGACACAGTGGGTTGAAGCCCCACCTTCCTTAATTCTTGAACAAATAGGGTAGTTGCGTCGTGTCAAAGTTGACAACGTAGTGTTCCTAAATCGATAGTAAACCATTGAATTATTGTAATAAAGTATGAATTACAAAAAATAATTAAAATCATAAAAAAGATATGGACCTTGAAAGTTTAGAAAAATATGCATTTTTTTATTGTCCGAGAGTTTAAGCTATCAATTTAAAGCTATCAATAGAATCCCTACGCTTTTATAGAAACAAAATTGTATAACAACTATGGACGAAACGCAGTATTTCGCGACAGAAACAGAAATATTACTTGATTTTCCATACAACGATAAGTATGAATTGCAACGTGTGACGTCATACTTTAACGTCAATTAGTATGAAGCGTTTTGCCCTCAGAGCATAGAATACTAGAGAGAGGACAAGCCGCCGGCGGCCGTGTCGCAGCTGTATGCTCAATGGGCATACACTGCCATACTGTGCACGCGTGCTGATCGCAGAGAATATTACGTTTTTTCCCAAAATGCCTGATATGATGCGCGTTTATTGTCAAATAAGCGTGTAGGTATACAAGAGTGTGTGTTTTAGATGTGTGCGTGCTTTGTCTTGTCAATTACTTGGGCGTTGTGTGGGTTAATGTACTTGCGACAGGCTCACTCTATACAAATCGGCCGCCATGTCCGATCTCCTTATATTCATACATCTGTGGTTTTGCCTGCCGCCAGCGAGGTCCGTCTTTAACATATTTTTTTGAGTATTTACGTTCTTTAATTGTAGTTGCTCTCATACAAACATTTGTTCCTCTCCAAAAACTGGTTCAAATGGCATCGTAAATAAATCTTAGGCCACAAGATAATTATCCTTGGGAGAAAATAAAATACGACATAAACCTACCAAGTACTCCTTGCATTAGTTTGCCAAAAATAGTTAACGTATATCATCATCTATTGTAGCTATTAATCAACATCCTCCAGCAACATCAAAAAGATGGCGTCTCATATATAAAAACGCATTTATCTTCTCTCCCCTTATTCTATCCTCCATCTAAAGCTCCGATAACAAAATTCACGCAGAACCGCTTAAAGTGTTCGTAGCCTTATTGTTTATACTAAGTACAAATACCTGAAACCATCTTGTAAGGTCTTCATTAATTAACTCTACTAATATAGCTTCTCCAAGCCATGTAAGCATATCGCCTAAGTAGAGCTACCTTCAAACGTGAGACGAGTAACTGTCAACCGCTCAGTCTGGTTCTTATCCTTGGCTCCATGCAAGACCATGTAGGTATAAGCGGCGACTTTTTCAACACAAGTAACAATTAACTGCAGGTAAAGCACGAGTTGCCACCTGGGGCTCGAAGTTTATGTGGCAGAAAATATAAGATTATGTTTAGCGCGATCTAAACGATCCTCTTTCAGCACTTACAGCTGTTAGAATCCAACACGACTGTAATAGTACATTATGATACAAGTGTGCTATGTTGGTCAATACACTCGAGTCGGTTTTTAAGCCTGAGCCGAAGGCGAAGGCTTAATGGAGACGAGAAGTGTAATGACCAATGCTCACGTGTTTCATACGACGTTTTTCAACACATTTGCGAGGAAAAAAAAAATAAAAAATAAAATGAAAATGTTAAAAGATATGTAATGAAAAGGCACTAGTGCGATAATGTAATGTAAAAGTCACGGCATGGGTAATATTCTGCATTATTTTGCTAATATTTAAAAAGATATGTAATGAAAAGGCACTAGTGCGATAATGTAATGTAAAAGGCACGGCATGGGTAATATTCTGCATTATCAGTGTAAATACGCTGTAATAAGACCTACTTTACGAGCAGGTGTCTTGAAAAGTTATTTTTTTATTACGAGACGCAATTGATTAACATATTACTTAATTTAAAACTACCATAGATAGCAACAAGCTCTCGCAACGCAGCAAACTGGCGAAAATAGAGAGAAATTGCCTGGAAAGCAGTTCACGCTGAAATGACCTACGAAGACTAACCATTATATTAGTCAACTGTCCCCCATGCAATAGAGTTTTTAAGAGTAAGTTTGGCCTAGCCAGCCACATCAGAGCTCACAATAGGGCAAATCCGTAATTGCTTGGGTCGCCGTCATCGAAATCGATGAGGACTATATAGATGTCGCCAATAAACACTATGTTTAGCGAACTTATAGGCGCTTTAGCCTAGTTGGTAGTGACCCTGCCTACGAAGCAATAGGTTTGAATCCCGGTAAGGGCATTTATTTGTGTGATGAGCACGAATATTTGTTCCGGAGTCATGGATGTTTTCTATGTATTTAAGTATTTATTTCTCTATATAAGTATCTATATCGTCGTCTAGTACCCATAGTACAAGCTTTGCTTAGTTTGGGACTAGGTTGATTTGTGTAAGATTGTCCGCAAATATTTATTTTATTTATTTATTTATAAGTACTAGAAAATGTAACTTATTATAAAAAAAAAAATACATATACAGGGTGTTTTGTAGCTGGGTGCAAACCTTTAAGGAGGAGATACACTAGACCATGTAGAATATATTCATCCAAAATTTTTTTTAACTTGTTTTTTTTTTTTTTAAATGACATCAAAAGTAAGTTTTTATTTTTTATTTTTGTAAAGTTTAAATGCTTTGCACATAACTTTTTTGGACACAATGGTGCTTCAAACTACTTTGGTACGATCGAGGACACATTAGACTACTAAAATAATAAAAAAAACGGACATTTCTGTTTGGATTGGAAGTTATAAGCATTTAATTGACCAATTTTGGGAATTTCATACTAAAATCGTAAAAGTTCCCTTAAAAATCAAAAAATCGCTAAAAAATTATAATTTTTGGATGAATATGTTCTACATGGTCTAGTGTACCTACCCCTTAAAGGTTTGCACCCAGCTACAAAACACCCTGTATATATTTATATGTAAGCGTACCCTCAACCTCGTACGCCATCGGAACAACCACGACCACTCTGCGAAGAGTGTACGAGTGAGGAGGAGGATTACTTAATTTGTTTTCGATATTGACAGTCGAGGATCTCAAACTCTATACAGAATTGAATTTCAGCATAAACTGGTGGCAAGGCTACCATTAAATCTTCGTTATAATAAAAAAAAATGCCGATAATGCGCCACTGGGCCAATTTCGGTTCTACACGAAATTCCTTCTCATCCATAAAAGGAGGCTTAGTGCCCAGCATTATTAACCTTTTTCCAGGCAGAGGCCTTATATCGACCACATACAGACTGTCAAACGTGTATTTTAATGTCAATGAATAAGACTGACATTTGATTGTCATTTTTCAATTGCCGGCCTGGAAAAGGGTTAATAGGCTTCATGGTGACTTGACCAAACCAATATAAAAAAAAAAACTAGGAAGTGGCTTTTGATCGGCGCGCTCCTAACGCTGTCACAGAATCATATGAGGGAGTCAGACACATCTTGGATATCCCGACGTCCGCAACCGCGCTTCAGCTAAACCAGTACCCATTAGTGTGCCCTAGCCGCAAAAACAACAGGGAACGAATCGGGAATGCGCCCTCGATCGTGCTTCGGTCCTGTGTTGCTAGATGCAATATTTTATCCTTTATCTGCGGTAATTTTCGCTATCAAAAACAAATTAAATTTTCTTGTTTATAGTATCTAATTATGATGCGATCCTAATTGGAAATATTGCTTTGTGTTGAGCGCACTGCACGTGCATTTAAAGATTAAGTATGAACCCGTTTAACCCGATGCGGCAGAAGGAGGGTTATGTTTTTCGAGTGAATGTAGGTCTAATTCTTTGGCATGCTTTGCAGTTTAATTGCTTTTAACATTTAAGGTAACGTTAGATTCCTTTTAGTCGCGGGTGTGATAGGCTATAAATATTTGTAAAACAGCAGTCAGGTTTAAAAAATAATGTATTTTCACCTCACTAGCTCGGAAAGCCCTTTTTTATTATTTAAAAACAGATAGCAAAACTGCATTTCAGCTAGAAGTGTGCAATAGTATTTTTCACAATCGTGTTATAATAGAGAGCTTTTTAGTCGAGTACCGTGTTTAGGCCACGAAGCTTGCTGAGTGGCCTAAGTAAGGTACGAGATTAAAAAGCTTGATTATAACACTATTGTGAACAATACTTTTTGTACGAGTTCATTAAAATTAATTTTCTACGAGTCAACTGAACTAATTAAACAAACTCGATACTGTTGAAACGAAGTGCAGCTCATCGCTCGTACGCTTGTTGATATCTTAAAAGACATCAACGAGCGTACGACATCAAAGCGATTCTATTGGTCCAATTCATTACGGTTCAGTAAAGCAGCCACGTGATTGGTCGAATTTATTTTAGTTGTCTGGAGCGTATCGAAAAGTAGTTATTTCGATTGTTTCGACAGTAACATGGACTACAACTATGAAAAGAGTGACGTTGCAGTATTATCTATGAAATCTTAATACACATATTTTAATCGTCGAGTACAAAAAGAATATTTGAAATCCGAACGTGTTATTAGATACCTACCTTTTTTAACATAATATGTAAGGCCAAGTCCAGACAGGACCATTTTCGCGCAACTCATTTTTTTAAATATTTGTTTTACGTTCTTTTCTCTTTTCTTTTAATTATTTTTTTTTGTTAATGTTTTTTCAATGTTTATTTATGTATATTTCTTTATGTCTTGTTTTCTTTATTTCATGAGTTTTTTGTTTTATATATTTTTTTCTTTTTTATGTTTTTTTTCTTTCGTAGTATTTTCCTCGCTCGAGTGAGGTGAAAAGATCTGTGTTACACACGGGTGTACTGCTATTTTGACGGCTCGTGTGGTGCAACACTCGCTACGCTCAGGATTATATTTTTGAACCACTCGCTTCACTTGCGGTTTGAACATGCGAATATGGACTACATGGTTGACCATGTATTCTATATTCGCTAGCTCGTAGTTCAACCCTAGAATCCATTCGCTAGCTCGTGTTTCAATTCCACACTCACGGTAAAAATACAACTTTGCACCCTTGTATTACAAATATTAACTATTAAATAATAGTGGCTCTGTGAGCTGTAGAACTCGCGAGCCGGTCTTTTATTTTCAATTTCGAAAAAGTGACTCGACTTAAAAATTATATATAAAAACAAAGCTGCTCACAAAGTGAGACCGGTAGAGGAGAACAGCCGGACAGCGGGATAGACACCGGACATACGAACGATTTTCGGCCCAAACTGAAGCATAGAATTTCGTTCGCTTCGCTCGCTCGTATCGTTATATTAACATTTCATATTATTAAGTATATAATAAATGTAGTATTCTTGTAACTAATTATGTAACTTCTGTCTTTTATTTGTTTATTTATTTCTTAAAGTTCACGTTAGGTATTACAATGTGATCTTCTTATGATTATTACAAATAGGTAAATAAAAAACTAGTCAAATAAACCACCCCTGGTCGTCTCTGGTGCAAATGTGCCCATTATGCTTGCCACATTACCCTGTTGAATGGCTAAAGTCAACCTTTGCACCAGAAACGACTCGGAGCGGGGATCCTCACCCTTTTGCATGAGCCGACGGCCTATGTCACGTACAAATATACATATTTGTTTATAATTGTGAAAAAATAAATAAGTCATTGTGTATGTAAACTATAGTCGTTATCAAACCTCTTGTAGTCCATTAATATTTTATCATCACACTTGCTCATAAATGGTGTTATTCCTTGCCTGTATACAGAAGGACAATGGCCTAAATTGTCCCCGCGGGAAATAATGACACATGGGAGTTATGAGCTTGTGTGTGATCTGATTGGTTAAGCAAATCTGGACGGCCGCTAGCGACAAGAATTCTGCTCTGTGATTGGTTGAAAATATAATCAAGCAGGCTCTGTGATTGGTTGAAATATTGAAGCTACGCCCTCCACTCGCACTGATCTGGAAGTGAAGTTGTCAATCTCGTCAACATTTGATTGATGCGCTTGTATAAAACACAGGTTTTCTGTCTTTTTTGGTTATTTATTTTCTCGCAAATGTGATGAAAAACATTGTGTATAACACGGGCGTAAGAATATTGCAAACTCGAGTCATCAAAAGCCCTCCGCCTTACGGCGTCGGGCTCCTGATAGACTCTCGTTTGCAATATTTCTCCTACGCCCCTTGTTAAACAATGTACTATAATATTACCATACGGATGCGAACAAATCAGTCACACTAGAGAGACTTTTTATTCTTTTAAATCTTAATGCTGGTAGTACTAGAGTAAATGCTATAGGTGTAGTAAAATACTAAGTGCCTTACCAAGGACCTCATTTACGATGAATAGCCGACGTGGAGCCGGTTCTATGGTTTAATTACGCGTACGACGAGTATTGTCTCTGCTCTAAGGTACACAAATTGCTTGAGATAACCCAGGACAGAATGTAGTCCGGAATTTGATTCGCCCAGCTTTCAAACTGGTAACTTGTTAATTGGGCGTATGTTAGCTGCATTCAGTTATGTTATGGCTAAAGAATTCTTTCTCGAACATGGTCATCTGTTATGCGAAAGCGGACATCATATAACGTGACATAGAAATATAAATTCCACGCATACGACTTGAGTCAGTTAAGTCGAAGTTTTTAAATGTACCTACTTACCGAGTCAAAGTAAAAAAGAGAATTTAATTATTGATTTCCCAGTGTTCTGCCGTAACATTAGATTCATATTTATTGAACCCTTTGGTACAGAATTTAAAGCACAAAATAGTTTGGATCAAACTTTAGAAACATGTTATTACGAAACGGATTGTCATTCTTAGTCATATTTGACTGTACCGACACACTATTATTTTATTGCTGTTCTTTTTGCTTTATTACATTCATGATAAAACTAAGATATCGTACAGCCAGCAGCAGAATTACGGAAGCGTGCCTGGTGTACAAAACGACCTACACACGCTCTTAATTTCTTAATAATAAAGTCGTGTGCAGGTCATTTTGAAGACCTGGCCCGCTTAGCTACTTCTGCAGCTGACTGTACCTATGAACTGCATCGCAAAAAACGTTCTAGAATTATTTCTTTAGTTTGGTTACAGCAACGGAAAAATGAGGTAGCAAATAGAAAATCCGTTCGTGTAAATTACATCCATATTAGTCGATCAAGATAGCCCGGCAACGTTCAGGGCGGCGTTCACACGTCGCCGCCAGGGACCGCCTGGACAATGAAATGGATTGAGGGAATTTAACAGCCCGGCCACGAAATTGCGCGAATTGTGGCGCGGCAAGCGTTTTATCTGTTCATTGCGCGGCCGAGACGCGCAGCGCACTGTGGTTAGTTGGGATCACACGCAATGAATTAGAAAAACCGCTGCCACTGCCGCCGCCGCGCAATGTCGTGGCCGGGCCGTAACGCCTTGGCCACGACTTTGGCCTTAAGCGGCCTGCGACCAGCGTTTTATCTGTTCATTGCGCGTGATTCCAACTAACCACAGTGCGTTGCGCGTCTCAACCGCGCAATGAACAGATAAAACGCTGGTCGCAGGTCGCTTAAGTCCAAAGTCGTGGCCAAGGCCTAACAACGCCGCCGCCGCGTCCAACCGCCCGAGCCCTAAGCTTGGCCCTACCCTATATACCCTTCTCCTAAAATAACTCGACGGCCTTTATCGAGCCCGAGGAAGATTGTTTCAAACGGCCTTCTTGTAAATCCGGTGTATTGGCTTAAAGTTCTCGTTCTTCGGATAAAGTGATGGTTGTAGTTGAAAATGCAATCGTTAGGTTGAAGATTACTTACTTTATCGTACCTACAGTTATATCACAAAATCGAAAGGATATATTATCATCAAGACATGTCAAGTACTACGCAAACTAAGGCCATTGGAAAATTCATAAATTATTCCCTAACTTATGTAAATTATATCTAAAGTTATTGCATGCAAGTATATACTTACTAAATTTATAGTAGGTATTGAACCATAACTTAGCCTCGTTAGTAACTAATATATTAAATTTTTAATCAGGGTCATACACAGATTTATGTTCGCGTCTTTCCTGTGAAAGTTAAGGGCTACATATCCTAATTTTTGGTTGGACTCTTAAGTCTTAATCCGCATAAGCGGCGCCTCCTCTTATAATATTGTTATGCGTTAAAAACATGATTTATGTGCACGTAAGCTCATAACTATTGATCACAGGAAAGACGAATTTTGTTTTAAACACTGTGTACGGCAATCACATCAACTTCCTACCAAAATCCGAATTAGTGATTAGTTTCCTGAACGGTGTGAATCCAGCATTAGATCGAATTAAGTCGACGTTTCCCATAGTTCGTGAGACCGCTCAGGGAAGCGAGTGACCAATTACGAGTATATCCGAGGGCGGATGCGACTCCGCAGTAATCTACAAGCGCCATTACCTTTACGTGCCATCACAGATCGGCTCCTACGTAATTCACGTAATAAACGCAATCTGTTGACACTCGGCCGCTCTGGCTACCCTTTATCCAGCCACAAATTGTCCATTTGATCACCAATCCAGCCGCGAGCTGTGTGAAAGTAAAAACAATCCCCATTAGAGCCTTATTAAGTGTCGTTTGTATAAATCGTTCTCTTTGTTTAGTGCTGTTTGCGACTATTATAGAAAAACAGCGTTAATTCCGAAGCTGGACAGGGACATTATTTCTCGAGTAGCGAAATGCCGTAATAGAGGCATTAGATTTGTAGAGCCCCCGCAGCTGGCCTTGATTTGCTAGTTTATACTATAGAATGTGGATGTCAATGGCATTTGACGTTAAGTTATTACATGATTGAAGGGCTTTTCTTCTCTCTACATGATTTCTCTGATCTCCTAGGTAAAATTAGACAAGCAACTGAGTCCGATTTGTTGATAGTGCTATATTAATTACCCATTTTTTGTATAACAGTAGAAACTTAATATCTTGCCGCGATGGTGATCAAAATGGTCACAGCTGGAAAGTAAGAGATATGTTTATTTTGTATAATAGCACGTTGTCACATGTTTTCGTTTTCTAAGTAAAAGATTGCTGTATTGGTGTGGTGCGCTATGGTTATAATACTAACTAGGTCCGTAGGTAGCCGGTGCAACTAGAACGACCTCGAAGGACGGCGCGCTTTGTACCCACGCGCTTGCGCGATATCCGCATAGTTCGCTAGGCTCCGCCCCTTGCCCCCGCGCAACTAATGCTGGCCAAAATGTTGTAACAGCATTCCGTTTTCTTGAGGATGGACTAAGTATTTGGATATTAAAGCGAATGTAACCCTCAAAATTTTGTTTCGCTCACTCACTAATGCTAGCTCGATACGCTGTGCTATTCGCTGACGCTCAACTTGCGAAAATCAGTATTAAACAGTATTTCTGTAGGTACTTATTTTGATTATTTTCCAGAGGGCTGCAGGTCGATCACGTACAGCTACCGCATTGTATGCGCGTCAGGTTACGTAATTACTCTTCTGGCCCCGTAGCATGGATACGCTATCACGCGATAAGTGACAAGATAAGAGCGTCGTCTCGTTCTATCGAACGGTGTCAGCCAGGGACGGATGCTCTATCATGTCACTTATCGCGTGATAAGGCCATCCATGCTACGGGGCCTGATCACATAACTTATCAAACGCGCGTTCGATAAGTTATGTGATCGTACAATTCGATACGTGATCGAACTGCTAAAATAAATAAAAAAACAAATAAATGAAATTGAAACTTAAATACCATTGTAATAATTACATTTTTGTGCATTTCGTCTGACTTCAATTTGACATACGCCTTAAACGTGTACCCAGGTACTTTTTGATTTGACTAGGTAATTCAGCTGGAGGTTAATTTGACTCGACGCCCAGGCATCTGAGTTTAGAGGCTTTTTTTTTACTTTTTCATCGTCTGATATTATCTACAATTGTAGAATTCAAGCCAATGCTACATTCTTATTGAAAAATGATATGGGACGAGCTTTTATCGCGACTCTCCTTTAAATGTGTGCAGTGACCTAATTAGTTACCTACTCCGGAAGCCACAGAATTAACCCATATCATACGAATTTCCATGGTAATAATTTCAGGTATGATATACGAGTACATGTTGCTCTAAAGCATTTTAAATAAAATCCACAAAAAAAAATACTTTCAAGTGGAGTCACATCATACGAAACATTTTGACTAGGTACTTACTTATTTTGCTGTACCTATCATATGCATACAAATAAGTGAAAGCTCATGTAGTACCTATCGTAAATGCCACAATCCACCGCAACAATACACAGGCTGTAAGTTTTCTACCAAGTAGAAATAACGACGAGTAAGTATTACTACTATTAGAAATTTTGCTTTGCAATATAGTCACCACTGATGGGATTGTGTAAGTGACTCAGGTCAATTCGAAAACAGCACGACTGCTATGAATGTTTTTTCCTAACTAAGCAATAACCTTGTATCTAGTTCCTGGTCACAGCAACAGCACTCAAAGGGCATTGTCACTGCGAAAAATCTTTTAATATTAGAATTAGACATTTAAGGTAACTATACCGAGCATTTCTAATTAAGTAGGTACTCGGGCACAAAAGTGGAATTTATAGTTTCTTATCAAGATTTTATTCCGACATCCGATTAGTCTCAAGCTGTGCGATTATTGCCCTATTTTTATTACAATTGTGGCTAACTAGTATTATTTTTGGTATGTATTTTGAGTCGCCAACCAACGCGCTTGTAGTGATTCTTTTAAAGTCGCAAGTGTCCATGGGCCACGGTGACTCTTTACCATCGGGCAGGTCGTTTGTTTTTTTGCCACCGTCGTAGTTTAAAATCACAACGCGGTCTGTCTTGAACATTTCAATCTCCAGAGCCACGTTCGCCGATCCTAAACGTTAAACAAAATGATCTTGTAGTGCACCAATTCACCGAGAGATGGCGCTGGCGTCGAGATAGATCGCACTAACGGAATGTCGACATAGAATCCTTAGTCTCTATGTAAAAAATAATTCTATGTCTTTTGTTAGGCGCAAGTATGTACTTGGTTGGCTGCATTCAAGTAAATTGAACACCTTCCATTGCAATCCTTGCTATAGGGAACCTGGAACGCAGTACGGTGTCTCAACGAAACGCCTATTGTGGGACAGTTCTAGTTAAAATAAAGTATTGTACTGTATATGTTTTAAATACACTTTATCTTGCGTATTGTCGTTGTTTCCTTACGAAGAAAGTAACCAACCTCACAATCTTACTTACTTTCCTCTGCTAACACTACCAAAACATGTGACGAACGCCGCATATTTAGTCTTAAATCTTATTAAACCCCACGCCGTAGTGGCAGTTAGTCTGATCTGCGTGATGGAGTTTAGTGAATGGGGAACGAGAGCGGAACCGCGGTTTACGGCAATAAAACTACAAAAATCGCATGATTCGTAACAAGAGTAAGTGTGTCGCGTGCTCAGACAAAGATGCTCTCAACCCGCCAATCATTCCGTTAATTGGAGAGAATCATCGCTGTAGAAAGTCCACGGCCGTCGGGGCACGTCAATAATATCGAGTGCAATGCGGTGCAGTGTCAACGGACAACGCGGCCGGGAGTGCAACAAACTATGCCGGCCGGTCGTTCACGCGAACTTTTAGTACTTTACTTACACAATAACCACACCACGTCCAATACCGTCGGGGAACAACAATAATCGAATTTGTTAACGGTCATTTAACAAACAGCCCTGATGAGGTATCATGGTTTCAATTTCGCTACAACTAAATACCTTATACTTTGGCCATTCCGTGTGGCAAAGGTTTGTACACGAGTAATCTAAAAATATAAACATACCAAAATTATGAGGAAAGGGGTGGCGACACATCGAGTGTCCAAGGGATTCAGCTAAGTACCAAATACTACTTAACACATTTTCTTAAACATGAAAAGAAGAGGAGACAAATGAACAGAGTCTATGTTTTGTTATAGACTCCAAAACATTCTGCTTGGCGCACAATATCTTTAAAATCACTTAGTTACTATAGAAGGCTTACTATGAATACAAATCAATAGACAAATTATTACGTCATTGTTACTCATTATCGTGAAAGGGCAGGTGCCAGTGTGGGTAGTTAGAAGGTATACAATAGCGCATAAGGTCGCTGAGTCAGTGGCCTCTTCCTGCGCTAGCGCCATTTTTGGAAGCGTTACGTGAGCGTCAGGACGCGTCCAACACTTCAATGGCAACTTATATTATTTATTCAGTGTACTTAACTATAAACACTGTTATGAAATCACGCTCACAATATTAAGGCAGACTTGGCTGTGTATCTTTAAATGCGTACTTATATTGACCACCTTTTTACATTTCTTCAAAAAAGATTTTGCTTGGTCTATTGTTTACTCGTTTGCTTATTTACAACTTTTTTATTTGCCAATTTTAGGGTTGAATTTCCGGTACATTTAAGCAAGTAATTTTACTTTAATTGTATACACATGGCAAAGACTGCAAAAAAATGATGCATAATAAATGTATAATATAATTAAAGTATTATCTTTATGTTGAACCCTAAATTCAACATAAAAATAATTTAAGGAATGATTCGGTATTGTGCCTCCACAGTTGAAAGAAACAATGTAGGTAGGTTAAATGTAAATGACACATAAGTACTTACCTACAGTTCCAAATTTTATATTTTTAATCAGGTTAAAAGTAGGAAATGAGACTTTAGACGAGCACATTTTTTTCCTATATATCCATTCCTTGTTTTCCTAACCCGTTCAGTTAATTAATTCTCAATATGTATACGCAATATACGCAAATAATTTTCAACGCAATCTGTAGTGTCAATCATTACACCTATCAACAAAAAAAATGTAAACAAAGAATCCCATTCAGCTACGTGTATTTGTGTCAATAAAGATATTGATGCGTGATCGTTTCTTACGTGCCGAGTCCGACTGTAAACAATCCTGTATAATATTATATGAAGTTGTTGACCCAGTGGCGGTAGAAATCCATAGCACTACACGCAATTGTCAACTCTGTTTTAATGTGAGACAGTTCAATTTAAAAACAGTAAAAATACTCAGTGATAAAGTTAGAAAATGTCAGCTTCCCTTGGCGTCACAAACATGACCCTTCATTCGGGGTGACAATTTTGACGACCCATTCGGATAGCGTTGTCGAAAACTTGTTTTGGCTGTGCAAACATAATTAGAAATCAAACGAATTTACCAAGTGAAGTTCGATGTTAATTGTGTGAGGGTGTTGGTCCAAGACGTCTTATCATTCTTGACTTGTAGTAGACGCATCGTGTCGCCATCATCACGTGTATACAAAGCTTAATAAAAATTTAAACGTTTCTTACGTCGTCTGGAACGCGCCCAATACCACCTGTCATTTAGTTTAAAGTTTTTATTTCACGACCTGTAAGGCTAGGGAACGAATTAGTATAATTAGGGGCATGGGCGGGAGTCTAGACGTCTTGGACTAACACCCTCACACAATTAACATCGAACTTCACTTGGTAAGTTCGTTTGATTTCTAATTGTGTTCGTGTGTTGGTCCAAGACGTCTTATCATTCTTGACTTGTAGGATGTTTAAAGAGTCGTGAAATATAACACACATTTTTATATACTTCGTATATTATTTAACATTTTAACGTTGTACAAAAATTAAAATGAATTAACATAATATGTACTCAATTTCTTCTTGTACTCAAATTAATAATATAAATTTCTATTATTATAACATAACATGTACGCATTTCTTCTTGTACTCAATTTAATAAAATTAGTAATATAAATTTACGGTTGTAATTACTATACTATAATATAATTATACCTCTCCAAACTTATGTGAGACTTGAATTTAGAATAGTTTCTGCAAATGTATGTTGAACAATCGGTCTGTTATAAAACTTCGCAAACACTGACGAGGTTTCACCCCAACCTGCCGTTTTTCGAATCACGTCAATGTTAAGACCCAAAGCCTTTGCCTTGGAGCAAGACGCATGGCGTGTGCTATGGGAAGTAAACTTAGTAGTGTCTATGCCACTCTTGGTCATTATATCCTTGATCCAGCGGCGAATAGTTTGTGATCCTATACTCCCGTATGGTTTTTTGAAACTTACGAATAATTGTCCTGATTTATTAGAACGCAATCTTTCAGTCATTTTAATGTAGTCAACCAATGACTGTGCAGGGCAGATTTCTGGTTTTTCGAGAAAAAAAGGAATGACTAAGGCAGGTTGAGTTGCACCTACTCTTGATGTTTTGATAAGGTCAGTGATTTTAATTATAATTTTTTCCTTTGAACAACTAATGTTTTCTAATTTGATGAGGCTTAAAGTCTGTACCCTGTGTGCTGTTATTAAGGCCAGGGAGGTTACCAGTTTCTTTGATAACATTTCTAATGATATTTTATTGTTAGGGTAAAGGCCACCTAAATAAGTCAACACCGTGTTGGTATCCCAGGTAATGTCATATTTTGGGTTACTCGGCCTTAGCCGAAAGACTCCTTTAAAGAATCTTTTTATCAGTTCAATTGAACCAACATGTTGTCCAACTATTAACGAAATTGCCGAACGAAAGGAATTAAGAGACCCATATTTCGAGCCCTTATTGTGCATCATAGTTAAAAATTTTAATATATCTGGGATCCCAGCACTATAACAATCTATTTTGTTGTCTGTACAGTATGACCACCATATCTTTAAACATGTGTTGTATTGTGTTATAGTGTTCTCTGCTAGAGAAGCTAGCATAATTTCGATCGACATATCAGGAACGCCACGTTTTTCTAATGCTTTCCTGACAAGGCTCCTGCAACCAGGGTAAGGCGCTCGTGAAGCGGGTGGGGCGTGCTGTTGATAGAAATTAATAATGACTTGTTAGGTTCGAAATATATTGGTTTTGAACACCATAATTTTTTGAACAAGGGGTACCAAGGTTGGGTTGGCCAGTGGGGTGCAACGACAATACCAATAGCTTTATCATTGATAAAAATAGTGTTTTTAATAGAAGTGAGAATGGTGGAAAGGCGTAAAAAAATATTCAGACCAGGAAGTGGTAAAAGCATCAATAGAAAAAGCATCCGGATCCCTTTTCCAGGATATGTACCTATCACATTTTTTATTACTTCTGGAAGCGAATAGGTCTATGTCAGGTCTGCCAAATACTTTTACTATCTGCTGGAATGCATAATCAGCTAATTCAAATTCTATGTTTGTTTGAGTTGTTCTAGACTCTGCATCTGCGATACAATTTTCTTTAGACTGGATGTAGGACGCAAAAACGAAAATATTCCTAGTTTCGCACCACTGCCAAATTTCTTTAGCTAGAATATTCAAATGCTGGAATTGCACTCCTCCCATGCGATTTATGTAAGATATAGCGGTTGTATTATCTATTCGCAGAAGTATCTGACATTTTTTTAAGTTACTTGCATATGTCTTTAGTCCTATAAAAGCAGCTAGAAGTTCTAAGTAATTTATATGGTTTTTTGCCTCTTCTATTGACCATGATCCCCCCATCGAATTGCCATTGCAAGCCACACCCCATCTGGTTAGTGAAGAGTCTGAATAAATTTCTATTTCATAATGGTCACACCTAATATTGTTACAGGGTGCCTTTATATTTTTCAGCCACCAGTCAAAGTCTGATTTTAAGAACTTAGGCAACTTCATAATTTTGTTGTAATTGTCATTATTAAGTAGATTTAGATATTTAAGTCTTTCAAAGGCTTTTGTATAGACCCAGCCATATTTAACTGCTGGACATATTGAAGTTAGTAACCCAAGCAAGTGTGCGAATTCCCTTATTTTGCATTTATCTTTAGTATAAAAGGATAATAATTCCTGTTCAACTTTTAAACATTTTTCAGGGGGCAATTCTAGAGTCATGTCTATTGAGTTTAGCACAAATCCTAAAAATTTACATTTTTGCTTAGAAACAAGCATACTCTTATCATAATTTATGGTAAAACCAAGGTGTTCTAATAAACCACAAGCTTTAACTATACCTTTCCCTGCCTCTGAAACACTATCAAAAAAGAAAAGTATATCATCTAAGTAAACTGTACACACAATGCCCTGTTTTCGTAAGTGCTCAATAACCGGCTTCATCATTTTTGTAAAGATATATGGTGCTGTGGATAATCCGAATGGAAGCACTTGGAATTCATATATTTTGTTCTGAAATTTAAATCTTAAATACCTTCTATATAGTTTATGAACACTTACTGAGAAATATGCCTCTTTAAGATCAATTTTTGCCATCAACGAATTGGTTGAGAGTAGTTTAGTGGCAGTCCTAATATCTTCAAGTTTAAAATGAGATGTATCTACAAACTTGTTAAGATTTTTTAAGTTTAAAATAAACCGCTTATCACCGTTTTGTTTTGGGGTAAAAAAAAATGTGAGAAAGAAACTGATCCTTACATGGTTGGCATTCAATTATAGCACCAATGTCTTGTAGATGGGAAATAGAGCATTGCATGTCTTCAGCCTGCGTACCTTTTAAGTTATTTTCAGGTAATATTATTTGTTGCGGTGTATGTACAAATGGTATTCTATATCCTTCAACCCAGGATAAAACAGTCTTGTCATTAGTAATGGACAACCAGTTATAATAGTAAGATGACAGTCTTTTTACCTCTAGATTTTCTTTTGCGGAGGGCAGTATCTCTTCTGGGGAGCTGGCCATCGCTGGGGTGCTGGACCTCGTTGGGGTGCTGGCCACCTCTGATATGCTGTTTGAGGTCTGTTGTTGAATTGATTGCCCGCACTCGGAGTGTATTGTGGTCGGTATCTTCGAGGCGGGCCCCGTGAGTTTAAAGTAGCTGGCTTTGTTTGCTTATTAGCTTGAGTATTATTGTATTTGATTTCTGAACCAGTTTTATTAATAGCCTTTCCAGCTTTGAGATCCTCATGCAAACTTTCACCAAAGAGATATTTTCCAACTTTTGTTTGGGTAACAATATCTTTTGTGCTCTTATTCAAGGCAAATTGTAAAAGATATCTGCGTGACATTGATTCTGTATGATACAGATCACACATCATGCGCCCAGCATCACTAAGGATTTTTGTTGCCTCCTTGCATTCTTTGGATTTTATTAGAATATCAAGGGCTTTTCCGATACAAGCTGTTGCTTGGCCTAGTGAGTTCTGTTGTTGCTCCATTGCCTTATCTCTTTTCAGAACTTGATCGGATACAGCTGCTTTAATCTCAGCATTAAGCTGAGGGGCCTCAAGAAAAAGGCAGTTTTCTGGTAGCGGGTGTAATTTATACAATTCGGTTTTTGTTTCTTTTTCTATCCCGTTACCAGTAATATGTTGCCACCTGGTGGCAATGTCTTTGTGTATGGCCTCAGAGTAGGACTTTTTATTTGGGTCCTCCCCTAATAGATTCAAAATCTCCTCATCTATTTCCTCAGATTTTTCTGCACAAAGCACTTCTGGAACCAAATCAGGCTCATATATCTCTGCACCAAGCTCTACTGGAACAGGGTCAGCCTCAGATATCTCTGGTTCTTCTATTAGAGCCTCTTGACCATTTAATGTTGCTACAATGAAAAAATAATTTTAATGCTCTTATATCATCAGGTAAGAGATAAACCACACGAATAGTACTTTTAATACCACCACATGAGTGAATCCACAGACCTTATAATATTATAACGGGAATATGTCACACGAATGGGACTCGCAGTACCACCTCACGAACATAACCTCATTGCTATTTGTGATTTGGGATAAACCTCACGAATAACACTCGCAGTGTTACCACACGAGTAGATCCACAAAACGTATAATTCAACATACGATATTTAAGCTATAAGTGTAATTACTATGCTTGAAAATGATTCGAATTCGTTTTTCCGTTACCATTATTTTCATGTGTCATGAAATGAACGGAGTGTGAAAAAAAAACCAAGGTATTTTACGTTACTGAATGAGACAAATTTGTATTTGTATACCATATAACCTATTATATTTACCTTCAGCATTGTTTTCGGTGTCACTCTCGCTTGTTGTCGGCGTCCTGTGTCGTTTTTTCATTTTCTTGGTAAACTTTTTAAATAACGAGAATAACTCCTCATCTTCATTTTTTCTCTTCTTATGTTTTCCCATGATGACGATGATGGAAAAAACCTTGTAATTAACTTGTATTTTATGCTTCTTATTAGAAATTTAATAAATCCGTGATCTTTCGGCGCGCACGAAGAAGTCGAATGACAGGTGGTATTGGGCGCGTTCCAGACGACGTAAGAAACGTTTAAATTTTTATTAAGCTTTGTATACACGTGATGATGGCGACACGATGCGTCTACTACAAGTCAAGAATGATAAGACGTCTTGGACCAACAGACGAACACAATCTAATTATGAGCGGGCGAATATAAAATTGTCCTATATTTTATGTAAGACAAATTTATTAATATTGTTTTATGATTAATAGGGAAATAATTTTAACCAAAGCCAACTCTTAATCGTTACACATGCCACATAATATACACTTTCTTTCTTCAAATGTAAAGTGCTTATGTATTTTCTAGATTACTACTGCATACTAATGAATCGGCGTCCACAATTCTTAAGTACCTTGTAGTCGTAGCTAGATCTAAGCACCAACTCAGAAAGGTAATGATCTCATGTACCTAACGATGTTCAATTCCGCGAACCTCGCATCTGGTGTAGGTACCTACATGTTTTTCTAATTTGCGCTGCATAATATAATCGAAACGTCAAAGGACTGGCTGTCGTAATGCGTTCGCCACTCGATTTGTCAACGTCACGGGACATCACCGTGCCTGCCAACAACGACATAATATAGAAAATAGATCGCAATGAAAATGGAAAGAAATGACAGGCACGCGAGCCCGCTGAAATGTAATTTTACAAGAAACCTAAACAAATAACGCGCTGTCGGCAATTTGTTTTATGATGGTCATGAAACTCATGAAGTTAACATTTTTGCAGAAATAGACCCGCAGAAATATTTCGAAGTTTCATCGAATTTAAATTAAATAATAATACCCGTATTTTCCACTTAATATAATATAACCGTTGAAGTTAATAAGAGACAGGAGTAAATTTTCAAAATTTAATCAAATTATAGCATGCTTTACATTGATTTAACAGACAGTGGCAGTTGTCAATCATGACGAAATGTGCAGTGAAAAACAGCATAAATAATAACAAAAAAATCAAATAGGAAGCATGGAATGTCTTATTTTGCGTAAGTTCTATTTATTTATAAACAGATTCTAGTTAAAATTATAATGCTTTCATGATTTTTAGGAATTTATTCAGTACCTACGTACAAATTATGACTTATCACGGAACAAAAATATATAGAGTAGCTATTACTTTTTTAAACTTTAGTAAATCGTGTTGGTTTATTTTGACTTATGATAAAAAAAAGTGTTTCTAATAATATTTCTCATATTTTTAAATTAAAGCTTTCCACGAAATCTTCTACGACGTGCAAAATGGGTCGCAATATTAGCACCAGATAGGCGTGATCAACTATTCTAACCAAATAAGTCGTCTGTTGTGTGTTTGACCCACTTTCGTACCACAGAGGTTTATACCACAAATAAAGGCTTTAGTAGACTGACTAAATCTGCAATACCTGTCTTGAATGCAAGTACTTAAATGTCACACAATAGTTTTCATATTAGTAATCTCAAAAAATACAAACGACCATTAGAGCGTGATTTTACAATCATCGGATATAAGTATATGTCTGTTAGGTGAGCCCTTTCTGTTTGTTATGTAATGAAAAGGGCGAGCAAAAATTAACAAATGATACCTAAACTGTTAAAATTGGAATAACAACAATCAACGGGACGGGTTTTTAGAGCTTTCTTTTCAGTTAGTTATTAATTATTATTGTAAGTATAGCTTAAGTTGTGAAATAAAATTAACAGCATTTATGGAACACCTGATAAGATTATTTTTTATAATTAATAATTTCGTTAAAATTAATACGATATAAAAATAAGAATTTCGACTCCATTCGTCCGATGTTCACTTTTGTCGTTAATACTATGATAGCAATGGCGATTTCACTAAAAAGTTTAAAATAAATTTAAACGTTAGTTTGCAAATTTGACACATGACAGTATATTAAGTTTTTTTTTGCATGAATGTTTAATGTAAAGAATAACGATATTAGCATGTATCTGAATACAGATGTCATAGTGGGACAGTTCATAACAACATTTTTATGCGGGATTGTGTATCTAGTATATATTAAATCAATGCTTTATATTATAAATGATTGTCTTATAAAAACTGTGTCCCAATTCAGATAAAATACAACAAGAGAATTAGAACTGTTGCATAACATATCATTATGTTATTGAACGCTTTATTGATTCAGGTGTTCTTCGATTTGAGATGGTAAAATGGTTTTATTGAATCTAATTCTGCCAATGTGCCTCGTGATCGTCGCTTGTTTCGTCTAACAACAGCGAACAAATTGCCCGAGCGAGCGGTGTCAGCCGCAACAGGCCTCATGTGTCAATTTGTGCCTAAATGATAAGATATTGGATGGGGCTAGTGTATACGATACCTTTATTGTGAGAAGCCGAGCCAAGACAGCGGTGACGCAAAATATATAGCAAATGAGGAGGCGTAAATAATGGGACCATTACTTCGTTTTTGTGTAGATATTTTTTAGGAACTTAATTCCGGTATTTTACCGCACAAAAAGCTTCAACTAAATGATAAAGTGATGATAATGCTACCCGCTATTAAATTTATTTAATAACTACGAGGTGTAAATAGTAAATAAAAAACGGGTACAGCTGGTTCCATGGGTTTTTTCTGTATGGGTACGTAGAACGACATTTTTCAGCTGGTTTAATTGAGGAGTGGTTCCCATACGTAAACCCTAGTTTTTTGACGGACGCTACAGGAATCCCGCTGACATTCGAGCACCTGTCTCGGCTTCCCATACATATTGTGGGTGTACATTCCTTTTGTACCAATAAAATGACATTTACGTACCTACAAAAAGAAATATAATTAGGTACATGTATGGATGGACCTAGCTGTAATTTTCGACTTAAGCGTATTTTGTATGTAGAACGAATATTTTTAATTATCTAAGATATAATTAGGTATTAATATTATTTATTTAAAAAACCATGTCGATTGATTGCTTTGACGGCATGCACGAACAAATTGACAAACCCTTTTACATTTCAAGTTTTAGTGTAAAGTAATGAAATAGGTCTATTGCTATTTACATTTTCTCTGTTAATTAAAGGAGTTAAATGTCAAAATATTTTCCGTGGCATAAATAATAAACATCACAAACATTAGAAACATTATCTACTAACTTACTAAGTACATAAAAATATTGCAGCGAATTGTTTTACACTTAATAGTGAATCAAAGTGGTAGACCACACGTGGTAGATACCTACATTCTACATCAGACAATGAGTGTAGGTACCTACAACATTGAATGTAATTAAAACCTCCAGAAACAAAATAGAAAAAGCATCGTAGGTAGTTTTTTTTGCAATGACAGACTTTGCAAAAAAAACTTTATAAAAAACAGACTATCCAAGTACAAATTAGAAGGGAAAATAAATTAACAGTTTAGAAGGTTTAACTTTCAACAGTATTAGCGATTTTGTACATGAACTACGAAAACTTGAGATTATACGAGAATAATATTTATATCGAATAGGTATAGGTCAAGAAAATTAGATCCAAAAAAGACGTTTTGAGGAATGAATTCCCATAAAGCTGGAAATAATTTTATTACCTTCAGTTGGTCCTAAATGTATGTAATCCGAGTTTGCACCATCCCAGGAGGTGTGCTAAACTTTTGGGAGCCCAATAAACACGAAATTTTTGCTCTTTTTTCAGTTATTTGCATATAGCACAAAAACGGTTCGTCGGATGGAAAATGTATTCGGTACAATATTAAAGAGGGTCAAATTCTGCGTCGTATAAATATCTAAAACTTCAAATTTGGTTCAGTGGTATAGTCGAAATCAAAGGCCTAAAAAAGTAAGGAACTGGGAAAAGGGGTCTAGCAGGCTAAGCTAGTGAGAGTGGCCCCCGACGAGGGATTTGGTGATTCTTTCAGGGGTGATTCTTACTGGCAGGTCTTAAGAACACTTCATGCTTAATACCAGTCCACGATCTTCTTTTGTTTTCGAGTAATTTAGGATAATATAAAAAGAACAGGTTGTCATTTAAAGTATCATAATAGGTTAACTGTTTAAGATAGAGTAACCAAACAAAATCCTCATGAATAAAAATAGAATAGGCTATAAAGTGCATATATTCAATCAACACCACGTCCTTAAACTTTCAAAAATATTTGTGCGTTATGTCAAAAAAATACAATCTTCGAACAAGTAGATACTAGCATATAATTAAAGTACCAGTGTATTGAAAAACTAGTTTTTGCCTATAGGCCGGTATACCGGTGTCATTTTCTAGTTGGAATTTTATTCAAAATCTGACTGGAATTGTGTAAGTATTTCCAAGGAAAAAGAAAGTGAAATTCAGCTATGGGAAGCGAAAAGCGGAAGGTATTTTTGTAAGTCGGAGTTTGCACTCTTACGTCTTGCTTGTGAGAGAGTGCGGGGGGTGTGTGTCCGCGTGGACTCGCCCTTGGGGCCTTCGGCCCTCGGGCTCACGTAGAGAGCGAGCTCTGAAGGGACGCTTCGGGCCTTCGGCCCTCAAGTGCGCTTAAAGACACTCGTGGGTAGCGTTTCCGAGAGCGTGCTCTGGAGGGACGCTTCGGGCCTTCGGCCCTACGCATAGCTCTGCCTTCGGCCTTCGCGGACCTTGAACCTCATCTTCGGGCCTTCGGCACTCAGGTTCACTTGTAAAACGCTCGGTGGTAGTGAGTGTCCGAGTAGGCTCGCCCTTCGGGCCATCGGCCCTCGGGCTCGCGTAGAGAGCGCGTTCTGATGGGACGCTTTGGGCATATGAGCAGCGGTTCGGTTTTGTGTCTTTCTAGTGCTTGTCTTATGCTGCTAAAGTTCGTTCTGTCGAAATCGCCCTTATTTTCTGCATTGATTTTTATATGTTTTTAGTCATATTTTATCTTTGTGGCAATATACAACTTTGTTATAATTAAAAATGTTTTTCATACTTACTACTTCAAATCTCTACCCAGGGTGTGAATATTTATATAACTAGTTTTCTGATTGGGTAAATCTGGTGATGATGATGATAGAAATTTACATTAAAATGTTTTCACACCTCATATTTATGGAAAATGTGCAACTTAGAAGGACTTGAGAAAAAAAACGATTTGAATTAATGCCAAATTTAGTCTTTCATAATTACTGAATTTTGAAATTGAGGGGTGTATAAGTATAACGTTTTTTTTCCATACCAGTATACCTACATACCCGTACTGACTTATCTACAGACTACTTTAATTATATGCTAGTACTCGTATCTATTTGTTAGACGATTGTATTTTTTTGACATAACGCACGAAGATTTTTGAAAATGTTTTATATCTATATGTAGTGGGTATTAGTGGCTTGTCACGATATTTTTCTTGTAGGTGTACCTGTGCAAAAAGTGTCAAAAAATAATAAAACAAAATTAAAAGTAGATTTTTTATTAAAGGAAGTTGAAGGACATGGTGTTGATTGAATATATGCACTTTATAGCCTATTCAATTTTTATTCATATGCATTTTGTTTGGTTACTCTATCTTGAACAGTGTACCTATTTTATGACACTTTAAATGACAACCTGTTTTTTTTTTATATTATCCTAAATTACTCGAAAATAAAAGATGATCGTGGACTGATATTAAGCATGGAGTGTTCTTAGGACCTGCCAGTAGGTCCCTGAAATAATCATCAAATCCCTCGTCGGGGGCCACTCTTTTCCCAGTTCCTTACCTTATTAGACCTTTGATTTCGACTATACCACTGAACCAAATTTGAAGTTTTAGATATTCATTCGACGCAAAATTTGACCTTCTTTAATATTGAAATGAATACATTTTCCGCCCGACGTACCGTTTTTGTGCTATATGCAAATAACTGAAAAAAGAGCAAAGATTTCGCAGTTATTGGGCTCCCAAAAGTTTAGCACACCTCCTGGGATGGTTCAAACTCGGATTACATGCATTAAGGGCCAAATGAAGGTATTAAAACGATTTCCAGCTTTATAAGAATTAATTTTTCGAAGAATTCTAATTTTCTTGGCCTAGTAGGTAATTATAGGGTTCCAGAGTACACACATTCAAAAACAAGATAAGTGATATTTTTATTAGAATTATTTAAGGACTAGGAGGTATTTAAAATACATTTGTATTTTTCTCATCAATAAGGCATACAACTATGTTATTGAAAAAAAAATATGTTATTGAACGAAAGATTCTAATTTATTGCAATGTGATCGAATAAACCTATTAGTAAATAATATTTGTGGTAATAAATTACTTTCTGATTCTGAAAATACTAATAGTTATTACTTATCTAGGAGGCATCGGTATTGTTAGTTTTCATATACTTCTGTAATCCTAAAATAGTAAGTAATGAAGTTAGTAACACTCTACTGCTTAATTACCTAATACGAACACAGTTATCTTATGAAACCATCTGATTGATGTTCGTACATAATTTGAGATTGTTACTGAAATGCTTGCATAAATTGAATTCAATTAATATTAACAAGCGGGCTTATAGTTAGCAATAAGTATGAGGAAACCAATCTGATTTGATCTGAGCAAACATTTACTGCGGCGCGCTTAATTTGCTTAGCGCTGGTTAAATGTTATGCCTGCTTCCTTCTGAGATCAATAACTACGTACTACTAACTTGGCATTTTAATTTAGAGTTAATCAAATTATAATTATAGTGCACCGGAATGTGTACGTTTCTTTCAATTAATCGTAGTAAATATACGATCACACTAATTAAGCTTAAACGTTCGCTCCTTAACCCAATTAGGTTTCACAGATGCCCAGATTCTGCGTATATGAATAATTTTATAACTGTATTTGACTGATAGTCGTATCAGCAACTTTCTATGACACGTTAAAAACGCTCTGCAAGTGTCGAGTTTGTAGAGGAAACCTACTTGCAAATGACGTCACGTTTTTCTATGGTCAAACAGTACCTATCAAAACTTTTTTAAAACGGAAAGACAAAATGAAGCACGATATTTTCATGAGTTGTATTTATTGGCAATGTAAGAATAATTTATGTTCAATCTTGTCACATACCACATTAGAGGTAGGTATAATATGCGAAGTCTGCCTATCGAAGATTAGCTCAATTCACTTGATGCGAATGATGACTTTATGTTATGAGAATAAGCACCAGTGGCGGAGCGCCCATACAAGCCGCTTCCCACCGGCTTGCCTAAAATTTCTTGCTATATATTAACAAACTCGTAAATCATCAAAAAACCGCCCTTTTTTATGCTCCGGGTTGTCCAGTGACAATTCCCACGCGCCGCCACTGATAAGCACATGACATTTGACTAATTAAATTCACGGGGTAAAAGGATATTTAAATTAAATATAGGAAAGCCTATTTAGCATAATCACGGGTTATTATTACAGCAACGTGCGTAACCTAGACCTTTCTAAGGACAGTACTTATGAAAGATTAAGTATCTAGGTCGGCAAATTGAATAATGCACATCGTAAAGTCGCAACTTACGTCATTGTTAACTAAGTAACAATGTTATACACAAATCGTAACAAAATAGGCATGAGTACAACTTTGTCTAAGTTGTAACATTCGGAGGCTTGTATTTTGTAAGATTGTTAGCATTAGTAAAAACAGTTGCATTACAAATACGTGAAATTATTTTTTACAACCACGTATGCAATGTGTGTTATATTAATTAACTCGCTAAATTGGCACAACCGCTTAAAGAGATCTTCTTCCGTGTCTTTCACCTATAATTATTTACTGGCTATGTCAAGGTAAAATACACAATAATAGTAGTATATACTCGTAAACTACTAGTTATACTTATAGTAAACATGCGCATTCTTGTAACTGGCTAAAAATAATACATTAGTCAGCTGAAACGGTGGCGGTGCGGCGCGGTGCGGTGCGGAGGCGGCACCGGTTGTAATGTTCGAACTAATGCGAAAGGGTCCGCACGGTATTTTGTGCGGACCTTTTCATATTAGCTCGAACATTACAACCGGTACCGCCTTCGCACCGCACCGCGCCGCACCGCCACCGTTTCAGTGCTTTTCGGCCTTAAGGCATGCATTTTATTTTTCATAACATCTAACTACCTATGTTTATATTAATGTTTTAATCTTGGAGGAGTAATACTTTTAACAATAAATATTCGTGCAATCATTTCAGTTTAAATATAAAACGGTTATCCTTAGCGATTTTTTTGGAATGTGCAAGGTTGAAAAAATCGTTATATCTTTTCGTACTATTAAACGGTTAATATTTTTGCATGAGAAAATTATCGCTCTCAAGCTGAAAATGTATTCGATGCCTCTTACATTAACTCCCATTAGTCATATCCAGGCCACAGCGGAATATGTAACGCAATCACGTATCGTGCGTGCTTTACAGAATATTGAGTGCACATCCCATAAACCGAAGATTAAGATTGTAGGACGCAGGATATCATCGTGTTGCAAGTACACCGCCCACCTCCGCACTTGCCTCACATGAAGGGAAGCCTGCCCGTTAAACCGTGATTAAAGTCACGTGGAGCAAGCGATAACATACCTTGGCTTCGAAGTCTTAAGAACTTCGACGTACATAGTGCGTAGTGGTTTTGCTATACGAGAGTTTAGCAACATCAAAGATAATATTGATATACAAGTTGATATGTTACTAATAACAATAACACACATTAACAAACTATTCGATGCTATTTTCGTAACTCATTTAAATTGTAGCTGCGTTTCCGAAACGGGCCGTGACGGCACAATTCCTATTTTGATTCACAATGCAGAAACAACTAGAAAGCTAGCGTGATGGATTGGTATTGGTAACCTTATACGTTACAAATTATAGATAAAACCTGCGTACCTTCGTACCTAGGTATACCTTATTCCATATTAATATTAGAAAAACCGTGCGTCGTCATGCGATTTCAAGGAAAACCATTTTGAAACATTTTTAGTTTAGAAAAACACTCAATGATCGAAATAAGTAAAACCAATTCCTAGATGAAGGAAGAAACGTAGACTAAATTGGCCGAAATAATATAGCAGAAGTTTCGTAACTTGAGCATTTACGAAAATAACACATATCAATCACGCTGACAAGAGGGCAAAGTTTGTTATCTTCATACAAACGCACCGCGCGAGGCTTGTATGTGTGCGCTATACTATTTATACGTCGCCGCACGCACACTTAAATAAAATCTCGACCCGTTTCGCGTAAAAAAATACTTTATCTATCCAAATATCATAAACCCTCCATGATGCGTTCAAGAACCGCACATTATGACCACCATAAAAATAGACTGTTTTGTTAGAACAAATTTCTTATCTTTGAAAATATTATAATTGCTAAATAATGACATCGATTTCGATAATATTATTTCATTCAAATTTCGAACATCTCTGAAAAACAAAGAAATTTGATTTGACCTCTATTCTAATATCAGTCGAGATGACGTTTAGTTCGAAATGAATTGTCAATTTGCATACAAATTTGACAAATGTCACGTAAGTAAGATATCGAACGATATGAGAGTTGAGGCCGACTCTAGTTTGACTATGAATTAAAAAAAAAAACTATGACAGCTGCCAGAAAACAACGCCGCGGTGCCGGTTATAATATGCGGCTCCTGAATGCATCATGGAGGCTTATTATATGTGGATAGATAAAGTAGTGTATGTAACTGTACTTAATTAGACATTAAAACACATCGTGTGATGTTATTATGAAACTCGCCTGCGGCTCGTTTCATAAACCCACATTCGTATTTAATGCCCTTCATTATATACTGTCAAATAAACTACTATTATAGTCAAACGCAAGCAAAAAAATACTTTTCAACACATTTGCTCGTAACGTGCCTCTTATTGAGCCGCTTTTGGGCTCATAATCCTGGGTATTAAACACGCGTGTTTATTAACATTACGACACTCGTGTAGTTATGTTTATATGCCGATTAAGACACGTTGGCACCTTGCAGCAAGGTGTATGTATGTACTCGGCGCATTCTTAAATTGACCGGGTTATACAGGTTTGTTTTTAATTCTCGGCAAATGGATTCTTACTCGACTAAACAAATTAAATCCTTCTTGTGGATTAATTGATTATTTCTTGTTGGAAACGTTTAAATAGAAACGTTTCATTTAGTAAAACTATTTACTTTTGATAACATTTTATATGAATTTATATTGAATAAGAAAATATTTATTTTATTTTGTATTGGCTGTTTAGAGATTTCATCTAAGCCTCGCTGCGGGCGCACTGCGCGAACTTCACGGAAAAAAATAGTTGCGCGCCATTTTAGGTAATTTCACAAATATTTGTAAACAACATTGATGATGCGTGTTTGGTTATTGTTAAAAATGTTGACTCGTAGTGAATAGAAAAGTGATAAATAGATAAATAGATTTGACGCCACTGTACATTCTTGGAGATGTACAAATATGTGAGTAAAAACCTGTTGTCATCAATAACTAAAGGAAACAACTTAGGAGCCTGTAACATGTTCATTTTATGAAAAGGATTTTTTCCTCGCAAATGTGTTGAAAAACGTCGTATGACACGCGTGAGCTTTGATAATTACATCCTCGGCTCTATTATCACGCTCACCTGCGGTTCGCGTGACAATTCCGCCTCTGATGTAGTGATCAACATACCTCACTTGTATCATAATGTACTATTATAGTCAAAACACATGTACGATTTTTGCTAGCGTTCGTTTGACAGTGTCGGATAGAGTATACCTAAAATACATTCTTAAAAAAATATTTTGAGGGTTCCATAGCCAAAATGTCAAAAGATCCCTTACAGTTTGGTCATGTCCGTCTATCCGTACCTATGATGCGAATTTTATTCAAAGGTTTATGAATGAAATTTTGAAATATACGTAGGTGTATTTTGTAAGCCGCTACATAGTTTTGAACTCACGTAGGTCTTTAAAAATAAAAATACAAGGTCTCTCAGCAATTTTATTAATGAACACTTTCACATAATTGATTTTGATTTTTTTGATTTTGACTGCCTAGCGGGCGCTTTGTTCGAAGCCGTTTTCCTCTACTTAGCGGAAAAAAAGGTTCTCGAGTTGTTGCTGAAACTGCCTCCCTTAAAGAAAAGGACGTAAGTGCCATGAGTTTTCTGTCAAGATACGATGTCTTATTATTCTATTTGTTAGAATGACACCAAGTAACAAATTATTGCGACCAAACCACATAATTTTACCTATTGGGGCGAGGGTCACGTCGTCTGAAAGGATTCACATTCAAAAGGCAAACTTGGGCCTTGGCACCTCAATAAAAGCCACGTTGGAGCTCTTCCTGTAAGCCCGAAACACACATATTTCTTGCGGTATAGCCAAACCGTTTTCGCTTGTTCGAACCGTTATTCAAACCAAACTATGCACTCTACTAATTTTCTGCAAAGACTCAACTTTTTGCAATTAAGCATAAACTAAAATCACAAGTGTAGCACTGAATAATACATGAGCAAGTAACGGTGAGGTAATTCTGAAGTAGGTAAATTCTTTTTACATCTAATTTGACACCTTACACCGCTTACACGTGCTTCCGTATGGTTATGAATAGGTTTTTTTCATCACACTTGCTCGTAAATGGTGTTATTCCATGCCTGTATACAGAATGACAATGGCCTAAATTGTTCACGGGGGAGTTATGTTTTTTTACAACTCCCGTGGGAGTAATAAGCTTGTGTGTGATCTGATTGGTTTTATTAAGCAAATCTAGTTGGCCGCGCGCCAGAAAAATTGTGCTCTGTGAAAAAAAATCTAGTTGGCCACTTGCTGCAAGAATACTGCTCTGTGATTGGTTGAAATATTGAAGCTGCGCGCTCCACTCGCACTAATCTGGAAGTGAAGTTGTCAATTTCGTCAATTTTTGATTGGTGCGCTTGTATGAAAAATATATGTTTCATACAAGCGCACCAATCAAAAATTGACGAAATTGACAACTTCACTTCCAGATTAGTGCGAGTGGAACCTCCTTGAACAATGTGTGTTATTGTCACAGATGTATGAATATAAGGAGATCGGACATGGCGGCCTATTTGTATAGAGTGAGCCTGTCGCAAGTACATTAACCCACACAACGTTCAAGTAATTGACAAGACAAAGCACGCACACATCTAAACCACACACACTTGTATACCTACACGCTTATTTGACAATAAACGCGCATCATATCAGGTATTTTGGGAAAAAACGTAGGTAATATTCTCTGCGATCAGCACGCGTCCACATTATGGCAGTGTATGCCCATTGAGCATACAGCTGCGACACGGCTGCCTGCGGCTTGTCCTCTCTCTAGTATTCTATGCTCTGAGGTTATTGTCTATAACTTTTAACGATGTAGCAAATAAATACCAATTTCCATTTGCCCAGACAAATAAACAAAAGGCAATCAGGTAAATTCAAGGATTAGGTAAGGAAAGTCAAATCAAGGAGTCAGGTACTAAATAAAAAAAATGTGCTTTTTCAATCATGGGAGGAAATGAAATAATGCAAAGACTACAAAAACATTTTGTGACATACCTACTATGATTTTGCTGAAAGCACATTTTCTACGACTTCTTTCAAAGGCGATGTCCATTTTCACACTATCTTTTACACTCAACGCGGTTTTTGGAGCAGGTAATTATAACACATTTAATTAATTTCAATGTTGCAATTTTCTCAAATAAATAAAAGTACACTTACGTTTTTTAACTTTTTAATATATAGACCATGACTAATAAGTAATAAAGAGCGATAAAAACAAATTTATAAACAATATCACCTTGGAAACCGAGCGGTTCTCTGGCTGAATGTGATTTTTCCTTAAGCTTCTCACAGACTGGTGCGACCTTGTCATTAGCTGTCAAATGTACTATTGACCGCCAGGTCACGCCAGTGTGTTGCAGGCTTTAATCGTCTCGATTAAAGCCTCTCACAGACTGGCGCGGTCAATAGTAAACTTGTTATTAGCTGTCAAATTTACTATTGACCACCACCGCAGGCCGCACCAGTGTGATTCGGGGTATATGGTGCTTGCTATAAGGATTTTAAAAAGTTTAAAGCAGCGGGAAGTAGCGTTTTGTATGGATTATTAGCACTATTATCAGATATCGTAAATTGTGTAGCATTTTCGGCGTCTGTTGTTAACGGAATTGGTATAAACAATTTCAATCGTAATGCTTAATTAGCGTTCATCATCATCATATCAGCCGAAAGACGTCCACTGCTGGACATAGGCCTCCCCCAAAGAGTGCCAAAATGACCGGTCCTGCGCCACCCGCATCCAGCGGACTCCCGCGACCTTTACCAGGTCATCAGTCCACCTTGCCTGTGCCTACCCACGCCGCGCAAGCCCGTCGCTACCCGTCGCCATGAGAGAACTTAATTAGCGTTAATAACATTAAAATTAACCTTAACTGTCAATTTTGATTGCAAATTTAATAGTACATATTTTCTTCCTCCTCCTACTCCTCTTTTCGCTGGAGTATTTTCCATTTCTCTCTCTCTCGTATGCCAGCCTTCTGGCTTCTTGATATGACATGACACCAGCTTTTTATTTTATTTGGTCCATGTCTGTCTGTTTCCCTCTAAGTAAATTGTTCTTTCATTGTGGTGGTAAGGGACTTGTCTAGTCATATCAAATGTCCAATCATTTCTCCTTGTTGTTAAATACTGTCTTATTAAATGAATTCACTATATTTATTAGTTAAATAGATAATTAATTAATCCTAGTCGTTTTTATATATCCAAAACTAATATCAATAGCGCAAGCATGAACAATACCCAATAAAATGTAAACAATTTAACAGCGCGCCATTTTTTTAAAGGGGCGGGTGGAGCGCCGGGTGTGCGTTCGGAAACTGCATCTGTGGTATAATATGTTCTTAAAAATTAAGATTGTTCAAAATAGAATCATTGATTGTTCAGCGTTTGAAAATGTATGTTTTGATCTATTTAAGTAAAACTGTTTTATTCTCTTCAATTTATAACATTCCTTTGTACTAATATTTTTGGTAATTTAAACTCATAAGCATGTTAAGTGTGTTTTCGAACGTGTAACTTGCTTCGCGCTGTTTTGGGGGTCTACTTTTAAATTCGAATATCGAACTCTGAATCGACCTATTCGTGTCGTATTCTATTTTCGTAATGAAAATGAAAGGGACAGTGCTCATAAAGTTGACATATTCTTATTTTTGTATTAGACCCCACACTATGAAATATCAGTGCTCGATATCAAAATTAAAAAGCTACTTTGACTCACAGAGTGAGCAAAATCACATTCACGCAGCAAAATATGCTTGTTCGAGCTGCTGAGGTAAAATAGTTATTTGTTCAACAAGAGAGCAAAGTAGATTTTTGCTGCGAGTGTTGATGTTGAGTCCCGAGCAAGCGAAATATTCTATATTTTAATCACGAGCGTAGCGAGTGATTCAAAATTAGAATCTTTCGCTTGCTCGGGACTCAAAGGCTATTCATCAGCATATAAACCCTAGAGGTTTCCGCTGGTGAAAAAATGTATACCAAAATGTACTACTCAGATTATATTGGTCAATAAATTAAAAAAAAAAAAAAAAGATGCAAATATGCTCTCGTGTGATACATACAACTTTTCACTTTAGCAGTGAGAACATCGTCACGTTAAAAAATATATCGCTAGGCTTTTACGCACTTATAATATTCTGAATTTGTAATAGAGCACTGGTGACACAGTGACTGTGGACACTATGATGTGTCACCAGTGCTTGATATTAAAATTAAAAAGCTACTTTGACTCACGGAGTGAGCAAAATCGCATTTTGCTCACTGTTTTCACGCAGCAAAATATGCTTGTTCGAGCTGCTGAGGTGAAAAACATATTCTTATACGCATTCCGTGGCCAAAACAAGTGTAGATAGGGGGGCGATTTTCATTATCGGCGCGCAGTGCGGCGCACGTGACGGCGGCGCAAAACGTGCGCGGTGCGCGCGGTGACAGGCCGGGCTCGCGCCATGCAACGTTATCTAGGATTTGCCTTATCGATATTGAAATTGCCTAATGTGCATTCCACGCCTCCCGCAAACATTAGGTACCGTCTGACTAAACTACAGACTAAACAAGAGAATTCTTATTTGTATCACTTGCACTTAATGTAGGTGATTATGACTTTTGAATGAATAGCTTTGCTGAAATTTTACTGAAATTTTCAACTCCACCAAGTAGTTGTTGAATTGCAGTCATTACGTTAAAGATGACAACGGGTTTTCATCGAAAACGCGGTCTGTGGACGTCCTGCTTCTTCAGTTGGTCAGAACGCCAAATAAAAAAGATAAAGAAGAAGAAGAAGCGGAGCGTTATTGACGACTGACCAAACTACCGAACAACGTCGCTTTATAAGCAAACTTGACATTGGCGAAATCATCTTTTAGATACCTACAAGACGTTTTTTTTAAAGAAGAAGAAAGATGACAACACACAACATGAATACCCGTTTGTAGAGTAATAGGTAGATATATAAATATTAAGCGTTAATTTATCTTAAAATATGGATCTTCGTAACACGCAACTTTGCAAAACTTTGTTTTGCCTTCAAACCGGTGCGAATTTCGTAAGGTTTGCCGTAGCGACGTTTTATTTTCAAATGACCCTGATTCCGCCGAGCGGACGCATTGGAAATCATAATTATAAACGATAAGCACCCATTTGCATAATAATGCAACTTCGTAATTTATACCACTCCCGATTTACAAATGCCTGTTTATTTGGGAGTAATTACAAACTGTGCCACTTGGCTTCTAATAACAACCACTCCTTATTCGTGGGTGGCATCAGTTAGCTGTTAGTAGCGTCCAAGGATTGAAATAGTAATACTTGCTATGTACTTATTGGCAAATTTTGAACTACAACCCAGCTACATAGTAACACTAGTAACGCCGCTTTTGTTTATAAACTGAAGATTAGATACATTATCTACGCTAGAAAAACTGCATCATATGCTATGCCTAACCTGTAAAATAAGAACATCATGAATTGGGGTTTAATATTTTATACAGACCTACATAATATTATTTAGTTAGTTTGTGTGTCGGCATCCCGTATTTTAAATTGAACCAGCTAATTCGAAACTCACTAGCTCAGCTGCCCATGAACCCCGATCAACTTCGCTTGTTTTCGAAAACACAAAACACGATCGATAATTTAGCACTTATAATTTCTGAATGACCCTTAATACCTGCAAACTCAACGCGAAAATGAATCACATTGTCGTGTTGTGGTAGTATGACTTATTTAGCAGATAATTAATGTGTAATAAGCTAGCATTAAATACAAGGAACTTGGATTTGTCAGGTTTGGATTCAAGGTTTGTTACCAAACATGCAAGTGCTATTAATTTCATATCATGCCCAGGAGGCGTATTTCCTAATTAATGTTTGAGTCTTCTTTACATGTTTTTATAATTTCGTTAAAGGTGAATTGTCGTTTAGTATATACATACAATAGGTTTCCGTATCGCGATCGATAGGTAATAACAGATGATATAAAAGCGAAATATGTGACAATTTATCAAAACTTGAACCTTATCTGGGGCATAAATGTTTTATGGTTTATCTTTTTTGAACCTCCTTTCTATACTAACCTATTCCTGTTTTTGGTGTAAATGAGTTCTCAATTTACCACTAGTAGAAAAAATATTTGAACTAGTATTTTTTTTCAGACGAACCGATACACTTTAGAACTTAGATAACATCGACGACGAGCTTAATTAAATGTGTCAATTGGATCTAGAAGACATATAAACTTGATCAACAACATTAATTGATGAAACACATCTATCGCAGCTTCGCAGCTAGCACCACTTAAATGTTCCAGTTTATCGTTTCCCAAACATTAATAAAGAGTTAAAGTTTTGTTGAAAACTTTTTCATGTCCACTGAGAATGTATACTTAGCGACTGTCTGAGTTGTTGTACTTGTTATTCGAAGATAAAAGTGCAGGCGCACGAGGATTAGGTACCTTCTTAGTGAAACTCGAGATAATAGCAACAATTTTGGCAATAGGCAATAAAATGAATGAGATGCATTTATCTCGGTATGCAGTGTTATCACGGGGCGCTGCTAGCGGCGCTGCGGCGGCGGTCCGCAGTCGCGTCGCGCGCACCGTGAGCTCCACTCCTCTCGTGCCTCCTCCCAAGCCTCTTATCAAAACATTCGGCTCCGTTCGGGATCGATCCACAATCCACGCGCTTGATAACGCGATTGTGCCTGTGACTCCAGTGAAGTGTTGTTGTGATCAAACATGTGATTGTCAATTCGGTGCCTTGGAATACGGGACGAATTTTTTGACAGCTGACTCCTGACTATTTAAAAGCTCGTATGTAAGTTGCGTTTACGGATTTCTGTGTATCTGTTTAAATGTCGGTTTTAATTGCGGGTTTACTTGGTTACAGGAATTTACTTTCGAAAAATATACATAGGTATCAGAAGCAGACTTGACCCTGAACTTTATCACAACGATTGTATTTTTATATAACTACTAAGTAGTGTGTGTGTACCAAATCTACCAATGTTTACAAAATGCGTAGTTAGGTACTTACGCCTACTTAATGCTACCTATAAGTGCCTAATTAATTGAATGACTAAGTTTATAACTCTTTCTAATACATAATATGACTTCCATCCATCGAGTTAATATGCTACAGATTGAATTAAAAACATGTGTCAGGCTTAGTATAAATAACCGTCGCACTTAGCCGTTACGTCTAATAATAGATCAGGAGTAAGGCAAAACAGATTTTAACTTTGACGGAGTTTAAAACACATATTCTAAGTCGATCGAGCGTCAACAGCGTGTGTATTTTTACTCTCGCAGCCGGTCGGACGTCAAATAGTAGCCGGTAGCCGGAACCCGAGAACATCTTTGTTCATCTTTAATTAAACAAAACTGAAATTGAACTGAACGAAAGCCTTGAAACTTTAATTTAAGTTGTCAAAAACAATTTTAGCATAAACAACTAAAAACAAAATCTTCTAGCTTACGCGTACGCAATTAGGTTCACGATGCGATATCTAATAGAGCTCGTATTAAATTAAAGACGTTACTTATATGGGCTTGGCCAGGATCACACGTATTTTAATCTATATTATTTTTTATGCGACATCCTGTAGGTCCACTTGACCAACGATTGGCTCCGATGAATAATAAAAGTGATGTAAATTTTTAATGTTCGAGGGGCCAACGATAAATCGGATTACTTAAAGCTAAATTGTTCACTAACTTTTCAGGAACATCAATTATGAATTAAAACGATTTTTAACCGTCTTCAAAAAAAAAGAAGGTTCTCAGGACCTGTATGTTTGTATGTACGCTTGTCCGCGATTATCTCTCGTTTGGCTGAACCGATTTTGATGCGGTTTTCAGAAAAGATTTTGTTACATTCTGGAGAAGGTTTTGGTATATAAGTATATTTGGTAACAAACTTAATATTATAAATGCGAAAGTTTGTGCTTTTTAGTGGGTTGGTTTTTTGAAGTCGGTTCCTTTTTTTTAAAGTTTTTTTTTTACATTACCTCAGATTCTAAGTTTTAAACCCGGTCTTTGCAATAGCGTCTATTCGCTAACAATTTATAATACTTAAGGTGGTTCGATTGCCATACAAAACGTTATTTGACATTCGTAGGCTAACGGCGTCATATTTTAAGAAACTTATGTAACAAACTTTCATAAATTGGCTTCCCATTTGCGCCAAATTCCCCCTTTCCTAGAATAAACTTGTATAAACTAGATTAATTTGAGAAATTGGTTTGTCACGTGATATTTTGGGAAAACTATTTTTCTCAAATTAATCTAGTTTATACAAGTTTATTCTAGGAAAGGGGGAATTTGGCGCCAATGGGAAGCCAATTGATGAAAGTTTATAGAAAATATCACGCGGTTAGCCTGCGAATGTCAAATAACGCTTTGTATGGCAATCGACCCACCTTAAGTTGGAGTAAAATCCACAGGTGCATAAGAACCTGGGTAGGCAAACGGTATTGTGAGCGCATCAGTGATTCTGATTACTCTACTCAAATCTACTCACTGCACTACGAGCAGCCCTAACGACCGTTCGCTATAGCTACTGTATTCATGATAAACATTGTAATGCTAGTGATTATCGTAGAAAGTTGTGCACTCAATGTGGGGGTTTTTTACTTAACCATAGATAGACGTCCGCATCAAGCAAATGCAAATGATGAATGCGCCGTTACGGAATCATTTAGATTTTAGTTTCGATTATAAACTCATTCGCTGCAAACAACAATTTACTCTGTACTTATAATTGATTTGTTACTCCTCAAACTGATTTATTAGTTTATTACAATTTGCATGCACCAGCAATCACTGTCTAATAACGATTTACGGTCGTAGGAAATCCTGTATTTGCAACTTCCGAAAATCATCAGATTACGAATTTGTGGAGCACTTCCCTTATCTATGCGCGTTTAATAATTATTTCCGAGATATATCTTATAAAATATGTACGAGTTTGGAACGTAAAACCTACGTTGGCTGAGTTATCTCCACGTTTGAATGTTGGTTGAGACAGGAGCTAACTGAGAGCGGAGGAGGGCGAGTAGCATACACGCATATGTGACCTGAATGTACGATCCTCGGCCCATGAATTAATCTGGACAATTCATCAACGCGCTGCTTAATTAAACCCCGCAAGTCGCCGGGACATTCTCCCGCATCCATCCCGCCTTAACGACAAAAACGACGCTACTTTGTTGCTTCTGGATAAATGAAACACTTAAGAACCCGTTACACACCCATAAACTACCTTAGTGGTCTGATACCGCACAGGTGGGTAATATTTCAATAATGAGTACAAATAACGTAAAAAACATGAAATAAATTTGTCAGATATCAAAGTTTAATAAAAAATTGACATTGTAATTAATATTCTATATGGTTTTTAATTTTTAAAAATGTATTTGTAATTTACTTAAAAAATACGTTTATAAAAAATTTAATGATATCTCGACTACAAATTTATGTTTTTTATTCTATCGTTTTCAACAGAAATGCATCGTCTTTTACAACTAGATCTAACTGACATAACTGGTTTGCGTTCGTAATCATTTTGTTTGCTAATTAACATAACAGTATGGTTGCAGATAATGCTGTATGATTTAATAACTTGCCATTCACGCCTGGCCAGTAGTCCGCACGCATATGCTGTTTTACATATTTGCTATACCTTGCATTTTTTTACACATTATGCTTGTAAATATTCTGCTCCAAGGTGCAAGGAAAGGAAACTCATTGCTGTGTTAACAGTGTAAGGGAACTATTTATTTATTGAATTACGAGTAATACATGACACATAGAAGCTAAAAAAGTGTGATAATTTAGACCATCTGGGTACTTTAGAATGGAAAGCTTGTCTGAAATGAGCGCTTATATGAAGGGTTCACGGAAAGAACATGTCTAGTCCCTTTTTAGGGTTCCGTAGCCAAATGGCAAAAAACGGAACCCTTAAGGATTCGTCATGTCTGTCTGTCTGTCCGTCCGTATGGACAGCCACTTTTTTCCGAAACTATAAGAGCTATACTGTTGAAACTTGGTAAGTAGATGTATTCTGTAAACCGCATTAAGATTTTCACACAAAAATTTAAAAAAAACAATAAATTTTGAGGTTCCCCAAACTAAGAACTGAAACTCAATTTTTTTTTTCATCAAACCCATACGTGTGGGGTATCTATTGATAGGTCTTCAAAAATAGTATTGAGATTTCTAACATATTTTTTTTCTAAACTGAATAGTTTGCGCGAGAGACACTTCCAAAGTGGTAAAATGTGTGTCCCCCCCCTGTTACTTCTAAAATAAGAGAATGATAAATCTAAAAAAAATATATGATGTACATTACCATGCAAACTTTCAACGAAAATTGGTTTGAACGAAATCTAGCAAGTAGTTTTTTTTGAATACGTCATAAATCGTAAAAAGCAATTTATTTAACGGAACCCTTCATGTGCGAGGCCGACTCGCACTTGACCGCTTTTTTTTAATTAGATTTTTATGTCAAAATGTTGAGCTCGTTATGAGCTACATATTAAAGTAAACGTCCGAGTGCTCGACGCTGTATGAGTATATGGCAGGGGCACTCTATGTCAAAGTAACATGGCGTAAATTTGAATGAAGAAAATTCCTGTTAGTTCGAATTGAACCCATATTGCTTTGACATAAAGTGTCCATGCCATATACTAGTACCGCGTCGAGCACTCGGACGTTTACCTTACGTAACATTAAAATCCATTTTGAAAAAAAGGTGAATAGACAAGTTCTTTCCGTGGACCCTTCATATACATACCTACCTACTACAAGACAGGAGCAACAGTCCGCAAGTGATCACAAGTCGTCCTTGTAACCTGTGATTCGAAAAGTCATTGTTGGGCGTTGACTTTTAATTATTCAGTTATACGCATTTAATAACACGCAAATATCTTAAAAGACACAAATTATCACTTCCTACCATCGAGTCCGTATTTAACCAACTTCCTGTCAATAATGAAAGCTAATTTTATTAAACCACTAATGACTGGTCAAACGCCTCCTTTGATGTAATATTTATTGATATTGAAATACATTCCGACTAAAACGCTAATTGTTTAGTTCTCACAAAATTTCCTAATTCCGCTGTTACACAATAGGTAAGTGACGATTCGTCGAGATATCGTAATCGTAAAAAAATCGAAAAAAATATACAAATTGTTGGTGTCGGACTGGTTTGGCGTAACTCCGGAAGCAGACAGGTTTCACTGAGTCGAGATGCGAGTATTCTATTAATCGGCTTTTTAATTTTCGGTTAATGAAAGAGTGTTTAGTGTTTCGAGCCCTTAAGAGCCGATTACGGATCTATTACGATTACGAAAATTGAGTAACTGTTGCTTTCACTAAACGTAATTAATGTATGATTATGATAGAATTATAGCTGAAACACCACGCAATGTTTAGGTAACTTAACTAGTTCATCACCTCTCATCGTGTTTCGGCCCATCGGGTTTTGTTGACCACTGACTAAGCCTCAATACAACCACAAATTGCGTTAATGATGTGCCTAATGTACCTAGTACTAGTACAATGTTATCGTGCACATTAAAAATAACTTAGAACGGTGCAACATTACTAACTCTGAGCTACTTAAAGACTATGAGTCCGAGTACCTATAAATTGATCAATAAAAGCAAAAGTTTAGTTACTTGTTTAAAGGTTTTTATGTTTTGTTTACATAAACGTTTCTATAATCAATAAATTGTCAATTATCTTCTAATTGAGGCCCTAGCCGGGAGTTTTCGTTTTGATTGTTTAAATACCTATGTACTCGTATGTCGTATCAGGTGCCCCAACATAATTGAAGGAAATATAGAAGGAAGGAGAGGCAGGGGAAGACCAAGACGTGCGTGTATGGACCAAGCTAAAAGATAAAGTTAATGCAAGGTCGTATCAAGAGCTCAAAACAGTTGCAGAGAAAAGAACAGAATGGCGATTACTCCACCGACAAGAGCCCTGATGACCGATGTATACTATATGACATTCTTCTTCCGTTCTCCCCAGGCACTGATATCTATCGATCATACCTAAAATATATTTTTTATGATCAAGTTATGTGTTACCTAAACAAATGCCTTAGTGCTGTATCTACATAACTATGTAATTTTATTTATAAGGTATTTTACCCAAAAATAAATATGGTATTTCACTGACTCAAAACGGCGATATTTTTAGTAGATGGATTCAAGAGAATAAACTGCTGCCTTTAGTAGGTATCGTACCCTGCCAATGAATAGGTTATTCGCCTCAGGCTTAGCCAGAGAATATCTATGTTCACAGCATATTAAGTTTTTTCAAAAGTTATGGCCATTCCGCGACCATGAAGCATGACCAATGGCCTGCGATAAAAACGCTTAATTGATGAATTCCACAGGTCACACCCGAATTAGCATTAAGCAATTTACTATGTTTTCAATGTTAAGGCAAGCAACTAGGTTCCTTAAATAATATCCCGTTGAATCAATTACAATTTTATTTTATAATGGTATCGACTATTTATTTGAACACCGCGTTAATCTGATAAAATCCCTACAATAAATACAAAACCAATCAAATAAATACATCAATCAAACAGCTTTCCGTGGCGCATAAAACGGACGTTCTATGATTATAAAGAACAGGATGATTTCCATCAAGGGTTCCGCGACTTGAGAGTGGACTTAAGTAATTATTTTATAATTTTGTATAACATAAAACAGGTTATGCATCACATTAGGTATAGGTAAAAAAAAAAACTGTTTTTTTTCATAAAAGAGCAATTGTTTACAGACATTTTCTTAACTACAATAAATCTTTATAATTTTAAGATAGATTAGCATAGTTAAGGAGTGCGGAGGGGGGGTACCCCCTGCAATCAGTTCAGCTAGGCAAGTTATAAATTCCTAAATATGAATGAGGCGGTTGAATGAGGCTTTTCTTTAGATCAAATTTTGTGGCAGGAAATAATCTCGGCGACGGTCGTTGGCGCTAGTCGAGTTTGTTTTATTGCGGCTATTACTGTCTCTTAGCCTGACACGTGTGATTTGTGTCCGAGAAGCAAAACGCAACTTCCGACATCGGCTCTATTACTCGGTTTATCAGCGAATCAGTCTAATCAGTCCCTATCACGGGTGAAGTCTTAACGTTCCGCCACGTTAAGCTATGCTTTAATTGGCACCGAAAATTCTAAAAATGTAATATTAATTACAGTTTCTACGAAACCGCAAATTACTGTAAAAACTATTCAATTCTAAAATATTATTATTTATTTTATGTTAATAAGGACATTTATTACAAGTCATATCTCGCACGCTGTTATTTTCTTCGAGACATAACACCACGCAGCCAAACAAAGAAATGTTTTTAATCTAACTAACAGACAAACAGATCTTTTACAATGAACTAAGCATATTGTTTACAAATCGGTCCTATCCGATGGAGACATTGTATTCATTGTTCGCTTTTTAAAAGGATTATGTTGTAAAGTAGTAAATCTTTTATTACTTAAGGTTTTGTGAGGTATCGTAAACCGTTCTCGAGTGTAGGACGGAACAGTCAAAATGTCGAAAATGATCTTACACTCTAGAAATAAAGCCCGGCCTGACGGTCGGTTCTAATTGGTGGTGACTGTACCTGCGCATCTCCTCTGATCTGAGCAGTGCTCGCCCACGACGCGCGCGCCGCCCGCCCACATGCGTATAAATTGTTGCGCTAACTGTACCCAGAACAAATTGCCCATGTAAAACATAAGTAATAGGTAATAGATTCTTACTTTTAATTTGGACATTCATTTGTGTGAAGGCGTTTTATGAACGGCACTAATTTATATGCACTTCTTCTAGCGGCTTTGTTATCTCCACTTATAATAAATCTCTAAATTAAAAAAAGAATCAGCCAGTTTGAAACTAAGCTTTATGTGGTACAAATGCTCTCAGCATACCATGAACGGAAAAATATGAAACATTTTATATAGGTACTTTATTATTCTAGCTGCAACTTAGGATAGTTTTTATCCGACTGCGACAATTAATTAATTTTCCGAAAGATACGACTCCATTTAATTTTTCATTTATTTTTATTGAAATCAAACGCTGCTCCAACTGTCAGCTATAAGAAACGTCAAATTTTCGTCAAAATGGCGGAATTGCTTTGCCTTTCACTTATTAATAATTTAAATCCAGTCTACGATAGACCTTTACGATACACATGCCAAAAGTTAAACCCATGTTTTCGTGGTTTTTAAACATCAAACATGTTTTGCCAATCAAAACAAAACCCTATTTGTTTGCCGAACCTGACGGGAAACATGTTAGATTTTTAAAAACATGGAAAACATTGGTGCAGCGGACCCGGCTGTAGGTATATATACTTAGACACAAAATAAAATAATCATAATTAATTTTCTCGAAAAAAGGATAATAGAGATAAAATCAACGCAAGTGGTTATATGTATAGGTAATCACTAAGTTCCAAAGTTTTATGTTCTGTCCCTTTTCCACAAAACGCACCTTCATATGAAACGATTGTTTTTTACTATGACGCTCGAGGATCTTGACGTCACAGTCCCCGATCGTTTTCTCACTCTAACAAGCGACATTAAAACGGTTTTGAGATATTTGAATGGGATTTTCGTCATCTTCTATCTATCTATACCTACATATAAATGCCTATGTCCTGACTGACTCACCCACTCACTCATCAACGCACAGCCGAAACTACTGGGGCTAGAGAGTTGAAATTTACACCAGAACTACCTTTTACAACGTAGCAACGTAGGCAACGGATAAGAAGGGATTTTTGGAAATTCTATCCCTAAAGGGGTCAAATAGGGGTGCAAAGTTTGTATGGGGGAAACTTTATTTTTTGAGCTAGAGACTTAAAATTTTGTATAAATATTACTTATTAGAATACAAATAAAAAACTTTTAACGTTTAGGAACTGCCTCTAAGGGAGTAAACAAGGGGTTCAAATTTTGTATGGGGGAAACTTTATTATTTTAGCTAGAGACTCAATACGTTTTAGAAAGCTTACTTTTTAGAATACAAATAAAGTACTGTCAGCGTTTTGGAAAATTCAGCCTCTTAGGGGGTTAAAAAGGGTTGCAAAGTTTGTATGAGCGAAACTACTTTTTGAGATAGAAGCTTAAAAGTTTGTAGAAAGATTACTTATTGCAAAACAAATAAAAAAACAGCGTTTTGGAAAGTTCCACCCCTAAGGGTGATTAAAACAGGTGAAAATTTGTATGGAGGAAACTTTTTTTCGAGCTGGAGACTTGAAATTGTGTAGAAAGATTATTTATTAGAATACAAATATATAAGTAAATTACTTTCAGTGGTTTGAAAATTTCACCCGCTAAAAGGGGGATAAAGAGGTGCAATGTTTGTATAGGAAATCTTTTTTTAGGTAGAAACTTACAACTCCATAGAAAGATTAAGTACCTACTTACTTAAATACAAAAAAAAATACTTACTGCCAGCGTTTTGGAAAATTTCACCCCTTAAGGGGTTAAAAAGGGGTGCAAGGTTCGTAAGAGAAACACTTTTTTTTAGCTGGAGACTACATAGTTTGTAGAAAAAATACTTACCTATTACAATAAAAAACCGAGTGTTTTATTTTTAATTTTTCCCTGAAAAGCGTTCAAAGTTTGTTTGGAGAGCAAGACAATTTTAAAGTATGATATTTGTAACTTCGATCTTAGCCTGTTTAGACTACAAAACTTATTTTAGCATTTTTTTAAATATATCCCCTAAAGGGGATTATAAGGGTGTTCAAAGTTTGTATGGAGAGCAAGCTATTTTTAAAGTAAGGGATTTGTAACTTCGATTTTAGACTGTTTGCTAAAATACTACAAAACTTATTTCAGCGTTTTTTTTAATTCATCGCCTAAGAAGGTTAAAAGGGGGTTCGACCTTTGTATAGAGAGCAAGACATTTTTAAAGTAAGAAATTTGTAACTACGGTTTCAGACTGTTTACTATGAGGGTTCAGAGAGGGTTCTTAGTTTGTATAGAGAGCAAGAGATTTTGAAAGTAAGAGATTTGTAACTACGGTTTTAGATTGTTTTCTAAAAGACTAGGTAGAAAAGTAAGTTTTTTTTTAATTTATTCCTTCAACAAACATTTAGACGATAACATGTTATACGCGGACAAAGTCGCGGGCAACATCCTACATAAATAAACAACACTATTAATTATTGACTTTAAATGCGATAGTACCTAACTCTCTGTCTGTCTTTTCACACTGCCGCAAAACCGACAAAGGTGAAATTGGGTAAATCATCCCGTATTTGCCTATTAAGGGTAAAATAATGTGTGGTAGTTCCTATCTTAGACTTAGCTGCGGGGAAAAACTAGCAGGCCAAAACAATAATCAAAAAGGCAAGTGTATTACGTTACGTCTCAAAAGTGGTTAAAACATGTAGAGCATTATGTACTGCTATAAGTATGATTTAAATAATCTTCAAAAGGTATAACACTACTCCTTAATGAATGAGTGGGATTCAGCCTTCATGCAATATTGATACACATGGAAATTTTGGTTTACTTTAGTTGCCCTCACAACCCTCCCTGCCTAAACTACTTATTTTCTAAAGTAACAAAATAAGCTAAGCCTCGAAGATACAGAGTAAGATATTTACTTTATATCAATCGCTTTCGCACCATCAAAACTATATTCATGTGTACTTATACAATGCACAATGTAACTAAAGAGCTTCTTTCAACGAGTGAAACACTATACTAATGATGACCAGATAAGCAATAGGATAGCACGTTAGAAGGCTTGAGTACGATATTCCTATGGGTAACGACTAACGGAACGCATTTTATGTAATCAGTAAGAATCCGCGATAAACTGTTTTGCATGTTTAATGAGAACTATCTATGTTAGGCTAGTTGGTTGCGAGTGACTCTTATGGTATGACTAGTGAATTCTTCGCTGGAAAATGGACATAAAACCCATAATATTCATGCATTAAATAAATCCATTATCCACAGGACGTGCATGTTACTGGCGTTTAAATCCCTTTGGCAAGTATCCAGTTCAAATAATTGTCTATCGAATATATTAATATTATTAAAATTATATAATCGTGTAATAACATTATAAAACAATATTCAAACTATAACTTTATACAGCACTGCAATAGTAAAAATATGAACGCATTTGAAAACTGTAGGTGTGTCATTTTCCGTATCAACTTCTGATATACGCATCAATTACTACTGACACATATCCGCTATAACTATCTCATAAAACATCACGAGAGAAGCATTCCTACTTTCTAAGAACCATAAGTAGGTTAAAAATTACGTGACAGAAACAGAACACAGCACTGGTTAATTGAAAACGTACCCAATTAGATATGGAACTCAAACACCACGTGCCTCGAAAATATCGTGGTAATATTATAACATTTTGTAAATACTATGTGATGGTATTATTTGTTACCAAAGTCGTTTGGCAACCGTGATAGATGCATAGATTGATCCACAGTCATGGAGTGATCGCTTAAGGTGGTTCGATTGCCATACAAAGCGTTATTTGACATTCGCAGGCTAACGGCGTGATATTTTAAGAAACTTATGTAACAAACTTTCACCAATTGGCTTCCCATTTGCGCCAAATTCCCCCTTTCCTAGAATAAACTTGTATAAACTAGATTAATTTGAGAAAAATAGTTTTCCCAAAATATCACGTCCCAAACCAATTTCTCAAATTAATCTAGTTTATACAAGTTTATTCTAGGAAAGGGGGAATTTGGCGCAAATGGGAAGCCAATTTATGAAAGTTTGTTACATAAGTTTCTTAAAATATCACGCCGTTGGCCTGCGAATGTCAAATAACGTTTTGTATGGCAATCGAACCACCTTAACCATCGACACATAATTATGCAAATTAAGCTGCGGTCATTACCTAACTTTCTGATGTATATATTTAAATATGCATAAAATATCTTGTAAAACTTCTGTAATATTATAATATAACATAGAGATGTGCAAATTGCGTAAATCTCTGCGGCTGGCGACGACGGCGCGTGCCGTGTCCCGCCTAATGTCAACATCTGCGCTTAATTGCTGGTGAATGCCGGCCCCTGTCGTTTTTACCGTAAACGGTGTTTGTGTAGACTTAGCTGCAGTCCCTAACAAACAAACACACACCAATCACCGTGAAATTTGTTGATTGTTATCCGTCAACAGCAACACTGCCCACCGCACCGTGGTAAAGAAAAGAACCGTTTGTAGGAATAAAGCTTTTTTTTGCCAGACTCGTGAAAAGATTTACGTAAATTTTACTTGTTTGAAAACTTAACGATTTATAGCGACAGGTTAACGCATCGCCGAGCCCAAAATAAGTGGCTTCTCGAACTAGAAGCAATTAAGTAGTTACTCATTACGATTCGCCAATATCGTCGCGCTTTAGAAATTATGTATACAATGCTACATTATGTATTACGCTTGTGTAACTATTGTTTTGTTCGTATAAGTTGGGTCTAGTTTCTGATAGTTCTGTTAAGTAACTACATAGTTGTATTGGAGTTTGCCTTTTGTATTGCTACGATACCAACCAATGAACGACTTGTTCACTTAGTAGGATTCTCTAAAGTAAAATGTATCAAGTTAGTTAAACAAAGGACTAGGTTAGCTAGTACATGCCACTCAGTTTAATAGGTACTAAAGTGAGGTCGTGTAAGACCAACGTTGTTAAGTAAAACTAGATGAGAACCATTATTATAACTGCACTTTGTCCCGTAGGTAGTAAATATAAAGAACCATACTCAGGTAAAGTTTGATAATTTTATTCGTTTATTTTCTACCCACTTAGTTTAGTTATAAAACGATACTTACTGAACGAATGTAATAGGATAGCATAATTACTTATTTAACTAAGTGACACTTATAAGGACGGTGAATCCTGACCCACCGTGACACAGTGCAAACTATTACGGGGGTCAGTTGACTCTTACTTTTGGTTTTCACCATACAAATTTGTATATTAAAATGTAAGTAGCAATTTGTACTTTTACTTATGAAATAAATGTATGATTATGATTATTATGATAAGAAAAAGTAAATTGTCATATATTCTGGGTAAATGAAGTCTTCAAAATTACTTGACGCGAGCTACGCTATTATATTTGGCCTTTGGGCAGGCTGCGAACATTTTATAGTCAAATTGTTCACTCACTTCACAAAGCCTATAGACTAAGATTCCGCGAGTGTATAGAAAGGTTAGAGCTGTTAGAAGGTTAGCCTGCTTTCGCATAAACTATTGCTAATTCTTAGTATTAGATTAGATAGAAGCAGTAACTGAGGATGCTACTTACTGGGAAACGCCTAAACGAAGATGAGGAACAGTTAAAAAAAAACACGCATACCTACCTATTTAACTGCGATGCAAAACTCCATGTGGCCGTCTTATATTTATCAGATACTAGCTGCCCGCCCCGGCTTCGCACGGGTGGTGAAAGATGTATATTTATTTATCAGATATTAATGGTTACGAGTAAGTTATAACATGAAAATGTAAATCATGTATTTGTCCATTTATTGCCCGTAAAATCTCAATAGCCACGCCAAGGATCTTTATTAGCATGTCACGGTGACATGCCAAGTAGGTAGGTACCTACGGCTGCATTGCCATTAGGCACTCTTTCAACGCCGCCCTATTGTCCTGCGATGGATGGCGATAAACATTCTCTACGTGATGGAATTTTTATATTTCCGATCCATTGACGCTAGCAGAATTATTATACAAACAATTTATAACTGCGTTGAATTGAACATATAAATATAATCACTGTCACGACAAATTTATTATTAGATCATAAAATTTGGGGGCGATAATAAATTAAAACACGCGCTCTTTGTGCTCGCTTTTGTGGCTCGTGTTTGTCAACGTTTGCCTATTTAAATTGAATGTAAATAAAACTCGGTAGCACCTAAAATAATATATTTATATATATTTTATTCACGTTAAGGCTGGTTATTTTTTGCGTGAGAAACTGGACCGAGCTTAGCTTTAAATGCAATTAGAAATAAATTTCAAACGGAGACTTTAGTAGCATGATTGATTATTATGTTCATTCGTACAGTTTACGTATCAAAATGTAGAAATACAATATATAGAAGAGAATATACCTACATATATTATATAATAACTACAAACAGTAATGATCCACTTACTACGAATCCGACAAATATACGAAAATAACCTACTTAGAATTTAACGGAATAAGAAACTGTTCTACTTCGAAGCTGGCAAAATAAGGATATGACATAGGTATTACGAAATCGCCAAAAACTTCTAAGAATATGACAAGATGAGAAACTGGCCTACTACGAATCCAACAAAATAAGAAACCGATCTGCGTCGTCTAAATGCATGATTACAGTAGCGCGATGATATTATTTTATGTTCGAGTTATGTTTCCTGTAAAAGTTATCTTCTACGGCACTTGACGTATACTCTGATAAATTATTTGCAGTTTGCCTTGCGCCCGCGTCGCGCGTCCCATGTGCACTAGTATGAGGTGAGTCATCCAAACGCTTTGCGCTTATAACGACACGTCGTATTTATGTCTAGGGTACATAGGTACTTAGCATTACAGTCGTGACCTGGACGTAAAACTCAATACTAAATGCAAAGTACAAGCGTATTAGTAAATTCTCAGCTCATGTTATTTCATAAATAATTAAGACTTCGCACGTTCATGGTCTTCTCTCCCTTTCACTGAGCATACGCGTGAGCGAGATGGAAGTGCGTGTTCGAAAGCGCGGATATCATGTTTTTCGGAATATTTCAGAAAACGAGAAGAAATTTAAGTAAGTAAGAAAATAAAGTTATTGTTCATTACTTTATGAAGAAGATTATCAAATTTCATCTTTTTCTGATAAAAAATGGAGCAGTAAAATGGTTACAAGTGAAATAATAGGGTTCACTTAAGTTTTTTTTTTCTCCCCTCTCTTTTTTTTAAATGGATTTCTACGAAACTGTGGTACTTCTCATATCTTGCAGATTACGATATATTTTTTCCGACGCTAATATTGTTACGTCATAAAGTATATCAAATGGTTACTAAACAACTCATTTTTACGAATATTTGAAAGGTCGAGCCTTAAACATATTTTGACTCTATGTTAATGAATGGGTGCATTTATTCAAACATACCAAACTCCTAATTAAACACCAAATCGCTTTGTCGTTGTTATCTTATCAATTACATCACTTTCTCAATGTTACGTTAAGAATGAACTCTTACTTATTGTAACGAAAGTTTTTAATGAATCAGAACAAACAAGCGGATTTGCCACATTTGGACAAAGCCACTTAACAGGAAATACCACGAATATTTTGTCATGAAATTCAATCATCAACGGGCCAGCTAGCCGGAACTCGATGAGGATCACTCATCCGCAAAAACAAATTGCTATTTTTTATATGATCAACATTTTGCAATAGTTTAACAACACCTACTAAATATCCTTGTGTTCGTTGAGACAAAACTATTCTAACGCAGAAGGATATTATATACTTAAGTACTATCAATCAAGACTCTAGTATCGTGCAAATACGTAAAAACGTGTAGTCCCTTTGAGATGTTCACGAAGAGCTCGCAACATAGGCATCTTGGGCCTATCATTAGGTAAGTACTAGTCGCTATTAGCAGCGCGCACCTGTCTGGGCCGATGTCAATGGCCGTCAAACGTGCCCTAACTATAGCATGGGGTATGCGTCGACGTCAAGACATTTCTACGTTTATCGCCTTATTACAAAGGAGTAAGGTCCAAAAGTGTCTTTGTCGTTCACCGTACGACGGTCACATGTCTACTACCGCGAACCACATGTAACTTAATTGCTTGCACTGCTTATACAACGCGTTACACAGCCCCTTTACCATCCGTAACTGCTAATTGTTGATCATACCTAATTGTACACGTGATGAGGAGATTAAGATGTTAAGTTTTCTACCTGTTTACAGTCAAACACAAGTGAGGCATAACATTACTACTATAATATAAACAAGCACCAAACTTATTCCAATTCAATACGCATAAAGGTATAGTCAAACTCACTTTACATATACTAAGTATTATTATATGGTCAATTTACATATAAAAGGCATAACAATGTAGGCAAGCGTGGTGCTAGTAACACCTATTAGCTAAATTTTTTTAACATTTCAAGGGTATTATAAGGGGTGTAGACTCAAAATGTATTATGACTTCAAAAGAAAGAAGGCAAAAAAATTACGAAAATCCCAATTAAATATCTCAAAAAATTACGAAGATACAACCATTTTAATGTTGCGTGCTAGAGAGAGAATACACTAGGGGATCGTGACATCACTATCCTCTAGCGTCATAGTAAATGACAATCGTTTCATATGAAGGATCGTTTTGCGGAAAAGGGACAGAACATACCCCCTCTTAAAACTTTGGACACTAATAACTTTGTGATTATTTAACCTCTTGCGTTGTTTTTTCTCCATTTGACTACATTTTAATACTTTTTCGAGAAAATGCAACATTATTGATTATTTTATTTAGTGTCTACACCCCTACTCGTATTGCACTGATCTGATAGTTGTCATACCCCATGCTTGAATGAAAATGTGTGGTATTTATGTAGGTAATATGAACAGATATAACTTATAATAACAAAAGCAGTATAGAGCTACATTCTATAAGAAGCGTGCATTAGTTACGTTATTAAAAGTTATTGTATAATATTAAACATGGTTTACGAATAACAATACTTGAATCGTGAGTGAATGATAGTGATTCTTCTAAACTACTTACCTAGTTCCCCGCGCAGCTCCGTGCCCGTATTATTGAGAACCCATTTGTGAAGGTCTATATTCTGCATGCTAAAAAAAATAAAAATATTTTTTTTTTAATGCGGATGGTTAATTCCCGAGATTATCCCCTACACAGGGGTACAGTCAGGGGTATTAATATACGTACATAAATATCTGTACACACCTTTATGGCATTGAAAATAGCGTCCTGTAGGTACAGATATTACCTAATGTCCTTAGGTGTCTGACTGAAACCTCAGCATAATGCTGAGCACTGGTTCACTGCCGCAGAGACACACTTGTTACATGTTTTTTTAATCTTTTTTTTTAATGTGTGTCCTGTCCTGTGTGTTAGTAAATAAATGTACCTATCTTTCTTTCTTTCTTATTTATGTAAGTACTCTGTAAGTACGTATATTAATACCCCTGACTGTAAAAAGTATACAAACCTCAAAGTGTACCTCACAGACTTTTCCTCTTTATTGAAGGAGCGAGCGAAGCAAACGAAGTTCTCCGTTTCAGCTTGAGCAGAAAATCTTACATATGTCCGGCGTCTGTCCGGCTGTTCTCCTCTGTAGGTCGCATTTTCAACCGATTCTCGAGAAATTTCGCGAGCACGTTCAATACCTATATAGATTTTTCTGTCAATTCAGTTTTTGGAGATTTTAATTGATTTCTTTTCTTGATAAATATACAGACAGATCACAGAGTCAGAGTGTAGATTGCGCATAACATACATTGCTCGGAACTAGCTATGACGTCCTTAATTAAGCAACGGGTAGGGCATTAGTTGAATAATAATGTTGCCATCTGATAATGTCCGCGTTGACACCATTAAAAACTTGAGCCAAGTGAATAGAGTCTGACACTGTAACTGTGAGACGTACTTAGTAGTTGTACAGTCAAGGTCACCAATATGTATATACCCAAAGTTGCAAAAATATGTATACAACAACCTTACTTCAGTAGTAATAAGATCTGTATACATATTTCTGTAACTATGTGGTGTATACATATTGGTGACCTTGACTGTACCTAAAGTCAAAGTGCAAACATATCTACAGATTTAAACCTCTTAATATAGATTTAAACCGCATAACTATGTACCGAAACCTTAATCCGCCGACATAAGAGCCATGTGACATATTTATGCGTAACAAACCCATATTTTTACACTTCACTGTACCTAGTCAGCAATTTCCATAACTGACTTCCTTAATAAATTTGGTCCTAAATGTAGCATAACAAAAGGTTTGTTCTTTCTGAAAAAATATTTGTGGCGCACAAGCAATAAACGAAGGTGGCTAGATTGGCTTAAATACGACGAGCATATTATGTCTTCTGCAGTTTTTTTTTTCAATTTCCAAGAAGTGTCTCGACAAAAAATCCTATATTATAGTGACCGAACCTGCTCACAAAATTTCAAGAGAATCGGTTAAGAAAAGCCGGCCAAGTGCGAGTTGGATTATCTATAAAATCGGCAAAAAAATCACGTTTGTTGTATGGGAGCCCCCCTTAAAAAAACATTTTATAATTAAGAGTTCAATTAAAACCACTGTTCTTAGGTACTTCAACTACGTATGTAATTAATTTGAAAATAATTGTATAATCGTTCATTTATATATGAACATTCTATTATTTATCAGATTTTATTGTATAAGTGGTTTTCTTTATATTATATCATTCATATAGTTATCTCAGTATTTTAACCCCCGACGTAAAAAGAGGGGTGTTATATGTTTCACGTATCTGTGTATTTGTGTCTATCTGTGGCATCGCAGCTCCTAAACGAATATACCGATTTTTATGCGGTTTTTTTATCCGTAAGTTGACGTGATCGAGGTGGTTATTAGCTGCGTTTCAAAAAAAATCGGTTCAGACGGTTTTGAGATATTAAACTTTGAAATGAAAATGCGAGGGTTTTTCAACTAAGTTGTTATGTACTTATATTTACAATGCACTTGCTCTGAATGTCCCCCTTTAACAACAACAACACAAACACGGTGTTCAACACATATACTATATTGAATAAGTTCAACATAAAACACGGGAAGTGGTCGATGCCGGCATGGCGTCGGGGAAGGCAGGACCTGCCCGTGCGGAATGGATTTCAGGCCAAAATTCCCGCACACTATGCGGGAATGAGATATCGTGAGTTCGTGACAATTAAAATTTCACCTTTTATGCAATTTTTTATTTCCTTGCATGATGCATTGTAAAATGTTGTATGATAAACGTGCGGATAGGTAATTCCCAACTCGTGTCGATCAAAAACACTCCCTGACGGTCGTGTGTTTGGTCATCTCCACTCGTTGGGAATTTACCTACTTTCCGCACTTGTATCATAATAATTATTTATGATACCTACACACCTAATTTCCTGTTGTCTTAAAATATTAGGGACTTAGCCTTTGTTATTCGTTTGGCAAGGGGAACAATAAATTTGGCGATAGTGCCACAAAATTAGCGCATGTGTTAGTTCCTTTAAATAACCGTCGACTGTTTCTAAACCAATTCCTTTCCCTTACTTTTCGTCAGTCAACGGGTACGATACGAATCGTATCGTACGATACATGTATAGCAATTTCATAGACAAATAGCGTTCAACAGTAAAGTTTGAAGCGGCATTTCTTCACTCAGTTACTAGGAATCTTAAGTGGGAAGTAATCTAGGGATAATCTAAAACTATTATCCTGCCTTACGCAGTAAGATTCGTCGCGTTCATCAGAGCTGCGTGTGCTCAAGGAATGCGTCGTATTATGCAATTACCGGCCACTAATCTCGCTCTAACGATGCGTTACCACGACAAAACGATTAAAAAATATCTGCAATTTACCCACAATCTCAAATGTGCACAAAACTTGCTTTTTCATAGAACACTGCGTTGCGTAACTAAGTGCTAATATGGTTTGGAATGCAGCCGGGCCACATGTAAGTCAACCTATAGGCAATGTGCTTTAATAATTATTTATGCTCGTAGAAATGCGCGTTTTATGTAACGCGTATTACAAAAAAAGTGTTGTATTAGTTTTTAGGTTTATTGTGATGTTCAGTTGACACAGTGGGTGCATACAACTAACTCATAAATATAGCTCTTATGCAGGCGGATTAAGGTTTCGGTATGTACATATTTATGAGAGGATTAAATCGATACATATTTTTGCATTTGACTGTACATACTTTTATCGTCGACTGTATTTTCTTTGCACTGTTATGTTGGTTAAAAAATAAACTCGGATATCCTGACTTTCAAAGTCTTTTGCTATCAAGAAAATTAAGCCCGTTGAGTTGCACTAGTTTTATTATCATCCTCCCAGCGTTCTTCTCGGTTGTATCCAGCCCCCCTATTCTGAACCTTGTTTTAAGCTCACCTTAACGCTCACCCACAATTATACCTTGACACCTCGATGCGTAGTAATTAAGCGTAAGTAGAGGTCTAGTTTGGTAACGGGTGACTGGCGGGGTGAGCCGCATTAACGCGTAGCGAATAACAGCCCAGGAGGCCGGGGTCCGCGTTGGCACCTAATGCCACGATTTGACGTAGGCACGAGTGTATCAGGCCTTAAAGTTAGCCTACACTTTGAGAGTAAATGTGATTTTTGTATCTAAATTTTGACTAGCCAAATATTAATGTGATGACAGATTAAACTGAAATTGATTGATGGCTCTGAATGGTTTGTGCAAGGGTTACACAACCATTAAGAATAACTCTGTTGAAATTAATTCTGTAAAATTATAAACCATGCAAACTCTTTTTCTGAAAAACATATTGTATTAAAATGTTTAATGATTCCAGTAATTAAAAGAAACTTCGTTATAGGGCGTCGTTAATGTCCCGACGAGGCCGTACAAGACCGTAGTGCACTCAATTTATTTAATTTTATTATTTAACATTTTATTTACCTATCTTTACGGGTTGTAACTTGAATTATTTACAATCTATCCAGTTGATTTGTAGGCACTTAAAACGCCAGTGGGAAAAATAATCTCTATTCCAATTAGCAATAGCTCAAAAGCTGGGATTGCATATATATTTGTTTTTTTATTAAATATCTTAGTTCATTTTATAGCTTTTTTAGGTGTGAAAGCTTTAGTTAGCTATATAATATAAGTACCTTTTTTATAATTTTTTGTGTTTGGATTTGTAATTGTTTGTTTAATTGTATGTGTGCATCGGTTGTTGTTACCCACCGTGCTTTCACCGAATGGACCCTGCACTGGGGACCGATTTTTAACTTTCGAGCGCTCGAAATCAAAAGCGAGCGGTATAAAATACACGCATACGAAAAATTGTCACGATTATTTTCGCATGAACCCAACAATGGCAATAATAGGTATTTTTAAAAGTCACCACTCGAAAGCTAGTGGTTTGGCTATAGATACTTTTGCGCTTCGTTGTACGCCGAAAGTCCATAAGTGGGTACTAGTTATTTAAAATTGTATTCTTCACATGGATAAAAATAAAACATCATTAGAAGGTGTATTTATAACTATAATATTATTATTTAAGTGTTTTTTGTGATTCATGCGTTACGAGTACATACAGAAAAAAACTAAGAGTTACTACCTACGCTCTTAGTTTTTTTCTTTATGTAATATTACCTAGTAAACGGAACGTTTAGTTTCCCGCTGATAAATAACTACAACTTAGAAAAGTTGAAAACCCCCCGACATTTTCATTTCTAAGTTTGTTACCTATCTCCAAAACGGCTGAACCGATTTTGTTAAAAAAAAAAAAATTTAAATTTAAAATTTGAACTGTTTATTTCAATTGATAGACAACAAAAAATATATTATTCAGGTACAACTTAACCCAATCTTAAATTTTAAAGATTATTAGCTAAGTTTAGTTAGTTATATATCATATCATTGTCATTTTAATTTAAATTATTGTTAGTAAGTATTTGTTAGTTGTTGTTAGTTAAGTTAAGAATTAACATTATTTTTTACACTCAGTATGGCTTTCTTAATTACATATTTGGCTTTATGCGGTTTATCCCTTATACAATCCATTACATTTTCCGATATATTTGTAGCAGCTTCCCTACAAATATATTGGAAATAAGATAACAGGCACATAACTGGACCTGTTAAAACGTAGCTGTGAACCATCTCGATCACGTCAGCTTTCAGATGAAAAAACCGCATTCAAATCGGTCCATTCGTTTAGGAGCTGCGATGCCACAGACAGACACACACACAGACACACAGACAAGTCAAACTTATAACACTCCTCTTTTTCCGCCGAGGATTAAAAAGCAATACAAATGATACAATTTGTCACACCACTTTCTTTAGTTAGAATGAGATAGCAATACATACTTTTCATTCTAAGTATAGCCAGTTGTCGTGACTAATTGTCAGGCCTTTACATATCACTATATCTCTGTCTCTTTTTAACCTGTGCAAAGAGAGAGAGAGAAACAGACCAGTTAAATTATTTACCTCAAAAAACAAACCCGCCAATAGACCTCGATCTTTGTTTTCAGCCACAAAAGTCTGCAGAAAAATAAAACATAATATACTACTCAAAAGAAAATAAGGGCCACTTACATATATCTGTTTTTGAGTAAATTTTTAGATGTAAACTAATTAATAAGTGACTAATTAATGATGTCCGGCCTCCTTCAGTATCCAACCTCTTTAATGCTGGTGTTTAAGTCTTACAGCTGGCCAGAAATTGAAGCCAGAATAAAAAAAAACGAGTTTCAGGTCAAATTTCTTTCAGATGGAATCACAATTTTATTCTGTTAAAAAACTATTTCTGTCCATCTTTGGCTTCTTTTAACATCTTTTGATAATAATGCCACGTCAACGAAGGCATATGGATAGTTACTGCCACCAGAGCCGTTACATTAATTGCTGAAGGTCATTCACAGCGGTCTGTAGCTTTTTCGTTGGGTTTCTCTCGCCGAGCCATCCAAAATGTGTGGGATCGGTTCCAAGAGACTGGCAGTGTTGCAAGAAGGCCTGGATCGGGCAGGGTGCGAGCGACTACGGCACAAGAGGATCGCTACATCCGATTGAGTGCCCGTCGAGAGCGCTCTGTGACGGCACGTAAGTTACAAAATCGCCTACGGTTAACAACGGGGACTCGTGTTAGTGACCAAACGATATGTAATCGACTGCATGAAGACCAGCAAAGGTCCAGGCGACGAGTAGTACGAATTTCTTTATCTAGGGTTCAACGTGGAAATCGTTTAAGTTTTTGCCGCGAACATTCAGATTGGAGCATGAATCAATGGGGTATGGTGTTCTTCACAGATGAGTGTAAAGTGAAGCTTTGTAGTGATGATCGGCGGATAAGAGTATGGAGACGACAGGGTGAGAGATTTTCCGATGTCTGCATCAAGGAAATTGACCGCTTTGGAGGTCCTAGTGTGATGGTTTGGGCTGGGATTAGCTTACAAGGCAAAACTGAGCTGGTTTCCTAAATCAAGGCACAGTAACTGCACAACGGTACATCGATGAAGTCATCAGGCATCATGTGATTCCATTCTCACAGAGAGTGGGGCCAGGGTTCTGGTTAATGCATGACAATGCCCGCCCACACACAGCTCGGGCCACTCAGACTGTACTGGATGACTCCCATATTCGTGTCCTACCATGGCCAGCGTATAGTCCGGATTTAAATCCAATAGAGCATATGTGGGACCAATTAAAACGAAGGGTTAGGGAGCATGAGCAAGAGGTTCACAACCAGCAACAGCTTATGGATGCTCTGAAACGTGCGTGGGAAGAGATACCTGATGAAAACATCAGAAACTTAATCGAGAGTATGCATTCAAGGCTCCAGGAGTGTGAAAACAGGAGACGAGGACACACCCGTTACTAAACCATTAAAAAAAACAGCTTGTGTCAGTTTTTGTTTTGTTTTGCAAAGAGTTTCTGCTCAGTTTTTGCTGTTGACAATGGACTAATTTCATGTTAATTGAAATAAGTGAAACAATTGACTACACAATTAAACGGTTATTAGCATAAGTTAAAACAAAAGCCTTGTTACATGTTATTTTAATAAATATACATTACTGTTTACTATATTTTTCACGTAGCAATCAAAATACTTAGTGGCCCCTATTTTCTTTTGAGTAGTATATATTAATCGTATACACCAGCCAATCAATCAATTGAATCAAAAGGTATATTTATTTATCTTTTTCCAAGTTCATTGTCAGTCCAAAATTAAATACAAGTGAAGTGTCCGAATTGTAGGCACTTACTTTCTACCGATAGAATTGAATACGAGTGGTCAATACCACTAATTTTTCAATGTTCTATCGCTCGTATTAAAATTATAGCATTTCATCGTTTTTGACAGTTTTCGAGGGAAAGAGTCGAGCGCTCGAAAGTCAAAAATCGGTCCCCAGCGCTGGCTGCTAAGCTAGCAACATGCTGAGCAGGGGTCCATTTCGTGACACTGTCTTATGTTATGTGTTTCTGTATTTATTTATTTTGTTATGTGTGTGTTTGTCACGAATAAATATTTTCTTTTTGTTTTGAATTGATAAAGGAAATTATGGGTTCACTTCGTTGTCCGTCTGTGTACCAAGACCCAGCTTCTCGAGAACGCATGATATAGGTATCAAGTTGAAATTAATATCATATACTCAGGTCTACAGTCCCTTGGAGCTGTGAAATAATAAAACTTTTAAGTCAGTGCAATCAAAAGATTCACCGTTTATGCTTAGAATTTTGAGATTATGTGAATGAAAATGTATTAATTCACAGTTATCAGAATTATTCTTCTTCTTACCTTTCTTTTTGCCACATTTCATGATTCTAGGTCAACCGGAACTATTCTGTGCAATACCTATTGAGTAGTAAAATACTGTGTGAACGTAACCAGCGCAAGGGATCGTCCTAATTAATACAACGCGACTACGCGATTATCGCAAGTTTGCGCGAATTTTACTCGCGCGAACGCGCGATCAAACATATTGGACTCGAATAGGTGTCCTAATACTCCTAATTGACAATCGCGGTGTCAATTAGGACACCTATTCGTGCGAACTTGAGATAATCGCGTAGTCGCGGTATATTAGGACGATCCCTAAAGGAACACCCAGACGCCTGTAGACTTTCGTGACGAGGCTCAGCTCATGTTGACATACCTTAAAAAGTTTAATTAGTAATAAATCATAAAAGTATGGTACGGCACCATAGTGTGCGATATCGACTCGCACTTGGCCGGCTTTTTTTGAAAATAGATCCCTTGAACAATCAATCATTTCATTATTTAAAGAATAAGATACGCAAATAATTAATTTGAGATAAACGATTGCAGCCACTGTTGATTAGAAGCCTTGTCACAGATATCAAGGTTTGTCAACTTGATTTACTTAGTTACACCGAGGCATCGACCTCTCTGTTGTAGGACAATTTTAACAGAACATTTTTCTTACATTTTATTACTTATCGTACAGCGATCGTCAAGATATGCAATAATAATAATGAAACATATGAATATAATTATGTAATAGGTATATATGATATATGTATATACATACAATTAAAATGAAATGGATATAAAATGAAATGTCAAGTCAGGTTATGCCTGTGTATAATCACAATGTCAAGAGAAATACAACGATGTCAATAATTTACAAGATTAAATAAAAAATAAAAATAGGGTACAGAGAGTACCTATCAAATAACATAATAGATTGAATATAAAACAATGTCAAAATCTTAATAGTAATGAGTAGTTAACAAAATCAAAAATAATTAAAATTCGATTAAAGTAGGTAATTAAAAATGGTCTATTGTACAATTTCAGTATATTCATTGACTGAGTAAAATTACTTATTTAATAAAAGGTTCTTCAGTTTACGCTTAAACGCTTCCTCACATATTTAATTTTTTATTTCGGCGGGTAGGCGCTCATAGTACGTAGGGCCTATTAGTCGATCGATTAATCGAGTGATTTCATCGAAATAGAATGGTCAGTAGGCGAACGGTGTATCTGGGGTATCCGTTGGACTTAACAGAGCGTGAACGTGTCTTCGTGCGAGTTGTGGGCTGTTGTGGATAAGCAAAAATAATTTAAGGCGCTGTATGCAGCTGCGCATCGAAAAAGTGCCTTTTCCAAACCGATTATTAGTATACTTGTACTATTGCTAGAGATCCAAATTTTTGATATGTATATCTTCAGTTCATTGGCTATGTTCGTACTTCGTAAAATCACGATTGCTTACAAAAACCTCGATAGATTTTGCCTTTCAAAACAGTGCTTTTTTACCACCAAACTCGAAATATCTCAAAAGTTATTTGGAATATTACAATGAAATTTGTTATGATAGGTAGCTTTTTGGTAGATCTATCTACCGGCTTCTTAGAATTTCAATATGTTTGATAATTCAATACATTTGGTCATTTGTCTGAAAAACCGGGTGTCCGCGTCATGCATGCGCGGTGGCGAGTACAATTTAGTACGCCCGTGGCCACTGCCGACGACGGACCTGTGAATGTTTACCTGGCACGCAAATACGCCTTTTTGCAGCAATTATTTCGAGTTATCAAGGTAAATAAAAATATATAAAGGAATAGGAAACGCTAATACATGCTGGAGAACATTTTCGAAATGATAGAATAACAAATATAAGGTATGCGATATTTACTACATTAAAGCGTTTCTACATCCGCACCTAAAACGTATTAATAGGTAGCTGGAGCATATTGACAAGATGTCAATAAAAATCTTCAGTTATCCTGAATACGTATTTAGAACTGTTAGGTAGTAAGTAGTCGGGTGTAAATCGGATTCGGACACGAGCACATGGTTGGGGGGGTAATGGTACCAATTATGGACTGTACGAATAATAGATTTATTTATTCATACAGAAATATATCAAAAGCATTTAGGGCTATTGCGCCGGATAGCGACTACCTAGACTAAAGTCCTAAACGAGTTGGTGAACTGAAGTATATTTACTTGCTGTTTAGTAGATTCTATTAAAAACGAGTGCGGAAAAAGACCCTGCCACTCCACCAGCAGCAGGCCACGGCCCTTCCTCATCTTCGTCATAGACATACATGCATACATACGCTACGGCACATCTTTTCGTCCAATATTCCGCAGTGTCTCAAGACGAGAGTCTTTGACCAGTGTGTGTTGCCAGTGATGACATATGGAACGGAAACGTGGTCGCTTACTATAGGCCTCATAAGAAGGCTCAAAGTCACTCAAAGGGCGATGGAGATGGCTATGCTGGGAGTTTCTCTGCGCGATCGCATCAGAAATGAGGCTATCCGCAGCAGAATCACGGTAACCGATATAGCCCTCCGAATCGCTAAACTTAAGTATCAGTGGGCGGGGTACATTGCACGTAGAACCGATGGCCGTTGGGGCGGAAAGGTTCTCGAGTGGCAACCACGTACCGGAAGGCGCGGCGTGGTTAGGCCCCCCATACCACAAGGTGGACTAATGACCTGGTAAAGGTCGCGGGAGTCCGCTGGATGCGGGTGGCGCAGGACCGGCTATTGTGGCACTCTTTGGGGGAGGCCTATGTCCAGCAGTGGACGTCTTTCGGCTGATATGATGATACATACGCTCGAAAAATATAAACTTCCTTCTGAGGCAGTCGGGTACAAAGTACTACAGGGTGTTCCCCTATACAGCTGCAAAACTTTGCCAGCTGTTTGTGCACATGATACCCATCACAAAACACTAAAGTATGCCGTTTCACATCTCGAACTCACTCTGCCACCGCTGTTTCTCCAAATAACTACCAAGAAAGCCTCCCCCGCCACGCCCCTTTAAAAATAAGCCCACTAAAGCAAATAAATGTGACGTTATCTAAGTGAACATACCTTTTGTCGGTATGGAGTTATTGATATGACTCACTCACTCACTCACTCATCAACGCACAGCCGAAACTACTAAGACTAGAGAGTTGAAATTTACACCAGCACTACCTTTTACAACGTAGGCAACGCTAAGAAGGATTTTTGGAAATTCCACCCCTAATGGGGGTAAATAGGGGTGCAAAGTTTGTATGGGGGAAACTTTATTTTTAGAGCTAGAGACTTAATTTTTGCATAAAGATTACTTATTAGAATACAAATTAAGTACTTTCAATTCAATTACATTTATTTTGTTAAACATAGGTTACAACTTTTACAAGTATTGTTGGTATACAAAATATAAGACTTCTGTGCATTACCCACAATGTAGGTTTACAAAATATTTCAGCCAGCTAATATATTTATAAAAATTAAAAAAAAAATGTCAATACAGTGATTGGTGTTAAATACTTCAAATACATGTCAAAAACTCTCAAAAAATACTATAACTAAAGAATATTATAACTAAGGAATGTCTGGAATGGAATCATGTTATGTCGTAGGGTCGTTTAAGTAATCTTTAATGGTATAATAACACTTTTCAATCAAATATTGATCTATTGATTGAAATGATTGATCCAATAATGTCATGGAAAGATCACATAGATACATTATACAGTAAGTTAGCAAGAGGGATCTATGCTCTAAGACAGTTAAGACCACTTGTGTCAGAAAGTTGCTTAAAAGAGCTGTATTATGCGTACATATACTCTCAACTTTCATACGGGATAATGCTTTGGGGCAACAGTACGGATTATGAGCGCATCCTAAAGATCCAGAAACGTGCAATTAGAGTACTTCCCTATGCAAAGGACAGATACACGTGTCGCGAACATTTAAGAAAACTTAGTATCTTAACATCAGTTTCAACTTATATATTGGAAGTTTTGATGTATGTTAAACGTTATCCAAATGAATTTCAAAGGAGAGGTGAAAATAGTTCGAGATCAATGAGAAATGCGAATAACTTAAAAAGAAGCGGGTTGTGTCCGAGATACAACCGTTAATTAAGTTTAAGTGGATACTTATTTGTTGGTTGTCCCCGTAAAATATATATCTGCATTAAGTCACTAAAATCTGTATAAGCACAGATAAATCGGTATATATAGCAACATTGACTGACGTAGCTCGTTTGACTCGCGAGGCATTGAAAATGGCGGTCATTTCAGCATAGTTTTCATGCCCGTCACATAAACTAAATAACATTTTGTGATTAACAACTAATAGCAAATAAAGAAGGATTAAAACATGTAACAAACAATTATTTGAAATCAGATTAGGCTTCTCTACAAAAAGTTAATCCGGAAGTTACGTGATACATTTTGAACTGTACCCCTATACAAGAACGCGAGCAAAGAAGTATCCACTTCAAAACAACCTCGCCCAGACTTAGAATAGGCACAAAACTTCCGAAGTTAATACGACAAATACTTTTTAACCGGCTACCTTCAAACCTTAAAACCATAACGAACGACAACTCTTTTCGCTTCCATGTAAAACAACTATTGCTTGAAAAAACACTGTATAGTTTACAAGAATTTCTTTCAAATGACTAAATAACAAGATCTTAAAAGCTTGACGTTAATATTTGTATTATGTTTTCTTTCTCTATTTTATGTAATAGCATTATGCTATGAAATTATTATAATATTATTATTAAACTATTTACAAATAATAACAATTCTGTACACAACTGTACACATCTATTGTATTTTATTGTAACTGACAAGTTATAATTTTAACACATTTTTATCTGTATATTCATTGTACTATGATTTCAATTGTAAAATTATGATAATAAACAAATCTGAATCTGAATCTGAAGTCAATTGTCTTTTAAATTTATTAATATCCAGTGTTTAATTCGGTCTGGAATTTTATTGAAAATGAAAATGTTCCCAAGATTCCGCCTCTGATTAGCGTTGTGTTGTTGCTACCCTGCAAAGTTTTCAATTTTTGTTTGTATTGTTTACGTGTCGAAAATCTGCGGCCTTCTGAAACGTTACTGAACATGCTTGGATTGGTCTTGACAAAAATACCTACTTCTAGGATATACAGTTCCTCTAGTTTGTATGGAGAGCAAGACATTTTTAAAGTAAGGGATTTGTAACTTCGGTTTTAGACTGTTTACTTAAAGACTAGGTACAGTCAGCGTCATATAGTTAGTAGCAGCCAAAGTAGCCAAATATATCGTAACACATCCTTACACCTATAGTAACAAAGACGTGTTGCGATATATTTGGTTACCTAGGCTGCTACTAACTATCTGATGCTGACTGTACAAAACTAATTTCAATGTTTTTTTTTATTAAACAAACATTTAAATTTCTTAAACAAACATTTAGACGATAACATGTTATACGTGGACGAAGTCGCGGGCAACAGCTAGTTTATATATATATATATATATTTTTTTGTTTATAGTTATAACTTATTTTAATGTTATTTGAACTTAATTGTATTTTTTATATTTGAATAAATATAATGCCTATTTAAGCTTTATTTATTCCATATTGTTTGTGTTAGTACATATTTACTAAATCTAAAAGATTTATGCCATTTTTTCTTTCTTATATGGACCCCATTCGGGTAAAAGCCATATATCGCCAGATATTAGGAGAAAAGAAGGGCACTGGAAACAACAAACTGGTCAGGGCCGAAAGGCAAAAGAAGGAAAGGTAGACGACGAAGACGTTGGACCAATGACATAACTGAGGTCGCCGGACCTAGCTGGATGCAGTTGGCTAAAGACCGATGATGAAAATGGCATGAGATCGAGGAGGCTTTTACCTAAATTTACATTTGCTTTAAAAAATTCAATATAAATCAAACAAAAAAAGACAACTAAAGCTTAATTTATATTTATATAATTAATAGTGTTTTTTTGTATAATTCATTTTTAATCGTTATTCTAAGATGCTTTACACAAGAATCCAACAAATTTTCCAACCGGAAGTAATTACTTCGATTAAAAATGAAATATACAAAAAAACGCTATTATAAATTAATGATTTTCGAAACCGTATTTTGCCTGGAGTATAGGGCCAAGTATAAGCCTAATCTTGTTGGCTTGTTGAGAGTATCAAGGTCCATCGCGGTGTGGCCGCTGGTCGAGGTAGCATGGTAGGCAGCACGCGCCGCGCGAGCGCAGTGACATAACACTTTTAGGTATTTAAGAGACAAATTGAATTTGTTATTTTTATATGATGTTTGGTCAAATTACATTTTTTAATAGACATAGTCATGTACTGAAGAACTTGCTGGTCTTAAAATAACCACCCTGTATAATAAAATGCTCTTCTGACTAACAGTGGTCTAATTATCCAGATTTTGATCAGTCAGTCATACTTATGTAACAAAGGTAATAATTATGGTAATAATACTCCTTGCATTTCATTAAATTGTCAAAAGGGCCTCTACGTGTTGGCTCCGTTGGTACTTTGTAGGTACCTAGCCCCACGCATGCCTCCCAAAGGTCCGGGACATCATTGTCCCGTGAGCGGGAAAGACATACATGGTAATAATATAATTTGCCAGGAGATAAATAGATGAACATAGCTATTTGTTTATTATTTTTGATGGTTTCTTAAGCGGGTGTTAACCGGCGCTATAACTTTACCTATAGAAGTAATCGATTTTATTTCGGTTTAAAAAACCTGTAATATATTAGTACAATCCATAATTGGTGACGTTCACCCTTAGGAAGTGAAGATGTACTATTATTTTATCAGTTCTACGTATTTGGAAAACGGAAGCACCCACATAGGAACTGGGAAAACGATAGGTGGATTGATGATGAAGAAATCTGTACTAACATATCTTTGGAAAGTAAGTGTCCATAATTGATGTCATCATACTACGATGTACTTAAGAACTGTAAATAGGTAGTTATCTTTAAATTCTTTTTCTTCTTTAATTCCTTATTTAAAAAAAAATAGATTTAAATAAATAAATAAACAATAAATATTTGGGGACAATCTTACACAAATCAACCAAGATTTGAAAAATAAAACAATTATTCAAGAAGACAAACATTTGATCGTATGTTCCGCAAAAACGAGCCGAATACGGATGCCAACAGAATAAGGCCGTTAGCGGGGTGCGCGGGACGCGCGTCTCCCGCTCCGTCTGCCTCACCTCCGCAAATACCTAAATATCGTCTAATAAGAGCGCCTTAATATACGTAGCACCAACGACGTTTAACACAATACATACACACTAAATTTTCCTTTCGCTTAATTACTTCTCTCAAATGTACTACATACCAATATGTACCATAGTTTATTTTTCGTGAGATGGCACTCAGCGAAACTCTGGTGTTCTGTGTTCTACCTAACCTAATATGGGATTTTACTGATAAAATTTATATTTTAGTAATTATGAACGATTTTTTTCAGCCTCAATATTTATGTATGTGGATTATTTTCCCATAAATACCATGTTGTAAATATTAGTGTTGGTAAAGACTCAAGTCCTTGGAGTCTTAATTTCTAAGACTGGACTCAGTTTTTAGGGTTCCGTATTTAGATTCTAGTCATTGAATCGAAGCTCAAGTTCTTTTCAACTTGGGGGGACTTGAGTCTTCTGTAGTCTTCTATAGAGACTCGAGTCATCTTAACAGATTTGAGGGTTTTGTTTACGCTTAAGGCTTTTGGGACAACTGAGTTATTATTAGAACTCAGTGGACTTGTAGGAACACTTGAGATTACGCAACTTACTCAGTAAAGTAGTGTAGCAATTAGTATATTTTTTGGTTTTTAATTCTGTCTATTAATATGGAATTCTTAATTTATCAGAACCCAGAAAATATTAATATAAAATTGAAAAAAGACTATAAAAAACTCTGAAGCTCCCGTAAATTTGGCTTGAGTTCTTGCAATTTAGTCTTCAAAAACGAACTGTTAGTCTTTACCAACACTACATGTCACGGGGTGTTCAAAGAATTAATTACGTTATGCAATTTAACCGTTACGTTCGCAGAAACCTGAAATTCCAAGGAAATTGTCACAAGGGGCCCTGAGCTATTCTTTCATAAAATATTAGCTGGTAATGCCCCCACTTCACTCCCTTGACAATTTGTCACATGTCAATGACAATTTGATGTAGGTACATTTCTGGTTTTCTGGTTCGAGCAGTAAATATCGCCGTAGGATAGCGTCGGTCACTTACCCAGCAATAAACGTTGATTTTCTCATTGTCAGGTGTCAGTTTTATTGTCAAGTTGGTGAAGTAGAGGCCTGATAGTGACTTTTATAGCACATACTATCGCCCAACGGTACGGGTTCACACTTTCTCACCAAAATCGCCTGCACAAGTGCACACACATACAATGCGGTCGAAAAATGACCCTAGAGGTGTGAACCCATAGCGTTTGCCGATAGTACATATCTACACACACGCACCCATACACATACACTTCATATACCTACCTATTTTAAATACTTGCAAGCAACCTCTGCAATAGCGGGAAAGATTTTAAGGCTATAAAATTATTTTTCTGAGATTTATTTTTTTCAACAAATAAAAAGATTAAATATTCCGGTTGAATCCCGTTAGAAAAGAAACTCGGTGTGGTTCTACGTTTATTTTTCTGTACACGCAGGTACAAAGCTGCGAGTAATATCCGTATATTAATATTCTCATAACGGTATCAGCCGGGTACGTGTTTTACGAACAAAGTGATGCTCCATTGGGACAGATACCGATAGGTACACAATTCCGAATGTACTTTACAAGTATGCTGTAGGTACTTGTCTTTAACATACTCAACACATGTAAATACACAATCGAACAGAATTTCTGTAGCTCTAGTATAAGTTGTATCCACGTTTTCGAACGCGTTTGCGTTTTGCTTCAGTTTGTATGGCAACGCGAACAGCGCCTCTGGGGGTAACTATTAGCTAAATGCACAAGCGTTCGAAAACGTATGTGTATCAATAAAAATTATACTAGAGCTACTGATATATAATAAACTAGCTTCTGCCCGTGACGTGCCGCGTGGAACTCGTTTATATCGTAGCTGCATACAAACTTTCACCCCCAATTTCACTTCTCAGGGGATCATTTCCTGGATTAAAACTATCATATGTCCTTCACCGGTATTCAAACTACATAGGCTCCATAGCAAATTTCATCTCAATTGGTTCAGCGGTTTAAGCGCGAAGAGGTAACAGACTGAGAGACACACTTTCGCATTTATAATATCAGTATGGATTAAATAATAATTTGGACATACATACATGAATAAACCTAATTGGTTAGAGAGATAATGTATATATGTAGATCTTTTGTTTGTATTTGTATTAAGATTAACATTGAAGTTTGTATTAAGATGTAGTTTGTTGTGTATTTGTTAAAACGAATTGTTTTTGTTGTTAGATAAATAAACTTTTTCCTTTTTCTTCTTGACGTAATTTACACAATTAATAACCCACTCTGCAAATTCTACAACTTAGCAAAAAAGTATAGCTTGGGCACATCCAGGTCGCCGCATAAATAGACACTTCCGCGTGCATACCGTATGAATGGGGCAACAGTACGGATGTTCCCAAGTTATTTTTAATTCAAAAAATATGCATTAGGATCCTAAGTAATATACGAAACGACGAATCATGTAGACCTCATTTTGTATAACTAAACATACTAACACTGACATCCTTGTATGTATATTCTTGAGACGTGCAAATTCGTGCGGAAACACCCTAACCTTTACACCCACACTAAGGAATCCATAAAAATTAAAGGAATCCATAATTTGCGACCCAGAAAGAATCTGATCCAAACAACTATATCCAAACTTCAAATGATCTCACAGGGACCACATTCCATGTCGATAAAAATATATTACTTACCGAGACACATATCAACTGAAGAGAAGTACACTTCATTTGTTACTAAACTAAAAAATTACCTGTTGTTACAAGCTTTTTACACCTTCAAAGAATATATGAACATGTAACCTAGAAATAACAAATAAATACATATACCTATGTTAACATGAAAAAATGAAAAGCTACGATGGCAAATGTTAGTATTTGATATTTTTATTATATAGGTTAAGTTAACTATAAGTTTTGCTTTGCCCTAACAGGGTCCATGCTGTACTTTATACCCTTGTAATATCTTGTAATACCATGGTTTGCAAACAATAAATGAACTATGAATTATTATGAATGTATGATGAATTGATGATAATGAGCGGCGGGTCCATTCTTTTTAGCCAATATATTGAATTTGCAGAGCGCGGCAGTATAGCGAGGCCTTGTGGCGCAGGAAGTTTGGCGCTACTTGCGATCTGATATCTTTTTAACGCTGAAAGCTATATGGGCTACGCTTGGCAATCACTATACACGAAATGTTTTTAGTGGGATCTCAGTTTTTTTGTATTGTAAGGTGATTTCTAGCCTGCTTTAAGGTTCTTCATTTTTTTTGTGTCCCTCTGTTAAGGTTGGACAAATTGCAGATCTTTTAAATATTTCGTCTATAGTTTGTGTTATAACTCTAGCCAGCATTCTACTATTTTATATTCTAATTCTACTTAACACCTCATTGCTCATTAAGTTTTTTTTTTTTTTTTTAAGTATTGTAGCGGGGGTGAGTGCGGGGTGCCAAGGGAAAGGCGGCGAGTTAAGGTAAAAAGTGTATTAACTTTGCAAGTATACCACTAGTACAGTCAACTGGAGATCGAGTGACGCGTTCCCCAGCCAGAGTTCATACTCTGGAGCGGATGCACGTGTGGTTGAGACTATAGCTAGCTATGAGCACGTAGTTCCACGAGGGAAGCAGGGGGCTATAGCTAGGTATGTTCAATTACCTATGTGTGACTCGATACATTTAGCAATTCAGTCCGCGACCCCAACCAAACCAGGAAAAATCTTAACAGTGCGATGCAGGATTCAGTATGGGCGAGGCGCGGACGTAACAGCGACATCTAGTGGCGTGATGGGGTACTATTAGTACTCGCGCGGTGTGACACGAGTAGTATCGCCGTTTCTACACGTTTCGTGCGTCCTCCTCTGTAGATGGCGGTAGTGGTATGATTAAGATGCTACACAACGATTTACTTTCTTACAGACTCCCCCTCGGTTCCTGAAGATGACCCGGCGAAGAGAACCGTGTTTCATTAGCTTTCTCAATTCGTTGCTTTTCGTGGTCGGCCTCTTTTGCGAATCGGCCGTACCGGCTCGGGGAGTGTATTGCGAGTGTTGGTTTGCGCCTCGATTATAGCTTAGTGATTGATTGACGCTGACAGCTAGCGTGTGCGTGTGTGAGCGTGAGCTCCGTTTGGCATTTTCAGCCCTTATGACGACACTTGGGTCGCTTGAGGTTCCACAATGGTTAACATAGCCTCGATGAGTGCTTGCACCTGCTTCTTGAAGGCGGAGTCCGGGGAAGCGTCGAATGCTGAGACCGAGGAGTCCGGGAATAGGTTTGCGGACTCTGGAGACAGCGTAACCTTTTGTTCTTCGATCTGGCGGCACGCGAAAAGGCGAAAAGGGCGTCTTCTATCACATGATGCCCGTCGAACGTTACGACGTTTCTTTCATCGTAAGTTTTCCGCTTCGCTGGTGCAAGATCAATCCTGCGTAGGGGTCCATAGGTCTGGTTGTCTTGGTCCGTTTGGCTTCCTTCGGGTTTAGCACGATTCTTCACTACGGTAGGGTTGGATGTGGTTGCTGGCTTAAAACTGGCGAAGTTTTCGCTATACAACTCGTGTACTTTTGTCTCTTCGCCCTTAAACCACCAGGTGAACTGAGGCAGGTCCAAAATCAGGTGCCCATCCTCGATGAACCCTACTCCCAGAAGTGTTCGGTGGTGTCGAGACTCCGGCAGCGCGAGGAACATGGTTGGGATCGTCCGGCCACCTAGCTCGACGTCGACGACAGTCGTCAGGACAGGTCGAGACTGAGGTATCCCATCTCCCAATGTTATGATGGCTCGTTCCGGAGTGAAAGTACACCCCGTCTGCCGCAGGTGGGGAACAATTCTGGAGACGCGAGGCTTGACTTAGCACCTGTGTCTATGAGTGCTCCCTCCGTTTTCCCTTTGGCCGAAATAAAGATTAGCGGCCTCTCTCGGGCATCAAGTTGCACACCGATTGCGTTAAAGCTGGTTCTAGTAGATGTGCTCCCCTTTGACTTGTGGCACGTGGGACAGTTGCTCCGAACGACACCGGGGGCGCCACATCCATAGCAGGAGAACTTAGGCATCATAAAAGCGGTGGAAGAGGTACTCGATGGTGCTGATGTCCTCTGGTCGGGGCCAGGTGTGTTGGGTGCGGTTGTACGTTCATCCGCCCTTTGTTTTTTTTGGCATTGGTCCACAGTATGGCCGGGCAGCTTGCAGTACCGGCAGCGCTGCCTGCTTTTCCTCTGCGAAGACTCTGGGACGTGAGCTGCTTCTGGCAGCGTTGCCGCCGACGATGATGAATCAGCGGTCGCGACCGGAAACGGGTTGGCGGTTTTCCACGTGTCCCGCAGTCGTTCTGCTGCTACCGCATCCTCCAGGAGCTTCTCCTGAATATACGGCGTGAGGAGGCCATAAACGAGGTCTAGCTGCTGGGCCTCGAGGTATTCTGGACGCGGTAACAGGGAGAACAGCATCCGCTTCCTTGACACGAAAGCCTCAGTTGTCTCCTCAGGTTGTTGCTTGATACTCGTGATCTCCATGCATATGAGGTACGCTGGTTTCTTGGGTGCGAAGGTCCTGCGCAAACGCTCTTCGAAGTCCTCCCAAGTGACGATCTTGTCCCGCATGCCTTGCCACCATGTTGCTGCGGCACCCTTAAGGAGGAGTGGAAGACCTATGAGAGCATCCTCATCCGATATGCGCTCGGCTCGCTTGTACGTGTTGACGGCTGCCAGGAATGCTTCCACAATGTCAGTTTCCTTTGCACCGTCGTAGGTAAGTGTGCAGCGTGTCAAGGATCCATTCCTCGGTGACATGGCTGTCATCATGCGCTCAAACTGGGCGTCCGTGAGCGTTACGGCCATGTTTGCAGATGACGCGGGCTTCCTTGCTTGCCGTACTGGTCTAGGTTTGGTCACCAGTTTGGGACCTGAAGATCTGCGTGGTGCTGACGTGGATGGTGAAGACACCTCTGACTTCGCTTCGCCCTTCATAGATTCCGGCACCTCCCAGTAGTTGCGTGAGGTCGCTACGCCTAACGTTGGGCTGCCAGTTGTAGCGGGGGTGAGTGCGGGGTGCCAAGGGAAAGGCGGCGAGTTGAGGTAAAAAGTGTATTAACTTTGCAAGTATACCACTAGTACAACAGTCAACTGGAGATCGAGTGACGCGTTCCCCAGCCAGAGTTCATACTCTGGAGCGGATGCACGTGTGGTTGAGACTATAGCTAGCTATGAGCACGTAGTTCCACGAGGGAAGCAGGGGGCTATAGCTAGGTATGTTCAATTACTTATGTGTGACTCGATACATTTAGCAATTCAGTCCGCGACCCCAACCAAACCAGGAAAAATCTTAACAGTGCGATGCAGGATTCAGTATGGGCGAGGCGCGGACGTAACAGCGACATCTAGTGGCGTGATGGGGTACTATTAGTACTCGCGCGGTGTGACACGAGTAGTATCGCCGTTTCTACACGTTTCGTGCGTCCTCCTCTGTAGATGGCGGTAGTGATATGATTAAGATGCTACACAACGATTTACTTTCTTACAGTATTTTATTGCGGGGGATTGTAGAGTAAACAGTATAATTTTTTTAATTATTATATAATCTACGGACCAATTTATATATGTGTACCAAATTTCAGCTTTCTAGGACGTCAGTTAACAATAGCACCTACTAGTTTTTATGGTCACCAGGGAGTGAGTGACTAAATCGGTGTATTTTATCTCTCGGTCTGGGGACCGATTTTTGACTTTCGAGCGCTCGAATCTTTCACTCGAAAACGGACAAAAATTACGGAATGCTCTTTTGAAATAGCGATAGAAAATTGAAAAGCGAGTGGTATTGACCACTCGTATTCAATTGTATCGGTAGAAAGTTAGTGCCCGCAATTTTGACACTAAAATCGTATTTACTTTTATTTAATTTTCGAGCGGTCGAAAGTCAAAAATCGGCCCCCTGAATCAAATCTGAAGTATAAAAGCTAGACATACTTTATGGGATTCAAAGAGTTGCTAAGATAATCTGATTCTGTGAGTATGGGCTTGCTAGTATTATCCAGACTGATTCTGTGGGGGTTTGAAAATACGACGAAGTAAAGGAAGAAAGTTTCGAGAAAAGGGAGGCTGTGCCCTTTGGCTTGTCTTGGCGGAGGCACTACCGTGCCCCCAGATAATTAGTTGTTGAGGCATGCATAATGTATGTACGAATCCTACAAGTCATGAGTTGCAAAGGCGTTTTACATACATGTATGAACCTAGCGAGCGCCAAAATTAAGTCTTAAATGGCCTTAAATCTTCAGATGCATCCGCAGGAACGACTTAACGCTAACTCATAATGAAAAATGTGTTTGGGCCGTTACCAATTTGTATTATCACCACCTATGCCTGAAAAAGTTTTAAATACTTCTTTATTTCCGTTTGACCGTTACCACTATTGATGATATAGGTATGTTTAGTTTAGGTGTTTGATAGATAACTGTTATAAAAAAAATATATACCATACTTTTTATTTTTATCATTTCTTATTGTATTTAGTTCTTAATATTTCGACTATCATTGTTTTATCAAACAAGTGAGATCAATACATTTTTCGAAAACCCAACTGCTTTTTTGCAAATATTATAGCCTATGTCACTCCCACAATTAAGAGGAATCCAACGACACCTCACGTCATGTCGAAATCCGTCAAACGGTTTAGGCTGCAGGGCGTGTCAAAGAATAAGACATACCCACATACATACATACTTACATACATACGCTCGAAAAACATAACCCTCTCTCCTTCGGCAGTCGGGTAATTATTAACCGATCACATTATTTGATTTGAATGAGTACGGCTGACATTAATTTGAAATTTTGCAACTAATCGTTTTTATAAAATAAAATAATTTGGTTTAGGATATAGCCACCAATACTTCATTTTTGGAAATACTTCAACGGTCTTGTGTAGGTATATGTGGACAGAACTTCGGATGAGTGGAAATCTTTTTCTTTCCACATAAGAAGAGTTCTTGCAACGCAAATGCATTGGACTCCTATTTTAACACCGTTCGCGATCAGAATCGCAAATCATTATAACAGTTCGCGTTGATAAATCGCAACGCATTAATTTCCGTCTTTGCACATTTCTTAACCTAATTTAAAACCTCGAGCACCTGTCCTGGACAGAGGCAAGTATTAATCAAATCGCGCTTAATTCATTAACGTTTCCTATCCCTACGTAAAGACCGGCTATTAATTAGATTGAACGATCGGAAGGCTAAGCTGCAGCTGGGCTAAATAACTGGGAGACTAATAGGCCTTGATCATATGCCAATCGTTAACGATTACTTCGATGTGTTTGATAAGGAGACATGCTCCTTGGTGTAACAGTGTTACACTTTAGTCTGGTATGTCCTAGATCGATTTTTGTGATTTTGAATTTGGAACCTTCGTTAAATTCATTAATAGGTACCCAAATTTTTATTCCGTAGAATTCTGACAATTGACAAAATTTGAGGTTTCAGTAACCGCAAACATTTTCTTAACTATACAGGGTGTGGCCTGTAATAGGAGAAAAAATTAAACGGTAGATTATTAAGCTTGTGAACAATTATTACCACATCGTTAATATTGAAAAAAAAAATTTTTTAGATTTTTTTTTTCTCAAAATAAGTTTAGTTGTATTTTTTTGCTCTTCTGGAGTGCTATCAGTAACTTTTTATTTTAAAGACACTACAAAAATTAAATAAAAATCAAAACATCACAAAAATATATTTTGAAAACAAAAATGCAAAAACTATTATGACTCGTTGCATGATGTTACCTCAAAATCCGCATTGACTGCTGTGCTATGATGTCGTGGTGCCAAGATACATTACTTGGAGGTCATAACTTTAGATCAAAATATCTCCCAATCCAAAAAAAAAAAGAGTGGGACAAAAGGGGTTACTACAAATTCTCTAAAGAAGCGTCCCTTTGAATATTTGCTCCTATTACAGGCCACACCCTGTATAAATTAATAGTCATTGCTTTCATTTTACAGTCAAAATTGCATACATGAAATTTTATGTACATTATTGAGAAATCTCTAAGTGTTAGGCCGCGGACTGGACGCCAGCGGGCAGCGAGGCGACGAGCGGTATTTCATACCTTCGAGCGATTCGAGCGAGCGATCGCTGCTGATTCGAGCGATATTATTATCATCTAAACACAAGTGAATTAGATACCGAATTTAAAAAAAAAAAACGAACAATGGTTAAAAAGATCAAGACAGTCAAGTCCAGCCAAGCTCATTTATTTTTCGTGGGCAAGTATGAGGTATATGTTTCTTCTGACGCACATTTTTTTGTGGCGGCAAAGCTCTTGATTCTCTGCAAATGTATTATGAATGTTGAAAGCTAGAGAACATGTTTACATTTCAAGAAACATTGTGGTAAAATTGAAGACAAATTTTCAGGTCCAAAAATCATAATAAACCAAAATTCCAAAAACTTCATCTGACTTTTTCTAGAGGACTATCTAAATCCATGTGTGTTACACATAGTTATTAAAATAAACGAGACACAGAAAAAATTGAAATTTTGAATCACTGTAAAAAATCCGCCCTTGGAAATGCGAAAAATCATGGAAAACGCTATGAAAAGGCTCGTGGCAAGGTAGATATTTGGCCAATACTTACTTTCATACTTATTTGCTAAGTCTTAGGACTACATTAATACACAAATGTTTGGTATTTATGGCTTACTTTTGAAACTATATGGATTTAACTTTGTATACCACCCACCCTGTGTGGTTCAGTATTTTTGAGAGTAAGTTAATGGAACATCGCACCATACCAAATGGTATCAATATTAAATACTAAAATCTTAAACCAAAGGTTTGCAGTTGCCTCGTTGGAATGATACCAATAACGATTTTCGATATCCTTGTAATTTTTTTATGACCAAATAGTGCCATTAAAATTTGAAACAAATATGTTTTAATGAACGATATAGTATTATGTTTATAAATTTAACTATTTTAATAATTATATACTTATCATATAATTTTCACCACAGATTCAAAGAGTATTTTTGGCCAATACCTACCAAGAAATGTCAGAATTGTCCGCAATGAAAAATCAGGGAATAGGGTTCGAAACTCGAGCGTACAGATATTTGTGATGATATTTATACTACTGGCTCTGTGAGCTGTAAATTATTTTTAACTTCAAAATTGATCCGTAAAAATAAAATAATTTTTAATTATTAAACGAAAATTGGTTAAGAAATGCGACCTGACAGCGGGACAGAAACCGGACAGCGGACCGGACTACGATCGATTTTTGGCTCAAGCTGAACCATAGAACTTCGTCGTTCGATTCGCCTGCTAGTTCGATTAAAAATTTCAGAATGGCCAAATTCTTTCGTATGTCCGGATGTTGGGCTCTTCTAAAGGTTGCATTTCTCAACCGATTCTCGTGAAATTTTGTTTCAATAATTATAATAGGTTTTATTGTTGATTATGCTTCTCAAAATAAAATAAAAAATAGTTTTTTTGAAAAAAGAAAGGCTTGCGAGTTCTACAGTTCACAGAGCGTCTTAGTTTTAGTGGTTTAATAACGGGGCTCTCGGGCGATTACTTTAACAACATCATTGTAATAGGTAATGTTGTCCAAAACACTGTAAAACGTTCGATCAATAGAATCAACGCATCTTACATTAATATAGTAACTAACACAACTAAAACAACGACATAAACGGCAGCCAAGTTTCCGCTTAACGTTTACGTAATGGATATTTATGTATGCTATATTTATCGGCTCCTAATTATTAGACCTTGGACTGGTCTGAGGAATAGTTGTCAAGAACAGGTTGTGGACGGCTACTGGCCTATCATTCATAAAACATTTATTCTCGACTACAATATCGGTTCTAGTCTAACGTGACCCCAAGATTAAAGAGACATTTGTATACTCGTAGCATACCATGGTTGCAAGTGTTGCAACGAATAGCTGAATATGTATTTGGTAATTATTCAAGTTCATGCTCCCTGGCAACCCCTCTTTCGATTTCGGGATTTCTGAGTATGTGAAAAAATTGTACTAAAATAGGGAACTTGCATCTTTTATTTTATTCCGAGAATCAAAAGTATACTCTAGAGGAATATCAACTGTAGCATTAAAAGTTTTTTATGATTTATTTTTCTGATGTTATTATGCATTTGAACGTTGCACCATCATCATCCTCCTAGCGTTATCCCCGGTTGTGCCCCTAAAGGAGCCGGGGTCCGCTTTGACACCTAATCCCAAGATTTGGCATAGGCACTAGTTTTACGAAAGCGACTGCCATCTGACCTTCCAACCCAGAGGGAAAACTAGACCTTATTGGGATTAGCCCCGTTTTCTCACGATGTTTTCCTTCACCGAAAAGTTAACGGTACCTAAATATTCCGTACATAAGTTCCGAAAAACTCATTGGTACGAGCCGGGATTCAAACCCACGACCGCCGCTTGACAGCCGTATGCCTGAACCACTATGCTACCGTATCTCAGCTTTACGTATATGACATCTGTGCCAGGTGAATTCATCCGATACCAAAATTAGCACCTCCCATACATTGGGTGACACTACTTCCCGTACTAGTATATGCGCATCGATTGAGTGCAATTTATTCGAAATTGAAGTCCCATGCAAGTTTCCCATTGTACCGAATTAGTACTTATTTGAAACAAATTGTACCTCAATAGTTTCAAGAGTACAATTATTTTAAATTGGGGTTGCAGGTCAGGGATATACTGGTGTTGTGACAAATTGGTGTGTAAGAGTTGTGAACAACTCTGGTAGATAATGCGAGCGTAGTGCGGGTTCCATGGATTTCCGGTGCTTGCCCACCGCTATATTACTACCGAGCCTCATTAAGATGAGTCACTTCGACCTGTTCAGTATAGATAATGAGACCTTAAGGCTAGTTTAAGACTGGATGGTAGTTTGCCGTGTTTCTAATAAGTGCATAATTAATCTGGTCCCATCATTTCTGTCTTATATATAAATATAATAATATTCAAAGGTACGATAAAAATAACCTCTTCTGATGAGGCATATTAAAATTTGCCAATACCAATTAAATTGGCTTTTAACCTTCTCGCAGCCAATAACTAGGCAGTCACATTAAAAAAATTACACTGATATTTGAACATCATTGTTAAACGACAATAAAAGGTACCTATAGGTCCCAATGCTCGACACCTTTATGCCTAATAGTTGACACCTGTTCACCTTTATTGTTTTGACATAAGATTGAAAGTGTCATGTATCAAGCCAGAGACGGACACTTTAACTTAGGTAAACGTCCTACCTTAAACCTTACTTATCATGAAATGAAGGAGTCTTAGACTGCGACACTCAGTTTTTTAGAGTTCAAAACTTGAAATATGGAACAACAATGTGAAACTTATAAAAAAACAATATTTGTCTATTCTAACTACTTTTGTGATATAACTAATTATATCACAACAATAGTTAGAATGTGTGTAGGTACAGATTTAGATAACACACTTCGGTTTAATCTTATATGTGAGATCATGTTTATATATGAACATAAATGTTTTAAAGCGCAGCTAAGTTTAACAATCTTGAGCGACCAACACATTGTGCCCGAGGATTTATAACGTTGATAAAAGAAGTTAATAATTCATTGAAAACGATTTTACAGACATAATTATGAGTGATATGACCATATGCTAAAAAAGAACTTGATAGTATGTAGAGTTCCAACTTGACAATATACATACACACACACATACAATAACTGAGACATTTCGTTCCCGACAAACAGCGAGCAATTCAAAATGGATGTACATAGTTACCAGGGTCTGCCTGAAAGCCAGCGTTGCAGTGACTTCGCTGTAACATTATGCTGAAGCAAGCTCCTTTTTAACATCACACACACACACACATCATAATTGTAACATTAATTTTAAATTTATATTTTAATTATAATCTAAAGGTTCACATGTATTAATGTTTAATTATAATTTCGTGTAATGTGATGTTGAATAAAGCTTTTCTACTTCTACTTCTACAATCAATTTGCGACGTGTTAATAACAGGCACTGTATCTCTTCCAGAGCATTGAGCGCGCGCGGTGCGCGATGGACTCGTAACCGGTCATCATGCGCCTCTTCCGAGGGCCGAAGCGCAGGGAAGTGACCGGGCCGCGAGCAGCGACGCCGGCGCCGTCTCCGTGCCGAGACGCCGGACCGCGCACCCCGCACGATTTCACCCTCGTCACGGCACTGCCTGCCATGGTCATGGAGGACGACGTCAGGGAAATGAAGAAAGGTGCGTGACAATCGTCTAAGACCTTTAAGTGAACATAGATTCATCTCCAAAATTAGTTGAAGCAATGCGTAGTTGCAGTATTCAAGAGGCAACCGGATGGCTCGCGGTATTCGAGGTCCCGAAGTATTATATTAAGAGTCTGTTCACGTGCTCACTAGCGCCGCGCCACTGGTAAATAAATGAGATTTTTTTAAATTTAACGATAGAGATTTAAAAAAGTAGGCCGCTACACACTGTATTTTGTATTTAAAATACATCAAATTGGTTTTTACGTTGCTGGATTCGTCAATCTTCCGGCCATTTTTCTTTCGAGTTCATAAATTGACGAATCCAGCAACATAAACACCAGGTTCATGTATTCACAAGGTATTTAAATACAAAATACAGTGTGTAGCGGCCTATCTTTTTAAATGTCTATCGTTAAATTTAAATAATCTCAATTATTTATCAGTGGCGCTAGTGAGCACGTGAACGGGCTCATAACCTTAAGGCTTGACATCTCAAATTTTGGTAACAATGAGTTGTTTAGTAACCAGTTTTTACCTTATAACGTAACAATTTTCTTGTCGGAAAATATAAATCATACATACATACATACCATCACGCCTATATCCCTAAAAGGGGTAGGCAGACCACATGAAACTTGTGTTCCAGTGCCACTTTTAGCATAAATGTGGGTATAAAAGATCGACAAAATGTGATGTTGCAGTGATAGGTTGCTAGCCCATCGCCCACAACACACTTCAACCCTGTTCCCTTAGTCGACTCTTACGACACCCAAGGGAAGACAGGGGGATAAATCATAATCTGCAAGATATGAGAAGTAACATAGTTTTCGTAGAAATCCATTTTAACATAAGAAAGTAGAGAAAAATTAATCTAAAGTCAACCCTATTTTTTTACTTGTAACCAGTTTACTGCTCCATTTTTTATCAGAAAGAGATGAAATTTTATAATCTTCTTCATAAAGTAATGAACAATAACTTCATTTTCTTACTTACTTAAATTTCTTCTCGTTTTCTGAAATATTCCGAAAAACATGATATCCGCGCTTTCGAACACGCACTTCCATCTCGCTCACGCGTATGCTCAGTGAGAGGGAGAGGAGACCATGATCGTGCGGAGCCTTAACCCGAACTGAGCCAACTTGGTCTGGGGCAGAAAATGAAAATTAAAAAAAGCATTTCATTATATCAACAGCGAAGTGTTGTGGAATCGCTGTTTCAATCGGCTGCCTCGCGACAATTTTTTTTTCACCCATTTCCCTATTTCCGCCCCAGGCCAAGTTGGCTCAGTTCGGGTTGATCAGGGTGGTGCCACAACACTCCGGGAGCTCAAATACCGGCAGCCATCCGGTTGCCTCTTGGATACTGCAACTACGCGTCGTTGTTCTGAATAGATCACTCCCTTAGTCATAAAACTTAAAATGCCTCCGTTTTTTACGAACACAGGTGTCAAAGGGACAGATAAAGACAAACGAATTTTATTGGCATCTAAGCTAAAATAAGATTGTTGAACATTTATAAATACGGCCATCAGTGTAATTGTATTTTTTGTTCCTGAGGGTTGGTTATTTTCGGTATATTTAACCCTACCTATCCTATTGTAACCTATATGTCTATCTTGTATACCTAAGTATATGTATCGTCGCATAGTACCCTTATGTCGATTCACCTTTATTGAGACGATATTATTAACGTGGACTGATCTAGTCTATTTGTTTTTTTGTGTTTTGCGCTAGATCTTCTTCTAATATTGAAGTTTGTGCTTGTACATATTCATTTGTATTTTCTTTATGTTCCAGTGTTCGCAACGTGGGGTCGTCGTATGGGGAAGAAACTTGACATGTTAAGAAAACCCGATGCAAAAGAAGCCTCACAAGAACTGCCTAGTAATGAAAGTTTTAACGAAGAGTCACCAAGGAGCATATCTGGCCAGTTTAAGAAAAAACAACAGTGGAAAATGGAACGGAGTAGCTCTGAAACTACTTCCCTAAAAAGAGATAATGACACGGACTCTATTAGAAGTGGATCTCGAGACAGGTCACCTAGCCCATTTAAATCGTTCTTTTATAGAATGGGTTCTACGGGAATGCTGAACTCGTCGAAGTCTCAAACTTTAAATATCCATAAAACACCCGAAAATAATTATCCGGTAGCAAGTGGACCGACGCTTTACCGAAGTTGTTCTACTTCACATCTATCTACGTACGTTAAGGCCGATGATCCGTCTGATGATATTGACTTGCAGAACGGGGACAGTGAAATAAAAAATTCTCCTTCAAAAAACAGTAGTATCCTGTCTGAAGATGCGTTAGTGAATTCATCAAAAGCCATTAGTTGTGATAATATTCCTAACCTTGAAGGACAAGGGAATAATATGTGTAAAAAACCAAACTTTCCGTATGCTTTTTTGAGGTCAAAATTATCGGTTTTACCGGAAGAAAATAGTATGGCTCCACACCAGAGGACTAGTAGCATCAGACAGAGTTATTCCGATAGAATAGATAGAAAATCACCTAAATTCCGGAAAGACAGACTGTTCCTCTCAAATTCTCGTTCGGAGGAACGATATCAAAGCAATGATAGCATATCGGTCCATGAAGATTTCTTGCTAAATTCTGCGTTAAGAAATGAATACTCGGATTTCAATCGGAGTTCAATGAGAAGTATTAATGACATCGATGGCACCTACCCTTCACGTCGTGTCGAAGACGTTCATCGACGGTCGTCGATGATTTCACACAGGGCGCCCTTCGATTACGATCCTATGCTAATACCGAGGAATAGAAATAGTTTACCAGTCTATGAATATGGGCCATATCTAGGATCTGTAAGAGACATACAAACTGAACTCATGTCATCGACGCAAAGTATACACCTCGGGCCAGAAAGTACCGAGATTCTTCAGACTCATCGTCTAAGTAATTATGTCAGCTCAAACGAGTCTGGCTATGACAGCGATGGCCGTCCTACAGATGAACATAGCAATCACTCGCCACCTGGATACTCCTGTCATATTTCGCAAGGCACTGTACGAGCGGAGCCAATTGATACTACTGCAGATGTAGCGCATGGTAATTTTTCCAGACAATTAAGTTTAAACCATAAAATTAATGTAAGTAGAGTTCATGTTCCAGCCAGACGGAGTTCTACACCATGCGCTTTATTTCCCACTGAAAAAAGTTTACCTTATGAATACGTAAACGATAACAGACAACAGTATCAATATCCAAATAATAAACTACATGTTTTAGATTACAATGATGCTAAACCACCGCCTCTACCAAAGAAGACATTAAACAAGAAAATGCCCTATGTTTATAAAACTATCACGCTAGATGAACGAGTCGAGACAAGGAAAATTAAATTACTTCATTCTCAAGTATTACCAGTCGAACATTCGTCGAATCCCAATCTTAGTACTTCAATACCAGCAGTGGATAAAGAAGGCCCCAATATTATTCCTGCACCAGAAATTGATATTTTTGGCCGAGGACCATGTACGAAACGATTTAGAAAACTACGACTAATAAAATCGAGATTAGACGAAAGTCTTGGAGTTTATTTGACACAGCACCGAGTAGATTTTGATAGTAGTGGATCTAACTTTGAAATACGTTATATTGTAGTAAAGCTGGATTTTGATGGCATAGCTCATAGGGATGGAAGACTGCGGATCGGTGACGAAATAGTTAATGTTAATGGAAAAGTCCTTCGAGGTTTATCTTCGTTGAAAGAAGTACAGCATATTGTTAACTCATGTTCAACCGAAACCAATTGTCAAGAAGGGGCACAATTCCAAAAATACCAAGTAGATCTTGTTATGGCACATGATGAAATAACTCCTATACCTCTTAGTCACATTATAAACAGACACACTAACGAACAGAATGCCATAAAGTCATCAACATCCAATGTTCCCCCTGACATAATCTCAGAAACAGTTCATAAACCCACGGCGTCCAATCAAATAACCATTGAAACTCATTTTCCTAGTGAAAACCAATTTTACAACAATTATGGAAGCAGTACTAGCAGCGCTACGAATGACTTCGAGCACAATAGTTTAGCGAACCGTGAAGAAACAAGGCGACGAGAAACCGAAGTTCAGAGAAACAACACTCCTTTCCAACTTAATCAAAAGAGTGACGACGAAAAATTACTAGAGAGGTGCTATCCAGCTCCATCAGCTACATTGCAAAATATAACAAATATAGAAATATCAATGAGATCTTCACCAACACCGAGGACCAGACATTCAAATAATTATAGACCTATATCTCTTCACAATTCAAGGCCGCCTCCTATGGTCGAGCAATATTCAACAAATAATGACAACACAACTAATGAGACAAAGGAAAAATCTCCCCATTACATAAAACATGTTCCAAGATTATACCAAAACAGATCTTTTGAAAGCATCCCGGAACAGATTCTAAGAAGTAGTAATAGAAGCAGATTTTTCAATAGGATCGGTTCCCAGCGCTGTTCACCAAGCAATGGTCATGTGTTTCGTCAACTGGAACACAGCACATTAATGCAAAATGACTGCCACCAAAGTGGTATCTATTCAAATAGTTCGTTGCACAGAGCAGAATTCTGGAAGGGACATGGTCACAAAAGTCTTGGATTTAGTATTGTTGGAGGCACGGATTCCCCAAAAGGACAAATGGGGATTTTTGTAAAAACCGTTTTCCCTAACGGGCAAGCTGCTGACAGAGGGACTATCTTTGAAGGTAATTACCTACTTTAAATAAATACCATAATTGAGTAGCTTAATTTCTAACCCATTTTGCTATTAAGAAAAGGTGATAAGGTGGATATTTGCTGATAGGGTCGAATGGATTTATCCGATTTTGAATTTAAGCGACACAATTAATAGCTTTTAATTTGACAAGTCAAGTCACAATGACTTCAAGTATGATTTAGCTTCCAGTTTGATTAATTTACTCAAAACGAAAACCCGTTATAAATATATATATATATATATTCGATTAAATTAACATTCCTATTTTCACATTACAGGTGACGAGATCTTGTCAGTCAACAATGTGCCAACTCGTGGACTGAGCCATGCTGGGGCCATATCGCTTTTCAAACAAGTTAAAGAAGGAAAAATTGAACTGACGCTTTCAAGAAGAAGGTAATTCATTTGTTTTTTTTGTCGTTTCCGTAAGATGGCCTAGTTACTAATCATAAACCTGCAGCCAGATTAAAAAAAATACTGATTAATCAAATTTGTTTCAGAGCACCTAGGTCAAGATCTGTGGAACCTCTAGGTCATTTCCGCTGCGACAATCTCAAGGAATAAATCATCACCAGTTCAATACAACGACAACGAGAAAGACATCGAGGTTGTAGAAATTTTAATCAACCATGTGCAATACGTTTTCTTTAAATAATATATACGAAGAATAACTAATTTCAGTCATGCAGAAATTAAACTTTTCTACAATGGCAATCAATATTATTGTGGGGAAAATCGGTTATTAATTATTGCGTCCAACGCAAACTTTAATACACACGGGACACTATCTATAAAGATCCTTGTAATATGTCCTATTAACTCTTTTGTTACAGAACTGAATGAACTCTTGCGACGTAGTCGCTATACTATACTTACTTTAAATATGTTTAAGCGGTAGAACCTATTATGTAATATTGTTGTTAAACGTTAAACAATTTCGTTGTTAGCCTCCAACGATGGACGTATTATTATTACTACGTGTATAATGTCTGTGTAAGCTTTTATGTAGCTATGCATAGTTTAGTAAATATATTTTATATAATTTTATGATACATAATTACGGAGTTTTAAATGAATGTAAATAATACATTGAATTCATACAGCATTAATGCAAAGTATTGTTTTAGGTTTAAAATATAGTCGAAGGCCTATAATAAGACTGTATTTATGTAAAATGTTTATGATAACCTGCAAAATTATTTGGTAATTCTTATTTCTAAGTTTAAGTAGGTATCATCATTTCAGAGGTGTTTGATAATATATGTATGGTTTTGTTAAGCAAGCTAGATCTCGTTGGTATCTATATCCGATAGGTATATGTACACTATGCTAGAGGAAAACAACTTGCTAGCTGTTGTGATAGTTAACCCAGTGATGGCCAGGCATCGGAGTATTTTTAGCACGGTAAGACTAAAGTGAGCTATGGAGTCGTTGTAAGCATTAAAGTTATTTTTTTATCATACTCATCCTCATTAATTTAATTCATAAAATATATAAAAACTATAAAATAATACACCACCATCTTCATTGACGAATAACAAATAATAAGAAGGGTCCACGGAAAAAATATGTCTATTTACTTTTTTTTTCAAAATTAGATTTTAATGTCACGCAATAGTTCATAACAAGCGCAACATTTTGACATCCAAATCTCAATTTCAAACAAAAAGTGACTAGACATGTTCTTTCCGTGGACCCTTTATATTATATCTTATTCGTTAATGAATATGGAGATGTGTTTTTTATAGTTATTTTTTATTTTATGTATTAAATTAATGAGGATGAGTATGAGTAAAAATAAAAATTTTATGCTTACAAGAACTCCATAGGTCACTTAAGTCTTACCGTGCTAGAAATACTCGGATGCCTGGTGATGGCGTACACTATACATACAAGTATTACGATGTTCCTTGATATTTTTTTGTTGAAAACAATCACATTACAGAATTATCAACTGAACACTAAATAATACAAAAAAAACTTCTTAAGCTTAACTACGACGTAGGTCTGTACTCGTTTTCTCTTAATAGACTGATATTATAATTTGAGTAGGCTCCTTAAATACTACCAAAGTTAGACATAATTTTAACAACCTTAAACAAATCCATCCGCAGAACGCTTCTCGCTTTCTTCGTCGTTGGTACGAGTATAAATAAATAGTCGCGAGGAAGATTTGGAAAAAAAAAATAATCTTGTGGACAATTATAATAATGAATATAATTTTATCAGTAAATGAGCTGTTCACAGACCAACAGGTCAAGGAATTATTCTAAGATTAACCTGGGAATAAATAATATTCTTGTTAGGTCGAATTGATACAGGTCTGTGTTAAAGAACACTATCATACGTCCCGGTAGTAGGTATTACTTTTAATACAATATTGGCCAATACATGTTCCTATAAGTTACAATAATACACAGAACTTTCGACCAGTTGTAGCTAAATAATATTAAACTTTTGTTTCTTTCCCACAGGTCTCTCACATTATTTAGAAAACTTAATGTAAGGTAAACGTCCGAGTGCTCGACGCGGTACTAATATATGGCATGGGCACTCTATGTCAAAGCATGGGTTAAATTCGAACTAAGAGGATTTTTCTTCATTCGAATTTAGGCCATGTCCCTTTGACATAGAGTGCCCATGCCATGTACTAGTATAGCGTCGAGCACTCGGGCGTTTACCTTATAGGTATCTCAGGAAATGAAATAGATAACAAAATTTTGCATAAATATAAACACAATGCTTCCATCCATATTACAACGTGATTTTACAAATAGTTAAGTAAACAATATAGAATAACGATTTTCAAATGTGTTTTTGTTAATGTATTGTAGATAAAACACCGATTAGCTCCGTCCAATAAAAATGTTAGAACGTCAATTGTTCAAATGTATATCCTTATGCCCCTTTATCCTGATTCAGAAACACTAGATAGCCTTGATGAAAGCTAGAGCAATGACAATGAAGCAAGACAGGATGTACAGATATTAGGTTAACATTAACGTCATTAACTAAAAAAACAATCCCGAAATTTTCCTGATGCGAAATTGCGTGCAGGTCATTGCAGCATAGTCAGTCTTGGGTGGTATTCCACTTATTCAGATTCAGATTCAGATTCAGAACTTTATTGATAAAATGTCATATTTTACAGGTCAATATCATGCATGTCAAATACATTTTTAAATTTCTTATTGTCTTAGATGTTATATACCTATCGTTATTGAACAATTTTGAAAGTGTTGTTGATTTATGAGTGGGTCAATGATATATTGGTCGTAAAGTCGTCTATGCTGTAGCAAGCCATTTTTATGAGGAGCTGTTTGAGCTTATCCAAGATCTTTGTCCAATGTGTATTTGCGTCTAACATTTTGCTTACAAAAACATATGACTGACGCAATTTCCACTATTACTAGACGAACTCAAACATTTGCCCAAGCACTAGGTACAGCGAGGCCGTAGATATCAGAACAGAAGGTGAAAATCAGAAATCGCTTTCGATATGAAAGTACCTGTTCAACCTATCAAACGTATTCAATTCAATTGTTGTGTAATATTAACTACCTACCTACATACCATGTACTATACAGTATTGATATGTTATAACATTTGCAATAAAGTTTGTAAAGAATTTAACTGATTATATGTATATACATACCTACTTACTGCTTCATTCCTATCGAAATAAAACAAATGTAAAAAAATTGTGTTATTTATTAAAAAAACCATTATTCTAAAATGCATAGTTAATTATTTTAAATGAACAGTTACCATTACACTTTCAAGATCTTTATTAAGAGCCACATAAATATTCCGCATCAAATATTATATACTATTTCTCAATACCATCCGTTTTTAGGTAAACACGCTCGGGTGTATGAAAAGTTTCTATTACGTCATGCATATAATCATATAATCAATATAATATATCTTCTGCAAAAAATAAAGATTAAAAAAAAATACTAATATAAAAATTCGATTGGTTTTCAGTTATTTTGTTCGCTCTTTGTATATTAATAATCTCCACTTATAATAAATCTCTAAATTAAAAAAAGAATCAGCCAGTTTGAAACTAAGCTTTGCGCGGTTCGAATGTTCTCAGCATCCCATGAACGGAAAAATATGAAACATTTTATATAGGTACATTATTATTCTAGCTGCAACTTAGGATAGTTTTTATCCGACTGCGACAGTTAATTAATTTTCCGAAATATACGACTTCATTTAATTTTTCATTTATTTTTATTGAAATCAAACGCTGCTCCAACTGTCAGCTATAAGAACCGTCAAATTTTCGTCAAAATGGCGGAATTGCTTTGCCTTTCACTTATTAATAATTTAAATCCCGTCTACGATAGACCTTTACGAGACAAATGCTAAAATATAAACCATAAAAAAATATTCGATTCTGATATGAGAACTTATATGCGCAAATGTCGTTTTATGTCGTAATTTCAATAAATGAAATCAACAAATTTGAACAATATAATTAACACGAATTTGTTTTTTTTGAATGACAATGGCACGCGCTCGGCGCATTCAGCCAAAGTACCTGCGGCGCTACCACGAAAACCGATACTCAATGTTCATATATTTGCATCCCTGTCACTCGAGTATGGTTAGTGCGATAGTGATAGAGATACCCGAATATTTTCGAATTCCGAAGTTCGTGGTTATAGCTCAGGAATCGAAAATATGGTAAATAATCATAATGTATTTTCTCGAAAAAGAATTTAAAATAAATATAGTCAAATGGAGAAAAAAACAAAGCAAGAGGTTATATAGGTAATGATTAAGTTATAAGAGTCCAAAGTTTTAAGAGGGGGTATGTTCTGTCCCTTTTCCGCAAAACGCACCTTCATATGAAACGATTGTTTTTTACTATGACGCTCGAGTATATTGACGTCACAGTCCCTCATCGTTTTCTCACTCTAACAAGCGACATTAAAACGGATGTAGCTTCATAATTTTTTGAGATATTTGAATGGGAGTTTCATTATCTTCTATCTATTTATACATAATAAATGCCTATGTCCTGACTGACTTATTCACTCACTCACTCACTCATCAACGCACAGCCGAAACTACTAATCTTAGAGAGTTGATTTTTGCACAGTATGTTGCTTTTATAACGTGGGCTAGGGATAAAAAGGGATTTTTGAAAATTCTACCCCTAAGGGTGTAAAATGGGGGTGCAAAGTTTGTATGGGAGAACCTTTTTTTTTGAGCTATAGACTTAAACTTTGTAGAAAAATTAGTTATTAGAATACAAATGAAACACTTTCAGCGTTTTGGAAAATTCCACCCCTACGGGGGTAAAATAGGGGTGCAAGGTTTGTATGGGGGAAACATTTTTTTTTTAAATAGAGACTTAAAACTTTGTAGAAAGATCAGTCATTAGAATACAAATAGAGAACTTTCAGGGTTTTAGAAAATTCTACCCCTAAAGCGGTAAAATAGAGTGCAAAGTTTGTATGGGAAAAACTACTTTTTTTTAAATAGAGACTTAAAACTTTGTAGAGAAATTATTCATTAGAATACAAATAAAGTACCTAGATTCAGTGTTTTAAAAAAATCTACCCCTAAGGGGGTAAAATAGGGGTGCAAATTTTGTATGGGGGAAACAATATTTTTTTTAAATAGAGACTTAAAACTTTGTAGAAAGATTAGTCATCAGAATACAAATTAAGTACTTTAAGCGTTTTAGAAAATTCTACCCCTAAAAAAAAGGGGGCTTAAATAGGGGTGCAAAGTTTGTATGTGGGAAACTATTTTTTTTAGCTAGAGTCCTAAAACTTTGTAGAAAGATTATTTAAATACAAAGAAAGTACTTTCAGCGTTTTGGAAAATTTCACCCCTAAGGGGGTAAAATAGGGTGCAAAGTTTGTATGGGAAAAACATATATTTTTTTAATAGAGACTTAAAATTTTGTCGAAAAATTACTTATTAGAACATGAAAAATACTACATTCGGCGTTTTACAAAAATCATTCCCTAAGGGGGTTAAAATAGGGTGCAAGGTTTGTATGGGGAACACTTTTTCTGAGCTAGACACTTAAAACTTTGTAGAAAGATTACTTATAAAAATACAAAAAAAAAGACTTTCAGCGTTTTGAAAAAATCTATCCCTAAGGGGGATAAAAAGGGGTGCAAAGTTTTTATCAGGGAAAGTTTATGTTTTTGAGTTAGAGACTTGAAACTTTGTAGAAAGATTACTTATTAAAATACAAAAAAAGAACACAAATCGTTTTAGAAAATTCCACCCCTAATAGGGTTAAAAAGGAGAGCAAGCTTTGCATGGGCAACACTTTTTTTGAGTTAAACTTAAAACTTTGCAAAAAGATTACTTATTAGAATACTAAAAAAGAACTTTCAGCGTTTTAGAAAACTCCATCCCTAAGGGGATCCTTAAGATCCTTAAGAAGGGTAGCCAGTGTTGTGTGGGAAAAACTTTTATTTTTACTAGACTTAAAACTATTCGAAATGTTACTTATAAAAATTAATAATAAAGTACTTTCAGAGTTTTAGAAAATTCCACCCCTAAGGGGGTTAAGAAAGCTTTGTATGGGCAACACTTTTTTTGAGCTAGAGACTTAAAAGTTTACGAAAAAAGTTCTTTCAGCGATTAGAAAAATTCAACCTCTAAGGGGGTTTAAAAGGGGGTTCAAATTTTAAATGGCGAGCAATAAAATTTTAAAGTGTGAGTAAGAGATTTTTAACTTCGGTCTTATTCTGTACGTTAAAATACTACAAAACTGATTTCAGAGTTTTTCCAAATTCATCCCCTAAGAGTGTTAAAATTGGTTCAAAGTTTGAGTATTTCAAGGCATTTTTAAAGTATGAGATTTTTAACTTTGGTTTTAGACTGTTTGTTCACAAACTAGATAATAAACATCAACTTTTTTTTTAATTATCCCCTAAAAGAGGGTTCAAATTTTGTATTGAGAGAAATCATTTTCTAAGACGATAAAAAGTTCTACGCGGACGAAGTCGCGGGCAACAGCTAGTATAATAATAATGCTTTATTTCATTTCACACATGGTTAAGGTTACATAACAAGTGTAGTGACCTCCTAGTAGGTATTATAAAACACCTGTGTCAGGAGGACCCACTTTTCCTCTAATGGCACAGACTGTGTAGATTATGAACTATTTAAAACTAAACATACCCAGTCAGTAATAGTTATGTACGGTTACAATTTTGACTTATAACAAAAAAACAAATATGAAACAGAGCTATATTTATGGGGCTCTTATTAGCAAAAACACAAAAAAAACAGCATTTCTTCCTTATAAAATGAGTTTTGTTGTGAGTAGCCGATAGGAATACTTTATTTGGTAGAACAGCGTTCTGTTGGTTCTGTTTACTTTACATCACACAGTATGGCGACTCCGCGCAACACCCAGTGGTCGGGGTTTTTGATCGTTGGAAGCCACAGTGGAGTGATAAACGTCAGTCCGGTACGTACTGGCTTCTTGTAACAGGGGCACTGTAAGACGTACGGCATAATGTAATATATACCAATTTGTGTAGGTATCTATACTAGTGTTGTGGATAACGCTCATTTTGAGGCTTAAAGACTCGAACCCTAAAGACTCCCGAGGCGTAAAGACTCAAGTGACGAAAACTCAATATTTTGCATTCATATGCGTAAAATAAACCAACACGGTTCTTAAACAGCATCGAGTTTTTAAGCCTCGGGAGTCTTTAAGGCTCGAGTCTATAAGCCTCGAAATGAGCGTTATCCACAACACTAATCTATACATACACACCCTATATTTAGCCAGGTTGTATGCCATGTGTCCTTCGTCTTTTGAAAGGCAGTTGAGGAAGCATTTCGTTAATATGGAAGATTACTGCAATGTTCTGCCGCCAGAGGCAGCACAACCACTAATAGTAAACCAATATATGGATTCACACACACATTCACAATTGATTGTCAAATGAGTGACAAGGATGCTTGCATAAACAATACCGCAGGTGGAAACGAGATATTTACAATGTCAACGCTGCTAGTGTCGCCACCTACGAAGAGTTTTGCGTAATGTTCCCTATTAGTTGAATCATTTAAGATAACACAGACCCCGCATGCTCAGAAAATCATTAGGGTGAGAGTTTTCACTCTTTTAGTCGTGCGATATTTCACACGCAAAGCAAAGGGTGTTGTTATCATTATTGATCTTATAGGTTATAAACATCTATGAAAATAGTATTTAGCCAGGGTCCACGTAAAATATGCGGCACTTGTTTAAGTGGCCTTTAATGTGGATAAAACGCTAATTTCGAGGCTTATAGACTCGAGCCTTAAAGACGCCCGAGGCTTAAAGACTCGATGCTGTTTAAGAACCGTGTTGGTTTATTTTACGCATATGAATGCAAAATATTGACTTTTCGTCACTTAAGTCTTTAAGCCTCGGGAGTCTTTAGGGTTCGAGTCCTTAAGCCTCGAAATGAGCGTTATCCTCAGGGCACAGCCTGTGACCGCATAATTGAACAGTAAAATATCCTGCCCGCGAGTATTCTACTAGCTGGTTGTTTTGATTCTCACATATAATAGTGTAATATTGTTTAATAAAAAAACCACTAACCTGATACAACCTAGGGTCCTGGGGCGCAGTAGAATTAATAGCGTATAATGGGTCACAAACACTAACCTGATACAACTTCGGGTCCTTGGGTGCAGTAGAATTAATAGCGTATATATGGGTTACTGGCAGGGCCGTGTATAGCACTTTCAGCGTGGATTCACACAGCCGCATATTACGCCGATCCCAACTAGCCCCGTCCAGGAACAGGCCGTGGACGTACACGCCTTCCTAAAGATGAGACACATTTTTTCTCACTGTGTGAAGCTGTTACTATGCTTTATTTAGGGCACATTGCACGTAGAACCGATGGCCGTTGGGGCGTAAAGGTTCTGGAGTGACGACCATGTACCGGAAGGCACGGCTTGAGTAGGCAAGGTAGACTGATGACCTGGTAAAGGTCGCGGGTGTCCGCTGGATGCGGGTGGCGCAGGACCGGTCACTTTGGCACTCTTTGGGGGAGGCCTATGTCTAGCAGTGGACGTCTTTCGCCCGATATGATGATAATGATGATTCAGAAACCGATATTTAGAGAGTCGGCGCCTTTACACTCTAACCTCAATGAATACCCCTAGCCCCGTAGCATGGATGGCATATTATCACGCGATAAGTGACAAGATAGAGCATCCGTCCCTGGCTGACACCGATCGATAGAACGAGACGACGCTCTTATCCTGCCACTTATCGCGTGATGAGGCCATCCATGCTACGGGCCCTGTAGTTCGTTAACTAGGTACATAAGTCAAACGGAATTTAAAGCAAGATAACCCTTTGCAACCGAAAAATCGTGATTTGCCAAATCAAAAATTAACTTTATTTACACTTTAAAATTGACAGTTCAATGTAACATAAGCTCTCAATCGTATCAAACAGGGTGTAAAGGGATAAGGCACCAATGCAGAATGAGAGTGAAGCAGCGGGAATGGTGGAAATCTAGGTACCTATAGCAAAACAAAGATCAAACAGGAAATGAAGTAGGTATTAAATAAGGTGTATGTAAAAGAGGGTGTACTCACAGGCGGTGGAGCCTTTACGTCATCTAAGATGAATTTCGTGACATCGTTATGCAGCGAGACCATGTCCAAAGCCCAACCTTTGTGAGCCCTGGTTACTTCTTGTCTCATTGCCGTGAGAAAACCTATAAAAAAACATATTGCACACATTTATGATATTAAAGTAAAAAAAAAAACAATTTATTCCTAATTATACAAATATCCAAACAGAAAGAAAATATTGACGTGTACCTATGATGATACAATAACACTATTATTTGTCTGAATAAATTTATTTATGCATGATGAATCTATTACACATGTATCCTGAAAGTGATTTTGTACAAAGTCAAACCTCTATAATATACAGTGTGTTTGATATGAACATGAACAGTACAATTTAGATTTTTAGAATATGGTACATACTTACTGTAAATATTTTACTGAACGTCTAAGTACTCGTAATGTTTGCAACAGTGAGCTATTTATAACATAATACAGGCAACCTAGATCGCAATGTATGGAAAATATTGAAAAATATTATAGTTCTGAAACCTATTGGGATGTGTGGAGGGACAGAGTATTAAATTGAATTCACTCTCCGCAACCCTCCGGGGATACCTTCACCCCCCTTCAACAAGTGACCCAAAACGCGGGTTTTTCTAATTTTAAGAAAAACCATAAAATGTACACAAAAAGTGTTAAGTATTTTTTTATTTATTCAGCTTTAAAGACAACATTTGGTCCACAAATTATTAGTATTTACTTAATCTAATGTTAGTAGCTTAATAATTAATACACAAAAGAGATTTAGTCCTCTGACCCATTTGCCACAAAAGAGGACAATCTAGCTTGTTAGCTATCATGCTTAGGATGCCGTTGCTACTCCCGCGCACCCTCTCTAACAGCGAGGCCGTTTTCTTGCGCCAGACGGCATCAAACCCTAATTAATGACCGAATACAGAATACAGATATTTATTGATAAAAGTACATTTCAAACAAGTCATAATTTTCAAGCACAAATGAATTAAATTAAGTTAGGTACACACAGTCACACATTACGGTGCTGGATCCTTCCGAGTGTGTAAAACTCGTCAATTGAGTAACATTCATGTTCCATAAGCAATGATTTAAGCTTGTTTTTGAATATACTGTTGCTGGTTAAGTTTTTTTTGTCAGTCGGGTGCAAGTTGTATAGAGTTGGCCCCATGATGCTGAGTGACCGTCGTGACTTAGCCAGCCGGCGGCTCGGAACGATCAGCAGAGGTCGCCTACGGGACGAACTCAGTTTATAGTCATGCATCATGTCGTTTCTTACGTACATACAGGCAGTCGTTACATGCATGGTAAGGTGAGAATTTTATGATTTTTAAATAGCGTCTGTGCAGGATAGCTTACAGATTTTCCATCGATTATACGCAGAGCGCGTTTCTCTATTCTAAACAGTCTGTCGCGGTCAGCAGCTGTGCCCCAAAGATCAACACCCTGAGTAAGAATCGAGTGGACCGATATGATCCTTGATAAATTAACCATCAATGTCTCATACAATACCAAAGCGCTATCACTTGTGGTTTTTGCGCAGTCTGCCACGAAATGTCTTCATGTTTTATGAATTAAGCATTTTTTTTGCTAAAAGGTTAGTTTTCTCAAGACTTAACCGCCAATGTATAGATAAAGTAAACAACATATTTTTTTTCTTTAAAATGGGGTATAATTGATGTGAGAGTCAGGATGGCGGGTGTACCTAAAGATATATAAAAAAAAAGTATACCAAAAAATGTACCCAAAATGTACTAATTAGTACCACATTAAAAAAAAATTGTACCACCACGTACTCAAAGTTATTACAAAATTAAGGTACACCCGCCAACCAGACAGTCAGGATGGCGGGTGTACTTCTGAGAGCTATGTTCCCACCAAATACTTATAAAAAAAAAATTATACACCAAAATTTTGTACCAAATTTGTACTTTAATATACAATTTACATTCGGGCAATGTAATTCGTGGTTTGCGAGTTGTACACATTAAAGGTTTTTCTACTGGTACCTAGTTAATTGCTCGTAACATAACAGGAAGGCTTTCGGTTTGTCTTTACGTATTTATTTTATATCATCATCATCATCATGTCAGCCGAAAGACGTCCACTGCTGGACATAGGCCTCCCCCAAAGAGTGCCAAAGTGACCGGTCCTGCGCCACCCGCATCAAGCGGACCCCCGCGACCTTAACAAGGTCATCAGTCCACCTTGTGGGGGGCCTACCCACGCCGCGCCTTCCGGTACGAGGTTGCCACTCGAGAACCTTTCCGCCCCAATGGCCATCGGTTCTACGTGCAATGTGCCCCTGCCCACTGCCACTTACGTTTAGTGATTCGGAGGGCTATATCGGTTACCTTGGTTCTGATGCGATCAGCCGATCACGCAGAGAATCTTCCCTTTTCATTGCCCTTTGGGTGACTTTGAGCCTTTTTATGAGGCCCATTGTAAGCGACCACGTTACAGTGCCATATGTCATCACTGGCAACACTCACTGGTCAACATTCGTCTTGAGACACTGCGGAATATTGGACGAAAAGATGTGCCGTAGCTTCCCGAACGCTGCCCAGTCGAGTCGGATTTTATTTTATATATCAGAGATAATTCTTTATCAAGTCCGATTTCAAGTGCCGGTTTCTACAGGGAGGTCCCTTTTGGATTCGAATTATATCTGATTATGGGATCCAGGAGGAATTGAGGGATTTCTTCAAATGCAATAATATGGCGATTTCGGTAACTTATATGGTAAATCATGCATTTTCTCTTGGTAAGGGGGATGACCTATGGACTTTTTAATGACGTAGGTAACTACTGCACAAAGTTCGATTAGATTTCGTTGAATTGCTACTTCAATTACTATTGCTCATAAATAATTTTGGATGTAAATTGATGATGACTTGATGATGGCAAATTACAGAGATAGGTTTGCGTTGCGAGTCAGCTTAGCAGAGCCTTAAAAACTCGAACTAACGCGAGTCTTTTCAGTAGGCAGCCGAGCGCTAAATCACTACATATACATATGTGGCTTATGAGAATAGTTATTTGTAAGGGGAGAAAGTTGTATTTTACCTGCGAGTGTTCATTTGAAACACGAGCTAGCGAAAGCGTTCCATGATTGACCACGAGCGAAGCGAGTGGTTCAAAAATAGAATCCTGAGCGTAGCGAGTGTTAGTAATAGTAATAGTAATAATGTTTATTGCAAACCATGGTATTTTACAAAGATGTTACAAAATAAAAATGTATCTCATGGACCCTGGTAGGGTATGACAATAGTTCTTAAAAACTAGTTTATATAAACTCTAGTGCATAGATCTATTAGGCAAACTAATTATATTATTTAGTTCATAATAAAATCTATAGTTTTACATTATGATATTACAGAAGGTCATCATCCTGCAGGAACTCTGAGACCGAATAGTATGCTTTTTTTATCTGAAATGTTTTTAGTTTGCTAATGAAAGAGTTGTTATTTTCTAAATTCCTTATATTTGATGGTAATTTGTTGTAAATATTGATCGATCTGTAATATGAACTTTTTTAGTAAATGTCTAATATCGGTTCCAACATTTCAACACACGAGACGACAACGGTTTCAACACACGAGACGTAAAATAACTTTTCACCCGTGTATAACACAACTTTTCACCTCACTACAGCGAGGGAAAGAAAAACCGGCCAAGTGCGAGTCGGACTCGCGCACGAAGGGTCCCGTACCATTATCTATAAAAACGGCAAAGAAATCACGTTTGTTGTATGGGAGCCTCCTGTAGCCTAGTTGGTAGTGACCATGCATACGAAGCCGGAGGTCCCGGGTTCGAATCCTGGTACGGGCATTTATTTGTGTGATGAGCACAAATATTTGTTCCTGAGTCATGGATGTTTTCCATGTTTTTATGTATTTATTTCTCTATATGTATATAAGTATGTTTATCGTCGTCTAGTACCCATAGTACAAGCTTTGCTTAGTTTGGGACTAAGTCGATTTGTGTAAGATTGCAAAAGAAAAAAAAACCGGCCAAGTGCGAGTTGGACTCGCACACGAAGGGTTCCGTACCATTATCTATAAAAAAAAAATTTTTTTAGGGTTCCGTACTCAAAGAGTAAAACGGGACCCTATTACTAAGACTTCGCTGTCCGTCCGTCCGTCCGTCTGTCTGTCACCAGGCTGTATCTCAAGAACCGTGATAGCTAGAGAGTTTAAATTTTCACAGATTATGTATTTCTGTTGCCGCTATAACAACAAATACTAAAAACTAAACAAATTTTTTTTTAAGGGGGGCTGCCATACAACAAACGTGATTTTTTTGCCGTTTTTATATACATATAATGGTACGGAACCTATCGTGCGCGAGTCCAACTCGCACTTGGCCGGTTTTTATTAGTGTTTGTTGTTATAGCGGCAACAGAAAGACATCAAATAAAAGATGATTTAGTTATCTTCCCGGTTTTTGGTAAATAGATAATTTTTGCCCAACTCTGCCACTATAGGCTAACCGGTCGTCAAAGCACCCCCCTCACCCCCAAAGAACGAACATAGCCAAGAATCATCCCGACAAACAAGAGTTTTGATAAAAACAACCGCACTTTCACGGTTCATCTGTTTAGGAGCTAGGAAGTTACAGACCGACACACAGACAGATACTTATCACACCCCTCTTTATCTTTGATGGTTAATAAGTTCCGACTGCCCGACCGATCGGTTGACTCCTTATACTTACTTTACTCTTTGGTTGACTCTCACGACGCAACAGAGGCACACGAAATCCTTGTGTTAAGCCGTAGCTAAGAAGCCCACCAGCTCGCTTCTAGTCTTGTGTAAAAATATTAATTCAATGGTGCTTGGCTGAAGGATTTCAATAATAGAAGGTGGGAGCGAATCGAATATGAGTTGAAAAATAAACAAGTTTAAGTAGTATTAACAACGTGTGCGTGTACCTACCGTAGAAAGACCTTACGTGTGTATTGCTCGCAAACCACGGATTATATTGCTCGAATATCAATTGTATATTATAGTACAAATTTGGTACAAAAATTTGGTGTACATTTTTTTTTATAATTGGTGGGAACATAGCTGTGAGAAGTACACCCGCCATCCTGACTGTCTGGTTGGCGGGTGTACCTTACTTTTGTAATAACTTTAAGTACGTGGTGGTACAATTTTTTTAAAATGTGGTACCAAATAGTACATTTTGGGTACATTTTTTTCCTATACAATTTTTTTATATTTAATTAGGTACACCCGCCATCCTGACTCTCACTAATTTATTTATAGACTTCTACAGTTTACTTTTCTATGCTATTTTGAAAATTGTAAGTATTCGGCCAATTAGCGAAATATCCTTCCTACACATCCCAATAGGTTTCAGAACTACAGTATTTTTGGCAAACTTTGAGCTTATTTATTCGTATGGCTAATTCGATCTTAATTTTGAGCTTAGTTGCTTCCACTATAATACTAGATTTAATATCTCCATAATACCTACCTAACGAAAGGTAGACTTTTATTTTGCGTTGGATGTGGGAAAAAATAAATCTGACCTGTACGTACCAGACTACAATAAAAAAGTCCAGTAAACAAAATCAGAGTCACAAAAAGCAGCGGGACATCGAGAGATATCTCAGCTTCAGTCAGCTGTACATTACTGACGCAATTACTAGTTATTTTGGCAGGATCATCAATAACATTGCAGTTGGAGATCTGTGAGCTATATACTGACGTTAAGTTCTTATCAAATAGATTGGCAATGTCTGTTCCAATCTTCTCTATATCAAATAATGATATAGAGAAATACATTTTGACGGGGAGAGTAGAGCGACCACCTCAATATTAATATAGCTCCAAAATACCTTCGGATTGCTTGCGAGATTTTATTCTATGGTTTCCTTGTATTTTTTAAAACATTCATCATATAATTTACAACTACAACTACGAAGTAATTTGAACTCAATATTTTTTTTTTTATTTAAATCTTAATCTAAATCTTTGCCAAACTGCATATTGTTGGCAAATATACACTCTTTATAATTATGTTTTGGTATATATCTATTTAATCACGAGGGTTTTGATATTTACGGTATTTTAAGCGAATTTTATTATCCAAGCCCGTCAACCGCCTTGCCAATATATGCTTTTGATTTCCTGTACTAAATCATCATCTGGTTTACTTAAATTTAGCATTAACGTGTAAAAACTGAATGTGATGTGTGTGTTGTGGAAAGCTGTTTAATTTGAATATTTCACATTATAGAACTTGGAATTAGCAAACCTTGGGGATTAAAAAATCCAGTCATCCAAAAAGAGTTAGGTCTTGCCACGAAACACCAAGTCGAGAACTGAATGTTGCGCTCCAAAAACTCCGTGAACCAGAAACCGAGAGTGGATGACGACCATGAGCTTCTCAGCCAAATCCCTGGCACTTTCGCATCGTAAATGCTGTCTAGAGAATTGCGCAGCGCCTATGTAACGTTTACTACGGTTAATGGCAACGCATACGCATCGGTAATCAAGAGATGATCGATACGTATGCATTGTTGTTTACAAAATAATAAATTCCACGTAATACACTGGTTGGCGTTAAAACAAATAAATCAATCCTTAACCTCTACAAATATGCCAAATTACGATCTGAAGAAAATTTATGTACCTATTTAGGGGTAATTTATCCACGAACAATAGTATTATTTGCTTTATATACCTCGTTCATAATAATAGTGCCATCAATAGCCAGAAGTAAGTCTTTTAATGTAGTTCGAACCAAGCCAATGACTTTTTGCATTCGATCAATTTCTTGTCGAAGGAAAATTACCATGGAATTCAACTGGCCCATTATTCTAAGTCTGCAAACAGAATTGTGATGGTGTTAAACTCATTTCATAAATAAACGGCAAAACCCAAGTCAAGCCTTGATCACACATACCGAGCAAACGGGCGAGACAGTGCTCTCGGCCAAGTACTCAGTGCGTATACGTATAACATAGCGAGTGACTGTTTATTATATATTAGAGCACTGTCTCGCCCGTTTGCTCGGTACGTGTGCTCAAGTCATTAGTTTGAATTACCACCAAAGATGACTGCGAGGTGCCAAATGTATGAAAACACATTTACGCACATCGCCGGTGGGTAATTCACAAATCTCACAACTCCTTTCTAATTAATTCATATTAAATACCAGGGGGCCTTCGATAGTTGCCATTTTCTCTTGTATCGTAGTGGATAAGATAGATATTAAATAGATTTTAAATGTTCTCATGTAAGTGAATCCTATGTATTCTTATGAGAATAAAGTTCTTTAACCATAAGACATCCGTCACTCAGGCATTCGCATAATTGTCGAACGTGATAGATGTCTTATCCACAGCGATAAAATGGCCGGCATGATACAGCTACACCCCCTGGTACCCACCCCCGCAATATAATTGCGGGTGGGTAACCAGCGGCATACTCGTAATTATTGTTGAGTTTAAGAACAAATAATCAACTTACCTTTCCTTGACTTGGAATGGGTCAAAATTCGGTGGAACCTTCTCTAACATCTCTTTAGATTGCCTGTAGACTGATGCTTCTCGAGATTCTCCTGCTCCACCGCCCGATTCTTTAGGTTGGATAGACAAAATCGTGTCCAAAAGGTCCTGGGTCTTGTTTCGTTGATATCTGTCATAATAGCGTGGATTTATCACACCTACCACCCACCTACCACCTAATGCTAAATGGTACTGAAAGTAGTCATTCTCTTAAAATAATTTAATTTCAATTGGAACCTAGTTCTATTTTTTTGTCATCGTTTGTTTTTTTTTTAAGAACATAATATTAACTTTTTACTATAGGTATTGGCACCGGAGTTCAGGTCACACACACAACAACTTGTCACGTAACGATACCGGGATTATGAAATTAGTGTTCTTTATTCGTACCGATGACTGAAAGTTTAAATTATATCATTTAAGATTGATGATTTGTCCGACATCCATAACCTCGTAATAATAAATCTGAATAAAACAGATGAAGATAATTATATAGAGTGACCTGCTGTTTGTTTTACCTAATTTTGAAAAAAATATGCAGTCGTGCACTAAAATTAATTCATTCACTCATTCGTTCCTTCACTAACTTTTCTGCAATTAGTACTCTATAACTTTGTGTGTGTAATCACTCACCTCAACTCTCCTGTCGATACGTATACACTAGCTGGATGATTCAAGTTTTAATAGCATTTTGTGTTGTATGTTGGGCCTTATGTTATGACGATGAGGTATGTATAGCAGTGACTAAGTATTAGGCTGGGTGTTAGCAAAAATGTGAAATATGCCTAGTGCATTTTAATAGCATTCTGTATTGTATCGTGAACCTTTTGACGATGAGGTATGTATGACTAGGTTGGGTTTTAGCAAAAATGTGTAATTTGCCTAGTGCATTTTTTCATCGCATCATGAATCATTATGAAAATTCATGAAAAAACCCATTCAGACGCAAGTATTGTGTCAATGGGGAATGTATGAAAATTTTAGAAATGCCTGATTTTTTTTTTGGTGATAGGAATAACCTTCCTTAGCACCAGAAAAAAGTTGCAGATTTTTCAGCAGCGTCAATTATTTTTGAAAAATATAAACAGTTTCTTCACTTACGTTTTGGGGTTAGGACGGCGAATGAGATATTTTCTTTGATCCGTCTCATATTACAAAAAATATTTTGAATATCTGACCCTGGCAATGACAAATATGGGTCATTGTCACAAAAACAAAAATCATCTTTCCGGTGGTCAATAGTTAAGGGCTTCTGTTTATATATAATATGTTTTTATCACATAGAATTATAGAAGAGGCAACGCCGTTTATGCGGATTCAGAGTTCAATCAAAAATTAGGCTTTATAGCCCTTAACTTTAGCAATGTCCACCGAAGAGACGCGAACCTAAATCTGACAATGACCCATATAGCTGCTGCAGCTGTCAATATCATTGCCAGTGTCAGTTTACCACGGATTTTTAAGATATTTTTTGTAATATAAGACGAATCAAGGAAAATGTCTCATTCGCCGTCCTAAACCCAAAACGTAAGTGAGGAAACTGTTTATATTTTTCAAAAATAATTGACGCACCTGAAAAGTTTGCAATTTTTTTCTGGTGTTAAGGAAGGTTATTCCTAACACCAAAATAAAAATCAGGCAATTCTAAAATTTTCATCTATTCCCCATTTAAGGTTACTTACTTTTCGAATAATACCAAGATGAGAATGATTAAAAATAATAGTACCAAGGGAACGTAGAGTAATAATAATAATAAATACGATATATAATTATGTGTCTTACACTAACAAATAGATCACTAAGTACTGTCATAGACGATAACCGGGTTCATCGACACAACGTGCCTTTCTGCAACTAAGTTAAGTCCTGGGTATAATTACGTAATATCCGCATTTGTATGGAGTCCATATGCCTGTGGCGGGTCAACAGTTTTCATTTTATCGATCTCCTCCAGGTACTCTGGTATGTTTTTAAATTTCAGTATCCCATAGCCCTTGTAGAACTGGAAGTCTTCAGTGAACAGTTGGTCGGTGAACCAAACACGACAGAAGGTGAGAAGGAGACGGTTGTCGTAATCGTCAGTCACTCGACCGCCGTATTGCACCGCAGATACCATGTAGCTGAAATATTATCATTATAATTCAAACGTATGTTACACCTAGTTTAGTTAACATTATACATTTGATACCTAGCCGTATGGAATTTGGGTTGAGTAGGTGACGAGTTAGTCTAAAGCACAAGTAGTATGACCAAAAGGTTACATTTATCTTACCGAATTGTCGTCCAACTTAAATATACCCCTGGTTCCAAAGCCTCCAGGTGATTCTGTACAAACATGCAAGACGCCAGCCAATCCGCTGAATTGAACTCATACGGAATGTTCCAGCCAAGAGGACCAAATTTACGTCTCTCTTGCACCACCGTATGTAAGAAAGAGATAGTGAAAATCAAAGGCAAATAGTAGGGACTGTCACTGTAGTCAAGGAAGTCCTGGCTCATAGAGTCGTACGTTCGCATAAGTCCGGCCTTGATACCTGCCAGAAAAAATCTGAATTAAAGAAAGTAACCTACATTTGACGTGAAAAGTGGACCATGACACGCTCTAATGGCTCTAGGAATAGAGTTGTCATCAGATATATTAACGGCCTTTGTTCCAATGCCGGTGACTGTACCTACCCAAAAACAATTTTAAAACTCACTCTTGAGACGAAATTTAAATGGAAAAAAATCTGACATCGTAACATTCGTAACTATATCCCCTGTTAGGATGTGATATTTTTTCCCGTCCCGCATTTTGTAACTGACTACGACATGGGATTTTATTTCCCGTTTCTAAACTGGTTACTATCCACGATTACAAATTAATAAAAAAAAATTTTTGGGAGTTAATGGTTGGGAGTTCTATGCCGTTTTGAAGCTGGTTACTAATTTAAGTTACCAAACAGAATCAAAGGACTATTGGAATACGCACACCACCCAAAAAATGCTCCACAATATTCAAAATGCATACTCGACTAAATTATCCCAGTATCAATTTGGTTAAAATACAAATAACCTACCAGATGGAGGTTCACATGTATATTTGATAGACATCTGCAATAGCGTTATTGGGAATTTAGGATGGACTTCTGTGGTGATCCACAATCTGAAATTACACCGCAGTGATTCACAATATGCTAAAAACCAAAATATATAATTATTTCCTACAAGAAATTTCGAAGTAAGTTTACCTAAAGACTTCATGGACCTTTTCTGGTTCTCTTTCTAACTCGCTAAACTGCTCCATAACTTCTACCATGTATTCTAAGCCAAGATGACAGTTTTGTAATAAAACCCACATTCCCTGAAATATTTAAAAGTTATCTATAATAGAATTTGACAACAGTCCACAAAAATGCGTAGGTACAAACTAAAGCATTTGTTGGTATAGCTCTATAATTATATTAAATAAGTACCTAGATGGTGCACAACTTATTCATCATCATCATCATATCAGCAGAAAGACGTCCACTGCTGGACATAGGCCTCCCCAAAGAGCTACCAAAGTGACCAGTCCTGCGCCTTCCGGTACGTGGTCGCCACTCGAGAGCTATTAGGTCGCCCCAACGGCCATCGGTTCTACGTGCAATGTGCCCCACCCACTGCCCCTTAAGTTTAGCTATTTGGAGGGCTATAACGTTTACCTTGGTTCTGCTGCCGATAGCCTCATTTCTGATGCGACCACTAGAACTTATTACTAGAAAGTATTTTAGCATTATATGCCAGTAAAATTTTACACAAAAAATCCTAAAAACGCAAAGCGTGATGTAAAGCTGCTTTTTTGTTTAAGTCCAATCAACTTATTTAAATAACCAAACGTATCCAGTGGGATAAATGGGCGCCAGGGTAACATAATTATTATAGTCCATGAATTTAAATTGACAGGAAACTTTAGAACACTACTATCCCGTGTGTTGGTATATATCGAGATACTTCAAACAAACTCGCTAAACAGCAATTTAAACCAATAAACCATAACTATAACAGTAGTTCGTTCACTGGCTTTTAGTTGTTCATTTACTAGAAAACCGGGTTCATTCACTGGCGAATTTCCATTTTTCTACCTAAAAGGCCATATAACTTAAAATTAAGGAAACTTATTGCAAAAGCAAAGTAATTTAAGCAAACTAGAATACTTGTTTAAGCTGTTCAAACAGTCATGGCCGATATTAAGTGCAGCTATCTTACATATTATAATTTTTGAAGTTCATTCACTGGTGCACTTACCCTAGTAACTAATTTTAAATTAAATCTATATAAAATCTGAATATTAAACGCTATTTAATTTTTACAAGCAATATTTGTCCCTTGAAAAAAATATGAATTTCGCTTACCGCCTTACAAAGTTACATGCTATCATGAAGTGACATCTATCATTCTAATCTTGCTAGAACATATCGTCCGGTGACAAGCAAAACTCACTAAGTAACAAATACCTACTTAATTTAAAGGTCGTATCTCGATATCGATTACGTACCGAGATACGAGGTTTTGAAGAGCAATGACAGTTTTGGTAGTGACTTTTGCTTGTCACCCGACGATATATCGCACCTTTAGAACGGAACTGACCGAACTAAAAAAAACGTCAAAATGAGTTGTATACACAGATCGACTCTAAACGACCTATTGTATCGCGTTTTTAGAAAGAAACTGGCTTAATTACGCTTGAATAGTCCGAACGCAATATATTGGTCTCTTTCTGACGCGAGGAATATCCCCCGCGCGATAGGACGTCAACGCCCCATTTTGAGTTAAAACAGTAACTGTCGACGTAGCACGTCCATCTATTGCCAAAAAAATGACTGATTCGGGATTACGCCGATATCACTCCGAAATTTAAGGTAAGAATTACGTCTGAGTTTAGTAATAGAAGTGACCCATTTGATTTTAAGTCTGTTCTCTTCCAAACTGTCTGATATTTTCATGACTTATTTTGACTTACGACAATTCGTTAATAAATATTACTCGCTAGTTAGTGACCCAATAATTGTTAAGCCACTTTTACAATAAACATTACTTAATATTTTGTGTACGATTAAGGAATAAGTCTGTTCCGTATTTCGGCAAGAATAATTTATTCTGACCTATTATTTTATATGTCGTTTATGTTCTACTTCTAATACAAACTTTATATGTAAATTCCTTATTTTAGGTCAATAATATAACCTAATGAAAAGAAGGACCAATAGAAAAAACAGGTGAACGTTTCTTTATTACAAGTTTATATTTACGCATAATTATCTCAAGAAAATAAATCAAAACCTGATAAGATAATGCTAACTTCGGCCGGATGAGCCGCGGGTATGAGCGGCGGGCGTTAGCGGAGGTGAGAGGTCAGGTGCGGGGTTTTCGCATGCAAGCACGGACGAAACGAATAAATAATAAATAATAAATAAATATTTGCGGACAATCTTACACAAATCAACCTAGTCCCAAACTAAGCAAAGCTTGTACCATGGGTACTAGACGTCGATATAGATACTTATATATATAGAGAAATAGAAAACGAAGTTTTATTTATAGTTACTAATATACCTACTTAAGTACTTACTACTTGATTTTAATAAAGATTAAATTAACATTGATTTGTTTTGTACTGTGTTATTTTTTGAGGTGTGCAATAAAGTGTATTTGCATTGTATTGTATTGGTTTTCACAAAGCTTTGGGCTGTTTTTGTTGGTCTTGAGCTTTGGTTTTTGTATGTACTTACAGGTGACAAATAATTTAAACATTTGGCCGAATTCATCAGTCATCGAAACTACGCCGGATCAGGCAGGTAAGTGAACTTGTTTTTCTATTGTTTTGTATTGGAAATTCTTTCAATCAACAGCTTATACTTTTTCAAGCTTGCTCCAAAGTTCCTAACGTTCGCACTGTATAATACAATGGTTAGTTTTACATTAACCTAACGTTTTATTAACTTTTTTGCAGATGGCAACGATATGGTTAGGTACGCATGGGAAGTCTGGTATCTATATCTTGGCTCGTGGAAACGTGACCCAATGGAGTACCTGATAGGATGGTAGTTCGCTACGACTGGGTCGTTAGATCTTGAAAATGGTTATACATTTCAGTGCATTCAACTCCAACATATTACAAGCACTCTACTGTGATGTGATACATACTCAATTACCCTCTGAAGTGATTCACAATCACAATCCACCGCGTCTTTAATTGGCAACATTAATTTAAGGGCATCAGCAAACAGGAGTGATTGCGCCCCTGTTATATCACGGATTAGATTATATACCACACTAAAAAGCTGTGTTGGTCCCATAATACTCCCCTGACTCACTCCTGGGCATGTGAAATAACCACTGGACTGGAAGCCAAACGACTGCTCGTACTGTCTACGATCCCATAAATAGTGGGCAAAGAAGGACGCAAGTTTCAAAGTGAAACCGAGACTAAAGAAGTTTTGCAGCAGCACGTCATTGTCCACCAGGTCAAACGCTTTCTTATATGCAAAGTAAATATCATCGACATGGCTGTGTGAATCCATGTATTTCTGAATGTAATCGGAGAACCATTATGTCAAATAATTTATTTGGTTAATGGCAGTAGATGACATGCAAATTATTACCTATTTGCTTATTGAGGGAGGAATTCAAAAACCTTCAAAAAGTTTGACGTAAACTGATAGAATTGCCTGTGCGTCACTTTAACTGTCAAATTCAACTCTTTAGGAATCGGTGTGTCTCGTGTCATGAGTCGTGACCCTTCACATTTATTTCGCCTGGTTATGGCTATATTTCTTATTTCAATAATAGGTTATAAATGTACAACAGGTGTTCCTCCAATACTGTCAGGCAATCTGGTTCCGGTATCAGATTTTGATAATGTATATCAGATATCAGAATGTTATTCATATTTATAAAACACATTATTTTACATGTCCGGTAGGATATAAAATAGGGTAGGTACAATACATACCTACCCTACTTTATATCCTGTACAGCTACACACACGGTAGACTGTGTTTGTGTCCTGGGTGATATTTATACGTAGGGTGTAATTATGCTACAACTTATTGCTTTTGCTAGGTATTGAAGTTACCAATTTAATTTTAAAAATTGTGTTTTTGGTTCTAATTTAATATATATGCCACTTATAGTTACTTAACATGTTTTTATGTCCTACATAAAGTATAGGGATGATAATCTCAAAATCATCTCATATAATAGGATTATAATAAAGTGTATTTTTGATCGCAGCCTATTATTTACGTGTTTTAGTATAGTATTTATAAAACAAATTGTATGTTATAGCAATATGTTGCTGTTATGAACAATCTATTAAATAACTTGCGAAAAATTCGAAGTTTTCTTTATGGAACCTGTTGTATTGTACTGACCTAATTTTAAAACAGGTAACTTTATAACATAATGAAAATGACTCGAACTTCAATAGGGCAAACAATTTGGTTAATTGGGTACTATAAAAGAGACCCAATTCATAATAAGTCAAACGATAAGTAAAAAATTTCAGTCAAGAAATGACCTTATAGTGACCAGTTTTACAAAACATTTTTTTTAACCAAATCAAAACAAAATATTGATAATTTATGACTGGGACTAATAAGTCAAATAACTAAGCATTCGTTTACAAGTTAAATTTGTCGATTATCGTATTTAGTTTGGGCAATATAACCAATTACGTATGATAATAACACTACTTCAAATGTTTAATTGCGTTTTCCCAAAAAGTTGTGTTTTTGAGTTAGGCCGGTTCCATTCTAAAGGTGCGATATAGTACTTATTCATTTATTGAAGAAAAAAATAATTGTTAAGGATAGAAAAAAAATGCCATTCATAGAAATTGCCATATCCGTTTCTTACCAAAGGAACTTTAAAAGTACCTCTCTTAAAGCGCGGTCTATCAGCTTTCTAGCATGAACCTCTTGTCCTTGGCCCATAGATATCGCCGAACAGCCGCACTCCAGTCTCTTGGCTGTCACCTCAATGGATGGGGTAGGGTCAGAACCCATAGCTAAAAAGCCAATCAACGGGACAAGAGGACGAGATTCCATAACCATATGCTGGAAAAATCATAACCAATAAATCATCACAGCTCCTCTCATAAGGTATGTTCACGGTTTTAAATCAAATTTACCTCGTAATTAACTATAACAGCTTCGGAGTATCTCTGGCCCATTGAGGATATCACATACTTTCTGAAATAAAAAAGAAGATACAACCGTTAATTAAGTTTAAGTGGATACTTATTTGTTGGCTGTACCCGCAAAAAAATATATCTGAAAGAACTCGCTAAAATCTATATAAGTACAGATACATTGGTATATATGGCAACATTGACTGACGTAGCTCATTTGACTCGCGATACATTGAAAATGGCGGTCATTTAAGCATTATTTTCATGGCAAATAAAGAAGGATTAAAACATGTACCTAAAAAACAATTATTTGAAATCAGATTGGGCTTCTCTACAAAAAGTTATTCCGAAAGTTACGTGATACATTTTGAACTGTACGCCCCTATACAAGAACGCGAGCAAAAAAGTATCCACTTCAAAAAAACGAGCGCACTTTTTAATACAATCAATATTTTAGCCACCTATAATTGAATTATAATTAGCCACCAATTGAAATAATATAATTATAAGCAATTGACAGATTCGTTATGGTTTGATGGTGTAGCGGTAAGAACGCAGCTCTGATAATATATAAACGTTAGTGCAATGCCGACCTGAGCTGTGCGCTTTATTTATTTTTATCAAATTTAATAGTAGTCGTTTATTCAAATGAATACCCACAAGCTTTGCGCCAAAGTCCTGTCCGGACTCCAGGACCGCACCACCAATAGTTTGCGGAATACATCCAAAGTATGGTACCCGTCTGGCAGAGGCTCTTCTTCAGGTGCTTCCTTATCGAACCTAAAATATCAGTCAATAGCCATTTTCAGAATCACTAAACAATTGCTAAATAAACGTACTGTGTACTTTGAAACGTAGTGTAGGTAGTTTAAATACCAACCAATTCTTCCATCCTTTTTCGTTATTGGTGACCTGGTTTAGTATATTAGTGAATTGACGCAGGCCAGTGAGATAAACTAAATTCAACCACGACATATCAGTTATCCATTTAAATGGCTTCGGTGGGCATGCGTTGAGATCCAGTGCGGCGCCACCTGCGAAAGTAGAAATATTAACTTAACAAGGATATCGTTTAAAACGCCAGCCAGTCAAATCCATGCCCATTTTTTCGTACTAATGTTACTGTCGAGTTCGTAAATATACCTATGTAACCTAGGTTCCTAAAGTTTCAAAAATATCGATGCAACCTTTAGTTAGATCGTTTTCACATATTTTTGGTAATTTCGTTCGTTTTCGAACTCGACTGTACTTGCATGATAGTAACTCTGTCTGTATGTTATCAGTTCACATGACACTAACAGTTGAACCAATTAAGATGAACTTAGTACAAATATCGTTTGAAATCCCTACCTAAATATCACTGCAATATCACATTTTTAGCAAATATGTTTCCACTCCCCTTTTCTATCCTTTTAGGGGTAATTTCCGGGATAAAACCCTTTGTCATTCCCTCAACCCTAGCTCATTGCCCACTACACACACAGCTATATTCCCATGCTCAACTTTTACGACACCCACGGGAAGAAAGGGAGTATTAATAGCCGTATCTGGTATATTAGCTGGACAATATTTCACATTAGCGTTAATATGCAATTTAAAACGATCCACTTGCAAATTTAATCAGCAGTGGATAAAAAGTAATTTTCATCACACTTGCTCATAAATGGTGTTATTCCTTGCCTGTATACAGAAGGACAATGGCCTAAATTGTTTCCGCGGGAAATAATGGTCCCAAGGGAAGTAATGAGCTTGTGTGTGATCTGATTGGTTAAGCAAATCTGGACGGCAAGAATTCTGATCTGTGATTGGTTGGAAAAAAATTGAGCAGGCCGTGCCCTGCAAGAACCACATGCTCCATGCTCTGTGATTGGTTGAAATATTGAAGCTACGCCCTCCACTCGCACTGATCTAGAAGTGAAGTTGTCAATTTCGTCAACATTTGATTGATGCGCTTGTATAAAACATAGGTTTTTCTGTCTCTTGTGGTTATTTATTTCCTCGCAAATGTGATGAAAAACATTGTGTATACACGGGCGTAAGAATATTGCAAGCTCGAGTCATCAAAAGCCCTCCGCCTTACGGCGTCGGGCTTCTGCTAGACTCTCGTTTACACTATTCCTCATACGCCCCTTGTTAAACAATGTACTATTATAAACTTAACCCAATATTTAAAAATTACCGATATATTTAAATACTTACCCTTTATGAGTGTCTGGAACTCTACAAATGTTACGTATTCCTTCTGCATATCTATCTTGAGCGTCAACAACAACGTAAACAAATATTTATGAGTTTCATAAAACCCTCTAGAAATATATTTGAAAACGTCAAATGTCTGTAAAACGATAAAAAAGAATATTTTAAAGTGGATTGAGTAACGACTATACTTAGTTGACAGATTGTCTAAAATATTTACCAGATATTCAATTATAAACCCAATTCTTCTTTGCGTGATTGGACTTGGCTGTGATTTTTCCATAGAAATATCAAACCTTTCTAAGAACTGAGCCAATGAAGTTTGATACATATTGCAAACAAGCGACATGTTGCATATGAGGAAATATAACACAGAACCTCGAGTCGCGACTGGTCGAAATTCTTCTCTAGCCAAATTGATCTTTATCTCTGTCTCTTTTGCAATATCAAGTTTTTCTCGCACCTAGAATCCAATTATTAATGTTATATATTTTCATGTACCTTGTTTTTTTTTAATTTCTCAGAACTAAAAAACAACAATAATTACCTCCGTGGCGGTCGCCTTTGTAATATTTAATACTTGAATAAGAGTGACATCTTCAACTAGCGAACCTTGAATAGTAGTCAGTTTGTGTAAAAGGTTGGCTTCTAGCTCTTGCATCTTCCTTCTGTTCGCAGTCACATCCATGATTAGCTGTGTTCGTTCTGCTTCCATCTCTGCCTTTTCGGTTAAGATGACGCGACCTAATAGCTGGTCTTCCAAACCTGATCAATATTATGAGATTTTTATTATCTCCTGTCTAGATGTATCTATGTTTAACAAATAAACACTGAGTTTGATTTTAATTTTTCTTAATTCTAGCATTCGAAAATGTCAATAAGGTACCTTGCATTGTTACAGTAAAATCTATGATGGAGGTTCTTGCAGAGACTTCAGGAGTGTATGCGGGATTAGGAAGTTTCGTTGTGATGTATATTCTATGCCCATGGGTTACATCTATTTCCTTGTCACCTAATCTAACCTAAAACAGACAAATGCAAACTATCAAAAAGGAAAAATAGTTTAATAAACATATCTGATTAGAATTAAATCTGTTGTATGGTTACTTTGTACGAAGAACCTATTTTGATATAATTTTTTTCAAGAACATTGTCTAAAGCTGGATCGAGTTCCTCTGCAACATCTTCGATTAACATTGGTCTTCCTAAGGACACGCAGTCTTCGACGTGGTTCCTAGAATATGATTAGCTAATATTAGGCTATTTTTAGGGTTCCGTACTCAAAGAGTAAAACGGGACCATATTACTAAGACTCCGCTGTCCGTCCGTCCGTCCGTCCATCCGTCTGTCTGTCACCAGGCTGTATCTCACTGATACCGTGATAGTTCCAGTTGAAATTTTCACAGATGATTTATTTCTGTTGCCGCTATAAAAGCAAATACTAAAAACAAAATAAAATAAATATTTTTATTGATAATGGTACGGAACCCTTCGTGCGCGAGTCCGACTCGCACTTGACCGGTTTTTTATACATTATAAATTATCTTAGGCCAGGTACGAAATGTTCAATTAAATTCTTATCATTGCCAATTTGTTTTGTGTTTCACCGATTGTGTAGTAAGAAGTGAGACGCGACCATTTTCTTGTAATAGCTTCCTCGTTCGCAGATCTGCGTTTCGGCAGCGTATTTCCGTTTGCGTGTTCAGTAGGAGGCAGTATTGCCTCGAAACGCGCACGGGTTTATTAAACTAATACGCGTTCCAAACTCGTGCTCAATTCAGGGCAACCCGTGCGTGATTGCAGGACAAGTGTGTCCTGCAATCACGCACGGGTTGCAGCGGTTTGGAACGCGTATTAGTTTAACAAACCCGTGCGCGTTTCGAGGCAACACTGCCTCCTACTGAACACACAAAGGGAAATACGCGTTCCTCCATGCGATAGCGATCTATGGATTCAGCTCCAAGGGAAATATTAGCACAGTATAGCCATTGCATGTGCGCACAGCAAGCTCGAAAAGGAAGAAAAGTCGCTACTCGCATACTTACAACTTATGACATAACCATACTTGTTCATCAGGCATTTTCTCGCGTCCAGACTCCCGACTCAAGTCTCTTAAATATATATCGTATCTTATAGTAAATTTACAATAGTTCTAACAGTATGAGGTAAAAAAAACGTCAATAATTTTATAGTTCTCTAAAGGCTGGCGTGCTTACTTATTTTAGCCGGAATTACATTACGAAATTAGTGTCATGCATGTTGAAATCAGTTTCACGAAAGTAGTTTCGATATATGCGAAAGTAATTTCGTAAAATAATTAGTGTCGTGAAATCCACAGTATCGCAGTACCCATGGCCCCCATCAGCATCAAAGCTATATTTTTCCATATTCAATGTAGGTAGCTAAAGAGATGCTTCTATACAGGGTGGAAATAGATTTTGTGTCAGTGAGGGCAGCTACCAGATCCCGTGTTGCTAGGCGAAAATGGTGGTAAAAACGGAGGAAGGTCTCCTAAGAGACCTTCCTCCGTTTTTAAATTAATGAATATTGGCATGTACAGATTTTGGAAAAAACATACAGGGTGCGAGAAAATTTTAATTTTTGACTTTTTTTTAGATGCCAATCGATCCCATTCCTGTCCAGGATCAAAAGCTTGTATAGGACCAAAAAGAAATTTCCGGCTAGAAAAGCCATAAATCGAGAAAAACTTCCCCGTACAGTTTGTATGAAAATGAAAAAGGTTTTTTTACAAGTATTTTTTTCATGTTAATCCATTCCATTTCTATTTAGTATCAATAATTTCGTTCAGGTCAACTTTTTGGTCCCATACAAGCTTTTGATCCTGGACAGGAATGGGATCGATTGGCATCAAAAAAAAGAGTTTGTCAAAAATTACCATTTTCTTGCATCCTGTATGTTTTTCTCTAAATCTGTACACGCCAATCTTTATTAATTTGAAATCAAAGGAAGGTCTCCTAAGACCATTTTCGCCTAGCAACACGCGATCTGGTAGCTGCCCTCACTGACCCAAAATCTATTTCCACCCTGTAAGTATAAATTCTTGTCGCTGATATTCATTGATGAATTGTATATTTTTATCTGTACTCCATCGTTGGTTTGCCATTTTCAACGCTTGAAGCGCGCGCAATGATAAAAATGCACACGTCCGCACAGCACAGGCGCTTTCGGGACACTAGTTTCACATCGCATGTAACTATGAAATTAGTTGCATGACACTAATATCACCAAAAAACCGCGCAGGGCACGAAACTAATTTGCATTCATAAAATTAATGCATGCATTACGAAAATATTAAATTACACGTGAAACTGTTGGTAAAACTAATGTCACGAAATTAATTTCATGTCACTAATTTCGTAATGTAATTCCGGCTACAAATAAAAGGTAAACACCGAGTCGTATTCGTATTTGGAGGATACTTAACGGCTGACGGAACGTGAACGGAAATCCACTAGGCTCGCCGAGGCGAGTTGAATCGAATTGAAATAATTCGCCTTCTTAAAGTTCCCGGCAAACAACTTGAACATGCGGGACGAAGTGGGGGGGCAGCTCGCACGTACAATTCGCCTTTGCGTAGGCAAGGTCATTTGCGCACGAAGTTTGCCGTCTACCGTACATTACTATGCAAGTGCGTCGTTTGACGCGGCTCTGCGCGGCTCTGCGTCAATCGACGCACTTTCATAGTTAATGTATGAAGGCAAATTATTTTCGATTCGATTCGACTCGCCTCGGCAAGCCTAGTGGATGCCAGCGTTACCTAAGTATCCTCCAAATACGAATGCGACTTGGTGTAATAGGTAACTAAGCATTTTTAATTGAATTTTATATTAATATTTGCACACCTGAAATACTTATGATTAAGCGTAGTGACTATGAGATCGTTCAGTTTCTCCATATTTTTTATCCAAATCTTGCCCTGAGTTTGGGGGTCAATAAGTAGGGGAAAGCGCGCTGCTTTTGTGACAATAATACCATTTTGGATTGACAAATCATCCGTCGGCAGACCGCATAAATTCCATTCACCAATCTGTTAATAAACGCACAACATAATATAACTGCACCGTTAAAACATAACAACCTAGGACTAGGTAAGGACCTACATTACTTATAAGTAACGAAGTCTCAAAATAAAACCATTCAAATCTGAGAATATTGATTGTTATGGGACATATATTGTACTAATAGATCAAATTGGATCGTCGTACGAACAAGGTATTTAACAAAATAAAAAAATAAGTAATATTACCGTAGCTGTATCCGTGAGCTGATCCGTGATGTTTAAATTCGTTGAGACCGGTATCTTTCTTCTGACCAATTCATTTAACCAACTCGTTGTTAGGATGTTTCGAAACTCTTGATTAAATGGTCCTGAGTACGACAAAAATCTGTAATTTGAAAAGTATAGCATAATCTTTGATGTCTTTTTGAGAAGGTAAGTTACTTCTTAATTTTTACGATTGTTAAAGAATAAACAATTGAAACAGACCCGCATAAGAGCACTATATCTCCAACGAGTCGTTCAATTTCAGACTTGAATAGTGCTGACTGTTCTGTCCACCGAACCCTCTCTCCGCTTAGGCCATTTATCAGAGCAGTAGCTACGTCCATTTTTTCCTGGCATTTAGCAGCATCGTCTAATACTACTTGCTTCAACGTCATAGCCTCATCGAATTGCCTCTGCACGCCTGCTAACTCGGCCTATAATTTTGTAAAATTGTAGTCAACAATTTTTATAAATATAGGTGTTATAAATATCTTAGATAATGTACTCGTACACACCTCCTTAGCCAACAAAAGAGCCTCTGCGGTATCCAGTTCTCTCTTCGCTCCTAGATATTTACCCTGCATCACAGCTAAATTGGCTTTTAATGGCAACACGTCTTTGTTCACCGAGTAAAACAGAGCCATAGCAATAGTCCACGAAATTAAACCAGCAACGTTACCACAGGCAACTTTCGCCGCTTCAAACGTGTATTGACTGTAAAATGGAACATTGAGGAGTAATTTTAATGTCTAATACAAAATAACGTCAGGAACTGGTATAATAAAAAACAAATCAATTAACAGCATAATATCGCAGATACTCACGGGTATTTGAAATATGGTTGCAACAAGTCAACCATTTCAGCATTGATTTCATCTTTCGGGTAAAACTTCAAGTTATTCAAAAATCTTGAATCAGCCATTACCTACAACCAGGAAAAATAGATCAATAAACCTTTAAACTTGAATCTCCTACAATAATCATAAAACAAGTGATAATTGTGTAAGTAGTTACCTTCAAAGATTCTCCCCAAGAAGCACATAAAAAGTTCCTCTCCGGATCTGCCTTGATAGGATCAATTTTCTTTCTGAACAGTAAGATTACAGCGTCCATAATAAGTGTAATGAGGAACGGCGGTTTGCCCAATTTTCTTACAGTAGCAATATCGCTAGCATTAATAGTCTGTAAAATCGAGGATATATGAAATGAATAGAGTCGAAATGATTGCATAAAGTTTGTTTGTTTTGTAAACGGCTGGCGTGTGACTAAAGTGACACTCACAGACATTTACAGAATCTGGGGGCACGGTAGTGCCCCCGCCAAGTCGAGCAAAACAAAGAGGCACGGCCGTACCATCCTTTTCTCGATATAATATACTTGGTTGGTATTATAAAATGACTGATGGCCACTGGAAAGGTCATCAAGTGGCGACCACGTACCGGAAGGCGCAGCGTGGTTAGGCCCCCACTAGGGGGACTGATAACCTGGTAAAGGTCGTGGGAGCCCGCTGGATGCGGGTGGCGCAGGAAGGCCTAATATGACCAGCAGTGTCTTTCGCCTGATGTGATGTGATGGTTTTATAAGTTTGCTTTACCTGTAAAGCAGCCTCGGCGGCTTCGAGCGCAGGCTTCGCATCTGCTAGTTTCACCTCCGCAATGGCGGTCTCCGCAGCAATCACGCTCACAAGCTTCACAGCACGATCTTTCACTTCCAATACCTCCGTTTTGACTATCTCCGCCGCTGCTTGTGACACCGCAACGGCTTGTAGCACCTACGGAAATATAAAATTGAATGAACACTTTCAAATATTTATTGAAGGGAGCTGGCGCGTGGACACCTGGGTGTTTGAGTTAAACTATACGGAGAAACAACAGAAATAGACCCGGTATTCCTAGTCAGGTATTTAGTGACATGAATTGTATGGGAACCTTGCAAATCTTCAATTAAGGAAGCCCCTTGGCACCAGGCACAGGTATACCTAGTGGTCATCTGAGCTGATTTAGCCCGCTAGCCACGTGGTACCACCCTGCAGATAGAAGGGGAAGGGAGGGGGCAAATCCCATCTACCGCACCGTACTCTTACGTCAAAATCTCCATATGTTTAGCAAATAGGTCGTGTTTGATATCGTTTTCGTATAATTCAACGAAGAGGAATTCGTTTCAGGAACCGCATTTTCACTCGTTCATAGAAAAAAAAAGAGATCCGTGCTAAAGTAAAAAATAGGAAATAAAAATTCTTACAATATCTATCATCCTCCTAGCGTTATTATTCCCGGTTGTGCCCCTAAAGGAGCCCGGGGTCCGCTTTGACACCTAATCCCAATATTTGGCATAGGCACTAGTTTTACGAAAGCGACTGCCATCTGACCTTCCAACCCAGAGGGAAAACTAGACCTTATTGGAATTAGACCGGTTTTCTCACGATGTTTTCCTTCACCGAAAAGCTAACGGTAAATATTCCGTACACCAAAAGTTCCGAAAAACTCATTGGTATAGTTGTTATTTTCTAAGCCGTCCGTTCTGCAGTGCGGCGTTCTTTAGTGCGGAACGGACGGCTTAGAAAATAACAACTATACGAAACGGGATTCGAACCCACGACCGCCGCTTGACAGCCGCATGCCTGAACCATTAGGCTACCGTAGCTTGGTATCAGTGCCTAAATAAAAAGAAAAAATAAAAATATACTATCTCTAAACCAAATTTCATCTAAATCGGAACAGCGGTTTATGCGTCCAGAGGTAACAGACAGACGGGCAGACACTTTCGCATTTATAATATTAGCCTGCGAATGTCAAATAACGCTTTGTATGGCAATCGAACCACCTTAATGAATTTTGTTGTTTACTTCGTTATAGACCGGGAGATGCTGACACCAATTTTTTAAGTATTTGTACCAAGTATGGCGACCCTTCAGGGGTCTAATTGCGTAATGAAGAAAAGGAAAATGATGGTCATAGCGCTGGTACCGGCGGCCCAAACGCGGGGCCTTCATCGAAAGTGTCGGATAAATTACACAAAAATTCTTGTATTTTCCAATAGTCGATGAAAAAGAGGTAGGCGGTAGCGTAATGCCATACTTCTCCGGTGTGGCTTATTATTATTATTATTCTGGTAGTGGCTTTCGGGCTGTCAAAGCTCTTATATCACTGCGACCATCGCTGCTCTGTTGTGATCGCCACTTACTACAATTCTTGGTCAAGTCCTGCAAACTCAAAGAATTGCAGGATTTTGTTGATCTCAAGAAATTTGATCTCCTCCGGGCATATGATGTTTTTGCCCAAGAAGGAGTTACGACTGCGCATGAGGCAAGGGCAATCTGTTAGGATGTGTTTAGGAGTCTCCTCTGCTTCAGAGCAGAATCTGCACTGCCTTTTGTCACACAGTCCTTTCGTTTGCATGTGCTGATTTAGGCGGCAGTGCCCAGTAAGCACCCTGACCAGCATGCGTAGGCGGTTCCTACTTAGTGCCAAGGCGTCAGAAGACGCCTTTTTGTTAAAGGCTCTAATAAGTGCCTTGGAATGTTTCAGTCCTGGGATAGCTCTCCAGGCTTGAATGGTCTTGTAGAAACAAAAAGCTTTTAGAGTGAGCTTGGTTAGACTTTTGGCGATACCACAGAACGGCTCGGGTCTGCCTGCAGTGTGTCCCTTTTGAACCCGCTCGTGCAAGCCCATCAGCCTTTTCATTTCCCTCGATACCTGCATGCCCTGGGACCCAACGTAAAATTATGTTTTTGGCACCCAGGTCATTCAATAGTTCCCGGCAGTTCTCGACCAGCCTCGACGTTGTGACGTTAGAGGTAAGAGCCAAGAGAGCCGCCTGAGGGTATACATAGTATTTTGAGGAGGGCGCTTTGCAGATTTGTTGTCGCACATTCTAGAACCCGCCATACCGATGAAACACATTTATAAAAAACAACCTATTGCGTCATAATGACGACCGGCACCATAGTTTCGCTCCCTGCTAATAAACAACGCATTTGCTCTCGGAAATCAGTTCATGACGTTCATGTGGTACATTGGAATATAAATGTTGAAATGTTCATGTTGCTTGGCGGCGGAGTACCGAATTGCAGTCGGTTAGATAAAACTTTGTTTTTAAAGTAAATTATCTGATATTGTTTTCTATTTAAGTGTTAAATAGATGTGTTTCTTCTTTGTCTTCAAGTCTTGGGAGCGGACAATTGGTGGCAATTTAATACATATTGCAATGTCGCTGTTACCTACTTAATTAGTATGATTCAATTAAACTAAGAGTGGCTCCTGTGAGCAGTTAGAAGTCTTTTTACTCGAAAATGTGGATTGACAAAAAAATCGATATCATTATTGTACTTGCTCACAAAACTTCACGAAAATCGGTTGAGATATGCGACCTGTAGAGGAGAACAGCCGGACTGTGGGACAGAGGGACATCGGACACCGGACACCGGACAAACGATTTTCGGCCCAAGCTGAAGCAATAGTACTTCGTTGGCTCCGCTCGCTCGTTCGATTAAACGAAACTTTTTTTTTAATCCTTTAAATTGAAAGCGAGTCTACAACGACCACGATATTTTGTTAACATTTACCTCTTCTGCTTTAGCGGTAGCTTCTTTGATCTCTATATCTTTGAGTTCCAGCTCCTTTTTCAGAATGTCTACGCTTTCAGCTGCTTCTACCAATTTGTCGAGACCTGTCGTCATTCTGTAGAGATTTTAAATTTCATTGAAATGATTACTGCTTGCATAGCCAGGCATAAAACTACCGATTAATGATGTATGTTAAAAAGGCTTTAATTGTCAGCTTTGGAGCACACATATGCCTATATTTGTTTGCGGCGCATACGTGCAGGCGCAATTTCTAAAATGGGGGTATGAATAAGACTCGTACAGATGTTGTGCATAATGGTTTCCCATCGTTTTTTCACGGAAACGTACGAACGTGTCTTGCTATTTCAGTCGGACACGGTACAAAAAGAACTGAGGTTGACTGATGTAACATGACAAATACGAAGATTTCCGAGAAAATACGATAGGAAATGATTATTCACTACATCTGTACAGGGTTTATGGCTGTGTATGATTACTTGAATCTTCATGCAAATCAAACTTCAAAACGTATCAAATCAAAAACAATGAATATTATCGAACCTGCTAGCCATTTCTGCTATATTTACATGTTTTTCTTTGTACAGCACCTTGTAGCCTTCCAAAAAAGATAAGTATGATTTAGGAGTAACGTGCGCCTGTCTCCTAAATCTGTCGTAGTATATTCCACATGTGTCGGCTACGTCATCTTGCACCATGCCCATGATTTCAATAAGCATGGTTTTAGTTTCTTCAGAGCTGACGACCTGTATTTAACATTAATTTAGCATTATATGATGTGTGGGAGAATTATTAATTCATTCCTATTATTGAAATACAATCCAAGGCATAGGTTTCTAGGTTCATTATCAATTTTTATCAAAGTCCTTGCGTTCTAACTACTTGCTACCTACGTGCAGGTTTCGAAGCCAAAAGTGGAATATTTTTTTTATTTCAGGACCTTTTTTTCGTGTTTATTTTATGGTTGTATCCGCAGGAGAGAAGGATGGTTGGCGGATTGTAGTGGCAATACTTGGAATCAACTAAACATTTGATATCGTTGGGGATAGTGCATTACCACGTAACTAGCACTGGTAAATTTCTTTTTCTACAAAGAAAATATTGAATCACGAGTTCTACAAGATAGTGACTTTAGTTTGGTATGTTCTTATCAGGATTTTACGTTGGCAGGCAATCTTAAGTTGGCTACATTTGTTAGATACGCGGTATTTACCAATGCCAGTAACGCGGATTTGCCCTATGGCTGTTGTGAAGATACGCACTATTTACCAGTGCTAATTACGCGGTATTGCACTATCCCCGGCGATATGATGATAAAGATGAGAAGTGCATGCAAAATTAATTTAGAGACTAACGTGAAAATCCCACAGGAAATGGTGAGCCACTTCAATAAGCGCTTGCTTTGGCCATTTTTGGAACCAATCCATCACTGATCCAGAAATTAATCCCGGGAACTTCAAAGCTCTGCTCCTGAATTTCTCACCCACCTAATTTAAAAGCGTGCGACATTACAGCTTATTATTATAAATAAACACATTTAAAAAGCCAACAATTTTAACACTCGACTTTTCGCACGCGACCTTTGGGCTTAAAGGCAACAGGCGCATGCGCTTCGTCCATCGCATCTCTGGTGGCGCGCGCGACGGATAAATATGTAGAGACTTGGTAGCTACGAGTAGATGCAACCAACGAGCGCGCTTCGAGATCTCTCTTATCTTAAATTTTGCTTAACTTCTTTATGATTTATTAAAATGCATGAGGAGATTGGGTTACAATTGCAGTCTTGTAATGTTAATTACTGTATCTATCCAAATATCATAAACCCTCCATGAAGCGTTCAAGAACCGCACATTATGGCCACCATAAAAATAGACTGTATTGTTAGAACAAATTTCTTATCTGTGAAAATGTTATTATGTATTGCTTAATAATAACATCGATTTCAATAATATTATTTCATTCAAATTTCGAACATCTCTGAAATCAAATAAATTTGATTTGACCTCTATTCTAATATCAGTCGAGATGACGTTTAGTTCCAATGACCAAAGAAACTAAAGGACGTGAAGTATCAACAAAATGAGCGTGCCAAGTATACTGTCATATTGGCGCATAACATGGCGGATGTCGTGCTGTTCTGCTATCGATAAAACAGGGAACATGTTTATCGATAATATACGAGTAGACAGATCTCAGAACGTACTGGTTTCCTGTAATTAAGTTTTATTAAGTTATTAAGTAGGTACATTATTTAAGATGATCTAAATGACACTGTATTTTTACAATAATTGTTGTATCAGGCATTACTAAGCGGAATTCCATGATTTAAGTTACTAGAAAAATAATTATTTGCTAGCATTGTGTGTGTGACGTTAAATAAATGTATTTTCTTTCTTCTTTCATTTTTTCTATGGCATCAAACATAAGCAAAAAAAGAATGGCTCAGTATTTTTTTCTAAGCAGCAAACAGTGTCTTCATCTAAATAAATTTCTAATAATTTCCATTCCAGCTTCTGTGATACCTACACTACAGACTGACAGGCAGGCAAACAAACGTAAAGTTATTGTATAGTGTCAGTATACCCTACAAATACAAAGTTAACTACTCAAAAAAACGACAAGATACCAATATATATTTTGATGGCAGTGCACCATCTCGTAGTCTAATAACATTTAGGGTCTTGTTGAAGCATTTCTGAACAAAATGTAGAGAGCAAATGTAGGTATATTTCTTTTACATTTTGCATTATATTTTAAGGTCCAATTGCCTCCAACCCTTTTTTCTTAGCACAATCGCTTCTTGATAACCTTTATAAATAGCTATATTAGCGATCAATGAAGCCTGTTTAGTTCCAAGGTAGTACCTGCCTACTATACAATTTTACCAATCTTGACAACCCAGACGGTTTTTCAGGTTTTTTTAAATGCTATATACTGTCTCGAGATCTCACTGGTTATAGAAATAGAAAATTCGATGATGCGAATGACGTCATCGCCATTCAGTATCGATATTTTCAAGAACAACCCTAACTGCCACTCAAACGTAACTTTAAGTACAAAAATATCGAAAATAAAGCTAAATCCTATTACAACACATAACTAATCTTAATCTGTGTACTCATTACAACATAATGCAAATGCTCAGCTCTCGATAATGCTTAAACTATCCAATATTTCAATAAAAATACATTACATACCGGTGCAAGGATAAACTTTCCTAATTTGGGCCTTTTCTTAAGCCACATCCGATTATGCTGCACCTGGGCATGGTCACCACATTCCACTAATTGTGCTCTTTGGGCTTTATGCAGTTTATAATGTTCAATTAATAGTTATTTTATTATTTTGGTATGTTTACAGCAGTCGTTGACATATGAAGTACCCACTAAACTGACGGGAACTGACATTTCGTGGCGCATAAAATGGCGATTTTAGGCCATACTTGACATTTGATCATCAACTTTCGGTTCTGACTGTTATACTACCATCTCTTTTTTGGTAGCCAAATGGTGCTTGGTTAAAATGAGACGGAGTTATTTTTGGGAATTTTATGTCTAAACAAATGATATTTGAAAAATACACCCTGTCCATAGGTTTTCCTATGTCCATGTTTAGTTCGAAATGAATTGTCAATTTGCATACAAATTTGACAAATGTCGCACGTAAGTAAGATATCGAACGATATGACAGTTGGATCTGACTCTAGTTTGTCTCTGAATTAAGAAAAAACTATGACAGCTGCCAGAAAACAAGGCCGCGATGCCGGTCATAATATGCGGCTCCTGAATAAATAATAAATAAATATTTGCGGACAATCTTACACAAATCAACCTAGTCCCAAACTAAGCAAAGCTTGTACTATGGGTACTAGACGACGATATAGATACTTATATAGAGAAATAAATACTTAAATACATAGAAAACATCCATGACTCAGGAACAAATATTCGTTCTCATCACACAAATAAATGCCCTTACCGGGATTCGAACCTCTTGCTTTGTAGGCAGGGTCACTACCAACGATCGTGGAGGCTTATGATATGTGGATAGATAAAGTAGTGTATGTAACTGTACATAATTAGGCATTAAGACACTCGTGTGATGTTATTATGAAACTCGCCTTCGGCTCGTTTCATAAACCCGCACTCGTGTTTAGTGCCCTTCATTATGTACAGTCACATAAACTACTATAAGTTTCAAAGACTGTACAGTTATGAGTTTGTTACACAATTTAATTACATACCGGAGAGAAGCACAGTACTACGTGGAGATTCGCTCTGGATCTCATAATGAAGTATTCATACAATACGTCGGGCACTGGAATCCTTCTTGGTGCGAATTTCTTCATAATTGGAGTTAATTCGTTTAACATTTCATCTAGAATTGAAATAAAGTGTTGATTCTTGAACCGTTGACTAACTACCTAAATGTGAATACCTACTATATATGTAACAATAAATAAAACAACTTATAGCTACTTTTTATATTTGTAGGTAGGGTATAAAAAACCTATCTTAGGATTTAAAATAAATAATGTGTAATTTAAAATAAAAAATAAAATTAAAAATCATAGTGTGCATTACGGCCCCCGGGCCGAGTGAGCTGGTGTGGGCTGAGTCGACCAATGAATGGTTTAATGGATGAAAAGTATTTTATACCAACTTATCGAATTAGTAAATAAAAAAATATTTCGCGGTTGGATTGGCGAGAAAATCCTAGCTAGAACAAAAAAAAATACTTAGTTCAGAAATCTGCCCTCAAGGTTTGTCAGAGATTTTGGGCGTGAAACTAACAGATCGCATTAGAAATACAATACTGCGTTCCAAAACGCAAGTAGCTGATGTAGCTCACGCAGCCGCCAAACTTAAGTGGCACTGGGCCGGGCACATCTGCCGCATGCCGTGCCGGAAGATTTGGCTGGTGTAAGTATCCCAGACATACTTACACCAGCCAAATAAAAGAGAAATTTGCTGTCGAGTCGTACAAAGACGCCAAGAGGCTGGCAGAGGACAAAAATCTGTGGCGGTTACTCCACCGACAAGAGCCTAGCTCTTAAATAGTGAATATTACACAAAAGCACATTCAGGACAGTCGTAGGTATAATGGTAGCTATATGCCGTATTATACGAAGCACTCGCCACTAAGTAAACTTAATTTCAATAGTCTTACCCATCTCGTCCTTAGCAAACAGGTTAGCGATTTCTCCCGAACTCAGAATGTTATTAAGAAACTCTAGGAACTGTTCATCCTTTATATCATTGTCAGTAAATATAAAGGAAATTCCCTTTCCTTGAAGACCGGTGACACGATACAAATACTTAATGTCTTCCATAAAGTTGCTCACGTTGTATGACCTAAATAAAATCACATGTTACGTCAAGGTCACAGCTCATTGCAGCCACCCGGCACCCGAACCATTAGTATTCTTCATATGAATTTGTATGGACATGCGCTCACTACATCAACTTCGTAGCATCACCGGATCGCCTCATTCGCGAGGTGTCGACGCGCGGACTGCGAGTGGACCATGCACTCGATGATACCTCGCTGTTGGCATGCTTGCCTCGCGTAAGCCGCGAGCTGACAACGCGCGGTTTGGGAAGGAGGATGGGGGGGGGGGGTTTCTCGTTGACCACGCGACGTCCACTCGTTGACGACGCGAGGTGGACTCGATGACCACGCGAGGTTCACTGGTGACAACGCGGCGTCCACCCGTGAACCACCTGTCGACAACGAGTGGATGCCGAACGAAGAGGTGGTGCGGGTCGGGTGCCGGGTGGCTGTAATGAGCTGTGACCTTTAAAGCCGTGGGTAGGTACCGTTAGGCTCGGGCAAGAATAGGTCTACGGTCTACCCCGCATCCAGTGCGTTCAGTATGTGATCCTGGAGTTGCCGTGGAGTTTTTAGAGGATAGAAATACCACATAACCCCCCAATTAATATAATCCCCCAATGATTGGGTACCTGGTCTTCCCCACGAAAAAGAAAAGGTGCCGTTTGTAACGATATGCTCTCGTAGCGTTAAAATTTCTAGAGTAATAAATAAAATATACTGTATTATTTTAGTAGTCCATTTCAATCCAATCAAATTTACTAAATGTAAATTTTAATCAGATATATTCGTATGAGTTGCTACTATTAGGGGAGGACGGGGCTTCAATTAACAGAGGTAAGTTAACAAGCGAATACCTAAAAAACGATAAACTGCACATCACTAGTAATCGCTTGAATCTATCCTCACAACAGTGCTGCACAGGTTGATACTCGTTATTTCCACCCAGGACGTCATGGGAGCGAGCTGTGTCATGTGCATCCGTTTTTGGCAGTTATAGAACTTTTTTCACTTTCCAATTTTTTGATTTGCGCCTCGAACATTTGATTTATCCGGGCCATTTTTTTTCCGGGAAGCTTATTTTATTGGTTATTATGCTTACATTACTTTTGTAACGCTAATGTAAACTGTTTCTTAGTTATGATTTTTTTCATCGAAAAAGTACCCATGGGGCAATAATTAACAAAACAGACGGGGTAACTATTAACCTGACTGCTAGGTTTAAAAATAAACTACATGCCTACTACCTTTAAGGTAATTCTGTGTGATATTATCTGTAACTGATTATTCGTTTGTTAATGAACCATATATCTAGTTCTAGCTAGATATATTGACTAATATGTTAGTTTCAATACTGATAAGTAAGTTTGACACTGAAAGTTGTTAATTATTAGTAGTGATTTAAACATAATTACATTTTTTTTCGTTGAAACAAGGTATTATTTTGTTTTTTTTTTGTTTCTTGACATTTTGACATATTTAATAACAATAAGAATAAAACTATCATGTTAATTCTTACCCCTTTTGTTAATACTTACCTCAGACACGTTACTTCTAGCCCCGTTCACGGGGTAAGTATTAATTTCTGAATTTTCCCAGAAAAACTGTTTGTTGAAAAAAGTATCTACTTCTTATCAAATTTATACGAAGTACACAATAGCTGAATAGTTCAAAAAACATCATTTAAAAAAAGAATTATGTGAAAATGTTAAGTCGTTTTTAAGTTATAGAAAATATGCGGGCCTGACAAACACCTACATATTTGCGGCCTTCGCGGTTGAAACTCTCGGGCCGTGGAGTCCTGACGCCCATAGGCTTTATAAAGAAATAAAGAAAAAATTTTTAGATAATACGGCTGACCATAGGGCTGGCTACTTCCTCGGCCAACGGATTGGAATTGCAATTCAACGAGGAAATGTAGCCAGCCTTATGGGCACCCTTCCCAAGGGCTGTGACCTTGGAGAGGGTATATATACTAGTTATTAAAAAAACAGTCATATATTGAAAAAAAAAAAAAAAGTTATAGAAGAAAATATAAATTTTGTTAATTGTGGCCCCGTCCTCCTTTACTCGAGAGATAATTGCGTATATTAGCTTTATGAGATTTAATAATGTAATATAACATACCTGGTTAAGGTTATCTGATAAAATGCAAAGTTTGCAATAAAAGAGGCCAATTTCGTTAAACTTTGCTTTCCAGAACCACCAACTCCCACAAGAAGGGCGTTACCTCTAGAAAATAAAATACAAGACACATGTTTAACTTTAAAAAGGAGGAGGTCCCAACCCCGGGCTCCTTTAGTAGGGCACAACCGGCAATAACGCTAGTAGGATGATGATGATGATATGAAAAAACCGGCCAAGTGCGAGTCAGACTCGCGCACGAAGGGTTCCATACCAGTATCTATAAAAACTAAATCTAAAAAATCACGTCTGCTGTATGGGAGCCCCCTTACATATTTATTTTATTCTGTTTTTTGTAAGTATTTGTTGTACTAGCGGCAACACAAATACGTCATCTTTGAAAAATTCGACTGTGTAACTATCACGGTTTTTGAGATACAGCCTGGTGACAGACGGACAGACAGACAGACAGACGGATGGACAGCGGAGTCTTAGAAGTAGGGTCCCGTTTTACCCTTTGGATACGGAAAAGTAACCGAGGTAAGCAAAAAAAGATTTTGAGCAAAAGTGCCATGTATCGCTTTTTATATAGCAACACAGCAAGATGAAAGACCGGGAACAAGAGGCTTCAGCGTTATGCGTAATATATAATATACTAGCTGCCCGCGCGGATTTGCCCGCGTATTGCAAAGAACGCAGCCAAACCCGCGGGATAAAATATCGGCTTTAACCATCCAGAAAGTCCATTCTACACGCAGGTGAAATAATTTTTGAGATAGGATATGCTGTTCCAAAGATTACCCATTATATACAAACTTACCTACATTTTACAAAGCTACAATTTCACAGACCTTTCTTCTTTACAAATTATAATACTTATTAGTACCTGGGTGAGGCCGTTAAAATGATCACCTACTTATAACAATATGTGATACCGTAACGCATATGTAACATAAAAGTAACACTTTTTTTGTAAAGGTTATTTCATAATGGTTTTAAAATAGAGAGTGAAGCCGACTTATTTTCTTTACCAGTTCACAAAGGCGGATAAGCCATCCCTGTCCTTTCAAATATGACAAACTTAAATTATGATAACTCCAAAAAAGGCTGCACTATCCTGTCATCCGCCGTACTCGAAAATAAACCCTTGGTCCTCTCTCAACACCACGTATCCCTTAGAGACGCAAAAAAAGAATGCTGGATAAAGAAATACTCTCAAGAGGATAAGCTTTTGGACTCCATTTTACACATTTTAGACTCTCTCACCGATCAAAAAACGAGCAATCGAACGTTCATTTTTTAAGAAAACGAAAACAAAATCTTACACCTGAAAACTGTCTTTTTTTGTCGGTATCACTGACAGCCATGGCTGTCAGTGATACCGACAAAAAAAGACAGTTTTGATTTATCTCCACTAGAATTTAGAGACTCGTTACATTAGCACTACGATACCACAGAACTCCTGTTTCTATTCCCAAATCATGCGATGGGTACGGCAACGATGATTCAATGTGGACCACGCACTCTGCTGCAAAACTGGTGGCCTAATAACTTGTCGTCACAATGAAATCAGAGACCTGTTTTGTGCACTATGCCAAAACGCTTGGGGAAATGTTACCAAAGAATCGATCATCATTGAAGGAAACTGTGGACTTCGTGGAGACCTCAGCTGCCGAGGCGTTTGGGATGCACAGAGGGAGGCGTTATTCGATATCCGTGTCGTAGACACCGACGCTCCCTCTTACATCTCTCGCCCGGTAGCTTCCTTTTTAAAATCCGCAAAAGAAGAGAAACAACGTAAATACAGTAGCGCTTGCGAGAAACAACATGCAACATTTACCCCTCTCGTCACATCAGTCGACGGAGTCTTCGCTCCACAAATGTCCACCTTTATAAAACATCTTGGTGAAACTATTGCCGACCGCTGGAACCGACCCCTATCTATAATAATGGGCTGGTTAAGGTCAAACATTATGATATCAATAATCCGAGCCACAAGCATGTGCATTCGCTGGACCCGGCACAGATTCAGATCCGTAAACCATTTTTTCGGGCTCAACGACGGGGCAGCTCTACCCTACATCGCTCCCTAACGGCCCAAACCCCTCTTTAAACTCTCTACATAAAACCGTCCGTTCTTTTTTAGATTTGTTTAATTAATTATACAGAAAAAAAAGCGGCCAAGTGCGAGTCGGACTCGCACATGAAGGGTTCCGTGAAATAAATCGTGGTTTACGATTTATGAAGTATTAAAAAAAAACTACTTACTAGATCTCGTTCAAACTAATTTTCGGTGGAAGTTTGCATGGTAATGTACATCATATATTTTTTTTAGTTTCATCATTCTCTTATTTTAGAAGTTACAGGGGGGGGGGGGGACCACCAATTTTACCACTTTGGAAGTGTCTCTCGCGGAAACTATTCAGTTTAGAAAAAAATTATATTAGAAACCTCAATTTAATTTTTGAAGACCTACCCCACGTATGGGTTTGATGATTTTTTTTTTTTTGAGTTTCAGTTCTGAGTATGGGGACCCCTAAAACTTAATGTTTTTGTTCGATTTTTGTGTGAAAATCTTAATGCGGTTTACATAATACATCTACTTACCAAGTTTCAACAGTACCTATAGCTCTTATAGTTTCGGAAAAAAGTGGCTGTGACATACGGACGGACAGACAGACAGACAGACGGACGGACATGACGAATCTATAAGGGTTCCGTTTTTTGCCATTTGGCTACGGAACCCTAAAAACGATCCTGTAATACCTATACATTTCGAGCGATGCACGGAATAACACCTTTTAAGACCTTATTCAAGTTTGATTGAATACGGAATTAATGATGTACAAGTAGTCCGGTGACAACCTAAACTTTCTTACACACGTAATACGAGTAGTACCTACATGAAAACTCGAACTTATTATAACGTTAACACAGTTGATATTTGTAAAATTATTTTTCTGTAAATGCACTAAGTACAAATATGGTCGTCGGGTGACAACTTGTCACCCGACGACCATACCTACTGTAAGAATAATACGTTTGGACTGTAAGTACTATTCAAAATTACAATTCGAAATTTCACCATAATAATAAAAAAATATCTTTACTATTACAGTAGGTAGTCTCAATCTGCATGACTCTTTAGGTACACTTATTTTGTGTTACTGAACACAAAATTGGTGTTACGGTTAACATACAACATACAAGTAGGTAACACAAAAGCGCCAAATATATAACACAAAAGCAGTTTTTTGCTAACGTTTTTGGATATAAACCCAAATTAACTTAAACTATGCGCAAATGTACATCTTTCATTTACGCTTTAAACATAAACGCATATTACTATACTAAAGTGAACTTCTGAAACCCTTACCTTACTTGAGAAATGAGTAAACCATACATTTTGACGAAAACGGCCCGCTCACTTCTGACGTTTGTCATCGACAAACTAAAAACGGTAGTTTTGTTTTTTATATTAATTGACACCGTAACGGTGTTGCTGTGCCAAAATACGTTTTTCTCTAGTTTTCTTTTAATATTTAGTTGTAATTATATGTAACACAAAAAATTGTGTCACAAAAGCCAAAACTCTGACCACTAATCTAAACATCTATACCAGAAAGTAATGTGTCTAATCTTTCAAATGTATTTAAACGTTTTTTGTAACTGATTAAATATTAAAATTTTGATATTTCATAGTTTTAAAGTACTCGGAGAAAGCCGACACGGCATTTTCGACCAAAATTAGGGGGGTTTGATGAACATAAATGCAATAATTTTATAGGAACAACCACTTTTATTCAGTTTGCGAAATGGGGAAACAAGCTCAATCATTGCTTTATAGAAACTAACAACAACGGCAGTATAGTGCTTACATATTTGGTGAAAACGAACTGGAAGATTTGGTTCAGACAAAAATTACCAATGTCAACGGCCTTACCCACCTATACCAGTAGATGTAGATAAGTTGACCAGAGCCTAAGGAATGAGGATGCGCTGTGTGGAGAGGACCTGCATTTGTATCTACCTGTCAAAACGAGGAATCCTGAAATCAACAAATTGTTGGCGACGTGCTTGTGATTCTTCCGTAGTCACAAGACTACGGTGTCTGCTTACTATCAGGCAGGTTAAATGCCTCTTTTTATAAAAAAAAATTGACATATTTTTGTCTTACCGCTGTTAGAAAAGACCTGCTTAGCCTAGCCTTCCTAGATGGTATGCCAAAAATGGTTTTTATCTTTTCGGATATTTTTAATTAATATAGAAACAGATAGTTATAAAACAACAGAAGCCTCTATTCTCTACATATATACTATAATAATACTAAGATACGTCAAACAAACTGGCAAAGTTGATTAAAATAAATACCGTGGTGTGTTGATAATCCTCGATATAATGAACAAGTGCACCATCGCATCGTGGAAAAACACCAGATCCAAAGAAGCTCCTCTAACTTGATCGTTAAACAGTTGTTGGAAACTCGCTAACTTGGAAAGAACGAATTCCCATCTATAAAAATACGGAATGTATATTAACATTATTTTTTGATAATAGTGTAATACAGCGTGTATGAGGGAAAATCTGAAACTATAAGAGATGAGGAAATTTGTGTCGTTCCACGGGTAGAGAGGTACCTGGTGGTCGGTATGTTTATCTTAATAATTCGCAATTAATAAACTATTGAATTAAAAAAAAGATTATCTTCCTAAGTTGTGTAATTCCTAAAATATTAATTTTTGAAGTTGTAACTGCAAACTTTTCAAGAAAAAGACAATTTCGAGATACAGACAAATTAATTCTAGCCTCTTTCATTTAAAAACTATGTTGCTAAGTTACATCGTGGACTTCGAAAGATGATTAGTTGGGCTTCTGTCCTTCAAAAGAAATTGAGACATGTTCTCTATTACAAATCAGAACTTTCATATGGACCAATTAATGAATGAATGATAATTTATTCGCTGAATATGGTAACATTAGGTGGTATATAAATAATGCTTTGTAGGCATCTAACATATTCTACCGGAAACCGGTGTACGAATTTTATACAAGATTAATAGGTAGGCACCAGTTTGGTCATAGTACTCATAGTTTTTGCAAACATGTTGAATAAATGTACGTTATTATTATTTGTAGGTATTAACTACTATGTATTAATATTCTTAATTTCCTTTCTATCTTAGATTAGGTATTAATATTATTATTATGGTTGGTTTGTAATTTAATACTTGTATACTTAATTTAATTAATTTATAATCTGGAGAATCCACGTCATATTTGGTAAATTTTAGTAACTAGGCTGTAATCTGGTTTCCTACGGGACAGGCCTTGCCTAGTGTAGGAACCAAGCAAACCTTTGTGAATGGCACACACCAAATCTTTAAGATTCTGCTTGTATAATAGTTTAACTAGAATAATCTATATGTAAACCTGGCTCAGAATTTGTCAAGATAAATAAATAAATGTTTTATGTTTTTTATGTTTATTATATAAAATTTATAAAAATTTGAATTATTTAGCATTATTAAATCTACATGTACTTTTTGTTAGAAATGCCTTGGTTGTATAGAAACATTGTGTTAGCCACACTTTGAATGTTTTACAGATCTGTCTAAGTAACCGGTAAACTGCTTATGTGTAGTGGACGTAGTGATATGGAGTTATAAATCAATACGGCCATATAATAACAGTTGGCTTGATATAATGTTTTGACGACCGGTTTAGCCTAGTTGGTAGTGACTCTGCCTACGAAGCTAGAGGTCCCCGGTTTGGAATCCCGGTATGGGCATTTATTTGTGTGATGAGCACGAATATTTGTTCCTGATTCATGGATGTTTTCTAAGTTTTTAAGTATTTATTTCTCTACTAGCTGTTGCCCGCGACTTCGTCCGCGTAGAACTTTTTATCGTCTTAGAAAATGATTTCTCTCAATACAAAATTTGAACCCTCTTTTAGGGGATAATTAAAAAAAAAGTTGATGTTCATTTTCTAGTTTGTGAACAAACAGTCTAAAACCAAAGTTAAAAATTTCATACTTTAAAAATGCCTTGAAATACTCAAACTTTGAACCAATTTTAACACTCTTAGGGGATGAATTTGGAAAAACTCTGAAATCAGTTTTGTAGTCTTTTAACGTACAGAATAAGACCGAAGTTAAAAATCTCTTACTCACACTTTAAAATTTTATTGCTCGCCATTTAAAATTTGAACCCCCTTTTAAACCCCCTTAGAGGTTGAATTTTTCTAATCGCTGAAAGAACTTTTTTCGTAAACTTTTAAGTCTCTAGCTCAAAAAAAGTGTTGCCCATACAAAGCTTTCTTAACCCCCTTAGGGGTGGAATTTTCTAAAACTCTGAAAGTACTTTATTATTAATTTTAATAAGTAACATTTTGAATAGTTTTAAGTCTAGTAAAAAAAAAAGTTTTTCCCACACAACACTGGCTACCCTTCTTAAGGATCTTAAGGATCCCCTTAGGGATGGAGTTTTCTAAAACGCTGAAAGTTCTTTTTTAGTATTCTAATAAGTAATCTTTTTGCAAAGTTTTAAGTCTAACTCAAAAAAAAGTGTTGCCCATGCAAAGCTTGCTCTCCTTTTTAACCCTATTAGGGGTGGAATTTTCTAAAACGATTTGTGTTCTTTTTTTGTATTTTAATAAGTAATCTTTCTACAAAGTTTCAAGTCTCTAACTCAAAAACATAAACTTTCCCTGATAAAAACTTTGCACCCCTTTTTATCCCCCTTAGGGATAGATTTTTTCAAAACACTGAAAGTCTTTATTTTTGTATTTTTATAAGTAATCTTTCTACAAAGTTTTAAGTGTCTAGCTCAGAAAAAGTGTTCCCCATACAAACCTTGCACCCTTTTTTAACCCCCTTAGGGAATGATTTTTGTAAAACGCCGAATGTAGTATTTTTCATGTTCTAATAAGTAATTTTTCGTCAAAATTTTAAGTCTCTATAAAAAAAAATATGTTTTTCCCATACAAACTTTGCACCCTATTTTACCCCCTTAGGGGTGAAATTTTCCAAAACGCTGAAAGTACTTTCTTTGTATTTAAATAATCTTTCTACAAAGTTTTAGGACTCTAGTTAAAAAAAATAGTTTCCCACATACAAACTTTGCACCCCTATTTTTAGGGGTAGAATTTTCTAAAACGCTGAAACTATTTTACCCCCTTAGGGGTAGATTTTTTTAAAACACTGAATCTAGGTACTTTATTTGTATTCTAATGAATAATTTTTCTACAAAGTTTTAAGTCTCTATTTAAAAAAAGTAGTTTTTCCCATACAAACTTTGCACTCTATTTTACCCCTTTAGGGGTAGAATTTTCTAAAACCCTGAAAGTTCTTTATTTGTATTATAATGACTGATCTTTTTACAAAGTTTTAAGTCTCTATTTAAAAAAAAAATGTTTCCCCCATACAAACCTTGCACCCCTATTTTACCCCCGTAGGGGTGGAATTTTCCAAAACGCTAAAAGTGTTTCATTTGTATTATAATAACTAATTTTTCTACAAAGTTTAAGTCTATAGCTCAAAAAAAAAGGTTCTCCCATACAAACTTTGCACCCCCATTTTACCCCCTTAGGGGTAGAATTTTCAAAAATCCCTTTTTATCCCTAGCCCACGTTATAAAAGCAACATACTGTGCAAAAATCAACTCTCTAAGATTAGTAGTTTCGGCTGTGCGTTGATGAGTGAGTGAGTGAGTGTTTGAGTGAATAAGTCAGTCAGGACATAGGCATTTATTACGTATATATAGATAGAAGATAATGAAACTCCCATTCAAATATCTCAAAAAATTATGAAGCTACATCCGTTTTAATGTCGCTTGTTAGAGTGAGAAAACGATGAGGGACTGTGACGTCAATATACTCGAGCGTCATAGTAAAAAACAATCGTTTCATATGAAGGTGCGTTTTGCGGAAAAGGGACAGAACATACCCCCTCTTAAAACTTTGGACTCTTATAACTTAATCATTACCTATATAACCTCTTGCTTTGTTTTTTTCTCCATTTGACTATATTTATTTTAAATTCTTTTTCGAGAAAATACATTATGATTATTTACCATATTTTCGATTCCTGAGCTATAACCACGAACTTCGGAATTCGAAAATATTCGGGTATCTCTATCTCTATCGCACTAACCATACTCAAGTGACAGGGATGCAAATATATGAACATTGAGTATCGGTTTTCGTGGTAGCGCCGCAGGTACTTTGGCTGAATGCGCCGAGCGCGTGCCATTGTCATTCAAAAAAAACAAATTCGTGTTAATTATATTGTTCAAATTTGTTGATTTCATTTATTGAAATTACGACATAAAACGACATTTGCGCATATAAGTTCTCATATCAGAATCGAATATTTTTTTATGGTTTATATTTTAGCATTTGTCTCGTAAAGGTCTATCGTAGACGGGATTTAAATTATTAATAAGTGAAAGGCAAAGCAATTCCGCCATTTTGACGAAAATTTGACGGTTCTTATAGCTGACAGTTGGATCAGCGTTTGATTTCAATAAAAATAAATGAAAAATTAAATGAAGTCGTATATTTCGGAAAATTAATTAACTGTCGCAGTCGGATAAAAACTATCCTAAGTTGCAGCTAGAATAATAATGTACCTATATAAAATGTTTCATATTTTTCCGTTCATGGGATGCTGAGAACATTCGAACCGCGCAAAGCTTAGTTTCAAACTGGCCGATTCTTTTTTTAATTTAGAGATTTATTATAAGTGGAGATATTATCTTTATCGTCGTCTAGTACCCATAGTACAAGCTTTGCTTAGTTTGGGACTAGGTCGATTTGTGTAAGATTGTCTTCAAAATATTATTATTATGTATGTATTTCCCGCTCACGGGACACTGATGTCCCGGACCTTTAGGAGGCGTGCGCGCGGCGAGGCCAAGGGCTTTTGACAATTTAATGGAATGCAAGGAGTACACCGAGCGGATGCTGTCCCTGCCCGTGTCATGGGACGCACACAGAGACAGCACCCGCTGGGGTGTATAGGGACTATTGCTGGTTGATGGAATCTAAAGAAAACGGGTTTTTGGGTGAAAATGATAGACTAGTGGCTGGGCTATTGGGTGAAACATCGGACGCCTGCCTAATAAACTGTCTCATTTTTTATCCCTGGCAGACGGTGACTCGTCACCTGCTAGATGGACCCCTATTAATAGCGACATTAAAAAATGGCATAAGAGCAACACCAGTCAGAGAGGCTGGGGAAGTAGAGAGGTGGCACTGGACATTAAACATATAGCCAACTCGCCACTTAGATGTCCACATCTACCCTCGAGCAACGGCTCTTGCGACTCCACTCTGGACAGCCAGTTAAGGCAAGCCAGAGGTGGGGGAGGCCTGTCCAACCATCCACCCGATCGGCTCAGCCTGACCACAGGACACCCCCAGGAGCACTCAGATACGTGGGGTCGCTGTGGATTTATTTTTCCTGAAACCATTTTGTTCAGGATTTAAGATTTCAAGTTTTTCCAGTAACGCTAGTATTCTTGATTACTTATTAGTATTATTGATTGGAACTAATGCCGGTCTGTAGTCTAACATGCCCATATTGCCTATGCCTACCACCAAAACCATGTATTTTAATTTTTACGTTTTTTTTTGCAATAAGTACTAAATATTGTAATTTGATCTATTACAAAACAATTCCTAGAATCGAAAGCAAATCCTCAATCTTAACAGTTTTCATTTTAGATGTAGTCAAGTAGGTTACTAATAATTATGTTTTCACGCATGTTGTAACTTCAACATGCGTGAAAACAGAATTATTAGTAATGGAAAATTATTAGTAATGGTAAGGAGAGTAATTTCAACTTTTTAAGTCACTGAAAATTACATCAGTAAACTAGTATTTGTTCCATAGATTTAAGAAAAGGTACCTTATGGGAAAAAAGAGCGATTCGTAAGTGCAATTATGTCACTACCCTTTTCAATAATTTGGATTCTCCTTTTTTAATTATAATTCGTCGGTTCAAATTTAGTCAGTTCTGTCTCATAGTCTAAACTTTAAAATTATATTATATGTAACGAAAAGGGTCCATATGGCAGAGTTACATGAGTTTATAGCTTACTCCAAACGCCGTTTTCTCGGCCGCGAACTTGGGTTCTGTGATCTGTGACTCATTTCACCACAATAGGTACAAGTATATAGGCTTTTTACTGTATTATTTTGCTACTTTTTTTACCATACGGCCATAAGGTACCTTAGAAACTAAGCTTTAAGAGCCAAATTAACGTACTAGTAATTTCGATACGATAAAAAAAAATTGGTAAACAACAGTGGTTACATCTTATAGTTTTCGAAACAGCTATAGTAAAAAAATCGTGTTTTCTTACCCACTTATACAAAACATTTAATATCTCCGAAACTTAATACCGCCATAAGGTTCCTTTACCCATGGAATGACACATTTGCTCTTAGGAGTATTGGGACCAATTTTAGAAAACACATAAATCTGCTTTCAAAGATTTAAATTAAATCCTTATACATACACGGCTGGGAATCGAACCCGGTCAAACCTGTCTATAAATCGGATTTGTTTGAAAGCAGTAAGTTATAGTGGTAACGGTGAAGAACAGTGTGGAACCCTGTATACAGCGTGTCTCTGACTTTGAGGCTTTAAATTCAAATGTCGATTATGCTCCTTAAACGGAATTACTTTTGTTCTACAACTTTTCAAAAATACGTTATTTTTGTATTTTCATTATTCCATACAAATTAAATAAAATTTTCAATGTACATCATCCATTAGTTAGTTTTCATACTTGTCAGTGTCATGGATGTCAAATAATGAGGCCGTGTTTGCAATACATTGATGGTACAGTTAAAGTTCAAACACTACCAAATTATAGAAATGATAGTTATTTTACAAAGTTGCGGAACAAAAGTGGTTCGGTTTCAGGACCATAATCGATATTTGCATTTAAAGCCCCAACGTCAGAGACACACTGTATAATGAAAAAGAAGACCTAGTTGGAATATCGGTTTCCTAACGATATTTTCCTTATAGCAACTGTTAATTATCAATGGTTCGAGAATAAAGTTGAGAAGAGTTACTAACGAAGGCAATTCTTCATAAATCTTAGGTGCCTCGAGACTGAACTCTTCTTCTTCGTCTCCAGTGGGGTCCGCAGGCTCTCGTAAGAAGTTGACGAAGAAAGTTTCTTCTTCAGGGAATTCGGTTAAATACTCTGTTAGTTCCTTGGTTGCAGTCTTCCAAAAGTTTTCTACAAACCAGTCTTTATCAGCGAATGTTGTAAATCTGGAATTTGACCGTATTTTTTTTGATATTATTTGCTTTATTTTCTAGATCTTCTTTTTTATTCATTTAATCAACATCATCAGTGATGCGCACTACAAGGGATGTTAGTTATTAATACACATGGGCACATAATGTTTTCTAGCGCGTAGGTACATATTGCACTAGTACAATAACCATACATCGGGGTTTTCGGAGCGGGAATGATTTGAGAAAGAGTAGAGATAAACAGATATGTTAGTCTAAGAAAATATCTTATTATGCCTAATGAATAACTACCTCTCTGTGAGTTGTATACAATCTGTGACAAAGTTTTATTTTAATTTCCGTAAAAGTCTTATAACTTATAAGGTAACAATAAAAATAACTTTAATTAATTACCTGCTGTAAATTGAATAGTTGACACGATTTTCAGAATAAACTATTAATATTTTTTCTATATTTGGGACAGTTAATCTACGGCGTCTTGCTGTAAATATCCATTTCAAGGAGCTAAATGATCTTTCCACGTCGACAGTTGTAATATATTTAAATTTTTTGTAGGAATCAATTGATGCACGAGAAGTTTGAGATTGAAGTTCTATTTCTTTGCCTTGTACCAACTCATTTATAATTTTAGTGTGCTATAGCCAGAATTCTTCTTTAACACCAACTTCAGTTTATCATAAATCTGTTTTCCTTTTACGCTCATGTTAATTTGGAAACATCTCTATAGGTTTCATGAACTATTTTGAAACTATCGCTGATGGACAGCTTCGCATCCTGTAGTTTTTTAATAGCATTTGGTATAGTCATCAAATGATTTGCTATGAAATTTAAGTCGCTTTTTATATTTGCATTTCCAAACGCTCTTTTTGCCTTTCTAATTCTCTGGGCTTCGGTGGGACTGAATGTATTTAGAACACGTTTCACTTCATCGTAATGTTTGCTGTAATACGTTGCAGCTTCTATCCAGGTTCCCCACCGAATAATTGTTGGTCGAGGTGGTAAAGGCACTCCGGGGAGCATTTCTTTAAACTTTTGTATTATTTTAGGAGATTTCAAAAATGTCTTCTGAATATTTGCGATTAAATCATTCACATCTGGATAAAGTTTTCTTACTAGTTCAGCCACTCTATTTAAACCATGAGCCAAACATGTGACGTGCAAAAGATTGGGAAAAATACATTTCAAATTTCTTCCAGCCTTTAGCATGTAGCCCACACCGTCAGTTAAACATAAAAGTACTTTATTGTGATTATTATGGTTAGCACCCCATAATTCATCAAGAGCACTTGTGACCGTATTGGATATTGATACATTGTTCGTGCTGTCTAACCGTTTACTGGATATCAAGTGTTGAGTGCCAATGTGATCATCACGTAATGCTCCCACTATTACGTTAGCTATTTGACGACCATAATCATCCGTGGTTTCGTCAACACTCACATATATATATATATATTCATTTTTTAGCTCGCTCCGTATTTTATTCATTTTTTCATCGTAAGCTTTATTTAAATATTCCCGTCGCAGTTGACATTCCGAAGGAACTTTTGAGTTTTTCCAAATTTACCGGTAACACAATTTTAGATAAAATCTTTAAATATCGGATTGTTTACTTGCGTCCATGGTATATTACAGCCCACAACAAATTTCAAGAGCTCACTATTGAAATCATATTTCATACCTGTATGTTTATTAGATGCGACATGTCGCGTTACACTAGATTTCGTTTGAGCGAAGCTCACATTGCACTTGGTGCAAAATAATAAAGAATCTCGAACCTCTATCTCTGGATTATTTTCTATCCACGAACGCATAAACTCGTAACGAGTTTTTTTTCTCGGAGGCATATTTGTGTTGACTGATTATTTACAGTTTTTTAAAATACAATTGCATATAAGTTTATCTACTAGACAAGCAAGGGTAACGGTTGACAATAGGTGTCTAATACAATGTCAATCTTGACGCTCGATATCTATGAAGCATTTTCTTATAAATGAATAGACTTAACTGAAGAGGTTGATAATGAATGACCAATATAAAATATGTACCTATATGTATGATTAATCTTTATTTATTTTTCAATCAATTATTCATTCGGTAGAAACCTACTAGGGTACGATCTGTTTTTAAGTAAATACCTACTCTTTGGCTAATGTCAAACGTTCCCGCTCCGAAAACCCCGATGTTTGACAATAACACAATATTTAATAATGATAATTATTCATGCACACGGAAATTGATAAAAATTGTAATACATTACGCTGTCAAAGTTTGTTCATAATAAATAATACATTTCAATTTATTTCTTTACGAAATGATAGATTGCATACCTGTCAGAAATGACTCGTAAACATTCATGGAACCACAGTTTCAATGCAGTATTAATGCTCTGCAATTCCTCTTTTTTAATAAATAAGATCCCCTCCCAAATTCGGGACAAATCACGGAGGTTGAATACATAGTGGAACTTAGCTGGCGTTGGGAGCATTTTGGCCTACAAGGACGTATAAGCATATAAGGAAGGATGAATGTGCTGTGTTACTACATAAGTGCCACTTATCAGAACACCCTTACAAGCAAGCTATGAGTATGTGTTACTCGTATGGGAACAGCTTACTACATATCTGGTCAATGCGCAACCTCAGATAATTGGAGAGGCCGCACTGGATGAATAATAATAATTTTATATTATGCTTTATTGTGCACTACAAAGAGTAAAACTATAAACAAAACATGAAACTTGATGGTGATGATGATGTCTTATCGCTTATTTGTATTTGTTTTGTGTTGCCTTCCAGGAGGTAACTCATGTAAAGGTTCCGACGGAAGACCAGCGCTGGCTTTCTAGGTTAGCACCATGCTGAGTCGGGGCCTTTTCGTGGACCCTGCTATTTTTACGTTCTGTGTTTTGTTTTTACACCCATTGTTTTGTCTTCGAATAAGTGTTTTCTTTCTTTCTTTTTTTCTAAAGAGCGATTACTTCCAGACAACCTTTAGGTAGCAGGAAATACAGAACTCACAGCAGTGGATGAATTTTAGGTCAAATGAAAAATATCACAATCTTTCTACGCCACATGTGAAAATGATTAGTATAACTACTGGTATTCAAAGAATTAAGTATTGACTGGCGACTGTCGCCACAGCAGGTCTTCTATAGATCATCATTATCCACCTACAATATTTGTCCCACTGATGGACATAGGCCTCATCTCATGGAAAAGAGAGAATGCTCTCTGACATGAATTAATAATCCTAATGTTATAAATTATAATCGAATAAAGATCATACCTTTGTTTGCTGCCAGAGTACACGGGTTATAGGTACAAGCTTTGGCATAAAGTCCACAATCTTTTTGTCAAAGCGAGTCTTGCAGAAATATCCAGCGCTGATGGTTTCTGGTCATGCAAAATAAAAGATTGCTTTAACCGTTGTATTTTTGGTACAAGTTATAAAGAAGATAATTTCTTACCGAATATCTTATCCATTGATACATTACTAGGTAAAGTACAGTTGAACACGTTAAATGCTCTCTTTAGCCGAGGTGGAATATCATTGCGGCCCCCACCTGTTAAAATTCGTGTACTTATTACAAAATACTAAGTTTAATTTACTTTACGTCATACCTAGCCATAAAGTAGCAATTACCGCACGCTATGCGGAAAATCCCACTTCCTGGCCAGGGGGAGACGTAAAACTTTGTACTCACTACGGGCGGTACTAAAGTTTTTTTTAATTTGTCATTTATATTCAAATTTGGGCAAACTGCGATCTGAAACATTCTTTGTGTCACCGCCGTAGGTAAATAATGCAATATTTCATCAGTTCATCACACTTGCTCATAAATGGTGTTATCAATCAATCAATAATTTTATTTCGGAATAAATCCATATTTGGTTAATTACAATAAATAACTTAAATGTAATGTTAGTACACTTTACAAAATTATCCACTTATATTAAACATTAATACATATATGACAAACTAAAAGGCATGCTTGGCTACAAGGATATCACATGCAATTTATTCCAGTGATACAGAAATGGGCCATCGTTCCTTTCTGCCACTGTCTCCAGGAGGCTGTTGGGGCTAAGGCCGTTACGTCTCTGCAGAGATGCAACACGTTTTCGCAATATTGCGTGAAATCCATCCGTGCGCGCCTCCGCGAACATTCCTGACGCGCTGCAATGTTTCGGCAGCCCCAACAGCATCCTGAAAGCGTTGTTATACTGGACGCGCAGGGCGCTGTAAGCTTTTTGAGTATAATTGATCCATAGGCTGCAGGTGTAAAATGACTGGCAATAGGCCTTAAACAGAGTGATTTTTACGTTTTTAGTACACCGAGCAAACCTACGGATCAACATATTACTTCTAACCGCCAGCGCCCTACGCTCCCTCTCGATATCCTTTTTGTCGCTAAGTGACGCGGTAACCCAATGGCCCAGGTATTTAAACTCGTCAACTACCTTTAGAGGAGTGCCATCAAGCTTGACTTGGGGAAGATGTGGGTAACACTTTGCACCTGCCTTGAATACCAGTAACTCACTCTTCGAGGTATTGTACCTTAGGCCATGAGTCCTCGCGTACCGCTCACATATTTTAATTAGATCCTGTATAGCACCGATTGACGGGCCCAGCAACACCATGTCGTCTGCATAGCTTATATTATTTATAAATTTACCGCCCACTGAGCATCCGACCATAGCATTGCTGAGCTCACCAATCAGACGGTCAACATACAAGCTGAAGAGCTTGGGTGACGTGAGCCCCCCCTGTCTCACCCCGCACTCCAACCTGTATGCTTCTGATACAGAATCAGCCCATCTCACAACATTGTCTTGATGGCCGTACCAAAATCTAAACATTTCTATCAACTCAGTGGGTAGTGTCGTGTCCTCATACAGTTTTTGCCATAGTATATTATATGACACCAAATCAAAGGCCTTAGACAGGTCAAGAAAACACGCATATACTGGTGTTTTCCTGTCTGTGTAATATCGGACAGTATGCTTGAGAGAAAGCACTGCCGCCTCGGTGGAGAGCCCGGCTCTAAAACCAAATTGGGCGTCATTGAGACTTAGATGCTTGTCCAGTTGTTTGTCAAGCATACTGTCCAACACTTTTGCTACAATAGTGGCCAATGAGATGGGTCTATAGTTGTTGAGTTCAGAGGCGTCTCCTGTCCGGTTCTTAATAATAGGGACCACTATAGTCTTTATCATTTCTTCCGGCATATAGGAGTGGCTAACACACAGAGAAAAGAGCATGGCGAGCACTCTCGACATGTGCACTCCTGCATGTTGCAGATGTTCTATACTCAAGGAGTCATGACCAGGTGACTTCCCACGCGTTATTTCTTGCCTATATACAGAAGGACAATGGCCTCAATTGTTCCCGCGGGAAATAATGGTCCCAAGGCAGTAATGAGCTTGTGTGTGATCTGATTGGTTAAGGGGGTTCGATTGCCATACAAAGCGTTATTTGACATTCGCAGGCTAACGGCGTGATATTTTAAGAAGAAACTTATGTAACAAACTTTCATCAGTTGGCTTCCCATTTGCGCCAAATTCCCACTTTCCTAGAATAAACTTGTATAAACTAGATTAATTTGAGAAAAATAGTTTTCCCAAAATATCACGTGACAAACCAATTTCTCAAATTAATCTAGTTTATACAAGTTTATTCTAGGAAAGGGGGAATTTGGCGCAAATGGGAAGCCAATTTATGAAAGTTTGTTACATAAGTTTCTTAAAATATCACGCCGTTAGCCTACGAATGTCAAATAACGTTTTGTATGGCAATCGAACCACCTTAAGCAAATCTGGACGACAAGAATTCTGCTCTGTGATTGGTTGGAAAATAAAATCGAGCAGGCTATGCCCTGCAAGAACCACATGCTCCATGCTCTGTGATTGGTTGAAATATTGAAGCTACGCCCTCCACTCGCACTGATCTAGAATAGAAGTTGTCAATTTCGTCAACATTTGATTGATGCGCTTGTATAAAACATAGGTTTTTCTGTCTTTTGTGGTTATTTATTTCCTCGCAAATGTGATGAAAAACATTGTGTATAACACGGGCGTAAGAATATTGCAAACTCGAGTCATCAAAAGCCCTCCGCCTTACGGCGTCGGGCTTCTGATACTCTCGTTTGCAATTTGCAATATTCCTCATACGCCCCTTGTTAAACAATGTACTATTTCATCAGTTCATCACACTCACCCGTAAAGGGCTTCATATACGCACAGGCATAAAGAGCTACAATATCCTTTAATAATAAATATTTTTTCTTCAATTGTTTCTCTCACTGATACGTCAGTTCGGTTCGGATATAAAGCAAGGAGGTTTTAGCTCCAATATTATGGTTAAAATCCCATTTATAAATAAATTTAAATGTAAAAAAACTAAAAAACATGTTAAACTAAATTAATATTTTAAAATTAATTTTGTAGCTGTATAAAATATATTTAGGTTTACAGAACTTTATTTTCTCTAAGAAATTATACATTTCACTTATGAGAAACTTAACTAATTTTACAAAACGTTTATGTCGGTAGGTAAGCACCACAAGGTGCTTAACACTCTAAGCATATTACACAAAATAGATTATAAATTACAGTAGTACACACAATAGGTAGGTAGTTATGTAACAAAATTTATAAAATTTATTAAAATGTTCACTAAATCGAAATACGCTATCCAGTTTAAATTATAATAGGTCTAAGCCTGTAATAGTATCTAATACAAAATATTAACAAAGGTATTTGATGAACAAATTTTGTTCCTAGAAGTAAGTAAGTGTAATACAAATAATACAAAATTGCGATTGCAATTTAACAATGTGCAGTGATTTTAAATTGTGGTTGTATTCCGATATTCCGAAGGGTTTTTGCCTCACATCATATTCAACAAAAATGACGACTGACAATTCGTAGTTTTTATTGCGATTAGTATTAATTTCGTTCAAATTGTATTTGTTTCCTCGCAAATGTGATGAAAAACATTACGTACTTGTGGTACAATGTACTATAATTTTCTTTTTGTGATAAAATAAATATTTGACGTCAAATTTGGAAAATAAAGCGTAAGAAGTAAGTACCTACCTTTTGAAATAAAATCATGTAATACGTACCTGGATGAATCATTGCGCCAAACATTTGTATATCAGCTATAATGATAAATTCTCCAGGTTTTTCCAAAGAATAGAAACCACCACACTCCATCATTTGACGAACTATTTCATTCGTAACCTGTATATGAAATAAGTTACGGTGTGTCAGTCATAATATTATATTCATATGACAAGTGTCTGTATCGGTTATTTCATGACAATTAATAGTTTGACAACAGACCCTGATAGGTAATAGTTATTTATAATGCACTTGCTCTGAATGTGCCCCTTTATATGGTTTAACATAAACACGGGAAGTGGTCGATGCCAGCACGAGCAGCGTGCAAAGGCACCTGCCCGTGCGGAATGGATATCAGAACAATATTCCCGCACACTATGCGGGAATGAGATTTCGTGAGTTCGCGACAATTAAAATTTCACCTTTTATGCAATTTTTTTATTTCCTCGCAGGATGCATTGCAAAATGTTGTATGATACACGTGCGGATAGGTAATTCCCAACTCGTGTTTTTGGTCATCGCCACTCGTTGGGAAATATGCATAAAAGGTGAAATTTTAATTGTCACGAAATCTCATTCGCGCATAGTGTGCGGGAATTTTGGCCTGAAATCCATTCCGCACGGGCGCGGTCCGCCCGGCGCCGCCAGTGCCAGCATCGAGCACTTCCCGTTTTTATGTTGAACCATATAAAGGGGCTCTTTCAGAGCAAGTGCATTGTAAAATAAATAATTAAATTGTCTTTTCTAGAAGTAAATTAAAATGTGCTCATATCGAATAGCGAAAATACGGCAAATGAGAAAGATTCGTGTCGAATCCGCTATTGATAATATTATTGTGTCGGGAATCGGAACGAATGAGGGAATCGGTAGTATCGGTACCTACTTTAACTCATGTTTGGACAAGCAAATTACGAGTATATTTATGCTTGTCGCCTGATTTGAACCAGCGACCCTTTTGGCAGTTTGGGCCCATCGCTCTAACCAACTGAGTTATAAAAACAGTGTTCTAATATGACACTGCCACTGCCATGCCCCCGCCAAGTCGAGCAAAACAAAGAGGCACGGCGCGGCGGTACCATCCTTTTCTCGAAGCCATTTAGGCCATCTTCAACATTACTCATTTCAAACAGTTCCCACGCCTTGGGGAGTCTTCAAACGACAAGGCATTCTTTCAATTCTTTCGCTCTTATTTGAAGTTTAAGTATTATATTCTGCATTTAGTAAATTTAGCGTTGAATATAAGTATTGTTAATTATCTTGATTTTACCTGATCACCCCATTCGTTAACAACCGGCATGTTGATGTCATCCACGAAGACCGTCATGGCCCTGTTGCCCGGCGGGCCGTAAGTCATGCCCACTCTCTTCTCCACGTAAGATTCAACGATTCGCTGTTTTCAAAATCATTTTAAATATGGATACAGTCAATGATGTAATATAAAATATACGTAGATATGTTATAAGCGGTCCAAAAGTGGCACACTAAAAGTTGGTCAAGTCGCACAGCTTGCCATAGTTTTGCGTCCTCAATGGAAACGAATGCTGTCAGAATTTGGTGGCCATTTTTAAACACGGAATTTCGTATAGACAAACATATCTACCTATTTTTTATATTACATCATTGAATACAGTCATGTAAAAAGGATATTGACATGGAAAAAGCACGTGACTAACTGATTTTCAAAGTGAATACGCAGATGGAAATTGCTATCTACTTAAACCAATAGGGCTGTGCTTGTTTTAACCTCCTGGGACCCAGACTACGATTTTGTATCATTGAATTAGGGGCTGAACCGATTTTGTTGAAACTTAGCTCAGAACCATCTCGATCACGTCAGCTTTCGGATAAAAAAACGCATTCAAATCGGTCCATTCGTTTAGGAGCTGCGATGCCACAGACAGACACACAGACAGAAACGTTAAACTTTTAACACCCCTCTTTTTCCTTCGGGGGTAAAAAAATGCTGGTCATTAAAAATCAATAGTGTCCTGCTCCACTACTAACGCACAGTATTGAAATTAAGTATATAAGTAAATTCATGCGGGTTGAAAATTCTAAAATTAAAACACCTGGCGACAAACCACCAAACGCATTTACCTGGAACATGTTCGGCGTAGTTGCAGATGAGAAGTTTATCATTTTGAACATTTTGACCTCATTGTCGTACTTTTGCATATAACTCTTCAACATTACTGTCTTAGCAGTTCCTTGCTCGCCGATCAACAGCACAGCCTTATTCTGTTTCGCAATCGTATCGATCAAAAATGAAATGCAAACATTGTCAACGTTTGGGACTAAGATTGAAGCATATTCAGGCACGCTGTCAGATGGATAGATATAGTCTTCAACGCTTTCGGACCTGAATGATGTTGAACAAAGTTACAGCAAGCATTACTTTGACTTATTTCTAAGCTTGGTTTACGTTCAATTTGAGTAATGTGAGCGTCTTCGAAATCATACAAATAACTACAGCATTAAACTTTAATTTCATTACGGTAGTATGGGCGCATACCAAATAAACATATGCTAATTCGGGGCACGTTCTAGGGTTTTGATATCGATAAAAAAGATGTCGATATATATTAACGTGTCCTCATTGAAAATTCTGCGGATGTCATTTCAATCAAAATGACAATTTACTGTCAGTGCCATTCATAGCTAGAGTAAGAATAACGTTGAATCCACTACGGTTGTTACGAAGTCCAAAATAATCATGCCGCCCAAGAAAAACCCACGCCCACGTGAATATTATATTAACACATGAATTAGTGAATATCCTGACATACAAATACGTGTGTCAAAGTAATTTTGCTCTAAATGCAATACCAGTTTTCGCCCGATAAAATATAATGTAACGGGTCACGTCAAATCGGGATACCCATCGGCGGCCCTAGACGGCAATCTTTAACACCGACGAATACGAAAAACATATTATTTGTATACTATGAAAACTATTTTAAAATAAACAAATAAATACACGTTTTAATTGGTTTATTGTTTTTATTTTATAATGAAGAGAAAATAAATAATATATAGGTTCCGCGAGTTAGCACAGGTAAGTATGCAAATAAATAAATTCGTGCGCGGTGTGGTGTGTGCCGCCCGTTATCCACCGGTCCAACGCGGCAATGGGGCGCGACGCGCGAGGCAGACAGCGAGCAGCGCCAGCAGCGGCGGCCGCCAGAGCGACCCAGGCCGTATCAGCGCACACACGTAACGTAACACTTTGCTTTTACGCTGCCGCGCCATAGCTCACGCGAATTAACGGTTTAAATATTGTATCGTTTCCGTTTCCAACCTAAGATATCTTCTATAACGTCCAATTTATCTCTAAACATATTAAAATTTACGTAATTTCTTTTGTCTACGTGTTCTCTTCAGACGCCTGCAACCTTCTGTTCGAGTTAAATAGCAAGTAGGATTAATAACTAGTTCAGACAGTGCTACGCTTGCTATACTAGTGACCCCGAATAAGAACATCGAAGATGACGCCGGGTAATGAAACGGCGAGTGGATTGGAACCACGCGCAGCGCCTGACGGAACAGATGAGGAGGCGAAAACAGTATTTCGACTTGGTGTGAAAATACCCCCATTTTGGCCGGAGGATGCTTCTTTATGGTTTGCCCAAATTGAAGGAAAGTTCCACGTAATGCTACCAAAATACCACCACGTAGTTTCAAACTTATCTAGATTATAATGTTGCAGCGGAGGTAAAAGATATATTGTGTCACCGCCAGCTACCGATAAATATCAAAAGCTTAAAACTACGCTTATTAATCGCTTATCGAACTCACGTGACAGGAGGCTAAAGCAGCTTTTTATGCATGAGGTGCTTGGCGATAGGAAACCCTAGCAAATATTGCGTCATATGAAATCGCTAGCAGGCACCACCAGCGATCCTAACGATTTTGTGCGCACTACGTGGATTGGTAGACTACCGTCTAACATACAAATTGTACTTGCTTGTCAGGAGGATATTCCGCTGGATGCGCTTGCAACTTTAGCGAAAAGGGTGCACGAGGTTGTAGCTCCATTGGCTCCAACACCACAAGTTGCAGCTGCCAGCAGCCGGATGACGTTACAAAGTGCAATGATAACTCAAAGCAAAACTGATCAGGCAGATAGCATCATTGATGGCAGGCAGGCATTCCAGACAGAACAGTCGCTCCAGCAGCAACCAACGTGGAAGGTACCGCAGTCGCTCTCGTTCCCACTCCCGCTCAGGCAAGGTAAATCTGGACCATTGTTGGTACCACAACAATTTTGTCAGTAATGCGAAGAAATGCGAAGATCCGTTCAGTTAGCGACTGTCCAAGATCATCCAGCCGTCTCTTCTTCACCAAACTTCACTCAAGGGTGCAGTTTCTGATCGATACAGGATCAGACCTGATATACATCCTGGGTCTACCGTCAGAAAACGTCGTAAAAAGACACCGTACGTATTGTGTGCTGCAAATGGGTCTGCCATAGCTACCTACGGAACCATACACCTAGAACTGAACTCGCGCGTACTCCTGGGATTTCGTCATTGCTGACGTTACCAAACCCTTAGCACCTGAACGCCTGCAGGTAGCAAGAAGGAGTTTGAAGCGATGGTCCGGTGCTCGTAGATCCGAGAACCCATGGTCTTCTGCCCTTCACCTGGCCTCAAAGAAAGACGCTAGATCGAGGCCATGCGGCGACTACAGAGACTCTGAACAAAAGAAGGATTCCTGATTTTTAAGAGAGGTAGGGCACAGCGGAATGTCATCTCGCTCGTATGTGGAGCAGCCCAATCGGAGAAGTACCTGGAGGCCGCTGGCATAATAGCACCACTGCTTTGTAGTGTTGCTATATTATTGCATGCTATGAAGCATGTGGTGTTGTGTTCCTGGTGGTGAGTAAGGTCGCCAGAGCTCCCTAGGATGCACCGTGTTGGGAGTGAGGGACCTGCATGTCTCTGTCTGCCAACACAGTGAATCCTCAAATGAATAAAGGATCGGCAACGCGTTTGTGATTCTTCTGGAGTCACAAGTGTCCATAGGCTACGGTACAAGCTTAATATCAGGCAGGCCGTAAGCTTGTTTGCCACCGTTGTTGTATAAAAAAGCGATATTGTGACGTTTCCACCGTGACCACCAGGTTTCGTCATCAAGTTTTTGATGCACTCCACAAAGGTCAGGTTAGTGACTCAAAGTTTCGCATACACAGGGATTGCCGCCGAAGGGCTAACGAATGCATCCAGTGCCAGAGCAGCAAGGTCACGCGTCACACATCAGCAACATTGTCTTCAATCACCACTCCCTCATCAAGATTCCAGCACAAGCACATAGACCTGATTGGTCCATTGCCCCACTCACACGGATACAGGTACTGTCTCACAGCAATCGATAGATTTACTCGTTGGCCTGAGGCACACCCCTTAGCAGACATCACTGCTGAAGCCTGTGTCATAGCTTTTGTATCCGGCTGGATTGCCAGACTTGGACACCCAGAGCATGTTAGAGTTTGCGGAAGGCAATTTGAGTCCCGTCTGTTCCAAGCCATCGCAAACATCATGGGCACCAAACAACCACACCACCGCGCTAAACATCCAGCTAGTGACGGTATGATAGAGAGGCTACATCGACAGCTTAAGGCAGCCATCATACTCGTATGCCACGGCAACAGCAGCTGGTCAAAGACACTACCTATGGTACTGTTTGGCATACTCACGGTCTGAAAAAATTACATAAAGGCAACAGCAGCCGAGTTTATATATAGCGAGCTTCTACGCCTGCCAGGCCAGTTCCTAAGTGCCAATGACCACTCAGCACTTGCTGACGTTACAGATTTCGCGCAAAAACTTTATGCGCATATCAGCAAACTCTCTGTCCAAGTGGAACATTACCAAAACTGTATTTGTTCATGCGCTCCTGCGCAAGAAGCAGGCTCTGAGGTCCCTTGAGCTTCCCTATATCGAGGTCCAGGGCAAGGTCATCACCCTGTTCATCGACCTGCTTAGCTGCGGCCTTCTCCGTCTGCGAGGAGGCATCCTAGCCCTCACTTCCGGCACCACAACCGGCGCTGCCAACTACGTCAACGAGCCATCCAAGGATAACACGCAAGGACAACATACCAAATAAACAAATTCGTGCGCGGTGTGCGCGCACGACACCTGCAGTGTACAACCAGTCCAGCGGGGCGCGAGGCCCACAGCGAGCAGCGACCGGCAGAGTAACCCATACCGTATCAGCGCACACACTTATCACTTTGCTCTAACGCTGCCGCGCCATAGCTCACGCGAATTCGGTTTTTGACAAAAGTCAAATCAGCTTCTTTTTATAAAACGCTCCGTTAACCTTTTGAACGCCAAGAACCTATAAAGTGGTCGTGTGTCGTCGTGCCCACTACGCCAAGAACCCATATAGCGGTTATGACGTCGGCTGTCAAACCAACCTTCAGTCTTTCATATAAGCATCATAATCACTCTGTTATGGAAAGAAGGTTGGCGTGTCAGTGCCACTTTAGTACGTGAATCATAGCGTTGAAAAGGTAAATATGAAATTTGTAGGGATTACTATGTTGTGACGTCACAATCAAACAACGTCCTTATTGTTAGTTTTTTTATGAATTGAAAAATATAAAAATAGCAATATACTATACTTTCCGAGTATTTTCGTAATGTTTATCTGTTACTAATGAAAAAAACAAAAGTATTTTCCCTTTTGTCAAATACGCGATTAACGGTTTTAATGGTTTCCAACCTATATCTTCTGCAACGTCCAGATTATTTCTATATTATAATTTACGTAATTTCCTGAGTCGAAGTGTTTTCTTCAGACACTGCACCCTTTTGTTCGAGTTAAATAGCAAGTAGGATTAGTATTTAGTAACTAGTTCAGACAGTGCTACGCTTGCTATAATAGTATTAATTCAAAATATAATAAACTAACCAATGTTGCCATGCTCCAGCTGGACTGACCATATAATCAAATGGCATGATCCATTCCTTAGTTTTACCGCCAGGATAATCCATTTTGACGGGCAGTTTAGTGAAGTACTCCGCCATTTTCGTACGAGCATCCAACTCCAGGACAGCCCCCAATGACCACATCATAGCAAAGATGAAGAGGCGTTCTAGATGTCGATCCGTGTGAGCCTCTATGCGTAGGTACATTACCATATTTAGTTAAGTAATTTCAATGCAAAATAATGATCATGAATCATAATACAAAACTGTAAACACTTACTTCCACTAGGAACCTCGATGGATAGCAACCCAATTAGTACATCGATACATTGCCTGTATAAAAATATAAACAAACGTTAAATTGTATTTTAAAATAACTCATACCTTATGTACAATACGATTAAAATCAGTTAACGATTCTGATGTTAGCTACAAGTGCCGCAAGGTGTCAGAGGGGTCGGGCGGGTATGCGGGAGGCGACTCGACGCTAACTTCAGAATCGTAAACTGATGTTAATCGTAGTGTTCGTACTACCATAATATGCGACTCTTACCGGATGTAAATGGCTTCAAGTAATTTCATTTTAGCGGGAAGCTTCTGTTGTACAAACGAATGAACATCATCGTAAATTTTGTTAAATGCGTTACGCAACGAATCAGCTTCTTTTTGACTCCTCTTCTTCAACCAACCCTATTGCAATTTAAAGTTATTTAGTTTAGCCGTCTAATCCATATCCTACTAAATACCTTTTTATAACCTTGAGCATCCATGAAACTATTTGTATCAAAGTAAGATTGTTTAGGAGATTGATTATTACAGAAAAAACCCAAGTCGCTATATGTGGAGGTACACGCTAATATTTGAGGAGTTCCGTCGATTGCTCAAGGAACTCAGAATCACCTTGTGGGCACTTTATTAGTTGCTACTTAAACATAATCATATCAGAATATGTGACGTAATTTACATCATTTAGGAGTTCCATAAGTCATCTGTGGTCTTCATCATCAGTTCCACTTCACCAAATTTGTTATTTCTGAGTTCAAACACACGAGTTATAATAGAAAATACCGATATCACTACACGCGTGCCTAATAAAATGGACGAAATCTCTCAATTACTCATGAATCCTATCATTCAACTGGCTTTTTGAAAACAATGGGCCTATCTGGCTTCATATACTTACAAAAAATTGTGTACGAATCGGTTCATAAATGACGGAGTTCTGATGTAACAAACATTAAAAACATATAATTATAACCGACTTGAGAACCTCCCCCCTTTTTGGAGTCGTTAAACATTACAAGAACTCATTGCAACATTATATTATTACCTCTAATATGGGTTGCCATTTTAAAACAGATGACGATAAGAACACCATCCCCATACGACTAACAGTAGCCGGTGAAGCGTTGTCAACATTGTCTGGCTCAAATACCAATTTACTGTTCTGTGCCATCGAGATACGATCACCATTGGCTAAAGTCAGCGTTTTGTTATCATCCAATACAGAGTTTAGGTTCTCAATCCACACAGCATCAACAGGACCATCTAAACAAGAATAGAGTTTCATTAAAAATAAACCAAAAAACACAGTTTAATCCTTAGTCCAGGTTTGCCAAATTGGGACATAGCGAGCCACCATCTAAATATGTAATTGAGCGAGCTAGCGAATGATATTTACCTAACACAATCCACGTCGTGTCGGTTTTCTTTACTTTCAACGCTCGTCTCCACAAGGTAGAGAAGATACCATCAGTCCAGTCGTTAGTGGCGACATCTAGACGTCCGAACATTTGTGGAGCTGTTATAGCCTGTAATTACGAATTATTTTATTGAATACTGTCGAAATCTTCCACATACAGCAAGAAACTACCAAACAAGCCCAAGAGTTTTCATGCGAAGGTTTTTATTTATTTCAAGAAATGTTTTACCTTCGGATTCATTCTATTCTCTCTGTGGGGTTTCCCTAACACGGTGAGCGCTGCCATTAAAGTGTGGATGCAAGTGGTCTTGCCTGAACCAGTCGGGCCCATGGTCATCAAACCATGCCGCACTAAAGAAGTCTCAAACAGCTGTATTATCTTCAAATTCCATTCAGGATGGTTGACAAGCCCGGTGCGCTCTGACACCGAAACTATAGCACGTTGCATGTCTCTAAAAAATAACACTAATATTTAGCTTAGATTGTTTTATGCCAGTTTTCAGTTATTGACGACCAAATAGAACCTTTTTTTCAAAGTTAAGTTGTTGACCAAACATTACATTCGAGGAGGCATTTTGCGGGCACGTTAGTTTTAAGGTGTACAAGTAAATCAATTCGTTTTCAAAGGAATGGGCAGTAGTCTTCACGCTGGCCCAGTGCGGGTTGGGGACGGCATGTTTGAATGTCTTCACAGATGTATGCAGGTTTCCTCACGGGGTTTTTCCCTTCACCGAAAAGTTAGCGGTAAATAGCAAATGATATTCCGTACATATTACGTTTCGAAAAACTCATTGGTACGAGCCGGGATTCAAACCCACGACCGCCGTTTGACAGCCGCATGCCTGAACCACTAGGCTACCGTAGCTCATCTAACTTTGCGTCCAAATTCTCGTTTAGCGGAAATTGGCGTTCGGAATAATGATGGTATCCGACAAATGACTCTTAAAAAAATTCTATGTTTCCACTTGTAGCTATAGTGGTTGTACTACTATGCAATTGAACAATATAATTATATGACTTATTTTTAATTTAAGTTCGGACTTAATCCTCATACTCCTTGCGTTTTTTTCCTGCAGTGCCCCTTAACGAGCCCGGACTCTGCTTTGGCACCTAAAATTTTTGCGTAGGTTCACTAGTGCAGTCGCTTTCGTAACACTGGTTACTTAAGCGACTGCCATCTTACCTTCCATCCCAGAGGATATAAGTTCAGACTTCTGTCGTAATAGCCTATAAAAATTCTCGCAAAATGCCCCCTCGATTGCGATGTCTTGACTCTAGATCGATTATTAATACAACATTGCCATTGTCAATTGGGATTACCTTTGTACTGTTTGAGTAAGCTTCATGCCCGGGAACAAATCTTCAATCAAAGATACGAACAGCGGCTCGTCCTCGTCTACTAGCTTTGAAACATTCATTTCCCTACAAATAATGTGTATTAATAACCTGTTAACTAAAACTTATAAAAACATTAATGCTCAGAAGTAGAAAAATAAACATCTCAATACAAAAATATACTGTTATGTTATCTGGTTTAACTGTCAAGAGCATCTTAATAGATCGCTAGTCCTCAAATTTGATGCAAGCTCTGGATGTAGTTATAAAGTTACTAGACTAATACGCGATGGATGATTTGTTAAATTTCTAACATACCTACCACGTAACTGAAATGTTTATTGGTCCAAGTAAATATAATAAAGTGGTTTTGTTTTACTCGTAGTTTTACTTGACTCAAGTTCATCATAAGTGTATTGTTTCTTACTTTAACACTCTCATCATAATATTCTCTTCTGTATTCTCCGGATTAGCACGTTTTTGGGCACCCATAGTTCTCAACACAGACAGAATATTTCGAAGTCCGAAATCATAATGCACCTGCTTGGATAATTGTTCTTCGCACAGTTTGTACAATGTGAAGAATTTTCGAGCTACAAGTTAATGCAAAAATTATCAAAACCCTTTATTGCCCATTAAGGTGGTTCGATTGTCATACAAAGCGTTATTTGACATTCGCAGGCTAACGGCGTGATATTTTAAGAAACTTATGTAACAAACTTTCATCAATTGGCTTCCCATTTGCGCCAAATTCCCCCTTTCCTAGAATAAACTTGTATAAACTAGATTAAATTGAGAAAAATAGTTTTCCCAAAATATCACGTGACAAACCAATTTCTCAAATTAATCTAGTTTATACAAGTTTATTCTAGGAAAGGGGGAATTTGGCGCAAATGGGAAGCCAATTTATGAAAGTTTGTTACATAAGTTTCTTAAAATATAACGCCGTTAGCCTACGAATGTCAAATAACGTTTTGTATGGCAATCGAACCACCTTAAGAGCAATGCCTAGCTGAGCAACTTTTGAAATCTCAAAATTTTACGCAATGTTTCTGTCTATGCGATAAGGACAACTGCAGCTCGATCCAAAATTCCCACGCAAAAAACTCAAAAATCGAGGTTTCGCTATCAACTGTTTCCTAATCCAAAACGCAACGAATCATCATGAAATTTTGGAAACTGCAATAGGAAGAAATAATCTACGCCGCTATGTTTTGATTTTTTGGATATTTGTTGTTATTCAGCTTACTTAAAATAGGTGTATAAATTAGGTAACTAACAATATGTTGTACTAGCTGTTGCCCGCGACTTCGTCCGCGTAGAACTTTTTATCGTCTTAGAAAATGATTTCTCTCAATACAAAATTTGAACCCTCTTTTAGGGGATAATTAAAAAAAAAGTTGATGTTCATTTTCTAGTTTGTGAACAAACAGTCTAAAACCAAAGTTAAAAATTTCATACTTTAAAAATGCCTTGAAATACTCAAACTTTGAACCAATTTTAACACTCTTAGGGGATGAATTTGGAAAAACTCTGAAATCAGTTTTGTAGTCTTTTAACGTACAGAATAAGACCGAAGTTAAAAATCTCTTACTCACACTTTAAAATTTTATTGCTCGCCATTTAAAATTTGAACCCCCTTTTAAACCCCCTTAGAGGTTGAATTTTTCTAATCGCTGAAAGAACTTTTTTCGTAAACTTTTAAGTCTCTAGCTCAAAAAAAGTGTTGCCCATACAAAGCTTTCTTAACCCCCTTAGGGGTGGAATTTTCTAAAACTCTGAAAGTACTTTATTATTAATTTTAATAAGTAACATTTTGAATAGTTTTAAGTCTAGTAAAAAAAAAAGTTTTTCCCACACAACACTGGCTACCCTTCTTAAGGATCTTAAGGATCCCCTTAGGGATGGAGTTTTCTAAAACGCTGAAAGTTCTTTTTTAGTATTCTAATAAGTAATCTTTTTGCAAAGTTTTAAGTCTAACTCAAAAAAAAGTGTTGCCCATGCAAAGCTTGCTCTCCTTTTTAACCCTATTAGGGGTGGAATTTTCTAAAACGATTTGTGTTCTTTTTTTGTATTTTAATAAGTAATCTTTCTACAAAGTTTCAAGTCTCTAACTCAAAAACATAAACTTTCCCTGATAAAAACTTTGCACCCCTTTTTATCCCCCTTAGGGATAGATTTTTTCAAAACACTGAAAGTCTTTATTTTTGTATTTTTATAAGTAATCTTTCTACAAAGTTTTAAGTGTCTAGCTCAGAAAAAGTGTTCCCCATACAAACCTTGCACCCTTTTTTAACCCCCTTAGGGAATGATTTTTGTAAAACGCCGAATGTAGTATTTTTCATGTTCTAATAAGTAATTTTTCGTCAAAATTTTAAGTCTCTATAAAAAAAAATATGTTTTTCCCATACAAACTTTGCACCCTATTTTACCCCCTTAGGGGTGAAATTTTCCAAAACGCTGAAAGTACTTTCTTTGTATTTAAATAATCTTTCTACAAAGTTTTAGGACTCTAGTTAAAAAAAATAGTTTCCCACATACAAACTTTGCACCCCTATTTTTAGGGGTAGAATTTTCTAAAACGCTGAAACTATTTTACCCCCTTAGGGGTAGATTTTTTTAAAACACTGAATCTAGGTACTTTATTTGTATTCTAATGAATAATTTTTCTACAAAGTTTTAAGTCTCTATTTAAAAAAAGTAGTTTTTCCCATACAAACTTTGCACTCTATTTTACCCCTTTAGGGGTAGAATTTTCTAAAACCCTGAAAGTTCTTTATTTGTATTATAATGACTGATCTTTTTACAAAGTTTTAAGTCTCTATTTAAAAAAAAAATGTTTCCCCCATACAAACCTTGCACCCCTATTTTACCCCCGTAGGGGTGGAATTTTCCAAAACGCTAAAAGTGTTTCATTTGTATTATAATAACTAATTTTTCTACAAAGTTTAAGTCTATAGCTCAAAAAAAAAGGTTCTCCCATACAAACTTTGCACCCCCATTTTACCCCCTTAGGGGTAGAATTTTCAAAAATCCCTTTTTATCCCTAGCCCACGTTATAAAAGCAACATACTGTGCAAAAATCAACTCTCTAAGATTAGTAGTTTCGGCTGTGCGTTGATGAGTGAGTGAGTGAGTGTTTGAGTGAATAAGTCAGTCAGGACATAGGCATTTATTACGTATATATAGATAGAAGATAATGAAACTCCCATTCAAATATCTCAAAAAATTATGAAGCTACATCCGTTTTAATGTCGCTTGTTAGAGTGAGAAAACGATGAGGGACTGTGACGTCAATATACTCGAGCGTCATAGTAAAAAACAATCGTTTCATATGAAGGTGCGTTTTGCGGAAAAGGGACAGAACATACCCCCTCTTAAAACTTTGGACTCTTATAACTTAATCATTACCTATATAACCTCTTGCTTTGTTTTTTTCTCCATTTGACTATATTTATTTTAAATTCTTTTTCGAGAAAATACATTATGATTATTTACCATATTTTCGATTCCTGAGCTATAACCACGAACTTCGGAATTCGAAAATATTCGGGTATCTCTATCTCTATCGCACTAACCATACTCAAGTGACAGGGATGCAAATATATGAACATTGAGTATCGGTTTTCGTGGTAGCGCCGCAGGTACTTTGGCTGAATGCGCCGAGCGCGTGCCATTGTCATTCAAAAAAAACAAATTCGTGTTAATTATATTGTTCAAATTTGTTGATTTCATTTATTGAAATTACGACATAAAACGACATTTGCGCATATAAGTTCTCATATCAGAATCGAATATTTTTTTATGGTTTATATTTTAGCATTTGTCTCGTAAAGGTCTATCGTAGACGGGATTTAAATTATTAATAAGTGAAAGGCAAAGCAATTCCGCCATTTTGACGAAAATTTGACGGTTCTTATAGCTGACAGTTGGATCAGCGTTTGATTTCAATAAAAATAAATGAAAAATTAAATGAAGTCGTATATTTCGGAAAATTAATTAACTGTCGCAGTCGGATAAAAACTATCCTAAGTTGCAGCTAGAATAATAATGTACCTATATAAAATGTTTCATATTTTTCCGTTCATGGGATGCTGAGAACATTCGAACCGCGCAAAGCTTAGTTTCAAACTGGCCGATTCTTTTTTTAATTTAGAGATTTATTATAAGTGGAGATTATAATATAAGTAAAGGTTTCATTAAGTTAAGTAAGCCACCTTCCGTACTAGTTTAAACCGTATTACGGCAAGGTACCCTCCTTTTATATTTGTATACTGCGCCTTTTTAGCAGCCATTTCAATAAAACCGTTATTGCGATTTATGAGACGCTGTTAGTTTCTTTCAAATAAAAAGATCCAAAAAAACGAAACATAGCGGCATAGATTTTGATGATATTGAGCTTATTTGAAAAAATCACTGCTCTAGGTTCAAAAACCAGGGAGGAAACAGTCGAGAGCGTTTGTATGGGAAAATCGCAGACAGGCATTCCTCTTAAGGCTGCGCATACCTACACCACCAGGCCTAGTAGCATGATACGTGTTATGGTTACGTTTTACGTGACGTTTCAGGATACTAAGGCCGTAAAACGTGACCAAAAAAACATATCGTGCTATCCGGGCGCTTACCCCGTTTCCAAAAACGTGGCACCTAGCTGTCACAGAAGCTAGGTTTTCGTTGTATGGAACACAACTAAGGACATCTCTAGCAGATTTGATAAAGCAAAGCAACACATACCCAGTAAAATATTTTCTTTGAAACCACAACTGGCCAATTTGACGCGAATAATAATCTGTCGGTCCGGTACCATCATGGCTACGGAACGGAACTGAATCTTTAGGTTTTCCGGAAGTTCCTGTCGTCCAGCATATCCAGGATTCATTGTGATGATGAATGCGAATTCTGGGTTCAGGCTCACGGTATCGCCATCGCTAAAACCCATAAAATGTACTTCAATATTCGTATAAGTAAAATAAAAGGGTGAGAGATGGAGATATTTTGTAACACAATAAAACTCATGATCATGACTACCTGAATAAAAAGGACTCTCTCTTTTCTTTCCTCGCAGTAAGGCAAATGTAAATCTGCTGCGCAGCTACAGAAAGTACAGGAAGTTCGATGCGGTTGAATTCATCAAAGCAGCCCCATGTTCCCGACTGTGCAAGGCCTTTATAAATACGACCCAATCCTGAAACAGGAATAATTTGGGTATGTTAAGGTTTTTCATTCGTTCTTTTAGAATAGTTTAGAACATTTCGTAGCTCCTATAAGGTTCTAACAATGATAAGAACTTGCAGCAGAAAAGGTAAATTGTTTTCGTTTTTCATTTATATTTATATTTTTAGGTACGCTTTTGACCCCTATCTCACCTGATGGTAAGTAATTCAAATCATTTAATATTTCAAGTAACATAAACTTATAATTTATAATACTTTTTTTTTAAATCCGATTATAAAATACAATTACAAAAATATTAAAATTACAAATTCAATATCATGAAGAGGTCCTGTACGAGTATACTTAGATAGTGCCTATTTACTCTCGTCTTGAATAGATCCAAGTTATAAGTAGCTAGGAAAAGGTTTGCCGGAAGCAAGTTCCACATTTTAGCTGTCCTCACAAGAAAAATTGAAGCAAGCTTCGTGGGAATCAGTGGTAAAACGCGGACGTGGTTCCACCCTTAAGTTGTTAAGCCACGTCCGCGCCTAGTCCTCAGATAATATTGCTGTTTAAATGGTTTTTTTTTTAATCTTCTTTTACGACTATTCGGTTAAAATTTAGATCATCCATAAGATCTACAAGGCTAAATTTAAACAACGCATCTCTTTTTAAGTTTTCTTATAAGAGAGAGATAACTAGCGCGCCGTCTTGTAATAGCCGTGCTAATTGTACCTATTAATAAAATACCTCTAAAGTCCATTTGATCAGAGCAGTTGAACACGATGACCAGTTTCCCAAGGGTTCGAGCCATATCCTTCGTGGTCTCCGTCTTACCCGTACCGGCAGGCCCGGCCGGCGCACCACCCATGTTCATTCCAATTGCCTGTGAGAGCGTTATATAGCACCGATCCGTCAGGGGCGTAATTACTAGACGTTCGGTTATACCCAAGTATTCATTCTGAAAATCGAAAACCAAGATTAATGCAGAAATAAAATGTAGACTTTTCCCTCTTATCCCCAAAAAAAAGTTCCGCTATCATAACGACGGCATTGTTTTCCTATTAATGCCAAAACTATTTGTTGTTTTTATTGCATTAAATGTTCATTAAAATATTTTTCTCAAACATGCAATGAAATGTCGTCATTACGTGGGTTATTTATATCAGGCTTCAAAGTCACGGGCGGATCAACTTGAGAGAACTGTAAAGGAATTTCATACAAAATTGAAGGAAGTGTTTTTTTTTTAATTTTCATTCCACTATTTGTGGGACAGAATCAGCCATGAAAAATTGTTTGATTTAAGGAATTTTTATTTATTTATTTCATTGCATGGTTGAGAAAAGCACTGTAAATACATGCCTGGCCGAGAAAAGGACTTGCCGGCTTCGTGTCACTATCCGTATCTATAAAGTATTTCGTCCTAGTCAATAGATACTACATATTTAAAAAACCGGTCAAGTACGAGTCTGAATCGCACTTCGAGGGTTCCGTACAAACTTTCATACGCCATACCCGTCATGTTAGGACCCCATTCATTATTGAACAATCTTAAACAGCTCAAAGTAGAAGTTACCGTTGCAAAGCGCCATCTGCATTTTGGTACTAACAACTACACAACCTAGTATGTTTGTTCATCAGCGATAGATTTTTATTACGCGTACTAATTTCTATTATTTATTTGAAAGAAGGGACTTTTAATATAATCTCATAGGAATTTGAAGACATAAAATTACATACAAAAGTAAGTAAATTACAAATTTAATTAAGAAATTATTTTTGATAAATACAAAAAAAATACGCTAGATATTGTTTTATTTTTTCTGTATTAGTTATGTTACTTTTAATCATATGCAATTAATAAATCAAAATTTAACCGCGGTAGAAAAATAAATCAAAACGGTTTTAGAAAGTGCAACTCAAGCCCTTTTATATGATACCCCACCTGATATATTTACTAGACTTTGAATTTTTAACCCCCCCTCATATTCGTCATTTACACAGAAAATAAAAATGTATACTTATTAAAAATTTTAATTTTCCATACACGTGTCTTAACTTTCTTAACAGTTGTTCCAAATTTCAAGTTGATAGCTTAAGTAGTTCCTCGTTGTGACAGACGGACAGAGTCCCACCATACGGGTTCCTTTTTAGGGTTCTGTACTCAAAGAGTAAAACGGGACCCTATTACTAAGACTCCGCTGTCCGTCCGTCCGTCCGTCTGTCCGTCACCAGGCTGTATCTCACTGATGCCCTGATAGTTCCAATTGAAATTTTCACAGATGATGTATTTCTGTTGCGCCGCTATAACAACAAATACTAAAAACAAAATAAAATACATATTTTTATTGATAATGGTACGGAACCTTTCGTGCGCGAGTCCAACTCGCACTTGGCCGGTTTTTTTATTTACCTTTTTGGTACGGAACCCTAAACATGTTACTATTCAACCGAAGAGTACCTAATAGATAAGTAATAAAGGAATTTTAAGGGATATATTAAAATGTATTTTATGTAAAGCCATAAGAATGCAACGCCCAAACAGGGTTCATGTTTGAGACATTGAATGCAATTATGTATTAGAAATTAAAACCTGTGTAAACAACATGATGCAATAAATAACTTGAACTTAAACTATAGGCCAGTCCGTAGAGGTTCAAAGCACCCCGGGGTACGTTGCAAGTGGTGGTTTCTGTAAATTCCTACAATTGAGGAGCTAAAACCTATAGTTCAATTCAAAATTGAAACGCAGAAGCTTAAAAACCACTATCTTGAAATAACTTACAAAGTTGAGGAAAGCCACGTTTTCGACCATGGTTTTCTATTATGTCGCTGAACCGAATTGTTATGGATTGGTACTCATTAGACGCATAATTTTATTTTCTTTAACTTCCTAGTGAATAAGCTTTTCGCTAGGATGCACCGTATAGAAGCTACGAGTGAGAAACCAAAAAATTCACAGATCTCGTGCCTTTCACGACCTTCTGGTACATTGAAAATGAATTTAATGAATTAAACAAAACTAAATTTACTCATGGTCTGTTGCGTTATGAAGCAAATATTAATTATAACTTATTTTATTTGTTACTGCGACACGTATTTTTTGTAATATGGTTTGTAAGCGACCCTATGAACAATAAAGTCCCATCTTTTTCATGGTCTTAACTTATAATAACGTAATACTATTTAACTTTAGCATCATTTGAACCATGTACCTAACTTATTTATTAATGGTTACCTTTCTCATCCAGCGACCGACAAAACTTTAAATAACTACTTACTAACAAATTGCCGAATAAAACTGGTATTTTATCAAAATACGCATGTGTAGTACCTAAGTAGTTTTTTTTTTTAATTCGTCATAAATTTATTGTACGGAACCCTTCTTGGGGGAGTCTGAACCGCACTTGGCCGCTTTTTTTAATTCTCCAAATATCATTTCTAAACTAAGTTCAGAATTTAATAAATGTGTAAGTATATATTTTTCTTCAAATTCCTATGCAAATATTCTGAAAGTACCTTCTTTGAAATAAAAAAAAGAGTTTTGAAAATCGGTTCACGTGATAAAGAATTATAATAGAAAAAAAATGGTTATATTAGTAACGTAGCACCTGTCATATACAGACACACGTCACATGCGAGTTTACGCAATTTTTAAGGGTAGTATTTAAAGGCACACCAAAAAGAAACCTAACGAATTAAAAATTACTGATTTGCACAAGTCATCATCTCTTTTTTTAATTTTTGCTTTTTTTTTACACGCTAGATGTAAGATAGATCGCGCACCCCTAGTTCGACGTAGAAATTATACGGACCTATTTGTGGCAAAGGTAAGACGGTATGCTTCTTAAGTGTTCCCACTTGTAGGACTTCTAGGGGTCGTAGTACCTAATTAGACTCGCACTTGACCGGTTTGTTTTTTACACTTTTTATTATTCTACTTGAACTAGTCTAACACTATCTAAATTTAAGGTATCTATGATAAACCTGATATATGAAGGTGACATCAGTAATGCACACAAGACAATCGTCTGTGTCTTCATAATAATAAAACCGAGCCTGCTTTTGCCATTCAAAGTCACCTGGTGACTTAATCCTCATCTTCACTAAATCATCAAAAATATCTCTGAAACGTTAGGATGCATTATACAAGATTATAGTCGCCATCACATACATCGGAGCAAACAAGCACGTCACAAACATCGGAACACACCTCTATTTTCAAGGCATTAGGGTGCATGTGCCGATATTTTTGAACACCTATAGTGTACCTATGTATGTGATGGCGACTGTACAATACAATACAAATACATTTTATTGCACACCTTAAATAATAATGACACAGTATAAGTAAACAACAGGCGGTCTTATCGCTATTGAGCGATCTTTTCCAGACAACGTACCATATTCATCAATTTACTAGGTGGCATACTAACACAAATAGAGAAAATATATTAATATATGTACAGTCAGGGGTAATAATATACGCACATAAATAAGGACATAAATATCTGTACAGGACTTGTCAATGTCATGAAGGCGTGTACAGATATTTATGTCCTTATTTATGTACGTATATTATTAGCCCTGACTGTACAGTCGCGGAATGAAAAGGTTGACCACCTTAAGACCTGTTTTTGCTTGCTCAGTATAAGTTATCACTGTTATCAGTATCAGCTTTATCGACCGAGTATATGACACATTCCGTCTTAATTAATGTCATTTCACTCTCATACGTCCACTTTTGGAAAACTGAGTAAAAAAACGAATACAACAAATTACAGCAATGATGACATTGACAGGAACTGTTATTTACATTTATAGTTTTAATCATTATCAGCGAAGAAGATTTAATCATTTGATTTATCAAACTTGACACAACGTAATGGCAAGATCAAACTAATTAAAAGGTTTTTTTAATTAAACTATTAATAGTCAAGGAACATCTGTCTTAGTAAATTTGAACTTTGTTGTCAATCAGTTAAACATAATTTTTTATACAACACTCTCGTCTGTTACACAGTTTAAAAAGGTAACATGTGCTTAAAACGCGTAAATGAATTTATTTGAAAACTGGTCAACTTTTTCATTCCGCGACAGTACATACAAATAAAATATTAATGAACACAGATAAATAATTAATAAAAGTGAACAAAAATTATAGTCAATCTGTCCGCATGCCGCGCCGGTGTATTTAAACGTTGTCAGTGTGTCTTGTAATAGTGTGTTTTATTTCACACAAACTTTGGTAAGCGACGATGCTACATACCAAGCCACATAGGTTTATAAACATTTTCACATTTCCTTTCCAATTTACCACATGCACTGCTTTCAAAAAGCAAATGCGTTGATTATTACAGAAAAAACCCAAGTCGCTATCTGTGGGCTGATAATATTTGAGGAGTTCCGTCGATTCCTAAAGGATCTGAGAATTACCACTTCATGAGTTGCTACTTCAACGGAATCATGTCAGAATCTTAGACGAACTTTACATTTTTGAGGAGCTCCATATGTCATCTGTGGTCTTCAGTATCGGTTCCACTTCACCAAAATTGGGATTTCCGAAGGTACATAAGTATACGAATTATAATAGAAAATACCGACATCACTACATGCGTGCCTATAAAATTTGAGGGATGCCCTCAATTTCCCTGGGATCCCATCATCAGATCCTGATTTGGTGGCAATGCAACCACCTCCAGAGTATACTCTTTATTATAAAAAAAGAATTTTGGAACGACGACGGAGAAATCGGCGAACATACGTGAGTTTGGCTTAACCCTTTTCCGGGCTGTTGCGTTATATTGACCACCTACAGACTGTCAAACATGTATCTTAATGTCAATGAATAAGACTGACATTTGATTGTCATGTTTCAATTGCCGGCCTGGAAAAGGGTTAACACGGCAGAAATGTGTAGAAGAAATAAATACCTCTGATGCACATGGATAGTAATCATGGTCTCTATTTGCGTTCGGTCCAAAGGAGTTAAGTCTTTAACGGTATAATCGATTAAGCCGTTCAATAAATCCAAGAATTTCTGATTGGTAAGACGCATGATGAAGCGGTCGGCTCTAGCTTTTTTTAATGCATATTCTGCGTCACTTGTCCATAATATTTGCATGCCCAAAAGACCTGCCTAAAATGGAAAAACAAATTAATAAATATAGGCCTTTTTAAACAAAAGCTTCTGAATTCTTAGGCCTTTTTCTTATACATTTTAACCAATCATATGCACAACATAGTATTGATCAAAAATTTACTCTATGAAAGAAACGATTTTATCTTTCATTTTCATTAATTTAATACGAATGGTTAATTAATGTCAAATCGATACTTAGTTTCATAGTGTATAATAAAATATCATATATAGACGTACCTGTCCAGGAAAAGACCAAAATCCAGTTAAAAAGTCAAATTCTGGATCTCCAGCCAAGGTTTGTGAAATACTTGCGATCACGTTCCGTACAGTATCTTTCATTGTGTCCAACAAGCTGTTTAACCAAATCTGAAAATTATGGTTCAATTTCAATTAAAACATCAATTCAACTATATATAAAATTACGAGTACTTTTTAGTGTAAAATTAAATAAGGTTTCATTTCAGTCCCAGTATTTTGATCCTTAATAGGAATGGGATCGAATGGCATTAAAAAAAAATTGCACTTTGGAATTCCCATACTGACTGTATGGAAAAAGTTTTCTTTGATTTCTGGGCGTTCTAGTAGTCAAACCTTAGTCGGTCCCGAAGAGTATGTTGATCCTTAATAGGACTGGGATCGAATGGCATTAAAAAAAATCGTCAAAAGTAATGATTTTCTCGCTGCCTGTACTTTTTTTCAAAAATCTGTGAATGTAGATTGTCATCACTTAAAAAGTTAGGAATGAAATCCTAATGCCATATTTGCGTGGCGGCAAGGGATCTAGTAGCTGCCCTTACTGCCCCGTTTTAACTTTCCACCCTGTATATATATATATATATATATATATATATATATATATATACAAATATTGATCGTGGTTGAAGTGTGTTGTGGGCGATGGGCTAGTAACCTATCACTGCAACATCACATTTTGTCGATCTTTTATACCCACATTTATGCTAAAAGTGGCACTGGAACACAAGTTTCATGTGCTCTGCCTACCCCTTTTAGGGATAAAGGCGTGATGGTATGTATGTATGTATTGCTCGTTTAATAGTATAAGATAACTAAAGTATATGTTGAGATTATGCCTCACGTATGAAAAGCTATAAATCATTAACGGTCAGAAGCAATAGTTATTTGTGCAAAAAGAGAGCAAAGTTAATTTTTGCTGCGAGTGCTGATTTTGAATCCCGTGGAAGCGAAAGTTATTTACAGTTCTCTCGAGTTGTTGCGCCCGAAACGTGATGCTTTGAAGATTGTTATAACGCACGTAACGTAATTACGACATTTCATTGCATGTTTGAGAAATAGTATTTTTCACAATCGTGTTATAATAGAGAGTTTTTTAGTCGAGTACCGTGTTTAGGCCACGAAGCTTGCTGAGTGGCCTAAGTAAGGTACGAGATTAAAAAGCTTGATTATGACACTATTGTGAACAATACTTTTTGTACGAGTTTTTTAAAATTAATAATTTAAGTCATTAATACGAGTTATATTATAAGAAAACTAAAAATCGTAAGTACTATATATTACATCACCGGCGTCCGGAATGTTGCAGTACTGTGCTGTAATTGGCATACTAACCAATCACGGCAATCACAAAGCCTAATATTTTTATTTTTTTATGCCCTGGATACAGCAGCAAGTTTAAGTAGATTTTTGACAGATGACGCGACGCTGCTACGTTCCGAACCGCCATAGATTGGCAATTTTGTATCGGATCGCGTTTCCTTAAAAAAGGACACATTATTGAAATACGAAGTTCTATTTTCAATTTTTTTTCGGTTGTCTGGAGCGTATCGAAACAGTTATTTTGATTGTTTCGACAGTAACATGGACTACAACTATGAAAAGAGTGACGTTGCAGTATTCTCTATGAAATCTTAATACACAGATTTTAATCGACGAGTACAAAATGGTATTTTTCACAATCGTGTTATAATAGAGAGCTTTTTAGTCGAGTACCGTGTTTAGGCCACGAAGCTTGCTGAGTGGCCTAAGTAAGGTACGAGATTAAAAAGCTTGATTATAAATAAATAAATAAATAAATAAATATTTGCGGACATTCTTACACAAATCGACCTAGTCCCAAACTAAGCAAAGCTTGTACTATGGGTACTAGACGAAGATAAACATACTTATATATAGAGAAATAAATACTTAAATACATAGAAAAACATCCATGACTCAGGAACAAATATTCATGCTCATCACACAAATAAATGCCCTTACCGGGATTCGAACCCAGGACCTCTTGCTTCGTAGGCAGGGTCACTACCAACTAGGCTAAAGCGGTCGTCAATATATAACACTATTGTGAACAATACTTTTTGTACGAGTTCATTAAAATTAATTTTCTACAAGTCAACTGAACTAATTAAACAAACTCGATACTGTTGAAACGAAGTGCAGCCTATCGCTCGTACGCTCGTTGATATCTTAAAAAACATCAACAAGCGTACGACATCATCGAGTAAACTCAATAATCAAAGCGATTCTATTGGTCCAATTCATTACAGTTCGGTAAAGCAGCCACGTGATTGGTCGAATTTATTTTAGTTCTATTTTCAAATTTTTTTCGGTTGTCTGGAGCGTATTGAAACAGTTATTTCGATTGTTTCGACAGTAACATGGACTACAACTGTGTAAAGAGTGACGTTGCAGTATTCTCTATGAAATCTTAATACACAGATTTTAATCGACGAGTACAAATATATATATTCTGGTATATTAATATACATAATTATACTAAACTTAATGTATGTGACGGGCTTAATAAAGTAAGGTTTTTATCTTGTTAAAGTTTTAATGATATTTCCATATGATTTAATTGTTCACCAATCTTGTAGAAAAGGTTTTTTCACTGTACCTACTCTGTAATCACTGTTAGGTATATTTATTTTGATAATTGGTATAAATTGGAAAACGCGAATGTATAAAATAGGTAATGCTAATGATATTACCTCAACACCACCTATGCAGGCAACTGGTCTTTCCAAGGGTATCTTTTCTCCATTGTCAGAATTCATTATAGTAATCCTTTCCTTGTCATCGAAATCAACCGTGTTCATTGCGTCGAAAATGCTTGGCAAGTGAGGCTAGTAAAAAATAATGGTTAAATACATTACCATTGGTCTAACCAGCATGGTTATCATTATCACAAGACGGCGCGCGAGCTGGCTCTAATTAGAAAGTGACGGCTCGCCGTGATACAGCTCGCGCGCCTTCTTGTCGAATAAACTAGTCATTATTATACCTGAATAGAATGCGGATCTGAGGCCTGGCCAAGAATCTCCAACAGCACTGGATCCGACACAAAGAAGAATCGCGGGAAAATAAGTCGTTTTGTTTCAAGATACCCTGTGAGGGACTTCTGACAAGCCTCCAATTGTTCAAGCAAGTGTGGCAGCAACTGCTTTAGACTGTCATCTGACGTGCAAGTTTCGACGCAGTTTACGATGTCACGAGCACGGTACATAATCTTAACGTACGTCTTGTCGATTGTCTAAAATTAAATGATCAAGTTAACTAAGATGATACCCAAGCCACTTGGTTAATTAACACTAAATGGCTACTTAATAAAATCACAATTATTAAAAAAAAAAAATGTTGCAAGAGGCATGTTCTGAGGGACTGTACGTCTTATTAAGTAATCAAATTATGGGAACCAACCCCAAACCGCTTAGCCTCCGCCGGCAGTTGTTTCGCTATATCACCGCCCACGAACACGGCCTCTAGATACATCCACAGGTTCTGCACTGTCAGCCACTTCTCCAGAATCTCAGTGGTGCTCACCAGTTTGTTGATCCACAGGACAATATCTTTTTTAAACGGAGCATTGTATCTGAAAGAAATATTCAGTATTTTGTCTTATATTAAGCTAATATTAATGTTGGCGTACCGCAGGGGTTCACTTTGTGCCCAGTTTCGTTTTTAGTATATCATCATCCTCCTAGCGTTATTATTCCCGGTTGTGCCCCTAAAGGAGCCCGGGGTCCGCTTTGACACCTAATCCCAAGATTTGGCATAGGCACTAGTTTTACGAAAGCGACTGCCATCTGACCTTCCAACCCAGAGGGAAAACTAGACCTTATTGGGATTAGACCGGTTTCCTCACGATGTTTTCCTTCACCGAAAAGCTAACGGTAAATATTCCGTACACAAGTTCCGAAAAACTCATTGGTACGAAACGGGATTCGAACCCACGACCGCCGCTTGACAGCCGCATGCCTGAACCATTAGGCTACCGTAGCTTGGTATCAGTGCCTAAATAAAAAGAAAAAATAAAAATATACTATCTCTAAACCAAATTTCATCTAAATCGGAACAGCGGTTTATGCGTCCAGAGGTAACAGACAGACGGGCAGACACTTTCGCATTTATAATATAAGTATGGATATCACTCCCACCTCCCACGATAACACGAATCGATAACTGATAATTACCAAAGAAATCATTATAATTATACCTACTTACATACATATATTCTAAAAACAATATCCTCCATAGGCAATAAGGTCTATCTAAAAAGCAGCTGTCAAACGTTAAAGCTACGTTTCCATACAAAACAAATTACAAATAGTGTCGGTTCTGCGCGCTTAGCTTGGACGAATTGTATGAAATTTAATAAAGGGTAACGCGCTTGAGACACCTTTGGAGATACAAGCGTCCGTAGGCTACGGTCTGTTTACCAACATGTAGGCCGTATGCTTGTTTTTCACCGTTCATAGTATTATAAAAAGACAAGATTAGCTTAGTTTTGGTGGAAAAAGCCTGCACTTGGTAAGTGTACACAGGCCTTTAAAACGTTAAAAAAATAACGCTATAATTCCGTTATTTGCCGAGATTTGTATAGAAATTCTAAACATATCGTTATTTATAACGTTATAAAGGCTTGAGTGTACATAATGTGCTAGGATTCTTGAATAACTATACACACAACTACATTAATGTATACAATATACATCAAACAGGTAGGTAAATCAAAAACAACCAAATCAGTCAAAGTAACTTATGTCATTGTCAAATAAAGTTTTCAGGTTTCGCCAACCTTTTTATTATATGCTTCTTTGTATTGGCTGGCACAATTCATTCATTAGGATCTCAAAAAAAGGAACTTAATTACAAACTTTATTTTTAACTCAACTAATATTGACAATTTTTTATTGTAAAGGACTTAAACAAGTTGAATTACCAATGAACACACACAACAGTGTGCCATATTATTAAGACAGTATGGAAAAGTAAAATAGAACCATTTTTTAATGAATTGTTTTTATTTATCTTCATCTTCACCATCACTAATGTCAGAATCACTAACTTCGGAATCTGAGTCGGTCACTTGTATAATAAAGTTCTCCACCACTCTAGTAATTAATCCGTCCAGTTTGCACATCTCGTCCTCTACTTTCATGACATGACTTATACATGACTGCCACTTCTGCGGTGTCACCTCTCGGAGGCCTTCATGAAATAGGTCTTTGACCTCTGCCATTTTAAATGTTTTATTATTCCTGGCTATATGCCCTTTTACCTGAGCCCATACCAACTCAATTGGGTTCAATTCGCAGTGGTAAGGGGCAGTCTTAATATTTTGACATTATGTGCCGCTGCTACCTCATCCACTGCATATTTATTTTGAGCAGGCTTCTCCTTTGCGACAATTGTCATCAATTTCTCTTGGGTCAAATTTTCTGGAAATGTGACATTCTTTTCCATCAGCCAATCAATCATCAAATCTATGGTGTCATGGAAGCCATAACAACCATAAAGCATTAGCTAAATGTATGCAAAAATTGGTTATTAATAACTTACATGTAGTTAAAATGTTGTACCAAATTTTAGTGATACAAGCGCAATACCAGCTTTGCAACCAAAAATTACGGATGATTAAGTTTTTATTAAAGCGTGTTGTATTTATGTAAAAATAAGTAAATAAAATTACTTCTTTAAATTAAAGAATTAAAATTACCAATAAATAAATAATGTCAGCGTGTGTTTTTAGAAAAAAGGGATATTTTATAATATTTTACGATAATTTTATTGCAGTGGCAACATTGTCGTAGTTTTTTTGGTCTTGAATTCCAGTTTCAGGTAGGTATAGGTCGGGGCAATATCGATATTAAACACTTGTCGATAAAATAATAAAAATAATGTCATGTATGTCCCATTCAAATATTCCCTGGTAGACGGCCATTGAAAAACAAGTATTTTGGGATTAGGGTATTACGAAAAGAAGGTATTTAGGCACTAGGGTATTTTGGGACCAGGTTATTTTGGAAACCATTCATTACGAGATTCGTGTGTTTTAATACTAAGAATTAGGGTATTTTGGGATTGGTGCATTTTGCAAGTAAGTGTTTTATGAGATTCATAATATCCCTTCAACTGTGATGACCAGATCTACCCCTGTCTGTGGACCCCTCTGAGGGCCGCTTCACAGACAATGTTTCTGGCGGTACGTGATTTGGTAAAATTGCATTTTCATCAGTTTTTTAACTAACTACAGGCTAGATTTTAGATAAAACACAATCTATATTAAATTATTTAACTGCAACTATGTATCATCACTACACTATAGTCGTATTAAGGCTACGAGTATCTAACCGGCCTTATAACCAGGGCACCAAAATTTACTTCATATTTTGGTAATTTTGAATATGTTAGATTAGTTTCCTGGGTTAATGAACGGCATTATTTTGAAGATATTGGAGTTATACACATTCAAAAACCATTTTCCTTATTTATTTATGAAATTTCTAGCAATGAATGATTGTATTGTATTGATAAATCTAATTATTAAATCCTCTTCGCTTGTGATTAATGTGAATAACAGTTCTTGTCAATGTCATCATTGCTATTTCTTGTATTCGTTTTATTTTAAATTTTTACTCACCTTTTCAAAATGCAAAGAGGTCAATTCTCATAGTGGACGTATCTGTAGGCCATGTAGTCAATGGTGTAATTTAAAAAATAGGTAGATATGTTGTCTTTACGAAATTCCGTGTTTAAAAATGGCCACCAAATTCTGACAGCATTCGTTTCCATTGACGTGACGACGCGAAACTACTTATGTCAAGCCGTGTCAATTAGCCAGGTTTTAGTGTGCCAGTTTTGGAGCGCTTATATTATAGCATATCTACCTTTTTTAGGGTTCCGTAGCCAAATGGCAAAACCGGAACCCTTATAGATTCGTCATGTCTGTCTGTCTGTATGTATGTCTGCCTGTCTGTCCGTCCTTATGTCACAGCCACTTTTTTCCGAAACTATAAGAATTATACTGTTGAAACTTGGTAAGTAGATGTATTCTGTGAACCGCATCAAGATTTTCACACAAAAACCGAAAAAAAACATTGAGTTTTAGGGGCATACACAGAGATAAAAAAAAACTACAAAAAAAATTATCAAACCCATACGTGTGGGGTATCTATGGATAGGTCCCCCCCCCCCCCCCCCCTCCCCTGTAACTTCCAAAACAAGAGAATGATAAAACTAGAAACAAAATATGATGTACATTACTATGCAAACTTCCACCAAAAATTGGTTTGAACGAGATCGTAAACTGCAATTTATTTTACGGAACCCTTCATGTGCGAGTCCGACTCGCACTTGGCCGCTTTTTTTATATTACATCATTGCATGTAGTGAAATGAAATTCATTATGACGGAATGTGTCATACTCGGTCGATAAAGCAGATACTGAGCAAACAAAAACAGATCTTAAGGTGGTCAGTCAACCTTTTCATTCCGCGACTGTACAGTCAAGGAACTTAATTCCCTATCCATTTCATTGAAATGTCGATAGATATTCGCAATGCATTAAGGTCGAAAATTATATTTCAGTAATAGTATTGAGATGTCAATACGTATTATTTGTCACTTCACATTACAGATAAATTCTTTGCGAAAAGTTATCATTTGCTTTTCGACATGTGTCATGGCATGTGTCAGTGTCAAACGTGAAAATTGTAAAACAATTTTCACGTTATTAATTTGAAAAATAAAATGCTTGCCGCTACTCGTTAACTATTAAGAGCTCAAAAATAGTGAGTTACACCAGAAAGGAATAGGGATTCATGAGATAACATGTTCAAAAGTTAAGTTCACCATGTCAACGTAGTTACTTTACTGTTACTGACATAATACAATGCATGCGATATGTCAAAGTAACGTCGTGCTCTAGCTAGCTCTTATGGTGGCAGTTTGCTATACGATATTGAACCTTAGGTGGGTTGGAAATTAAATTCCTTGACTGTACAAGCATTATTTTAATTTTACCCCGAATCAGATGTAATAAACGTAACAACTATATTATATAAATTTATTATCTACACTGTAGATATAGAATCTACTTATTTTACCGTTTGCTAAAAAAAATGTATTGTTACGTGAATAAAAACACACATAGTTACTAAAATAAACCTTATTCTGCTTGATAAAAGGTACTAAACGGCTGCTCTTGGGGAAAAATTGCAGTTTGAACATTCTTTCGTTTTACCTAAATCACGGGTGTTCGGAATAACCATGTAGGAACTTAAGGAGGTGAGACACTGGACTATTAGGGTTAGTTTGAAACTTATACGTGATATGGCCTGTAATAGGAGCAAATATTCAAAAGGACGCTTCCTTAGAGCATTTGCAGTAAATATATTTACGTGATTTTAAAAAAAATTGTTTTTAAATTAAAAAGTTAGTAATAGTAATCCAGAAGAGTACAAAAATACAAGTTTTTTTTTTCATATAAAACCACTTAGAAATTATTGTTCACAAGCTTATTAATCTACCGTTAACTTTTTTGCTCCTGTTACAGGCCAAACCCTGTATATGTCTTAGTCCAACCTGTGACAGTTTTTCTGAATTGAATAAACTTGTCCAGTGTATCACCTCCATAAGTTCCTGTATATCCGTTTTGAGTAAACCTGTGTAAAAATCACTACACTTTTGTAAAGGTTTACAAAAATCTTCAGTTAGTTCAATTAGGTATTTATTTAATAGTTAGACGTAAAATTTCGTCGTAAGAACCGATTGTTAATTTGTAACAATAAACTATGTAAGTCTTACCCCACCTTACATTCATCATTTTCTTGACCTTATCCCATTTATTTGGGGTCGGCGCAGCATGTCCTTTTCTTCCATACCTCCATGTCACTCGTCATCTCGTCACTTACTTCCTTCCTCTTCATATCCTCTCTCACACAGTCCATCCACCTTTTCCTTGGCCTACCTCGTTTCTTCCATCCCTCCACGTTCATACCTAACACTCTTTTGGTCACATGACTGTCATCCCTCCGCATAATATGCCCATACCACGCAAGGCGATGGGATCTCAATTTGTCGATGATAGGGGCTACTTTCAGGCTTCCTCTAATATACTAATTTCTTATTCTGTCCATTTTCGTCACTCCACACATCCATCTTAACATTCTCATCTCCGTAACATGCAGTCTCTTTTCATCCGTCACCTTTAACGCCCAACATTCAGATCCATACATGACGACAGGCCTCACAATGGTCTTATAGATTTTGCCCTTCAACCTAAGAGGCATTCTGCCATCGCATATTGTTCCGGAGACCTGTCGCCATTTCATCCACCCAGCGCTCATTCGGTTTTTCACATTACCGTAGAAAATTGTATTTAGTAGGTACTAAGTTTTGCAAATCGTTTTATCGCTGTCACTGGCAATGGTCAAATTAACGTACACCGTCAGTATTTATAATCGGTAAACTCACCGATTCGAAGCCAAAGAGTTTAACACCATCAAGCTGTCTTCGAGCAACGTTATTATGTCCAGGGTATCTTGAGCCTTTATTAGTAATTCTCCACGATTCTTGAAAGGTGCAAATGTCAGATCAATAATAGCCCAATCCACAATAACTTGTTTAAGTTTGGATTCAATGTCTTTCTCTTTCACTGAGCTTATGCAGATGTCCTAAAAACAAGACAAATTGTAACATTTCACATCAAAAATTATACCACGGTAAACTTTTTCATCATCACCCTTAGTCAATAATAAGTCCTGCTTTCACGACCTTTGAATTTTTCGCAGATGTTTTGTAAAACAGTTAGCTTTGATGTAAAACGACGGATTATACTATATGCCTGCGACATATAGACGATGTCGCAGGCATATAGTATATATATGCCGTCGTTTTTGACGTCAAAAACATGTTATTTTTTTTGCTTTACTACAAAGGAATAAAGTACAAAAGTGTAAACGTGTCTTAAACGTAGACAGTGCACTTCAACTCTTTAGGCGCCATTCTATACGTGCGACAGCGACCTACACGTTAAATTTTTCCCATAGGAGAGTGAATATGAACTTGAACCTTAGTTGAAAGCACAGTAACTATATACTATATGTACATTTAAACAACGTACGCCATAGCGCCTTCGGCTGTCTATAGAACCGGAGTTTCGGAACTGGTTCTGATCGAGAATTAACTTACTTCTATGGAACTGGTTCCGATAAAGTAATTACCTATAGTATTCCATCGGCCGTGAACGGAACTGAAGTAAAGACACAGACAGGTCTAAAATAGACTAGTCTTTTTTTCGTGGAAAATCTATAACTATATAGTGAGTAGATACGTATTATAACTAATATATTAGATATATTAATAACCAGTTTCATACAAGTAATTTGAAAGACTCGTACGGAACCAATTCCGAAACACCACCCTTAGTTGTTATTGAAGCCATGGGCACGTCAGCTCGCAACGCTTTAAGATTTTCTTGGCGTCCAAAGGGTTAAGTATACCCCTACCTACGAGTAGCTCCCAAGTATGAACTATTTTTATTACATAGTAGTTGTCCCCTAAGTTAATGCACATGCACTAGTCCTCTACCACGTACAATTACCACGTCAATTAAGTTAGCAGCCAGTATTAGCAGATGTAGTCAGCTCACTCTTTCAATATTCCTTTTTTGTTACCAAATTTACCAATAATTTTATATGAACTATATTGCTATTTTTAATAAGTGATTAAGGTTTTGCTATCCTTATTCTTTCTTATTTGTTAAGAATCTCAAACCATTGTCTTAAAAATAATAATAATTTACTCTAAAAACCGAACGCGCACGAAGCGTTCCGTACCATTATCTATAAATACAGCAAAAAAATCACGTTTGTTGTATGGGAGCCCCCTGAAGCCTAGTTGGTAGTGACTCTGTCTACGAAGCCGGGGGTCCCGAGTTTGAATCCCGGTAAGAGAATTTATTTGTGTGATGAGCACAAATATTTGTTCCTGAGTCATGGATCTTTTCTATGTATTTGAGTGTTTATTTATCTATATTAGTATGTTTATCGTCGTCTAGTACCCATAGTACAAACTTTGCTTAGTTTGGGACTATGCCAATTTGTGTAAGATTGTAAAAAAAAAATAAAAGAAAAAAAAAACATTTATTCTGTTTTTTTAGTATTTGTTGTTATAGCGGCAACATAAATACATCATCTGTGAAAATTTAAACTGTCTAACCATCACGGTTGTTGAGATACAGCCTTGTGACATACGGACAGACAGACTGATAGACGGACAGCGGAGTCTTAGTAATAGGGTCCCGTTTTACTCTTTGAGTATGAAACCCTAAAAAAATAATCCACAGTTGACACAATACGTCTGTCAGTTTTTGTAAATATTATTTTCTATTTTCTTAATTTTCTTAGTGTTGTATCCATATGTAACATTTATAATTTCTCATGCTGTAGAACTTACTGCAGGTTTGAGTTAAATTCTTGTATGTTTATTTACATTGTCATCTCAAGTCAAACCAGGAGTTACGTCACGTGATGTCACGCAGCCAACGTCACGTGGTCAGCGCACAGTAGTTTTTTTTAATTAAAAATTTTAGTACTTTACCGATAAAAAATTAAAAAACCAAGACCTTATTGCAAATCTGCAGCATGAGACGAATCGAATGACATATCATTTACCAAAATCGGACCATAACTGTAGATCTGATGGCATGTACAAAAATCGGCCTCGCGTAATAATAATATAGATAGATAGATAGATAGATAGATAGATAGATAGATACCTACACTGGAACATATAACCTCCTCCTTTTTTGAAGTCGTTTAAAAAAATCGGTCAAGTGCGAGTCTGTCTCGCGCACCTAGGGTTCCGTACAAACTTTCATACACTATATACATTCACGACCCCGCTTTATCTCCACTTATAATAAATCTCTAAATTAAAAAAAGAATCAGCCAGTTTGAAACTAAGCTTTGCGCGGTTCGAATGTTCTCAGCATCCCATGAACGGAAAAATATGAAACATTTTATATAGGTACATTATTATTCTAGCTGCAACTTAGGATAGTTTTTATCCGACTGCGACAGTTAATTAATTTTCCGAAATATACGACTTCATTTAATTTTTCATTTATTTTTATTGAAATCAAACGCTGCTCCAACTGTCAGCTATAAGAAACGTCAAATTTTCGTCAAAATGGAGGAATTGCTTTGCCTTTCACTTATTAATAATTTAAATCCCGTCTACGATAGACCTTTACGAGACAAATGCTAAAATATAAACCATAAAAAAATATTCGATTCTGATATGCGAACTTATATGCGCAAATGTCGTTTTATGTCGTAATTTCAATAAATGAAATCAACAAATTTGAACAATATAATTTACACGAATTTGTTTTTTTTAATGGCAATGGCACGCGCTCGGCGCATTCAGCCAAATTACCTGCGGCGCTACCACGAAAAACGATACTCAATGTTCATATATTTGCATCCCTGTCACTCGAGTATGGTTAGTGCGATAGAGATAGAGATACCTGAATATTTTCGAATTCCGAAGTTCGTGGTTATAGCTCAGGAATCGAAAATATGATAAATAATCATAATGTATTTTCTCGAAAAATAATTTAAAATAAATATAGTCAAATGGAGAAAAAAACAAAGCAAGAGGTTATATAGGTAATGACTAAGTTATAAGAGTCCAAAGTTTTAAGAAGGGGTATGTTCTGTCCCTTTTCCGCAAAACGCACCTTCATATGAAACGATTGTTTTTTTACTATGACGCTCGAGGATATTGACGTCACAGTCCCTCATCGTTTTCTCACTCTAACAAGCGACATTAAAACGGATGTAGCTTCATAATTTTTTGAGATATTTGAATGGGAGTTTCATTATCTTCTATCTATCTATACATAATAAATGCCTATGTCCTGACTGACTTATTCACTCACTCACTCACTCATCAACGCACAGCCGAAACTACTAATCTTAGAGAGTTGATTTTTGCACAGTATGTTGCTTTTATAACGTGGGCTAGGGATAAAAAAGGATTTTTGAAAATTCTACCCCTAAGGGGGTAAAATAGGGGTGCAAAGTTTGTATGGGAGAACCTTTTTTTTTTGAGCTATAGACTTAAACTTTGTAGAAAAATTAGTTATTAGAATACAAATGAAACACTTTCAGCGTTTTGGAAAATTCCACCCCTACGGGGGTAAAATAGGGGTGCAAGGTTTGTATGGGGGAAACAATTTTTTTTTTAAATAGAGATTTAAAACTTTGTAGAAAGATCAGTCATTAGAATACAAATAAAGTATTTTCAGGGTTTTAGAAAATTCTACCCCTAAAGGGGTAAAATAGAATGCAAAGTTTGTATGGGAAAAACTACTTTTTTTTAAATAGAGACTTAAAACTTTGTAGAGAAATTATTCATTAGAATACAAATAAAGTACCTAGATTCAGTGTTTTAAAAAAATCTACCCCTAAGGGGGTAAAATAGGGGTGCAAATTTTGTATGGGGGAAACAATATTTTTTTTAAATAGAGACTTAAAACTTTGTAGAAAGATTAGTCATCAGAATACAAATTAAGTACTTTCAGCGTTTTAGAAAATTCTACCCCTAAAAATAGGGGGCTAAAATAGGGGTGCAAAGTTTGTATGTGGGAAACTATTTTTTTTAGCTAGAGTCCTAAAACTTTGTAGAAAGATTATTTAAATACAAAGAAAGTACTTTCAGCGTTTTGGAAAATTTCACCCCTAAGGGGGTAAAATAGGGTGCAAAGTTTGTATGGGAAAAACATATTTTTTTTAATAGAGACTTAAAATTTTGTCGAAAAATTACTTATTAGAACATGAAAAATACTACGTTCGGCGTTTTACAAAAATCATTCGCTAAGGGGGTTAAAAAAGGGTGCAAGGTTTGTATGAGGAACACTTTTTCTGAGCTAGACACTTAAAACTTTGTAGAAAGATTACTTATAAAAATACAAAAAAAAGACTTTCAGCGTTTTGAAAAAATCTATCCCTAAGGGGGATAAAAAGGGGTGCAAAGTTTTTATCAGGGAAAGGTTATGTTTTTGAGTTAGAGACTTGAAACTTTGTAGAAAGATTACTTATTAAAATACAAAAAAAGAACACAAATCGTTTTAGAAAATTCCACCCCTAATAGGGTTAAAAAAGAGAGCAAGCTTTGCATGGGCAACACTTTTTTTGAGTTAGACTTAAAACTTTGCAAAAAGATTACTTATTAGAATACTAAAAAAGAACTTTCAGCGTTTTAGAAAACTCCATACCTAAGGGGGTTAAGAAGGGTAGCCAGTGTTGTGTGGGAAAAACTTATTTTTTTACTAGACTTAAAACTATTCGAAATGTTACTTATTAAAATTAATAATAAAGTACTTTCAGAGTTTAAGAAAATTCCACCCCTAAGGGGGTTAAGAAAGCTTTGTATGGGCAACACTTTTTTTGAGCTAGAGACTTAAAAGTTTACGAAAAAAGTTCTTTCAGCGATTAGAAAAATTCAACCTCTAAGGGGGTTTAAAAGGGGGTTCCAATTTTAAATGGCGAGCAATAAAATTTTAAAGTGTGAGTAAGAGATTTTTAACTTCGGTCTTATTCTGTACGTTAAAAGACTACAAAACTGATTTCAGAGTTTTTCCAAATTCATCCCCTAAGAGTGTTGAAATTGGTTCAAAGTTTGAGTATTTCAAGGCATTTTTAAAGTATGAGATTTTTAACTTTGGTTTTAGACTGTTTGTTCACAAACTAGAAAATGAACATCAACGTTTTTTTTTTAATTATCCCCTAAAAGAGGGTTCAAATTTAATATTGAGAGAAATCATTTTCTAAGACGATAAAAAGTTCTACGCGGACGAAGTCGCGGGCAACAGCTAGTTGTGAATAAATCTTAGAAGTATGTTCCGAGTCCAGTATGCTAATAAAATGGCTGAAAATAAGCGATAAATTGTAAATATATTAACGAGAAATTTTTTTGTTTTATTAATATTTAAAAGTAGTAACTTAAAGTTAAATAATTATATAAAATTGCAAATTATAAAGTCAAAAACAAAAACTAAGGGTTCAAGAAATTTTCTTTATAATTTTGAAGAGTATAGGTTAAATTGTTAGAATCTGCATAATATATAAATTATATGTATAGTATAAAATCTGAAAGACATTGTCGTTGCATTGACTTACACGACTGTTACTAGGCTTCTAACAGTACAGCTGTTTAACTCACAATACGTATTCACGGATTAAACTAACTTTTACCCTACTAAAGTGGTTTTGCTATATCATAAATTAACTTAAAACCTTATTATAAGAAAAGTTCTAGTAATTATTCCTAATAGAGATTATTCAAAAAAACGCAGACTCACACACAGACTCAAGAGTGACCATCCGAAACACAAACAACCGCAGGTCGATAGTTGACGGTTAGTCTCCGAGAACACAATCCCACAAATGAAAGCGCTGAAGGATGCACACTATCCTCCTTATAGTTACTACGTCGAATAAGCGTTAGCGCGACCTATCTTACAGGCAGCCACATTCTAGCGTGTAACTGCGTAAACTCGTATGTGACTTGTGTCTGTATACGACTGGTTCGAAACATGTCGCGCGTAGTGACGTTTAATACGTGAGTTGAACCGTGTAATTAATTAGTAGCAAAAAAGTTATAATGAAAGCTAACTTGATTAAGGTGGTAACTATGTAGTAAATTTTCTAGAAATACTCTTAAAAGCATAAAACTACAATATACGGCAACAAATATGCCGTATAAAACTGTCGTAAGCTCTTGCCACTATCGAAATATGAAACCAAAAGCTTCTACAATACCTCAACATCTTCTTTATTCTTCAGCAATGGCGCTTCCATTACGTTAGCCAATGTAAACGATTCTGATTCCACGTCCAAAACACAATCTAATAAAAAATATAATTATTATTATCTGTATATGTTTTTTTCCATATCTCGGGACCATGGGGTCCCAGACCTTTGGAAGGCATGCGTGGGGCCAAAGGCAACAGCGCAGAGGCCCTTTAAAACAAAAATAATCTAAAGCGAAGGATGCACAATATGGCGGATACCGTGATACAATCGGGGTGCAAAGACTATTGCAGTGCAACACCGTACTGCGATGGAAACTAAGGTCATGGGTTATTGGGTTGAATGGTGGGTGGTCTGGAAAATGGGAAAAGAGAGGAAACTAGCACTGCCATGACAATCAGTCCCAAAATTGTAAAAAGGCAGGCGGTGACTCGCCAATTCGCTAAGTGGGCCCCACAAAACAGTCACACACACAGTGCGACAATGGGGCAACACCTCTGAGCGGCGTTGACATTGTCGAGATGCGAGTCTGCGGTGCACCAGATCCCGGTAATCCGTTCAAGGGCCGCCGGCGTTATGACATTTTACACTTCCAACCTGGAGCGTAGGTAACTCTTACGACTCCACAGATCACTCGGGCCCTCTGGAGGTTAGGGGTCCGCGGTGTCGCCACTCACCGTCAGCTTGCCACAAACTGCCCCCACCGCGGGCTTATTATTATTACAAGCTTTATACTAACTTGCACTGTTCGTATGAATGTAAATATGTAAGTATGTAAATATCCATTTTACAGTCACTTTCCGTTATCCAATTGAGCTGAAATTTTGCAATCATATGTATATCGCATGACAATGCAATATTATGATGACTTGGAGCTGATCTGATGCTGGAGCTGGAAGGTGGCCATAAGAACTCCGCAACAAAACGACACAACCCCATCGAGTTTGGGCTCGTTAGAACCGTCTCAAAGAGTACTTGATGATGGTATGCAGAAAAGTACAGTCAGCAGAAAAACCTTGTACCAAAAATGAAATTTTTGACAGAAACTTATTATAAATGTAGAAGCTTAATAATAACCGTGCTTATGGGTCACCAGGACGCTCGACTCTCCATACAAACGTAGTTTAGTTGTCATTTTAAAACGACATGCTAGAATAACATGAACCTTTGTATACACAATAGGATCCGCCATATCTAGATATCTAACAGAGCCAGTAAAACGTGTTTTATACAAAGTCACTGATCGCTTGTCTTATTATATAAAAAAAAGCGGCCAAGTGCGAGTCGGACTCGCACATGAAGGGTTCCGTGAAATAAATTGCGGTTTACGATTTATTACGTATTAAAAAAAACTACTTATTAGATCTCGTTCAAACCAATTTTCGGTGGAAGTTTACATACATCATATATTTTTTTTAGTTTTATCATTCTCTTATTTTAGAAGTTACAGGGGGGGGGGGGGACACACATTTTACCACTTTGGAAGTGTCTCTCGCGCAAACTATTCAGTTAAAAAAAAAATGATGTTAGAAACCTCAATATCATTTTTGAAGACCTATCCAATGATACCCCACACGTATGGGTTTGATGAAAAAAAATTTTTTGAGTTTCAGTTCTGAGTATGGGGCCCCTAAAACTTAATGTTTTTTTTTCGATTTTTGTGTGAAAATCTTAATGTGGTTCACAGAATACATCTACTTACCAAGTTTCAACAGTATAGCTCTTATAGTTTTGGAAAAAAGTGGCTGTGACATACGGACGGACAGACAGACAGACAGACGGACGGACATGACGAATCTATAAGGGTTCCGTTTTTTGTCAATTGGCTACGGAACCCTAAAAACAGAGCCAGTAGAACGTTTTTCATACAAAGTCACTATCCGCTAACAGAGCCAGTAGAACGTGTTTCATACAAAGTCACTGATCGCTTGTCTTATTACATAAAAAACAAAACCAGTAGAACGATTTTCATACAAAGTTACTATCCGCTAACAGAGCCAGTAGAACGTTTTTATAAAAAGTTACTGATCGCTTGTCTTATAAATCACGCACAAAAAGTATGACTCATTGTCCCGTTCCGCCTGAGCCAAGCGTTCGGCTTTATGGCGTTATCACGTAAAATTATCGTCCGTAAACCAACTTTATATATAGAAAATATATAAACAACCAATATTTATACTGTATATTTGATAAAACCGCAAACTTAAGGGGGTTATAGAATAGGCACTTATTAATATATTTATCGATAAATTATTTAAAAAAGTTTTTTTTTTCCATATACAATAATTCAGCACGCAATGGATCACTAATTTCTTACTGATGTGACATCACAACTGTCACAAGTGACCAGCTCCTACCATGTGTCAAATGAGTGTACGCCGTACATTGCTGCTCAAAAAAAATTCAAAAATTAATTACGCCATGGCAGTTAACGCTAAATTAATAATTGTTATAAATATCAGATTATAACACTAAAATCTACGTCTGGCTACAAAATGCGGTTATATTAAATATAGACGCTGTAGACAACCAATTTTTTCTATTATAATATTTTTTATATATAAAAATGTTATTCCTGAATACCATTTTAAAATAAGTACCAAACTACGTTGGTGTGGAGAATCGACTTGAGTTGACCGTGTTGGACACTCTTTAATAAAACCATATGATACAGTTCTTGTAGCTCGTAACCTTGGTTGCTTCCCCTGAGTCACTATTATTAAAGAAAGGCACCTGTCCCACCGCCGACAAGTATGCGACTAGCTATCGCTTATTTGTCTCGCTCAAGAACACGCTATTAGATGTAGATTCCGAATAAATAAAAGAGATACATGTAGTAAGGCTCGACAGTCAACAGGGGCAGCGTTTTCGAGTTTTTTAAAACAATATCAGATGTAGAAAATAGGGTTTAAAAATATACGTACTACTTAAGGATCTAATCTAGTCAAAGTCACATTCAGTTACGCGATCTAATGAACTTCACTCGATAGAAAAAAATCCCAAAGTTACCTCTTTTTGTAAAGTTTATTCAATATTATGACTAAACTATAGATATATTAAATATAATTTTTGTACTCAAATAAAGTTATTAAATATTTATAGACAAATTCGCAGAGTTTGAATAGATAAAATGATTATCTTAATTACTATGTTTAAATACCTACAAAATGCGCGAGCGCTGAGGCTCGGCAGGCCCGATCAGTCGCGCGCTGGCCCATACGGACGACGACTCAAGGACGTTAGCGGGTGTATACGCCTTAATAGACGATTGCCGGTGAAACCTGCGGTCGACTAGTTTGTAGCAGTGATATGATACGCAGAAATGTACGTGTCGATCACTACTTTCTCATAATCGCTTCTAGTATCTAGCTTTACTCTCGTGTCTCGCTAATCGGCGGCGCTGTGGAACAGGTGCCTAAATTACATACATCTCATATTGTATAATAACCTAATAGTTTCTCCAGTCTCTTCCAATGTCGATCCTTCATCGCCTTGTCAGCCATCAGTTCTAGCAAAGGGCAAGTCTGATTGAAGTCATCGATTTTAGTTTTTAATTCTATGAATGCTGGCCAGTCTTTCATTGCTTTTGGCAGCATACGGCACCTAAACAGAATGTTATCTATGAACAGAAATACAAAAAAAACACGAGGATCACTCGATCAGGACCCTAAACTTGGTAAATAATGATCCTCGTACTATGTATGTCAATATACTGTTAGTACCTATGGGTTGTGTTCTGACCGTTCGTACCTACTGAATGGACAAATTTCCCACAACAACGAATTCTAACATACCTATATAATTATCTACATAACTTGCGCACTAGTATGTACAATTAGACAGTTCTGCGACGTTCAAATAAAACATACATTGGAGTCTGGCAAGAGCTTAGAAAAGAGCGGCAAATTAAAAAAACAGTGATTTGCAACACTGTGTATAACGCGATGAAATAATAATGATACTTGGACAATTATTATTTTTCTTCAATTCAACACAACACAATGCAACTGATCAAGCAGAAGGAATAAAATAATCAAAACCAAACTCCGAATTTTATGTTTTGACGAGACATAATAAGACCCTTTATTATGAAATAATTTTTTTGTACTCGACGATTAAAATATGTGTATTAAGATTTCATAGAGAATACTGCAACGTCACTCTTTTCATAGTTGTAGTCCATATTACTGTCGAAACAATCGAAATAACTACTTTTCGATACGCTCCAGACAACTAAAATAAATTCGACCAATCACGTGGCTGCTTTACTGAACTGTAATGAATTGGACCAATAGAATCGCTTTGATGTCGTACGCTCGTTGATGTCTTTTAAGATATCAACAAGCGTACGAGCGATGAGCTGCACTTCGTTTCAACAGTATCGAGTTTGTTTAATTAGTTCAGTTGACTCGTAGAAAATTAATTTTAATGAACTCGTACAAAAAGTATTGTTCACAATAGTGTTATAATCAAGCTTTTTAATCTCGTACCTTACTTAGGCCACTCAGCAAGCTTCGTGGCCTAAACACGGTACTCGACTAAAAAGCTCTCTATTATAACACGATTGTGAAAAATACTATATTACTTTATTTGTTACCTTATTAAGGTGCAGGATCAGCGAAGTTAAGCGAACAGAGTTTTTGAAACAATATAATGCGTCTGTTTATAATAATACGGTTTAAAAAAAATAAGAATAGTAGTAATCTTGAGGCTTTTCTGCAGCGAGATTTATTGACTCGAAACATGATTAAGCAATTTTCGCTCGATCATCATCATATTTATTTAAGACGCTTGACACATTTGACAATGATATTACTGTTGCCATATAAAAAGTTGCTATATAAAAAAGGGCTCATCATTCCCTGGCCAGACTCGTGTATATTCTTATTTATTTTGTTTTATACTCCTTTAACATTCAGGGAGGCCCTTTGGGAACGCCAATTCTTAGAAGAAGCTCGTTATTCTCACCTCATATCAAACTCAGACAACTGAGAAATTATGGTTTCAATATCAATCGCTGCCCATGGCGTCTCGAAGTATCCGTCGATGGAATTCATCACCGACAAATATAAACTGTACCTGTAATTTGATGTCATTGCTTTTATTTGTTTTTTTTTACTGGCTGTCCGCGCGGCTTTGTTACTTATTAATATATTCAGGTGGAGCCACGAGATAAAATATGGATTATATCCATTAAGAAAGTCTCAAGATCTCAAACTTTTTAAATAAGATGAGCAGTTCGGGAGATAATTAAAGAAAGTAAGAAATAAATAAGAGATTTATTCACTACACAAAATACACACAGAGACAAGGGAGTAGACATCGATACAAATGACAGATATTGTGTGTCTTCGTGGCAGTGAATCGGTCGCTGTCTCAGCATTATGCCGAGGTGTCAGACAGACACCTACAGCGCTGGTTTTCAGCCAGTCACGTACGGACCCACGGAACGCAACACAACATACTAAATACACATTTATTGTATACCTACACATAATAAATAAATAATTCAAGTAATAAATTTGTAAGTATAAAGTATTTGCCATACAAGTCTATTTACTCAGCAAATATGCTGAAACCCCAGATCGCACTTGGCCAAAGAGAAGAGTGGCAAGGTGAAGCATCTGCGTGCAGGCATTTTCAACAGACCAGCGGCGTTCAAGTAGGTAGCGATGGGAGCGAGGTGGGACTCGGAAACAAACGAATGCATGCGTTTTGCACCCTTTGTATAAGCTTTTTTGTAAGCACCAGACACGTCGAGCTTCTTTGAAACCTTGTGGGTGGCTTTAATTTTGCCAGCCACTCCTTCAGCCAGGCAGATTGGATATTCCACTCGGTAAACGCTTTGTGTGAGAGTAGGGCTCGGGGGGTTCCGTGACTTTAGTTTAGGAGACCTGAATATGTTTAGGTCTGCGTTTATTGGCAGTTTGGGCCTGGCGTGGATCTTATCGACCTCTCGAGGAGGTGTTGGAAGCGTCGCAGATGCGGTGGGGCAATGCTGCTCAGGGCCGGTAACCAGAGTCCAGGTGTTGGTTTCATGCAGCCTGTGATTAGGCGCATGGTCTTGTTCACGTGAGTGTCTATGCTTTGCGTGTGGGCGCTATTCAACCAGGCTGCGGCACAGTATTTTGCCATGGGGTACACCAGTACTAAGGCTGTAGTTCTCAAGCAGGCAGCCGAAGTTCCCCACGAGGTACCTGTCAGGTTGAGCAGGATGTTGTTCCTAGTTTTCAGCTTGGCTGCGAGGTTTTATAGTTGCGTTTTATAGGTGAGGCTTCGGCCATATGTAACTCCGAGATAATTCGGGTAGGGATTATGCGTTAGGACAGTTTCTCCAAACCTGACGTTAAGCTTTCTTCCAGCCAGACGTTTGCTAAGATGGACGCAACATACTCCAGTTTTAGGTCCGTTAAGGCAAAGGCGCCATCGGGCGAAGTAGTCTCTCATGCTAACAAGATCTTGTTGCAGGTTGGCTTCTGTGGTGTCAATGTTCTGACCTTATATGATGAGAGACTTAGCTATCATCATATAAGGGCAGAACAGAACAGACCGAACAACAGCCGCGTCGTCCGCGTACCCAAATTTCCTCGAGAGCTTTTCCGGGATGCCATGTACGAGTATGTACAGGTTAAATAACATGGGTGCTAGCACCGACCTCTGGGGACCTACTTCAATTCAGTACTTCGCCAAGCCAAGCAAGTTACATGAAAATATACACATTTCCTTTTCAATTTACCACATAAACTGCCTCTCCGAGAGCAAATGCGTTGATTATTAAAGAAAAAACCCAAGTTGCTTATCTGTGGGCTAATAATATTTGAAGAGTTCCGTCGATTCCTCAAACATCTCTGAATTAACACTTCATAAATTGCTACTTCAACAAAATCATGTCAGAATCTTTGACGTACATCTTTGATGAGTTCCATAAGTCATCTGTGGTGTTCATCATCAGTTCCACTTCATCAAAATTGCGATTTCCGAGGGTAAATACACGAGTTATAACAGAAAATACCGAAATCACTACACGCGTGCCTATAAATATTGAGGGTTGCGCTCAATTTCCCTGGGATACCATCCTCAGATCCTGACTTGGTGACAATGGGACCACCTCAGGCGTATACTCTTTAATTGACAGAGAAATCGGCAAACATACATTAAAACAAAATATGTAAAAAAAACATACAGTGGAAGTAGTGGAACAAATAACCTCCTCCTTTTTCGAAGTCGGTTAAAAATTATCATGCTCTTCGCTTTTCCCGGTTGTATTCTACAAGTGCCTGGGGTCCGGTTTGGCACCTAATCCTAAGATTTGGCGAAGTTCATAACAAATAACGGGCGTGAATTAGTATCACTTCACGAATATGCACGAGTTAAAAAAAATGCGGAAATCGCTATACGTGTGGCTATAATACTTGTGTGTGGAGGTCCACCAATACCTAAAGGGTCGAAACGCACAGACAGCGGTGGCGGTGCGGTGCGATGCGTGGTGGAGGCGGTACCGGTGGTAATGTTCGAGCTAATATGAAAGGGTCCCGCACAGAATACCGCGCCGCGCCGCGTCCCGCCGCGGTATTCTGTGCGGACCCTTTCATATTAGCTCGAACATTACAACCGGTACCGCCTCCGCCACGAACCGCACCGCACCGCCACTGCTTTCAGAGGCTCTAGTATAAGTTTTATCGATACAATACGTTTTAGAACGCGTTTGCGTTTAGTTTCAATTTATATGGCAACGCGAACAGCGCCTCTGGTGGTGACTATTAGGAACTACGCGTTGCTATACAAATTGAAACTAAACGCAAACTCGTTCGAAAACGTATTGTATCGATAAAACTTATACTAGATCTACAGTGCGTTTCGGCCTTAAGGGACCCTTATGTAAGATTTCCTAAAGGTCTGTTGAAAGCATTGATTTAATATATACAAGATACACAGTCCCGTATCAAAATGTTGTTATAAACCGTCCCACTATCACATTGACAGCTGTATTCAGATACATGCTAACATCGCTATTTTTTACCTTAAACATTCATGCAAAAAAAAGCTCAATATACTAGCTGTCAAGTGTCAAATTTGCAAACTAACGTTTCAAAATATTTAAAACTTTTTAGTGAAATCGCCATTATCATAAATATCATAATATTACGACAAAAGTAAACATTGGACGAATGGAGTCGCTTTTCTCAATTTTATATTGTACTAGCTGTTGCCCGCGACTTCGTCCGCGTAGAACATGTTATCGCCTAAATGTTTGTACAGTCGCCATCACATACGTAGGTACACTATAGGTATTCAAAAATATCGGCACATGCACCCTAATGCCATGAAAATAGAGGTGTGTTCCGATGTTTGTGACGTGCTTGTTTGCTCCGATGTATGTGATGGCGACTGTATATGGAATGATTAAAAAAAACATTGAAATTAGTTTTGTAGTAAACAGTCTAAAACCGAAGTTACAAATCTCTTACTTTCGAAATGTCTTGCTCTTTATACAAATTTAGAACCCCCTTTGAACGCTCATAGTAAACAGTCTGAAACCGTACTTACAAATTTCTTACTTTAAAAATGCCTTTCTCTTTTAACCTTCTTAGGTGAGGAATTAAAAAAAACCGGCCAAGTGCGAGTCGGACTCGCGCACAAATGGTTCCGTACCATTATCAATAAAAATATTTATTTTGTTTTGTTTTTAATATTTGTTGTTATAGCGGCAAGTTATTTCAACTGGAACTATCACGGTATCAGTTAGATACAGCCTGGTGACAGACAGACGGACGGACGGACGGACGGACAGAGGGACGGACAGAGGAGTCTTAGTAATAGGGTCCCGTTTTACTCTTTGAGTAAGGAACCCTAAAAACGCTGAAATAGGTTGTGTCGTCTTTTAACAAACAGTCTGAAACCGAAGTTACAAATCCCTTACCCTCCATACAAACTTTGAACAACCTTATAAACCCCTTTAGGTGTGAAATTCCCGAAAATGTCTTCTTATCTTTCGCCTACATTATAAAAGGTAGTTCTGGTGTAAATTTCTTTTATCTATCGAAATATCATAAACCCTCCATGATGCGTTCAAGAACCGCACATTATGACCACCATAAAAATAGACTGTTTTGGTAGAACAAATTTATTATCTGTTAAAATGTTATTATTGCTAAATAATAACATCGATTTCGATGATATTATTTCATTTAAATTTCGAACATCTGTGAAAAACAAAGAAATTTGATTTGACCTCTATTCTAATATCAGTCGAGATGACGTTTAGTTCGAAATGAATTGTCAAGTTGCATACAAATTTGCGTAAGTAAGATATCGAACGATATGATAGTTAGAGCTGACTCTAGTATGTCTCTGAATTAAAAAAAACTATGACAGCTGCCAGAAAACAATACCGCGATGCCGGTCTTAATATGCGGCTCCTGAATACATCATGGGGGCTTATGATATGTGGATAGATAAAGCAGTGTATGTAACTGTACATAATTAGGCATTAAAACACTCGTGTGATGTTATTATACCCATTCATCCCACACTCGTGCTTAATGCTCCTCATTATGTACAGTCACATAAACTATTATAATGGTCGTTTGTATCTTTTGAGATTACTAATATGAAAACTCTTGTGTGACATTTAAGTAAGTACTTACATTCAAGTGATGTGCAAATTGCGGAAAGTTTCCAAAAAGTTGGAAAATTTCTCGGAAATTTACGTATACTGAGAAGCATAAAAATGTAACTCTTATGCACTATGTATAAGTTACAGTTTTATGCTTCTCAGTTCGTAAATTTCCATGTCGGAAATGGAAAGTTTCAATTCCCATACAAAAATGAGGAAAATTTTCGAAATTTTCCTATGTTAAATTGCAGAAAAATTTCGCAACATAGGAAACTTTCCGTCGGCACATCAGTACATTCAAGACAGGTATTGTAGATTTAGTCAGTCGACTAAAGCCTTTGTTTGTGGTATATAACGTCTGTGGTGCGAAAGTGGGTCAAACACACAACAGACGACTTATTCGGCTTGAATAGTTGATCACGCCTATCTCGTGCTAATATTGCGACCCATTTTGCACGTCGTAGAGGATTTCGTGGAAAGCTTTAAATTAAAATTATAAGAAATATTATTATAAACACTTTTTTGTCATAAATCAAAATAAACCAACACGATTTATTAAAATAAAAAAAGTAATAGTTACTCCATATATTTTTGTTCTGTGATAAGTCATAATTTGTATGTACTAAATAAATTCCTAAAAATCATGAAAGCATTATAATTTTATAATTTTCACTAGAATCTGTTTATAAATAAATAGAACTTAAGTAAAATAAGACATTCCATCCTTTTTATTTGTTTTTCGGTTATTATTTTTGCAGTTTTTCACTGCACATTTCGTCATGATTGACAACTGCCACTGTCTGTGGTCGGAACAAGACTAATAGCCAAACTACTGCCCAAGTCGATTTGGCAGTAGTTTTGACTTGCCATTTTTTTCTACTGACTGTGTATCTTTATATATTGAATCAATGGTTGGTAGTTACTACACCCAACAGCCTCCGTAGCCCAGTGGGTAGTAACTCTGCCTACGAAGCTGGAGGTCCCGGGTTCGAATCCCGGTCAGGGCATTTATTTGTGTATTTATCACGAATATTTGTTCCTGAGTTATGGATGTTATATATCTATATAAGTATCTATATGTATGTATCTGTACGCGCGGGCATCGGACGACGGCAAAGGACGGGGCGTTTGAAGTGAGATCGGGCGGCTGCGCTCGCGCACCGCCAGTCAGCGAGCCACCTCAGCGTCAAGCGCATGTCGCGCAGAGCTATTTTGTCATTAATTTCGTGCTTGTGAAATAAATAAATGTATTAAGAAGAATATTAAATTTTTATTGTCCTGCTTGGACAGTATCTATTATATATATCATCGCCTAGTACCCACAACACAAGCCTAACTGAGCTTACCGTGGGCCTAGGTTGATTTGTGTAAGATTGTCCCGTAATATTTATTTATTATTTAATTTGGAAGAAATCTTTTTTATTGTTTCCTCTCATTGGGCGAGAAAAGCTCCATATATTTGGCAATTCATAAATTCGATTCAATGAGCCTCACGTGCTCATTCATTCTTCAATAATCTGTCAGACAATGGCTGGGAATTAAATAAAAAAATTACTTACAGTTTATTTAGTAAATTAAACTGTTTCTTCTTTTCATGTAAAATGGGGTAATCTTTAACCTCCATGCCAAATAGTTTTTCACCATTGGAATACATTTCAAATCTTCTCCATAACTCATCAAATCTTGATTGAAATAATATAACTCTGCAAATATATTAAAATGGTTTACAGGTACATTATAACCACAGCTCGGACAGGTCATCGCAAAAACAAATATGGAAATAGAACAAGACTCTATAGAGTCGATACTTAAAATTATGATCATTTAAAGCGGATATTATCGTAATTTAACATTTGACATTTTTAGTTGCATATCTGTCATGGTTGTGTCTAAGCGGCATTCTTGAAACAGTTTTGTTGCAACAATTTAAATTAGTAAAAATATTTACTTATGGTTATCCCTAAATATAATAAAAAGGGTGAAAATAAAAACGATTAATAAGTGGATTAAGAACTACGCGGAGCTCTAATATGATGAAAATGTCAGGGAAATATTGTGTACAGCATGTGACATTCGTATTAAGCAGTTAAAGAAAGATAATAGTTATTAACAAACATGTTAGCTAAGCAAAGCACAAAGGGAAGATAGTACTGCCAGCAACGTCTTATGATACTTTTTGCATCGATTTGTTGATGTTTCTAATCTCTGTATGTTAATATTCCACGCTTCAACGTCAGACGTCATGGAAGTGTTTCGGCAGTTTCGAGTAAAAGGTGTTAAGTATGTTTAACAACTATTTAGTATTTATTAATCAGACCTGTCTAAAATGTATCGGTGAATAAATAAAGCGGCCCTGACAAAGACGGCTTACATATGTCTAAAGATACATTTGATCCATTTACTTTATAATGAAATGAAAATAGTGAATAAAAATTAACACAATTCATTAAATAAAAACATTGGTTTGTTTCAGAAAATGCAGCAGTTGATGGTTTATGTTCAATGCAACGATCAGCATATTTTTTTTTTATGGGACTTCCTTCACAACCATATGGTGAATTTTGGGTTACCGTTATAAATGTAATTGAAAAATATAAATAAACATAATGCGACTCTATTAATCTTATTTTATTACCGTGTTCCGATTGTTTTGCGATGACCTGTCCGAGCTCTGATTACAACAAAGGCCGGGAAGGAAGGGATTGCCTGCAGAGTGTGATATAGACACAGACAGGATAGTTATACGAGGCAGGCAATCCCTAGTTCCGGCCGAGGAATGTATAGTTTTTTACTTAAAAAAATGCTCAGAAATTTAAAAGTCATAAGAAAAAAAACCGGTCAAGTGCGAGTCTGACTCGCGCACCGAGGGTTCCGTGCAAACGTTCATACACCATACCCGTCACGACCACATTCATTCTTGAACAATCTTAACAGATCATTAGACCCCGCTATCGGAGGTGCAAATTGGTAGCTGTATAGTTCTTAGGGATGGGAAAAATACTTATGATATCGATACTCTTACTTATTCTGTACATTTCGTTTTATGTAACTATACCATTTTTAGGGTTCCGTAGCCAAATGGCAAAAAACGGAACCCTTATAGATTCGTCATGTCTGTATGTCTGTCTGTCTGTCTGTCTGTCTGTCTGTCTGTCCGTCCGTATGTCACAGCCACTTTTTTCCGAAACTATAAGAGCTATACTGTTGAAACTTGGTAAGTAGATGTATTCCGTAAACCGCATTAAGGTTTTCACAAAAAAATAGAAAAAAAAACAATAATTTTTTGGGGTTCCCCATACTTCAAACCGAAACTCAAAAAAATTTTTTTCATCAAACCCATACGTGTGGGGTATCTATGGATAGGTCTTCAAAAATTACATTTAGGTTTTTTACATCATTTTTTTCTAAACTGAATAGTTTGCGCGAGAGGTAAAATGGTAAAATGTGTGTCGTCGTGATTTTTATTTATAAAAATATTGAACAGACAATTTTGTAATTATAAAGCAATGTTTTATAAAATAAACACGTCTAATTAAAGTCTTAGACTCTCATTATGGTAAAGGAAATTTATCGACATATAGCTATACTTATCGACATATAGCTATAATTATCGACATATAGCTAGTATTCCAATATAATTTGTACCCATCCCTAGAACTTGACAGCTACCATTTTGCACCTCCGATAGCGGGGCCTACAGATTAGAGCATTACTGTTGTACAGCGCCATCTGCATTTTGGTACTAATAACTTGCAACTAGTATGTTTGTTTATCAGCGATATTTTTTTATCACGCATACCGATTTCGATTATTTTATTTTAATTTGAAAGAAGGGACTATAACGATAATTTCATAAGAATTTGAAGAAATAAAATTTCATACAAAAGTAATTAAATTACAAAATTATGTAAGAAATGATTTGGAAAAAAATTTAAAACACATTTTGAAAGCGCAACTCAAGCCCTTTCATATGATACCCAACTTGATCCATTAACTCGATTTTGATTTTTTAACCCCACTCATATTCGTCATTTACACAGAAAATAAAAATGTATAATTATTTTTTTCATTCTTTTTACACGTATCTTAACCTTCTTAGCAGTTGTTCCAATTTTCAAATTGATAGCTCAACTAGTTCCTGAGATATTTAACGTTGTGACAGACGGACAGACGGACATAGTCGCACCACCATTCTTTTTTTACATTTTTAGTGGTATTTCTCTTAATGGGTAGGTACTTATTAACGTAATATAAACTGCCTATTGTGAAGAAAACAGCTTTCTAGGTTCAACGGTTTGGGATGAGCATTGATTTAAGTGAGTTAGTGAGTGAGTCAATCTGGACTTTTACGTTTATAATACCTATAATATATCGATTTTATGTTATTATCATTAATGTTACCCCTCTAACCCTATTTTTAAGTATCTACTAACAAACATGATCCCAGTTGGTTGATGAATGAATTAATTATTATTATTATTTTCTGTCGCAGTGAATAAAAGTATTAGCATCACCTGTCGCTAGCTTCTCGAGCCGATAACCCAGGAGTCATGGGCCCAAAGGAGTCATAATCGGCATCAAGCTTGAGTACATCTTTCATAAAGCCCCCTACGCCAGAGGTCAACTCCTGCTGTAGTGGACCCTGCATATCGACTATTCTTTGTTGTACTGAAGCAGCCTGTGGGAACCACGCCAACCATTATGAGGAATTACTTACAGCCCTTTATACAAATATGACTACGTAACAAATAAACTGCATTGTATGTATTTACATTATTTCTGTATAAATATGAGAAGATTCTTACGAGCACAAACACCACGGGTTTAACTGGCGTAATTGATTGAATTGAAGTAGGTACCTATCAGTAGGTACTTACCACCTTCAGTCTCCATCATCAGACCAATTTAATGGTAAAATATTTATGTGTCATACAACTGACATCATACGCCAAAAAATTCAAAATAAAAGTGGTGACGTCTGTGTGGCCACTTTAGTTAATGGTTTAATCTTTAAATTTTTTTTATTGAACCATCACACCAAAATTCACGAGAATCGGTTGAAAAATGCAAGCTGTAGAGGTGAACAGCCGGACATCTGGACATCCGAACATGCGAATGAATTTAGGCCCAAGCTGAAATGGAGAACTTCGTTCGCTTCGCTCGCTTCAATAATATCCTTCGAAAAGGTCATACTTACAGTATCCAACATATTTGTGAAAGCGTATCGCAGCCCATCTACCAAATCGGAGTCATCTTTACAAATGTCTATGTTGAATTGATGGAATGTCGCATAACTTTCTTCAATTAAATCCAATTCCATGTCCATTCTATAAATAAAATTAAGATACCCTAAAACTTACTAAAATCATAATATCTAGTGCGAAAGAAACAAGGACAATCTTGTTTTGGCGTTGTGTTGCATCATAAAGAAACCCATCAAACTTCATTTAAGGCTTGTTGTATTTTATCCTTGGCAACCCTATAAAGTAAGTTTATACTCGAAATTTCTACTATTTATGTTTGGGGAGAGATACTCTCCAGCATCCCCAAATTATAATAATTGTAGTCTAGATAAATACTATAAATGTGATTTTTTTTCAAGAAAGTACTAATTCAGTACTTTTTTTCACATACTCAGAAATATCAATACAGAGTGGGGTTGCCAGAGAGTATGACATCATTGGCCAACTTATCATTAGGTAACAGGTACGAAAAGTCGCTTAAGTACGTGGCCGGATGCTTCGATCTCAACCTGATATAAAACATACATACTCTATAAATGCTTCTCGAATCATTGCGAGACATAACATCGCAACGCGGACATCGTCCAAATCCTTGATTTTTTTGGCCATTGCCTTCATTCGGTCGTTGATAAACTGCATCATTTTGAGCACGCGTTCCTTGTAAGCATGACTCAGTAGCTTGCCCAAAATCCTCTTCCATTCAATAGATTCCACGTGTAAACCCAACTTTACATTGTCTACATCATACAAATTTGAAGTTTTGTTAGTCAAGTTAGATCAAGCTAACTAATAATAATTCCACTATAGTAACAATTTTATGTCTGATCAATGCAACTACGTTGTTCCTAGTCACCCTAGACAATGGTGATCACCACCAAAACTTACCTATTCAACTACTAAACACGTCACAACATAAGGATGTAAGAGATATTGTACCATAATCAGATAATCACGTATATACTTGTTAATTCTTCGAATACCCACCAGTGTTGATTTGAATAGATCCAATTATATGTCTCTCCGGTAAATTCCCGACTTCTTCAGTCTGTCCTTCGTACGTCTTCAACATGTCTCTTATGATAACGTTTAAGGGATTAGAATCAACAAAATCTTGAACCTGCTGCACTCTATCCTCTGCCCATAAGTGAGAATACCTGCCATAACTCTGAAAACGGCGTGACAATAAGAATGATGATAGACAAACCGTGTAGTTATTATTTGAAAAAAAAAATACCTCGAGCAACTTCGCAATGTCAGGTTTATACATGAACATCATCCCCTGTAAAGCCATAACGGCTCGAACAATATCTTTATGCTCAGAAACCATGCGAAAGTAACTTTTGACTCCACCAGCAAGAGATCCTGACTTCGATGAACCTATAAATATAGTAGATTTTCAGTGGTACTCTCTTAACTCATTCATTTACTGACTTTTAGGTACCCTTCCCATTTCATCTTATCGGAGAAAAGAACTAGACCACAGAGGACAGAGATAAATAGCGAACAAGACAAGTAAATAAGGCATGATGAATGGAGAATGAGTAGAATACCTACCAAAAATGAACGTAACAAAAACACCGGCCAAGTGCGAGTTGGACTCGCGCACGAAGGGTTCCGTACCATTATCTATAAAAACGGCAAAAAAATCACGTTTGTTGTATGGGAGCCCCCCTTAAAAAATATTTTATTTTGTTTTTAGTATTTGTTGTTATAGCGGAAACAGAAATACATAATCTGTGAAAATGTCAACTCTCTAGCTATCACGGTTCTTGAGATACAACCTGGTGACCGATTATCTATAAAAAACGACAAAAAAACACGTTTTTTGTACGCGCGGGCATCGGACGACGGCAAAGGACGGGGCGTTTGAAGGGCAGATCGGGCGGCTGCGCTCGCGCACCGCCAGTCAGCGAGCCACCTCAGCGTCAAGCACATGTCGCGCAGAGCTATTTTGTCATTAATTTCGTGCTTGTGAAATAAATAAATGTATTAAGAAGAATATTACATTTTTATTGTCCTGCTTGGACAATAATGGCGACCGTTGGAAGAAACTGCAAATAACGTGCAAGTTCAAGCTGCATTTTAACCGTTAAAATAACGGAATTTTACCGGCTCGCTGACTCACCGACTCGGAAGAACAAAGGTTGCTGCTGTTTTTTTTTGAAATACTGGGGCCTCAAGGATCTACGTGGTTGCCTGCAGGTCTAACCCGAGGGAAGTACGCCTATTTTACCATTCCTTTGTTCCGATCCCCTTTTATAATTTGGCTTCGATTTGTGTGACGGCTTTCTTGCATCTTAAGCGTTAGGTTCAATTCCTAATCTAGCTTGCCTAAAAGACAAGACTATTAGCTGCACGCAACGGCCTGTGCTTATTTCTATTTGGTAAATAAATTCTTCTTTTTTAAAGCGTCAGGATAGTATCCTGATCTAGCTTGCGAAGTGCTTATTTCGGCGAATATTATCGCATTATCCCCTTTTATAATTTGGCTTCGATTTGTGTGACGGCTTTCTTGCATCTTAAGCGTTAGGTTCAATTCCTAATCTAGCTTGCCTAAAAGACAAGACTATTAGCTGCACGCAACGGCCTGTGCTTATTTCTATTTGGTAAATAAATTCTTCTTTTTTAAAGCGTCAGGATAGTATCCTGATCTAGCTTGCGAAGTGCTTATTTCGGCGAATATTATCGCCATATCCCCTTTTATAATTTGGCTTCGATTTGTGTGACGGCTTTCTTGCATCTTAAGCGTTAGGTTCAATTCCTAATCTAGCTTGCCTAAAAGACAAGACTATTAGCTGCACGCAACGGCCTGTGCTTATTTCTATTTGGTAAATAAATTCTTCTTTTTTAAAGCGTCAGGATAGTATCCTGATCTAGCTTGCGAAGTGCTTATTTCGGCGAATATTATCGCATTACTCGCATTTATACGCATGTTAAGTATTAAGCTGTATTATACAGGCATTACAGTGCTAATTTTAGTAAATCAGAAAGTTATTTACAAATCCGTTACGTAGTTAAATTTAAAATTTGTAGTAACGGTTCCTTTGTGTGCAATACGTGGCTATTCCATATTTTTGTACAAGAGTTGCCTTATTAAGCTGTATTATACAGGCATTACAGTGCTAATTTTAGTAAATCGGAAAGTTATTTACAAATCCGTTACGTAGTTAAATTTAAAATTTGTAGTAACGGTTCCTTTGTGTGCAATACGTGGCTATTCCATATTTTATACAAGTTTGCCTAATTAAGGCTATTACTTAGTGTTTTCCTTAATTATTAGAGATTTTGCTAAACAATAAACGGAGATAACCGTGCTAAATCCCTTAACGAATTATTGTAGTTCAAATATCTTATAGCGATTTGCCGACTATTTCAGTGTTTGATCGGGACCGGCGCGCTTAAGGCGTTCTGTTTGCTGGGTGCAGCCCGGGTCCGTAGCAGCTCCGCGCGCACCTTGCTGGCTAGCTGTGTGCTCGGACGGAGTAATTTTCTATGTCGGGCGGTCGCGGCTGAGACTGGATTTAACTGGTTTGAGATTTAATTACTTACTTATTTCATTGTCGTTAGCGCCTTCGATATTTATTGTTTGAAGTTATGGCACCACCGGAAGGGGCAAAGTTGGATGTGCCGTCGAAGGTTGATGATTTGTCTAAGCTTATTAAGCAGCGCGGTAGTATCAAAGGCCGGCTAACTAAATTCAAACTTTAAAGGTGCAAACAATGAACTGGGTAAATTGATTAAATCTAGTCGTCAGTCTATAACTAATTTTGCTAATGATGAAGGAATTAAATTCATGTTTAGTCCAGCTTATTCTTCCCATTTCGGAGGGATCTAGGAAGCCGGGGTTAAGTCGGCTAAGTTCCATCTTCGACGTATTGCTGGGGGGGCTTCCCTGACGTTTGAAGAGCTAGCAACGCTATTTGCACAAGTCGAAGCTATTTTAAATTCTCGACCCCTAACGCCTCTTTCGTCGGACCCCACTGACCCAACTCCTTTGACTCCAGGGCACTTCCTTTGCGGGCGGCCTCTCACTTCGGTACCATCCCGACCTATTACTACAAAGTACCCCAACAGATACGAACGCATAGAGCAGTTGAGGCAGCACTTCTGGGACAGGTGGCGACGAGAATTCATAGCAGAGCTCCAACAGCGTACGAAGTGGAAGACGCGGCAGCGAGAGCTTCGAGTCGGGGACCTCGTCATTTTGAAGGAAGATCAACTACCTCCTCTTCAGTGGCGCCTAGCACGCATCAGCCATCTATACCCTGGGAAAGATGGCGTCAACCGTGTCGCTGATGTCATCACCAATCGGGGCACAATAAGAAGAGCAATCAACAAAATGTGTATTGTTCCTACTACAGACGTTGTCGAAGGGAAGAATGGTTTACCTACCCATTAAGGGCAACAAATCCTGAATTCTGTAGATAGGACTCATATGAAATCACACCTGAAAACATACAAGAAGAAGATACATGGGAACAAATCAACTACTTTACTCCATCGGGTGAACTTCACCGCAACGACTATATTGCAGGTTGTCGAAGGGTTGACTAGATCTATATCCTAGACCCGCGAAAGGCAACACAAAGAATCTCTGCAATTTATTGTTGAAAGCCAGTCTTTCAACGCCGGGACGATGTACGCGCGGGCATCGGACGACGGCAAAGGACGGGGCGTTTGAAGGGCAGATCGGGCGGCTGCGCTCGCGCACCGCCAGTCAGCGAGCCACCTCAGCGTCAAGCACATGTCGCGCAGAGCTATTTTGTCATTAATTTCGTGCTTGTGAAATAAATAAATGTATTAAGAAGAATATTACATTTTTATTGTCCTGCTTGGACAGGGAGCCCCCCTTAATAAATTATTTTATTTTGTTTTTAGTATTTGTTGTTATAGCGGCAACAGAAATACATAATCTGTGAAAATTTCAACTCTCTAGCTATCACGGTTCTTGAGATACAGCCTGGTGACAGACAGACGGACGGACGGACGGACGGACGGACGGACGGACGGACAGCGAAGTCTTAGTATAATAGAGTGCCGTTTTACTCTTTGAGTACGGAACCCTAAAAATAACGAAATTTCACACCAAAATATATATATATTTTATGCGTATAACTTACTGCTGGCACTTTTAGTGAGCATGGAAACTGATTTTCCTGAAGCAGAAGGACCTCCCTCTCTGATGATAAGGTCTTGTTGACCCCACTGAAACACATTCCTATGCGTGTCCATAATGCAATTTAACACAACCTGGAAATATCATCAACAAAATAAATATATGAAGCCGTAATATACGAACGATCGTAATATTTACATCGTACAGACACATTTTCATATTTCAAATTCTCATCAAATTTAAACTGCTCCGTTGATTTTGTAGAAAAAAATTATTCGATGAAGGTCTATATTTTTTTAAATATATTAAATAGTTCGAAAATTATGTCAATAATAAGTAGGGTGGCTTTTGACGAGTCTTAGGGAGAGAACACCAATGGTTATCGATAGTATCGATATATCGAGAGTTTTTTATTTGTGTCTTTATGAAATTACTAGTGACCCGCCCCGGCTTCGCACGGATTTATATGTATAATACGATCATACATGCATGTATTGTACATATAAACCTTCCTCTTCACTCTATCTATTAAAAAAACCGTATCAAAATCCGTTGCGTAGTTTTAAAGATCTAAGCATACATAGGGACAGACAGACAGCGGGAAGCAGCGACTTTGTTTTATACTATGTATTGATACCTCAAACTTTCCGATGAAACATACTCTTTTAAACAGTCAATGGTGAAAAAAGTTCAAAATATCGGAAAGTTTCATCAGTTTTCATTTGCTTTATTGAAATGAATTTAATTACGAAAACCTTTATATTTTATAACGAGAACAAATTACTCCTTAAGTGGTTTGTCAGGATCGTAGCAAATGGAGATCCGTGATCTCTGCCTACCCCTCTGGGAAAGAGGCGTGATTATGTATGTATGTAACAAATTACTCATCCCTCCGAGACTGCATAGCGTTAGGAGGCCTGAGTGCTTGTTCGCCGACCATTTGATATAATAAAAAGGGAAAATATTATTTTATATTAGTACTAGCGACACCCCGGCTTCGCACGGGTGCAATACTGATACTAAATATATATTAGTGCATGTTGTTAGGGGAAAATGCTTCACTTTCGGATACCGGCGCCATATTTTAGTACATTGTTAGGCATGTCCCCTAGATTTCAAAACTGCCGGGCGACAATCTCTAAGGAGTCGATCTCCCCTGTAATGATGATGAATCAAAAACGCCGCGGCCGCGCTTGGAAAAGTGTGAATTACACCTAAACTATGCAACGCACATACACATGTGGGATACCAAATAAAAACTGAATAAATTGTCAATAGTTCATTATACACATTATATTTCAATGTATACGCTAGTTTAAGTACTATTAGCAAAAGTATACAAAAATCAAGAACTAATCTAAGAACTTTCAGATTTTGCGGCAAAACTAGAAAAGATACACGAATATAATGTATGACACAAATAATATCTAGTATTTCAGCTTTACATTTTAGTTTTTTTTTCAATACAAGAGCGGAATCGGGAAAATTGTGCTCAAAAAACCAACAACGCAAAGCAAGTTTTCCCTACAAGATTTCTACCTATCGAAAGTACTATTTTCCAGAAAACAGCACGAACTTTTAGTATGTTGACAGACATATTATGTTCACTAGCTGTTGCCCGCGACTTCGTCCGCGTAGAACTTTTTATCGTCTTAGAAAATGATTTCTCTCAATACAAAATTTGAACCCTCTTTTAGGGGATAATTAAAAAAAAAGTTGATGATCATTTTCTAGTTTGTGAACAAACAGTCTAAAACCAAAGTTAAAAATCTCATACTTTAAAAATGCCTTGAAATACTCAAACTTTGAACCAATTTTAACGCTCTTAGGGGATGAATTTGGAAAAACTCTGAAATCAGTTTTGTAGTCTTTTAACGTACAGAATAAGACCGAAGTTAAAAATCTCTTACTTACACTTTAAAATGTTATTGCTCGCCATTTAAAATTTGAACCCCCTTTTAAACCCCCTTAGAGGTTGAATTTTTCTAATCGCTGAAAGAACTTTTTTCGTAAACTTTTAAGTCTCTAGCTCAAAAAAAGTGTTGCCCATACAAAGCTTTCTTAACCCCCTTAGGGGTGGAATTTTCTAAAACTCTGAAAGTACTTTATTATTAATTTTAATAAGTAACATTTTGAATAGTTTTTAGTCTAGTAAAAAAAAAGTTTTTCCCACACAACACTGGCTACCCTTCTTAAGGATCTTAAGGATCCCCTTAGGGATGGAGTTTTCTAAAACGCTGAAAGTTCTTTTTTAGTATTTTAATAAGTAATCTTTTTGCAAAGTTTTAAGTCTAACTCAAAAAAAAGTTTTGCCCATGCAAAGCTTGCTCTCCTTTTTAACCCTATTAGGGGTGGAATTTTCTAAAACGATTTGTGTTCTTTTTTTGTATTTTAATAAGTAATCTTTCTACAAAGTTTCAAGTCTCTAACTCAAAAACATAAACTTTCCCTGATAAAAACTTTGCACCCCTTTTTATCCCCCTTAGGGACAGATTTTTTCAAAACGCTGAAAGTCTTTTTTTTTGTATTTTTATAAGTAATCTTTCTACAAAGTTTTAAGTGTCTAGCTCAGAAAAAGTGTTCCCCATACAAACCTTGCACCCTTTTTTAACCCCCTTAGGGACTGATTTTTGTAAAACGCCGAATGTAGTATTTTTCATGTTCTAATAAGTAATTTTTCGTCAAAATTTTAAGTCTCTATTAAAAAAAAAAATGTTTTTCCCATACAAACTTTGCACCCTATTTTACCCCCTTAGGGGTGACATTTTCCAAAACGCTGAAAGTACTTTCTTTGTATTTAAATAATCTTTCTACAAAGTTTTAGGACTCTAGCTAAAAAAAATAGTTTCCCACATACAAACTTTGCACCCCTATTTTAGCCCCCTATTTTTAGGGGTAGAATTTTCTAAAACGCTGAAAGTACTTCATTTGTATTCTGATGACTAATCTTTCTACAAAGTTTTAAGTCTCTATTTAAAAAAAATATTGTTTCCCCCATACAAAATTTGCACCCCTATTTTACCCCCTTTAGGGGTAGATTTTTTTAAAACACTGAATCTAGGTACTTTATTTGTATTCTAATGAATAATTTCTCTACAAAGTTTTAAGTCTCTATTTAATAAAGAGTAGTTTTCTCCCATACAAACTTTGCACTCTATTTTACCCCTTTAGGGGTAGAATTTTCTAAAACCCTGAAAGTTCTTTATTTGTATTCTAATGACTGATCTTTCTACAAAGTTTTAAGTCTCTATTTAAAAAAAAAATGTTTCCCCCATACAAACCTTGCACCCCTATTTTTTCCAAAATGCTGAAAGTGTTTCATTTGTATTCTAATAACTAATTTTTCTACAAAGTTTAAGTCTATAGCTCAAAAAAAAAAGGTTCTCCCATACAAACTTTGCACCCCCATTTTACCCCCTTAGGGGTAGAATTTTCAAAAATCCCTTTTTATCCCTAGCCCACGTTATAAAAGCAACATACTGTGCAAAAATCAACTCTCTAAGATTAGTAGTTTCGGCTGTGCGTTGATGAGTGAGTGAGTGAGTGAGTGAGTGAATAAGTCAGTCAGGACATAGGCATTTATTATGTTTAAATAGATAGAAGATAATGAAACTCCCATTCAAATATCTCAAAAAATTATGAAGCTACATCCGTTTTAATGTCGCTTGTTAGAGTGAGAAAACGATGAGGGACTGTGACGTCAATATACTCGAGCGTCATAGTAAAAAACAATCGTTTCATATGAAGGTGCGTTTTGCGGAAAAGGGACAGAACATACCCCCTCTTAAAACTTTGGACTCTTATAACTTAATCATTACCTATATAACCTCTTGCTTTGTTTTTTTCTCCATTTGACTATATTTATTTTAAATTCTTTTTCGAGAAAATACATTATGATTATTTACCATATTTTCGATTCCTGAGCCACGAACTTCGGAATTCGAAAATATTCGGGTATCTCTATCTCTATCGCACTAACCATACTCGAGTGACAGGGATGCAAATATATGAACATTGAGTATCGGTTTTCGTGGTAACGCCGCAGGTACTTTGGCTGAATGCGCCGAGCGCGTGCCATTGTCATTCAAAAAAAACAAATTCGTGTTAATTATATTGTTCAAATTTGTTGATTTCATTTATTGAAATTACGACATAAAACGACATTTGCGCATATAAGTTCTCATATCAGAATCGAATATTTTTTTATGGTTTATATTTTAGCATTTGTCTCGTAAAGGTCTATCGTAGACGGGATTTAAATTATTAATAAGTGAAAGGCAAAGCAATTCCGCCATTTTGACGAAAATTTGACGGTTCTTATAGCTGACAGTTGGAGCAGCGTTTTATTTCAATAAAAATAAATGAAAAATTAAATGAAGTCGTATATTTCGGAAAATTAATTAACTGTCGCAGTCGGATAAAAACTATCCTAAGTTGCAGCTAGAATAATAATGTACCTATATAAAATGTTTCATATTTTTCCGTTCATGGGATGCTGAGAACATTCGAACCGCGCAAAGCTTAGTTTCAAACTGGCTGATTCTTTTTTTAATTTAGAGATTTATTATAAGTGGAGATAAGTAATGATATAATCTTCATTGCCGCGGAGGCTTTTTGAAAAGTGGGATTTTTACCTGAACCATGTAATATATATAAACTTGTGTTAAATCATGTAAAACCTAAACTAATATGCTATAATTCTTGCCTACATTAGGATTCTCTCTGCAGTTTTGTGGTGCACATATCATATTTAATAACATACTAAAAGTTCGTGCTGGTTTCTGGAAAATTGTAATTTCGATAAAATTAATCTTGTAGGGAAAACTCGCTTTACGTTGTAGGATTTTTGAGCACAATTTTCCCAATGTTGCTCTTGTCTTAAAATGAAAAACTAAAATGTAAAGCTGAAATACTAAATATCATTTGTGTCATACATTAGATTCGTGTATCTTTTCTAGTTTTGCCGAAAAGTCTGAAAGTTTTTAGATTTTTTTTTATACTCTTGCTAATAGTACTTAAACTAGCGTATACATTGAAATATAATGTATGAATGAACTATTGACAATTTATTCAGCTTTCATTTGGGGCCCCCCATGGAAGCTTAATACTACCAGCAGTACGTTGCATGGTTTGGGTGTAATTTAAACTTTTCCAAGCGCGGCCGCGGCGTTTTTGATGACGTCATTACAGGGGAAACATACTCCTTAGAGATTGTCTCCCGGCAGTTTTGGAATTCAGGGGACATGCCTAACAACATACTAAAATATGGCGCCGGTATCCGAAAGTGAAGTATTTGTTCGACGGAATCCCCTAAACAACACACACTATATGTATTAGATTCCTATTGAATCACTCTATCTATTAAAAAAAAAGCGGATCAAAATCCGTTGCGTAGTTTTAAAGACACAGACAGAGAGCGGGAAGCGACTTTGTTTTATACTATGTAGTGATTGCATTACTGTATTCAAGTTACAAATCAACCTCAATAATAGAGTGAATGACTGATATATATCGATAAAAAGCAGTGCTTCCTCCCTTACATGTGTCAGTAGTCGCACGCAAAGTTCCGGGCCCTAATAATAAGCATAAAATAAAAGAATAATCTGACTATAAACAACATAGGTAAATATAAATAATGACCTGAGAGAAAGCAGATTGTATCTCTTCCAAAGTCGGAGTGATTAAGATGCGAGGTATTTGTAAATACATCATAGTCTTCATTAGTGGCTTGAGTTTCTTCTGTTCCTCTGGATCTGTTGTCATTGTTAGGAAACTGTAATAATAAATAAACGGGCTGTATTACTAATACATATAATTTGTAACTAACTTGCACAAATCCTATGGAATGTGTAGAGTTGGTTGGCGACACAATATGAGTATGTAGACTTGTTTTACGAATATGGCCAAAACATTTTATTTTTGAATAATGAAACCAAATCTTACCTCGATACAGAAGCCCTACGTCTCAGCATGTCCAGGCTAGTCCGAGTACACTTGACAAGTGAATCAAAGCATTTTGTTGCAAAATATGCAAACAATTCGTTACATTCGTTTATAGCGTGTTGGGGTTCAAAACGATCCGGATTCTCAATCTCCAAGAAAGCTACAAAAATATCACATTAATATTCTCAGCACTATATTGGCCACAAAACAAAAGGCTTTCCATTAGCTAAATTCAATCTTACGCCAATGTCATAAAGACTAATTAATCCTGTCCATTTTAATGATTGAATTGTTAAGAAGTGATTAAGCAAAAATAATTACCAATGTCATGAAATTTATTGTGTGTTTGTGTGAACTGTAGTAGGTGGACGACTTAAGACACTTTACAGTATAAGATATAGATGGTGACAAAATCCTAATAAATATCAATATTTTGCATCTCACTAACCAGCATCTTCAGGGAACACTCTTGTAGCCGATGTAACCTGTTTCAGAGCTTTATCCGGATCCAGCCTACAAATGGAAAGTCTTAAAAAACGTTACGTCAGGAAGAGGTAACAGGGTATTTGCCCGGGGCCAAGAGAACCCCTCTTCCCCCTAGGTAGAGATCCCTTAAGCGTTCCTCTTTCCCCGGTGTTCCACTTGCCGCAATAATGTCGTACACATTAAATAAGTATATTTTAAAACAGCACAATATAAATATATGTTCAGTAAAAAGTTACAGATATAAAATAAAATAACTGAACTTGCCACTTGTCCTTGAGATCATGTATTGCTTGGCTAGGAACACTGTCCAGAAACTTATGTATAAGTTCTACAACCCCCGTTTCTGCATTCCATGATTTCTGTTGCAATTCCGCCGCTATTAACCAAATTATGCAGTAAAGTATCAAAGAGGTAAAGTATATCGATCTAGTTGAGACAACCGAACTACACTGTTTAATTTAATAACTTCACCAAGGTATTGTAAATACCAATACGACCCCTTTGAATATACCCTTACCAATATCATCACGTCTTGTTAGATTATCTTCATAGAACACATTCGGGTCGACCGCCACTTCTGGCAATAATACCAACATGGTTTTTGTGACGGTTTTCAAGATAGCATCGATTCGAGCTTCTTTTATATCTATCACCTAAAAAGAAGTTAAAAAATCAACGGTTAGCTGAGAAGTTGTTCAAGACTTTTCATTGACGAGGAACTGTTATTTAGGAATGGTTTACCTCTTTAACAAATAAATCAACCTCATCCAGAACGAGTTCAATGGCATTGCAGTACGCTGGAATCTCAAGAGACGTCCATGTTATTGTAGAGAGCCCGGGCTGGAAAGCTTTTTCCATCTTTATAAGTTGTGCTCGAAGAAGTGGCAAATATAGTTTGGGCATACTCCTGCAGATTAATCACAAAACGTTACATTTCCATCTAAATACAAACTAGCTACTGATATAGGAGGATTACTGTCTAAACAGTCTACCGTTTTCCGGTGTATCCAGTTTAATCGACATACAACTGAACGAGCGTTATGATGTTACAGAGATAATGATGCGATGAAAGTGTGGTGTGGCGAGGATGGACCGAGTAAGGAATAAATATATATATTTATTATGTATTTCTGACGACGTCGATAATTGGCTTTGTTATTAACAGTGATCGGATCTAGGATGCAATTTCCCGGGGTTTAAGTTCGTAATATTAAGGTGGATATGACTTACAATCCCGCGACTTTTTTTGTTACCTATCTTTACAAAAAGGTAAATAACATTTAATTTTAAGTAGTTTACAGTATAAAATTAACAGAAAATGTAATAACAACAAAAATGTTTACAGTACCTACTGCATAGAAGAACTGAACGTATCTATCTTGTATGTCTTATCTTTAATTTATTTTTATTATTCTTATGTGTTTACCAGGGTATACAAGAAAAAGTAATAATTGCTATTAGTTCACTATTACTATTTCGTTAATCTTATCACCAGGGCTCGAACTTTTAGTGCCGATGACGTTGCACTGCACCGCACATAGGATGCCATCAAATAGTCTTTTCACTTCTCATGCTCTAAAAGTTCGTCTTTATGTCGTGCGTAGGCGACATAAAGTCGCTTTTTATGCTCTAGAGCATAAAGTAAAATCTTCGTCGAAGACCAAGGCAATCGCTGCAACAGCCACACGAACATCTTTAACTTCATACAACAACCTCTTTATTTTATTTCGTTTCGTTCGTATTCTAAGACCAAGGCAAAGATACCAACAGCCAAAGTACACAATAAAACTTCATGAAATAAACTTATAATTTGTATTTCGTCTCATTTATTATTTTTTATATTTGTTTATTTTTCAATTTAGTAGATCAGTATAGTATTTAAATATTTCTCATTGCTCTAATGTAACTTTCAATTTTAATTAAATTAGCATTTACTATATTTACGTGTTGCTGTTTCATTTCCTCGCAATCGAAGTGAAAAGTAGAGTGTACAACTCGTCCATAAAACCCATTTTACACTCGACTTTATATCTATCCTCGCTCGCAAGCTCGCTCGGATGGATAAACGTCTCGAGTAAAATGGTGCGTTTTATGCACTTGTTGTACAATCTACTATTTCGTATACAATTACCACTTACGAGTATCAACCTCTTTTATTAAATAATGGCCACTTGAAATTAGCAGTATATAATGTCTTGAATGACATTGTCAATCAAATCGAGCCCCGCTTATCACATTCTCAACTTATCGACAAATAATAATAATTTCAGTTATAAATACCCATTATTAGACAATTCTAGTGTGCTTTAAGTGTGCAAATATTAAGTGACGTATTTTTTAATTTACAATAGCCCATTTCCCGAAATCCCGGGAGATCCGAGACACATCCACGATAAACATAACGTTTGAGGTCGTTCACCCCAAATTGCATCCTAGATCCGATCACTGGTTATTAACTATTAAGTTTTGCAGGTATAGTACCATTGTTAGGTATGAATGTGGAGGGATGGAAGAAACGAGGTAGGCCAAGGAAAATGTGGATGGACTATGTGAGAGAGGATATGAAGAGGAAGGAAGTAAGTGACGAGATGACGAGTGACAGGGAGGTATGGAAGAAAAGGACATGCTGCGCCGACCCCAAATAAATGGGATAAGGGCAAGAAAATAATGATTAGTTATTAAGTTTTGCATTACTATCCTGTTATGCTGTTGATGCCCCAAATAAATAAAAATAAATAAATATATGAGCCTGAAATTGTCAATAAGTTGAGAGCCAATTGCCTCGCGTGTAATGGGCGTGTAATGAAGACGGAAAGTCATGTGACCAAAAGAATATTAGATAGAAATGCAGAGCGATGTAAGAGACGAGGTAACCCAAGGAAAAGTTGAACGGACTCTGTGAGAGACGACACGAACAGGAAGTGACGAGATGGCGGATGACACAGAAGTATGGAAAAGAAGTCAATGATCTGAGCCGACCCAAATTAAATGGGATAACGGCAAGCAAATGATAAGAAGGTATAGCAGTAGACTATGCGTTTACCTTCTTATTTGATTATTCCGGTCTACTAGATATTTAATTTTTTCAAAACTTCCTAATATTTGATCTTTACAATATGCGACGACTTGAGCGGAGTCTGGAACGCCTGCAGAAAAATAATATTAAAATTATTTGCTATTTATATGTTTGAACTTTTTATTACGTTACATGTACATACTTAGCCCTAATTGCCACATATATTCAACTTCCCTAATACATTCGGCAATGTAAATATTAAAATTAACGATGTACAAATTTGTCGTCGGATGTCTGATGAGAAGTGGGGCTATCAAGCCCATTCGAACCTGAAACGAAATGTTATTAAAATACAAGACAGTTGATTAAAATACTAAGCTAGTACAGTCAGGGGTATTAATATACGTACATAAATAAGGACATAAATATCTGTACACGCCTTTATGACATTGACAATAGAGTCCTGTACAGATATTTATGTCCGTATTTATGTACGTATATTAATACCCCTGACTGTACATTGTTGTAAACACTACAAAGAAAGCAATAGATGATCGAGTGAATTTGAGGGTGATTCATGTACAGTCAGCAGCAGAATTTGCAAAGCGATCCTAGTCCTCGAAATAATCTACACATGAACTCTAATGTCAAGGGAATAAGGATTTGTGTAGGTCATTTTGAGCGTGTTATTTTGCTTAGCTACTTCTGATGCTGACTACTGAAAAAGTAACATTAACTCACCTGGCCGACATTTTCAGCCCAAGCCTTGTGGTAAATTAATTCAAACTCAGTAAACACGATATACATAACATTAAAAAGTTTTATACATCTTTGTGTATTCTGAAATCAAATAATATTTTATGAATCTAATTAAATTACTAATGTAATACATTCATATGAATAACTCACAAAAACTGCATGTAATAATAAAAATTACTACAAGGTAAATGTCCCAGTACTCAACACTAGGTATCAAATTAGTAGGCAGGTTCAATTTGTATTCATAGCAAGGATGTTAATTATTGGAAGTAGCATGTCAAACATTGGGAATTTTATAATAAAGTTATTAGATACATATATATAAAAAAAACTTATCAAACAATAGCTGCTCGCGTGGCTTCGCCCGCAATCCCGCATATTGAAAAGAACGCTGGCAAACCCGCGGGAAAAAATAAAGCATAAGTCCATTCAGAAAGTGCATTCTATTACACAGGTGAAAGAATCTCTGAAATCGGTCAAGGAGTTCCAGAGATTACCCCTTACATACAAACTTACAACCATACAAAGCTAATACAATCTCACAGACTTTTCCTCCGTATAATATTAGTATAGATAAGAATATGAATAAATTCGTCGAGTTATTTTACTACCATGTGTGTAATAATTTCATTCTGCTGCTTAAACTCAGCCATAGGGCCATGAATATTTTTATCGTAAAATCGTATCCACATGATTCTTCCCGCGACTGGCGGCATATTCCACGGTATCTCGGGGTTTTCCCTCTCCTCGTTATATCTAGCAAATAAAAAGTAAATTAATTCTGAGATGAATTTAGTAGGAAGGTATATCCCACCATTTCTCCAATGTACGTCACAATATATGTACATGTATGAACAAATATGGAGTGGGTGTAGAGTAAATCCTGATTCTACGTAACATAAAATTATTGTGTTGTAATTATGTTAGTCTGTAAGGTAGGTATTTGTAAATACGGGCCATGTTGCCAGAGACAAATAATTAAATAAAAAAAATATAAATAAGAAAAGTTGCATGGACTGTGTTCCATTAATACCAGTATTTAACGGTTAAATATTATTGTACATGTAATTCTCGGGGAAACGGGATCTTAGCACACTAGGTGAGTGTAATGAGGTTTTTTGTTCTTGACCCTTTCTTGACTTGGCACCCACCTGGCACAGATTTCATACCAAGTCCAGAAACAATAGACTTAACACATTCAGTACCGGAAACTCGCGCCTACGCCGTAGTCACTTTCCGCTACGTACGAGGAACACCACGTAGTGTTGTGGATAACGCTCATTTCGAGGCTTATAGACTCGAGCCTTAAAGACTCCTGAGGCTTAAAGACTCGATGCTGTTTAAGAACCGTGTTGGTTTATTTTACGTTTATGAATGCAGAATATTGACTTTTCGTCACTTGAGTCTTTAAGCCTCGGGAGTATTTAGGGTTCGAGTATTTAAGCCTCAAAATGAGCGTTATCCACAACACTAACACCACGGGATCGGCTGTGACCGTAGCGCGTAGCGATTCGCGGCAGTGAATTTGTTAATACTTGCGTTGCGTGGCGTGGGGTTCTGGAGTGCCACCTTGCATTTTTTTTCTGTGGCGGCAAATGGGTTAAAATCGATATCTATCTTTCTCGGTTGAGATGAATGTGATTAGATTATAACGTAAATGTAAATGATGTATATTTAAAGTTAAATTACAAATTTTACCTGTCACGAATGGACTCTATCTCGCCGGTATACTTGCTTATCAAGTCATAATATTGATCTTCTAGATACAGGCAGCCCAATTTAAGATTCTCGAATCTTTTTAGCAAATGTAGAGCTATTTCAGTAGTGGGGCATTTGTTCACGCTCTATAAAAAAGAACAGTAACGACTTTGTTACAACGTTGTATGTACGTTTATAAACGAATATAATATTTCAAGTCTCTTAACTCAATTTAGAAATGTGCAAAGATGTGTTTTCATTGTTTATTATCTGGTTTCCATATCTACACTCTATCTAACTCTCACACGTCTTATGCCACTTTTTAACTGCCAATATTACTTAATTAAGTAGTTGAGTACTTACAGCTATCATGAAGTTTTCCAACAATACTTCCTGATTAGCGACACTATCCTTATATATTTTGTAGTCCTTATCAAAATCAGGTCGCCTAAATGTAAAATGTAACATATATAATACCCAACATCAATGAAATCATCGTAATGCAGAAACAGTAACAAAATTGTACCTGTGGTCCAATGCATCATAGGTTTTTGTAGATATTGCTTTAAAGAATTTGTTGAATGCCGCTGCATGCTCTTCGATGCCTTCCAAGGTGGTTTTATTTAAGACATAGTAGGTAATATAAGTTTGAAACAAGTCTATAATCTGGTAAACAACAGGTAATATAAGTGTTTAAGTTCTATCGGAATAAAATTTTACATTACCTGAAATAATACCTTTATGAGCCGTGTCCTGAAAGTTTCGAATTTTCCGAATATGTACATTTCGGAGCAGCCGAAAGGCTTTTCATCTGATGCCTCTTGCATTTCCTTTTGTGTCTCATCATAACATTCGCGGTAAAAACTGTACAGACCTAAGCAGAGCTGCAAATCAAATGCAAAATGTTAATCGTATTTATAAAAGACACACTATTTTATTTAAAATGTATAATATTTTGATCATAACTCACTGAAGCCTTATTGATAAATCAAATGCAAAATGTTAATCGTATAAAAGTTACATTATATTATTAAAAAAAAATATTTTGAACATAACTCACTAAAGACTTATTGATAAATTTTAGTTTATCTTGGTTCCAAATGGTCTTTTTTCCGTTGCTGGTCAAGTAATCCATGCACATATTGAGTATCTGATTAGTTACTTTAACCAGCAAAGTCGAAATTTGTTTAGTGGTGTTGTAATAGCGAGAGGTAGCGAATACCATGCGCACGGTGTATAAAAGTCCGGGTATGAATTGTTCCATAGTATGTGGATCACACCTGGGGGTAAGAAGCAAAACTAGTTATTATTGTGATCGTTCGATCCAAGAAGAAGCGTTCACTCCTACTTACGCTATGGGCAAAACGCTAACTAGTACATAACAGACAGGAATGGAGCCCTTGGATTGGATTAAACCCCACTTGGATTGAAGAGTTATATGGAAACATTATACTCGTATAGGTAAAAAACATAAGAAAGGCCCCAAAACAAATGCCTATTCGAACAATACACAACTAGGTATATGACAGAGGGCCTTACTTAAGTATTTTACGTATAAATTACGTACGTATAAGTTGCTGAACACCTGTCGAAGTACCTTGTCGTTTTCTCTCGTTTGACAACTTTATATGGCAGTTAACATGACGTTTAATGCGACACGGTACATAGGTGTTAAGCCCCTTGTGACGCTGACCGTACATTATGTTTTTCCGAAGTGGGCTCGACGCTAAAATATAGGAAACCCATTATCTCTTTTACCTGTACAAAGGCTCACAATATTTTTCCAGGGCATATAAATATTTTACGTTATCATAGGCTTCGTTGTAATAATCTGTTACTTGATTATCCAATATTCTCCATTTCTGTAAACCAATAAAACTTTGATAATTTTAAGCTGTTGTGATGTTTATGACCACGCTTTTTCTACAAATATCGGGCGGGACTGACACGAAGGTGAGAAATAAGCATACGGTCTGTCTCATGGAAATCGGACACCGTCACCTATGAGCGCTTGTGGATCGAAAAGAGCCACAACCGCGTTGCTCACCTTTATTGATATCAGGTTTCGCTGTATGGACAGTAAGAGACCAATGGAGATGTCTCTCTGTCAGCACAAAGCATCCTTGCAATTTTAAACCTAGTCATACCTTGATTAGCTTTGATTTAGCACGAATAAGGGTGTGTATGTACATCTGGCAAGGATCGCTTTTGATATGCTCGATGATGGAAGTGAAGGTGGTAAGCTGGCGTCTCCAATGGTCCAATTCTGCTAAGGGACCAATGTTGGACGGTTCTCTTCTTAACTGCTGGCTTTGTACTAAAACCTTGAAATAAATTCCAAAAATGTGTTAACATGAAATTTTACATCCGATTAATTTGTTATTAACCTTTTAACCGCCATAGTCTGATTTATAAGACCAGCTCATTTCGCTGCAGTTTGATATGTAAGACAAAGTTTTGATTTATAACACTATAAGATAACCGAGTTACTGCGTGCAACCCGGTTTAAATAATTTTTGATTTGCTTTTTACAGGACATTAATAGCTCTCACGTAATTTATTTTGATTAATGTATGTAGGTTTAAACTATGCCATGAACAACCGTTAAGTATCCTTCCACAATTTTTCAATTTGTAGTAGAAAAAAAAATCTATGTATCATTCATTACTTTTTTTATAAAACTTCTTAAGAAGTATCAGGTGATGTCCGATTTATATTTACACTAGTTTCTGCCCGCGGCTTCGTCCTCGTGGAACTCGTTTATATCGTAAATCCATACAAACACTTCGCCCCCATTTCATCCCCTTGGATGATTTGCGGGATAAAAACTATCCTATGCCCTTCCCCGGGACTCAAACTATCTATGTACGCTGATCGGTTCAGCTGTAACCTACACCTACCTAGAGAGGTTGATGCTTTCACATTATAATATTAGAAAGGGTTACCATGGTAATTTGTTTCGACCATTGTTTCACATAAGTGCAAACTTCTTCCAACACGTGCATTTTCGTAATAGCAATTTTCATTTTCTCCTCATCAGCCAAATGCTCCTCATATAATTCTTCATTCACCTTAAACCTTGTGTAGCAATCCAAGTCGATCTTTGTCTCTGTTGAAATGAATGGTGGTTTTTTTTAAATATTCTACAAGCAATTTTTTCTATGAAAAGGGAGTATACGAAAATAATTAACCTAAAATGTGACATTTAGTACATATATTTAAAAACAGGCTAAGTGCGTGTCGGACCACTCGCAGTGTAGAGTTCGGTAGTGGCATGTCTGTATTTGTTACATCGACACGCGCGCCCCAACTAAAGGTTGCGGTTGCATCACCCGAATGTGTACGAAAGTTGGTCTTTCAAGTACATTTACTAAGTTGGTCGACTATTACTCGTGATGTATAATGCAGTTACGCCTGCTAACGAAGCTGTTAATTTGAAGTTTATTACTCGTTAACTAGTTATGCCTTTTTAACGGTGATAGTTTACCTATTAAATTCATTATATGTATTACGGCCATGTTTTTTTTCATATACCTACCCAGTAATAACCATTTAGCCGGCAGAGGCACACACGCACAAGACACGATCCTACTTAATAGAAATTAGGGCTTTAAAGCCCAATATTGGGCAAACGCATCCCTGAATTGAAATATGGTTTTTAAAGATCCATCTGATTTCTGAACAAGCTATAGGTTTACCGACAAAAAAAAACATCCCCACTTTAAGGTACACTCAGCGTCAAATACTTTATAGCAACCAAACGAGTCAAATAGTTCGGTACACCATGTATTTAATATGGTGTACCGAACTATTTGGCCATTTTGGCTGCTCCAGAGTATTTGACGCTGACTGTACCATAATAATAAAATAAAAATTGATTTTTCGGCGTGATTGATTTATATACCAATGCCGAATTATAGCTTTCTAGTAGTAAGGGTCACTGGGCTTAGCCGCAGACGGACAGATGGACATGGCGAAACTATGTTGATAGATGAGAATAAGAACATTTGTTTCTTATTGTAGGTACAGTCAACCAATTTGATTCCTAGGCCACCGTAGAACCCTGTCATTTTTCCTGCTACATAGCGACGCAATAATCCTAGTAACCCGTATTGACATAGCATTTACAACGGCAAGGTTCTATGATGGCCTAGGAATCAAATTGGTTGACCGTACATTAGCCAGGTATTGTTCTTTTTATACATTTAGGAAATTATAGGTATATTTTCTGCTCATCCATGTCTGTTAATGTTAATGTACGAATGTTTGTTACTCAATAAAATAAAAATAAAATAAATATATAAGGGTTCCTTGTTGACTACGGAACCCTAAAAAAGCGCTTAACCATCGGTACCTTCTGGGTACACTTTGTGGACCCACAATTCTCTCTCTAATTTCCGGGAATAAAATGCCATACCCAAAAACAAAATTGGGTTAGCAGTTAGTACCTAAGTGTCAAAAGTTAACAAACAGACATACTATGTATTTGCTACGATTTATTCAGATGAATACATAATATTACTTTTACTAACGACTGTACTTTTTGCATAGTCATCTTCTATCATTGAGAGTGTTCCAGTGGCCCAAACATAACGAGTTTATGTTATGTACCTAGTTTGGGAGTTACTATGGCCAGCTTCTGTCTTTATCAGATTAGCTGGATAGCTAGTGTCATAATCAGACATTGAAGTTTTGTGGCACGAATAAAATAGTCCTAGGGACTTCCCAACGATATTAAATTTATCGATAAATTGTTCTTGTAACAGTTATGATTATGGCTATGAGATAACGTATAATTATGAATATGCAACTTGTATGTACCTAAGTATAAATTCCGTATAGGTCGATTAAAGCCTGCATCACACTCGCGCGGTCTGCGGTGGCGGTCAATAGTAAATTTGACAGCTATTGACAAGTTTACTATTAACCGCCGCGCCCAGGCCGCGCCAGTCTGTGAGATGAGAGGCCTTAGGTAGATATAACGGGTTTCGTCCTATATGAATAAGACGTTGAAATAACATGACAGTCTTGTCCGCTCAGCGGGTCGATCACGTTACGCATTATACGAACGTCGGGTAGGTCAAAATGTCACTTTTTATATGGAAAATTGACTGTGACGTGATTACCCCTCAGGAAGATTAGTTGATAGAAATGATATTACGGGTATAAATGCCGCCTATAAAGCAGTGTCGTGAAATGAATTCTTGGTTAAAACGCTCTCCGGATTTACGTATACGTGGATCTAAGATCCTTTGTTCAAAATGTGAGATTGCCTATGAATTACTTATACACACATATTATCATTATACAGGTATAACATCGATGGGTCTGATCACCATTTTAGTAAATTTTTATTTTATCCGGTGAACTTAATAATTATCTACTATGAAATATCACTTCGGAATAAGTATTTGAAATAGTTATCGATAAGTTTAATATCGGAAGGAAGTCCCTAGTTAATTGACGTCTTTGCCACAAAAACTTCTATGTCTGGTCATAATCATGATATCTATGCCAAAGATTAGTTAAACCCGATACTGGCATGCAATTGGTTGAAAAAAGGTTTGCAAATTTTACGAACATTACATGTTAACTAAAGGCTTGCTTACTCCATTTCATTTGCGAAGACGCGATGCCATACAATAAGATTAGAGATAACAAAAAATACCTGGCAAGACCCTTTTGAGGCGTGGTGTTTTTTTTATATGCAGCTTGCTTGCACCAACACGTGTCAATTAAACAATTTGACAACAAAAGACAAACATTATGTATGAGCTTCATTGATAAGTTAAAAGAGGCATCGGGCCTTCGCAAATGAAATGGAGCTTACCTAATAAATAAATGATAAATACTCACTTGCCAAATAGTCAAAGAATATGTTTATTTTGGACAAGTATGTTTTAATCATGTCTTCGCTCTTTGGATTTGGGGGGTTGATGTCGCCCCATGCCTTGCACTGCTTCAGAGCGGGCATATACGCCTTAGTCAGCATCTTGTATATTCCTGACACGACATTTTCTTTCTCCTGATCCATGTCAATATAGGCTAGATAGTAATCCTGAAACCGAATCAATTTAGCTTATCCTTGGCGTCTATCCGACTAAACAAATGAAATTAAAATGGGGTTGTATACCGCATGCGTTCGTTCTGACACGTCGTGTTTGTCCAGCACAAACACAACAAATATAGTAACCGATTAGAATTTAATACAATTAGTTAAATAGGACCTTGAGAAGAACTAACTGTTAGTTTTCCAGGTTTTTGTAGTAAATTGTAATAAATTATTCTAGGAATTTTGTTTGAAATTTCTGAGGCCCTTTTAGGCTATACCTAAATGTTGGTATATCAGGTGCTATTGGCGGAACGGTTTCTATCTTTTGAGTGCTAATAACGGATATGCCGGATAAGGACTTCATGTATTCAGGCTTGACCGTCATCCAGGTACAGTCGAGTTCTAAAATATGTGCACGAACAAAGTGATTAAAAATATGTGAACACGACTTTATTTTCAAGGGCATAAAGTTTGCTCTGATATAATTGAACCTTTGGGAACGTACATATATTTATGAACACGACTGTACGCCTTCACATACATTTGTGCAAGGTTTTAATTCGGATCTACCATTACGATGGCGTGGCGTGCCGTATGATTGATGTGCGTTTTGATGTTAACGTATCTCTCAAAAAGTAACAGTTTCAGTTACTTACGTCGGCAACATTCTTCGTGTCAATCGCTTTGTTTTTGATCCTGTACATAGCAACACATTTCCCGCACGTGCCTATTGTCGAGCCATCCGAAATATACGTCCGCTCCATTCTGCCTTTTTGATTTGGTACAAATCGCCCAGATTCTGAAAAAAATGCTTTTATTTCGGAAGCTGTCACACGCACATCAAACATGTATAAGTATGTGCCGTGTTAACAGTGCAAACAAACGCAAGTCCCCCCTCGATAAACACTGTGCAAGCTCAGGTGCTCTCGTGAACTAATGCTGATTTCCACCTGCTGGGCAAAGCGAGAATCCAATTTGACCCAATTTATCTCCGGTAGGGTATGCACGCCCTTCTGGGGAATAACCTCCATTTTGGTATTTAGAGCGTGGGGTGCTCTAAGTTTTAGATGGAATACTGTTATACATCCACCAAATGACGAAAAAATGTTGGACTACTGCCTCAGTGCCGCTAATCGCGACTGCACTGTTGCCAAAAGTTACTGTGTGCCAATAATCTAAGGTCGACTATCAGAATTACCCATTTTGACTGGTGGTAAAAAGGCATCGCAGAGCACTATACAGTTCCGGCCACCTTCCACAACTGCGCTGTCCAACAACTCTATGTGGATGTCCGCATCGAACACGCCTTCCTGAAATTATTAAAACCTTGAGATTATTCATTAGAAATATTTGTATAATACATTCAAATATCGACGTTGCTGTCTAAACAAGAAGGTTTACATTGAGACTTGATAATATTTTAAGTTTGTATTTCAAATAATTTCAACCATGCGCACTTCAGACGCTTCACAATATTACAAAATGCTCAAACAAGCTGTCGCCTGTCGCCAAGAGTGGGGAGAAAATAAGTTATGATGTGCACTGCTATGCAGCCTGGCAGATATTTAATAATATTTTCAAATGTTATGCTTGTTAAACTAAAAAAAAAAAAGTCTATTGCCCCAAGGAGAACTAACACCTAAGTTCTAGTAGCACGAAAGGTGTAAGTGTAAGTATGTAGACCAATTTCTTGGTTGACTGTACATGCCATAGTCAGCCAAGAAATTATTAACTACCACTTTTCGGCTGTCGTCCAGTCCAATTTCGTAGCTAACTAGTTTCAGTTGGTCAGTTTAGTTGATCGGAGTGGAAAAATAGGCTTGTTGCGTGGTGTTAAAATTGATAACGTCGTGTTGCTAAATGGATAGTAAACCATCAAATGATTGTAATAAAGTATAAATTACATAATTTACTTTCAAAACAAAGTTTTAACCGACTTCAATTCAGTACTCCGCCAAGCCACATTAACATTTCCAAATTTTTTTTTCAATTTACCACATGAACTGATTTCCGAGAACAAAAGCGTTGATTTATAGACCAATAAACCAAATCGCTGTATGTAGGCCAATAATATTTGAGGACTTCCGTCGATTCCTCAAGGATCTCAGAATTACCTTTGGCACTTCATTGTTTGCTATTTCAACGGAATAATATCAGAATCTGTGACGTACTTAAATAGTTTGAAGTACATCATTGAGACATCACACAAGCCACAAGCTATCTGTGGTCTTCATCATCTCATCACTTCCACTTCACCAAATTTATGATTTCCGGGTGTAAATACACGAGTTATAATAGAAAACACCGTCTAAATTACTACACGCGTGCCTAATATATTTGAGGAGTTCCCTCAATTCCTCATGGTTCCCATCATCCAACTGGGGTTTTGGAAACAATGGGACCAATCTGGAAGCATATACTTTCAGTTAAAAAAAGAATTGTACGAATCGGTTCATAAATGACGGAGTTCTGAGGTAACAAACATTAAAAATAAAAAATAAAAAAAAATACATCCGAATTGAGAACCTCCTTTTTTTGCAGTCGGTTAAAAATAAAATTCAAATCATAAAAAGATATGAACTTTGAAAGTTTAGAAAAAAAAGATTATTTATTTATTGTCCAAGAGTAAATATAAAGGTACCAATAGACCCCTTTCGCTTTTTAACCGACTTCAAAAAAAAGGAGGAGGTTCTCAATTCGGTTGTATGTTTTTTATTTTTTTCTATGTGTGTTACCTCAGAACTCCGTCATTTATGAACCGATTTGTACCATTCTTTTTTTAATTGAAAGTATATGCTTCCAGGTTGGTCCCATTGTTTTTAAAACTCCAGTTGAATGATGGGAACCATGAGGAATTGAGGGAACTCCTCAAATATATTAGGCACGCTTGTAGTAATTTCGGTGTTTTCTATTGTAACACGTGTATTTACACCCGGAAATCATAAATTTGGTGATGGTGGAAGTGATGATGAAGACCACAGATGGCTTGTGGAACTTGTCAATGATGTACTTCAAACTATAAAAGTACGCCACCGATTCTGATATCATTCAGTTGAAATAGCAAACAAAGAAGTGCCAAAGGTGATTCTGAGATTCTTGAGGAATTGACGGAAGTCCTCAAATATTATCGGCCCATATACAGCGATTTGGTTTTTTTTACTAATAATCAACGTATTTGCTCTCGGAAATCAGTTCATGTGGTAAATTAGAAATTAAATGTGGAAATGTTCATGTGGCTTGCCGGAGTACTGAATTGAATTGAAGTCGGTTAAAACTTTGTTTTTAAAGTAAATTATATAGTAACAAATTTGTATGACAACTATGGACCTAAACGCAGTATTTCGCGACCGAAACAGCAATTTACTTCATTTTCCATGCAACGGTTAGTACAAATTGCACGGTGTGACGTCATACTTTAAAGCCAATCAGTATGCAACGTTTCGGCGTTCAGGTCCGTCTTTAACTCATTTTTTTGGGTATTATTAATGTCCTTTAAATGTAGTTGCTTCCATACAAACATTTGTTCATCTACAAAAACTGGTTCGAATGGCATCGTAAACAAATTTAAGGTCACAAGCCCATTGTTCATCCACTCCAATCAACCGAACGGACCAACCAATTATACAGAATGGAACTCCATGGAGCCATTTACTTCTATCAAACCAACTGGTTGATCAGCAAACATCGGGGTTTTCGGAGCGGGAACGTTTGACATTAGCCAAAGAGTAGGTATTTACTTAAAAACAGATCGTACCCTAGTAGGTTTCTACCGAATGAATAATTGATTGAAAAATAAATAAAGATTAATCATACATATAGGTACATATTTTATATTGGTCATTCATTATCAACCTCTTCAGTTAAGTCTATTCATTTATAAGAAAATGCTTCATAGATATCGAGCGTCAAGATTGACATTGTATTAGACACCTATTGTCAACCGTTACCCTTGCTTGTCTAGTAGATAAACTTATATGCAATTGTATTTTAAAAAACTGTAAATAATCAGTCAACACAAATATGCCTCCGAGAAAAAAAACTCGTTACGAGTTTATGCGTTCGTGGATAGAAAATAATCCAGAGATAGAGGTTCGAGATTCTTTATTATTTTGCACCAAGTGCAATGTGAGCTTCGCTCAAACGAAATCTAGTGTAACGCGACATGTCGCATCTAATAAACATACAGGTATGAAATATGATTTCAATAGTGAGCTCTTGAAATTTGTTGTGGGCTGTAATATACCATGGACGCAGGTAAACAATCCGATATTTAAAGATTTCATCGAAAATTGTGTTACCGGTAAATTTGGAAAAACTGCAAAAGTTCCTTCGGAATGTCAACTGCGACGGGAATATTTAAATAAAGCTTACGATGAAAAAATGAATAAAATACGGAGCGAGCTAAAAAATGAATATATATATGTGAGTGTTGACGAAACCACGGATGATTATGGTCGTCAAATAGCTAACGTAATAGTGGGAGCATTACGTGATGATCACATTGGCACTCAACACTTGATATCCAGTAAACGGTTAGACAGCACGAACAATGTATCAATATCCAATACGGTCACAAGTGCTCTTGATGAATTATGGGGTGCTAACCATAATAATCACAATAAAGTACTTTTACTTTTAACTGACGGTGTGGGCTACATGCTAAAGGCTGGAAGAAATTTAAAATGTATTTTTCCCAATCTTTTGCACGTCACATGTTTGGCTCATGGTTTAAATAGAGTGGTTGAACTAGTAAGAAAACTTTATCCAGATGTGAATGATTTAATCGCAAATGTTAAGAAGACATTTTTGAAATCTCCTAAAAGAATACACAAGTTTAAAGAAATGCTCCCCGGAGTGCCTTTACCACCTCGACCAACAATTATTCGGTGGGGAACCTGGATAGAAGTTGCAACGTATTACAGCAAACATTACGATGAAGTGAAACGTGTTCTAAATACATTCAGTCCCACCGAAGCCCAGAGTATTAGAAAGGCAAAAAGAGCGTTTGGAAATGCAAATATAAAAACGCGACTTAAATTTCATAGCAAATCATCTCAAATGCTATTAAAAAACTACAGGATGCGAAGCTGTCCATCAGCGATAGTTTAAAAATAGTTCATGAAACCTATAGAGATGTTAGATTTTAAAACTTTAACCAAAGACGCGGTAGCGTACTTGAAAACCGTAAACCTTTGAAGTAGAGATATAAAAAACAAGCCATACGATAAATAATAATAGAGATGTTTCCAAATTAAACATGAGCGTAAAAGAAAACAGATTTATGATAAACTGAAGTTGGTGTTAAAGAAGAATTCTGGCTATAGCACACTAAAAATTATAAATGAGTTGGTACAAGGCAAAGAAATAGAACTTCAATCTCAAACTTCTCGTGCATCAATTGATTCCTACAAAAAATTTAAATATGCACCTATTACAACTGTCGACGTGGAAAGATCATTTAGCTCCTTGAAATGGATATTTACAGCAAGACGCCGTAGATTAACTGTCCCAAATATAGAAAAAATATTAATAGTTTATTCTGAAAATCGTGTCAACTATTCAATTTACAGCAGGTAATTAATTAAAGTTATTTTTATTGTTACCTTATAAGTTATAAGACTTTTACGGAAATTAAAATAAAACTTTGTCACAGATTGTATACAACTCACAGAGAGGTAGTTATTCATTAGGCATAATAAGATATTTTCTTAGACTAACATATCTGTTTATCTCTACTCTTTCTCAAATCATTCCCGCTCCGAAAACCCCGACGTCTGTTGATCAAAGATTAAGATTATATTAAGATTCCGGGACTTAAAGTTTAGATTGCATTCGTTTCAAAACTATGATAGTGAGCCACGCGGGAGTTTTTGTCCTTCATTCGTGACATCTTTCTCTATTCGATCATCCAATAAAGTTAGACTGTCTCAAAATGAGGTCCAAGGGAACACTGTGCGGTGGCTGTACCTCTAGATACCTATAACCCTTCAGAATAAGTACCTACCTACTTTCAACGCCAATAATGCTTAGAAGTGTCGTGAGTTGTAGCATACACTGTCAAAGTAAGCTTCCACCTTTTCGCCGTCATTGACTTGAAGAAATCCGCACATTTCGTGCCCCACACGCCAACGACTTCATATCAAGTCACAAAATTGAAAATTAAATGCAACTTCATTTGACAATACAAAGTTGACAGTTGTTTACGTGCAATTCGTTGCTTGGCGTGGGTGGCACGCTGTTATAAAATGTGGCGGCGAATAGGTTAATTAATACCTACTTACTAGTTTTTATCCCCGACTTTGACCACATTTTTCCTTACCCACCAACTTCCATTATCATTGCATCCCCTTCTAGGTAGGATGATCTGGGGTAAATAGGACCTATTGAAGCGTTTAAATGGAGGCCATACCTACCTACCTACTTACTATATCAAATTTCAACAAAACTGTTCAACCGTTTTGGGTGATTAAGTAACGCTTTTACGAGACGTAAAACGTGTCCATACAAGCTATCGTGCTAGCCGGGCTGATGTTAGCTACTAGAAGCATCGCAAATAAACAATAATAATAATAAATTCAGAGACGAACTTATGTTATGAGGCACGTACACAAACATGGACGTATACATCTGAGCATACAAACATGTCACATTTTATAAAAGTAATCTTGTATCAGTGGCGAGCCAGTTTAACTTTGGATGACGTATAACGATGGTTGACACCTACTTAGTTGTTTAAGTAAGGCAAGTAACAGATTAAAAAATAAGGATGTAATAAAAAAAACGACTGACCAGTATATATTCAGGACTTCTATTCAAAATTGCGCCAGACATCTCGAGTAAAAACCTGTGCTGAGTCTTCAGACCTCCCACGCGATTGTTACGTGCCTCCTTTGCCTTAGCCTATAAAAGGAAAAATCAATTCAGAGTTTTGCATCTAAATTAACTCTATATAAAACAAATTCGTCTAATCAGAAAGTTCATTTACTTGCTTGTCTTTATAAGACTCCTGGCCTAATGCCAAGGCGCTCATAGAGAGTTTGCTTTTCTTCTGAATGTCTTTGAGCCGTGAGCCGACATCGAGAATGGCTTCAAGCGCAGTTCGATCCACATCGATTATTTCTTGTGGCGGACGTCCTTGAGGGTACATGGAAGCTTTGCGATGTGCGATATGTGTTAGACTATCAATCTTCTCTGCAGTTTTCTCAAGATCTTCTGCTCTTTGTTTCTCTTCACTTTGATCTGGGCCTTCGGCCGGTGGCTCTGCCACCTTTTCTCCACCCTCGTCAGCCATAACTTCAACAAAATTACTTTAATTAACGATACAGTACGCACAACCAACTCCTCTGTAATAGTTGTTAGACGTAAATGTCAATTATTCACGTGAAAGCTGCAGTCTATTTGTTGAAGAAGTTCGAAATAGTAGTCATTTTCAAATTTAAATAACGAACATCAATGATTTTCATAGTTTGCCTACAGTTACACGCATTTCGTTTATTTTACTCATGTACAATTTGCTTAAGTACGAGTAAGGATACGTATACATTAAAGAGAATATTGAATATACATCTTGCTTACCTGCTTATAGTGCTTATATTGGTCAGTGTCGCGCAACTAGGAACAAAAAGATGAATGACGTCCATTTGCTCAAATTCAGCATCAAATCTGACACCAATCTGACACGTTCTGACAAGTGACAAGTTTTCTATCTGTGCTTTTGCTATGGCGGACTCATGCTATCTCCTACTTCCGTTCTTTCTCTTTCTGTCATTTTCTCATGGTGACTTTGGCCGGTTACCATGGATATTATAACTTCACCAAAGAATATTATACTCACTAGGAGAAGAACGATAACTCTATACAAAAAAATGTACACTTCGTTTACATACTAGCGCCATCGTTCTCTTCCAGAGAACTAAAAGTGACAAAAGCGGGCTTTTCAATTAGATGTATAATACTCTTTGAATTAGTCGTATTATATTTCACACTTTAGCCTAGTTGGTAGGGACACCATATAGTTACGCCACTGGCATTAACAAAATACAGTAAAACTCATTTTTAATGTTTGGTCTTTTATTAAGTTTCATACCTTAAAATATTTGTAGTTCCTAGTTTAGGGAAACGGTGGAATCGAATTGATTTAACTATCTTGAAATCTGCACTTAACACATTTTCGGTATACATCTGTAGACACGGCTATCTCCAGGTTATCTCTATGTAAAGTAAACAGCAACCACGCTGGGTACCCTCATTACTTGCCGACCCATAAAATATCATGGTATAACCTTGAACCATCCAACAAGAATTGGAGAAAAACTGACAGCGGAATAGTCTCCAACTTCGCTTCAAGTCCAATAACATGCAAACATTTATTACAGCACACAATACACTAATAGAGCGTTCTCGAGAAGTCGAGCACGATCCCCACGCGACAGAGACGACGAAAGATGGGTTTAAAATTTTCCTCTTGGGCAAAGTTCCCCCTGGTGGCAAACTCTCATGCCTACATGTTTGACGGTACCGAGTATGCTGGCAGTATTTCTTCGTTGAACTGCAATGCTGATGCGTTGCACGAGAAAACTGCCAGCTCTTCGATTACCAGTTATGATGATACTAATGCTGAAATGACTGTCGATTCTGTAAATTCCTATAATTGAGGTGCTACAATCTATAGTTAAATTCAAAAATGAAACGCAGAAGCTTAAAAACGACTATCTTGAAATAACTTACAAACTTGAGGAAAGCCTCGTTTTTAAATCAAAGATACAAATCTGGGACTTTTTTGGTTTCTCACTCGTAGCTTCTATACGGTGCATCTTAGCGAAAAGTTACACACTAGGGAATTAAAGAACATGAAATTATGCGTCTAATGAGTACCAAAACATATTAATTCAGTTCAGCGACATAGTAGAAAACCATGGTCTGCCAAAAGTTGTCCCAAGATATCTCGTGTAACCATTTTTAATATTTACTCGGTTTTATCGATGTAAACACTCTAAAAAAAATCTTTTACACCACCTTTTGCAACAAAGATAACTCTACGGACTGGCCTATAACTTAACCATTAAATTTTTGTCTGTAGGCATACAAAAAAACTGAACACTAGTGGTTTCGCGATAGCTCAATGAATAAAGAAACTAAAGGACGTGAAGTATCTAATGACCAAAGAAACTTAGGACGTGAAGTATCAACAAAATGAGCGTGCCAAGTATCCTGCTATCGATAAAACAGGGACCATGTTTATCGATAATATAGACAGATCTCAGAACATACTGGTTTCCTGTAATGAAATTTTAATTGAAAAAATATATTTTAGATGATCTAAAAGACACTGTATTTTCATCACACTTGCTCATAAATGGTGTTTTTCCTTGCCTGTAATCAGATCACACACAAGTTCATTACTCCCTTGGGAACAATAATTTTCCCAAGGGAGTAATGAGCTTGTGTATGATTGGTTAAGCAAATCTGGACGGCAAGAATTCTGCTCTGTGATTGGTTGGAAAATAAAATCAAGCAGGCCATGCCCTGCAAGAACCACATGCTCCATGCTCTGTGATTGGTTGAAATATTGAAGCTCCGCCCTCCACTCGCACTGATCTAGAAGTGAAGTTGTCAATTTCGTCAACATTTGATTGATGCGCTTGTATAAAACATAGGTTTTTCTGTCTTTTGTGGTTATTTATTTCCTCGCAAATGTGATGAAATAGTAGATTGTACAACAAGTGCATAAAACGCACCATTTTACTCGAGACGTTTATCCATCCGAGCGAGCTTGCGAGCGAGGATAGATATAAAGTCGAGTGTAAAATGGGTTTTATGGACGAGTTGTACACTCTACTTTTCACTTCGATTGCGAGGAAATGAAACAGCAACACGTAAATATAGTAAATGCTAATTTAATTAAAATTGAAAGTTACATTAGAGCAATGAGAAATATTTAAATACTATACTGATCTACTAAATTGAAAAATAAACAAATATAAAAAATAATAAATGAGACGAAATACAAATTATAAGTTTATTTCATGAAGTTTTATTGTGTACTTTGGCTGTTGGTATCTTTGCCTTGGTCTTAGAATACGAACGAAACGAAATAAAATAAAGAGGTTGTTGTATGAAGTTAAAGATGTTCGTGTGGCTGTTGCAGCGATTGCCTTGGTCTTCGACGAAGATTTTACTTTATGCTCTAGAGCATAAAAAGCGACTTTATGTCGCCTACGCACGACATAAAGACGAACTTTTAGAGCATGAGAAGTGAAAATCATTGTGTATAACACGGGCGTAAGAATATTGCAAACTCGAGTCATCACAAGCCCTCCGCCTTACGGCGGCAGGCTCCTGATAGACTCTCGTTTGCTATATTCCTCATACGCCCCTTGTTAAACAATGTACTATTTATCATGCATTACTTAGCGGAATTCCATAATTTAAGTTACTAGAAAAATAATACAAGGACAGCCGCAACCACAGCAGCCTCCGCAGCAACCGCCGCAGCAACCTCCGCAACCTCCGCACATGGTTATTGTTGTGAAGAGAGTAGAACTACGATAGAGCAAAGTCCTAGGACAGGAAAGGGAGATTAAGCGGAATAAGTAATTTTGAAAAGATTGTTTTTTTCTTCGTGCGCGAATCCGACTCGCACTTGGCCGGTTTTTTTGACACCCTACCATACCTTGAATACCTGTGTTTGACAAATAAATTATTTAAATTGAATTGAATTGAAAATCTCTGAAAAACAAAGAATATTGATTTGACCGGTATTCTAATATCAGTCGAGATGACGTTTAGTTCGAATTTTTTTGGCAAACAATTTTGACAAATGTCGCAAGTAAGATATCGAAAGATATGATAGTTGGGGCCGACTCTAGTTTGTCTTTGAATTAAAAAAAATACTATGACAGCTGCCACCACGGTGTTTGCAGTGCCTTATAAAGCCTATTTTGACGTTTATACGTCAAAATAGCGGCGTGTTTGAGGAGACCTATCGTAGTTCTGTTTCGACGTCTGCAGGTGGCAGTCCAAAGCGGAAGCGGAAACAGGCCTGCCTAAGTATGGCATTAAAGCAAATTCCATTTTACGTAGTTTGATTGTAACTGAGACTACATTTCCACATTAGTATATTCGTTATACAATTGCTTCGGCTAAAAACACTTACTATTTACATATACTGTTGCGGATGCAACCTATTTTGTACCTTTTTTTGTCTATTATTTTTATACTTTTGGAATGTTTTATTTTGTTTTATCAGTTGTCAATATATTGCTGTCGAAAACAGATTGAGTCGGCTTGGTTTTAATATATTTCCTATAAATAATCACTCCAGCTATACAGTCCATCAGAAGTCCTTTATATTTGATCCTTCTCCCGTCTTATAATGAATATGCGAAGTAGAACCAAGCAGCTGGCAACGCCGGCTAAAAGTCGTAAGGCGACACGTTCAGAACCAGGTGCACCCGCTGTGGGTGGGGTCGGTCGGTCCAAAAGTCAGGGCCTCACGAAGACTGATGCCACAGAAACACCCGCAGCTCTCGATATTGTTCGCGCGTGTCCCGCAACTACCACCACCGGCGGCTGCGGCTCCGCTGTTGCAGCCGAACATTTTGACGTTTCTCCTAGTTGCAGGTCGCACGTATCAGGGTCTTCGCGGTCATCAGCTACTATAAAAGCACGGAGGCTTTCTGCGGAGGCCGAGTTGGCCCGCAGAAGTATGGAGCGAGAGCAAGAATTGATGATTCGTGAGCAAGAGATTGAGATTGCTCGACAAAGAAAACTACTTGAGCAGGTAAAACAAGTAGAACAATTAGAAATGGAAGCTGCTCTGGCCGCTCAAGAAGCCGAAGAACGTTCCGCAAAGTCGGCCAGTAATGTTCATTCCCGGACGGCATCTTGGGTTCGCGATATAAACCAGGGTAGCTGCCTACGCATGACGAATGAGCCAACTGTCGAATTGCATCGCAATACAGGAAACGATGGAATTATACTCAAAGCGATTGCTGACACTGCAGCTGCAGCAAAAGCTTTGGCTTCAGGTCGTAGAGCCAACATAGAACTCCCTACATTCTTCGGGAATGGTTCCCAATGGCTACAATTTAAACGTCAATTTAGTAGTACTGAGTCTTCTCATTCCCCCGCAGAGAACGTTGCGCGTTTACAGAACGCGCTTCGCGGACCCGCGCGTGAGGCGGTCGCTTCGCTGCTCCACACGGCAGCTGCCCCCGAGGAGATCATGCACGCACTCGAGCGAACATTTGCGTGCCCGGAAATGGTCGTCTTTGGTGAGGTACAAGTGTTGAAAACGCTGCCGCGGCTTGGCGCCGAGCTTAAGGAGATTGGTATTTTTGCCAACAAGGTACGAAACAGCCTTTCTACTATGAAATTACTCGGTCTACGAGAATATTTACATTCACCTGAGCTATTTCATAGTATTTTGGGCAAATTTAACCCTTTAATGAAGATGAGGTGGTCTGACTATGCGTCAGAAATGTCAAACCCTCTCATGTCAAAGTTAGAACTTTTATCTGATTTTCTAACTCGTGAACACGAGCGTTATATTAAATTCGCATTATCTCCTGAAATAGGTTTTATTGCTACACAACAAAACATCATTGTGCCTGTCAATAAACAATTCAAACGTGAAAATATTCACGCTGTGACACATGACAATATTAAAACAGGTGACAAAACCGAATGCATTTATTGTAAAAAGTGCCATGATATAAAAAACTGTTCCGAATTCACAAGGTTATCAGTTGAAAACAGGTGGTGTTGGTTGCGTGAACACAAAATATGCTACAAATGTCTAAAGAGTAAATCACATCAGTGGAAGTTATGTAAAGTGAACCCTTGTGGTGTCGACGGTTGTACTTTCCGACACCATCCACTTTTACACGGCAGGCAGGATACATTTACATCACCGCAAACACACCATACACAGGCGTTCCATAATACAGTGTGTACAGCTGCGCTCAACCATGAGTGTGAAACAGAACTAAACAATATGAACAATACGGGGTGTACGGCACCGCTAAACAAAACTGAGTGTACTGCGTTCAATAATATTGGGTATGCGAATTTGTCTGAAAGGGATGCCAAACACACGCCGTGCTGTTCCAAGACTACACAGGAGTTGTCAAAAGAAAACGTCATGGTTTCTAATACAGGTATTTTAAGTCAACATGTTGGAACGACAACCAAAACACAACCACACAGCGCATTATTAAAAGTGGTACCAGTTATTGTGTCTGGACCAGCTGGCAGTTACGAAACCTTCGCACTCCTAGACGATGGCAGTACAGCGTCGTTAATTGATTCTAAAGTGGCTGCCCGTATCGGGGTGTCAGGGCCAGAGGAGGTTATTACTGTCAATGCTGTAGGTGGCTTACACAAAACTACTAAGATTTCTTATGTGGACTTTTACATACAGGGTAAACACGAATCTGACAGGTTTTTAGTCAATCGTGCCAGGGCCATGCCCTTACTCAGCTTGAGCACGCAAACATTGTCCAAACACACCGCACAGTCTTACGATTATTTGAGTGATTTAACCGATTATTTGACGTACACTGACGCTATGCCAACCGTGCTGATTGGTGCCGAGCACTGGCATCTGTCAATATCTCGTGATATCCGCGCTGGTAGTCGTAATGAGCCGGTAGCTTGTCACACCTGGCTTGGTTGGACATTGTATGGAGTGGCTTCTAGTAAAACGAAACCGGTTGAGTTTGTCAACCACTGTCACCTAGACCGTATTGAGCTTACTGAACATGAACGTTTAGAACTGCTAATAAAGGAGCAGTACAAATTGGACTCACTGGGTATTACCAAACATGAGAAACTTCATAGTAAACTGGATGCTCGAGCTGTTGAGATCTTACACAATACTACCACACGTTTGCCAACTGGTAGGTATGAGGTAGGACTTCCATGGCGGGATAATATTCAGTGCGTTCCCGACAGTTATCCGCAAGCCCTATCTCGCTTCTTAAGTTTAGAAAGACGTATGTTTCGAGAGTCCGATTTTGCTGAAGCGTACAAAAGGTTTATTGACAATATGATTGCCAAAGGTTATGCTGAAGAATGTGATCCTGTCACTTATTATGGTCATTCTGTCAGTAATAGGAACGGTACCAATGTTATCAACAGTAAACACAATTTAGTGGAATGTCCAAATAAAAATAACACTTCGTCAGGTTACATTCAATATGGTACAGTCAGTCCGAATAAAGTGCAACCAAAATGTCATGACTACATGTCAACCACAGACATGGATAAAATAAACTTAAAAACGACTTCTGAATCTTCTGATACAACTCAAAGTGAAACCAATACCGAAATAAGGTGGTATTTGCCTCATTTTGGGGTGTATCACCCACAAAAGCGTAAACTCCGTGTCGTCCATGATGCAGCCGCAATGAATCAAGGCGTTTCCTTAAATTCGTTGCTTCTTCAAGGACCAGATCTCTTAGAAAACTTATTAGGCATACTTTGGCGTTTTAGAGAGGGCGCTGTCGCAATGACAGCGGATATTAAGGAGATGTTTCCCCAAATACGGATCCATGATCAAGATAGGGACGCATTACGTTTTTTATGGCGCGACGTTAGGTCAAAGAACACAACTCCCATAAAAGAGTATCGAATGACAGCTGTTGTTTTCGGGGCGTCATCCAGTCCATTTACTGCGCTGTATATCAAAAATAAAAATGCAATGTCACATCAGGATTTGTATCCCAACGCAGCCAATGCAAGCATTCACAGTTCCTATATGGATGATTTTTTGGACAGTCTTGATGAGGTAACTGAAGCTGCGCAGCTGGCATCCGATGTGGTGACTATCCACCGTAACGCCTGTTTTGAAATGTGTAGTTGGATTTCTAACAGCCAGGAAGCGTTGCGTCTTGTTCCAACTGAATTGCACGCTGCACAGCCTACTGAAGTGTCTCTTGGTAGTGAATCAACTAACGTCAGAGCCTTAGGTGTCTCTTGGGATCCTATATCGGATACCATTGGTTTTAGGACTGGTTTAGAAGGGCTCAAGTTACATGGTGTTTTTACTAAGCGTAAAGTTTTGTCCCACCTCATGAAAGTGTACGACCCACTAGGATTGCTTGGCCCTATAGTGGTCAAGGGCCGTATACTCCTTCAGGAGGCATGGAGATCCAACATTGACTGGGACACGGTTTTTCCACCTTCACAGGTATTAAGGTGGAACGAATGGTTTAAAGAACTGTCAGATATATCTAATATTAGAGTTCCACGTTGGTACGCTAAGGTAAACGGCGAGCCTCTGCACAGGGAGCTACACGTTTTTGCGGATGCGAGCGAGCTTGCCTATGCGACTGTCGCTTATTGGCGTTTTTTGTACGCAGACGGTACAGTCAAGCTTGCTCTCATATCCAGTAAAGCAAGAGTATCGCCATTGAAGCCCACTTCAATTCCACGCCTAGAATTGCAGGGTGCTTTAATAGCTTCACGCCTTGCTATGACCATCAAGGAATTTCACAAGAAAAAGCCTATTCGGACGTTTTTTTGGACAGATTCGAGAACTGTCCTTAGCTGGCTAAGAAGTGACGCACGAACGTTCAAGCCCTTTGTGGCCCATCGGATCGGCGAAATAACTGAAAATTCATGCGTTCAAGACTGGAGATGGGTCCCAACTGACTTGAACGTCGCGGACGATGCCACGCGAATCAAACCTCTCCATATCAACCCTAACCACCGATGGTTCACCGGCCCCTCATTTCTTCTGGCTTCTCCGGAAAATTGGCCTGTGGAACCAGCTGGCCAGCCTCCAGTTCATGAAGAGTTTAAGCATACTCCTACACTTGTGGTTGGGCATCTGGTTATCACCGCGGATTTCAGTCGTTTTAGTGACTGGTTGCGCTTACTGCGCGCCACTGCTCGCGTTTTGCAGGCGGCTTCTAAATTTCGCTCACTTTTGGACCGCGTTAGACACATTGATCACACTGATCCTAGCACCGATTTTAGGGTTCGTCAACGTACAAACGCGCCTACGTCCACCGCTCTATTACCCCTGACAGCGGAATTGATGCAAGCCGCAGAAAGGCACGTCCTGCAGAAAGTACAGTCCGAGACATTTGGAGAAGAAATTCTGCGGATTGAACGAGGAGAGTTATTGCCCAAGAGCAGTCGCTTAGCAAAGTTATCACCCAAGATGGGAACGGACAATTTGCTACGTTTGGTCGGCAGAATTGAGGCTGTAGAAGACGTCGGTACCGAAGTCAAATCGCCCATACTGTTAGATGGTCATCACCCAGTCGTGCGCCTTTTGGTTCTCTTTTACCATCGCAAGGCTGGACATGCGAATAATGAGATGGTCGTCAATGAGCTGAGACAGAGATACTGGCTTCTTCCCTTGCGCAGCACCATACGAAGCGTCGCCAGCAAATGTTTGTATTGTCGGATCAGGAAGTCAAAACCGATGAATCCAATGACTGGAAACCTTCCTCCGCAGCGGCTTGCCCACCATCGCCGCCCATTTAATTTCACTGGACTTGATTATTTTGGCCCGATTAACTCCACAATCGGACGCAAACAGGAAAAACGATACGTAGCCCTATTTACCTGCTTGACTTCCAGAGCCGTCCATTTGGAACTTGTGCACTCCCTGACGGCTGATTCAGCGATAATGAGTTTACGTCGATTTATTGCAAGGAGAGGTGCTCCCGAAACAATATTCTCTGACAACGGAACTTGTTTTGTTGGTGGTGACCGAATATTACGGGAGTTTTATCAGACAGATGTCAACGATTTTGCTGCCAGCCGAGGAATCAATTGGAGCTTTATTCCTCCCGCTGCTCCTTTCTTTGGTGGATGCTGGGAACGGCTAGTTCGCACCGTCAAAGTTGCACTGAACGCCACCCTACGCGAAAGGGCACCTAACGCAGAAGTACTCGTGACCCTCCTGATGGAAGCTGAGGCCATTGTCAACTCCCGGCCCCTAAGTCACGTTTCTGTGAGTCAAGATGACCAGGAGACGCTGACACCTTTCCACTTTCTAATTGGCACATCCTCGAATCAAGTCCTACCTGCAACCCTTGACGACCGAGACCTTCTTCGTAGAGCAGACTGGAGGAAGGCCTTGAGGTTAGCCGACCATTTTTGGAACCGTTGGGTGAAAGAGATTCTACCTACAATGCAACCACGACAGACAGGCGAAAACAGGGAACGCGACTTAAACATCGGTGACCTGGTACTCATCGTGGACGAAAATCTTCCAAGAGGAACTTGGCCAAGAGGCCGCATCACTGCAACCTTCCCTGGCCGAGATGGCGTAGTCAGGGTGGTGGACGTAGCCACACAGGGAGGCCTTCTTCGTCGGCCCTCCAAAAAGTTGGTCAGGCTAGACGCGTAGGGCTCCTTATTGGCTGGCCCGGCTAGCTTCGTGTGCTTTCGCACACTAGGGGGTGGGATGTTGCGGATGCAACCTATTTTGTACCTTTTTTTGTCTATTATTTTTATACTTTTGGAATGTTTTATTTTGTTTTATCAGTTGTCAATATATTGCTGTCGAAAACAGATTGAGTCGGCTTGGTTTTAATATATTTCCTATAAATAATCACTCCAGCTATACAGTCCATCAGAAGTCCTTTATATATACTTTATTATTAAAAAAGGACATTGAATTTACGGTTCGAGCATTATACGTGAAATGGAACGTAAAACATCCAAACTTTATTCAATATAGTCTATGCCCAAACTTCCGTCATTCACGTCATTGTCAGACTGTCACCATTACATTGAAAATGGATTCATAATTGTCTTTAATTATTATTTATCGTTTATTATCGTGTGCTACGAGTGCGCTGATCGCTTGGACCTGCTGTTTTCTCATGTGTACCGTGATTTGGTTATTGACGATTGTAAGTCAGTAATATTATACCAAACTCGTAATAAGATACCAAACTGATATAACCTACTGCTTGAATAACTGTTTCATGTTCGTAATTGACTGTGATTTCTCGAATAAAATATATTAGAACTCAGAAATTGCCTTTATTATTTTAAATTTATTCGTTAAGCAGGAATTGGCATATTATTATATATCAATATGTATGCATGTACAGATAAAGTGTATATGTGTGTGTGAGTATTTCCGTTCACGCACACATGCGTACACTCGACGCACACATATGAACTTACTAGAGCTAACTCTTGGGCTGTTGAAGTCGGTTAAAACTAGATGACGCGCGGCATGCAAAACCTTGACTGACGTCTCTATCTCTATATATTCATAGTACTCTTTGGCTGCCACAAAACTTTGGCTCCTGAATGCATCATGGAGGCTTATGATATTATGTGATTAGATAAAGTAGTAGTGTATGTACCTGGACATAATTAGGCATTAAAATACTCGTGTGATGTTATTATGAAACTCGCCCTCGGATCGTTTATAAACCCACAGTCGTGTTTAATGTCCATCATTATGTGCAGTCACATAAACTACTGTAAAACATCAATTGTTCAAATTACCTACATCCTTATGACCCTGATTCAGAAACATTAGAAAGCCTTGAAGGAAGCTAAAACAGTAATTAGACAGAATGTAAAGATATAAGGATAACATTAACGTCATTAACTAAAAAACAACCGCGAAATTTTCCTAATGCGAAATTGCGTGCAGGTCATTGCAGCATTGTCAGTCATGGGTGGTATTCCACTTATCCAAGATCTTTGTCCAATGTGTATTTGCGTCTCACATCTTGCTTACAAAAATATCTTGGATAAGTGGAATAACACCCAAAGTAATTTTCGGACCAATATGCCTGACGGAATTTCCACATTTCTTTCGATTCTTTTGTTCGAATACTTAATGATCTAAACGCACTATTGCTAGGTCTTTTCTAGGCCAACTCAAACATTTGCCCAAGCACTAGGTACAGCAAGGCCGTAGATATCAAACAGAAGGTGAAAATCAGAAGTCGCTTTCGATAATATATGAAATAAGTACATGTTCAACCTATCAAACGTTTTCAATTCAATTGTTGTAATCACTTACCATCAGGTGGGCCGTAAGATTGTTTTCCATAGACGTGGTATAAACATAAATGTAAAAAACCGGCCAAGTGCGAGTCGGACCCGCGCACGAAGGGTTCCATACCATTATCTATAAAAAAACTATTTTATTCTGTGGATTTAGTATGTAATATTATAGCGGCAACAGAAATACATCATCTGTGAAAATTTCAGCTGGAACTATCACGGTATCAGTGAGATACAGCCTGGTGACAGACAGACGGACGGACGGACGGACAGCAGGAGTCTTAGTAATAGGGTCCCGTTTTACTCTTTGAGTACGGAACCTTAAAAATGTGTAATATTAACTACCCACCTACATACCATGTACCTGCAGTGCCTATTGATTTGTAATCATTTGCAATAAGAATTTAAATTATACCTATGAGTATTTCCTGCTTCATTCCTATCGAAATAAAACAATTGTGAAAAAGTTGTGGTATTTATTAAAAAAAACATTATTTCATCAAAATGTACCTATAGTTAGTTATATAAATGAACAGTTACCATTACACTTTCAACATGTTTATTAAGAGCCACATAAATATTTCGTCATTTCTCAATATCATCGGTTTTAGGTAAACACGCTCGGGTGTACCTCATATGAAACGTTACACGTTACGTTCAGGTCATGAATAATCATCTATATAAAACATGTATAAATCATCTATATAAAAAATAAATAATAAAATAAAATAAAATTGTTAAAACTCGCTTGGGGTGTAAGGTTTTCAGCTACGAGTACTTATTTGGTTCGCTCCTTCTATATAGGTACACTAAAGAGCAAAAGTTTCGGGTCGGTGAAATATCGTCATATTTCCTAAAATAGTGCAAGGTCGAACAAAATTTTTAATCCTGCCATGATCTTTATTTAATTTTACATCTAAACTGCAAAAATAACAGTAAAAAAATAACATTACCAGGTTTATCTATCCAAATATCATAAACCCTCCATGATGCGTTCAAGAACCGCACATTATGACCACCATAAAAATAGACTGTTTTGTTAGAACAAATTTCTTATCTGTGAAAATGTTATTATTGCTAAATAATAACATCGATTTCTATAATATTATTTCATTTAAATTTCAAACATCTCTGAAAAACAAAGAAATTTGATTTGACCTCTATTCTAATATCAGTCGAGATGACTTTTAGTTCGAAATGAATTGTCAAGTTGCATACAAATTTGACAAATGTCGCACCTAAGTAAGATATCGAACAATATGATAGTTAGAGCTGACTCCAGTTTGTCTCTGAATTAAAAAAAATACGATGACAGCTGCCAGAAAACAACGCCGCCATGCCGGTCTTAATATGCGGCTCCTGAATGCATCATGGAGGCTTATGATATGTGGATAGATAAAGCAGTGTATGTAACTGTACATAATTAGGCATTAAAACACTCGTGTGAAGTTATTATGAAATATTTCGATGTTGATATTTTTATGATAGGATCCCGGATTGCTAATACATTTCGTTATTACGAAGTATAGTATATTATGTAAATAAGACTAATGTAAAATATAACAAAAACAATTGCGGCTATTTCATTTAGGATGACCCGAAACTTTTGCTCTTGAGTGTATATAAGAAAAAAGCATTAAAAAAATAAGCAAAAACGCAACAAAACATCACTTCTTTCTTATAAAATGAGTTTTGTTGTGAGTAGCCGATAGGAATACTTCATTTGGTAGAACAGCGTTCTGTTGGTTCTGTTTACTTTACATCACACAGTATGGCGACTCCGCGCAACACCCAGTGGTCGGGGTTTTTGATCGTTGGAAGCCACAGTGGAGTGATAAACGTCAGTCCGGTACGTACTGGCTTCTTGTAACAGGGGCACTGTAAGATATATGGCACAATGTATTATTATTTTTACCAATTTGTGTTGGTATCTATGTACAGTCGCGGAATGAAAAGGTTGACCAATTTTCAAAAAAATTCAATTACGCGTTGCAAGCAAATGTTACCTTTTTAAACCTTCCGCTCCTCATTTAATATTAACAAATTAATATGTATTAAAGAGATAATAACAATGTATAACAAATGATAATAATAATAATTCACCTACTTGTACCTATTATTGTACTTTAGTAAATATATAAATAAATACTTTTTTAAACATACGAGAGTGTTGTATAAAAATTATGTTTAACTATTTGACAACAAAGCTCAAATTTCCTTTTACGAATGTTTCTTGACTATTAATAGTTGAACTTAAACCTTTTTATTCGTTTGATCTTGCCATTACGTTCTGTCAAGTTTGATAAATCTAATTCTCTTATAACGATTAAAACTAAATGTGAGTAACAGTTCCTGTCAATGTCATTGCTATTTCTTGTATTCGATTATTTTTAAGGTGGTTCGATTGCCATACAAAACATTATTTGACATTCGCAGGCTAACGGCGTGATATTTTAAGAAACTTATGTAACAAACTTTCATCAATTGGCTTCCCATTTGCGCCAAATTCCCCCTTTCCTAGAATAAACTTGTATAAACTAGATTAATTTGAGAAAAATTGTTTTCCCAAAATATCACGTGACAAACCATTTTACTACAGGCTACATTGGCCTACAGGCCATGTAGTAAAATGACATTAATTATGACGGAATGTGTCTGACACTCGGTCGATAAAGCAGCTACTGATAACTTATACTGAGCAAGCAAAAACAGATCTTAAGGTGGTCAACCTTTTCATTCTGCAACTGTACATACACTATTGTCAGATTGTATGTGTACTTCGTCTTTTGAAAGGCAGTTGGGGAAGCTTTTTACTTAATTATTTTTTGTTAGAAACAGGTAAATATTGGTTTAGAATTGTTTTTCATGGAGTACTTCCCTAAGTTGAATTATTTAAGATCCCGCAGGCCCCGCATGCTCATAAAATCATCAGGGTGCTAGTTTTCGCTCTTTTAGTCTTGCGATATTTCACGAGCGAAGCCAAGGCATTATTGTTTAGCATTATTGATCTGCACGGCTATCACAAGAGACGCGCAAGCTCTCTCGATCTTTCTCACAATAGGTATACATCTCTTTCTAAGTTTTCTAATAAGAGAGCGACGGATAGTGCGAGAAAAATTGAGTGAGCTCGCACGCCGACTTGTGATAGTTGTGCTGATAGGTACATCTATAAAAATATGATTTAAACAGAATCCACGTAAAACATGCAGCACTTGCGTCGTAAGTGCCTCGAACGGGCCCTCCCGTATTGGCGTAGACGTATTGGACAGTGACCGCATAATTGACAAGTAAAATATCCTTCCTTCGAGTATCTACTAACTGGTTGTTTTAATTCTCAACTAAAATAGTGTAATATTTTTTAATAAAAAAACCACAAACCTGATACAACTTCGGGTCCTTGGGCGCAGTAGAATTAATAGCGTATATATGGGTTACCGGCAGGGCCGTGTATAGCACTTTCAGCGTGGATTCACACAGCCGCATATTACGCCGATCCCAACTAGCCCCGTCCAGGAACAGGCCGTGGACGTACACGCCTTCCTAAAGATGAGACACATTTTTTCTCACTGTGTGAAGCTGTTACTATGCTTTATTCAGGGACCGATATTTAGAGAGTCGGCGCTTTTACACTCTTACCTCACTGAATAGCCTGCAGTCCATTAACTACATAAGTCACACGGAATTGAAAGCAAAAGAACCCTACCGAAAAATCGTGTTTTGCCAAATCAAAAATTTACCTTAATCACATTTAAAATTGACAGTTCAATGTAACATAAGCTCACAATCGTTTCAAACCTGGTGTAAAGGGATAAGGCACCAAAGCAGAATGAGAGTGCAGCAGCGGGAATGATGGAAATGTAGGTACATATAGCAAAACAAAGATCAACAAAGGAAATTAAGTAGGCATTAAATAAACCTTATAGAGGGTGTACTCACAGGTGGTGGAGCCTTTACGTCATCTAAGATGAATTTCGTGACATCGTTATGCAGCGAGACCATGTCCAAAGCCCAACCTTTGTGAGCCCTGGTTACTTCTTGTCTCATTGCCGTGAGAAACCCTATTGAAAAAAAAAACATATTTGCACACATTTATGATGTTTTTATTTAAAGTAAAAAAAAACAGTTCTTTCCTAATTATACAAATATCCAAATAGAAAGGAAACGTGAATTGACATGTATCATACACAACACAATAACACGAACACTACTACCTACATGTCTGAATAAATATATTTCTGCCTGAATCTATTACACGTGTATCCTAAAAGTCATTTGTACAAAGTCAAACCTTTAAATAACTATATAGTGTGTTTGACAAAAACATGACCTGTACAATTTTCATTATTAGAATTTGGTATATAAATATAATGTATTTTCTAATAAGCTTGATTCTTTGCCCACAATGCTTCGGAAAAAAATATAAGTATAAAATATTGACAGTTTCCCGCCAAAAGAACATTTAATTTATCCAAAACCACCTCACTGAAAACCATGCGTACGAGTAGAAAGGCAGTCGTGGGCGAGTGAAAACAAAAGCTGGGATTGGATTTATAAGTACCTAACGTATGCGGAATGAAATTTGCACAAAGTTCAATGTCGTATTAAATAAAAAAATACTGGGTTATGTTTATAAATTTCCATTTTAAGTGACATATGATTCGTCACATAAATCCTATAACGCAAAAACCGCTAGTTTTTAATTTTTTTGACCAAATGACGTAGCCGCATTTTCCGAATTAGTTTGTGATTTTCAGAGACGGCGGGCTTAACTTTTCTTAAACGGTTGAAGATGCCCATGTTTTTAAGATATGTTTTTACAGTTTTGCCGTCATATTTGATTTTCCTCTGAGCTCTCTGTAAGATTTTGCGACTCGGCCGGCCGTATTTTTCTTTAATCGAGCCCCCTCAGAAAACTGGCTAAAGCTGTAATGTTTCCCTGAACCAGTCCTTCTATAAGTACTTTTTCTCAAAGAAAAGGACACTAAAATAATATAAACAGGGCTCTCACCCATTTGCACAAAATGTTTCACTATCTTCAGTTTCGGCCGTAGGGAATGTGTACTGTAGAAATTACAAATAGTTTCGCGACGTCGTTCTTCTCGATGTCATAATTTCAAGAGAAAACATCCAATGCCCATGAAACTTACAAGATTGATTGGTAGATATGTAGACTTTAAATTAACCGTAAGATGCAATTGCTGTCTCGATTTTTTTAAACGAAACTAATTTTCGGTACAAGCTTTTATTGCCGACTGTACTTTTCTGTATACCGTCATCAACTACTAATTAAGACGATTCTAACGAGCCCAAACTCAATGGGGTTACGTCGGTTAACTACTGAATTCCCATGGCCACCTTCTGTCTCCATCATCAGATTAGCTCGATAGTACCATAATAAATAAATATTTGCGGACAATCTTACACAAATCAACCTAGTCCCAAACTAAGCAAAGCTTGTACTATGGGTACTAGACGACGATATAGATACTTATATAGAGAAATAAATACTTAAATACATAGAAAACATCCATGACTCAGGAACAAATATTCGTGCTCATCACACAAATAAATGCCCTTACCGGGATTCGAACCCAGGACCTCTTGCTTCGTAGGCAGGGTCACTACCAACTAGGCTAAAGCGGTCGTCAAATAATATTTAATTGTCATCCAAATTTTACCCAAAATTTCAGCTCAATCGGTTGAAGATATCTGTTTCAAAATTGAGTTGCAAGATTCCACCCGAACAAACATAGTTACATACACAAGACATACATAGTTACATAGTTAGGTACAGTCACCATCAGATACATATGTACCTACTCTTCAGGGTGTTCAAAAATATCCGAACATGCACCCTAATGCCTTCTAAATATAGAGTTGTGTTCAGATATTGTGAGTAGCTTGTTTGCTCCGATGTATGTGATGGAAAGCTGTTTAATTTGAATATTTCACATTATAGTACATGGAATTAGCAAACCTTGGGGATTAAAGAATCCAGTCATCCAAAAAGAGTTAGGTCTTGCCACGAAACACCAAGTCGAGAACTGAATGTTGCGCTCCAAAAACTCCGTGAACCAGAAACCGAGAGTGGATGACGACCATGAGCTTCTCAGCCAAATTCCTGGCACTTTCGCATCGTAAATGCTGTCTAGAGAATCGCGCAGCGCCTATGTAACGTTTACTACTGTTAATGGCAACGCATTTTGTTTACAAAATAATTAGTTCCACGTAATACACTGATCGACGTTAAAACAAATAAATAAATCCAAAATATACCAAATGAAGATCGTTCAGGTGAAGAAAATTAATGTATTTACGGGTAATTTATCAAAGAAGTATTTTTTGTTTTATATACTTACCTCGTTCATAATTATAGTGCCCTCAATAGCCAGAAGTAAGTCTTTTAATGTATCTCGAACCAAGGTAATAACCTTTTGCATTCGATCAATTTCTTGTCGAAGGAAAATCACCATTGAATTCAGCTGGCCCATTATTCTTAGTCTGCAAACAGAATTGTGATGGTGATAAACTCGTTGGTATAAACATACAGCAAATCCGCAGTCTTAGGCTCAATAACCACCAAAGATGACTGCGAGGTGCCAAATGTATGAAAACACAATTTCGCACATCGCCGGTGGATAATTCACCCAACCTGACCTGTAATTTTTCTTCTTAATTCATATTACGAGTAAATACCAGGGGGCCTGAGATAGTTGCCATTTTTAACCGACTTCAAAAAAGGAGGAGGTTATATGTTCCACTGTATGTTTTTTTTTTATGTATGTTCGCCGATTTTTCCGTCAATTGTGGACCGATTTCCAAATAATTTTTTGTTATTCGAAAGAGTATACTCCCGAGGTGGTCCCATGGTCACCAATTTAGGATCTGATGATGGGATCCCAGGGAAATTGAGGGCAACCCTCAAATTTTATAGGCACGCGTGTAGTGATTTTGGTATTTTCTATTAAAACTCGTGTTTTTACCCTCAGAAAACGCAATTTTGGTTAAGTGGAACTGATGATGAAGACCACAGATGACTTATGGAACTTCTCAAAGATGTAATGTATGTTCGCTGATTTCTCCGTCAATTGTTGACCGATTTCCATAATTATTTTATTATTCGAAAGAGTATACCGCTGAGGTGGTTCCATTGTCACCAAGTCAGGATCTGATGATGGGATCCCAGGGAAATTGAGGGAAACCTCGATTAGAAAAACATTTTTTTTAAATATTGTTTATATCGATACAACCGCGCAAATATCAAAAATGGTTACACGAGATATTTGATATTTGCTCGGTTGTATCGATGTACCTATACAATAAAAAAATAATTTACTTTAACAACAAAGTTTAAACCGACTTCAATTCAGTACTTCGCCAAGCCGCATAGGTACATGAAAATTTCCACATTTCCTTTCAAATTTACCACATGAACTGCTTTCCGAGAGCAGATGCCTTAATTATCACAGAAAAAACCCAAGTCGCTATATGTGGGCTGATAATTTTTGAGGAGTTCAGTCGATTCCTCAAGGATCTCAGAATTAACATTTCATTAGTTGCTACTGCAATGAAATCATGTCAGAATCTTTGACGTACTTTACATCTTTGAGGAGTTCCATAACTCATCTGTGGCCTTCATCATCAGTTCCACTTCACCAAAATTGCAATTTCCAAAGGTTAAATACACGAGTTATAATATAAAATACCGAAATGACTACACTAATGCCTTTAAAATTTGAGGGTTACCCTCAATTTCCCTGAGATCCCATCATCAGATCCTGACTTGGTGATAATGGGACCACCTCAGGAGTATACTCTTTCGATTAGAAAAAGAACTTCGGAAATCGGTCCACAATTGACGGCAAAATCGGCGAACATAAATAAAAAATAATAAAACATAATTACATACAGTGGAACATATAACCTCCTCCTTTTTTAAAGTCTGTTAAAAATGGCAACCACACTACGCTGGCACCCGCAATTGTTGAATAAAATGAACAAATAATTAACTTACCTTTCTTTGACTTGGAATGGGTCGAAATTCTGCGGAACCTTCTCTAACATCTCTTTAGATTGCCTGTAGACTGATGCTTCTCGAGATTCTCCTGCTCCACCGCCCGATTCTTTAGGTTGGATAGACAAAATCGTGTCCAAAAGATCGTGGGTCTTGTTTCGTTGATATCTGTGAAAATAGCGCGTACCGTAACTTACAATACGTAACCTACTGCTACTGAAAGTAGTCATTCTCATAAAAATAATTTAATTTACGTCATACCTGGCCATAGAGTAGGAATTACCGCACGCTATGCGTGCGGAAAACCCCACTTCCTGGACAGATAGAGACGTAAAATTTTGTACTCACCACGGGCGGTAATAAAGAAAGCCTCAGAGCGCATATTTATCGTCAATTACCTGCGATCTGAGAGATTCTTTGTTTAACCGCCCTAGGTAAGTAATGTACTATTAATTTCAATTGGAACCTAGTTCTATTTATTTGCCATCGGTCTTTATTTGAAACAAAATAATTGTAACAATTTGTCTAGATGATTCCAACTTTAATAGCAATTCGTGTTGTATGGTGGGCCTTCATCATCATCATTTCAGCCGAAAGACGTCCACTGCTGGACAAAGGCCTCCCCCAAAGAGTGCCAAAGTGACCGGTCCTGCGCCAACCGCGGTATGGTATGGTGGGCCTTATGAGGATAAGAAATGTATAGTAGTGACTGGTCTGGGTCTTAGCAAAAATGTAAAATATGCCTAGTGTTAGTAGTAGTGTATTTTTACGAGTACAAGCATTATTGTACGGTCTGTACAAAAGTGTGCATTCCGCCCGTCAGCATTTTACTTCACGTACCATATATTTCATTCCTTTAAGTTAGTACATATCCGACCGCTACGGAGTGTATTCACATCAAACCTACATATTGTATCATTTTATTACGTTATCAAATAAATCATAATTACGGTGGAAAACTGCAGTGTTATCATTATCAATAATTATCAGCTATCATCTCAAGAGTGTACGGGACTGGCCCGTACATCTTTATGGTCCTTCGAACCGCATTAACTTGCACTGTTCGCATGTATGTCAATATGTAAGTATGTACATAAGTGGTCCGTCAAAATTTGCAATCCATTTTTCAGTCACTTCCCGTTATCCAATAGAGTTGAAATTTTGCAAACATATGCATATCGCATGACAATACAATATTATAATGAATTCAAGCTGATCTGATGCTGGAGCTGGAAGGTTGCTATAGGAACTCCGCAATAAAACGACACAACCCCATCGAGTTTGGGCTCGTTAGAATCGTCTCAAATGAGTAGTTGATGATGGTATGCAGAAAAGTACAGTCGGCAATAAACGCTTGTACCAATAATGAAATTATTGACAGAAACTTATTAACAAATAGATCACTAACTCCTGTTCCAGACAAGAACCGGGTTCTTCGGCTCAACGTGCCTTCCTGCAACAAAGTTAAGGCCTGCGTATAATTACGTAATATCCGCATTTGTATGGAGTCCATATGCATGCGGCGGGTCAACTGTCTTCATTTTCTCAATCTCCTCCAGGTACTCTGGTATGTTTTTAAATTTCAGTATCCCATAGCCCTTGTAGAACTGGAAGTTTTCAGTGAACAGTTGGTCGGTGAACCAAACACGACAGAAGGTGAGAAGGAGACGGTTGTCGTAATCGTCAGTCACTCGACCGCCGTATTGCACCGCAGATACCATGTAGCTGAAATATTATCATTATAATTCAAACGTCTGTTAGGTTCTATATTTAAAACTGCTAATGAACTAGTTACTTGCGTGCATTTTTTCGACAAGGGTTATTTTACTATCGATGGAATGTTTCATTTCAATGGCAACACACTTTCTTTCTACTGTGTTGCCATTGAAATTAAACATTCCATCGATAGTAAAATAACTCTTGTCGAAAAAATGCACGTAAGTAACTAGTTCATAAGCAGTTTTAATGATAGAATCTAAATACTCTGTGTTAATAAAAATGCTTCTATAAAAACCAATCGTTTGAATATATATACTTTATTAAAACTGTTTTGTGGTAGAAATATTCGTATTAAGTACAATGGTAAAACTTCGGGTGTCAAGAACATTAGGTAGGTATCAGTTATGACTTGTGACAAAAAAATATTATAGTCTGCAGATGTGTCTATATTATTATAGGTACATATATATATGTGGTATTTCAATTAAAAATACAACAACAACTTAGTCGTGTGTCGTGTGGTCAAATGGTGGCGGCAATGGCATCTTACTCCTCGCTTAATTTTCGGTACCTTTACGTCCGTCTGGACGCGACGAATGTTTCTTTAGAATTCTTTAGTTAATTTATTTCTTTAAAATTTGATAAATAAATGAAATGTCTCCCATCAGTCTTACATCGATTCTGACGATTATATTTCGTATTACCATAATAAGATGGTCCCTGGATGGACACCTGGAACGTCATACTGACAATGGTAGATTCGATGGAATTTAATAATGGTTATGGCTGCGCCGGTTTCCATACATTTGATACCTAACCGTATAGAGTTTGGGTTGAGCTGGTGACGAGTTAGACTAATACTCCAGGCAAAATACGGTTTTGAAAAACATTAATAACGTTTTTTTGTTTAATGTAATTTTACAACGTTATTTAAGAATCCAACCAACTTTCCATCTGAAAGTAATTTTTGCTCGTAACGTGCCTCTTATTGTGCCGCTTTTGGGCTCATAATCCTGGGTATTAAACACGCGTGTTTAATAACATTACGACACTCGTGTAGTTATGTTTATATCCCGATTAAGACACGTTGGCACCTTGCAGCAAGGTGTATGTATGAACTCGGCGCATTCTTAAATTGACCGGGTTATACAGGTTTGTTTTTAATTCTCGGCAAATGGATTTTTACTCGACTAAACAAATTAAATCCTTCTTGTGGATTAATTGATTATTTCTTGTTGGATATGATATAGAAACGTTTCATTTAGTAAAACTATTTACTTTTGATAACATTTTACATGAATTTATATTGAATAAGAAAATATTTATTTTATTTTGTATTGGCTGTTTAGAGATTTCATCTAAGCCTCGCTGCGGGCGCACTGCGCAAACTTCACGAAAAAAAATAGTTGCGCGCCATTATAGGTAATTTCACAAATATTGGTGTTTGGTTATTGTTAAAAATGTTGACTATAAGTGAATAGAAAAGTGATAAATAGAATTGACGCCACTGTACAGTCAACCAATTTGATTCCTAGGCCATCATAGAACCTTGCCGTTGTAAATGCTATGTCAATACGGGCTACTAGGATTATTGCGTCGCTATGTAGCAGTTAAAATGACAGGGTTCTACGGTGGCCTAGGAATCAAATTGGTTGACTGTACATTCTTGGAGATGTACAAATATGTGAGTAAAAACCTGTTGTCATCAATAACTAAAGGAAACAACTTAGGAGCCTGTAACATGTTCATTTTATGAAAAGGATTTTTTCCTCGCAAATGTGTTGAAAAACGTCGTATGACACGCGTGAGCTTTGATAATTACGTCCTCGGCTCTATTATCACGCTCACCTGCGGTTCGCGTGACAATTCTGCCTCTGATGTAGTGATCAACATACCTCACTTGTATGTAATTTTATAGATGAATTGTTTTTTTTTATAATTTATCTTGAATATTATAGATAGAGCAAATGTAAATGAACCAAAATAAAGATAAAACCATTTATTAATATTTTTTCTGACTTTTCAGAAGCTTGTTAATTTATAATTTTTTTGATATCTGAAATTATGTTGGATTTTGTAACTATTTAATTGATAATAGTAGGGCAGTTTCAGGTGACAATGTGGACACGCTGCACAAAAGCATCAATTTTTTTTCAGGTACTAGTTAGGTAAGTACCTAGCTTTAAGTTTTTGATAGGAACCAACTCCTCCGTCAGCCATCTTTTTTTAATGGGGGTCATTTTTAATTATGGGTATATTATTAATATCTCGGGCTCTAAATCACTTAGAATCACAAACTTGGTGTCTAAATATACATATTTGGGGTCAAGGAATTCAACTAGATATTTTTTAGGGTCGAGTTACCATACGTAACCCGTTACCAAGCCTCCGCTGTGGGTCCGTCTATCTGCGTGGCAGTAATAGCTAGACTGTTAACCTTATTATTCTTTTATTATTTGTAATTATAGTAGATATATTAAAATTTCAAGTGTCTATCTTACGGTTCTAGAGATAGACCGTTTGTAATGGGCGAGAAAAAAAACGCCTTAAAATGACTTTCAATGTTTGGGAGCACTGTTTAATTTTTAATATATTTTTATTTTTATTAATTTGAGTTATAATAGCAATAGAAACACAAACTCTGTGAAATTTTTAACAGTCTAGCTATTACTGACACGCAGATAGACGGACCCACAGCGGAGGCTTAGTAACAGGGTTCCGTTTGCTATCCTTTGGAAATTTGACCTTAAAAAAAATCTAGTTGAATTCCCTGACCCCAAATATGTATACTTAGACACCAAGTTTGTGATTCTATGTGATTTAGAACCCAAGATATTGATAATAATGATAATATACCTATAATTAAAAATGACCCCCATAAAAAAAGATGGCCGTCGGAGGAGCTGGTTCCTATCAAAAACTTAAAGCTACTTACCTAAGTAGTACCTGAAAAAAATTTGGTGCTTTTGTCCGGTGTGTCCGCATTTACGACAATTTGTTCCGGCAGTCTGCCCCACTATAATATATCCATTACATAGAAAAAAACAGCTTTTTTTCTATACAAGTAGTCAGTTTATTGCCTGGATTTACGCACAAGTAGTTTATCTCACCGAATTGTCGTCCAACTTATGTATTCCCCTGGTTCCAAAGCCTCCAAGTGATTCTGTACAAACATGCAAGACGCCAGCCAATCCGCTGAATTGAACTCATACGGAATGTTCCAGCCAAGAGGACCAAATTTACGTCTCTCTTGCACCACCGTATGCAAGAAAGAGATGGTGAAAATTAAAGGCAAATAGTAGGGACTGTCACTGTAGTCAAGGAATTCCTGGCTCATAGAGTCGTACGTTCGCATAAGCCCGGCCTTGATACCTGCCATAAAAAAAAATCTGAATTAAAGAAAGTATGTACCTAAGCTACATTTGACGAGAAAAGTGGACCATCGCATACCTATATACAATTTTTAAAACACACTCTTGTTACAGACGATATTTAAATGTGAAAAATCTGACATCGTAACATTCGTAACTTGTAACTATCTCCTGGTAGGGTGTGATATTTTTTCCCGTTTCTCTATGCTTTTTACAAGTCGCGTGTTGTAACTGACTAAGACATGGGATTTTATTTCCCGTTGCAAAACTGATTACCAACCACGGTTACAAATTGGTAAAGAAAATTCTATATTTGTTACAAGTAAAGTGGAAATTATATGGAGTTTTGAAGCTGGTTACTAATTTAATTAACCACATGGAATCAGAGTACTATCAGAATACTCACACCACCTAATAAAATAATGCTCCACAATATTTGGTTAAAATACAAATACAAATAACCTACCAGACGGAGGTTCACAGGTATATTTGATTGACATCTGCAATAGCGTAATTGGGAATTTAGGATGGACTTCTGTGGTGATCCACAATCTGAAATTACTCAGCAGTCATTTACAATATGCTAAACCAAAAAGTATAATTATTTCATTCAAGAAATTTCGAAGTAAGTTTACCTAAAGATTTCATGGACCTTTTCTCCTTCTCTTTCTAACTCGCTAAGCTGCTCCATAACTTCTACCATGTATTCTAAGCCAAGATGACAGTTTTGCAATAAAACCCACATTCCCTGAAATATTTAAAGTTATCTATATTAAAAGCAAAACGCAATTAAATATTAGAAGTTGACTACAGTCCAGAAGCTAACCACTTCGGCTTCCCAAAAATGCGTAGGCACAAACTGAAGCCATAGTAAAAGGTTTTACTATGCTGAAACATTTTTTGGTATCTCTATAATTATATTAAATAAGTCTAGATGATGCAGAACTTATTACTAGAAAGTAGTTATTTAAGCATCTGGCCAGTTGTTTGAGATTTAGTACCTTCCCTGTCAAAAAAAATACCTATAAGTAAATTAGCTTACTTGGGTGCCACGGCAGGGTTTGGCGACGGTTTTTTTTTCAAATATCTCATATTTTAAATTATTTACGTTTTATAAATTATATCACAAACCAAAGAACGAAATAAAACGTATTAATACTGGTATTTTTATATGGTGACAATGCCGGTATCCGACCTCTGCGCCAGGGTAACATAGTCCATGCATCTAAATGGACAGGAAACTTAAGAACACGTTATATTATAAGTACCTCTCTTAAAGCGCGGTCTATCAGCTTTCTAGCATGAACCTCTTGTCCTTGGCCCATAGATATCGCCGAACAGCCGCACTCCAGTCGCTTGGCTGTCACCTCAATGGATGGGGTAGGGTCAGAACCCATAGCTAAAAAGCCAATCAACGGGACAAGAGGACGAGATTCCATAACCATTTGCTGAAAAAATCATAACCAATAAATCATCACAGCTCCTCTCATATAAGGTATGTTCACGGTTTTAGATCAAATTTACCTCGTAATTAACTATAACAGCTTCTGAATATCTCTGGCCCATAGAGGATATCACATACTTTCTGAAATCAAAAATCGATCGTTCATAATTTGTAATAGAATCAATATTTTAGCCGCCTATTGCCAATTTAAATAATATATAGGCAATTGAAAGATTGGTACTGTGCAACTACTAACAGCTGACTTGGTGGTGTAACGGTAAGAACGCTGGTCTGATAATTCAGAGACGTTAGTGCGGTGCCGACCTGAGCTGTTTTTTTATCAAATTGAATAATATTCGTTGATTCAAATGAATACCCACAAGCTTTGCGCCAAAGTCCTGTCCGGACTCCAAGACCGCACCACCAACAGTTTGCGGAATACATCCAAAGTATGGTACCCGTCTGGCAGAGGCTCATCTTCAGGTGCCTCCTTATCGAACCTAAAATATCAGTCAATAACCATGTTCAGAATCACTAAACAATTGCTAAATTAAAACGATTACTTTGATAGTGTGTAAATAAATAGGTAATTTAAATATCAACCAATTCTTCCATCCTTTTTCGTTATTGGTGACCTGGTTTAGTATATTAGTGAATTGACGCAGGCCAGTGAGATAAACTAAATTCAACCACGACATATCTGTTATCCATTTAAATGGCTTCGGTGGGCATGCGTTGAGATCCAGTGCGGCGCCACCTGCGAAAGTACGGCGTTTTTCGGTGAAATTGTAAGATTATTAAAGCGTCTTTCTATATTTAACCCGATATTTAAATACTTACCTTTTATCAATGTCTGGAACTCTACAAATGTTACGTAATCCTTCTGCATATCTATTTTAAGCGTCAACAACAACGTAAACAAATATTTATGAGTTTCATAAAACCCTCTAGAAATATATTTGAAAACGTCAAATGTCTGTAAAACCATAAAACAGAATATTTAGTGTGGATTGAGTAACGTACTTCACTTAGTTGACAGATTGTCTAAAATATTTACCAGATAATCAATTATAAACCCAATTCTTCTTTGCGTGATTGGACTTGGCTGTGATTTTTCCATAGAAATATCAAACCTTTCCAAGAACTGAGCCAATGAAGTTTGATACATATTGCAAACAAGCGACATGTTGCATATGAGGAAATATAACACAGAACCTCGAGTCGCGACTGGTCGAAATTCTTCTCTAGCCAAATTGATCTTTACCTCTGTCTCTTTTGCAATATCTAGTTTTTCTCGCACCTAGAATCACATTGTTAATTTCATACATTTAAATGTATATTGTATTTAGTTTTTCCTGGGTCTTGTGGACTCAGAATTAAAAAAAAACAATAATAATTACCTCCGTGGCGGTTGCCTTCGTAATATTGAGTACTTGAATAAGCGTCACATCTTCAACTAGCGAACCTTGAATATTGGTCAGTTTGTATAAAAGGTTGGCTTCTAGCTCTTGCATCTTCCTTCTGTTCGCAGTCACATCCATGATTAGCTGTGTTCGTTCTGCTTCCATCTCTGCCTTTTCGGTTAAGATGACGCGACCTAATAGCTGGTCTTCCAAACCTGATCAATATTATGAGATTTTTATTATGTCCAGTCTTAACTTTTCTTAATTACAGAATTCGAAAATGTCAATAAGGTACCTTGCATGGTTACAGTAAAATCTATGATGGAGGTTCTTGCAGAGACTTCAGGAGTGTATGCGGGATTAGGAAGTTTCGTTGTGATGTATATTCTATGCCCATGGGTTACATCTATTTCTTTGTCACCTAATCTAACCTAAAACAGACAAATGCAAACTGTCATAAAGAAACAGTATGTATATAAAAATATATTATTAGAATCGAATGTGTTGTATGGTTACTTTGTACGTAGAACCTATTTTGATATAATTCTTTTCAAGGATATTATCTAAAGCTGGATCGAGTTCCTCTGCAACATCTTCGATTAACATTGGTCTTCCTAAGGACACGCAGTCTTCGACGTGGTTCCTATAATATGATTAATTAATAATTAGGCTATTATATTATGTACATATTATAAACTGTATCAGGCCAGGTAGGAAATGTGCAATCAAATCCTTATCATTGCGTATTTGTTTTGTGTTTGGCCGACTGTGTAAAAGGAGGATTCATCGTGGATCCTCTCGTAAGACGCGACAGTTTTCTTGTAATAGTTTTTACAGTACACATGGTGCTACTTTTCCACACGTGTGCGGAAAAGAGCAATTTCCGTGCATATGTCGAAATTTTAAAGAGCCATATGTACTGTAAAACTTTGTACGATACACTCGCAACTCGTGTCGATTTAAAACACTCCCTTCGGTCGTGTTTTTTTATCACCGCTCGTAGCGAATTTCCTATTGTCTGCACTTGTATCGTAAATAACTATTTCATTCGCATATCCGCGTCCCGTCATGCGATAACGATATATGGATTCAGCTCCAATGAAAATATTAGCGCAGTACAGCCGTTGCATCTGCGCACAGCAAGCTCGAAAAGGGAGAAAAGTCGCGCCTCGCATACTTACAACTTATGACATAACCATACTTGTTCATCGGGCCTTTTCTCGCATCCAGACTCCTGACTCAAGAACAGTCGGGAGTCTGGCCGACTCAAGAACATAGATTAAAATGTATGGAATATTTTATAGTTTTGCAATACTTCTAACAGTAGGTATGAGGTGATAAGTTTCTGTCAAAAATGTAATTTTTGGTAAGCTTGTACCATTATTGCCGACTGTACTTTTCTGTACACCGTCATCGACTACTTATTGAGACGATTCTAACGAGCTCAAATTCAACGGGGCTACTTCGGTTAAGTACTGAATTCACAAGGCCACCTTCTGTCTCCATCATCAGAGCAGCATTAAGAGGTATTTGCAAAATATTAAACAAGAAATGTGAAAAGCCCCTCGCTCCCGCTTTTTGAAAAGTCGATTCAACCCTAACTATGTACGTTCTGAATGCAGATGTGATATTATATGAAAGCAAATAAAATATGCTATAACTCGTTTTAACATTGTAGTTCAATATATTGATGCGTTTCAGAGCAATTTCAATTTCCGAAGATCTAATGTTGGCAGGCTTTTCACTTCTCTTCTCTACAATTTTGCAAACACCTCTTAAATTTATGGATATATGGAATCACAATGGTGGCAAGAATTATAGTATATTTGTTAAGCTTTTACATGGTTTTACACACGTTTATATATATTACACGATTCAGGTAAAATTTCCACTTTTCTAAAAGCCTCCGCGGCAATGAAGATTGTGTCATTACTGATGAACTAGACACTTTAGAGATTGTTTCTCTGCAGTTTTGCGGTGCACATAACACGTCTAACAACATACTAAAAGTTCATGCTGGTTTCTGGAAAATTGTAATTTCGATAAAATTAATCTTGTAGGTAAAGGTCGCTTTGCGTTGTTGGGTTTATGAACAAAATATTCCCAATTTTGCACTTGTCTTAAAATAAAAAACTAAAATGTAAAGCTGAAATACTAGATATCACTTCTGTCATAAATTACATTCGTGTATCTTTTCTAATTTTGCCACAAAGTCTGAAAGTCCTTAGATTTTTCTTTGATTTTTCTATACTTTTGCTAATAGTACTTAAACTAGCGTACTATTGAAATAAAATGTATGAATGACCTATTGACAATTATGTGTGATTTATAATTTTCCAAGCGCGGCCGCGATGCCGTGTCAATCCTATCTCGTGTATCTTCATGCTCTTTGTATGTATTTGTGCTGCAGTTACACGGGATAGGATTGACACGGCAGCGCGGCGAGTTTGATGACGTCATTACAGGGGAGACAGACTCCTTAGAGACTGTCTCCCGGCAGTTTTGGAATCCAGTAGACATGCCTAACAACATACTAAAATATGGCGCCGGTATCCGAAAGTGAAGTATTTCCCCTCAAATTTCAGTTGAATTATTTGATAATTAATATTATTTTCCAGTGATTAAAAAATTATCTAAGGGTAAACATTTTTAGGGTTCCGTACTCAAAGAGTAAAACGGGACCCTATTACTAAGACTTCGCTGTCCGTCCGTCCGTCCGTCTGTCTGTCACCAGGCTGTATCTCAAGAACCGTGATAGCTAGAGAGTTGAAATTTTCACAGATTATGTATTTCTGCTGCCGCTATAACAACTTCAAACTTCAAACTTCAAATCATTTATTTGTGACAACAAATACTAAAAACAAAATAAAATATTTTTTTAAGGGGGACTCCTATACAAAAAACGTGATTTTTTTGCCGTTTTAATAGATAATCTCTAATCTGTCACCAGGCTGTATCTCAAGAACCGTGATAGCTAGAGAGTTGAAATTTTCACAGATTATGTATTTCTGTTGCCGCTATAATAACAAATACAAAAACAAAAAAAAAAATTTTTAAGGGGGGCTCTTATACAACAAACGTGATTTTTTTGCCGTTTTTTTTACATTTATGTTTTTGGTGGGATATCATTATTTTTTGTAAAGAAAACTAGCCAGGTATTAAGATTTACTTCTGTTCTGTGTATAATTATGAGGTGCCGCGCGCTGCCGACGACACACCGTTGGCCTATTGTTTAGCGCGTATTACAAGTTTTTTGTATGGGGACACTCCTTATTCTTTGACTTAACTTCATTTTTAGGGTTCTGTACTCAAAGAGTAAAACGGGACCCTATTACTAAGACTCCGCTGTCCGTCCGTCCGTCCGTCCGTCCGTCTGTCTTGTAACTCGAACTATGACTAAGTAGATCTCGTTTATCTATAGTTTTTAATGAATGCTAAATGAGGTAATAATTCAATACAACAGGGATTAAATTATAAAACCACATTTGGTAAAATATAGTTAGACATAATTAAATCAACGTATGCACATAACAAAAACTTAATACTTAAATATTTATGTACTTAAACTGCCGACGCACTCTAGAGAATAATATTTCACACATGTTTTGAGTGGCTAAAATTTATTACTATACAAACTTAACTAGTTATTGTTATTTTAAATAAGCAAATGATATTTTACTCAAAATTAAACCTTATTACGAAGCAATAACGGACTTCATAACGTCCACATCTTGTGGAGCAATCGCAATCTTGATTTGTGAAGCCTATGGCTTGGCGACATAAACAGTACCGACACTAGGAATATGATCCATAAAAAGACAAATTTAATATTGCTGTCAAATCTGAGATAAGCGTATGATTATTTAAATCAAAATAAACCTTATCACTATGACGATACGAAGGTGGTCGAATTGGTATATTTTGCATAAGACGGCAGAAAGTGCTGGTCAAACACTGTTCGTTGATGATGCCGCAAAGTGCCGCGTGAGATTGTTTTGTACAAATTTAATTATGGTATTGTATTGGTCGTATTTAATGAAGAGAATAGAGTCTAAAATAGATTATGCAACTAATTTCAGACGTGAGCTTAAGGGGGGGCCGGGGAAGCTTTCTGTAACTCGTAAGGCAGGATGCTGGACATTCAAATCTCGGAGCTTGAAGGTGGTGGTCGAGTTCTCCTGGTTGGGCTAGGTTACGATCTAGGTTACCTAAGGTTGTGCCTGGACATTGATTGAGCTAGTATACTTTTGTACTGGTTTAGTCTTTGATCGGACACAATAAAGGCAACTTAAATGGGGATTTCAATGTGTAAATTTGTAGTGTATCTACGTACATAATTTGGTGATTTAAACTCAATTAAATAATGTAGATTTTGAAGTTTTGAGAAGTTGATTCATTCGTGAATCTCTTGCAGTTAATATTTGTGTTCAAATAACAGTGTTTAAAAGTGATTAATTTTGACTAGAGTTACTTGGTTTAAAGTATAATAGTTTGATGGAGCTTCCTTTAATTTAAATTAGTGTTTTAATGGGGTTAGTCAGCTAGGAGAACCTTGACTGATACTTTCAATCCATTCGTTCTTTAGCTATATTTTGGATTGACATTGAAACTGGATCGAGCCTAAATTCGTAACGTAAACATTCATAGATACTTTATTGTGAAGGCGAGAAGGTTCAATATTGTGTGATTACTTTACATAGTATTGAACTATTTCGAGTCTTATTAGATTTTGAGTTCATTTTGGAAAGTTTAATTAATATTTCGACCAGATCAATGCCTAAATTGGATGTCAATTTAACAAAGCGCACGCCACCTAACGGTGTCAAAGGCAGACGCTTTGGGATCCTGTTAGAAGTAGGCCAGGCTCAGAGAAACCTGGGCACCGTCTCCTTTATTTGCATAGATGGTGTAGCCTATCATAAATGGGCCTCTTCCTTGGCTTAAGGTTTGCCGCAGGACTGAAGCGAGAGGTCGCAATTTAAAATAAGTCGACCGCTTGAATTTATTCACTCGTTAAGGTTTTGTGTGTGCTTAAGGCTTGGGTCTTTTATTGAATATATATTTATATGTTATACACACGCGATAGGGAGTGCATTTCACAGAACCTTGTCCACGGACCATTGTGAAATGTACATTACACCGGCTATAGGTTGCCTTCTCGGATTAGCCTGCCGAACGATTTACAGCGTAGATTCCTAGCTTAGGTTTTACACATCACATAACACTAATAAAAGTAATGATGGGAGTTTAGCATACAATAGCTTAGGATCTAGTGGTAGGTAGGATTAGGTATAAATTCATACGTGGTATTAGGGACTTAGGAAACAAGGTTTATTCATCCAATAATATTAATTTGTAGGATTCATTTGATTAAGTATTATGAGTAGAGAAATTAATGGTTGGTCTTAAATGAGGAGAAATGTAGAGTTTGTGTAGTTGAATGTGGCATTCAGGTATGGTAATATAATTTTATATTTTATTTGGTTAGGGAAACAGTTTGGTTTCGGAGAAAGAAGCAAAACTGTTATAGGGACCAGTGACAGGCAGAGCAGATCGCTGATGATTGTAGTTACGGGCGAAATAATACCCTTATAACTACTAGCTATTTCGTACATAACTATTTGTGGAATACACATTCGATTACAATAAATTCGATATTTCAAATGCCTACGATATAAAGGCAAATATATAGAGAAATAGGCGTTATATTGCCTGTATTGTTAAGTTTATAACACAGCAATATTAAAATAAAGAGGTTTGTCTGAGTTTGTTTCGGTATTTCTTCTTATTCAAACCGTCAGGTACGAAATACTGGTAGATTCGCTCGTAGAGTCTTAAACTCATGAGGTAACTAGGCAGGTAAATAAGGTAGGATCATTCATACTCCATCCTAAGCAAGAAAGTAGCTTTGTGTGAGTAAAAGATTACCACACAACCCGTCGCTAAGACTTTGTTCAAAATATGAATACATAGGTTGAATATTAGTATGTTTAAGGTGTCAAAATAATCAAGATAATAGAAAATCTAAGAGCTACGATCTTGCTTATCCGAATGATTAATAGGAGGTTGGTGTAAATTAACAAAAACATATAAAATATTTATATTAATTGATTTGACAGGTACATTATTTTGAATTAGGATGCAGTAGGTGAACGAAGGAGTAGGTAGATAGATAGAGAGGAGTCAAGGTCCAATTTGCTACACATAAAAGAATTTGGGTTGCTGCGGAACAACGTAGTAGTAGATGATCAGGTGGCCAATATTATTTTTATTATTTTTATTTAGTTTATTTAAAGGGGGGGAAGTTACATTTTGGTGCCGTGACCAGGATCTTCATATATTTATAATAAATGAAACTGTTTAGTTACATTTTGAGTAGGTCGGTTTCAGGATAATTCAGTAGCCTATTGTAGGCTACATTTTGTTGGCGTGGAATGGAAATGTGTGCATATTAGGGTTTTGACTCTTCCTTCTAGTAAGTTTAATGCAACAAGTAGTATAATTTATTGTTATAACTTCAAAATTACATTGAATAGGTAGTACAATTAATAAATATGTGAGGGTTGTCTGGAGTTGCGCGCGTTCATGGGTTGCGATGATCGCTTGATATCGAACGGACCGTGCGCTCGTTTGCCATCGACGTAGCGTTCAGCAAATTCTCGTTGTTCTGCCGTAGGTATGTTGTAAATTTACATGCAACTGAAATAAAATATACAAACGTATGTTTAATGACATCATTTTCATAGTTGTACGAAAGGGTTTAGAGTCTAAAACTATAGGGGGCGTGTGGGCGTAAATTGTGTTTAGTATGTATGTATGTATGTGTAAGGTAGTTAAACAATGTGAAAATAAAGTTCGCAAAAGAAACAAATTTTAATTTTCTCATGTAACATTTTAGAGTCAGCAACGCACATGTGTTACCCTAGTATCAGTGGGGGCGTAGTCACGTTTCACGCCGAACGCGTGTAAATATTGGTGTTGTTTTTGTGGACACTGGATAACAGTTGATAAGGGATCGTGCATTGAGAACAAAAAAAAAATTGAGTCACTGGTACACGCAGGTAGTCTCTGAGTTAAGACAAAAGAAAAAAAAAGTTGTCTTTGCCGTCGACTTTCGTCTGTTTACTTTTATAACTTACGAGTATGTAGAAATTTGCAAGCAGGGATTATAACGACATTGATAAGTCTTGAATTAAATAATGTGAAATTGTTAGAAATATTCTAGAATTAAAACTATGATAAAAGGGGCTAATATTTTAGTAACAAACTGGAGCGATCCTAGCGCGCCTACCGGCTGTGGATCGAACAACTGAGTGCAAAAGTAGTATTGATAGATTTCGGGCTTGGTAGTTCTTGGACGCAAGCTAGATGTCACAAGTGACACATGACATAAATATATAAGTTATCAAGGGTTTCAATTCAAAAAAATACATAAATACATATAATTATATAGAATATTTATCATATAGGTTTTTTTTTGGTTTTATTTCAATAGTTATATTATCTAAGCTTTAAAAAATAATATGATGTGGTTATTACCTTTATAACAGAAGAATTCACACATTCATATACAGCATACCGGGGTGAATATTGGAAATCCATAATCTCGCTTGCTTTGATTTTTAATAACCTAGGGTATCATCATCATCATAGGTTTCCTGTAATTATAGCAAAAAGAAATATGAAACAGACATACAAAAAAAAAACATATATGGAAGATTGGTTATTTTGAAGGACGGAATTTTCAAGTTGTTTCAAAATCACATCAGGTATCATATTACCATACATTCATTTTAGTCATTTTTTTAAGTAGTAAGATTCTAAAATGTAGTTGTAAGAAAGGAACAAAGGTTCTGTCATAGTTTAGAATTATTAGAATTATTTTTGAGCAAAAATAACAATAAACAAAGCAATTTTTAACAACACTGCCATCGCTTCAAAAATTCATGGTACTTTTTATGGCTCGCACATTTGTCAATAATTACAAAAAAATGAACTTTCTATAATTAGAAACCAATACCACATGGGCCTCTTACTTGGCTTAGGTTTAGTTAGGTTAGGCAATTGTTTGATACATTTTTGTAGGTACGTTATGGTTATGGAATGTAAGCGTGGGTCAATCTTTTGTCCACATTTATGGTAAAAAAAAAACATGTATAGAAGATTGGTTATTTTGAAGTACTTGAGAATTACTAGCAAGGGTGTATCCGAGCTAAACTACAAAAAAATCATGAATAAATATAAATATAAAAGGAACTTACTTGCGTGATTATGTTTGGACGCTTTCTCAAATGCCTTATAGTTGTCCATTGTGAAGTAAAGTTTTTTTTCGTGCATTCCATGTCGTGTTTGGTTAGAATTATTAGAATTATTTTTGAGCAAAAATAACAATAAACAAAGCAATTTTTAACAACACTGCCATCGCTTCAAAAATTCATGGTACTTTTTATGGCTCGCACATTTGTCAATAATTACAAAAAAATGAACTTTCTATAATTAGAAACCAATACCACATGGGCCTCTTACTTGGCTTAGGTTTAGTTAGGTTAGGCAATTGTTTGATACATTTTTGTAGGTACGTTATGGTTATGGAATGTAAGCGTGGGTCAATCTTTTGTCCACATTTATGGTAAAAAAAAAACATGTATAGAAGATTGGTTATTTTGAAGTACTTGAGAATTACTAGCAAGGGTGTATCCGAGCTAAACTACAAAAAAATCATGAATAAATATAAATATAAAAGGAACTTACTTGCGTGATTATGTTTGGACGCTTTCTCAAATGCCTTATAGTTGTCCATTGTGAAGTAAAGTTTTTTTTCGTGCATTCCATGTCGTGTTTGGTTCACTTGTACTGAGAACTTTCTGTTACTAAAGCTTAAGATCATTGTTGCCTCATGGACTGAGGAATTCACTTATTACACTTACACTAAATTCAGGCAAAAAGTACTTTAATTATTCTAGAATAACACTTGATAAGATCGTAGATCAAAATTATCGGTTCTTCATGTAAACAAAAACCACAGACAAGGCAATCTGTACTTAGCAGATAAGCCGCGTCCGGACGTTCGAACGAGTAGGATTGCATGCAATATGAGTCGTGATTTAGGTCCGTCTAGACAGCTGAGCCAGGTCCAGCTAAATCTTAGTCATCGTATTAGATTATTTTTCTCAAACGAAGATCGGAATAAAATAAAATTAACTTGGTACGTCTATTTTTAATTTATCACAAAGAATAATCATCGGTAAATGATGATTCATCATTACTATAAGTTAAGGGACGTTTAATCGATTATCTATGGTTCGATCAAGAGTAGTACTCGTGAGTACTCTCTACAAGATGGCGCGATGTGTAGAAAGCTTATTTTATTTTCATGTATGGCAATACTAGGCGTCAACTAAGGGATTTTTTTGGTGAACAGCTAAAAAAAATACATTCATATTTACAAGACTACCTATAGATATTTCTTGAGAAATATTTAATTACTGAAGTTTTAATATAAAAAAATTCGGCATCACTAAAAATTGTAGTGAATATAAAAAAAAGGGGAATACTTTCCGAACGTTGCGTCCCAAAGTCGAGTGCAGGTACTGCGAATGTCAAAACAACCAGATGTCGTATTTACTTTTAAAAAGGTGTAGAAAACTTAGTTTTGTATTATAAATTCCAGTTTTGGAGCATAAATAGTAGTGTAATGAGACGGTTTCAACTAAATAACAATAAGTGTTTGAAGACTTGATTCGGTATCAATACATTATGTGGGTTTCACAGTACTTCCAAAGGAAATTAGTTTGTGAATAGTGTGACAGTTTTGTTTGTATCGTTTAATACACATAGGTGGTTGATATTTTAATTGGTATCGATCGATACAAGTTATGAGAAAAAAAATTTAACGGTGGATTTTACTTACGTCGATATGCAGCATAGATTATAAATAGAAATTAGATATAATAGGAACAGTTTGTGTAAATTATTAATAAATAGATTTAAAGAAATGCTATTAGAAGTCAAAAACATAGCTCATTACATCAGATAGATCAAGCCGGGACAGATTGAACATAAATATTTATTTTAAATTTATACGTAATTAATTAATCAAAATGAAGTCTGAATCTTAATTATCGATAAGAAATTGGTGTCATAAATTGTTGCAGTTATTTCATTTTTTCAAATTATTGAAATTGAATGTTGTAATTGGACATTTTTATACTGAATATAAATTACAAGGCATTTTATGTACATTTTAAATGTTGTTGCATTGTTTGACATTCATTAAGGGAAAAGGGTTTAATTTTAATAATTATTATAAACAAATAAATAATTTGTAGAATCATCGGTGATAGTATGCATTGTTGCATTGATTACATATCTGGAATTTTGGCTACCTGTAACAATCTAGTGAACAAGCGAATGAGGAATTGATGTGAGTGCTTGAGTGTATGACAAATCTACTCGGAGATGATGAAAATTAGGTGAAGTTAGAAAAGAGTGTGCAGATTTGGGGGAACTTTTTGTGAAAATGGGTTGTTGCAAATAGACAAATATTGGATAGTAATCAACCTCGATTTGTTGGTATTTGGGGGAATCAAAATAACATATTAGTTAGTAAAAAACTTATCCGTAGGTTCAAATCGTATTACGATTAGCTCATTTCATGAGAGTTTTTACTGACTACACACTATACATACGCTGAGATTAAATTGGTATACACACCACATTTTGGAGAAGGATATTTGACATCGAATTATTTCAAAAATGAATAGTCGATGTACATTCAGTTTTTGAAAATGATTTTTTTACTTCAAGGTTTTTAAATTGAGGGTTTAATGTAAAGTTTAGTTATTTTAATAGATATTTTCATAAGTTTTGGTCGATGGTGAGAAGTTATCTTTAATAAGATAACAGTGGTTTAAATGATAAAAAGTAGGACTACTTTTCATCCTAGAGATGACATGTTCATCATAATATAGTAGCATTGTGGTACAATATTTGACATACAAGTTAAGTTTCGTTTTCTAGAATTTTAGATAATTATCAATAATTATCATAGTTAATCGCATTTTGAACTTTAATGTTCTGATCGTCATTTCATTTTATTGTTGGATTGTATTTAATGATGGATGGTGATGTCGGGCCATTGTGGTGATAAATGGCGGATTAACTAGATTCATAAATGGACATTTTTTATATTGGGGTGGAAAGGAGTCTGAAGTCAAATATCTCATTCAAACATGTGACACTCTCCAAGAAAACTTGATTGAAAAAGGTGATAACGTATCTAGACTTGATTCGAACTTTAATTAATGAGAAATGAACATCTCAATACTTATATAAAGGTTTTTTCTGGTTTGCGTGGAGAGTCTTTGTGGAATCACTCATTTCCGAACAATGTGGATATAATTGGAGGATGCCCAGCCAGATCCAAAGATTCAGTTTGATGCTGCAAATTCGGGGCGTTAGGTCCTATTAGTCTCACAAACTAGTACTTCGTGCAAATGGAAAAGATTTGGGGAAAGGATTTTCATGCATCATTATTGAAGTTCAAAGAACTAAGTTTTATACCGAGTCATTAACAATCAATGAGTATTGTTTAAACACACCTCACACAAACACACGTTTAAGATGGGGGGTTGCTACGCTAACAAATCTAGAAGATATTTTCATTATAAATAGTAGTTCGAGGATTATCCGTGAATTACATGTAATTACACGTCTATTCCTCGAGGGGGCGAATATGTAACTCGAACTATGACTAAGTAGATCTCGTTTATCTATAGTTTTTAATGAATGCTAAATGAGGTAATAATTCAATACAACAGGGATTAAATTATAAAACCACATTTGGTAAAATATAGTTAGACATAATTAAATCAACGTATGCACATAACAAAAACTTAATACTTAAATATTTATGTACTTAAACTGCCGACGCACTCTAGAGAATAATATTTCACACATGTTTTGAGTGGCTAAAATTTATTACTATACAAACTTAACTAGTTATTGTTATTTTAAATAAGCAAATGATATTTTACTCAAAATTAAACCTTATTACGAAGCAATAACGGACTTCATAACGTCCACATCTTGTGGAGCAATCGCAATCTTGATTTGTGAAGCCTATGGCTTGGCGACATAAACAGTACCGACACTAGGAATATGATCCATAAAAAGACAAATTTAATATTGCTGTCAAATCTGAGATAAGCGTATGATTATTTAAATCAAAATAAACCTTATCACTATGACGATACGAAGGTGGTCGAATTGGTATATTTTGCATAAGACGGCAGAAAGTGCTGGTCAAACACTGTTCGTTGATGATGCCGCAAAGTGCCGCGTGAGATTGTTTTGTACAAATTTAATTATGGTATTGTATTGGTCGTATTTAATGAAGAGAATAGAGTCTAAAATAGATTATGCAACTAATTTCAGACGTGAGCTTAAGGGGGGGCCGGGGAAGCTTTCTGTAACTCGTAAGGCAGGATGCTGGACATTCAAATCTCGGAGCTTGAAGGTGGTGGTCGAGTTCTCCTGGTTGGGCTAGGTTACGATCTAGGTTACCTAAGGTTGTGCCTGGACATTGATTGAGCTAGTATACTTTTGTACTGGTTTAGTCTTTGATCGGACACAATAAAGGCAACTTAAATGGGGATTTCAATGTGTAAATTTGTAGTGTATCTACGTACATAATTTGGTGATTTAAACTCAATTAAATAATGTAGATTTTGAAGTTTTGAGAAGTTGATTCATTCGTGAATCTCTTGCAGTTAATATTTGTGTTCAAATAACAGTGTTTAAAAGTGATTAATTTTGACTAGAGTTACTTGGTTTAAAGTATAATAGTTTGATGGAGCTTCCTTTAATTTAAATTAGTGTTTTAATGGGGTTAGTCAGCTAGGAGAACCTTGACTGATACTTTCAATCCATTCGTTCTTTAGCTATATTTTGGATTGACATTGAAACTGGATCGAGCCTAAATTCGTAACGTAAACATTCATTGATACTTTATTGTGAAGGCGAGAAGGTTCAATATTGTGTGATTACTTTACATAGTATTGAACTATTTCGAGTCTTATTAGATTTTGAGTTCATTTTGGAAAGTTTAATTAATATTTCGACCAGATCAATGCCTAAATTGGATGTCAATTTAACAAAGCGCACGCCACCTAACGGTGTCAAAGGCAGACGCTTTGGGATCCTGTTAGAAGTAGGCCAGGCTCAGAGAAACCTGGGCACCGTCTCCTTTATTTGCATAGATGGTGTAGCCTATCATAAATGGGCCTCTTCCTTGGCTTAAGGTTTGCCGCAGGACTGAAGCGAGAGGTCGCAATTTAAAATAAGTCGACCGCTTGAATTTATTCACTCGTTAAGGTTTTGTGTGTGCTTAAGGCTTGGGTCTTTTATTGAATATATATTTATATGTTATACACACGCGATAGGGAGTGCATTTCACAGAACCTTGTCCACGGACCATTGTGAAATGTACATTACACCGGCTATAGGTTGCCTTCTCGGATTAGCCTGCCGAACGATTTACAGCGTAGATTCCTAGCTTAGGTTTTACACATCACATAACACTAATAAAAGTAATGATGGGAGTTTAGCATACAATAGCTTAGGATCTAGTGGTAGGTAGGATTAGGTATAAATTCATACGTGGTATTAGGGACTTAGGAAACAAGGTTTATTCATCCAATAATATTAATTTGTAGGATTCATTTGATTAAGTATTATGAGTAGAGAAATTAATGGTTGGTCTTAAATGAGGAGAAATGTAGAGTTTGTGTAGTTGAATGTGGCATTCAGGTATGGTAATATAATTTTATATTTTATTTGGTTAGGGAAACAGTTTGGTTTCGGAGAAAGAAGCAAAACTGTTATAGGGACCAGTGACAGGCAGAGCAGATCGCTGATGATTGTAGTTACGGGCGAAATAATACCCTTATAACTACTAGCTATTTCGTACATAACTATTTGTGGAATACACATTCGATTACAATAAATTCGATATTTCAAATGCCTACGATATAAAGGCAAATATATAGAGAAATAGGCGTTATATTGCCTGTATTGTTAAGTTTATAACACAGCAATATTAAAATAAAGAGGTTTGTCTGAGTTTGTTTCGGTATTTCTTCTTATTCAAACCGTCAGGTACGAAATACTGGTAGATTCGCTCGTAGAGTCTTAAACTCATGAGGTAACTAGGCAGGTAAATAAGGTAGGATCATTCATACTCCATCCTAAGCAAGAAAGTAGCTTTGTGTGAGTAAAAGATTACCACACAACCCGTCGCTAAGACTTTGTTCAAAATATGAATACATAGGTTGAATATTAGTATGTTTAAGGTGTCAAAATAATCAAGATAATAGAAAATCTAAGAGCTACGATCTTGCTTATCCGAATGATTAATAGGAGGTTGGTGTAAATTAACAAAAACATATAAAATATTTATATTAATTGATTTGACAGGTACATTATTTTGAATTAGGATGCAGTAGGTGAACGAAGGAGTAGGTAGATAGATAGAGAGGAGTCAAGGTCCAATTTGCTACACATAAAAGAATTTGGGTTGCTGCGGAACAACGTAGTAGTAGATGATCAGGTGGCCAATATTATTTTTATTATTTTTATTTAGTTTATTTAAAGGGGGGGAAGTTACAGTCTGTCACCAGGCTGTATCTCACTGATACCGTGATAGTTACAGCAGAAATTTTCACATTTGATGTATTTCTGTTGCCGCTATAACAACAAATACTAAAAACACAGAATAAAATAGTTTTTTATAGATAATGGTACGGAACCCTTCGTGCGCGAGTCCGACTCGCACTTGGCCGGTTTTATTATATTTATTGGTGATTCTGTTTTAGTGACAATTTCATTATTTTGAAACCCAATATAATTATTTAATGATATAATTATTTCCAAGTAATTCTTAATTGATATTTAGGTAAGCCTTTTAATATTAATAGGTGATTCAATTTAGGTGACAGATTTACTATTCTAGGAACAAATAGAATTTATTAGGTCACTGAAAATGTATTTATTAGGTGATTGATAAAATCATACCCTATTTGTAATAGGTAACTAAGCATTTAATTTAAAATTAATATTTAGCACACCTGAAATACTTATGATTAAGCGTAGTGACTATGAGATCGTTGAGTTTCTCCATATTTCTAATCCAAATCTTGCCCTGAGTTTGGGGGTCGATCAGTAAAGGAAAGCGCGCTGCTTTCGTGACAATAATACCATTTTGGATTGACAAATCATCCGTCGGCAGACCGCATAAATTCCATTCACCAATCTGTTAACAAACGCACAACATAAAATTTTAACTGCAACGTTAAAACATTCCAACCTCGAACTACGTTACGTATAAGAAGTAAAGAAGCATCAAAAGAAAATCTTTTCTATCTGAAAATATTGATTGTAATGGGAAATATCTTGTACAAATGGATCACATTGGATACGAGCTGGGTTAGGTATATTTTAGTAAAAATAAATACCGTAGCAGCGTTACGTTATATTACCGTAGCTGTATCTGTGAGCTGTTCCGTGATGTTTAAATTCATTGAGACTGGTATCTTTCTTCTGATCAATTCATTTAGCCAACTCGTTATTAAGATGTGTCGGAACTCTTGATTAAATGGTCCTGAGTACGACAAAAATCTGTAATTTGAAAAGTATTGCATAATCTTTGATGTCTTCTTGAGAAGGTAAGTTACTTCTTCAATTTTACTATTGCAAAAGAAAAAGCAATTGGAACACACCCGCATAAGAGTACTATATCTCCAACGAGTCGTTCAATTTCAGACTTGAATAATGCCGACTGTTCTGTCCACCGAACCCTCTCTCCGCTCAGGCCATTGATCAGAGCAGTAGCTACGTCCATTTTTTCCTGGCATTTAGCAGCATCGTCTAATACTATTTGCTTCAACGTCATAGCCTCATCGAATTGCCTCTGCACACCTGCTAACTCGGCCTATAATTTTGTAAAATTGTAGTCAACAACTTCTATAAATATAGGTGTTATAAATATCTTAGGTAATACACACACCTCCTTAGCCAACAAAAGAGCCTCGGCGGTATCCAGCTCTCTCTTCGCTGCCTGATATTTACCCTGCATCACAGCTACATTGGCTTTCAATGGCAATACGTCTTTGTTTACCGAGTAAAACAGAGCCATAGCAATAGTCCACGAAATTAAACCGGCAACGTTACCACAGGCAACTTTCGCCGCTTCAAACGTGTATTGACTGTAAAATGGAACATTGTGGAGTAATTTTAATGTCTAATACAAAATGACATCAGGAAATCGCATAAATGGCACATACCGCAGATACTCACGGGTATTTGAAATAGGGTTGTAACAAGTCAACCATTTCAGCATTGATTTCATCTTTTGGGTAAAACTTCAAGTTATTCAAAAATCTTGAATCAGCCATAACCTTTAATCATGAAAATTAAATCAATAACCCTTTTAATTCTAATCTCCTTCACTTAATCATGAAACTAGTGATAGTTATGTAAGTAGTTACCTTCAAAGATTCTCCCCAAGAAGCAGTGAAAAAGTTCCTCTCAGGATCTGCCTTGATGGGATCAAGTTTCTTTCTGAACAGTAAAATTACAGCGTCCATAATAAGTGTAATGAGGAACGGCGGTTTACCCAATTTTCTTACAGTAGCAATATCGGCAGCATTAATAGTCTGAAAAGTCGGGGATATGTGCAATGAATAGGTTCGAATTGATTGCAAAAAGTTTGCTTGTTTTTGTAAACGGCCGCCGTCTGACTTAAGTGTCACCGGATGATGACCGATGGCCGTTGGGGCGGAATGTTCATCGAGTTATCGCTGACTTGTTGCCCACGTACCGGAAGGCGCAGCGCGGGTAGACCCACATAAGGTGGGCTGATGGCCTGGTAAAGGTCGCGGGAGTCCGCTGGAAGCGGGTGGCGCAGGACCGGTAATTGTGACACGCTTTGGGGGAGGCATATGACCAGCAGTCCGTCTTTCGGCTGATGTGATGGTTTTATAAGTTTGCTTTACCTGTAAAGCAGCCTCCGCAGCTTCGAGCGCAGGCTTCGCGTCAGCTAGTTTCAACTCCGCAATGGCGGTCTCCGCAGCAATCACGCTCACAAGCTTCACAGCACGATCTTTCACTTCCAATACCTCCGTTTTGACTATCTCCGCCGCTGCTTGTGACACCGCAACGGCTTGTAGCACCTACGGAAATATAAATTTGAATTAACACTTCGCAATATTCATTGTAGGGAGCTGGCGCGCGGACACCTGCACGGCTATCACAAGACGACCGCGACATACTCTCGAGCTCTCTCGCACTATGCGTCTCTTTCTTATTAGACCACTAAGAAAGAGACGGATAGTGCGAGAGAGCTTGAGAGTATGTCGTGGGCGTCTTGTAATAACCGTGCAGAGTGTTTCAGTCAAACTATAGGGAGATACAATATATATTTATATTGATATAAGTCCGCACACGCCATGCTGAGTGAGGATCCTATTTGTAACGTCTCTTCTGATATTGTTTTCTATGTTAGTATTTGCTTGTTTAATGACGTTAAATAAATGTGTTCCTTCTTCTTCTTTAAGTCTTGAGATCAGACAACTGATGGCAATTTAATACATATTGCTATACAGTCGCTGTTACCTAGTTAATAAATATGATTGAATGAATATACTCGTACTAGTAGATCTGTGAGCTGTAGAAATAGCGCGCCTGTCTTTATTCTCAATATTTTTGCCAACCAAGTTCTATGCTTCAGCTTGGGCCGAAAATTGTTTGTCCGATGTCCCGCTGTCCCGCTGTTTTCTTCTAAAGGTTGCATTCCTCAATCGATTCTCGTGAAATTTTGTAAGCAGGTACAATCATTATATAGAATTTTTTTGTCGATCCACTTAAGCGAAATTAAAAAAAAAAGTTATTTTGTAGACCTTTATTTAATTTCATTCCACATTTTTTTCATAATATAGATAATATCATTGCCATTTCATAGAATAATCAAATCAATATACTTACGCAGATTACTTACTTTGAAGAAACTTCAATACTTAATTGATTTATGTTACAAATAAAATTTTATGTTTCAATATTCATATCATAGAAATAACAAATCATATATTCTTCATCCTCATATTATTTAGTAATAATAATAAGTTATACATACCTATATCAACTTATTACAAAGAAAACCATGAATCGAGTGGCAGTTTCTAAGCGTTTCAATTCATTTGATAAACATGGAAACCTATGTAAGGTACAACATCCAAAAGAAAATATAGCAAATGTGTATGTAAAACTATGCATTAGTAAACAAATATTCGGCACGCTCGCTGAGGGTCGCAGTTCTTCCTAACACTCCTCCTCGCTTCGCTCGTCGTCGTACCTATACACTGACCTGCCTTGAAATAAAATACAACGAAAAAATACACCAAACAAACGATATTCGTAAAAAAATACTCTTCTGTTTGAGAAGTTTCTTAAAAAAAGGAAATTATAAAATTCATTTGATTGTTTTTCCTATAACATGTTTCATTCAAGTAAATAGTCGTTGAAACAATTATATTCGAAATAAAAATAAAGGACCAGATATTATATGAAACATTGATTTACTGTCATTCAGCAGATATAGAATAATTTCGAATATAGAAACGTTTCATTTAGTAAAACTATTTACTTATGATAACATTTTACATGAATTTATATTGAACTAGCTGTTGCCCGCGACTTCGTCCGCGTAGAACTTAATACTTAGAAAATATAATGCAAACAAACTTTTACCATCTTAAGGGATGATTTCCGAGGCAAAAACTATTCTATATCCTTTGAAGGGTCTCAAATTATCTCTATACCAAATTTCATCTAGGTACATGGATTTTATCCAAACTTTCACCCCCTATTTCATATACCCTTAGGGAATGATTTTCGGGATAAAAACTATCTAATGTCATTCTTCGGGACTCAAACGACCTTTAAACCAAATTTCATCTAAACGGGATTCATCCGAATTTTCACCCCCCATTTCACCCCCTTAGGGAGTGATTTCCGGAATTACAACTATCCTATGTCCTTTCCCAGGACTCAAGCTATCTCTATACCAAATTGTATTAAAATGGGTTCCATCCGAATTTTCACCCCTAATTTCCTCCCCTTAGGGGATGATTTCTGGGGTAAAAACTATCCCATGTCCTTTCCCAGGACTTAACCTATATCTACACCAAATTTCATCAAAATAGATTACATCCAAATTTTCACCCCCCCCCTTTCACCCCCTTAGGGGATGATTTCCGGGATAAAACCTATTATATGTCCTTCCCCGGGACTCAAACTATTTATATACCAAATTTCATCTAAATCGGTGCAGCGGTTTAAGTAGCTCCATACAAATTTCCACCCCCAATTTCAGCCCCTCAGATATAAAAACTACCCTTTGTCCTTCCCCGGGGCTCATTTCATCTAATATCTATAATCTATAATCGGTTCAGCGGTTTAGGCGTGAAGAGGTAACAGTCAGACACACTTTCGCATTTATAATATTAGCATGGAAGTATGGATTATTAGTATGGATAGTATGGATTCTTTCCGCTTGTCTTCCAAATAGAGGTGTAGCTGTAGACTCACTTCAAAAGAAAGAAGAAACGAAAAACTCATTCAAATATCTCAAAAAATTACGAAGCTACAACCGTTTTAATGTCGCTTGTTAGAGTGAGAAAACGATCAGGGACCGTGACGTCACGATCCTCGAGCGTCATAGTAAAAAACAATCGTTTCATTATAAAGGTGCGTTTTGCGGAAAAGAGAAGCAACAAACCCCCTCTTAAAACTTTATACACTTATAACTTAGTGATTACCTATATAGCCTCTTGCGTTGTTTTTTTTTCGAGATAATACAACATTATGATTATTTTGTTTAGTGTCTACATCCCTATTTTCGATAAGATAAGATAAAATAAGATTTCTTTATTGTCAGAACTGTGTACATTTAGTTGTTTTGGGTAAAATAAAGTCCAACAGCTTGCCCATTTCGGACGTACAATATTAAACTTAAAGCTAGTCAAATATACTAAAACAATAACAACAATAGTATTTCCAAATAATTTTAACCATATTCACACATAAAATATTAATTTAGATTTATCCGACATCCGTATTTTCTTTTAAACCACGAACTTCGGAATTCGAAAATATTCGGGTATCTCTATCTCTATCGCACTAACAAATGACAGGAATGCAGAGGGCCTCCCGCGAAAGGCATTCGAAGTTTCCCCTCTCTGTCATACTTACAAGTTCGTACATAAGTGCGATAGAGAGGGAAAACTTCGAATGCCGTTCGCGGTAGGCCCTCAGATATACGAACTTCGAGTTTCGGTTTTCGTGGGTTGGCTGAATACGCAAAGAGCGCGCGCGCGTGCCATTCAAAAAAACCAAGTTTATATTGTTCGAATTTGTTGTTACATTTGTACAAATTACGCCTTAATTCGACATTTGCGCATATAAGTTCGCATATCCAAATCGATTAATTTTATATTTGCTTTTGGTACCTATGTGTCTCGTCAATGTATATCGTAGACGGGATTAAAATTATTAATTGGCGAAAGAAAGGCAAAGCAATTCCGCCATTTTGTACGTAGTATTTCTTATTACTGTGATTTTGACGTTTCTTTTAGCTGACAGATGTGGCGGCGATATACTTTAAGAATAATAAATGAAAAATTAAATGAAGTCGTATATTACAGAAAATAAATTAATTGTCGCAGTCGGATAAAAACTATCCTAAGTTGCAGCTGGAATAATAATGTACCTATATAAAATGTTTCATATGTTTCCGTCTAAGGGATGCTGAGAACATTCGTACCACAGAAAGCTTAGTTTCAAACTGGCTGATTCTTTTTTTAATTTAGAGATTTATTATAAGTGGAGATAAGAAAATATTTATTTTATTTTCTATTGGCTGTTTAGAGATTTCATCTAAGCCTCGCTGCGGGCGCACTGCGAGAACTTCACGAAAAAAAATAGTTGCGCGCCATTATAGGTAATTTCACAGATATTTGTCAACATTGATGATGCGTGTTTGGTTATTGTTAAAAATGTTGACTCGTAGTGAATAGAAAAGTGATAAATAGAATTGCCACCACTGTACATTCTTGGAGATGTACAAATATGTGAGAAAAAACCTGTTGACATCAATAACTAAAGGAAACAACTTAGGAGCCTGTAACATGTTCATTTTATGAAAAGGATTTTTTCCTCGCAAATATGTTGAAAAACGTCGTATGACACGCGTGAGCTTTGATAATTACATCCTCGGCTCTATTATCACGCTCACCTGCGGTTCGCGTGACAATTCCGCCTCTGGTGTGATGATCAACATGCCTCACTTGTATCATAATGTACTATTATTGATAATGGTACGGAACCCTTCGTGCGCGAGTCCGACTCGCACTTGGCTGGTTTTTTTGCTATTTTTGTGTGAAAGTGCGGTTCACAAAATACATCTACTTACCATGTTTCAACAGTATAGTTCTTATAGTTTCGGAAAATAGTGGCTGTGACATACGGACGGACAGACAGACAGACAGACATGACAAATCCATGAGATAACCGTTTTTTGCCATTTGGCTACGGAACCCTAAAAATTATAGACATAATTAAACTTTAACCATATTCACTTTTGGTGGTATTACTTTTGGTCCACTTTCAAAATGATCATTTCGCGTTGACGAATTTCCATTTGTGCCAAATGTCAGTAAATCGAAACATTTTCTGCGTAACGAAATTCTATGAAATTTCTGTATGCAAAACAAGGGAACACCATTGAACTTCTTTCGCTTCGCTCGCTCGTTCCATTATTTATCTAAGCTTAACTCATAATAGCAATACAAATGAAACGATACATTTTTTTTAGGGTTCCATGCCAAAATTAGTTTAACGGAACACACTCGGAGACTGTCCGTTTGTCACAGCTAGTTTAAATCCTATTCTTTGAATGTGATTCTGACAACGACCACGATATTTTGTTACCATTTACCTCTTCTGCTTTAGCGGTAGCTTCTTTGATCTCTATATCTTTGAGCTCCAGCTCCTTTTTCAGAGTGTCTACGCTTTCAGCTGCTTCTACCAATTTGTCGAGACCTGTCGTCATTCTGTAGAGATTTTAAATTACATTTAAATTATACTTACAATAATTTACTTTCAAAACAAAGTTTTAACCGACTTCAATTCAGTACTCCGCCAAGCCACATTAACATTTCCACATTTTTTTTCCAATTTACCACATGAACTGATTTCCGAGAACAAAAGCGTTGATTTTTAGACCAATAAACCAAATTGCTGTATGTGGGCCGATAATATTTGAGGACTTCCGTCGATTCCTCAAGGATCTCAGAATTACCTTTGGCACTTCATTGTTTGCTATTTCAACGGAATAATATCAGAATCTGTGACGTACTTATATAGTTTGAAGTACATCATTGAGACATCACACAAGCCACAAGCCATCTGTGGTCTTCATCATCACTTCCACTTCACCAAATTTATGATTTCTGGGTGTAAATACAAGAGTTATAATAGAAAATACCGAAATTACAACACGCGTGTCTAATATATTTGAGGAGTTCCCTCAATTCCTCATGGTTCCCATCATCCAACTGGGGTTTTGGAAACAATGGGACCAATCTGGAAGCATATACTTTCAGTTAAAAAAATAATTGTACGAATCGGTTCATAAATGACGGAGTTCTGAGGTAACAAACATTAAAAAAAATTAAAAAAATACATCCGAATTGAGAAACTCCTCCTTTTTTTGAAGTCGGTTATAAATACCTACTTGCGTTGCAACAAAAATACCTACTTGCATTGCACAGCCAGGCAAAACTACCGACTAATCAATTTACTTTGTATGTTAAAAAGGCTTCAATTGTCAGCTTTGGAGCACACCACGAGCCCACATGCCCACATGCCTGTCTATATTTGATTGCGCCATACATACAGGCGCAATTTTCAAAATGGGAGTACACTTTCTATTGAAAACGCCCATGAATAACACTCGTACCCAGGGTTTACGGCTGTGTATGATTAGGTACTTGAATCTACATGCAAATCAAAGTTCAAAACTTATCAAATCAAAAACAATCAATATTTTCAAACCTTTTAGCCATTTCTGCGATATTTACATGTTTTTCTTTGTACAGCACCTTGTAGCCTTCCAAAAAAGATAAGTATGATTTAGGAGTAACGTGCGCCTGTCTCCTAAATCTGTCGTAGTATATTCCACATGTGTCGGCTACGTCATCTTGCACCATGCCCATGATTTCAATAAGCATGGTTTTAGTTTCTTCAGAGCTGACGACCTGTATTTAATATATTTTAAAATCATATGATTTCTATTATTTAAATACAATCCAAGGCTTCGTCCGGTATTAATATTTTCAAAAGCTTTTACTACAAATATTTATATGTTCATTATCAATTATTTACCAAAGTATTTACGTTCAATTGCTACCTACGCCAAATTTGGCTTCGAAGCCAAAAGCGGAGTTTATTTATTTTATGGTCGCGTCCGCAGGTGAAGGGTGGTTGGCTGATTGTTGTGGCAATACTTGGAATTAAGTAAACATTCGATATGATGTTAAAGATGAGAAATGCATGCAAAATGTATTTAGAGACTAACGTGGAAATCCCACAGGAAATGGTGAGCCACTTCAATAAGCGCTTGCTTTGGCCATTTTTGGAACCAATCCATCACTGATCCAGAAATCAATCCCGGGAACTTCAGAGCTCTGCTCCTGAATTTCTCGCCCACCTAGTTTAAAAATGTGCGACATTTCAGTTTATTTTTATAATTAAACACATTTAAAACACAAACAATTTTAACACTCTACATTCCGCGCGCGCCCTTTTAAAAACGGCGGCGCTTCAAGGTCCTTCGTCCGTCGCGTCCGAGGGTGGCGCGACGGAGGACTGGTAGCTAGATGCAATCAACGAGCGCGCTTTGCGATCTCTCTTCTCTTAAATGTTGCTCAAGTTCTTTGAATCTTCATCAAAAGTCTGCACTTTGTAGTAAGCTCGGCCGAATTTCATCTTCCCATGCAAACGGAGTTTGGTTTTCATTTTAAAACTACGTGTTGGATTGTAACCAAACTTTGCATATACAATGACATGAGGTATATACTTACTTATATCTCTGTAATTAGTTTATATGGCTTCAGTTATAAAACAAACGAAATACAGCAAAAATAAGTTTTGTATGAAAAACTTAAATCTGCTGTATTTTTTTTACTATGGTATCTGAAGCTACATAAACTAATTACAGACCCACATGGTACTTAACTTACTCTAAGTACAACATTCAGAGCAAACTAGCTAGTCGTTTTAAAATGAGAGCGTAACTACGTTTGTATGGAGAATCGAGCTTATACTGCGGACTCTTAAGTTTCAAACACTGTTAGTATTATGAGTGTGATTAATAAAAACTGTTATAAACCAACGCTGGAATAGGTTAGTTTATTACAAAAATTTATTACATACCGGAGAGAAGCACAGTACTACGTGGAGATTAGCTCTGGATCTCATAATGAAGTATTCATACAATACGTCGGGTACAGGAATCCTTCTTGGTGCCATTTCTTTCATAATTGGAGTTAATTCGTTTAACATTTCATCTAGAATTGATTGATTGAAATATAATGTTGAAATTTGAAACGTTAACTAAGTACCTAAGTAAAAACCTACTATCTATGCCGAAACCGACCAATTTCGACCTTGATGAATCACTGTTTATAATAAATATTTTATAACGACAAAAGTTGTTCAAAAGGCATTAAACATTTCATAAAAAAAAAATCAGCCCTAAAATTTCACTTTTTAAAAAAATCTCTTGATACGGGTATTTACCGGGTGCTTTGGATAAATACCGGGTAAATACCCGGTATTTACCCACCCCTAACCATCTCTAAATGGAGGTCAACAAACTTGCTGATAGATAGCGCCTTTGATGCTCGCTACTTTCGTGCTTGAGTTTGATGAGGAATAGGCGTCAAAAACGAAGAAGGTAGTTTTTGCTTTCCAAAATTACAGACTTTCAAGAGCAGATATCGAAAAACTGGTTCAAATAAAACTTGTAGCAAATTTAATCAGCTTTCATTTTGTTAAAGTAGTCATGTCATGTCGCTAGAAAAAATAGTTTCCGAGATATAAGCGTAACATCGCAAAATGGGACCTTTAAACCCCCCCTTTCCCCTGGCTCAAGGGCTACGGGCAAGGCCTTTTGACATGTTTACCTCCTAACTAGTCCAAACAAAATTACGAAGTCAAAAATTGTGTTCCATGCATTTCCCTCTATACCTTTTTTTGAGCATTCGTTTCCTGACCTTTGTAGCCCTTCAAATTGAATCTTCTTGTTCACATACATACATAGGTACGCTCAAAAAACATAACCCTCTGTCTGCGGCAGTCGAGTAAAAATAAACCGAATTTACGGAATAGCGTATCATTCCTACACTGGTTTCAACCGCGTCTAGCTCTTCCGCAGAGGCATTTGCTCAGTGGCCAAATTATACAATAGTCGCCAGGTTGGGAAATTGTATTACTTCATTTTATAATTATAATATGTATATTAAACACATTCAGGACAGTCGCATAATGGTGGATATATACCTACTACTGCTACTATGTAAGTAAGCTTAATTTCAATAGCCTTACCCATCTCGTCCTTAGCAAACAGGTTAGCGATTTCTCCCGAACCCAGAATGTTATTAAGAAACTCTAGGAACTGTTCATCCTTTATATCATTGTCAGTAAATATAAACGAAATTCCCTTTCCTTGAAGACCGGCGACACGATACAAATACTTAATGTCTTCCATAAAGTTGCTCACGTTGTATGACCTAAAATCACATGTTATGTTAAAGCGTAGATAGGTATCGTTTGGCTCGAACAAGAATAGGTATACGGTCTCCCCCGGATGTTGTAGAAGGCGGCTAAAGAGGGGTCGCAGTGTTTCTGGCGGGGGGCACTCGCCTAAAAACCCCAGGGCAGGCGACGAACATCTTTTCCACCCTAGGACGAGCCAAATGTGGCGAGGCGCGAGGGGGGCTCCAGTGCGTTCAGAATTTGATCCTAAAGTCCTGCGCATGAGCGCAAATGCCGTCCGCCGTGGAGTTTTTAGTGGATAGAAATATCACATAATCGAGTCATTCCCCGATGGCATGATAATATTTCTAGAGTAATAAACAAAGTATTATTTAAGTCATCCATTTCAATCCAATGAAATGTGTATTCAGATATAATATATGATTTGCTACTATTACCCGAGAGATAATTGCTTGGATTAGCTTTATGGGATTTAATAATGTAATTATAACATACCTAGTTAAGGTAATCTGATAAAATGCAAAGTTTGCAATAAAAGAGGCCAATTTCGTTAAACTTTGCTTTCCAGAACCACCAACTCCCACAAGAAGGGCGTTACCTCTACAAAATAAATATTAATTATATATGGTTAATTTTAGCCACAATAAAATATTAACTAAGGTAAGTAACCTTATTTTCAACGCATTCGAGCAAAAGTACCACGTATCGCTTTTTATACAGCCTGTAAGGCAGATGCCCCAGTTTTGGCCACGTTCTACTTTAAATTGAGTGGACTAAGGTACAGAAAATTGAATGGCCAATCAGTCTTAAAGTGGCCACAACTGGGGCATCTGCCCTAATGTCATACGCGCGTATATTTTAACCACCGATAGTTTTCATTCTCGTGAAATTTTGTGAGCAGGTTCAATAATCATATACGAGTAGAATTATGATAAAAAAAAATATCACAGACCCGCGAGTTCTACAGTTTACAGACCAACTTGTAATAATACTTAGCAGCTTAGATACGTCAAACAAACTAGCTAAGTTGGTTAAAATAAATACCGTGGTGTGTTGATAATCCTCGATATAATGAACAAGTGCACCATCGCATCGTGGAAAAACACCAGATCCAAAGAAGATCCTCTAACCTGATCGTTATACAGTTGTTGGAAACTTGCTAACTTGGAAAGAACGAATTCCCATCTATAAAAATACGGAATGTAAATCAACAACAACTCTTTGATAATAGAGTATTACAGCGTGTATTATCCAAATGGGGCAACAATGAGTGAAAATCTTAAATTATAAGAGATGCGGAAATTTGCTCTTAAGAGTAACGGGACCAATTTTAGAAAATAATTAAAACTGAATTCAAAGATTTAAATAAAAGACTCATACACGGGTAGGAATCGAACCCGGTCAAACCTGTCTAAAAATTGGAGTTCGTTTTAAGTGTTACTATGGAAATGGAACCCTGTATCTAACGGAAAAGTGGATCGTGTTGGAATATCGGTTTCCTCACGATGTTCGCCATTGCCGAAAAGCGACTGTTAATAATAGTAGATTGTACAACAAGCGCATAAAACGAGCCATTTAACCTGAGACGTTTATATCCACCCGAGCCCCCGGTGAGGGCAGATAGTTAGTCGAGGGGTAAATGGCTAATTTGGGTGGCCATCTGGTTGCATAACAACTATTGTCATAATATTGATTGTCATAACACTTTACGCATACAGTTGATGATCATATTTTTTTTGGCATAAATGGTTTTATGGCATAATTATTCCGTGTCATAATTATATGGAGTCATAATTGGTTTAACCATAATGTAGAATTGCATACATTTATTTAGTCATAATGTTGAGATTTATAATTAATTTTAGTAATAATTGTTAATGTCATAACTTTCTGAACAGGGACTTAGTGGCAAAACTGACTCGGATCGCGGATAGGTTAGAAGATGAACGCGTTCGTCTTCGAGGTTATTTTTTTTATAAAAGAGCGGAAAAAAGTTGTTGTCATCAAAACTTTTATCGACCTAAAAAATCATAGGTTTATGCGTATTGCAGTTTATGCGTTTCAACAGTATGGATAAAAAGTTATATGAGCTATTAATTTATGACCATTAAAAAGTACGCTTGTAACATTTTATGCGCCACAAATTTATGCGCCACAAGTTCAAAACTTTATGCGCATAAATGTATGACTATTTACAATTATGCATAATAATGAGTATGACGAATCCAAGTATGCCTATCAATAATATGACTATTACACTTTATGCAACCCGACCCCTACCCGGCTAATTTATGCCCGAGTTACATACATACACACTGCTTTTCACTTCGATTGCGAGAAAATAACAAATATTTGCAAAATAAAATAAAATAGTAGCTCATTCCCGTCACTTAACTTTTTAAAGATTTTATGTTTAATTTTCGACACGTGACATTAGACTTAGGTACTTCATACTGCCAAGCCATTTAATGGTTCAATACGTTTTAAAATAATAAAAATATTGACTTCTATTTTATCTAGTTTTATTAATTTAGTAATGGAAAACACGGATCTGAAATTTATTAAAGCAAATCAAATGAAATGACAAGTTTATTCTACGAAGTTTTATTGTGTGTGCTGTTAGGCCCGATTGTCTTAGTCTTTTAATCAATTTTACTTTGTGCACTAGAGCATAAAACTGGCGTTTTGTGCAGCATACATCCAGCACAAAGGGGAACTTTGCGAGCATGAGAAGTGAAAAATGATATTTCATACATAAGTTTTTTTTTCAGTGGTACGGGCTGGGGTTTGAACCCACGACCTTCGGATTGTAATTCGCGTGCCTTATACCGCTCAGCTACAGTAGGTCCTGTATAGACTATTGTACATTTTACTTGAACAAAGTTGAGAAGAGTTACTAACGAAGGCAATTCTTCATAAATCTTAGGTGCCTCGAGACTGAACTCTTCTTCTTCGTCTCCAGTGGGGTCCGCAGGCTCTCGTAAGAAGTTGACGAAGAAAGTTTCTTCTTCAGGGAATTCGGGTAAATACTCTGTTAGTTCCTTGGTTGCAGTCTTCCAAAAGTTTTCTACAAACCAGTCTTTATCATTGAATGTTGTAAATCTGGAATAACGCTTTTTTTTAAATATCGTTCGCTATTTCTGGCGATTTTTAACGAAACGATAGATTTCATACCTGTCAGAAATTACTCGTAAACATTCATGGAACCACAGTTTCAATGCAGTTTTAATGCTCTGCAACTCCTCTTTTTTAATAAATAGGATTCCCTCCCAGATTCGGGACAAATCACGGAGATTAAACACATAGTGAAACTTAGCTGGCGTTGGGAGCATTTTTGCCTAGAAAGACGTATAAGCATAAGTAAGGAAGGATGAATGTGCTGTGTTACCATATAAGTGATTCTTATTAGTGGTATTCCTTCGTTTGCCCGAATTTCATTTGCCATCATATTCATCATTCAGGGGGGGGGGGAGGGGAATAGGGGTATCAATATTCTGACAAATAACGTGATTGTAATGTATAGTGTATCAATCTTTTGACTTGCAAACGGAACTGGAGTTAAAATCCTGGATGTAGGTGATTATTATTTGATTTTGCATATTCTTCGGTCTAACTCAACTCTAAGGCAGGTTGGTGTAGTGTAGGTACGACGAGCGAAGCGAAGAGGAATGTCAGGAAGAACTGCGACCCTACAGCGCGCGAGCAGAGCGAGAGAAGCGAGCGTGTCGTCGTAGCGGCCGTCGAAGCGACAGAACCGAACAATCGCAACATAACGGCGAGCAGAAATGTAGTTTTTTAAGGCAAACAAATATATGTATATATATATGCCTGCTTCCTCGACCTGTCAAAAGCTTTTGACAGAGTGAAGTATGACTTCCTATGGAAAAAGCTAGAGGAAACAGGCCCTCCGGTTGAAGTAGTGAGGATTTTTAAACACTGGTACCGTAGCCAACGAAACCAGGTGAGATGGGCTTGACTGCGGGGTGAGACAGGGGGGGTTGACGTCTCCCAAGCTGTTCAACTTATACGTCAATGAGCTGGTGGCCGGACTCAGCAGCATGCATGTGGGGTGTCATATAGATGGCGTTTGTATAAACAACATCAGTTATGCAGACGATATGGTGCTGCTGAGTCCGTCGATCAGTGCCTTGAGAAAAATGTTGGCGGCGTGTGAGGCGTATGCTGAAGTTCACGGACTCCTTTACAACCCCAAAAAGAGCGAGGCTATGTTATTCGAGGCAGGAGGCCAGAAAGTAACCTTTACACCTCAAGTGAGGCTGCAGGGGACCGCCCTATCTTTTGTGAAGAGATTCAAATATCTAGGTCACATTTTAACGCACAATTTGAGCGATGACCTGGATATTGAACGTGAGCGCAGGGCATTGGCAGTCAGGTCGAATATGCTGGCCCGCAGGTTTGCTCGATGTTCCACCGATGTCAAAATCATTCTATTTAAGGCTTATAGTCAATCATTCTACTCGAGCAGCCTGTGGGTAAAGTATACCAAAAGAGCGTGTAATGCCCTGCGTGTTCATTATAACAATGCATTCAGGATGCTGTTGGGACTGCCTAGGTGGTGTAGCGCCTCGCGTATGTTCGCCGAGGCCCGCACGGACGGTTTTCAAGCGATCATACGCAAAAAAATCGTGTCGATGCTGGGCCGACTGAGGGCAAGTACCAACAGCATTCTGAGTGTCATTGCAGACAGGTATGACTGCCCTATCTTGTCGCACTGGGTTGGGCAGACTAAGTCCGTTGCACAATTGGTGTGCAAATAGATTATAAATAATGTGTAACTAGTATATAAGACTAACATACCTAGGTTAAGTAAAATACTAACAATATATGGATACAATACAAGTCCGAAATAAAGATTTAATAATAATGATGCCAACGCCTGCTGGGACCAGTTCACGGGTATCTACCGATGTACCCGTGAATGGGTTCTAGCAGGTGTACTACATGACATTAAATTTCGTCTCCAAAGGGCCTCTACGTGTTGGATCTATATCCCCACGCACGCCTTCCAAATGACCGGGGTTCGCCCCGTGAATTTAAATCGGAGATACATAATAATAATATTCTGTCAAGTTATAAATTATTGCATATTAAATTATGGCAAACAAAGTTTATGGCATATGAATGATTCGGGCATACAGCATTATGGAAATTAATAATATGTCAAATGAATATTATGGAAAATGAAATTCGGGGAATCGATAGAGAACCAGTCGCTAAAGAGCGATCAACCTTTGGGTAGCAGGAAATACAGAATTCACAGCAGTTAACAGGAATGGATGAACTTTAGGTGAAATGAAAAATATCACAATCTTTCCACGCCGCATGTGAAAACGATTTGCATAACTACTGGTATTCAAATAATTAAGTATTGACTGATGGCGTCTTTTGCCACATCAGGACTTCTATAGATCAAAAATTTCATCCACCTATAATATACGTCCCACTGATAAGCATACTTAGGCCTCATCTCATGGAAAAGAGATAATGCTCTCTTATATGAATTAATAATCCTAAAGTTATAATCGAATAAAGATCATACCTTTGTTTGCTGCCAGAGTACACGGGTTATAGGTACAAGCTTTGGCATAAATTCCACAATCTTTTTGTCAAAGCGAGTTTTACAGAAATATCCAGCGCTGATGGTTTCTGGTCATGCAAAATAAAATACTACTTTAATCTTTGTAATTTTTTACAAGTGCGTCAACCGACCAGTCCTATTATATATTATATGGCAGCGAGACGTAGCCGGTTCTTGGAAGGCACATTCAGGAACTTCGCGTTACTGAAATGAAGATGTTGCGGTGGAAGTGCGGCGTTGGCTTTACGCGTGCGAATCGCATTCATAACTAGTATACGTGGCAGCCTCGGAGTTCGTGACGTAGCGGAGAAGCTCCAGGTATGTCGCCTTCGTTGGTTCGGTCACGTCTCTCGCAGGCCATCTAACTACGTAGGGAACAAATGCCTTGGCCTAGTCCTCGACGGCTCTCGACTCCGCGGCAGACCTAAGAAGCGATGGCTGGATATCGTGAAGGCCGACATGAGCGAAAACGGGCTCACAAAGGAAGACGCTGAAGACGCCCAGGATGCATTTGTCCCATTTGTAGGCGACGGGTGCAGGCACAGGTCGAGAGGAGCGAAATAAAAACAATAGGGGTTGCTTTTTTTAAGTTAAAGTGCTTGAGTGCATGGACATGCGTGTGTCGCTCGGTGGCTGTAAGGTAACTGAATCGGGATTGACCGATGCCGATAGCCGATGCACACATATGCATGCGCTTGCGCACACGTTTATTCAACACATAGGATACAACGGCGGTGAGAACCTAGGTAGTGGACGAAATCGAGTAGGAAAGCGGACCCTGGCAAAGGCCGGGATAACGCTAAGGTATTTTTGGTAATTTTTGTTACAAGTAATAAAGAAGATATTTTCTTACCGAATATCTTATCCATTGATACATTGCTAGGTAAAGTACAGTTGAATACGTTAAATGCTCTCTTTAGCCGAGGCGGAATATCATTTCGGCCCCCACCTGTTAAAAATGAAGTACTTATTATTATTACATATACTTAGTTTAATATACAATTTCATCACACGCGCTTTTAACCTTTTCGACGCCAACGACGTATATATCCGCAGCGCGGGTTCAACGCCAATGACTGATATATTCGTCAAGGAGCCCAGCATAATTAAGGTTTAACTCCGCATCTTATTGACATGGCGCGTGGTTGACAACTTTTCTCTTTGACAGAGCGTTGTAAAGGTTAAAAGGCTGCATAACGCGCAGGCATACTGAGCTACAATATCCTACATTACGCCTAAATAATTTTCTTTAATTATATGTGTCACTGATGCGTCAGTTCAGATATAAACCAAGAAAGTTTTAGCTCAAATATTATGGTTAAAATCCCATTTATAAATGAATCTAAACGTAAAAAAAAATGTTAATGTTAACTGAATTATACTTTTAAAACTAATTTAACGTCTTCAAATTGTATTTGTTTCCTCGCAAATGTGATAATTTGGTGTTTCTTATAAAATAAAACAAAACTTTGAAGTCCAATTTGTAAATTAAAGCGTAAGAAGAACCTTTGATGTAAAATAATGTAATACCTGGATGAATCATTGCGCCAAACATTTGTATATCAGCTATAATGACAAAATCTCCAGGTTTTTCCAAAGAATAGAAACCACCACTCTCCATCATTTGGCGAACTATTTCATTCGTAACCTGTATATGGAATAAGTAACGGTATGTCAGTCATAACATAATATATTCATATGACAAGTTTTTTTTTATTTTATTTGGAATCAAAAATGAAAATACAATTTTATGCACTTAACCTAAAGATTCGCCAAACTGCGAAGCAGTTTGTTGGCGATGCGCAGTGTCTGCATGAATTATTTCATGACAATTAATAGTTTAACATTCGTCTCATCCGCTTTTGGTAACTGTTTATTTTTAACCCCCGACGCAAAAATAGGGGTGTTATAAGTTTGACGTGTCTGTGTCTCTGTGTGTCTGTGTATCTGTCTGTGACATCGTAGCTTCTAAACGAATGGACCGATTTTTTTTTTATCCGAAAGCTGACGTGATCGAGATCGTTCTTAGCAACGTTTCAACCAATTCAGTTTAGCCGGTTCCAAGATATTGAACTTTGAAATGAAAATATCGGGGGGTTTTTCAACTTTTCTTTGTTAATTTTTTATGGCGGGAATCGGAACGAAAGAGGGAATAGGTACAGGCGCCATCACATACATCGAAGCAAACAAGCACGTCACAAACATCGGAACACACCTCTATTTTCATGGCATTAGGGTGCATGTGCCGATATTTTTGAACACCTATAGTGTACCTACCTATGTATGTGATGGCAACTGTACCTACTATTACTCATGTTCGGACAAGCAAATTATCTTTATCTTTGTGCTTGTCGCCTGATTCGAACCGGTAACTCTATTTGCCCTACGCTCTAACGAACCGAGTTATTAAAACCGTGTTCGAATATGATTTTTTCAAAGAATTCCTTCGTATTATTACGTCTTGGGGAGTCAATCTTGTAGTGACATCTACCTTTATGACTTACTAGCTTTTGCCCGCGACTTCGTCCGCTTAGAATTCGTTCCACCGCAGAAACTTTATTCTTTTATTTCACCCCCTCAAGAGATGATTTTCGGGTTTAAACTGTCGTATGGTTCGTCCTCGGGTCTCTCAAGTCCAGTATCTCCTTGATAAATTTCACCGAAAGTAGCAAAGTTATCTGATTACATGACTCTATTTAAGGTGGTTTGATTGCCATACAAAACGTTATTTGACATTCGCAGGCTAACGGCGTGATATTTTAAGAAACTTATGTAACAAACTTTCATATATTGGCTTCCCATTTGCGCCAAATTCCCCCTTTCCTAGAATAAACTTGTATAAACTAGATTAATTTGAGAAATTGGTTTGGGACGTGATATTTTGCGAATTTGCGATTAAACAAATAGTGAAGTGGTTTGAAGCGGAATACGTAGTAATTCTGTCTCTTTTCAAGCTTGTATCTGAACTTATTTAGCGCCACGGGGTTCATGAGTCATGAACGAATAGGCCTTCCAGTTTTGAACGACATACTCAACAATTTCCTCTCAAATCTCTCAAGCCATTACTTGAGTCTCGTATAAAAGGTAGGACAGACTCCTGAAGAGGCAAGCCCCGTCACCGATAATCGGAATATGGTTCAGCGCAGTCAAAATGCCGTTTATGTTAATTATTTCACAGATCATCTTAGATGTAGTCACAGTAAACTAGTTTTTAGGGTTCCGTACCTAAAGGGTACATTTTTTTTATTTTTAACTAATAATAAAATTTACCCAACAAAATACGAATTAACAACCAAACCATGCAGTGGATGGAACAACCAAATCAAAGACAAATACGAATGCGAAACAACGAAAACCAAACCAAATATTTAATTTTATTGCTCTTACTATCGAATATATACAGGGTGTGGCCTGTAATAGGAGCAAATATTCTCTCTCCTCTCTATCTTCTCTAAAATTACAAAGAAAATGATATACGACCAGATATATACATTTTTAGAAAATCAAAAGATTTTTATTAACGAACAAAATGGATTTCGTAAAAATAAGTCAACCACCCTCGCAATTTACGACTTAATAAAAACAGTTATTTTGAGTGTAGACGCAAGGATACCCATCTCAGCAATATATATGGACATGTCGAAGGCCTTCGACTGTGTCGACCATAAAAGACTATTACATACATTAGAACGATGTGGTATTAGAGGAAATTGTCTAGATTTAATAAAGTCGTACTTAAAAAATAGAACACAATATACGGAGATCAAGGGAATCTGCTCTAAGTCGATGCAGGAAATATCATATTACTCAGAACCATGGCTACTGATGCGCGGAGTTCCTCAAGGTAGTATTTTAGGGCCTTTACTATTCTTAATTTATATATATGATATGCCAAAATGTACAACCCACCCTATGATATTATTTGCAGACGACAGTACCGTTTTAATTCAATCAAATGACCCTAAAAGTTATAATGCGGACATTAATAATCCTCTTGCGACTATAATTGACTGGCTGGACCTAAATAAATTAAATATTAATATTGACAAGACAAAGATAATGCAATTTCATCAATCTAAATCACACACTATAAATCTTGACATACAATATAAGGATCAACGTATTGAACAGACTGATGTAGCGAAATTCTTAGGTATTGATATTGATAAACACATAAGCTGGAAACCAAATATTGACTCTTTATCCACTAGAGTAAATAACTTTGTATTGGCCCTACGAAAAGTTTCAACAATGTTCAATATTTTTAATATTTTGTCACTTAATTTTTTTATATTTCTTAAGTTCGCATAAGAAATGTGAAAATTATGTGACGGTTATTATTATTATTATTTGAATTATTGTTTATTTCATTGCTGTGCCCTTACAGGGTTCATGTAGAACTGTAACATATAATTTAAGAACTGTATACTAACATGAGTGCAATAAATGATTTGATTTGATTTGATTTAATCAAAAAACAGGGTTACTTGCTTATTACGGATATGTGGAGTCAATTGTACGATACGGCATAGTACTTTGGGGTAATTCAGTACAAAACTCAATTAAAAAAAATATATATCGCAGAAAAAGTGTATAAGGGCAATGTCCAATATTGAACAAATTGAATCCCATTTTAAAACACTAGGCATACTGACTTTAACAAGCCTGTACATCTTTGAAGTGTCAGTCTTTGTTAAATCAAATCCGGTTCTATTTCCACTAGAAAGCTCCTGCGCAAGCGGAAGATCAATTCGGCATAGATATAAAATAAATGTGGTGCCTGGCAAAACTGCATTACTAAGAAAAAGTATATTGGGAATGGCAACGAAAATGTATAACTTTTTACCAGATGCTCTTCAATGTCAAGATCTTCACATATTTAAGAAGGACCTGAAAAACAAACTGGTCGAAAGAGCTTATTACACGCTAGATGAATTCTTTAATTACCAAGTCTGATTGCATGTTTATATAATTTCAATTTATTGTCGTGTTTAAAATTGAATTCTCTTGATATTGTGATCTGTAACTATTATTATATATTTTATTTTTTATTTTCTAAATCTTTAATTGTGATATTCCTTATTTTTGTTCTTAATTCTGTATGACATCTACTTACTATTGATTTTGTATAAAGCAGTTACGCTGCTAAATGAAATTTATATGTTTAAATCTTTTTGACATATATAGGTATTTAATATAAGAACACATGTGCCATTTATTATTGTAATTGTTTTCCTATTTTATTTTTTTGTATGCCGCAAGGTAGAACATTTACAATAGATACTTAAGATCTACAATATATACATACCTATGTTTCACAAAATAAATTACTTACTTACTTACTTAAAAGGACGCTTTCTTAGAGCATTTGCAGTAACCCCTTGTCATTTTATTATTTTTTGGATTCGGGGAAATTTTGATCTAAAGTTACGACCTCCAAGTAATGTATCTTGGCACCACGACATCATAGCACAGCAGTCAATGCAGATTTTGAGATAACATCATGTATCGAGTCATAATAGTTTTTTCATTTTTGTTTTCAAAAGATATTTTTGTGATTTTTTAATACTTTTTTATTTTTTTTAGTGTTTTTACAAGAAAAAGTAACTTATAACACTCCAAAAGCTTAACAGAATACAAGTAAACATATTTTGAAGAAAAAAAAATCAAAAAAAAATATGTTTTATTTTCAAATAAATCCGTGCGGAAATAATTGTTAACAAGCTTAATAATCTACCGTTTAATTTATTGCTCCTATTACAGGCCACACCCTGTATAACTGTCAAAACCGTTCACAATTTAACGCAATATTTTTCGTTAGTTTATAAACTATCAATGTCGAATCGTCAAATTACCTGGGTACCTACAGTGTAATAGCGATGAACAATTCGCAAAATCCACTGAACGGCATTTGATATTTTTTTTATATCTATAAATTTCCAATTTGCGTCTTATATTAAAACGATTACGTTCGCTACAAAAAAATTAACGTGGGAAACTTGTAACAGCTTGCGCCATCTAAAAGTGACGGGTAAGTAAAGTCGTAGGATTCAACTTTCAACCAAGTTTTAATACCTTTAGAAAATGAATTTTCAAAAACGTTGAAATTAGTTTTCTTTTATATATGGAGCCGTTTTACGTTTCAAGTCCAGACCTTTTGACCCCCTCAGGGTATGAATTTTCAAAGCGCTAGCGCAACGCGGTTAGTTTTCTTGTATTTTAATAAAGAACCATTTTACTAAGATTCTAGTCGCTCTCTTTTACAAAATAAATAGATTCCCATTCCCAATTCTCAACCCTTATTTCCCCTCTGAAGAAATGATATCTAAAAAAAAACGCCACGCTTTGTCCTAATCTGAGGTCTAAACTGCAATATTGGAAAGTTTTATCAAAATCGGTTTGGTAGTTTTAGCTAAAATTGGGTACAGAAACTGCCACAGTATACTGTTTGTCGTCGTCGCCACTTGGCAACAAACGATATTTTATACGTCATATGGTTTGACGGAGTATAGACGCAGACAAAAATCTGGAGATTGACCTAAGTATTAGGTACGACTGCATGGAAAATTTGTGATGTTCTGCACCCGCGCTATTGAAGTTTTTGATATCCATTGTAGCCTCCTCATACCTCCTCATTATGTCTCTCTCACATACATATACGAACTTTCCCATTTATAATATGAGTGCATGAAAGTGTATGATGCTTCTTTCTTTCGTTTATAATTCAGCATTTAGTGCAAGTACAATATATTGTAAATTATCTTGATTTTACCTGATCACCCCATTCGTTTACAACCGGCATGTTGATGTCATCCACGAAGACTGTCATGGCCCTGTTGCCCGGAGGGCCGTAAGTCATGCCCACTCTCTTCTCCACGTACGATTCAACGATTCGCTGTTTAAAATACGGATACAGTCGTGTACAAAGGATATTGACATAGAAAAAGCACTTGCCTGACTGATTTTTCAAAGTAAATACGCAGATGGAAATTGCTATCTACTTAAACCGATAAGATAGTGCTTATTATTTAAAAAAAAGTTTTTGTCAAAAAAATATTTTTGGTACGATCTTTTATTGCTGACTGTACTTTTCGATATATACCGTCATCAACTACGCATTGAGACGATTCTAACGAGCCTAAACTCAACGGGGTTAAGTCAGTTAAGTACTGACTTCCCATGGCCACTTTACCTTGACCCAAAATTTCAGCTCAATCGGTTAAAGCTCAATTTGTTTCAAAATTGAGTTGCAAGATTCCACCTGAACAAACATACATATCTACATACAATGCAAGTTAAAAGAAAGCTTGTAAAAAAAATGTTAGTTATTAAAAATCAATAGTCTCCTGCTCCACTACTAAAAGCACAGTATTGAAATTAAGTGTATAGGGTGAGTGCACCAGTGAATGAACGAAAACCTGCGTATTTGCTTAAATTAAGAGTTCTGTATATTTCTAGCATACCGGGTATTTTTTTCTCGATTAGAAACATTCACTGTAAATAAATGTTTTGTAACATTTATATCAACTCAGTCGCAATAGTTACTAAATGAGCGAAGCTTAAAGTTGACGGGCTATGGGCGTGGATTTTTTGTATGAGCCAGTAATAAGGGGTCAAGATTGTGACCTTTTATTTGATGTGCCATTGTACTAGTTTTATAAACTTGAAACTTATGGTGTGTGGTTTTTGGAAATCATAAGAGCGAAATTGTGCTATTCAAACATCTTTTTAAGTTATTTAAGTTTAGATTCTCGTTTTTAGAAGGTGTTCTATAACTAGAATTAAAAACCGCCTAAATTCAGTGAATGAACAGGAGTGTTCATTCACTGGCAACGCCTGTTTTAATGTTTTCGCAAAATCTTATGATCTAGTGATTGTAATAAGATTTAGTTTTTAGTAGCCTAACCACCAATGGTATGTCCATCGTTGGTCCAGTGTTCGAACAAACCTCATTTTCGAACATAAAGTTAGTTCATTCACTGGTGTATAGATTTCCAGTAAATGAACATCGACCGATAATTGCCCTAGTTCATTTATTGGTTTTTTGGAACCAGTTAATGAACGAACATTTGTTACAGTTTTTTAATAGTTGTAGAAAAAGTAAACCATTAACTACCACCCCGTGTATTGGTATATCGAGATACTCCAAACAAAATCGCTAAACAGCAATTTAAACCAATAAACCATAACTATAACAGTAGTTCATTCACTGGTTTTTAGTTGTTCATTTACTAGAAAACCTTGTTCATTCACTGGTGATTTTCCATTTTTCTACCTTACAGGTCAAATAACTTAAAATTATGGAAACTTATTGCAAAAGCAAAGTAATTTAAGCAAACTACCTAGAATACTTGTTACAAACAGTCACGGCCGATATTAAGTAACGTTCATTCACTGGTGCACTTACCCTATATATGTAAATTCGTTCTGGTTGAAAATTCTAAAATTAAAACACTTGGCGACCAACCACGAAACGCATTTACCTGGAACATGTTCGGCGTAGTTGCAGAAGAGAAGTTTATCATTTTGAACAGTTTGACCTCATGGTCATACTTTTGCATATAACTCTTCATCATTACTGTCTTAGCAGTTCCTTGCTCACCGATCAACAGGACAGCCTTATTCTGTTTTGCAATCGTATCGATCAAAAATGAAATGCAAACATTGTCAACGTTTGGGACTAAGATCGAAGCATATTCAGGTACGCTGTCAGATGGATAGATATAGTCTTCAACACTTTCGGACCTGAATGATGTTGAACAAATTTGTAGCAAGCATTACTTTGGCTTATTTCTAAGCTTGATTTTCGTTCAATTTGAGTAATGTGTGTGTCTTCGAAATCATACAAGTAACTACAGCATTTAATTTTAATTTCAGTAAGTACAGTATTTATTCAAAATAAAATAAACTAACCAATGTTGCCATTGTCCAGCTGGACTAACCATATAATCAAATGGCATGATCCATTCCTTAGTTTTACCGCTAGGATAATCCATTTTCATGGGCAGTTTAGTGAAGTACTCTGCCATTTTCATACGTGCATCCAACTCCAGGACAGCCCCCAATGACCACATCATAGCAAAGATGAAGAGGCGTTCTAGATGTCGATCCGTGTGAGCCTCTATGCGTAGGTACATTACCATATTTAGTTAAGTAATTTCAAAAGAATGATCATGAATCAAATACAAAACTGTAAACACTTACTTCCACTAGGAACCTCGATGGATAGCAAGCCGATTAGTAAATCGATACATTGCCTGTATAATAATATAAACAAACATTAAATTGTATTCTAAGATAACTCATACCTTATGTACGTACGTTGCATATTACCGTATGTAAATGGCTTCAAGTAATTTCATTTTAGCGGGAAGCTTCTGTTGTACAAACGAATGAACATCATCGTAAATTTTGTTAAATGCGTTACGCAACGAATCAGCTTCTTTTTGACTCCTCTTCTTCAACCAACCCTGTTGCAATTTAAAGTCAGTTTTGCCGTCTCATCCATGTCCAATTACTTGTAACCTTGAGCATCCATGAAACTATTTGTATCAAAGTAAGATTGTTTAGGAGGTATCTGGCAATTTATATCTGGGTATTCCGATGTCAATTTTACACGGTTCCATGGACGGCAAGGTAAGATTTTGCTGATAGAGCTAGTTTACATACGTAATAGCTGGTAATTAATAGTTAATTTACATTAAAAACAAAGTTTAAGCCGATTTCAATTGAGTTCTTCGCCACGCCATGAACATTTCCACATTCTTTCCACTTTATTACCTACATGAACTGCTTTCCGAGAGCAAATGCGTCGATTATCACAGAAATAACCCAATTCGCTATTTGTGGAGTTCCGTCGATTCCTCAAGACGTTAAAAATTAAAAGAACTCAATGCAAAATTATGTTATTAACCGACTTCAAAAAAAGGAGGATGTTGTATGTTCTGTGTTCTCAACTGTGGACCGATTTCCAAAATTCTTTTTTCATTCGATTATACTACCGAGGTGGTCCCATTGTCACCAAATTAGGATCTGATGATGGGATCCCAGGGAAATTGAGGGTAACCCTCAAATTTTATAGGCACGCATGTAGTGATTTTGGTATTTTCTAGTATAACTCGTGTATTTACCCTCGGATATCGCCATTTTGGTTAAGTGGAACTGATGATGAAGACCACAGATGACTTATGGAACTCCTCTAAAGTAGCAACTAATGAACTGTTAATTCTGAGATCTTTGAGGAATCGACGGAACTCCTCAAATATTATCAGCCCACATATAGCGACTTGGGTTTTTTTCCGTAATAATCAACGCATTTGCTCTCGGAAAGCAGTTCATGTGGTAAATTGGAAAGGAAATGTGGAAATTTTCATGTACCATGTGGCTTGGCGAAGTACTGAATTGAAGTCGGTTTAAACTTTTAAAAAATAAATAAATAATTTAAATTGTGTTTAAAGCAATTATTACCTCTAATATGGGTTGCCATTTTAAAACAGATGACGATAAGAACACCATCCCCATACGACTAACAGTAGCCGGTGAAGCGTTGTCAACATTGTCTGGCTCAAATACCAATTTACTGTTCTGTGCCATCGAGATACGATCACCATTGGCTAAAGTCAGCGTTTTGTTATCATCCAATACAGAGTTTAGGTTCTCAATCCACACAGCATCAACAGGACCATCTGAACAAGAATAGAGTTTAATCTAAAATAAACCGTTTAATCCAGGTTAAATCCTTAGTGCAGGTTTGCCAAATTGGGACATAGCGAGACATCATCCAAATATGTAATTGAGCGAGCTAGCGAATGACATTTACCTAACACAATCCACGTGGTGTCGGTTTTCTTTACTTTCAACGCTCGTCTCCACAAGGTAGAGAAGATACCATCAGTCCAGTCGTTAGTGGCGACATCTAGACGTCCGAACATTTGAGGAGCTGTTATAGCCTATAATTACGTATTATTTTATTGAATACTGTCGTGACAAAGTGTGTTTTATAGTATTTCTTTTGTATGTGTTTTTGTTGTCACGAATAAATATTTGAATTTGAATTTGAAATCTTCCACATAGGTGCAACAAGAAACTACCAAACAATTCAGAGAGTGTTCACGAGTGTTGATGATGTATTGAAGATTTCTAATTACTTCAAGAAATTACCTTCGGATTCATTCTATTTTCTCTGTGAGGTTTCCCCAACACAGTGAGCGCTGCCATTAAAGTGTGGATGCAAGTTGTCTTGCCTGAACCAGTCGGGCCCATGGTCATCAAACCATGCCGCACTAGCGATGTCTCAAACAACTGTATTATCTTCAAATTCCATTCAGGATGGTTGATTAGCCCGGTGCGCTCTGTCACCGAAACTATAGCACGTTGCATGTCTCTAAAACATAACACTAATATTTAGCTAATCTCCACTTATAATAAATCTCTAAATTAAAAAAAGAATCAGCCAGTTTGAAACTAAGCTTTGCGCGGTTCGAATGTTCTCAGCATCCCATGAACGGAAAAATATGAAACATTTTATATAGGTACATTATTATTCTAGCTGCAACTTAGGATAGTTTTTATCCGACTGCGACAGTTAATTAATTTTCCGAAATATACGACTTCATTTAATTTTTCATTTATTTTTATTGAAATCAAACGCTGCTCCAACTGTCAGCTATAAGAACCGTCAAATTTTCGTCAAAATGGCGGAATTGCTTTGCCTTTCACTTATTAATAATTTAAATCCCGTCTACGATAGACCTTTACGAGACAAATGCTAAAATATAAACCATAAAAAAATATTCGATTCTGATATGAGAACTTATATGCGCAAATGTCGTTTTATGTCGTAATTTCAATAAATGAAATCAACAAATTTGAACAAAATAATTAACACGAATTTGTTTTTTTTGAATGACAATGGCACGCGCTCGGCGCATTCAGCCAAAGTACCTGCGGCGCTACCACGAAAACCGATACTCAATGTTCATATATTTGCATCCCTGTCACTCGAGTATGGTTAGTGCGATAGAGATAGAGATACCCGAATATTTTTGAATTCCGAAGTTCGTGGTTATAGCTCAGGAATCGAAAATATGGTAAATAATCATAATGTATTTTCTCGAAAAAGAATTTAAAATAAATATAGTCAAATGGAGAAAAAAACAAAGCAAGAGGTTATATAGGTAATGATTAAGTTATAAGAGTCCAAAGTTTTAAGAGGGGGTATGTTCTGTCCCTTTTCCGCAAAACGCACCTTCATATGAAACGATTGTTTTTTACTATGACGCTCGAGTATATTGACGTCACAGTCCCTCATCGTTTTCTCACTCTAACAAGCGACATTAAAACGGATGTAGCTTTATAATTTTTTGAGATATTTGAATGGGAGTTTCATTATCTTCTATCTATTTATCTCCACTTATAATAAATCTCTAAATTAAAAAAAGAATCAGCCAGTTTGAAACTAAGCTTTCTGTGGTACGAATGTTCTCAGCATCCCATGGACGGAAATATATGAAACATTTTATATAGGTACATTATTATTCCAGCTGCAACTTAGGATAGTTTTTATCCGACTGCGACAATTAATTTATTTTCCGTAATATACGACTTCATTTAATTTTTCATTTATTATTCTTAAAGTATATCGCCGCCACATCTGTCAGCTAAAAGAAACGTCAAACTCACAGTAATAAGAAATACTACGGACAAAATGGCGGAATTGCTTTGCCTTTCTTTCGCCTATTAATAATTTTAATCCCGTCTACGATATACATTGACGAGACACATAGGTACCAAAAGCAAATATATAATTAATCGATTTTGATATGCGAACTTATATGCGCAAATGTCGAATTAAGGCGTAATTTGTACAAATGTAACAACAAATTCGAACAATATAAACTTGGTTTTTTTGAATGGCACGCGCGCGCGCTCTTTGCGTATTCAGCCAAACCACGAAAACCGAAACTCGAAGTTTGTATATCTGAGGGCCTACCGCGAACGGCATTCGAAGTTTTCCCTCTCTGTCGCACTTATGTACGAACTTGTAAGTATGACAGAGAGGGGACACTTCGAATGCCTTTCGCGGTAGGCCCTCTGCATTCCTGTCATTTGTTAGTGCGATAGAGATAGAGATACCCGAATATTTTCGAATTCCGAAGTTCGTGGTTTAAAAGAAAATACGGATGTCGGATAGATCTAAATTAATATTTTATGTGTGAATATGGTTAAAATTATTTGGAAATACTATTGTTGTTATTGTTTTAGTATATTTGACTAGCTTTAAGTTTAATATTGTACGTCCGAAATGGGCAAGCTGTTGGACTTTATTTTACCCAAAACAACTAAATGTACACAGTTCTGACATTAAAGAAATCTTATTTTATCTTATCTTATCGAAAATAGGGATGTATATAGATACTAAACAAAATAATCATAATGTTGTATTATCTCGAAAAAAAAACAACGCAAGAGGCTATATAGGTAATCACTAAGTTATAAGTGTATAAAGTTTTAATAGGGGGTTTGTTGCGTCTCTTTTCCGCAAAACGCACCTTTATAATGAAACGATTGTTTTTTACTATGACGCTCGACGATCGTGACGTCACGGTCCCTGATCGTTTTCTCACTCTAACAAGCGACATTAAAACGGTTGTAGCTTCGTAATTTTTTGAGATATTTGAATGAGTTTTTCGTTTCTTCTTTCTTTTGAAGTGAGTCTACAGCTACACCTCTATTTGGAAGACAAGCGGAAATAATCCATACTATCCATACTAATAATCCATACTTCCATACTAATTTTTATAAATGCGAAAGTGTGTCTGTCTGTTACCTCTTCACGCCCAAACCGCTGAACCGATTTAGATGAAATGAGCCCCGGGGAAGGACAAAGGGTAGTTTTTATATCTGAGGGGCTGAAATTGGGGGTGGAAATTTGTATGGAGCTACTTAAACCGCTGCACCGATTTAGATGAAATTTGGTATATAAATAGTTTGAGTCCCGGGGAAGGACATATAATAGGTTTTATCCTGGAAATCATCCCCTAAGGGGGTGAAAAGGGGGGGGGGTGAAATTTGGATGAAATCTATTTTGATGAAATTTGGTGTGAGATATAGGTTAAGTCCTGGGAAAGGACATGGGATAGTTTTTACCCCAGAAATCATCCCCTAAGGGGGTGAAATTAGGGGTGAAAATTCGGATGGAACCCATCTTAATACATTTTGGTATAGAGATAGCTTGAGCCCTGGGAAAGGACATAGGATAGTTGTAATTCCGGAAATCACTCCCTAAGGGGGTGAAATGGGGGGTGAAAATTTGGATGAATCCCGTTTAGATGAAATTTGGTATAAAGGTCGTTTGAGTCCCGAAGAATGACATTAGATAGTTTTTATCCCGAAAATCATTCCCTGAGGGTATGAAATAGGGGGTGAAAGTTTGGATAAAATCCATGTACCTAGATGAAATTTGGTAAGGAGATAATTTGAGACCCTTCAAAGGATATAGAATAGTTTTTGCCTCGGAAATCATCCCTTAAGATGGTAGAAGTTTGTTTGCATTATATTTTCTAAGTATTAAGTTCTACGCGGACGAAGTCGCGGGCAACAGCTAGTATTTTTTATGCCAATTTTAAGTTATTAATGAGCAAATACTTAGAACCTTTTTTTCAGTGTTCAGTTGTTGACCAAACATTGCAATCGAGGAGGCATTTTGCGGGCACCTCAGTTTGTAAGGCGTACAAGTAAATAAATTATTTAGTTTTCAAGTTATCATAAACAAGATTTTCATACTTTGTACTTGTAGCTTGGTACTTGTACCGGGAACACTAAGAACATAGTTAATTCCGAAAAGTCATTTGTCAGAAACCACATTTTATCCGAATTTCACAATTCCGAAAACCAAGTTCCACCCAAGGAAATTTTGATTTTTCAGGATATAAAAATAGTTCCAAAGGACTTTATTCATCATTTACTAATATACTTATGTACATTTATTATTTGCAAAGGACTTAAAAATAAAAGGATATAAAACTTACTTAATAATATAAATCAGCCTACATATGTCCTACTGCTCTCTCTCTCCTCTCATGGATGAGAGGGAACCGGCAGTAGCCCCCACGCTGGCCCAGTGTGGGTTGGGGACTTCACATACACGTTTGAATATCTTCGCAGATGTAGCAGGTTTCCTTACGGTGTTTTTCCTTCACCGAAAAGCTAGCGGGTTCGCAGAGCCATATATTCCGTATCCGTACATAAATTTCGAAAATGGTCTTGACACTAAATCGATTATTATTATTATAGAATATTGCCATTGTCAATTGGGATTACCTTTGTACTGTTTGAGTAAATTTCATGCCCGGGAACAAATCTTCAATCAAAGATACGAACAGCGGCTCGTCCTCGTCTACTAGCTTTGAAACATTCATTTCCCTACAAACAATGTGTATTTAATAACCTGTTTACTAAAACTTATCAAATCTTAAATGCCAAGAGAGTAAATATTTTTGTTACATGTAGAAAAATTAACATCTCTATACAAAACTATACCGTTATGTTATGTGTTTTAACTATCAAGAGCATCTAAATACATCACTGGTTCTTAAATAGTTTTACTTGACTCGAGTTCTTCATAAGAGTATTTTTTCTTACTTTAATACTCTCATCATAATATTCTCTTCAGTATTCTCCGGATTAGCACGTTTTTGGGCACCCATAGTTCTCAACACAGACAGAATATTTCGAAGTCCGAAATCATAATGCACCTGCTTGGATAATTGTTCTTCGCACAGTTTGTACAATGTGAAGAATTTGCGAGCTACAAGTAAAAATGATCAAGAAAACTCTTTATTGCCCCTTAAGGCTGCGCATACCTACACCAGGCCTAGTAGAACGATACGTGTTATGGTTACGTTTTACGTGACGTTTTAGTTAATTTAGGCCTTAAAACGTGACCATAAAACCTGTCGTGCTAGCTGAGCAGGTATGCGCTTACCCTGTTTCCAAACAAGTGACACCTAGCTGTCACAGAACCTAGGTTTTCGTTGTATGGAACACAGCTAAGCACACCTCTAGCAGATATGTAGCTTAAACTGTATTTCATTGAATAAAGCAAAGCAACACATACCCAGTAAAATGTTTTCTTTGAAACCACAACTGGCCAATTTGACGCGAATAATAATCTGTCGGTCCGGTACCATCATGGCTACAGAACGGAACTGCATCTTTAGGTTTTCCGGAAGTTCCTGTCTTCCAGCATAGCCAGGATTCATGGTGATAATGAATGCAAATTCTGGGTTCAGGCTTACGGTGTCGCCATCGCTACAAAAACCCATAAAATGTACTTCAATATACGCTACCTAGTAGGTATAATTTTTCGTAATTGATGGTATTATTCTACATTTTTACCGAAAATTTGAGTGGCGTAAGATGACTTAGAGATTACGCCTCACTGGAGATATTTTGTAACACAATAAAACTCATGACTACCTGAATAAAAAGGACTCTTTCTTTTCTCTCCTCGCAGTAAGGCATATGGAAATCTGCTGCGCAGCTACAGAAAGTACAGGCAGCTCGATGCGGTTGAATTCATCAAAGCAGCCCCATGTTCCCGACTGTGCAAGGCCTTTAAAGATACGACCCAACCCTGAAACAGGAATAATTTGGATAAATGTTCAGGGGCTCTCCCTTGTTAGACCCAACCACTTTAGCCCTAACATTAGACCTGATGTTTCACTAGACCTAATGCATTTTTTTCTTAAATAGTTAACTTTATAGGATTAGTGCAAAACAAACCTTACCTAACCTTAATGACTTCTATTTGATGATATTCAAAGAAAACCGGAAAATTTCACTGTTTCGACCTAGTGAAACATTAGGTCTAATGAAACATTAGGGCTAAAGTTGTTAGGTCTAACAAGAGCGACCAATGTTCACGTTGTTCAATCCATTATTTTAGAAAAAATTAGAACATTTTGTGGTTCCTATTAGGTTCTAACAAGGATAAGAACTTGCAGCAGAAATTGTAAATTGTTGGCGTTTTTTATTTTTATTCATAGGTACGCATTTGACCACCATCTCACCTGATGGTTAGTGATGAGATGATGAGATCGAGGGTGTTACTGGTTGTTACAACAACTGGGAAAAAAATTGCCGGAAGACTTTTTAACTGTCCATTACAAGAAAACTTCGCAAAGCGCTTCGTACGAATCAGTGGTAAATCAACAATGGTTCCACGTCCGCGCCTAGTCCTAAGATGGCGAAAATGGTGCTATTGCTAATTAAACAGTTTGTTTTTTTTTTACTTTTCAGGATTTTTAGGGACCGTATTCCTATTCGGTTAAAATTTAGATCATCCATAAGATCTACAAGGCTAAATTTAAACAACCTGATTGTACCTATTAATATATTACCTCTAAAGTCCATCTGATCAGAGCAGTTGAACACGATGACCAGTTTCCCAAGGGTTCGAGCCATATCCTTCGTGGTCTCCGTCTTACCCGTACCGGCAGGCCCGGCCGGCGCACCACCCATGTTCATTCCTATTGCCTGTGAGAGCGTTATATAGCACCGATCCGTCAGGGGTGTAATTACTAGACGTTCGGTTATACCCAAGTACTCGTTCTGAAAATCGAAAACCAAGATTTATGCCGAAATAAAATATAGACTTTTCCCTACCATCCCCAAAAAAAAGGTTTGAGATCATGGCATTGTTTTGCTATTGTTGCCAAAACAATTTGTTATTGTTTTTGCATTAAATGTTCATTAAATTAGCTTATCAAGTTAATCGTGTCCTAGCCAATAGATACCACGTATCAGACTTAACCGGTTTTTATTTATTTTTCTACTTCACCAACTAGTCTAGCACTACCAAAATGTAAGGTATGTATGACAAACCTGATATACGAAGTTGACATCAGTAATGCACACAAGACAATCGTCTGAGTCTTCATAATAATAAAACCGAGCCTGCTTTTGCCATTCAAAGTCACCTGGTGACTTAATCCTCATCTTAACTAAATCATCAAAGATGTCTCTGAAACGATAGGATGCGTTACAAAAAAATACAATACAAATATTTTATTAAGTAACCCCAAGTTACATATGTCAGGTACACAATTAAATACAAATACATTTTATTGCACACCTTAAACAATAAGACAGTATAGTGAGATATTTTAAGAACAAAGGTATTGTGTCCTTTGTTAACTTCGACCACTACTGCTTATCAGTTCAAAATGAAAAGAAAGAACTAAAAAGATAATCCGCACAAATAGTTACTTCTGTTTACCGCTATAAGGTTAAAGTTGTAATAATAGAGCATTAACCTTTTGAACGCCATTCTTCACGTACTAAAGTATCACTGACACGCCAACTTTTTTTTCATAAGAGAATAACTATGAACCTTATATGAAAGACAGAAAGTTGTTTTGACAGCGGACGTCGCTTTTGTACAGTCAAAGTCACCAATATGTATACACCACAAAGTTACAGAAATAAGTAAGGTTGTTGTATACATATTTTTGCAACTTTGGGTATATACATATTGGTGACCTTGACTGTACCAACTTAACCTATTTGTCTGTATTTTTACCAATGTCTTGTGTACAATAAAGTATTACATACAAATACATACATAACACTTACAGGCGTTCTTGGTTCTGCGGACACGCCCATTAGTGGTACAACCATAGGTACTGTTTATCTAATTATGTTTAAAAGTATATCATGTTTTATAGTTTTGCAGTTGTTAAGTTATAACTGTTATGCTGTGTAACTAGTTTAAATAAATAAAGTAATGTATCTCGAGCGACTAACTCCAATCGCTTTGAGGTCGTTCTGAACGCCGTCCATCCACTGAAGTTAAGGCCTAACATGGCTACGACGACCATCTGCCGTCGAGCAGTTTTAGCCTAGCTCTGTGTTCCTCCATCCACGCTACGTGTCCAGCACAGTGCAGTCGTATATTAATCACGTTCGGCTGCCCGAAGCGTATTTCCGTTTCCGTGTTTAGTAGGAGGCAGTATTGCCTCGAAACGCGCACGGGTTTGTTGCCTTCCAAACCCGTAGCGAATTCGAGGCAAGCAGCCAATACGGCGTTTCATGCTCTTCCCAAACTCGTGCGCGATTGGAGGACGAGTTCCTCGAATTCGCTACGGGTTTGAAAGGCGTCATTTAACAAACCCGTGCAAATTTCGAGGCAACACTGCCTCCTACTGAACACGCAAACGGAAATACGCCTCCCCGAACATGTCGTATAGCTCGTGGGTCAACCGCGTTCGCCAATATCCATCCTACGTCACGCCGCAAAAATCCTCCGAATCCTGTGACTTTATACTATTGTTTAAAAATACTTACCTCTGATGCACATGGATAGTAATCATGGTCTCTATTTGCGTTCGGTCCAAAGGAGTTAAGTCTTTTACTGTATAATCAATTAAGCCGTTCAATAAATCCAAGAATTTCTGATTGGTAAGACGCATGATAAAGCGATCGACTCTAGCTTTTTTTAATGCATATTCTGCGTCACTTGTCCATAATATTTGCATGCCCAAAAGACCTGCCTAAAATGGAGAAACAAATTAATAATTTAGGGCTTATTAAACAAAATCTCCTGATTTCTTGGATATTCTTGTACGTTTTAACCGTTCGTATGCATAACATTTATAACAAGTATTGATCAAAAATTTACTCTATGCCAGAAACGATTTCATTTTTCATTTTCATTAATTTCATACGAATGGATAATTATGTCAAATGGATACTAAGTAAGTTTCATAGCATATAATATCATATAAACCTAGACGTACCTGTCCCGGGAAAGACCAAAATCCAGTTAAAAAGTCAAATTCTGGATCTCCTGCCAAGGTTTGTGAAATATTTGCGATCACGTTCCGTATAGTATCTTTCATAGTGTCCAACAAGACGTTTAACCAAATCTGAAAATGATGAACCAATTTCAATTGAAATATCAACTCAACCATAAATAAAATAGTAGGTATTGGTTATATAAACTTTCTGGTTGGGCAAACCACTGATAGATTAGTATCCTAGTCCTTGCCAGTTTTCTATGGGATTACAGCTGCCGGCGCCATATTTAACGCTAACTGGTCTGTAAAATGTACATACCCAAAAGCAACCCCTAAAGCCCGTCACAGACAGAGACTTAGACCTATATTTTGGTATATTATCGATGTGTGTGTGAGGATCGCTTAGTACGCAAAATATATCGTTAGATGTTTTGCTATGAATATATATTTTGGTATATCAATATTTATTATTAATAAGTATGTATGTGAAGGGCTTAATAAAGTAAGATTTTTTTTTGTTAATTTTATGATATTTCTATATGATTTAATTGTTCACCAAGCTTGTAGAAAAGGGTTTTTCATTGTACTCTGTAATCACGGTTAGGTATTTGAACTAGTAAAGTGGCCAACCCTAATGTATAAAATAGGTAATGCTAATGATATTACCTCAACACCACCTATGCAGGGAACTGGTCTTTCCAAGGGTATATTTTCTCCATTATCAGAATTCATTATAGTTATCCTTTCCTTGTCATCGAAATCAACCGTGTTCATTGCGTCGAAAATGCTTGGCAAGTGAGGCTAGTAAAGAATAATGGTTAAATCCATTACCATTGGTCTAACCAGCATGGTTATCATTATCACAAGACGGCGCGCGAGCTGGCTCTAATTAGAAAGTGACGGCTCGCCGTGATACAGCTCGCGCGCCTTCTTGTCGAATATACTAGTCATTATTATACCTGAATAGAATGCGGATCTGAAGCCTGGCCAAGAATCTCCAACAGCACTGGATCCGACACGAAGAAGAATCGCGGGAAAATAAGTCGTTTTGTTTCAAGATACCCTGTGAGGGACTTCTGACAAGCCTCCAATTGTTCAAGCAAGTGTGGCAGCAACTGCTTTAGACTGTCATCTGACGTGCAAGTTTCGACGCAGTTTACGATGTCACGAGCACGGTACATAATCTTAACGTAAGTCTTGTCGATTGTCTAAAATTAAATGATCAAGCTAAGTAGGATGATACCCAAGCCTCTAGGTTAAATTACCACTAAATATTCAATAGAAGATTAAAGAAAAAAAGGAAACGTGTTTTGATACAAAAAAAATATATACTTACTATCTTACTACCAGACTGGCTCAGAAGATACTTATGTTTTTCGAGCGTATGTACATACGTATGTAGGTATGTGAACAAAAAAAAAATTCACGGGCTACAGTCCAAGCGGCTTGATGGATTTTGGCATATATAAGGGGTCACTGGATGAGGCATAATTTAATCGTGTGAGTGAAATTGGCTTGAAAAAAAATACAGGTTGGGTATTTTGATAAATCTTTTGATTTCTCTAGTTACTATAATAATAAATAAATATCTGGGGACAATCTTACACAAATCGCCCTAATCCCAAACTATGCAAAGCTTGTACTATGGTTACTAGATGATACATACTTATATAGATAAATAAATACTTCAATATATAGAAAACATTCATGACTCAGGAACAAATATTCGTGCTCATCACACAAATAAATGCCCTTACCGGGATTCGAACCCGGGACCTCCGGCTTCGTAGGCATGGTCACTACCAACTAGGCTATCAGGTCGTCCCTTACTGTAGACATATAACTGACTGACTGTCACTCTTAAACCGCTTAACCGATTTAGGTGAAATTTGGTATGGAGATAGTTTTAATCTCGACAAAGGACATAAAATACTTGGTATCCCGGAACCCATCTCCTATGGGGGTGAAATGGGGGGCGGAAGTTTGTATGGAGGTACAATAAAAACGAGGTCCACGCGGGCGAAGCCGCGGCCAAAAGCTAGTAACCACATACAGACGGATACAGTGAGGAACTGGTTAAGTAATCAATTTAAAACGCTATTCATTGATCGAGCATATTATAGCATCGATGAGTTTGTCTGATAAGGCTGCTGACAGAAAATAAAAATAAAGACGACTAGAATAAGTATGTACCCAACTTAATTAAATATCACATGATTATTATCTATTGATATTAAAATAATCTTAAATGAAATGTAAATAATTATATTTAAATTGACATGACATGTATACAATATTTTATCACGAAATAAATGAATGAATCAATTAAATCATGGGAACTAACCCCAAACCGCTTAGCCTCCGCCGGCAGTTGTTTCGCTATATCACCGCCCACGAACACGGCCTCTAGATACATCCACAGGTTCTGCACTGTCAGCCACTTCTCCAGAATCTCACTGGTGCTCACCAGTTTGTTGATCCACAGGACAATATCTTTTTTAAATGGAGCGTTGTATCTGAAGGAATTAATCAGTATTTTGTTTTATAGTCTTCTTATATTTCATAAAAACTTTTTTTTTAAAGATACCTCTTTTTAGACCTATTTTGTTACTCGTCTAATTCGCTACCTATTCGTCACTGTTGTATTTGTTTACATTCAGTGTTTCTGTTTACGATTTTCGTCCCATATTACCCATTTATTATTCGCCAGTTTGACATTATCTTCTTTGGTCGCATTAGTTGTATAATTATTAAACTCATCCGGCTTTTATCATTCATTATTTTTGACTAGACTCCGCAATTATGTCACGATGAGGTCACAATAGCTTGGAGAGTAAATTGAATAGTTTTAATACGAAAACGTAATCTGCTGTTGTTCAGTCGAATAATAAATTGATACATTATTCTCGATAGAATTTATTTGCTGGACATAGGCCTCCCCCAAAGAGTGCCACAATGGCTGGTCCTGCTTAAGTTAGATAACGTATGGGTCCAGAAAAATACAAGGTAAGGTGGGGTAAGACTATCACCGGGGCAAGACTATCAGTCCATCTGGGGCTAAACTAACATTATGTTAATCTTACCCCGAATCGGATGTCATAAACTTTTTTTGTAGGAACTTATTTACTCGTATATATTTTTTTTATACACTGTAATATAGTAATTATTTTACCGTTAAATAAAAATAGAATCCCATAAAAAACTTAAAAAAGTAAAAAATAGGCTAACTCTCGAAACTCTTCTACCGTAAAAAATTGTGAGATATTTCGTAGAGCCAAGTCAGGCATTCTTATTAATATTTATTTGCTTTGCATGTTCAGGCTGATCGCTGTTCTGGGCGCTTCTCCATATATTCCGCATCCTACCTCCGACCAGGATTTGGTGCCACTTGAGGCTGCCTGGTTTCCAATATATGAGGCCGTTTAACCAGTCCTCTCTCCTTAGGAGTTCCACAGAGTAATTTATCTGCGTACAGTGTTTTGGGAGCATTGTGTCTAGAGGCATCCCTAGAACAGGAATATCGTATACTGAGTCCTTGAGTGTTTTCAAGGCTGAGGATAGCCTCTCCTAGTACCCCCTCCTAGTAGTCTAAGCATGCTGGATTTCGCCTCCTTTTCCAGATGGAGGTTTAGGGGTGGAAGGTTCAGCACGGCTTCGAGAGCAGCTGTTGGAGAGGTTTACATAGCACCAGTAATGATTATACAAGCCGTACGGTGCAGATTGCTGAGCTTTGCTATTATTGTTTTCTGTGTTGTTTTCCTATACCAGGCCACAGAGGCGTATGACGCCAACGGCCTCAAATGGACGTGTATGTTTATCCATAGTGTAGTTACTTTGGCAGTTTCCCCACGCCGTCACCACTAGGTGTCGAAACTGATCTTTAATTTTTAACAATAAACTATATTAGTCTTACCTCACCTTACCTTACCGTACAAAATTGTAGTAGGCACTAAGCATTGCAAATCGTTTTATCGATGTCACTGGCAATGGTCGCATTAACGTACACCATCAGTATTTATAATTGGGAAACTCACCGATTCGAAGCCAAAGAGTTTAACACCATCAAGCTGTCTTCAAGCAACGTAATTATGTCCAGGGTATCTTGACCCTTTAGTAGTAGTTCTCCACGATTCTTGAAAGGTGCAAATGTCAGATCAATAATAGCCCAATCCACAATAACTTGTTTCAGTTTGGACTCAATGTCTTTCTCTTTCACTGAACTTATGCAGATGTCCTAAAAACAAGACAAATTGTAACATTTCACATCAAAAATTGTACCACGGTGATCTCTTTCGTCATCATCCTTTTTCAATAAGGTGCTTTCATGACCTTTGAATGTTTCGCTGGTATTTGGACAACGTCAAAAACACGTTTACATGTTTCGCCTAACAGAAAGGAATAAAGTACAAATAAGTAAACGCATCTTTAACGTCGACTGTGCACCTTAACCCTTTGAAAGACAGAAAATAAAAGTTTATTAGCGCAACGAAAATTAGGTACATATATAAGCGAAATTAACTTCATAAAATCTAAAAAGGATAGCGAGCTGTGGCTCGCTCCGTGAAACTGATTTTCATTGAAGCAATTAAGCCATTTAGTTTTGGGCGCCATTATATACGTGCGACAGCGACTTAAACGTCAACTTTTTCCCATAAGAGAGTGAATGAATATGAACCTTTGTTGAAAGCACATTAACTATAGATTTAGACAACGTACGCCATAGCACCCTTAGTTGTTATTGAAGCCATGGGCACGTCAGCACGCAACGCTGTAAGACGTTCTTCGCGTCCAAAGGGTTAAGCTATATACCTAGCTAGCTCCCAAGTATGCATTATTTTGATGCCAAAGTAGTCGTCCCCTACGTTCATGCAGTAGTCCTCTAAGCTTATAAGAACACATGACAAACCCGTAGTTGCATTCGTCCACACGGTATAATTTCCGCTTAAGAGCATTTCTAGAAAAGTTTGTACAACAGGCATGATGCCTCATATTAAAATTGATAACGTTGTGTTGCTAAATGGATAGTAAACCATCAAATTATTATTATAAAGTATAAATTGTAATTATAATCATAAACAGATATGGACCTTGAAAGCTTAGAAAAAATATCCAATTTTTTTAATTGTCCAGTCAAGTGTAAATAATATGGGTGTGCATACAACTTACTCATAAATAAATATGTCCCATTGCTCTCAACTATTATTAATATCTCCGATTTAAATTCACGGGACAAAACCCGGTCATTTGGAAGGCGTGCGTGGGGATATAGATCCAACACGTAGAGGCCCTATGGAGACGAAGTTTAATGTGATGTAGTACACCTGCTAGAACCCATTCACGGGTACATCGGTAGATACCCGTGAACCGGTCCCAACAGGCGTTGGGGCTATTGTGGGTGAAATGGATAGAGAACTGGGTCTATGGTGATGAGATTTGGGTGGGCAATAAAATTGGGCTATTGCATAGAGGTCCGGACACCTGCCATAACATTGTAATTTACAAGGTTATCGAGGCAGGCGGTGACTAGCCACTCACTTATAAGATGGGCCCCTGAAAGTGCCGTAGAAAAGACGGCCAGGAGCAACACCGGGTGAGCGGCTCAGGGGTGTCGAGAGGTGGTGCTGCGCTTTCTCCGAAGTTACTCGCGGCGTTATGCCCTTTAACACTTCCACCCCTGGAGCATATAGCTCTGACGACTCCTCTCTGGACGGCCAATGAAGGCAAGCCAGAGCTGAGAGTCCTGCGGTCCCCCTTAGGGTTCCACTCCGACCGACGAAGACACGCCGTAGACGGAGGCCCTGACCGACTTTATTAATATTATTATTATTATTGTTTATTTATTTCAGGCCAGGAGCCCATAGAGTTGTTAGTACAGTACATCATTAAACTATGTTAGTATGAAATATTACATTAGAAATTGTATTATATATTAAATTATATTAAATAAAATTGAATTAAATTTATATTTATATGCCAAGCATTATCTGCCTCCACTTATTATAAATGAAGCAGTCAAACTTATTTGACAACATTTCAACGGATTAAGGTTTCGGTACATATTTATGAGCAGATTAAATCGATACATATTTTTGCACTTCACTGTCCAAGAGTAAATTTAAGGCTACCAATAGAATTCTTACGCTTTTATAGAAACAAAATTGTATGACAATGACAACTATGGACCTAAACGCAATATTTCACGAGCAAAACAGTAATTTACTTGATGTTCCATACAATTGTTTAGTACAAGTAGCAGGTATGACGTCATACCTGTGTGTCAATTAGTATGAAGCCTTTATGGCTGCCGCCAGCGAGGTCAATCTTTGCCTCAATTTTTTTTTTGTATTTTTGTTCTTTAATTGTAGTTGCTCCGATAAAAAAACATTTGTTCATCTCCAAAAACTGGTACGAATGGCATCGTAAAACAATCTTAGTCAACATCCCTATTACCACGTCAATTAGGTAAGTCAGCTTTCATTGTTCCTTTTTTTGTTACCAAATTTACCAATAATATGAACTTTATTGTTATTTTTTATAAGTAAGTAATTAAGCGACTTCAAAAAAGGAGGACGTTATCATGTATTTTTTTAATGCATTTTTTTAAATGTATTTTCCACGATTTCTACTTCAAATGGGAAGATGCCATTATTTTATGATCAAAATGTTGAAAAAACATAAAATAATTGCTACTGAAACGTTTATACTAATTTCAAACAATAATTACGGTTTGAAGTAATGTGAAACGGAACGCGTTTTTCTCCTCCGATCAGCGACTGGTGACGTCACTCCTGTTATGACAACTAATGAAAGGTTATAATTATAATTGTAAAGGGAAAGATTGTTTCATTTAAAACACATGAAGAATTGTGAATAAAAATGGAAGTAGGCTTTATTAAAAAGCAAACCTTCCGAAAGTTAGTGTCGACATGGTTGTAAATTATGGCGAGTGACATCACAGGCACTGTAGATTCGTTTAGGCGCAAAAGTTTAAATTGTCAGTTTGTAACAGAAATTTTTGCCCAAAAGTTATAGTATTTTAATTTTTTAATACACTCGTGGTCTATTCTACTGTTGTTTCAGATGAAAGCAAATGTGAAAATATTTTTTTTATAAGAAAGAGTATACTCCTCTGTAGCCCAGTTGGTAGTAACTCTACCTACGAAGCTGGAGGTCCCAGGTTCGAATCCCGGTCAGGGCATTTATTTGTGTGTTTATCACGAATATTTGTTTCTGAGTTATGGATGTTATATAAGTATCTATATGTATTTATCTATTATATATATCGTCGCCTAGTACCCACAACACAATCCTTATTGAGCTTACCGTGGGCTTAAATTGATTTGTGTAAGATTGTCCCGTAATATTTAATTTAATATTTAATTTAATTTAATTTAATTCAATTTAATTTAATACTCCTGATATGGTTGCATTGCCACCAAATCAGGATCTGATGATTGAATCCCAGGGAAATTGAGGGCAACCCTCAAATTTTATAGGCACGCGTCCAGTGATTTCGGTATTTTCTATTATAACTTGTGTAGGAGTATTTACCCTCGGAAATCGCAATTTTGGTACAGTGGAACTGATGATGAAGACCACAGATGACTTATGGAACTCCTCAAGGATGTACAGTACGTCAAAGATTCTGACATGATTCCTTTGAAAAAGCAACTAATGAAGTGTCAATTCTGAGATCATTGAGGAATCGACGGAACTCCTTAAATATTATCAGCCCAAATATAGCGACATTGGTTTTTTTTTGTAATAATCAACGCATTTGCTCTCGGAAAGCAGTTCATGTGGTAAATTGGAAAGGAAATGTAGAAATTTTCATATACCTAATATGCTATGTGGCTTGGCGAAATCCTGAAGTAAAGCCGGTTTAAACTCTGTTTTATAGTAATTAATTAAGGTTCTGATATCCTTATACTTTCTTAATTGTAATGACTCTGAAACCATTGTCTTGAAAAATATAAACAATACTGTAACAAAAAATAAATAAGGAAAGCTAACTTAATTGAGGTGGGAACTTGTGTAAGATGTAGTAAGTTTTCTCAAAACGCTCTTAAAAGCATACGCCTACTTGCCACTATCACAATATGTACCTACTTATAAAATAAAAGCTTCTACAATACCTCAACGTCTTCTTTATTCTTCAGCAATGGCGCTTCCATTACGTTAGCCAATGTAAACGATTCTGATTCCACGTCCAAAACACAACCTAATAAAAATAAATATAGAAATTAGAAGCTGAATAAAAACCGTGCTTAAGAGTCGCCACGACGCTCGACTCTCCATACAAACGTAGTTTGTTCTCAAAACGACATCCTAGAATAACATCAATCCTTGTATACCTACACAAAGGGATTCGTCATATCCTAGGTCGGTAACTAGTTTGTTGCAAAAAATAAAATATAAATAAAATAGAGCTAGTAGAACGTTTTTCATACAGTCTCTGATACCTTATTTTTTTCTATTATAATTTATAGCGTCAAAAGCTAGTTTCCGACCTAGATATGGCGAATTCCATTGTGTACCTACTTATTAAAAGTTTCATGTTATTCCAGTGTGCCATTTTAAAATGAGAACCAAACTACGTTTGTGTGGTGTGGTGAGTTGACTTGAGTCGAACGTGCAGAAGATAGATATGGCGGATTCCATTGTGTATTAAAAGTTTCATGTTATTCCAGTGTGCCATTTTAAAATGAGAACCAAACTACGTTTGTGTGGTGTGGTGAGTTGACTTGAGTCGAACGTGCAGAAGATAGATATTGCGGATTCCATTGTGTATTAAAAGTTTCATGTTATTCCAGTATGCCATTTTAAAATGAGAACCAAACTACGTTTGTGTGGTGTGGTGAGTTGACTTGAGTCGAACGTGCAGAAGATAGATATGGCGGATTCCATTGTGTATTAAAAGTTTCATGTTATTCCAGTGTGCCATTTTAAAATGAGAACCAAACTACGTTTGTGTGGTGTGAAGAGTTGACTTGAGTCGAACGTGCAGAAGATAGATAATGGCGGATTCCATTGTGTATTAAAATTTTCATGTTATTCCAGTGTACCTTTTTAAAATGAGAACCAAACTACGTTTGTGTGGTGTGATGAGTTGACTTGAGTCGAACGTGCAAAAGATAGATATGGCGGATTCCATTGTGTATTAACAGTTTCATGTTATTCCAGTGTGCCATTTTAAAATGAGAACCAAACTACGTTTGTGTGGTGTAATGCGTTGACTTGAGTTGAACGTGCAGAAGATAGATATGGCAGATTCCATTGTGTATTAACAGTTTCATGTTATTCCAGTGTGCCATTTTAAAATGAGAACCAAACTACGTTTGTGTGGTGTGATGAGTTGACTTGAGTGTTCGACTCAAGTCAACTCATCACACCACACAAACGTAGTTTGAAGATAGATAGGGCGGATTCCATTATGTATTAAAAGTTTCATGTTATTCCAGTGTGCCATTCATCACGAAGCGTTCATAGCCCTGCGGCGCCTGCGAATCGGAAACGATAACGTAGGTAAAGCAAAGATGGCAGCGGTCAGTCATTGGATTGGTGACCGCCTGTTTGAGTGTTTACTATAAATGGGCGCTTCCGTGCTTTGGAAGGCACGCTAAGCAGTTGATCCCGGATGCTGTCTAGTAGTCGTTAAGCCGAGTTAGAGGCCTTCGGGCGGCTTAAGAACCTCTAACAGTCGAGTTGCCCACTCACTTGACAAAGGGGGGACAACTGTCACTTGCGTCCGCAGGAGCTACCTACCACAACCCTGCACGTGTCCCCTGGGTGGTACTAAAAAGTGACAAACTCAAAGGCCAAATAATGTATGCCATACGATCAAATAAAAAAGTGTGCCATTTTAAAATGAGAACCAAACTACGTTTGTGTGGTGTGATGAGTTGACTTGAGTCGAACGTGCAGAAGATAGATATGGCGGATTCAATTGTGTATTAAACGTTTCATGTACTCGTAATTCCAGTGTGCCATTTCAAAATGAGAACCAAACTACGTTTGTGTGGTGTGGTGAGTCGACTTGAGTCGAACGTGCTGAAGACTCTTAACAAAACCATATGACACAGTTTAAGGCTCAATATTTTTTTTCTTATAGGTCGTAACCGTGGTTACTTCCCCTGAGTCACTATTATTAAAGTGAGGCACCTATCCCACCGCCGACGAGTAAGCGACTAGCTATAGATTATTGTCTCGCTTAAGAACACGCTAATAGGTGTAGATTCCGAGTAAATAAAAGAGATACATGAGACAGATGATGGCTGCTGACTGTTCACACTGCAAGCAAAAACTCTTGGTCTACTAGTATGTAGCTGTGATAAGAACGATCATCGCTCAGTGATGCTCGCTTGGCGGTCAGAACACTCGCCGAAAGACTCGCTCTCTCATACGCAGAAATGTACGTGTCGATCCCTACTCTCTTATTGGACAGTCGCCATCACATACATCGGAGCAAACAAGCACGTCACAAACATCGGAACACACCTCTATTTTCAAGGCATTAGGGTGCATGTGCCGATATTTTTGAACACCTATAGTGTACCTATGTATGTGATGGCGACTGTACTCGCTTCTATTTTTTAGATTTACTCTTGTTTCTCGCTAATCGGCGTCGGTGTGGGACAGGTGCCTAAATTACATACATATTAAGTATAATAACCTAATAGTTTCTCCAGTCTTTTCCAATGTCGATCCTTCATCGCCTTATCAGCCATCAGTTCTAACAGAGGGCAAGTCTGATTGAAGTCATCAATTTTAGTTTTCAATTCAATGAATGCTGGCCAGTCTTTCATTGCTTTTGGCAGCATACGGCACCTAAACAGAATGTTATCTATGAACAGAAATACAACAAAACACGAGGATCACTCAATCTGTACCCTAAATTTGGTACCTATGGGTTGTGTTGTGATCATTCGTACCCTACAATGGACAAATTTCCCACAACAACGAATTCGAACATATAATTGGTAATGGATAATTCTAGGTATATAATTGGGAATGGATGAAAATTTTAGAAGTGCCTGATTATTTTTTTGGTGACTTTTAGTGTTCTGTGCCAAAATTGGTCCAACGGAACACTTATTTGTAATTTGAGACGGATCAAGGAAAGTGTCTCATTGGCCGTCCTAAACCCCAAACGTAAGTGAGGAAAATGTTTATATTTTTCAAAAATTATTGGCGTTGCTGAAAATCCTACAACTTTTTTCTGGTGCTAAGGAAGGTTATTTCTATCACCAAAAAATAATCAGGCACTTCTAAAATTTTTGTCCAATCCCAATTATCTACATAACTTACGCACTATTAAATAGGTGTACAATTAGACAGTTCTACGACGTTCTAGTAATACATACATTTGTAAATTATGAAAGCTATAAGGCATAGTAAGTATTAGAGTGTATATTATTTTTTATTTTGTTTTATACTTCCTTAACATACAAGAAGAAGCTTATTATTCTGACCTCACATCAAACTCGGACAACTGAGAAATTATGGCTCCAATATCAATCGCTGCCCACGGCGTCTCGAAGTATCCGTCGATGGAATTAATCACAGACAAATATAAACTGTACCTGTAATTTGATTTTATTTGGTTTTTTTAATGGCTGTCCGCGCGGGTTCGTTCGCATATATTAATATAACTTATATAACAGAGAATTCACGTGGAGTCACGAGATATAATATGGCTTATATCAGTTTTATCCATTAAGAGGGCGTTCATGTGTACACTAGCGCCACTGGTAAATAATTGTGATTATTTAAATTTTTACGATAGATATTTAAAGAAGCCGGTTAAAACAAGGCCGCTATACACTGTTTTTCGTATTTAAGTACCTTGTGAATACATCAAACTAGTTTTTATGTAGCTCGATTCATCGATCTATGAACTCAAAACCAAAACAGCTGTTTTAACTTTGGGCGCATATATTGACAAATCCAGCAACGTAAAAACTATTATGATGTATTCACAAAGTAATTAAATACGAAATACAGTGTATAGTGGACTCCTTTTTTAAATATCTATCGTTAAATTTAAATAATTACAATTATTTACCAGTGGCGCAAGTGTGCACATGCACGCCCTCTTAAGAAAGTCACAAGATCTCAAACTTTTGAAATCGGATAAGCAGTTCGGGAGATAAACCCCTACAAAAAATCTTACAAAAATACAAACTTTGGAAAGTTACATAGAGCGATCTTTAAAATAAAAGTATAGATATCAATAATAATAATAAATAAATGATTTATTCACAGGCGAAACGTTGCCCAAAATACAAATTAGGAAAGATAAAATAATTAAAATATTAAACTAAAACATCAAAACTTATAATCGTCATTTCCGACTCTCGTCCCGATGCACAGATAGCCAATATCGGAAAATAGGGCTCTCCAGGTCATTGTAGATGACCTTCATGATCTCGTTCTAAGAGCGCCCCAGCCTGTCCCAGAAAGCGGCAACTCTCGACTTCATTACGGCGAAGAAATCTGGCACCCGCGCCTCAGCGAACATGCTAACCCGCGCTGCAGTAGCGCGGCAGCCGCATGAGCGTGCGAAATGCATCATTATATTAAACCCCCGTGGTGCTGTACGACTTTCGCTAAATTCGCTACGGCTAAATTCAATTAATATTTTCATAACAAAACTATCATGCTCCTCGCTTTTCCCGGTTGTATTCTAAATAAAATAGCCTGGAGTCCGCTTTGGCATCTAACCCTAAGATTTGACGTAGGCGTTCATAACATAACTATAACTTATAAAAATTGAAAAACCCCGACATTTTCATTTCAAAGTTCAATATCTCAAAAATTTCTGAACTGAATTTGCTGAAACGTAGCTAAGAACCATCTCGATCACGTCAGCTTTCTGATAAAAAAACCGCATTCAAATCGGTCCATTCGTATAGAAGCTACGATGCCACAGACAGACACACGCACACAGACACACAGACACGTCAAACTTATTATAACACCCCTCTTCTTCCGTCGGGGGTTAAAAATAACCGGCGTGAATTAGTTTCACTTTACGAATTTGCATGAGTTAAAGAAAATGCGGATATCGCTATACCTACGTGCGACTATAATACTTTGTGTGTGGAGGTCCACCAATACTAAGGGACCCCTCATATAAGATTTTTTAAAGTCTGTTGAAAGTTACTGCACCCAATTTGGAAGAAAACTATTTTTTGTACTCGACGATTAAAATATGTGTATTAAGATTTCATAGAGAATACTGCAACGTCACTCTTTTCATAGTTGTAGTCCATGTTACTGTCGAAACAATCGAAATAACTACTTTTCGATACGCTCCAGACAACTAAAATAAATTCGACCAATCACGTGGCTGCTTTACTGAACTGTAATGAATTGGACCAATAGAATCGCTTTGATGTCGTACGCTCGTTGATGTCTTTTAAGATATCAACAAGCGTACGAGCGATGAGCTGCACTTCGTTTCAACAGTATCGAGTTTGTTTAATTAGTTCAGTTGACTCGTAGAAAATTAATTTTAATGAACTCGTACAAAAAATATTGTTCACAATAGTGTTATAATCAAGCTTTTTAATCTCGTACCTTACTTAGGCCACTCAGCAAGCTTCGTGGCCTAAACACGGTACTCGACTGAAAAGCTCTCTATTATAACACGATTGTGAAAAATACTATTATTGTTTCCTCTCATTGTTCGAGAAAGGCTACATATATTCAGCAATTCATAAATTCTCATTCATTCTTCAATACACTGTCAGACAATCGCTGGGAATTAAATAACAAAAAATACTTACAGCTTATTTAGCAAATTAAACTGTTTCTTCTTTTCATGTAAAATGGGGTAATCTTTAACCTCCATGCCAAATAGTTTTTCACCATTGGAATACATTTCAAATCTTCTCCATAACTCATCAAATCTTGATTGAAATAATATAACTCTGCAATAATATTAAAATGGTTTACAGGTAGGTATAGTACACAATTCATATGGGGGACAGGGTACCCATTTTCAATGTAAAATGAATGTATTTAATTAATTAATTTTACTATATTACACTAACGTAGTCATATTCTTAAGCGATTAAATTTTACTAACTATTAACGAATAACTATGGATTGTATTATCTGAAAATAAATGAATTAATAATAATAATAGTGAAAAATCCTTTTCCACAGACCAGTGGCCCATAATACTCTCCAGGTAAAATATGGTTTCGAAAAATATTAACTAATATTGGTGTTTTTTTGTTTATTTGTTTTTAAAACGTTATTCTAAGGTGGTTTATTCAAGAAACCTAAAATTTTTCCATTCGGAAGTAATTATTTAGATTTAAATGAAGCATTCATTGTCTTTTTTGTATGTTTTATCTTGAAAATTAAAGAGAAAATATAAATTAACTAAAATAAAGATTAAATCGTTTAATAATATTCTTTCCGACTTTGCAGGAGCTAATTAATTTATAATTTTTAGTTGTCTCATATTTTGTAAAATTATGTCTCCGTGCAATCATTTAAATGATGCATTACTCACTTTCGTTCTCAGCTAGATTTACTATTCGTCTTGTTAATTTTTCGTCTCAATCGCTATTTTACCTACTTTGCCTTATTAGAAAATAATAACGAAAAGACTAGAGAGATAGGTAATAAATAAATAGACAAACAACAAATATGACCAAAGAGGAATAAGACTACCAATGAAAGTGACGAATGAAGAATGGGTGACGAAAGAAGAATGAGACGAATTAAGAATGTGACAGAATACGAATGGGACGACCCCTAAGTGTCTAAGATCTTTATGTGGTATTAGTTCTTTGGAATCTTGTAAGCCCTATTTTCAAAAACTTAAGAGTCTTAAGACACTAATTCTTCCTAGTTTGTATATCTATGAAATGTGTGTTTTCGTGAAATGTAACTCCCATTTGTTCCCAAACTTTAATAGCACCCGTTTACGTCATAAAATAACAAACCCAATGATACCCAAAACAACCTTATTCCAAAAAAATGTAGTCGGAATCAAATGGCTCCTAAAATATTTAATAAATTACCATTCAATAGATAAACTACATAAATTTAAGATAGCTCTAAAAAATGTTCTAGCTCATACAAGTTATTGTACCATAAATGAATTTATAAATGATTGTGACTTTGACATGCATGCTCAACAATTTGTAAGCCGCAAGGCGCCACATAGTGAAACTGACCGTAACTCTGTAACATCCTGTAACCTGTGTATGTTGGACAAATAAATTATTCATCTTTATCGTTCCTACAGGTAACAACTTCATTCATGAGCGCTCCATTGAAAAACTTGTCGTAAATCTCAAATGATATGCTGTACATAAATTCCGAAAAAGTCATGGGCCTCCAGAATGAGTCATATGCTTGAACCAATTGGCGACCACCGCATTAATTTTCTGTCGCAGTGAATAAAAAGTTTTATATCAGCGTCACCTGTCGCTAGCTTCACGAGCCGATAAACCTGGAGTCATGGGCCCAAAGGAGTCATAATCGGCATCAAGCTTGAGTACATCTTTCATAAAGCCCCCTACGCCAGAGGTCAACTCCTGCTGTAGTGGACCCTGCATATCGACTATTCTTTGTTGTACTGAAGCAGCCTGTGGGAACCACGCCAACCATTATGAACCATTATGATGTACTTATAGCCCTAAATACAAGTATGACTGCGAAACAAATAACCTGCATGTACAGTCAGCAGCAGAAGTAGCTAAGTGGGCCGGGTCTTCAAAATGATCTGCACACGACTTTATTCTTCAGAAATTAAGAGCGTGTGTAGGTCATTTTGAACAGCCCGCCTAGCTACTTCTGCTGCTGACTACATTATTTCTGTATAATTATAAGAGGATCCTTATGAGCCCAAACATGAAGGGTTTATCTGGCGTAATTGAGAAGTTCATATCACAACCTTCAGTCTCTATCATCAGACCAGTTTTATGGTAAAATATTTTTGTGTCATCCGACTTACATCATTCTACAAAATTTCAACTCCATTGGACCTCGGCAAGTTGGTCATATTTGAGTGGCAGTATTTAGCTTCTAACAATGGATGGCCTCTGTACTGCCGTGTCGAACAACATACTGACACCTGTTTCCAGACGAGTGCAGAACTGCAGCAGCAGAGAAAGTTAAAATAAATGCGATAGTTATTTCGTACCAGTCAAGCTTTTCTGCATCGGAACTCATATTAATTAAGTACAAACACCAACACACTAAAGTGACTTTAGATCTTATCTCGCTGTGACAACGTTCAAGAATAGTCCGTTAACCCTTTCGATGCCAACAACAACAACAACCTATAGGTGTTGTGTGTCCTCGTACGCACGGTGCCAAGACAGAAGTTCAATAACACATTCACTGCCAAGAATCGCTACGCGCTACGCTCGTAGCTGATCCCATGGTTTTCCGCTTTTTTTGCTTTAGCGGAATGCGACTACGGCGTTGGCGCCAGCTAGGCGGGTTGTTGAAAATTTCCGGAAAAAATCCCGTTTCTTTCCAAACGGCTCGTTTTTTTCGGATTTATACGGACAAAAACCATGAAATTTTCCGCTTCAATTTTTCCGAAAAAAAACGATAAAAACGATTTAAACAGGTTTCAATCGGTTATTTTTCTTAATACTGGTGGAATGATTATAGACTTACTTTGACATTGACATCGGTGTCAGTTCAGTTCAGTTGTCACAGTTGTGTCATTACGCTTATTGGTATTTTTTCTTTAAAAATCCGAAAAAAACTGATAAAAACGAAACTTTTATAAATTCCCGAAAAAATCAATTGATTTTTTCCGAAATTTTCAACGCTAGGCGGGTTCCTGGCAGTGAAAGTGTTAATTTTCATATTCATACTCTTAAATGACTCTTTCTTACGTGAAGAATAGCGTCCAAAGGGTAAACTGTGTCGTTGATAGTATATCTAATAAAAACATTAACGTTAAAGATAAAAGTTCCATCGATGAAACTAGTGGCTCTGTGAGATGCAGAACTTACGAGACGGTTTTTTTTTATATATTTTTTAATAAAAACGAAAAATGAATCGATAAAAAATATTGAACCTGCACACAAAATTTCAGGAGAATCGGTTGAGTAAAGCGACCTGTAGAGGAGAATAGCAGGACATCTGGACATCCGAACATACGGATGAATTTTGGCCCAAGCTGAAATGGAAAACTGCGTTCGCTTCGCTCGCTCGTTCAATAAAGTAGCCTTCGAATAGGTCACACTTACAGTATCCAACATATTTGTGAAAGCGTATCGCAGCCCATCTACTAAATCGGAGTCTTCTTTACAAATGTCTATGTTGAATTGATGGAATGTCGCATAACTTTCTTCAATTAAATCCAATTCCATGTCCATTCTATAAATAAAATTAAGATAACAAAATCATACTGAAATCATGGTCGTCCAACAAAGGTCGCTTACGTACGCGGCGCGGCCGGAAACTTTAATCTCCACCTTTAATATAAAACATACATACTCTATAAATGCTTCTCGAATCATTGTGAGACATAACATCGCAACGCGGACATCGTCCAAATCCTTGATTTTTTTGGCCATTGCCTTCATTCGATCGTTGATAAACTGCATCATTTTGAGCACGCGTTCCTTGTAAGCACGACTCAGTAGCTTGCCCAAAATCCTCTTCCATTCAATAGATTCCACGTGTAAACCCAACTTGACATTGTCTACATCATACAAATTTTATGTTTTGTTAGTCAAAATCAAGTTAACTAATAATAATAATTCTACTTTCGTAACAATTTGATTTCTGATCAATGTAACTAAACCCAATTTTTTATTGCGTAGAATTCTGACGTTTCTTGGTATGGCCAGGCCAAAAAATACTCTTTGGTGATGAGAATGAAATAAAACAAAAAATACGGAATATCAATTATTATTATAATATTAGTAATTACTCCAATGATACGACCAAATACACAATATGTCCAAGACGCTGTAGGTACTAAACTCGGTATAAACCTTCAAACACTTATCTCTGGAACTACGGGAATATCGAAAAGGACATCACAAATAAAATAGGTGCAGGGTGGCAGAAATGGAGAAATTTAACAGGAGTGCTATGCGATACCAGAATTCCGTTACACGTCAAAGGAAAAATATACAAAACTGCAGTGAGACCAGCGATGATTTACGAAGCAGAATGTTAGCCTTTGAAGAGACAGCAAGCCGAAAAACTGCAGGTTGTTGCAGGATTTAAAAGAACTTTACTTAACTGATTGTTAAATGAAAATACATTAATAATATCATATATAACGTTTACTATTCGAACAAACAGACTGTGCACCTTTATTTAAGTATTACTACTTTCCTTCTAAAAGCAGTTGTTAACTAATTTACTTGTGGTTAAGTGTAGTTTAGAATTCCTCATTAAAATAAAATGTATGCATGCAATTTTAACTGCGATATTAAAGCAATAAATAATAATTTATAAAGTAAAAAAATGTTTACAATCCCTGAAACGTCAAATTTTGCAAGCTGCCAGAACTCTACGCATATTTTGTTTTTAATTTAAGTTGTTCCTAGTCGCCCCAGACAATGGTGATCACGACGACAATTTACCTATTCGACTACAAAATTACACATCATACCACAACATAAGGATGTAAGAAACATTGTACTATAACATAATCCTTAATCAGATAATCACATGTGACATGTGTCTTTTTTTCTCGAATACCCACCAGTGTTGATTTGAATAGATCCAATTATATGTCTCTCCGGTAAATTCCCGACTTCTTCAGTCTGTCCTTCGTACGTCTTCAACATGTCTCTTATGATAACGTTCAAGGGATTAGAATCAACGAAATCTTGAACTTGCTGTACTCGATCCTCTGCCCATAAGTGGGAATATCTGCCATAACCCTGAAAACGGCGTGACAATAATAATGATGATATAAAAAGCGTGTAGTATATTGGAAAAAAAAATATTACCTCGAGCAACTTCTCAATGTCAGGTTTATACATAAACATCATCCCCTGTAAAGCCATAACGGCCCGAACAATATCTTTATGCTCAGAAACCATGCGAAAATAAGTTTTGACTCCACCAGCAAGAGATCCTGACTTCGATGCACCTATAAATATAATAGATTTTCAGTGGAACTCTCTTAACTCATTCATTTTCCGATTATTTGTGTACTCTTCCCATTTCATCTAATGGGAGAAAATAACTAAACCAGAGAAGACAGAGATAAATAGCGAGCAAGACATCATTAAATATAAACATAACGAATTTTCACTCAAAAATGTTTATTATTATTGCAAAACTCACTGCTGGAATTTTTAGTGAGCATGGAAACTGATTTTCCTGAAGCTGAAGGACCACCCTCTCTGATAATAAGGTCTTGTTGACCCCACTGAAACACATTCCTATGCGTGTCCATAATGCAATTTAACACAACCTGGAAATATCATCAACAAAATAATTATTTGATGCCGTAATCTACGTACGCTCGTAATATTTACATCATACATATACACATTTTCATATTTCTAATTTCTATTAAATTTACTAGAATAAGTACATTTATTCAATAAAGATTTTTTGAATACTAAAAAGTTCGGAAATAATGTAAATAATAAGTATAAAATAAAATACAAATTGATTATTAAAAAACATAGGTGTTTGTTCATGTACGTAAATGAATGTTCCTCTTATCTATAATGAAATAAATAATGACCTGAGAGAAAGCAGATTGTATCTCTTCCAGAGTCGGAGTGATTAAGGTACGAGGTATTTGTAAATACATCATAGTCTTCATTAGTGGCTTGAGTTTCTTCTGTTCCCCTGGATCTGTTGTCATTGTTAGGAAACTATAATAATAAATAAATGGGTTATATTACTAATGCATATAATTTGTAACTAACTTGCACAAGTCCTATGGAATATGTAGAATAGTTGGTTGGCAACACAATATGAGTATGTAGACTTATTTTACGAATATGGCCAAAAAGTTTTCTTTTTCTGTAATGAAACCAAATCTTACCTCGATACAGAAGCCCTACGTCTCAGCATGTCCAGGCTAGTCCGAGTACACTTGACAAGTGAATCAAAGCATTTTGTTGCAAAATATGCAAACAATTCGTTACATTCGTTTATAGCGTGTTGGGGTTCAAAACGATCCGGATTCTCAATCTCCAAGAAAGCTACAATAATATCACATTAATACTCTCAGCAATATAATCGCCAACAAACAAAAGGCTTTCCATAAGCTAAATTCAATCTTACAGCAATGTCATAATGACTTTGATTAATCCTATCCACTTATGATTAAATTGTTAAGAAGTGATTAAGCATAATTATTAGCAATGTCAAAAAAAATACTGTACTTAAGATTTTTTTACACGACTATATTTAAGACGGTTTACAGTGTTAGATATAGGTGGTGACCAAATCCTAATACATAAAATATCAATATTTTGCATCTCACTAACCAGCGCCTTCGGGGAATACTCTTGAAGCCGATGTAACCTGTTTCAGAGCTTTATCCGGATCCAGCCTACAAATGAAAAGTCTTAAAAAAACGTAATGTCAGGTATGGTAAAAGGAACGGGGTTTTTGCCCCGGGGTAAGAGAAACCCTCTTCCCCCTAAGGCGAGATCCCTTAAGTGTTCCTCTTTCCCCGCCGTGCATCTTGCCTCGCCAAAGCCGTACACATTAATTAAGTATATTTTAAAATAGCACAAGATAAATTCAGTAAGAACTAACTGATATAAAATAAAATAACTGCACTTGCCACTTGTCTTTGAGATCATGTATTGCTTGGCTAGGAACACTGTCCAGAAATTTATTAATAAGTTCTACAACCGCCGTTTCTGCATTCCATGATTTGTGTTGCAATTCCGCCGCTGTTAACCAAATTATACAGTAAAGTAGAAAGCAATAATCAAAGAGGTAAAGTATATCTACTTGAGACAACCGGACTACACTGTTTATTTTAATAACTTCAGTCAAGGTACCAAAACGACCAATTTCAATATATCCTTACCAATATCATCACGTCTTGTTAGATTTTCTTCATAGAACACATTCGGGTCGACCGCCACTTCTGGCAATAATACCAACAAGGTGTTTGTGACGGTTTGCAAAATAGCATCGATTCGAGCTTCTTTCATATCTATCACCTAAAAAGAATTTAAATAATCAACGGTTAGCTGAGAAGTTGTTCAAGACTTTTCAGTTACGAGGAACCATTATTAGGAATGTTTGGTTTAGTTTAGTTTTTGAAATCTCATCATATAAATTTCACATAAGTACCTACAGTTATATGTATATTTATCTTGTAGCGATCGTTTACATAATTACGCAATTTACTATTTAATTATATTTCATTTCGTAGGTACACAATGGAAAACACGTCAATTATAAAAATAAAGCAATAATAATAAAAAAATAACAATACGGTCATACCTGGATACAGGTACCAATCATTGCAATTATTAAATCAAAAGAAATCATGTTATAAGAAGTTAAAATACATAATACAACTAGTAATTGCGGTAACCGCTACCTATCAATAAACTTAACAATTCGAATAATGTCAGCTACAGCTACCTAATACTGACGAAAAAAATAATAATCAAAAACTATAATGTCAAATAATATAATTAACAAATCCATAATTTAAATATAGTATATTTCTTAATATGGATGAATTATTTTACGGAGTAGAATGACTTATATTATAAATGGTTTTTAAGTTTGCGTTTAAATGGTTTACCTCTTTGACAAATAAATCGACCTCATCCAGAACGAGTTCAATGGCACTGCAGTACGCTGGAATCTCAAGAGACGTCCATGTTATTGTAGAGAGCCCGGGCTGGAAAGCTTTTTCCATCTTTATAAGTTGTGCTCGAAGAAGCGGCAAATATAGTTTGGGCATACTCCTGCAGATTAATCACAAAAAGTTACATTCCTATCTAAATATGCAACGGATGTACACGTGTGGGATATTAAATAAACGCTTTGTATTCTTTTTATAATTTAATTGTTGGCACTTTTCCAAACGCAGCCGTGGCGATTTTGATAACGTCATTACTCGGGAGATAGGCTCTAGAAATTATTTCCCGGCAGTTTTGGAGTCCACAAGACATGCCTAACAACATACTAAAATATGGCGCCAGTATCCGAAAGTGAAGCATAATATGTTCGACGGAAACCCGTAACAATATGCGATACAGTCTGCCCCTACTTAGTTTACGTCGGTTCGCTTGTACAGTGTGATGGCGATATCGAAAGTGATGTGAAAAACTGAATTAACGCTAGGTAGAAACATTGGCAACAGGTCTCCGGAACACTATGATGACCTAATGCCCGTTCGTCTGAAAGGTAAAATCTGTAAGACTTGTCGCCGTGTATGGATCTGAATATTGCGCCTTGAAAGTGACAGATGAAACGAGATTGCATGTTACAGAGATACGAGTGTTGATGTCGCCATGTTTGGATCTGAATGTAACGCTTTAAAAGTGACGAACTAAACAAGATTGCATGTTATAGTTACAGAGATAATGATGCAATGAATGTGTGGCGTGACGAGTTTGGGTCGAGTAAGGAATTAGTATATGAGTCTGAAAGTAGCACCTATTGTCAATAAGTTGAGAGCCAATCACCTCGCGTGTTATGGGCTTGTAATACAGAAGGAAAGTCAAGTGACCAAAATAATATAAGATATAAATAGAGCGATGTAAGAGAACGAGGTAACCCAAAGAAAAGGTGCAGTGCGACTGAGTGAGAGACGATACGAAGAGGAAGTGACGAGGTGGCGGGGTAGACAAAGAAATAGTATATCAAAGAAGACATTCTGAGCCGTCCAAAATTAAATAGGATAAAGGCAAGCGAATTATAAGAAGGTATAGCAGTAGACTATGCGTTTACCTTCTTATTTGATTATTCCGGTCTACTAAATATTTCATTTTTTCAAAATTTCCTAATATTAGATCTTTACAATAAGCGACGACTTGGGCGGAGTCTGGAACGCCTGTGTGCAATTATATTAAAATTATTTGCGATTTATAATTTTGAACTTTTTTATTACTTAGGTACGTTACGTGTAGGTACATACTTAGCCCTAATTGCCACATATATTCAACTTCCCTGATACATTCGGGGATGTAAATATTAAAATTTACGATGTACAAATTTGTCGTCGGGTGTCTGATGAGAAGTGGGGCTATCAAACCCAGTCTAACCTGAAACGAAATGTTATGAAATTACAAGACAATTAAAATACTAAGCAATTACATTGTTGTAGACGGTACAAAGAAAACAATAGATGGTCGAGTGAATTTGAGGGAGAGCCGTAAGTAAGGCCTTCTTAGTTACAAATCCATGTATTTCACTACTGAAGAAATAACATTAACTTACCTGGCCGACATTTTCAGCCCAAGCTTTGTGGTAAATTAATTCAAATTCAGTGAATACGATATACATAACATTAAACAGTTTTATACATCTTTGTGTATTCTGAAATCAAATAATATTTTATGATTCTAATTAAATTACTAATATAATACATTAATTTGAATTACTCGCAAAAAGTGCCTGTATTCAATAATGAAAAATTACTACAAGGTAAATGTCCCAGTAGTCAACATGAGCTACCCCATTAGTTGGCAGATTACATTTTAGTTCTTAGCAACGGGACGTTAATTATAGCAAGTAGTACGTAGCACATTGGGACTTTATTATACAAGTTATTAGATAGGTATGTGTAAATAAACATATGATTTATGAAAAACTAGCCGCGCGCGTTGCAAAGAACGCAGGCAAACCCGCGGGAAAAACTATAGCCTATGTCCATTCAGGAAGTCCATTCTATTACACAGGTGAAAGAATCTCTGAAATCGGTCAAGGAGTTCCAGAGATTACTACTTACATACACAGGGGCGTATTTACCCTAGGGCCAAGGGGGCCATGGCCCGGGGCGGCAGGCTCCGAGGGGCGGCCCGAGCCGCTCCGAGGGGCGGCGCGAGCCGCCAAAACTTACTGGCCCCGGGGCGGCAAAACTTACTGGCACCGGGGCGGCAAAACTTACTGGCCCGGGGGCGGCAAAACTTACTGGCCCGGGGCGCCAAATCTTTAAATACGCCTCTGTACATACAAACATACAAAGCTAATACAATCTCACAGACTTTTCCTCTTTATAATATTAGTAAAGATAAGAATATGAATAAATTCGTCGAGTTGTGTTACTACCATGTGTGTAATAATTTCATTCTGCTTCTTAAACTCGGCCATGGGATCATGAATATTTTTATCGTACAATCGTATCCACATGATTCTTCCCGCGACTGGGGGCATATTCCACGGCATCTCGGGGTTTTCCCTCTCCTCGTTATATCTAGCACATAAAAAAAAAGTCAGTAATTTCTGGAAGAAATTTGTAAAACACACCATTTCTCGAATTTACGTTACAATGCGAGTATGTATCAACAAATATGAAGAAGTGAAAGGTGAAGAGTAAATCCTGATTCTACATAACATAAATATAAAAGTTGCATGGACTGAATGGCTATAAACTCAACTATATTATTGTATACGTGTTTTTTCAGGGAAAAATGATCTTAGCACAGTAGAAAGAAAGAAAACAAAAACATTATTTATTCGTGACACACACAAAGCGACAAACATGTAGGGTAGGTGTACATGTAGGATGATTAAATAGGTGAGCGTAAGAGGATTATATCAACCCATTCGCCGCCACTGACTTGAACACAAGTTTGTCACCGTTGCCACCCACCAAAAACAATAGACTTAATACATTCAGTGCCGGGAACTCGACTGGCGGGCGCTTACGCCGTAGTCGCTTTCCGCTACGTACTATACTATCCTCAAACCAAATAGACGACTGGGATCGTATTGGCTCGTATTGGCTCAGTCGTCCGTTTGGTTTGAGGATACTATAGGAACACGACGGGATCGGCTACGAGCGTAGCGCGTAGCGATTCTTCGCAGCCCATTTCACGGCCACGCTACGCTCGTAGCGATTCTTGGCAGCCCATTTCACGGCCACGCTACGCTCGTAGCGATTCTTGGCAGCCCATTTCACGGCCACGCTACGCTCGTAGCGCTACGCCGTAGTCAGTAGCAGCTTAAACTCCGTATGTAGCGAAAAGCGCTCTTAGCGCTCTGACGCATGTGTGTCCTCATGGGCGCAGAAGAGGTTAAGACTTGCGTGGCGTGGGGTCTGGGGGTGCCACCTCGCATTTTTTTGTGGCGGCCAATGGGTTAAAATCGTTATCCTTCTTTCTCTGTTGAGATCATTGTGACTAGATGGCGAGGTCTAGCATATTTCTCTATTCAAAGTAAAATGATTCATTTTACCTGTCACGAATGGACTCTATCTCGCCGGTATACTTGCTTATCAAGTCATAATATTGATCTTCTAGATATAGGCAACCCAATTTAAGATTATCGAACCTTTTTAGCAAATGTAAAGCTATTTCAGTAGTGGGGCAATTGTTCAGGCTCTATAAAAAAGAAAAGTTAAGACCTTGTTCCAACGATATACGTTTATAAACGAATATAATATTTCAGGTCTTTTTACTGTATATTCTAATGTGCGAAGATGTGTATTCATTGTTTATTTTCTGGTTTCCATATATTAACTCTCACACGTCTTATGCCACTTTTTTAACTGACAACATTAATGTAGTAGTTAAGTACTTACAGCTATCATGTAGTTTTCCAATAATACTTCCTGATTAGAGACAATATCCTTATATATCTTGTAGTCCTTATCAAAATCAGGTCGCCTAAATGTAAAATGTAACATGTATAATAGCCAATATCAATGAAATCATTGTAATTCAGAAACAGTAACAAAATTGTACCTGTGGTCCAATGCATCATAGGTTTTTGAAGATATTGCTTTAAAGAATTTGTTGAATGCCGATGCATGCTCTTCGATGCCTTCCAAGGTGGTTTTATTTAAGACATAGTAGGTAATATAAGTTTGAAACAAGTCTATAATCTGGTAACAACAGGTAATATAAGTGTTTAAGTTATATCAAGATAAAATTTTACATTACCTAAAATGATACCTTTATGAGCCTTCTCCTGAAAGTTTCGAATTTTCCGAATATGTACATTTTGGAGCAGCCGAAAGGCTTTTCATCTGATGCCGCTTGCATTTCCTTTTGTGTCTCATCATAACATTCGCGGTAAAAACTGTACAGACCTAAGCAGAGCTGCAAATCAAATGCAAAATATTAATCGTATAAAAGACACACTATTTTATTTAAAAATTTATAATATTTTGATCATAACTCACTAAAGCCTTATTGATAAATATTCGTTTATCTTGGTTCCAAATGGTCTTTTTTCCGTTGCTGGTCAAGTAATCCATGCACATATTGAGTATCTGATTAGTTACTTTAACCAGCAAAGTCGAAATTTGTTTAGTGGTGTTGTAATAACGAGAGGTAGCGAATACCATGCGCACGGTGTATAAAAGTCCGGGTATGAATTGTTCCATACTATGTGGATCACACCTGGGGGTAAATCAAAACTATTATCACAGTATTACAATATTATTGTATTAATCGTTCGATCCAAGAAGAAGCGTTCACTCCTACTTGGGTGGATTGCAAAAAATGTGTACATAATTAAGGGCTTTAATCTAATCAATGCTTTAACTTTTTTCCATTGTGTAACTAAAGTTACCCATATAACATGTATGCATGGGTAATTGACGTTACACAATGGAAAAAAGTTAAAGCGTAGATTAGATTAAGGCTCTTAACTATGTACAAATTTTTCGCAATCCTCCCACTTACGCTTTGGGCAAAACGCTAACTAAAGTCGCAGTCAATGGACTTTGCTAACTATGTAAACAAACAATGTATTGAAATTTACATTTAATGTCAATTTCAGTATGGTGGTTTGTTTACTAGTTAGCAAAGTCCATTGACGGCGACTTTACTTAGTACACAACAGACCGGAATGGAGCCCTTGGATTGGATTGAACCCCACTTAGATTGAAGAGTAATACGAAAACATTATACTCGTATAGGTAAAAAACATAATAAAGGCACCAAAACAAATGCCTATTCGAACAATACACAACTATATGCAAGAGGGCCTTACTTAAGTGTGTTACGTAGGTACGACGGCCTCATAAATTGCTGAACACCTAAGTATAGATGAATTATCGAGAACATGGAATTGCATTTGTAGTGGTTGTACCGTTTGCAACAAGAGGAAAATAGTTTTCTCTTAATTTAATAAAATTACATACCCTTAAGAAATGGAATAAGTAGTAGTCCTCTGTGTTTTGCTTTTAGTCTCTATCATGTTCTGATAATTGTGAGAATACAATAAAATCAGACGTAAAAATATATGCATAACGTAAATAATATTCACTATTTGTCACTGACATTATTTTGGTATTTACTTCTTCAATATATAACAAACCTCTTTTTATGCTGATAGTACGAGAAAATAGAAAATTCAAATATAGAATGCCTGTAAACATACAATACTACTACATATGCAATTCCATGCTCTCGTTAATTTATCTATACCTTGTCGTTTTCTCTCGTTTGACAACTTTATATGGCAATTTAACATGACGCTTAATGTGACACAGTACAAAGGTGAGAGGCCCCTTGTGACGCTGACCGTACATTATGTTTTTCCGAAGTGGGCTCGACGCTAAAATATAGGAAACCCATTAGCACTTTTACCTGTACAAAGGCTCACAATATTTTTCCAGGGCATATAAATATTTTACGTTATCATAGGCTTCGTTGTAATAATCTGTTACTTGATTATCCAATATTCTCCATTTCTGTAAACCAATAAAACTTTGATAATTTTAAACTGTTGTGAAGTAAATTGCCTTAGGCATGCTTTTTCTACAAATATCGGGCGGGACTGACACGAAGGTGAGAAATAAGCATACGGTCTGTCTCATGGAAATCGGACACCGTCACCTATGAGCGCTTGTGGGTCGAAAGGAGCCACAACCGCGTTGCCTACCTTTATTGATATCAGGTTTCACTGTATGGACAGTAAGAGACCAATGGAGATGTCTCTCTGCCAGCACAAAGCATCCTTGCAATTTTAAACCTAGTCATACCTTGATTAGCTTCGATTTAGCACGAATAAGGGTGTGTATGTACATCTGGCAAGGATCGCTTTTGATATGCTCGATGATGGAAGTGAAGGTGGTAAGCTGGCGTCTCCAATAGTCCAATTCTGCTAAGGGACCAATGTTGGATGGTTCTCTTCTTAACTGCTGGCTTTGTACTAAAACCTTGAAACAAATTCCAAAAACGTGTTAACATCAAATTTGACTTCCGATTAATTTGTTATTAAAAGCTAAATTTTATTAGACTTTGATTATCTTGGTTAAGAGTTGGGTTGTGGATACTTTGCGAGATTCTAATGATACACTCATGTCATGACGTGACTATAATATCGGAATCTGTAAAATAGTACATAATTGCCGAGGCGCGGAAAGAAGGGGTTGCCTGACGAGGCGGTTGAGGCAAGAGACGAGTCAGACATACCCGGTTTCCGCCATCGTAAATATAGTTCTTTTCTCAAACATGTGAGTAAATCATACAAAGACATTACAAAAAACATGTTGTGACATACCTAATAACTCGGTGATACTTGTACTTTGATTTAGCTGAAAGCATTCTTTCTACGACTTCTTTCAAAGGCGGTATTCACTTTCACACTATATTTTACGCTCACTTTTTTTTATACAACGACGGTGGCAAGCAAGCTTAAGCTGGTACTGTAGCCTATGAACACTTGTGACTCTAGAAGAATCACAAGCGCGTTGCCGACCCTTTATTCACTTGAGGTTTCGTTGCGGTTTTTCAAGTAATTATTACACATTTAGTTAATTTCATGTTTAAATTATCTCAATTATTATAAATTGTAGGGGTTATATCGCGCGCCAACACCACGATTATATCATTCACTCTCCCCGCGACCGCGTTCACTCATTATTCTTCGTTCACGCGCGCCATCGCGAGCCTCTCTGCGCCCGCGCCCCGACAGTCGGTAGGCCACTCGTCACCGCAGGCGCACGCTACGCGTTCTCTCATTTAGTTAAAAGTGTGTTTCTACTGTGTTTGTGCTAAATTACACTCATTAAACTCTTAATATTGATTAATGTGTGTTTCATACCATCCACCACCATCCTACAAAATGAATTTACTTAAGGTTTTAAACTCTTTAATTTCATTTTCTTCTGACCATAATCTACCTCGCAAGGGTACCTATAAGCTGTTTAGAGATAAATTCAGAAGAACCAATTTGGGCTGTAACTCGCCAATCTCAAGAATGATACGGCTATACAATCATATTCCGGACTCCAGAGGTATAGATATCTTCCATGATACTAAAAGTAATTTCAAAAAATCTGCTGTTGTTGTCTATTTAAGTACATTCTTAATTTTTATAGGGAAAATTTAAATGTTAAAACTTATAACTTTTCACCCACAATAAATCCACTAATCTACTATTAAGCGTAAATATTTATTTATTAATTAATTAATGTAATTTTATATGATAGTTTATTTTTGAAGAGCGTAAAAAATTATTTAAGAAATAAATTTCACCATGAAACCGCGCGGTTTACGGGTGGTTTTCTTTGGCTATAGGTGATTTTCCTTAATAGTCTGGATTTAGTATGGCGCTATCAGTATTTACTCGTACTAGCTACCCGCGCGGCTCCGCCGCGTATACAAAGAATCTAGGCGGAGCGACGGTATAAAATATAGCACATACTTAATCATGTAGGCCCATTCTACATATGCCTTATATTCCCCCCGAGATCCCTTATAGGAATAAGTTCGCCTTTGTACCTACTTTAATCTTACATAATATCATGTTTATTTTTTTACCTGTTTTGTGAACAATAAAGTGCTTACATACAAACATACTTAAAACCTAATGAAGAAAGGGTTTTTAGAATAGGATGGGTATAGTTTCTGAGATTACCCCCAACATACAAACTTACATTTCACAGACATTACACCTGTTTATTATTAGTATCGGCGCTGATCAAAGAATACTGAATCGGGGACCGTTAATGGTTTAAAATAATATTTTACCGGTTAAAGTTGCATTTGACTATTTATACCGCAAAATAGTTTAATACTAATCTATGTTTTCCAGTATTAAGTCATATCGTTTTGACAAATTACAATTTATAACCAACCTCCTATACCTAACCTGTAATCAAAATATAATTATCTGAACCAGAAATAATTTGGATGGTATTCAAGTCAGGTCAACAAAGTCGCCAATGGGAGTCCCCGGCCATCCGAAAAGAAAATTTTGTAATCGAGTTTCGTTTTCTACATCTTTATACTGGAAATTAGGCGGAGCCTGTCGGTGCCTACGGCATTGTACTAAGTAAGGTTAACAAAGCCGTCTATGGGGTCCACGACAATTAATGGATTTAATTACACCTCATTGCATTCTTCTCCCAACATCTCGAATATGGGAAAATAAGTTTGTATATAAACTTTTCTGAAGTAAAAAAGAGCATGGCAAGTAATACTGAAGTCTCAATGTAAATAAAAAAAACCACAGTTGACACAATACGTCTGTCAGTTTTTGTAAATAAACAATATTTACAAAAGGCCGTTTACTTTCTATTTTGCTTACTTTTCTTGGTGTTGTATCCATATGTGGCCGACTCAACATTTATAATTTCTCATGCTGAAGAACTTAGTACAGGTTTGAGTTTAATTCTTGCTTATAATTTTACATTGTCATCTCGAGTCAAAACAGAAGTTACGCCACGTGACGTCACGCAGCCAAAGTCACGTGGTCAGCACTTAGTTTCTTTAAATTTATATTTTAGTACTTTACCGATAAAAAATTAAAAAACGAAGACCTTATTGCAAATTTGCAGCATGAGACGAATCGAATGGCATATCATTTATCAAAATCGGACCATAACTGTAGATCTGATGGCATGTACAAAAATCGGGCTCGCGTAGTAATAATACAGATTTATTTTTTACGCCGCAGTAAACAATGGATTTTGTATGGATTATTATACTCTAGGCAGAGAAGAGATTAAACTTTTTACATTTTGGCGGATGAAAATTAAGTAGTTACTTCGCGTGTTCGTTTTTCAAACAAAATGCGACGCTCTCCGAGCATGTTTGAGAAAAGTAATATTATAATTCTAGTTCATTGCGCAACTGATATTATGTTATGACAATAGAAAAAAAAAATGTATTCATGTTATTTTTCAGAATTCCATTGTTTTTGGTTCTTGAACTCGGAATTTTTGAAACTAACGATACTTATAAATAGACCCCGCTATCGGAGAATGGTAGCTGTCAAGTTCTAGGGATGGGTAAAAAATATTTTGAAATACTAGCTATATGTCGATAATTATAGCTATATGTCGATAATTTTCCTTTACCATAATGATTTTAATTAAACGTGTTTATTTAATAAAACAGAGCTATATAATTACAAAATTGTCTGTTCAATATTTTTCATTTTAATAAATAAAAATCTTCAATCTTTGATCATTACTAACAAATTATCGTTATTTTCATAGTACGAACCATTCATAAATTAATTAATAATTAATAAATGTCTCTTTTATTTCCACCAAAAGGGCTATCGTATTCTTAATGAACAATCCGTTTTTTTTTAGATTATCTGCAGTAATCTAGTGCAGGCACGATGAATATATTCAACAATAAACCCAGTATCTCTATAAACCATCGATCGAAAAGGTTTATCTCAAGACACTTAAGAGCGTTCATGCACTGCCCTGCAACTCGAAACACTAGAAAAGTAAAATAGCAACCATAGTATCTTTGTTGTACTGATAATGGTTTATATTTCTGATGACAATTATTATCATGGATCCCAAAATTCCTTGTAGTCTAAAACATGGTATGCATATAAAACTAAATGTACAGAATAAATAAGAGTATCGATATCATAAATATTTTTCCCATCCCTAAGAACTTGACAGCTACCAATTTGCACCTCCGATAGCGGGGTCTACTTATAAAAGAAAAAATATCCCAGATTATACGACGATTTTTTTTCTAGCTAGCCGCACATGAAAATTTGACGATCTGGATCTGGAATGGAATATTTATGTGTCAAGGTACAAGATTCGAAAACTCTCTTCTATAAACTGCCAAACCCTTCCTATTTCTTACAATACGTTTCTCGTATTGCCTTTCCCGGACTGGAATTAATTTTCCGTGACTATGGTGAATCCATAGGTCCAGCGGTAATATACAGACAGGTTGTTGCTTTCACATTATTATAATACTAGTAAGGATTACCAGGGTAATTTGTTTCGACCATTGTTTCACATAGGTGCAAACTTCTTCCAAAACGTGCATTTTCGTAATTGCAATTTTCATTTTCTCCTCATCAGCCAAATGTTCCTCATATAATTCTTCGTTCACCTTAAACCTTATGCAGCAATCCAAGTCGATCTTTGTCTCTGTTGAAATTAATTTTAAAATATTCTACAGGCAATGATTTCCGTGAGAGTCAGAATGGCGGGATAAATATGAAAAAGAAGTAACTAGGTTTACGAAAATAATTAACCTAAAATGTGCCATTTAGTACCTATACTTATTTAAAACTTAAATACGAGTATTATGTGTTGTTGACAAGATTAGATCTTTATTCATATGTAGGTATACCTACTTAATGATAGTTTAAATTGAACATTTTTTGCCTGAAACACAGAATATCGTAGTTCAGGCTCTTGTTTATCCCTTAAAATTACTTTTTTGTACTCGACGATTTAAATATGTGTATTAAGATTTCATAGAGAATACTGCAACGTCACTCTTTTCATAGTTGTAGTCCATGTTACTGTCGAAACAATCGAAATAACTACTTTTCGATACGCTCCAGACAACTAAAATAAATTCGACCAATCACGTGGCTGCTTTACTGAACTGTAATGAATTGGACCAATAGAATCGCTTTGATGTCGTACGCTCGTTGATGTCTTTTAAGATATCAACAAGCGTACGAGCGATGAGCTGCACTTCGTTTCAACAGTATCGAGTTTGTTTAATTAGTTCAGTTGACTCGTAGAAAATTAATTTTAATGAACTCGTACAAAAAGTATTGTTCACAATAGTGTTATAATCAAGCTTTTTAATCTCGTACCTTACTTACTCGACAAACACGGTACTCGACTAAAAAGCTCTCTATTATAACACGATTGTGAAAAATACTATTTTGGCATGTACTCATAATTATGTCTGTAAATAAGTTTTCAATCAATTATTCTTATTCGAATACGAATTACGCATAGTGCAAGCAGTTAAATAAACGCCTGTAATAAATGATACTCACTTGCCAAATAGTCAAAAAATAAGTTCATCTTGGACAAATATGTTTTAATCATGTCTTCGCTCTTTGGATGTGGGGGGTTGATGTCGCCCCATGCCTTGCACTGCTTCAGAGCGGGCACATACGCCTTAGTCAGCATCTTGTATATTCCTGACACGACATTTTCTTTCTTCTGATCCATGTCAATATAGGCTAGATAGTAATCCTGAAACCGAATCAATTTAGCTTATCCTTGACGTCTATCTGGCTAAACAAATGAAATTGAAACCAGTACTAAGCACGACGTGTCGGAACGAACGCATGCGTTAATTTGGTTAATACCGATTGTTGGCGACTGGCTGTGGTGCCACCTTTGTTGTACGAATATGTCATCTTTTTGTTTATACTTTTTCTATGTTGCTGTTGACGTGTTAGTGGTTTTGAGTTGTCACATTGCCTTTGTCACGTATTTATATATTTGCTGATTATGTGTTTTATATTTTAATAAATACCAGTTTTAAATACGTGTTGTCATCATCTTACATCCATAAACAGTCCACTCTCATCCACTAGTTATCACCGATATTAACCAAATTAACACATGCGTTCTTTCTGACACGTCGTACTTGTCCAGCAATTCAATACGATTAGTCAAATAGGACCTCGCAAACAAGAACTGTTAATTGTCCAGGTTTTTGTTGTACAGTCAGCCAAAAATGTGGTCTACCACCCTACAGTCGAGGTTCATTTGAACGTCATGAAACAACAAGGTCGATTTCCACTTGCAATAATATTATGACAGGTTACCTTAGCGCGACAATAGGGAACATTACTGCAATGTTCTGCCGCCAGAGGCAGCACTACCACTAATAGTAAACCAGTATAGAAATAAAGGGATTCACACACACATGCACAATTGATTGTCAAATGAGTGACAAGGATGCTTGCATAGACGATACCGCAAGTGGGAACGAGATGCAATGTCAACGCTGCTAGTGTCGCCACCTACGAAGAGTTTTGCGTAATGTTCCCTATTAGATCTCACAGAAACTTTTGTCAAAACTGGTAGACCACTTTCTTGGCTGACCGTACCTAATAATTTATTCTAATTTTGGAACTTTGTTTGAAATGTCTGAGGCCCTTTTAGGCTACTTATACGGTAATGTTGGTATTATGAGGTGCCAGTTGAAGAAACAGTTTCAACCTTTTGAATGCCAATGACGAATATATAGGGTGTGGACCGTAATAGGTGCAAAAAATTAAACGGTAGATTATTAAGCTTGTGAACGGGATGTCGTTAATTCCCTGGAGGATGGGCCGTGCGTTGGTGTGGGACGCCACTTGCGCCGACACACTAGCGGCGTCCTACTTTCCATCGACCAGCAGGCGTGCTGGCGCGGCGGCGGACGCTCGGGAGCGTCTAAAGGTTGCCAAATACAGCTGTCTCGGCGCCCAATACGAATTCGTCGCATTTGGCGTCGAGACACTTGGTTCGTGGGGCAGGGGCGCACAGCTGCTCCACAGGGCGCTTGGCAAGCGGCTGAGGGAGGCAACGGGCGACCCTCGCGCGGGCAGCTTTCTCGCGCAGAGAATTGCAATCGCAATCCAGCGCGGGAACGCTGCCTGCGTGATGGGTACCCTACCAAGGGCACCAAATTTTGATAGGTATTTTTAATTTTTAGCTTAAGTAATTTTATTTTAGGTAGTTTTAGTTTTATATTCGAGTTATGTATCTTTCATAAGTAGTTTAGTTTCTAGAATATTGTTATTACCAAATAAATAGCTTGTGAACAATTATTTCCAAATTATTATATTTAAAGAAAAAAAGGTTTTTTATTTTTATTTTTTGTCTTCAAAATAAGTTTAGTTGTATTTTTTTACTCTCCTGGAGTGCAATAAGTACCTTTTCATTTTAAAGACAATAAAAAAATTAAATAAATATTAAAAATCACAAAAATATCTTTTGAATACAAAAATGCAAAAACTATTATGACTCGTTACATGATGTTTCCTCAAAATCCGCATTGACTGCTGTGCTATGATGTCGTGGTGCCAAGATACATTACTTTAGATCAAAATATCTCCGAATCCAAAAAAATCCTTTTGAATATTTGCTCCTATTACAGGCCACAACCTGTATATGAATAATTCACACGTAACCGCTCGGCACAGGATCGGCGACGCCTCACCTCATCGACTCGAGGCGAGGCGATGCTGTTCCGATGCCGATATGTGTGTGTTACAGTACAGTATGGAATTTGTTACAAAGAATACTGGACGGCTCGAGTTGAGGTTACGTGTGCGATAACCTTAGGGACTTGATATATTCAGACTATGCTGACCGACATCCAGGTACAGTCGAGTTCTAAAATTGATCAAAAATATGTGAACACGACTTTATTTTCAAGGGCATAAAGGTTGCTCTGATATTATTGAACCTTTGGGAACGTGCATATATTTATAAACTCGACTGTACATTTGTGTAAGGTTAACATTCGGATCTGACATTATGCGCGGTTTGATTTTGATGTATTTCCGGTATTTCTCAAAAAGTAGTGAGTTAAGCGCAATTTACACATGCAAGAAATTGCATGCAAGTTTCATTACTTTGCGGGTTACCGAGGTACTTATACTGAGTTGGATCTATCAAACCCCGCAATGTAGATAAACTTGCATGCACGCTTTACTTACGTCAGCAACATTCTTCGTGTCAATAGCTTTGGTTTTGATCCTGTACAAAGCAATACATTTCCCGCACGTGCCTATTGTCGAGCCGTCCGAAATATACGTCCGCTCCATCCTGCCTTTTTGATTTGGTACAAATCGCCCAGATTCTAAAAAAGATGCGTTCATTTCGGAAGCTGTCATACGCACATCAAACGTGTGTAAGGATGTGCCGTGTTAACAGTGCAAACAACACTGTGCAAGCTCAGGTGCTCTCGCGAACTAATGCCGTTTTCCACCAGTAGGTCGGGCAACGAATGCTCAAAAAAAAAGTACAGAGGGAAATGCTTGGAACACAATTTTTGACTTCGTAACTTTGTTTGGACTAGTTAGGAGGTAAACATATCGAAAGTCATTGCCCGTAGCCCATGAGCCGGAGGTGAGGGGAGGGTTTGAAGGCCCCATTTTTCGGTTTTACGCTCATATCTTGGAAACTATGGAAACTGAGTCGAAAGCGCCTTTGATACTCTGCTACTTTCGTGCTTGAGGTTGATAAGGAATATCCGTCAAAAACGAAGAATGTAGTTATTTTCCAAAATTACAGACTTGCAAGAGCAGATATCTCGAAAACTGTACAAGATTTCGAAAAGCTCAAGGGCTATGTTGATCTCCTAACTAGTCCAAAGTTACGAAGTCAAAAATTGTGTTCCAATCATTTCCCTCTATACCTTTTCGTTGCCTGACCTACTGCTAGGCAAAGCGAGAATTGAATGTATCCCGATTTATCTCCGATGTACATATATAATGATGCCTAAATCGAAGACCATTTCGGTAATTATGTTACCCGAACGTAATAAAGTACAATACAATACAAATATTCTTTATTGCTCATCTCATGCTTTATTGCTGCAAATCATAGTTAAATAAATAAAGTAAGTACCTAGTTTTCAGTTACTTTTTCTCACTCGTTTTGACGAAAATCGTGAATGTGTATAAACGTGCTGTGACGTCAATACAACGTCTGTTTTAAGAAGGGGTAGCTGCCATACCACAGACCTGGAATTCGCTACTTTCAATTCGGTATTTCTGAATTAAAATTACGATTTAGGGAGAAATAAAAAAACACGTGACCACTAAAAAAACATTTATTTACGAAATAAATCATAAAAAGGCCCACTATTTATTTATTTATCGTATGGCGCATACACACTGGTACCTACATATATTTATTCGTATAGATGTCGCTCTTAGAGCTCCAGTGTGCGCTGCGAGGTTCAGAAGGAACAGTGCAGCTGCCGAGTTTGTTGTTCTATTAGCACCACACGGAGGTCACGTGGAGCCCACATGAAAAAATTAAAAAAAACTTAGTTGTCAACGCTGCGGTCGTCTGTAACGGTGGTATTCCACTCGTCAAATTTCTGTCCAAGATCTTTGATCACATTTTGCTTGAAGAGTGAGTGAGACGCAATGCACATTAGACAAAGATCTTGGACAAGTGTAATACCACCCTAAGGTAGAGCGTGGGGTGCTCCAACTTAGAGCGATATAGAATACTTTTATAGTTACTAGCCCCGATGCAGAAGTATTCGTACTAAACAACTACTACATTTATTTTGACATTTAGTGATGTTTAATTTAGTTTATTTTTCACTTCTCATGCTCGATAAGTGTGTCATATTAGGCTTAGCCATCGGTGCTAAAGTAGTACATTTAAATTACATTTGCATTTAGCCGCTAGGGAAAATATGTATACCTACATATTTTGGATTTACAAAACATTTTAGTTTGACCAATCAAAAAAAGCGGCCAAGTGCGAGTCGGACTCGCACATGAAGGGTTCCGTGAAATAAATTGCGGTTTACGATTTATGACGTATTAAAAAAAAACTACTTACTAGATCTCGTTCAAACCAATTTTCGGTGGAAGTTTGCATGGTAATGTATATCATGTATTTTTTTTAGTTTTATCATTCTCTTATTTTAGAAGTTACAGGGGGGGCACATTTTACCACTTTGGAAGTGTCTCTCGCGCAAACTATTCAGTTTAGAAAAAAAATATATTAAAAACCTCAATATCATTTTTGAAGACCTATCCATAGATGGGTTTGATGAAAAATTTTTTTTTGAGTTTCAGTTCTGAGTATGGGGACCCCTAAAACTTAATGTTTTTTTTTTTTTTTTTTGTGAAAATCTTAATGCGGTTCACAGAATACATCTACTTACCAAGTTTCAACAGTATAGCTCTTATAGTTTCGGAAAAAAGTGGCTGTGACATACGGACGGACAGACAGACAGACAGACGGACGGACATGACGAATCTATAAGGGTTCCGTTTTTTGCCATTTGGCTACGGAGCCCTAAAAAACACTTCGCCGTATTAAATCCATCAATAACAATCCTTTCAAAAAATATATGTATTTGCTATTAACTATCCAGAAAGCAGCTTGATATTAAAATCGCCCAATCAGGAAACAGAATTCATTTCAAACATTAGATTTGTTCAGTCCCTAATTCACAATCATTAAATAGTTATTTGTTATACAAGGGTGCAAAGTTGTATTTTAACCGCGAGTGTGGAATTGAAACACGAGCTAGCGAATGGATTCTAGGGTTGAACCACGAGCTAGCGAACGGATTCTATGGTTGAACCACGAGCGAAGCGAGTGGTTCAAAAATAGAATCCTGAGCGAAGCGAGTGGTTCAAAAATAAAATCCTGAGCGTAGCGAGTGTTGCAACACACGAGACGTCAAAATAACTTGCACCCGTGTGTAACAAATCTTTTCACCTCACTAAAGCGAGGAAAAAAAACAAAAAAGTAGAGTTAAGAAAATTTAGAAAAAAAAAAAAAAAAAGGGGAAAAAAAACATTAAAAATAAGAAAAAAAAATTAAAAAACATGAAAAAAGAAACAAAATATTACAAAATAAAAAAAACATTTAATAAAGAGGAAAAGAGAAAACATTGAGAAACAAAAAAAATAACATTAAAATAAACAAAAACTTTTAAAAAAGGCAAAAATAATTTCAAAAAACATTAAAAAAGACTGATAAAAGAAAAACGAAGCAATTAAATAGAGACAAAAACATATAAAAAAGAAAAAAGTTACAAAAAACATAACAGTAAGAAAAAAAACGTAAAAAAAGACAAAAAACAAAAAAAAACATGTAAAAAGAAAAAAGTTACAAAAAACATTATATTAAGAGAAAAAACGTAAAAAAAGACAAAAAAAACAAAAAAAACAACATTTTAAAAGAAAAAAAAGTGAAAAAGCCACAAAAATAAATCAAAAAGAAAAAAACCATTAAATTTTTTTTTTAAAGTGGAAAACATAAAAAACCTTGAATAAACACATTTAAATCAATAAAATATAAAAAAAAAACATTAAAATGTAGACGAAAACATCTAAAATATAAATAGAATTTCAAAAAACATAAAAAAAAGAAGAAAAGAATTTAAAAAAAAAGAAAAAACCTTATAAAAAGACCAAAAATCATTAAAAAGAGAAAAAAATACATTAAAACATTCAAAAAGAAACAAAACATTTAAAAAGAGAAACAACATTTTTAAAAAGGAGAAAAAGAAAAAAGATTTATAAAACAAAAAAACATTTAATAAAGAAAAAAAGAATTAAAAACATTTAAAAAAATAATAAAACATTCAAAAAAAGGTACCTAAATAAAATAAATCTGATGGGCGAAAAATGTCCTGTCTGGACTGGCCTTTACATGTTATTATGTTTAAGAAAGTAACTAATAACACGTTCGGATTTCAAATATTCTTTGCACTCTTGTGGATAAAATGCAGTTTTGCTATCTGTTTTTAAAGAATAAAAATGGGCTTTCCGAGCTAGTGAGGTGAAAAATAATAAACGCCTCCGACCTTCTATAGCCGCGTACAAACGTTCAAGCGTGGTTGACTGCATACATGACATAAGCTGCCGTCTCATAAGCTCGGCCGTTTGGGTCAATATTTTGCATATATGTCAAAGAACTTTATTAAAAAAACATGCCATCAAATTGAACAATCTTTTCAACTAAGAATTTATTATTGGTTGTCGATGGATAATCTTTGTTTTTACTATTTTCTCGCAGTCGAAGTGAAAAGTAAAGTGTAAGTATAACTCTGGTCTAAAAGCTATATTACCACTCGAACAATTTTCCCTCCAGAAATCTCGTGGTAATATGGCTTATTTTAGACCCTTGTCATACAATCTACTATTCATTGTTTAATAGTAATTAAATAAGGCTTTAAATTAAGAGTAGAAAATAAAACCGGTCAAGTACGGGTCTGACTCGCGCACCGAGGGTTCCGTACAAACCTTCATACACCATACCCGTCATGTTAGGACCCAATTCATTCTTGAACAATCTTAAACAACTCATAGTTAGAAGTTACCGTTGCAAAGCGCCTTCTGCATTTTGGTACTAACTACTTACAACCTAGTCTGTTTGTATATCCATCGATAGCTTTTTATCACGCGTACCGATTTCGATTATTTATTTTTTATTTGAAAGAAGGGACTTTAACGATAGTCTGATAGGAATTTGAAGACATAAAATGATATACAAAAGTAAGTAAATTACAAATTTAATTCAGAAATTATTTTTGATAAATAAATTCAAAATAAGATAGATAGAGATATCGTTTTATTTTTCCTTATTTATGTTACTCTTAATCATATGTAATAATTTCAGAATTTTCGCTTCGTAAACTTTGGAGATAAGGGGTTCCCGGAGTTTTTTCTACATTTTCCTTAATAAATCAAAATTTAACCACGGTAGATAAAAAAAAACAGTTTTAGAAAGTGCAACTCAAGCCCTTTCATATGATACCCCACTTGATCTATTTACTAGACTTTGATTTTTTAACCCCCCTCATATTCGTCATTGAAACAGAAAATAAAAAAGTTTATTTAATTTTTTAATTTTCCATACACGTGTCTCGGAGCAGTGGAAGCAAGAATGGGCAGAAAATCCACCGAGAGATGTCGGGGCTGTTTTGACCTTAATAAACCCCACTGTGAAGTTGCCGGGGTTCTCACAACCCAGAAGAGACTGGTGCCAGCTAAACCGACTATTACGAACCGGCTGTGGTCGCAGCCGAGCATACATGCACCAGTGTGGATGGAGAGACTTGCCGGCGTGCGAGTGCGGCGCCGCCGAACAGAACGTCGCGCACATCATCAGCGCGTGCCCGCTCACCAAGTACAACGGGCAACTGGAGGACTTGTTCACCTTGGAAAATGACGACGCTATCCAATGGGTCTAGCAGATGAATATATGATTATAAGAACGACTGAATTAGCCATACGAATAAATAAACCTTAAACATAATTTCCTTACAAACGGGAGAACCTAAAAAACTGCTCTGACCACAGGAGAAAACGTAGGTATGCATCGGGGCTAGTGCTAGTACCTCCACCAAATGACAAAAAAAGATTGGACTACTGTGTCGATGCTCTATCGTGACCCTGTCGCGAACCGCGATTGCACTGTTGCCAAAAGTCACTGTACGTGCCAATAATCTAAGGTTGACTATCAGAATTACCCATTTTGACTGGTGGTAAAAAGGCATCGCAGAGCACTATACAGTTCCGGCCACCTTCCGCAACTGCGCTGTCCAACAACTCTATGTAGATGTCCGCGTCGTACACGCCTTCCTGAAATTATAAAAAAAATGAGATCATTCAAGAGGAATATTTGTATCATCACTCACTTGCTTTCGGATTTAAAAAAGGTATCCTAAATTGCTTTAAATTTTTTGTTATCAAGGCAGCCCATACTTCTCTTGGCAACCACAGTTGCCAGAAGCAATTTAGGGGTGCACGAAATTGGTCACTGTGGTTGCCACAAGCAAGTGAGTGGATGAAATTGTCTTCGTTATTTATATGAAAATCCATACGTGCCAAAACAATCACTCTGAATAAGTGGCTACAAACAGTTACAAAACTTACCTACATTGAAGTTTCCTATGCCACTATTTTTTTGTACAGTCGCCATCACATATATCGTAGCAAACAAGCACGTCACAAACATCGGAACATACATACATATAATCTCGCCTCTTTCCCAGAGTGGTAGGCAGAGATCACGGATCTCCATTTGCTACGATCCTGACAAACCACTTTTGCTTCACTCACTTTTAAACCATTTCTCATACATGCTCGTCGGTTTAGGGTACTTTTGACCTGGCTTTTTTGTAAGATTTCTCCAATTTGATCGGAGAAAGTTCGCCTAGGTCTTCCACTTCCAACTTGCCCTTCCACTCTTTTTACATACACTCTCTTTGTTAATCTTCTTTCATCCATCCTCTCTACATGCCCACACCACCTTAACATACACTTCTCAATGTTCGTGACTATATCTCCATCCATTCCACACTTATCTCTATTCACACTGTTTCTGACTCTATCACTCAATTTCACTCCACACATACTTCTCAACGCTCTCATTTCTACTGCATTCACTCGACTTTGATGTCTTTTCTGCCACACCCAACTTTCGCTACCATACATAAGTGTGGGTACCAACACTCCCCTATGCACAGCCACGCGTGCTTTTTGCGATATTTCTGGCTGCCCATAAAGGCATTCAGTGCCCCATTCACTCGCTTCCCTGCATTCACTCTCCTTTCAATATCTTTCTCATGCTTTCCGTCTCCAGTAAATAGTGTCCCCAAATGCACAAACTCTTTTACTTGTTCCAGTCTTTCTTCACCAATCATTATTTCGCAGTCTGTCATAATTTCATCTTTTTCAAATACCATCACTTTCGTCTTACTTACATTCATCTTCATCCCTTTCCATTCAAAAGATTCATTCATTTTCGTTACCATCATTTGTATTAACTCCTCAGCGGACGACGCAAGTAGTACAAGGTCGTCAGCATATAGGAGACATTTGACGTGTAACCCTTCCATTCTCAAACCACATTTATCACCTTTCAAATCCTGCAGACAGCTGTCCATGAATAGATTAAACAGCCACGGAGACGCTACACATCCCTGTCTAACACCCTCACATCGGAACACACATCTATTTTCAAGGCATTAGGGTGCACGTGCCGATATTTTTGAACACCTATACCTATGTGAAGGCGACTGTTGTTTTACCGCGCTTTCGAGGCTCAAAAACATGCCTGCAACTTTCGTTCATTATATTATCCTAGTCTCACGTTGCCAAATAATATTCATTTAGAGTTAGCTTAGGTATATAAACCTTCCCCCCCGAGGGTGCTCGCCTTGTCGGGGCGGGGGGGCTTAGTAACCGTGGACTGGTCACCCACGGCGAAGCTAAGAGGCACCCAGGGCCGGCCTGTTTGGGCTTCCGGCTGGCCCGAGGAGGGCGCTCCTAGCGGGCTTGCCTAAGCCCGCTTAGGATGCGTTGGGGAGGGACCGCTGAAGAAGTTCTCACGCGCTATCTTCTGCGGCCGAGGTAGGATCGCAGGGGGAGAGGCGTGTTGGTATAACGGTGCGCCACTCTCCCTACCCCCTGCGAACTTGGCGGGGCAGTTCCGCTGAAGCGGCATTGGTGGGACCGCAGAGGAAGAGGAATTCCGGTATTACGGTGCGCCGCTTTCCCTATCCTCTGCGGCCGAGTCGTGGTCGGTAGCGGAACCACAGACCTGATCCGCCACCGGGTGCTGGATTTTCCGCACCCATGATCTCCTCGTAGCGGACTCAGGGGGGTCCGCTACTGAACAGGTGGAAATCGAGGAGGCAGGCGCGCCAAAACATCTGGCGTGCCTCACGTGGAGGGTTTCCGGGCATCCGCGAAGGAGCCGCTCGTACGTGGTACCACCGGCGGGGTCGCGGATGTGTGCGCAAGCGTTCCCGTGACCTCGCCACAAGGCGGCGAGGTGGCAAGTGGGGGGGTTTTTAGTGGGTACACCGTGGGTCTCATTAGCCCATACGGGAGTCCCACATGACCACTTGGGTCACCCCCTGTACCCGGGTGGTATGCGTAACGCATGTTCCCCCTAAACAAAAAAAAAGGTATATTAACCTTTTCGACGCCAACGACGTATATATCCGCAGCGCAGGTTCGACGCCAACGACCAGAGGTCGGAATTCTCGTAGCACTTTTGAGCTGTCATAGGGACTTCTCATTTATCGGCTTCCGATATTCATATTATATCGATACATTATACAATACAACATATTAAAAAGATTGAAAGTAGAGGTAAACAACAGGTGGTCTTATCGCTAAAGAGCGATCTCTTCGAGATAACCTTTTGATACCAACTTTTTGGTAAATTTTTAAATAGGAATTATAATAATACCTTATGAGATTTTCGTGATTATTACCTACACATTTCAATAAAACAAATTTAAACAGATTATATAGCGTGGATTATATTCTGAAACGTCGGGATAAAAGACTCAAATATACGCGAAATATAAGAGATTGCAACAAGAATTGCTATCGAGTTTAATGATATCATGTTATGTAGGTACTGGCCATTAATCTGAGGATGACCTTTGATTAGTAGTATTATAGAGTATTTTATTCCGACGTTTCGAAACATAATCCACGCGATATAATTTGTTAAAATTTGTTTTATTTAAATGAGTAATAATCACGAAAACCTGTTGTGTTATAAAATGTATCGATATAATATGAATATCGGAAGTCGATAAATGAGAAGTCCCTATGACAGCTCAAAAGTGCTATGAGAATTCCGACCTCTGCGGCAACGACTAAAGAATAAAGGGTCGGCAACGCGCTTGTGATTCTTCTGGAGTCACAAGTGTCCATAGGCTACGGTACCAGCTTAACATCAGGCAGGCCGTAAGCTTGTTTGCAACCGTCGTTGTATAAAAAGAAACTACTAATATATTCGTCAAGGAGCCCAGCGCGATAGCAACCTTCTTGCATTGGCATAATACCCTGAGAACTTTACGGTTTTGCTCCATGAAAACACAACAATATATCGATATCAGCCATATTTTTACACCAAAAAATAGGTTGGGTAATTTGACTAAATATTAATTAATAAGCCACCTAAATTTAATACCGATACGGTAAAAAATAATGAAAAGTAATCTTCATAAATTCCGTAAAAATCAGGCGAAAATGGTATAAACTTTATTTACTTTATAATTGACTACGTCTATATACGTTATTTGGGATACGCGCATAATCCACTTATTTTTGTTAATGAATAAACCTTTAAGTATACAGGTCAGATGAAATTCAATATTATCTCAAGGTCGTAAATATTTAATTAAAATGCCGTTATTTCCTGATGCATATATTTTTGGATTCAGGTTAGTAAGTCTCCAAATTTGTGTACTCAAACATGTTTTCATAATAAAAATACTGATAGCATTTTTACTTACGGGTTAATTTTTTTTCCCAATTTCCGGTCCATAGAATTATTGATTTCAATATTAAAAGTTGTTTAAAATTAAAATAACATCCGTATACAAATAATTAGCCTGATATTGAATTATTTCCAAAAAAACCGTAATTTTCTCGGGTAGGGTCATTTCGCCGGTTACGCGACCACCTTCGGTTAGCGACCACTTGAAGAACATGGTTTTTTCAATTGAAGATAACATCAATTCTACAGAGCCTATTGAAACAGTCAGCCGTATGCCTTATTGTTTGTAGTTATGGAATAGGAAAAAACGAGAAAATATGCTTTCAGTTCACCAAGTCAGCTAAGTGGTGACTAACCGGCACATGAAATTAGGTGGTCGCCAACCGGCGAAATGACCCTATAAGGTTTAACTCCGCACTAAATGTCTTATTGACTGGGCGTGTGGTTGACAACGTTGAAAAGGTTAGGGATCACAACGAGCCCAAACATTTGCATGTGTTGTAAGCAAGAACTCAAGTGGACAGGAACTGGAGGCGGGTCGGACAGAATAGATGACCTGGTTGCCCACTTTGAAGGAACTGTTACAGAATCTCCGAGCGTTTGAACCGCTCAATGCTAACGTCATTGTCGGCTCAAGTTTATTTCAGCAGAGGTAAAACATACCGCGAAAACTTTAATAAATAAAGACTCAGTACCGGTATTGGCTTACGTCTCCATCAAAAGTGGACTCTGATATGAGTATTTGCTGACGACGACAATGACGAAAAAAAAATCGCCCACGATCGTTTTTCGTCAGAAGTAGCGTCGGAAAGTTGGCAGAGGTGTTCGACGGATGTGCGGCAGGCGACTTGAGTCTTGAGGCTAACTTCACAGACGCAAACTTATGTTGCGCGTATAGGGAACATTACGAAAACCTCTGCGTAGGGGGCGACACTAGCAGAGTTTGCATTGTATCTCGCCCACTTGCGGTGTTGTCTATACATGCATCCCTGTCACTCATTTGACAATCCATTGTGCATGTGTGTGCGAGTCCCTATCTTCCTCTACTGGTTGACGTTTTATGCTAGTGCGGTAGAACATTGCAGTAATGTTCCCTATTGTAACATCTGAGTATACAAACTTTGACATTTTATTTAGGTAATCTTGTATCAGTGATGTTGGCCAATCAGTTTAATTTTTATGTCATGCTCCCTGGCAACCCCACTTTCGATTTCGGGATTTCTGAGTATGTGCAAAAATTGTACCGAATTAGTAATTACTTGAAAAAAAATGTACTTCAATAGTTTCGAGAGTACACTCATTTTAAATTGGGGTTGCTGGAGAGCATCTCTCCAGCAACCCCAAACTTAAAAAGAAGGAATTTAGCGTAGAATTTAAGTTTTCGGGTAAAATAAGGTCCAAAAAAATTGTATTCTCGTTTTTACCGTTGGCCGAGATAGGTAGCTAGGCTAGTTAAATTACCAAATTTGCGCCAGAAAGTGAATGCCTGCATGACACGGCAATGCGGCACGGCAACAGCGCCTACGAATGGGTTGTAAGGCCGGTAACAGATTAAATAAAAAACCGGCCAAGTGCGAGTCGGACTCGCGCACGAAGGGTTCCGTACCATTATCAATAAAAATATTTATTTTATTCTGTTCTTAGTATTCGTTGTTATAACAAAAATACATCATCTGTGAAAATTTCAACTGGAACTATCACGGTATCAGTGAGATACAGCCTGGTGACAGACAGACGGACGGACGGACGGACGGACAGCGAAGTCTTAGTAATAGGGTCCCGTTTTACTCTTTGAGTACGGAACCCTAAAAAGTAAGAATGTATTAAAAAACGACTAACCATTATATATTCAGGACTCCTATTCAAAACTGCCCCTGACATCTCGAGTAAAAACCTGTGCTGAGTCTTCAGACCTCCCACGCGATTGTTACGTGCCTCCTTTGCCTTAGCCTATAAAAGGAAAAGTCAATTCAGAGTTTTGCATCTAAATAAAACAAATCCGTCTAATCAGAAAGTTTATTTACTTGCTTGTCTTTATAAGACTCCTGGCCTAATGCCAAGGTGCTCATAGAGATTTTGCTTTTCTTCTGAATGTTTTTGAGCCGTGAGCCGACATCGAGGATAGCTTCAAGCGCAGATCGATCCACATCGACTATTTCTTGCGGCAGCTGTCCTTGAGGATTCATGGAAGCTTTGCGATGTGCGATATGTGTTAGACTATCAATATTCTCCGCAGTTCTCTCAAGATCTTCTGCTCTTTGTTTCTCTTCACTTTGATCTGGCCCTTCAGCCGGTGGCTCTGCAGCCTTTTCTCCACCCTCGTCAGCCATAACTTCAACAAAATTACTTTTTAACGATACAGTAAGCACATACAGCTCCTCTGTAATAGTTGTTTGACATTAATGTCAATTATTCACGTGAAATCTGTAGTCTATTTTTGAACAAGTTCGAGATTGAAGTCAATTTCAAATTTAAATAACGAACATCAATGTTTTTCGCAGTTTGCCTACAGATACAGTTCGTTTATTTTACTCATGTACAATTTGCTTAAGTAAGGATACTTATACATTGTAGAGAATATTGAATATACGCGGAATAAGTACACATTTTGCTTACCTACGTATTATCCTTAACGAGCGATATTTATATATCTAATAATCCCGTTCTTGAAATCTGTTTTAACGATTTCGATTAAATTTACAATTATAGGGGTTTACAGGGCAAATAATCGATCTACCTAAGTAGGTTTCATATTTTGGAAAAGTCGTATTCTCAGTCGTCCAGGTAGGTACTTGCTAGAGTCTAGCCAGGGAAAGATGAGCCTATTTAGGGTTACGTGTCCAAAATGGCAAAAACGGAACCCATACAGTTTCGTCATGTCCGTCTGTCCCGCTGTCCGTAGGTATGTCACAGGCAGTTTACTCGAAAACTATAAGGTGTATTTCAATAACATTTGGAGGATAGGTGTATTTTGTTTTGTTAGCCGCTACATAGTTCTGTAATGAACTAGTAATGAAACGACTAAAAAAATATTGTTCAGGGGTGCGCGCCACACATGGAACTGCAAGTAAAAAAAAATATCATAAGCACTATGTCCATGATTTTTTTTTATTTAATTGATGTGCCGCGCCAAAGTCAGTGAAACTAAAGCCTGCAAAACTCCATAGTAAATTTGACAGCTAACGACAAGTTTACTATTGACTGGCGCGGCCTGGCCGCGGCGGACAATAGAACCCATAAAAAACCGGCCAAGTGCGAGTTGGACTCGCGCACGAAGGGTTCCGTACCATTATCTATAAAAACGGCAAAAAAATCACGTTTGTTGTTTGGGAGCCCCCCTTAAAAAAATATTTTATTTTGTTTTTAGTATTTTTTGTTTTAGCGGCAACAGAAATACATAGTCTGTGAAAATTTCAACTCTCTAGCTATCACGGTTCTTGAGATACAGCCTGGTGACAGACTGACGGACGGATGGACGGACGGACGGACGGACAGCGAAGTCTTAGTAATAGGGTCCCGTTTTACTCTTTGAGTACGGAACCCTAAAAACATTCCATGTAAAATATAGACCAAGTCTCGAAACTCTTTCACAGTATAATAATTGACTTTCAAAACAAAGTTTTAACCGACTTCAAATGAGTAGCCAAATAGCTTCAAGTTATATATAGCTATAAAATTTTTAGAGTTCCCTCGATTTCTCCAGGATCCCATCATCAGAACTGGATTTTGGTGACAACGGGACCAATCTGGAAGTATATGTTTTCAAACAAAGAAATAATGTTTCAAATCGGTTCATAAATTACGGAGTTATCGCGTAACATACACACAAAAAAAAAACATAAAGACGAATTGAAAACCTCCTCCTTTTTTGAAGTCGGTTAAAAAGTGGTGAGAGATTTCGTAGAGCCAAGTCATGCATTCTCATTAATCTTTATTTGCTTGCTAAATAAAATTCTGCAACTTGGCTCTACGAAATATCTCACTACTTTTTACTGTGAAAGAGTTTCGAGACTTGGCCTATTTTTTACATGGAATGTTTTTTATGGGATTTCATTTCTTTTTGTAGACTTTGTATGGGAATGTTATTTTACCAACCGCAAATACCGATTGTATAGTTTTGCAGGAAGGAACTGCAAAAGTAACTTTGTAATCTTATGTATTTGTATAGGATTACAAACTTACTTATGCAGTTTCCATATATCTGAAATGTGACTGAAGTTGCAATATTTTTAGAATTTTTATGAGTTATTAGGCTAAAAACTAATTATTTTTGAAATTTGGAGCTTGTGGGTCTGCTAGAATTAGCGTGATCATTATCAGTAGTGAGAATGTCAGTGACAAAACTAACGAACTTTGACGGACAATTTAAGTAGGTCTATAGATGGGCAATTTATGAAATAAAAACAATAGTTCTTAAACTAAAAGTTCAAATTGAATGTTATTGATATTATATGTTAGCCATATTATGCCCTACATGTTCCTGAAAATTCAGGGTTCTAGCTTTAGCCAGCACAAAATTACAAGATGTTGAAAATGGCCTGAATGGCTTCGAGAAAAGGATGGTACAGCCGTGCCTCTTTGTTTTGCTCGACTTGGCGGGGGCACCGTGCCCCCAGATACTTCTCATTAGCTGTCAAATTTACTATGGTCCGCCACCGCAGGCCGCGCCAGTGTGATGCAGGCTTTACAGTTTGTAAAAAAAGATTACCACACTTCCACAGACTAATATCAAATGTTGTGTTTACAAAAGTACTCTGTGGTCGTGTTATTTGATTGTCGAGGTTATGATATGAAAGTTTTTAGAAAGACAAACAAAAATATACTTCGGCGGGAATCTTGTGTGTTTATTTAATAATTATTCGAATACAAAATGCGTCGTAATTGGAGGGGCCGCTATAAAAATAATTGGCATCGTCCTCGCAACCAAGCGAATTCAAGCAATGCTGATAACCGAAGTAATGCTGATAACAATTCAAGCAACACAACCCGACCAAGCACTTCTGCAGTATCTAGAGCTCCGGCTAATCAGTTACCAATTATTGTTCCTATAAATGCTGGGAATAATGTGTGGAGTCTGTACATTCCTTCACAAGGCACGAATCATTCAATAAATCATACTATCTTGACAAATTCATTTTCTTTCCTAGACATTTTATATAACAGTTAAAAATTTGCTTTTTAGATCATTCTGATTCTGCACTCAACGATCACATCAAGTGTTTTAAATTGTTCATTGAGGAGAACAGGAGCATGTTTGATTTGGAGAAGATTGACCAAACACGAAGCATACCGCTAGACATTCAAGCATTACTGAATGATGAACCATTCATCAATGGTTGGCCAACATTTAATTCCGATCTATCGGAGAAGCCTGATGTAACATTGCCTCTACTGGAATACTGTTTGCATGAGGTATAAGATCTTACAATACAATCAAATTAATTTTTGCTTACTACTTCAAGAACAAGTAACAATTTTTTTTAAATTTCTTAAATATCCTCACATCTGTGGGGCAAACTTCAAGATGATCACATAAGTTTCATTGTTTAACTTAAATATTGTAAGAGGAAAAGTCTGTGAGATAGTAGCTTTGTAAGTTTTTAATGTCTGGAACCAATCATCAGAAAGTCAAATATATTTTTTTATTGGACGAGGGGTTCCGCAGCTGTATCCCTGTACATACAAACTTACAAATTATAATATTAGTACTTACAAATTCGTGCTTTTTGCATCAAATACCTAATAATTTCTATATAATATTATTTTCACTTTCAGGCACTCAAATGTGAAACAAAAATAAAAGTCAGAGTCCTAAACCACCAGCCTGTTGTAACTATTGCCAATTTGAAAGTCAACTATTATGGTAAATATAACAATGCTGATTTAGAAAAAAATTAGCTGTCTATAAAGTCAGTTAAGGACGATAATTTTACGTGATAACATCATAAAGCCGAACGCTCTGCTCAGGCGGAACAGGACAGTGAGTCATACTTTTTCGTGCGTGCTGCGGTGTTCATCGATTCATAAGACGTTATCACGTCGAAAAGGAATTAGGTTTTAATTTGAAATAGCCTATTCAATTGTTACTGTTAATATTTGCCTTCTTAGCCTTTACCATGAGATTAGTCACTTCTAGTTCCTGAGTCTGCACTACACTAAACTTCTCCATATGTATCAATCTCTGGAAATAGGTCCCTTAGTGCTCCTCGCTCCAAAAAATAAAAAAATATCTAGAACTAGAGAGATGATGCGGATGGATACAGCTTTCTCATGTCATATTTACATGATGTATACCATACCGCTTCAAGTATACAGATGACCGCTTTAGCATAGTTGGTAGTGACCCTTCCTACGAAGCAAGAGGTCCTGGGTTCGAATCCCCGTAAGGGCATTTATTTGTGTGATGAGCACAAATATTTGTTTCTGAGTCATAGATGTGTCCTATGTATTAATTTATCTATATAAGTATGTTTATCTTCGTCTAGTACCCATAGTACAAGCATTGCTTAGTTTGGGACTAGGTCGATTTGTGTAAGATTGTCCGTAAAAGATTTATTTATTATATTATTTATACCATGCTTGTCTATTAGGATAAGTATTTGGCAGAGCTGCAAAGACCTCACAGATCCCCGAGGATTCACTGAACACTGATAATTGGTCTATAAGTTAAGGAACAGCTTCTTGTCACATAGTTTTAATATTAACAATATTATTCCTTATTTCAGGAAAACTAGTGACCATCAAAGGCACAGTGATCAGAGTAGGCAGTGTCGGGTTGGCATGTACTAGTATGGCGTTTGAATGCTCTAGTTGTCATGCTGTGCAGGCCGTGGTTCAGCCACAAGGAGTATTCACAGGTAATGCCTCCACACTACACGTCCGCAGATGCATCCGCGGACGTCGGCAAATGCATCCGCAGACGAATCTCCACCAACCGACCACACGTCTGTTGATCGTTCAGTCTAATTCCTCCTAATCCTTTGATCTGTGCCACAAAAACCGACAACAAACGGATCGGTGCCAGATGCGTCTGCGGACGTCAAATACCTACCACAGATGAACAAACTACCCCCTCTACACGTCCGCGGATGCATCCGGAGATGACGTCTGCGGACGTGTAGTGGAGGCATAAAGGATGCATTGCACTTGGTAGTTTGAATACTAAATTCTTGCTTCATCTTTCTTACTTTTTATAGTTACACCCAAAGAGTGCCGTCACGACCCCCGAGCGTCTTACTAAAAAATTACAATCGTTTCATATCAAGACGCGTTTTGCGCCAAATAGATAGAATATACCCCCTCTTAAAACTGGACACTTATAACTTTGTGATTATTTAATCCCCTTACTTTTTTCTCCATTTTGACAATATTTTTAATCCTTTTTCGAGAAAATACATCATTATTGGTTATTTTATTAGGTGTCTACCCCTATTATCATTTATCTATCACGTTATTTTAAATTCATGTGATATTTCGGCAATTAAGCAACTTGTGCACTGGTATTATAGTTAATGCCTTATTTCAACCATGAATCATGGCCGAAATTTAACTTATATAACCCACGCGAGACCCAAAAATCGGGCCCGTTTTGATACATCCTCTCCTGTTAATTTTTGCCCTGAATAAATGTTGTTTCTGTAATTTTGTCTAATATTCCAGCTCCAATAAGTTGTCAGAGTTGTAGAAGTGGCACAAAATTCGAACCGCTGCAGTCTTCACCATTCACCCTTACAACAGATTGGCAAGTCGCAAAAATTCAGGAAATACAATCGCAGGTCATTATTTTTTTGTATATATATATTTTTTTTATACAACGACGGTGGCAAACAAGCTTACGGCCTGCCTGATGTTAAGCTGGTACCGTAGCCTATGGACACTTGTGACTCCAGAAGAATCACAAGCGCGTTGCTGACCCTTTATTCACTTGAGGGTTTGCTGTGTTGGCAGATAGAGACATGCAGGTGCCTCACTCCCAACACAGCGCATCCTAGGGAGCTCTGGCGACCTTACTCACCACCAGGAACACAACACCACATAGCATGCAATAATATAGCAACACTACAAAGCAGTGGTGCTATTATGGCTGCGGTCTTCTGTAAGGTGGAGGTACTTCCCCAGTTGGGCTGCTTCATACACGAGTGAGATGACATTCCGCTGTGCCCTACCTCTCTATTGAATTCCTCACTATCATTGCCAAGAATGAAGCTAAACTCGAAGCCTATCCTGTGGTTTCTCCGCTAAGTATCAGTTAATGAAAGTGTTATAATGAGATACCTCATACTTCTTTTATATTAGTAAAAATTACTTATACCTATACTTCAACGATCTCTGTAGCCTAGTTGGTAGTGACCCTGCCTACGAAGCTTGAGGTCCCGGGTTCGAATCCCGGTAAGGGCATTATTTGTGTGATGAGCATGAATATTTAAAAGAAGAAAGAAAGAAAGATACTTTTATTCACTTACACACAGGACACATATATTAAGCAAAAATAAATAAAAATAACAGTAAAAAACATGTAACAAGTGTGTCTCTGCGGCCGTGAACCGGACACTGGCTCAGCATTATGCTGAGGTGTCAGTCAGACACCTACAGCGCTGATTTCCGCCAGCACGTCATACAATTATAATTACACTACTAAATAATTAATTGTGAAAGGCGAGAGAGAAATAAACATAAATACATAGTGAGATAATACATACAGCACTACCTACATGCAGCTTTTATAAAATAATAACTACTTACCTACCTTACCTATTTGTTCCTGAGTCATGGTTAATTTTCTATGTATTTAAGTATTTTTTGTTCTATATAAGTATGTATATCGTCGTCTAGTGCCCATAGTACAAGCTTTGCTTAGTTCGAGACTAGGTTGATTTGTAAGATTGTCCCTTTATTAGGGTTCCGTAGTCAAATGGCAAAAAACGGAACCCTTATAGATTCGTCATATCTGTCTGTCTGTCTGTCCGTCCGTATGTCACAGCCACTTTTTTCCGAAACTATAAGAGCTATACTGTTGAAACTTGGTAAGTAGATGTATTCTGTAAACCGCATTAAGATTTTCACACAAAAATAGAAAAAAAACAATAAATTTTTGGGCTTCCCCATACTTAGAACTGAAACTCAAAATTTTTTTTTTCATCAAACCCATACGTGTGGAGTATCTATGGATAGGTCTTCAAAAATGACATTGAGGTTTCTAACATAATTTTTTTCTAAACTGAATACTTTGCGCGAGAGACACTTCCAAAGTGGTAAAATGTGTGTCCCCCCCCTGTAACTTGTAAAATAAGAGAATGATAAAACTAAAAAAAATATATGATGTACATTACCATGCAAACTTCCACCGAAAATTGGTTTGAACGTAAGTAGTTTTTTTTGAATACGCCATAAATCGTAAACCGCAATTTATTTAACGGAACCCTTCATGTGCGAGTCCGACTCGCACTTGGCCGCTTTTTTATGTTTAAACAGTCTGTAGGCCAGCTTGATGGTAAGTTGTTACTAGATATAATCCCATAGATTAATTAAACCAGGCTCCTATTTCACCAATTTGACAATTGTCACCTGACATTGACAATTCGCTATACATTGCTTGTTCTACAAGTTAAGGTGGTCGCTAGGTTACTTGTGGAACCAGCAATGTACGGAGAATTGTCGTTGTCAGGTGACAATTGTCAAGTTGGGCAATAGGGCCAGGTCTCTTCTTCTTGCCATTTCGGCTAACTACATAGGTACACCTTTGAAGCGTCAACACGCCTCATCGCACTAGGAGCGAAAGAGCACGCGAATTATGATGCGAGCGCGATGTGGATTTGTGCTGTCAAACAACGGTTTTGTTATACAGAGGACCTTTCGTCATCATCATCATCATATCAGCCGAAAGACGTCCACTGCTGGACATAGGCCTCCCCAAACACTGTCAAAGATCGGTCCTGCGCCACCCGCAACCAAAGCGGACTCCCGCGATCTTTACCAGGTCATCAATCCACCCGTCTTCTGGTATTTGGTCGCCAATAGAGAACCTTTCCGCCCCAACGGTCATCGGTTCTGCGTGCAATGTCTTTTGTTTTTCGTTAAGCTCAAGTAATATTACTTAATCGAATATTTTCCAGATCGCCTCCGGGACTATTCCAAGAAGTGTGGAGATAGAACTGAAAGGGGACCTCGTCGGCACAGCGTGCCCCGGCGACGTGCTCTCAGTCACTGGAATAGTGCAAGTACCTATCATTCCCTAATTTATTTTTTTATTAACAAAATTTATGTAAGTGTCTAATTTTTTTTTTTTTTTTTTTTTTTTTATTTATCCAAAATACTTATAAACTATTTACACATTATTTGAACAGCGAACGAAAACCGCGTACGGTTTATCTGTCGCCGTTTGTCGCTCGTTTACAATTGATAGCTAAGAAAAGGGTAGTTTTACATAATTTGTGCTACGCTCGTGCGCGCATCGGTAGTTGGCAAGTACATATTTTTTGTGATGATTTTTATTTTGTGAGTATTATGAATAAGTTTCTGGAAAACATCATTTGGCCATTCGTTTAATATGTAAGGTAACAAATACTCCCACATTCTTTTTCCGTATGCATTGTTATACGGTGGCAATACGTATTTGGGTAAGGTACTTATGTTTCTCAAGTTTTGTGGCCTATAACGTTTTTGAAGGTTGGGTAAATTAGAAATTTCATCACAGATTAGCATCATCTTAAATTTATCATATACATTTATAATTTTACAGTATCGAAATAGATAATTATCGTCGTTTTTATGCTTATTTCTAATAGAATTAGGTACAATAGTTTTTATCATTCTTAATTGTAGCTTATAGATATTGTCCAGGTAAGTTTTATAGGTTCTGCCATAGCTACTAAGGCTGTAACTAACAATGGATTCGGCTAGTGACATGTACAACATTCTGAGAGTATTAAATGGTAATTTATATTTTAGAAGTGATAGTTTGCATAAGATGGATCGTAGTTTGTTACAAATATGACTAATGTGGGGACCCCAATTGAATGTATTATCTATGACCAAGCCGAGGTATGTATGCTTATCCACTATTTCCAGGTGTACACATACACACGTACGCGTAGTTTTTTGATGCATGCACTCATGGCTATGCGCTATTATTTTAGGTGTGATGAGACTTTTTTTATATGCAGAGTGGATATGCATGACCTTGGTTTTGTCATAGTTAATGACTAGGCCTACGTCGTGGGCCCATGCACACAGCCGGTTAAAGTTACCTTGTAGGATGGTTTCTGCAGCCGTGATATCGGAATGGGTGGCCACGAGACAGGTATCGTCCGCAAATTGGTATACAGACCCACCACTGAATATATTGCACATGTCGTTAACGTACAAAAGATATTCGGTAGGTGCGAAATTTGATCCTTGAGCTGTACCTTGTTCTGTAGGAATCCTATCACTATAGGTATTATTAATTTTGACAGATGTGAAACGGTGGGAATTAAAGAGCAGGATTTAAACCTCCTATATAAATATAAACCATAAACCGGTTGACGACCGGTTAGCCTAGTAGTGACTCTGCCTACGAAGCTGAAGATACTGGGTTCGAGTCCCGGTAAGGGCAAATATTTAAATAATTGTTTCTGAGGATTCCTTCTTGGATTTACGAGTATTCTATGTATTTATATCCATTTAATACATATATCGTCGTCTAGTACCCATTACGCAGGCCTTATTAAGGTTGTGGCGCTAATATTTATTTATATTTTATTTATAAACTAAAATCTAGCCAACTGAGCTATCGGAACAATCTACTCGGTTGACAAATCATTCAACCAACCTCGTACAAAGCCTGACGGAGGCGTGTAGCGACATCTACCTCGAAGGCTCAGGCTTCGTAACGGCAAAAAAACACGAAAATTCAATCTGAAATCTCCAGTCTCGATGCGCCACCCCATACCATTTTTTTATTAAGCTTTAATGTCTGCTAACAAAAAACAATTTGACTTTTTTCATTTGATTTGAAATTGATTCCCTAATTTACTGCAAATGACAGTAAATAGAGCCAATAAAATCACAATTTTAAAAGTGACTCAGGCAAGTCTCTTAAGAGTCCCCAGCATACAAACTTTATTCCAGCATGCCGTTTTAAAATGAGAACAAAACGAGCGTCCGGGGACTCTTAAGGGGACGTAGGTTCGTGGTCTTCTCTCCCTCTCACTGAGCATAAGCGTGAGCGAGATGGAAGTGCGTGTTTTGAAGCGCGGATATCATGTTTTTTAATTTTATTTCTTAGTGCGTTTTAATAAATAAAAAAGTAATAGCTGATTTCCCTCAAACATGACATTGCCGATTTTAAGAACCAATTGTAATATGTTTAGCTGTTGTGCATAATTTGTTAGAATTTTTTTAAGTGTATTTTAGACCTATGTTCGTGATTTTTTCTATCGAGCGAAAGTCAAAAACTCAAGATTCGAATAGCTGATTTCCCTCGAGAAAGGCCTCAAGATTGCTAATTAAATTTAGCGCAGCCGTATTAGAATCCAAACAAGAGCTACGATTTTTTAAAAATCCGTTTTCGGAGCTCACGTCGCCTTAAGTCTCTTAACCTCAGAGACATTATACATCTCTGGGGTACTAAATTAATATCATAAACTTATTGTTAATTCTGATACAGACCTTATATCGAATGTATTTGATAATATTTTACAATTTTGGATTTTTTTAGTTTTCATTTAGTGACATTTAGTTTGTTAACCATTTAGGTACTTATTTATTTAATCGTATGGCATTTAAAACAGAAACATAATAACTATAAATTAATTCTAAGGTTTGTCAGCCACTTGATGGCCTTGTCGCCAAGGGTGATCAGGTCTTCTGGGGGTCCGTCGGCGTAGCGCGTTATGGGGCAATCCTCGATTATATGGCGAATCGTTTGTTCCTCGGCACCGCACGAGCAAGTTGGGGATTCCACCCATCCGCAACGGTGTTTATAGTGAGCGCAGCGACCGTGGCCAGTACGGAGTCGGTTGATGTTACACCAGTCCCGCCTTGGGAGATCGAACCCTTCTATACAGGAGCCCGGTGCAATAGTGGATCCCAGTTTTCCTACCTACCATTTAGGTACTAATTGGTTAAATTTGCAATTTTAAAATGATTATTGTGTAAGATTATTAATATTATATTGTAGAATACCATTTGACATGTAAAAGTGCCCTTGTGGCCTATTTGCAGAATAAATAATTGATAATTGATAATAAAAAAAACCCCACATTTTGAACAGGTCCGAGGCGAAAGCAAAGGCGGTGAAGACAAGAGGGCCGCCCGGCTCTTGCAACTATACATAGAAGCGGTCTCTATACACAGTCAGAGGAATCTCAGCAATCCAACCCTCTCATTCACTCTCAAGGACTATTATGCTATACAGGTATACCAAAGTTTTCTTCTGAAGTTGCCCTCGTTTTTTAGTACCTTGGTGGTAGTATTTGATTCTATGACTGCTATTCATGGTGTTTCAAGTATGAAAGTTGCAATGTCCAAGAAAACATTACGCCGTCAAAAAATTAATTTGCTAAAACTTATATTTTTTCTTGAAACTGCTAACCTTAGCATACTTAAGTACTACACTCAAGAGCAAAAGTTTCGGGTCGGTGAAATACCGTCATATTTCCTAAAATAGTGCAAGGTTGTACAGTTTTTTAATCCCGTCATGATCTTTATTAAAATTTACATCTAAACTGCAGAAATAACAGTTACACGTTACCAGGTTTAAATCGGACTCGTAAAAACCCATGAAAAAAACAACGTTAACGGAGTGAGATATCGCAAAAATCGTAATTTTTGGATGTTGATATTTTTGTCATAGGATCCCGGAAATTGCTAATACATTTAGGTATTACGAAGAATAGTATATTATGCAAATAAGACTTGTGTAAAATAAAAAAAAAAGCTATTGCGGTTATTTAATTTAGGGAGACCCGAAACTTTTGCTCTTGAGTGTATTAGCACTCTTTAAATAAAGTCTTCTTCTTCACACGAAGGATCAAACGACCTCGATATGTAGCGTTGCTTCTTTCACGTGATCATACGCAAAGAGCACCGCATATGGCACTGTTTATTAGTTGATTGGTAACCAAGGGTTGAAAGTGACCCATCCCACCCGAGTCATTTCTGGCAATAGTTCGAGGGTGAAATGGGTAATTTCACCCGAGTTAAACACTCTAATTTTCATTTCAACTCGAGAGGAAAGTAAAATACTACACGTACATTTTATAAAACAGGTATATTAAGAGTAATCAGTTAAAATGCACGTACTGCCAACTTTAGAAAAGTTTAAAAAACGTATCTGATCTAATAGTTTCAATTTAATTTTTTTGTATTTGTATAATTCTATAAATAAATGTACAGAATTATATATATACTATGAAATAAATAAATTATTCTATTTTAGATATACCTGAATAAAATAATTGAAACTATATCCAACCTCAAACCTTTTCGCACTGGCCACTTGCCACGTCCTACTAGATTGTAATCGAGTAGGCGGCGACGCAACTAATCTAGAGGGCTTTGCCGAAACGTGAAAAAAGAAAATGGCATTATGGCGCGCAGCCGAAATTTACAGAAATGATTTTGAATGTTGATTTTCTGCAATTACGAAAAAAAAATACCAACTGCAAAAGGATTTTATCAAATTCATCGTTTAATGTATAGCTGAGTTTAGATATATGTAAAGCTTTTATTGTAATAATATGACGTAACTCAATTATCTTCGACTCCGTGGCTGACCGCAACAATAAAAAAAAACACTTCACCCTAGGCGCTATAGTACATTGTTGTAGAGGCTAGAAAGTAAGGACTTTCGGCCGAGGCTTAACATAGTGCTTTTCACGTCTACTGCGAGGAAATTGCAAATAATCATAATTTTAAATCAAAATTAAGTTCCTAATTGAAGATCATAATACTAATCAAAAAACAAAAGAAGCGCGGCACCGCTCGCCGGCGCGGCGGCGCCGCTCCTCCCGCTCGACGCCCTGTGATTGGTCGAAGAGCTGTTCAAACTGAACAACCACTACTAATGTGACCAACCACTCAAAAATAATCGACCAATAGCAGAGTAGAAAGTAAAAAAGGCCGCTAAACACTACATTTTACTTTGCAAATCTACTTTGTTTGACTGTTTTTGAATTGTACTACTAAGAACTACTTTCTACTCTCATTTCAATCCATCTTTGGCCATATTTCCGAGCAGTGGCGTGAAAACGCTATTTTCCTCCCGGCTATATATACCCATGAAAGTAAACTTTCAGAACAGGTGATATGTGAGCTTGTCATTTACCCTTCTGAATATTTCTTAAAGGAAATCCACGCATCAGAAGACGTGTTCCGGCTCCTAGTCCACTCGCTATGCCCGGCGATATTCGGTCACGAAGCGGTGAAGGCGGGGCTGATATTAGGGCTGATGGGGGGCACGGAGCTTGAAGACGGGCCGAGGGCGAACCCGCACGTGCTGGTGGTCGGGGACCCGGGGCTGGGCAAGTCGCAGCTGCTGCAGGCCGCGGCACATGCTGCTCCGAGAGGTGAGCTTTATGGTGTTAGGTATAAGGTTATTTTTCGCCTGCTTCTTCTCATTATGTGGCTGCGCCCGGGGACGTAGCTGCTGCCGGGTCCAAGAGTTGAAACAGACTTTATTTTCTTTGTTAGAAGCTTACTCGAGCTGCGCCTGGGGACGTCGTGGAGCTGTTGTAACGAGAATTGAGCTTTATCCTCTTAGTTATAAGGTGGTTTGTCCGGTGATATTGAGTCACGAACCCGTGCTGGTGGCGCTGGGCAAATCGCAGCTGCTGCAGGCCGCGGCACATGCTGCTCCGAGAGGTGAGCTTTATGCTGTACCTGGAGTACACTCATTGATTGATTGATAAGTCAGAGCTGTTGAGTATAATGTAAGAGTGAGAGACATAGCGAAGCAGCGCCGCTTCATCGTTTCCTTAACTTGGTTTTGTAACTTAGGTGTTTACGTGTGCGGAGCTTCCGCGTCTGCGGGCGGATTGACCGTCGCCTTAGGACGAGAAGCCGGCGGGGACTTCGCTCTAGAGGCTGGCGCTTTGGTGCTGGCGGATAAGGGCGTTTGCTGTGTTGATGAACTTGATAAGGTACATCAAATTAAATACATGTTTAGTTTAGTGTCATACAGTTTAGACCTTGTGTCAATTTCAGATTAACTTCATACTTATTCTGGATAGCTTACAAATCAGGGTTTTGTTCGTGATAATTATGAATCGATTAAACATTGCATGTATAATGGATGTAATGGGTAAAACGGGCGCTTTGATTTTTCCTTTCTTTCTTCTTTTTCCGCCTAGGTTGGCCCTTAACGCCACCCAGGGAGGATTGTCCCAAAGCATATTTTCTCAAATACGCAATGAAATGTCGTCATTACGTGGGTTACATCAGGCTTCAAAGTATCACGTTTCGGTCGGATCAACTCGAGAGAAATGTAAAGGAATTTCATACGAAATTGACCATTGACACTATTTGTGGCACAGCATTACGGCATTCAGCCATGAAAATTAGTTAGATCTGAGGAGTTTTTATTTATTTATTTCATTGCATGTTTGAGAAAAGCACTATACATGCCTGGCCGTGAAAAGGGCTTGCCGGCGTCGTATCACTATCCGTATCTATACCTACTCACCCGGCAAGCCCTTCTTTCCCGGCGTCTGCAGTAATGTACTATTGTTGCTGGCCGCTCTGCCGGGCAGAAAAAAACGGGCTTTTTGAGGTCAGCATCTAAACTCTTACCGTCACGATTTATCCTTGGTATTTAAGCTAGAAATATTTGAAGGATGAAGTAATGGTCAAAATCGGAACTTCTCTATTTCATTATAGACTAGCTGACCCCGCGTACTTCGTACCGCCATACAAAATGTATGAAAAAAAGAAGAAAAAAACTTTACATTTTGCCTTTAACGGGTGATGACAAAAAAATGGGAATACATTTCAACCTTTTTAATTACATTCTAACTGGCCGCAATTAAAAAGCCGGTACGTGGATTTGTTAAGAACTTTATAAAGATTATCCTCTTTTAAACTTCTTGTCATAATTGTTTTAAATGTTGTCAATAATGGCGCCCAAACAAGAAGCTCTCCAAAGACTACAATATACATACTGAGATAGACAGGCAACTCGACCAAATTGAGAAGCAATTTAATGCTTGCGTACAGCAGGCGCCATCTCTTCTGCGATATTAAAACTTTTTTGTTAAAACATACAAAAAGTGCGTCGGCCGCAGGGTTTGAACTTCAGCTCATCGACTCCAAATACCGCCGTCTTAACCCCTAGGCTATGGATGTATAATGTCAACACGGCGAATTTCGAAATACCTTGACAGCCTAAGCCTAGCAGTCGCTGCAGCTTCAAAGAGTTCGCAAGCTATCAAGAAGGTGGCACTGTTTTCAATAAGACACTGGATTTGCATTAAGTTCTAAGTTCGCATAGCATGAAGCTCTCAGAGAACGCATTGTAAACTTCTACAATAGAAATTTATCATCCGGGAAAAAGTTCACGGTAGAACATTTCAGAACAGAAAATGTACCGGTTTCTACCATTTATAGGATCTTAGCATCCTTGAGAACAGTTCCTAAAAGTGGCAGCGGGAGACCAGCTAAGATAATTAACAAGAGAAGGCTGAACATGCTCAAGGGTACTTTTAATGACTCTGATTCGATAAGTCAACGTGATGCCGTTAAACAAATCATATGTTCGCAGTCATACGTATGCCGATCACTGAAAAAGGTAGTCGTTGTGTGTAAGAAGAAGGTGGGGGCACCAGATTACACTGAGCAGCAAATTAAGAATATAAAATCGCAATGCCGGTGGATGACCAGAAATTACGCAGGGAAATGTTGCATCTTGGATGACGAAAGTTATTTCCCGCTAAGTAAATATCACATTCCTGGAAATTACCGATATTATACTACGAACAATTCAACAACCCCCCCGGATATAAAACATAAGTATAAACACAAGTTTGAGGAAAAACTTATGCTATACGTGGCCATTTCTAAAAGAGGGATGTCAAAATTGTGGTTTAAGCAAAGTGGTGTAGCAGTAAATCAAAATGTGTACGAAAACGAATGCTTGAAAAAAATATTGATGCCATTTATACGTAAGCATCATGCAGATGGAAAGTATGTCTTTTGGCCAGACAAAGCTTCGTCGCACTATGCAAAAAAACCATCAGTTTCTTGCAGTCTAATAACATCCCATTTGTGCCAAAAACCCGTAATCCGACAAACCTTCCCCAGTGCCAACCGATTGAAGATTTTTTCGGTTATTTGAGTTCGTTGGTGTACAAAAATAACTGGGGGGATGATAATTGTGCCGAGCTGATAAAACGGATCACACCTGCGTAAGAAAAATGGACAGAAATGCTGTCCAACGTTATTGTACTACTATTATGACAAGACGTCGTCGTACAGCTGATCACGGACCGTATTCAAATGTACAACTAGAGAATACTATTGTATTTATTTCATGTTAATATGCAATATTGGTTACTTTTTTCACTTTCTAAGAAATTCTAATTTTTTTGGCATTACCCGTTATTATTAGTTATCTGCTATTCGGAGTGAAGACAAATACAACAAATCAAACATCACCAAAATCGGTTGGGCCGTTCCTGAGTTATACACGGTGTAACTAACACGACTTTGTTATATATATATATAGATGACGGCACACCACAGCAGCCTATTAGAAGCCATGGAACAAGGTCGCGTGAGCGTGGCCAAGGGCGGCGTGGTGTGCAGTCTGGCCGCGCGCGCCACCGTGCTCGCTGCCGCCAACCCGGCCGGCGGCAGCTACAACAAGTGAGACCATACAACACGCAGTTTCTTGGAGACCAGAGGCTCTAGTATAAGTTTTAGCGATACAATACGTTTTCGAACGCGTTTGCGTTTAGTATCAATTTGTATGGTAACTATTAGGAACTACGCGTTGCCATACAAATTGAAACTAAACGCAAACGCGTTCGAAAACGTATATGTATCGATAAAACTTATACTAGAGCTACAGGGGGGAGATTTTGGACTTTCTAGCGCTCGAAAATTAAATAAAAGTAAATACGATTAGTCTCAAAATTGCAGGCACTTGCTTTCTACCGATAGAATTGAATACGAGTAGTCGATCCCACTCATTTTTAATTTTTCTATGCCTATTTAAAAATAGCATTTCATCGTTTTTATCAATTTTCGAGTGAAGAGTCGAGCGCTCGAAATTCAAAAATCGGCCCCCAAGCGTGGCTTAGTTTACAGTGGGGAACTTGCATGAAACTTCAATTTCGAATAAATTGCACTCAATCGATGCGGATATACGTAGCGATATCATACAAAAAAAAAGGAAAAAAAACGATTGTATTAGTTTTATCTCACGTTAAAATGACGAAAAAGTTTATTTTTATTTTTTCGATAAAATAACATAACAGTTACACAGAACATTAAATTAGAAATTATATTTTGTATGACAAGTATAGAGTTAAACGCAACTTTTATATAGATAATTGCAAATTAATGACTTACTCCATAGTAAACGCGTCGAGAATATATGCTGTGACGTCATAGCATAAGCCCGTTTAATATAGAGCGTTTTCGGGGGATGCCGGCGCGTGCAGATTTCAAATGCATATAATTTCATATAACATCAACGTGTGTAAGCACGTTTGCTACATCGCACCTCAACCACACGGTACGCAAGGCTGGAGCGGCCGCCGAATGCGCAGCAAAACTTAAGCATTCAAAATACTCAAATTTAGAACCAGTGTATGACTTCGTTCCGGTTGCTGTGGAGACGAGTGGCCCCTGGTGCTCCGAGGCAAAAACGTTCATAAAAAAATTAGGACAACGATTGCGGGAGAGAGGTCGCGATCCCAGGTCCGGCTCGTATCTGGTGCAGCACATATCGTTGGCGGTGCAGCGGGGTAACGCGGCCAGCATATTGGGCACATTTGCGCCAGGTATCTGCCGTCCCGGGAATATATTAGTTTAGCATAAATTTTGTTTTAGTTTTAGTGTACATATTTTTTAATTTATATTGTATCTAACTTTACATTTTTGTCAATAAATGTTTAAAATATAACATCAGAAAAGTTAATAATAAGAAAGTTTTAATGCTACAGTTGTTTCAATGCTGGATTATAATTTTGATTTTCGTAATAAAATAAAAAGATGCAAGTTCCCTGTTGGACCACTCACCGCCGACAACCGAGCCGACGGCAGCTACGAGGGAGCACAACACACGGTCATTGGAGCTAAATAGTATGTGCTCAAGCAGCACGGCTATCACAAGACGGCCGCGACATCTCGAGCTCTCTCGCACTATCCGTCTCTCTCTTATTAGACCACTTAGAAAGAGACGGATAGTGCGAGAGAGCTCGAGAGTATGTCGCGGCCGTCTTGTGATAGCCGTGCTGGGCTTAAAGGCTGAAACGCACTGAAAGCGGTGGCGGTGCGGCGCGGTGCGGTGCGGAGGCGGTACCGGTTGTAATGTTCGAACTAATGCGAAAGGGTCCGCACCTCAGAACTTAGAATACTAGAGAGAGGACAAGCCGCCGGCGGCCGCGTCGTAGTTGTTAGCTCAACGGGCATACTCTGCCATACAGTGCACGCGTGCTGATCGCAGAGAATATTACGTTTATTCCCAAAATACCTGATATGATGCGCGTGTATTGTCCAATAAGAGCGTAGGTATACAAGTGTGTGTGTTTTAGATGTGTGCGTGCTTTGTCTTGTCAATTACTTGGGCTTTGTATGCTGGGTTAATGTAATTGCGATAGGTGTACTCAATACAAATTGGCCGGCATGTCCGATCTCCTTATATACATACATCTGTGGTCCGCACAGAATACCGCGGCGGTACGCGGCGCGGCGCGGTATTCTGTGCGGACCTTTTCATATTAGCTCGAACATTACAACCGGTACCGCCTCCGCACCGCGCCGCTACCGCTTTCAGTGCGTTTCCAGCTTAAGACGCCTCATCGGTCGCAGCACTTACTTGTGACCCATGGGAAATACGCAACAGGCTGCTGCAAGCGATGCAACAACACCGTGAGCGGCTTTATTCCTCACCACATTCAACAATTCAGATTCCGAGTGCACGAGCAACTGTGTGTTTGTAGTCTAGGCGTAATCATAGTTCCATATTTTGTTTGGCGCTACCATTTTTTAACACTCAAGAACTCTCTTTTGCTGATCAACCTTATAAAATTCTAATTTACAGAGCCAAGACTGTTGCCGAAAACCTGAAACTCAACTCTGCACTGTTGTCAAGATTCGACCTTGTATTTATACTGTTGGATCAACCAGATGAGGTGGGTAGTTATAAAGTATATTAATAAAATAACTGCCTAAGGAAAAAATATATTTTAAAGAATGTTAAGCATATAAATGGCATGTAATTAAATAAAACTAAATATAAATTGCTACGCCCTATCAGGGCCCATATGGAACTCATGTACCTATTATAAGATCTGTACAACTATGGATGCAATAAATGATATTGATTGATTGATAAAGGGTGTCGCAAAATTTACGCAAGATTCGAATGAAATAGACAACACTTTATTTTTATTTTTACCGCCTCTTTTTCTGTAAACATTAACTACATAGGATAGAAATTGCACATCGGGCAAAGGTTCCACCACGGCTTTGCTGGCGCATGAATTATTTTAATGTAATTTTCCTTGACCATTTTGCACAAATGTGGCCGAATTTCGTGAAAACCTCCTGCTTTAATGGTTGTGGTCTTATTGACAGAGTCCTTTGACTTTTAATAACCCTAAACTGTCAGCTGTCAAATTGTTTTATTTTTTCAAATTTTGGGACATCCATGGTGGTTAGTTCCAGCCAGTTCTTTTGGTTTCTACTGTTATCCATAATAACTAAATATTATTTTCAGAAAATCGATGCCATGTTGTCCGAGCATGTGCTGGCACTACATTCCGGACATAAACGACAAAAACCCGCAAAAAATGTTCTGAACACGACCATCAACACGAGCCAAAGTGACAATGATGCTTCTTTAAGGTATGTACAGTCGACGCCAAAAATATGTTTACAGTTTTCGCCTTATTACAATGGAATAAGGTGCAAAAGTGTAAACATATTTTTGGCGTCGACTGTACATATATTTCAGTTTCCGTACAGTCGACGATAAAGATATGTAGGTATACATTATTCGCCTTACTGCAAAGCAATAAGCACAAGTGTTTAGCTACAAATGGTAGGGGTGATACCCAGGTATAACATATTAAAAGTACCTTCAATAACTGACCATGTTATACTAAATTGAATTCTGTTTGTAGGAGAACAGAGTTCATTTTTAGTATGAGGAGGCCAGTTCTTGGCGATTTACCCTATGTAATTAAACTTCAAAACTGAATCACATCAGTCAGACTGTTTCAAGGTTCAACAACAGATCCCTGATTTTGTACTTGAAGCTATTATGAGAATCACAAAAAATTATCAATATTTTCCTGTTCTGGCCCCGTAGCATGGATGGCCATCACGCGATAAGTGACAAGATAACAGTGCCGTCTCGTTCTATCGAATGGTGTCAGACAGGGACGAATGCTCTATCCTGTCACTTATCGCGTGATAAGGCCATCCGTGCTACGGGGCCTGTAACGAGATCATTCTCGCGGACGCGACAAGCGAGTGCTTTCCAAAGTTGGTTTTACAAAAAGGAACGTGAAATAAGGCACGAGGCATGAGAGGTATTTTTCGGGACGCTTAAAGAGAACTTTTAAATAATTTGAGGCGAATCAATTAGATTTTGACTAATGAATACCTATTTTTATTTTAATATTTTTTCGCAATTTTCATTAATGTTGGCAATTGCAATTAGCATGTTTAATTCCCTTAATTTCACACAAAATCAAGGACACATTGTTACTAATATTTCGATGTTCAAATTAACGAGTTTTCCATTTCAATTAGTTTTATTGCTGCAGCTTGGTTATTTTAATTTCATGCAGAATCTAGTGGTCAATTAATTACCGATGATTAGGATTGTACGGAGTTAATTAATCTACTTCAATAAATAAAAGCCGGTCAAGTGCGAGTCAGACTCGCGCACCGAGAGTTCCGGACCACCCCGTACAATAGAAACAAGTCCACTATAAACTGACACTCACTAAGTATGTATTCACATACTTAGTGCGTGTCAGTTTATACTGGACATTAAATTTTCAGTGATTTAACTAAAAAATTACGGTTTTCGCAATTTTTCCTTTATATGTGCTATAAGACGTTGCTTCGTACCAAATATCAAGATTCTGAGTTCACGGGAAGTACCCTGTAGGTTTTGATTCCCTTGGGAGTTTCAAAAATTTGCGGCATAAACAGCTGTATCTTTTGATTGTGTTGACTTAGAAGTTTCAAAATCAAATCAAAATCAATCAAAATCAATTATTTATTCTGCAAATAGGCCACAAGAGCACTTTTACATGTCAAATGGTATTCTACAATATAATATTAATAATCATTACACAATAATCATTTTAAATTGCAGATTTTAACCAATTAGTAACTAAATGGTTAACAAACTAAATGTCACTAAATGAAAACTAAAAAAATCCAAAATTGTAAAATAATATCAAATACATTCGATATAATGTCTGTATCAGAATTAACAATAAGTTTATGATATTAATTTAGTACCCCAGAGATGTATAATCTCTGAGCATCCAAATACAATTAATACTGTCTCTAAGCGTTAAAACAGAAAAAAAGGATCATTAATGTAATATTGTCAGAGATGTACAGGGTCAATAACAATAAAACGCGTCAAGAACAGAATGATGTCTCTCGTCAAAATAATGATAATAACACTAGTATTTAGGTAGTTACTATGCCCTTGCAAGCATGAACAGACCGGACTCCACAAACAGCACAACAACACATTTGATTTTTTCACAGCTCCAAGGGACAGTAAACTTGAGTATTTGATATAAATTTCAGCTTGATACCTTTACGCGTTCCTGAGAAAAGGGGTCTTGACAGACGGACGGACGGACAACAAAGTGATCCTATAAGGGTTCCGCTTTTTCCTTTCGAGGTGCGGAACCCTAAAAAGGTTAAAGGTTATCGACCCGTACAATATTGTTATACCTACTTGAATCTGAGTACGCGGCTAAAGACTTTTTTCAATTCACAGCAAGCGACTGCGGCTAAGACCCGGCGAAGTAATAGACACGCTGCCTCTAGTACTGCTTCGGAAGTACATCGCCTACGCGAGGAGATACGTGCACCCGAAACTGAGTAACGATGCGGCAAACGTATTGCAGGAGTTCTATTTGGAGTTACGTCACAATCACCAAGACGACGGCACGCCTATCACTACTCGACAGCTTGAAGCCTGCATTAGGTTAACCCAGGTAGCTAACGACACAGATTACTGACCATTCATGAACCTTATTACAACCAGATAAGGGCTTACTCGTGGTCAATTTTCAATTCGATTCGATTTTGTTTTAGGCGCGTGCTAGGGCGGGTTTGAGAGAGGAGGCTACGATTCGAGATGCCAACGACGTCATCAGCTTATTGAAACACAGCCTCATAGACACGTTTAGTGACGAATTTGGAAATATACAATTGTCTCGCTCAATCAATGGATCAGGGGTCAGCTCCAGGAATAAAGTAAGCTATTTATTTTACAGTTTATTGCAATATAAAAATGACAAGAACTTAATGTAGCAGGTACAGTCAAAACCATTTATATCTGAGATCCCGAAACAGAATTTCAAAAATATTACACACGTATTCGGTATTCGAAGCCGGATTTTGAACATAAATGCTTTGGACTGTACCAACCTGTAATTGTGAGATTATAAACATTTGTAACTTATTCACAACCTAAATTTTGATATGTCACATCGTTTTACTACGAAATCACCATATAATCTTATAGGAACTAGGCTAAAATAGTAGATTGTACAACAAGTGCATAAAACGCACCATTTTACTCGAGACGTTTATCCATCCGAGCGAGCTTGCGAGCGAGGATAGATATAAAGTCGAGTGTAAAATGGGTTTTATGGACGAGTTGTACACTCTACTTTTCACTTCGATTGCGAGGAAATGAAACAGCAACACGTAAAATAATAAATGAGACGAAATACAAATTATAAGTTTATTTCATGAAGTTTTATTGTGTACTTTGGCTGTTGGTATCTTTGCCTTGGTCTTAGAATACGAACGAAACGAAATAAAATAAAGAGGTTGTTGTATGAAGTTAAAGATGTTCGTGTGGCTGTTGCAGCGATTGCCTTGGTCTTCGACGAAGATTTTACTTTATGCTCTAGAGCATAAAAAGCGACTTTATGTCGCCTACGCACGACATAAAGACGAACTTTTAGAGCATGAGAAGTGAAAAAATGCATTACCTACCCCAAAATCGTTTTGGCTACTATTCCAAAATCGCATATGTTGGGAATCGGATCGACTCATATTTATGTAAATGCTAGGTATTTTGAAATGTGTGGCCAGGCCGTGTCTAACTGTTGACTATTCGGATAATTCTGTAAATTTGTATACATGTTATTTTTCAGTTAAAAAAATTTCTGGACGCGTTGACACGTCGAGCGCAGCAGTTAGGTAAGGAAGTGTTCACACGGAAGGAGATGATACAAATACACAAGGCGGCCGGGGTCGCGGGAGACCCCAACGATCTCATAGAAGCTATGCACACACATTCCTATTTACTACTTAAGGGCTCTAACTTATATCAGTTACTTGCGTTTTAATACTGTTTTCTGTTATTGTTACAAATAATTTAATAATAAATAAGATGATTAACCGTTATTGTTTTACTTTTACCTCGAACACGCTAACACAATGGACCGCGAATTCGTCGTCATGCGAAAGATATCGTCAATACTTTCTTAACACGTTCCCTGTCTGAGTGCCAATGATTGGTCATGCACCTGTTTTTCACGAGTCCCGTTCCACAATGGATTCACAGCTTCGAACCGGCAGCACACTTGGACGTGTGGGCACTGTCAGAACATTTCGTATGTGGGCAGTGAACGTAAAGCAAAGCATAAGCACGTTTCAAGTTGATACGCGGCCTCAGAAAGAGTTATAATACGTCACTCGGAAAGAATGGAAGAATACATTGGAAAAGGAATTTACGACCGGTTGTGCTAGCTTTGAGGATTTACAGTCTTACTTTAAAAATATGTATAGGAGAGTCTTTGCAAAAGTATATCTGGCAGACTGATAAATATTTTCTATAAGTATTATGGTTATGTTACCCATAGCTGCAAACAGATTCTTTGCTCAATTTTGCCTTTAAACTCGCGCCTCTTTCTTTAGTATCAGTCCTGGATGGGACATTTTGCAGGGCTATAGACACATGACAGCAACTATACATTGCCAAAGTTACAACAACAGAATTCCACGACGAAGGTTGTAGGAAACACGCAAAAAATATATTGGCTACTTTACTACCCGCAAACAGGTAGAAATTTGATATAGCTGACATTACCAACAGAGGAGTACATGCTATGGCTAAAAATCGGACTTCCATTTCGTCAGATCGTAACACCTCTTTCTTGAACCATTTGTAAGTTTCCGTTGTTGAAGCATATTTGCCTAATTGCTCTAATGTGATTCCTATGAAGTTGAGAGTAGACCAAACAAATATGTCCCAAACAGTGCCATGCCAGAAGAAGATAAATATAAATGTGCTGAATGATGCTGTTAATTTGAGGAGTGTAATTGGTAAATTTATGTTTCTTGATATTAAGGCGAGGCTTGGTTTGTAGATGTATCTGAAATTGAAACAATAAGTACATTTAACCATTGATACAAAGATCGAAGTATGTAATAGTTATTTGTTATACAAGGGGGGAAAGTTGTATTTTACCTGCGAGTGTTCATTTGAAACACGAGCTAGCGAAAGCATCCTATGATTGACCACGAGCGAAGCGAGTGGTTCAAAAATAGAATCCTGAGCGTAGCGAGTGTTTCAACACACGAGACGTAAAATAACTTTTCACCCGTGTATAACACAAATCTTTTCACCTCACTACAGCAGTGTTTTTCAACCTTTTTCATGGCGCGACCCCCCTGAGGGTTGCGACCCACAGGTTGAAAAACACTGCACTACAGCGAGGAAAATAAGAAATAGGGTAAAAAAAAAGCAAAAAAAACAGTTAAAAAAAAAGTTACAAAAAAAGAAAAAAAAGTTAAAAAAAATATGTCACATAAAATATACAAAAAACGAAAAATAAACATTTAACGTTCTACGTCTACTTTCTTCACATGTGGATAAAAAGCGATTTTCTCAATAGATATCAAACATACAAAAAGGCCTTTCCGAGCAAGTGAGGTGAAAAATAACAATTTGAACGCCTACACTAGTGAAACCACCCGTGAATCAAATCCGGTAGCTCTGATATACCGAACCAACAACGAGTCAACCATTCCACTATCGTAATGCTCACACTTCTTGTTCTTGGTGCTACGCACCCGCTCCGGGCTCTCCGCTCGTAGGCGGTTTCGTTTAGGTACATATACCCGTTTTCACAAGGTATGCTAATATTTATTTTTGTGCTTTTTGAGGTGCTTCGAGCACTAATTTACGATTAACTGTCATTCGGCACAAATGGAATTACGTCAACACGAAATTACCATTTTGAAATTGGACCAAAAGTAATACCACCAAAAGTGAATATGGTTAAAATCTACAATTTTTTAAGACCAATTTTTTTCTTGTACTACATAATGATTATGAATCTAGCCCAAATGGAATTTTGTCCACTATGAAATATGTTCATATTCAAATACGTGCAAGGCGAATGTTGTCTAATTTAAATGGATATCAAAATTTAATATGAAAATCGACTATTTTGATAAAAATTCATACTTTCGACCTATATTAAGTTTGTAAATTTAACTTTAGGACATAATTATATTTTAGCATCATTCAGGCTGGACAATTTTCCACGTCGCGGATTTTCAAATTGACATTATTCAGATTCGATCAATAATCTCAAATTGTCAATTTTCCATGTGTGCTGAATGACAGTAAATCCACTTTCACTTTGGGATTGAAACGCCATGCCCCTTATTAGGTGGAACATTATGTGTTTTATTACATAATCTATACTGATGTAATATAAAGAGGTCACGTCAAGTCGAAAACGGGTATAACAGATATCATAACTATTTTTTTTTAATGTTTTTTTTTTATCTTAACTAACTTTTAACTTATTAGACTGAAAATAGTAGATTGTACAACAAGTGCATAAAACGCACCATTTTACTCGAGACGTTTATCCATCCGAGCGAGCTTGCGAGCGAGGATAGATATAAAGTCGAGTGTAAAATGGGTTTTATGGACGAGTTGTACACTCTACTTTTCACTTCGATTGCGAGGAAATGAAACAGCAACACGTAAAATAATAAATGAGACGAAATACAAATTATAAGTTTATTTCATGAAGTTTTATTGTGTACTTTGGCTGTTGGTATCTTTGCCTTGGTCTTAGAATACGAACGAAACGAAATAAAATAAAGAGGTTGTTGTATGAAGTTAAAGATGTTCGTGTGGCTGTTGCAGCGATTGCCTTGGTCTTCGACGAAGATTTTACTTTATGCTCTAGAGCATAAAAAGCGACTTTATGTCGCCTACGCACGACATAAAGACGAACTTTTAGAGCATGAGAAGTGAAAAAGCATTTATTAAATACCTGTATTTTTTTTAAATGAAAGAGTTTTTTGCGATATTGGTCTATCACCCGTTTTCGGCTTGACGTTGACTTTTGGGACACCCTGTATATAGGGACACTCCATCATCAGCCACGTCCGTCCACCGATGAACGTAGGAACACTTACTTTATCAAAAACTTGTACAGTCCCACATCGAAGTACCTCCACATATGCGAATATACGTGCACCCTGGCTATGCAGCGCGGGTTGGGCGGCGCGTCTATGTTGTCCAGTCGCGCGAACGCGGACGTGGTGCCGTAGAATATAACGTACTTCATGTGGAACTCCAAACCCATCCAGAGCCCTCCGCCGCATAGAGCCATTGTGGGCAACTCCGTGATAGCCTGCAGCGAAAAAACATTATTATGTTTTTTTTGTTCTAGATATTAGGGCTGGAGAAACAGAAATTCAGTTTTGAATTAAGATATGTTTATATAAAACTAGCTTTTTCCCGCGATCGTGTCCGTGTAGAACTCCAAAATCACACATCCATATAAACTTTCACCTTATTTTTCCTTCCCCTGAGCTCAAACTTGCCCTTTACCACATTTCATCTAAATCATGATTTAACCATGAAATATAATATATACAAGTCTAAAGTTTATTTTCTCGTTTATATCAGATTGGATTCAGTTTGTGGGTAGTGCAAACATATGCAAATATAATATTCAACAGCTTTAATTTAAACTCAAAGCATTACCTACCTTGGAGGTCATCCAGGCATAGTATGGCTGTGAAATGAGTTCATCTTTAAGGCAGTTTTATAAAGGTCCATTAGAGTTTAGTTAGAGAAGTCGTCAAGATGCCATGTCAGTAGTAATTCAGGACCTACATTTTAATAGACATTGCAAAACTCAAATATAATAAGAGCTAGATAAAATGAAATGCCATTTGCATATGTTTTGTATTTCCTGTTCCAGGAAAAAAATATGCTGATAAACGCTACAAGTGGTTCCAGCAATGCTCATGTGCAAACTACGAGTATGCTAACAACAATGATTAATGTCTTAACAATTTTAGAATTGTCTGCTAACCAAATATTTTCAAGGTATATAACAAAAACTGTAAAATTGTGTAAAACTATAAAGAGATACTTAAAATGGAATTTAATATATTCTTACCTCTATTTCATTCTGCATAGCGTAAAAGTAAATATAGTGGAAAGCCAAATCCAGGAGGAATGTGTATAATGTAAACAAAGTCATGTCCAATATGAATCTTCTCAATCTCATTGTTACATCATTTCTCTTTACTTGCAAACTTTTTTCGAACTCTTCATACAGCACTACAGGTCCAGTTTGCATCAGTGGCAAGTAAAAAATGTAACTCAGCATATTGGTCACAATCTCACCCTTTGTAAGATTCAGTTTATGTTTTACATCTATGTAGTCAATACAGTAACTTATGCACCTCAATTCAATCCATGATATACACACCAATGTCAAATATATCTCTTCGTCATAAAAATGTTCGGCATCAAAAAAATCCCAGAAGTAGTTCTTGTATTTCAATCCATTAAAGCAAAACAGTAATGCAATACTTATTATCCACACAAGGGATTTCCCACCCCCAAAAAATATTATTGATAGATACAAAACAGGTTGAAGGAAAATAAGGCTCATTTGTTTTACTCCTGTATATGTAACAATGTAAACAATACTTGATAATATATACCAATATTTTAAGTATTTTATTTCACATGAGCGGACCATTTCAGATACAATAAATTGGAATATCAGGTAGTACCAAGATCTTTGAAAGAAATATTTCCAGCTGTTCCACTCAAGATCTGAAATATCCCTATACCTGGACAGAAAGCTCCAGCCATCCACCAAGTCAGGCCAATCTGGTTTTTCATTATTACCAAACAATTCTGAAACAAACAATAGTTATACTGAAGTGATATACATATAGCCACACAATCATGTTTAAATACTTGAGCCTGTGTGTATGTAATTATCTTAAGAGTTAAGGTTGCTAAATAGGTGACATCTCAGATCGAAATTAAATAAGGTATGGTTTAATATTATTTATAAATAATTACCACTCTGGACCTGAAATAACTTAAACAAAGAAAATAAATTAGCAAAAATCCACAAACTGAAGTAAACATATAACTCGACTGAATTCAATTTGCTTGTCATTTTAAAGGATATGTATCGGTTTATAAGTAATATCACATTTTGCAGGAATCGTACGTAATGTACGTTTTAAATAATAAAATAACTTTCACATTTTCAAATTGTCCGGTTTGTTTATGTTTTCAGCAATTTGTGACAAGTTTGACAATTGACATTTGCAATTCGAATGAATGAAATGAATGGTTATAATAAGGTCGAGCCAACCGAAGCAAACAGACTGAAGACGCCGAACCGATTAATCTATAGGGTGGCACCATTTTATAATCGAAATCGCATTAATGAATTTCGCGCTTGTTGATTCGTTTTCAAAATTGAATTCAATTTTAATTACCTTTGTGATCACACTTGTACACGCTTCATTGAATGAAACTATAGAGTCAACAACATTGTTTTAAGTTGAGGCTAAGTGGTAACAATGAGACCTTAAATCTTATAAGTGCGTACGAGGTTATAGGTTCAACGTAGACTCGGCGTAAAAAAATCGCACATTTCGAAAATTTCGTTTCGAGCGAATATAGCTCTTACGGAATGTACTGTACCCCATTAATATGTATATCATTTTAAAGCTCAATCAACAACCTTTTAAATGAGTGAGTGTTTGTTTTGTAAAAACAATGACCATAAAAAAAACGCATTTTAAATCAAAAGTCCCGAAGTACGCGTTTAGTGGGTCACTAATTGGGCACCCATGGACGGGTATAAAAGGGGGGGTAAAGATCGATTAAGGGTCATTCGCTATCCAGACGTCACTGAGATCACACCTGAAGAGCTACAGCAAGAAAAAAACATTAAAAAATGGATACTACGCCAGAAGAAGCCGCTCAAGTGATTGCACTACTGAAAACTGGACTACGACAGACTGAAGTTGCTCGGCGTCTGAATATCAGCCGTTTTCGAGTGCGTCGAGTGTTCCAGCGGTTCGAGGATGGTGGCTACATCAGAAGGCATGGATCCGGGAGGCGACGCTGTACTTCCGGTTCAGACGACCGGTACATTGTGACGACTTCCTTGCGGAATCGTTTTTTCAACGCTGTTGAGCTCCAGCAACAGCTTCGAGCAGCTCGCAGAACGTCGGTGAGCGTCTCCACGATCAGACGAAGACTACGGGAGAGGAACTTGATGCCCCGCAGGGCCGCTACGGGCCCCCAGTTGACTGCGCAGCACCGGAATGCCAGAAGAGGATTTCGCACTAGCCATGAGAATTGGACGTTCACCCAAGGGAGGAATGTCCTCTTTTCTGACGAGACGAGAGTGTGCCTTTACACCAACGATAGACGCAGAAGGGTGTACAGGAGGCAGGGGGAGCGGTATACAGAAGCCTGCACCGTAGAAACCGTCAGCTACGGGGGTGGATCCTGTATGTTCTGGGGCGGCATTTCCGTCGACGGGAAAACCGAACTTGTTTGCGTTTCCCGGACTGGAGGTGGCCGTGGCCAGGGATCCCTGACTGCTAAACGGTACATTGCGGAGATCCTGGATCCACATGTGGTCCCATATGCTGATGTAATTGGACCTGGGTTCCAATTTATGCACGATAACGCCCGCAGCCATACAGCGTTGATCGTTCGGGACTACCTGCATGCTGCTGGTATCAACGTTATGGACTGGCCAACAAGGAGTCCCGACTTAAATCCCATCGAGCACCTCTGGGACCAGCTGAAAAGGCGGGTACGATCGCGTGATCCTCCTCCTGCCACACTTGATGAGCTTCATGATGCTGTCATTGAGGAGTGGAACAACATTCCTCAAGAGAACATCGTGACGCTGATCAGGTCCATGACCGACCGCATGGAAGAGCTTCGGAGGGCTAGAGGAGGCAACACTAGGTTTTAAGTTTAGTTTTAAGCTTTATTTTATTGTTATTGTTGTGTTTTATTTTTTTGTAATTTTTGTTAAATAAACGATTTTTCCTTTTTCCTGTTTTTTCCTTACGGGTTGATTTTCAATTGACATTTTCCGATAGAAGGTTTCATTACCTTTCAAATAAGACCCCATAGTCATGGGGTACATTACATTCTGTAAGAGCAATTTTCGCTCAAAACGAAATTTTCGAAATGTGCGATTTTTTTGACGCCGAGTGTATTAGGTAGGTAGGAATGTAAGTATGTTGACTTGTAAAATGTTAACATCATCTTGTGCTAGTTTTGTAAATACCTACACAAAATACGTACCTACCAAAAACTCAATGTTACTAAGTATAATATGTATGTACCTATGTATAACACATTGAGCTAATTTGTTTTTATTTATTTTTCTCTGCCTCTTTTTTCGTGCCTAATAAAAACAAATACACAAAGGTAATACCTATGTGTTTAACTGAAACGCGCCAGTAGAATCTGAAACACTGTCATTGTTTACACTTATATTTTGTGACATCACGTCACGTACAAATAATGAAGAGCAATAAAATCGCGCACTTACCTTCATTTTCCAGGTCGAATTAGGTACAATTTTATCAGTTATACATACACATAATATTTGTAATGCATATACCTTCACATTGGTACCTTATTATGTTTTAATAAGGCGAAAATACGTACGAATGTCGACTATCCTGCGTGATTGAATGAACAACTTTGAAAGTCTTTATTTTTATGCTACGACGGTGGCAAACAAGCTTACGGCCTGCCTAATGTTAAGCTGGTACCGTCGCCTATGGACGTGTCTGCTCGGTGATTCACATTATAAAATATGGTTTGTTTTATAATAAGTATGTTCTACAAACATGAGGTGGTTACAAAGACAGCGCTAATGCCTAAGCGCTGCAACAGTCATCTGTGATAGCTGCTGGGCCAATTATGATGATGATGGTTACAAAGACAGCGCTAAATTTCAATAAAGTATATTGGGTTTATTCATTACCCACCCATATTTATTTCAAACACAATTAGGATTTCAAACTCTCCCGCGAGAGGTGAACGCTATTCTTGCAAATTTAGTGCTGCCACCCATTCATTATGTACTTACTGTTTTTATTACCGAACGTTAAACATTAGTTAAATACGTTGAAACATTTTATAAAAATAATTAAAAAGCATTATATTGATGTTTTATGAATGAGCATACAATTTAACGTTTTTTTTTTTATTGAACGGTGATTCACGTAAACTTCTGTAGAACGGAGATCGCTGTATATGTGGCACAAGTAAACGCAAGTAGGGCACACGATGAACGTCTTAGTGTGATCTCGGTATTGGCACATTATACATTTACAGTGAACAAAGCGGTCGTGCCAGACGGTATCTACTAGCCAAACTGGTCAATCTAGTCATCAAAGTAACCTTATGATAATAATATTAATAATATTATTAGATGTGAGAACGTTTTTATGTTAGTGAACTAACTACCGAAGATGTGTAACAATCTGTGTACTGTGATATTGACGATTGTTTTGTGTTTTCATATTAGTCAGTGTAAGTTGTTATCGTACTTACTTTCGTTTTTTTAATTTACCAGCACGGACGTCACAAGACGTCGCATGAGCTCTCTCGATTTTTCTCGCACTATCCGTCGCTCTCTTATTAGAATACTTAGAAAGAGATGTATAGTAGAAAAGTCGAGAGAGCTCGCGCGGTGTCTTGTGATAGCCGTGCTGTTTAATGAAAATGATCTGCGAAGTAGAGTGAGGAAAGGCAGAGACATGGGTTTTAAATTGCACGTAAATTATACATATTCAATTTTCTAAAGGAATAAATATGGGATAAACCAACTTTTTTTATAATATATTATAACAGCTTCTGTAAAAAACAGGAATTAAATGGTTGGTACATAATTTTCTCTTTGTTTACATTTGAGTGTACCAAAACATATTATGTAGGGAAGGCACCTACATTAATCTTAACTTAATCTGAACAATGACTCCTGCATAGTCGTAGGTATATGTTAGTATGTCGCCAGGCCTATTAGGCTATCTGAAGTTTAAAGAAGGTCAAGTAAACAACTTATCGTTCCTATTTAACTTCCTTATATATATTTTTTGTCAGTAACCGAATGGCATAAACTTTTAACTTTTTTATATACATATGTAGGTAGGTAAGTAAATTTTTATAGAAATGATGCAGCGTACACTTTCACTTTTAATAGATTTTTCAGTGGTAATAGTTAAAATCTTGTAATGATTACACAACTTCGTATTTTACTGCTAACCGTACGTATTATGAGTTACGGATACGACGCTCACTGCGTTAACCCGCTTGGATCCCGAAGGGACTGTCCACCCGGCACCTTCTTTCAGTGATTAGAAAAATTCAACCCCTAAGGGGGTTTAAAAGGGGGTTCAAATTTTACATGGAGAACAAGAAATTTTTAGTTTTTCCAAATTCATCCCCTAAGAGTGTTAAAAGGGGGTTTCAAGTTTGTGTATTTCACGACATTTTTAAAGTATGAAATTTTTAACTTTGGTTTTAGACTGTTTGTTCACAAACTAGAAAATGAACATCAACGTTTTTTTTTAATTTACCCCCTAAAAGAGGTTTCAAAGTTTGTATTGAGAGAAATCATTTTTTAAGACGATAACAAGTTCTACGCGGACGAAGTCGCGGGCAACAGCTAGTCCCTAATATTGGTGTGGGCACTACCTAGTTTTGGTGGGAGGGATTGCCGCCTGAACCTCAACCCGTAGAGGAAATTATACCTTTTTGAAATTGGACCTTGTCAACTTGACTGTTAGAAATTCTCAAGCCGCCCGAAGTCCTCTGACTAGACTTACTGACTTTCGTCATAAACACCAACCGGGATCAACGGCTTAGCTTGCGTTCCAAAGCACGAAAGCGCTCAGTTAGTAAGTCACCAATCCGAAGACTGCCCTTCGCTTTTATTACTTTAACTGCATGCGCAATCGATATGACTGTGCGTGCGCCTGTGATGCTGTGAGCGCTTCTCTGTATAAACTGTTTAATATAAATAAGGAATAACTGTAAGTGATCGTATTGCGAACGTACTTGTAAATATCATTGTGTGCTTCTACTTCTCACTACTATTTCAAATTCCTTATATGTTAATTGTAATTTCCAGGTCTGGAGATTGATAAGCAACGTCGCTATAACCAAAACTCGGATTTTTTACTTCATGAATCAACAGGACCCTTACAACATCAACAACAAATACAATCAAATTCGGGCAAACGAGATTATGTGGCTCCATCGTTTTCGACGCAGTCACTGTCTAGTACTTCCCAGCAAACTACTGCTAAACCTGTGACATCTCCAAAAAGAGACTACGTAAATCCAAATCCTCAGGCTCATTTATCGACGGGTAAAAGAGATTATGTAGCGCCGTCTACCGCTTCAACTCCTTCGCACAGCACCTCACAACAAACTACCGCTAAACCATCAAGCACACCTCCCAGAAGAGACTTCGTCAATCCAAAATTCACTACTCCAAAATCAACAGATAATACTCAGCAACACCAAAAACGGCCTGGACAAGTACACGATTTAGTTAACTTCTTTGACAGCAAAAGCAATAACGGTGTTGTCACCCCAAAACCACCATCTTACAGCTCCATCTTACAAGGAACCACAAAACAGGGCTCCACTGTGACAGCATGGGGCAGTACAAAGGTTCAACAGCCAGTTACGCAACCCACACCCAACCTACCTCAAGGGCAAACAACCAGAAGTTATAGTTCTATTGTGTCTGGCTCTAATAAACAAACGACGGTACCTCCATTTTCGACGTCGTCAAGAGTAACATCTCGACCCGTGACTCCACAATTACCAAGTGCTATTGTGAATAACAATAAAAACAATAACCAGGCCAGCAGCTCTAATGTTCCAACTGATGCCGAACTTCAAACATTAAGTGAAGAGCTTCTGAGGAAAGATACTAATAATGCAGCAAAGTATATAACTATAAATTATCAAGAAAAAACAACATCCCAATCAAAAGAAGATAAATCCCCGCAACCGTAAGTAATAAACTATTAACTTATTTTACAGAATGTTTATAGTATACGCTGAGTAAAACATAATGTGCGCTGGATGCGGGTGGCGCAGGACCGGTCACAAGCACTCTTTGGGGGAGGCCTATGTCCAGCAGTGAACGTCTTTCGGCTGATATGATGATGATGAATACATAGTAACTTCCGGGAAGGACAATCAAGAGTTGCCCTACATAGTTTTAGTTTTGTTTTATGTTCAAACCACAATGGACTTTCAACCAGTTACTATTACTACCTAGTCTACCTACACAGGTAGTCTAAGCAAAGAGTACGATGAATACCTACTCTAAATTCGTTAGTCGCTTCTCTTATCATCCCATTGCGCAATTAATTTAAAGTTGCTGTGGGAAGTGTAGCTGAGCAGTGAAAGATGTTTCATTATAGATGATGTATGACTTGTGTACAATTCTTTTGCAGATTAGTCACGGTTTCGCAAGCAGCCTGGAATATTCCGACGATTCAAAAATTTGTGCCATTGTTAGATAATTACGAAAGAGATACGATGGTTAATGAATATGTTACTCCTCAGGTCAGTAAAAAATATTAAATGTCAACTCGAGAGGGATCATTTAGGGTTATCAAAACAGCTACTTTGTGTGTTTGCAACACGATTAATGTTAAATTAATTGCCATTACTTACTGCAAAGTTTTCAAAATAGCAATATTACATCATTTTAGTGTTTTTAAAATGTCTACTTTACTTTATACTCATAAGGAAAAGAAGAAATCCAGTGAATTGCTTTAGTGTATAATTTAAAATAGTAAAGGGGATAAAACTTACTGTTGTCACTTGTGTGTTATGCTCCATAAGTAGATATCTATCTATAAAGAAAAATGACAGAATGGTTGGGTTCAGGTAAAAAACATTTATTATCACCAGATTCAACCAATTCTCATAAAGAAGCTGGCCAAAAATAGTTTTTTTTCTAGGAAAAAAAACGTCTTTTTTGTTTACTTTTTAGCCGCATTATTCGAATTTCATCTGATAATGGAATGGAGTACCTAACGAAAAAATTTGGGCAGATTTTTCTTAAAGCTGTAAATGAAAGAAAAGAAACAAAGTATGTACAGTCAGCTGCATAAAAACGTGACCCCCTTGTATACGCCCCCTTGCTTGCTTTGCAGGGGGGTAAAAATTTTCTCAGCTGATGGAAGACTTTTAATTAGCATTAATAGGGCCCGGCCACATGTCTGCGGTGCGGCGCCGCAAAAACCCACGCTGCGGCGCCGCAGAAATCCACGGTGTGACGCCGCAACGCAGAAAGTCACGTTGCGGCGCCCCAGGAATTCACTTTTGCGCCTAGCTTTTTTTTGCTCGAAATATCAATTAATTTCTATCCAGAAAGTATTATACGCCAGCATCATATTCCACAAGTTCCTGCCAACATGATTACAATTACAACATTTAATTATACCAACGAAATTTAGTGTACATTATCTTTTAAATTTAAGGAAAGAAACGAAGAAAATTTATTTATGGATGCCATCATGTCTACAACTGTCATACGTCACTTGATGACCTTTTTAAAAGACAGAGGTATAATTTTTGGTTCATTAATATTATATACATGCAATAAAACTGGCTTGGATTCAAATTTGCTCTATAAGTAAGTGGTTTAATGTAAAAGTAACAGCAGTCAAGTTACGCCTGGCGTGGAAAACATTTTTTGATTATTTCAATATGTTCAAGTAACGGTATGTATTTGATTTAAGGATATGTCACACCGGATCCACGACAGCAGCGTGATTTTCTAAAACAGCTTTGGTTCGGATTATATTCGAGGGGCAAAGGCAAAATTAGCAGCTCAGGATTTGAACATATTTTTGTTTCTGAATTAAGGAATGGTGAAGTTTTGGGTAAGGAAATATATATCAGACAGCAAATAATATTGTATTCATCCTCATTTTAAGTTATCTCTGCCCAGCTAGCACTATACGTTTTATCGTTATGTTTTTTTTCGCCACAATAAAACCAATCGTGCTAGAGGCCAAAGCACGATAGGTTTTATCGTCACGGTTTGCGTAACATTTCAGTACATTTTCGCCGTAAAACGTGACTATGAAACCTATTGTACTAGCTGGGCTGGTCCACAGATAATTGTTCTTTTTCTTTGCACAGGGCTTCACAACTGGATTTATTTTGCTAAGGAAGAGGCAGCAAACCGGGTTAACTATTTGGGATATCTTAAATACGTGCCAATTGGTGATGTTAGTAATATGTCATAAAAAATATCGTTACTAGAGATATTATCAAACGTTCTTTATTAAACTTTATTTAATTCCTTTACAGAAAGGAGCCGTAATGAAACTACATTTCAACCAGAATGGTGCTGATAAACCAGTTGACAGCATGTTCCTTGGAACATCGCCGGAACTGGAAATAGCATTGTACACTGTTTGTTTCTTGACTCGTGCTGATAATGACTGTAAACTGAAGCTGGGAAATAAAGACGTCCAAATAATATCTCACACATTCCGCTATCGCAGCAAAAACCTGATCGGTAGTGCGTATCCGCAAATCTAAAGAGCAATGATTTCAATATTATTTTATTTGATATTTATTTCAAAATATTGTTTCCGAATATTGAATAGGGACGTTATCTCCACTCTTATAATAAATCTCTAAATTAAAAAAAGAATCAGCCAGTTTGAAACTAAGCTTTGCGCGGTTCGAATGTTCTCAGCATCCCATGAACTGAAAAATATGAAACATTTTATATAGGTACATTATTATTCTAGCTGCAACTTAGGATAGTTTTTATCCGACTGCGACAGTTAATTAATTTTCCGAAATATACGACTTCATTTAATTTTTCATTTATTTTTATTGAAATCAAACGCTGCTCCAACTGTCAGCTATAAGAACCGTCAAATTTTCGTCAAAATGGCGGAATTGCTTTGCCTTTCACTTATTAATAATTTAAATCCCGTCTACGATAGACCTTTACGAGACAAATGCTAAAATATAAACCATAAAAAAATATTCGATTCTGACATGAGAACTTATATGCGCAAATGTCGTTTTATGTCGTAATTTCAATAAATGAAATCAACAAATTTGAACAATATAATTAACACGAATTTGTTTTTTTTGAATGACAATGGCACGCGCTCGGCGCATTCAGCCAAAGTACCTGCGGCGCTACCACGAAAACCGATACTCAATGTCCATATATTTGCATCCCTGTCACTCGAGTGTGGTTAGTGCGATAGAGATAGAGATACCCGAATATTTTCGAATTCCGAAGTTCGTGGTTATAGCTCAGGAATCGAAAATATGGTAAATAATCATAATGTATTTTCTCGAAAAAGAATTTAAAATAAATATAGTCAAATGGAGAAAAAAACAAAGCAAGAGGTTATCTAGGTAATGATTAAGTTATAAGAGTCCAAAGTTTTAAGAGGGGGTATGTTCTGTCCCTTTTCCGCAAAACGCACCTTCATATGAAACGATTGTTTTTTACTATGACGCTCGAGTATATTGACGTCACAGTCCCTCATCGTTTTCTCACTCTAACTTCTTAAAAGCTGAGTCTGAGCTAGACACTTAAAACTTTGTAGAAAGATTACTTATAAAAATACAAAAAAAAAGACTTTCAGCGTTTTGAAAAAATCTATCCCTAAGGGGGATAAAAAGGGGTGCAAAGTTTTTATCAGGGAAAGTTTATGTTTTTGAGTTAGAGACTTGAAACTTTGTAGAAAGATTACTTATTAAAATACAAAAAAAGAACACAAATCGTTTTAGAAAATTCGACCCCTAATAGGGTTAAAAAGGAGAGCAAGCTTTGCATGGGCAACACTTTTTTTGAGTTAGACTTAAAACTTTGCAAAAAGATTACTTATTAGAATACTAAAAAAGAACTTTCAGCGTTTTAGAAAACTCCATCCCTAAGGGGATCCTTAAGATCCTTAAGAAGGGTAGCCAGTGTTGTGTGGGAAAAACTTTTTTTTTTACTAGACTTAAAACTATTCAAAATGTTACTTATTAAAATTAATAATAAAGTACTTTCAGAGTTTTAGAAAATTCCACCCCTAAGGGGGTTAAGAAAGCTTTGTATGGGCAACACTTTTTTTGAGCTAAAGACTTAAAAGTTTACGAAAAAAGTTCTTTCAGCGATTAGAAAACTTCAACCTCTAAGGGGGTTTAAAAGGGGGTTCAAATTTTAAATGGCGAGCAATAAAATTTTAAAGTGTGAGTAAGAGATTTTTAACTTCGGTCTTATTCTGTACGTTAAAAGACTACAAAACTGATTTCAGAGTTTTTCATAATTCATCCCCTAAGAGTGTTAAAATTGGTTCAAAGTTTGAGTATTTCAAGGCATTTTTAAAGTATGAGATTTTTAACTTTGGTTTTAGACTGTTTGTTCACAAACTAGAAAATGAACATCAACTTTTTTTTTAATTATCCCCTAAAAGAGGTTTTAAATTTTGTATTGAGAGAAATCATTTTCTAAGACGATAAAAAGTTCTACGCGGACGAAGTCGCGGGCAACAGCTAGTTATACATATTTTTGTAATTTTAATATGTGATAAGTTATAATATTTGATTGACTTATAATGGCGTATTATTTTAAAAATCCTAAGTATTATCCTGGGTGTGCAATCATTTTTATAAATGTGCCAGGCAGCAAGTCATGCCATGCCACAAGCTTTTTTTATATTTCTTTATTGCCATAAGCTTTTTTTTCAATTTCTTTATATGGCAACAATTTTACCTATGAAATAAGCTCCCCTCAGGAGCTACCGCGAAACGAAAACGAAATGTCATTTCATCATAAGCACCTATAACGCCACTATGCGTTTTGTGTTACCAGTATGCGTTTTATTTTTAAAATTTACCTTATTTTTTGGGGACGCGACTCGCTTAATTATGCAACAGAAATATTTTTTAGGGTTCCGTACCTAAACGGTAAAAAAGGAACCCTTGTCTATCGTGCTCTGTCCGTGTGTCTGTCACAACGTTTATATATTTATCTCATGCTTTGAATGTTTTTGCCTCCGATATCGCTACTAGATCCGACACCGATAGTTACGGATTGGTGTATTTGGTGTGAACAAGCTCGTATGTGGGACGTAGGGGAGAGTGGGGTAATTGTGAACACTTAAGGGAGAACTGGTATAAAACGAAACCAGATTAAGTTACACAAGCTATTTACTATTCATTCTTTAGTTTGATTAATCAGCCTTATAATTTCATAATCAACAGTGATAAATTTTAGAACAAAATAAAGTTATAATAAAAAAGAAAAACCAGCCAAGTGCGAATTGGACTCGCGCACGAAGGGTTCCGTACCATTATCTATAAAAACGGCAAAAAATCACGTTTGTTGTATGGGAGCCACCCTTAAAAAAATATTTTATTTTGTTTTTAGTATTTGTTGTTATAGCGGCAAGAGAAATACATAATCTGTGAAAATTTCATTTCTCTATCTGTCACGGTTCTTGAGATACAGCCTGGTGACAGATTATCTATAGGAACGGCAAAAAAATCACGTTTTTTGTATGGGAGCCCCCCTTAAAAAAATATTTTCTTTTGTTTTTAGTGTTTGTTGTTATAGCATCAGCAGAAATACATAATCTGTGAAAATTTCAACTCTCTAACTATCACGGTTCTTGAGATACAGCCTGGTGACAGACATACGGACGGACGGACGGACGGACGGACAGCGAAGTCTTAGTAATAGGGTCCCGTTTTACTCTTTGAGTACGGAACCCTAAAAAACAAAACCTCTGGTGTCCAGGATTACCCTACACCACGTGGGGTAATTACGGATTCTAAGTGGGGTAATCACGGACCTACTCTAATGGAGCACAAATTACAAACAAAGCCATTTGAAGTGCTTTCTCCATTCGTTCACTTCTCATGGGCCCATAACTTACATTTATAACACATTATCCAATCTTTGGTAGTTGGTTCTACAAATTTTATTCGTCCGAGATTACCCTTCTCAAATCGTCCGCCATTAGCCAACTCGCTCAAAAATGCAAATGAAATATTTTATTTGAGGTTAGAACCGTGTGGTGCACGATACGAGTACTTCAAAATGTTGTGTAATTGAACGTTATTTCGCAAATAAAAATACCAAAGTACAAGACGACACACACATCCAATTTAACATAAAAATAAGATGAAATTATTCAAAAATCTTCATGTTTACTTACCTTGGACAGCGAGCGCGTCCTCACTTTGACACTTTATGTTCGGCACTAGGTTCGGGCTTGACTCGCGATTGCATCATTCAAAATATCTCCTATCCTTTTCTAACATAGCTAAACCTTTACATCCGCTACTACCCGCCGTCCGTGATTCCCCCACCCTCCCCGTATTGTACATACTATGACTCTTTCTTTAATACTATATAGTAGTAACCAAACATTTTCTTTTGATTTAGACGATAGAAGTTGACAGAAATCGATCAGATTGATGTATTTATAACCAAAATAAAACACGATATGATTAAATAATTTAAACATACCACTAAATTAGGATTAGCGGACGCCCTAATATGCTTGTAAATGTTGGCAATAAAATCTATGCCATTAACTATTGGTCATTCGTTAATAATCGCTAAATAATATGGAGTGCAATAAACTTGATTACTTGAGTGTGACAGCATATCACTCGCACGCATTTGCGTGGCTGCGCTATGGTCTCCTGAGGCCCTAGCACACTAGGTTTTATGTCGTCGAAAATGTACTGAAACGTCACGTAAAACGCGACATAAAACCTAGTGTGCAAGGGCTACTGGGCTGTTATTCGCTACGCTTAAGGCGAGGCCGGTTCACGATCTTCTCTCCCTCTCACTGAGCATAAGCGTGAGCGAGATGGAAGTGCCTGTTCGGAAGTGTGTAACATCACTTTTTAGTACATAATAATAGATTTTTGGAATACTGGATAACTTATTAAAAATCTATCCGGTTATTGTTTTAGAACAATAAAAAAGCTATCTTTTTATTAAAAAAAAACATAGATTGTCGTTGAAAATTACGAGATCTCGAACATTAAAGTTTATTTTTATGGTAATATTTAAGATTTTTTTACAGACTTACCAAGACATTGTCTTTCTTTGTTTCTTTGTCAGTCTACAGTAATTTTTCTGTAGTAGAATTCTTCATTATTTCTTCAACCTGGAAGTTCAAAAATCAATCTTTTCGTCAGATCGTGAACCGGCCTCGCCTTAATGCGGCTCACCCCGCCGCGCCGGTCACCCGTTACGAAACTAGACCTCTACCTACGCTTAATTACTACGCATCGCGGTGTCAAGGTACGAGTATAATTGTGGGTGAGCGTTGAGGTGAGCTTAAAACAAGTTACAGAATAGGGGGGCTGTTGTGGGGCCAGTTAAGCCACAGCTGACAGCACATTGCATCTTTTTAATGCAAAAAAATGCATAAGAATCTTGGCAAATATACACCAACCCCATAGTTGCAGACCCCATTTCCAACGCCTGAAACTACTGACCCGGCTCCTTGGACATTCTTGAAATCGCCACAATTGTCCGTAAAAAAACTACATCTTTTTAAATACACTGAAAACACTCGGCGTCAACAGAAACAAAATTACCGGAACCCAAACAGGAAATTTACAAAAATGATCCTTACTAACGAGCAATCAAAGTGTAGGTACAACAAACCCAACCATTAGAAATTCCGCACAAACCGACTGACTCTTAATTACAAAAAATCAAAAAACTGATCGATACAAACATGTTGTTACTCTGTAGCAGGGTTTACGGAGGAGTATCAATATGTAATAATATATACATTTTGATCGTACGTAACAGTAGAATAACAAATTTTATTGTAATATATACAAGTTCATACATTTAAAAATTAATACAATAATCACATATTAAAATGACCTAACTCTGACTTTAGTCGCCCCTAGCCGTTCCTGATGTTCAGTTCAGTTCAGTTTCTTTATTGCCAATAAGGAGTCAGTCCATGCAGTAATACATATACAATAATAAAAACAATCATTTAAAAATAAATAATTAATTATTAAACAGTAGTTGACTCCATTTTGAGTAAATCTTTTAAACAACTAGGTATGATATTGCGAATTGGTAAACCCTTTACGAATCCTCTGACACTTAAAATACTATATAACAGCTATGTACGTAGTCGCCTTGAGTTCGCATGTGGTGTATGGAAACCCCATTATAGTGTGCATATAAACAGGATTGAGAGACTACAAAAAAAGTTCTTAAGAGCCCTAGATTTTAAAATTGGTAATGAATACACATGTTATACTGAATCTTTAAATCGTCATAACATGCAATCCCTTGAATGTCGTAGGGACTGTGTTGACTCTGTTTTATTATACATAATAATTCACAATCATCTCGATGCCCCTAGCTTGCTTCAAGAAATCATAATTAGAGTTCCTCGTCAAAGAGAACGCCAGTGTCGTGCTAAACATTTATTTGCCATCCCTTTCAGTAGAACAAATTATTCTAAAAACATGTTTGTTAAGCGTGCATGTGCTCTTTACAACATTAATATACAGGGTGGAATTTCATAAACTGTACATAATAAAAGGAGAAAAATTTCAGCCAATTTCATCGGTGAAACGGTGTTTTTTTTTTTTCTAGTCATTAGTTTTTTTTTTACAGAATTTTGAAAATTTTTGTAAAAACTCGGGTAATACACCTAATTCAGACGGTATAACTTTTGATCCAATGGTCCTAAAATGAAAATAAAAAATGCAGAGTATTACCAAGGGACCGGTTAATAATTCTTAATAACAATAAAAATCCCACTAGAAGAGAAAATCCGCAAAAAAAATTATTGTTTTTGAAAAATGGCTACAAAAATTACGAATTTTAAAAGAAAAACACAATTTTCTGAAAAAAAACGCAGATTTAGTTACCATTTTTTTTGCTTAGTATTAAACCTCACTTAATGCCGATTCTAAAACCGTTTTTAAACTGTCTCAGACTTTGAAAAATACCACGCAAATGGGTACGTAAATCAAACCATAATTTTATTAATTTTAATCCTCTTAAAATCCTTAATGACCGTTTGTTCACAGGTAGTTGAAGGGTGTTATTGGGTTTTAGGTGGAAATAATAAATTACGTACTTAGTATTAATCCTCACTTAATGCCGATTCTAAAACCGTTTTTAAACTATCTCAGACTTTGAAAAATACCACGCTAATGGGTACGTAAATCAAACCATAATTTTATTAATTTTAATCCTCTTAAAATCCTTAATGACCGCTTGTTCCCAGGTAGTTGAAGGGTGTTTTTGGGTTGAAGGTGGAGATAACATGAGGGGTATAAAGGCATTGGGCAATAGGTCAACTTTTCAGTCGCTCGCAAATCGCAATTGCTTGTCTTTGCTCGCCACTTCTTTGATTACTCCAGTACTTGTTCAGTTTGAATCATCATGCCCCGCTTACGAGAGTTTTCGCCGTTACAAATAGCCAACATGCACTATTATTATGGATTGTGCCATGGATCTGCAAGAGCTGCGTGTATCGCCTGCCTATTTGGAGCAAGTATCCTAATGACGTTCCAAGACCTGCTGCTCGCCACTTTCAAGAAGTTCATCGCCGGTTGTGCAATATTGGCCTGGGATACGGTGGCTGAGATCGCCGAGAGCCAGGAAACATAATTGATGTTGCCATAGAAGAAGCAGTTCTCAGAGACTTGTACGCGGACCCAACCACGAGTCTAAGACGCTTGGCATTGAGGCACGGAATCTCAAAATTCTCTGTCTGGAAAATTTTGAAGAAGGAAGGACTGCATCCATTTCATTATCAACGGGTACAAAATTTGCAAATTGGCGATGCCCGCGTTAGGTGTGTTATGTCGACTTGGATACTTGGCAATATCAGAAGGGATCCGGAATTTACTAGAAGAATTTTATGGATGGACGAAGCAAGATTTACTCATACGGGAATAACTAACTTCAGAAATTTACACACATGGGCTCACGATAATCCAAAATAAGACCATCTAATTTTCAAGACCAATTCTCCATAAACGTTTGGGCAGCGGTACTCGACGATCAATTGATTGGACCAGTCTTCTTACCGAATACTTTGAACGCCGACAGATTTTTACTGTTACTGAGAGACGAGCTCCCAGAGCTTTTGGAAGATGTGATGTTAGATGTGAGACAACGCCTGTTTCTCCAAATGGATGGATGCCCAGCTCATTGGGCATTAAGAGTTCGACATTTTTTAAATGAGCAATATCCCAATAGGTGGATCGGCCGAGACGGCCCCGTTGGATGGCCTGCAAGATCGCCTGATATGACGCCGTTGGATTATTTTCTTTGGGGTGATATGAAGCAACGGGTATATCACAGAATCGTCAATACCGAAGCAGAATTGCACGACAGAATTTTAAATGCAGCACAAGAAATAAAAAATAATCCGGGAATAATTCGTCACTAGCTACTCAACAAATTAAAGCTCGGGCCACATTGTGCCTTCAAGAAAGTGGAGGTCATTTTGAACAATTAATACCATACAGGGAACGCCCTTTGCAACACTAGAATAAGTTTTTTCTTTAATAAAGGTTTATCAATCGAATTTATGACTTTTAATTAAAATACATGATTTTATTTACGCAATTTTTAGGACTACTTTTCTTCCTATTGTTTTCTCTACCTAAAACCCGATAACACCCTTCAACTACCTGGGAACAAGCGGTCATTAAGGATTTTAAGAGGATTAAAATTAATAAAATTATGGTTTGATTTACGTACCCATTAGCGTGGTATTTTTCAAAGTCTGAGACAGTTTAAAAACGGTTTTAGAATCGGCATTAAGTGAGGATTAATACTAAGTACGTAATTTGTTATCTCCACCTAAAACCCGATAACACCCTTCAACTACCTGGGAACAAGCGGTCATTAAGGATTTTAAGAGGATTAAAATTAATAAAATTATGGTTTGATTTACGTACCCATTAGCGTGGTATTTTTCAAAGTCTAAGACAGTTTAAAAACGGTTTTAGAATCGGCATTAAGTGAGGATTAATACTAAGTACGTAATTTGTTTTTTCCACCTAAAACCCAATAACACCCTTCAACTACCTGTGAACAAACGGTCATTAAGGATTTTAAGAGGATTAAAATTAATAAAATTATGGTTTGATTTACGTACCCATTTGCGTGGTATTTTTCAAAGTCTGAGACAGTTTAAAAACGGTTTTAGAATTGGCATTAAGTGAGGTTTAATACTAAGCAAAAAAAATGGTAACTAAATCTGCGTTTTTTTCAGAAAATTGTGTTTTTCTTTTAAAATTCGTAATTTTTGTAGCCATTTTTCAAAAACAATAATTTTTTTTGCGGATTTTCTCTTCTAGTTGGTTTTCTATTGTTATTAAGAATTATTAACCTGTCCCTTGGTAATACTCTGCATTTTTTATTTTCATTTTAGGACCATTGGATCAAAAGTTATACCGTCTGAATTAGGTGTATTACCCGAGTTTTTACAAAAATTTTCAAAATTCTGTAAAAAAAAAACTAATGACTAGAAAAAAAAAAACACCGTTTCACCGATGAAATTGGCTGAAATTTTTCTCCTTTTATTATGTACAGTTTATGAAATTCCACCCTGTATATTAATGTTGTAAAGAGCACATGCACGCTTAACAAACATGTTTTTAGAATAATTTGTTCTACTGAAAGGGATGGCAAATAAATGTTTAGCACGACACTGGCGTTCTCTTTGACGAGGAACTCTAATTATGATTTCTTGAAGCAAGCTAGGGGCATCGAGATGATTGTGAATTATTATGTATAATAAAACAGAGTCAACACAGTCCCTACGACATTCAAGGAATTGCATGTTATGACGATTTAAAGATTCAGTATAACATGTGTAGTATATGTAACCAACAATTTGTAAAAGTAATACATATTCTGTGTTTGGACTGTTATAGTTATAATTAAAGCATCTATATTTATAAGTTTTTGTATTATATTGGAAACTATAGGTCTGTTTATTAATAAGATAGCTTGTAAGAATATCTTTGTATGACTGTTTGTTTCATAATTAATAAAATAAAAAAAAAACAGTATCAGAATAAATTAAACAAGAATCATTTAAATAACATATTAAAATAAATTAAACAAGAATAATTAAAATAACAATGTCGATAAACGTATATCATTAAATAAATTATATAATTTCATTACAATCTCATTCAGTCAAATATCTTACCAAAAAAAATTATCAAGATTATAGAATGACCTACTTACCTACATTTTAAGAAGACCAGCACGGCTATCACAAGACGGCCGCGACATACTCTCGAGCTCTCTCGCACTATCCGTCTTTTTCTAAGTGGTCTAATAAGAGAGAGACGGATAGTGCGATAGAGCTCGAGAGTATGTCGCGGCCGTCTTGTGATAGCCGTGCTGATATCATCTAGGAATAACAACACTGGGACCGTACCCATAAGGTAGGTAGTTTTTGGGACGGCAAAACACTTCTGCATTAGGACCAGTGGGGTAATCACGTAACGTTCCGAACGCGCGTCGGTACAATTTAACTGTCACTTTTCCATATAAAAAGTGACGTTTAGACCTACCCGACGTTCGTACAATGCGTTACGTGATCGACCTACAGAACTACATGCGCGTTACATAATTAATTTGAGGCGCTCACTGGCGGGCAAAAGAGGACTCTTTCGAGATTTAAGAGCCTCAGGAACTGAGGATGGAAATATAGGCGCACCCAGTAAACTAAAGGAATCTGTACCCAGTTCCTTAAGGCCCGGAAGAATAGAAGCGAAAAAGGGGAAAAGAGGACATGACTCCGGACCGTAGGGGAAAAACTAACATTTGGCCGTATTCTCCAGTCCCAAATCCCTCAAGCGTGGCAACTAGAGAAGCATGTCTTGCTCCACCTCTTCTGGTTTACCCCCAATAGTCACATCATTGATGTACCAGCTATTTAGAGGGGACTTAAGCTCGACGATGACCTTATGAATACTTAGCAAGGCTGAAAGTGAGAGGGTCAAGAGGGTCTCCCTGGTGAGCAACTAAGTACTTTGAGACAGTGCGGTCCGCTCCATGAAAGAGATTTGATGGCGAGTGAAAAACTGGTGTAGAAAAGGATAAAGCGCAGGAACTGGAACATTCTCTACAACCTCGCTCAACAGGACATCTCTCTGTTGTTAAATGTGTTGCGTGTTTTAAATGTATGGACTTGTTGTGTGATTAAATATTGTAATATAATATATAGGTAGTAATTGAGAAGTAGGTAATTGTGATGTAACATAATTCACATAAATTGTAAAAAAAATGGTATAATAAAGTAACTTAAAAAAACCATGTTGCTACACCCTACCAGGTTCCTTGTACTTTGGAAATAAGTAAGAAATGCAATATGATATGATTATTATTTTATGATTTGTATGTTTTTTCTATATATCTCGGGACCATGATTTTTATAAATATGACAAAAGTTCTCATCTTCGCCTCATCACTACAAAGTTCAATCAACAGTTGTCAAAAATAGGAGGTCAAAACTGTTAAATAAGTAAATAAATCTAAGTTACTCTCCACATGAGTCGATTCTTAACGAAATCGAGTTATCGACTCCAATAACTGTCATACGAACATCCCTTTCATTCCATTCGACCTCGTGTTGTCTTTTCTGACTTGTCCGTATTGGTCCGTATCGTATAGTGTTCATTTCATTCCCTATTCATATTCATTCATTATTCTATTCATTCAATTCATTGAGCGGGTAGTTTTGTTGCGAGTAGTCAACGTTTTTAATTTTACTTAAATTATGCAACGATTTTCATTGATGATTTGTATTAATATTAAGGACTACTAGTTATTTATTATGTTATTATATTGAGTGCAACGTATCGAAATTAAATTAAATTAATTTTGCAATGAAAATAACATGAAAAAATTATGAAATAACATTGTTTTTTTGTATGCCTTCAGTGTTTTGAATTTATTAGCCCTTTCAATATGAGTTTTCTTTCGTCATTCGGTGTAATCAAAAGAATAAACTTTAAGTTGTCTCATACCGTGGCAAAGAAATGTGATGTTCGGTGTACTCGTGAGTTTTCAACGCGCGAATTGCTGAAGGAAGCATATTGTCGCACGAAATTGAAATGTCGATGTGAGTATTTCTTAATATAGATTTCCAAAATTAAACTCTTTTGTTTGCCACGTGTATGTCATCTTAAGATATGAAAGTTATTTGTGCATTTACATCAATATCGTATGTCATTTGTTTTGATTACGTCTTTTTAGACCAGTTCTTAGCTAAAGTCAAAGAGAATATAACCACCACGTTTTAGCTGAAGTTAGGCTTGTAGTTTTAAAATGTGAATAGCATTTTGATGATCTTCTAGCCAAGAAGCTGCCCCAAGATGTGAATCCCCGGGGTGTGTTTGCCTGCAATGAGCTGGATTTGTCAGAAGTGCAGGTTTACGGGTTTGACTATGATTATACACTGGCCCATTACAAACCCACCTTGGAACATTTACTGTACAATCTTGGCAGAGACATTTTGCTGGAAAAATATAAGGTTAGCTGAAAATATTGTGTACCTACTTTTAATTTTACTCATTGATATTTACAAGTCCCCAGAACTATCAAAGAAAACACATAGAAAAAAGAATTATTACCTTGTAACATTCAACCTAACCATTAATTCAAGTATAAGTTTTCATTAAAGCTAGAACTCTACCTATTCTCTAAATAGGTTAAAACATGTGCTATGGGATAAGCTTGATTATTTGGTCATATGTGGCGAGACCAACTGACTTAAAACATGTTGTCCTAAAATTAGACCTTAAGAACTACGGTTTAATATAGTGAAACAAAATTACAAGCTTATCATTGTTATTTTCAGTATCCAGCGGAAATTTTGAAACTAGAATACAAACCTGACTTTGCTGTAAGAGGTCTGCACTATGACATTGAAAAGGGTCTCCTGTTAAAACTTGATTCCTTCCTTCAAATTCAATTTGGGGCAGTGTACCGTGGGTTGACTCCGGTTTCAACAGACGAGGTTCTCAAGGTTTATAAGAACAGGATTATACCAATAGCCTACGTAGAAGGGGACAATAGGGTTCACAAGGTAAGCTTCTTAAAATATTATGTGAATTTCTAAACTAAATTTGATGGGGCAAATAAATGCGAAAAAAAGGAGTGGTGTGGTGTCATGTCAATTCATAGTTTAAAAAATGCTGATGGTAAGCAGACACAATTGCCTATAGATTCCAGAAGAATAACTAGCGCATTGCCAACCCTTTATTGATTTGAGGATTTGTTGTGCTAGATATACTTTGAGACTGCTCTAAATATCTAAAAATATCTTCATTTTATTATAATGCTTGCCAAGCCATGATGATGATGAAGTTATTAAGTTAAATTATAACTAGAGGGCGGAGTACCGGTGGCAAATATCACACAAAAGGTATGAAGTCGTTTTTTTATAATTATTATTTTAGGCTTGAATAATAAAATTATTCATTAACCTAATGTACTTAGTATGGTACCTACTCGTAAATTGGAAGTAAGTACTTAACATTTATTTTCATAAATCAATTTCAGGAATAGTAATGATAATGTTTTGATAAGAAAACATATTATTATGTATTTATAGATATTAACAACATATTACATTATATTTGTATGCTCGTAAGATAATTTCTATAAGTTCCTAAAATTATTATGCAAAATTAATAATTTATTTGTTATTTATTTATTTATAAGAATACTTAGGCGACTCCATACATTTAGTGTGAAATTTGCCACCGGTACTCCGCCCTCTAATTATAACTTGTTTGCATACAATCCCAAAAAAATATAAATAAAACTACATAATATTTCATTTAGGTATGTATGTTTACCCATAAATAAGTTAAACTATTAGAAGTCTTGTATTAACGAAGGGTAGTTTATCTATACAATGATGAAATCGTCAGCAGCAGTGAATACAGCATAGCTTCCTCTTCATCTTAATGCTATTAAAGTTACACCCAGAAGGAGCTTTAGAGACCTGCTTTCAGGATCAGTTCATTTATATTTAACAAGGTACTCGTTTATAGCTCCCTACAAACTTTCACCCCCCATTTCACCCTCTTAGAGGATGATTTCCGGGATAAAAACTATCTCTATACCAAATTTCATCTAAATCAATTCAGCCGTTTAAGTGTGAAGAGGTAACTGACAGACACACTTTTGCATTTATAATATTAGGTTGGGTTAGCATGGCTTCAAGCATACAAATTACATTTAAATAAGACAAAAGTTCCAGCATTTTCAATTTATTAAAAAAAAAAGTAGTTGTTGAATAGATCTAACTCATTAACCCCCAACGGAAAAAGAGGGGTGTTATAAGTTTGACTTGTCAGTCTGTGGCTTCGTAGCTCCTAAACGAATGGACCGATTTGAATGTTGTTTTTTTATCCGAAAACTGATCGAGATGGTTCTTAGCTACGTTTCAACAAAATCGGTCTAGCCGTTTTTGAGAATGTTGGAGGTTTTCAACATTTCTGTTGTAGTTGTAGTTTGTATAACTTAGTAATTGCTAATCCTTATCAGTGTGAATGTGATTATATAGCAATGTTTATATCCATAAGCCACATGCGTATAACACTGAACATAAGACGACATCCCTGATGAGTGATGAAACACTAGTATAGCGTGCATTGTATCTGGTTCATAGACAGTGGAGCAATCTGGCACTTGTAAGCAATCATTCATTTGTGTTCCCCTTGCCGTGTGACTTGACAATGATGTATGATTGCAAATAGCTACTACAGCTACCATGCTGAACGATTTTTCTATAAGACTTGTGTAACAGTCTAGATAACATCATAGATAGTCTAATCTAGTAGACACAGATTATATTAAATAGTACGTGTAGTTTAAACAACTGTTGATAACTGTGTTTTCATCTTGGCAGGCTATTTTTTAAATCTGACTCATCTTTTTCTATGGAATTTACCATGAAGTAAAAAAATGCTTTTTTCATACATTTCGGCTAGTGAGCTCTCGAGGCTTCCATATTTAAATTACAAGAACATAGACCAAGGTACAGTTTGCATCAGAAGTAGCTGAGCAAAATAACACGCTCAAAATGACGTACACAGATCCTTATTCCCTTGACATTAGAGTTCGTGTGTAGATCATTTTGAGCACTAGGGCCGCTTAGCAACTTCTTTTGCTGACTGATATTTAATCGCGAGCAGAATATATGTGGGTAATTAGTTCGTGACTCGAACGTATATTTCAATAGAACTAAAAAAACTGGTACCTAGGTTCGTTATTATAAATTACTAAATTTATACATTTATATTGACACTAGCTTCTACCTGCGACTCCTTCCGCGTGAAACTCGTTTATATCCATGGACATAGGATACTCTGGACAGGCTATACGTGATGCCACAATGAGGGACGGAAAGGCTCCTGAACTGGTGTTAAAATGGTTGATGGCTTACCATAAACAACCTACTTAATTTGCACGGGTAATGGTTTGTTGGGCACAAATAATCAGTTGTGCCCAACAAAAAAAAGTGGAACAATGGACAACGAATGATATATCTCTTTCTGTCACACTTATTGCGTTTGGTATAGCTGTCGCGCTCGCTCGTGGTATTATTATTACCATAGGCTGTCCAGAGTATCCTATGTCCATGTTTATATCGTAGCTCCATACAAACTCTCACTCCCCATTTCCCTTAAGTAAAGTAAATACCTACACGTGATTCATAAACTCAATTTGCGATCTGCCCATTATGAGATCTGCGCATTTTGCGATCTGCTCATTATGAGATTTGCACATTTTGCGATTTGCTCATTTTGCGTAGCCTGCACATTTTGCTACTTGCGCATTCTGCTATGGATCCGGTCCTGGGTTCGAATTCCGATAAGAGCATTTAACCCGCGCGGCGTTAGACCCGGAAAAAACAGTATTTAAATATGTGTACAAAGCGCGAGAGTTTAAAGTGTTATAAGGGCATTTATTTGTGTGATGAGCATCAATATTTGTTCCTGAGTCATGCATGGATGTTTTCTATGTATTTAAGTATGTATTTATCTATATAAGTATGTTTATCTTCGTCTAGTACCCATAGTACAAGCTTTGCTTAATTTGGGACTAGGTCGAATTGTGTAAGATTGTCCGCAAATATTTATTATTTATTTATTTATTTTCACAACGGAAGACGAGCGCTGGCGCCGCCAGCATTTACGCTGAGTTGTGACCATTTCGTGGCAAATGTGTATGTGCGTATGTGTCTGCAGTTTGTTTTATGTATTTTCTCTTGTCACGAATATAATGTTAATACAGTCGATATTGTTCAACCGAAATTTCGGGGAATTTGATAAAATTTGGTACGAATGTTCGTTAGAAGCCCTGTTTTCGTCTCCCAAAAGTCCCCGGGTCAGGACCTTGTAGAACGGCCGCTATCTTGTGGGAAAAACTTACTATACTTTTCAAGATAGCGGTTAAACCCTATGGTCCCTAAAGTTCAAATTTTAAGACATGTAAACAGAGGTTTCAGTGAGTGTGTGTAGTGAACATGACTACTGTCACTTGCATTTTGCCCCATTTTTGCCCTAAAATATGTTTTAACCACCACATTATGAAGTTTCAGTAATACGCCCCGCATCAATAATGTTAAATGTATAGTGTATAGCACTGGCGTGTTACAAACTCATCTACTGATGTCATGTTTATTGAAATCCGCCCGATAAATTAAGTGCTAGAAGCAAAGTTGTGATTTCAGATTTGGTCTCCACTCACGCCCGCCATATTGTTTTTTTTTTTAAACTCGATGTGCGCCAACACGTTGTCAGCATTAAGAGAAATCTAACACCACCAAATTTTTTGGAATTCATCAAGCATCTTGACCTGGCCCCGTAGCATGGATGGCCTATCACGCGATAAGTGACAGGATAGAGCATCCGTCCCTGGCTGACACCGTTCGATAGAATGAGACGACGCGCTTATCCTATCACTTATCGCGTGATAACGCCATCCATGCTACGGGGCCTGGAGGGGGTAGCAAACTATCACTACTTAACGAGAAATTTAATTCATTACCATTCTTTTGGGTTTAGCCGTAGTCGGGTAAAATGTTATTATTAATGTAGTTCATACCCTATTGTATAAATCAAAGTGGATTTGAAATTCTGCGAGCTCCAAATTCGGAGAATCTTCCCTGGAAGGACATTGAGGGAAAATCTCACATGTGGATGCATTTTTCTCAACGAAGACACATTTTCTCGTCAAAGTTGTGTACAACAAGCTCGTGTAGAATTTATTCAGCTTTATTGTTGCTGTAGACCATGTTTTCATAGAGTACGTAGTTTTCGAACAAAATCTGAATTTCTTACGAATGGAGTACATTTCCCAAGATAACGGCCGTTCTACAAGGTCCTGACCCGGGGACTTTTGGGAGACGAAAACAGGGCTTTCAACGAACATTCGTACCAAATTTCATCAAACTCCCCGAAATTTCGAGGTTGTACAATATCGACTGTATTATGTTTTCTTTCTTTCATCACACTTGCTCATAAATGGTGTTATTCCTTGCCTGTATACAGAAGGACAATGGCCTAAATTGTTCCCGCGGGAAATAATGGTCCCAAGGGAAGTAATGAGCTTGTGTGTAATCTGATTGGTTAAACAAATCTGGACGGCAAGAATTCTGCTCTGTGATTGGTTGGAAAAAAATCGAGCAGGCCGTGCCCTGCACACTGCACATGCTCCATGCTCTGTGATTGGTTGAAATATTGAAGCTCCGCCCTCCACTCGCACTGATCTAGAAGTGAAGTTGTCAATTTCGTCAACATTTGATTGATGCGCTTGTATAAAACATAGGTTTTTCTGTCTTTTGTGGTTATTTATTTCCTCGCAAATGTGATGAAAAACATTGTGTATAGCACGGGCGTAAGAATATTGCAAACTCGAGTCATCAAAAGCCCTCCACCTTACGGCGTCGGGCTCCTGATAGACTCCCGTTTGCAATATTCCTCATACGCCCCTTGTAAACAATGTACTATTAATTTTTTTGAGTAGAGTCTCATAAAATAAAGAGTTGGTACAGTCAACTGCAGTTATATACGACAGAACAAGGCATGCAGATATATATATGGCACAACTTTATTAGACACAACTGTTAGAGCGTGCCAGATATTTTTGCGCGCTTTGATATTAAAACTGTACGTAATTAAATTAATTCTACTCCAAAAATAAAACTTGCTTGTCTTGATATGAACAGCTATTAACGGCATTTGTTTACGTTTGCAGGCCAACAGAGCGAAGATGGTGCATCTAGCAGATTTATTTTCCGTGCCAGAGATGGGGTTGCTATGTAACGTAGCCGAATATTTTATTAGAAACCATATCGACTACCATCCTGAGATCCTGTTCTTGGACGTTAAGGTATGTAAAACAAAACTAGTGACTTTGTGAACTGTAGAACACACAGGCCTGATCAATATTAAAACAAAATATTTTTTTGAAAATCTGACTTTACAAAATGTTCTATAACAGGGCTTCCCTAACTGTGTGTCGCGACACTGCCCCAAGAGCGTCGTGAGACGATCCACATAGATTAGCTGTCTGTATTGATCAGATGGGAGGACGGAGGAGGGCGTCGCAATAAAATGGCAAATCTCCAAGGGTGTCACAGTAAAAAAAGTTTGGGAAGCCCTGTTCTATACTATAATAACGAGAACACACACACAAAATTTCACGAGAGTCGGTTGAGAAATGTAAACTGTAGAGGAGAACAGCGGCACAGACACCGCACCGGACACTGGACTGCGCATACAAAGTATACAATACCTTGGTTGGATAGAAAGTAGAAATATACCAATTTGATTTCAATAATTTAGGCGCTCGCTAAATCCGAATCTAAAATCTAAAAAGCCGAATCGCTAAACTGAAGTGGCAGTACATTGCACGTAGAACTGATGGCCGTTGAGGCGGAAAGGTTCTCGAGTGGCGACCACGTACTGGAAGGCGCCGCGTGGGTAGGCCTCCCCCACAAGGTGGACTGATGACCTGGTAAAGGTCGCGGGAGTCAGCTGGATGCGGGTGGCGCGGGGCCGGTCATTTTGGCACTCTTTGGGGGAGGCCCATGTCCAGCAGTGGACGTCTTTCGGCTGATATGATGATGATGATGATGAATGTGGGCGCACGCAATTTACATTCAAATTAAACAAAAAATTTTTTTTAAATAAAAATGTTTCAAATTGACTCCCATTCTCCCGGTTAACAATAAATTGCATGAAAGGAGCTCAGTGGCGGCGCGTGCAAAATTTCGATGGGCAACCCGGAACATAAAAGTTATGAAAGAGTTAAGAGTATATAACTAAAGGCTTGCCTAATAAGACATTTTAGGCAAGCCGGTGGGAATCGGGTTGTATGGGCGCTCCGCCATTGCTCAGGAGCTATATCTTTCAGCAACCTTTGTTCATAACTCGCATATAAATTTATAGAACAACAATGGAAAACACATTCACAGGATGTTGTAATGATATGACCGGCAGCCTAAGAAACAGGTGTTTTAATCGCGCCATAAAACGGCAGTCGTTAATTTCTCACGCATACCAGAAGGTCTTTGCCGTTTATGCTAACATCTCTTTCTATCAAACACAATGAATGCAGGTGTTCTCAATAGGTCATTTGTTCCTTATCAGTGTTTACCTACGAGTATTATAAATGTTCAGTTGTAGCATTTGTAGCCACGCACAGTGGCTGTAACGCTTACACCTTTTTCAATGTCCAAGTTTCACATTTATTTATTTCCAGTGTTATGGCAGTGCGAGACTCCCTTTTCTGTCACAGGGTGATAATACTTGCTTACTAGAAAGTCCTAACCTTAAAGTCATAACGATTATAAGTGATTTAAGAATAAGGAAATAACTTTTTCATTCCATTTAATTCCTGATGGACTATAGCACAATAAACCACATGTCTATTTTTCAAACGTCGTGCTTTCCTTAACTGTCCGTTATGAATGTTATGATTGAAACGACTAAAGGTACAAATTGGAACCCGACCGCAGACAGCAGCAGCAGACGTCGTGTCGCAGCGACTGCTAAAGGAGCCCGCGATCCGATTTGGCACCTAATCCCAAAGTTTGGCGTAGGCACTAATTTTACGTAAGCATCTGACCTTCCAACACAGAGGCCACAAGTAGACATTGTTTGGGATTAGACCGGTTTCCTTACGAAGTTTTCATTCGCCGAAAAGATACGACTGTAAAATATCAAATGATACCCAATGGTTATGAGCCGGGGTTTCGAACCCACGACCAAACCTCCAGATTAAAGTCGCGTGCTTTAGCTCGGCTGCAGTGGCTTTTAATAACTTAACACTTAAAGATTATTATAACTTATCGTTCATTGAACATTAAATAAGTTTACCGCAAAATGTAATTTTCTCAAACATGCTCGGAAATGTATGCGTTAATGTCACGAAATGAAGACATGAAGTTCCTTGTTTATGGCTGCCTACATTACTTCTTGGCCTAGGCCAAGAAGTAATGTATGAAAACCCTAACTAAAAACATTATTGGCCGCTACTTAACTTTTTAAATTTGCTTACTGATATTAAACAGACAAAGGAAAAAATACATACTGCCAACCACCAATACTTTTTTTAATTGTTTTAGTTTTTTGTAAAAAAAAAATTGTTAGTTTTTTACATTTTTTTTGTTATTTTTCGTTTGTTTTTTAATGTTGTTTATCGCTTTTAATGATTTAAAAATTTTTTTTTTCTTTTCTTGATGTTTGTCTAATTTTTAATGTTAAAATTTTTGTAGGGTCTTTTATGTTATTTTTAAGTTTTTTTTATCTATTTTTCCTTTTTGTTTTACTTTTTTTAATGTTTTTTGTTTTTTTTTTTAATTTTTTCAAGTTTTCCTTTTTGTTTTACTTTTTTTAATGTTTTTTGTTTTTTTTTTTAATTTTTTCAAGTTTTCCTTTTTGTTTTACTTTTTTTAATGTTTTAGTTTTTCCTTTTTTTTTTGTTTTTTTTAAATGTTTTTTGTGTTTTTATTTTTTTTTCATTTTTTTGTTTTTTTCCATATTATTTGTATGTTTTTTTCTTGTTTTTTTTCCTTTTTTTTGTTTTTTTTTAATGTTTTTTTTTTGTTTTTTATATATATTATTTGAATTAATAATAAATAGTTACTATACCGACGACTTCAAAGTTAAAAGAATAAGTAACGGTGTTACTCGATCATCTAAAACGATAAAATTGTTACAACCAGTAGCCAAAAATTACTATGGACGAAGAACAAAAGAATACTTGATCCCGGAAATGTATAATGAATACCCTTTGTTGTTAGAAACACCTAAATTAAAAGTGGGTAGTCTTAAAGAAAAATTCAAACGAATATTATTAGATAAGCATATAAACTCCATTAAATAATATATGAATGTTGTGCCATCGACGTCGAAGAGGTGTATGCATTGTCCGTCTTATTTCAAAGGATAGGATAGGTATAGTAATGCAGGCATATCTTTGGCATCGATCGTAGGTACCTACACATTTAGTAGATAAATGATTATTATTTTTTAATTTTTTTCAAACGATTGTAACCATATGTACCTACATAACGATTGCAGCTATGTGCAAACATATGTAGGTGCATACGAGTAACTAATATATATGTTGCATTATCCTCTGCCGTACTTAAACAGTTCGCATATTAACTTACACTTCTAACTAAAGTTAAACAATTAAGTAGAGTAAAAATAAATCATGGAGCGAATCGCCAACAAACTGCTTTGCAGTTTGGCGAATCTTTAGGTTAAGTTACTAAAATTGTATTTTTTTTGATTCCAATAAAAAAAAAAAAAAAAATAACTAAGTTAAACAACAATTAATGCAACAATGGATACCTATGGCATCGCACCGGACTGGCCCCTGTTTTCAATTTCTGTTTGAAGTGGTACCGTTGATGTGTCTAAAAGAGAGAAAGAGATTGTCCTTACCCTATTATAACATTTATAACCAAAGTATAAATATTGTTTCCAGAACTCGGTACAAAGCTGTCACCCCATAATGCACAAAATAGTAGCGCAGAACGTGGAAGAGTACATCAGACCCAATCCCGACCTCAGGAAATATTTCCAGATGCTCCAGCAGTGTGATAAGAAACTGTTCCTGGTTACAAATAGTCCGTACCACTTCGTGTGAGTATAAGTAGCTCCGCACGAATCTCTCGCTCTCACCTATGGTCCACCGCTTCCGCTCCCGCTACCGCTCGAAGTTGTGGCCGACCCTGTTTGAAATTGTTTGAATTTTGCTTCAATGGGCTTATGGGCACCATGGCATGGCATTCACGAGATATTGCTACAATATTGCCTGTATCGCCTGGAGTGGAGGGCTTTCGTACGTAACTAATGGCCCCTGGATTCGAACCCCGGTAAGGGCATTTATTTGAGTGATGAGCATTTTAGGGACATATTTGTGTCAGAATGTGCCTGAAATATTTATTTGTTTAAAACATCGAAAACAGACTTGTGTGTGTATCTTTCTAAATTCAACTTAAAAGTTGAAGGCATTGGTCACGCCATGTTTAATACGATTCTTCGTTGACTGTGGCTCTAACTAGAGAAATTATATATTAGAAAAAATACAAACATAATTCACATATTTCAAAAATAGCCTCATCATATACGGCCGGGAATCGAACCCGGTCAAATCTGTCTAAAAATCGAGATCGGTTTATTGCGTAAATTAGCAGTGCTGGTTGTAATGTAAGGAACAATTGTTGCTATGGAACCCAGGAAAATGCCGTATTTCATAGTTTTATTTACGGAACAGGATCTCTTGTGGTTTCAGAATTTTCCTCACTGCCCCATTTGAATAATACGAGTACATCCTGTATACCAGTAGTATAATATCTTTGCTATATTTTGTTGTGATTAAACTAATCTTAATTGACAACATTTTATGTTTTCAAGTGGGCCATTTTATGATTTATTTTATTTAGCTAGAAAATGTTTTTTTAAGTTGCTCGTGTTTTTTTATTTCTCCCTAAATTGTAAATTTTATTCAGAAATATCAAATTGAAAAGTAGCGAATTCCAGAAGGTCGTAACTAAATTATTACGTTAACGTTACGGCTCTGTATGGCAGCTTGCACACCTTTCATATGACAGTCGTAGTATTGACGTCACACACGGCTTAAACCATATTTATATAATTTCGCTATCTTCTTAAAAAGAAATGAAATTTAATAATTACTTAAATACGTCCAGGTAACATAATTACCAAAATGGTTTTCGAATTAGACATCATTACATAGTTTGAAATGTGGTCAATGGGGAGGCCGGTGAAATCTAATTGTAGATGAGAGAGAGAGACAGAAGATCGATTGTACCTAACTATGTTCAGAAACCGTATACAGTTCTTAGGCAAGAATCTTCGCCATATCTTTAATCCACAACCTTTTATTTTTAGCCTTTTTCGGAAAACAGTGGATTCCCACTTCGGAGCAATTCGGGACGAAACATAAAGCCATTTTCACAAATATAACAAGTTTCTGTCAAAAATTACATTTTTGGTACAAGCTTTTATTGCCGACTGTACTTTTCTGTATACCGTCATCAACTACTCATTGAGACGATTCTAACGAGCCCAAACTCAACGGGGCTACGGCGGTTAAGTACTGAATTCCCATGGCCACCTTCTGTCTCTATCATCAGATCAGCTCGATGGTACCATAATATTGAATTGTCACCCAAACTATACCTTTACCCAAAATTACAGCTCAATCGGTTGAAGATATCTGCTTCAAAATTGAGTTGCAAGATTCCACCCGAACAAATTACATACATACTTACAGCTTGTAATAGTGCATTGTTTAACAAGGGGCGTATGAGGAATATCCCAAACGAGAGTCTATCAGCAGCCCGACGCCGTAAGGCGGAGGGCTTTTGATGACTCGGAGTTTGCAATATTCTTACGCCCGTGTTATACACAATGTTTTTCATCACATTTGCGAGGAAATAAATAACCACAAAAGACAGAAAAACCTATGTTTTATACAAGCGCATCAATCAAATGTTGACGAAATTGACAACGTCACTTCTAGATCAGTGCGAGTGGAGGGCGGTGCTTCAATATTTCAACCAATCACAGAGCATGGAGCATGTGGTTCTTGCAGGGCATGGCCTGCTCGATTTTATTTTCCAAACAATCACAGAGCAGAATTCTTGTCGTACGCGGCCGTCCAGATTTGCTTAACCATTCAGATCACACACAAGCTCATTACTTCCTTGGGACCATTATTTCCCGCGGGAACAATTTAGGCCATTGTCCTTCTGTATACAGGCAAGGAATAACACCATTTATGAGCAAGTGTGATGAAAAAAAATAAACTACTTCCCGCCATACAAATTAAGCTTTTTTAACCTTTTGGTGCCCAGAGACATCTAGTGATGACGGGCGTAAAAGTGCATGGGTGCCCAGTGTCATCATATGATGTCAAGCGTCTTGCTCGGCTTGCTCCCGAATTTCTACCTTTTCCCCCCGTAATCAAGTCTATTTTAGCCACTGAGGCCTACTAACAACCCGAACATTATCTGTGCGCCGGCGCATGCGAGGGTAACTTGTCATATATACACTGACACGATGCAGCCCATGGACCGCAACGCGTAGTGCAAACTTATTGTTCGGCGTGTCATCTCTAGTACGTTAGTACATTATACCTCAATGATTTTAGCTCGTTTCACGTGCTTTTGGAACAGATTGAAACGGAAGCTAATGACTTTTATCCATAACTTACTTGTGAATTTGTGGTTGGTCAAAAAGTATTGGTATCGATCGAGACTCCTGGGTTCCTGTACTTTCTGAACTGCAAAATTCCTGGGCACCGACGGGTTGAGTACCATTATAGGTGGTGGCAGTTTGACAGTTGCCTTTCGGCCATTGTATTCCAGTAACGCGGGCATGGAGATGCTGGTCGGGCTGGACTGGCGGGAGTTCTTCGACGTGGTGATCGTGAACGCGAACAAGCCGAAGTTCTTCACGGAGGTGTCGCGCCCCATCCGCGTGTTCGACAAGAACGCCAACACGCACATCTGGGAGAAGGTCACCTCGCTGGAGAAGGGCATCATTTATTATGAAGTAAGGACATTGCCACATTTACTCATTTCTCTGAGGGTATTCATCCTATACCGTACCGGAAGGCCCTGCGTGGGTAGGCCCCCCCCACAAGGTGAACTGATGACCTGGTAAAGGTCGCGGGAGTCCGCTGGATGCGGGTGGCGCAGGACCGGCCATTGTGGCACTCTTTGGGGGAGGCATATGTCCATCAGTGGACGTCTTTCGGCTGATATGATGGTGATGATGATTCATCCTATAGTAGTTTGTGTGATTGTACATAATGAAGGGCATTAAACATGAGTGTGGGTTTATGAAACGAGCGTGAGTGAGTTTCATAATAGGATCACACGAGTATCTTAATGCCTAATTATGTACAGTAATTGTGTTACATACACTACTTTATCTACCCACATATTATAAATCCTCAATGATGTGTTCACTGTTATGTGGATGGTTCCCCATTAGAGTAACCGCCATTGCACCGCCATGGCCGACTAGATTTCAAATCATGACCAACTAGATACCCATAATAACATCGATATCGATGTTATTATTCAATTCAATTCAATTCAATTATTTTATTTCAGGCATAGAACCCATATATTATGATGTTTCATACATTATAATAACACTGGCACAGACAAAACGCTGATGTTACGTTACGGGTTGTAATAATGGTAGTCATTATCATTATATATGGTTTCCGAACACATTATAGAGGATTTATGATATGGGTGTAGATAAAATCCTTTTTGATGTGCACTGTCTCAATCTGGAATTATCTGCCGGCGTCTGTTTTTCCGGAATCTTAAAACCTCGATGTCTTTAAGGTAAGAGTAAACAGGCAATTTCTGGGTGAGCGTGATTCATCTTATACCCTATCTTTACTTTTCATCAGGTTAGACGAAAATATTTTTTTCGAATGATTTTCTTTGCCCTAACCTAACCCATGTAATCTATGCTTTATCAATTTTCGCATTCGGATAAATGTTTTTTTTCTGACCAATGCCACTCCCTAAAAATGCTGGTCGAGCTAGACTGGAGGGAGTCCATCGACGAAGGAGAAGGTCACGTCTTTGGAGAATCATTGCCTAATTTCTCTGGGTATTGTTCCTCCGATTTTTTTTCCGAATGCAAGTTTTCTCCAGAGAAAATAAACCTAATCCATGCTGAAGTTTCCGAATTCGTGAAAATGCCTGTTGGCCTGGAGGAGCTGGAGAAAGCATAATTTAGTTTTGAAGGTCTATATCGAAAAAGTAAAGGTCCTGTATCTCCTCGTTACAGAAGACCGCAGTCATCATAACTGTAGTACTTGCCTGAGCATACCTACCTACTGCTAGGTACTTACTTGATGTTGTGTTGATGGTGTTGAGTAAGGTCGCCAGATAATCTGAGGATGTGTTGTCTTTCTTGATACTAGAACCTGCATTTGTTTCTTGCTGTCAACAATATCAATTTCCTCAAACCAATATAACAATGTATCCTTTGGTACCCACAGTCGACTTCGGATTATGTTTAGAGTGAATGGAAAGAAGTGCGATTAAGTAAAGATTTTACCTTTTAAACTAGTAGGTTAAAATTTGATAAATAGATGTTATTTATTGTCAAAACTGTGTACTCTAGATCTGTAGATCTCATGTCATACATTGAAAGGTATCAACAGTTGTTACATGTACCTAATACTTACTTGACTCAGAGACAAGGTTTGTTGACGGCTACTATGACTTGATTATTGTCAATATAAATAGTGAGAATCGGATACTTTCGATATCAATAAATAATAATGTAATTTGCAATAATCGTCATTTGTCATAAAAGTTATTTTCTCTGAAACTGGACAATTTAAATACATTTTCTATGTATAGAGCCTAGAGCGGGAGCTAGGTTGGACTAGGTGTTATAGTTATAACAATTCTGAGAAATTTACAGTTTCTGAGAAAATTACTTAGGGCAAATAAAATTATGGATTTCATTAGTAATCCACTGACAATATACCGCCTTTACCAGGGCACAGTGAACCAGTTGCAAGAGCTGACAGGCTGGCAGGGGCACCAAGTGCTCTACTTCGGTGACCACCCCTACACTGACCTCGCCGACGTCACGCTGGAGCACGGCTGGCGCACCGGCGCCATCATCAACGAGCTCACGGTCAGTATTCCAGGGCACAGTGAACCAGTTGCAAGAGCTGACAGGCTGGCAGGGGCACCAAGTGCTCTACTTCGGTGACCACCCCTACACTGACCTCGCCGACGTCACGCTGGAGCACGGCTGGCGCACCGGCGCCATCATCAACGAGCTCACGGTCAGTATTCCAGGGCACAGTGAACCAGTTGCAAGAGCTGACAGGCTGGCAGGGACACCAAGTGCTCTACTTCGGTGACCACCCCTACACTGACCTCGCCGACGTCACGCTGGAGCACGGCTGGCGCACCGGCGCCATCATCAACGAGCTCACGGTCAGTATTCCAGGGCACAGTGAACCAGTTGCAAGAGCTGACAGGCTGGCAGGGACACCAAGTGCTCTACTTCGGTGACCACCCCTACACTGACCTCGCCGACGTCACGCTGGAGCACGGCTGGCGCACCGGCGCCATCATCAACGAGCTCACGGTCAGTATTCCAGGGCACAGTGAACCAGTTGCAAGAGCTGACAGGCTGGCAGGGGCACCAAGTGCTCTACTTCGGTGACCACCCCTACACTGACCTCACGGTCAGTATTCGGATCCTCGTTTTTACTCTTGTAATCGCTCGAGTTTATACAACCGACAGCGGTGAACGTGAAAGACAAGAAAGATTAGAATGTGTGAAGCATGACAAGGTGACTCGTCGCTGTCGGCTGCCGCTGCCTCCTTTCAAACGATATCGACCGGATAGAAAGCACATATCGCCACTCCCACCTATCCTGTGTCAACCTTGTCCACTGCTTGCTTTCTATCCGGTCGATATCGTCGTAGTATAGACTCAACAGTGGGTGCATGCAGACCGGATACATACAAGTATGGTTAATTTTCCAATAAAATAGGAGAATATTCACGTATCTTATTTATTTCGCTTTACAATATTTAGAAGAGAAGAGAGCGACCGCCCCGCTTTACCGACGGAACACTCCGTGGCAAAGCAGATTGATCCCTAGCGCTGCCTAGTGGCGTCGCTCTGAACCACCCAGCGTACTTGCAGTATGTATTGGTAAATCTCAGCTTGGTGGTTCTAGGACGCGCCACTAGGTGTCACCTGTGACAGTATCATTCTAACAAATCAGAGTATTTACCCAAGCGAAATACGCCCTCTTCCCCGCGCATGATGCCCGAGCGTTTCATGAAATATGGGAAAAATGTATCTATGTGCGCGCATGCATATTGCAGCACGTCAGGGGACCGATTTCTGACTTTCGAGCGCTCGACTCTTTCACTCGAAACCGGTCAAAAATGATGAAATGTTATTTTGAAATAGCGAAAGAAAATTGAAAAACGAGTGATATTACCACTCGTATTCAATTCTATCTGTAGAAAGTAAGTGCCTGCAATTTTGACACTACAATCGTATTTACTTTTATTAAATTTTGGAGCGCTTGAAAGTCAAAAATCGGCCCCCTGGAGGCTCTCGCGTGCTCATTGTACCGCACTAGGGGGCGTTCGTGCCGAACGGGTTAATTAGATTACACGGGTCTCTTTACATAGCGGCCGTGTTAGGGTGCGGTCTGTGCCTTGCCTGTGTTAAGATATTATTTTTACATACATACTTTCGTATGTTAACCTGTTTAGTTTGCCTGCCTGTAAAAGCATACTCTATGATTGTCTACTACTCTTGTCATTACATTTGAATAATACAGAAGTCGTGTCATGTTGCTTATCCTAGTTTCATTATAAATAATATCCAAATATAAAAGCCTGTTGCGTCAGGCGCGGCGGCGGTGGACTTTGCATTTGTATTATATGGCATGGGCGCTGCACTGCGGGCACTCAGCTCGTATACCCTATCTGGATAGGTAATTATCTAAATGTAAACAAACAAAACCACACGTGACTTGGTCATTCAACCAATCATGGCAACCTTTTGTATCTATGGTATTATCTTATTGGCTGAATGACCAAGTCACGTGTTTCTTTTTGTTTACATTTAGTTAATTACCAAACCACGAACTCCGAATCTCGAACTTCGTATATCTCCGTCTCTATCGCACTTAATGTTTATGGTACTCGAGCGACAGACGGAGATATACGAAGTTCGAGATTCGAAGTTCGTGGTAGCGCCGCAGATAGGGTATAGACTAAGGGCGGGTTGCACCAACTTAAGATTACATAATACCATCATCCTCCTAGCGTTATTATTCCCGGTTGTGCCCCTAAAGGAGCCCGGGGTCCGCTTTGACACCTAATCCCAAGATTTGGCATAGCCACTAGTTTGACGAAAGCGACTGCCATCTGACCTTCCAACCCAGAGGGAAAACTAGACCTTATTGGGATTAGACCGCTTTCCTCACGATGTTTTCCTTCACCGAAAAGCTAACGGTAAATATTCCGTACACAAGTTCCGAAAAACTCATTGGTACGACCCGGGATTCGGACCCACGACCGCCGCTTGACAGCCGCATGCCTAAACCACTAGGCTACCAGTCAACGTTAAATATGGCGCCGGCAGCTGTCACTCCATTGTAACTTGCAGTAGCGGTGCGTGATAATTTTTGATGGGCAACCCGGAACAAAAAAGTTATGAAAGAGCTCAGAGTACAAAGAAAGAAATCGGCTAGTATGGGTGCTCCGCCACTGGTAACTTGTCAAACTTTCCATACATTCAGATTTGAATAAACACTTGGTTGTTTTGTGCAACCCACCCAGTTAGATAGAAATATCTGTGAATTTTGATGCTGAATTTTGTACAGGAAGCCAAGAAAGTGGTCTACCACTTTTATTTAATTAAATTTTATTTATTTATTTTGTTTCACCAACAACACTAAAGCTTACAGTAATCCAATTATATTAACTACTTGCTAATTAAGTGTAACAATCACTTAAAGGTAAACACCGTTATAAATATAAAAAAGCAATAACCTTAACTAATTATTACTATACAACCAAACTATTTAAACTATTTTAAAACAGTTTTGTGCTTGTCACTCACTTTTGTACAAAATGGATGTAGGGTCATTTCGCCGGTTGGCGACCACCTAATTTCACGTGCCGGTTAGCTGACCACTTAGCTGACTTGGTGAACTGAAAGCATATTTACTCGTTTTTTTTGTAAATTCCTATTCCATAAATACAAACAATGAGGCATGCGGCTGACTGTTTCAATAGGATCTGTAGAATTGATGTTATCTTCAATTGAAAAAACCATGTTCTTCAAGTGGTTGCTAACCGAAGGTGGTCGCGTAACCGGCGAAATGACCCTACCTAACTTTTTTTTTTCGACTATCATTTCAAAAGTGGTTGACTTCTTTGTTAGCTGACTGTACAGCAAATGATTATTACTTTAACTAGGAATAAGTAATACAATGTCTCCAATCTACAGTCAGACACAAGCTGATTCCATACATATATTCCTTTGCCAATGACTGGTATCTAAAATAGTGAAACCAATTTTCAGCACGAGATCAACACGTTAAACACTCAGTCGTTCAAGGAGAACGCGAACTGGCTGCAGATGCTCACCCAGCTCATCGAGGACCACCAGGACTACAACGAGCCTGAGGCCGTGGAGGTCTTGGGACAGTGGATGGCTGAGAGGGACTTCCTCAGGTATGACCCGTTTTATTGATAATTTACTTTAAAAACAAAGTTTTAACCGACTTCAAATTGGGTAGCCAAATTGCTTCAAGTTTGCCTATAAAATTTGAAGAGTTCCCTCGATTTCTCCAGGATCCCATCATCAGAACTGGATTTTGGTGACAACGGGACCAATCTGGAAGTATATGCTTTTAAACAAAGAAATAAATTTTAAAAACGGTTCATAAATTACCGAGTTATCGCGTAACAAATACGAAAAAAAACTCCTTTTTTGAAGTCGGTTAATAAACTAGCTTCTGCCCGCGACTCCGTCCACGCGTCACAACAATTCTTTTTACCCCCTTTTATTTCACCCCCTTAGGTGAGGATTTCTGGGATAGAAAACTATCCTATGTCCATTTTGGTGACAACGGGACCAATCTGGAAGTATATGCTTTTAAACAAAGAAATAAATTTTAAAAACGGTTCATAAATTACCGAGTTATCGCGTAACAAATACGAAAAAAAACTCCTTTTTTGAAGTCGGTTAATAAACTAGCTTCTGCCCGCGACTCCGTCCACGCGTCACAACAATTCTTTTTACCCCCTTTTATTTCACCCCCTTAGGTGAGGATTTCTGGGATAGAAAACTATCCTATGTCCTTCCCCGGGACTCAAACTATCTCTATACCAAATTTCATCTAAATCGGTTCAGCGGTTTAAGCGTGAAGAGGTAACAGACAGATAGATAGACAGACAGACAGGCACACTTTCGCATTTATAATATTAGTATATGGATAAATATAAATATTAGAGGACAATCTTACACAAATCGAACTAGGCATATAGTAAGCTCAATAAGGCTTGTGTTATGGGTACTAGACGAAGATATATTTTATAGATGTAATGTATTTAAATACATAGGAAACAGCCAAGACTCGGAAACAAATATTCATGCTCAAATAGTAACCTTCTTAATATATTATGATTTTTAAAAATTGCCTCTCGATCTGATTTGGACAAAATGTATGAGGAAGTGAAGAGAATAATCGAAGCTATAGCTGTTCTTTTTTAATAATTAAAACCCGTTTTGGAACCTAATGATGATGATAGACATATCCCGTAACATAATAGGCAAAATACAGACGAATGAAAACCTTTCCATTTTAGGAAATTGGTGGAAAAAATATATGTAATTATATTTGTGTCGCATCTTTTTCCTTCCTACGGCCAATGAAAGAGAGGCAACCACACAACGAATAACGCGTAGCGAAGTGTGGTGCTAGCATTAGAGATAAGATGATCTTACTAATCATACCGCATTTTCAATCAGGAACATGATAGATCGAAAGTGTCAATGACATGTTTACACTTTTACACCTTATTACAAAGAATTAAGGTGCAATATTAAGTATAAACGGTTCACTAATGTTTTCCAACCTAACGTTTGGCAACCTGATTCATTTCACATCTTTTCATTTCCCAACCTCTTAATTTCTAAAACTGTTAAATATTTCAGGATTTTTATAAACTAACCTAACCTAACCTATAGGGTTCTACACGATGGCTCTGAAATAAATCCTGAAATATTTACAGTTTCAGAGTTTGGGAAATGAAAAGTTGCGAAATGAATCAGTTTGCCAAACGTTAATTCCAGTATAAACATGTAATTGACGTCGGCTGTGATACTCTAATTGTGACATTTATGGCGTGCATACTACCAGCAATGGGGGTGTAGACGCTAAATAAAGTAAATAATAGTACATTATGATACAAGTGTGCTATGTTGGTCATTACACTCGAGTCGGTTTTTAAGCCTGAGCCGAAGGCGAAGGCTTAATGGAGACGAGAAGTGTAATGACCAATGCTCACGTGTTTCATACGACGTTTTTCAACACATTTGCGAGGAAAAAAAAAAAAAAAATTAAAAATGAAAATGTTAAAAGATATGTAATGAAAAGGCACTAGTGCGATAATGTAATGTAAAAGTCACGGCATGGGTAATATTCTGCATTATTTTGCTAATATTTAAAAAGATATGTAATGAAAAGGCACTAGTGCGATAATGTAATGTAAAAGGCACGGCATGGGTAATATTCTGCATTATCAGTGTAAATACGCTGTAATAAGACCTACTTTACGAGCAGGTGTGTTGAAAAGTAAGTTAATGATGAATTTTCTTGAAAAAGGGGATTAAATAATCACAATGTTATAAGTTTCCAAAGTTTTAAGAGGGGGTATATTCTGTCCCTTTTCCGCAAAACGCACCTTCACATGAAACGATTGTCATTTACTACGACGCTCGGGGATCGCGACGTCACGATCCAGGAGCGTTGTCTCTCTCTAACAAGCAATATTAAAACGGTTGTAGCTTCGTAATTTTGTGAGATATCTGAGTGGGATTTTCGTCACTAGGGATATTTTTTTGCTTCTTTCTTTTGGGGTAATAATAAATTTTGAGTCTACTCATATCGGCTTTTATTTTTTGTATGCTATGTAAGTATACTGAATAATATACTGAAATGGCTTTTTCGCCACCTGAGTGTATGAATGTATTAAATTTAAATGTGATTCGTCTGTGATTATGTACTTATACGGTGTATAACTTATTTACCAACTCAGACGAAGAAAAAAGATCGACAGGGCATTACGAACAACCTTGTGAAGCCGGTTTTCAACCAAGCCAAGTAAGTTTATCACACGCTCACACATACATATACCTAGTCGGTCCTTAAGTTCTGCCACAATGTTTTTGATAGATAAAACTCGGCAATAAACTTATATATTCTTATTCGTATTATACATGATTAAAAAGCTTATTTTATACGAATCAAATTGCAATACAATACATTTTGAACAATTATCGCAATATCCCAAAAAACCTTGTAACTGGAGACAATCGTGAACCCAAAACACGCCGCATCTGACAGAAATACCACTCAAAACAAATTTATTAAAAAATCAGTGTTCCAGATGACCAACGAGGTTTTTTTTTATTTATTCTAATTCCTCGATTTTAGACCATGCTTAGCAACTACCATTTGGTTTTCTGTTAGCTTTCAATTCCAACTGCTCCCATCGAGAACTTTACGTACTTTTTACGTTTTCAGAAAAACGCGTAAATTTGATCTTGTGGGCAACAAGTACACTACGTAAAATGTGAATATGAAAATTAGTTTTACCCAAACTTACTTATCTTATGCTTCAAAATGGAGGAGAGAGGGTTCAGGGAGGGGTTCTGACTAAAATCTCACGTAAATTTGTAAGGTTTTAGAATCATGGAAAAAAAATTACAGTGAATCACGCACGTCCGTGTTTTTGATTGGCTAAAAAAGTGCAAAATCTCTGAAGAAACTAGCATTTGTGTAATATGGCTTAAAGCATTTAAATCCAATAATCGTTCTAATTTATCAGTATTTAATGAGCTATCCATTATATAGCATTGAATTAAAACACTCTTGGTATTATTTACTATGCGGCAAAACATTTGTGACAGAACTTAAGGACCGATTAGGTACAAACAAAATTGCACAAAACTACTCGGCAAGTGTCGCAATTACTGATGTGCCGACGGAAAGTTTCCTATGTTGCGAAATGTTTCTGCAATTTAACTATTATTTATATAATTTTCCTCATTTTTGTATGGGAATTGAAACTTTTTATTTCCAACATGGAAATTTATGTACTGAGAAGCATAAAACTCTAACTCTTATACATAGCGTATAAGAGTTACATTTTTATGCTTCTCAGTACGTAAATTTCCTTAATTTCTTGTGAAAATTTCTAGAAATTTCCGAGAACTTTTCCAACTTTTTGGAAACTTTCCGCAATTTGCACATCACTTGTCGCAATGCTGTCCAAATCACCTATTACGAGTTTTGTGCAATATCATTAATGTATGTGTGCCTGAGCGTGTGCTAAACCTATTTGGCTTGGTTGAAAACCGGCTTCACTATTCCGGTTGTTCGTCATGCTCCGTCTTTTTTTCTTGGTCTGAGTTTACCAAATCCGAAATCGATTACATTCAGAATCTATTCTATACTATGACTATATTCCAAATTATTGTGTGCACCCAATTGGCTATAAAATAACGCATGTGTTTGCTTTTCACGCCGTCATTGTAGGAGATGTTGTGTCGGTTCCAGGAACGAAATAAAAGCAGTGTTCAACCCGCAATTCGGGAGTGTATTTCGGACTTACCACAACCCCACGTACTTCTCGCGGAGATTGTTCAGGTTTGCGGACATTTACACCTCCAATATCAGAAATCTACTCAGCTACTCGCTAACGCACACCTTCTACCCGCGACGAGGCGTCATGCCACACGAATATGGATCTTATTTCGTTTAGATTAAGAACTATGTATATTTGAATCATAATGTAAGTGAAACTAAGCATATTATCAGTGCAAATATCATGAATCTGTTTACCTATATTTATTTTTAATTATTTTTTTATTCGATTAACTAATTTGTACACAAATAACCGTGTAGATTTTTTGTAGAATTTCTATATATTTTGAAATGAGATCCTATTTATATACATACTCTGTTTGTTTATGCTAGTTCAAGTTTACTATTCTATGTCTTGAAGTCAATTTTGTCTAAAGCTAAATTGTGCATTTTATAAACTCATTGTTATAAAGTAACAGCATTATTGCTTGTTGTTGTTGCTAGACTACACTAATCTATAGTGAATCGAATTAAATAATTTGTCAATATTTTATACACCTACTTTAAATAACGTGCCATGTGAATACGTTTGAAAATTGAACCTTTTGCTCAAACTTATTTTGATGTCATAAGGTTTAATTTTTCTCTTTTTTACATGATCTGTTAGTCAGATCATAGTTGGATCGAGCACATCGACTTATACTGAATTGGCAATAATTAAAATTGAGACTCTTGTAATTAACTCTTTGAACACCCGCCATTCATAGCGGTATTTAACACGATTTGGAAGTTTAAGTTCTGACACATGTAGAAGTTGGAGGGCGTTCAAAGAATTGATATAGCCTAATTTTGTTATAGCTACGTATGATGTAAATATGTTATTGCAAGAATGTAAGTATAAAGTGTTCTAGTCAGAAGTATTTACTAGTGACTCGGAGTAAGTTCATGTTATTATATAATTAAATTTTAAGGATGAAGTGAAGTTTAAGTTCTAGTATTTTTAATGAAACCAGTAAAACCGATATCTAAAAGACACTTCTACTAGACTTAAAATGCATTATGTAACTAATTGTATATGTCGGTCAAATTGTATGTACTTGTTTTGCCATAATGATATTAGACATTAGTAATAGTGCAGTACAAATTTTATTTAGAAAGAGCATTGATCCAATGAACCTTTGACATCTTTATTTATAAAACTTAACAAACCTATGTTAACTAAAACGTGTATTGTCCCTTTCTCACCAACATATATTGTCCCTTTCTCACCAACATAGTCAAACTGACAGTTAACGACAAACCTTTTTTAATTGCAGTTTAGCTAAAATAGGTTTGATCAGCGTTTATGAATAAGCCCGTCAATCTCGATATGTCATCATCATCATCATCATATCAGCCGAAAGACGTCCACTGCTGGACATAGGCCTCCCCCAAAGAGTGCCACATTTTTTTATTTTATTTTTTTTATTATTTTTTTTTTTTATTTTTTTTTTTTTTTACGGGACAATCTTACACAAATCAACCTAGGCCCACGGTAAGCTCAGTAAGGCTTGTGTTGTGGGTACTAGGCGATGATATATATAATAGATACATACATATAGATACTTATATACATATATAACATCCATAACTCAGGAACAAATATTCGTGATAAATACACAAATAAATGCCCTGACCGGGATTCGAACCCGGGACCTCCAGCTTCGTAGGCAGAGTCACTACCCACTGGGCTACGGAAGCCGTTAAAAAATGGCCGGTCCTTCGCCACCCCGCGCAATCTCGATATGTAATGCTAATTTATTATTGAGGAGCCCGTTAAAGTACTCACTAGTGCCACTGGTAACTAATTGTGATTATTTAAATTTAACGATAGATATTTAAAAAAGGAGGATGAACTCAAAAGGAAAACGGTCGTTTTAACTTTGGACGAATCCGGCAACGTAAAAAGTATTACAATATTCAAAAGATACTTAAATACAAAATGCAGTGGGTAGTGGCTTCCATTTTTAAATATCAACCTTAAATTTAAATAATCACAATTATTTACCAGTGGCGATAGCGAGCACGTTAACGGGATCTTAAGACAAGTTAAACTGCTTTTAATTTGATTTAACTGATTAATTATATTAAAACCGGTAGTCCCATGAAAGGAAGCCAGTGCCCAACAGTGGGACGTATATCGATACCTGCAGACTCAAAGGGCGTAACAGCCTGTTGTTGTAATGGCGGTTACGCCCTTTGAGTTTGCAGGTATCGATATGATGATAACGATGATCCAGTGCAATATTCGTAGTTGTTAATTGTTTAAAATCCTAAAGGGTCTCACCATCACTGTTAAGTATTTTTGACTATTATTTTTTAGATAAACTCTTGTAGTAACTAGTATTGTTGATGCATTTTCATGAGAGATTTTGTTTGCCAGGAGATATTTGTTATATAATTCTGAAAGATCGTCTTCACGCATACATACCATGCTTATTTTATATACCTACCCAGTTGCACATTCGTAAGTGATAACATGCTATTAGAATACTCAGTTTTACATTATTTTTCGCTTCGATAAAATGAGGGCATGTCATTTTAAGCGTTATTCAATAAGTGTTTGTGCAACTGCGTTATAGTATTATGTTTTTATTTTTATACCCAGTATTCTGTCTTACAATTCATTATGAATGAATGTAACCTATGTAAAATTCTTGGAAACTTATGTAACAAACTTTCATCAATTGGCTTCCCATTTGCGCCAAATTCCCCCTTTCCTAGAATAAACTTGTATAAACTAGATTAATTTGAGAAAAATAGTTTTCCCAAAATATCACGTGACAAACCAATTTCTCAAATTAATCTAGTTTATACAAGTTTATTCTAGGAAAGGGGGAATTTGGCGCAAATGGGAAGCCAATTTATGAAAGTTTGTTACATAAGTTTCTTAAAATATCACGCCGTTAGCCTACGAATGTCAAATAACGTTTTGTATGGCAATCGAACCACCTTAATGTGAAACCTTGCAACGCAATGACTATCAATTCTTTTTTATCAACCCAGAGAAATGTGAATGGTCAATTTTAGTTCAATTCACGTCGTTACTGATTGAATGACGGGATTTGTAGTAAAACAGGTGGGTCCATGCACATATTTAGGTTCGTGTCTTTCCTGTACACATGGTTAAAGTTAAGGGATACAAAGTCTAATTTTTAGTTTGACTTAAACGGAGTCTCCTCTCATATTATTACTTATGACCACAGGAAACACGAATTTTGCTCACTGAAAAACACCGTGTATGACCCAGGTCAATGATGTAATATAAAAAAGAGGTATACTCCAGGCAAAATACTGTTTTGAAAAACATTAATTTATAATAGCGTTTTTTTTTCTTTACATCATTTTAAAACATTATTCTAAGATGCTTTTTTCAAGAATCCAACCAACTTTCCATCCGGAAATATTTATATAGATTTAAATAAACCATTTATTCATATTTTTTCTGACTTTACAGATGCTAGTTAAGAATTTTTTTGATGTCTGAAATTTTGTTGGATTTTGTCGCTAGGTAACTATTTAATTGATAATGTATCCATTACAAAGAAAAAATCAGCTATTATAAATTATTTCCAAATTTGAATTTTTTTCCATACAAGTTGTCAGTTCATTGCCTGGACTAGTAGACAGGTTATAAACGCTCCAAAAGTGGCACACTAAAATTGAGTCAATTGCACCAACTTGCCTCTGTTTCGAGTCGTCAATGGAACGTGTCTTAGCTGTAAGATTTGGTGGCCATTTTTAAATACGGAATTTCGTATAGACAACATATCTACCTCTTTTTTATATTCATCATTGACCCAGGTAGTAAATGTTCCTGAGCGATTAAATCTGTGATAAGAATAGAATACCTGATGACACCACTTAGTTGTAACTTATGTATGCGTGAAGTTCTGTTCAGTACCTTTGTGACTCATAGCTTATGCTATATTTAAGAGAATACTCTACATTTTTCTATGACTGTTATGATAAAAAACTTCTAGATCATACATGTATACGATCTTCGCAGATGCGGCTTTTAGTTAAGTTGAAATTGTGCCATCGGTTTAGACAATAATTTAAAATCGAGTCTCGTCGCAAGGTCGGATAGATTGTGAAATCACGTTGTTTGTCATTAACTTCACAATTAAACACATTGATACGAGTTTTGTTTGTTTTAATTACATCTCATGAGCAAATCGCCTATTGACTTGAGTACAGTGATAAACATAGGTTACGCCACCTGACCTAAGATAGTAAATTAGGTATAAGGGGTAGTTGATAAAATGATAACGAAATAAATGACTATAGAACTTTCGTTAAATATATTATTTTATATTACAATACATTTAAGAGCAAAAGTTTCGGGTCACCCTAAATAAAATGAACGCAATAGGTTTTTTTATATATTTTACACTAGTCTTATTTACATAATATACTATTCTTCGTAATATCCAAATGTATTAGCAATTTCCGGAATCCTATCATAAATATATCAACGTCCAAAAATGACGATTTTTGCGATATCTCGCTCCGTTAACGTTGTTTTTTCATGGGTTTTTACGAGTCCGATTTAAAACTCGTAACGTGTTTTTTTTCTGTTATTTCTGCAGTTTAGATGTAACATTTAATAAAGATCATGACAGGATTAAAAATTGTACGTACAACCTTGCACTATTTTAGGAAATATGACGGTATTTCACCGACCCGAAACTTTTGCTCTTGAGTGTATTTATAAACAGTGCTAGGTATTTCATCTTAATGTATTCTAAATATTTTCTGAGTATTGCTGCCGTGAGATTGTTTAAACTACATAACATCATAGTAGCATAAACTGAAAACGGTTTTATGAGGCACTTTAATTACTTGGTCATATTATCAAAATATTATATGCGTTTCATTTCGCATACGAATAAGAAATTCAACGCAACAATTTACAATAAACCCTTTGGCCGCCATTCTTAGTAGGTAAGTTACATCTATACGCCAACTATTTTAGCATAAGAGTGAGTATGAACCTTCTTAGTTGAAAGCATGAAGGTGATTTTGACAGCGCACGCCATAACACCAGGCCCTTATTTCACCAACTTGACAATTGTCACCTGACAACGACAATTCTCCGTACATTGCTGGTTCCACAAATAACCTAGGGACAAACAAGCAATGTATGTCGAATTGTCAGTGTCAGGTGACAATTGTCGTGTTGGTGAAAAAGTGTTCTTGACGCCGTGACCACGAAAACACGTATCTCTTAGGTGTTCTAGGCATCCAAAGGGTTAACAGTATAGGAATAAAGACTATTTAGTAGACTGGATACGCGGTATCAATAAGCAACACGTTGTCCGCCTTGAGGGTCTTTGTTTGTATAGTGAAGGGTACGTTGTTGTAGTGAAGTTTGCAGGGCCGGTCGGGGCGCGCCATAAAGCACAGTGTGTAGAGGGCAGTCTCGAGCTCGGGAGAGGTTCCCACGAACATGGTCACTTCGGGAGCGTCCTTCGTTTCACTCAGGATCGAGTGCTGCTTCAGAATCAGTCCTTTCTGGAATGTACAGTTAAACTATGAAACAATGCTGCTAAAACAATGTTACGATTTGTTAATATTCACGCGGTGTTGTCATAAATAAATGAATATTACGGGACAATCTTACACAGATCAACCTAGGCCAGTAAGCTCAATAAGGCTTGTGTTGTGGGTACTAGGCGACGATATATATAATAGATAAATACATATAGATACTTATATACATATATAACATCCATAACTCAGGAACAAATATTCGTGATAAAAACACAAATAAATGCCCTGACCGGGATTCGAACCTCCAGCAGCAGCATATCTCCCACAAGGCGGATCTTGGTGAAGGGCCACGGAGTACTGTGGCGAGTGGACGTCGTTTGACTGATATTATGATGATAATTAAAATAGTACTTATATACAGGGTACCACGAATAGGGTACCTTAGACTGGTCCAGAAAATCGACATTAAGGTTTAGTAAAAGATCCGTGGTTTTTCGTGGTTAGAAGGTTGACCATTAATTACCGGACACCCTGTATATTAACTCCCTTATTCATAAAACTTAAAATGCCTCTTCTAAATAAAATGTGCTTTGTCCCTTTCTTACGAACACAAATGTCAAAGTGACAGATAAGGAAAAGCGAATTTTTAACGCCATTTTAGTTAAAATAGGCTTTTAGAACGTTTATGAATACGGCCGTAATAGATTAACAGATATATAATTATCATCATCATATCAGCCGAAAGACGTCCACTGCTGGACATAGGCCTCCCCCAAAGAGTTCCAAAGTGACCGGTCCTGCGCCACCCGCATCCAGCGGACTCCCGAATATATAATTATACAAGTACAAAAATAAACTGATTGAAGAATTTGTCGACCCAGCAACATTGTTCTGATAGTTCAGTTGGCCAAGAGCGACGAGCCGCGTATGCCTATGGTCGCAGGTTTGAGACCTGCTCGGAGCGATACATTTTTCTCATTCATTTGAAAAATAATTCGGGACCTTGTTTGTCTGGTTCAGAGCTGGCTCGGCAGATCGATTATGAATCGAAATCGCCGGAAATCAGTACAATCGGTGGTGTCTAGGTCATAGAGCTGTTGTAGGTACCATCAGCCAAAAAAGCGGTCTACCACTTTTGGACCTTATTTTGTATGCAATAAAGTCGAAAAGTGGTAGACCACTTTCTTGGCTGACTGTACATAAGTTCACACTAAATACATTAATTGAATATTAACTTACTCCGGCCAAGTCAAGTTTGGAGACGTAGCCCAGGTAGTTGGCCTTGCGGTCCATCTCTCGCTTGGCGAAGAACAACCAGCTGTGCAGACCTAAAAATGGAAATCAAAATGATCGTTATTAATTCAATTCAATTCAACACATTAATTTTGACCAACTGGGATCATAGACAAAGCTAGTTACAGTTTCTTAGCCCAAAGTTAAGTAAATACTATAACCTAATACATATAAAATAAGGACAGTAGGTAGGTTCTTAGTAGGGCTTGACTGTCAGTACGTGGATCATATGACAATGATTCACATACTCACAGTCAAACCTCTCCGCAACTTAATGTAGCTACACAAATATTAAATTTAGTTTATTGTAGGTACTTTAGTTTTTAGTATGTACCTAATAGAGTGAGCTGTTTTTTGGCCAGTCCGGACAATTGCCCAAGGCCCCACGACTGATGTGAACTCCATGGGCCCCCCTAGTTCATGGACTAGCCTACCATGGCACTCAATAGGATAAATATTACAGCCTCTAATTTCTTGTTTAAGTAGGTAGCTACCTAAACCTACTAAAGAACTCCTGAATATGACTCACCTCGCTTGAATAATCAGTAACAGTGTTATCGTGCAGATATAAGTAACGCCCTGCTGGGTATAAAATAAAACAACTTAGATGCGCGTATTCTTTACGTTCAAAAACGCAGTAGCTTGCACCAGTAAGTAGCCTAAGCAGTGTAGGTACTTTGTTTACCCAAGTACCATGAACGTATCGTAAACGTCAGTAGGTAGGTACAACGCTCATACTTTATTGCGTATTCTTTACGTTCAAAAACGCAGTAGCTAAGTATGTTAAAACTTCAGGTGCACCAGTAAGTAGCCTAAGCAGTGTAGGTACTTTGTTTACCCAAGTACCATGAACGTATCGTAAACGTCAGTAGGTAGGTACAACGCTCATACTTTATTGCGTATTCTTTACGTTCAAACACGCAGTAGCTAAGTATGTTAAAACTTCAGGTGCACCGTAAGTAGCCTAAGCAGTGTAGGTACTTTGTTTACCCAAGTACCATGAACGTATCGGAAGCGTCAGTAGGTAGGTACAACGCTCATACTTTATTGGCTTGTAAATAGGTACATGTGCAGCTAAAACGTACCTAATACATCATTGCCCTTGAGTTCTGCCATGAAGATGTTCTCGAAGGCACAACTACACTTGCACAGGCCGGTCCAGTGGCGCGCGTACTTGGTGAACCAAATCTTCTTAAACAAATTCACTTGCTCATTGTATTCATTCAGCTGAGTCAAACCTGCGATAAAATATGCATTGGTACAGTATAAATACGAAACAGTATTTTAATATGTTATGTTATAAGTTGACCACGGACAATGACTGCGCACTGAGAAGCAAAAATAATTCACTACTGGTCATGAAAGTTAGACACTAGAGCCTTTCGTTAATACCTATACTAGGTCTGTGTACGAGCGCGTCCGTTGGAAAGGATTAGATTCGGTTCTCTCTTCCGATAAACCAATTCGTGCTTTAAACATTCGATTGATTGCACGGTTGTTAAAATACTGTTTATAATACTTTTACTGTAACGTTAGGCAGGCAAAATAATCAGACGGAAGTAAGTATTCAGATACATGTATAGGTGTGCTACATTGAATAAATATGGGATTGCAACTAACCTTTGTTTACAAGGTAGGCCATGAGACTCCTAATAGGTCCGGTAGCTAAAATAGTGTTGATGTAAGTAGTTTCCTCGGACTCTTCCTGCGAAATGACATCACTGTTAGTTTCCTCAATTTACACGATAGTTAGACCTAGTAAACAGACTTATTTGAAAAACAGCATTCATATTAAAGTAATTTAATTACTCGTATACTTACGTTAGGTGTGACGAACTCTGGCCTAATGACATTCTTGTGGTAATTGTCAAAAAGAGCTACGAAGGGTTTTATAGTTGGTCCATTCCAAACGTTATCAGGTATACTAAGGAGGCTGTAAACAAAGTGATAATAAATGATTTTGCTTTGAAATAACATTATCCTTATAACACGGAAGGAGCGTTCCTATAACTTACCTAGTTGGTGCTTTATCATCCTTCGACATAGGGCTGGTCTGGCCCTGCAAGTTCACTTGGATGTAGTTTAATGCGTTGTTGATGTCAGCATTAAACATCTCCTCGCTGAGTCGCAGGAGATCCTCATCGGTCGTCGAGTCCTGCACTTGTCTGAGAAGGTCCTCATAACTCTTCTTCTTAGCATAGTCCACAACACCGCCGACCACGGTACCGATGTTTTGAAGAGTGTTCGTCGCTGTGTTACCCTGAGTTTGGGTCACTTGGTTCCCGAGGAGCTTCGGAAGGACACTGTTGAATATTTGTCCGGCAGTGTTTACCAGGTCGTCGCCGCGGCAGGCTGCCAGGCAGATGAGTAGAACTATAGTACACTTCATGTTGGTCCAGTACGTGGTGTCGAATCCAATCACAGCGCACTAGTGATCTCTGAGCTGCGCCCGCGGCGCGCGATACGTGCGACCTCTGGGTGACGTCATCCTGTATGGAACATATCATAGGTACAGCATGTTGTTGATTCAACCCGCGGACTTCCAGTTTTTGCGTCGCTCGCGGTGATTGCCCTGAATAGGAAATACGATGCTATTTCTATATGCATGTTATGCGACCTCTCGTAAACAAATTTGACCTGCTAGATTGGAGTAATGCTACCTCCTATTAATACTCTTCCTGATGCTCATTTAATAGGTCTCTCGTTGTTCTAACTTAATTAACTTTTATTTATTTATTTATTGGAAAATCAAGAGCTCACAAAACAGGTTAACAGCAGGTTATGTATTGTCTAAGATATAGTTAGACATTAATCAGCTAAACTGTATAGGTAGTTTGTAACTAAAACTTTACCGACTGTGGAATAATTTAAACTAGGATCAAATACAATGAAAAACAAACAGCCTAGTATAATTTGACCCTACATCCATTTTGTTTTTTCGTGGCGAGATGGGCTTTACCTACTAATTAAGCTAAAGGTATTGGCTATACGGCTATAGGAACCAGTCAACAGTAAAAACACAGGCCAAAATTCACCAGCTTAGCCACTGCTACGCCAACGAATCTAGAGTCATGCGTTTACTATATCGATAGATAGCTAGGTATTTGTTTTTGAACGGATTACCGCCGTAACGCTCTCTAGTGAGAACTTTTATAATTATTTTCGCCTCATTAGTTCGGAAAGCCCTTTTTAGGGTTCCGTAGTCGACTAGGAACCCTTATAGTTTCGCTTTGTCTGTCCGTCCGTCCGCGGATAATCTCAGTAACCGTTAGCACTAGAAAGCTGAAATTTGGTACGAATATGTACATATCACGCCGACAAAGTGGTAAAATAAAAAGTGTTTTTTTTTATTAGGGTACCTCCCCTATACGTAACGTGGGAAGTGTTTTTTTTTTCATTTCAGCCCTAACGTGTGATATATTGATGGATAGGTATTTAAAAATGAATAGGGGTTTGCTAAAATCATTTTTTGATAACTCCTCCTCTAACTTTTGAACCATACGTTTTAAAAATATGAAAAAAACCTCAAAAGTAGAACTTTATATAAACTTTCTAGGAAAATTATTTTAAAATTGATAGGTTGAATAGTTTTTGAAAAAAATTACAAAATAATTTCATACACTTACTGTGGCGGACGAAAAACTACGGAACCCTACACTAAGCGTGGCCCGACACGCTCTTGGCCGGTTTTTTATTCTTTAAAAACGGATAGTAAAACTGCACTTTATACACAAGAGTGCAAGGAATATTTGAAATCCGAACGTGTTATTAGTTACCTACTTTAAAAAAATATATTACATGTAGGTATAAAAAAGGCCAGTCCAGACCGGACAATTTAAATTTTTTTTTTCTCTTGTAATATTTTTCTCGCGTAGTGAGGTGAATATTTTGACGTCTCGTGTGTTGCAACACTCGCTACGCTCAGGATTCTATTTTTAAACCACTCGCTTCGCTCAGGATTCTATTTTCGAACCATACGATCAGTTCGTTAGCTCGTGGTTCAACCCTAGAATCCATTCGCTAGCTCGTGTTTCAATTCCACACTCGCGGTTATAAAATACCTACAACTTTGCACCCTTGTAAGTATAAAAAATAACTATTAAATAATAATAAAGTAGACTTAAAATTAATAAAGGATACAGTAGTGGAGTATCCCACTTTAACGCATACCTACAAATCGGGATGGCGAAACAACAAGATTTTTGTACCTAGGATTTGTAGGTAGGATTTATTTACTTTGAAACAAATTTGATCCTTGCCCGACATTCTTACATCGTGGTTATTTTCCATGCTAGTCATGGCTAACTGATAATTAGAGAGATTACTTTAGAAACTAAGAATACTTATTCGATCGAAAGTAGGCATCAGCCTGTATTGTTAATGGCAGTAATTATTTCCTGGCACGTGCTGGGGCTTCGTAGTCAACATAACTACCTAGTTAAGAGCTTTACTTAAACTTGTCAAGGCGATGGAAAATATTGATTTTGAACGGATCGTACAAATTGCTCGTTCCTCCGGTCTAAATCGTAATCGTAGTTGATTAATAGTAACGTAAGTCTTCATCAATGAACAAAACAAGGACACCTATCGTCGTTGTCATTCTTTATTAATAGGCCAGTCCGTAGAGTATGTTTGTTGCAAGTGGTAGTGTAGAAGTTTTTTTTTTAAATATTGTTTACATCGATACAACCGAGCAAATATCAAAAATGATTACACGAGATATCTTGGGACAACTTTTGGCAGCCACAAATCCTCGAATTTTTTTGTTTTCTCACTCGTAGCTTCTATACGGTGCATCCTAGCGAAAAGTTACTCACTAGGAAATTAAAGAACATGTAATTATGCGTCTAATAAGACTATTTTCACTTAGTCGAAAAACTTGCTGAGAAACCTTATATTTATTTTAAAAGATCGATTGATGTGCCACACTTGGACATACAATAATAAATAATAATAATAATAAATATTATGGGACAATCTTACACAAATCAACCTAGGCCCACGGTAAGCTCAGTAAGGCTTGTGTTGTAGGTACTAGGCGACGATATATATAATAGATAAATACATATAGATACTTATATACATATATAACATCCATAACTCTGGAACAAATATTCGTGATAAACGCACAAATAAATGCCCTGACCGGGATTCGAACCCGGGACCTCCAGCTTCGTAGGCAGAGTCACTACCCACTGGGCTACGGAGGCCGTTAAGTAAATGTTTTTCTTTTTTTTGACTAGCAGTTATACGAGTATGCATGGAGTGCACCTCTAAAAGAATATTTTTTTTGTCATTTCATTTCAGAATTATGTGCCGGCTAATAAAATACACCTATCCTCTAAATTTTATTCAAATACACCTTATAGTTTTCGAGTAAAATGCCTGTGACATACGGACAGACGGATTGACGGGCAGTCATGACGAAACTATAAGGATTCCGTTTTTGCCATTTTGGCTACGGAACCCTAAAAAGGCCCTCTAGGCATTGTACCGAGTATGCTGGCGGTATTTCCTCACTGAACTGCAATGCTGATGCGTTGCACGAGAAAACTGCGAGCTCTTCGAGTACCAGTTATGATGATACTAATGCTGAAATTACCTACTGTCGATTCTGTAAATTCCTACAATTGAGGAGCTAAAACCTCAATTTAAATTCAAAATTGAAACGCAGAAGCTTAAAAACCACTATCTTGAATTAACTTACAAACTTAAGGACAGCCTCGTTTTCAACCATGGTTTTCTACTATGTCGCTAAACCGAATTAATATGTTTTGGTACTCATTAGACGCATAATTCCATATTCTTCACTTTCCTAGTGAGTAACTTTTCGCTAGGATGCACCGTATAGAAGCTACGAGTGAGAAACCAAAAAAAGTCCCAAAATTTCGAGGATTTGTGGCTGCCAAAAGTTGTCCCAACAAATCTTGTATACCACCTTTTGCAACGTACCTCCCCCTGCTTTGAACCTCTACGGACTGGCGTATAACGTATTTTAGTTTGACTGCCAGTGGCTTATTTATATACAAACGGGCAGAGGTGAAGAAGCTATATTAACATTTGCACTGCCAGGAGTGCCAGGAACCCTCCTAGCGGGCGCCCACGCCGTAGCCGCTTTCCGCTTCATAGCGGGAAAACCACGAGATCGGCTAATACGAGCGTAGCGCATAGCGATTCCTGGCAGTGAATGTGTTCAGGGTTTTGTAGGCTAGGGAACCCTAAAATATATCTTAATTTACCTGGCGCAAGAGTGAGGTCCGTGAAACAAAATAAGTTGTTTTATTGTATTTTTTATTCCTTCTTAATTACTTGTTATATTTGTTGTATACTTACGTACTTAAGCTATATCAAATTGTAGGCATGTTACCAATTTAACACCTAATTGCCATGTGATATGGTGAAAAAATAGATAAGTAGGTAGGTACTTACTAAACTTACATCTCTTTGTAGTCAACTATAGTCAGAGAACGTCTCATCTCCAATTAGCATTACTTAGTATTAGTAATAGGTACTGTTGATCTCGCTATAGTTTCTCCCGCCACGTGTGCTCGATTGTTTAGGCAATGTGTAAAAGAAAGCCGAGAAGAGACATCGTCACCATACGGTCGCAGGCGAGCGCGCACCCGCAATGCACGCTCGCGTGCGCCGGGCGGGAAAATCTATCTTACTTTATGTATTATGCATCATCTGCCTGCATCCACTGTTACAACTGTACACTCGCCGTTCAATTCTCTATTAGGACAATTATTACTATAGACGTCCCACAAATCAAAGCCATTTGTTCAAAGTGCTAACCAACTGGTTTAAGATTAATTACGGGCGGTGTTTACGTCTTAGAGGCAACAACTTTGACACGATTTTGTATTGATGCGCGTTTTCTCTCGATTTACTTGATTGATTTGTAGTTTTCTCACTTTTCTATTCGATACTTAAATTTGGCTTTAGTGTCTTGTGTAGGTGAATTATCGCCTACAATTTGCTAATTTTAGTACCCATTAGATTTTATCCGTTTAAGTAAAACTCTAATAGGTAAGCGAATATTCTACAAGGTGTGCCGTGAAAGCCAATTCACGACGGGCAGTAACTTGAGATTAACGAAATCCGGGGTTGTGAGATTCCTTATTAGAATTCCTTCATATTTTATTGGTGTGCAAAACATGACGTAACTCCTACCTATGGAAATCGTTTTAAATTATAGTCGTTTAAACACCGTCTATACATTTTAACGGTACCTACCTATTTCAAGAACCGGACTTATCTACCTATGCATAATAATTAATAGGAGATTAATGCACCTTATCCTTCACAACGCCCGCGTAAGGAGGGAATAGGGAACTAAGTACAGCCCATTTCTAAAAAAGGACACCTGGCCACGTAGCATGGATGGCGTTATCACGCGATAAGTGATAGGATATATAAGCGCGTCGTCTCGTTCTATCGAACGGTGTCAGCCAGGGACGGATGCTCTATCCTGTCACTTATCGCGTGATAAGGCCATCCATGCTACGGGGCCTGTGCCCAGCACCGTAATTAGCTGTCATTCAGGTAACAATTGTCAAGTCGGAGAAATAGAGGGATCTGATGATGTAGACTTGTTATTCGTTCGTTTCTTGTATTATTTTGCTAACTTATACATGTTGCACAGTATGTCTGCCATGTCACTGTTTCACTCAGCTGCTCAAAGGTTAGCTGGAAAAGATCCCTTAAGTTATACAGGGTGGAATTTCATAAACTGTACATAATAAAAGGAGAAAATTTTCAGCCAATTTCATCGGTGAAACGGTGTTTTTTTTTTTTTTCTAGTCATTAGTTTTTTTTTTACAGAATTTTGAAAATTTTTGTAAAAACTCGGGTAATACACCTAATTCAGACGGTATAACTTTTGATCCAATGGTCCTAAAATGAAAATAAAAAATGCAGAGTATTACCAAGGGACAGGTTAATAATTCTTAATAACAATAAAAAACCAACTAGAAGAGAAAATCCGCAAAAAAAATTATTGTTTTTGAAAAATGGCTACAAAAATTACGAATTTTAAAAGAAAAACACAATTTTCTGAAAAAAAACGCAGATTTAGTTACCATTTTTTTTGCTTAGTATTAAACCTCACTTAATGCCGATTCTAAAACCGTTTTTAAACTGTCTCAGACTTTGAAAAATACCACGCAAATGGGTACGTAAATCAAACCATAATTTTATTAAATTTAATCCTCTTAAAATCCTTAATGACCGTTTGTTCACAGGTAGTTGAAGGGTGTTATTGGGTTTTAGGTGGAAATAACAAATTACGTACTTAGTATTAATCCTCACTTAATGCCGATTCTAAAACCGTTTTTAAACTGTCTCAGACTTTGAAAAATACCACGCTAATGGGTACGTAAATCAAACCATAATTTTATTAATTTTAATTCTCTTAAAATCCTTAATGACCGCTTGTTCCCAGGTAGTTGAAGGGTGTTATCGGGTTTTAGGTGGAGATAACAAATTACGTACTTAGTATTAATCCTCACTTAATGCCGATTCTAAAACCGTTTTTAAACTGTCTCAGACTTTGAAAAATACCACGCTAATGGGTACGTAAATCAAACCATAATTTTATTAATTTTAATCCTCTTAAAATCCTTAATGAACGTTTGTTCACAGGTAGTTGAAGGGTGTTATTGGGTTTTAGGTGGAAATAACAAATTACGTACTTAGTATTAATCCTCACTTAATGCCGATTCTAAAACCGTTTTTAAACTGTCTCAGACTTTGAAAAATACCACGCTAATGGGTACGTAAATCAAACCATAATTTTATTAATTTTAATCCTCTTAAAATCCTTAATGACCGCTTGTTCCCAGGTAGTTGAAGGGTGTTATCGGGTTTTAGGTGGAGATAACAAATTACGTACTTAGTATTAATCCTCACTTAATGCCGATTCTAAAACCGTTTTTAAACTGTCTCAGACTTTGAAAAATACCACGCTAATGGGTACGTAAATCAAACCATAATTTTATTAATTTTAATCCTCTTAAAATCCTTAATGACCCCTTGTTCCCAGGTAGTTGAAGGGTGTTATCGGGTTTTAGGTAGAGAAAACAATAGGAAGAAAAGTAGTCCTAAAAATTGCGTAAATAAAATCATGTATTTTAATTAAAAGTCATAAATTCGATTGATAAACCTTTATTAAAGAAAAAACTTATTCTAGTGTTGCAAAGGGCGTTCCCTGTATGGTATTAATTGTTCAAAATGACCTCCTCTTTCTTGAAGGCACAATGTGGCCCGAGCTTGAATTTGTTGCGTAGCCCGTCGAATCATTCCCGGATTATTTTTTATTTCTTGTGCTGCATTTAAAATTCTGTCGTGCAATTCTGCTTCGGTATTGACGATTCTGTGATATACCCGTTGCTTCATATCACCCCAAAGAAAATAATCCAACGGCGTCATATCAGGCGATCTTGCACGCCATCCAACGGGGCCGTCTCGGCCGATCCACCTATTGGGATATTGCTCATTTAAAAAAATGTCGAACTCTTAATGCCCAATGAGCTGGGCATCCATCCATTTGGAGAAACAGGCGTTGTCTCACATCTAACATCACATCTTCCAAAAGCTCTGGGAGCTTGTCTCTCAGTAACAGTAAAAATCTGTCGGCGTTCAAAGTATTCGGTAAGAAGACTGGTCCAATCAATTGATCGTCGAGTACCGCTGCCCAAACGTTTATGGAGAATTGGTCTTGAAAATTAGATGGTCTTACTAGGTTTGGATTATCGTGAGCCCATGTGTGTAAATTTCTGAAGTTAGTTATTCCCGTATGAGTAAATCTTGCTTCGTCCATCCATAAAATTCTTCTAGTAAATTCCGGATCCCTTCTGATATTGCCAAGTATCCAAGTCGACATAACAAACTTAACGCGGGCATCGCCAATTTGCAAATTTTATACCCGTTGATAATGAAATGGATGCAGTCCTTCCTTCTTCAAAATTTTCCAGACAGAGAATTTTGAGATTCCGTGCCTCAATGCCAAGCGTCTTAGATTCGTGGTTGGGTCCGCGTAGAAGTCTCTGAGAACTGCTTCTTCTATGGCAACATCAATTATGTTTCCTGGCTCTCGGCGATCTCGGCCACCGTATCCCAGGCCAATATTGCACAACCGGCGATGAACTTCTTGAAAGTGGCGAGCAGCAGGTCTTGGAACGTCATTAGGATACTGCTCCAAATAGGCGATACACGCAGCTCTTGCAGATCCATGGCACAATCCATAATAATAGTGCATGTTGGCTATTTGTAACGGCGAAAACTCTCGTAAGCGGGGCATGATGTTTCAAACTGAACAAGTACTGGAGTAATCAAAGAAGTGGCGAGCAAAGACAAGCAATTGCGATTTGCGAGCGACTGAATAGTTGACCTATTGCCCAATGCCTTTATACCCCTCATGTTATCTCCACCTTCAACCCAAAAACACCCTTCAACTACCTGGAAACAAGCGGTCATTAAGGATTTTAAGAGGATTAAAATTAATAAAATTATGGTTTGATTTACGTACCCATTAGCGTGGTATTTTTCAAAGTCTGAGACAGTTTAAAAACGGTTTTAGAATCGGCATTAAGTGAGGATTAATACTAAGTACGTAATTTGTTATTTCCACCTAAAACCCAATAACACCCTTCAACTACCTGTGAACAAACGGTCATTAAGGATTTTAAGAGGATGAAAATTAATAAAATTATGGTTTGATTTACGTACCCATTTGCGTGGTATTTTTCAAAGTCTGAGACAGTTTAAAAACGGTTTTAGAATCGGCATTAAGTGAGGTTTAATACTAAGCAAAAAAAATGGTAACTAAATCTGCGTTTTTTTCAGAAAATTGTGTTTTTCTTTTAAAATTCGTAATTTTTGTAGCCATTTTTCAAAAACAATAATTTTTTTGCGGATTTTCTCTTCTAGTTGGTTTTCTATTGTTATTAAGAATTATTAACCTGTCCCTTGGTAATACTCTGCATTTTTTATTTTCATTTTAGGACCATTGGATCAAAAGTTATACCGTCTGAATTAGGTGTATTACCCGAGTTTTTACAAACATTTTCAAAATTCTGTAAAAAAAAACTAATGACTAGAAAAAAAAAAAACACCGTTTCACCGATGAAATTGGCTGAAATTTTTCTCCTTTTATTATGTACAGTTTATGAAATTCCACCCTGTATAAGTTCGGCTGTTTACAAATGTTTTATTTTTATTTTCTCTGCTATGTACTTGTTTTTTTTGTGCAATAAAGTGTTTACTACTAGTAGTACTAGACTTATTGAATACCTACGTTTACTTACGTCCTCTCGTAACTGAACGTTACTACTAAGTAGGTCCTAATATTTTTTCCTTAAATATAACTTAAACATTTCTCGGAAACGGTTATTTAAACCCAAACAAACAAATCCATAATAACGAAGTACTAAGATTATTTGCATTAAATGTCTCCGATCTTTCAAATTTATGCTTTATTTTCTTGCAGCTAAAGTCTAAGTTGATCAGAGTATGTTATCGCATGAGGTCACTTATCAAGAGAGGTCGCCCGCAGCCAAGCCAGCTTGCTGCTGTGCTCTTATGAGATCACTCCTTTAACCTCGGTGAGCGAATCGTGTTCATCCAAATTTGCTATTCGTTAAAATATAGGCTCAGTCTGCATATTGAGGTCGGACTTGACACGACTGCCACGCTTCCACACTTCCACGATGAAGGCTGGTGTATTCGCTTTGTTGTTGGTCATCTGTTACGTGGAATGTGAGTATATATTTTGTATTTAATCTGTAGCCTGTTTGCGTTACTTAGAAAGGCACTTGAAACAGGTAATACCTATACCGGTAATGCCTAATAGGCGTGACGCTAAAATTGTAGGTAAATAAATAGTTATAACATAACCTCTATGGTTAGTGATGTTTATTTTGCTGTTGTTTTTATTTCCTTAATTCCTAAAAGGATGTGGATAATGATAACTTGAAACATATTGTACCTGGGACTAATACTTATATACTTACCTATTTTGCGTGCTTAAACTGATAAAATGCTATTGAACCATAACCTGAACCTACCGTTAACTATAGGTTGCATAAAGATCCTAGGTGTGTAGGATCTCATGTAGAAAGTGTTATAAATATAAATAATTATATTAATAGCTGATTTATTTAAATTACAGGTAAGAAGACGTACGCCCCCCTCGACAAGCATGCCAACGTCGACTTCATCAACATGGAGGGAGGCGGAGTGAAGCCCGCGCCGCGGCCCTTTGCACCATCCACCCAACCCCCCAAGCCTCAGCCCGCACCGGCTCCTAAACCCGTCCAGCCAGCACAGCCAGTGAAACCAGCAACACCCGTGACTACCAAACCAGTACCCACAGGTCCCGTCGTCACCGCCAAGCCAGCGCAACCCCCCGTCACGCCCCCACAGCCAAAGTTACCCAATCAGATCAGACCAGTGCCCGTGAATCCTCCGCCAGCAGCCAACCCCATCACGACCCCTGGACCCGGCACCGTCAAGAGTTTGGTCAATTTCTACGACAGCCAAGGCAAAGGCAGTCCCATCCGCCCTTACAGTTACAGCCAGGCTGTGAAACAGGGATAAATGTGTCATGAATGAAAATCTCCGATTTTGTATACGAAATTATGTTAAATATAGCATTTGCTAAGTACTTATAGTTGTTGCATTGCTTAATTAGCGGTAAACCCTTTAACATTGAGAGTCTTGTTGCACGGCTGAAAAATATTAGCATACCTAGTTATCATTCATTTATATGCAGTTACTAGTGTACCTACATTCAATTAGTACCTATTTAGAGCACTGTTGACCCTCTGCCTTCTTATTTAAAATCTTTTATACCGAACTAACCTAAACTAACTTATACATATTTATATAAATCGTTTATATAATACCTAGTAGTAAGTAGGTACAATTTGTCTCAAATCATTCCTACTTACCTAATCCATTAGATATTTGAATCGTAATGTAATCAAAATCACACCAGCGGAGTAGACCGGGAATCGAACCCGGTGTGTCTGGAATACCGGTCCACAAGACATAAGGTACCCCCCCCCCCCCCCCCCCCTCCAATGCCACCCGTTGCCCTTGGAATGTTGCCGAATTTTATCTTTGCACCCTTTGTGATCTTTTGCACCCGTCTATTTCGGGATTCGAAAGGTTTCTTGTATTTTTGCGTTTTATCATCGTTGCATAGATGGCGCTAAACGCGTACCTAGCTTTGATTTTCTTTGTGCTTTGATCTTTAGTACCTATCAATTGGTAATATAATACTAAATGAGATGTGTTCCCTGGAGTTAACTTAATGCTTCCCTCATTCATCCTCCTAGCGTTATTATTCCCGGTTGTGCCCCTAAAGGAGCCCGGGGTCCGCTTTGACACCTAATCCCAAGACATGCTTCCCTCATTAAATTACGAAATATAAAAAAACGGCCAAGTGCGAGTCGGACTCGCGCACGAAGGGTTCCGTACCATTGTCTATAAAAACATTTATTTTATTCTGATTTTAGTATTTGTTGTTATAGCGGCGGCAACAGAAATACATCATCTGTGAAAATTTCAGCTGGAATTATGACGGTATCAGTGAGATACAACCTGGTGACAGACAGACAGACTGACAGCGGAGTCTTAGTAATAGGGTCCCGTTTTACTCTTTGAGTACGGAACCCTAAAAATGATTAAAAATTGAAGTAAGTACGACGTCACCGTGATCTATGAATTCTATGATATAAACGCAGAAACAATGGAATTGAACCCAGTATTTTATTCTTATGGTTTATTGTAACTTGTAAGTGGTTACTTGTTTATTTTGAAAGGCTTTGCTCCTTATCGAACTCTATGTGAATATGATGTTCAATATTTAGATATTTACCTACATCGACATCGACGTCTCATTCGGATCCGTTATAGAAGTGACGAAAGTTATCGAGAGAGGGCACTACTCTTTCCTACACTTGTGTAACATAATTATTTCAAATTTAATGAAACTGTATATGGTGGACACGTTTTGCTATAATACTCTTGCGCAAGAGGGAGCGCAGGAAGTCTATTTTGGTGTTCTAAGAATTTGATTAATTGAAGGATAGGCATACCTATATTTTTATTTATTTGGGATAATTGGTTTTGGTATACTACAGAATTTTGAATATAAATACCTAACCGCTACTTGAAACATATATGCATCTAAAACATTGTTTCTCAAACCGTAATATATAATTTAAGCTGAAACGTTGTTTCCGAAACTTGTTATGGTGAATATCTACGTGACGTGGGTTACAAGAGACGTTAATGAAAGTTTGCTCTGAGATTAACAAGACTAACAATTAGAAAACGAGTCAACGACCTTCACATCAGACGGATATATGTAGAAGCCACATAAAAAGACGCATTAAGACGTAAACAATGGCTTTAAAACTTATTCAGCCAGTGAAAGTGTAGCACGATAATTTACGGCGTAACTGGCGTAAGCCAGGCATGGGCAACAAACCAGACTCCCGTCCTTTACAATTTGCATACTAGCTTTGTCCTTTACAATTCACTAACATTTCTATTGCAAAACTGGGCTTGGAAATTTGATGTATGTCGCTTAGTTGTCCATTCTTTTCGTGTCGTTTTCTTTGTGGTCTATAGAGTAGACAATTTACTTGCACTATTTCGTATGGGTTGTATTTTCGTTCTTTTTTAGGGTTCAGTAGCCAAATGGCAAAAAACGGAACCCTTATAGATTCGTCATGTCTGTCTGTCTGTCCGTCCGTATGTCACAGACACTTTTTTCCGAAACTATAAGAGCTATACTGTTGAAACTTGGTAAGTAGATGTATTCTGTGAACCGCATTAAGATTTTGACACAAAAATAGAAAAAAAAACAATAAATTTTGGGGTTCCCCATACTAAGAACTGAAACTCAAAAATTTTTTTTTCATCAAACCCATACGTGTATCTATGGATAGGTCTTCAAAAATGATATTGAGGTTTTTAACATAATTTTTTTCTAAACTGAAGAGTTTGCGCGAGAGACACTTCCAAAGTGGTAAAATGTGTGTCCCCTGTAACTTCTAAAATAAGAAAATGATAAAACTAAAAAAAATATATAATGTACATTATCATGCAAACTTCCAACGAAAATTGGTTTGAACGAGATCTAGTAAGTAGTTTTTTAATACGTCATAAATCGTAGAAAGCAATTTATTTAACGTCAATTTAAAGTTTTAAAGTCAATCCGGTATTCAATAAGTAATTTGAAACACGAGATGAACGCTTTCATACGGATGCAGCTTCTTATAAGTCTGCCACAGTAAGAATATATACCTATTGACGTTTTCCTGCCATCGAATTAGAAAACGAAAGCCTTCTAAAGAGCGTCTGAGAGAGAGAGGAGCTCAAAATTCCTTTAAAAATGAAAGGACGACGATAGCGCATACCTACACAGTACTTACCTACTCAGACTTAGATTCTGATTTGTCTTTTCTTTTACTGATACAGAGTTATGGTTGACGAAATATAATTTGCACAAATTTTCGCCATCATGAAAAACTCGCTGTACAATTTATTCGACGAATCGGTGCAAATTATAATTATACTCAACTTCAAGAGAGTTTTAAGTGACTTTGGAGTATTAAACTTCCATCATTTTAACACAAGCCAAAACCACGTAGGGACCGCTACACCTTTACGTACGAGGGTCAAACTGAAAGTTCTTAGAAAATCAAAAACTGAGCAATCAAGCAACTTATTCAATTCAATTCAATTCAATTTTATTTCGGACAAAGTCCATAAATTGTTAGTAACATAATATTACTTAATTCTAGGGTTAGTATTAATATTAATATAGGTCTAGGTGTACATACATAGGGGGACATGCAGCTGCACCCAGTGCCTCAGCCACGGTGAGTCCCACCGGTCGACCAGCGTGCACAGGATGGTATTCGAGCTGGCGCGCCACCGTCTCAGTAGCGAGCAACACCTCTTCCTGATGATCGCGTGGAAGCCGTCGATCCGCCCCTCCACGAACATGCCAGAGGCACTGCAGTGTCGCGGCAGCCCGAACACCACCCTGTACGCGTTGTTATATTGTACCCGCAGAGCGCTGTATGCCCGCTGCGTATAGCTGATCCATAGGCTGCACGTGTAAAAGGACTGGCAATATGCTTTAAAAAGCGTAGCCTTTACCTTATCAGTACATCGTGCAAACCTACGAGCCAGCATGTTACAACGCACAGCCAGCGCTCTGCGTTCCCTCTCCATGTCCATATGGTCACACATGTCGTCCGTGACCCAGTGGCCCAAATATTTGAAATGATTAACTTGAGCTAAGGTAGTACCACAAAGAGTCACAGGGGGGACTCTGTAGACCTTATTACCTGCTTTAAATAGCATAACCTCGCTTTTTTTAGCATTATATTTGAGCCCCTGGGCCTCCGCGTACGACTCACATTTGCGCAATAAACTGGTTAAGCCACCCACTGAGGGGCTCAGCAGCACCATGTCATCCGCGTAGCTGATGTTATTCACGCGCACCCCATCTATAGAACATCCCACGCTGACACTGCTGAGCTCCTCCAGCAGTCGGTTCATGTACAGGTTGAAGAGGCGGGGCGAACTTAACCCCCCTTGCCTCACCCCGCATTTCAACCTGTACACCTCCGAATACGCTCCAGCCCACCTTACACAATTTTCTTGGTTATCATACCAAAACCTGAGCAACGAGGTAACCTCACACGGCAAATCAGTCTCAGATTGCAACTTATGCCACAGCATATCATAAGATACCAGGTCGAATGCTTTCGACAGGTCCAAGTAACAGGCATACACAGGCGTTTTTCTAGCCGTGTAGTACTGGACAGTCTGCTTTAGACATAGGATGGCTGATTCGGTGGATAAGCCAGGTCTAAAGCCGAACTGGGCGTCATGCAGGCGGATATGCTTTGCCAGCTGTTTGTCAAGCAGACTGTCCAGAACCTTGGCAATAACATTAGCCAAAGAAATGGGCCTGTAGTTGGACATGTCAGAAACATCGCCGGTTTTGTTCTTAATAATTGGGACAACTACTGTGCGCATAAGTTCATCCGGAAGGTAACCGTGACTCAAACAAAGGTTAAAAAACAATGCAAGAGTTCTTGGTAGGTGTATACCCGCGAACTTCAAATGCTCTATGCTGAGGCCATCTTTCCCAGGAGACTTCCCTCGCACCATTTTGTTAACTACTGAAGCTACCTGTTTAGCAGTGAATCTCACAAAATTGGCCTCAGGATGCCTCTCAGCGTCGCACAGATGAGACTGGGGCTTAAGCGGAGTTTCTACCTTAAAGTGGCGCTGAAACGCATTGGCTATATCACTCGGCTCATGCAACCCAGCTATGCTCACAGGCAAGGCTGTCTTAGGGTTTAATTTATTCGTCGATTTCCAGAATTTACCAAACTTTTTACTAGAATGTAGTTGCGCAATAATATCCATTCGGATCTGATCTTGATTATTTTGACAGTATTTTAATTTTGATTTGAATACTCTTTTAGATTCATACATTTTAACGTAAACATCTCCGGAAACCGGTTTACCGCACGACAACCACATTAAATAACACAGCCGGGCTTCCCTGTGAGCACAGCTGACATGCTTGTTCCAGCCGGCTACGTACTTATGTTTCCTACTTTTAGACGCATTATGACAAAGTCGAGCGCCCTCCGTAAGTATACATTTTATATTTGAGTACATGGTATCCAAGAGTGATCTATGATGTTGATCAACACACAACTTATCTGCGCAACCAGTAAATATAGAAGGGAAATTAATGTCTCTAAATTTTGAATTACAATAGTTATGAAACTGTTCTATCTGTTTACTATCTCTTTCACCTTTTATTACTTTTATTATATCTTTTCAAAATAGCCTCCCTTCACATCAATACATCGCTGCATTCGATAGAACCACTGAGAAAAGCACTTTGCCCACTCGTCCTTAGGGGTCTCTTCGACGGCCTTTTGAAACGCAGCCACTGCTTCGTCGGCGTCCATAAAACGTTTTCCTCGAAGTTTTTCTTTAATTTTTGGGAATAAATAAAAATCACAAGGTGCAAGGTCGGGGCTATAAGGTGGGTGACCCAGTAATTCCACGTTTGCCGTCGCCAAATAGTCGATCGTTTGCTTGGCGGTGTGCGATGAGGCGTTGTCGTGGTGAAGCAGGATCCTACTGCGAGGCCGTTTTTCTCGAACTTTTTCCAAGACAAGTGGTAAACAATTGTTAGTGTACCACTTCGCAGTAACTGTTTTTTGATCCTCTAAAATAATTGTTGCGTAATGACCAGTCCTTCCGAAGAACGAGGCCACCATCTTTTTTCCCACACTTCGACCTCTCTTCACTTTAGTAGGCAACTCCTCGGAAGGAAACACCCACTCAGCAGACTGTCTTTTAGTTTCAGGATCATAACAGTAAATCCAGCTTTCGTCACCCGTAACTACGTCGAACACAGCATTTGAGTCACCTCCGTTGAATCTTTGACCCATTTCACGGCACCAATCAACACGACGGACTTTTTGGGCTTCTGTCAAATTATGAGGTATCCACCGGGCACAAAGCTTCCTCACCGCTAAATGTTCATGGAGGATTTTGTGGACTTGACTCATACCAATGGCTAAGCTTGTACGAATCTGCTGATAGGTTACTCTTTTGTCAGTCTCTATCATACGCCGCACAACACTGATGTTATCTTCAGTAGTCGCCGTAGAAGGCCGGCCCTCACGCAGATCATCAGTGAGATCAGTGCGGCCACGTTTAAATTCATTAAACCAGTTGTAAATAGTAGCACGAGATGGGGCTTCATCGTGAAAGGCCAATCGAAGTCTATCATAACTTTCTTGTTGACTTAAATTACATCGAAAGTCGTAAAAAATCATTGCCCGAAAATTTTCTCGCGTTAAATTCATGCTCACGTAGTACACACAATTTTCAATTTGCCGCCAAATCGTAAAACAAATGACAATCGAGTGGAATTCGTACACAAAAATATTAAGAAAGAGTTCCATTTTCAAATTTTGAACTTATTTTTTTATTATATTTATTACAAGTGGCCAGTTCTAAAGACTTTCAGTGTCGCCCTCGTACAGCCAGCGTCAAAGTCAAAACTATTTATTTCATAGAATATGGTAATTACAATTTTGATGTTAAAGGATATTACATGTACAACATATTCTGCCCACACAGGCGTAGAAATAGAAATAGAGCTGGTAAATAAAGTAACATGTCAAATAATTAATATAAATCATAATTTAGCAAATACAGTCAAAATAAAATAAAAGAAATAAAAGATGCAGATAAATTCAGATTCATAAAAATGTAAAAATACGAGTAAAAAAGTCAATACATAATGCAAGTTTGAGTGAGGATGTCAAATTTCATTACTATTTAAATATTCGCCAACTGTGTAAAATAATTTATCCAAGAGCCATTTTGTGATCCTCCTTTTAAATATTGATGGTAGCATTTCCTATGTAGATGGTAACTTATTATAAATGAGGATGCACATGCAGAACACATTCCTCTTACAATAGTTGAATCGATACAACGGTGAGTAAAGTGTGTGTTTAAATACTTTTTTGGGCGATTACAGACATCTGTCTGCAGTTTAAATAGTTCCGGATGTAATTTCACAAACATACATATGTTTTTGATGTACACAGATGCCATCGGTATAGTATCTGCAATCGATTGAATAGTGGCCTGCAACTTTCTCGCCATGGAACGCCACAGATGTCTCTGATACATTTTTTTTGTGCCTTAAAAGCAACATGCATGTCTATCGAGTTCCCCCATAATATAAGACCATAGTTGATAACTGAATGTACGTATCCATAATAAGCAGTTATAGCTGATTTTCGTGAGACTGCTTGTCTAAGCCGTCTAAGTGCATATACAAAACGATCTATCTTATCACACACGTAACTAATATGCGTTTTCCAATTCAAATATGCATCCATTCTTATACCGAGAAAAGTAGTCACATCAGTTTCATTGACCTTTTCATTCATAAAGTTAACACAAAGCGGCGTCTTATTGCTTCTGCGTGATTGAAATTTAATAATATTGGTCTTGTTTATGTTAACCTTTAAACTGTTGCTCGATAACCATTTATAGTTGCTGGTGTTGGCTTCATTATTCGGCGATTTGTGATTAAGAGATTTCCTTTTGCAGAGTTGGTCCTTGCGACTCAAAGATGGATTTAAGAATGGGAGCCATCAACATTTCAGATGTAAATTTTGGGAGGGGTGGCTTACCCCGAATTACCTGGCGATATTTATTAAGCTATAAGGGCAAGCTTGGTATCATTTTTGTATAAATCAAGGACGCCGATTTCCTTCCTGATATTTAATTTTAACTTTTTAAGTACAACTAAAAAATTAAAAAAATGAAAGAAATGAAAACTTACATTGTAGGTATTGCTTGCTTAAAATATCTTTATAACTTTTTTATTAAAATTTGAAGAAAAAAACAATACACATATTTGGATAGCCCTATAGTTAAACATTGTAAAAATTACCCATATGATTTTTTAGTCTGAGTATTGTGCGTGTAAAAAAATAATTACTTTCCATGGAACCAAAATCACAATAAATGTATTTAGCTATTATGGCCAGTTTGGTATCATTTTCGTATAAACCAAGGATGCCAAATTTATTCCTGATATTTAATTTGCATTTTTTTTCAACGAAAAAAGCTAAAAACTTGTCTAAACTAACTAAGTTGTACGTCAAACTTTGCAATCGATTTTTCAGTCACATGCCGTTATCCGATTGAGCTGAAATGTTGGGTTTCTTATCTCAAGTTTTTAATATGAAATGGTGTTAATATTATTTCATAAATGAATTTGTCATCTTTCGTTTATTCGAAACCGACACCAACTTTAATGCAATAGCCTAAACACAAGCTCCAGTAAAATTAACAAATTATTGATAACGGACCCCCCCCCCCCCCCATCTTCCTGCATCAAAAATCAAGATGGCTCCCCTTCTTAAAACGGTCTGGGGGTTCAGGGGATTCACTCTGCCAAAGGACACCGCTTAATCATCAAACGCCGTATACTGCACTTTTATGTCGTGAACAGACGCCACTATTATTAATCTTTGAAAGTGATGTTTCTATTTTATCTCTCCTGTTGGCTCCCTGATCAGCTTCAATGACTACTGTAGTATCATCAGCAAATAATATAAACTTGTCACTGGTAACATAAGGCAGGTCATTGATGTACAGTAAGAAAAGGAGAGGGTCCAAAATGCTTCCTTGTGGGACCGCATTTTTATTAATTCTATAATGAGACCTATAAATGTTTTTAGTGGAATGCTTCTGAGTGCGGTCAATTCTTGATATTTCTACACATTGCCTACGATTATCGAGATAAGTTTCAAACCAGGAGTATGTCATGTCATATAGTTAGTAGCAGCCAAAGTAGCCAAATATATCGTAACACATCCTTACTCCTATATAGTAATAAAGACGTGTTGCGATATATTTGGCTACCTTGGCTGCTACTAACAATCTGATGCTGACTACGTGGATTTTTTTTGTTTCAGTTTGTGTATGTCCGTAGGTACAGTATGCGTGCGGCTATTTTCGATAATATGTAATATAATCGATGCCACTAGGTTGTAGGTAAATTGTTTACTTAGATGTTTTCATGAACCTAGCTCGTAAGCCGAGGGCTGCGCAAAATGTGCCACTTTCACTCTCGCCCGCTGAATCATACGGGCCAGGCCATTACTGCAGGACCTCTTACGGCTCTTACGTGCGTGGCTGCGACATTGTGCAACACCTTGTCCGCATTTTAACAATAACAATGACTCATCGAGGCTACAATATAATTATACTTCATCCTCAATAATCTGCCACTAGCCTAATATTAGAAAGTTTCTATAATTTCTCAGTTTATTAAAACTGGTAGCATCATTGCGTTGAAACTGAGCGCAAGCTTTCATAACGTAATAATGGTCTAAACTTTCTTAGCGAGTCGCACGTATAAATGGACTAATAATTATAACGTTATGTGCATTTGCGTCTTGTTAACGTCATGGTCATAATTTAGGGGCTTTAATCTTAAAATAACAATTCATTTGAAAAGGTTTCCATGGCTTCCCATGCTTGCGTGAGCGACTAGAAACAAAGATGGCCACCCCCGTTGTGACATCTCATCTGCACACAATGAAATAATTTTGTGCCGTGATACACAGAACTACTCGTACTTCTCCAAGCGAAAGTTGCATTACATATTGTAGATCTGTGAAAATGCCGTTTCATTTAATTCCATTAGGGATTTGTGCCTAAGACAAAACTTTGTAGCAAACCAGAATTTTTCGAGCAATTCAATGTTAATAAATTACGCTACAATGTAGGTATATAGCTTGCAAGATGTTTAAATACCAGATCTAAGAGAGGAAGCGTATAGAAGCAGTTGCTGGTTTAAAAATTACTACAACATCTTTGATATTTAGGATAACTGTGAACACTGTGAACAGGTAGGTATGCGTTACATATTTTGATGAGTAAGTAGTAAGGATGTTACATCATTGAGCGCTGCGGGTGGCACAGGGGTTCCCGGCACACATCCGTCCCACTCTCACTTTCCTCAAGTTCTTTCGTGAGGTGTCCGCGTTATGAAATGCACGGACGTCACACAGATCTGCCCTCATTCCTTGCGCGTGCGTCGATGACGTTATCGAATAATGTAGCGGTGTCTGACCTATTCAAGCTCTCGATTTGGCACTGTTGCGTAACTGTTAATACGGTTACTCTAGGCACGCTAGACGAGTCAGCTAAGGGGCTCACAGCTCCCAATGACCTGTTACCGTCCGTTTTTTCGTGTTTTTTTTTGCTTACCGTATTAACAACAACGAGGTTAACCGAAATAGTATCCCATATTTACTTCAAAACTCATAGTTATATATAGATATATGGCACTAAACTTTAGCAGTTTTTTGGACATAACTTTTGTAAAAATGATTTAAAAATAAAAAAAAAACTCTCTTGGGTTGTTAGAAACGTCAAAAAGGAACAGTTACATGTAGATTTCATATATAAAAGTGCATAAACAACATACTAATATCGAAAACAGAGCTTTTTTGGACCATGTTTGAATAAATCATAGAAAAATAAACATACATTTTTTTCCAAAAAACTCTCTTTCAAAAGTAGATAAAGTATTGAAGAACCGATTAACGTTTGTGGCATAAATATATCTATTGTAATGACGGAGGAATATCAACTCAAAACTCATCAAAACTAGTCAAAAAGCGCGTGGAGCTCCTTAAAGCAATTACGAGTAGAGTATTTAAAAGTCATGCACACGTCATCTACAAACTCTCTAAAACAAAAGTGAGATGAAAGTAATAAATACAATTTGCATAAAACTACAAATAAGGAAATTTGTTGTTCAAGAGAAGTCTTTAAACGGCACAGTGGCATGATCGTTTTAGTAAGCAATAACTCAAATAATTGAGTTATTAATTATTATTATATGTAAAAGTATAAAAATGTCAATCTGGGCTGGGCTCTACCCCGTGTATTTCTAAGAACCCAAGAGCCGCCAGGAGATAAAATGTAGCGTATGCCCATCCCGAAGGTCTATTCTATGTAGTTGTGAATACATTTAAAAAATCGGGTAAGCAGTTCCTTAGTTTACCATCAGTCTATCACCTACACCTACACCTATGTATAATTTTTATTTATTTTTATTTGTTATTTATTTAGTTCACCAACAATTGTTTACACTGAAGTTTACAGTAATCAAATTATCATAACTACTTGCTAAGTGTAACAATCACTTAAAGGTAAAAACCGCATGCATTATATAAAAAAGCCTTAACATTAACTTATCAAAATTATACATAGCTTTTGCTTAACTTATTATTGCGACGTCACTAAATAATTTAAAACTTTTTTAACAACTTTCTGCGCGTCACTCTTGTCACCAACTTTATTATTATTGCAAAGCCAAGCAGTTACCAGATTTATTTTAAATTTCACGACCGAGTCAAAGAAAACATCAGACATGTGACTGCAGCTGTTAATTGCTTTACACATGCATCCTTGGGATAGGCGAGCTACTGCCGAGGACAGTCCTTCTGAGCGGTGGGCAGAATGGCGTGATAGGTTTGCGAGAAGTTCGGGAAGGAGCTCGAAAAGACAGAAGGGCTAATAGTTGCGGACAATCTATTTGATTATTTACGAGCTTATATGAAAAAATTGCGTCCGCAACTTTCCTCCGTACTTCTAGTGATCTTAACCCGAACCTCTTAAGACTTTGTGTATAAGAATACGATTTTTTTTTAAATCTGCCAGCAGAGAAACTCAAGTGCCGGACAAACCTTTTCTGCACACGCTCTAGTCGTAGTGAGTGAGTGGCATAGTGCGGCCGCCAGACCACACTACAGTATTCCAGAATACTTCTTACTAGGCTATTGTATAACAACGTTTTTGTTACACTACTTTTGAATATTTTTACGTTCCGTATAACGAAGCCCAACATCCTAGATATCCTAGATAATGTGTATACAAACTTTACCTCTTTATAATAAGTACATAGTTAATACTTATCCCAACGATAAGTTTAGCGTTTGATTATGTTTATTTATTCAGAACATTTGCAACACTAACTATAATGCCTTGCAATCCTCTTATGCAAATGGAGACAGATCTGAGTTAAGAGGGCGCTCGTTTTTTGGTCAGGAATAAGCGAGAATGACGGATTTTTGACGTTGTAATTCTAAGAAACGGAGAGCTTTTTCTAGATCCTGATTACTTATTTGCATAGGTAAACTCCTCATATTGGTCCTAGCCGCCTCCAATTTACGAATTACTGAATACTTTAACCGAAAATACCCGATTACCGACAGTAGTTTTCTGAAGAGAGCGCAGAGTCATAAGTTTGAGCCCCTAATACTCCATGATGTTATATAAGAACCTACTTGTTTTATTCTATTTTCACTAGCGTAATATGTTGCCATTGCTCCTAGCCGCCTCGAATTTTCCTTATTCTGCACGTATATATATGTAAACTGTTCTCAATTACACCATATTTGTCAACAAAATCTTACTGAAAACTCAAGGATTTTCTCATTATTGTTGAATTATTTGTGTATTGAATCTTACACAACATTAAAGTTCATGCTTGTACCAACAAGATTCAGTCCAAAAAATATAACTTTAGTCAAAATTTATATTTATAAATAATTATTCAAAACTAGTATAAATTTACCGTCGCGCGGGAATATATCTCAGTACCGGCTGAATAGCCCTCCGAGACAGACGTGTACTGTGTTTATTTGTGGCTATTCACGAAGCTAACCGGCGACTCTTCAGATAAAATAATATTATTTTGATCTCCGACTAGGCATAGTTGTTACCAACCTCGGGGTCAAACTATACTGGGGATACATTCGTGAGGCTAATCGAGACAAGTTATGAATTGCATAGCTGCCAGATAAGACGTAGTGTAGCGAAAAGGCTCAAACCCACAGTATACATAACATTTAAAATTGAACCTTCTACCTAAAACAAAAGTCATACATTTCAATGGTGATGTTTTGTGGGTTGGATCCTTTTGTCTAAACTACGCGTTCTATAGTCAATTATTATTGTACGAGTGATCGTGATACTTGATAGATTTAATTTATTTACTTGTTACTATCAGTCCACCTTGTGGAGGGTCCGCTGCAGTTTCCGGTACGTAGTCGCCTCTCGAGAACCTCCCCGCCCCAACGGCCATTATGATTAGTTAGTATGTATGTATGTATGTTAGTTTGGGCGAAATCTTCAAATTAGGTACAATTCCCTTCTTATATTAAGTATCTTCGGTGACAATGCCATAATATCATAGAGCTGGTCTGATGATGGAGTCGGAAGGTGGCCATAGCAACTCCTAAACTCAACAAGATAAAGCCATCGAATTTTGGCTCATTTATTTGGTCATGGCACGGCAAGACTTGGATGCTGGATGATTTCCAGAGTCTGATGATGGAGCTGGAAGGTGGTCATGGAACTCCTAAACTAAACTAGATAAACCCATCTAGTTTGGGCTCATCTGTTTTGTCTTGGTAAGCACTTTGGTGATGGATGATTTCCAGGATCTGATGATGGAAGGTGGTCATGGGAACTCCTAAACTAAAATAGATAGACCTATCTTGTTTGGGTTTGTGTGATTTGTCTGTACAAGTACCCACGAACCAGCGACATAATATGCAGGGTTATTGAAAATAACAAGATGAATAAAAAACTTTTTAAAAAACAAGCTTATATGGCGTTTGTTAAGTACAGCACGATCCTACCTTGCATTTAGTTATTATTTTCGTTTATATATAATAATAACACACACCGGGGGTTTACACTGAAAAGGGAGATTTTTACGTGGTTTTATTACATTTCCGAGTCATCATCATCATCATCATCATATCAGCCGAAAGACGTCCACTGCTGGACATAGGCCTCCCCCAAAGAGTGCCGCAATGGCCGTTCCTGCGCCACCCGCATCCAGCGGACTCCCGCGACCTTTACCAGGTCATCAGTCCACCTTGCGGGGGCCTACCCACGCTGCGCCTTCCGGTACGTGGTTGCCCTCAAGAACCTTTCCACCCCAACGGCCATCGGTTCTACGTGCAATGTGCCCCGCCCACTGCCACTTAAGTTTAGCAATTCGGAGGGATATATCGGTTACCTTGGTTCTGCTGCGGATAGCCTCATTTCTGATGCGATCGCGCAGAGAAACTCCCAGCATAGCCCTCTCCATTGCCCTTTGAGTGACTTTGAGCCTTCTTATGAGGCCTATAATAAGCGACCACGTTTCCGTGCAATATGTCATCACTGGCAACACACACTGGTCAAAGACTCTCGTCTTGAGACACTGCGGAATATTGGACGAAAATATGTGCCGTAGCTTCCCGAATGCTGCCCAGCCGAGTCGGATTCGACGATTGACCTTCCCTTCGACATTTCCGAGTATCACTCTTTATTTCGAAATAAATGTTAAAAAAACCGGCCAAGTGCGAGTCGGACTCGCGCACGAAGGGTTCCGTACCATTATGTATACTGCCGTGCAGAACCTAAAGTGCAGTAACTCGAAAAAGTCCATTTCGAGATAAACGCAAAAAACACTTTAAAAGTAGTTTATTTCCGTTCGTTCAAGCGGTATATACTTATAATTTATTGTCATGGAAAGCGCTCAACACATAGAATACGATGACGTTAAAAACAATGGTTTCAGTGTACACTGAAATTAATTATGAGGTTTTTTCTTAATTTCAAGCTCGTACTGCACTCTTTGAGACAGGCAAAAACAAAAGAAATACCGCTTAAAACACAGTAAAAAGTCGGGTTACTGTCCATGTTTTGCATTCACTTACACAGACAAGTGATGAATTACCGTTTAAACCACAGTACGCGGAGCTATACTACTGCGTTTTAAACGGTATTTTGCTTGATTTTTAGTGCTATGAGCATCCGTTACTGCATTTAAAACAGGTTTTTGTAAAAAAAAATTATGACTGAAGCCTTTTTGCAAATAAAATGATTTAATATTTAATTGTCTTCAAAACTACATATGCTCAGTAAATGTCAAGTCAATCAGGCTTCTTTAAGTGGGAGAAAAACGACTAGCAAGATTTAAATAAATTTATTTGTGATTTATTATTGGAGATCCTAAATAAAACACATATTTCGTGAAATTGTAAGCAAACAATGTTTATTACACATAATTATGTATCCCTTCTAATAAAAAAAGACGACTACTCCAGTATAATGCTACTATTTATTCTTATGTACTGTTAAAATAGCACTTTAATCTTATTGTTATTGTCCGTTTAGTTACTTTGTCAGATATTAAACTATAACTAATAAGATCGTAATTACTAATAAAATGGACGGCACACATATATAACCATTCATTAGGCTATTAGTAACAATAAAAAATACAACAATATACAAAAATTACTACAACTAGAGCTTTTTCCAGTTAGAACTTAGAACAATGTGACTTCTAAACATAATTACATTAGAATACTTTGGTAACCCCTGGGAATAAAGATATATTTTTATTATACTGTGTATACCCTTATAAAACAAAGTAAAATTTTAGCTGGGATTAGGTATATTAATTTATTTCAGTAATGAGGTATACGAATAAAATTTGTTTTTAATAACTCACTTCTAAACTGTTTTGTAAAATATTTCACTAAAACTTTTCAATATAAAACGAATTATAAAATGGTCAAGGCTTGGAAAACTTAACTGTGTCAGTTCAGGCAAACAAGAAAAAACTAAAAACAGGTATTTAAATTTAAATATGGTGATCATTATTATTAAAAAATACCCCACGTACTGCCGTTGTCAGACGGGTAATCACGTAATGTTCCAAACGCACGTTAGTACAATCGAACTGTCATTTTTCCATATAAAATATAATAATAATATAGGGCAGCTTGTGGCGAGCTGTTGGGGAGTAACGACCCCACGGACCCGAGTGCTCCCGAGAGTCGGTCAGGGCCTCCGTCTCCGGCGTGTCTTCGTCGGTCGGAGTGGAACCCCAAGGGGGCCCGCAGGACTCTCAGCTCTGGCTTGCCTTCATTGGCCGTCCAGCGAGGAGTCGTCAGAGCTATATGCTCCAGGGGTGGAAGTGTTAAAGGGCATAACGCCGCGAGTAACTTCGGAGAAAGCGCAGCACCACCTCTCGACACCCCTGAGCCGCTCACCCGGTGTTGCTCCTGGCCGTCTGTACGACGACGCTTTCAGGGGCCCATCTAATGAGCGGCTAGTCACCGCCTGCCTCGATAACTTTGTGTACAACAATGTTATGGCAGGTGACCGGACCTTTTTGCAATAGCCCAGTTTCATAATCCACCCAAATCTCATCACCATAGAACCCATTCTCTATCCATTATAACCCACAATAGCCCCAACGCCTGTTGGAACCGGTTCACGGGTATCTACCGATGTACCCGTGAATGGGTTCTAGCAGGTGTATTACATCACATTAAACTTCGTCTCCAAAGGGCCTCTACGTGTTGGATCTATATCCCCACGCACGCCTTCCAAAGGACCGGGCTTTGTCCCGTGAATTTAAACAGGAGATACATAATAATAATTTATTGATAAAACATAATGTACATCAGTGTTTACTATAGACTAGGATCTTAATATTAGAGGCAAATAACACGTGCCTGAACTAGGATACCCTGTGTTTCAGGCAAAAAAGAACTAACAATTGAATATGTTATTCACATGCAAAATATTATTCTTATTTACTAGGTAGTACAAAATAATTAGTAAGTTAATAACCTATATATAAAAAAGGTATAAAAAGATAGAAGATAGAACAAAATTATTTTAAAACGATAAATAACTTCTCAGTATCGTCATAGGACATATTATATTAATATGACATTTAGATCTACCTGACGTGCGTACAATGTGTTACGTGGTCGACCTGCTGGTGCAGATGAGACAGGTAATTGCCTACAAAACACAAGCCAGTTTTTGAGCATCAAGGTTTTGCTTCCTTAAGTAACTGATACCAAGCAAAAGATCAAGAGGTGCAGTTTTTCTGACCTATATTTAGTGATTTTCATGTTTAAGACGACCAGCCTACATAATAAATAGTGATACTCTCAAATGCTCCAGTAAAACTTGGCTCCAGTTCCGTAAGGAAGCAATGCCGTATTAAGAAACTGCAGGGTTCACTGATGCCCAAAAATCGGCTCGTGTTTTGGTGGAATTTACCTGTCTCATCTGCACCTGATAACGCATTACTTGGGGTATTCCCTAATAATAATGATCGCAATGTTTAAATTAAATAAATGTTGTTTATCTTATTTGCCTGAACTGACACAGTCAAGTTTTTTTGGTGAATTATTTTAAGAAAACAGCTTGGAAGTAAGTTTTCCAAAAAGAATTCGATTCTTGTACCTCGCTAATACATATTATTAATTAATAAAATTATCCCAGCTAAAAATTTAAGTGGTTTTATGAGGTATATCTTTATTCCCAGAGGTTACCCAAGTATTTTAATGACATTATGTTTAGAAGTCACATTGTTTTAACTGGGAAAAACTATATTTGCAGTAAATTTTGTATATTGTTGAAGGTTGTATTGTTACAAATAGCCTTTTGAATGGTAATATACATATGTGTGCCATCCATTTTTTTCGTAATTACGATCTCATTAGAGACAGTTTAAAAACGTATCTTGTTTGTCCGTTACAATAAGATAAAAGTGACATTTAGCTACATAAACTGAACAATGTATTATACTGAAGAAGTAGGTAGTCTTTTTTATTACTGTCATACATGTTTAATAAACATTGATTACTTACGATTTCAACAACTAGGTAAGTATGTGATTAATTTACTATCTCCAAAAATAAATACCAAACAAGTATATTCCAATCTTGCTAGACGATTTTCGGCCACTTAATGTGGTGTGATTGACTCGACTTTTACTGAGCAAATGTAGGTTCGATGACGATTAAATAATTTGATCAATTGGCAAACAGGCCCCAGTAATTTTTTACAAAAACCTATTTTAAATACAGTAACAGCACAAAAATCGAGCAAAATGCCATTTAAAACGCAGTAGTTAAGCTCCAGACACTGTGGTTTAGGCTGTTAAAACACACTTTCTGTCCACGAGTACAGTGACAAAAAACAAATGCATTGAAAATACCATTTTAAGTGCAGTACCTCGGCTTGCTACTGCACTTTAGATGGCAATAAGAGTAATATTTAAATAGGGAGGGGTACCGACTAAAGTAAGGTAACATACTTTTCACTGCGTTTTAGTTAGTAATTATGTCTAAAAATCAAAGATATTCGAAACACAGTACGAAGAATTTGGAACAAAACTTTGATACTGCAGTTTAGTTAGTTTTTCACGAATAACTTATTGAGTTCATACAGGCTAAAACATCTGATAAATTACGATTCTACTGCGTTTTAGTTGGTAATGGTCCAATATTCGTAGCCGTAGACGTTTTAACTGCGGTTTAAGTAGTATTTTGTGTTCTACGCTAGTCCATTACTGTACTTTAGGAGATTTTTTTTTACATGTTCCAGTTGTCCAAATGAAATACCGATTAGATACACATGTGCATCTTGAAATACTGATCACAGATCATCAAAAAACAAAAAATCCCAAATTAGCCCGATACTGCACTTTAGGTTCTGCACGGCAGTATATCTAAAAACGGCAAAATATCTATATCTAAAATCACGTTTGTTGTATAGGAGCCCCCTGTAGCCTAGTTAGTAACTTGGAAGTGACTCTGCCTACGAAGCTGGAGGTCCCGGGTTCGAATCCCGGTAAGGGTCTTTATTTGTGTGATGACCACAAATATTTGTTCCTGAGTCATGGATGTTTTCTATGTATTTAAGTATTTATTTATCTATATAAGTATGTTTATCGTCGTCTAGTACCCATAGTACAAGCTTTGCTTAGTTTGGGGCAAGGTCGATTTGTGTAAGATTGTAAAAGAAAAAGAAACAAATAAAAACTAAAATAAAAATAAAAAGATGTATTCTGTTTTTTAGTATTTTTTGTTATAAATAGCGACAACAGAAATACATCATCTATGAAAATCTCTATCTATCACGGTTCATGAGATACAGCCTGGTGACAGAAGGACAGACAGACATTCAGACAGACAGACGGACAGCGGAGTCTTAGTAATAGGGTCCCGTTTTACTCTTTGAGTACGGAATCCTAATAAGTGACATAGGTTTTAGGCTCAGAACATAAAAAAAGGGAGAAGTGCCGTACTGCTTAATTTCAACCAAAACCGATGTCCCCAGTTTTCTCCCACCGCAGCGCCCACAGGCACACACATTGAACCGTGTAAAAACAAAGACTCGGGCGTTGCCAGTGAGTCTACGGCAACATGCAAACAAGGGCTGTGATTGGCTTAAACGCACTACACTAGGGGGGCGACAAACGTTAAAATTATGTTTTATCGACATTGATATTAAAATTAATATTATGTTATGATATTGATGGGTAACAACTTCAACAACATGGTAAGTTTATGTGGTGGTATTTAAACTTCTAGCTACAAGTTTAAATAACACGTGTTGTTAACTTACCATAAATCGCAAAAGTAAAAAATATTGACGAATACCTACAGAGTAACATAAACGGCTTTTTATAAGTTCGTGTTCACATACATTTAAAACTCTGGTCACATCGATATTTTTGACCTGTAGGTACCAGGCCGATCCGACTCGCATTTTGGCGCGAAATAATATGTCCATTACTCATATTGCGAGATTTAAGGCTAAGGGCGAGTATCCACCAAAGATGTGCGAAGATGTGTTCCCATACATTTTACACCTAGGTTTCAAGCAAGCGAGGTGTCAAATATTCGAAAAGTGTACGGCTCTTATTAAGTGGTTGGAAACATTTTTCTTGAAAATGTTACGAACACATTAACTCTTCTCTGTACAGGAAACCAGTTAGGACCTCTGCCAGTAGCATCTATCCACTTTTTTTAGAACCTAATCGGATTCTTTGGAAAACTGTAATAAGAAACCGAGATTTCTTCTTCAATTATCACATTTGAAATGAAAGTAAAAAATACTCATTTAAAAAAAATATTGGTAATAATATCACATTTTAAGTTGTTCTGAAGCCATTTGCAACTAAATTATATACTTGTATATACAATTTTAATATGTCTATTTACCGTTCATACTGCAACTTCGTGAAAATCTTATTAGTAGGTACCGTAAACATTTTGTGCCTTTTAATCTTATTAGTTACCTTTAAGATAGGCACCTAACCAAAACAAGTAATTAAATAAAATAAAACAGCGAAAGTAGTCGAAATAAAATAACTAGTATGATATCGTACTTCTATTTTATCGATTACGCGTAAATTGTAACTGCACTTTGGCACCGCTCTAGTTTGCGACGCCAAGCAGCGGCCGTACCACTAAAAAATTCAAGCATCGTCCATATCCATAGTGGTTTAATACATTGCGCCGTGGTTTACTGTATTGAACGATCAATGTACAACGCATAGAACAAAAATATGCTTTTTCGTTCGATATGTTAGTTCCATCCCGAGAAATGATGCGGCGTTGCGTTTATTTATTAAAATATTAGTTTTTACTGACTTAAGTGAAAATACTAATACTCACATGTGGTGCGTGACTCCACCATTCATGTAGGTTTTAGTTTCATTCCTATTTTTGCATGTAACCACGCTACAATTCGGCATTTTGAGTAAACGTGGAATAACATTTCAGATTCACGGCAAATTGCGACTAACATGCGGTGGGCAGTGACATGCCCATTTGGCCATGTCGCACCGACACGCGCCAAGCCCCCGTTTCATATCTATTCCTTTTTATCATCTGAGGTTTTAGGCTTTTAAATAAAATCACGCATTAATTAATTGCATTCTAGATAAAAAGCTGTGTTTGTATAATTTATAATTTTCAGTTCCTTTGGTAAGAAACGGACATAGCAATTTCTATGAAGGGCAGTTTTTTTTTACTGTCCATAACAAAAAAAAAATTCTTCAAGAAATGAATACGTAAGTACCCAGTAATTTCCTAGTAGTAGGTCTACTTGTATAATTTCATTACATTACTATATTCGCACTAAGGTGCGTGACGTCGGCGAAGTCATAACCAAACTCAAATGGAGTTGGGCAGGACATATTGCCAGGCAGCGTGACGGTAGGTGGACCAAAACGTTAACGGATTGGTGGCCAATTGCAGGAAAAAGAAGCGTTGGTCGTCCACCAGCTCGATGGGTTGATGACATAAAAAAGACCGCGGGTCATTTCTGGATGAGACTAGCACGGGACCGGGATAAGTGGCGTACGCGAAGAGAGGCTTATGCTCAGCAGTGGGCGATTACAGGCTGAAAATGATGATGATGATGACTATATATAAATAAGACTCAGATATCATGCAAACTATTAATATCCGTAAAACAAATTATTATTCTTATTACTGACAACTTTAAAACTCGTTAGTTTATTTTATACTAAAAAAACGAAACTAAATATACTTTGTCATATCATAGTATTTTAATACAAATAGAAAATTTGTGCTCAAAAATCAAATACTTACTTTATTCAAGTTATCTAACTTCGCTAACATGATGTTCTAGAACATCATGTTAGCGAAGTAATACTTACCACTTTTTAGTGCAAGTATCAATATCGGTCACGGAGTGAATTCCAACGGTGCGCTATACAGCTATTTGCATCGGCAAGCTCCGCGGTTAGTTCTATCCCGATCGCACTTACATATAGCTAGAAAGGGACGGCACCCGCGGCTGGTGCGATCTCGCTGTGCATGTGGGGGTTAGGTACGTTTGTGTGGGTGGTAGTAGTATTTACACACACAAACGCACTACGCGTGTCAAAATACCGAATTCTGAGCGAGCGCTTTTTTGAAGAGCACTCTTAAGTGACTAAGGCTATCCGAATTTGTGCCATGTTCCGTTTCAAGAAAGTTGTGACACAGTATTGTTATGCAAACCGGACCTCCGTGATCACTCTAACGCCATCTGTGCTATTCACAATCTATCTCGAATCACCTCACTACTCGCCCTCAGTATAACGTGATCTCGAGATTCGTCACAACCATGAGTAATCGGTGATAAAACTTATACTGGTTTCCTGAGGCGAATGGTTAAGTGTTGCGAATACCAGACCTGCAGACACTCACGCTCGAAAAGGGTGCGATCTGTATGTATATGTGTCTCACTATTGTTTAAACAGACGCATTAGCAAGACTGTGTACCTATACAAGAAACGTTGTCTCTCCCCTTAACACTGTTTTTATAGTCTGTAATAAATAGACTGAAAGGCCTATGATGATGATGATGTACCTATGTGTAGAAACAGTTTCGCTGAGTACAGTAAAATTCGCGTTACGATTTTGAAAGAATTAATTCAGCAAAAAGCGCGTCTTCTAAGGAGAAGTGTACCATAAACTTAACTTATTAGTCAGTCATTACTAGATATTGGTAAAAATACTATTCTTTTTGAAAATTTGTTATACTGTAGGTATCTGATTTATTGTACAGGATGTCTCGTAAACCGAGGATAATCTGTGGACAACTGATAACGTATGCGGAATGAAACTTGGACAAAGTTTTAAATATGTAAAACGTTTTAAAAAATCGAGACAGCAATTCTTACGGTTAATTTAAAGTCTACATATCTGTCAATCAATCTGGTAAATTTCATGGGGATTGGATTTTATTCCTTGAAATTATGGTAAACATACGGCCGAAACTAAAGATAGTGGAACATTTTGTGCAAATGGGTGAGAACTGTAGCTCTGTTAATATTATTTTTGTGTCCTTGTCTTTGAGAAAATATACTACTAGACGGCCTGGTTCAGGAAAACATTCCAGGTTTAGCCAGTTTTCTGAGGGGGCTCGGCTCGATTAAAGAAAAATACGGCCGGCCGAGTCGCAAAATCTTACAGAGAGCTCAGAGGAAAATCAAATATGAGGGCAAAACTGTAAAAACATATCTTAAAGACATGGGCATCTTCAATCGTTCAAGAAAAGTTAAGCCCACCGTCCCCAAAAAATCATAAACTTACTCGGAAAATGCAGCTACGTCATTTGGTTAAAAAATGCAAAAATTAGCGGTTTTGCGTTATGTGATTTATGGGTGACGAATCATATGTCACTTCGAATGGAAATTCGTGGCAAGGTAACTTTTATTTTGAGATCACCAATGGTCCAACGAACGAGAACGTGAAATATGTCGAGCATACGAAGTTTCCTAAAAAAGTTTTCTTAAGGAGGATAAAATTAGAACTTAAAAAATGCCAACAATTGTATTTTCGACAGCGATGGATAAAATCGCTGCCGCGCGTAAATCATCTCGCATTAGAGTAAACTTTTATTTGCTTTGATTGTCGTGAAATACATTATTAAAAACATTAATATTTTTAAAAATAACCATGTGTTTTTTTATTTAATACGACATTGAACTTTGCCTAGATTTCATTCCGCATACGTTAGAGCTGCTAAATACCTCTCAGAATATTGAATTTTAGTTTTAGAATGCCTTTGTATTCGAAATTTTTGTAAAAATCGATTTATTTTCTCCCTTAGGTCAGTTTTTTGATTGGAAAAGCTACAAATGCGTATTTTTTTCATCTTGTTTTTGACAAATATTCCTTAAAAGCAAGGCTTTTTATACGGTACCTATATATTTTTTTTCTTTGATATTCAATCCTACGAGTACTTAACTGAAAAACGACTAACAAGTGGCTATTAACTTGTTAGATTTTTTTTCAGTCTCATCCTTTGAGTTTGGCGCTGCCGTTAAAATAAAAATACTTACGCTAAAGTGGCTTTCTGCAACCCACGTACAGTTAGTTAGTAGCAGTCAAAGCGGCCAAATAGTTCAGTACACCATACTAAATATCTGGTGTACCGAACTATTTGACTACTTTGGTTGCTACTAACTATATGACGCTGACTGTACCTACGCCCATCTAATGAAGTTTTTAAAAATAATAAGAAGTTTATAAAATACATGGCCAAATAATTTATGAGATTTTTGCTATTCAACTGCAAAAGGACCTTAACCCTCAATTCACTAGGTGAAATGTACTAACGTAAACACTTTCTATGAGTCCTTGGGACTCATATATTTTTTTATGTGTGGTTTTCCGAAATAACACAATGTTTTTTAATATTTTTTGTATTGTTCTTATTACGTACTTATTAAGGCACTAGAAAAAGATAACAAAACTGCAAAGACATATTCGATCCTCTTAAAAATTAAAGAAACTCATTTTACCAGTCTCAAAAAAGAGATTTTACCAAATCTCTACAAAAATAACAAAAACTCCTAAAAAATACACGTTTTTAACTTCTCAAAGGTATACAAAGGAGAATTAAAAAAACAAAAACGTATGCTCCTATATAATAAAAATGCACGTGCAATGGGTGCACGTTATTTTGCGTGCATTTGTATGAGTCCATGGGACTCACTTGATGCAATAACTCACCAAATACGCAGCGCAGGCGCAAGTCCACTCGCCAACGCGGTGCCCGCGTCACTGCAGGAAGGTACAGGGACGGAGGGGAAACTATTCGCTAAAATGTTAGAATTACAGTAGTTTGAAATTTTGATGTAAGTCCAGTGGACTCAGGAAGTGAATTGAGGGTTAAAATGTGAGCAAGCACTGTTCTAGCAAAACTTTATGAATTAAATGAAAATCAAAAACTTGAACTAAGTGGTGTTTATTGACTTCAATAATTAAATTAAATACTCCAATTGTTTACCGCCTGCAGAAAATGCATTACGATATCTTTTCAGAAATGCCCTGTTAGTTGGAAAAACAAAAATGTTAATATCTCGAAAACTAAGGCATTTTTACTAAACCTAAAATTAAATATTCTGAGAGATATTTAGCAGCCCTATTAGCTGTCCACGGATTATCCTCTGTTTACGGGACACCCTGTATTATACAATTTTTATTTTATTTTATTAGTAACAATAGCTTACCAACTTATTCTGCAATATAATAATTTGTTGAAAAACAAACATGTTCAAATGAGAACATTGAATATCAACGTTTCGATTATAGTTGGGGATAGTTAAGTCCTGAGTTTAATCCATTTAAGGCCCACATATGAGTCATGGTGCTTCTACCAGCGGTTTCCACAACAAGTCGGAAAAAGGCTGCTACATGCTACGGCTTTACGTTGCTTTGCGTTGAATCGGTTGGTTTAGTTTAGACGAGACCATAAATGGACAGTGTTTGTATCTATTGTAGTATGTAGTAATTAGGTAGGTAGGTATAGGTAGTGTCATTGGGTTTAAACTACAATAGTGAATGACAACCAGTGCAAGGCACTCAAAACGTTTAACACGCACAAACGGTTCTACCAATAGAGTTGTGCTTTATGAGCACCTTGTACTGTTAGTTACTATAGTTAATATTGCGTACATCTGTGCGTAGCAATATTTAATTTGAGTAAGTATGTAGACGTTTTTGTCAATTGAGGAAACGAATGAATTATGATTCAGGAGTACTGTCAGGTTACAATTTAAGATTATGTGTGTTATATAGGTAAGTAAATATCAAACAAAATCGGAGATTGTCAGTTAAGCAAATGTCTATTGTAGCACAATAATAAATAAATAACTAAATTGCGTTTGATGGTTGACACTTTCAGACGCTCGCACTGTTAAATAGTGTATTGGAAGGTACTTAAAAGGTAACTCAATTACATAATAAAAAATAATAATACTTGCATAATAAAAAAGGGTCTGGTATGGAGATGAGATTACGGCGGATCGTGTTGGTTATATCCGCACAGGGCTCCTAGAAAGTTTTTTTAATTAAACTTGTTAATTACTTGTATACACTAGGGCCGCGCGGCGCAGCCGTGACATTGTTTTGCGGCGCGCGCTACGGTGGCGCTACGGTTATACGGTGGCCAGTATTATAACTTCAGTTGTTTTATCCATCCAATGCCCCGACGAGAAATTTCCAACATTGCGATACTTTCTGTGTGGATCGTTCTCTTCTCAGAACTACAAAATTAAATGTTGCCTTCAGGGAACTTCCTAAACGGAAATTTGCCTTGAGTTCAAGAGAAAATATCCAAATATATTTCTCAGAATATAAACCTTTTTAAGAATCTGCAACTTATTCATTGTTAATCCAGCGCAAAAGTCTAGAGCGAAATTCTACTTATTTTAATTTGAGCGCCGGACGTGTAGTCGAGATCGTAAGGCTAAAGTAGCGATGCCAACGATGAACTTTCAAGTCTCTTGGACTGTGTCGAAAATTTCCATTACATTAGGTTAAAATTTATCTATAAGCTTGGATCTAGAATAAGGCATTTTTTCGTGTCCAGGGCCAAAATTTCTTCAAATAGTTTTGATATTTTTGAAAAAAATCACTCATATACTTCAGCATTTTTGATACCTGGACAGCTATTAAGATATTCTGTAGACATATATTATGATTGAAGAAAAAAAATCATAGGGCCCAAATAAATGTTCAGTGGGAGCGTCCGCTACCCAAGTTGGTTTAAACAAAAAATCATAAAAACAATTCATCGTTCATTGTTGAAACATTTACAAGTATATAAATTACTTGTTTTATTTCAATTTTATGGAAGCATTTTTGAATTCGGTGATACTATTTCATTAATTTCGATGCAAGTCACTATGTTGATTTCGGTGTAAGTAAATACTTGATTATCTCGTGAACTACAAGGTTCATATGAAGGCCTTTACCACCTATATTTTCTTATATTTTAGGCCTGTTTTTGAATATGTGGTCTCAATAAAAATTGTTCACCGAAGTCACGCAAAACGGCTCGGCTCGTAGAATCGCCCAATAACTGGCGCTAAAGCCAACTTACACGTACAAAGCGTACGTAACAAAGCTTACTTACTTACTTACTTATATTAGGCGTTATAGTATCCTCAAGACAAGTGGCATTCCGAAAACAGTTTGCTATTTTGCGATTTTATCACCATATGGTATTGACGAAAGTCGCCCAGCTTGACTGTGTTAAAATAAAGAAGTACGGTTCTCGATGCCATGGGCGTCAACATCTAGGGAGCAATTAATACAACTAGCTTGAAATAATATATATATATATCTCCTCATCGATTTCGATGACGACCCAAGCAATTACGGAAGTTTTCTTCTGTAACCTCTAATATGGCTCGCTGGATCTTAGCCTCATGCATCATGAAAGTGACTTTGACAGCGCACGCCATAACACCTAAATGTGTTCTTGGCACCGTGGACACGACAACACGCAACGCTTTTAGGTGTTTTTGGCATCCAAAGGGTTAACGACCCTATGTTATATCTGACAGTAAAGCATAATCGGTGAGTCAAAGTACTGGACCCTTGTTTGCACTGTCACGGCGCGCGCGCACAAATATGAAATTGGCGGAGAGAGTGAAATTGAATAAATTGCCCATTGTGAGTTGCACGAATTTGGTAAGTATTACTTTCTTTCCTCAACATGTGCGACGCGTGAACGATCTGAGATAATACGTGATTAGTACGAGCACTACGTAACAATGGCTTTTATTTGACTTAGTCACCTGCTGAATATGTCTAGACTTACGTAATTCACTTTAGATTAATGGAGCTGAAGTTTTATTAGCCTTTTTAAGGCATGAGGTCGAAGAGCACATTCATGTTAAACAGGCTCGCAGGTGCAAGCACAAATCCAATCATACAACTTCAGAGTATACGTTTCCGAAAGCGTTTGCGTTTAGTTTCAACTTGTATGGCAACGCGAACAGCGCCTCTGGTGGTAACTACGTATTAGGAACTATTACGCGTTGCCATTCAAATAGAAACTAAACGCAAACGCGTTCGGAAACGTATACTTATGTATCGATAAAACTTATACTAGAGCTACTGATGCGTGTTTTTCCACTGGTCCATGTCAATTAAGCGTCAAGTTTTCAGTATGAAATGTGGCTAGTTTCACGAAGCTACAATTTTATAAGTCTAAACTAGTAACACTGGTCAAATAGCCAGTCTTTATTGGTCCAGCGCCTCGGTGTTGCCTGTTTGGACTTCATCGTCATCATCATCATCATCATACCAGCCGAAAGACGTTCACAGCTGGATATAGACCTCCCCCAAAGAGTGCCGAAGTGACCGAAACACTGACTCAGAAACTGATAACAGTGGACTCCCAGAAACACTTGATGCAAAGCTCTTGCACCTGCACTTGTTTGGACTTGCAAAATTGTAACTTGTGTAAAAAGTGAAACCAACGTCAGACCACTAAGCGAAGCTTTTTCTTTCTACAAGTGTTAATTACGTAAACAACACATTGATACCTTAATTTCAATAGGGACTCCCCTGTAGGTTCCCTCTAATGCTTTGAAGATTGAATGTGCCGAGAAATGGGACTGTCTCACGCACTGGGACTCATACAACTGCGTGACTTAGCTTATCTGGTTTGTTTGAAAACATAGCTTAGACTGGTGAAAAAAAAACGGCCAAGCGCGAGTCAGACTCTCGCACGAAGGGTACCGTACCAATATCTATAAAAACGGCAAAAAAATCACGTTTGTTGTATGGGAGCCCCCTTAAATAATTATTTTATTCTGTTTTTTAGTATTTGTTGTTATAGCGGCAACGGAAATACATCATCTGTGAAAATTTAAACTGTCTAACTATCACGGTTCATGAGATACAGCCTGGTGACAGATGGATTGACAGACAGACAGACAGACAGACAAACGGACGGACAGCGGAGTCTTAGTAATAGAGCCCTGTTTTACCCTTTGTGTACAGTCAACGCCAAAAATATGTTTACACTTTTGCACCTTATTCCATTGTAGGTAATAAGGCGAAAACTGTTAACATATTTTTGGCGTCGACTGTACAGAACCCTAAAAACAGCCTAAATACGAAATGTTAGAAGCTGTGCAGTGTGTTCTGTGAAGTTTGTCTGTAGCGTTGATTCAGGTATCCTGAGCAATAAATTGAGGATGCGCTGTGTTAACGGTGCATTTGTCCCAACACATTTAAAGCCAACTTTTCGTAGCGCTACGCGCGTAGCCTTTAATCCGCAAGAGGTCCAGCAACACTACTTCTGTTGCGCTATCATAACTCTATGCGATTTGTTGAGTGAGACTGACATCCAGTAATAAGCAATATAACGACGCTTAAGAATTAATACCGTCTCCACCCTCCATCCTCCGAGTGTTCTTCCCGGTTGTGCCCCTAAAGGAGCCCGGGATCCGCTTTGACACCTAATCCCAAGATTTGGCACTAGTTTTACGAAAGCGACTGCCATCTGACCTTCCAACCCAGAGGGTAAACTAGACCTTATTGGGAAAGACCGGTTTCCTCACGATGTTTTCTGCACCGATAAGCTAACGGTAAATATTCCGTACATATTTAAGTTTCGAAAAACTCATTGGTACGAGCCGGGATTCGAACCCACGACCGCCGCTTGACAGCTGCATGCCTGAACCACTAGGCTACCGTAGCTTCAAGAATCAATACCGTCTATGTAACAATAATTTACTTTGAAAACAAAGTTTTAACCGACGAAAAATCAATCATTCTCTATTTTCGTACCCTTAGGGTTGGTTTTTTTTTTCCAAATTTATATGGGACCAACTTCGGGTTATTTCCAATAAAAAAAGAATTATCAAAATCAAACTACTCTGTAAAAAGTTATGCGTGGTCATACATAAAAAAAATATATATACGCGTCGAATTGAGAACCTCCTCCGTTTTTTTCGTCGGTTGAAAATACAATTTTACAGGAAGCGTGGCATGCTGTTCGTTATTTTTTTTTGCACCTAACTGCATTAAAAGGTAAAAAACGTCAAAAATGTTAGTTAGACAGTATTGATTCTTAAGCGTCGATAAGCTGGTATGTAGGTACAGTCGACGCCAAAAATATGTTTACACTTTTGCACCTTATTCCATTATAATAAGGCGAAAACTGTAAACATATTTTTGGCGTCGACTGTACAAGATTGTATTTATAAAGAACCAAACACTCGTTGAAGTCTTTTATATGAGGCATTATGTAGGCTTCATTTACGAGTACTTATGATATTCAAGTAAATTGCTAATTCAGACATTCAAATAGTTATAATAATAAGACTTAATTTTAGCAAATAAAATGGTATAATCCAACGTGTATATCACCATTTAGTTTAAAAACCCGGCTTAATGAACGAATTAGGTGATAGGTATACTTAGGTACAGCAAAGAATAGGTAAATATTAGTTTTTAGCATGCTGCAAAGTGGTAATCTAGCGGGTGTTTGTAAGTGAAGAATTCCAAGACTGAACTTCGAGCGAAGGAGTGGCTCAAAAATGGAATCTGAGATATAGTATAGTAGATAGGACATAAAAATAAAATAACGTAGACCCCTATTCAATTTCAATTCGTTGTTGTAATGGTACCGGAATATTACTATACAATAACGATATAGTTAGACAAAAGGGCGGTATTTTGAGCTGGTTACTGCTAAGGTGTAAATTTTTTTTAATGAATATATAACCGCAAAAATTGGTATCTACATCCCAAGCCCAGTTAACAGGAAGAGCAGCAAATTATTGATTCGCGTGTTTTGACAAAGATAATAATGATATTATACAGGGTAGGCCCTGTAACCTGTTACTTTATTTTTCTTCAAAGTAAAGTTACTTCTTCAAAGTACACGTGACGTGTATTTTTATTTTAAACACAAAAAAATAAAATCACAAAAATATCTTTTAAAAATAAAAATGCAAAAACTATTATGTTATCTCAAAATCTGTATTGACTGCTGTGCTATGATCTCGTGGTTCCAAGATACATTACTTGGAGGTACTTTAGATCAAAATTTCTCCAAATAAAAAAATAAAAATGGGACACAAGAGGTTACTGCAAATGCTTTAAGGAAGCGTCCTTTTGAATATTTGCTCCTGTTACAGGGCCCACCCTGTATATAGGTTATAGCTTTGAGAACGCAGAATGAAATCGGATTTGTAAAAATCTACATACACAGTTAAGGTCACTAACGCATTTAGCGGGAGGCAATAGGTATGCAGTATTTATACTTTACCAAGAGCTTACTGGTGTCGCCCATATCTCCTAAATTGTTGGTATACTGTCAGTATGTGGTATTATATTGCGAGTTACGCATGCAGTACCGCATTCGTATTGTAGCGCTTCTGCGCATCCCGCGCCAATGAGTACCTGTACTTGACACTGATAACTTACTGATACCGTACCGAGCCCGCACCGACAAACCGAGGATATGGCGTTAATGTAACTTTTAGTTAAATATACGAGTTTAATCTAAAGTAATTGAGAAGACTGATACGCGTACTTCCGAACTGTTAATATTTATACCTTACTTATTATTATTAAATTCACTAGAAAGCCACTTGAATGTCTTTCCGTAAACTAAGTTTCCCTGTAGGCACATAGAGAACCTGCCGTCGTAGCCACAGGGGGTACCAAGCACATGCATACTCGGGCATAATATTGCAACTAAAAATATAATTCATTAATAAGCAAACACGAACATGCAATTTCACGGGGCAGGCATGCCTAGTGGGGTGGTCAGCAGTGTCTGTGTCAGCAGTGCTGACTCAGCACTAATGTAACCGATTACACATTATTTGTGAAAATAAGTATTAAAACTATTTGTACTTACACTTATGTCATCACTCATCATCATCATCATATCAGCCGAAAGACGTCAACTGCTGGATATAGTCTACCGCCACTCCACTCGAGAACCTTTCCAATCCAACTGCCACCGGTTCTACGTGCAGTGTGCCCCGGCCACTGCCACTCAAGTTTAGCAATTCAGAAGGCTATACGTTGGTTCTGCTGTGGATAGCCTCTTTTCTGATGCGATAGCGCAGAGAAACTCCCAGCATAGCCCTTTCCATTGCCCTTACTTATGTATTTCCCGGAATGTCGTGGGTTTAGGCTAGGACTACATGCATACAGAATTCCATAAACACGCTAAGGATTCATAGGAATCAATCAATCAAAGGACTCTAAATCGACTCTAGAGCGATAGCTTTCTCTTGTATATGAGGTAAACATCCCAGTGCTTGACAGTGGCCCAATGCAATCTTAATTCAGAACAGTAGAACATGTGAACAATAACATGGTCCCGTTACCGTCAAACATTAGGACGTTTAGCTAAACACGGGTGTATTGTGTTGGCAACAGGGTAACACCTGTCGAGCAAGCAGGTGGTCGGGCGGGGCGGGTCTATTATTTGTACATCGGGAGCAGATTGATTCAACAAAACTCTATATTACAAAGCCTTGGACGGGACATATGCGCGCGTATGTAAGGCAAATGCAAAGTTAAGGAGAAGTTACATTTTCAGAGCAGGATCTCGACCGGTGCTATACCATTTTACAGAGCAGGATAGCAGTAAGTGATTCAACCGCTTATCAAAACCTGCATCAACAAATCTCTCTATTATAAATCTCTATTACAAAACTTCAAATCACAATGAGCGATCACATCTTAGGCCGTGGGATATGGTAGCAACGAATGAATTAACCCATTCAGCGCTAATCAGGACACAAGCTGCTACGGGCTACGGCGTAGCGCTACGAGCGTAGCTTAACCTATTCAGCTCCAATCACGACTCACATGCGTCAGAGCGCTACGAGTGCTTTTCGCTACATACGGAGTTTAAGCTGCTACGGACTACGGCGTAGCGCTACGAGCGTAATGTGGGTGAATGGGTTAAATAACAGTGATCGAGTTAAGATAACTGCAAGGGGAAGACACCTGTTGAGAGCTGGATCTTCAACGGAATTCTCTTTCGTATATGGCAAACATGATACAACCGCAAATTAAAACCTGCGGCGATAAATCTCTCTATCACCAAACCTGAGCCCACGCGAAGACATTAAAGAACTCCAAATCCGCGATCCGGAAACGCAGCGGCGGTAACTGTTTCGCATTACGCGGTATAAAGTTAACTACATGGAGAGGAGGATACACCTGTTTGCTAGTTTAATAACTCAATAAAAAGCCATAAATGATTTGATTCGTCGGGCTTTGGTTTCGGCCAACGTGCCTTGTGTCCTGGAGCCTCCAGGGTTGTGCCGCACAGATGGGAAAAGACCAGATGGCCTAACGTTGGTTCCATGGCAGAAAGGGCGGTGCCTCTTGTGGGACGCTACATGCGTAAGCACGTTTGCCCCGTCCCATTTGAGCCACACCATCAGATCCGCGGCGTCGGCCGCCGAGTCGGCGGCTCGGATGAAACATGCCAAGTACTCTGCCTTGGAGCCAATGTACGACTTTGTGCCAGTGGCGGTGGAGACTGCGGGACCGTGTGGTACGGAGGCCAAAGACTTCATGCGGAGTTTGGGTCGCCGGCTTAGGGATAGGGGCTGCGATCCTCGTTCCGGGTCGTTCCTGGCTCAACAGATTTCGTTGGCCATCCAGCGTGGCAACGCTGACAGTGTCATGGGAACTTTTGGGCCACCAACGATCCGGGGCGGTCCTTTTTGTTAGTTGATAGTTTGATACTTTCATTCTAATGTAAGTGAATTGTAAATATTTTTAGATATTAAAATTTATTATATTCAGAAGAAAAAAAAAAAAAAAGTAAAAAAAAAAGTTCAACAAAAATATGTCATAAAATATACCTACAAAAAACAAAAATAAACATTTAACATAAAAAGCTTATCAAAACTACAAATCTGTCTAATGTAAAAGTTTACGCCAGGATGAGCATCAAATGTGGCAGAGGTAAGTATTATGTTAAATACGGGGATATAATCCTGTTTTAGCAGAATTGCAGCAAGCGATTTAACCGCTCATCAAAACCTACGTCAAAAAATCTCTCTATTATAAAACCTTAGGCCACGATGAGCGACGACATCAAAGGATACGGGATATGGTGTCACCAACTGCATTAAGCTAACCACAGGGAACGACTCATATTCAGAGAAGGACCTTCAGCGGTATTCTCTTTCGTATATGGCAAACCTACAAACATGATTCAACCGCAAATCAAAACCTGCGTCAACAAATCTCTCTATTACAAAACCTGAGCCCACGCGATGACATCAAAGGACTCCAAATCCGCGATCCGGGAACGCATCGGCGGTAACTTTCTCGCGTATATAACGGAGGTGACGCCGCGCCCGCGACCAGTGCCGAACGCAGCGCAACGCGCGAGCCCCGTGACGTCCGCGCCAACGAAAGTGACAACACGGTGACAGACGGTGACATTGGATAGTGTGTGTGACTGGAGCAGTGATCGGTAGCCCGTGTTATCCTGAAACTGTTCCCGACTGGATCTGCCTGCTGTCAAAAGGTAGATTTGGATTAAGTGGATATGAGTTTTTTGTGTTGTGCGTGGATGTGAAAAACGGATTTACTAAAAGGAGATGGGTTGTGCAAATTATACAATAAACAATTATGGACCGCAATTAATCGCAAAGAAAAATAATTGTAACTATTTTACAACGAGTTTATTAACAATATAATTAAAGGATAAACATTAAATAAAAAGTATGTACTGAAGCAATTAATATTTTTTGCGTGGGTATATACTATATAATAATGGATAACAACAAGTAATACAATAAAGTCATCATTATTTTATTACGTAACTATTTACTAGACTGTATAATTAAATTGAAACAAAATTTCCAAATAGGAAATTATAACATTAAACATATAGTAGGTACTTAATTTTATATAAATAGTCACTAGTTTCGAATTCCTCTAATAACACGCAGTGACGTCACATGCATCACATTAAGAGTTTACTTTTACCCCAACTACCCCAATAAGAAAATATAATGTTCGGGCGTACCTTAAAAACATACCGTTTGTCTTTAAACTATGAGACTGTGGCCTAAACAGAGATATATATAACCAAAAAAAAATGGATTAGGTAATAAATACATTAATAATCAAATAGGGTATCGTAACATGCCTCTCCTAGTTTTATTGGAACCAATTACCACGAAAATAAAAATGTGACTGACTAACAAGGCCAAAATTGTCGTGATGAGATTAATGCAAACCATAATATTTATTTATTTAAAAAAAACAAGAATTAAGCACCTATACTTATTCCAAATTATTACCCGCAACGAATATCTATATCAGCGTAATTAAATGTCAAACCCGACCGCGCCGGGCCGCCCGGTGGTATAGGTAGAAAGTTGCATAATTTTACTTTCACTTGCACAACCAAAATTATCTTTCGCGCGGATATCGCTATTTGAAATGCATTTGCATTTCTGCTCACCGTTTTTTTACTACAACTGTCGACTTTTGGCGCGCTTATATTTCAAAGGAATATGACACTTATTAAGTAGTTCGTTAGGATATGTACGGCCTGCAAGCAAAGGTTTGTTCGAAGAAGCGTCATGTGGTATAACAGCCGGTGGAAAGTGGGTCAGGCGTCACACACCTCGCATTTTATAGGTTTACCTGCGAGGGTTATTCTTGTAGCTTAGATATTTATGTGTGCTCGAATATTAACGTTTAAGCGCACCTACATATAAGTCAGTAGTACACTATAGTAACAGAGAGAAATATTGATAAATGAAATTATCCTGTTAATTCTAAAAGGAAAATACAAACTAAGTAAAATTCGAGCTTATTGGCGATAATAATCTTGCCAAAAAACAACCGGCTAGTGAGGTAATTATAGGAATAAAGTTGTCAAAAATTGGGAAGTTTACTTTATATGTAACAAAGAGTTTGCCACTTAAATATCTGGTCGGAAATTTGGCACTTACAGTATCTAAAGATTTAAATTAGCAAGGTGATCAATTTTCCAATAGGGCTTCAACAACCAGGATTTCTATGCAACACGCACGCTAACATTCATAGCATCGATTACATACTTTAAAACTCGGTAAACGCACAAATTCCTATCACATCTAACTAGGACGCCGACATATAGAAGCAACGGATGTATCAGTAGCTATAGGTACATAAATAGCTATAAATTATCTCAATTCATGTTAAAAGGAAAGGTGTTCAAGTTTAAGATAGTTATCGTTCTTTTCACGCCAAATATGCTTGGGGTGGCAAAGGAAGTCGTCTTCCGTTTATTTTGGTAGGGCTTCTTGAGCTCCCAGCCGATATTGGAAGTTAAAATTTTCACTATCTTTCAAATACAGCCAGACACAATATTGTTTATAAGTTGACTTAAGTGCCTAAGTAGTGACTGAAGATAATACGTATAAAGAAGTAAATTTAAATTGTCCTAATAATTTATGGTTGGTATCATCTTCGAACGAAGAAAAGAAATATCAACTACAAAACAAACAGTAGGTTAGTATTGTTAGTTAGTGTGTAGTTAGTACGTTCAATTACTACGCGTGGTTTAAAGTTTAACTTTGAGTACCTACCTATGTTGTTAGCTCATACATTTAGCAAAACAATTGAACTAACTACTAAGAGTAAGTAAGGCAAAACGTTCAGCTTAACCTTATCTCGTGAGGATGTGGTAAGCAACAGGCGTATACTTAGGTACACCGTTACTGGAGTGGCGGTGTTGCAAAATCATCCACGTTCGGGTGGGCTTCCCATTCCATTGTTCGGATGCATTTGGGTTTTGTAAGTAGACGTCACGCACTGTGATCTGCCATCTTGAATGATTGTTTATGTGTTGTGCAACTGCAACGCAATGCAACTTGCAAAAGGTAACATTTAATTTAGGTTGAAGTTGGACGTTGCATGTAAGTAATGTTGATCATTATGTGCTTACGCAACCTCCTGAGACCCAGGGTACGCTTTTGTGCTTTTGAATTAGGATCTTTTTGAGATTCAGTTTAACTGTAAAAGTTCAATTTTGGCGGGGTCTTAGGAGGTTAAGTTGATTAAGTAATAAAAAGTAAAGAGTTGAGTAAGTAGGGATAATGCATATTATGATGTTTGATGAAAATAGGCGTCGGAGATACATTAAAGATATGCTAGGTAGTTTAACCTCAAAAGTAGGAATTTTTTCATTTGCCCTGGCAACCCTGGAACGCGTTAAGGTAGTAAATGAGACTAGACATTAATATAAATAAATTGACACAGAATACCTACATTCAATTTTTGGGTTCCGTACTCAAAGAGTAAAACGGGACCCTATTACTAAGACTTCGCTGTCCGTCCGTCTGTCTGTCACCAGGCTGTATCTCAAGAACCGTGATAGCTAGAGAGTTGAAATTTTCACAGATTATGTATTTCTGTTGCCGCTATAACAACAAATACTAAAAACAAAATTTTTTTTTAAGGGTGGCTCCCATACAACAAACGTGATTTTTTTGCCGTTTTTATAGATAATGGTACGGACCCTTCGTGAGCGAGTCCAACTCGCAGTTTTTTTATAATTCTGGAAAAAATAAAAACCAGCGGGGGAATGTAGCCAGCCCCATGGGTAAATGTTTAGGCGACTTCTGAGGCAATTTGTAGTATGGTTTTTAAATATTTATTTTATTTTATAGCGTAGTTTTAATCGTTTATTTATATTATTAGGTCATCTCATCTCTATAGTAACGTTTTCAATTTGTTGAAGAAATAGGTAATTTATAAAAGGTTGTGAATTTCCGATAGGTCACGGATTGAATAGGTTGACCAGTTTTCAAATAACTTAATTTACGCGTTGCAAGCACAAGTGGCCTTTTTATCTATGTTACAGACGAGAGAGAGTGTTGTATTGAAAATTATGTTTAACTGTTTGACAACAAAGTTCAAATTTACTTAGACAAATGTTCCTTGACTATTAACAGTTGAACTAAAACCTTTTTATTAGTTTGATCTTGCCATTACGTTGTGTCAAGTTAGATGCAAATCCTCTTCGCTTATAATTTATAATGATTAAAACTATAAAATACCAATAACAGTTCCTGTCATCATTGCTATTTCTTGTATTCGTTTTGTTTTTAATTTTAACTCACCTTTCCAAAATGCAAAGAGGTTAATTCTCATAGTGGACGTATCTGTGGCCATGTAGTGAAATGAAATTCCTTATGACGGAATGTGTCATATTCGGTCGATAAAGCAGATACTTGATAACTTATACTGAGCAAGCAAAAACAGATCTTAAGGTGGTCAACCTTTTCATTCCGCGACTGTACCTACTACACGGATTTAAGTCTCCGCGGTAACTCTCAAAGATCAATGGTATGATAATGTCAAAACGGTAATTCGAGAAAATGTCTCCGAGAAAGTTAATGCTGCTTCAAAAATACACTTAATTAAGGATTTACTGAGATGTATCGTGTTGACGCTAAAATAAATTCGCATAAATTATTCGCAAGTCTGGAAGTCATACTCGCGACAATCCTAGTAGGTATTCAGTGTGCAACATGGTTGATTTCGTGTTAGACAGATATCGCTTACTAGATCTGAGGACAAAAGCATTCAGGTAAGCTTTTTATGTTGCCATTTTTGTAATACTGAGAACTATATAAGAAGCAAAAAGGATCATAATCAACGAATTCATTTTATTTTCTCATCATAGAAAGTATTTACTATTCTGCGAATTAATCTATAATTTTTTTTAGTCCTTTGAAACCGGACTACTCGTACCTACGTGCTATGACTTACATACCTACCTATGTAAAGACGCATTTTCATTATTCGATAAAACGGCCATATACAGCATGTGGATGGCAGATGGGATAACGATTAATGAAAGTCATCAGTGGATAGCACAGACGATCTATCGCTTGCGGGTATTTCTTGCAGTGAAATCCAGTGAAATCTATCGGTAAATTAAAAGCGCGTAAGAGGGTCGTTACGAAGGGAGAGGGTATGCATGAATATACATCCAAGAGAACTCCCAGCATACGGGTCCTATGGCATACGTTTTGGGAATCTCCGGCACTCGAATGCAGGCCCTATCAACCAGTAAAAACTGTTGCCCGAACCCCGCCTCGCCGCATACGTTTTGAAAATCTCCCGCATCCCGAATCCGGGGCCTACTACATACTTATCATCTAAAAATAGGACTAAAACGTGCTTAAAAAGTATATAAATTATGATATGAGTTCACGATGTTAGTTAAAAGATTAACACTTGTGGAAATGAATATTTTCTGTCGTTCGCAAATTCCAATGAAATATACCTAACTTATTGTTGATATTACTAAATTAAGCGAGAAAGTAAACAACGGGATTGAGGCCACTTATGTTTTTATTTAGATAGCGGGCACTCTGAGCCCGTTTGTATTTCAACATTTTTATAGGGTCACTTTTACTCGTTCATTTAGTTGGGATACGTAATATGTACACATATAACTTATTGATTGTCACTTTCTCTCTTCGTGATGCAGCTGATAAACTCGGGGACTGACATGCCGTAAAATCACCTAAAGTATGGCGTAAAGATTGGATTTCCTTGATCGTATGTGAACTTTCAATAAACTTGTAAATAAAGGCTGTGCTTCGACATTTTGGCTTTAAATTTATATGTCCACGGGAACGAATGATGGTTGCACTAACGGGATGCGTTTTGTAAAGTTGTATAGTAAAGCTTTAAAAGTTGTGTAAATGCGTGTAGGTATAGTATTTATTTATTTATTTTCTAAATCAAATCTCCTAGCGTTCGAACCTCTCGGTTCTAACGTCATTGTCGGCTCAAGATTACTTATATTTTAGCAGAGGTAAAACATACCGCGGAAACTTTAATCAAAAAAGACTCAGTACCGGTATTGGCTTACTTCTTCATCAAAAGTGGACTGGACTCGGATATTCGTCTCTTATAAGTATTTGCTGGCGACGACAATCACGAAAAAAAATACCTTAAAAACGCTGATTATTTGCCCTCAAAACGTATTACTCAATACATACATTTAAAGACTTAGGTACTTTAAACTATTGAGCATAATGGAATAAAAATATAATACTCGTATATCCGTACCTAACTTCTAAATAAATAGGTAACAAAAATGTTACATTTGCCATTGTTTCAAAAAACTTCTTCTCACTTCAACAGCAACACAATCATCGCACAGCAGTAAAGTAGATTGACTGTTTACGATATATTTTCGAATGTAACGGAAACCCCGCGGTGAAAGCATTAATGAGCATGTCCAGTTTTAATTTCCGCTAAGACGAGTTAAATCTTAAAAAAACTCGCGCCACAAATTGGCTTCGTATTATTTTGGTAGTAAAACACATTGTACTTCCGTTGTTTATGATGATATGGAAAAGTATTAGATGAAAGTCAGATTTATATCTGTGATACCATATCCGACAACCAAATAAAAATACATCGCTAGAAATATACCCGAAAGATAGAATAATAAATATTCTACTTGATATAACGATATATGTAGATAACATAAAAAAGTTTCTAGTTAACGACACGCATATGACATCTTTGTAATGCTGAAATATAATTAATTTCGCATGGCCTGTGTGAAATATGTTATTCACATGTCTCAGTAGTTAGTTGCAAAGCACCATAATATCTTTATTAAATAGGTACCATAGTTCATCTGGCGTGAAAATAATATAACAGTGACGTTTATGTCAAAGCAATATGGGATAAATTCGAACCAAGACAAGTTTTCTTCATTCCAATTTAATCCACTTTGACATAAAGTGCCCATGTCATGCACTAGTGCAACTTCGAGGACTAGTACGTCTACCTTTAGTTTTATCCACACAATGGCAAAATAAAATAATAAAGCCGTAAATTCCTTTAGGTACATACATTTTTGTCGTGTTTGCAAATGACATTCCTGCCCAAGCACCGCATATTTTAAGCTAGGAGGCATCTCCGTCGGCACCGCGCGGGCGCAGTGGAAAGCGAGTCAGTGTGTCAGTCGAGAGGCGCGGCTCCTTCAATAACACCTGATTAACGCACCCTCCGCAAATGATCCCATTGTTGTCGTGTGGAACTTGTCATACCTGTTGAATGGAACTTGATGGAGATGTTCCAATGTTGTTCATCTTAGTAAATAATGTAGAATTTGTAATGTATCGGGAAATATGTCGGTGTTAGGACTGTTCAGAAACAGTTAGTTATTTTTTTAATAAGTAGGTACGTATTACGTATGCAGAGGTACCTAAGTAGTTAATTTTAGCACGCTTATAAGTTTATAAGTTGTGTCCTTAAAACTTTTTATACCTATCTGGAATTCATTTAATTTTATGGAAAATGGTTTAAATACATTGGAACTAGACTGAATTCCTAAAAGTTTAGTCTAATTTCAGATAACTATTGATCTAAATAATAAATAATATATCAGTCAGTAATGTCGCAGTCAGTCAGTAGGTACTCGTATTGAATAAACCGCCAGGATAATCTCGTACATTCAGTAGCATAGGAAGCAGGTTAGTTAGCACTGGTTCCGGCGCTCCTGTCCACATAAACACCACTTAATTGCGCCGGCGCATACATTGGAGTGAAAAATATCGCTCTAAGTGAACCATTGACGTATTTACGATCGTTGGGTGAAAACAAGTTACTCCATTCCCGAGAGCCCTGCGAGCGAAATGACACCGTTTACGACGAGTACTCTATAATATTATCAGTAATGAATGATGTAGGTCGACTCGATGAATTTTGCAAGTGGGAGTTCTAACAAAATTATTGAAGAGCGCGCCGTGAAGTTTAGGCGGTGACATGATCCAGTCAGGAATAATTTGCCTTGCTTGTTTAGAGAGAAAGAAAGGAAATATTTATTCGTGACATGAAACATCACAACAAATTGTAGACACATAGACACGTACATATTTGTCAAAGAATGATCACAACTCAGCGTAGTGCTGGCATGGTTAACCGACTTCAAAAAAAGGAGGAGGTTTTCAATTAAGTTGTATTTTTTATTTATTAAGTAGCCGTCCACATCATATACACCGTGAAATTTTAGTGGTTGTTTTCCCGCAACGTAATGATTTTGCTATCAATGTACAGTCGATGTGTAATCTTTTTTTTTAATAATGTTAAGAAATACCCGGTTTATAAATGTGTTGAACGAAACTCGAAAGTGACCTAACACCAGTAGTAGCACTGCAGTAGTACCTTTTTTTTTTTTTTTTTTTTACGTTGGGGGAATGCATTGATGCACCGTCCGCCCAGTCGGAGGGGGACCGGACAGGTGTGTGGGACTCCAGGACAGAAGGTCCAGACTACCCACTAAACCCCCAACGATTGTCCAGCCATTTTCGCTTACAAGGAGGGTCAAAGGTTCGCTTACGCATGCAACTTTGACCCTCGCGACTAGCCCGCTTTACAGGCCTGGCCAGGGAGAGCGCCCCGGGACAATTTCGAGGCGCTTCAGACTCGTGGACTTTTGGTTAGCTAGGGTCCCCTAACCCTGCAACCTGGTCCACTACGGCGGGGGGAGCAAGTGCGCATAACGCCGACGTGCGCGCCCCGCTCTACGTCTGCGGATATGGGGAGCGGAAGGGTCGTCCTCCCGCGCTCTTTCCGCAGCCTCCTTCTGCGCCATTACGGAATTGCAGAAGGAGGCCATTGCTTCCCATGACCTCTCGCTGTCAAGCATCTTAGATACAATGGTTGGCAGCGAGAGGTCCCCACCCAATACATCGGACAAATTATGCCGCTGCGGCCCCCACGCCGAGCATACCTCCACTGTGTGGCGCACATCGTCTACTGCTGCGCCACACCCGTGGCAGCGGGGGCTTTCTTCTCGTCCGGCAACTCGGTGCAGGTACTCTCCAAAGCAACCGTGGCCTGTGAGGACCTGCACCAGGTGAAAACTTAATTCGCCGCGTTTGCGGTCGACCCACCTCTCGAACTGGGGCAAAATTGCCCCTATGGTTATTCTGCCGGCCGTGGACACCTCCAGGTCTGCCCTCCACCTCGGGAGAAGGGCGGTCGTAGCTGCATCCCGTAGCCCTTCTACCTCCCGTTGATTGGGATGTTCTCCCCTGGCCCTCAGTTCCGCACGGTATCTAAAGATCTCGGCCAGAACCTCCGCCTGCAGTTCCCAGGGCGGATCATTGGCCAGTAGTGTGGCCGCTGCCCAGGACACCGTGCGGTACCCTCTGCATGCCCTCACGCTTATTACCCTTTGCGGTCGCCTTAGAAGGGTCTTGTTTTTCGACGTGAGGGCTTCCATCCATACAGGCGCCCCATAGAGAGCCATGCTCCGGACGACTCCAGAGTATAGACGCCTGCAGGAGGACTGAGGACCTCCTTGATTGGGAAGCAGCCTTCCCAGCGCTGCTGCAGCGCCTACCAGTTTGGGGGCCAGCCGAGTGAAATGTGCCCCGAAATTCCACCTGGCATCGAGGGTGAGGCCGAGGTACCTCATGTCGGTCCCTACCTCTATGGCTGTCCCCATAAGGGTTAACCGCGCCCCTCGTGGGGGACCTTTACGTGGGCCGTGAAAGAGAACCGCCTCCGTTTTTTCGACCGAGACTTTGAGCCCCAGGAGGTGGATCCTCTCGACGGCCAGTGTTGCTGCCTCCTGCCCTAACCGCGCAGCCTCCTCGTAAGTCCTTCCCCGGGCTGTGACGAGCGTATCGTCCGCATAGCAGATCAAGTTGGTCCCGGGGAGCAGTGGGCCGCGCAGGAGCCAGTCAAAACCGACGTTCCACAGAACCGGTCCCAACACAGAACCCTGTGGAACACCGCAACCCACATGTCGGTGGTGAAGCGTCGCATCAGAGCCCTCCCAGCGCACTATCCTGTCGCGGAGGTAGTCCCTCAACAACCGCCGAAGGTAGGTAGGCACTCCATGATAACGAAGCGCCTCCATTATCGTCTCGAACGGCAGGCTGTTAAATGCATTCTTAACGTCTAAAGATATTGCAAGGACTACCTCCCTTCCCTCTATAGCCTCTCTGGCCCGGACCTTAAGAGCGGTTAGAGCGTCGATTGTGGACCGCGATGCTCTGAAGCCATATTGGTTGTTGGAGAGGTCCGGTCCGACTTCCTCCAAGTGGCGGACGAGGCGATTTGCTAGGATTTTTTCCAGCATTTTACCAACCTCATCCAGCAGTACGATAGGCCTGTAGGCTCCGGGAGTTCCTGTTGGGCGACCTTCCTTTGGGATCAGGACGAGACGACCTTCTTTCCATATTTTTGGGAAGCGCCCGACACGGAGGCATGAGTCGAATACTCCCCGGACCCAGTCTTGCATTTCTCCCGCCGCAATCAGGAGGACCTTTCCCGGAATCCCATCAGGGCCCGGCGCAGTTTTACGCCCCCTCAGACGTAAGAGGGCCACTCCTATTTCCCCGTCACTTATTGGGGGAACATTTTCTGCCCCACTTCGTTCCTCCGACGATCGGGAAGGGGGAGCCATCTCAGGGGGTGAGTGTCCGATTGGATCCGGGAACAGTCCCGCAACGACCTGCTCCACCACGTCCGGATCCAAGGACTCCGTGGGTGGGACGCCTGCAACGCGGAGTTTATTCCGCGCAGCACGGTATGGGCGTCCCCATGGGTCCCTATTTAGGTCCCGTAAGAGCTCCTCCCGAGCAGAGGCCTTTGCCTTGCTTATGGCCACCTGTAGTTCCTTTTTGGCTTCGCGGCAGGCACTCCAAAGTTGAGTCTCCACCTCAGTCACCTCTCCGTCCCGTCGGCGGCGTTGTCGACGGCAGCGTGCAAAAGCTCGTCTCGCTGCGTTAGCCCGCGCCCTGAGATCGGAGATTTCTGCTGACCACCAGTAGACTTGTCGGCGTGGGGCGTGCCGTCTGGCTCTCGGCATGGCCGCGTCGCATACAATAGTTAAAGCCGTGCGAAGGCGCTCAGCCAGGACGTCGACTTCGACACCATCAGTCACTGTCTCGCCGTCCGTTGTTGTCCCGGGAGCCTGCCAGCGTTGTACTATTGCGGCCTCTTTGGCAAGTTCCCCGTCCAGCTTTGTGAGAGTCCAACGAAGAAAATTGCTGGGCCCTCTCGGAGGGGCTATCGGACCCGCGGCGGAGACCTCGAATCGAATGTAAAGGTGATCCGACAAGGTCTCCACCTCTTCCTCCACCCTCCAATTTTGGACCTTGCGCGCGACAGCGGGGGTGGCGAATGAAATATCCACCACGGACCCCCCCTGCTGGCGGACGCAGGTTTGCGCAGACCCTTTGTTAAGAAGGGTCAGACCTGTTTGGATGGCCCAGATTTGGACCGCCCTGCCGCGGCTGTCACACGCAGGGCTGCCCCATGCGCGCGACTTGGCGTTTAAGTCGCCCATAAAGATGATCGGCCTAGGCGCCGATCGTTCGACCACTTCTCTGACGGAGTCGAGGAACGTCTCGAACTCGGCCAGTGACCGGTTGGGAGAAAAGTACGTTCCCACTACGGCATACCCACCCCATTCCACCGCCACAACTCCCGGGCCTCGTGCAATAGGCGAGAGAGGCAGACTAGTGTTTGGCCCCACAAGGACTGCTACCAAGCCGTTGATGTCCCCCACCCAGTTTGGTTGATCAGGGACAAAATACGGCTCACATGCTACCGCTATATCAATCTGCCATTGCGCCATGGACTGCAGAAGGAGATCTTGTGCTCCTGCGCAATGGTTCAAGTTCGCCTGTAGGAAGCTGCTGTGTTGGGACAAATTCATTCCGACATTTTGTTAGCCTCTTCCTCTTGTCGGCCGACTATGCGACTTCCCTCCCCGTTCACAGTGGCTTGGGTCCTTGGGGCCACTTTCCCTGGCACGCTTGGGGCGCGGCAGCTCCTACCACCCATGTGATGATCGGAGGGTTTGCCCGCATCGGCGCACAGGGCGCAACGAAGCACCCCGTCGCAGTCCGCCGCTTTGTGATCCTCCTTGCCACACCGGAAGCACAGGTTGTCCCGGCATGTATCGGATGGGCACGTGGCTCGAGTATGTCCAGGCCCCATGCACTTAAAACAGCGCAGAGGACGCTGTTCTAGGGCCTCAACCCGCGCAGAGCTCCAGCCTACCAGTAGTCTGCCTTGCTTCAAAAGAACGGCGGCTGCTGTGATGGGGCACTCCACAATTACTGACCCCGATGCTCTTAGTCCCCATTTGATATTAAGGACCTTAATTTGGCTCTCAAGGCAGCTCCCTGCTCTAGCGATGGCCGTTGCCACCTTTTCAGGGGTGACCGACTCGTCCAATCCCGTGATGCGTACATCAGCATGCTTTACGGGCCGCCTAACTTTGGCAAGTCCATCTAAGGCTACGCGGAGACTTTCAGCCAACTTGTCTGCGGCTTCGACCTTTCCTTCTCCGCGTATTTCAAGCAGTCGGGCTCCGGTCGCTGAGGCGCGTATTGTAAGCGCTCCCGGGCTAATGCCTACCTCGCCGAGGTTAACCCTCTCGTCCGCTGCCGTAATTATTGAGGCATATGTAACGCCCCGTTTTTCCGCCTCTGGGTCAAGGCTGATAACTACAGCCGCCGATCTTGGAGGAGACAATTTAGGCTTAGTTGGAGCCTTAGCCTTCGGTGGCAAAATTGGTGTCGGCTCCGGGGGCCTTGTAACCATGGTTGTCGTCGCTGTGGGGGACTTATTTTTGGTCTTCTTCTTTTTACCTCCACGCCCTGCTACGTTCCATACTCCCTCCGTATCTGCTTCTGGGACTGATGAATGTTCTGGTAATTGTTCGTCCATTTGCCTGGCTGATGCAGGAGGGACATTGCCCTTTTTAGGCTTGGCCGCAGCTTTTGCCGTGGCTTTTCCGGCCTTCTCCTGGACTATCCTATGCGAAGGGTTTTCAGAAGGACCCTGTGGAGCTTGTGCAGCAGCAGCCCTTGGGACCACCGCGGCCTTCGGGGCTTCCACATTTGGAGCCGTCTCCGTCTTTTTCTTATCGGTTGCCAGCGTAGGGCGACAGACTGGGGCCGGCAACAGACGGTCTTCAATTACCGCAAATCGTGCATCCAGCATGTTACCCATTGTTATGGTCAGAGCACGCTGAAGTTCCTCTGTGTCAAATGCTGGTTGAACCGGCGGCACTGGCGCGCGGGCTGCCGAGAGCTCGGTCCTTATCTCAGAGAACTCTCGCCGATGGGCTTTGAGCTCGGTTCGCAAGTTGTCCACCTCCTTCCGAAGCCGGCCATTATCGAGGCGAAGACGCCTCACCTCTTCCTCTTCAGTACGGGAGGTCAGAATTTCTACCACCGTCATGAGACCTTTGGCGTTATCCCTGAGCCGCTTTACGTACGGCCCCTGCAGGTGTCCAGATTTTTTAGCCACTTCCAGAATGGAGGTGACTTTCCCCCCAGCAAAAACCCGCAGTTCTTCAGGGGAAAGTGTCTCCGGATCCCTCTCATTGTCTACTCTGTCCTCCATTTCCTCAGGATCGTCAACGGGCATAGCCGGACCAACCACTTTCTGAAAGGCCCGGGCCCGGAGAACTCGGTCGAATTCGGCCGCTCTATCCACTGCCGCATATTGGTCGCCCTCAGCCCGCGGGGCTATACCGTTGCGGTTGTCTGACTCTTCGAGATGCTCCTCCTCTGTAGGGCTTCGTTCCCTCGTCTTCGAAATAGTCGGGAGACGGTTCTCTTTCTTTTTCCTCTGGGCTCGGATTTTTGTGAGTCCCGCATACACGCCCAAGGACCTTCCTCTCCGCGCCGTGCTCACTTTAGGCGCGTTTTCGGGCTTTGAATCGTCTAGCCGATCCACGTGCCCACGTTTTGCAGCTGACATCTTTAACCCACGCGAAATTATTTCAGAGGGGTCCGACCGCATGCCCGACCCTGTCGGCTCCTCTGTCGGCCCCGTCGGGCCCGGGAGCCGAGAGAGTTCCAAGTCCGTTACCACGCCTAGGTCATTGGTTTCGGTGCGCACCGTCGGGGTGCCCACCTCCGCCGCCAGATTATCAGTCACCAGTTCATCGCTATGTTCGTTGTACAGAGCCATCGTTTGTTTTTGATTATTATGTTGATTTTCCATTTAGTTCCCACGAGTATGGGGGAAAAAGTGGTCCGTCCAGGCAGTGCCCCCTGTACCTGGATAACCCTATTTACACTGTGAGGTCGGGCGGTATCACAGGTCTTACAAACTATTTGTTTTTTATTGAGGTTGGCTCCTCTTGGCCCGGCCGGCTAAGGCAAGGCCCTCGGTCCCATCCGAAGCCGCGAGACGTGATCCACGACACCTCTTCATTTGGGATAACGAGTTTGAGGACGGTGACCGAAGTCTGTCCGCCCAGTCTCGGAACTGAGACCGTACGAACCCTCCCTCCACCCCTCTGGCCTGTAGCCGCCTACTGAACCCACTGGCGTAGGCTCCCCTGCCCTCACACAGGCCCGCTCATCTCCAACGCGCATCTACCTTTACGCAGCTGGGCGCCCTCCTGTGCTGCTCTTGGTCTGGCTCCTCCCCCCTCGCCTGCCCGGTATGGGTGACCCTATCCGGTATAGCCTTGGGGATCTTAGGAACACGCAAGCCCCCCCACCACGACAAGGTGGCAGCACCTCAGGGGGGTGCAGTAGTACCTACCTTGAGAAAAACAATAGTAACGCACTAAAACGTCAAAGTAGTACCTACCTTGACGTTTTAGTGCGTTACTATTGTTTTTCGCTTATTCGAGTTAAGGTTATTTTTTTGTAATTTTTTTTCGGAAAACAGTTTATTTATAAGATTGTCTATCATAATTCGAAAGTACTACCGATAGCAAATCTCCCTGCCACGGGAAAACAACCACTAAAGTTTCACGGTGTATATTAAATTCACTTATATTACTCATATTAGGAGGTATTTTTTTCTGATATAAACAACAATTAGGTACGAAAGTAGATAACATTGGCTACGCATGTTGCAGTGAGATCAATAAACGTTATAAATAACTTATACAATACAAAATATGAACTAAACTACTAAACTAATATTAAAATAATTTATATGTAAAATATCTATATAACTAATAATGGCGACAGAATTATTTTAGTTTTAGCTATGATGTCGATTTAAACTTAGATAGACGGTCATGGAAGATGTCGATGGATTTATTTTGGCTGACAAAGTTGTTAAAACTCGAGCAAATCCTTACCATAGGAGACTGCACTCCAAGGTTAGTCCTGGTGAATGGTAGAGCGAAAGGTTTTGTTATAGGGTGCCGAGGGTAATTGCGAGGAGCTGTTAACGAGACTCTCTCTAATAGGTTGCAGCATTTCATTTGCCCATTAACTACCTTGTGCAGGAAACACAAATCTAACATTCCCCGCCGATCACGCAAGCTGTCCATATTAAACTTAGCAAGACGACTGTTATAGGTGAAAAGCCAGGGGTACCAAATGCAAGGTATCTTGTAAACGCCCTTTTCCCCTCACTGCCTCGGAAAGCCGTCTTTTATCTTTTAAAACCAGTAACCAAAATCGCATTTTATCCAGTAGTGGGCAAAGTAATTTGACCTTGGAGCGTATCTCATGAACCGTGATAGTTAGACATTGCACAGATGATGTATCTCTGTTGCCACTATAACAACAAAAACAAAAAAATAGAATAAAATAAATATTTAAGGGGGCTCCGATACAGTCATGTTTTGCATGTCGCACTTTCCTCGCTATATACAGTGAGGTGAAAAGTTTTGTGTTACACACGGGTGCAAATGCATTTTACTTCTCGTGTGTTGAAACACTCGCGGGTAAAATACAACTTTGCACCCTTGTATAACAAATAACTAGTGTATGCTCTCAACCCGTTGCGTGTGAACCTGGTAGAGAGGACCCCCAAACTATCGAGGCGATTTCGAGATGGCTGCGTACGGTCAGCATCAAAAGTAGCTACGCAAACGAAGACGTCAAAAGTCGTTCTTAAAAGGGAATAAGAGTTTTTGACGTCTTCGATTGCGTAGTTACTTTTGATGCTGACTATACCAGACACAGGATTATTTTAGTTTGCTGTTTGTTAAAGTCGCTGGAGTTTCTTCTCAGGAAAACGAGAATCTGTGCCGCCTTTTTACTATTGAATCTACGTGAGCATTAAATTTAAGTTGGCTATCAAGTATTACACATTGATCTCTAATTTCAATCACTTCTGATAGCTCAACACCAGGCGGTGTCATCTCGTATTTTGTAACAAGTGTTTTTGTTCTTACGGCAGTATTTTATGATAAAGCACTTATTCGGGTTAAGCGTCATATTATTAATATAGCACCAGGACACTATGTTGTTTAATTCGCTCTGGATCATTGTTGCATTTGATTCACATGCCACAGATTTGTAAATTTTTAGGTCATCTGCGTAGAGCGAATAATATGGTTCGTAATGTCATCAATAAACATTAAGAAAAGCACTTGACCCAAGTGCGATCCTTGTGGAACTCCAGGTTCAGCGTAGTATGTCTCCGATTTGTAAGAGATATGCTCCGTACTTACGTGGGAATAATAGAAAAGAACGAATCGATTGGCTACCTACTGATATAGAGCATGAGAAAGGCTGTTATTTCCATTGAGAATTATTTGCCATTTTAATTATATAAAGTAAAAGGAAGTAGTTTTCTGTTATCGATGATCTGAACAGAATAATCTTCGACTTCAGTCTTACTTAATTGCCTGCCATGATTTTCAACATTTCCGTCTTGTAAAAGTAGAGCCGCGTTATATCTGGCGCCCCATCTCGCCAAAACGAGTAAAACTAAGTTTATCTTAATTACTGCGTTGACAATAAGGTGTGAAATAAGTGTTGTCGGAACTATCTGAGATGCCATCGCTGTATTGTCTCGAACGAGGCACCATTCGGAAGTGGAGCTTTCTTTTCTTTTGCTTGGGAAATAAGTCAAGTAATATCTGTTGTGGGTAAACACGGTCAAGTGCTCTGAGCTATTCGTGCTATACTTGCTCATAAAAATTGCTCAGTTTTTGTTCTAATGTTATACTAAAGTCCTGTACATCAGTTTAAGTACCGTTCCTGCGAAAGTGTTTTAAATATATATAGAAAATGACGCAACATCTTATTTGTCGTCTCACAAAGCATACAAGGAATGCGGTTGTCGAACGGGCAACTTTCCACTGATGATTTTTTTGACTCGACATGCCCGCTGGCGCCGCTAAAATGTGTATTTGGCTGTAATCGATTTATCAAGTGGCCACTCATATCTTCGAAATATTGAACCAAATTACTGTAATAACCATAAATTAATTAAAATTCGTGTGATGAATAAAGTGCGTTAAAAATTTATTAGTAAAATTATACTAAACATGAGCCCTTGGGTTATGATGTGTCAATTGACTATATTTTCGAACTTCCTGCTCACTTGCATAACAAGAGAAAGTGTCCCTATATGTCACTCTAACAGCCTTATTGGCGAGTGATAAAGAGATTGTGTGTAAACAAGCCGCACCCGCATGCTGCGCCCGCGTCGAATTAGCCGCACTACTCAGCTGCACTCGCTGATAGAGCCCTCATGAGCTCCCAATCACGACGCAGCTGTCCGGGGAAAATTAACCGATTTCACTTTTGTTGCACTCGTCTATCAACGACACTTGAAAGTTACATACACGAGAAACGCCAGTGCCGTTTGAAAACTTATTCTCTGAGTGGTTGTGTCCAGTCATATATCAAGCTCGACAGACGCTATCACTCACAAATGTATCCACATTCCGCGCAGCTCCAAAGATGGTTCTTGTGGAAACTAGACCGTCCTGCATTAAAGGGAAAAGTTATTCACTATTGGGTTCTTATTAATACACATTATATAGGTACGTGAATTGTTATAGTTGAAGAAAACGTGATCTTGTACTTATGAATTTTCAAGCTAATAGTTATGCAATTTTCGAAATGATGGAACCGTATCATCTTAAGCATTGTCTACAAATTTGTTCATAAGAAACCGAAAGTACTAATTAGAGGAAAATGTATTGTGTAAATTTTATGAATATTTTAGCGTCGGATTGGAGAAAGTATCTCAAATTATTGTGCGCCAATTATGATGCGGAGTTTTGTGTCACGCTGTGTGACTTTACTCAACAGCAGAACGCTACAGAGTAGTAATTATGCCGAGCTGCAAGCAAGACCGCATAGTAAGCAGGTGGTTCGATCAACGAGATGCGAATCATACATTTCTTTTCTCATTAACAAAAATAGAAACGTATTTTTACGCCAAGTGTTGTCTATTATTTCTCTTCACTGATTTAAGTTTCTGACCATTGGCTATGCTTAGAGTAAATGCTGGATTTACACGTATTAAGTGCCTACTTAAACCAATACATCGTTAAGTTATTTGCCTATGTATACGAGACGAGATCTGAATATATCTCTCTGCAATTTATAAAGAGGTGACAGCTAGTTAAGTTAAGATATCAATGATCAACTTTGTCTGGCTAAGTATTTATGTGCTATTTGACTTATCGGCTCTGGATCGCTGATCACCGGTATAACTGGTCGGCGCGACAGACGTAGGGCTTGCTGAGCCAAACTAGTGCATTATTTATGGGTACGATTTCTCGCAGATCGTCTCGAGATTTCACTACTTTCATCTTGCATTAAGAGTGTACACGAGCCACGTCCAGGTATCGAGCAATTCACATTCTTACATCCACCTAATCCGGACTTAATTGCTGCCTCATATAAGACTAATTTACATTTAGAGCTCGACGGGGTCGCCCTACAATTGCATGGTTATAGGCCCGGTACATTTAATAAAATGCATAGGTAACAGATTACCTTTTGGATTGGGTTTTCAATCATACCATTATTTGACACTATCATTAATGTAACACGTTTAAGATTTATGGTGATGATTGAGCATATCAATAAGATATTAATAGGTTTTCTTGCTAGAGACACGCTTAGGTTAAATACATTGTGGTGAAGTAATTTTCCTTGAGAAAATAGATGTAATACGTGTACCTACGAGTAATACCTGGTTACCGGGAAGGTTTACCTGTCATCAAAAGAAAACAACAACTGAACCATTAACAAACAAAATAACGGCAATGCTTTACAACACTAGTGTTCTCCAAACATGCTTAAAAGATGTTACGATTAGCCACTGCTGGCGGTAAAATTTTCATTATCTTAAATAACTTTCACTTGTAGTTTCCGCAATTATGCAGAGCCACGGCGCGAGGAGGCTTATCAGGAAAACGCATTGTCTGCGGCCCCATTGTTCCAAGGACGATTTCACTATTCTGCGCGACACCTCCGTACATTACTGCTGTTACTTAATATAACTTATCTATTATGACATATCAGAATGAGTGACTTGCGAAACAATAGCAGTTGTCAAGTGGGGACTCGGATCAGGATATCTCCGTCAAATTTGGATTACGCTAAACCTTGATGCCTTGACAATTTCAATGGTTTATATTGTTGAGGTTTACTGACACAACAATGACTCTCACAGAAAAAAATTATCTTTGCCCCCATTTGTCTCCCGCTGTACGAGTAGATATAATGCAGGTAGAAGAGCTTCTATTACTTTAATGAAGTTTAATGGGATGTTATTAAATTACTATTGTTGGACTAATGAGTAACATTTGTTTTAAAGCTGCATAAAATTGGTGTATAAACAAACCAATGTATTTAGGCCTTTCGAAGAGTAGGCACGAGGCCAATAATCTGTATATTGTATTCGATGTCATACTACGTGTGAACAATGCAGAGGCCGCAATGAGGACGAAGTTGTTTTGTTTTATTCATGTACTGTAGAAAAGAGGGAGAGTAGGTTACGCGAAGCACCTACCATCCGACCGTCACCGATAGTTTTGTATTTGTTATTGCCACTTTAATAACACTTAAGCGTTTTATTGATAACCAATGTAATAAAAAAATAAATATAATAAAAATAAAAATATTACGGGACAATCTTACACAAATCAACCCAGGCCCACGGCCACGGTAAGCTCAGTAAAGGCTTGTGTTGTGGGTACTAGGCGATGATATATATAATAGATACATACATATAGATACTTATATACATATATAACATCCATAACTCAGGAACAAATATTCGTGATACATACACAAATAAATGCCCTGACCGGGATTCGAACCCGGGACCTTCAGCTTCGTAGGCAGAGTCACTACCCACTGGGCTACGGAGGCCGTTAATAAACAGACATAGGAGTTTTTGTGGCACGAATAAAATTGTCCTAGGGACTTCCCAACGATATTTAATTTATCGATAAATTGTACTTTCTTATACCTAACAGTTATGACTATGAGATAACGTATAATTATGAATATGCAACTTGCATACCTATTGTACAGTATAAAGTCAGTATAGGTCGATTAAAGCCAGGCGCGGCCTGCGGTGGCGATCAATAGCAAATTTGACAGCTAATGACAAGTTTACTATTGACCGCCGCGGCCAGGCCACACCAGTCTGTGAGAGGCCTAAAAGGAAGATAACGGTTTTCATACTATATGAATTAGATGTTGACATAACATGACAGTCTTGTCCGCTCAGGGTTAGTTGATGGAGATAACATTACGCGTAAAAATGTCGCCTAGAAAGCAGAAAATTTAATAAATTCTTGGTTAAAAAGCTCTTCGGATTTACGTATAAATAGGTAATACGGTCAACCAATTTGATTCCTAGGCCACCGTAGAACCCTGTCATTTTAACGGCTACATAGCGACGCAATAATCCTAGTAACCCGTATTGACATAGCATTTACAACGGCAAGGTTCTATGATGGCCTAGGAATCAAATTGGTTGACTGTACGTGGATCTAAGATTTTTTGGACAAAATGTGAGATTGCCTATGAATTACTTAAATAACATATTGTCATTATATAACATCAATGGTAGTGATCAGCATTTTAGTAATTTTTTTATTTTATCCGGTGAACTTAATAATTATCTACGTACTATGAAATGTCACTTGGGAATAAGTATTTGAAAAGTCCCTAGTTAATTGACGTCTTTGCAACAAAAAACTTCTATGTCTGGTAATAAAATATGAATGCTATTTGAAAATCATATTATAAATTATAATGTGTAGTTTAAAGATTTAAGTCTCACAACTAATAACCGATTGTTTTTGTTGCAGGTTATAGAGCTCAGGATAATCACAAATATATGCCGCTAAGATAAGCAATTGTGTAAGTATAAACTAACATTATTATTCCACTTAATTTCTCTAATGCTCATATTTTGCTCTTAGAAAGCGATCACACCGGTTGCAAATTAGTGAAAATCAGCGACGTCAGAATTTTAGTATATTACATAACTGTCGTTTAACATGTAACGTTATGTAAGTGTGGAACGGAAGGCAGCCATTAGATTGATATACCTGGTTTGCTCGGTTAATTATTCTCACCGAAATGTGTATCGGCTTTCTCCGCGATCTGCGAGTGTTAGTGTTACGCAACGGCACCGGCACAGCCGCGAGTGAAAGTACCGAAGGACCATGACCTTACTCGCAGCCTCCGCTTTGTTTTTGCTACATGATACATTGTGTTACATGTTTGTACGGAATTACTAGCGTTTATTTCTATGTATCATTGAATGCATACTCATACATTAAATGTTAATGTAGAGTAGGTAGATGCCACTGAAGGTTGATCATTTGTGCACTTTTCAAACAAACGAATTTTTAGTTATTTTTTGTATCAACCAAAACATCAAAATAATCATTTAAGACTTATTTGCTTATCCGATAGCTTTATTTTCATACTCAAGAGTATGAAAAAAAAGCCTATAGGATACGGAATGCGGCGTAAGGGTAGCAAGGTAGCAATTGTAGCAACACTAGCAACATCTTACTTAGGTCACCTACAATGAAATTGATCATCAAACTCTGACGCAACAGAAAATCAATCATATTGTAATCTTATTTGATGATACTCAGAGCGTGAAGGCCTTACAGGCATCAGTCGAAAGAATTACGGGAGAAAGCAGCGGCCATGGGCGTTTGATGACTGAATCAGAAAAAAGCATGTCATTGTACTTAAAGGCTACGGTATACCAAACGCAGATCTATGCGCGCCTGGTTGTAATTTGTAGCACTAATTTGGATTAATGACAGAGAACTTGACGGTGATGAATAGTGAACGAAGGGCGGTGGCGGCGCGATTGTAGGCGGGCGCTATAAATACGCCTTACCGTCACAGGCTCCTTAAAACACTGCGTCCGCATTAAGTGTGCCGAAGGCTTAACCGGCATCCGCATTGTAGTGCCACGTGGCTCGCGGGCGCATCAATTATCTCACGATTGTTGCGCAACGCGGGAGCGTCGCCCTCGTCCTTGAGACAGTGGGCCGACTTTCTCTTCCGTCGCAAACGCAGCCGCCTATGAAGCCCACTGAGGGTCACGGGTAACAATAGGACCCGGATTTGGTAACATTTTATAGATCGACAAGATAAACCAGTGATGAGCAATTAGTTATGCTGACGGATATATTGGGAAAATAAATTTTCAGCGACGTACCTATTACGTGATTTTTCATTCAAAATCTTACCATTGGTGTATTTTATTATAAATTCAAAGTGAGATCCTTGTTTGTTCACCATGATTCACGAAGCTGAACAATCAATTTTGCATAAATTAAAAAGCTACCTTTTATGGCGAGTAATCTTTTGCGTGAATTAAAAATCAGAAACGCTGCTTTTAAAGGCAATTTTCCATTTACACTCGTGTATACAAAGTCAATCCTCGAAAGCCAGGATAAGTAACGGATTCACATGTGCACATGTCTAACTAAAGACATTATACATGCACGTCGGCGCGGGCGCCGGCCACACTGGGTCAGCGGCGCAAACGCTTGGATTCTGGACAAACAAATATTTTTGTGCTCTTTCGTCGGTTTACTCGTACTAAGTACCTACGTTAGTGTTTTTCAATGTGATTGACGTAATTTTCAACTTTTAAACTTTATCTTATTTTGACAAAAAATCGGTATAAAACTCTATTATCACTGGCATATATATACTCGTACGCGTGTAGTATAATAATTTTGCTGACAGTAGGTACACATAAATATAATAAGACTAAATATTTATTGTAAATCAATATCCCACCAAAAACATTGCATGTAACTTTTTAGCCAAGATATATAATTTTTAGAGCGTGGCTGGTAGTGGTAGGTTACGCCGTGTGGAGAAGCTTGGCGCTCCTTATGATCTGATATCTTTTTAACGCTGAAAGCTATATGAGCTAGCGAGTCTTGGCAGTCACTTTACATGTAATGTTTTTGGTGGGATCTCATTCCTTTTTGTAAGGTAATTTCTAAAGAAGTGTATAGGAAAACCCATACAAACTTCCATCCCCTAATTTAAAGGGTAGGGGGTGATTTACTAAAAATTCTGAAATACGTATTTTATTATTTATAATAAGGAGTCCCTATCTCAATTTTCAGACCTCTAGCATCCAAATTTGCGGAAGTCTCATACAAAATTGCATCCCCTAGTTTAAGGGGTTGGGGGGTAAAAGTTCCAATTTTTTTGAATTGTTTTGTTGATTGTGTACTGATACTAGCTTACATACCAAATTTCAGCTATCTAGGACTTCAGGAAGTACCCTAGAGGTTTTGATGATCAACGTGAGTCAGTGACGAAATCGGCGTTTTTTAGATATCAATAGAATCTAAAGTACAACAGCTACGCAATTTAAACTTAATATGTTTAATAAATTTACTATTGACATCATATCCCGGGAACTTTGTTTGTCTGGTATAATCCAAACACAAGTTATGAGGGTTCAAAAAAACGACGAAGCGCTTCGAGAAAAGATAGGTAGTGCCCTTGCGCTTCGCTTGGCTCGTCTTGGCGGGGGCACTCCCGTGCCCCCAGATAATGAACAACTTAGAAGGATTGAAAATTCCCCGATATTTTCATATCAACGTTAAATATATCTCAAAAACGGCTGAATTTTGTTGAATCGTAGCTAAGAACCATCTCAATCACGTCAGCTTTCGGATAAAAAAACCGCATTCAAATCGGTCTATTCGTTTAGGAGCTACGATGCCACATAGAGACACACAGACTGACAGACAGACATACACACAGACACGTCAAACTTATAACACCCCCCTTTTTTCGACGAGGGTTAAAAAATATTATTAAATAGGAATAAATACCTAACTGTCCATATCTCAAGGAATTTAGTTAGTGATTGAAAATGAAAATGAATGAAAAATGAAAATGAAAAAGTTTGTTTAGGTTATAAAAGAAAATTAACAGAGTGATTGTAACTATTTATTAGGTATCTTCGCATTTCTACTTATTCGTATCCTTTCTTTGCATCAAAGAATTATAGTCGTATAAGCAATCTTAATCTGTCTTATTTAAATCTACTTAAACTTAGGTACGTTCTTGTTCATTGCGACTTTAACTAAATGTAGGTACCTACTTATCTGAAAATAGAGGAAAGCTTGCTAAGCAGGGCTGATTATTGAAATTGCGCGCCATAGCTTAGCTTAATGGTTATCTAGGCGAGTAACAGTGTCGCAGGGCCGAGTTATGCGATAGCTGGTATCGATTGCCGAAGAAAGTTACATTGAGTCTAGGCTGAGGGTTTCTCTGCGGAAGTTCCGGTTAGGAATGGAAGCACCCGGAACGCCCACGGCTGCTATGAGAAAATGTCGCCCATCTAACTTCGTGATAATGTTTCCTTGATGCAAAACTGTCAAGTTTATCACAGCATATATTTGGAGTAGGTGAGTATTAACGTTTTCTGCTGCTAAACGTGAACAATGATTAAGAGGGGCAGAAAGAGCTCGAGGCGTTTAAGATGTGGTTCTCGTAGGAAATGGGATCATTTGGATGCAACGGATTACTCGGAAAATGGTATTTTGTGAATTTATTATACTAAAACTTCAGAGTAGTTAATGGACGGAAATAATTAGGGAAACAGAGAAAGATTACATTTAAAAAAAGCGTAGACACAGGGTTGTATTAGGAAGCGATATAATTTGCGTTAAGAAGAAAGGATTGAAAAGTAAATGAACCGAGAAGAGACAATTCTCAAATTAAATGAACGAAGAATGAGTTAAAACTGCGTTTTTAGGGTTCCGTAGCCAAATGGCAAAAACCGGAACCTTCGGAAGATTCGTCATACGTCTGTCTGTCCGTCCGTATGTCACAGTCACTTTTTTCGGAAACTATAAGAACTATACTGTTGAAACTTGGTAATTAGATGTATTCTGTAAACCGCATCAAGATTCTCATACAAAAATAGAAAAAAAACAATAAATTTTGGGGGTTCCCCATACTCAGAACTGAAACTCAAATTATTTTTTCACTAAACCAATACGTGTGGGGATCTATGGATAGGTCTTCAAAAATGATATTGAGGTTTCTAATATAATTTTTTTCTAAACTGAATAGTTTGCGCGAGAGACACTTCCAAAGTGGTAAAATGTGTGCCCCCCCCTGTAACTTCTAAAATAAGAGAATGATAAAAATATACGTTGTACATTACCATGCAAACTTCCACCGAAAATTGGTTTGAACGAGATCTAGCAAGTAGTTTATTTTTTGATTCGTCATAAATCGTAAACTGCAATTTATTTTACGGAACCCTTCATATGCGAGTCCAACTCGCACTTGGCCGCTTTTTATACTTTACGTGAGTACCTATATAAATTCATACAGTATGCTGATGACACTCCCATTTTGACAACGCCCTGTTCGCGTATAGTTCGTTAGAAGCGATTATCAACACAAAATTCATGCACTTTGATAATCTTTGTACTAAAGTGGAGATCTCCAAACATGGCGTAATTCACGTTAGTTTTCCCAAAACGATGTACCCTATTACCCTACATAACGTTCATATCCCCGAAGCAAGACATAGCAACCTGGTAGTAACATATTGCTAGCGCCACAACACACATGTGGACATCTGCCTTAGCACAACACAATTTTATTACCCACCCGAATTATATTGTCACTTTATTTATTGGATGAGCGCCATGACCACAAACGTAAGGTGTCAAGTTTATCTGTCGATAAACCTGGTTTATTTTCTCTGTAATGCTTAATGATGCAATTAAATTAATTACCTGCCAACGTAGAAGCAGACAAGACGTTTTATTAAAATATCTAAAAGAGAATTCGATCAAAACATACGACTGCCATTAGCTGATTTGAAATGTGATTCATTAAACAACGTCCTGGTATTCTTATATCGACGATCGGCACGGTGCGCAGAGCCCTACTTGCTTTTTGATCCACTGCTACAAGTGTATGTAAATGAAGCAATTTTCTCAGAAAACCGGGCCATTTTCTTCGAGATACGGAAGTTGCTTGGCTTACTCGGCTAGCATAAAGCTGACATCGGCATCGGCGCCTGATTGCATTCGAGTTAATTCAACGACTAGCCAGGCGGGTTGATGAGTCAACTTGACTATAACTCTGAGGCTTGTCTATGTAAATCTGCTAGGAATTCTCTAAATTCAGGTCAACTCGTTTGACGCGCTGCGTGCCACGCGCTGAATAATGAATACTTAGATCAATTTTGAGCACATCTGACTTGTTAGAATGAGTCGAAAATATTCTGCAAGATGGTTAAAATTAATGAGTGTAAATGCTTTTAAATCTTTTAATCATTCGAATTATACATGATGGCCCATTTCGATCGGTCAGTATGGGAAAGTCTGAATCTATAAGACATACGAAGATCTCTTCTTAGGAACCATGTTATCGATTTTAGTAATAAGAAAAACTGCATAAAAATAACGTGTACTCAGACCACCATTTTTTTCAATAAGTAGGTACCTACAACATTTTGTTTCGAAAACTTAAGGTAGGTGCACCAAGGATGGCCCGGTTCCTAAGATGGCCCCACCTTTAAAAACTTGCAGTTATGGTTTTCCAAACTACTTCAAATTTCATGAGCACATGCGTTTATGATCACAAACAAACGTGCATTTAAGTTTTTACTCAAGCGTACTGCCATTTTGTAAAAAAATTTAAGTTTGCTGTGTCGTGTTAAAATATTTCCCGTTTTATTATTTCCAACCTTTACTTATTCATCCAAAATTTTAAAGAATAACGCAAAGGGTATAGCCGTGTTTGGATGGCGAAACTGCCTTTGACGAGAAAATGGTTTTCCTTTTGCTCGGATAATTATCTTTAAATACGTTGTTATTTCACCAAATATCAGCCCGAAAATCGCCGTGATTTTTGAGATAATAAAAAAAAAAAAGGAAAATCGTTTTTATTTATTATCTACTAGCGGCCCGACTTTTTTGAAATTTGTTGTATATATTATGAAGATAATAGAGGACTTTTTATAAGAAAAAATACTACGAAATTTTATATCTAAGTAAAAAAAAAAAAAAATTTATATTTCAAAAAAAAAAAAATTTACTTGTAAGGTGGCGATACCTTCCAATATTGGATATTTTATAAACCATTTAATACTCTACCACATATATTTTTTCCAAAAAATATCACTCGCATCAACAGGTTAAAAAAAGCGAATTTGTAACTTCTCATACATAGGTTTCCCTTTACTAGGTAGGGTAGACACAACACTCTTTATGTACTAAGTCATTGGAAATATAATATTAAAGTCCTATAAATCTTTGCTGTTAAGACAAATACAAATCGTTTATTTGTTAGACTCTGACATTATATATATATAGATTAAAAAAAAAATATATAATGGAAATAGATTTTGGGTCAGTGAGGGCAGTTACCAGATCCCGTGTTGCTAGGCGAAAATGGTCTTAGGAGACCTTCCTTCGATTTCATATTAATGAAGATTGGCGTGTACAGATTTTGGAAAAAACATACAGGCTGCGAGAAAAAGTCATTTTTAACAAACTCCTTTTTTGATGCCGATCGAACTTTCAGTAATGTACAAAAAAGCCAGAAATTAAAGAACTTTTATTCCATAGTAAATGTATGAAAACAGTTTTCTTGCAGTAATGGAATCGATTGACAAAAAAATACATGTAAAAAAATGGAATGTATTTCACGTAATGACAATTTGTGCTAAATAAAAACATAATATATTATTTAAAACTTGATGCTGCTTAACATGTTCGCTGTTGTAAAAAAACCTTTTTTCATTTTTATACAAATTGTATGGGGAAAGTTTTTCTGGATCTATGGCTTTTCTAGCCGGAAATTTTTTTTTGGTTCAATACAAGTTTTGGACCTGGACAGGAACGGGATCGATTGGCATCAAAAAAAAGTTTGTCACAAATGACCATTTTCTCGCATCCTGTATGTTTTTTTCCTTCTGTACACGCCAATCTTCATTTATTTGAAATCGAAAGAAGGTCTCCTAAGACCATTTTCGCCTAGCAACTCGGGATCTGGTAGCTGCCCTCACTGACCCAAAATCTATTTCCATTATACATATTTTTTAAATATATATATACAATGTCAGAGTCTAACAAATAAACGATTTGTATTTGTCTTCACAGCAAAGATTTATAGGACTTTAATATTATATTTCCAATGACTTAGTAGATAATAGTACATTGTTTAACAAGGGGCGTATGAGGAATATTGCAAACGAGAGTCTATCAGGAGCCCGACGCCGTAAGGCGGAGGGCTTTTGATGATTCGAGTTTGCAATATTCTTACGCCCGTGTTATACACAATGTTTTTCATCACATTTGCGAGGAAATAAATAACCACAAAAGACAGAAAAACCTATGTTTTATACAAGCGCATCAATCAAATGTTGACGAAATTGACAACTTCACTTCTAGATCAGTGCGAGTGGAGGGCGGAGCTTCAATATTTCAACCAATCACAGAGCATGGAGCATGTGGTTCTTGCAGGGCATGGCCTGCTCGATTTTATTTTCCAACAAATCACAGAGCAGAATTCTTGCCATCCAGATTTGCTTAACCAATCAGATCACACACAAGCTCATTACTCCCTTGGGACCATTATTTCCCGCGGGAACAATTTAGGCCATTGTCCTTCTGTATACAGGCAAGGAATTAACACCATTTATGAGCAAGTGTGATGAAAAGAGTTTTGTGTCTACCCTACCTAGTAAAGGGAAACCTATGTATGAGAGGTTACAAATTCGCTTTTTTTAACCTGTTGAACCGAGTGATATTTTTTGGAAAAAATATATGTAGTAGAGTATTAAATGGTTTATTAAATATCCAATATTGGAAGGTGTCGCCACCTTGCAAGTTAAAAAATATTTTTTTTGAAATATTAAAAATCTTTTTTTTTACTTAGATATAAAATTTGATGGTAATTTTTTTTTATAAAAAGTCCTCTATTATCATCATAATATATACAAATTTAAAAAAAAACGGCGGTCGTGGGTTCGAACATTTTCAGAACTTATGTACGGAATATATTCGGTGAAATAAAATACATATAATATAATATATTTGCCAAGAAGTTTAAAGGTGTATGCAAAGTGCCCAACTCGCACTGCGCGTGATGACTACTACATTCCCTCTCATTCATCAGTACATCAAAATATCACAAACAAATGGTTTTTCAACAAAGTGATCTGCGCTAACGGCCACGAAAAAAAAAGTAAAACTCAAAAAGATTCGACGCTCCACTTGCACAAGACCGGGTTCTACATCGTCATCAAACTATCATACCTATTATTTATCTATTTTTTGATATCATAACTTTTTGGTCAAATCTATTCGTCTATTAAACGGCCACTTTCTCACTTTTGTTTCTGCTGGCATGTTTATCGGAACGTATAACTTAGATATGAAGTTACGACAAATAAAATACTATCATATCTAAGCGATCATACGGTCTGTTAATTTTATAGGTATCACAGAGTGAAAAAATGAAACAGTTTATAGTTTGAAATTTGAAATACGTATACATATAGCCCGACAAGTTTCTTTTTGACCCTATCCACGTTGCGGATTTTTAACACAAATTATTTATTTCGGACTATAAAATCCATAGTGTTCGTGGTTACAAACTTAGAGCTATGGTTAAAGTTTTTAAATTATGCTAATCTTAAATTAAAGACGCCTGGGCACCAGCACCGGTATTACAGGCGCGTACAAGTGCACATAACGCTGCAGGAGTGGCGAGTCCCAGCGGTGGGCTAGCACGCTCAGAATACTATTTGGGCTGCCACGACTTTCATTGAGAATAGAACTAATTTATTTTACTGGCAAGGAGTAGGTACTCTTTGACAACAGACGTTAGAAGTTATCGAATGTCACCGATGTAAACAAACAGCAAAGAAGACGAAATATATCGCGTTTGTAAAAAAAAATTACAATAAATATGCCGAAAGCAATCTATAGCGACGTCAGAAAGCTTATTATGAATATAATTAAATAATAACAGCAAAATAAGGAAGCCGGATTTCTAATAAACAATGTCATGAAATTGGTTGTTGACATGACCGGTACTGACATTTTATAGGCATTGATTGAACTGGTTAGTTTGGTTGGATTTAACTAGTTCCTTTTATTTCTTATTAAGATATTGTAATAGAAAATGAAGATGAATATAAAATAAAAAACCGGCCAAATGCGAGTTGGAATCGCGCACGAAGGGTTCCGTACTATTATCCTTAAAAACGGCAAAAAAATCACGTTTGTTGTATGGGAGCCCCCCTTAAAAATATATATTATTTTGTTTTTAGTATTTGTTGTTATAGCGGCAATAGAAATACATAATCTGTGAAAATTTCAACTCTCTAGCTATCACGGTTCTTGAGATACAGCCTGGTGACAGACAGACGGACGGACGGACGGACGGACGGACGGACGGACAGCGAAGTCTTAGCAATAGGGACCCGTTTTACTCTTTGAGTACGGAACCCTAAAAAGGTCATTTAGTCGAATCCCAGACCTAACCTTTTATAATTGAGGTCGGCGGTCTTGAAAGCGACACATCAGAGTCACAATCTTTAGAATATTTAAATATTGGAATCAGATATGGATGAATGAACCGATTTATCATAAAGCATAAGTAGATTACATTCATCAAACAACACAAGCCAATACACACTGTCCCGACTATACATGACGTATGTACATTATTGCGATATATCATGCTGTTTACAGCGACCCTATCTCAAGGTCAAATAGTGGCTTGTCGGGCTATAATATACCTTAGTTTATACATATGAAAATGAAGGAGGAATGCATAAGATATAATAGTTATAATTGAAACGGTTTGTTTATAAACATGAAAATTCAAAGTAAAAACCAGATATTTTATTTTAAGTAATTGCTTTACAGATGTCACAATTTATAACACATTCAGTGTCAAGAATCGCTACGCGCTACGCTCGTAGTTGATTGCGTGGGTTTCCGGCTAAACAGCGGAAAGCGCCTACGGCGTAGGCGCCCGCTAGGCGGGTTCCTGGCTGTGAATGTGATAGTGTGCACTTTTGTGACGGAGTCTTAGTTCAGAACTTCAACGAAAATAGAACCGAAAATTCCACAAATCACATTAAGACGAAGGTTTTTAAAAAATATATGAACTTTTTCCAGTTTGTCGTTTTGTTCGTTTTATTTTTTTTTCCAAAAATAATAAGTTACATTTTTTATTACTTATAAGTTCGCCAAACATATTGTTTATTGGCGAGGATTGCACTCACTTTCTTTACAATATTTTTTTGTTTTGTGTACCTACATATCTTATTTAGGTATTACCTTATAATTAAGAATAAAAATAAAAACCTTATACTAGATTAAATTAGAGGGTATCTATTAGCAGTTTTTTTAACATCTTTTTGAATAACTACTACCGTCTGATGATTAACTTTTTGAACTCCACCCTCGCTCTCATTATTCACTTAATAAGGTTATCTTATACATTCGTGAGGTTTGTTAAATGTTCAACAGCGAGTTAACAGGCAGATATATATAACGAGGCGTGCGTGACAGCTCCTCGGTTGATTAAGATGTTGCTGCAGATGGTTGATGTGCGTATCTAGCACGCGCAGATATACACAGCGATACGCCGGGACTTGACGCAGCCGGCAGGTTCAAACCCCAAATAATGCTTGTCATATGCAAATACTTAACCTCAATTGTAAAGGTGTTAAAAATAACCACCGACTAAAATAATCTTTTCATAGTTATGTCGTAGTTTTATGACGCTCTCAGAAGACGATACAACATTTCGTTCCATTGTTTAAAATTAACTACATAAAGCCATACGTATTAGCAAATAATAATTAAACGAAACATTCTTTAAATCTTTCACGCTGTCCTTATCCGATACATAAAAATCCAGTCACAACTTTTTACCCGATTACCGCATTGTTAAGTAGACGTCCAAGAAGGTCAAGTATCGTCAGTGGTTGTGATGCAATAAATGAAAGATCGGCTAATTGTAACAAGTCGCCGGCTCGCCGCTGATAATACCTCGCTCAATCGCCGACCGGCACAATCACGCGCGGCTAACGAAAGTTTCCGGATTTCGTACGCCTCCAATGCCAAGTGCTGCGAAGAAAGCATGCTAGCCAGCTTCCTCGCCGAACAATCTCAAATATTGTCATCTCCTTTCTCCAAGCTAGGAAGCTACTTGCGAGAAAGAGACTATATATGCTTAAAAGAGAAAGTGGGCCATGTTACGTTTCTCGGTACACGGGCATTGAACGTAAACGTCAACGAATAGAATCTCGGAAGCTCTATGCTAGTCTGAAATAGGTCCTATTAGGTATAATTTGGGTCTATTTTAGATCTGACGTCATTTTGTCTATAAGCTTGGATGGCATCGGAGCTCGTTCAGAGCGCCATTGATAGTGCACAGAGCGCAGAAATCAGAGGATTTCGGAGAGCAACGAACTGCGGGCGGGGTGAAAGTGTTGCGTGGCGTAACCTTGAGCCCCGGCTGCTCTTCATCGAATCATCTAATATATACGTCATACTACATTGTGTGATTCGCTAGATAATCATAATATGAGGTATGACAGAGGGTAACCTAATTTGGTGGTTCGCGAAAGAGAAAAGTGAAGTGATTTTAGTTACGCAATCCTCTCCAAAAGTTTCGATAGACATATGGCATTATAAGCAGATTAGTCGTAGAAATTTACTAACATGTATAATATCTATCGTTTGGTATGGGATATACTTATTATAACCTTTTGATTTAGCCCCAGTCCGGTATATATACATAGACCTGACATTTGGAAACATATCGCACGGTTATTATTTTTAAATGAATGTTAGGTTAATCCACACCATATTCGCACAGTGCAAGATGGTGGTTTGTTAAAATAAGAAGTAAATATTTATTGCACGAACACAATTGAGGTTTTGAGGTAAGAATTTAGGGATAAGTAACAAGTTCGGTCACACGTCTTATGAATACCAATTCATGTATCGTTTTGGCAAAACGACAAGCAATTCCAATGAGAATTTTTGGTCAATTCAGTTTTTCGAAATAAAAAATCTACAGTTCACACAGCCAGAAGTATTATTTTGTGCGGTTATATCAGATCAGTGAGATAGACGCGTTCCGGGTTGTTATCATATTACCATAATACAGATAAAGTGTAAGTAAAGTATACGGCAATTACAATACCTAAGTACGAGTACAATGTACCTGCTCTACAGTTGCGACATGTGCGTTGACCCAATAAGTGAAAACGACTTAATTCTGAGAATTGTAAAAATCAATGCACAATAAGACACTAACAAAAGAATCATCAATGGCAACTGATAGTCTTTTTCTATTGTATCGAAAGCTATTTAATGACATTACATACCTCGATTCTTACACGCGTGTACATAAGTATAACTACAGTACCTACAGCTACTAACATGACTTCTTCGCATATTTAGCGTGCCACGACTAAAATCAGTTTTTCTAATCCACTTACACATTTGCCCTCTTCATTTGTTCAATAGATTTTAATGCCTTCTTCATTTGCTGCAATAAATGTAATTTCGAAGAAGGTAAATAGGTATTTTAAATTGTGATAGATAAATTTGATACTGGAAGAAAATCCATAGTTCATTGACTTTTTAATCGACTTCAAAAAAAAGCGGCCAAGTGCGAGTCGGACTCGCACATGAAGGGTTCCGTGAAATAAATTGCTTTTTACGATTTATGACGTATTAAAAAAAAACTACTTACTAGATCTCGTTCAAACCAATTTTCGTTGAAAGTTTGCATGGTAATGTACATCATATATTTTTTTTAGATTTATCATTCTCTTATTTTAGAAGTTACAGGGGGGGGGCACACACATTTTACCACTTTGGAAGTGTCTCTCGCGCAAACTATTCAGTTTAGAAAAAAAATATGTTAGAAACCTCAATATCATTTTTGAAGACCTATCCATAGCTCCGACCCACACGTATGGGTGTTTAATGAAAAAAAAAATTTTGAGTTTCAGTTCTTAGTATGGGGAACCCCAAAATTTATTGTTTTTTTTTTTATTTTCGTGTAAAAATCTTAATGCGGTTTACAGAATACATCTACTTACCAAGTCTCAACAGTATAGCTCTTATAGTTTCGGAAAAAAGTGGCTGTGACATACGGACGGACAGACAGACAGACAGACAGACATGACGAATCTATAAGGGTTCCGTTTTTTGCCATTTGGCTACGGAACCCTAAAAAGGAGGATATTCTATGTTCCACTGTATGATTTTTTCTATGTTCACCGATTTCCCTTTCAATTGTTAACCAAATTTCAAAATTCTTTCTGATTCCATGGTAATTTACCCTCGGAAATTGCAAGTTTGGTGATGGAGATTTGATGATGAAGACCACAGATGTCTTATGGAACTCCTCAATGATGTAAAGTACGTCAAAGATTCTGATATGATTCCGTTGAAGTAGCAACTAATGAAGTGCCAAAGGTGATTCTGAGATGCTTGAGGAATCGACGGAATTCCTCAAATATTATCTGCCCACATATAGCCACTTGGGTTTTCTCTGTAATAATCAACGCACTTATTTGGAAATTCATGTGGTGATGTGGAAATGTGTATGTATGTGGCTTGGCGAAGTACTGAATGGAAGTCGGTTAAAACATTGTTTTTAAAGTAAATTATGGCCAGCAGAATTTTTATGTCTGCCAACGACATACAAATATGATTAAAAATTACTTAACCTAACCTATCCGTATTTTTGCATGTAATTATTGTATACTACTCGTATCTATCTCGCAAAAAACACGCTTACTGTCTGCATTCTTAATTTGACAAGATAATAACGAACCCCATTCGTTTACTCATTAATTAAAAGTCCAATTTGGTTCTATCAATCTAGTTGTCAAAATACACATGTCAGCGAGTTATATCTCGAACTACAACGTTAATGGTATTGACTAATCGTTACGCTGAATTACGCGCCTGTCAGTGACGGAGTATTTAATGGAAGGATAATTACTGACTGTTTAGTCTTACATCTGCTAAGTCACTTTCGGCTCTGATTAAAGAGTGCTGGGACTTTTAATTGGCTGGTAACGAGCTGAAAGTTTTTCTAAATTAATGGATGGGAATGTCCGCGAAGGTTTTCTCATTTATTATTTCGGTCGTTAGAAAGTGAGCGTGACGCCAATGTACATGAGTGTGGTTTCTTTGCGAATCTGCGTGCCCTTCATTGCATAGATTAGGATCTTAGACATGTTCGCAATTAGCAGTGGAAGAAACCGTACTGTATGTAATCGCGGGCTGATCTTTTATTGTTCGAGCAGCGTCGTGAAGCAAGAGACATATGTGTGTTTATCTTTTAGGGGATTGAGAAAAGTTTTCAAAGAGTACTACACTGACTACAACAATAACATTACAGGTACTTTCACATATCGCTTTCGAATATTTGTTTTTTGTATGAAAGACAACTTACTAACGCGCTACGTTGCAACAGATACTTGAATTTCAATATATTATAAGTATATAATAATATCTACCAACGTGGAGCTCGATTACTGTATAAGTAGTATAGTGCATTATAATGCAATGCATGTCATTGCGTCATCCGTCTCTTACCTACTTATCAACCATGTATTAAAAATAAGGTCACAACGGCATTCCGTACAGGCAATCCCATTTTTAACCGACTTCAAAAAAGGAGGAGGTTATATGTTCCACTGTATGTATGTTTTTTTTTTATGTATGTTCGCCGATTTCTCCGTCAATTGTGGACCGATTTCCAAAATTCTTTTTTTATTCGAAAGAGTATACTCCTGAAGTGGTCCCATTGTCACGAATTTAGGATCTGATGATGGGATCCCAGGGAAATTGAGGCAACCCTTAAATTTTATAGGCACGCGTGTAGTGATTTCAGTATTTTCTATTATTACTCGTGTATTTACCCCCGGAAATGGTAATTTTGGTGAAGTGGAACTGATGATGAAGACCACAAATGACTTATGGAACTCCTCAAAGATGTAAAGTACGTCAAAGATTCTGACATGATTCCGTTGAAGTAGCAACTAATGAAGTGCTAATTCTGAGATCCTTGAGGAATCGACGGAACTCCTCAAATATTATCAGCCCACATATATATAGCAACTTGGGAGTTTTCTATAATAATCAACGCATTTGCTCTCGGAAAGCAGTTCATGTGGTAAATGGAAAGGAAATGTAAAAGATTTCATGTACAATGTGGCTTGGCGAAGTACGTACTAAATTGAAGTCGGTTTAAACTTTGTTTTAAAACATAAGTAATTTAAACTTTTAAATACAATTTCTTTATCCATCTTGAAAAGTTACTTTTAGTCTCCATTCATTTATCACAAGACATTGCGTGGATACAAAATTGAATGAAATAGTTACTATTATAATTTCATTGAACGGATGTGCGTTATATAATAGCATTCACAATGGATGGGCCGTAGTGTAACGTAATGCTTCTTTTTTGGGTACTAATGGACAAAGAGATTAATCATTATTCAAAGTCAGTAATTTTCAGCCCAACGGCAGTATTCCCTCGTCCAAGAACTTACGCGTAATGAACCGTGTCTTTTAAAAGACACTCACTTAATGAGTCACCCCGCGCGCGCAGTTACAAACGTCAGAAAAAAAATCGCGGTAGGCCCGTGTAAAAAAAAAATCAAATACTAGTGGCTCTGTGAGCTGTAGAAACCGCGAGCGCTAAATCATATTTTTAGGGTTCCGTACTCAAAGAGTAAAACGGGACCCTATTACTAAGACTCTGCTGTCCATCTGTCCGTCTGTCTGTCTGTCTGTCTGTCTGTCACCAGGCTGTATCTCACTGATACCGTGATAGTTCCAGTTGAAATTTTCACAGATAATGTATTTCTGTTGCCGCTATAACAACAAATACTAAAAACAGAATAAAATAAATATTTTTATAGATAATGGTACGGAACCCTTCGTGCGAGAGTCCAACTCGCACTTGGCCGGTTTTTTTTTAATTTCAAAAAAGTGACTCGACAAAATAAACTATTTAATTAACAAAATTGCTCCCAAAATTTCACGAGAATCGGTTGAGAAATGCGACCTGTAGAGACCCTCGTTCGACTACACATTTTAAATCCGATTTGTTTGTGCTTATTGGATCACAAACAGGCCCCGTAGCATGGATGTTCTTATCACGCGATAAGTGACAGGATAAGAGCGCCGTCTCGTTTTATCGAACGGTGTCAGCTAGGGATGGATGATGATCTATCTTACAGTCGGCAATAAAAGCTTGTACCTAAACGAATAGTTTGACGGCAACTTATTTAGTCACCTTTCTGCATTTGTTTCAAAAACTTTATTTTATTTTATCTCGCTACTATTTAAGCCTTGAGCTCAATATTATTTAAAGTTTGGGTATAAGAAAGGTTTAGGTACAGCGTTTCATCGACTACACGAAGTATACTTACTTGGCAATTAATCTGTAAATCGTTTAATTATACACGAGTAAATAAGTAGTAACATTAGAATGTCGTTGATCGAAGTTATTTCCGTAGAACCGGTACCTACCTACTGTGATACATTTCCGTCCGATAACTTCGTAACTAGGAATCTATCTTCTTCGGCCCCGTCGCCACCGCAGTGTTATACTTGGGTACATGTTGAGGTGCGCAAAGCGTGACACAATTATTGTAACAAGTCTTATCCTACTTTTATTGAAGTGGATACTTCTTTGCTCGCGTTTTCTTGTATAGGGGTACAGTTCAAAATGTATCACGTGACTTCCGGAATAACTTTTTGTAGAGAAGCCTAATCTGATTTCAAATAATTGTTTGTTCCATGTTTTAATCACAAAATGTTATTTAGTTTATGAGGCGGACATAAAAATAATGCTGAAATGACCGTCATTTTCAATGTATTGCGAGTCAAATGAGCTACGTCAGTCAATGTTGCCATATATACCGAGTTATCTGTACCTACTTATACAGATTTTAGAGAATGAATTCAGATATATATTTTACGGGTACAGCCAACAAAGAAGTATCCACTTAAACTTAATTAACGGTTGTATCTCCGACACAACCCGCTTCTTTTTCGTTAAATTGGGTGCGTCATGTAACAAACAATTACGAGCCACCTGCCCTCGTAACTTTATTCTATTTGTTGAGATTTAGTTGTGACCTGACATGTTACTTTTGACCTGATTTAGTGAATCACAGGATTAAATACCCACTGACATCCAATAGCATGTATATGTCACCGTTAGATTGTGAACACCGTAAGTAATAATCTTACTCGCGATATTACAAACTGTCGAAAAATTGTGAACTGTCAAAACAATTCACAATTTAACGCAATATTTTTCGTTATTTTATAAACCATCACTGTAGAATCGTCAAATTGTGTTTGATTTGGAACAACTGTTAAAAGGGTTAAGATACGTGTATGGAAAAAAAATTACATTTTTATTTTCTGTGTAAATGACGAATATGAGGGGGGTTAAAAAATCAAAGTCTAGTAAATAGATCAAGTGGGATATCATATGAAAGGGCTTGAGTTGCACTTTCTAAACCATTTATATTTTTTTCTACAGTCGTTAAATCTTGATTTATTAAGGAAAATGTAGAAAAAAATACCATCCCCGTCAACACCAAAAACGCGCATACTGTCTATTTGAATCGGAGTAAACGAGAGCGAGTGTTACTTGGGCGGCTAGGTTTTAGAAGAAAATATTAAAATTAAAAAAGTGTGGATTATTTGTGAAATATGGCTCGTTAGCGGTTTAGGTATGAATATGTGGACTTTATATTTTTAATTGCAGACTCATACGTCAAAAAAATAAGGACTTAGAACTGTTTAAGATGATTTTAAGACCAATCTTTGCAATTATTTTCTATCGAGCCGATTTCGTCCAATTTATTTAATCGTATGGCATACATTATTTGGCCTTGAAGTTTGTCACTTTTTAGTATCTACCACCCAGGGGACACGTGCAGGGTTATGGTAGGTAGCTCCTGCGGACGCAAGTGACAGTTGTCTTCCCTTTCGTTCAATCACTCGTATGATTCGAGTCCGTCTACGGTCTTGGAAATATGATGAATATTCACTAAAAAAAATGATGTGCTAGAACCAATAGTTATTTTTAAAAAACTGCTTAAATAATATCAATTTCAACAAATTAGGTCTTGTCAGCCTCTTAAAGTCCCTTCTTTCAAATAAAAAAGAAATAATCGAAATCGTTACGCGTGATAAAAAGCTATCGCTGATAAAAAACATACTAGGTTGTAAGTTGTTAGTACCCAAATGCAGAAGGCGCTTTGCAACGGTAACTTCTTCTATGAGCTGTTTAAGATTGTTCAAGGATGAATGAGGTCCTGACATGACGGGTATGGTGTACTAGCTATTGCCCGCGACTTCGTCCGCGTAGAACATGTTATCGTCTATAAATGTTTGTTCAAGGAATGAATTTTTAAAAACATTGAAATTAGTTTTGTAGTCTTTTAGTAAACAGTCTAAAACCTAAGTTACAAATCTCTTACTTTCAAAATGTCTTGATCTCTATATAAACTTAGAACCCCATTTGAACCCTCATAGTAAACAGTTTGAAACTGTAGTTACACATTTCTTACTTTAAAAATGTCTTGCTCTCCATCCATACAAACTTCAAAAATGAATTTCAAAAACGCTCAAATGAGTTTTGTAGTCTTTTAACAAACAGGCTAAGACTTTAAAATTTTCTTGCTCTGCATACAAACTTTGAACCCCCTTCGATTAACGCTTTTCAGGGAAAAATTTAAAAGAAAACACAAAATGGGTGGGTGAACCCCTTAGGGTGAAATTTTCCAAAACGCTGGCAGTACTTTTTTGTATTTTAATAAGTAATCTTTCTACAAAGTTTTAAGTTTCTACCTAAAAGTTTCCCCCACACAAACAGTGCACCGCTTTTTCCTCCTCTTAGTGGTGGAATTTTCCAAACCACTGAAAGTAATTCACGTATATTTGTATTCTAATAAATAATCTTTCTACACTATTTCATGTCTCTAGCTAAAAAAAAAAGTTTCCTCCATATAAACTCTCCCCTTTTTATCCCCCTTAGGGGCGAATTTTCCAAAACGCTGAAAGTACTTTGTTTGTATTGTAATAAGTAATTTTTCAACAAAGTTTTAAGTCCCCCGCTAAAAAAATATTTTCTCCATACAAACGTTGCACCCCCTTATAAACCCCTAAGGGTCGAATTTTCTAAAATGCTGAAAGTATTTACTTTTAAGTTTTAATTTTCATTAGTAAGCATTCTACAAAATTGTAAGTCGGCTTAAAAAATGTTTCCTCCATACAAATGTTCCACTTTTAACCCCCTTAGGGGTGGAATTTACTAAAACGCTAAATATACTTTTTTTTGTATTTCAATAAGTAATCTTTCTACAAACTTTTAAGCTTCTATCTCAAAAAATAGTTTTCCCAATATAAACTTTGCAACCCTTTTAAACTCTCTTAGGGGTGGAATTTTCCAAAACGCTGGAAGTGCTTTGTTTGTACTCTAATAAGTAATATTTCTACGAAGTTTTAAGTCTCTTGCTAAAAAATAAAGTTTCCCCGATACAAAATTTGCACCCCTTTTTAACCCCCTTAGGGGCAGAATTTTCCAAAACGCTGAAAGCACTTTATTTGTATTTTAATACGTAATCTTTTTACAAATTTTAAAGCTTCTATCTCAAAAAAGAGTTTCCCTCGTACAAACTTTGCAACCCTTTTTTACCCCCTTAGGGTTGGACTTTTCCAAAACCCTGAAAGTACTTTATTTGTATTCTAATAAGTAATCTTTTTAAAAAGTTTTAAATCTCTAGCTCGAAAAAAAAAGTTTTTCCCATACAAACTTTGCACCCCTATTTTACCCCTTTAGGGGTGAAATTTTCCAAAACGCTGAAAGTACTTTATTTGTATTTTAACAATTAATCTTTTACAAAGTTTTAAGTCTCTAGTTAAAAAAACAAAAGGTACTCCATACAAACTTTGCACCCCTATTTTACCCCCTTAGGGGTGGAATTTTCAAAAATCCCTTCTTATCCCTAGTTTAAGTTATAAAAGCAACCTACTGTGCAAAAAACAACTCTCTAGCCCCAGTAGTTTCGGCTGTGCGTTGATGAGTGAGTGAGTGAGTGAATAAATAAGTCAGTCAGGACATAGGCATTTATATGTATAGATGAAAGTTTGTACGGAACCCTCGGTGCGCGGTCGTTAAATAGGTTGGAAGGTTTAGGTACGTTTAGGTACCTAAACCTTTGTGAATACTTAGAACTGCCAATTACTGTATTTGCGATCCAGTAGGTCGGGTCCAGCGGAACTGCTTGCTATTACAACAACTTGTTTCACCTCACCGCTCACCCCTAGTATATCTTGACGCTGGGATTCGCAATAACAACGCGTAATCTGAGGTCTGACTTACACTGGTTACCCTGAGGTGAAGTGAAGCGTTGTAAATCATCGGAACTGCTCACTGTGGTGACGAGGTGTAGATGATGAGATACGCGAAGCGTGCCGCGGCTGCACGCGTAATTGCTTCACGTGACTCTGCTTTCTCGCTCCATTCGTTATGCTGTTAGACGCTTTTGGACATCGTCTTAAATGCAATTGAGCATCATAAATAAAATATTATCTTTATTTAGAAACGTGGTTCATTTATAATTCTATGGAAAAGTCTACCTAATCAAGTAATCATTTATAATCTTAAATGCGATATCGATTTACAAAAAAAATATAGGTAAAACTACAGAAATTTAACCGATTCCGAGCAAAGAGGTAGGAAACATGTTACCATATAACTATAATGTTAACCGTTGTTAAACGGTTTTCATGGCGACGATAAAGATATATAATTTAATCGTTAGTCACATCTTGTAGACATCTTACATGTCGATAAATTAAACTGAAATTATTGCAAAAACCGCAATTAATTCAGTAAGTGCTAGATGCCGTTCGCATAAAATTGCAGATAGGCTGCTAATAGAAAACGAAAGTAACGAGCTAAGTTTCGATTCACGTCAGTTTTTGTCGATCATCTCGTGTGAAACCTGCGCACTGGTTTTATGTGTTCGACAGAAGTCACCTAGCTCGAACCTAGCACGAACCTACTCAAACACTGAGCAACTCGATTCAATGCGTTCATTGTCCAATCAAACTTTTAGTGAAGCCAATTAAAATTGCATTTTATACATTTCAAATCCAAGTTATCTTTGCTTCATCATTTATAACTAATTAGGCTGAATATTAGCAACAAAAGCAAAAATCTTAGTTCCATCGTTGAACGTGAAAGTATCAGACATATAGAACATTATCTGAATGATCTTTTAATTCGCCTCAAAACGGTTGCAAATGGCTAACGTCTTTAGCGATTTTTAAACGTCAACTTAGTAATTAATAATTGTGTAAGCTTAATGTTATGAAAATTTAGTGCAGCTTTCACCGTAAGTACGTTGAAGACGTTGATCAATGAGAATTAATCAGACAATAACCTCTGCTCGTTGCCGACGACTGATAGCTAAGCTAGTTCTGACAGAGTTATTAGAGATTAGAAGTACGAGCATAATAATAGGTTGCCTGCAGGCAAAGACCAACAGCTATCTAAATAGGGTTTAAAGACCCTGCTTTAAGTATTTTGATGTTAAATGAGCGTTATACAGAGTAATACAAGCTATTTATAACGCTCATTAATTAACATCAAAATACCAGTAAGTAAGCAGTTTTTGTGGGATTGTCAGATCTACATCTCTGGTGGTTATACAATGAGTAGGTCTGCCAGAAGTCGATCAAACATCGCTCCCAGACCATTTAATACCTACATAGTACTACACACAATAGCCCATACATACAAATAATTCTGATTGATTATTAGAAAACAATTATCTGATAACTTGGCTCGACTCATCAATCAGTTTAGTAATTGATTCTTCTATCGAGTGATATATCTCATGTGTACTGTATCTATTAAAAAGTTATGCATGTGCCTATAATATAATACTAATGCGACATTTGTTTTCTCTATATAGGTTCGCATGGGATGGATGATCCTTTTTGCATAGTCTCATCGCGATGACGTTATTGTTGATGTCTATGAAGACATGTTTTTATTAGAAAGACACCTTAACCTACAATAGAATCACAGCATGCAAATACAACTAACCTATATAGTGAGACGTCTAAGAATGTAAACATATTTGTAAGTAGGTACAACAAAAGCAGGTAGTCAACAAGAAACCGCAGAGAAGGGCGTGCTGTGGTGGCCGCACTCCAATATAATGTACTACTTATGGTTATGATTTTGGTTGGGTGCCCGCTGGCCCACATTGCTCGCCTTTCTTGTCGAAGCGCTTAATTGAGCACGCCACCACCTGCTATCGCGTCTATTATTATAATATCGCCGCAGATTAGAAGAAAATAGAAAATGCCCGAGGGCCCGCTTTCTTGCAGTAACTGGTGCTACAGCCTAGTTACACTACCAGCCACCTGGGCGGAGCCACAAAAAACACAAATAGTCAATTCTCGACACGAAACGTACTAAGCCACTTGATTCGGATGCCTGACTAATGACTGATAATTTCGCACAAACATTTGAAGCCGACGCGTCTCCATTGCGGCGGATATCAGCCGTTTTTATGCACTGCCATTGCCGCACATACCTATTATTCAATTTGTAAATAATCTAGAAAGCTAGACATCAAACAAATAGCACGCGTATTATTAGACGGGTGGTTAAATTCTAATCGCTTATCGCCTTGTAATGGTTAATATAATTATTTGCGGTAAAATTGGTGGTTTGTTGTAATGTCATATCGTGTCGGAGCGTGTGTGTTCACGTTGGTTGTCTCATATCTAGAGATGAGACTTTCTAACTAGCGATCGAGTGTCTGGGGTGAAATCGGCAGCTCGCCGCGCCTCGAGACGACATTATAGTCGCGCTGTACAAGCACTGCTAGCACTCATGGGAAAATGCTTTCCCCAAAACCTGCTCGCTGGTAGTTTACAAAAACCAGACTGCAGGTGAAGGCAAAGAGGAAATTACTAAATGTGGTAGCATAGCGACACCTTTTGGTTTGTTTTAATAAGTCCTTATTACAAAATTAATTACTTTAATAACGCTTAGTAAATAAAGTCATTTCGTTTCTGGCTACCAATTTTGTATGCTGATACTTTTATGGAATACCAATTATCCCAGTTTTGCATCAGATTATTTTAATTTAATTGCAAAACAAACATTTTATTTGCTTTCTACGACTTTTGGGAAGTGGCCCAACTTTAATAATAGTATCGTCGAGCACTCAAGGTACTAAAGTAAATATCTAGACACGCGGCAGCGTGTCAAGCCAAATTCAAGCAAAGGAACTGGCTGGCCAGCGCCTAGTGTAATATTACACGAACCACTTGGTGGTTAGATTTGACTTGGCCAGTTTTTATCAGAATTAAAAATATATATATGTCACCGTTAAATTGTGAACACCGTCAGTTTATAATCTTACCCGTTATATTTTAAACTGACGGAATATTGTGAACTGCCAAAACCATTCACAATTTAACGCAAAATTTTTCTTTAGTTTATAAACTTTCAGTGTTGAATCGTCAAATTGTGAACTAAGATCAAATCGGCTTGCTACGGAACGTACACAAAGACTAGGTAGGTTAGGTTAGTTAGGTATCTTCAGTTGCCCGAAGGGCAAAGCGCCCAGAAATAGGGCTCCTTCGACACTGCTGGATGCCCAAAATAAATTTTGTCTGAATAACAAAAAAAACAATCATGTTCTGACGTAAGTGGAAATTGATGCAAATGGAATAATTCGCTAAACCAAACAGCGCACAGGTTGCGGTTCCGAATCAGGCAAATTTGATTCAGTTCACAATTTGACAATATGACATTGTTAGTTTATAAACTAACGAAAATTAATGCGTAAAATTATGAATTATTTTGGCAGTTCACAATATTCCGTCAGTTTACAATATAACAGGTAAGATTATAAACTGACGGTTTTCACAATCTAACGGTGACATATATATACATATGTTGAATAACTTATAAAATGACTGATGTAATGAAAACTGGCCAAGTCAAATTGAACCTACTTTAAGATCTCACATTTTTAAATAACAGCAATTGTTATAGGTATCCAATAAAGCCAAGACATAGAGTTTAATACCTTGTTCATAATGTTATTTTGTTCCTATAAATACATATTTGGATTTTGCATAGAACTTGGCACTCATCTCCACTTTTTTTGCGGCGAAGCCCACAGCCAAGCATAATTTTTGTATTGAACTTGGCTCTCCTTTTTTACATTTATGTTTTTGGTGGGTTAAATATTCAACAGCAACCGTACCTACTACCTACCGATAATAAAGGCAACTTTATTCGAAAGACATGTACAAGCCGTGCATTGGTGTATGTAGTACAAGTTTTGCTTAGTTTGGGACTAGGTCGATTTGTGTAAGATTGTCCCCAAATATGTATTTATATATTTATATGTTTTTTGGTATGCTTATTGCATACTAAGAATTGATTTTTTAAATTGGTATTGCTCAGCAAAAAAAATTTACATTAAAAATTTGAATTGTTTATTACAATGAAAAAGTTACTAATCTTAAATATAAAACCCACGTATACTCTTATTAGCAATAATTAAATGAATACTTATTTTTTTTCTAGCATATAAAGTGAAATATTTCGTATTGAATTGCGATATAATATTATGGACGTTTACGTTCTACGCCTTTTTCTTTTTAAATAGTGATGCGCGAGTAGGTACTGTCGTTTGGAATCGGTTGTCGTTTGAGTAAATCGGTATATATTATTAATCATATTTATTTACATTTGTTATCATTTTTGCAATAGGTTTTTAAGCTGCATGGCAACATACCTAATTATTTAGTTTCAAATTAAAATGTACACAAGCATACACTCGACTTAGTTTCTTAGTCGTCATCAATCATAATCATTACATAACATAATCCATAGCCACAACTCTAAATACGTCATTGTGACGCTCTCAAAAATTTAATCTTACGATGCGACGTGTGTAGATAATATGTCGATGGATCGTAATGTGTGGATAGATTTCGACAAATGATTGTCCCCCTCCCGTTTTATAATATTACTCCTTGAGGCATATACCTACCTATAGTAATTGATACTTTTTGCTTCAATTAGTACCAAACGAATAATAGTCCATAGTATTAATTACATAAGATGCGAAAGTGACTTGTCTGTCTGTTAACTTTCATGCCTATATTATTGTGATGTTATTAGCCATATTGACAGCTTTTGAAATCCACGACCAGGGGGAAGGAAAGGGAAATTACATAAATCATAATTACCGCTTAGGTAAGGCTACAAATGTCATATATGTTTTTTACTGTTATTTTTATTTATTTTTGCTTAATATATGTGTCCTGTGTGTTAGTGAATAAATGTATCTTTCTTTCTTTCTTTCTTTCATATAAATTTATACCAATGAAATTCTTGAGTATTTCTAGAAAAGTTTTCAGTAGGGTAAATTGCTAATAACTGGCCACCATTCAATAACTGGCTAAAAATGAACTGTATTCACCATAATACGTGGCCAGTAATTAAAAGTATTAAAACCTTATACTAAAATGAATTATATTACCTATAGGTGAATAGTTTCCTGTTCTCTATACAGTTGGAATATCACTCTGCGGTCCCTAAAATCTAGGCCTGCTTCCTTCAGTATTATCATCATGCTCTTCCAGATGATCCTATCAAAGGCCTTTTCCAAGTCAAAAAAGGGTTGAGAGTGCCTTGGCCAAGGTCCATTCTCCTGTCAATAATCAAAATCATTCTCAGCGCCAGTATGGCCTCTCTTGTCTTCCTTTTTCCTGTCTAAAGCCATATTGGTCTGATCCAAGGTATTCTTCCATTACTGGTCTGATTCTATTTTGAATGATTTTTAACATTTTTTTAGGTGCCTGGGAGATTAAGCTCAGGGTCCTATGTTCTTCTCATTTTACTGTGTTTACTTTTTTTGGCAATGTTACAGTTTTACTGACTTAGAAATCCCTCGGTATTACTCCGGTTTTGTACATTTCTTGAGTAAGCGTGAAAATCATATCCTTCATATGGTCACTTTCTGCATATTTAATGAGCTCTATATACAACCCATCATCACCTGCCCCCTTACCGTTCTGTATACTATTCAGCGCCCTATCAAACTCAACCCTGAGTATATCTGGACCAACATTATCTTTGTTTACACTTCCTTCAGCTTCCATATCTTCATCATCCAATCCCTGTCCCTCATATTATAAACCTTCTATGTACCTCTTAATAGTGCCCCCCCCCCCAAATCTTTAACATATTTAAAGAATGCGCCATTAGAAAAATAGTAGAAAAGGGAAAGGGAGGCGTCAGCATTAATGGGCAGAAAGTACAATTTATACGATTTGCAGACGATATAGCAGCATTGGCCCAAAATTCAGAGGAATTAAGAGAATTAATAATGGAACAAATGGATTCAGTTTTTACAGAATTTGGAATCAGAATTAACACAGCCAAAACTAAAACTTTGATTACATCAAAATTCAAAAAATTAAAGAAACGCATAAAAATAAGAGGAATAGATATTGAACAAGTAAATAAATTTAAATATTTGGGTAGCTTAGTTACTGATGACTCCAGGTGTTCAGACGATATTATATCTAGGATTGCAATGGCCAAAACTGCGTTCAACGCCAAAAAACAGCTGTTCAGGGCAAGCGTTTCCAGTAAGACCAAAAAACGACTGATCAAAGTCTACATCTGGAGTCTTGCATTATACGGGTGTGAGACGTGGACAATGACTCAAAGAGATAGAAAAAGGATTGAAGCGTTTGAAAAGTGGCTCTGGAGGAGAATGGAGAAAATAAGCTGGACGGACAGAATGACAAATGAAGAAGTGTGACAAATGAAGTCCGACACATGCTGAGTGGACTCCTTTTTGAGACCACCCTCAACATTGTACTTCTTTTTTATTTTTTCCTAGTTTTAAGCATTTGTATTTAATGTTGTGGTTGTGTTTATCAAATAAATCATTCATTCATTCATTTATTCATTCAAGTGTTGAGAATGGTGGGAGAAAAAAGAAACCTGCTGAACACAATTGAAAATAGACGAGGCAAAATGATAGGTCACTTGATAAGACACGACATTTTCTTTAGAAATATTATAGAAGGTAAGATCGAAGGATCAAGAGGTAGTGGTCGACCAAGGATAAGCTTTGTACAGCAACTAAAAGTAAAAGCAAATGTCTTGTCTTACCGGGACGTAAAGAAATTAGCCGAGGACCGAGAAAACTGGCGCATACTCCACCGACAAGAGCCAAGCTCTTAAATGTTGATGATGATATGTGAATAGAGTTAATTTTTAGTATGAGGTGGCCAGTTATTGAACGGTGGCCAGTTACTGGCGATTTACCCTAGTTACCACGTCAATTAAGTTAGCTTTTATTATTTCTTTTTCGTTACCATTTTTTTTTGTTATGTAATGCTTTGAGAGTCTTTACAATTAAGAAAGTATAAGGATATCAAAACCTTCATTACCAAAAACAGCAATAACGTTCATATAAAATTGTTACTTAACAAAAAAGGAATAATGAAACATAACTTAATTGACGTGGTAACTATGTAAAAACTTTTCTAGAAATGCTTTCATTTCAATTCAATAAAAAAGTAAACTTCTAGTCCAGATTCAACTATCATACCCAAAATGCGCCCGCAACCCCGTGAACCTATAATGCAAATAATCACGACCTTGCACGAGGTGAAGGCCGCAGTTGCAACAAGAGCTCCCGCAGAGAAACATGTAGGCAGTGCATCCGGCGGGCTGCACTCGGTCAGTGGGTCACCCCACCAGCAGGGTAGGTGGGGAGGGGGGGGGGTCTGGTGGGGCCCCGGTGCCACGCTCAGTCGATGCCGGTATGGTAGCGTACGCGCTCCGCTAGCGCCCCCGCTCGCGATGAGGGCCATAGGATAGTGCTTCGCTTGAACGTGTTTCGTTGGTTGCAGGCGCTGAACGACCCTGGACTGAGACTATGAAGAGGACCAGGTTACTGCTCGCAATCGCGGCGCTCCTAATACAGGTTAGTATTTATGTTTAGTTATTACTTGTATTATAATTATTATACAGGGTGTTTGGTCCATCGTTTGCCAAATTAAAACGTCAGGTAGTTTGGGTCATTTTCTAATACTTCCAGCATTCAAAAAAAAATTGTGGCCACAAGATTTTTTTTTTATATTAAAAAAAAATAAAAAATCAAAGGGTACCCTTAGAATTTCACATTTTTTTTTAAATATAAAAAAAACCCGTGGCCATAATTTTTTTTGAATGCTGGAAGTGTTAGAAAATTACCCAAACTACCTGACGTTTTAATTTGGCAAACGATGGACCAAACACCCTGTAGAACGTCAATAGTGATTTTATCGATTTAAATTATTATGTTTTTTATCTTAATACTAGCTGTTGCCCGCGACTTCGTCCGCGTAGAACTTTTTATCGTCTTAGAAAATGATTTCTCTCAATACAAAATTTGAACCCTCTTTTAGGGGATAATTAAAAAAAAAGTTGATGTTCATTTTCTAGTTTGTGAACAAACAGTCTAAAACCAAAGTTAAAAATCTCATACTTTAAAAATGCCTTGAAATACTCAAACTTTGAACCAATTTTAACACTCTTAGGGGATGAATTTGGAAAAACTCTGAAATCAGTTTTGTAGTCTTTTAACGTACAGAATAAGACCGAAGTTAAAAATCTCTTACTCACACTTTAAAATTTTATTGCTCGCCATTTAAAATTTGAACCCCCTTTTAAACCCCCTTAGAGGTTGAATTTTTCTAATCGCTGAAAGAACTTTTTTCGTAAACTTTTAAGTCTCTAGCTCAAAAAAAGTGTTGCCCATACAAAGCTTTCTTAACCCCCTTAGGGGTGGAATTTTCTAAAACTCTGAAAGTACTTTATTATTAATTTTAATAAGTAACATTTTGAATAGTTTTAAGTCTAGTAAAAAAAAAAGTTTTTCCCACACAACACTGGCTACCCTTCTTAAGGATCTTAAGGATCCCCTTAGGGATGGAGTTTTCTAAAACGCTGAAAGTTCTTTTTTAGTATTAAGTTTTAAGTCTAACTCAAAAAAAAGTGTTGCCCATGCAAAGCTTGCTCTCCTTTTTAACCCTATTAGGGGTGGAATTTTCTAAAACGATTTGTGTTCTTTTTTTGTATTTTAATAAGTAATCTTTCTACAAAGTTTCAAGTCTCTAACTCAAAAACATAAACTTTCCCTGATAAAAACTTTGCACCCCTTTTTATCCCCCTTAGGGATAGATTTTTTCAAAACGCTGAAAGTCTTTTTTTTTGTATTTTTATAAGTAATCTTTCTACAAAGTTTTAAGTGTCTAGCTCAGAAAAAGTGTTCCCCATACAAACCTTGCACCCTTTTTTAACCCCCTTAGGGAATGATTTTTGTAAAACGCCGAATGTAGTATTTTTCATGTTCTAATAAGTAATTTTTCGTCAAAATTTTAAGTCTCTATTAAAAAAAAATATGTTTTTCCCATACAAACTTTGCACCCTATTTTACCCCCTTAGGGGTGAAATTTTCCAAAACGCTGAAAGTACTTTCTTTGTATTTAAATAATCTTTCTACAAAGTTTTAGGACTCTAGCTAAAAAAAATAGTTTCCCACATACAAACTTTGCACCCCTATTTTAGCCCCCTATTTTTAGGGGTAGAATTTTCTAAAACGCTGAAAGTACTTAATTTGTATTCTGATGACTAATCTTTCTACAAAGTTTTAAGTCTCTATTTAAAAAAAATATTGTTTCCCCCATACAAAATTTGCACCCCTATTTTACCCCCTTAGGGGTAGATTTTTTTAAAACACTGAATCTAGGTACTTTATTTGTATTCTAATGAATAATTTCTCTACAAAGTTTTAAGTCTCTATTTAAAAAAAAGTAGTTTTTCCCATACAAACTTTGCACTCTATTTTACCCCTTTAGGGGTAGAATTTTCTAAAACCCTGAAAGTTCTTTATTTGTATTCTAATGACTGATCTTTCTACAAAGTTTAAGTCTCTATTAAAAAAAAAATGTTTCCCCCATACAAACCTTGCACCCCTATTTTACCCCCGTAGGGGTGGAATTTTCCAAAACGCTGAAAGTGTTTCATTTGTATTCTAATAACTAATTTTTCTACAAAGTTTAAGTCTATAGCTCAAAACCAACCCACGTTATAAAAGCAACATACTGTGCAAAAATCAACTCTCTAAGATTAGTAGTTTCGGCTGTGCGTTGATGAGTGAGTGAGTGAGTGATTGAGTGAATAAGTCAGTCAGGACATAGGCATTTATTATGTATAAATAGATAGAAGATAATGAAACTCCCATTCAAATATCTCAAAAAATTATGAAGCTACATCCGTTTTAATGTCGCTTGTTAGAGTGAGAAAACGATGAGGGACTGTGACGTCAATATACTCGAGCGTCATAGTAAAAAACAATCGTTTCATATGAAGGTGCGTTTTGCGGAAAAGGGACAGAACATACCCCCTCTTAAAACTTTGGACTCTTATAACTTAATCATTACCTGTATAACCTCTTGCTTTGTTTTTTTCTCCATTTGACTATATTTATTTTAAATTCTTTTTCGAGAAAATACATTATGATTATTTACCATATTTTCGATTCCTGAGCTATAACCACGAACTTCGGAATTCGAAAATATTCGGGTATCTCTATCTCTATCGCACTAACCATACTCGAGTGACAGGGATGCAAATATATGAACATTGAGTATAGGTTTTCGTGGTAGCGCCGCAGGTACTTTGGCTGAATGCGCCGAGCGCGTGCCATTGTCATTCAAAAAAAACAAATTCGTGTTAATTATATTGTTCAAATTTGTTGATTTCATTTATTGAAATTACGACATAAAACGACATTTGCGCATATAAGTTCTCATATCAGAATCGAATATTTTTTTATGGTTTATATTTTAGCATTTGTCTCGTAAAGGTCTATCGTAGACGGGATTTAAATTATTAATAAGTGAAAGGCAAAGCAATTCCGCCATTTTGACGAAAATTTGACGGTTCTTATAGCTGACAGTTGGAGCAGCGTTTGATTTCAATAAAAATAAATGAAAAATTAAATGAAGTCGTATATTTCGAAAAATTAATTAACTGTCGCAGTCGGATAAAAACTATCCTAAGTTGCAGCTAGAATAATAATGTACCTATATAAAATGTTTCATATTTTTCCGTTCATGGGATGCTGAGAACATTCGAACCGCGCAAAGCTTAGTTTCAAACTGGCTGATTCTTTTTTTAATTTAGAGATTTATTATAAGTGGAGATAACCGATTAAAAATGGCACAAACCAAAACAAAATGCTATGTAAGTTTGCGAAATGTAATATTTTTCCGAAACTATTTATGAAATTATATATATAATGAAAGTTTAACCGAAAACAATATGCACGAGTAAAATGTAAAAATTATAGTGACACCATGAATATATATTTAGTGCATTTTTTTTATAGAATTACCTATAATTCTTAATTTTTGGACGGTTAAAAAGTTATATCTAGGTACGTAGTAGGTAGGTACATGTATATTTTTTTACTATAGTGTATTTAGTTCTACACGACCGCCCATGCTCAATAACTCTTATGTTTAACCACAAAAACTGTGAATACATAGCAATAGTGTAAAAACGTATAGACAGCGGCGGCGGCGGTCCATCAAACGCGCTCCTGCGTATACCGTTCAGTCCAATATTCGCGCGGGATAATGGAGCTACATAACCGTCCACTAACGTTTCTTCTCACAACGAACCGCGCATCTGGTGCCGATTCCAGCCCCGCTATTCTGTAAATTGTTTTAAACTCACCCCTCACCCACAAATATATCTCGACGCCGCGATTCGTATCACGCCAAACGAAACTAGACCTCTGATTACGCTTAGTTACTACGAATCGGGCGTCAAAATATTCTTATTTGTGGGTGAACGGTCAGGTGAGCTTAAAACAAGTTACAGAATAGTGGGGCTGATTTCGATACGCAACAAAAAAGAAGACTGTTTCGTTTACCGTCCAGACCGGATAAGTAAATAAATATTATTTGGCAAAGCAAAGGCCTCACGCACTTGATATTCGGGATTGTCACACACAGGTTTTACAGGCTTGATTTATCGAGAGTTTTCAGAATTCTATTTAATTTTAAATAATTAGTATATTGGTTTTACCATTGTGAATCGGTTAAAAACCATTAATTTGTCTCTTTCCCTGTAAAGTTACTCGATATCCGTGGGTTATACTATTCGAGCGCTTAAAGTTTCCTTTAACCTGAGTTTAACCCAAGGTTTCCCTGGAACCAATTCCAATGTCACCGGCATGTCGTAGGGATATCCCCGCTTTAAATTATCCTAATGAATTAGTGACATGAATTAAACTTGATATCCTAGGGAAATCCCTTTTTGTCAATAGGAGTATAGACTAAAAAATCATTATTACTTCAAAAGAAAGAAGGCAAAAAAATATGCCTAATGACGAAAATCCCATTCGAATATCTCAAAAAATTACGAAGCTACAACCGTTTTAATGTTGCTTGTTAGAGAGAGAAAACGCTCTGAGATCGTGACGTCACGATCGTCAAGCGTCATAGTAAATGACAATCGTTTCATATGAAAGTGCGTTTTGCGGAAAAGGGACAGAACATACCCTCTCTTAAAACTTTGGACGCTTATAACTTTGTGATTATTTAACCTCTTGCGTTGCTTTTTTCTCCATTTGACTACATTTTTAATCCTTTTTCGAGAAAATGCAACATTATTGATTATTTTATATAGTGTCTACACCCCTATTGAGGCAAATGAAATCACGTCCTTATAATTTTAGATAATATACTTATCTAAAAAAATGTACTTTGAACAAGTGTCTAATCGTAGGTACACCTTGTTACCTACTGTGAAGTTGTGAACGCTGTGGTCCTCGGCGCATACGCCGGCGTGTGCGCCGCGCCGAGGCACGCTCTAGGCATTGCATTATTCAGCTTTTTCCGCTCGCGATCTCAACAAGTAGGCTAATGATTCCGTTAGCACATCCACAAAACGGCGGACCATTGGAACCTAACTGCATGCACTGTAGTTTATTGGTTCTAGCGAGTGATCGTGTAGTGTTGAGAAATTAATGGCTTAAATTGATGACACCGGCCGTAAAAATAAGATAATTTCGCTGTGACTAATACGCATCTAAGAGAAATAGATAAATCATTCTTAACCTTTTGAAGGCCATTCTTCACGTAATAAAGTGTCACTGACACGCCAACCTTTTTTCCATAAGAGAGTAACTATGAACCTTATATGAAAAAGAGAAGGTTGTTTTGACAGCGGACGTCATAACACTTAAAGGCGTTCTTGGCGCTTCGGGCATGACAATACCAGAGCCTTTAGGCGTTCAAAGGGTTAAAATGTCTAACTACATTATAAGTACATGCAACTGTACAGTATACGCTTTAACGAGCAAATAATGATATTCGGTAGTAGATGTGTGATTTATCTAATAAAAACCTAAACAATAGCAACTCGACTCAAAGTAAACACACTATCTCCAAAACCACGCGGTCGCGGACAAACAGTCAATGGTAGTAAATAAAGTACGGTAGGTATACATATTTGCATAAGACCGCTTCCCGCGCTCAGTCGCTCACTGAAACGCGCAGTCGTTGACCGCCAAAAGGCCTTTTTCAATGATCACTTTCACTGCAAATAAAGTTTCGCGGCTTTGTACGTAAATTACGTAACGCGTCGTGCGGGCGATTTCATTTTTGGCTGCAGCGGACTATTATAATGCGGGTTGGTGAGGCAGTAATGTCGTTATCCGATCGTAATAGCAACAGGTAACTATTACGTTTACTGGCGTCGTGATCGGGTCATCAAGCGATTCGCTTCAGTCATCTATTGACTAACAACGAGTTCATTTGGCCAGTTCCTTTTGTTCGGAGTTTTTGTGACACTGAAATTTGTGTGATAAGATAACACAATTATTTTATTTATTCGAATAAACATAAATTCAGACGTAATGTATGTACAGTCGCCATCACATACATCGGAGCAAACAAGCACGTCACAAACATCGGAACACACCTCTATTTTCATGGCATTCGGGTGCATGTGCCGATATTTTTGAACATCTTTAGTGTACCGATGTATGTGATGGCGACTGTATGATATCGTGTTGCACAATTAAAGCATCGGATTCTATTTGAAAAACAGCACTCTGCACCCTAGCGTTAAATTCTCATTTTCATCAGCAGTAGCTGGGCACAGATCTCATGATGAGAGGGAATGAGCTGTAGTCCTCGCGCTGGGCCAGTGCCGGTTATGGATTTTAAATACATACCTACTAGAGATATGTACATAGTCACCGCCGGCATCAATATATGATGAATCAAAGGCCGCAAACATATCTTACGGCTCTAGGAATGGAGTTGTCATCAGATATTTTTGTGGCCTTTGTTCCATCATATATTTATGCCAGTGACTGTACCAACTAGTCGGGAAAGCCGACTATCCGGCCACATTCATAGTTGGCGAATAGTCGGCGACTTGTCGGCCGCCTCAGCGCCGATTAGTCGGCTAGTCGGCCAAATTCATAGTCGTCCCATCTCTATTAGAGATATAAGTACCGACTAGTCGCCGATTAGTCGGGAAAGCCGACTATCCGGCCACATTCATAGTCAGCGAATAGTCGGCGACTAGTCGGCCGCCTCACCGCTGATTAGTCGGCTAGTCGGCCAAATTCATAGTCGTCCCATCTCTATTGGAGATATAAGTACCGACTAGTCGCCGATTAGTCGGGAAAGCCGACTATCCGGCCACATTCATAGTCGGCGACTTGTCACCTCAGCGCCGATTAGTCGGCTAGTCGGCCAAATTCATAGTCGTTCCATCTCTATTAGAGATATAAGTACCAACTAGTTGCCGATTAGTCGGGAACGCCGACTGAATACCCGGCTACATTTATAGTCGGCGACTAGTCGGCCGCCTCACCGCTGATTAGTCGGCTAGTCGGCCAAATCCATAGTCATCCTATCTCTATTAGAGATGTAAGGGGTTACTATCAAATTTACCTTATCGCCAAACGACAATATAACTCAAACGTCTGGATTGTGTAATGTCTTTGATACTATACAGACATGAACGTTAAACGCCTCTTTAGCAAAACGTCTGGATCTTAGAACGTTACGATCTAAAATACTCTAGCAGCAAAACCCCTCTATCTTAGAATGTCTTTATTACTTAATAGACATAAACGCTAAATGGCCCGGTAGCGAAACGTTTGTATCTTAGAATGTCTTAATTACTAAACAGATATGAACGCTAAACAGTCCTTAAGCAAAACGTCTGGATTGTGTAATGTCTTAATTACTACATAGATATGTATTAACATTTAATTATATGGAGTAAGTATTACATTTCCAGACGTTTTGCTACTAACTCGTACTGTGTTCAGGTCAATTCACTAATTTTACTTTCAGCTAATTACGTTTTCTAATCATACGGACAATTTATATTTCCAGACGTTTGGCTACTTGCTCATTCTAATTGTGAGCCGTCCAGCTAAATTGACTCCGTGCTGACTTAGTATCCTACATTCATGTCGTCCAGATAAATTGACTCTCTGCTGACTTTGTATTTTACTTTTATGTCATCTAGCTGAAATGGTCCTTTGGCGATAAGGTAAATTTGATAGTAACCCGATGTAAGTACCGACTAGTCGCCGATTAGTCGGGAAATCCGACTACCCGGCCACATTTATAGCCGGTGAATAGTCGGCGACTTGTCGGTTGCCTCAGCGTCGATTAGTCGGCTAGTCAGCCAAATCCATAGTCGTCCCATCTCAATTAGAGACGTAAGTACCGACTAAACGCCGATTAGTCGGGAAAGCCGACTATCCGGCCACATTCATAGTCGGCGAATCGTCGGCGACTTGTCGGCCGCCTCAGCGCCAATTAGTCGGCTAGTCGGCCAAATTCATAGTCGTCCCATCTCTATTAGAGATGTAAGTACCGACTAGTCGCCGCGCCGATTAGTCGGGAAAGCCGACTACCCGGCCACATTTATAGTCGGTGAATAGTCGGCGACTTGTCGGCCGCCTCAGGGCCGATTAGTCGGCTATTCAGCCAAAATCCTTAGTCGGCCCGTCTCCAATACCTACATTACTTACGTTATTAGTGTTATTACACACTAGACACTTGAATTTCTATGCGTGTGTTTTTATACATTTTCAAAATTACTTGATCATATCACCCGAAAGACGTCCACTGCTGGACATAGGACATAGGATCACTTGATATTGCATAGTTTTTCACTCGAAATACATAGACATACTTACCTATACAATATATAATTATACTTATTATGTGATAAATAGTTTAACTTTATACACAATGAAGAATAAGTATGCTCTTTGAATTGTCAGCTTTGTGTTTTAAGGGACATAAAATTACTTCAATAAAAGTATTTATATCCTTTTCTGCGAACTGAAATTAAAATACCTACATCAAAATTGACAGTAATGTTGTAAAATGGAAACAGATTTTACCATTTCGCAATAGAAAGCAATTCGTCATAGAAAGTGCAAACGGATGATCACTTTCGTTTGTCGGTGTATTTCAGCAATTCATAACACTCACAATAGCCTATTAGGTGCTTTGATTGATCTACCGTCCATACAATAGGCGCTGGATTATGCAGTAATTTGTTTTCTATCCAACCGTCAAATTGATTAAGATATATCGGTCATAGATTTGAAATACATAACGAGGGAAGTTAAACAAGATAATGGAGATCTAGTTTAATCAATCATGCTTAACAAACAATATAATTGACAATATACTACAGGTAAATTAATTTTCCGTTTCGTTTTGATATTGAAATGTGTGTCATTATCATGAAATAGTATTTTTCACAATCGTGTTATAATAGAGAGCTTTTTAGTCGAGTACCGTGTTTAGGCCACGAAGCTTGCTGAGTGGCCTAAGTAAGGTACGAGATTAAAAAGCTTGATTATAACACTATTGTGAACAATACTTTTTGTACGAGTTCATTAAAATTAATTTTCTACGAGTCAACTGAACTAATTAAACAAACTCGATACTGTTGAAACGAAGTGCAGCCTATCGCTCGTACGCTCGTTGATATCTTAAAAGACATGAACGAGCGTACGACATCAACGAGTAAACTCAATAATCAAAGCGATTCTATTGGTCCAATTCATTACAGTTCGGTAAAGCAGCCACGTGATTGGTCGAATTTATTTTAGTTCTATTTTCAATTTTTTTTCGGTTGTCTGGAGCGTATCGAAACAGTTATTTCGATTGTTTCGACAGTAACATGGACTACAACTATGAAAAGAGTGACGTTGCAGTATTCTCTATGAAATCTTAATTTAATACACAGATTTTAATCGACGAGTACAAAAAGATGTTTTAAGCAGCGTCTACGAGTATATCATGGTGGTGCGGCATTTAAGCACATGACTAATAATGCCGATACTGGAGCGACAGCTTATGTGACAGGAAACCGTTGTGCACGGTGATGTAGGGCGGACACCAGCACGCTGGTGTCTCGTTTGATATTATAATTAAAACATAAGTAAATATAAGGGGACAATCATACACAAATCGAACTAGTCCCATAGCAAGCTCAATAAGGCTTGTGTTATGGGCAGAGGTCGGCGAGGGTGAACTGTTTTCAGTTTTTGCAAAACATGGACATGCCTTGCCATTCAATGGTAAATGTGTAATTATTAACTAATGAAATGATTTTATTTAGGCTTCCTTTCTGCTACGAGCTTTACGTCGCCATCAAAACAAATTAATTTTATTAGAATACTTTACATAGGTAGTTGGTTTAAATTACGCAAATGGTCAATGTTAAATAGGACAAGTACCATTTAGTACAATAAATAAAAAAAAGTTTAATACTTGTTTTGTAATGCATTTTCATTTTATGTTTAATCATTTCAATTTTGTCTTCTTTTAATATTTCTTTATGGCACCTTATCCATATTAATATCTACAAGACACAACTACATGACATTAATGGCGTAAAATAGCTCACCCCCGCCGACCTTTGGTAATGGGTATTAGACGACGATACATTTAATAGATATTAAGGTGGTTCGATTGCCATACAAAGCGTTATTTGACATTCGCAGGCTAACGGCGTGATATTTTGAGAAACTTATGTAACAAACTTTCATCAATTGGCTTCTCATTTGCGCCAATTTCTCCCTTTCCTAGAGTAAACTAGATAAATTTGAGAAAAATAGATTTCCCAAAATATCACGTTCCAAACCAATTTCTCAAATTAATCTAGTTTATACAAGTTTATTCTAGGAAAGGGGGAATTTGGCGCAAATGGGAAGCCAATTTATGAAAGTTTGTTACATAAGTTTCTTATAATATCACACCGTTGACCTGCGAATGTCAAATAACGTTTTGTATGGCAATCGAACCACCTTAACATCAAGACATAAACAAAACTTGATGTTCATCAAACAAATATTTACCCTTACCGGGATTCGAACATAGGACCGTCAGCTTCGTAGGTAGGGTCACTATCCACTACTAGGCTAAACCGCGCGACCTAGGCTATAACTATTCGATATTATAGCTGTAGCAATCAAATTTAACTCCTATTACAAATAATTTCAACGTCTTTTTAGTTGAATGCTAAGAGCGATCCTGTGGCGCCCTCCCCTTTTAAGGTGGAGCCGGATCTCGTTGGTGGTTTTAGACGGTAGTCCACAGCTTAATTGCTTCGGTTAGCCCGTCAAACCCTTCCTGCCCCGGATAGGACGGGATGCGTAAATGCATTTTCCCAACGTTAAAAAAAAAACAAGGTTTCCGTACCCAAAGGATAAAACGGGACCCTAAAGGCTCCGCTGACCGTCCGTCTGTCATGAACCGTGATAGTGAGACAGTTGAAATTTTCACAGATGATGTATTTCGGTTGCCGCTATAACAACAAATACTAATCAGAATAAAATAAATATTTCAGGGGGCTCCCATACAACAAGCGTAATTTTTATGGATAATGGTACGGAACCCTTCGTGCGCGAGTCCAACTCGCCCTTGGCCGGTTTTTAAAAATACTTTTATTTGTAATCAAGACTATTTCATCAAAGCGCGGAGTTACGTAGATAATCAAGTTTCAACTGTAACTATATTCCGTGTGGGTGGCTTGACATAAAAGTACATAGCTAACCAATTTACGTGAGGTAATGTCAATGAAGACCTAGAACCTAGTATGTATTCATCCCTATGTCAGAATGTGAAGCTAATACATAAACCTATTAAATCATTGTACAATTTATAACGGGTCGTTCGCTAAGTTTAAAGTTTGTCATGACGTGACTTTCATGAACTGGTTAGTTAACTTCATTATGGTTAAGCTACATTAAAATAAGTTTCTGTCAAAAATTTCATTTTGATACAAGATTTTATTGCCGACTGTACTTTTCTGCATACCATCATCAACTACCTACTCATTAAGACGATTCTAACGAGCCCAAACTCGATGGGGTTGTGTCGTTTATGCTTGCAAAATTTCAGCTCAATCGGAAACCGAGAAGTGGGTCAAATTTTACTTGCAAGATTTGATTAGGTACAGACAGACAGACAACGGGACAGGTGAAACTAAATAAAAGCTTGTAAAATAAACCAAACCCGTTGTAGCCAAGCGGTAAGGCACGCGACTCGCGAGGTCTCAGGTTCGTACCCCGACTCGTACGAACGCCAACACAGTCAAGTGACCATCCCGTATGTATATTGAACCTTATTACAATGTATATATAAAGTGCACGGATGGTCTCAAAAAACTTACGTACAAAACATCATTCTATATTTAACAGTGGTTTTTTGGTGAAGGAAAACATCGTGAGAAAACCGGTCTGATCCCTATGAGGTCTAGTTTTCCCTCTGTGTTGGAAGCTCAGATGGCAGTCGCCTTCGTAAAACTAGTGCCTACGCCAAATCCTAGGACTAGGTGCCAACGTGGATCCCGGCCTCCTTTAGAACCACAGACGGATTTTTTAGGTTATTTAAAAAAAAAAACATAAAAGCGTTTTAGCGAATTTTACGTGTTTTCACGATCGCAAATTAAATGTTCGTCTTTCTTCAAGTAGCAATTTTCGTATATTTTACCAGTAGATTATTTTATCAGTCGCAGATATGAATATATTTTCATAGAAGCGTATTAAGTTTTTTCATAGAAGCCAATTTTCATATACCGTTTTTCACGATCACAAATTAAATGTTCGTCTTTCTTCAAGTAGTGATTTTCGTATATTTTATCAGCCGCAGATATAGACATATTTTCATAGAAGCGTTTTAGTTTTTTCATAGTAGCGAATTTTCATATACCGTTTTTTCACGATCGCAAATTAAATGTTCGTCTTTCTTCAAGTAGCGATTTTCGATTATCTTATCAGTCACAGATATAAACGCGGTCTTTTTATTTGAAACTCGATACACACGTTCATTATTTATTATAAGCGTTATTGTTTTACAGTTAACATCGTATCTTCATTAAAATAATAACTAATGTGATCCAATAGGGGTGTAGACACCAAATAAAATAACCAATGATGATGATTTTTCTGGAAAAAAGTAAAGCGGGGGATTAAATAATCACAAAGTTATAAATAAGTGTCCAAAGCATTATTACAATTCAGAGTACAAAGTGTTAATTAACAGTAAATATAATACTAGGAGTGTAAGCGACAAAAAGTTAGTACAGCCGAGAACGAAAAACTATTATTATTCAGAATACCTAGTCCCAAAAATATTCACCAAGATTAACTTATTAACACAAAGTCCTAAACTAAGTAAATCTAGGATAAAAACTAGACTAAAGAATTGTCTTCTCGACTTGTCATAATTAAGTGTGTGTGTAGTGTAGTGTGTATGTATATATGTATATGCGCGTGCATGTGTGATGAGACGAGAACACACTCTCGACTTATCACATATGGATGTGTATGTGGTATGTAGATATATGTATACTTGCAGAAATAGGTATATTTATTTTCTTTAGTTACTTTAGGCATGAAACTTTATTTTATATAAGATGAGTTTAATAGGTTAAGTTGTATACAAACTGAGTGCGTCTCGCCATCAAACGTAACAGTTTGGCGAGAATATAAATGTTTTGTAAGATGTAATTTGAACATATAAATAAATAATAAAAAAAAAATAAAAGAAAAAAGTTTAAAGATGGAGGTATATTCTGTCCCTTTTCCGCAATACGCATCTTCATATGAAACGATTGTCATTTACTGTGACACTCGGGGATCGTGACGTCGGACGGGGAACAAAGACATGGACTATATCTTCTGAATAAATTCAAAATTTTAATTATTCTTCCACATGGGTTTATCGGGGTCAAACATAAGCATTTTTCGAAATTCTCAATTTTCACCACTATTTTTCTGTTAGAAGTTATTATTCTAAAACGATAATATTTATTATTATTTAATATATTGAACTAAACTAGTACTTTATATTTCTGAAAAAAGGTATCCCTAATTAATATGCATCAGGGCTTGCACAAAAAAGAATTAAAATTGCAAAAAATCACCATTAACTGAAAATTTTAATGGACACCATTTTTTTTGTAGTTAAATCAGATAACTTTTTTCATACAGTATGACATCCACATTTCTTACCTAATCAAACACAGCAACAATTATTTCGTTATGTTTTCTAAAAAAAAAGTAAGAGCGTATTATATGCAAGCGGGAATTTGACCCCACTATTTACTTCGAATTAGTAAAACTCGGAAACAAAAAAAAAATGGTGGTGGTTCAGCACTTCTGTCACCATAAAGTATATCCTCAATTTTTTTTATTCAAATCAAAAGTCATGCAGCACACTCGATTTGTTGAAATCACATGGAATGGCCCAAATATATTTAAAAAATAAAAATAAATATTTGTAAATAGCGTACCTAATAAAAGAACCTAAATAAATTTAAAAAAAACAACCGTTTTGGTGTCCGAGGTTTTCAGTACGTACATTTATAAACACGGCCCTTGTATAAATAAATACCTATTTAAAAACATTGAAAAAATCCAAGATTCAGGAATACTTTGTGCTCGTCCTACACCATATTCCCTTTACGGTGAATGCAAGCTTCTCCGACTAAGCTAAAGGCATCTTCAAATAATAGACTCAGCTGTGACGACAACGAGTTTTTAGATTTACTTATTCGGAGTTTTACAATCATATAATTTAAGATATTATAATACGCTAATAATAAAATATCATCGAGTAAAAAATCGAATTCCTAAAAAAAAGGAATATTTACTTATACTTTACAAAGAGTTTATTGACAAAATACAAAAACTTAAACTAAATAAGATTAAAAACAAAAGAATGTAAAAAACCTATTTTATAACTAAAATAAAGGGTCTCCCCGCGGCATGGTGCCGAAGATGCTGGCAGCATTTCCCCGCTGTATTGCAATACTAATGCGTTGAGCGAGGAAGCTGCCAGCTCTTCGGTCCCCGGTGGTGTCGGCTAATTTTTTAGACAGTTCTTTGTAAAGATTGAGGGCGCTGGGACCCCACGGACCAAGGGTCTCGACGCCGAACGGAACAAAGCAGTATTCGGCGCCGAGACCCCTATATTTGTTAGTTTTTGCCTTTTCCGCGGCCTCTGCAGCCGCACCGGCTCTGGAGGAAGTTCCGTGGAGATGGGAAGGGGCCACTGTGTCGACGCAGGTGGCGTCCCACACCAACACCTGACCCATCTTCCACGGAATTAACGACATTCCATCCGGTCTCTTGCCATCGTCTCTGAGAATGCCGGGTGGCTCTAACAGGGCCGGCACATTGACGCTGGCAAGAGAGCGGCGTAGAATGTCGTTGAGTGCGGCGTGTCTGGAAAAGCGGCCCGCACTCTTTTGGCACGAAAGACCGTGATGTCCCAGCGCGTCGACCTCACTGCCGCAGGGACACGTGTGTGGAGCACATACCCGGACTCCAAGCCGCAGACAGGTAGCCACACGCAGGGTGTGGGGTTCTATAAAGGTGCCGGTATGCACCGACGGGAATGCGTGTAACCAGGAGCCGGCTTCTCTGGTCCCCACAGCCAAGATTCTGGCGCGATCGGTACCTGTACTTTGATCTAGGAGAGAGTCGTATGTTATTTTTGACAATATGTCGTCCCAGGCCCTTTGTGATTTAAAATTTTGGGGGGGATCCTTATCCGGGCAGGCAATAGACCAGGCGTGTTTGGCCTCCGTCAAGCCGGCAGTCTCATAGTTTACAGGGAAAGCCCTTAAGATTTTACCTATAAGATTTGCCGAGCTGTGAACGGAAGACAAAAAAGCCGGTACAGAAACACTGGAAATTTTACGTAACCCTAACCCACCGTAACGAATGGGTAGGGATGCTTGGGTCCAAGAATTTTCACTGAGCTGCAGGTTTAAAATAGATTCCAAATTGTCTTTCAATAAGTCGTCCAAGGGTGTTAATAAATTAAGAAAATTATTGAAGGGGCAGCAGCGAAGTACATAAGTTAATTTTGGAACAAATAGACAAAACCTTAAAATAGTAATTGCAAAATGAGGACTTAATTCGCGAAGACGACTTTCGTACTTTTGAAATTCGGAAATGGAATTTGAAATGAAACCTGAAAAGGATTCTTCAAAAATAGGAGATCCTAGGAGGCTCAGAGATTTTTTGTCTACTAATTTTATATTCGGAGTTAGGGTATCAAATTTTTGTTTAATATTGAAACAATTTACAGAAGAGTTCTGAATAAAAAGTTCGCATTTGGAATAGTTGAGTTCTAAGCCGATGGACTGGAATTTCGATTTTATGGTCGAAAGATCTGAAAGTACGGACTCCAGATCGCCTCCTAGGGTTCCATCGTCAAGGTACCAGACGTTGAATTTAGATTTTAAATTTTGAATAATAGGGTTAATTGCCAAACTAAAAATTGCCGGCCCGAGAGGATCACCTTGCTGGCAGCCTACTTCCGACGATATAACAGTATTGCGGTAGATCAATTTCGTGGGTTCAGCGTAACAATGGAGTAGGTAGTTGTATATTTCCGGTACATTAGTTTTAATTTCTGTCAGCAAGGTGTCCCTGTTAACCGAGTTAAAAGCATTTTTAACGTCAATTTTGACCAGGACGTCGCATGGGCCGTTGGAAAGGAAAGTGCGTAAGGCATGGACGGCTGCCTCACACCCTCCTTTTATGCCAAAGCCGAGCTGGACAGGTTCAAACAGGGGTTGTAATTTGGATACTATGTATCTAACTGCAATTTTGGAGGCGAGGCGTCTAAGTGTTGAACCGACGGCGATTGGTCTTACCCCTCCGTCCTTTTTGGTGAGGGCGATTAGGTTTGCTCCATACAGTATCGGGACTATATCGGGATTGGTGTTGCCTGTATACATACAATTAATTAATTTAGTGATGGAGCAAACCAGTCGCTCGCCTGCATCGCCTACAGAATGAGACGTTAAATCTTTCAAATGTTGGGGTGAAAGTCCGTCCAGGCCCGCCGCGGAACCGGTTTTGAATGATAGAATCGCTTCAAGGACGTCTCTATTTTTAATTTCAAGGCAAGCCTGGTTTGTTAGTGGGGGGTCCAAAAAGTAAGGGTTAGAAGGGCCTGGGGGATGTTTAGTCTGTAAGGCCGAGAGGGTGTCTGGAGTGTCCGGGGATAAAACGTCGTTAGAGAAAAGAAGGCGCGCGGCACCTTTCAGGTCACCATCGCTTATCTTGGCCTCTATATTTTTTTGGCGATTGAAAGTCGAGGTGATATTTTTCTTTAGTTGGGGAAGCCCTTGATAATAAGTACAGTTATTTTTTATTTTCTGGGTGAGAGAAACTTTAGAATCATCTTCTTGTACATGGAGTATGTTAAATGGAAAAAGAAAAAGTTTATGCCAGTCTGTGATATTATTCTGTTCGGTGCAATTATCTACGAGCTGAGATAAATGTGCGGCGACAGATATTCTAGCACCGCGAGGGATTCTTTTCACCACGGAAACATTGTTTTTAAGTTGGCTTAGGTGAAGATGGAACGGAGTGGCTGGTAGGTTGGCAGCAGGGAGGGAAGAGGGCGGAGGTAAAGGGTTGTTATTAAGAGGTAAGTCATTCTGGCTGAGAAACTGTCTGTGGACTTTGGTTGTATGTATGTTAAGTCCTCTAATACTTTTAAACGTCTTATTACAAAACTGGCATATACACACCGGCGCGTTAATAACGGGTTGAGTCGCGGGTTGCATCCACACTCGTTAAAAAACAAACATAATGCACAAACTTACGATTACAATACAAAAAAAAGACAAAGAATGCAACAAAAATTACACCACTGCACAAATCTTACTTATTTAGAAAGAAATCGTCAACAAAATGTTCGTAGACTCGCTGCATATTATCGAATCAGTAGTATTTAATAATTTATCACTCACTAGCACTGCGAGCACTATACTATCAACTAAGGCAACTGCATAATTTCTTGAAAAAAACTGTTCATTGTAAATATTTATATTGTTGCATTTTCTGTTGTATTGACAGATGCATGTCATGCCAGTCCGGGCACGCAGAGGCGCAATAAACTGTCCCTGGCTCCGGTCTCCGTGGAGAAAAATGCCTGTGTGCACTTTGTCTGTATTTAAAGTTATTATTGGCGTAAAATATTTTAATAAATCATGGCCAATAGTATCGTAAATAAATATTATTACGGAGAATATCAAAATGGATACGTGTTTATCCGTTGCTAGGTAGGTCTTATGTTATACTTCAGTTGTATGGCCAAATTTATGCTTAATAGTTATTTTCATTATTTTTATTTAGTTTTAAGTTTTTATTATCTGTTATTGTGATTTTATTCTTTAATATATTTTTAATGAATTATTTATTTATTTATCGTATGGCGGTTACACACTGGTACATATTATGAATTCGTATCGCACACTGGAACTCTATCAGCGACATCGTGAATATTATAAAACGCTTCACGAAAAATCGCTAAATGAAGAAAGACGAACATTATAATTTGGTGAAAAAACGCAATGTGAAAATTCGCTACTATGAAAAAATACTTTTGCGAAAGTAATCTAACAAATCCCAGCAGTGGACGTCATTCGGCTGATATGAAGATGATAATATATTTATAAGGAACACGATGTCGTTGATGTCTATTGAACGGTGAAAAATAAACCGCCAGCGTTAAGACAAAAATAACCCAAACCTAAGTTGAGAGGTATCAAATGCTAATTATAATATTGGGTAAACTCCTGTATCACCATTATCATCATTTTCAGGCTATATACTCGTATATCCTTTTACTGCTGGACACATGCCTTCTTCCGCTACACTTCACTGCAGAATAAAATTAATACTGGTATTAGTGGCTATTCCTGACTTGTTACAAATTAGTTAAATAGAGCATAACTATTTCATAATACGTGTGTTTAACCATAGATAAAAGTATGGTTTAACATCATCTCTAGGGCGGAATAAATTGGGGTTCGGGTGTTATTAAAGAATTGAATTCAAACAAAAAATTAAAACAAGTGTCTTGAAAAATTAAAAAAACCAAGTTTTGTAGTAAGTACCTAGGTTACATAAGGTAGTTTTTTTTTTTTTTTTTTTTTATTAACTATGGTTTTATGATCCAAAGACCCCGCGAGGAATACGGGGCGAACTTTGGTTCTTTTAACTATTATGACATATGAGACTAGTATATATGTAACTTTAAAATATATTGGTACTATGAAATGTAGTTTACGTGTTATTGAATTTTTTAAGGCTGTCTATGATTTTGTTGATGAATTTGGTGAATGATTGAATTGAAGATTCTTTTTTAATTATACTTTTGATGTCGTATGGGTCTATATTTATATTGTTACACACGATTTCGTGGTCTATTCTACTCAGGTTAAATTTAGGGCATTGTCTAAGAAGATGGTCAATTGTTTGTGAAGTAGTGGTGTCACACGGGCACAGATCATCCGCAGTGATTTTAAACTTGTGCAGGTATGCTTTGTGGTACCCATGTCCGGTGAGCACCTGTGTTAATTGGAAGCTGATTGGAATAGCGCCTCTTATGTTTCTTATGTCGCTAATTTTAGGCAAATGCTGTTTAAGGTGTGCTCCAGTTTCCGAATATATATAATTCCGTTCGTGAGCTAAATCAGTGTCCTTTCTTCCATGCAGTTTTTCGTATGAGATTGGGAAATATGCATAATCTGGTGCTTTGTGCAGATTTGCTGCTCTCTTCACCTCTACCCAGCAAAATACTATTGTTCCTGTGCATCTTATTTGAATAGTAAGCCTGTGGATGTTGTGTATAGTGTGTTGGGTGCTATTACGATTAGTTAATTCCTGTAGGGACATGGAGTCTGAAAAGACAGCGACGTCTTGTAAGCGTTCCTGTACGATTTTCTGGCAGGCCATTTCAATAGCAAGGCATTCAGCTTGGTAGACGGTGCAACTGTCATGTAGTTTGAGCCGTTTTGTAAATTGGCTGCCATCCGGGTACAGCATGACGTATGCAGCGCCGACCTTCCCGCCGAGTTTGCTCCCATCAGTGTACACCTGGACGGTATCGGCATTACAATGCGGTTCCATATCCCTACTGTCCTCGATTTTCGAGAATTCGATTACTGGACGTTCTGCTGGGTGGATCATTTTCTTAGTTTATTTATTTTGAATTTTGCCACTTGTTATGTTGTAATGAATGAGCCATCGGTCAAGTCATAATGATATATCTATTAACTTTATACTAGTAATAGAACCATGTCAGTATTATTATCTAATGAAAAAATATTAGGATAAGATATCACAACGTATATGTAAAACATATGATCTCCAGTAACAAAGATACTTTTAGACACATTAAAACGTTCCACATACCAGCTACATTACTGCACACGTTACGAATAGCATTGTCCACACGTGTTTCCCGCTATATATTCGACAATGGATAACACAATATTAACACTTAATCAACTAGACAATTTATCCATTGCACAATCATTCGAATGCCAACCTGAAGACTTTTATAAACATACCAACATAAATAAACTGGACTTCACAATAATAACACAAAATATCCGTAGCATATATAGCAACATAGATGACCTAAGCCTGGCTATATCCCAATAGGGAACTTGCATCTTAATATTTTATTACGAAAAACAAAAGTATAATCCAGCATTAAAACAACTGTAGCATTAAAACTTTGTTATGATTTATTTTTCTGATGTTATATGCATTTGAAATCTGCGCGCGCCGGCACCCCCCGAAAACGCTCTATACTAAACGGGCTTATGCTATGAAGTCACAGCATAGCCATTATTTGCGATTATCTCCACAAAATTTACGTTTAAATCTATACTTGTCATACAAAATATCATTTCTAATTTAATATTCTATGTAACTGTTACGTTATTTTATCGAAAAAATAAAAAATAAATTTTCGTCATTTTAACGTTAGGTAAAACTAATAAAATCGTTTTTTTTTCTTTTTTTTTCTTTTGTATGATATCTCTACGTATATCCGCATCGATTGAGTGCAATTTATTCGAAATTGAAGTCCCATGCAAGTTCCCCATTTAGCTTTAATATTGATATTTTAATACTGAGTGAATGCAGACTTAATCCTACCAAACCTATACCCCCTCTGGATGACTACAGTACTTTTTCTACGACCAATCACCTTAATCAAAATGACGGCGTGGTTATTTATGTTAAAAATACCTACAAAGCGAAGGTCAAGGAAGTAATGTCATGCTTAGAGATAACTATTAAAAACATTAAAATACTTGGCAAATATAGATCCCCTTCAAATCATAACACAGATAGCTTTATATCTTCTCTTAGTGATCATTTAGAAACCATAACAATAATTAAAAATACTATTATAACTGGTGATATAAATATTATTATATGGTATTCCTTAAGCTAACCAAAATAAACAAAATAAGTAATGACTGTCGGAAAACATAAACAGTTATAGACTTCGAAAATGCACTCTGCAACTTATCTAAAGAAAATCTTTCAGGCCTACACAATGTTACCGATCCTAACATACTAGCCGATCTCCTGGTCAGCAAATTAAGAAAATGCTTGTTGAAAAATACCACTACTACTCTAATTCCTAGAAACAATCGCATTATTAAACCCTGGATAACCTTGGGAATTTTACGATGCATCAGAAATAGAAATAAGATGCAGATGAAACTACGTTCTGAACCCGCTAACATGACACTAAAAATAACATACAGGAGATACCGCAATTATTGCAATAATTTAATTAAGAAATTGAAACGTTCATATGATAAAGAACAATTAACTAAAGCTGGCAAAAACCCAAAGCTTTTATGGAAATCAATCAAAAATATTACAAGCCGTAACAAACCAAATAAGACCGAAAATAATGAATTACTAGATATCAGAAACACTCCACTTGAATCGATTAATATTGTAAATATCTTCTTTGCTAGTCTTGGGAAAACCTTAGCTGAAAATATCTTTTCTGATATCACGAACTAATTTCCTAGTGTCAATTAACCATCAAACCCTTCTCTAGCATCTTTTGTACTCTTAGAAACAGATGCCAAAGAAGTTCATATAATTTTAATGAGCTTGAAATCTGATAGTGCACCCGGTTGGGTTAATATATCTGCAATTTTTTTGAAAGTGGCAAGTGGCATAGTTGTACCTATTATCACAACATTAGTAAATCTTTGTTTTAAAAATGGAGTTTTCCCAAATTCACTTAAAAAAGCAATCATTGCCCCAGTGTTTAAGAACGGAAACAAAGATGATGCGTCTAATTATAGACCAATCTCAGTTTTACCAGCTATTTCACAAATCCTAGAAAAGCTTATTAATAACCGCATATTAAATTATCTGAACAAATTTAGCATCTTATCGAGTTCACAATATGGTTTCAGACAGGGCTTATCCACAGAAGACGCTTTTACAGCACTTTCATCTTTAATAGTAGATAAAATTAATAATAACAAAAAATGCATTACAGTTTTTCTAGACCTTAAAAAAGCTTTCGACACGGTTTCTGTCGCGTCTCTCGTCGATACTCTAGAAAATTTCGGAATTAGAGATATCCCACTAAAATAAATGAAAGATTATCTTAATAACCGTATACAAAAAGTTAAAATAGGTAACCATTTCAGTAATTATTTAACATCACTTTTGGCGTGCCCCAGGGAAGCATTCTTGGACCAACCCTGTTCTTAGTATACATCAACCAACTTTGTGATATGCAAATCAATAATGGACGTATTTTCTCTTATGCTGATGATACTGTCATTGTTTTCTCTGGGGACTCATGGGACGACGTGAGAGAATCAGCAGAAAAGGGACTATCCAAAGTTGCTCGTTGGTTAAATTCTCATCTACTTACTTTAAATACCACTAAAACCAATTATATTTATATGCTTCACAAATTACAATAGTTCACAACCAGGAAGCCACTTTAGAATTAAAACGTAAGGTTGAAAGTACTAAATATGTATCTGGGTGTTTTAATTGACCAACGCCTAACATGGCATTTGCATACAGAATTGATTATGACCCGACTCAGAAAATTAATATGGATTTTTAAAAACCTTAGACACATTTAAAGCAGATTTATCTAACATTTGTTCAATCTATTCTGACGTACTGCATACCGGTTTGTGAAGGCGCAACAAAAACAAAGTTCTTAGAAATAGAAAGAGCTCAAAGATCAGTTTTAAAAGTTATGCACAACAAACCTTTTAGACATCCTACGTTAGATCTCTATATTCTCTCCGACGTCTTATCTGTTAGAAAATTATACGTATTATTTGCGATTCTAAGACTACACAAATCTATGCAATATACAACTATCACACATAATAGAAGAAGAAATAAACCACTTCAATTAACACATCATTTGCAAGTAGCCAATTCGTTAGTAGATCTGCCAAATTATATAATATACTAAATAAGCAACTAAACATTTATCACTTACCTTATTATGAATGCAAAAAAAAGTTATATGATTGGCTGAAACCTAAAAGTTATATATAGAAAACCTATTACTAAATATTTTTCAAATATAGACACTCAATACACTTCCGCAGGCCGCAGGCACACACATCACGCATCCACATGTACACACGTACCTTAAGATACATTATACTCGTACATATATTATACAAGTTTGTAAAAGTACTTGTTGTATTATTATTTTTAAATTGAAACTTAAGATAATACTTACTACTTCTGTTATCCTTTAATCATTAATGTTCTATTATTTCTTTTTAGTTTATTTTAACTTTGATTACTATAACAATTATTCTTCACATGTGCCTTACTAACTAAGGAAGAGTGGTGCCTCATAGCACAGGTATTTCATACTTAATAATTACTTCAAAAACAAAGTTTAAACCGACTTCAATTCAGTACTTCGCCAAGTCACATGGATACATGAACATTTACACATTTCCTTTCCAATTTACCACATGCACTGCTGTCAGAGAGCAAATGCGTTGATTATTACAGAAAAAACCCAAGTCGCTATCTGTGGGCTGATAATATTTGAGTAGTTCCGGCGATTCCTAAAGGATCTGAGAATTACCACTTCATGAGTTGCTACTTCAACGGAATCATGTCAGAATCTTTGACGAACTTGATATCTTTGAGGAGTTCCATAATTCATCTGTGGTCTTCAGTATCAGTTCCACTTCACCAAAATTACGATTTCCGAAGGTAAATACACGAATTATAATAGAAAATACCAAAATCACTAGATGCGTGCCTATAACATTTGAGGGTTGCCCTCAATTTCCCCTGGGATCCCATCATCAAATCCTGATTTGGTGACAATGGGACCACCTCGGAAGTATACTCTTTCGAATAAAAAAAGAATTTTGGAAATCGGTCCACAATTGACCGAGAAATCGGCGAACATACATTTAAAAAAAAATGCATACATACAGTGGAACATATAACCTCCTCCTTTTTTGAAGTCGGTTAAAAAGAGGTACCATCAAATAACAATTGTAAAACACTGTGTGACTGAATAAATGATTTATGATTATGATTAGCTGTTCCCTATATTCAATTTAAGTTTCTCAGCAACTAACTATCAACACTACAGACATATTGTCTAGGTGCACGTTGGGACGGTAAAGTAAAATATAGGTATGATTTTAAATCAAGGTAAGGGAAGACAATAACAAAGATTAAATTCATACATTTTAGAGAACGGCTGTAACTAGCAATGCATCGACAATATCTTGCAACAGCGAAGCCGAAAGCGTCAAATCACAACAAATATGAGAAGTAGGTACCTACTTTAGTCTCAAACGAATGCTTTCTCGCCGCCGGCCGCAGGGAAAGTACTCACGAGCGGCCCTAAGCCAGAGTTCAAGTTCATGCGCATAGGCATGGTAATATGCGGTTACAAATCTCAATTATCACGATAACTCTACCGTACTCCTATAACCAACATTTTCGGCTTTTCGTATGGAAGACGTTCTATCACTGCATTAATCTCACCAATTAAGCACCAAATCCATCATGTTAAACTATTTTCATCGCTCGTTTAGTTTTGGTTGTATTCGTCTAATTACACATCTGTGTTGCACATAATTTATGAGTAGGAACCTTTTAATTGGGATGGAAAGCGCTTTGCCCCGCAGCGAAACGCGGATATTTGTAAAGTTTAAAGAGTCAAGATACTCAAGATACCGCTTGGCTGGAGCCGCATCTCTCGTGTCGTACGCACCTGAAACACACTTCCCACGTCCCCTTGCTCGGGAAATTAGGTGTATTACGCGAACAATGTTAGCCTGGGAGGTCGCGAGCAGCAGTGGGAATTATTAAAAGTTGCAACTAAGTATCAGTCTATCAAGTTAGCTTGTCATCTCATATGGGTACTTCTGGGTAGTTCTTGATGATTCCGAATGCTGGCTAGTCTGTTATTTGTAAACCTTACCTCGTTTTCCCAAATAATTGGATTTTTAACGGTGCCAAATCGAAAATAACGAAAAAAAAATGGTGTCGCCTGAGCAGAGCTCCGGTAAAATCGATTTGATGTATCGCTTCATTTTATCAGTGTCAGGCAAAAATGCGCGAAGTTATGTTGGTACCCAAACTGTTATGGCATCGACCTTGTTAGGACTCGCGGACGACTGTGAGCCACAACAAAATCCGGCTCCATGTTTTTGAGAAAATCACGTTTGTTTGAACAACTTTCTTCACTACATACCAATATTAAATTTGTGTTTGTTCATAACTGAATAGGAGGAACCAGCAAGTGTTGTACTTACAATCGAAAAAGGTTTACGTATGTACAAAGCCTAGGTCAAGAATGTCATATCTTTGGGTTATTGAGGATTGAGTCGCGTTCAGATAATTTTCATTTAAGTACAGTCGCCATCACATACATCGGAGCAAACAAGCACGTCACAAACATCGGAACACACCTCTATTTTCAAGGCATTAGGGTGCATGTGCCGATATTTTTGAACACCTATAGTGTACCTATGTATGTGATGGCGACTGTACATACGAGCAGAAGGGTGTAAATGTTTTCAATACAATGTTTTGTCGGTTTATCATTGAGTAGGTACAGTCGCCATCACATACATCGGAGCAAACAAGCACGTCACAAACATCGGAACACACCTCTATTTTCAAGGCATTAGGGTGCATGTGCCGATATTTTTGAACACCTACAGTGTACCTATGTATGTGATGGCGACTGTACAGTAATTATTTTATCTGAAACGCTATTTACTAGATATATTCTCAGTTGCGCTAGGTGCCATAGCTAAACAGAGTCTAGGATTATCTTGAAAAATCCATCGAAAAATAAAATTAAATATCACCTCAAATTTTCATAAACTCAAGAAAAATTGGAATATGATCATCCACAAAAACTTGAATCCCACAAAAACGCTTCCCACCAATAATGAGCGCCAAACCCAAGTACTTAAATTAAAGGTTAAATCATAAAAATACCAGGCGGTGTTTGCCAAATGAAGCTCATGTTTGGGGGAAGCGGATGCGGTTTGCGGCGGATCTCGTACTTTCACCCGCGCGCGCGCAGCGGCGCACCTGTCCCGCGCGGGCCCACTAATTACTCGCATCTACTGGCATTAACATGATAACAACTCGCATACACAGGTTAGTTAAAGCAATATAGTGGAAAAACGAACAGTCCTGTTGAACTTTGATTGACTATGTTTAAGTAGAGAAAAAGCCTTCACGGCATTAATAATTTCTATTGCATTACATGCTCTTTCAATAAAATCACATGATAAAATATCTAGTAGTATGAGAAGGAGGAATGAAAGTTAATTGTCCTTTAGAAATACTATAAGGTCATCCCAGCGGAATTATTTTCATGCGTTGATCTTTTAAATCAAAGTATCGTTGTCTCTCCGATGATTACTATACTGGTCCTTTGATTATCGGTATTTCTTTAGTAGGTATACAATTTGTATTTTATGTCCATAGTCCACACATAAATTATTGCAAAACGCAGAGCGGATCGATAGGTTGAAACTGTTTGATTGATAGTAATTGCGAATGTTAATTGCGTCATGTCTATCACAGCATATTCTTGATTCATGATAAAGTTTGACTTGTGATAAGACAGCACAGGCACTGAACATATGGCAGCCCTCGATCGGAAGTGAAAGCCCTCAAATATTATGAGCCGGCACGTAGAGGGCTGTCAAAGAAAGCTCTAGTTGTTTAAGAGCCGCGCATGTTTTATAGGTCCGGTGTTTTCTTCCGCAACTGACAATCTCGATCAGTAGGCAATTTCTAACCGGTTTAGAAAACGCGAGCGTACGCATCGCCCGCGCCCAGCCGCCACCAGCGCTGCCAGCTACTCTTGCGCGCCGGTCGAGCCAGCACCCCGCTCTCGCCCCATATACATCTCCACTTCCACATACTGGACTTGCAGCCTTGGAGCGCTTAAAGCCTGTTTATTCGATATTACTTTAGAACGCCTACTTCGAAACCTACAGGAGAAAACTTATACTGTAATTCTTTGGTAATAATTTCTCAGAACGACAATACTTGTATCTGTAAACCGGAGTACAAACGCGAAGGAATACGGCAAACATCGTGAAAGCATCTTCGGAACTCATCTAAGTAGTATGATTGCTTTGATTAATATTATAATTGGTCCCGCGAGCTATCCATCAGTGTAGAAAGTCGGAAAGAACGCCGTCGCTCGCGGGACGAGCGCCCGCGCACGCGTCGCGTGGCGCAACTAGAGTGCGACGACAACGCGCCAAGGAATGTGCTCCGCCAGTACAATTACTTCTTATAAATCCATATAAAACCACTGTTTGTTCAATTCATATTGGAGATGTAAATTAAACACTTGCATTTTCTCCGTATTTCAGGATGCAAGATGCGAAACTGCGGTGGACTCCGCTTCGCTGCCGCTGGAGCACCGCGCGGGCGGCGGCTACGGCCCGCCTCTCGCCCCGACTCACTCGGACGACCCCTGGCCATTGGCGACGCCGGATAGCCCAAAGATCAAACATCTACAAGTGCAGTGCGAAAAAACTCACATGCGAGTCAATATTGAGTTTGATCGCCCATTCTACGGAATGATCTTCTCTAAAGGTTTCTACAGCGACGCTAGCTGTATGCATCTAAAACCTGGCACCGGGCATCTCAGTGCAACTTTTGAAATATTCTTGAACAGCTGCGGTATGTCTAGTTCCGGAAACCACAATGTTGCTGCTTACGGGAGTCCGACTCCGAGCGGATCCTACGTTGAAAATACGATTATTGTCCAGTACGATCCCTACGTCCAAGAAGTTTGGGATCAGGCAAGAAAATTACGATGCACCTGGTATGACTTCTATGAAAAAGCAGTCACATTCAGACCTTTTCAAGTCGATATGTTGCACGCAGTCACAGCGAACTTTCTTGGCGACAACTTGCAGTGCTGGATGCAGATACAAGTCGGCAAAGGACCCTGGGCTTCCGAAGTGTCAGGCATAGTAAAAATAGGACAGACCATGACTATGGTACTAGCAATAAAAGACGACGAAAACAAATTCGACATGCTTGTACGAAACTGCGTCGCACATGACGGCAAGAGGGCACCCATTCAACTTGTTGATCAGTACGGCTGCGTAGTACGTCCTAAAATTATGAGCAAATTCCAAAAGATAAAGAACTTTGGACCGTCAGCATCAGTCGTATCTTTTGCATACTTCCAAGCATTCAAGTTCCCAGATTCGATGAATGTACACTTCCAGTGTGTCATCCAAGTATGCAGATACAACTGTCCCGAACCTAAATGTGGTGGTCTTGGAGGCGAATACGGCGTACCACTGCTAGGCGGCAACACCCTCAGCGCTGGAGACTATGGTGCACCCAACTCGCCTCATGCTGAGTATGGTCCTCCACCCCCGTCACCGCACGCTGAGTACGGAGTACCCCCGGCGTTCCCAGACCCACGACACCCCGCCGACGCAACCGGCTCCTTCTCAGAGAAACGCGACGACGCCGTGCCGCCTCCACAAGCACAGGTTTCGTCCACGCCAAATGCACCAAGCCCATCCTCACCCGCGCCGTCACGAGATGAGGACGAAGTAAACCTACCACCCCCACCACCACCAGGCCGTCGCGGCGTATACAACACAGTTAAGAGGAAAGACGAAGCTCATGGCAATCTCGCAACTCTAGGAGGCCGCCCACGATCAGTCGAAGATTTGCCAGAAAGACTGGTTGGTGCAAGACGGCGGAGAGAGACCTCAACGCATACACGCATCTACAAGCGTGACGCTCAGGAAATGACAGATGTGAACACTAGTCGTACAATTCAAGTGGTAGCACCGGGTGACGTCAATTTCGCGTTGAATAACGCAGCGGGTAACGAGACAGTAGTTATCCAGTCTCCTGCGAGCGACCCGGAGACGATTTGCATGTCGGTGCCGTCGTTCGTGGCGGGGCTGGTGATGCTGCTGCTGGTGCTGGTGGTGGCGTCGCTGGTGGCCGCCTTCCTGTTCGTGCGCGTGCGCGCGCTCGACCGCAAGGGCGCGCACGGCGCCGCCGCCTACTACGAGACGGATTACGTGAAGCACGCCAACTAGCGCCCGTCGAGTGTGTCGGTGTGAGTGACGCGAGGACGTTCCATAAACTCTTCTCGGATCCAAAGAGCGTGCGTGCTTCGGCCCCGGCCGGACGGCGCCGCCGCTGTCACGGTCGCGATCGAAGCCCGGTGACGTGTGACTTATTTATTTAGTTATTTAATGAGCGTGATGTCTTTGTTCGACTGTTTTGTAAATTATTTTATTCGTGTGAAACGCACTCTGTACTGCCTTACCTATACCTATAGTCGATACGTCTGTTGTAATTTTGTAAAGAGTCGTTAGTAAGGAAAATAGTCCTTAAGTTGTATACCAATTAAAGTGTCGTGTGGAAAGTTGAGATGTGTTTTATATTTTACTAATATTCATCGCAAGTCGTAACCACAAAATGTACATTTATAAGTATTAGACGTGAAGTTTATTTGGAAAATCCAAAGAGCATTGTCGAGGGAGCTGTTCTGGCAGACTATAAATAATTGGCCGAAAGTTTTATAAATCCTTCACTTCCGGTCATAATTGTAAGGGTAGGTAGGTATATTTACGTCATGTGACAATAGTACGAGAAATGTGGCATCATTTAGCCCTTTAATCGTAGAGAGAGTAAACCTAAGTCTGTCAGTCTTGAAATAGCTGGAAGTACATGGCAGACGGTACCAAAGGTGGCCAACCTTGGCACCGTCTGCCAAGTACTTCCGGCCATTTCAGGACAGTGACTTAGGATTACTTTTTTGTTTAGGTGCGATAATCTTCTGATTCTTGCTCAGGACAACTTTCTCGACCTGCTGCCATGCATCTTATCGTGTTGTCATGAGACGTAGGCGTATTGGGAGTGGGCTTACGGATTATAAGGTTAACTCCATAATGCCTTGACTAGTAAACGGTACTGCGCTCAAAAATAACTTGACAGGGTGATTAGAGACCTAAGCCAAGAATATTTTTTTCTGAATCAATAATTGATCGTCATTTTAATGGAATAAGCGAAAAAAAATATGATTAAAAATAACATTTTTTTTTCGCTTATTTTTCTGTAACAAAAAATTACAGAAAAATAACTTCAAACTTAAGTGATGGTCTCCTATCACTTTTGACACATACTATGTGAGGAATGTCGAAACTCCTTGGGGTGTAAGGTAAGGTGACAAAATTGTGTAAAAAAATGCTTTTTGCATAAAACATAATAAAAAATCGTAGCTAGAAACTTTGATATTATCAGCCTGTACCTATATCGAAAACATAAGAGTCACCTCGAAGGCGGACCCTATCGACCAATAAAAATGCGCCAGGAGCTGTATGGACGCTTGTAACTCATGGGATGTCACATCTGCGTTTCCGACCCTGATCATGATGATGATAAGACAGTGACTTATTTATTTATTTATTGGAACATTAAAGCAACATTACTTGATCAGGGTACAAATCGGAACTATCTAAGATATAGGTAGGTATGTTTCGGATTTCAATTTGATATCAATGGGTTTTAGAAATGATGACGCAGCAGAAACAAGGTTACAGATATAGCCCTCCGAATCGCAAAATTTAAGTGGCAGTAGGCGGGCGGGGTACATTGCACGTAAAACCGATAGCCGTTTGGGCGGAAAGGTTCTCGAGTGGCGACCACGTACCGGAAGGCGCAGCGTGGGTACACTAGGTACCCCACAAGGTGGACTGATGACCTTGTAAAGGTCGCTGGATGCGGGTGGCGCAGGACCGGCCATTGTGGCACTCTTTGGGGGAGGCCTATGTCCAGCAGTGGACGTCTTTCAGCTGATTATCAAATTGCAATGCGAAACGTAGGTTTCAGATTAATACCCAGGTGATTTGCTCCCGGTAGTCCCGATTCATCGGATTTTTGTTTCCCAGAAAACTCCATTCGTCGTATTCTCGTTTCGTGGGTGGCTAGTTTCGTACAAATTACCTACTTTATGGCACATGTTGAATCATAGCATGAAAAGGAATGTAGGTACTTACATAATTTAATAAAAAAAAAAAAAAAAGATCCATCCATACAACTAAGAAAAAGAAAAAGTGAATATACGTTGCTCCCGGTAGTCCCGATTCATCGGATTTTTGTTTCCCAGAAAACTCCATTCGTCGTATTCTCGTTTCGTGGGTGGCTAGTTTCGTACAAATTACCTACTTTACGGCACATGTTGAATCATAGCATGAAAAGGAATGTAGGTACTTACATAATTTAATAAAAAAAAAAAAAAAAAAGATCCATCCATACAACTAAGAAAAAGAAAAAGTGAATATAAATAGTAGCATGATCGAGTGTATGCACGACATTAAGCATTCGTCCCCCTCGCACTTACTGCTTGTTGGTTAGTCTATTCATATGGTAAACCTATCAATTAATATTGTTGGTTCAATTTTAAATATAATCATATTCAACCTTGTTTCTATTACTAGGTATTAGGTAACAGTGACTCTGTTAGCTGTAGAAATCGCGAGTGACTTTAAAAAAAAGTTCTATAACTAGTTCGACAAAAAAAAAATAATAATAATGCTCTCAATTTCACGAGAAAGAAGCCGGACATACGAAAGATTTTTTGCCCGAGCTGAAACGGAGAACTTCGTTCGCTTCGCTCGCTCCTTTACCTACTAACTACATAGGTACTTTAAAGCGAGGTTTAGACTAGCTAGAAATTGCATGCAAGTTTCATTACATTGCGGGTATCAAGGTTGAGTTGGATCTATCAAACCCCACAATGTACTTAAACTTGCATGAAATTTCTTGCTAGTCTAAACCTCGCCTTTTATACTGGGTGCTAAAGTCGTGTCCCAACCAATGGGTCCTTTACCCTATCTGGATCATAGGTGGTATCGTCTACTAATAGCGCAAAAGTGTGAGAAAATAAATAGATACATTGTGATAAACAAGTATCACGCAAAGAAATACTACAATGAAGATCTCACGTTTTAGTTAAAATATAGCTCGCGTCGCCATCGCTCCTTAGACGACCATGATATTCACATTATTGTGTTTAGCATCAGCCATAATGAAACACAGCTAGTACATTATTACATTTATTACATATTTTATATCTGTTAATAATATTTTAGACAACTTAACCACAAAATAAAAAAAAAATACAAACTATATACGCACCTTCTGATTTGTATTCTCCATCTCCATAAAAAAATCCTGGTAATCTTCTTACGTATTAACTTTCGGTTTATAAGTAGATTGTAAACAAATTATCTATAGATAGGTAATAAACTCAAATTGATAACTATTACTTGCTTAATAAGAATCATCCGTGTTCACAAGACATTACCTCCATGGCATCTTCTTAGGAGCGGTTTTTCTTCTTTTGTTTCTAGATCCTACCAAACGCATTTCTGACGGATACGGCTGTTCTCTCGCTGGGTTTTTATATAGCACTCTTAATCTCTCATCGTTCTTATCTCCTAATAAATCTATTAAATCCTGGAATAAATAATAGTTTTATTATCAGTCGTTTCCTCAATGCTGAGGATCGTATAACATGTTCTATTCTTGCTAATCAGCATACATCATTACCGCGGGAGCAAATTCAAATCTGTTAAAGAACATATATATAACAGAATATCTATTTAGTAAAAACAGTATACATATTCTGCCTACGCATTCTAAGCCTTCAAAAAGTTTAGTGTAAGAAACGAAATTTTGCTGGAAAAGGTCAATCAACCTTGTCTTACACTGTACGACCGACTTTAAGGCTCGACAGTCAACAGGGGCAGCGTTTTCGAGTTTTTTAAAACAATCTCAGATGTAGAAAATAGGGTTCAAAAATCTAAAAAAAAGAAACGTATTACTTAAGGATCTAATCTAGTCAAAGTCGCATTCAGTTACGCGATCTAATGAACTTCACTCGATAGAAAAAAATCCCAAAGCTACCTCTTTTTGTAAAGTTTATTCAATATTATGACTAAACTATAGATATTTTAAATAAAATTTTTGTACTCAAATAAAGTTATTAAATATTTATAGACAAATTCGCAGAGTTTGAATAGATAAAATTATTATCTTAATTACTATGTTTAAATACCTACAAAATGCGCGAGCGCGGAGGCTCGGCAGGTCCGATCAGTCGCGCGCTGGCCCATACGGACGACGACTCAAGGACGTTAGCGGGTGTATAAGCCTTAAGTCAACGTGTTAACTTGAATAATAAACCATAATTCATCACAAGTTATTTTCCTTCAAGGCATTTTTAAATGCACTAGGGTACCTACAAAATCCATTATTAGTTAATTATGTTGCTACAAATCAATCAAGGGACTGACAAATGTCTAATGTAGCAGGAAAAGTGACTGAAGAGGTTGCGTAGGTACCTAATCGATTTAAGTATGTCCTACTAATCAAGTCAAGTACGGAGGTAAGATATTAGAAAGAAAATGTATAAATTTCGAACTCGTAGGTATAAACGTTTCTCGATGTGAGTGTCACTTCTGTTATTGACTACTAGTATTTGTCATACATAATCATAATCTTTCAGTAAGTACGCTGTCAAATCGTTTATGCTCCCGAAATTATGCTGTTTATGCTGATCAGACTCTAACCATAGGCTCCTATCATCCTTTTATGTATGGACTCGTGCAGAAGATAATTTACGTCATACCTGGCCATAAAGCAGGAATTATCGCGTGCGGAAAATCCCACTTCCTGGCCAGGAGAGACGTAAAAATGTTGCACTCACCGCGGGCGGTAATAAAGAAAGCCTCAGATCGCATAACCAGTGATCTGAGACAATCTATGTTCTACCGCCCTAGGTAAGTAATGTACTATTACATTCATATAACAAAATGGTAAAGAAGGTTTGTAGGGTGTGCAATAAGTTAGTAACCTACAATTTGCACAATACATGTTGGCTTGGTCCGCTGGATGCGGGTGGCGCAGCACCGGTCACTGTGGCACGCTTTGGGGGAGGCCTTAGTCCAGCTGGACGTCTTTTGGCGGATATGATGATGATGATATGATGGGTTAAATCTTCCAAAGTGTTCCAAATCTACGGACTTGGAACACTTTGATCGTTATGCCAGCAACATCACTGTTATCCTAGACCCACCCTGATGGTACCTAAAGGTTGCGGGAGCCCGCTGGATGCGGTTGGCGCAGGACTGGTCACTTTTGCACTCTTTGGGGCAGGCCTATGTGTGCCTATGGGAGCAACCCTGAAATCGCGAAAAAAATAACAGCTGTTTCATACATTTTGAACGTATAGATACCTAGTGAACTTTAAGGTGGTTCGATTGCCATACAAAACGTTATTTGACATTCGCAGGCTAACGGCGTGATATTTTAAGAAACTTGTGTAACAAACTTTCATCAATTGGCTTCCCATTTGCGCCAAATCCTTTCGTAGAATAAACTTGTTTAAACTAGATTAATTTGAGAAAAATGGTTTTCCCAAAATATCACGTCCCAAACCAATATCTCAAATTAATCTAGTTTATACAAGTTTATTCTAGGAAAAGGGGAATTTGGCGCAAATGGGAAGCCAATTTATGAAAGTTTGTTACATAAGTTTCTTAAAATATCACGCCGTTAGCCTGCGAATGTCAAATAACGTTTTGTATTCAATTCAATTCAAAAATTTATTTCGGACATGTACATCCATATTTGTGGTTAGTAGCAATAAAAACACTTATTATTAAACTAATGTTAGTGGACACAAATTACAATAATAAATAAAATATTAACTTAGTACTAAAACTTACGCAGCCTAGATTGCCCGCATCCCATTCACATGCAGTTGCATCCAGTGGTGTTGGAACGGGCAATCCAGCCTGCCGGCCACAACGCGTAGGAGGCCGTTGGAGCTGGCGCGCACGCGTCGCATCAGGGATGCCGCACGTTTACGCAAAATGGCGTGAAAACTATCAGTCCGGGCCTCCGCAAACATACCTGATGCACTGCAGTAGCGCGGCAGTCCCATCAGCATCCTGAACGCGTTGTTGTACTGTACCCTTAGGGTATTAAGGGTACTAATGGAATATCTGACCCACAGGCTGCACGTGTAGAAGCTTTGACAGTATGCCTTAAAAAGTGTTACTTTAACTTGCTTCGTACAACGTGCAAACCTGCGGGCCAACATATTACAGCGGACTGCCATGGATCGCCTCTCCCTCTCCATATCCACTCCATCCGACAGGTCTTCGGTCACCCAGTGTCCCAGGTATTTAAACTGCGAGACTTGCTGAAGTGCAGCTCCGTATAAATACACTGGTGGCACTGTACCAACGGTCCCACTCTTTGGTTTAAAAACCATGAGTTCGCTCTTTTGCACGTTATACCTGAGACCATGGGCGACCGCATACCTCTCACAAATCCCGAGCAGCTTCCTAAGTGCACTAATTGATGGACTCAACAACACCATATCGTCCGCGTAGCTGATGTTATTGACGAAAGTCCCATCTATCGAGCATCCGACCCTGGCATTGTTGAGTTCACCAATTAGTCCATTCACATACAGACTGAACAGTTTGGGCGACGTCAACCCTCCCTGCCGCACCCCGCACCTCAGCCTGTACGCATCGGAGAACGTCGCCTCCCATCTAACACAGTTCGTCTGGTTGTCGTACCAATGTTTAAATAACTCGGTGACTTCCTCCGGGAGAGATGTCTCACAGCGCAATTTATGCCAGAGCATATCATACGAGACCATATCGAAGGCCCTCGTTAAATCTAAGAAACACGCGTATACTGGCGTTTTCCTGTCAGTATAGTACCGAACCACATGCTTGAGGCATAACACAGCAGTTTCCGTCGATAATCCAGGTTGAAACCCGAATTGGGCATCGTCAATCCTGATGTGTTTAGTTAAAACGCCATCTAGCAAGCCGTCCAGCACCTTTGCCACTACGGTGGCCAACGATATGGGTCTATAATTGCTCTTGTTAGACACGTCCCCCGTCTTATTCTTAACAAGCGGAACGACTATGGTACGCATAAGAGGGGCAGGTAGGTATGAGTGTCTTAGACATATGTTAAATAGCAGCGCCAGCACCCGTGGTAAATGAGTTCCCGCATGTTGAAGGTGCTCGATGCTCAGCCCATCGTGCCCTGGCGATTTCCCCCTCTTCATTCTCTTAATAATGGTGGCAACGTCACATGCCGAAACATATATAGATGTGGTACTTGGGTGAGTATGAGCACCGAGCATCCCCGCCACTTCAGGCATCACTGCTGGTTCAACCCTGAAATGATCAGCAAACATATTGGCAATTTTTGTTGGCTTACACACTCCGTTCACACTCATAGGAAGACTCGACTTAGGACTAAGCTTATCTGTCTCTTTCCAAAATCCCCGGAAATTCTTAGACGCATGGTGTGATGCCAGTATGTCCATCTTGATTTGTTCCTGGTTTATTTGACACCACTTAAGCCGTGCTTTAAACTCCTTCCTTGTTTTATACATAGCCTCATAAATGGGACCATGAGATGGCTTACCATGCATCACCCATGTCTGAAAATACAGTCTCGCCTCACCATGAGCGCCCTGGACGTACTTGTTCCACCCAACCACATGCAGTTTACGTCGGCCCTGTGCTCTGGAACTCGCCTCCGCCGCCTCGCACACAGTATCAATAATTGACGTGTATAAACTATCAATTATTTTTCTATGTTCCCTGTCTGAACACATGCCCTGGCTACAACAAACAAGCTGCTCGGGAAAATCAATTTTTCGTAATTGTTCATTACATATTGTCATGTATTTATCAATTTGCATTCGATCTCTTTCACCCCAGATAACATTATTGAAAGATCTTTCGACAAATTGGCGCTTCGGTTTAATAGTGTTTAAATTACATATAACTTCTAACGGGAAATGGTCAGACCAATATGTGTCATATCGTACTACTACCTTGTCAACAGACTGCCAGGCCGCTTCCGTGACCACACAGTGATCTAGCCATCTCGCGCATCCATGTGCATCGCTTATAAAGGTGTAGGTATTTAAAGATGATAATCCTAATATATCCATATCCGCGCAACGCCAATCTTGCAAACAACAAAAGTTACTAAGTTCGTTCCAAAACAGTTCATTAGGGTGTGCATTGAAATCCCCCATGATAAATGCACATTCTACCTCGCTATTATCAATTATCGCGCTAATTTCGCTTAAACACTGAGTAAACTCGGGTAAATTGACTAAGCAGTCGGTTGGCATATACACTGAGCATACGAGCAACATGCGGTCTCCTGTCTCAATTTTAATAGCCGCAATACGCACACTGTCGCATTGTATTATGGACACAGACTTAAAAACACTTTTTCGCCATAATAAAGCCACACCTCCGTGTGGACGACCCCTTAGCAGCCCCGCGCTCATATCCATCGCTGATACACCCGTATACCCAAAGTCCGCATCGATTCCCCCCAAAAAAGGCAAGTCCTCGTCAGTTAGCCAAGTTTCTTGTAACGCGATTATGTCCGCAGTTCGACATAACTCTCTAACACAGATGGCAATCGAACCACCTTAATATGAAACAGCTGTTTTTTTTTCACGATTTCAGAGTTGCTCCCGTACAAAAAGTTGTTCATGTGAATGAGTACATCGCATACACAAAATTTTGAACGGTGAATACAATTTCACCTTGTATATTGTAAATTTACGGATGTATATGACATTTAAGTAGGTACCCGTTTATCGGGTGTAGTTCTGGCCCCGTAGCATGGATGGCGTTATCACGCGATAAGTGATAGGATAAGTGCGTCGTCTCGTTCAATCGAACGGTGTGAGCCAGGGACGGATGCTCTATCCTGTCACGTATCGCGTGATAAGGCCATCCATGCTACGGGGCCAGGAGTTGCTATCATTATCACGTTCTACCTCCATCATCAGATCAAGTCGGAGGTACATACGAGGGGTGATCAAAAAGTTTTGATAATCGGCATAAAAAACACAGGGTATCCGTATAATATGATTTTTAATTATTAAATACACTCTTTCTTAGTTTACTTACCAATATATGTAATATATTAATAATATTTAAATTTTGCTCTATATAAAAAAAAACTTCGGATAGAAGAAATGAGGCTTACTATTTTATTGAGGAGTTTTCAATATCTAAGAATAAGACGTAATAGTAAAATAATTAGTCTAGATTACACGGTAGGTAACTAGTTTTATACAATACACAAGCCTGAAAAGCAGTCCTGGTAAGCGGCAAGCTTAGCCAAGAAAAAAAACTCATAGGATTGGTATTTTTTTTCTTTGGTTTTTTCTTAGACGACCTCGCTTACTTCCTATAGAATTATGATGAATCACTGTCCATTCGTATTTATATTCATATATTTGTTACCTACGTTCACATAAGAAATTAAAAAAATATATATGATGGCCAGAAAAACCTACCTTGAATTGTGTTAGGTGAGCCGTATCTTAAAAAAATTATGACACTAGTATAATTGAATACCGGCACAGTTAGGAATGACACTCGCAAGTTATCATCACGAGACCAAATCATACCGATTATCAAAACTTTTGGATCACCCCTCGTATGTACCATAATATTGCGTTGTCAACGAACTTACTTACATACAAAGATTATAATATAATCTAGATAAGATTATATTATAATATTTGCTTACATACGTAAGCTAAATTTTAGCTCAAACAGATACCGGCAAGTGGCTGGAAAATGGTATGCAAATTTTGAAGGACTACTTTTCTACAGGTACATACAAAAAGTGCAATAAAAACAATATTTACCTTAGCGAATAACGGACGATCATATTCAATTTGCAATTCGTTTTCTTGATAAATAGGGATGGTACTGCTGGATGTGAGAGCATCACTAATCGGCACCGAGTTCTGTTTTATTCGTGTTCTTGTTCGTCTCTGTGTCGTATCCTCCGTGAACACTCGATGGCACCATGTCTGCGGAAGTGACGAATTTATTAGGTAATCGAAATTGAATATGTATTTTTTCGAGTCACTCGTGTATTAAGAGAGCCATCAAGGAAGAGAGCCAGCAAGTGGTGTGTAGGATCTATACAAATAAAATATTATTAAGTGACATAAGGTATATATTATCAGTCGTATCCACCTGCGTTCTGCATAATGATCTTTTTAATTCAATTCGAATTTAATATGTTCGTAATAAAGTCCCATTCTCACGCGTGCGATCTTGAGAGCGTCACCAATACCAAATCGCATTTCATTTTAATGCGTTTCTTAGCGCGTGCGGAAATTGACCTTCTGAACTGAACTTATATCTACTAATGGCGTGTAAGTAGCGTATTATTTATTCTCCACTACGTGGCAAACAAGCTTAAGGCCTGCCTGATGGTTGATGGTAAGCAAATGCGTCATATGGACGCTTACGACTCCAGGATTGTCACAAACGTGTTGCCGTCGCTTTATTGATCGATCGATCGTCGATCGTTGTATCGAAAGTTGGAGACAAATGCAAATCCCTCACACAGCATATACTCGGGAGCACTGGCAAGCTTACTCACCACCATACGCAGAAAATCAATTCTCGCACAGATAGGTATCAATGCATAATTTCTAAATTTTTAAGTAGGTACGTACCTTATATTCAGAAGGCGATGGCGTAACTATGGCGACAGGTGATGAGACAGGACTCCGGCTCCTGGCCTGGGCGTGTGACATACATTTAGCATGGGTTGGAGGTGGCAAGATGCCAAGTGGGCATGGTGATTTTCTCCTGAAGTAGGGCGGCAGCAGTGGCGCAGCCCTGGCAGTATCAAGAACGTTCCCAGCTGGCGAGATGTAGCGAGCGCGGAGCGGCAATGACATGTTTGTCTCAAAGGACGGGAAAGGCGCTAATGCGGCAGAAAGTATTTGTGTCTTTTTCCTGTTAAGGGAATTCCGGATGCCAGTAGCACCGTGCAAGAATGAACACTTTCCCGCAGCATTATGTGATGAAGGTGGTACGTCACCGGCTTGCGTTACTCTGGCAACACGGGGTGGCAGAGGTGTAGTACTGGCAGTGGGCTGTTGTGTGGGATAACTGACACGTGGAATTTTGAACTCGAGCCGACATAGCTTGCTACCAGCATTCTTATTGTCAGGAAGTGGTTTGGATGGCAGAGTGTTTATCGTGCGAGGTAGAGGAAGTCGAGTGGTAGCAAGGGGCCGTTGCGGGATGTTGGTGGTTTGGGCATTAACCGCTAAGGCACAGGCGGTGCAACACGGACGCGAAACCTGCCTCTGAGGCTGTGTTGATAACGAGGTCGGAAACTGCGGTGTTCTTCGTACGCTCTTCCTTTTTCTTGTTTTTCTATTGCTGGTGGTACCCTAAAATAATGTGAGAATAAATAAGCCAGGTATTAAACCATCATTCAAACTACTTGTACCTATTATATTTTAATGCTGTTAAGCTTGATTAACGGAAGGAGGCCTGTGCCAAGTAGATATTCTCTGGTCAATTCAATATGGGTTTACCCTACAGTCAACTATGGACTTTTATTGATTCAATCAAATAAGTAAGTATCATGGTCTAAGTCCATATTTTGGTAACTACTCAACTGATATATTCACACATATTTTAATACATTTAAAGGACCTTTTTTGTTCAATTATCCATGACTCGGGAACAAATATTCATGCTCATCACACAAACAAATGCCCTTACCGGGATTCGAACCCAGGACCTCCAGCTTTGTTTGGAGGTTCGAGTCGGTGATGGTGCCCGATTAGGTCTTCGACCAGTTAGTCACTTCTTCATGCCTTTGTCCCTATATCCAGCAAATGATTTTTGAATTGCAAGAAATTACAATTCTTTCAAAAAAACTCATGCAAAAAAGTAAAGATTTGTAAAGGTACACGGACCTGTTCCGGTGTATGGTGGACTGTCTGATGGTTCTGTTGATGGCTGCGAGTCAACGTTGGTGGCGATCGCCGCGGGGGCGCTTCCTGAACAGGAGGCCGCATCTACTAGGCACCGGGTAATCCAATAGATCCATTATGAAAGCACAAATATGATTAGTGTCAAAAATATTGTACGGAGGTTGAGGTTACGCTCGGTAGATCGCGTTATCTATGAGGAACTAAACACACGGCAGCGTGTCCTGCTAAGTTTACAGACCGATCGGAGACGTAATCAGAAATCCTTTATTCTTACTCTATAATTTATCAGCATTTCAATGCTGATACAATTATGTGGAACAAGACAATTCTTCTTTCTTCAATATTGCGTACAAAAATATTAGCTTTATGCTAAAATTATGGCCACACTATCATATTTGGACACATGATGTACTGTACAGTACTGTAGGTACATCATGCTGACGTATCGCGGTGTAGGGTGGTCTTTTCATCTACAAACTGCTTAATAAGATGTTTTGATAAGTACAATAAATACCTGTTTTGTTGAGTGGGCATTCCGTTGGTAGGTTTGAGTTAATTGTGGTTGAGCGGGGGTACTCCTTGCTGGTTGACGAGTCCACTTGTCGTCGGGTAACTGAGACCATCGAGTAGGTATACTTAAGCACTTTTTACTCCATAAGTACGATCATAAATGTCCGCTATTTAGGGTGTTTAGTGGGGACTATTACGCTAATCATACTGACCTAAAGACATCCCTGAAAATCATGTGGTGAAAAAACTGTAGGAATTAAATGCGATTGTTCCACGTGTGTCGGAACTACGGGTATCCAATATTTGAGTATAGGTACCATAATCGGGTTTAGATATAATGATACAACAACATAAGTATAAATCTTAGTTATCAAGTACGCAAAACTTTTGTGAAAACGGTTATAGTCGTGGGGATCAGGCAAGTGGCTAATAAAGAGGAAGGACCAGGGTCGTAGCTAGGGGGGGCATTATGGGGCAATGCCCTACCTTAAAATACCATTGCCCTACTTTAAGAAACTGCCTCACATAGATTAGATCAAGCTAAATTTTGACTTGCGCCCTACCTGTAATTACGGCTGTCCTATCTTAAATTCAACTCTGGCTACGGCCCTGGGAAGGACATGCTGAGTTCGACCGAAAAGTACCCCAGTAGGTACGACCTACGTCGAGTTTCTAGAAGCATTGAATATTATTTCTTTTTTTACATTATGTGGAAATCTGCATAAATACTACACACGAACGACACACATGAAGAACTTTATAGGGTTTAGGTCCTCGATCCACACTGAGCCAGCTAAGGACTACCTATAGTCTTTCGTATACCTAGTTACCTAGTTCTTCTCGAGCAGTGGGACGTATATCGTAGCTTTTATGATGAAGTTCGAGCACTGTCCCAAAGTTCGAAACCAAGCAGTGCCTACCTTACCAGTTCACTTATCAACTGAAATGACAATTCAATTCTTCTATGCATTTATCTAGTGATCCTGATGTCAGACTGCAGACCCTTAGAGACAGTTTACTTACACATTGTTAAGTGTTTAGTCCGAGTCCACACAAAAGCAAATCGCACAAAAATATAACACGCTCTTATTCTATGAACTCGCACTAAATACTAGGTAATCAAAAAGTATGTAAACAGACCAAAAGTATGTAATACTATTATACTATTCTGTGCCAAAAGGTCGCGTTCATATACCTAAAGGCGGCACGTTAAACGACACTTCTGGAACCAAACATCATGCCACGCCATAGTTATTTTATGTGATGCTGAAGGCAAACATTATTACTTTTCAACTAAATCAAAACAAATATTAGTTATTACCTACGACCAGCAATGTGGGTACCTACGTCTTTCGTCTGATGACAATGATGAACATAATTTTATTGTAATCGTACCTGCAGTAATTTACGAAAGTTGGCCGGGCTTAGCGGCCTCGGCCTGGGCGGCGAGGGCGGCTTGGGACACGGCGCTCTCGATGCTGCGGGCTGCGTTGGCGAGGAGCCCCTGCAATTGGCTGCCGGTCGGCGAATCTGCAACTCCTCATCATTAAACATTGGCGATTCGAGCAAGGACTTTAGTTATTTTAAGGCCAATTACACAATACCAACAAATCATCATCATCATATCAGCCGAAAGACGTCCACTGCTGGACATAGGCCTTGGCAAAGGCCTCCCCCAAAGACTGCCAAAATGACCGGTCCTGCGCCAATCATCATCATCATATCAGCCGAAAGACGTCCACTGCTGGACATAGGCCTTGGCAAAGGCCTCCCCCAAAGACTGCCAAAATGACCGGTCCTGCGCCACCCGCATCCAGCGGACTCCCGCGACCTTTACCAGGTCATCAGTCCACCGTGTTGCGGGGGCCTACCCACGCCGCGCCTTCCGGTACGTGGTCGCCACTCAAGAACCTTTCCGCCCCAACAGCCAACAACCGCTTAACGCTTATTATTGCGAAGAGGCCAGTTTTTGGAGAACCTACGCAACTAACCCTACACTTACTTAAGTTGGTGAAATTTAATATTTGCTTGTTTATTCAAAAAACCGTGCCTTATATTTTCGCTAAGACGCTAACTAAAGGCAGTCGGTGCAATGGCCCTATATTGATACCTTTGCTTTTACTGTATCTATAATATACCTTCTTACGAGCGGAAAGACGACGAAATTATTTTTCTTTTGATGAACTTAAAATTTATTAAACATTCATAGGGTTTTGTTGAGGGTTGCCACACAATATTTTGACCGGTTAAAAACACCTAATTTATTAATGTAAGGCGTAACATTTTTCTTGCCTGCATACGCATAAGAGAGCAGGTTTAGAAAACTAATGCGTACACTAAATCCTGGGATTAATGAGTGCGCGAGTCGTGCGGTAGGACAGGTTAAGGGCCAAAGTGGACCCCGGGATCCTTCAGGGTACCTACAACCTGGAAAACCATTAAGGCGACGTGAGCTCAGAAAACGGATTTTTAAAAAGTCGCTTCGCTTGTTTGGATTAATACGGCTGCCCTAAATTTTATTAGCAATCTTGAGGCCTTTCTCAAGGGACAACAGCTATTCGAATAACTGCTGAGTTTTTGACTTTCGCTCGATAGAAAAAAATCACGAACATAGGTCTAAAATACACTTAAAAATTTTGTAACAAATTATGCACAACAGCTAAACATATTTAAATTGGTTCTAAAAAATCGGCAATATAATGTTTGAGGGAACATTTTTATTTATTAAAACGCACAAAAAATGACAATTCAAAAAACATGATATACACGCTTCCGAACACGCACTTCCATCTCGCTCACGCTTATGCTCAGTGAGAGATCTTTGGTGAGAGGGAGAGAAGACCACGAGCCTACGTGAATGATGATTACGCACAGAGAGGGTAGGTTAACTTGTGGACCTTGTGGCATAGGTAAGGGCAATTGTTGAAGAAGCCCCTTTCCCGCTGAAATACAAATTATTTCGTGACTAAAACTATAGGTAACTATGTAAGTACAGGTGCTGGAAGCGTTTGAATGATGTGATGAGTACTGATAAACTGAAACCCGGTGAGATGTCAGTATCATGGGAAGAGTGTTAAAAAAAATTTAAAACCCTTCTTAGTAACTGGAGTCTGAGTGTTTGCTGTAGGTAATTGAGCACGAACTGGCGGGAAATGGCACAAGATCGGTCCAAGTGGCGACGCCAGCCGTCCAAGTGCGTCGGACGGCATGAGCGGTACGAACTTATAAGATGGAGCGAGATAGGGATATAATTTTGCAGGACGCCGTGCATCCGGCAGATATCCACACAGTCCTAAACCACGCGGACTCGGACGTCTGGCGTCGCCTTAAGACTCGCTTTGGGTCACCGAGCCATTGAAGTGATTGAAGTTAGTGTTTGCTGTGGGCGGAGCGAAGAGCGTACATCGGGAGCAGCACCTGGGTCTAACAGGCGGGGCGCGCGCCGGGGCTCCTCGCGGCCACCCCGGGGCTCCCTCAACGGCTCCAGTTCGTCGTTCAGAGCGCCGCCCGTGTGGAGCTTCAGTTTGTTCTTGACTAGATGTGGTTTTATTTCTTCGAACCAGACGTCGCATAGCTAAAAGTTAAACGAAAAGTGTGATTTTAATAGGTACTTAATGAATTAAAAGTGTGAAATATTATTTATTTATCGTATGGCTATTAAAATACACTGTTTGATCGTATTTATAAGTGTTAGTCACCCCCGACACAATTAACATATAACTAAGAACAATTAACTGACAAGACTTTCGATTTAAAAAAAACGCACTGAAACCGTTCATCCGTTCAGCTGCGATGCCACAGACAGAGACACAGATACCTACCTACACATGTTGAACCTCTTGCTTTCTTCGAGGGTTAAATATATAATCCTACTTATCATGTGATTTCAATATTTTAGCATTTTTATTTTCGCGACCGATACCAAAAGGCAACAAGTAGGTAACCTACCTGTCTAATGTAGGTTAGTTAGGTACTGGGAAAGTTTTACGGAAAGGTGAATGTTTTGCTAAGCACAGCACCTTCTTACCAACTTTACGGTCTCCTTAGGAGCAAGAATTATGATGACAGTCCTTTAGTATTCTAACAACTTTCTTCCTAACATCTTCCTAACAGAAACGCAGTTTCTACGCAAGATAAAACAATAAAGTGAGCTATTATTTTCAAGGTTTAGGATCCTTATTGTACCAACATCAGAGGCCCTAGCACACTAGGTTTTATGTCGCGATTTACGTGACGTTTCAGTACATTTTCGCCGACATAAAACCTAGTGTGCTAGGGCCTCAGAAATAGTTACAGGTTACAGCACTGATCACTCAAGAAAAAGACGCCTGCCATTAATTTTATAGCAAATTATTCTCAATCTCATGGTTATTATTGACAAACTTAGCAGTTACTGTCACAACACTTACCCCAACTAAAGCATTTTCTAAATCGTAGCGGATATGTTTCGGTATTTTATACGTGCTCTTATTGACATAGTTTTCTTTAGCATCGCTGGTCACATAGCCGGCGCGGGGCGCCGCCGTTGCCCTCGGCGACTCACGGGCCCTCGACGTCGGCCGGCGGTTTCTCGGCTGAGACATCGATATGATCAAAGCGCCAGTGTCAAGAGGCAAAAAACAACGACATACACGCACATGAACAGCCAAATACTACTTTCTTAAAAATACATTGTTAAATTGCTATAAAAAGAAAGTGTCAATACGGCACCTTCAATTGTTTGTTTTTGACGGGTGCACAGATGTTGGTAAAAAAGGGTATTTATTACAAACTTTTTCTTGGCATGATAAAAAGTTTATATGTAGATATTTAATTGTTTATAGGTACTTAGTTGAAAAAAAGGCCAGGCCAGGTGCGTGTCGGACCACGCGCAGTGTAAGGTTATTATTATTATTATAAAAGAAATGGCAGCCTCGAGGGCCTTTGCCAGAGTCAGTAGGTTTATAAATTAAACAGTATTATTAGCATGATGTTCGGTAGAAGGCCTTCACAATGCACTGGGTGATAGCTGGAGCAGTACAAAGTATAATGGCGGCCGCGACCACGAACCGCCGAATGATGCCCGAGAATTGGTTATTCGCACTTCCAGGAAAATTCTTCATTAACTGTAGCCGTCACCTTTGCCATTCACTGCATAATATGCTATCAAAATTATACTTAAAACAGCAGGATGCAGAAAATAAAAAACACTGTCTGGAGCATGATCCGCCATGTTCCATGGATCATTCGAAAGTCCAGTGTAAGGTTCTGTAGTTGCCTTGCTGTTGCTGTCTTTGTTACATGAACACGCGCGCCAACTATATATATATATATATATATATATATATTTTTTTTTTTTTTTTTTTTTTAAGTAAAAAAGTCATTTATTTAAACAGAATGAGTTTTACATAGTTACCAGGGGTCCCCACACTAGGCTACGCCTGTATCGTGGAGAACCAGTTAATTTTTAAACATCAGAAATAAGTTACCACAGATATTTATTACATTTGGAGGTGTAAGAAAAAATATTTTACATTGAAAAGTTTATACTTAGAGACTAACTTAGATATTAAAGATAGCTTCAGTCTCGGCATAATTTAACGAATGAAGAAATTTAAAAATAAGTGATTTGGCTTCATTTTTTGTGCTGCCCGTTAGGTTACAATATTTCAGTAAAGTGTTATATATTGCTACCCTAATATAATCGCCAAAACGTTTACCAAAGCTGGAAAGAACTCTAGGAACTGGTAACCTAAAGACGCGTTTTTTAAGTAGTGTGTCGTAGCAAGTCATATATTTAGAGGTTTTGTGTGTACATAATGAAATTTTAAGGATATAAAGTTGACGTACGGTTAAAACGTGTGATTCGGCATACAAGGTCGCAGTTGGATATCGAAAGGGCCTCTTTAACATGACTTTCAGCACCGAACGTTGCGCTCTTTCGATTTCCAACATGGTCGTCTTTGCTGCGCTGCCCCACGCTGTGATACAATAACTGATCACTGACTGGCACAGCGCAGTGTAGACTAGTAGTAACAAAGAGCTATCTGCAGACTGCCGAAGTTTTTTGAAAATATAAATAGATTTTCTAATTCTTGCGGAGAGTTTGTTTATGTGGTGCTTGAAATTAAGTTGTTCGTCGACAAATAGACCCAGGTACTTAATCACGTCAGTGCGCTGGATGGAATCGCAGTTACAGGAGATGGCAGGGAAGTCTTTACAAGAATGAATTTTTATAACGGGATTGAGGGACGGTTTCGATGAGGCGGTTTTGTGAAAGCAAAGAAATTTTGTTTTATTATTGTTAAGAGTCAAAAGGTTGGCACGAAACCAGTCGGAGGCAATTTTCATGCCTTTTTCTGCAGCAGCAACTGCTTTTTCCCAGCTAATATCATTAAACAGAATTACCGTGTCGTCAGCGTAGCAAATTATTTCAGAACCTGGAATTTGCAGGTTAAGGATGTCGTTGATGTAAATAATGAATAGAGTGGGTCCGAGCATGCTTCCTTGCGGTACGCCAAATTTAATTTGCTCCGTAGTACTGCTAATAGAACCCACTCTGACCAGCTGACTCCTCCCAGACAGATAGCTCTCAAACCACGTCAGCGGTACACCACGTATGCCTAACATTTGTAGTTTCCGTAGCAAAATTGGAAAGGAGACAGTGTCAAAGGCTTTTGCCAGATCTAGGAAGACACCCACACACTTGAAGTTATTATCTAGGTAGGAAGAAACAGGGTTGATAAGAAGTGAGGTGGCGTCCTCGGTGGAAAGGTTCTGCCTGAAACCGAACTGTCTCTCAGATAGAAGACCGAACTTCTCAAGGTACTTAACTAAACGAGTGTTTACCAGCTTTTCCAGAATTTTTGAAAAGGTACTAAGCAGAGATATTGGTCTATAGTTTCCAGGAATATCTTTGGGGCCGTCTTTGTGAATTGGAACGACCGCTGCTATTTTCCAATGCTCAGGAAAACAGCCCGAGCTGAGGCTTAAATTATAAATGTGAGTGATGGGCTCTATAATATTATTTTTGACACACTTTATAAGCTTGTTATTAATCCCGTCCAGGCCTGGTGCACTGTCATCCTTCAGTTGCATGATGATGGATTCAATTTCTGTACAGTCAGTAGGCTGCATGAAAAAGCACTTGTCCGTGACACCACCGAATTGAATTTTGTTGGCGAGGTTTTCTTCTGTCTCTCCTGTTTGTGATATAATGTTTTTGGCTAATTTTTGACCGACGGATGAAAAGAAATTATTGCAGTTATTTAATGACTCTTTGGGATACGGGGTGGAAATGAGTTCAACTGGTTGCTTATTTTGTTTGTTTATGTTACAAATATTTTTAACAACGTTCCACAGTTTCTTTGTATTGTGGTTATTGGCAGAGAGTTCAAGATTTTCATGTTTTTCTTTTAGTTGTTTTAGGAGATTGTTACAGAAGTTTTTGTACCTATAATAGGTTAATTGGAGAATTACATCATTCGGAAACTGTTTTGATTTTAGGTGTAGCCTGTCGCGATGTTGTGCACAACGTACTAGTCCGGGGGTCATCCAGGGTTTTAGTGTAAATTTAGATCTGGAGATTTTTATTTGTTTAGAGTTTTTCACTACGGCATTTTGTATTATAGACATAAAATTGCTAGTTGCGATGTTTACATCAGATTCACCACATACTGTATGCCAGTCATTAGATGAAAGCTCATTAGAGACACCCTCGTAATCAATTACTGTTTTTATTCTATTTGGTTTCGGGTGGGACAATGAATGAGACGAAATTTCGATAGCTGCGGCTTTGTGATCTGTCACGTTGAGGTCACAGACCAGACCAGATACTTGTCGTTTAGTTCGGATAAATATATGGTCCAGACATGCTCCTTCCCGCGTAGGTAGAGTGATCGCCGGTACAAGCCCATGCTCAGCAAGAAGACAAAGGTATTCTGTTGCGTTTGTGCATTGCTTATTAATGGAGATAATGTCGATATTTATGTCACCAGTGAGGATTAACTGATTGACATGCTTGAGCGTTATCAGTGTGTTCTCTAGGTCACAAAGGAAATTAGTAGTGTTTTTAAAAGATGGTGATCTGTAAAAACCGAGTATTGTAAATTGTTTTGGAATATCTATTAGCAAACAACACGCCTCATCAAACCGTGGTTCTGATACAGTTGCGTTCCAGAGATCTTTAACATATACTACGACGCCGCCGTTCTGATTTATGTTGTGAGAGGTATGATAAGAAGAGTAGCCGGGTATTTGGTCTATTGCTAATGTATCTTGTAATCTGCATTCAGTTAAAACAAGGACGTCAAACTCCACGTGTGTACGGTGTAGGTTCAGAAGGAAAAAGTCGAAATTTTTATTTATACTGCGAATATTGAAAGTTAAGACTTTAAAGTTCGTTTTGGATTTAAAAACGGTATTACAAGAGTCTGGGCTGTGTACTTCATGACAAGGTATATTTAAAACAGAATCTATATCATCTCCTATATCAGCGCTATTCATTTTGGGAATAAAATATAAGATATGTTATTGTTGGATAGATATAGTAAGTACATACACTTCCTTCATAATTATTTGAGGTGATTATGTAGTAAGGTAACACATTTTGACTTAGCGGAAACATTATTTCAGATAAAGCTAGACTAAAGTAGGACGGAAATACACGACGATACAGTTTTTTTAGAGATCCATAAAATGACAGAAACTTTACACTATCAAAATAATCTACAATAAAATATACGACAGAGACAACATTTGGTACAGCTAAGATCACAAAGAATACTAGCAGAATACAAATAAGATCTATTAAACCGGTTTTAGTTGGAGATGTTTCGAAACGGCTCCAGTTGGCTGCTGGATGTAGGTGCAGAACCTTTGGAAAGCTTTTCCAACACCGCTTCTGAAGAAACTCGAACAACTGAGCTTGTTTCGCTACGGCGCATGTAGATGGCGCCGTTCGACGACCAGACGAATTTAAACTTGAGCTGGGCGCCAGCAGATCGAGCCTTGCTGAATAGGATCCTGTTTGTTTTGGTAAGATGCTCATTTATGTAGACGCGGCGGGAGTTTCCTGGAATTTCCAACTTGTCCGTTGTAAGCCCGTGACGAACTTTCGCAGCGCGCAGGATCTGGTCGCGCGGGGCGCGGCGCGTCAGCGTTAGTACGACCGGGCGCGGCCTCTCAGCGCCGCCCGTTCCGCCGCCGCGGAGCCCTACGCGTCGCACGTCGTCTACGTCACGCGGGTCTAGTTGGACACCCAATGTTGAACATATTACGTTCACCACTTGCTGTAAGTTTTCACCCTGGATTTCAGTTAAGCCGGTAATTTCGACATTTTTAAGCAGGTGGCGCTGTTCTTTAGCTTCGAGTTCATGACGCAGCTCGACGACCTCAGCACGAAGGTTTTTAACCTCGGATTTATAAAAATCGAGCTCTTTCAGCTGTTCTTTCATTTCAGAGATTTCGTTACGAAATATAACAACGTCCTCTGATGTGTGGTTGAGCGATGCAGTGAAGTCGTTCATCTCTTGTTTCATAGTGTCAAACACGCGCTGCAGTTGCTGGAGGGCCGTGGTGAATGAAGACAGTACCTCGTTGGGAACAGCCATTGATGCCAAGTTCTGAGCGGAGTTCACGAAGTCACTTGCAACGCATTCTCCATTTAGTTTTGTGCCTGAGGGCTCCGTCTTTTTTGATGCGGGAGCGGTGCGACCTGGCGTTATTTTGCTCGCCTTGCAGCTTGGACACACGTATTTATTGTTATTGGATTTAATTGACTTATTTTCGTCCCGAGTTAGTTTGAGGCAGAGAGAGTGGTATTTTTTTGTGCATTTAGAGCACGAGACAGCGTCGCCTTCTTCGTCCGTTTTCCCCTTTAAATGTTTGTTGCAAGCCCCGCACAACATCTTATCTGGTGTTGTTATTTACGACAGGAGATATTAGGTTGCCTAAATTTAATTAGGTCCCAGTAAGACTACTAGTGTCCTCTCTTGACAAACAGCAGACTATTCAGCTCTTTAAGTACTATCTTTGTGTTACATCGATATAGGTTAGGTGAGGGCGCTAGTAGTTTCATCAGTTAATGTTAGATGGCGCTAGTACAAAATGACGATAGTGAAAGGAGAATAATTTGCTTAATTGGAATAATTACACTCAAAACCTTTAAAAAGCATCTAAATTCAAGTACTTGTTCACTTTGTTCGAAAGGTTAAACCACTGCAACACTTAACCCAAAAATTGTTGCCTAAACAAGCACTCACAAGGTCACTATCACTTGTCAATGTTATTGCGCCACGGGTTTATTGCAGTGTTTAACTAAATTAAAGCAAGATTCACAACCATAACATTTGTGCACTGTCTTTATATCATAGAGAAACACTGAAGCTAATTATTTTCACATGAGACATCGTAAATTATTTAATATTGAAATAAAATGTGAGACGTAACTTTTATTGATGTTGGCACTAGAAGCGCCACCTGACGATAACATATAGGCGTTGTGGTTGCGTCGCGTCGGTCGTATTTGTACAAAAGTATAAAGTATTGGTTTCAAGTACCTACCTACATTTATTAAGTTGGTCGACTATTACTCGTTAACTAGTTATGCCTACTTACTTATCCGTCATAGTTTTCTTATTAAATACATTATACCTATATGAACTACTTAAGTAGTACCTACTACCCTAGTACTTACCTAACAATTTAGCCGGCATCGGGCCGGCCGGACACAAGACTACAAAACTACAAAAAGTAAAAGTTGAACCCCCAACATTTTAATTTCAAAGTTCAATTTCTCAAAAACGGCTGATCCGATTTTGTTGAAATGTAGCTAAGAACCATCTCGATCACATCAGCTTTCGAATAAAAAAACCGCATTCATTCGTTTAGGAGCTACGATGCCATGGACAGACACACACAGACAGTCGTGTATCTACACAGACACGTCAAACTTATAACAGCTTTTATTTTGTGTCATTAAGTCCAATATCACGCTAAGGATCTCTGAGTTGAAAAATGGTTTTTAAGGACCCATCTTATTTTTGAACAAGCTATCTAACGATACCCCACATCACGCCATAAATTACATCCGCTCTTTTTGTGTAAGAGAAATACGGGTAGGTACGTAGGAACCTATAGGTATTTTTCTCATAATTTTATTCTACTCTTTTGTTGGCGTGATTGATTTATATACCCATGCCGATTTTTTTACAGCTTTCTAGTAGTACCATCACTCACTGAGGTAAGCCAGGGGCAGCGCACTCCGTGATTTGGTCGCGCCGCTACAAGTAAATACCTACAAGCCGGCCTATAGGAGACGCTACCCAAGCGAAATCGGCAGGCCTGCATGTAGTCCTGCAGCGTGATTCGGCACGTGTGGATAGGTGTCGGAAGACTCGGAAGCATGGTTTCCAACCAAATCAAGGTCACTCCATACTAGAATTTCTGTGACCTTGCTTGGCCGTCCGACAAAATCGGCCCGTGAAGCGTCTCCTGGGGATGTTAGGGCTGCTACAGCTCGCACGCGTTCTATCGCAGCGCGGTGCATGCGATATAAAGGGATGGCCACATTTAGCCTCGTTCGGCATACCTAAACAGGGATTTGTTAACAGAGAACCTTTTGTACGCAGTAGGTGCTATTATTTATATTGCGGCAAAGCCGCAGACGGACGAACGGAAAAACGGACATGGCGAATCTATAAGGGTTCCTTATGTTGACTACGGAACCCTAAAAAGGATCTCCCAACAGTTTGCTTACAATATTTCATGATATTTCTGCCAGAGGGTAGTCTACAAATATGATGACAGATTGGCATACAACAGCTGTCAGAATATAAGTCAGCTGAACAGTGGTTGTGGAGATGCTTGGGGATTGAGTTCAGTTCGAGTGATAACCTAAAATGAATGCGCCAAACTGGAAAACGGCCGTCTGCGCCGGCGGCTCTATTTTATTGGGTGGAGCGGCGATAAAACTTTTAAAAATAAATAGAAGGCGCCACGATATTCCGATCAACGAAGTGTTGCTGTACGGAGGCAACGACGACGTGCAATCGAAGCAAATAGGATTAAACAATCTGTTCTGTATCTATTACGTGATAGTGCACGCAAACTGCTCGATCGACGTGTGTCTGCCCGACCTAGAGAGCAACACCATAGCGAAGTGCCTCATCGGGGCACAGAAGAACAAAGTGAAGGTTCGGGTTATAGTGCATAGCAACAGTGAGTTTGATACGCAGAGGTTGAATAGACATGGGATCGAGGTAAAGGTTGTTAAGTCGCAACAGCCTTTGGAACATGAGTATATCTTGGTGGATGTGGCGGCGGAGACAGGAGAGGCGGTGGCGGTGATGGGTTCCCTGGACTACGAGACAGCTCGTGTCAACAGCAACAGGGATGCCACGCTACTCACATCAGAACCATCCGTGGTGAAGTCCTTGAAGAGTGAGTTTGACAGAGTATGGAATTCCACTGACAGCAAAACAGCCCGTGAACATTTGATAAAATAAGGAAAAATAATTTTATTTTTACTCTATATTGATTGTTGTTTTTTTTTAGTTTATTATTGCAAACATCTTCGGGTATGAGCGGGTCATGCCATTATATATAAGCAAGTAAGAGTTAACCATATAATATAATATGTATATCAACTCAGCGGATTGAGGATCATCCTCAAAAGTCCTGCAAAAATTGCTTTTGCTGAGGAATCAGGAAGGCTCACGCAACATTTTTAAGTTAATAACTTAATTATAATATTAAAATAAAAGTCATAAGTAACACAAAATATTTAGATTTTATTTTATTTCCCTAATGACGAGATAATAATGGTAAGAAAATGTGAAAATTATTGAGAATTTCATCATACTCTACTACATCATTTCTTTGTACTTGAGTGCTGTATTAGCATATTACATCATATTTACAATATCCGATTTCCAACATTGATATATTAGGTACTGGATTTTAGGATCTGATTAATTATTTAGGTACACTGGTATACGAATGTCTAGCAATATTACAATATAGGAGTAGAAAAAAAAAACTAAACCGTATCATATTCGAGACAACAAAATATTGCACAAAAGTTCATAATTCATAATAATTCATCATTCATAATTATAAAAAACAATGCACAAGGATAATATTTCAATGTTGAAAACATCATAAGCGACTTTTACAACTAGTGACGTTTATCACAGTACCAATACCACGGTGCATCAATGAAACGCCGCCGGTGCACTTTGGTCACGGGCAGTCCGGCTACAACGACATGCAACAGAATCTACCACAATCTAGCACGCACAAACCGATAATCAATCTAGAAACATCGATGTCAAAAGAATATAATGCTCCTGTAATTATGTTTATTTCTGCTGATGATTAACCTAAATGCAGAAGTTATTTATTAGAAAACGTATATAATTCACATTCCTTTCACCGTCGTATACTGGTGAACCTTTCCCAATTTTTTTCTTCAATATGTTTACATTGCATATTTGTATTAAAAAAAGAAAAATGCAATATATTTCCACCTTGCAATACGATCTGTTTTGGTTTAGCAGTTAGCTTTTGCTACAGTCTACTACATAGCAGCTACACATCACACACAAACGTAGGAATTTATGCCTTATGATTGAATAAAACCTACGTAAGAGCCTACGCTTTGAAAAAGCTTTTTAAAATAATCTATAGTTCTAATAAAATATAATAGAATCATCTACTGCAATTATAGAAAAACTAGTCTTAAAATGAAATGTTCCCAGAACTCAATGTGATTCTATTGATTGGATTGTCTGGCTAAACCAAGCAATATAATTTCAGTATTGTAGGACCAAAATCATTGTACCGATGGAATAATCTTATCGAGTTCCTTCCTTTCGACCTCTCGCTTGCGCGTTTTAGTGATGCATACAGTATAATATTCAGAGCAATGACGCGTAGTTGCAGTATCCAACAGGCAACCGGATGGCTCGCGGTATTTGAGCTCCAGAAGTGCTGTGGACCCGCCCTGTGCAACCCGGAACTGAGCCAACTTGGCCTGGGGCGGAAATAGGAAAATGTATGAAAAAAGAATTGTCGCGAGGCAGCCGATTGAAACAGGCAGCGGTTGCCTGAAAGTGTGTACGCTGGTTATATTATACAGGGTGGAAAGATAAGTCGGGCCCTGGAGGGAAACTACCTTAAATCCTTAAGCTGGCTCATTTTACTTAAAGGTGACATTCCTTTATTTTTAAAAAGAAACAAAACTGCATTCAAAGGTTTTCAAAAAAGCCTTACACACGACCGGGATCGAATCTGTCTAAAAATCTGAGTTCGTTTTTTTGCGTAAATTAATAGTTCTAGGTGTAAGGAACTATTGTTGCTAAGGAACACTGTATCTACAATCACAGGAAAATGCTGAATTTTATAGGTTAGTGTACGGAAATGGACCTCCCAATACTAACCCGCTTAGTACCGATGTCTGTATGTAAGTATGGGGAGATGTGACATCTGAAACTAGACGAAATTGGTAAATTCATAGTTTTATTTATTTATTTTCATTATTTAAACCAATCTTTTCAAAACTGTAATAATAATAAAATATCATTCCCATACTTATAGGTACCCATAGTAGGTACCTACTGTTTGTACGAGGAGATCCATTTCCGTATTTAAATTATGAAATTCGGCATTTTCCTATGATTGTAGATACAGGGTTCCTTAGCAACAAGTGTTCCATACATCCGGAACTATTTATTTACGCAAAAAAACGAACTCAGATTTTAGAAAGATTCGACCGGGTTCGATTCCCGGCCGTGTGTGAGGTTTTTTTGAAAATCTTTGAATGCAGTTTTGTTTCTTTTGAAATATAAAGGAATGTCACCTTTAAGTAAAATGAGCCAGCTTAAGGATTTAAGGTAGTTTTCCTCCAGGGCCCGACTTATCTTTCCACCCTGTATAATGAATTGCTGTTTCAACTAAGCGTTGATTTATTTGTAAGGGCGAGAGATAGACAGTGCGGTCGAGGAATCCCACTTATTTTTATGGCCCCATTGGCACGATGATTTCGGCGCTACATAATCAACCCAAGTCGATAAGTGCATAAAATCGTAAAAGAAAATTAGGTCTAACTTTTAAAACCAGTACCGTAGGTACTTACATTTACAAAGACAAAAAGTTGAATTCATTGTAATATTCAATATATTGTAAAAAGCTTTAATTTATGGAAAATGTTATTTTTCCAAAGACAATTGTAAATTCATTGACAAATATTAAAAACTTTAATAAGAGCTAAAGATTTTGTATGACATAAAGACATAACATCTTACATACGATTACTCAATGCAACACCTAAAGCTGGTTATACCAAAACAAGGTGACTATTTACACTATATTTACAAACTTACTAGTGGAACTAAAGATTCGCTTACATACTAGGTACTATATACAAAAGTGAAGTTGACAGCGTCTTTGCAATAACACTAATAACACTTTTTACATAGCCGTACCGGTAGTATAAACTGTTTTGCAATGTTTAATTAATGTACCGTCGATAATACAGATATTTAACTATTTGTCAACCTTATTGCAATGAAATAGGGTCTCTTAATGGTCAGTGTGGCGTGCTGCTGTTTGTTTTTTATGTAATAGGTGACAGGAATACTCACTGGTAGATTCAAGGAGTTAGCCGAAAAGGTGCAAATGTTGGGAATTCTAAGGTTTATTTTCCAATTGCAATCAGTGACCATGACATGATAAATTGTCTTTCATGTTTTAAGAATATTTTGGCCGTCGATGACGTTCAAGATTGACACGTCAACAAGATTTTATCCAAATCGGCCGGGTGGGCCTTACCAACCCCAAGCGTTCGCGAACAACAGCTGAACCACAACAACCTTCGAGACCAGTTGAAAAAATCCAAAAAGTCGTTAGTATTCCAAAAACGTGCGATTATTGGCGATTTAATGTTTTTTTTTTCCAATTGCAAAAAGTGCACGACCTGTTTAAAATACAGTTTTAGGAATGCTTTGGCCGTCGATGAGGTTCCAAATCTGAAAGAGAAGTCATGACACGCAATATCCTCATCGGCCGTACCAACCCCAAGCGTTCGCGAACAACAGCGCAACCACAACAACCTTCGAAACCAGATGAAAATGTCCAAAGCACAAGAAAAGTATAATGTGTATTAACTCCTAGTCGGTGGAGAGGGAGAGCGGGTGTCATACATCCACCTCGATGTCGCTGTTGGGGTCGAGTCGCTCGGAGCGCGGGGACTCGTGGCTGTCTGGGGGAGACATGGCGTAGTCGGGAGGGGAACTGGGCTCGTCCGGCTCCGATTGAGGAAGCTCTTCGTCCATCATTATGGTCGCCGGCAGCGATGCTGACACTTCTTGTAATTGACTTGTGTATACTGAAAAGAAATAATTAGGTAAAAATCCCAAGTTTCGAATCGTTCACATAAAAAATTACGAGGGAAATTTGAGGATTTTTACAAGCATTTATTCAACTTGCAGTGTATGTGTATGTTATTTTGTTAAGGTTATTTGAAATCCTTTAAGTCCAATTTGAACAACTTGCTCAAGTCTAATTCAATTGACGGTACACTAGTGTAGTTTGATGACAGTGCAATATTATGTTATGAGTTATGACCGAGATGGCAGGACGACCTATACGCATTTTGTAACGATTGGCCAGAGATTGCTCAAAGCCGGGACGAGTGGAAGTCGAGAGGGGAGGCCTTTAGCCAGCAGTGGGACACTAATATATAGGCGTTGAAAAAAAAACACATTTTCCCATAAAGTTGCTTTGATGATGTAAACGGCAAGTGGCTGTAGCAATTCCAAAACTCCATAAGTTGAACTGTCATGTTTAGGCCCAGGCATTAGAAACCTCTCAATGAGAAGTTGACGACTGTGCAAAAAAAGTACAGTCGGCAATAAAAGCTTGCACCAATAAATTTTGATTTTACTTCCTTGATGGAAAATATAAAAAAAAATGAGCAAACCGGTCTAATCCCAATAAGGTCTAGTTTTCCCCTCTGGGTTGGTAGGTCAGATGGCCGTCGCTTTCGTGAAACTAGTGCCTATGCCAAATCTTGGGATTAGGTGTCAAAGCGGACCCAGGCTCCTTTAGGGGGGCACAACCGGGATTAAACGCTAGGAAGATGAGATGATGATGGAAAATATTAAGCTTCTTGTGTAAAGGGAGTGCCGCAGAAAATCTCATGGATTGCCTTTTTCTCACTACAGAATGACCTTGAGTGCAGAAAAATGGCATCAAAATGTGTCTTAAAGTAATTTTGTTTAAAATTATGAATTTTATTTATGAAATATTCCATATCTAAATTAAATAAATAAATAAATATTAGAGGAAATAACATCCATGACTCAAAAACAAATACTCATATGCTTCACACAAATATTTGCCCTTAGTGGGATTTGAACCCAGGGCCATGCATCAGCTTCATAGGCAGGGTCACTACTCAAGAACTCACTATGGCCTAGTCTACTAAGCCAAGGTTATACTGGGCGTGGAGACATACCTTTAATATTAGATGTTTTGAGGTCCGTATTGAAGTTGAGGCTCTCCTCCATCGCTTCCATGGTGAGAGTGTCGGGGTCCAGGCTGTCCATGGAGCCAGAGCATGATGGGGAACTGTCGGGGTTGGAGTTCACGTTCAGCTGCAGCGTGTCCAGCTGCGGTATGTGGGGTCTCACCTGGAATTATGGAGAGGAAATGGTATTACGATGTTGAAAGTGTATTAAAATTGAGTGTTAACACATTCAGTGCCAGGAACCCGCTAGGGGTAGGTGGGTGCTCTGCTCGTAGGTGCTTTACAAACTATTTTATCAGTCAGGTCTCAATCGGTCAGAATCCTTTTTATGTATGTTTCCCGATTACTCGAAGACGCCTGTACAGATTTGGAGAATTATGTTTTTCACTTCTTATGGTCGGCTCGAAAAGTGTGTCATATTAGGCTTAGCAAGCGGGCTAAAGTATGATTATAAAACATTTTAATTTGACCAATCAAAACACTTCACCGTATTAAATCCACCAATCACAACCCTTTAAAAAAAACATTTGTATTTGCTATCAACCGATCACGAAACAGAATTAATTTCAAACATCAGGCGATTTCTATTCCCTAACTCACAATCATTAAAAAAAATACACCTCTGATCGTTTTATAGCCGCATCCAAACGTTGAAGCGTGGTTGACTGCATATATGGCATAAGCTATGAGATTGAGCGGGATAGACTGCTGTCTATCTCGCTTTATCTTATGCCCTGTATGTTGTCCGCCGCGTTCGGCCGTTTGGACGCGCCTATAAACGGTCAGTGGCGTTTATTCTTGGTGTCAATATTTTGTATCTGTGTCAAAGCAGTTTATTAAAAAAATCATGCCACCAACACCAAACTGCACAATCTTTTCGCCATGGAATTTATTATTGATTGCGGATGAATAATCTTTGTTTTTACTATTTTCTCGCAGTCGAAGTGAAAATTAGAGTGTATATCTCTGGTCTAAAAGCCTCTCGAAGAATTTCCGTGGTAATATGGCTTATTTTAGACCCTCGTCATACAATATACAATCTATTTCAAAGGGTATCCTTTCCAGGTCCCATAGTCATCAGGTCAGGATCTGATGGGATCCTGGAGAAATCGAGGGACCTCTTCATGTTTTATAGGCACAATTAAGCAATTTGGGTAATGATTTAAAGTCAGTTAAAATTTAGTTTTTAAAGTAAATAAAATTATTTGTTTATAATTAGAAAGACATCCATATGGATGTCTTTCTAATCTAGTAGTATTTTTTTTTTGTATAGGTACACAGTGTTCCCGGGAATTTCCGTTAATTTTGGAATATTGCAGAGTACATTCACAGAAACAAATTAGCACAATTCTTTATAAAAAAATTTTTTTTTATTTTTTTTTAGATTTTAGTACAAAATCATCTAATGTACTGTTGATAACAGTAAGTGTTAAGATACTACTGTCTTGGAGAAATTAACTTTATTTGATCTAAACTATGCCCCCTTGCAATTAACGGAACTTACAATTTTGACCGGAAGTGAAGGATTTTTCAAACTTTCGGTCAATTTTAGGTGCAATCATTTTCTGATTCTTGCTCAGCACAACGTTTTCGACTTGCTGCCATGCATTTTATCGTGTTGTCATGAGACATAGGCGTATTGGGAGTGCGCATACGGATTATAAATACTATGATTGTCGAAAGTAAATAAATAAGTTAGATTATCTAATATAACTTAATATTTATTTACTTTCGACAATCATAGTATTAGCTAATCTAATTTTAAAGTACATGAAATAATAGAAATGAATATTTGTATACCTTCATCCCATCAGGCCTGTGTGGGTTCCGGCAGCCTTTACACTTGCACTCTGTACAGGGCTTGCTTTCCACATAGCATGGACACCGCTGGCCACAGCAGGTTAGTTTGCCCGGAGTTGCTGTAGCATTACCACATCTACAACCTTTCCGTTTGCTGCTCGCTGAGCTACGGGATCGGTTTGAAGGCTTCTTAAATCCCAATTGATTTGACTGCAATAAGAAAGAAACTTAAGCCCCATTTACACATGTGCAAGACTTGCATGCAAGTTTCATTACATAGCAGTTTACTGAGGTATAATTGGTTTAAACAATCTATTAAAAATACAATGTATTAACACTTAAATGAAAGTCATGTGGGTGTAAAATGGGGCGTTAAAATAAGTAATATTAATTGGGCCACAATTCTTTTTGATGCCTATAAAAATGTCCCTTGTACAATTTAAGCCATATTTTTTTACTTATTAAAAAAAAACTATTATTTTCTAATTCACAATGAAATATGCATTCCCTAAATGATGACTTGAAAAAATATATAAGACAAAAATAAAAAAATTGTTTGGTAATGCTGTTGACATTATTTTGTAGGGGTCATGGGGACAGAGACAGGCGAACCAAAGGGCGGACTATCTATATACTCAGTGACAGTCAAGCGGCCCTTAAAGCGCTTACGGCGCCGAGAGTGGACTCTAGACTAATTTATAATGGCGTCCAAGCACTAAACAGACTTGGAAGGCACAATAAGGTGCAACTAGTTTGGATACCAGGGCACAAGGGCTTCATCGGCAACGAAAGAGCAGATGAGCTTGCAAGAGGGGGCTCTACAAATCACTTTGTAGGTCCAGAACCATTTGTGGGACTCTCGCAGGGGACCATAATATCGGCCTTTAAAGCCTACGCCAAAACCAAACACCAACACGAGTGGAGGAATGAGGCTGGCTTAAGGCACTCTAAGCTCTTCATAGAAGGAGTGGACTCGGGCTGGACCAGAAAACTCTGGAAATCCAGTAGGAAGCAACTCAGAATCATATCTGGGGTGTTCACTGGTCACTTCGGGGTCAAGGATCTCTTGGCCAAGATGGGACTATCTGATAGTTTAGACTGTAGAATGTGTGGCGAGGAGGATGAGACTATGGAACACTTATTGTGTGAATGTCATGCCCTTGCCAGACAAAGAATGAACTACTTTGGTAACGGTTACCCGCAACCAAAGGAATTCAAGGTGCTCCCGGCGAACTGCATCATCCGCTTTGTGGAAATGATGGAGCAAGCCTGGGAGCAGGTATAAAGGAGAGAGCAAATGCACAAAAGATCCCACTGGGTCGAAGTGCATCCGAAGGGGCCCTCACCTAGATAAGATAAGATAAGATAAGGGGTCATGGGGACTTGTGAGTGGTAATGTGAGTACAAAATGAGACCTTTTTGTAATAAAAAACCCAGGATGGTAGGGAAATTCATAATGAACATTGAGGAGACATTGTGAACTAACATAACACTACTAGGAAAGTATTTCGAGCCATCTACAATTTTGTAAAAGTGTTTATAAATTTTCTTCTCTATTTTAGGCACTAAAAAGAATTTTGGCCCAATTTACAATATTAGAAGTGAAACTATTTCAAGTATTACATTTTAGTTGTTTTAAATTTGTAAAACAACCTTATTGATTTAATTTACCTTACTTTCCTTAGGTGCTGGTTCACTTGGTGAAGATGAATCTGTTTCATCAACTGCCTTTCTCTTAATAGTAATTTTATTGCCAGAGCCAGCATACATCACAGAGTACAGAGGGGAGCCATTAGACATTGCTCTGGAATTTGGGGAGTCTTTACTGGAGGATCTTGTTTCTGCATTGCTTGATGTGGAGGCAGCTTGTGTTTGTGTGGAGGCGGAGTTGGTGTAGACGCAGGGTAGGATGCTGTAGGCGGACTTGGAGAGCCCCGCCGTGCTCTTGTAGTCGTCGGCGAAGCCCGCGCCCTCCTGTATGAGGTCGATGAGCCCTGAACTCGCCACCGTGCCGCCGTTCACGCCTTCCGCCACCTCGTCCTCCTCCACAAGACTCTTGTATACCTCCGTACCCATAAAATATTCGCACAGCTTCTTATAACACTGTAGCAGAATCCGTAATTGCAAATTTTCCGCATAATTATCGTAATCTTTACACCAACTACATGAGGGTTTTAATTTCTTTCTCCCGCCTTTACACTTTTTACACACGTGATGCTGGCAGCCAGAGCTTGTCGGCGTGTAAGGTTCTTTAAGCAAATTACTGCAAACTGTACAGGACAAAGATTGCCGCAAGTATGGGACTAAACGAAATAAATCCGTCCACGAAGACTTATCCGCCGCGTCGGCTAGTATTATGAGACGACACGTAGAAACATACAGACTAGTAGCATTCATCTTCATTTATTGTGTTATTGCGATACACTAAGCAAAAACAAATAAAGCAAATTGATTGTTTACAACAGAAATTCTAACGCAAGTTGAAGAGCGCCGAGCGATGCGCTCGCTTCTGTGATGTGTCTAATTTGACAGATAGATGACATTTGTCAAATAATGGTGTTATTTGAGTTCAGTTTTAAAACGCCTTAAAAACAACCTTTTAGGAATGACCGATAATTTACTCATGAAAAAAATCATCTTACAAGTAGTAGTCTATTTTAAAGTAATATATTTGCCTTGTTAATGAGAAATACCTACCGTATCAAGATAATCTTGTTATAAATTCTAACTTTGATGGCACACGAAGCGGTTTATAGATGATACGGAACAGAGTTCAGTATTGACCACTGAATATACTGTGAGAATACCCTTCAAAAGTATTGCCACTAATAGAGTACTGTTTCTTATTATGTGCTAAAACCTAATTTTTGCTTGGAATCCTTATCCACATAAACGGCGTATCCAGTTATCATGCAATAAAATCATTTGAAATATGCCCGTAAGCCCTTAACTATTGAGCACAGGAAAGAAGACTCTTGTCTTTTAGGCTCTGTATGTGAAGTCCCCAACCCGCACTGGGCCAGCGTGGGGGCTACTGCCCAATCCCTCATACCTTAACCCTCGGGCAAGAATAGAATTTATTCATAATTCAAGTCTCTTGATATTGCATAAAAGTACAAATTCTGCACGATAAAAAAATACAAAAAAATGACCTTAACAGGTGGTCATTTTTGCCTTAAAAAATTCAAGTTGCCCTATAAAGGGCTAGAGAAGAGGCCTGTGCCCAGCAGTTGGACGTATCTATAATAGGCATGATGATGATGATAATGACTATACAGGGTGACTGGTAATTCGACCTATTCCTTGAAAGGGGTTATAATAGAGCTAATTTGCAACAATTTATGTCCAGTCAACCAGGGTACAATACACGATTTTTTTTTAATTTTTCGAGTTTTTAGTTTGTTTGAAAAAAAATCGCCTTGCAGCCTTAAAGTGCTGATTGTGACAAAAATGTTTTTTTTACCATCCAAATGGAAGTACTTTTGTCACAATCACCAGCTTAAGGCTGCAATGAGATTTTTTTTCATACAAACTAAAAACTCGAATATCTCGGAAACCAGCGAGTTTCGACCCCTGGTTGACTGGACATAAATTGTTGCAAATTAGCTCTAGTATAACCCCTTTCAAGGAATAGGTCGAATTACCAGTGACCCTGTATATGACCCAATAAATACGATACGTGACTAGTAATAGTACGAGCCTATTGATATTGAATAAGCTAAAAATCCCAAGATTGATGAAGCAATAAATCATTATTCTGTTAAACCTTTAGTCATTGGTTTAGCTACCTAACCAAAATACCTATACCCTGAGAACTTTACAGTTTCGCTCTATGAAAACACAACAATAAGTACCTATATCGATATCAGCCAGATATCAGCCATATTTTTACACCAAAAAATAGGTTGGGTAATTTGACTAAATATTCATTAATAATCCACCTAAATTTAATACCAATACGGTAAAAAATAATGAAAAGTAATCTTCATAAATTCCGTAAAAATCAGGCGAAAAGGTATAAACTTTCTTTACTTTATAATTGACTACGTCTATATACGTTATTAGGGATACGCGCATAATCCACTTATTTTTGTTAATGAATAAACCTTTCTATAGGCCAGATGAAATTCAATATTATCTCAAGGTCGTAAATATTTAATTAAAATGCCGTTATTTCCTGATGCATATATTTTTGGATTCAGGTAGTAAGTCTCCAAATTTGTGTACTCAAACATGTTTTCATTATAAAAATACTGATAGCATTTTTGCTTGCGGGTTAAATTTTTTTCCTAACTTCCGGACCATATAATTATTCATTTCAGTAGTAAAAGTTGTTTAAAATAAAATATAAAAGCCGTATACAAATAATTAGCCTGATATTTAATTATTTCCTAAAATACCGTAATTTTCTCAGGGTACCAGGACTGTGCTGTTCACAAACTTGATCATTTCACTATTAGGCGAACCAGTCAAAGACTGATCTCCCCTCCCATAGTTATTAGTGTTTTTACGGATTTTGGGGTCAAATTACATTACAGACTAACAGCCGGCTACAAAACCCTTTTGTGAATAGATAATGTAGAATCATGAATAAAGGGGGCTACTCGAACCTACATACTTGCTATGCAATGCATAGTACCTACTCGTACATTACATTAGTTACATATTAGTTATATATCTTTGTACGTCAGCATCATAAATATGTATACATTTACGAACGTATGTCGGTGGAATAAAGTTGATAATTGGATACATTTGGATACATATATTTGGAGCTGACCGTACTAACAATTTCTCGTCAATCGTTAGAATGAGGAATTTGATGAGGAAATTACCCTTGTATCATTATTCCCAGTTATAAAACATAAAATGATAGGTACCTACTTAAATGTGTGTTTCCTGTAATACTTATTCAATTACTTAATTATCCTCATTAGCATCGTGACCACTCCTCAAAAATACGGTTCTTATCACACTGTTGACACCAAATCAAAACAAAGATGCCATTTACTTATCGAGTGCAAAGACCAGTCTAATAAACACAATTGTTTAACCAATCGGGGCATGTAGATACGAGAGTCTATTTGATATCTGGCCCAAATGAGTGAGCGTTTATTGTCTTACGAGTTTCATCGCGGCACGGTTTACTCCGTCTGATAAAAGATACGGCAGCAGTATCAGTCGCTCCTCTGACGGGTACAGAACACCTCCGCGCCTTCCCTCCAAGAGTATGGACTAATTGAATCAATTGAGCGTGTCCCTCCCGACTGTGCTGATTGTGCCGGGACTGCGACCAGTGTTCTTCTCAAGTGATCGTGTGCCAACTGGTACACAGTTCTTTAAAATCATAGTGAAAATTCTTGAATAGGAAGTGAGGAGTTCGTCATGTACAGGTAATCATTAAAATTAATCAGATGCTTAGTCGCGAGGAATACGGTTTAACGATTTAAAAGTGTCTGGGAAAAGCGACCACTTGAGCGGTATTGAGTTATTAATATTTCCTAAAACTAGGTAAAATTAGCTATTCAGTGAAAAAATCATCATTTTCCTAGGTGCAATCATTATTTTTTTATAGTAGGCGAAATGTAAGAGTTGAGAAATTTGGTTTTAAAGTTTATGCTCGTGATAAATACACTTCTACTAGGACGTTATGAAATGATTTGTGGTACCAGTTAATCTACTATCATCAAAGATTAAATACAGACATCAATGGTCTCAATAACTATAATGATTTGGAAGGTAGTCAAAGAAGAACTTGCAAGAGTGGGAAAAAAATCAAGTACTTATCTTAATTACTCATAATCTTAAGTAAATAGGTACCTTTTAAACAATGACTTATTAAATATGGTTATATGGTAATTATATTCTAAGCAATAATAGAAGGGTAAAAAAAAGACTGTATTTTCTATGTTTTTATCGAACATACCTACCAACATAAGTAATTATCGTGTTTTAAGTTTAGTGGTTTGACGATAATTTTCCTATGGAAGTATAATTAGGGTACCACTTGGGGGGCTTAGTAGGTGAAGTTTAGTGTCACAAGTAAAATAAATACTATGTAACATGTTTAATAATAAAAAATTACGTCTTGTCACTATGTTAAATAGTAAATTAAATATTTTTCAATGTTAAAGTAAGTTTTATATTCATTTTTAATAAAACACTTATTAATATTCTAAGTCAGGTACCACTTTGTCACAACATTTTACAAAAATTAAAATATTTCAAATTGTCAAATTAAAGTAACTTAAATACAAAGAAATCACATTTTTTATTTTTTTATTCAATACGAGGGCTGTTCTGAAAATTTCTAGCTACTCAAAAAAACATATAGATATGGTTATTATTTAGTCACATTCTTTCAAAATACTCTATAGCATTTGAAAAAAAAAGAAAAAAATCGATCTTGCGGTAGGTCGAAAAATGCACGCATAAATTCATCAACTGCGTCATTTGGGTTGTTGAAACTTCGCCATCGCAAGTTTTTTTTCTACGGTGGGAAACAAAAAAAAATCGCATGGGACCAGATTGAGGCTGTATGGTGGGGTGCGGCAATAATTGAACACCGGAAGGAAAATATCGATGGTCCGAGCAGCAGTGTGAGCGGGGGCATTATCCTGGTGAAAAAGAATTCCGCGGGTTCCGCTCATCAGATGGTCTTCGCCGAGCTGTTCGAAGGCTTGAGGCAGGCATACTTCGGTATACCAGTGAATAGTGACAGTTCTTCTGTCTTCGAGAGGAATGACTGGCATAGGTGATGCCCATGGTGACAAGATAACTACCATATTTGTTGCCAAGGATGTTAATCATGCAATCCACAAAATGACTAGGGGTAAGTCGCCAGGGCACGATGGGCTCAGCGTGGAACACTTGCGGCACGCCGGTCCCCACCTTCCACGAGTACTCGCCATGCTTTTTAACCTTTGCTTAAGTCACTCGTACCTGCCTCCGGATATGGTGAAGACACTGGTGGTACCTATTGTCAAGAGCAAGACAGGAGATGTATCAGACAGGTCGAATTATAGGCCCATCTCATTAGCCACAATAGTAGCAAAAGTACTCGACAGTGTGCTTAACTCGTATCTGATGCGGTATGTCAAGTTACATGATGCCCAGTTCGGGTTCCGACCTGGGCTATCAACAGAGACTGCCATACTTAGTTTAAAGCACGCTGTCAAGTATTATACCGATAGGCAGACTCCGGTTTACGCCTGTTTTATGGACCTCTCAAAGGCCTTTGACATGGTCTCTTATGACATTCTCTGGCGGAAGTTACGGGAGACAGGGCTTCCGTCTGAACTAACTTCCCTTCTCAGGTCTTGGTACTTGAATCAGGAGAATCTTGTAAAATGGGCAGATGAGGTTTCGGATCCCTGGAGGTTGGAATGCGGAGTGAGGCAGGGAGGATTGAGCTCACCGTTGCTTTTCAACTTATACATTAATGCGCTGATTGAGGAACTCAGGAGCACGCATGTCGGCTGCTTTATTGACGATGTGTGCGTCAATAACATCAGTTACGCGGACGACATGGCTCTCCTGGCTCCTTCAATCGGCGCACTTAGAAAACTAGTTGCAATCTGTGAGTCATATGCATCATCTCATGGTTTGACTTACAATGTGTCTAAAACAGAATATATGGTCTTTAAGGCGGGAACCAAGTGCCCAAGTTTTGTTCCACCTTTAATACTTAATAATATCACTCTTAAACGTGTCTTCTTCTTTAAGTATCTTGGGCATTTGGTAACTGATGACCTTAAGGACGATTTAGATATGGAGAGGGAGCGCAGGGCGTTGTCAGTCCGGGCGAACATGTTGGCCCGCAGATTTGCTCGATGTACAGATACCGTGAAAATAACGCTGTTCAAAGCGTATTGCACATCACTGTACTCGGCAAGTCTGTGGTTCAAGTATACCCAAAAGGCATACAATGCTCTGCGCATCCAATTTAATAATGCCTTCAGGGCGCTGTTGCGGCTGCCGCGCTTCTGCAGTGCGTCTTTTATGTTTGCCGAGGCGCGTACAGACGGTTTTGACGCCGTTTGGCGCAAAAAGTCTGCTTCTCTCCTGAATAGAGTGCGCGGGAGCAGCAACAGTATCCTGAAAATGATAGCTGGTAAGTTTGATTGTCCCTTGACAAACATACTTACTGAACGTACCAAATCCCTTTTTACCATTAAGTACTAACCTAGACTAAGAATAAATAACACCAGTGGACCTCATAGTTGTCTTGTAATCTCCACTTATAATAAATCTCTAAATTAAAAAAAGAATCAGCCAGTTTGAAACTAAGCTTTGCGCGGTTCGAATGTTCTCAGCATCCCATGAACAGAAAAATATGAAACATTTTATATAGGTACATTATTATTCTAGCTGCAACTTAGGATAGTTTTTATCCGACTGCGACAGTTAATAAATTTTCCGAAATATACGACTTCATTTAATTTTTCATTTATTTTTATTGAAATCAAACGCTGCTCCAACTGTCAGCTATAAGAACCGTCAAACTTTCGTCAAAATGGCGGAATTGCTTTGCCTTTCACTTATTAATAATTTAAATCCCGTCTACGATAGACCTTTACGAGACAAATGCTAAAATATAAACCATAAAAAAATATTCGATTCTGATATGAGAACTTATATGCGCAAATGTCGTTTTATGTCGTAATTTCAATAAATGAAATCAACAAATTTGAACAATATAATTAACACGAATTTGTTTTTTTTGAATGACAATGGCACGCGCTCGGCGCATTCAGCCAAAAAACCTGCGGCGCTACCACGAAAACCAATACTTAATGTTCATATATTTGCATCCCTGTCACTCGAGTATAGTAAGTGCGATAGAGATAGAGATACCCGAATATTTTCGAATTCCGAAGTTCGTGGTTATAGCTCGGGAATCGAAAATATGGTAAATAATCATAATGTATTTTCTCGAAAAAGAATTTAAAATAAATATAGTCAAATGGAGAAAAAAACAAAGCAAGAGGTTATATAGGTAATGATTAAGTTATAAGAGTCCAAAGTTTTAAGAGGGGGTATGTTCTGTCCCTTTTCCGCAAAACGCACCTTCATATGAAACGATTGTTTTTTACTATGACGCTCGAGTATATTGACGTCACAGTCCCTCATCGTTTTCTCACTCTAACAAGCTTCATAATTTTTTGAGATATTTGAATGGGAGTTTCATTATCTTCTATCTATTTATCTCCACTTATAATAAATCTCTAAATTAAAAAAAGAATCAGCCAGTTTGAAACTAAGCTTTCTGTGGTACGAATGTTCTCAGCATCCCATGGACGGAAAAATATGAAACATTTTATATAGGTACATTATTATTCCAGCTGCAACTTAGGATATTTTTTCTCCGACTGCGACGATATTTTCCGTAATATACGACTTCATTTAATTTTTCATTTATTATTCTTAAAGTATACCCCCGCCACATCTGTCAGCTAAAATAAACGTCAAAATCACAGACTAATAAGGACTACGGACAAAATGGCGGAATTTCTTTGCCTTTCTTTCGCCTATTAATAATTTTAATCCCGTCTACGATATACATTGACGAGACACATAGGTATCAAAAGCAAATATAAAATTAATCGATTTTGATATGCGAACTTATATGCGCAAATGTCGAATTAAGGCGTAATCTCCACAAATGTAACAACAAATTCGAACAATATAAACTTGGTTTTTTTGAATGGCACGCGCGCGCGCTCTTTGCGTATTCAGTCAAACAGCGAAAACCGAAACTCGAAGTTCGTATATCTGCATTCCTGTCATTTGTTAGTGCGATAGAGATAGAGATACCCGAATATTTTCGAATTCCGAAGTTCGTGGTTTAAAAGAAAATACGGATGTCGGATAGATCTAAATTAATAGTTTATGTGTGAATATGGTTAAAATTATTTGGAAATACTATTGTTGTTATTGTTTTAGTATATTTGACTAGCTTTAAGTTTAATATTGTACGTCCGAAATGGGCAAGCTGTTGGACTTTATTTTACCCAAAACAACTAAATGTACACAGTTCTGACAATAAAGAAATCTTACTTTATCTTATCGAAAATAGGGATGTAGACACTAAACAAAATAATCATAATGTTGTATTATCTCGAAAAAAAAACAACGCAAGAGGCTATACTCGTATAGGTAATCACTAAGTTATAAGTGTATAAAGTTTGAAGAGGGGGTTTGTTGCGTCTCTTTTCCGCAAAACGCACCTTTATAATGAAACGATTGTTTTTTACTATGAAGCTCGAGGATCGTGACGTCACGGTCCCTGATCGTTTTCTCACTCTAACAAGCGACATTAAAACGGTTGTAGCTTCGTAATTTTTAGAGATATTTGAATGAGTTTTTCGTTTCTTCTTTCTTTTGAAGTGAGTCTACAGCTACACCTCTATTTGGAAGACAAGCGGAAAGAACCCATACTATCCATACTAATAATCCATACTTCCATATTAATATTATAAATGCGAAAGTGTGTCTGTCTGTCTGTTACCTCTTCACGCCTAAACCGCTGAACCGATTTAGATAAAATTTGGTATATAGATAGTTTGAGCTCCGGGGAAGGACAAAGGGTAGTTTTTATATCTGAGGGGCTGAAATTGGGGGTGGAAATTTGTATGGAGCTACTTAAACAGCTGCCCCGATTTAGATAAAATTTGGTATATAAATAGTTTGAGTCCCGGGGAAAGACATATAATAGGTTTTATCCCGGAAATCATCCCCTAAGGGGGTGAAAGGGGGGGGGGGGTTAAAATTTGGATGTAATCTATTTTGATGAGATTTGGTGTAGATATAGGTTAAGTCCAGGGAAAGGACATAGGATAGTTTTAATTCCGGAAATCACTCCCTAAGGGGGTAAAATGGGGGTAAAAATTTGGATGAATCCCGTTTAGATGAAATTTGGTATAAAGGTCGTTTGAGTCCCGAAGAATGATATTAGATAGTTTTTATCCCGAAAATCATTCCCTAAGGGTATGAAATAGGGGGTGAAAGTTTGGATAAAATCCATGTACCTAGATGAAATTTGGTATAGAGATAATTTGAGACCCTTCGAAGGATATAGAATAGTTTTTGCCTCGGAAATCATCCCTTCAGATGGTAAGTAGAAGTTTGTTTGCATTATATTTTCTAAGTATAAGTTCTACGCGGACGAAGTCGCGGGCAACAGCTAGTTAATAAATAAATAAAAAAAAAAAAAAAAAAAATAGGACCACTGCGTTGAAAAAAAACGGCCATCATTTTTTTGTTAACCCTCCTGCCACGAACAACTTTCATAGGCAAAGTACCTTCTTCGAACACCCCTTGCGTTGACTAATGCTTCGTAAATGGTTCGTAGCTATATATCCACGTTTGTTCAGTTGTCAGGATGTAGGGCACTTGCTGTGATTTGCCGCTATCAAAATTTTCAAGCATATATTTGCACCAATCTACCCGGCGGGTTTTTTGCTCTTCAGTAAGCAAATGGGGTATCCATCGCGAACAAACCTTTCGTACTTACAGGTGATCATTTAAAATATTGGAAACAGCTTGTGAACAAATCTTAAATTCATCTTATATCTCCCTATGTGTAATGTTCCGCTTTTCTATAATTAGCCACTCCACTTTGATGGCGTTTTCATAAGACACATCGGTCGAAGGCCTCCCGGGCCCGGCTTCGTCTTTGACGGACTCTCTACCTCGATTAAATTCTCGAAACTAAGACAGTGGCTAATGAAGGAGCAGATTCCCTAAAAGCTATGTGTAAGTTTTCGTGAGATTGTATAAACCTCTTTTGTAGTCGTAATAAATCATCACACGAAATTCTTCTCGGGTAACGTTCATTTTGCAATCGAAACAATGACTGACTGTAGTCTTCATGCTATGCGAACTTAGAACTTAATGCCAAAGACTACAATATACATACTGAGATAGACAGGCAACTCGACCAAATTGAGAAGGCATTTAATGCTTGCGTATACAGGCGCCATCTCTTCTGCGATACTTAAAACTTTTCTTTGAATGTACAAAACATACAAAAAGTACGTCGGTCACAGGGTTTGAACCCCGGCTCATCGACTCCAAATACCGCCGTCTGTACCCCTAGGCTACTGATGTCTTATGACAATACAGTAGCGGCTACTGTGGTCAAGTGGACCACATAAATCAAAAAAGAAATAATGGTTATTTTTGTAAAAAAAGGGAACTTGATGAGCGCCTTGAATCTAGTTCACTGTACTCGTACCAAGGCTGTTCTGAAAGTTTCTAGCTGTGGAAAACCTATTTGCACAATTATTTTTTTTTTACTACCGATTAAAACCTTTTTTAATTGAGTAGGTATAAAATACTGGCCAAAAATAATAGACACTAATGCAGAAAAAAAATGTTGGTTTTAAAAATGTAGTTTGTCACAAAGACTACCAAAGACTACAATATACATACTGAGATAGACAGGCAACTCGACCAAATTGAGATGGCATTTAATGCTTGCGTATACAGGCGCCATCTCTTCTGCGATACTTAAAACTTTTCTTTGAATGTACAAAACATCGACGTTTTCGTTTAAAGTCGACGGGGTTGCTGATTCAGTATTTAAGAGCGGCATTTCGACGTCATGAAACGAATCTTCCGTAGCACTTATTGCAACGATTTTTAGGGTTCCGCACCTCCAAAGGAAAAAGCGGAACCCTTATAAGATCACTTTGTTGTCCGTCCGTCCGTCTATCAAGACCCTTTTTCTCAGGAACGCGTGTAGGTATTAAGCTGAAATTTATATCAAATACTCAAGTCTACCGTTCCTTGAAGCAGCGAAAAAATCGAACTTCCAAGCCAACGCAATCAAAAGATACAGCCGTTTATGCCGCAAATTTCCGCAAATGTTCGAACCTCGAATGAGGGAATCAAAACCTACAGGGTACTTCCCGTGAACTCAGAATCTTGAAATTTGGTACGAAGCAATGGCTTATAGCACAGATAAAGGAAAACATGCGAAAACCGTAAATTTTTAGTTACATCACTGAAAATTTATGTCCAGTATAAACTGACACGCACTAAGTATGTGAATACATACTTAGTGAGTGTCAGTTTATAGTGGACTTGATTCTATTGTACGGGGTGGTGTGGTCCGGAACCCTTGGTGCGCGAGTCTGACTCGCACTTGACCGGTTTTTTTATAGGTTCAGACACGACACATTTCGAGCCTCAGGGGAAACATACTGAAGAATAATTTGGAACAAATACTGCATGTCAGCGATCAGGGTAAATAAAAATACTCCGCCTGTAAAATATTGCCTCAAAGTGGTTTCCCAAGGGTACCTACTAAACTTCGTGACCTATTAGGATACTGACATATTATAATTGTACAGGTATTATTTTACACAAAATGATATTAAAGGTATTAATAATCGATTAGTACCTAACAAAAACCCATTCTTCGTAATTTTCGACTAATTAAAAAAAATGCATACTTATAACTCAGAAACTAGAATCCTCAAAGTGGTCCCTTTTACTAGACACAGTCACAATAGTTATTTACGATACAAGTGCAGAAAATAGGAAATTCGCACGTGTATCGTACAACGTTTTACAGTACATATGGCTACGTTTCGACATATGCACGGAAAGTGCTCTTTTCCGCACACGTGCGGAAAAGTAGTAGGTACCATGTGTACTGTAAATGTTTTTTAACCCTACCTACCTTTCATAGACTGAGAACCAATACGACCGGTTCTAAATTGCGCAATTTTGTTATGATAGTGAAAATGAAGAGAATGTTAAATAAAAGAGGTCCTTTCAGTACCGAACACGCCTGTAATTCAACACAGAACTTTTTTCTTAGTGAAAATAAAAAGCAATTTACTGTACCTAGTTACTCAGATGTTTTTTCTTTGATTGTAGGTACTCTACATATAAGAATGTTACTGACACTAATTACTTTTACCATTCAGGCATTCCTCATTGCATCTTTTCTTAATGATATCAATTATTAAAGTGACTGTTAATGCAATCACCTATTAAGAATCTCTCATCTCATAGGCACCTCTAATAGTTAGTCCCACAACGCACACATTTGGGTTGGTGTTCATATTTATTCGTACCTATGCGTTTAACTATTACCTTGATTTCGTTTTTATCTTGTGGTTTTTAGAGCAATGCTTAGAAGCAATTTCGAAATATCTTGCATAGGGATAGGTATATGTAACGCTTGTAAGTAGGTATTATTAGCGTTGATTCACACAAAGAAAATATTATGAATCAAATAATCTTATCAGCAAATTCGTAGATAAATTAGGCGTAAAGCAGTACAAATGACACTAGCTCTTTAAATATGTTGGCAAAGTTTAAGTTTGAATAATAAAGTATAATTAAACGTGTACAATATACAGTATTATACAATACAGTACAATATATAGTATACAATATTGCGATGTTTGTAGACTTTGTAGTAAATAGCACTATAGTTGAAAAGGCAGGAGCTTATGACCTGTGGTGGTGTAGTGGAGTATGGACATGTTAAGCACAAAGGACATATTTATTTAATTAAATTAGTACCTAAGTCATTCTGCTTCACATGTCCACAGGGCAGAAGGGAAGGATAAAAGACATACAAGGGATAGGTGAATGGAATGTGAATGAAGAGGTGACGAATGATATTGAGGAATGGAAGAAAAAGATATGATACACCGAGCAAGTAAAAGGGGTAAAGGCAAGCGGATGCTATTGATGATAATGATGCAATTACACTTATCGGGTACCCTCAATTGACTCTGAAACGTTTGCCCTAAGTGTTGTTCAATTATCATTGAAACAGAAAAGCTTATTTTATATATTATCCTACAGAACTCATTACATAAGTTAAGTTAGCATAGTTTCATGCCAAGGTTGATTAGAAGATGAGGGCTAAAGTTGATAAGGGCTATCCGAACCTCACAAACAAAGAGGAACCGTCAATGATAACAAGAAATCAACAGTCATATTCCAGTACATTAATGATTTAAAGGGCTTATTACCCAATTCTTCTGAACGGGAAAATAACACGACGTAGAGTAGGTACCTAATACCTACCTAGTTAAGTTCTACGCCCACGCTCTGATAAGTCCTTCAATATTTACTTTGCTACTAAAAGGTATCATATGCCCTACTTTCATATGCAAATCGAGGTTCGGGGTTTCTGGTTTAGAGTTCATAAGAAATACCCCCCCAGTTACAGGATTTTCAGGGTAGGTAAAAGCACGAGTACATGGTATACTAGCTTCTGCCCGCGACTCCTTCCGCATGGAACTCGTTTATATCATAGCTCCATACAAAGGTTTCACCCCTCAGGGGATGATTTCCGGGATACAAACTATCCTATTCCTTCCCCGGGGTTCGAACTATCTCATCACAATCGGTCCAGTTCATGAAGAGGTAACAGACAGACAAACACACTTTAGCATTTATAATACCTCTTAGTGTAGATGGAACTAAGTTTGGTATTAGAGAGCGTAAAAAGTGCGCTTGTGATTCTTCTGGGCTCTGTTTCACCACCTTGCCAGTTGTCACTTCCACTTCACTTTCATGACAATTCCACGTACATTGCTGGGTCAATAAGCTGTCCAGCAACCACCTTAACCTGTCGACGCAGCCATATAAGTAGAATTGTCACTGTCAGGAGACAATTGTCGATTTGGCGAAATAGGGGCCTGGTGTCGCAATACGAACCATCAAACATTCGACACGAGACGAAGAACACAGGCGACGATGTCTGCTTACCATCTGGGCTGTTATTCGCTACGCGTTAATGCGGCTCACCCCGCCGGTCACCCGTTACGAAACTAGACCTCTACCTACGCTTAATTACTACGCATCGCGGTGTCAAGGTATAATTGTGGGTGAGCGTTGAGGTGAGCTTAAAAAATACTTTTTGTACTCGTCGATTAAAATTTGTGTTTAAGATTTCATAGATAATACTGCAACGGTACTCTTTTCATAGTTGTAGTCCATTATGTTACTGTCGAAACAATCGAAATAACTGTTTCGATACGCTCCAGACAACCGAAAAAAAATGGAAAATAGAACTAAAATAAATTCGATCAATCACGTGGCTGCTTTACCGAACTGTAATGAATTGGACCAATAGAATCGCTTTGATTATTGAGTTTACTCGTTGATGTCGTACGCTCGTTGATGTCTTTTAAGATATCAACGAGCGTACGAGCGATAGGCTGCACTTCGTTTCAACAGTATCGAGTTTGTTTAATTAGTTCAGTTGACTCGTAGAAAATTAATTTTAATGAACTCGTACAAAAAGAATTGTTCACAATAGTGTTATAATCAAGCTTTTTAATCTCGTACCTTACTTAAGCCACTCGGCAAGCTTCGTGGCCTAAACACGGTACTCGACTAAAAAGCTCTCTATTATAACACGCTTGTGAAAAATACTATTTCTCAAACATGCAATGAAATATTCTCTTTACGTTCCTTATAATAGACTCGGAAGTATCCTTTTTCGGGCGCAGCATCTCGAGGCGGCCTGAAATGGGATTTCATACAACTTTTCTGGCCCTGCAAAGTAACTTTTTAATTTTCATTCCACTATTTGTGGTACAGCATCACGGTATTCTGCCATGAAAATCAGTTTGATTTGAGGATTTTTATTTATTTATTTCATTGCATGTTTGAGAAAAGCACTATACATGCCTCGGCGTTTTCCCGCCCTCTGATGTAATGTACTATTTCATAAAATGAAAATGTTACAGGCTCCTAAGATATTTCCTTTAATTATTGATGAGTGATGACAACCGGTTTTTACTCACATAATTGTACATCTCGATGAATTTCCAATAACGTCAATTCTATTTATCACTTTTCTATTCACCACAAGTAGATATTTTTAATAATAACCAAACACGCATCAACTATGTTTACAAATATTTGTGAAATTACCTATACTTAATGGCGCGCAACTATATTTTTTTCGTGAAGTTCTCGCAGTGCGCTCGCAGGAGTCGCAGGTGTTAAAGCGAGGCTTAGATGAAATCTCTAAACAGCCAATACAAAATAAAATCAATATTTTCGTATTCAATAAAAAATCATGTAAAATGTTATCAAAAGTAAATAATTTTACTAAATGAAACGTTTCTATATCATATTCAAAAAGAAATAATCAAATAATTCACAAGAAGGATTTAATTTGTTTAGAATAGAATATTAAAAAAAAACCTGTACAACCCGGTCAATTTAAGAATGCGCCGTACATACATACCGCAACCGTAACCGTGCCGTACCTTGCTGCAAGGTGCCAACGTGTCCTAATCGGGATATAAACATAAAACACGAGTGCCGTAATGCTATAAAACACGCGTGCATTATGAGCCTAAAAGTGGCACAATAAGAGGCATGTTACGTTACGAGCAAATGTGTTGAAAAACAAGTTACAGAATAGGCAGGGGGGCAGGCAATCCAATATGGTTGTTCGCCACAGACGTATAATAAAATTAAGTCTATTTCAAGTTTGCTCAATGTCAATCTGTGTAGTTACAGTGGCGGCGCGTGAAAAATACCGATGGGCAACCCGGACCAAAAAAATGTGGGTAGGGGAAAACCGGGCAATGGGAATCAGCGGGCAATGGGAATCACCCACACATCTACAAAACCACAAACACTAGTGATGCGTACGCGCCCGTCCCACCCCGCTCTTGACCCCTTGCTATCGGTGTGAGTCGCTCGCGCCGCTATGGCTGCCGCAGCAGTAATGAGAGGAGTTTTTCGTTTTCGTGCTGCGTCGATGAAATTTTGCAACCACGCAAAATTATTTTTTTTATTTTTATTTTATTTTATTTATATCAACTATAAGTATATCATTACAGTCTCCCAATAAACGATAAGTGCCACATTTGTTAATCTATTTGCTTGTAATTTTTATACACGTTTTGCCGGACATTCAAAAGTATGATGTGAAACCTAAATCACGTGTGTGTGTTACGTGTGGTACGACGCCGTTCGCGGCGCCGTGTACGGCACCGCACGCGGCACCGTGTTTCGGCACGACGCCGTTTGACGGCGCCGCGCCGTGACACCGTAGACGGCACCGTACCGGCGACATGTGTCCAGGCCCTATGGCGTATTTTTATATATATTTTTTTCTCATTATTGTTGTTGTGGGTAATGAGACTCGGGTGACTCCCATTGTCCGCAGCATAAAAAACAAAGGGCAAGGAAAAAAGACAAACGTGCAGAAGAAGGGAGCAAAGAGACAAGTTCTTCAGTAATCAAATGATACCTCTATATCAGACGTGGGAACTGACGATTTATGCCAAGATAATGAGGATGATGATGTCGACGATACAGAAAACAAATGCTTACCTAATCTGTGACAAATTCGGATGAATTGGTGAAGTTTGGTACAGATGTACCTCACGTGGCTTATGGGCTCACGTCACGCAGACTGCACTGCGTTCGAGTCGGCCGCAGGTTATGTCTGCGATTTGGGTTAGAAATTCGTTGGCTCCGATTGCCCTCAGGGTGACTCCAAATACCCTCACGTCGGTGCAATGGGAGTCAAATCTGTATTTTTTTTAAACTCGTGTATTTTCAAAAGTTGATTACCAAGATGATTACTATTGATCTCATATGAGGCGGTTGCAATAAAGATATTATTTCGTAATATTTTTTATTTTGAATTTTCGCTTAAGTGACTCCCATTACCCCATTTTACCCTACCGTGACAAAAGGAGAAATGGAGAAAAGCAGGATTGTAGGATCACTTCTTCGTTGTCCGTTTGCCTGTCGAACGCTTTTTCTCGAGAACTCCCGGGTATAAATAAAAAAAATAAAAATAAAAATAATGTTTATTTCATTTAACAAATAGGGTTTAGTTTAGAGTAAGGTTGAGGTCTCCTAGTAGGTATAGAGATACCTGTATCAGGAGATCTCGCTCTTCCAAAGATAGTGAGTACCTACATAATAAAAACCTATAGTTAAATTTAACTTTAACGTAGATTTTTTTAATATTAGAGTAGAATTTAAACTTATAGATTAAACAATCATACATTAACTTTCCTTTGACGTATGAGTGTGTGTGTGTGTGTGTGTGTATGTAGTGACTAGTGAGTGTTGAATATGTTCAAGTGCGGGTGTGTGGTGGCTATCTTTTATCTTTATACAATGATATTCAAGTTAAGACTTAATTTCCAGTTAAGACTTAATTTCCTATGTGAAGCAGCGCTTGAGTTTCATCATAGCTATTTAACCATTCTATAAGGACTCTTTTACAATCGTATGTTTTCAAAGAGTAAATATTTAATTTCTTGTTTACATTATTATAGACGCGAGCTGATTGTACATCGAATTGTCTTCTTGCAAACATAGACTTACCGTAAGGCACATCAGGTACGATTGTGTTAATTCTTCTACGGTTAAGAGTAGAGGGGTCATAAGACAGTTGTTTGTGAGTCTTTAGCACAACCGAACCTATACATAATTTGCGCATACTTGGGAGTTCACATAGTTTATATAGCTCAGAGGTTGGGTGTCGATACGGTTTAAAAAACATGGTTCTTAGTAGACATCTCTGGCCTCTTTCTACTTCCAGGAATTTAATTTTCGTAGCGCCTCCCCATACCGGAATACAATAACTCATTACAGATTGGGCTAGAGAGGTGTAAATTTGTTTTAGTAGCTTGGTTGTAGTAATGTGTCTAAGAATTTTGAATAGCCATACGAGTTTACGAATTCTGCTGTTTATAAGCTCAATATGTGGGTGCCATGAGAGACGCTGATCAAAAATGACCCCCAAGTATTTATTAGAGGTATCAAGTTTAAGAAAAAATATATCTTTTAAGTTAACGCAATCAAAAGTTCCGCCGGTTACCTACCTCGTATTTTGACATTAAAAAACTAGTCGAATGCTTGTACGTGGGTTTCGTATGTACAGTCGCCATGAAAATAGAGGTGTGTTTGTGACGTGCTTGTTTGCTCCGATGTATGTGATCGGAGCAAACAAGCACGTCACAAACATCGGAACTCACCTCTATTTTCAAGGCATTAGGGTGCATGTGCCGATATTTTTGAACACCTATAGTGATGGCGACTGTACCATAGGTACTCGACTTAATTAACATTTTGAGCTCCGATCACGAAGTGTGTGTCTGAGTGTCGCTTGACGCTGGTTACCTACATTCCAGCAGTATTTCTATGCGATCTAGTTACAAATTCAGTTTTCGGTATTATTCCTCCACTTATAATGGACCTTGCTTCTTACCAAATTCACATGATTCTAAATCAACGGGTCGGGACGGACGACATACAAAAAATAGCAAGAAACTGGCAGCCAATACTGCGCAGAATAGGGAAAAATGGCATAAACTGGAGGAGACCTTTATCCGAGAGGGGTCCAAACCTATTAATTAGTGGAATATTATTTACTTTTTTATATTAGTTAAGTTGGTTATGGAATAAATGAGCTGTTTTTTTTCAAGTTATGGGTAGTAGGTACCTACTCTATATGTACTGTATAAGTAGGTTTTGGAACTTTTGGATGAAAAACCTATAAGGTAAACGACCGAGGACGACGCTGTGTCAAAGTAACATGGTTTAAATTCTCATGAAGAAAAATCCTCTTAATTCGAATTTAACCCATATTCCTTTGACGAAAAGTGCCATGCCATATACTAGTACAGCGTCGAGCACTCGGACGTTTACCTTAGAGCAATCCCATGACGGAAGTAGTAGGTAGGTACTCGCAGTTTGGCCGGTTCTGGTTTAATTAATCATTGTTTAGGAATTATTTCTAAGCTCGACTACCTACCTAAATAGCATTTGTTTTTTTAACGAAAGTAATGGATGCTTTACATGCCTGCGCATCTTCACTTAATTATATTTGAGATTAGGTATACGTAGGTATATCAAACTAAATCCGTAAAAAAAAATTCCAAAACTATTAACCTTTGAAACTTACTCGTTTCTCGGTATCACATTACTTAAGGTGGTTCGATTGCCATACAAAGCGTTATTTGACATTCGCAGGCCAACGGCGTGATATTTTAAGAAACTAACGTATCAGACTTTTATCAATTGGCTTCCCATTTGCGCCAAATTCCCCCTTTCCTAGAATAAACTTGTATAAACTAGATTAATTTAAGAAAACTAGTTTTCCCAAAATATCACGTGACAAACCAATTTCTCAAATTAATCTAGTTTATACAAGTTTATTCTAGGAAAGGGGGAATTTGGCGCAAATGGGAAGCCAATTTATGAATGTTTGTTACATAAGTCTCTTAAAATATCACGCCGTTGGCCTGCGAATGTCAAATAACGTTTTGTATGGTAATCGAACCACCTTAAGTACAACGAGGCATTATATCTAAAGGATAGATCTATCGTATTTCGATTGGTCCGGGCGGGGCGCATCATAAAGATCAATCAGACAATTGGGGCCGCCACGCATGATGCGCAGCGCAGGAGTGGATCTCACAATGCCCAGCTTCCGTTTCATCGGTTCAGCAAGCATTCCAGAATCGATAACCTGGGTGTAAGAGAGTTCAATTGACATTCTAGCGAAACGAATTTTTGACGAATAATGTATTTCCCTCTCATCAATGAGAGGAGGCCTGTTATGTGCCCAAAAGTGTTAGGTAATATATTTATACTTAATGTCAGTTAATGTAGTGAGAAAATAAGTTAATAAATACATAAGTGGCACTAACGGTGTGTGTAACTACCACCAAATTTAGAAGTAGATACGCAATTTACTTTTGGGGGGAAAATAAAGAAAATTGTTTTAGATAACTAACTGTGCTACACTAAAAAATAAAAGGACTTTTAAGACATGTTTTTTTTTCGCAAAGAATAAAGGACCACCTCCTTACCTCCAAAATTACGAAGCCTAGAAAGAATAAAAAATTATTTATCCTAAATACGGAACCCACAGGAGTTTCAAAATGTGTTAATAAAGTATTTAGAACCAAAGGAAATCATATCTAGGCGGATAACTCAAGGCAGCTAACTCAATTATCTACTGTGTTCTTATTATCAAATGGGTGTTCGATAAGACAATTGAAACATAAACACACTTAGCTAAACTGCATGATCCTTAGGTATAGAGCTAAGTACTCCTATCGCAAAATTACACTATTCAAGCAATTGGTCAAGAGCCATCAATTAAACTGGATTAAATTGACCTTAACAATTAAGATGGTTGAGAGATCTTAGTAATCGTAACAGCCAGGGCTTACTCAGAGTTCAATTTAAGAACCTTGAATATTAGCGATTATTTGGAAGATTAGACACAACGATAAGATTGATAGGGCGTATTTCAGCGAGTTTGGAGTAGATACTTACGATAATCTTACTCTACAGGCAATTTGAAGGCTAGAATAATGAGTCCGTGTACTCAGTCTTACAGATAGTCGCCCTAACCTAACGTATAAACATGACTCTTGTTTATCTGGATCTCATACTACGCCATTTGAATGTGATATATTTACCTATAGTTATTATACCGACAAAATACCGTTTTTGCTTGCTTCTAGTCAAACACGATTCCAAGCCAATGAGAACTGCTCTATAGGTTTTCATCCATAGGTACATTGAGTAGGTAGTAGGTACCTAGTTCCTGAGGAACTAGGATCATGACATTTGGCAAGAAACAAGTTCTTTATCACATTTTCGGATAAAGTCCTTTATGACAAAAAATAGTACATTTCGATGCTAGTGCGGAAAGTAGGTACGTCATTACGTCACGAGTATCGAGAGTAAGACTCGGGACGAGTGAAGAATGACATTTCCGCACGTGTATCGGTTTGTTCGATTATTTTCACAAAAGCATATTTTCACAGAAGCATTTTGTCATAGTCGCGAATTTTCACATCGCATTTTTCACGATCGCAAATTATAATGTTCATCTTTCTTCATGAAGCGATTTTTCACAAAGCGTTTTATAATATTCGCGATTATTTTATTCGTATATTTTATCAGTAGAATATTTTAACGAAACCAAAGTTACGTGTGAAGAATTATTTTTCTTGTTACGAAACTAATTACGTATAAAGAATTCTTCTTCCTTGTTCGAAACCTGTTACGATCGCAAAACACTAGGCATGTAGGTATAGGTAGGTTAGGTTCGTTAGGTTAGCTTCAAATGCCCGAAGGGCAAACATACCAGAAATAGGAGCCCCGCGGAGCGGGGCTCCGTCGAAACTGTCTAAGTACCTGGTTTCGTGGACAAAAGTAGATAGGTATATCTGCGACTAATAAAATATTCTACTGGGAAAATATATTACAAAACGCTTTGTGAAAAATCGCTACGAGAAGAAATAAGAACATTCAAATTTGCGATCGTAAAAAAAAGCGATGTAAAAATTCGCTAATAGGAAAAAATGTTTTTGTGAAAATAATCGAACAAATCCATCAATCGAACGACGTTTTTTAATACAGTTGCGAAAAATTAAGAAAAACAACAAGTAAGGAAGAACTGTATTAAAAAAACATTTTTTTGTACAACGTTATTATTTTTCAACTGTATTACAATGATGTTACAGAATTAATAATATAAAAGTTTCGAATTCCTTACTTGTTGCTTTTCTTATTTTTTCGCAACCGTATTAAAAAATGTCGTTCCATATAAGTGGAAAAGTAAAAAGCACTAGTTCGCGAAAACCAACTTTCCGCACGCTAAACAGCTACGTAAAGTAGCACTTTTTGAGCAACTGTATTAAAAAAATATTTTTAATCATAGGTCAAAATATGTGGCAAAAACAGCGAATCTTTTGATTGGGTTATATTAACTTAGACGTTTGAATTTTTACAGCTCCAAATGGCTGCTAATTTCAACTTGATAGTTGCGCTCTCGTGAAAAAGGGTCTTGTAAGATAGACGGAGAAAGAAGTGATCCCATAAGGATTCTTTTTAGGGTTCCGTACTCAAAGAGTAAAACGGGACCCTATTACTAAGACTCCGCTGTCCGTCTGTCTGTCCGTCTGTCACCAGGCTGTATCTCATGAACCGTGATAGTTAGACAGTTGCAATTTTCACAGATGATGTGTTTCTGTTGCCGCTATAACAACAAATATATACTAAAAACCGGCCAAGTGCGAGTTGGACTCGTGCACGAAGGGTTCCGTACCATTATCAATAAAAATATTTATTTTATTTTGTTTTTAGTATTTGTTGTTATAGCGGCAACGGAAATACATAATCTGTGAAAATTTCAGCTGGAACTATCACGGTATCAGTGAGATACAGCCTGGTGACAGACAGACGGGCGGACGAACGGACGGACGGACGGAGAGCGAAGTCTTAGTAATAGGGTCCCGTTTTACTCTTTGAGTACGGAACCCTAAAAAACAGAATAAATTTATATTTTTTTCCATTTTTTTTTCTTTTACTATCTTACACACAGAGCTAGTCCCAAACTAAGCAAAGCTTGTACTATGGGTACTAGACGACAATAAACATACCTAATACTTAAATACATAGAAAACATCCATGACTCAGGAACAAATATTTGTGCTCATCACACAAATAAATGCCCTTACCGGGATTCGAACCCGGGACCTCCGGCTTCGTAGGCAGTGTCACTACCAACTAGGCTACAGGGGGCTCCCATACAACAAACGTACGGAACCCTTCGTGCGCGAGTCCGACTCTCACTTGGCCGGTTTTTTTTTCTATTGAGGTACGAAACCCTATAAAGTTGATAACTGGTCATGTATTTAGTTACCACAAATACTAAATAGCTAGGTAAGCATCTTAAGACTCAGCTTAATCTGAAGAACCTAAGTAAGCTAAGTAACGCATATCATTCAACTACTTATGTACATGGCCAAAAACCGTCTAGGAGGACATTGCACGCCTTATCACTTTAAACCACTTTCTTATCAATCTCGTGCCATCTTTTCGTAATTTAACAAGTTTTAACACATCGATTCAGTAGTGGGTCATGGTCAAGTGTTTGATCTACTAAAGAAGTCAATTGCAGTTTATCGTGCAGTATTGATACAAAGTTTACAATACAATGTATTTAGTATCGTTTGTTTTTGTAATTGTAAATTTGTAAGTGTTTTGTATCGTTTGTTTTTGTAAGTGCAATTTATTCGAAATTGAAGTCCCATGCAAGTTCCCCATTTACTTAAATATGTAGGTTCAGTCGGCATCAAAAGTAGCTACGCAAATGAAGACGTTAAAAGTCTTTATTAATAGGGAATAAGAACTTTTGACTTCTTCGATTGCGTAGCGTATCGTTTACTTTTGATGCTGACTGTACCTACCTACCTACCCTGATAAATTATCCAAATAATTAACGTAAAGTTACATACTTGGAGTAACATAAAAAACATTTCTTTTGGGATCAATTTGAAGTGCTTACACAATTCGATTGCTTCAGTTACAGGCCGTATTCCGTATAAGTACCAATTTGACTCTTAAGAAAGGCGACTGAAAAAGGTGATCTATCCTATCTTTTCTAGAAACCAAAAAATGACGTAATCGCCGTTAATTTAGAAGATTCTTGGAACGATGCGTGTATGAAGTGAATCAAGATTAGTACCTAGACCTAATCGTATAAAAGTAGCTTCGTCATAGAGTCGAAATATTGTGAACTTCAGTAGGATAATGTTATTGTGTATCCGACATTGAGTGGTGCTGGTGCATACGTGCTACGATATAAATCTCGGCAGTAAAACCATAATGCACCTGGCGTCACCAACAACAAAGCAAGTGTCCGCGGATTACCGACGCAGTGGACAGCTGGTCACGAGGATGTCACTCATTACCCCACACCACATTATTATTGCATTACTTAAACCCTCTAATTTGATATTAATTTCGCGACCATTATTTTCATTATCTCTGCTGACATAACATTAAGAATAACTAAGCTATTTTACAATGTCACCGCGCAACGTGACGGAAAATTATAGGTGCGGCGCGTAACATAAACCGTGAATGATATTTTTCAGGGAACCGCTTCCGTCTTTCCGTCATTCGTCATCAAAACACGTCAGTCAAAATATAGACGTGTAATATATCATTATCTGCCTCTGTCGGTAACAGAAAAATACGGAAGAGTTATTAGTACGAAACCATCATTCCGAAATTTCAAAATTCCGATCGCCATTTTACTAGTTTATGTAGGTTAGGTAGGTACTGATAATTCCATGCGCTTGCATCATAAGGGTTTGGTATATTATCTTAAATCTTATGTAGGTACCTAAATCGGAATTCGTTTCAAACTCATTTAAATGACAAATAAGTATTCAACATTAACAGATCTAGTAGGATACAAATCTTATCGCTTCTTATGTTATGTGTGTAATACTATATTTAAAGGTAAGAATAGGTACTCGTATCTTTAAAACCGATCTCCTCGGCATACCGCGCGTGCAACGATGAAAGTTGTACCTAACACGGTTAGGTGTTTTAGATAGGCACCTTGTGCAAATATTTTTATAATATTTACCATTTTTGTGAAAAACAACATAGTAGGTATACGAAAATTAGGTCCTCCTATCAAATGTGTAGATATAATAGGCGAATATACTATGCCGGGTGGTACTTAAGGAACGCGACTTTCGATCGAGGTTGTGTTCGGCTCTCAGCACTGGATTTTTGTCAAAAAACTTATGTACGAAATATAATTTGATATTATTTAACAGTGGTTTTTCGATATCCTCTATAATTGACTAAGTACGTCTATATACGTTCTTTGGGATACGCGCATAACCCACTTATTTTTGTTAATGAATAAATCTTGATGAAATTCTATATTATCTCAAGGTCGTAAATATTTAATTAAAATGCTGTTTTTTCCTGATGCATTTTTGAATTCAGGTTAGTAAGTCTCCAAATTTGTGTACTCAAACATGTTTTCATTATACAAATACTGATAGCATTTTTGCTTGCGGGTTATTTTTTTTTCCTAACTTCCGGTCCATAGAATTATTGATTTCAATAGTAAAAGTTTTTTTAAATAACATATAAAAACCATATACAAATATTGAATTATTTCCAAATAACCGTAATTTTCTCAGGGTATGATAGGTAGGTACATATGAACTTCTACAAATTCGGTAGTCATGGAGTTATTCCCTCAATCGACAAACAAGGACAATGCTGCCTTCAATGAGTCAATAAAGTCTTACCGAGTATGTAGGGTTGAGCATGATAACCTCGAGGAATCATCTAGATAGATGCGAGTGCGTTACTCCATCCATGCGACCTTATGACCTCCGGGCTCCGTCTGACAGATATACTCGTTTCGTACCTAACTCTGTGTGTGTACGTAACATGTGGAGTTGGTACATTTTTGTACAGTCGAGGAAATTCAATGCTGCACTTTTTCTCATTCAAATAAACCAAACCTTCATTTTCCTTGGTCGTACAAAGAATTATCTATTTAGAACACAATAACTTGTAGTGTGGAACAATTTAGTTCGTATTAGTGTTTTGTATCGTTTGTTTTTGTAAGTATTCAGTATTAGTTGTAAGAATTTAAATTTAATTTAAGTCGGTTTGTTTTTACATATTGTGTAAAAACAAACCGATTAGTTAGATTAGCTTATGTACCTAATTCTGTATTAAGTTCAATAAATGAATTACAGTTCGTTGCAAAGTTGTATTTTAACCGCGAGTGTGGTATTGAAACACGAGCTAGTGAATGGATTCTAGAGTTGAACCACGAGCCAGCAAATGGAAGCTATGGTTGAAGCGAGTGGTTCAAAAATAGAATCCCGAGCGCAGCGAGTGTTGCAATACACGAGACGTCAAAATAACTGCACCCGTGTGTATAAACACAAAATCTTTTCACCTCACTAAAGCGAGGAAAGTACGTCGATAAAAACATAAAAAGAGAAAAAAAAACATTAAAAAAAGAAAAAAAAACATTTAAAATAGAGAAAAAAAAATAAAAGATATTATAAAAAAAAATACGTTGAAAAAAGAACATTAAAAAACTGGGCAAGTGAGAGTCGGACTCGCGCACGAAGGGTTCCGTACCATTATCTATAAATATTTATTTAATTCTGTTTTTTAGTACTTATTTGTTGTTATAGCGGCAACAGAAATACATCACCTGTGAAAATTTCAACTGTGTTTTCTGTCATGGTTCATGAGATACAGCCTGGTGACAGACAGACAGACGGACAGCGGAGTCTTAGTAATAGGGTCCCGTTTTACTCTTTAAGTACGGAACCCTAAAAAGAAAAAGAACATTGAAATAGAAAATTATTTAAAAAAGCAAAACATTAAAGAAAACGTAAAAAAAAATCTGATGTGCGAAAATTGTCTTGCCTGGCCTAAGTTTAAAAAAGTAACTAATAATAATAACACGTTCGGATTTCAAATATTCTTTGCACTCTTGTGGATAAAATGCAGTTTTGCTATCCGTTTATAAATAAAAAGCGGCCAAGTGCGAGTCAGACTCGCCCATGAAGGGTTCCGTAAAATAAATTGCGGTTTACGATTTATGACGTATTAAAAAAAAACTACTTACTAGATCTCATTCAAACCAATTTTCGGTGGAAGTTTGCATGGTAATGTACATCATATATTTTTTTTAGTTTTATCATACTGTTATTTTAGAAGTTACAAGGGGGGGACACATTTTACCACTTTGGAAGTGTCTCTCGCGCAAACTATTCAGTTTAGAAAAAAATGATACTTTACTTAGAAACCTCAATATCATTTTTGAAGACCTATCCATAGATACCCACACGTATGGGTTTGATGAAAAAAAAAATTTCGAGTTTCAGTTCAAAGTATGGGGAACCCCCAAAATATATTGTTTTTTTTTTTCTATTTGTGTGTGAAAATCTTAATGCGGTTCACAGAATACATCTATTTACCAAGTTTCAACAGTATAGTTCTTATAGTTTCGGAAAAAAGTGGCTGTGACATACGGACGGACAGACAGACATGACGAATCCATAAGGGTTCCGTTTTTTGCCATTTGGCTACGGAACCCTAAAAAAGGGTTTTACGAGCTAGTGAGGTGAAAATTAAATGAATGCCAGTTTATTTTACACATTTAGGTTTAAAATTTAGTTATGAAAAAAAGCATGTTCTAATATTACCAAATGTATACCTACTTCACCTAGGTAGGTACTTGTTCTGAAATAAATTACCTATTGCATTTTGTAAAGGCCGCTTGGAAATTTGTTTCAATTTTATTCCCGAGTAAATCGAGAGTATCCTAAACTCAAATACCTATATCTGAATCTTAAAGTCCTACAAACGACATGGTTATATTTTCCATGGTCATATTTATTTTTTATAAAATAGTATTTTTCACAATCGTGTTATAATATAATAGAGCGTACGACATCAACGAGTAAACTCAATAATCAAAGCGATTCTATTGGTCATATTCATTACAGTTCGGTAAAGCAGCCACGTGATTGGTCGAAGTTATTTTAGTTTTATTTTCAAATTTTTTTCGGTTGTCTGGAGCGTATCGAAACAGTTATTTCGATTGTTTCGACAGACAACAACTATGAAAAGAGTGACAGATTTTAATCGACGAGTACAAAAACGTTGTTTTTTTTTTCAGAACATCCCGCGCTTTTCTAATAGCCGCCGTGTTGTGGCACTTCGATGCACTTGCTGACAGCAGCGTGGAAATCCAAGAGCTAAACGGTCTAGGCCAATCGAAGCGATGCTCCTACGAGTACGCCCACGGGTACTACGGCGCGTCATGCGCGAACCTGGAGCTCGATAGTGTACCTATCCTTAAAGGGAGTATAGAGGTTAGTCAAAGTCGCGTATATGTCATAACTACGAAGAACACTAGCCAACGACAACTAGCCCTAGCCATAGCCCTTACAGGGAGAATAGAGGTTAGTTAACTTAGTTAGTCAAAATCATGTCAAAGTCTTTTTCACCTCACTAGCTCGGAAAGCCGATTTTTATTCTTTAAAAACAGTTCTTGCAAAACTGCATTTTATTCACAAGAGTGTGCAAAGAATATTTGAAATCCGAACGTGATTAGTTACTTTTTTAAACATAAAAGCATTTAAAGGCTAGTCCAGACAGGACATTTTTCGCCCATCAGATTTTTTATTTTATTTTATTTGGGTACCTTTTTTTGAATATTTTTCTTTTTAATTTTTTAATGTTTTTTTTTGCTTATTTTTTTTCTCCATTTTGGTTTTTTTTTTCATTTTTTCCAATGTTTTTCCTTTTTTTTACCTTTTTTTCGATGTTTCTTTTTTTTAATGTATTTTTTTTTCTATTTTTAATGCATTATTCTTTTTTTAAATTGTTTTATCCTTTTTAAATGTTTTTTTTTGTTTTTTAATGATTTTATTTTCTCTTTTATAAATGTTTTCTTTTTTTTGTTTCGTTTTTTTTTTAATGTTTTTTTCTCTTTTTTAATTTTTTTTGGTCTTTTTTTTTATACCTTTTTGTATTTTTTTGTCTTTTTTATGGTTTTTGTTTATATTTTAGCGTTTTGTTATTTTTTATTGATTTTAATGAGTTTTTCCGTTTTTTCTTTTTTCCTGTTTAATTTTTTTTTAATGTTTTGTTTTTGTGGTTTGTTCTCTTTTTAAATTTTTTTTGACTTTTTTCTTTTTTTTTGTGTTTTTGTCTCTATTTTATTGCTTTGTTTATCTTTTTTGAAGTTAATTCAATGTTTTTTTCTTTTTTCCAGATTTTTTTTTTTTGCTTTTTTTAATGTTTTTTTTCTTTTATCAACGTTTTTGTCAATATTTCAATGTTTTTTAATTTTATTGATTTGAATGTTTTTTCGCTTTTTTTTTTCCTTTTTTTAATATTTTATGTTTTTGTCTCTATTTTATTGCTTCGTTTATCTTTTTTAAAGTTATTCCAATGATTTTTCTTTTTTCCATGTTTTTTTTAAGTTTTATTCTCTTTTTTAATGTTTTTTTTCTTTTATGAACGTTTTTGACTATATTTCAAAGGTTTTTTAATTTTTTTTCGATGTTTTTTCCTTTTTTTAATTGTTTTTTTCTCTTTTTTAAATGTTCTTTGAAACTTTTTTCTTTTTTATGTTTTTGTCTCTATTTTATAGCTTCGTTTATCTTATTTAAAGTTTTTTCAATGTTTTTCTTTTTTCCATGTTTTTTCAGTATTTTTCTTTTTCTTTTCTTTTTCTTTTCTTTTTCTTTTTCTTTTCTTTTTCTTTTTCTTTTCTTTTTCTTTTCTTTTTCTTTTCTTTTTCTTTTCTTTTTCTTTTCTTTTTCTTTTCTTTTTTTGAACGTTTTTGTCTATATTTAAATGTTTTTTAATTTTTTATTGAATTTAATGTGTTTTTTCAATGCTTTTTTCTTTTTTATATTTATAAAAAATATTTAAGGGGACGTAGGTTCGTGGTCTTCTCTCCCTCTCACTGAGCATAAGCGTGAGCGAGATGGAAGTGCGTGTTTGGAAGCGCAGATATCATGTTTTTTAATTTTAATTCTTTGTGCGTTTTAATAAATAAAAATGTAATAGCTGATTTCTCTCAAACATGACATTGCCAATTTTCAGAACCAATTTTAATATGCTTAGCTGTTGTGCATAATTTGTTATGATTTTTTTAAGTGTATCTTAGACCTATCTTCGTGATTTTTTTCTATCGAGCGAAAGTCAAAAACTCAGGATTCGAGTAGCTGATTTCCCTCGAGAAAGGCCTCAATATTGCTAATTAAATTTAGGGCAGCCGTATTATAATCCAAACAAGAGCTACGATTTTTTTTAAATCAGTTTTTGGAGCTCACGTCGCCTTAAATCTTTTTTTTTTATGGTTTTTTTTCTTCTTAAATGTTTTTTTTTTTATTTATTTGTTTTCTTCTCTTCATTTTATTGCGGTTTTTTTTCAATTTTTTTCTTGTTTTTTTCCATGTTTTTTTGTACGTTTTTTTTTCTTTTTTGATGTTTTTTCTTTATTTTGTTGATTTTGTTTTGCTTTTTTTAATGTTTTTCTATACTTTAATGTTTTTTTTTAGTTTTTTCAATGCTTTTTCTCTTTTCCTCTTTTTTTTGTTCTTTTTTCTCATTTTTAATTGTTTTATTCCCCTCTTTTCTAAGTTTTATTTTCTTTTTAATGTTTTTTAAAATTATTGTTCTTTTCTTAATTCGTTTTTTTTTCCCCGCTTTAGCGAGGTGAAAAGATTTGTGTTACACACGGGTGCAAGTTATTTTGACGTCTCGTGTATTGCAAACTTCTCGCTATGCTCAGGATTCTATTTTTGAACTACTCGCTTCGCTCGTGGTTCAACCATAGAATCCATTCGCTAGCTTAAAATACGCGGTTAAAATACAACTTTGCACCCTTGTATAACAAATAACTATTCTATCTTATAACTTCGAGGCACTGTAACTCCGAGTACGCTCGCAGGTAGGTACTATGGCGCGTCCTGCGCGAACCTGGAGCTCGACAGAGTACCTAGCCTTAAAGGCAGTATATAGGATAGTCAAAGTCGTGTCTATTTCATAACTACGAGGAACACCAGCCAATGACACCTATCCCTAGCCTTAGTAAAGAGGTTAGTCAAAATCATGCCAGTCTTTTCAACCTCATAACTTCGAGGCACTGGCTGACAACAGGAGATGCAAGAGCTGAACGGATTGGGTCAGTCCAAGTGATGCTCATACGAGTACGCTCACAGCTACTATAGCGCGTCCTGAGCGAACCTGGAGCTCGACAGTGTACCTAGCCTTAAAGGTAGTATATAGTTTAGCCAAATTTGGATCTACCTCATAAACTACGAGGCACTGACTGACACCAGGAAATCCGAGAGCTGAAAGGTCTGGGGCAGTCCAAGCGATGTTTCTGCGATCAGTAGCTACACTCACGGGTTCCTACTACTTACGGCGCGTTCTACGCGAACCTGGAGCTAGTAGACCCAGCCTTAAGTGCAATATTGAGGTCAGTCATATACCTAACTGTACCTATCTAACAACTTCAGTAGGTAGGTACTCAGTTATCGTAATTTTCCGTCCTTTTCTTTTTTTGTCACGATAAAGAACTCTAGAATATATCTGACATTTAACAGCTAGCGGCCACAAATAGGTAGAACTCTATCAGGCCTAGTACAAATTTATTACTTATTTTTCTTTTGTCAGGTCATCGACTTCAGCGGAAACAGACTAGGATTGTTGAAAACGGATACATTCTCCGAGTACACAGGATTGATACTGCTTTACCTTCCCAAAAACTACATGTACGGCATAGAGGAGAATGCTCTTTCCTCTCTGAAATCGCTCGTGAGCCTGGATTTATCAGAAAACAGAATCCAAGCGCTCCCAAACTCTATTTTCCAACTACCCTCACTAAAGAAATTACAGCTGCACGGTAATCCGTTGATGCAAATGGATTCGAACTTTAATGCTCTTTCTAGACCAATAAAGGCTCCCCTGCAATACATAGACATGTCGAGTTGTTCGCTGACTAAGATATGGAACTGGGGCAACCTGCCACAAATAACTTTATACAACATTTCACACAACCCACTGGTACACCTAGAAAGGTCTCATTTTGTGGACATGTGTAAATTGGCAAAGCTTGACTTGACGAAGTCTGTTGACCAAATAGCACTCTGTGCCCTGAAACCATCAATAACGTGGCTGAAGCAAAGGCGTGTAGATTATTTACTATTGGATGGCTCGCACGTGAGGGTGGCGTCTGAAGGTTTGTACATATTCAATTAATTAATGTAACATGGCCCTTTCTTAGCCTTGTTTTGAGTACCTCTGTTGGTATTTCGATGCAATTGAATAAACATTAAGTAGGTACCTACTTTTTACAATTTATCAGAGAAAGCAATGTTTAAGTAACCTACACAACTATGCCAGGGCCTACATAATTAAAGAAACAATTGTTAATAATAATGAATTTTAATTACAGAATTCGCAATGTGTCCCGATAGCCCAATTACAGAGGAAATAAACCGCACACACTCGTTGTGCCTGGCAGCTTATAGAGTGAGTACCTACAATAAGATGAAACTGAACAGTTTAACTAAACTATAAGACACTTGTATGGAAACGTATCTTAGCTTCATTTTGGTGAAAAAGCAGCCTCAGGTCGAAGTCGACAAGCTGAGAACAAATACTGAATGCCTCCGTGCTTGGTACTAGTACCTAATTACACCGGTTGTCTTACCCCCCAACTGGAACCTTGACTACTGCCGTATAATATCAGCAATTGCATATGCAACAACAAGACATCACGCACGTCTATCACAAGATTCACAAGACGGCGCGCGAGCTCTCTCGCACTATCTTATTAGAAAACTTGGAAAGAGACGGATAGTGCGAGAGAGCCCATCCTTCTCACTGTATAGTTAGTACCTACCTACCTACTGGGTAGTTACTATTAATAAACTTAATGAGAAGTATTAACACTTGCAGCTAATTAGGAATACAAGGTTTAAGGAAAGAGACTACTTCCAAGAAAGCGCTCGTGTCTAAAAGATCTTCGCATCTGGTTCTACCTGATCAAAAGATCTTCATTCAGCGCAGTTGTGTCAAAAGTCTCCAAGACTCAAGTCCGTATAACCCTTATGATAACCTCCGGTAGGGCATGGCACTTGAAGGAGAAGCAGTTAAACGTGTTACGCTTCTTTGATTGAACGATCCATAACTTTTGTGTCTCCAGGAGCCCGTCGCCGAGTCCCGGCCATCGCGGTTCACGTGGGCGAAGCTGTGCGGCGGCCTCGCCGGCTTCCTCGTCAGCTTCATGCTGCTGCTGTATGTCTTCCACCGTTACAACGTCTCCAAAACCAAGCGGGCGAGCGAGAAAAAACCCTTGCCTACAGAAGGCGGCAAGCGCTCGTCCCAACTGCTTCTGAACGACGCCTCATCCGCCTAGTCCCGTCCTTTGTTTGACCAGCTGGGCTAGCACGATAGGTTGTATGGTCACGTTTCATGGCTTATATGTATTGAAACGTCACGTTAAACGTAACCATAAAACGTATCATGCTAGGCCAAATACTCCAGTCAAAAGTAACAGAGTAGGTACAGTCAGGGGTAATAATATACGTACATAAATATCTGTACAGGACTCTATTGCCAATGTCATAAAGACGTGTACAATTATGTATGCATTTATGTACGTATATTAATTAATGCCCCTGACTGTACATGATGGATTCTTAAATAGGGACCTGCAGGAGTGAATAGATTTAATGAGTGAATGAAAGTGGTTGTGTGTGTAGGTTAAAATGGTTACATGAACAGGTTGAGACGACCAAAGGGCATTCTCGTTCGTTCTACGACGGTTTCGCGCGGCAGCGCTAATGCCTTGATCACACGTACCGAGCAAACGGGCGAGACAGTGCTCTCGGCCGAGTACTCGGTGCGTATAAACAGTCACTCGCTATGTTATACGCACCGAGTACTCGGCCGAGAGCACTGTCTCGCCCGTTTGCTCGGTACGTGTGATCAAGGCATAAGTGACGAAAGGGATGACTGCATACTCTCATTTATTTTCAACTGGCATGACTGAATAGCCAGACTGCTATGATGTACCTATAGTGAACTTGGTTGTTCATATAATATGGATACCATATTGATATCGGAAAGAACACAATGACAATATTAAGGATCTAGTGCATCTGCAGAGGCCCTTTTCACGAAGATGACAATTTCACAAGTTAAACTGCCTACACTGAGGCTGTTAACCAATAATGACTGACCTTTAGGCCAGTGTTGCCAGAACCCTTCCTCTCCCAGCGACATATATATGGGTCAAAAGGATTGTCCCATCCTCCCACTCCTTATGGTAATATTGTATGCCACTGACCCATATATATGTCAGCTCGGGAGTCTAGGCCTTGCAGCAGCCGTTTTCCAAGAACTCTAGGCTACTTGTAGCTTCGTGAAATGGGCCGCAGATGGTGAACGTAGAAAATCTATTGAAAGTGCACGAGTAATTCATTACATTAGGTAGTTGGTACACTTAGTCTGTAATTGGCTGAAAGACCGTTGTGGTAGCGCTGTAAGCGCGCGGTCTGTTGAGTCAAGAAAAAAATATGTACCTATTACTCTAATGAAGTAGAAGACAACTAACACGATAAGTAAACGCATTGTACGTAACTTTTTTATTAGGACGAAGTTCTACCATTCCGATTCTATTCATAATTATTAATTATATATAACAGCCTAAATCAAAAGTCTGATTAGAATAAAAACATTAACTAAAGTCATGCAGCATTAACTAATAAATTTTTCGTGTATTGATTATTCGTATAACCTACTAAAGACCAAAGAAAATGGGTAAAGCCTGTTTCACTGTTACCTAGGTATATGACGGTAGGTACCTAAGAACAGTGGCAATTGTTCAAATATTAATATTAGGTACACCGCAAACAAAATGTTGTAATGAATGACATTTCTTTGCGAGTTTTCGCTGGTTTTAAAATCATTTCAGCCATACGTGAGCTAGATATTGATTGTAACAGTTAAAAATAGTGTTGACATGATCTCATGTAGGTACAGACAGTCACTCGCAATAATACGAGTATCTGACGATACAAATTCCTTAATACGCTACCTACTCTTAAACGTTTTATACACGTATTAATGTGTCCCAACAACCACCTTTTTTATAAGATATTTTACGTCATACCTGGCCATAAAGTAGCAATTACTGCACGATACGCATGCGGAAAATCCCACTTCCCAGGCCAGGGAGAGACGTTAAATATTGTACTCACCACGGGCGGTAATAAAGAAAGCCTCCGATTGTATATTTATCGTTAAATAACTGTGATATGAGACATTCTTTGTTTTACCGCCCTAGGTAATGTACTGTACTATTATAAGTTTGGCCTCCAGTGGGCCATTCACTTGTTGTTGAGACCTCACAGGAGTAACAACCGCCTTCAATGCGTCCTTTCCATCTTATAACTGCTTCTCTAGGTTGTTGTGATAAATTGCTAGGTGTATAACGCCGCCGGCGCCACTGAGCGGTCAACGCCTAAGATTAGTGTAACACTATAATTTACTTTAAAAACAAAGTTTTAACCGACGAAAAATTCATCCCCTATTTTCCTACCCTTAAAGTTGGTTCTTTTTTCCAAATTTATATGTGACCAACTTCGGGGTATTCCATAAAAAAATACCCTTTCCAATAAAAAAAGAATTATCAAAATCGAACAACTCTGTAAAAAGTTATGCGTGGTCATACATAAAAAAAAATATATATATACGCGTCGACTTGAGAACCACCTCCGTTTTTTTCGTCGGTTAAAAACCAGCCAAAATTACAGAATAGTTAAGAAGTCGTTTTTGCCAAAGATGTTTTGTAGGTATCATAATAATTTTATTTGAAGCTGTATAAGTATCATACATCAGTCATTTCTTTTGTTTTTTTGTAAGGGACAGATGCATTTTATTATTTAGTGTTATCTTATCTGTACATACACACTGTATTTTTTACATGTTCTGCGTGTGCAATAATAAGTACTCATTATATTGACTAACTTCTGAAGTTCTTGTGCATTTGCGATTATTATAGGTTAATACTGTGACAAAGTACTATTGTTACTTACTTATTTTGAATAAAAAAATATAAATACAATTTTTGTTTAATTTGATTTCCCATTGATTAAAACTACTTTTGATTTGCACCTTAAATACTTGAGTCCATATTTTCGGAAACATTAGTAAAATAGACAACTCTTCATTAGTCAAAGCGACAATGTTCCCAGTTTAGACTTGCAAAAATGGTTTTAATTTTGTAAATATTTTTAAAATTGTCTATTTTTACAAAATTAAACCAATTTTTGCATAGGCACTCATTTTTAGCTGGATTGTCACCAAGTTCACCTCTATTACTTTGTAATAAGGTTGAACAACCGGACAATAGGAAGGTTTACTGTAGAAATTAAGTTCCTAGACACAAGAAAGATTTCCTGTCTACATTTAAATTTACCTAAGTATATTGAAAATATTTTAGCAAAAGAAACACGCACGCCATTAAAAAAACATTTATATTGAAATTAAATTAAAATGAACTAAATAGTTAATTGGTCACAAAATTAAAATATAAGCATTCGATTCCTTGCTGATTGCGGCATCGAAAGTTCTCCGAGTCTTCTATCACATGTAAACTATATCGAATGTTAAGCATCAACTATGAGTAAGTCGCAAACATTGATCCCGCGGTTGGCAAATCCAAGCCTCCTCTTCTACTTCTCAGTAAGGACATGCCTTGAATGCCAGCCTAGGGTTAATTTCGTTGAATGTTGTCCAAATTTGCGGTATTTCATAGCTGTCTCAAGTGTCTTTTTTCTCACTATCGTTCACGGCTTTTGCTATAGTGGGGGTGTCCTTTTCTTTCGCGAGTCGCTGTTTGCTGAACTTACCCATGCCGGGCTGATAAATGACGCGGCTGGGTCGATCCTGAAATAACAAGTTATTTATTTGACACGCCTTATATAAACCCCACCTGGGGCCCTAGCACGGTAGTGATAATGTACTGAAACTTCACGTAAAACATAACGACTGGTCTCTAACTAAATACCTAGTTATGGATATTTGTTTTCAAATCTTGCACGCAAGGGCCGGGTAACCCCATTTTTGGCTTAGGTAAGCCTATCGATTCGGTAACCCTATCAATTTGGTTACCTTATGATAGGGTTACCTATTGTTATGGTAAGTAAGCATATCGGATACTGTGGTAACCATAAGTTGACCCTATTGAGATAGGGTTTTCAAAATTGGTTAGGGCAAACCAAGGTAACTCGATCCATAGGGTTACCCTATCAGTAGGGTTACCAATATGTATGGATAGGGGTTTAAAAACAACTTCTAAAATAACCTTATGGAAAACCCTAATTAGGGAAACCGGTTCCGGTCCCTGCTTGCAAGTCGACTTTTGCTCAGTTCCACAATATAAAGTGCTCCCCATAGTAGAAGTATGGCACGCTCGGTTGGGTCATTGTCAGATTTAGGTTCGCGTCTTTTCGGTGGACATTGCCAAAGTTAAGGGCTATAAAGCCTAATTTTTGGTTGAACTCTGAATCCGCATAAATGGCGTTGCCCCTTCTATAATTCTATGTGATAAAAACATATTATATGTGAGCGTAAAGCCCTTAACTATTGACCACCGGAAAGATGATTTTTGTTTTTGTGACTGACAATGACCCAGTTGTTTCTTGCATAGAAATAGTATGGTGTTGTACTGTATTGTAAACAAAAACAGAATATACTCATATTGATTTGAAAGTTTGCAAGTATGTATAATACAGATGACAATAGAAAATTTTGGTACCATCAAGTTAATGTGATGGTGCAACTTTTCAAGAGTTAATAGTAATACGCTTTTCTCAAACATGCAATTAAATATTGACGTTACGTTCCTTATAATAGGCAGTGAAGTATCACGTTTCAGGTGCGGAGAGACGAAAGACACATAATGAAATTTCATGCAAATTGGAGGCCTAGGCCTGCAAGATGGTATTTTTTAATTTCCATTCCACATTTATTAGAGGCACAGCACGGCGTTCAGCCATTAAAAAAACTATAAGCAACATTTGCATTTGGTTCTTTGTGACATTCTCCCACTAAGATTATTTAAAAAAACAACAGACGATGTTTGCTATATTTTACAGTTTTATTTATGTAAAATCGACTTGAACATAACAAATAAAATAACACATTATTAAAAAATTGCAATTATTTGAAATTGCCAATTTAACTAGAAAAATACACATTTAAATTATTTCATCTAAATATTAGCGGTAAAAATATCTACTCAAACCGCATAGGTATTTTTTTAATCATATCGGAGGCAAAATTGATAATTTTTCATTCTGTAATTCTATTTTATTGGATTTATTGTGCGTACTGCGTTGTTGATTTTAATATTTAATATGAGTTCCGACGAAAACACCGACGAAGAAATATTACCTAGGTGCCATATATGTATGTGTTAGTTATATTTTTTGTCTATACTAGAACTTTCTCTAGAAATTAAAGTTTGATTTCATGGAGTTTTTGTAATTTATTTCATTGCATGTTTGAGAAAAGCACTATACATACCTCGGCGTGAAAAGGGGTTGCCAGCCTCATAACTATCCGACCTCGCTACGCTCGGCCGTCTATATGTACTCGGCCGGCAACCCCTTACTTCCCGGCCTCTGTACTAATGTACTATTACTAGAAAACTAAAAACTATAGCCCCACATAGGTAAACAAGCAGAAGACCTGCATGATTGTAAGCAGATTGTCATAAAACTAACAACAGTAAAAAAAGTGTCAATAGTAGATTTAAAACAAGCATAAAAAGTTTAAAAAACTATATCCCGACTACGGAAAAGTAACTATGAATAATATTTTTTATATATTATAAGTATTATAACTCGAAATTTTCTCCTCTTTCATTTGATACCCCACACGCTATGATAGCAAAATATTTTTATCAAAGTCAGTCACTTGTTTGTATGTGACTGCCACCATGTTTTTATTTTTCATACAAACCGGATTATCACAATCGGTTTCAGTATTTTAAGCGCTACAGTGGAACATATACAAATACAAACATAGGTTGCTAAAAACATAATCCTTCCTTTCGGATCTGCCGTAGTCGGGAAAAAAAACAGATTTTAATCTTGTAGTTGAAAGCTTACCTTATTTCTAATACGCCTTTCCGTGCGACGGTCGGTACTCTCGCTTTTTTCTTTTTCTTCCGACCCCTCTCTGTCCGTCGACTTGCCCCTCTCATCCAGCGAGTTCTGTCTCTTGAAAGCAGACTCATCACTGATCGGCCCTTCGTTAGAATCCAAGCTGCTTCTCCTAACTTTTACTGTGCCCATTGATTCCTCGTTGTTCCTAGAGCTTACTTCCTCATTAACTTCATCTGAATGCTTTTGAGTCGTTGCATCCTCCAATTTAGTTTTCTTCTCCATTCCATCTATAATTCTGGTCAAGTCATCAGTTTTTACTTGTGGCAACTGTGTAAAAGGTTTGATGTCATCATGATTCAGTGATTTTATTTTACCAGTAAAAGATGGTTTATCAGATTTGATAGTTTCACTAGTCTTAGTTCTTTCTTTACGAGTGTCGCTATATTTTTTACTCTTCTGTTCGCGGACTGCATCTCTTGGTTTGATTTGTTTATCTTTTTTGCTTTTATCAGATTCGTCATTATCGTCATCATCAGCAGTATCTTTTTTATCTGAATCAAGTCTTTTCTTCCTGTCTGCAGCACCGATGCCAGACTTACGCTGTTCCCTGGAGGATTTAGATTCAAAAACAGTGCCCTCTTTACTATCTAGTTTGCCTTGTTCTTCTCTAGATTTAGATGATTTATCCTTTTCCCACTCCCTGGGTTTGATCTTTTTTACGTCATTCTCGCCAGAGTCATCTTCCTATATAAGAGATAAAAACTATTTAGTATATTGTATATTTCTTACAGAATATGCATAGTCACCTTCTAATCTAAATGATAAACGGTCATGAAACTCAAATAATGATAAACAAATTGTGAAATAATTCGTATAATAAACTTACATTACATGTTAATGGTATTCACATACAAACGCAATACTAAACAACATAAAAAAACTAGACCAAATAAAGTATTGAATAAACCAAGAAAAAGAACCTTAAAACATGTATCACCGCCACTCTTTGAACTACCTTCTTGTATTTCTTTTTTATCACAGTATTTACCAGAGGTCAAAGTAAAAGTATTATGCGTTTTCATAGACAAAGCAGGGAAATGGCTGTCCCAGTCGGAATCTGTACTAATAAACTCGTCAGATCCCTGGGACCTTTTTAGTTCAGATTTAGCTGGCGCACATTTGACTCTAGTTTTATGGTAGATCCTCTGTTCGCCGAACCAAAACTGGTGGTTAGGTTTGTAGTCATAATGGTCACAGTTGTTATTAAATCCTTCATCTTCTGATACATCACCAGGTGTCTAAAGAAAAAGTGATAGTAATTTTTAATTCCTACATTTTACACGGAATTATTATTCTTTTCTTTATTATTCTTTCAGATTCAGATTTTTTTATTGCGTTCATGTTGTAACAAAATAGGTCTTAAGGCTAGGTGTAGTTCTAACATGAGCTCCGTCGAGCATTGCAATATCTAAATACATATCAAACTTGGAATTCAATTTTTACATCAAATATTATCAAAATTAAATTACAATTACCAAATTATTCCACAATATTGAATTTACGTGTTAAACAACTAATTAGGCATGTGTTGATACAATTAACGCCGTTGGCATCCAATTAACGTTTGGTGTATTTAATAAGGTATTTAGTTTTAATTTTTGCATGAACAATATTATGAAATGGTATGCTTATTGCTGAAGGTCCTAAATAAATAAATTAATGACTTCCTATTTCAAAAGTAACCAACCAATTAATGTAAAATAAATAGAGCAGAAAAACAGGGGTTGTTACAATTTCATCTTTAAGGCGCCGTAGGTTCAGCAAAGTTAAGCGAGCAGTTTTGAAACAATATAATGCGTCTGTTTATAACAATATGGTTTCAAAAAAATACGAATAGTAATCTTGAGGCTTTTCTGCAGAGAGATCAGTGATTCGAAACATGATTAAGCAATTTAATATTTATTTATTTAGTGGTTATTTATTTATTAATTAAAGGCACAATTTTTTTTTATTAAAAACATGATATCCGCACTTCTGAACACGCACTTCCATCTCGCTCACGCTTATGCTCAGTGAGAGGGAGTAAAGACCATGAACCTACGGTGCCTTAAACACTATTCTCTATTGAAGGAAAACGATGGGATAGACGACACAGAATATATATTAGGTAGAATAAGTTAGGATTGTTTTTATATTGCATCAAAGAAATGATGGAGAAATTATCACAAAATTTGAAGAAGTTTAGAACTATAAAGTCTGACCAGTATACAGACAAGCTTGCCCCTTGGCAATGAGAGTAGCGGAGCTTTATCCACTAGTGAGGCGAAGCATGAGATTTGATAGTGTTGACAGACATTCATTTGTTTTAAACAGTTTTACTGGTGGACTAGCAGCCTGATACTTATAAATAAGGTTACCTTAATGGGCAGCTCCTTGGTCTTCCGCTCGATTCTCATCTTGCGCTTGTCGTTCTCGCGGCGGCGGCGCTCGTCGCGCCCGCGCTTGTCCTGCTTGCGCGCCGCCAGGTACTCCAGCAATGGAGTTGATTGGACTTTCTTCTCATTTCCTATAATTAGTAATCATTTGGATGTTTAGTTAATGTAACATACATCTATACCAGGGGTCCGGCAACCTTTTAGCAACCAAGGGTATTTGTGACTTTATCAGGCAATTCCAAAATTCTGAATTCAACTACATTACATACATACAAGAGCTAGGGAGGCTCGCGAGCCGCATGCGGTATAGATTCTATACTACTAACACACCTAGTATAAAGACGGCAAAGTACGTAAGACGTTTCGCACTGAGAAAAGGGTCGAGATTTTGTTTGAGTGTGCGTGCGGCGACGTATAGATAGTATAGCGCACACATACATGCCGCGCGCGGTGCGGTGCTTCCTACAAAGGAAGATAACATACTTTGCCGACTTTATACTATATGCTACTAATACACGGTTATTTTTAATTTGGAGTAGATTTTTCTAATTCTGTAATTAATACCAAACACGATTAACTCGACGTTACCTAAAATAAATATTGTTTTTTTTCTGAATAAAACTGAATAAGGATTTACTTTATAATTTAATAGTAGATTGTATGACAAGGGTCTAAAATAAGCCATATTACACGAGACAGTAATGACTATTCGAGTGGTAATATGGCTTTTAGACCAGAGTCTACTCTACTTTTCACTTCGACTGCGAGATAATAGTAAAAACAAAGATTATTCATCCACAATCATAATCACATTACATCAGTACATTAGATCAGAGGCCGGGAAAACACGGATTTCCGGCCAAGTACGAGTAGGTATAGAGATACGAGGCCGGGAATCCGTTTTCACGCCGAGGCATGTATAGTGCTTTTCTCAAACATGCAATGAAATAAATAAATAAAAACCGGCCAAGTGCGAGTCGGACTCGCGCACGAAGGGTTCCGTACCATTATCAATAAAAATATTTATTTTATTCTGTTTTAGTATTTGTTGTTATAGCGGCAACAGAAATACATCATCTGTGAAAATTTCAACTGGAACTATCACGGTATCAGTGAGATACAGCCTGGTGACAGACAGACGGACGGACAGCGAAGTCTTAGTAATAGGGTTTTACTCTTTGAGTACGGAACCCTAAAAATTCTCATATCGAACTAATTTTCATGGCTGAATGCCGTGACGCTGTGCCACAAATAGTGGAATGAAAATTAAAAAGTTACTTTGCAGGCCTAGGCCTGAAAATTTGTATGAAATCCTATTTCAGGCCGCTTCGAGATGCTGCGCCCGAAAAAGGATACTTCCGAGTCTATTATAAGATTTATAAGGAACGTAAAGAGAATATTTCATTGCATGTTTGAGAAAACTGCTTTGACACAGGTACAAAATATTGACACCAAGAATAAACACCTCTGACCGTTTATAGGCGCGTCCAAACGGCATGATGTGAGTTAGGAAATAAAGAACGCCTGATGTTTGAAATTAATTGTTTGTTTCCTGATTGGTTGATAGCAAATACAAATGTTTTTTTAAAGGGTTGTGATTGGTCGATTTAATACTGTCAAATATATTAATTGGACAAATTAAAATGTTTTAAAATCATAAATATGTTTACATATTTTCCCTAGGGGCTAAATGTACTACTTTAGCCCTGCTTGCTAAACCTAATTCATCACTCACTCAATTCATTGTCACCTTAATGGTAGTTTGCGAAACATTACATTAGTGAGAGATAATATCACCAGTCCCTTGGCTGTTTCTATAACCAGATTGTACTGTATCTGTTTCTTACCATCAGGAATAGGATATGAATATTCCAGTTTTGGCTGGTTCTCAACCTCCGGCTCCTTGGTCAAACTTTCCAGAAACTCTTGGTAAATGGGATCACTCTCTATGGTGCCACACTTGGGGTCCCTTTTTTTCTTTTTCTTGGGGATCCTCTGAAATGGAGCATACTCCACTATGCCCAGATACTCCACACCTGAAGATAAATTTAACATTTGGTTAAGTTATCACACTTACTACTAGGAATACACAATTTAAGTAGGTTATCTGTTTATACTTCATAGCCAGTTTTCTCTACAATGTGGAATACACATGGCTATGCCGGCTGCCTCATATCAAAACCTAAAACTGGTTTTTTTTATATATCGTTTTTTTGCTTATTCTTGCCTACCTAGTAAGGCTACAACCTATTTACAAAGACAACAGCTTAAAAATCGACATAATTTCGGAGATATTAATACCTTGAAACCTAGGAAGTGCCATTACAACTATAACTTTACCAGTTTAAAACGTAGTAACCCACCTTAGCCACTTCAAAACCTAGAAAGTGTCTGAGACTTGCTAGGTTTTGGCTTGGTCAACAAGTCATTCTAAGTTTTTGAATTGGGGATCGTCGTGCGTGGGGGTATGACACGGCGTAAACCTAATATATAACCTATTTTAGGAAGTAGTTGGGGAGTGGTCATTGACCTCTCTTATTCCAGAAAACACCACTACAAACGATTTTTCCATTTGTCTATTGCCTGTTTTCAATCCAACATGCCAACCACTCGGGAGGAGGGAGAAGGGAGACAGAAATGTAATACATATTTGGTTTTCTATTTTTAGGTTTAGTACTTCACTTGTTTATTTTTCATGAGTAATACCTAAAATAATTCAGAATATAATTTCCTCTTCCTTGAATTATATGAAAAGGACACCTAACTCGTTATATATTTATAGCTACAAAAATGATCAAACATTTAGAAAATAATGCAATGCAAAAGGTAAAATGGCCACCCCCCCTCCTCCAGAGGGGTTAGAGGGGGGTATCTCATGTCAGGGACCTCTATTGAGACAAAATTACCAAATGCTCCTTACAAAGCTGCCACAAAAACTTCCAGTAAAGTGCACTTACTAGGTTTTGAAGCTAACTTACGTAGGGTATGTTGCCTGATAAAGTACATTAATTAATTTTCAAAGTTAAGTGGTATAGAACGTGTTTTGAAATAATATATTATAATATTTGGATGTAAACTCATTCCTTGATTAGTATTCTACCTTTTTATGTTCACTTCTATACCTAAATATTCAAACTTTTTTGAGGCTGATACAATTTATGTTTTTACACTCTCCTGTAAAATTTGATCAGAAGCAGATACTAGCTTTTGATATGGGGCAGCCGATTATATTAATGTGTTGCAATAGTAATCAGCACTTTTTGATGCATTTGAATATGATTGAAAAATAGACTTCTGTCTAAACCGTAACTAACCCCTGTTAACCAAATTGTGTTTTGTCCCATTCTTACAAACTTAAATCTAAAAGTGTGGATGTTTAGGAATATGGGCACAAATTTGTCAACACTGAATATAATTTTTCAGCCAACATATTGTTCAAAAAACATTAATGCAAAGGATCCACATTGATTAATAAGAATATATAATTAAATTGAGATCTATGTTAAAGTTAAATTTATAAATCCCATGTGGCTAGCAATAAATATACCAACCTTTATCATCAACAAAGACATATTCATCAAATTTATCACTAAACAGATAAATGTCTTCAACGTTAACGAAGTTAATATAAGCTCTGGAAAAGATATTGTTCCCCAACGATGGGTCAGGCTTAGCAAAGTAGAAATGGTCGTGTTCCGGTATAGGCGACACTTGTTCTACAAACGCTTCTTCCGTCATCGCGGGAGGCAACCGACGCAGTATAATCTGTAATAAATTAAAGCATTACAAACCCTGCATTTCATTTATTTCACTAAATAATTAATGATTAACAGTTAATGTAAATATGTTACACAAAAAACGTACTTTGGTTAGAGGCCGTTGTGATCTTGTTTTCTTGTCCTTGGTTTTATTAATAAACGTTTTGCTGCCCGTATCAGGCTGCGCGTCTTTAGCATGTTGATCCTCGGTCATTGTTTTTGTCTAATTTAAGTGTTTGTTTTAAAATTTCAACATTTTGTAATAGCACTCGAGTTGACGAAAGTCTTAATTTTAGTGTCTTTGATGTGTGACGTTTGCGTCGTTGACGTCGTTGTGACGTTTCTAGAGTTGACGCCGTTGACGGCTCGTTGACAGATATTTGGTTGCAACACCGCTTCTGTGAGTTGCCAGTTAATTATTTTAGTTTTACCTGCATCGACGGTAAATGCTGCGTCATGTATATAACGCCTTAAATTCCTAATAGCGGGCATACACCAAGCATGGACGTAAAATTACGTCCATGCACTCTAACAAACATCTGTCTGATGGGGTATATACATGTAATGATTTGTCAGCCCCAATTTATCAGAATCTGACTAATTGCTATCGTCTGGAGGCATGTTGCGCTGCTGATGCAACCGTCAAAAGTGTCAAACGAGTTGTACTGATAAATTGTATGCATGTGGACAACCAACACAATTTGACCATGGAAAGAATTTATGATCAGCCAAGTTTTCTGTCAGATAATTTTAAAGTAAACTTTTTAAAATATTATATTGTAATTAGTCTTTCCACAAACTTTACACGCATTTATTATAAAGTTTGTATTTTAAAGGTGTTATAGTGCTATAAAAACACATTTTACAGTCGATTTGAGCCACGCTTTGATGGCTTTCTATTTTTTTTTATCATCATGTTAGCATCTTACTGCGAATAGCGATACTTTAGGAAAAATAAGTAATAACAGAATCATGACACAGTGCTTTGTTATGGCAATATTATTTTAACGAACGACAATTTAGGGATACCATATCCCTAAATTGCCACAATTTGTCAGAAATTGGATGCGACAAATCAGAAGTGATAATTGTATGGTTTGTAGAGCCCATGACATAAATGTTTCGCGTTTATTGCTCAGTGTGTACCCACCATTACACTTACTTACCTTCGACAAGTCTCTCTCGTCACAATTAGTCTGAGCTCGTCACCAAAGAAAATATAAACACTACGTTTTATATCGCTAACGGGGCAACGTGACGTTCTTACTTATTATTAGTGAATCGTCGTGTGTTTCGTAATGATGTTGATAGTTTTTGCCTTGTATGCATCAAGGTGTAACTATATGAATCCGGGATTGCATATAAGACAAAAACTATCAACTGATCCCAGTCTGCCCATCTGACCATCGGGCTTACAAAATATGGGGGCACGGCAGTGCCCCCGCCAAGTCAAGCAAAACAAAGAGGCACGGCCGTACCATCCTTTTCTCAAAGCCATTCAGGCCATTTTCAACATCCTGTAATTTTGTGCTGGCTAAAGCTAGAACCCTGAATTTTCAGTAACATGTAGGGCATACTATGGCTTACATATAGTGTCAATAACATTCAATTTGAACTTTTAGTTTCAGAATTATGGTCCGTCAAAGTTCGTTAATTTTGTCACTGACAAACTCACTTATATACTGATGATCAACATAATTCTAAGGCACTTCCAGTAGAGCCACAAGCTCCAAATTTCAAACGTTATTAGTTTTTAGCTTATTAATTCATAAAAAAACCTAAAAATATTGCAATTTCAGTCACGTTTCAGAGATATACAAACTACATAAGTAAGTTTGTAATCCGATACATGCGATTACAAAGTTACTATTGCAGTTTCTTCCTGCAAAATTATACAAACGTTATTTGCGGTTGCTAAAATAAGATTCCCATACAAAGTCTACAAAAAGAAATAAGATCCAATAAAAACCATTCCATGTTAAAAATAGGCCAGTCTCGAAACTCTTCCACAGTAAAAAGTGGTGAGATATTTCATAGAGCCAAGTCAGGCATTCTTATAAATCTTTATTTGCTTGCTAAATAAAATTTTGTAACTTGGCAATCACACTTACATAGGTTTAGGTAGGTACCTAAGCAAAAATTAGTAAATGCAGTAAAGTTGTGTGATTCCCAAGTTGCAGAATTTGATTTAGCAAGCAAATAAAGATTTATAAGAATGCCTGACTTGGCTCTACGAAATATCTCACCACTTTTTACTGTGGAAGAGTTTCGTGACTTGGCCTATTTTTCACATGGAATGTTTTTATGGGTTATATTGTCTGTACCACGCTTTAAAAAATGAAGTGTCAATTGTCAGTGTCAATGTCAACACACACTTGACACTTCTGAATTGAATTTGTAGGTTATAATTTCATTCTTTAGAATTATTTTGATATATTAAGTATCAATAAGTGATACTTCGATCTTTATAAAAATGTTTGGCTTGGCCGTACTATCGAGACATTTGAAGCAATCAAGCTTATTGACCCGAAGCTCAAGATTATTTAGTACTATCGACTCCAAGAATGTCGAGCAGAACCAAGAGAAAATACCCGACATTTCTGAAAAAGGCGGTTTCGCTAAGGCGTTTGATAAACAATCACAAATCCTGGACACACAGGAAGCAACAGTCAACCACTCGTTCCCTTCACTACTCCGAAATTCTAAGCTTATGGATGTAAGTTACGAGCATTTTTTCTTTTATTTAGAGTTATTATGGTGGTCTTCATGATAATAGAAAATGTGCTAAATTGTTTCAGTTAGGAGCCCCTTCCGGTAAAGTAGTCATAGGCAAAGTATTCCATGTTGTGGAGGATGATTTGTACATTGACTTTGGCTGGAAATTCCACTGTGTGTGCACGCGTCCTACAAATCGGGGTGATGAATACGTCCGCGGATCACGAGTGAGGATTCAAATCAAAGACTTGGAATTGTCATCCCGGTTTCTGGGATCAAGCACAGACCTCACCCTTCTGGAAGCTGACTGCAAACTCCTAGGCTTAGTATCAACACCCTTAAGAGTTGCTGTAACTGAGAAGCAACCATAAGGTAGGTAATCAACACAATCTTACAGCCAACGACAATCAAGTGTATTTAAAAAATTGTTTGGTTATATTCGTTTTTGAAATTTACAAGCAATTAAAATACTAGCACAAATGTGTTATAACTGTTTTAGCTGTAAGTCTGTAGTGATACATTGATTTTGTAAATATGTAGTTAATTAATTGTAATTTAAATAAATAAAAAAATTAAAATAAATATCACAGTTAAATTTAGATACCCTCCTGAGCGGATCCATTCCCTGTGAGTAACATCATCCAGAAAGGTTTTGTTGTTATTGGTATATCTTGAATTGAATAACAGTAAAAAACGGTAAGTATCCCCGGACTGTAGCTGTAGTTTATAGTTCTCCTTGTATACATAGACTTGATGATAGAAATGCACATATGCATATAAATACATACTTGCCTATGCCCGCCACTCCAATATTACGAAAGCAATTTTTTTTTTAATTTCATATAAACCTCTCCAGTATATTGTGGAAATAAACACAAGCACATTAATTTTTCATACTATAAATGGAATAGGATTAGAAAGGACAGATTATACGAAGCCCACCTTCAAAAGACAGTAGACAAATTTTTAAATCAACAATTTATTTAATTGACAGTACATATTTGGACAACATTAATAATGGCATTCATGACACAGAGTACATTTCAATTCTAAGTTCAAGCATTTGCTCTAACTATCCTATCTACTATAACTCTTATTTATTGTCTTAATTTGAGATAGGATTTTTTACCTACTTAAGGTATGATATAGACATCTAAGATGATGATTATTCATTTGTAAATTTTGAATAAATCTTAAATCTGTCTTAATATGTTTTGAATGTAAATTGATTAACAACAATATGGAATGTTTAAATATAATCATTTAGGTAAATATTCTTAATCACAATTTGCATCTGTAATTGATCCAAAAGTTTTTGCCCAATAGGCAGCTTTTCAGAAATGCATTAACAAAACTGCATCATAACTACTTAAAACTACTCAAAAATGTGAGGATAAGTAGTTAACATAATTTCTTGTTTAAAATGTTGGTCTCCCTGTGATTCCGTCTGCTGTACACCAGCATCTTGTGGTATAGAAATGAAAGAGAACTGCATTTGTGTCAGCATCAACATCATCAACTTCAACGGAAGACCAACACCTAAAAAGTGTCCTTTATGAGATCGACGGCAAATACAATGAGCGAGAAATTGAGATTCTATTGGATTTTATCGCCGTTTCTTGAGACAATCTCCTGAATGCTTGGGTCTTTGATGGCATCGTTCGCGGCCGCGTGTGCCTCGAGTATCTCGGCGACGGAGGCGCCAGGGGTCTCCCTGCCGAGGGGGTGGGCTCGCTCCCAGTCCTTGAGGTACTGGACGACGGCGGTGTGGCCGAAGGTCTCGGCCTCGTTGAGCGGGCGGCTGCCCCAACGGTCGCGCGGGTCGTGGTTGACTCCGCACTGAGCCAGTAGGAAGTCCACGCAGGCCAAGTGGCCCTCCGCTGCTGCCAGGTGAAGCGCCGTGCGCCCGTCGTAGTCGGACAGAGTCATGTCCATGCCAGAGAGGTGATGCCTATGCAAGCAGAAACATTCATTAGAGACACCTTGTATTCAGACAGAAATACTGATATTTAAGCATTGATGTGTATTGTGTGAAGTATATGAACGTCTACTTTTTACATAGTAGTAAAATTATTTATACCAATGTTTCTTAGGTTATCTAATTTCTACATTGGCCACAAAAGCGATATAAAAATTTCTACTTGAGTCTATGATTGAAAGCGTTTAGGCACTACTGTGAACTGGGTGGCTCTTGGAAGCTCTAAGGCAGGGGTTGGCTAATTACGACCCGCGTTTCAGCTCTGGCCCGCGAAGGGGTTGAATCCGGCTCATCAAAGTCCTATTTAAAGGAGAAACGGGATCTTTAATAGATTTAAAATATCTGAGCCGCCCAGATGATAATGCTGACAGCATTGACTTTCAAAGAGCCTTTTTCAGTAATTTTTTTTTCTCAAAAACATGCTCAGTGCAGAAACGCATTTTTTGGATTGGATTTCAAAAGGATCTGCCAAGATCTTCTGAGTAAGTGTTACTGTTAGCGGCCATATATACTTAAATTAGAATACATATTACTAACAACAAGCAAGTATGAGTGGCAGGTAGTGGCACGAAAAAGTTGGCACGTAACTCATATTTTATACTTAGCAAATTAAATTGGTAAATGGTATGCCAATTATTTACGCGACATGGGTTATCTAAATAACAGTGATAACCTTATGGCCAACGATTAAGCGATTCGTGTGAGTACCAATTACGATGCCGGTGCATCAATTTTACTTGTTTTTAAATACGTTAATTTGAAGATCCTGTTGGCTCCGATGGGACAGACGCATCAGTTTGAGCACTGGCAAATGTTAAAAGAAATGTAGCGCTTGCTTCAAAATTTGTTATTTAAATAATTTAATTAGATAGGTTTTGGCGTATTACCTCCTGAGTGCACTTAAGTCACCGCTGGCCGAAGAGAACAGTAAGTTGACAATGGAAAGACCGGTCGATTCAAATTTGTAACGCCTTGGATCCTTTTTGTGGCTTGCGTAGCGGATGTTGTCATACTTGTGGAAGTTGAAGCGGTCTATTAGTTGCTGTAAGAAGACATGTATCAAGAGTACCGAAAATAACAATTTAAATTATTCATAACCGAAAGAAAGAATGCAAACTTACGTCACAGAACTGGAGTCCTCTGCAACTGTTACCCAGAGGGTCAAGCGGTGGTGACCAAGTGCAGATTCCCATGACGTTGGGCACCACTATAAGCATAGCCCCCGAGACTCCCGACTTCGCTGGAAGGCCCACTTTGAAGGCAAACTGGCCAGAATAGTCGTACATGCCACAGCTATGCATAAGAGACAGCACGTTGCGAACGGAGTCAGGGCGAAGGACCTTCTCGTCAGTGATGGGACAGATGCCGCCGTTAGCTAGTGTCGCTGCCATAATGGACATTATGTCGCAGTTGGCTTCCATGGAACAGCACTGAAACACGCCAGTAATAACACTCATGACTAATTAGCGAAAGTTATTTTGAGTGCGGTGGATCTAAAATAAATGCATTACAGCGTTGTTTTGCAAGTTTGTGCCAGTACACCGACCTGGAAATAGAAGTCCATGCACTCGCGCAGGTTTGTTTTTTCCGGATAACATTTGTGCTCGCGCATATAGAAGCCGAGCGCATAGTTGCGATCGGCGGCCTCACGTTCCGACAAAAATACTGCATTGTTGAAGCCCAACGGTTCGTTGCCCGACAACCTGCTGAAGAACGACATCACATAGTCGAACTTCTCAGCGAGAGTCATCTCGGGTTTGTCCAATTGCTTCAGAAGAGAGCATACCAATATTGCGCCGGCATTAATCATAGGATTATGAGGTTTCACTGTAAACAAATAAGGTAAACATTAGGTCGTGTCGCTCTTCACTGGGGATTTGTTTATTCATGTAATTATATAATCGGGTAAGTAAATAGACGTAGGTGTGAATCACGTTACGTACTGCTGTAGTCCAAGACGAGCTCATTAAAGTTGCGGCCGCTTGGTTCCGTGCCAACATACTTGTGTACCACGTCGGGGCTCAGCGTGTCCAGCGCCATGGCGTATGTGAGCGGCTTGCTGCAGGACTGAAGCGTGAATGGAACCGCCACGTCACCTAGTTACAGATGAAAACGATTATATTCATCAAAGCTAGAAAATATAATTGGGAAGAAGATGGAGAAATAACCGGGTCCAGTGATAAACGCAGGAAAAATGGTATTTAATAGGTATGAAATGATCAGAATACACTAGGGTATAACTGTTCTTACCTATAGAAAATCTTTGTCCATCAATTGTACAAACGCTGACTCCCCAACTCTCCGAGCTTGCTCGAGCCAGCTGAGGAATGTAACTGGCTACTTTGCCGTCAGTATTGCTCTTAGCGGCCCAGTACATTTCTTCTATATCCTTAATAAAGTCTTGGAAATCAGGAATGACGAACTGGCTACGAAATGCTCTTGTTATCAAAACAATGTTGGGCGCTATAACTTCTTTGAATGCCTTCCTGTCTAGTTTTAAAGTTTCGGGAGAACCTCCTTCATAGTTTGATTCTTTATGGGCTTTGTACAAGTTGTGCATAACTTCTTTCACACGTGGATCATTCTTCCTAATACCAGTTGTTCTCAAGGCCTAAAACAAAAGTGATAGGATTATTGAATGTCAAACATACAACATGGCAAAAAAGGATGAACACAAATCATCGTAAGTAGCATACTCATACTCACGGCCAAAAATTTTCCAACAGGCAGGAGGCCTGTGTCTTCATTTTTGAACATATCAAACAGGACATCGTCTGCATTTTTGTGCGATCCCTCCTCTACCCTGTGCAAGAAATAGAACACTATGTTAATTACTTCACAGTAGAAATTTGCACAATGCAAACAAGAATACAAAAACCGGCCAAGTGCGAGTCGGACTCGCGCACGAAGGATTCCGTACCATTATCTATAAAAATATTTATTTTATTATGTTTTTAGTATTTGTTGTTGTAGCGGCAACAGAAATACATCATCTGTAAAAAAAACAACTGTAACTATCACGGTATCAGTGAGATACAGCCTGGTGACAGACATACAGATGGACAGCGGAGTCTTAGTAATAGGGTCCCGTTTTACTCTTTGAGTACGGAACCCTAAAAAAGGATAAAAGTGCGTCCATCGGCACTTCTCATCGTAACTGTGCCAAAACCACTCTAATGGGTGATTGATGAATTTGGCAAATACCGTAGTCGTGTACCTATTTGAAAATGCTCAATAACAGACCGTCAACGTCACGCGCGGGCTCTTTATATTAGGTCTGACGTCGGTGGTGGGTGTGGTGGCGACGTAGGATTGACTACTTATGTTTAGCTGTTGACTTTTTTATCAATCACATCACGTCTATCATTTTAGACGTAGATAAAGCTAATTAACTATACCAACACACATGGAAAAACCAGAAACTTAGCTGAAAATAGCATGCATAAACTTGTACCTAGTTGATGATAATCGGTCCATTTTGTATGTATAATATTTGCAATGCCAAGTTTAATATTGACAAAATAAGTCACTAACCTTAAACCTTCTGAAACTCCGCTAAAACATAGAGTAATAATAAAATTTTAAAGCAAATATATACTTCTGACAAACCATCAAACTAGGTACTACAAAGGAAACGCAAACTGTTGCTACACTATTATGTCTACTATAAATTAAAATTATTGTAACTGAGCTAGCTAAATAAATAATTCATATAAAATTCTGTACATTCTACACCGCAATAGACGATTAAGTTCTGACATACCTCAGAATTAACTGGAATGCATTTAAACATGAAAACCGTAAAAATAATTCTTATCAAACTTAATTTTCTGGTGTTGGCTGGCTACCCATTGATTGGTATGGCATTGACTTAATAGTGTTTTATAGATTTACTTTTGCAATGTCATGGCCGGATGATATTTCAGCATAGCTTTCGTATGGCCTCGTTTTATGTAGGTTCTCCATTAAACTAAACGAGTAAGTTCTTAATTAACTTACGAAAATCTTGATTTTTTACTTTCACGATTTTCATGTGATAAAGCTACTACTTAATTGGAGGATTCGTTTAAAATCTCATACAAAGGTGAACACATGACTAAATTTGTCGTAACATGACCTATGGCTTAACTAACACATTCACTGCCAAGAATGAGCGTAGCGCGTAGCCGATCCCGTGGTTTTCCGCTAAGTAGCGGAAATCGGGGACCTGGCACCAAGAGTGCCCCTCGAGGCCAACCAATGCTACGTGCGCTACGCCGTAGCGAAACGTAGCATTTTTCCAATTTGTAGCGGAAATCGCACTCATATGTGAGTAATTGGCCGTGAATGGGTTTCGTAAAGCACTACCCGCGAATAGCAAAACGGGATGCAGGTTCGAGTTCTGCCACGTCGATTTTTATTTTCATTGTGATATGTATTTGTTTCAATGATAATTAATTACATACTTACGTTTTAATTAGCGATATATATATGCACCCCGATAAACAGGTTCCAGCAATAGATAATTACGCAAACTTCTCGACCACTAACCACTTAAATCAAAATGATGGGGTTGTAGCTTACGTTAGTACTACCTGCAAGTTTAAGGTTCGGGAAATTATATTAACACACGCATCATGTTTAGAAGTTACAACTCTAGATGGCATAATACTAGGTATATATAGATCACCTTCAAATAATAAAGCAGACTGCTTTATATCTTCCTTAAGCTCACACTTGGATTCTATCAAATCATGTAAAAATATCATCATAACAGGTGATATTAATATCAATATTGCGAACAAAAATAACGAACAATCTTTTGAACAAGCAAACCGATTAAATTATCTAAATATGCTGGCAACGCACGGTTTTTTACCTGGCCACTTACTGCCGACTAGAGAAAGGGCATGCCTTGACCACTTTATGCTGAAACTTGATCAAAAACACTCTAATACGAAAATTGTGGTTTTAGATACAACGATTACTGACCACGCGATGATACTACTTAAAACCGGTAGCACACATATTACAAAATCCTGCAATAAAACAAAAATTAGTATAAATTTTGAAAAGGCACTTAGTACTCTCTTAAAGAAAAACCTAGCTGAATTATATAGCATAAATGACCCTAACAAACTAACTGAACTGTTTATAAACAAAATTGGAACATGTCTCGTAGAAAGTACTATTGTCACTTTAGTGCCCAGGAGTACTCGTATCCTCAAACCCTGGATTACAACGGGAATTTTGCGCTGTATTAGAAACAGGAATAACATGCAGAAAAGCGTTCGGAACAATCCAGATAATACGGTTTTAAAAATTACTTATAAACGATATCGCAACTTCTGTAATGGTTTAATCAAAAAATTAAAAAGGAAATATGATAGGGAACAATTAATTAAAGCGAATAAAAATCCTAGAGCACTTTGGAAAGCAATAAATAAAATAACCAATCGTAAACTGGATAAGACTGAAAGTACTGAATTGCTGGACATCAAAGGCTCACCTACAGATTCAGTCAACGCTGTAAACCAGTACTTCTCCAACATTGGCAAATCTCTCGCTGAAGTTATTCCGGTAGGTAGTAATTCAACAACGTATACTGCACGCGATACACCGACCTTGGATGGCCCTGTGATGAACTCATTTGTTATTTTTGAGACAGACCCAAACGAAGTCCTTTCAGTCCTATCTAAACTAAAGTCTAGTAGCGCTCCTGGCTGGGATAATATCCCGACTCAATTCTTAAAAGTAGCCAGTAATATTGTAGTCCCAATAATATCGCACCTAGCAAATTTGTGTTTCCATCAAGGGGTTTTTCCTGATGTTCTAAAACAAGCCGTGATTACTCCGGTGTACAAGGGTGGGAGCAGAGATGACGTGTCTAATTATAGACCTATATCGGTGCTACCCTCCATTTCTAAAATTCTAGAGAAACTGATAAACACAAGGCTGGTCAATTACTTAAATAAATTTAATCTGTTATCGAAGGCACAGTACGGGTTTAGAAAGGGTATCTCGACAGAAGATGCTGTTACTGCTCTTACCTCACTAATAACTAGTAAAGTGGACGGTAATAAAAAATGTTTATCTGTGTTTCTGGATCTCAAAAAAGCATTCGACACCGTTTCTGTCCCCATCCTTGTCAACACCCTGGAGAAGATTGGTATAAGGGGTGCTTCTTTGTGTCTGTTTAGTAGCTATCTTCGAAATAGGACCCAAAAGGTCAAATTGGGAAATCATATCAGTGATGAACGCGCTATATCCTACGGAGTACCACAGGGTAGTGTTCTAGGCCCTACACTCTTCCTTATTTACATTAATCAGCTATGTAACATGCGTATTGAGGCGGGAACCGTTTTCACATATGCTGACGACACTGCTGTAGTATTCTCAGGGGATACATGGGAGGAAGTGCGCCTATCCGCAGAAAGTGGCCTCACAAAAATTGCCGGATGGCTACAAACAAATCTTCTTACCCTAAACACAACTAAAACTAACTACGTTTGCTTCACAAACTATAATCGTACGCAACCAGACACAGACTTCTCAATCAGGATCCATACTTGCCACAACACGCAAACCATCTGTGCCTGCCCAGCCATCGAGAAGGTAGAATCCACTAGATACCTGGGGGTTATGGTCGACCAACGACTCACCTGGCACTTGCACACTGAGAGTATTATGGGCAGAATTCGTAAACTTATCTGGGTCTTTAAAAATCTTAGGCACGTAGTAACGAAGACCGTACTAAATCAAGTTTACATATCACTGGCCCAGTCAGTCCTTGCGTATTGTATCCCTATATGGGGTGGTGCAACTAAGACCAAATTTCTTGAGCTTGAGAGAGCTCAAAGGGCACTTCTAAAAGTGATGTTTTTCAAACCGTACAGATTTTCCACAAACAAACTTTATACACTCTGTGACTTATTATCTGTAAGAAAATTATATATATTTAGCCTTATCATAAAGACACACAAGACAACCACATATACACCGGAAACAACAAGTACACGTAGGAAAAGAACTAAAGTTATCCACACTCCCACAGTGAAATCTGCATTTGCAAGGAGACAACAAGCAGCACAATCTGCCAACCTGTATAATCTTATAAATAAGCACATAGATATGTATTCCTCCACCACGCATGAGTGTAAATCTAAGTTAACAGTATGGTTAAAAACCAAAAGCTATTTTGATATTGAAAATTTACTTCAGAGACCTGTATATTAAATGTGATACACACACACACACACACACACACACACACACACACACACACACACACACACACACACACACACACACACACACACACACACACACACACACACACACACACACACACACACACACACACACACACACACACACACACGCGCACACACTTACCACATAGTATAATATAAAATGTTTACTTATTATATACATTATATTTTAAGTTATGCCTACACCTAAGTCACAACATGTGGAAGAGCGGTGATCTTCTTAGCACAAGTATATTATATACTTAAAAAGAGGCACCAGCACAGATACTTGTATACGTATTTATAAGTTACTGAAATAAATTATTTTGATTTTGATTTTTTGATTTTTTTGATATTGTACAGTCGGCCAAAAATGTGGTCTACCACCCTACGGTCGATGTTCATTTGAACGTCATTAAACAACAAGGTTTAAAATTTCCACTTGCAATAATATTATGACAGTAACCTTAGCGATAATCAGATCTCACAGAAACTTTTGTCAAAACTGGTACAACACTTTCTTGGCCGACCGTACAACTGGGTGAAGAAGCAAATAATAGTGTACTAGTAAGGTGCGTCTATTTTTAACCGACTTCAAAAGAAAGGAGGGGGTTCTCAATTCGGATGTATTTTTATTTTATTTTGTTTAATGTTTGTTACCTCAGAACTCCGTCATTTATGAACCAATTCATACAATTCTTTTTTTAATTGAAAGTATATGCTTCCAGATTGGTCCCATTGTTTCCAAAGCCCCAGTTGGATGATGGGAACCAAGAGGAATTGAGGGAACTCCTCAAATATATTAGGCACGCGTGTAGTAATTTCGATATTTTCTATTATAACTCGTGTATTTACACCCGGAAATCATAAATTTGGTGAAGTGGAAGTGATGATGAATACCACAGATGGCTTGTGGAACTTCTCATTGATGTACTTCAAATTATATAAAAGTACCTCACAGATTCTGATATGATTCCGTTGAATTAGCAACCAATGAAGTGCTAAAGGTAATTTTGAGATCCTTGAGGAATTGACGGAAGTCCTCAAATATTATCGGCCCACATACAGCGATTTGGTTTATTTGTCTAAAAATCAACGCATTTGCTCTCGAAAATCAGTTCATGTTGTAAATTGGAAAAAAAAATGGAAATGTTCATGTTGCTTGGCGGAGTACTGAATTGAAGTCGGTTAAAACTTTGTTTTGAAAGTAAATTATTTTACGTTGCATTTCAAACCAGCCTACACGAGCATGCAAACCCACAACAATCTGGAAGCTTAGCCTTTACTCACGACGGGGAATCGAGGTTATGCACGTACGAATACTGTCTGCTCCTTCCATGAAAACAATGCAACATACAAAATGTTGAGTAGGTAAATAGTTAGACATTTGTGACATTGGTTGAGTAGTTAGTTATAAACACGCTATCTAAATATTAGACTATACACGTCTACGTGATGTGGCAATGGATATGGATCAGGAATATCAGAAAAATCTTAAAGGCCAAGAAAATTAGAATTCTTCGAAGAACTCTAATTTTCTTGGTTCATTCTTACTACTTCGAATCTCTACTCAGGGTGTGAATATTTATATAACTAGTTTTCTGATTGGGTAAATCTGGTGATGATGATGATAGAAATTTACATTAAAATGTTTTCACACCTCATATTTACGGAAAATGTGTGCAACTTAGAAGGATTTGAGAAAAAAAAAACGATTTGAATGAATGCCAAATTTAGTCTTTCATAATTACTGAATTTTGAAATTGAGGGGTGTATATAACGTTTTTTTTCTATACCCGTACTGACTTATCTACACACTGCACTGCTGGTAAGTACCTTTTATTTTAAATGATATGCTTGTATCTACTTGTTCGACGATTGTATTTTTTTTGACATAACGCACGATTTTTTTTGAAAATGTTTTTATATCTTAATGTAGTGGGCATTAGTGGCTTGTCACGATATTTTTCTTGTAGGTGTACCTGTGCAAAAAGTGTCAAAAAATAATAAAACAAAATTAAAAGTAGATTTTTTTAAAGGAAGTTTAAGGACATGGTGTTGATTGAATATATGCACTCTATAGCCTATTCTATTTTTATTCATGAGCATTTTGTTTGGTTACTCTATCTTGCACAGTTTACCTATTATGACACTTTAAATGACAGCCTGATTTTTTTTATACTATCCTAAATTACTCGAAAACAAAATAAGATCGTGGACTGATATTAATAAGCATGTAGTGTTCTTAGGACCTGCCAGTACACCCCCTGAAAGGATCATCAAATACGTCGTCGGGGGCCACTCTCACTAGCTTAGCCTGCTAGACCCCTTTTCCCAGTTCGTTACCTTATTGGACCTTTGATTTCGTCTACACCACTGAACCAAATTTGAAGTTTTTGATATTCATTCGACGCAGAATTTGACCCTCTTTAATATTGTCTCGAATACATTTTCCGTCCGACGTACCGTTTTTGTGCTATATGCAAATAACTGAAAAAGAGCAAAAATTTCGCGGTTATTGGGCTCCCAAAAGTTTAGCTCACCTCCTGAGATGGTGCAAACTCGGATTACACGCATTTAGGACCAAATGAAGGTATTAAAACGATTTCCAGCTTTATGGGAATTAATTCCTCAAAACGTGTTTTTTGGATCTAATTTTGTTGGTTTATTACGTCTGCTAGAAAATTCGGTCTCGAAATCTCGTAATTTTATTTAAATTTGTAGTTAATTAATAAAAATGTTAATAATTAAATGAGTAAGAGAGTATGTGTAAATCAATAATTCATGAGAGATGACAACATGTGTAGAGTGATTATCATACTATGGGTCAGTATCACAATGTGTCATGCGCCTGAAAGCGGTAATTTATCTTTCTGTATACACGACGTCAAAGATATTTTTAAACTTATGCACCTTATTCCATTGTAATAAGGCGAAAATGTAAACATCTATTTGACGTCCACATTAAACGAACATTATTTTAGAAACAGTAGAAAATTATACAGAAGTCCCAATTCAATTAGATTCAAATGGAACTTTTACAAGAATCTTCGTGAAGCTATTTACGTAACTGCACATTCTGTGCTAGTAATAGTACCGAAATGTCAGGGGTGAATTGGAACGAGGAACTCGCGGCGCCGGCAAGTTCAATACAGGTCAATAGGAGTTGATATGGGTCATTACGAACAATTTATTTCTAATAACTGTCACTATACATGTTCGTAACATGTGGAGTCTTGCGCTTTATTTACAACTGCCAATTGAGTACTGCCGCGGCGCGGCCGTCATCGCGCGACAGATGCAGCTGCTGTTTACATATTCATTTTCAAACAGATGCTTTGACCATGATCTTCACAAGATTCAAAACCACTTAGATGATTTAAAGTATCGCTTACCTCATGTCTATAGATTGAGCGGCGTAGAAATTGGGTGCAGAGTTTCTCCATTTCTGCAACAATTTATGATGTGATATTTAAGGTTTCCATTAAAGTAGGTACTTACTTAATAAAGTTATGATTATGAAACATTACGTAGAGGTGTATTCATTCATATGATGGTCAACTCATAAAAAGCAACCCCATCACCATGGTGTATATCAAAAGTTTTGCCGATTCGTGACACTGATGAGTTTACCCAGTGACCTAATACCACGTAAAATTTTACACAATGTTGCTCGTGATGCAATACAGAAGCGGTTTTTGACGCAGAGGGGACACTCACAGCGGGTCTGTCTATAACATAGACGGGGATTACTTGACTGTATTCGCGATAGCACCCGCAGGTGCGTTGCGATCCGAGGAGAGGCCGGGCGACGGCCGCGAGCCGGCGGAGCTGACGGCTGCTCATGGCGACAGGCGGGGGAGGACAACCCTCTCGAGAAGCAGTCTATAACTCTATAAGCCCCGCACTCGCGCCGTGCCGCAACGCCCCAACGCGCAAGCGCCAACTAACGGAAGGAAGCCGGTTGCGAGTGCCTCGCTATCATTTCTGTTTACCTGTGACGTGCCGTGGGCATGGCTAATACTCGCGTGTCACGTCCATTATCACTACGCTATCTTCAGATTTATAAAACTGAACTTGACGCAACTGCGTTTCATACTTTTTCATGGTCGTCGAGCATAATGGCAAAGTTATCTTGTTTCACCGAGTCGTAGTTACCTAAGTACTTATAAATGCGACATCTAACTTGAAACTGAAAAGTTTTAGTCTAAGAAAGTTAAAGTGTTGTACCAGTTTTGACAAAAGTTTCTGTGAGATCTAATTGTCGCTAAGGTTACTGTCATAATATTATTGCAAGTGGAAATCACATGGCTCCGTGAGCTGTAGGACTAGTAGGTATATAGGGAGCCTGTCTTTTTTAGGGTTCCGGAGCCAAAATGGCTAAAACTTATAGTTTCGTCATGTACGTCTGTCCGCATGTCACAGGCATTTTACTCAAAAACTAAGGTGTAGGTATTAGAATAAAATTTGGAGGATAGGTGTATTTTGTTTCGTTCTGTAATGAAATGAGTAAAAAAATATTTGCTCTCCATCATCATCATCATCATCATATCAGCCGAAAGACGTCCACTGCTGGACATAGGCCTCCCCCAAAGAGTGCCACAATGGCCGGTCCTGCGCCACCCGCATCCAGCCGTGTACCTAACCGAAAGTCAAAAAAAAAACATTGTAAGTCAACGTGTGATCAATCGTAGTCCTTTCAAAATAAATACCTATAAGGTTTCTCAGCAATTTCTTTTAAGGGGAAAAAAGGCCCACGGCGGGCCCGCTTTACTACCGAGTTACTTTCTGTGAAAATTGGATTTCAAATTGTATATAATCAAAATATTATTACGCTCTTGTGAGTTATGGAACTTGCATTCATTTTACTTACGGAACTATCACAGCTCAAATCACACACAGCACACAGCTCAGCTGTTATGCAGTTTGGCGCAAATTGTACTGTAAACTATACTGGTGTAATCCTTGTTTAGATTGAATAAAATAAATAAATAAAGGAATAAGCACCGCGCCTGACCTGAACCGCTTCGCTTCCTACCCGCGCCGCGCCCGACCCGCGCCCGACCCGCGGCCGCGCTGCCCGAGTTGTAACGTTGTAACTTAGCGCCGCGGGCCCGCGTTCGATGATTAGTGAGTTTGAAGTGTAGTTTCAATGTTTTACAACTTGCGCGGGCCCGCGCCCGACTGCACCCGCTACCAGTGTAGACAGAGGACCAAATCCTCAACTAGTTCAGTCATTATAGATTTTGACCCGTGAATAATTAGTTCTTGGATTTTATTTCCAAAATATCGATCCTAGAAGAAAAACTGTAAGGACCAAACTTATAGAGAATCAAATTACAATTTTTCTCCTCACGGTTTTACTGTAAAATCAAAAATGGCTGAGTTATTCAAGAAAAACCGTTTTTCGAATATACGCAGGAGCCTGATTCAGTCTACTTTTTTAGGGTTCCGTAGCCAAATGGCAAAAAACGGAACCCTTATAGATTCGTCATGTCCGTCCGTCTGTCTGTCTGTCCGTCCGTATGTCACAGCCACTTTTTTCCGAAACTATAAGAGCTATACTGTTGAAACTTGGTAAGTAGATGTATTCTGTGAACCGCATTAAGATTTTCACACAAAAATCGAAAAAAAACATTAAGTTTAACGGGTCCCCATACTCAGAACTGAAACTCAAAAAAAAATTTTTCATCAAACCCATACGTGTGGGGTACCTATGGATATGTCTTCAAAAATGATATTGAGGTTTCTAACATCATTTTTTTCTAAACTGAATAGTTTGCGCGAGACACACTTCCAAAGTGGTAAAATGTGTGTCCCCCCCCCTGTAACTTCTAAAATAAGAGAATGATAAAACTAAAAAATAAATATGATGTACATTACCATGTAAACTTCCACCGAAAATTGCCTGGTTTGAACGAGATCTAATAAGTAGTTTTTTTTTAATACGTCATAAATCGTAAACCGCAATTTATTTCACGGAACCCTTCATGTGCGAGTCCGACTCGCACTTGGCCGCTTTTTTTTTTGAATTTACACTCCCGGTGACCCCCCCGAGAGAGCGAGATTACGAAAAAAAATCCAAGAACTAATTATTCACGGGTAGGGTCGGTTTTTTGGATATAATGACTGAACTAAACGCACCGAGATCGCTCCGACCGAGGGACCTAAATATAGTGGCACGGAGGATCCTGCACTTCTGGTCGGAGTTAGGCTGGCTGGTTCCCTAGCTGTCATTGACTTGAAAAACGAAAAAGGTCAGCTATAAATTGCACTAAATGACATATAAAGGTATCAGTATAGAGTTCTTACCTGCCGAGGAACATAGTTATGATTATCGAACGTGCGCAATGTCTTTTTATGGTTCTTTGGTATGAGATCATACGTATCGTTAGATTTATCTTAATTTATTTAGAGACGTTTTAAGGTAGGTATGTAGGTACCTACTTGGTATAGGTACGGAGTCGGGTTTTTTTAGTTTATTTTACGGCTTTATTGACTTTGCATTAAATTAAAGATAACAAAGTACAACTTTATGAATGTATATCTTTTACGTAACCATCTCTGACAGTGTAGTAGACTAGACGGTGAGTAATAATACTTGGACTGGAATGAGTTGAGAGGAAATGCCAAACAGGCTATGAATCACATACCTTTACATATTGGCATGAGAAACGGTGTTTTTACCCGGGTGGGAATTATCGTACCTAAGCTACGCTTATTTAGTGCTACCCTCCTGTATAAATTAATTACTAAGATCGAATCTTATCACTGTTCACGAATTGCTGTGTCGATACAAACCCGATAGGGTTTAACGACACTGTTAGATTTAACGAAATGTATTTTCTTTTATAAATGTACCTAATAAAAAAAAAATAAAAAAAAACTTAATTACTTTAATTTGTCACATACATTCGTCGGAATTACGTAAGACTGATAACGATAACGTCCTAAGTTTTAATCAGACTTCATTGAATGTGACAAGATTGTGCAATTTAGTGAAATTCAGCCGCCGATGTGCGCGAAATGCCGAATTCCAATCATGATAACTAACAACTTAGAAAAGTTGAAAACCCCCCGACATTTTCATTTCAAAGTTCTATTGAGATATATACCCACCCTAGCCTAGCCTAGTACCCACAACACAAGCCTTATTGAGCTTACCGTGGGCCTAGGTTGATTTGTGTAAGATTGTCCCGTAATATTTATTTTATTTATTTATTTTATTTATATCTCAAAAACGTCTGAACCGATTTTGATGAAACGTAGCTAAGAACCATCTCGATTACGTCAGATTTCGGATGAAAAACCGCATTCAAATCGGTCCATTCATTTAGGCGCTACGGTGCCACAGACAGACAGTCACCCTCTTTTTACTTCGGAGATTAAAAATGAATAGTTTTCACGTTGTAATTTTATTAAATTCATCTTTCTTACGTTAAGTATATTCCTATATTAATTTAAGCTGCAAATTTCCATTCAGTATCTATCTATTCCATGCTTAATTGGATTTCTTGCTGAATGCTGCCCTTAATAGGTACAGTTATCCTGAAGCTTTATTCAAATTCAAACCTTAGGATATGATAGTTAAGTACCTACTTAAATCATGGTTTTCCTCGAGAGGTCAGTATGAAGATACGAGCTTGCTTAAAAGTACCAACAATATCCAAATCACTACATAGTATAAAACAGAGTCGCTTCCAGCTGTATATCTGTCCCTATGTATTCTTAGATATTTAAAACCACGCAACGCATTTTGATGCGGTTTTTTTTAATAGATAGAGTGATTCAAGAGGAAGGTTTATATGTATAATACATGCAAGTATTATACATATAAACCCGTGCGAAGCCGGGGCGGGTCGCTAGTGTATGATAAAAGCAAAATGCGCATAAATAGGCACTACAATAATCACCTCAAAATCATTGCCATTGTCCATAACGAAATCGTCGTAACCACCAGTAGATAAAGTCCGCATAACAATGTGAACACTCCGACAGGGGTTCTGCTCCCAGGGCAGCTGACGTCAAGTGTGTGTGTATTCCTCTAGAGCACACGCGAAACTGAAATATTATTATCTAGCGCTTGTCGTTTATAAATACGCATACTACCGGGAGTAGTGCCATAGGCTGGGAACAATAATATATTTAGTTCCATGGTCGCGTCAGCAATATCTAAAGAAAAATTTCATTCAACCGTCTTTACGATTTACCTAATATCGGATCTCAATTATCTCGCTGTTACTACACCTGTCATTTAGGATGGGTTGCACAAAACCATATGTATTAATCGTAAACGGTGTTCGTCAAAATCGGAATGTATGGAAAGTTTGACAAGTTTGTATGGAATGACAGCTGCCGGCGCCATTTTTAACGTTGATCGGTCTGTAATCGTAAGTTAGTGCCCTGTGATGTACATACCTACAGTCAAGTGCAAAAATATATAAGTCGATTTAATCCTCTTAGCTATAAATATTTACATATGGGTTGTTTTCAAAAAAAGTGTACAGTCGCCATCACATACATAGGTACACTATAGGTGTTCAAAAATATCGGCACATGCACCCTAATGCCTTGAAAATAGAGGTGTGTTCCGATGTTTGTGAGCTGCTTGTTTGCTCCGATGTATGTGATGGCGACTGTACCCTAGTTAAGGTAAAATTAAGAAACATTAACTTTGTCAGGTGAGTCACGAAAATTAGCTGTATAAATGTATGGCAAATTTTCGTGACTCACCTGAAAAAGTTAACGTTTCTTAATTTTACCTTAACTAGGGTACACTTTTTTTGAAAACAACCCAAACTCCGCTGACACAAAAACGATGGGACATATTTGGGTGGATCAACTTTTTCCTGTCACTAGTTGCCATGGTTACGTCTCCTGGGTCACTTTTTAAAACTGCCATAGCCGAGCCATCTTCAAAGCTTGATAAATGTCCATGTTGTCACAAAATTTCAAAGAAACTCTGTCATATATTGTCTCTTCTTGGCTAACGGGATAGAATAACAACAAGAAATAGTTGATTGACCCATTTATGAGTAAGATGTATGTACCCATAATTTTACACTTTACTGTATAAACTTTTAAAAAGCTGAGCAGCAAGTTATGTTTGTGTAAAAGTTTCTCGCAGTGCAGTTCCCGAAATGTTAGTACCTAATAACCACTTGAGTCAGCCCCTCAGCCCTAAAACTACGCTTATGGTCAGTTTATGTTTATTTATTATATTCAGACTTGGAGACAAAAAATAAAAGATAAGTTTTGTTTCATCACCATGTCATCACTCTTCAGTCTTTTAGGTCAGCCAACTGTGCTTATTACATGAAAATAAGTTTCTGTAAAAAAATCCTAACTATCTTTTATTGCCGACTGTACTTTTCTGTATACCGTCATCAACACATGGAGACGATTCTAACGAGCCCAAACTTAACGGGGTTACGTCGTTAAGTACTGAATTCCTACAATTCTGTATCCATCATCAGATCAGCTCGATGGTACCATCATACTGAATTGACATCCAAACTTCCCAAAATTACCTTTACCCAAAATTTCAGCTCAATCGGTTGTAGATATCTGCTTCAAAATTGAGTTGCAAGATTCGACCCGAACGAGTGTGTACTGTTTTTTCCGAAAATCGTTTGTTTTTGGCGATTATTGCCATTCGCAAATTTGACCACTTTGTTTTTTCTCGTTAGAATCCTTTCCCGAAAGCATTTGTAACCATTCGCATATTTTCCCAGTTTATTAATTTTTCAGCAGCTTGTTTTTTCAATAGGTTTTTGAACCATTCGCATAATTTACCACTATATTGTTTTTCCTATTCGAGCCTATGTTTTTCTTAGTAGTAAATTGCCTCATTGTCATTAGTAATAAGTTTTAATAATAAGTTTTTCCGCTCTTTTATAAAAAAATAACCTCAAAGACGAAAGCGGGAGCAAAGCTCCCGCTTCCGTCTTCTAACCTATCCGCGATCCGAGTCGGTTTTTCCACTAAGCACCCTGCTGCGTACGATACACCACTATCTTGACATTGGTTGATCTCAGAGAAAAGTTTATTTGATGCTCACCCTTTGAACAGGGACTTAGTGGCAACACCGACTCGGATCGCGGATAGGTTAGAAGGCGGAAGTGGGAGCTTTGCTCCCGCTTTCGTCTTCGAGGTAATTTTTTTTTTAAAGGGCGGAAAAACTTGTTATTAAAACTTACTACTATTAACAAAAAAATATGCTATAAAAATACAGTGAGAAATTATGCGAATGGTTAAAAAAACCTATTGGAAAAATAAGCTGCTGAAAAATAAATAAACTGGAAAAATATGCGAATGGTTACAACTGCTTTCGGGGAAGGAAGCTAACGAGAAAAAACAAATTGGTAAATTTTGCGAATGGCTATAATCGCCACTTAGAAAAAACGATTTTCGGAATATACAGTATACACTCACCCGAACAAACATCGTTACATAGACACATAGTTAGGTACATACATAGAAAGTTTGTAAAAATACCAAGATCCACATTAGAAAGTACCTATCTATTACCACTTTGTTTGGAGTTTAGTACAGAGGGCAGCTGCTCACCTCTGCCCGTATTTTTTTACTACATCCTTTGGATTTCATACTTCTTTTTGAAAAAAGAAATGGGCGTGTTGCGTTGCGTGTTGTGAAATGACTAAAAGATGTGAAATATTTAATCCAAATTATTAGTTGTTCCGGTTACAGATTTACAGTGCACAGTGTTATATAGTTTAAATCCAATGTTAATGTTTACATTTCATAAAATTGCAAATGCTTCTGTTTACGTTGAGGCACTGTTCCGTTTAACGAAGTTGACGTAGACCGGGGCGTTGTTCCTCAGCACCAGATCACCAATGAAGTGCAGGTCTTCCGGACGAGTGACTGGATGCAATTCAAATCTCCGCAATATTTCCGCTACCACTAACTTCATCTCCAGCAGGGCGAACTTTTGACCTGCACAATAGGATTCAGATTAGCTTATAAACCACTGGCTATTCTATTCTAATAACCTCAAGCACCCTCAAGCCACCCAAAGAGCTATTATAGGGCATCCTCCCTTCAATGGAATTTATACCATTCTGAACTAGATCAGAGTTGCTTTAGTTTTGTTTTAATTATATTTTAAAACAAAACAAATTACACTATTTCCTAGTAGTTAATTGAAATTTAATTGTCAATTTTTCTTGTACGGTGGGCCGGCTAGAGTAGAAACTACAAGGTTATTTTAACAACAGGGACGGCTCGTGACGTGGAGACCATGCATGCAGCCAAATTTATACTCTCGTACCTAGAAAATTTTGCTATTAGAAATTCTTTTTGTCATAGAAAATGTTGTGGGGTTTAATAAGCATAGCCATGCCATGAATTGCTATCGGACCTATAAACGTTATAAAATGAGCTTGAAAAGTTACTAGTTTGAAATTCTACGACAAAAAACGAGACGAAGAAACGAGAGATCAAGATGTGATGTTATGCAATTTTCCTGGGGCTAAGACCAAAATGGAACCCCTGAAATCTAATAGTTATTTGTTATACAAGGGGAGAAAGTTGTATTTTACCTGCGAGTGTTCATTTGAAACACGAGCTAGCGAAAGGATTATATGATTGACCACGAGCGAAGCGAGTGGTTCAAAAATAAAATCCTGAGCGTAGCGAGTGTTTCAACACACGAGACGTAAAATAACTTTTCACCCGTGTATAACACAAATCTGTTCACCTCACTACAGCGAGGAAAATAAGAAGGGTAAAAAAAAAGTTTTTTAGTTTAAATAAAAATAAAAAAAAGTTTTAACAAAAGTAATTTTTTTTTTAAGTTAAAAAAAAAGTTTATAAAAAAGAAAAATAAGTTAAATAAAAGGTAAAAAAAAATATGTCACATAAAATATACAAAAAACCAAAAGTAAACATTTAACGTTCTACGTCGTAGTTAGTACTTTTAACGTTCTACGTCTACTTTCTTCACATGTGGATAAAAATAAGGGTAAAAAAAATATAAAAAAAATTGTTTATCTCATGTAAGTGAATTGTACAATTCTTTATGAGATTAAATGATCTTAAACCTTAAACCTTTTTAAAAAAAATTGTTTTAAAAAAAAAACAAAAAAAGAAAAATATAGTTTTAAAAAAAGTTAAAAAAATAAAAAGTAAAAAAAAAGTAAAAAAAAAAGTTAATGAAATGAATGAAATGAAAATAATTTAATCCAGAACAAGTCCATATTGGTGAGTACATTAGAATACACAAAAGAAATTAGATGATACACGAATACATTAATACAAATTACAAATTATAAACTATAAAAAATAAAAATATATGGGCCGGGAAAAAAAGAAAAAAAAGTTTTAAAAAAGGGTAAAAAAAATATGTCACATAAAATACACAAAAAACCAAAAGTAAACATTTAACGTTCTACGTCATAGTACTTTTAACGTTCTACGTCTACTTTCTTCACATGTGGATAAAAAGCGATTTTCTCAATAGATATCAAACATACAAAAAGGCCTTTCCGAGCAAGTGAGGTGAAATTGTATTTTTCACAATCGTGTTATAATAGAGAGCTTTTTAGTCGAGTACCGTGTTTAGGCCACGAAGCTTGCTGAGTGGCCTAAGTAAGGTACGAGATTAAAAAGCTTGATTTGACACTATTGTGAGCAATACTTTTTGTACGAGTTCATTAAAATTAATAATTTAAGTCATTAATACGAGTAGGTATATAAGAAAACTAAAAATCGTAAGCGTATCGCCGACCGGCGTCCGTAATGTTGCAGTACTGTGCTATTATTGGCATACTAGATACTAGCCAATCACAAAGCGTAATATTTTTATTTTTTTATGCCCTGGATACAGCAGCAAGCTTAAGTAGATTTTTGACAGATGACGCGACGCGGTTACGTTCCGAAACGCCATAGATTGGCAATTTTGTATCGGATCAAGTCTCCTTAAACAAGGACATATAAATAAATAAATAAATAAATAAATATTATGGGACAATCTTACACAAATCAACCTAGGCCCACGGTAAGCTCAGTAAGGCTTGTGTTGTGGGTACTAGGCGATGATATATATAATAGATACATACATATAGATACTTATATACATATATAAACATCCATAACTCAGGAACAAATATTCGTGATAAACACACAAATAAATGCCCTGACCGGGATTCGAACCCGGGACCTCCAGCTTCGTAGGCAGAGTCACTACCCACTGGGCTACGGAGGCCGTTAAAATTGAAATACGAAGTTCTATTTTCAATTTTTTTTCGGTTGTCTAACTAAAGCGTATCGAAACAGTTATTTCGGTTGTTTCGGAAGTAACAGACTATTCAACGATGAAAAGAGTGACGTTGCAGTATTCTCTATGAAATCTTAATACACAGATTTTAATCGACGAGTACAAAAAACATATTGCTGGTTACCGACGGTTAATATACAATTATACAGTGTGTATTTGATACGGTTATTATGTGTATTGGATTTGTATTTTATATTTTAATGACGATCACTGTCGGTCCTAAACAATAAATTTACCTACATAAAATTCGTTAACTAACTGCGTCATCTTTTTTCATACAAAATTTACTTTCAAAACAAAGTTTTAACCGACTTCAATTCAGTACTCCGCCAAGCCACATGAACATTTCCAATTTTTTTTTCCAATTTACAACATGAACTGATTTTCGAGAGCAAATGCGTTGATTTTTAGACAAATAAACCAAATCGCTGTATGTGGGCCGATAATATTTGAGGACTTCCGTCAATTCCTCAAGGATCTCAAAATTACCTTTAGCACTTCATTGGTTGCTAATTCAACGGAATCATATCAGAATCTGTGAGGTACTTTTATATAATTTGAAGTACATCAATGAGAAGTTCCACAAGCCATCTGTGGTCTTCATCATCACTTCCACTTCACCAAATTTATGATTTCCGGGTGTAAATACACGAGTTATAATAGAAAATATCGAAATTACTACACGCGTGCCTAATATATTTGAGGAGTTCCCTCAATTCCTCATGGTTCCCATCATCCAACTGGGGCTTTGGAAACAATGGGACCAATCTGGAAACATATACTTTCAATTAAAAAAATAATTGTAGGAATCGGTTCATAAATGGCTGAGGTAACAAATATTAAAAAAAAAAAAAATTACATCTGAATTGAGATTGAGAACCTTTCTTTTTTTTTGAAGTCAGTTAAAAATGATTGAGCTCGCAACTTATTCACTACACGTGATGTCATTTGTTTACGACACCCGTGAACTTATCCATAATACAGACATAGAACTTTAAGTGGCACGAATAAAATTGTCCTAGGGACTTCCCAAAGATATTAATTTATCGATAAATTGTACTTCCTTATATCCTTCCTTCCTTCCGTATAATGTGAATACCTATGCAACTTGCATATTATAACAGTATAAAGTCCGTTTAGGTCGATTAAGAAAGATAACGGTTTTCATCCTTCATGGATAAAATAAGAGATTGACGTTAAACATGACAGTCTTGTACGCTCATTGAGCGTAATTAATAAAAATAATTAAATAATTATACGTGCAAAAAATGCCGCGTAAAATACAGTGTCGTTATTTTTTAATTGATTCTAGGTTAAAAACTCTCCTGATATATTATACGTATACGTGGATCTATGCTGTGCCCATTGTGAATGTAAGAGTAGCTTCGTAGCTAGGAAATATAATATAACGAAGCATTTATACTCGTATACTGAATGTACCTAAATTGGACTTTGATGCTAGGCGTTCTTGATTTCAGTTTTCCTTGTATGGAAATCGATTGAGTCAAATAACATTAAAAGGAAACTAGACGGTTGCCAACACGCCCCTCCGACCGAGCGACCTTGGTCCGCACCGACCGTGTAGACAGTTGTTTACAGCAAAATTTCATACTACAACGGTCGGTGCCGACCAAGGTCGCTCGGTCGGAGGGGCGTGTTGGCGACCGTCTAGCAGACACTTTAGAAACACATTTAATAATTACATTTTTGGTGTTAAATTTGATGCTTGTATAATTTTAAAATATCTATATCATATAACATCTAGTACGCAACGTCACTTCGAAATAAATAAAAACATCGTGGGTGCCCCGTATCGTACGGGCATCCCGCCCGTGGCGAATAATTTTTCAATTTTCCTCTTTGATCGAAACTTAGAATTTCGTTAGCGGACGTTTCTGCTTAGTATAAATTTACTGTTAAAATGGAGTAGCGCATTGTTACTAACGATTCTCAATGTAACTTGGGACGTTGGTGCCGTATCAGAAGTTTGTAACAACTTCACGGTAGATGTCGCTACGAGCCCCCTTAAGGTTAATTAGAAGAGTGAAGGGATTGAAAGATTCGTTGCCACTGGCGGGACCCACGGTAGCTCAGTTGGATAAGAGCAATGGACGGATTCCAGAGGTCGTGGGTTCAAATCCCGCCCGTGGCGAATAATTTTTCAATTTTCCTCTTTGATCGAAACTTAGAATTTCGTTAGCGGACGTTTCTGCTTAGTATAAAATAAAAACAGTTATCGATAAACTTGATATTAGAATGAAGTCCCCAAGTTGCTTGCCTTTTGCCACAAGAACTTCAATATCTGTCCATAAATGACAAAACGTTTGGTAAGTCAAATAAATTAGGACAGATATATTGCAAACGGTCGTTCTTTAAAAAAAATACTCTATTAATTAAGCTATTTAACAAAATTGCTTTCTCATATCATTTGTACTCGTACGGTCGAAAACTATGGCTGGTTAAAGTATGAAATTTACAGGCTTACTAGAAGATTCCAACCCCAAACTATGCAAGTATGTACACATTATTGTAATCAAACTATATTTTTTTATTAATGACGTGAGCCAAAGGGCAATAGAGAGGGCTATGCTGGGAGTTTCTCTGCATGATCGCATCAGAAATGAGGCCATCTGCAGCAGAACCAAGGTAATCGATAGAGCCCTCCGAATCGCTGAACTTAAGTGGCAGTGGGCGGGCACATTGCACGTAGAACCGATGGCCGTTGCGGCGGAAAGGTTCTCGAGTGGCGACCACGTACCGGAAGACGCAGCGTGGGTAGACCCTCGACCTGGTAAAGGTCGCAGGAGTCCGCTGGATGCGGATAGCGCAGGACCAGACACTTTGGCACTCTTTGGAGGATGCCTATGTCCAGCAGTGGACGTCTTTAGGCTGATATGATTGACGTTAACATTGCGCGTTTCTTAAAATCTGTCTTCAAAACGACACAAATGTCTTTTCACGCCACTGTTCGGAAATGTGGCAATAGATGGTCTAAAACCAAGCTGGAAAGTAGGCAAAAGCTGTAGCACTTGGAACCACCACTACTACAATGTTTCATTGTAGTAGAGGTTGGATAAAAATCTATAATAGGTCTTTTTTTGGCGCAACTTTATCCTTAAAAAATAATATTAGGTTATTTATAGGACCAATTATTTGTTTAAAAAAAAAGAAACGTCAAAACCATTCAGTTCAGGCTTAAGGCGTTTTTACTTTTGTAGCTGATTATGGTTTTTTTAGGAAAAACGCTTCTAAGTTTAGAGTCGGTTTGAAGCAAACTACAGAAAATCGCCTCTTAAAAGTGATAAAAAAGTAAAAAAACCGGCCAAGTGCGAGTTGGACTCGCGCACGAAGGGTTCCGTACCATTATCTATAAAAACGGCAAAAAAATCACGTTTGTTGTATGGGAGCCCCCCTTAAAAAATATTTTATTTTGTTTTTAGTATTTGTTGTTATAGCGGCAACAGAAATACATAATCTGTGAAAAATTTAACTCTCTAGCTATCACGGTTCTTGAGATACAGCCTGGTGACAGACAGACGGACGGACGGACCGACGGACGGACGGACGGACGGTCGGACAGCGAAGTCTTAGTAATAGGGTTCCGTTTTACTCTTTGAGTACGGAACCCTAAAAAGCGGGATCGGAAAATACTTACTGAATAGGAGTGTAGACTCAAAATTAATTATTACTTCAAAAGAAAGAAGGCAACTAAATATGTTAGACATAGCTAGCTGTTGCCCGCGTCTTCGCCTGCGTAGAACATGTTATCGTCTAAATGTTCGTTTAAGGAATGAATTTATAAAACATTGAAATTAGTTTTGTAGTCTTTTAGTAAACAGTCTAAAACCGAAGTTACAAATCTCTAACTTTCAAAATGTCTTGCTCTCTATTCAAACTTCGAAGCCCCTTTTAACCTTCTGTTAACGCTGTACACCTTAAATATTAGGAAAAAACTCGTAGCTTTTTTTAACGTGCAGATTTTTACTTAGACTTTTTACATGACAGCTAAAATCACAAGACGGATAGAAAAAGAATAAAAATGACAAGTAACACAGTAAAGAGGCCGTCGTCAACACTCCCCACCCTAGTGCGAAACTAGCACATAATCAGCTAATGGGACAGGTGCAACGCGCGCTACGGATCGGCGCAGCACGCCGGTAGCGGTGGTTACTTCAACCACTCTGATGCGACCGTCCTTGCCAGGCACTACACTCTTAACTAAGCCCCGTGGCCATACGTTTCGAGGGGAGTCAGGATCAACGACGAGTACGAGGTCACCGACATTCAGAGGCCTCTTCTCTTGCTGCCACTTCTTTCTGGGTAACAGTTGGGGAAGGAACTCCTTTAGCCAACGTTGCCAGTACATGTCTGCCAACCGCTGAGCGATGCGCCACTGCTTCCTTAAGGCTAGATCCAAATCGTCAAAAACTCCATTCAGTGGTAATTTGGATGAAGAGCCTATAAGGAAATGGTTGGGCGTAAGCGCTTCAGTAGAGCCCGGCTCTACAGAGACATGTGTCAAGGGTCGACTATTCATAATACCTTCAACTTCCGCTAGAAGAGTACTCAAGGTTTCATCGCGGGGCGCTCTTTCCTTCAAAATGACATGGAGTGATCTCTTGACAGCCCGTATTAAGCGCTCCCACGCCCCACCCCAATGGGGACTTACGGGGGGAATGAAGGTCCAGTGAGCTTGATTATTAACGGCCTCCATTCTTAGAGATTCTTCGTCGAGCTCCTCTACAGATCTTCGCAGTTCTACGTCTGCGCCCCGAAGGTTGGTGCCGTTATCTGAGTAAATATGCGCCGGCCAACCACGTCGAGACGCCATTCTGCGCAGCGCCATGATCAAGGAGTCGGTGGTAAGTGAGTGCACGATTTCAATGTGAACCGCGCGAACAGTGAGGCAGGTGAACAAAACGCCATAACGTTTCTCTCGGTGCCTGCCTACCGTGACTTCCAAAGGCCCGAACAGATCAATCCCGCAGAAGGTAAAGGCGCGCTGATGATGCGCCATGCGTGCCTGAGGCAAGTCACCCATCCGAGGCACCTGTGGGGTAGCCTTTCTTAACCTGCAGAACATGCAACGGGACACAACAGTCTTGACAGTAGGACGCAACTGAATTATCCAATACATCTGTTTCAAGTCGTTCACTACTGCTTCTTGGTGTCCGTGCGCAGCCTTTACATGATAGTGCTTGACCAAAAGTCGGGTAGTAGGATGTCGTCCGTCCAGTATTATTGGTCTTTTCGCTTCCTGGGCTACGTCGCAAACAGCATCTATGCGACCACTCATGCGAAAAAGACTGCTATCGCGTGGCAAGTCTTTGCCCTTCTTTATTGCGTCCAAATCGCTGGCAAACGAATCCTCTTGAGCTTGCCGCAGAACCAATCTCTTTGCTTGCTCCATCAGAGTGTAGTCGTCGAGAGTCGTAAGACCTCTACACTTATTTGTGAACTTCAAAACAGAAGCAGCAGATCGAACAAACCGTAGCCACGAAGAGAAGCGCTCAGGGTCAGGAACGGGTAAGCGTGCAGGTGAATTTTGTACAACGGTCACGCAAGCTTCAAAACTGTCCCTATTCTCAGGTTCTATTACGTTCACTGGCCAGTAGCTCTCTTGTTCGTTTAAAAAAGTAGGCCCTTTGAACCATTCGTTGAGAAATGAGTGGTAATCGAACGTGTCTCTAGTAGCAATGTCTGCGACGTTTAGTCCAGTGGGCACATATCTCCACTCAGAGGCTTTTGTGAGGTCATCTATTTCACCTAACCTGTTAGCCTCGAAAGTCTTGTACTGACGCGTATTGTTGTATATCCAGTGTAGTACCGTGCTGGAATCGCACCAAAAGTATCGCCGAGTGACGTGTAAACGATGCGTCTTTGCTATCGTTTCCGCGAGCCGTGCTGCTAGGAGTGCAGCCTGAAGTTCCAAACGTGGCACGGTTTGAGGTTTCACTGACGACACTCGGGACTTGCTGGCAACAAATGCGACAAATATCTGACCGTTGCTCTTCCAGCGCCAGTATGCGACTGCGTTCATTGCTTTGAGCGAAGCATCGCTAAATAAATGCAATTCCAAATCGCCGTAACTTTGCTTGGTCGCAACACTTGTGGAAGGGCTTCCGACACTGGCAGTCTGTTCATCTTCCAACACATTACAGCTGGCAGCGCAAGATTGGTACCATCTCGGGAGGCGAATTTCTCCAATAACTTTCAGTAGTTCTAGCCAACTACACCATTTTTTATACAATTCGTCTGGAATAATATCGTCCCAACCAATAAGTAGGCGCCAAGTGTCCTGAAGCATGATTTTGCCTTGCGTAGTGAAAGGTGTCAAGAACCCGAAGACGTCAAAAATGGACATTATGACACGTAACATAATTCGTTTCGTGGGTCTTTGTTCGCCTTTAATCACACTTTCAGGGATACGCTTAAATGACACATCGAACCCTAGTTCATCTTTAGCGGGGTACCAAATTAGTCCGAGCGTGCGCTCGCCTTCGTCATGTTCATCAAGTCCAAATGTCACAGCTGTAGTACCTAAAATATCTTTAGGAATAGTGTCGAGTACAGTAGCGCTATTACACGTCCAGTTGCGGATCTCGAAACCTCCCGCGCTGTGAATATCTCGAATATTCTTGACCATAGTGATGGCGGTAGGCTCGTCCGGCAGACTATCGATATAGTCATCCATATAGTGCTGGTGATGTATAGCGGCGACAGCAGCTGGAAGCTTTGACTCAAACCGGCTTGCATTCTTGTTCTTTATGTATTGCGCTATAAAGGGCGAGCAGTTAGCACCAAAAATCAGTGACGTCATTGCGTACGTCTTCACTGGGCCTGTGGGGTCGCTGCCTCTCCACAGGAATCTGAGGGCATTCTGATCTACAGAATTAATTTTAATTCTCAAAAACATATCCTTTATGTCACCGGTTACTGCTATCCTGTCCTCTCGAAAACGAACCATAATGCCGAACAAGGAAGCAAGTAAGTCCGGGCCTGTGAGAAGAAAATCGTTTAAGGATTTGCCTTTACTTCTTGCAGCTGCGTCATAAACCAAACGAGGCTTCTTCTTATTCGGATTGTCAACTCCGAAATGAGGTAAGTACCAAGTGTTCGGCGTGAGTGACGTGTCGGCCATTTGCCGAGCAAAATCGTTCTCAAACAAATGGTGGACACGTTCCTCGTACCTGTGTGCGTAAGCTTTATCGGCTAGCATCTTTTTCTCTACACCCTGTAGCCTTTTGAATGCGCTAGGAAAACTATCGGGCAAACTACAGTGCGGATCTTTCCAAGGTAGACCCACAGTCCATCTGCCGTTGTCAAGTACGGCGGACTTCTCTAGCATCTCTTGCGCTTTCACATCATTAGCGTTCTCCCTAGGCTTACCTGAAATACCCAAAGCGTCGATTGCAAACGACCGGCGCACCTCTTCATATAGCTCGCGCAGCGCGTGCGCGACGGCGTCTTCCTCAGGAATCACGCAAAGGTTGAGCGTGGCGTGCGCCGAGCGCGCGGCCCGCGACGCGCGTGCCACCTGTACCGCCCCGTGTACACACCAACCTAAGGGGGTTCGTGTAGCCCACGGCTCATTGTATCGACCTATACATAACTCTAAAGGCAACAACAAATTATAATTGTCCTGACCTATAAGCAACTCAGGTTTACAACATGAGTTAGTATGCAGTACTGATTTAAGCGCTTTTAAATGCTCATACCTATCGCAGTCTACTAAAGCTACATTTTGTACAGGTAAATCTAATTGTTTTACACTGCGTACAGTCAGAGAGTGCATAGTACCGTCAGCAACGCTAGAAATATTTACAGTCATTACAGTTGATTCACACACAAGTACGTTATTGTTCCACGCGCCGCTCACGCGCATGGTCTCGCTGCGGCCCTGCAGGCCGGCTCGCGCCGCTAGTCCGGCGCTCAGGAGTGACACTGACGAGCCATCGTCCAAGATTGCGGTCGTATCAAACACGCCGTTCGGGCCGTGAATCTTGATAGCAACCACTTTCAGTGGTACGCGTTTGTCGTTATCTATGAAACACGTTGCTCCCGTCACGCTCGGTGCCTGTGCTGAAGAACTCGATGGTGCAGGCTCCGTGGCTGGCGATGGTGCAGGCTCTGGCAGCAGTAGGGCGCTGGCGGTCACGTCGTCCGACCGGCGAGCGCTGCCGTTGACAGCAGCAGTGTAGCGCAGCAGCTGGTGGTGCGCGCCTTCACATCCTTCTTTGTCGCACGCAGGCGCAGTACATGTCTCACGGTCGTGACGGTGCAATAGACATTTGAAGCAAAGTCCGTGCCTTTTCACGTAGCGCCATCTGTCTTTGCGCAAAGCGCGTTTGAACTTCTTACAATCCGGAAGGTCATGACTTTGTTGTGTACGGCAAAAGAGGCACTTATCACGCTTATCATTATCGCTGCGTTGCTCAGTTTGCAATAACACAGGTTGCGGGCGAGAGAAGCTATCGTATTGTTTGTGTTTACTCTGATTCGTGCGATAACTTTGCAGATGAACGTTAGCGGTGGTGGCTATCTTCACAGCTTCCGCATTGAGAAAGTCCGACATAATGCTCAGACGGGTCTTTGTTCCAGCTTTGATGAGCGGATAGCTATAGTCCGACCACTTAGAAACGAGTACAGTCGGCAGCTTCGATATGAGTAAAGGAACAATACTTAATCCTTGTACGTACTCCTCGCGTCCAACCGCCTTCACAGATTCCACGAAGTTTTGAACTTTGATAGAGAAGTTAATAATATCTCTCTGGTAATCGTTGGATATGGGCGCAAGTTTCTTTACATCCTGTATAAGCCTGCTTACTATAAACTCTGGGTCACCATGACGTAGTTCCAATGTGGCCATAATGCGGTCAGGTGAGGCGGCACTCATGAGCAAGGCTGAGACGGTTTCTTTAGCCTGTCCGCGCAGGCACTTGCGTAATCTCCATAGATTCTCTTTAGGGCTAAATTTACACACGTCGGTCGATTCTTCGTACGCTTGCTTAAATTGTAACCACTCTAGTGGATCACCGGAGTATTCAGGTAGATCTCGTGGCGTACACATACGACTCAATACATTAGCATCACACTTACTGCGTGTGGAGGCAACAGTCAAGTTTTTAACTGCCGCAGCGAGCATCTTAACAGTTTCATCGGAAGAGCCGACGGCAGGTGGCGCCGACTGGTGCAACTCGCCGATATTCAAACCATCCTCGGGGGCGGGCTGCGCTTTCTTAAGTTCGTGCTCACTGTGTTCCATCCAATGTTCAATATCGTGACGCGTGCTAGCATTACTAATGTGTGAACTGTATTTCTCCTCTTCGAGGTCGGCTAAATCAGCCTTCAATTGTATGTCGATTAATAATTTCTGTTTTCTCAACTCCAAAAGCGTCTTACGTTCTTCGGCCTCCAATTCCATTAGTGCCAATTGTTTTTTGGCCTCTAGTTCCAGCTTCTTTTTTCTAGTCGACATGGATGTGGATGCAGACGGTACCTTATTGTGCGGTGACAGCGGGTGCAGCACACCGTCGTCCCTCAACGACGGCGCCTTAATTTCCATACGGCTGCTGCCAGCCACGAACGTCGTGTCTGCGGCATGTCGTGTCAGTGATGCTGGTGAAGAGCCGGGTGCCTTCGCAGGCGTCGACACTTTTATTTCTGCCTCGCGTTCTGCGCGAGTAGCACTACGTGTTTTTTCTTTACTCGGGGTGCGAATTATTTCGCGGTGTACACAATGTGCGGCTCAAATTAACCCTAGAAACGGCTCGAAGACCACTTTGTTAACGCTGTACACCTTAAATATTAGGAAAAAACTCGTAGCTTTTTTTAACGTGCAGATTTTTACTTAGACTTTTTACATGACAGCTAAAATCACAAGACGGATAGAAAAAGAATAAAAATGACAAGTAACACAGTAAAGAGGCCGTCGTCAACACCTTCTTAGGCGATGAATTAAAAAAAACGCTGATACAAGTTTTGTAGTCTTTTAGCAAACAGTCTAAAACCGAAGTTACAAATCCTTTACTTTAAAAATGTCTTGCTCTCCATACAAACTTTGAACACCCCTATAATCCACTTTAGGGGATAAATTTCAAAAACGCTGGAATGAGTTTTGTAGTCTTTTAACAAACAGGCTAAGATCAAAGTTACAAATCTCATACTTTAAAATTTTCTTTGGTCTGCATACAAACTTTGAACCCCCTTCGATTAACGCTTTTCGGGGAAAAATTGTATTTTTTTTATTGTAATAAGTTTTTTTTTTACATACTATCAAGTCTCCAGCTCAAAAAAAGTGTTTTCCATACGAACCTTGCACCCTTTTTGTAACCCCTTAAGGGGTGGAATTTTCCAAAACGCTGGCAGTAATTTTTTGTATTTTAATAAGTAATCTTTCTACAAAAATATAAGTTTCTACCTAAAAAAAGTTTCCCCCACACAAACAGTGCACCTCTTTTTCCCCCTCTTAGGGGTGGAATTTTCCAAACCACTGAAAGTAATTCACGTATATTTGTATTCTAATAAATAATCTTTCTACACTATTTCAAGTCTCTAGCTCAAAAAAAAGTTTCTTCCATTTAAACTCACCCCTTTTTATCCCCCTTAGGGGTCGAATTTTCCAAAACGCTGAAAGTACTTTATTTGTATTGTAATAAGTAATCTTTCAACAAAGTTTAAGTCCCTCGCTAAAAACAATATTTTCTCCATGCAAACTTTGCACCCCCTTATAAACCCCTAAAAGGTCAAAGCTTCTAAAATGCAGAAAGTTTTAATATTTAATTAGTAAGCATTGTACAAAATTGTTAGTCGGCTAAATAATGTTTCCTCCATACAAACTTTTAAGCTTCTATCTCAGAAAAGAGTTTCCCCCATATAAACTTTGCAACCCTTTTAACCCTCTTAGGGGTGGAATTTTCCAAAACGCTGAAAGTACTTTGTTTTAACTCTAATCTATACATATAATAAAGCTGTAGAGGGTCGAAAGTCTGTACATTGAAGATATTGGCAAAAAAATCAGTTGAGGGGTCTTAGAATCGATAACAGAACACACTTCAACAGATTTTAGAATTTTTGTCTGTTTGTCGGTTTGTCTGTATGTTTATATGTAACGGCATCACGTGAAAACGAGCGAATGGATTAATATGAAACTTTTACTGAAAGGTTAAGTGAATCTTCAGCCACGCTATAGGCTATAAAAATTATAAAGATTAGGGTTCAAAGGGGGTAAAAAATGGGGTTAATCGTTGTATGGGAACTAAAGACCAACCATGAGCTGAAGACTTGAAAGTTGGCAAGCATATACTTGACTAGAAAGTAAAAATAACCCCATTCAACATTTGTGAAATGTAGGGATAAAACGTGAAAAATATGGGATGAAAAATAGGTGGTGAGGCGATTACAGATTATAATGATGCGACGGCAGAGAATAACAGGTTTCGTCACCTTGGTAATAAATAACACGTCAAGGAATTCTAATATTCATCAAGTTCTAACAACTGGTACGTAGTCCGGTGGTTTGGCCTATAGACTACGAACTCGGTGTTCCCAAGTTCAAACCCAGCGACCGGCATGTAGTTTTTGTATTTAAGTAATAATAGTTTTTATTTTTTTAGTAATAGATTTTCAAAAACGCAGTGAATCATGAAGGTTCTAGAAAAAGTTAGCGACAGGTGACAAAATTGGACGTTTCAGGAATCGCAAATATTTTTTTACGATGTAAATTAGTAATCATTGCGTTAATATTACAGTTAAAGTTGCATTCATGAACATTAATTTAATTCAGAAATTACTAAGTGGTAAGGTTATCCCTGATCGACGAAGTCTAAACAGAAATTCGTTGATAATTTTCTTTCAAAAAGAAAAGTACAATGGTTAAAGATTTCTTCGAATGAAAAACGATACCTACCTACTATCTTCCAAGTACTATATAGCGTGGGTAAGTATGGGTTTTTTTTTCTGACGTAACTTTTTTTGGCGGCAAAACTCTTGATTGTCGGCGAATGCATTACAGTACGTTTAAAGCTCGATAACATGTTTACATGGCACGAGACACTGTGGCAAAATTGCAGAAAAAAATTCAGGTCAATAAAACTTAAAAACCAAACATGAACATGACACAGGAAACGCGGAAAATTCGAGTAAAAAATCCATTCGCGGAAAAGCGAAAAGTCAAGAAGAACGCTATGAAAATGCCGCGTAGCAAGGCAGATATTTGGGGATTATTTATTTTCATATACATATAATTGCCAAGTCTTAAGAATACAAGAACACACAAATGTTTGGTATTTATCGCTTACTTTTGTAATTATGTATATGGATTTAACGTTGTATAGGTATCTCTCATTTGCGCATATTGTAGTACAGTCGCCATCACATACATCGGAGCAAACAAGCACGTCACAAACATCGGAACACACCTCTATTTTCAAGGCATTAGGGTGCATGTGCCGATATTTTTGAACACCTATAGTGTACCTATGTATGTGATGGCGACTGTACCTACAGTATTTTTAAGTTAGAGTAAGTTAATGGAACATCACACACACTAAATCTTTAACCAAAGGTTTGCAATATAATGCCAATAATTTTCGATTTCCTCAGAAAAGTACTTTATATTTTTTTACCAAATTCTACAATTTAAATTTAAAACAGGTGTTTTAGTGAATTATTATTATATTATGATGTTTGTAAATTTAAATATCAGTCGGAGATAAGAATATTGCCTTCAGCGCCCCCTATTACGTTCATTAATGTGACTTCTACATTCTGCCGGGGCTCCGATTTCGTGCTCGCAGCAATTGCTTTTAACACTAAGAACATAATGTATGTATATTTCGAAAAAAACGATTTTTCAGTAAGTGTGGTTAGGTAATATTCACACAAGTATTGAAAACCATAACGTAGTAATTTCACTTTCTACTCATAATATAATTGCAAAAGTTTGTAAGTTTGGATGATTGTTACGTACTCAGACACCTTAAAACGGCAGAACAGCTTAAGGTGACTCTTGGCCCCACAGATAAATTATTATATTTTGCATTAATACATTGAAAACCATTTTAGGAATGATTACCTAACGGAAGTTGATCAAATAGGAAATGGAAATTAATACTAAAGTTCACGCGGACGAAGTCGCGGGCAAAAGCTAGTAAGTAATATTTATACAAAGTTTTAAGTCTCTTGCTAAAAAAATTAAGTTTCCCCCCATAAAAAATTTGCACCCCTTTTTAACCCCCTTAGGGGCAGAATTTTCCAAAACACTGAAAGCACTTTATTTACACACATACATACATACCATCACGCCTTTATCCCTAAAAGGGGTAGGCAGAGCACATGAAACTTGTGTTCCAGTGCCACTTTTAGCATAAATGTGGGTATAAAAGATCGACAAAATGTGATGTTGCAGTGATAGGTTGCTAGCCCATCGCCCACAACACACTTCAACCCTGGTCCCTTAGTCGACTCTTACGGCACCCACGGGAAGACAGGGGGTGGTGCTATTCTAACCCGACACCACACGGGGGACACCACTTTATTTGTATTTTAATAAGTAATCTTTTTACAAATTTTAAAGCTTCTATCTCAAAAAAAAGTTTTCCACATACAAACTTTGCACCCCTATTTTACCCCCTTAGGGGTGGTATTTTTCAAAACGCTGAAATTTCTTTATTTATATTTCAATGAATAATCTTTCTACAAAGTTTTAAGTTTCTAGCTCAAGAAAAAAGTATAGGGGACTATACAAACTTTGCACCCCTATTTTACGCCCTTAGGGGTCGAATTTCCAAAAATCCCTTCTTATCCCTAGCTTACGTTATAGAAGCAACCTACTGTGCAAAAATCAACTCTCTAGCCCCAGTAGTTTCGGCTGATGACGGCTTGATGAGTGAGTAAGTGAGTCAGTCAGGACATGTCAATTGTACGATCTTTGTGTATGTTTTAGCAAAATAAATGATTATGATTATGATTATGATAGGCATTTATACAGGGTGACTGGTTATTCGACCTATTCCTTGAAAGGGGTTATACTAGAGCTAATTTGCAACAATTTATGTCCAATCAACCAGGGGTCAAAACACGATTTTTTTTAATTTTTCGAGTTTTTAGTTTGTTTGAAAAAAAATCGCCTTGCAGCCTTAAAGTGCTGATTGTGACAAAAATGTTTTTTTACCATCCAAATGGAAGTACTTTTGTCACAATCACCAGCTTAAGGCTGCAAGGAGAATTTTTTTCATACAAACTAAAAACTCGAATATCTCGGAAACCAGCGAGTTTCGACCCCTGGTTGACTGGTTATAAATTGTTGCAAATTAGCTCTAGTATAACCCCTTTCAAGGAATAGGTCAAATTACCAGTCACCCTGTATATATAGAAGATGACGAAAATCCCATTCGAATATCTCAAAAAATTACGAAGCTGCAACCGTTTCAATGTTGCCTGTTAGAGAGAGAAAACGCTACGGGATCGTCTAGCGTCATAGTATATGAAGGTGCGTTTTGTGGAAAAGGGACAGAACATACCCCTTCTTAAAACTTTGAATAACTTTGTGATTATTTAACCTCTTGCGTTGCTTTTTTCTCCATCTGACTACATTTTTAATCCTTTTTCGAGAAAATGCAACATTATTGATCATTTTATTTAGTGTCTACACCCCTATTAGATAGTGTAAATTAATTAATTAATTAAAAATGAGTTCTTCTAGTGAAGAAAATGATATTCATACGCTGACGCCTACCGAAATTCAAGAGAGACCACAGGCAGTAGCTAGTAATTTGCTATCAGAGACATCGCAGGCTAAATATAAGAATGCCTACGAACAGTTCATACTATGGAGGAGTATCAAAAAGGCGCCCACATCCATCAAAATCGTTTGATAACATCCAAACAAATTCCGAAAGGACACAAAATACAAATACAAATGTTCCTGGCAAAAATACATCGCTTTCTTTTAACAATTGTCTATTAAAGTACTTATAGTTAGTTATACAAATGTTTTCTTATTAGTAGTCGTGAAAAGCACTATGTAATGCCTCGGCCGGAAACGCTAAAGATGGACTCGTATTATTCAAACTCACTCGTCCATCTTTGAGCGGTTTTCCGGCCTCTCCTACAATGTACTATTGTTTTCCCTTGTCTACGCCACGAATGTCTGCGTAATAGGCGCAAGCTCAATAATACCAACTAATTACCTATGCAGTTCCTAGGCCCCGCGCTGAAGGGAATGTACGCGTAGGGGTGCCTCGCGGCGCATCGCTCCGGCAAGAAGCGGTCGGGGTTGAACCGGGACGGCTCGGGGTACAGGTCCTCGCGGTGGTGCAGGTCGTAAATGGAAATGTGGCATTGCACTCCGGCGGGAATGTTGTACTTGTTGCCTGGAAATTGCACTTTAATAATTAAAGTTTTGACCAGGTAAATTCAAAGATGTCTGTATAAATAAAGCCCCCAGTCAAACCAATGCAAGTCTAATCAGTGATCAGTGACAACGCGTCCGTGACGTCGTTAGGGATCTTGGCATTTATTTATATTCCAAAAATAATAAAAATAAAAATAATTGAGAGTTGAGTCTGGGTAAATGCATGCTGATCTTGCTGATGATTATTTTTTTACCACCACAGGTTATGAAGCTAGATGACGTAACATAAATGTTGCTTCAAGATTCATCTATTTAGGTAGGAGAAACGATAAAGTTAATAGTGTCTGTATAGTCTCTGATGTGTACTCGTAAGTCCAGAGTCAAGAGTGTTTATAGGTTTCATTAGCATTCGTTTTCTATATATTTGTCTCTATTAATCTAGACACGCGGCAGTGTGTCCAGCCAAGTTCAAAGCCAAAAGGCCATCTATATATTTTTCTTGAAAGTGACTTCCGAAGTGATGGGACTACTGTCATCAGGGTCAGGATGATGGGGTTCTAGAGAAGTCGAGGGAAATCTTCAAATATTATAGGGACACCTATGGAGATTTGGGTGTTTTGTATAGGTAACTCGTGCATTTGCTCTTGAAAAGCACCATTTAAAGAAGTAGAATCATCTGGCCAGGATCTGATGATGGAGTCTTGAAGGAATCGCGAGAACCCTTCAAATATTATTTGGATAATTTGTATAGTAACCTAACTCGTGCATTATCTCTTGAGAAACACCCTTTGGTGAAGTAAAACTGATTTAGTGAAATAGAATTGTCATCTGGTCAGAATCTGATGATGGAGTCCTGAAGGAATCGAGGGAACTCTTCAAATATTATGGGCACACCTATATGCCTCAATACTTGATTTGGCTAGTTTTTACTAGCAAGCCAAATTTTTCGAAGAGTAAGATACCGGCAGATAGATTACCTTACAATATATAAGTAGTAAACAGATAATATGATGATAAGTTGATTAGCCAAATATCAGTTGATAAGATGAGTTGATGAACAGATGATAAGTTGATTAGCCAAATATCAGTTGAGCATCAATTTATCGCAAGTTATCTACTTTGTGTAAATAATTCGAGTGTTCAAAATTATGAAGTTATACTTTTATATAGCAAACATTGTTGTTGAAGAAAAAATTAGACATTGTATGTTCTTAAGATTACTATTTATTTTAGGAATATCTACCAGTGGCGGAGCGCACGACAAGCCCATTCCCACCGGCTTGCCTAAAATTTATTTATAGCCAAGCCTATAGTATACTCTAAACACTTTCGTAACTTTTTTGTTCCAGGTTGCCCATCGAAAATTTTCACGTGCCGCCACTGTTACCTACTGAACTTGGCACCCATTTGGATCTCATTTCTTTTGTCGGCGAAGTTGACAAACACGTATATTCTCATTTTCACGTTTGGTCTCATGTTTTTGGTGGGATTATATTTTACAGGTTGTCTAGAAGAGATCGCTCCTTTCCTTGGGGATTAGACCGCCTGTTGTTAACCTCTAATTTAAGCTTTCTCCCGTACTGTGTTATTTTTATTTCGTACAATAACGTGTATTTGGGTTGTATTGTATATTAGTGAATTTATTATCGTTGTAATGAATGATTGATTACTTACTCAGCTTTACGTCTTCTGTCAATTTGCGGCTGATAAAATGCACCGGGGGATACATTCGTAGCGATTCCTTGATGCAACGGTCCAGGTAAGGCAGGTTGTTGATATCTTCCATAGTGATCGTGCGGTCGCTGTCGCCAAGTAAGTCTTTAATTTCTACTGCAGCTTTTTCCTTAAAAATACATCCCATAAAAACATTCCATGTAAAAAATAGGCCAAGTTTCGAAACTCTTTCACAGTAAAAAGTGGTGAGATATTTCGTAGAGCCAAGTCAGGCATTCTTAATAATCTTTATTTGCTTGCTAAATAAAATTCTGCAACTTGGGAATCAGCCATAGTATGCCCTACATGTTCCTGAAAATTCAGGGTTCTAGCTTTAGCCAGCACAAAATTACAGGATGTTGAAAATGGCCTGAATGGCTTCGAGAAAAGGATAGTACGGCCGTGTCGGCCGTGCCTCTTTGCTCGACTTGGCGGGGGCACTGCCGTGCCCCCAGATACAATTGTATTTATCCTTACTTTACCTTACACATCATTTTAAAGGTAAGCCATTTAAAAAATATACCTGAACTAATGCGTTTTTCGTTAACCGTGTATCCTTTATACTGATATGAGTGATAGTGATAGCGATATCTATTAAAAGCTGATACGCTGGTTTCCGATTATTATCCTAGACAAAAAAATATTGAGTACCTATGCTTTTCGGATGGTTCTAATAATTTTCTCAATCTCTTCGCCTTTACAGGAAACCAGTAGGTTAATGCTTTAGATTATTGAAGCGTTCATAGCCCAGCGGCGCCTGCGAATCGGAAACGATAACGCAGGTAAAGCAAAGATGGCATCGGTCAGTCATTGGATGGGTGACCGCCTGTTTGAGTGGTTACTATAAATGAGCGCTTCCGTGCTTTGGAAGGCACGCTAAGCAGTTGATCCCGGATGCTGTCTATGACAGTAGTCGTTAAGCCGAGTTAGAGGCCTTCGGGCGGCTTAAGAACCTCTAACAGTCGAGTTGCCCACTCACTTGACAAAGGGGGGACAACTGTCACTTGCGTCCGCAGGAGCTACCTAACCACAACCCTGCACGTGTCCCCTGGGTGGTACTAAAAAGTGACAAACTTAAAGGCCAAATAATACGATTAAATAAAAATGCATTAGCACTTCGTCTGCGAACTGTATCGCGTTTGTTTGAAGCTAGCGCTGCAAAAATCACCGTAAGTCGTGATTAACCGCTCAAATGAACAGGTTCCATTCATATAATTTATTTAGTCAAACAAATATCACATAGGATTACAGTTACAGAACGAATGCACTGTGAATCTTAGAATGAACATTACCAGAATACTTAATATAGGTACTACTGAAGACTGACGGCCATCCATCGCCTCGCAGAACCTCAAGCTACTAGCAAAAACATCCCATGTCAGAAGCAGATGCGAGAAGTACATTAAGGCAGTGCAGGGCTCGAATAAGCGCGACTTACTATGAGCCACAGTTCGCGTCTCCGGAGGAGCAAGCAGAGTGGTAGGTTTCGCAGACGTAGACGTATCCGAGTATCACAATCCGCTCCACCAGTTCGGGGCAGTCAGAATCACCACGTAAATCTTTACAGACACCCGTTAGTAGTACGTATTTAGTTACGCCTCTCGCTTCAAGAAAATTAAAACCCAAGACCCCTAGCAGGAACTTTGTGGGGTATAATAAAGGATAGTACCTACCCGTACATTTTTTATAGAAAAATATTAGAAAGGATTTTTTCAAGAAGCTACGCGTACGTAAGTGGACTCATAAGGGTTCCAGACAATCGATGCTGCTTCCAATTTTCTGCGTACCAGGGCAGTGTAATAGTAGTTTATGCTACTGATACATAATGAGAGGCGTTAAAATACGAGTTTGGTTTTATGAAACGAGCGTCAGCGAGTTTCATAATAGGATCACACGAGTGTTTTAATGCCTAATTATGTACAGTTGCATACACTACTTTATCTGAACACATATCATAAGTACTCTAAGATGGGTTCAGAAGCCGTTGGAAAATGACCTGCATTGCTACGAGTGCTACCTGTAAATAATCTTAAAAAAAAAAGTAAAAAGTGAAAAAAAAGTTAGAAAAAGTAAAAAATAGTCCAAAAAAGTTAAAAAAATAATACAAAAAATGAAAAAGTAAAAAAAATTAAAAAAAGGAAAAAGATAAAAAAAAAAGTGAAGGAAAAATAAGGTAAAAAAGTAAAAAAGAGAAAAAAAGAAAAACAAAAAACATAATAAATTGACGTTTTGTATCGATAACTGTTTTAATCCTATCCTACTAATATTATAAATGCGAAAGTTGGGATGGATGGATGGATGGATGGATGTACGTTCCATTAAATCTCAAAAACTACTGGACGATTTTTTATGAAACTTTCCAGTAATGTACCTTATATAGCAGAATAGGACATAGGCTATAATTTATGTAAAATTTCATCCCTTTTAGGGACGAAAAAGGGGATGAAACTTTGTATTGAGACCAAATATTTTTATGTTGCGAGAGCGGCGTTCGTTATTGTTGCCATGGTAACGTCATTGTCAACAAATTAGAAAATGGTTCTAGAAAGAGTTAGTGAAATGAAGATTCTATGCGTAAGGAAATTGATTTATCCATGATTTATCCTATTTGTTATCAATCACGCAATAACGGCAAAACAGATTAAGACATATTTTGGTATACAAATAGTTCATACCCTATATAGCATACTTTTTTTCCTGGAAAACATCTCTCAAAGGGATAAAATCTGAGGTGCAAGGAGGGTCCATGAATCGGAGTGATTCCCATCAATGTATTATATTTAAAATTAAGAGAATAATGTATAATAGAATATTATATTTATAATGAAGCTTATTGAACATATTCTATATTCGTTTCCTTAGTCCACACAGCGTGAAAATGAGCTATTCCAAATGTAATATATCTATTAGTCACTATATGTACTTCCTAATTAGTTTTTTATACGTAATGGCTTCAATTATTTCAATTGATTTACCACGTTCACTGCATTACGGGGTCTATCGAAGTAAGGGTAACTATAATACAATCAGCAATCCAGCAATAACCTTTAAAAATGAAAATATGCACTAAGGTACGTAACGTACGTACGTATTGTAGTTTTATTATATTTGTAACTAAAAATATTATAATTAACGTTTAAGCAGAGCTACCAGTGACTTTGTGATACAATTCTTGCGTTAGATATAGTTTTTCGAAGACAATGATTTAGTTACATATTGTTGCAATAGATGGCGCTTTTCACATTCCACACATTCCTACTTCGCGCTGTTAAGATTTTTCCTGGTTTAATAGGGTCACGTATGCTAATGCCTCTACAAAAACAATTATCAATTAATAAATGAATTTAACAAATAAATAAAAAATTGGGTTTCTTTCGTTCCAGTTCTTTGGTAGTTGTCGTGTCGGTTGTCGTTGCTTTGGTTGGGTCGTTGGGTTTTCGTAAATACTAAAATTGGTTCAAATAAATAAAATAATACACTGGTCGGTGATTGGCTTGGCTTGGTCGTTTGGTTATTCTTGGGTTCTGAAATTTAATAAAATCTGGTGACTTAGAAGTCGATTATCTAATCTAAATAACAAACGTTTAGCACCACTACGATGATCCGTGAAGTAATTAACATACACGGCGTTACGACTCCTCACGTCGTTATTAAAATTATCGGTGACGGAGCATGTCTATTCAGAGGTCTCTCCTACCTTTTGTATGCCACTCAAGTCAGGGCTAGAGAGATACGAGAGAAAGTCGTAGCTTACGTCGTTCAAAATTGGAAGCAATATTCCATCATGACGCATGACCCGAGTGGCAATAATTACTCGAGCGCAGAGGTGTACAACAGGGAAATGTTACATCCTAATACTTATGGCGGCCTATGTGAATTATATGCGGCAGCCGAAATTTATAACCATGTATTCGAAGTCTATCGAAATGGTACACTTTATGTGAGCTCAGGTCAAGAAGGCAACCCCATAGGTCGTCTACGGTTTTCAAATAATTTATCAAGTGGTCACTTTGACGATTATTTGCCGTGTGCTGAACCAGATTTTTCCTCTCCGACATACACGGATCCTACTTCACCGATATACACGGATCCTACCTCACCGACATACATAGACTTAACGTCACTGACAAACACAGCCTCTGATCACGCTAACCCCATTCATATAAACTCAACATCATGCCCACCGCCGAGTATGACACAAAAAGAACTGATCCAATTGCCTTCATCGTCTTCCGTTATTTTTCATTCCCCAACATTCACACGGTTTAGTGATTCGAACTCACTTTCGGATTCCTCTGCCCCTCAACACCAAAAACGGAAAATAAAAACAAATAACAAAATATCGCGAAAACGTAAATCAAATCTTTCACGGAGTTCTGGTAAAGCTAGAGCTGTGAAAGTGGCTAGAAAATTAAATGAGAAAACTTTTCCACGAGCCGAACTGAGCAGGATTAAAGACGCAATGCGTGTGGCAGCACATAGAGCTACTGAGACTACAGAAGAGTCCGAAGCTCGGCGTCGCCAGCACGCGGAGTATTTGGCATCTCAAAGGGCTGCTGAGACTCCGGAAGACTCCCAAGCTCGGCGTCGCCAGCACGCGGAGTATTTGGCATCTCAAAGGGCTGCTGAGACTCCGGAAGACTCCCAAGCTCGGCGTCGCCAGCACGCGGAGTATTTGGCATCTCAAAGGGCTGCTGAGACTCCGGAAGACTCCCAAGCTCGGCGTCGCCAGCACGCGGAGTATTTGGCATCTCAAAGGGCTGCTGAGACTCCGGAAGACTCCCAAGCTCGGCGTCGCCAGCACGCGGAGTATTTGGCATCTCAAAGGGCTGTTGAGACTCCGGAAGAGTCCCAAGCTCGGCGTCGTCATCATGCTGAGTATTTGGCGTCTCAAAGAGCCACAGAAACAGCTGAAGCGACAGAATCTCGCAGACGCGCTGTTGCCGAAAGGGCAGCACATCGACGTCAAATATTCACTAAAAACACTTGGGGGGTATTTGATAAAGCTGCCTTCGAATACGACGAAACTCTATGCCAGTCACATTCTCATAAAAGTAGAAGCAATGTGCAAAGAATGCAGATTTTGCAACGCTCTTAAATGGAAAGAGGAGTCACCGGGTATGTGTTGTTCGGGAGGGAAAATAGCAATTCCTTTATTAGATGAGCCAGTTGAACCACTAAAGGAACTTTTCTGCTGTGAAACAGACGAATCTCATAGTTTTTTGAAGAATACAAGAAAGTACAATACCTGTTTTCATATGACATCTTTTGGTGCAGACAAAGTGGTCTCAATGCCTGGATTTTGCCCGACTTTCACAGTCCAAGGACAAATATATCACCGAATTGGTTCTTTGCTTCCTGCGGCTAATATGCAACCGCAATTCTTGCAAGTTTATTTCTTGGGTGATGAACAAGCAGAAGTTAATAGGCGTACTGACTACGTACAAAATGTAGAAAGAACCATTGTTCAAAAAATACAACGAGTTTTACACGATCACAATATTTTGGTCCATGAATTTAAAACGGCTAAAGATAGAATTTCCAACAATGACTACAAAGTCGTAATCCATCCTGATCGTGTACCACGTGGTCAACACGAGAGGCGGTTCAATGCTCCAACTACAAATGAAATAGCTGCCGTAGTAGTAAGTGGTGAGCAAACTTCGTCTCGAGATATAGTTATACAAGCGCACGATGGCACGCTCTCTAGAGTCCCAGATACGCATAGATTTTATGGCGCTCTTGAGTACCCAATTATATTTTGGAAAGGACAAGAGGGCTACAATTTGGACATTCCTCAGACAAATCCTATAACCAAAATACCAAGTCCAAATAAAAAAGTGTCATGTAAAGACTTTTATTCCTACCACTTAATGATCCGTCGCAACAATTTCAATTTATTGCTTCGATGTAGACTCCTTCTGCATCAATTTTTGGTGGATATGTATGTAAAAATGGAAAGTGAGCGTTTGCGATTTATTTCTTTAAACCAAAAAAAATTGCGAACGGAAAAATATATTCATTTGCAAGACGCAATAAGGAAGGATGTGGACGTGGATCCAAATAATTTGGGTCAGATGGTGATTCTCCCGTCATCATTTGTGAATAGCCCGAGGTACCTTCACGAATACGCACAGGATGGGTTCACATACGTACGTAATCACGGCAGGCCCGATTTGTTTATTACACTGACATGCAACCCCACCTGGCTGGAAATAACCAACGAGCTTATGCCTGGCCAAAAATCAACGGATAGACATGATTTAACAGCCAGAGTATTTAGAATAAAAGTGCAAAAGTTAGTTGCTCTACTTACAAAAGGAAAGGTATTTGGTGACATGAAATGTTTCATGTATTCAATAGAATGGCAAAAACGAGGTTTACCTCATTTACATTTACTCTTGTGGCTGAAGGAAAAATTGTGTCCTAACCAAATTGATGAAGTCATAAGTGCAGCAAACCCGGAAACAGACCCACAACTTTATGACACGGTGACTAAAAACATGATTCATGGACCCTGTGGTACATTAAATCCTTCATCGCCGTGTATGAAGGAGGGAAAATGTACCAAGAAGTATCCTAAGTCGCTTTTAAAAGATACTCAAACCAACGATAAAGGCTATCCCATGTACAGTCGTAGATCCCCAGATGATGGTGGACGTGCAGCGCCAATAAAAGCTCGAAGTGGAATTCGAGAAATCTTGGTGGATAATAGCTGGGTAGTGCCATATTCTCCCTTTCTTTGTAAATTGTTTAATTGCCATATAAATGCAGAATTCTGTAATACCGTGCAAGCGATAAAATATATTTTAAAATATATAAATAAAGGGAGCGACCAGGCCATATTTAACATCCGACAGCAAGGGCATGAAAATATAGACCCGAGAGATGAAGTACAAACTTTTAGAGCAGGTCGATATGTTAGTAGTAACGAAGCAGCGTGGCGAATCTTGGGATTACCTGTACACGAGCGATACCCCACAGTCACTCATCTCGCAGTACATTTGCCTAATGGAGAGCGGGTGTACTTCAATGAAAATAATTTAAGCGACAGATTAGCGGTACCACCTAAAACGACACTTACTGCATTTTTTATACTGTGTCAACATAACGCCTTTGCTAAGACATTACTTTACATTGATGTACCTCGCTACTATACCTGGCACGCGTCACAAAAAGAATGGCGACGTCGTTTACAAGGAAAACCTGTTGACGACTGGCCAGGAGTGAAGGAGTCGGACGCTCTTGGCCGAATGTACACTGTGCACGTTAGCTACTTTGAGTGTTATTGTCTGCGATTGCTGCTGAATGTAATTCGTGGACCCACTGACTATTTGGATCTAAAAACAGTTGACGGCCAAGAACTTGCCACTTTTCAACAGGTGTGTGAGAAGTTGGGATTGTTGGAAGATGACAACCACTGGGATGCCACAATAGAAGAAGCTGTGCTATGTCGCTCACCAGCGCAAATAAGAGAGTTATTTGCCATAATGATATGTACATGCGGTCTATCAAATCCTTTAGAACTGTGGGAAAAGTACAAAACAGCCTTATCAGAGGATATATTGCATAGATTTGAAGGGATGCGCCAAGTCAACAATGATCTTTGCTTCAATGAGGCACTGTTTCTTATTGAGGATAAAATAATTTCAATTCCGGGAAAAAGTTGTCCGATTTCGGTATGCCCACGCCACAGCACAGAGGACAGCTGACAAATGATTTGATCCGCGAGCTAAGCTACAATGCCACCATATTAAATGCTCACATAAGTGAAACTGAGCCACGTCTACTACCCGAGCAAAACGAAATTTACTACAAAATTGTACAACGAGTCGAGAGTGGTAAAGGCGGCCTTTTCTTTCTTGATGCCCCGGGAGGCACAGGCAAGACTTTTTTGCTTAATTTGCTGCTAGCTAAAATTCGCAGTAACCAAAACGTTGCATTAGCCGTGGCTTCCTCTGGAATTGCTGCAACGTTGTTAAATGGTGGGCGAACGGCACACTCAGTTTTTAAGTTACCTCTTAATTTGGCAAGCGAAGAAACTCCAACATGCAATATTAGTAAGAATAGCACTCGCGGCGCCCTTTTGCAACAATGCAAACTAATCGTATGGGACGAATGTACAATGTCACATAAACGAGCTATTGAGGCACTTGATCGCTGTCTACAAGACATGCACAGTAATCAATCATTGATGGGTGGTGTGGTAGTGTTACTGGCTGGTGATTTCAGACAGACTTTGCCAGTTATCGTGCGAGGCACTCCAGCAGACGAAATAAACGCATGCCTGAAATCATCTTATGTGTGGAGCAAAGTTGAAAAGCTGCATCTGACCACAAACATGCGAGTCCAGCTATTTAACGATGCAGAGTCAGGTGCATATGCTCAGAAACTGCTCGAGATAGGTGACGGTCGGTTAGAAACTGATGAAGACGGTATGATTCTATTCACTAATGAATTTTATCATATTGTGAAATCGGAAGATGAGCTTATAGCTCAAGTTTTTCCTGATTTAGAACAAAATATTCATGACGAAAATTGGCTGTGTGAAAGAACCATATTGGCTCCAAAAAATGATATTGTTTTCAAAATCAACAAAAAAATCTTGAACAAAATAAGTTCTATGCAAACAAAAATTTATAACTCCGTCGACACTGTCATGTCCGCTGATGACACCACAACTTACCCCGTTGAATTTTTGAATTCTTTGGAGCTATCCGGGGTGCCATCCCATATGCTTGAACTGAAGGTAGGCGTACCAGTTTTGTTAATGCGCAACTTAGACGCACCCAAATTATGCAACGGCACTAGATTGATAATCACCGAATTAGGGAAGTACATTGTGAAGGGCACGATTTTAACGGGAGAAGCCAAGGGAGAAAGTGTACTTATACCACGTATTCCAATTATACCGAACAATTTACCATTTAATTTTAAACGTTTACAGTTTCCATTAAAAGTAGCATTCTCTATGACCATTAATAAATCACAGGGGCAAACGTTAAAAGTAGCAGGAATACATCTGGGCACACCATGTTTTTCTCATGGACAGTTGTATGTAGCTTGCTCACGTGTTTCCAAATCAAATAATTTGCATGTTTTTGCTGATCGGTATAAATCATTTAATTATAGAAGTATACTTCATTTTATTTTATTTTTTATAGAAGTATACTTCAATAAAATAAATTGTAAAAATAAATTAAGAAAATAATAATAATAGATAGTATTAACTATTATGTCCTGATTCCATAATAATAATATGACAACATTGTTTGGTATATAGAAACATACCTTTTTCGTCAGTTGATTATCGACTGTCACCATCTCAAGCTATTTCTGAGCTTAACTCATTGAATATAATGGAACGTAGCCTCGGATACCTCCAAAAATATTAATTCAGTAGTACAACCTTGGTGATTTGCATTTTTTCCATCACTTTCACCCAATAGCCTAGAACAGCATTTAGATTCTATACGACTATTGAATACATAAGTCAATTCTTTTCAAATTATCATGTCTAGGCAATTAACGAGTTCTACGCGGACGAAGTCGCGGGCAGAAGCTAGTATCTATATATAGGTACTAGAATAGAGACCCACTTGAGTTTTGACAGCTGTTCCAAATTTAAACTCATAACGATACCAAAATCTGTACTGTAATAACATTACAGTACAGATTTTACCTACTACCACAGACAAGAAAGTTGTCATAGTAAAACTGGTTGTAATAATGCTGGTCATGGTCATTACCGACGGTTTCTGAACGCATTTTAGAGCACTAATGATTTGTGCGTAGATAAACAAGTTTATATACCCTCATGTTATAAATCCTCTAGAATGTGTTCGGAAACCATATATAACGACCACCATAATTGCTACCAGTAACGTAACATCAGCGTTTTATCTGTGCCAGTATTATTATAATGTATGAAAAATCATAATAGCATCGACAATCGATGTTATTATGGAAATCAGGTCCGGTGTTGGCGTCGTGCAGCATGATGTTGTCGGTCATGATTTGAAATCTAGTCGGCCATGGCGGTGCAATGGCGGTTATTCTAATGGTTCCCGAACACACCATTGAGGATTTGTAACATGTGGGTAGATAAAATAGTGTATGTAATTGTACATAATTAGGCATTACGTAAACTACTATTTATGGCACATGCATGGGATGTCGAAGTCACGTACGTTCCGGACTCGTTCCGGATAACGAACCTCAACCTTCTAAAACCGTTAACTGCTTATGCTTTCATGTGCTCAAGTGCTCATGGAAGTTGAGGTAGGTAATATCAAAGCCGACCGTGGAATAAAGAAATACCTGTATATCCTTGTGATTGGCTAGCGACATCAAGCAGAATGTCAAGCCCGATGCCGTCGTATCGTGACCCTGCGAACAATTTTATTGTTTTGTGTTTATATTTGTCGATTTTAATTTCGTGTCTTTGCATTCGGGCTAAATAATCTTCTCTCTTCTTTCTCCTGGGCATTGTCCCAATTTATTTGGGGTCAACCCTCCTAGTAGTCTTGCTCCACATCGTGCGATTATGGGTATTTGCGTGTGTCAGTATTTCTCAGGTCTACATCCTGTATGTTTAATATTACCTCAAATTTTAACCATACGTAGCTTTTAGTACTATAGTAATAATAGTAATAAATCTTTATTGTTCAAAAACATAAGTTTGTTACAACTGGAGCCTTGGAGACTGCGTTAGTTTACACTGTGTAGTATGTATACTTTGTGTATTATTTCTTGCATTAAAACAAACAATTTTAGCTGCTGGTGCATAATTAGTTAAAAAAATATATCACTGTTGGTTTTTCATTAATTTAGAAAGTACTGAGTTTTATAAGTACGATAATATTCCCATGCATTTATTTAAAGTATATATAAGGTAATTTAATAGGTAATAATAAAAATAAATACATTAAGTACAAAAACACAATAGAATATACAATTAAAACTAGATTTAAAATTAAAACTAAAACTAACATAAAAATAACCTACCAAAAACTATAAATTACTATCTAAATTTGGACCCTTTGGTAGGGTTCCCATCACGCAGGCAGCGTTCCCGCGTTGAATTGCGATTGCAAGTCTTTGTATATATATATGTATATATAATTTTTTAAAGTTCTTTTGATATATTGTGATTAAAATAAATAGAAATATATGATGTCATGCAAGAACCCCTTCTTACAGAAGGGGTTCTTGCATTGCATTGGGTGAAAGCCTCCTCCAGTCTTCTCCAATTTTCCCTGTCTTTGGCATTTACCATCCATCTCTTTCCGATTTGTCGTGTGATGTCGTCTTCCCATCGCGCTACGGGTCTCCCTATTTTCCTATTGCCTGCAGGGCCGGGCCAAGATGTTAGTCGACTCGTCCAGTCATTCGTGCAATATGTCCTGCCCACCACCACTTTAGTTTTAAGGAATGTCCAAGGGCGTCTGTTACTTTTGACTATTACTTATTCTGTGCTTTTGTTTGCTTCCTAATCGTGGTGTGGTGTATTTTTTGAATCCTTTTAACATTTAATATGCTCCTCTCCATACTGCGTTGGCAGGTTTTTATTTTATTCTTGATCAGCAGTGTAAATTTCCACGTTTGACATGCGTAGGTAATTGAGGGGAGTACGCTGGAATCTAAGACTTTTTTCTTAACTTTCGTAGGCATTGAACTTTTTAGTAATTCCTTTAGACTCCAGAACTTTCTCCATGCGCCTGTGACTCTTCTCTCAACTTCTAGTTTGTTATTTTGTTTATCGAAAGATAACTGTGTGTACGTATTAACATATTGCAGTTGTGTGTTGCCAAGGTATATAGGGCATTCTGCAGAATTTGTCATGATTTTTGTTTTGCTCAAATTTATTTCCAATCCTACATCATTGCTTGATTTTTTCAGTGAGTGTAACATAGTTTCCAGCTCCTTAGCATTCTCTGACAATACAGCAATGTAATCAGCAAATCTCAGGTGGCTGATGTGTTTCCCATTTATATTTAGTCCCTTTTTTGTCCAATCAATTTTGCTGATAACATATTCTAGTACCGCTATAAAAATCCTAGGTGAGAGTGGGTCGCCTTGTCGGACCCCTCTCTTAATCGGTATGAAAGGTCCTGTAGTCTCGAGCTTTACGCGACTTTTACAGTTTTTATATAAATATTTTATAATTTGTATGTACTTTTGTTCGACTTCTTGAGATTCTAGTGCTTTCCATATTGCAGAATGGTAAATGGTGTCAAAAGCTTTTTGATAGTCAATAAATACTATATACAAGGGCCTTTGAAATTCGCGATATTTCTCTATTATTTGTTCGATTGAATGGATATGGTCTACTGTCGAGCTGACTGAACCAATATGGTAAGAAAATTGTAAGTTAATCTTAACTACCAAAGCGTATTTAATTAATTTTTGAAAATGTATCGAGCAGTAATGTAAATGTAATGCTTACACTCATTTGACACATGGAAGAAGCGGGGTAATCAGTAAGACAATGTAGTAATACATTGCGTGCTGAATTATTTTATAAGGAAAAAAAAATTAGTACCTAGTTAAGAAAATAAATCTTGCAATATCGGTTCAGAGCCCTAACACCTACCTCTGGTTACAATTTGAGGTAATATTAAAAATACACGCTGTTTATTGCTTGTAGCCAGGTCATTCGGGCTAAATAATAAAAATTAATATTCCTAGGCCTTTGACGACGCTGCTTATGAACCTTTAGGTATACGAGTATGTCATATATGCGAACGTCACTTTCGCTCTCGTATTGACTTTACAAGACACGCTACATACGAAAGTGTCGCACTTTTATGAACGCTGTTTAAATTAGATTACCCTTTCTCGGCTCATGTATGAATTGCAGGTAATTTCTACTTACTTACTTCGAACATGAATGTATCGACTTCTTCTTGGATGCCTGTACTATCAATCAAACCGTCTTTTTCAGCTGATATTAGTAAATCCAACATGGCTACTTTTTTCTTTTTCGTCATATAAATATCGTCAACTTCTTCGGCATCCTTTATCGTATCCGTATTGCTGAGTATCATCTTCCTTTGATATATGACTTTTTTTGTGAAGCCTCGAATTATTTCTAAAATCCTTTTCTGGAATCTACTCAGCGAAGTTAAATTGAAAATGAAATCAGACAATAAGTAGATTCGAGTAAACCGGTAGCTTATCATATAGCCTATTTTATATATTGCGTCTTTGTAAGATCTTGCGACTTCGGTCTCGTGTTCATTCAATTGTGTTCCCATTGCGGTTTCTGCAAGCAAATAAGATAAGTATATATAGAGAATTGCTATGATTTTGGACGTTATTTATAAAATAACCGTATTTCTCTTAGTTTTCACGAATTATAATCGTACGAAATGAATTATAATGAAATACACGTTGTGGTTTTACTGAGAACTGACGTTTATTTTTAAATAAAAATAAGATTACATGTACCTACCTACCTCACAGATGGCGATAGTAGTAACTAAGTACTCAATTTACTTTAATATGTTTATGGATTTCGAATATTTAACGCGCATGCCAGCTTTACAATAAAAAGTGTATGAATGCAAATTTATTTGGCAGTTCGCTAGTAACATTTAAAAAACAAATTTATTCTTTGTTAAAATAATGTTAATATAGTGTGTAATATAAAAGATTAGATAATGGTAAAAGTTAAAATATACATATATATATATATGTATTTTCTTTACATATTTATTTTACGTTGTTATACGAGTAATACTGTATGTATATGATATCGGTTATACCTAGTGATTTAAATAGTTATGTTAATTTTAATAATAATAAGGAAACTATATGTCTATTAATATTGTTAATGTATAGCTTCCAGCTAATTAATTTCTATATTTTAAGACCGTTTGTTTCTAAATAATAAAATATATATATATTTCGATACATATCAATATCAACAGTAATAGACACTTGTTTAAATTTATACTACGTGACTGAGTTTAGTCACGCTAATTAGTTAATTAATTACCAAGCTTTATATCTGGGAGTACGACAGTCGAGCAAAAGAGCAAAAAAAGGTACGGCCGTAGTACATCCTTTTCTCGAAGCCTTTCGGGCCATTTTCGACCCCCTGTAACTTCCTTGTGGAAAAAGCTAGAAGCCTAAATTTTCAGTCACCAAGAGGGCATTACATAGATACATTTCCAAATTACATCAAGTTCGAACCAGTAGTCTAAGAATTATAAAGTCAAAGTTCTTCAATTTTGTCACTGACTGGCTCACTTACTTTTTAGGGTTCCGTAGCCAAATGGCGAAAAACGGAACCCTTATGGATTCTTCACGTCTGTCTGTCTGTCTGTCCGTCCGTCCGTATGTCGCAGCCACTTTTTCCCGAAACTATAAGAATTATACCGTTGAAACTTGGTAAGTAGACGTCTTCTGTGAACCGCATTAAGATTTTCACACAAAAAGAGAAAAAAAAACAATAAATTTTCGTGGTTCCCCATTCTTAGAACTGAAATTCATAAATATTTTTTTCATTAAACCCATACGTGTGGGGTATGTATAGGTATTCTTAAATGATATTGAGGTTTCTAATATATTTTTTTTCTAAACTGAATAGTTTGCGCGATAGTCACTTCCAAAGTGATAAAATGTGTCCCCCCCCCCCCACCCCTGTAAATTCTAAAATAAGAGAGTGATAAAACTAAAAAAAATATATGAGGTACATTACCATGCAAACTTCCACCGAAAATTGGTTTGAAAGAGATCTAGTACCTATGTAAGTAGTTTTTTTTTAAAACGTCATAAATCGTAAACCGCAATTTATTTTACGGAACCCTTCATGGGCGAGTCCGACTCGCACTTGGCCGATTTTTTAAAAATATATTTTCAAGAACTTACGGTCAACCAATTTGATTCCTAGGCCACCGTAGAACCCTGTCATTTTAACTGCTATGTATATAGTGACGCAATAATTCTAGTAGACCCGTCAATACATAGCATTTACAACGGCAATGATGGCCTATGGTTATATGTGACCGTCCATAAGAAAAGGGCCCTTATGGCAGTTTCTAGTTACGGAGATATTGGCGTTTTTGTAAAATCCTTCAAAATTATATATTTTTTGTTTTATGCAAAATAGTAAAATATACAAATAGAGGCTTTGTACCTTGGTGTCAGTTGTGTACGTTAACTCTTTCTTTAATAAAATTGAGTTCAAAGTTTAGTAGAAAAGGGCCCTTATGGGAAATCGCATACAAAAATGACAAAGCTCAACGGATAAAATTGTTTACAAGTATTTTTTTTCATATTCCAAGTATCGTAAAATCATAATCCAGCAACTTACAATAATTGGAATGTGAAATGTGATTTTTGACATAATAAAGAAAAAGCCGAAAAAAATATTTTTATTAATTTCGTTCATATGAGCAATGCTCTTTCCAAAGGCTGTTTTTCAGGATCTGGAAGTCACATTAAAAAAAACATGACATGACAGTTCCAAAGAAAAACACATTGAGATACAAAATAAATCATAATCTATGTAACTTCCAATGGGAACATACTTAAAATTAGTTTCAAACTTCTTTTGACGATTTCTCAAAAGTGCAATTTTAGCATGTGTAAATTTGATGTTTTTTTTTTAAAAGTATGGGACTTAGGGTCATGATTTTTTTTGTATTAGATAGCTTATTTAACGTAGATTTAGGATCTGTGCTTAACTCAATACCTGCCATAAGGGCCCTATAGCCATGGACTGTCACATATGATGGCCTAGGAAAGTAGAAATCCAATTGGTTGACTGTATATAACAAATATTCAATTTCAAATTTACTCGCCAAACTGACAGAACCACAGATGTATGAATATAAGGAGATCGGACATGGCGGCCGATTTGTATAGAGTGAGCCTGTCGCAAGTACATTAACCCACACAACGCCCAAGTAATTGACAAGACAAAGCACGCACACATCTAAAACACACACACATGTATACCTACACGCTTATTTGACAATAAACGCGCATCATATCAGGCATTTTGGGAAAAAACGTAATATTCTCTGCGATCAGCACGCGTGCACAGTATTTGATTTATATTGAGCATACAGCTGCGACACGGCCGTCGGCGGCTTGTCCTCTCTCTAGTATTCTATGCTCTGAGGACAGAACAGTTTGTTGGCGAGACCGCGCTCATTTTTGACAAGCATGTAAGTTACTTAGGGGTAAGTGGGGTACATTGATACACGGGGCACATAGATACGACAGACATTGAAACTAAACGAATAGCAGTTCACTATTCATTCATTTACACATAGACACCATCGACGCGGCCAATAAGCTGCCAAAGGCTCACCGCCGCTCAGTCACTCAGCCGCGCTCGACAGTTAAACGTTTTTGCAGCTCGCGACAAGAATTACGACAACTTTAAAAAGTGCGTCGTTTGGCAGTGGTTATAGTGTTACACAAGGAATTCCACATTATGTAGTAAGTATGTACTGTGAATTACTCTATAATATATCGTGCTATGAATGACCCTGAATGGCAAACACATATTTTCTAATATGTGGTAAACGGTGTGGGTCACACCACACATATTGTAATCATTAGTCATATTAGTAGCCATAAGTACCCCTTGTAGTGGCTGTTTGTTTACATAATTTTTTTTTATATAATATTACTCGCAATAACGCTCATCTGATATAATTCTCGAGTTGTATAACAACACTTTATATATTTTCATTTTATTATACAATTATCATTTTATATAACGATAATTTAATATAATAATATTTAGTATAACATACATTAAGTATAATGCATATTTGCTATATTGAACATTTGATATAATGCTCATTTCGTCTTATGTACAGTTGATATAATCAAGCCAGAGTAGCCAGAAAAAGGGGGGACGGGCGGGGCAAAGCCCCCGTAAGGGCAGTAAAAAACACACTCGCAACAATTGTACTATTGGTGGGTTCGGTTAGGGTTCACTTGTGTCTCTTAGAGCGGAAATAGGCACGTAGGTGACGTCGACACGCTGGCGGTTCGTTTAGGTTTACTCTCAGACCAAGAAAAAAGATAGACAGAGCATTACAAATAACCTAGTGAAGCCAGTTTTTAACCAAGCCAAATAAGTTTATCATACACTCACGCACACATAAACGGTAACCTATCGATGTTTCGAAAAACACTTTCACTTGTCCGAAGACGGTTCACCGAATTCTTATAACCCATATACTTTGTTTACCATAGTTTTGAAATTCCGCTGGTTTGTTTTCCCACCTTAACGTTTTCCCGAGACTCAATAACCAGAAGAACGATTGCCAACATTATTATTTGACAACCGATTTGTTAACCGCCTGTTCATAATTATTCCGATGCTACGTAAGAACTAAATATCCTTTTCCCTAATATCATTTTACCATCACAAAATCTCATAATACCAACTAATGTGCTGTACGATTTTTTAAAAAGGCTAAAAAGGGGGGGTGGGGGCAAAGCCCCCCGCGTGGGGGGGGCTCGGGGGTCTGAGCCCCCCGCAGTCAAGAAAAAAACAATCGTAACAATTGTATTTATGGTGGGTTAGGTTATGGTTATCTTGTGTCCCTTAGAGCGGAAATAGGCACCCCGCGAAGCGGGGTGACGTCGACACGCTGGCGGTTAGATTAGGTTTAGGTTAGGTTAAAATAATTTCCGTGCGTTAGGTAACGGAATTTGGCATACAACACTTTCGATCTTTTGGTGTAGCGGGATAATAATATTTCGGACTTAATACTTTTCGGCACCTAAACCTAGTTGACAAATGTGATACTTCGGAATTTTAATAAGTGTCTAGTCGAATCAAAATTGCAACGAACTGAAAATTGGGAAAATAATAATTTGGGAAATGTAATTTCGGGCAAACAAAATTTCGGCCAACTAAAATAAAACGAAACGTTTTCGGTATTTTAATAATCGGAATAACCATTTTCGAGTTTATGATAGGTAACCCACATAAACATATTAAATTCCACAAAACTAGAAATAGGTGATCTTGAAAGCATTGAGACACGTGCTGAAGAGTTTTGTGCAATTTTGTTTGTATAGGTATGTTAAACGTATGCTAAACTTATTTGGCTTGGTTTAAAACCGGATTCACTAGGTGGTTCGTCATGCTCCGTCTATCTTTTTTCTTGGTCTGAGGGTTTACGTTAGGTTAGAACGGAAAAAAGTAGTTTAGCTATGGTAAATAAAACGCAATTTGCACATCAAATTTATACCGCTTGATCATTATACAATATGAGATGTATATCAAATAAGAATTATACTCTATGATGGTTATAAGAAATAAGCGTTATACCGAATGATAGTTATACTAAATAAAAATATATATTTTGATATTATACCAAACGTTTATTATATACAATGAATGATTCTACCCTTTGAAATTCATCAAAAATGGTTATATCCAATGAAATTATTTTATTTGTTTTTATACCGATCATTACAACCCGAGTCAGACTCGTACTTGACCGGTTTTTTTTACATGGAATGTTTTTTGGAGATTAGCTTTAGTTCGTTCGTTCGTTTTTGTTTTTGTCGTGCGATGGCTAAGTCAACCTATTTGTTAAAGAAATATGAATTTTTAATATTGATAAATTTTGTTCTGGACATGGTTTTACTTTACATCAACTTTTGCGTTTGAGGAACTGCGTTGCGAGACGTGCATATTTGCACACGATATGTTTTTGTTGGGATCTAAGTAAATATATGTCTGTACAACCATCTGTGAAGCGTTCATAGCCCGGCGGCGCCTGCGTATGAAGCGTTCATAGCCCGGCGGCGCCTGCGTATCGGAAACGATAACGCAGGTCAAGCAAAGACGGCAGGGGTCAGTCTTTGGATGGGTGACCGCCTGTTTGAGTGGTTACTATAAATGAGCGCTTCCGTGCTTTGGAAGGCACGCTAAGCAGTTGATCCCGGTTGATGTCTATGACAGTAGTCGTTAAGCCGAGTTAGAGGCCTTCGGGCGGCTTAAGAACCTCTAACAGTCGAGTTGCCCACTCACTTGACAAAGGGGGGACAACTGTCACTCGCGTCCGCAGGAGCTTACCTACCACAACCCTGCACGTGTCCCCTGGGTGGTACTAAAGAGTGACAAACTCAAAGGCCAAAATAATAATTGCCATACGATTAAATAAATGTACAACCATACTCGTATCACGAATATGATCGACAGTTCGATGCAACACGAACGACGGTTCGATGTTTGTGGTACTTACCACAAATAGAGTTGAGTGTGAACTCTGATATGACAGGCACAACATTGACGGGCCGCCCCGCCGCTGCCTCCAGCCCCTGCATGAGCCGCTGTGCGTTTTCCTGCAGGATCACGCTGAACTGACGTAGGATGTTGAAGTGGAAGGTGGGCGTTAAGATTTTTCGACGAGTTTGCCATTTTTCACCTGTGAATTCAATGTTTGGGATCATCAAGCGATAACTTTAGCCACTGCGGTTGTGTCATATCATATAGTGGTAGCCGTACAAGCCCAATTTCAAAGAAAAACCGCAAATAGATCTACGGTTTCGCCATTTGGCACACGCATACTAGAGGTAAATCCAAATTTTTTGACCCGCAGTTCCTAAAAAAAATTCCCTTAGGAGGGGAGTGCCAAGATATTTTATTTTTTGTATGGAAACTTTTTTTTTTTATGAACCTGTTGTGTGTGGTATCTAATGAAAGGGCATTTTGAGGCATTTCTAAAAATATACCACATCATTACATTTCAGCCATTTTTTTTTATTAATAGGAATTTTTTTTTGAACTTTTTTTTTGGAACTGCGGATAAAAAAAATATTTTTGACCTCTAGTCTGCATGTGCCAAATGGCTAAACTGTGGATCGATTTGCGGTTTTTTTAATCGTACGACTTACACTAATATGCGAAAGCTATGAAAAATGCCGATCAAACGGACATACTTTTGTCGAGAACCGTTGGTGTTGTACTAAGTTGTATCTATATAGTGATCAACTTTATGAAGAATAGGTAGTGAAAAAGTATACAAGATATATCCTATACAATCTATAAATGATTGATGAGGACTTGTTGTGGTAAAAAAATCTATACATCAATATATTAACCCTCGACTCACAAACGAGGAGTGTTATAAGTTTAATATGTGTATCTGTATGTCATATCTGTCTCTGGCATCGTAGCCCCCAAACAAATAAACCGATCTGACCGCGGTTTTTGAATCGAAACGTCGTGTCTGTCGAGATTGATTATACAGGGGTTTACGGGGGTAGAAAGACACCGAGCAAACGTCTACCTCCCAGGGAGGTACCAATTACCAAATTAACCTACCTAATGTGTTACCTTATCTCTATAGGTAGGTAGAGTGCTAACTCGGGGGAATAAATGTCGAAAGTCTCCTGAAAAAGTATATCTGTATATTTTCATCCCTTCATCAAATATTTATTACTTTTTGTCAAGAAACTAAACATAGATAAGTACATAGTCTTAAGTCATAAGTTAAATAATATACATAGTCTTAAGTCAGTTTCTGTCAAATTATTTAGTTACTAATTTACCATTGCTTAGCAGCAGTCCGTCCTGGAGCCATGGTTTCATAAGATGATATATCATACTTTTCTCACTATGTTTCATAGTTGACGTTAATATCTGCAAACAGTTATAAATATTTCATTATTAATATAAGTTAGTTGTTTTACATTAGTTTAGTAAAATGTTAGTTCAATTACTAGTATCCCATGTTAGTAACTGGTCTAGACGTCTTAGGGAATTGTAGCTATTTCTATAGTTTAAACATTGTCGAGTTAAATATTATCTTACCTTATCAAAATCGCATACCTACTTATTTTGCAGTTTAATTAGTTACCTCTATATCTTCCGGATTAAAAACAGTCACTGCCCCTATCGGGTAACTCCAAAAACGGTAAATTCCGTCAAATCTCTTAGCGAACTCTCGTCCCAAGTCCATCATTTTATCTGCAAATTACATGTCTAAAATGTATACTTTTAAAAAATGCTAGCCAATTTCAACCAAAAATCTAGTTATGATCCGTAGAAACTGGTTTTGAATAATTGTTTCGTACCTGGTGAAACCATAACAGCAAGCGCGTCGCCAACTATGAAGGCATCCGCCGGCCCTGGTATTTTTCTAATCGCCCTTGCAACATTATTGTAATTAAATAAGACATGAATGGCACATAGGAAAATCACGGTCGATAATAAGTAAAACAACATATTGGACGAGTACGCCGGCTGAGCCGCGCGATTAAATGTGCCAGTGTGAACTTATCTCGTCGTGAATAGCGATAACCAATAATTAAGTACGATTCCTAATATAAATAGCAACAATATGATTGTAACACTTTGTAGTAAGCCATACAGATTCCCTACTACTGAGCTCTACGAAACATGCGAGTTGTTAACAGTCAGGAAGCTGTATGTTCTGTATATGACTTTGAGGAGGCATAAAATGACTCCATTTACACCGGTGTCGCAGATTCGTAGAAGGAAGCCTAAGATCATTCCCACACCAGCTTCTAAGACAGTGTTTGCGAAAAGGCAGTATGACTGTCGCTCTGCAAAGCTGTATAATACTATTAACGATCAACTCAACATCTATCCAACAACCATTAGGAAGTGTAAAGCTATGTTAACTGATTGGCTAATAAAATTAATATCAATGATAAGTACGAATATTTATGTTTACCCCACATTCACACACATGAACACACACACACACACACACACACACACACACACACACACACACACACACACACACACACACACACACATACACACACACACACACACACACCTACGACGGCTCAGCAAAGTACTAGTTAGTAATTATTAGTATTATTGTAAACCAAAAAGAATATCTGTAATTTTTTGTATACTTTATCCTTTTTCTAAATCTTATTCTTACACCTTGTGCATATTATGTTACACCTCCTCGAAGAGCGGTGTCTCTTATCACAAGTGTCTTGGTATGCTTAAAAAGAGACACCAACCTGCATTTTTATAAATCATTTAAGTTACTGAATACATTATTTTGTATTTATTTTTATTTTATTTTATTTATTTATTCAGGCAAGGTAACAAAATGTAAATTATTATACACATAATTAGCATAGTTCTAAGAAAATAATATTAAATTTACATTTCTATAACAACCAAGCACAAAATACTAGCTACTAAAATAACAAATCGAAATGAGGTAATTGAGCAAGAGTCTAACTTATTGTAAGTAACTTAAACTAACTTAAGTATTTGAGATACAGTACATTAATGAGATCGTGTAATAAAAATAAACATATCTAACTATGGGACAATTTTGCAATGCAAGTCTTAAATTTATTGAAACTTAAATGGAATATATATAGAGAGAGTATAGGTACAGTATTGTGGGCGACAGAAAGAGATGTGTAGAGAGAGTAGCGCCTACGGGCCACAGAGAGAGATTTGAAGAGAAAGGTAGCGCCTAAGTGGCCAATTAGTTAAGCAATAAATGAATGATTAGCTAACTAAAGTCTTTGTTATAATCCTAAAAATCAGCCCATTATTGTCAAATGTCATGTGAGATGTATTCTCGAATATACATCTCCTATATGGTCAGTCTGTTACGCTATTCATAAAAATCGAATTGAAAGAATTCAGAAGAAGTTTGTGAATCATTTAAATTACAAATTTGACAAATCATCCCTTGGATAAGTTGATAACTGTCGAAAATATAATATCCTAACACTTGAAGATAGACGAAAAATAGCTGACATGAGTCTACTTTTCGACATAATTAGTAATCGTTTGGATTGTCCTGAATTACTATCCGGCCTATCGTTTCGAGTTCCAAGGCGTACGCGACACAAGACCCTATTTCACGTTCCCTTTCACTCCACTAACTATGGAGCTAACGCTGTGTTGGCACGGATCCCTCGCTTGTATAACACCGAATTTTACATTGCTGATCCATTTGTAGGTTCAAAAAATAAATTTAAAAGTGATATTTATTCGATTTTGAACAAACATAATGATAATACATAATATATGAATATATATGTATATATACTAAACAAAAAATAATTTGCCAATTCAACAAAAAAAAAATACATATGCAATAGGATCATCCTGGCGTGGACATGTGCGGGCCGTTAATCAATTTACTTCTTGATGTGTTCTTGGGTACTGGGTGTAATCACATGTGTACTTTACCGATCGATTTTTTACTTTTAATGAGAGTGTTGAATTAATATATTATACCATCGGTGGTGTTTCTGTTACTATTAGTAGTTTTTTTTTTATATTATTGTAAATCCTTTTAGTCCAGGTTTAACTTCGTCTGACTTTATTTTTTAAGTTATGTTAATTTAAGCTGTTAGTCTATTGAAGTCTAACTAACAGTTGTTTTTTTTTTTTTAGCGTCTTGTTAATTTTTTAGTTTTAGTTTAAAACCTGATTGAACATTTTCACTATGTTTGACTTACCTTGTTAATAGTTTCTTAAGTAATTAATGGATGACTGTTATTGGCCTTGTATTATGTAATTACCAAGTATTAGTTATATCTACGGCTGTTGTTATCCTCAATACCAATAAATAAAAAATAAATAAATAAAATGTTTGTACATAAGGACGGCAATAGTGCCCAGATTAAGCTCCTAAAGCAAAACGGCTCATATAAGAAGCGCGTAATTTATTTAGGACTGAAGTACTATAGGTACATACGTAGTTGATAGCTTAAAGTAAAGATAAAGATACCAGGTACCTCCAGTAATTATTTCATGAAAATCGATAGAGGGAGAACCCCTGATAATCGAGGGAGAGACAGCCAAAATTATTTGTAAAGAAACCAACTTGAGACTATATCCCGAGCTAGTCCGTCAACAAGGGACATCGGTGGCTAGAGTTACTAAAAAGGTAAAATAAAAATCTACAATAGGAACGTATAGAGTTCTGACGTAATATTGCGCAATAGTTGCCAGACTCGAGTTGATTTCTCTGATTGGCTAAAAAGATTGGAGGGTACCGTTACAAAGGCAAGGTAAATGCCCTTAAATAAATAAAATAAAATAGCCTTTATTTCCAGTATAACAATTATGAAATTTCACTAGGTACAAATTCAGAATCCGATGGTAACCTCCCATAATAATAGTTTGATAAACCATGGAATAGGATTGATAATCTAATATGGTGTGTTAATCTTAAGTTTAAGCTTTTAGTATTATGTACTCACTAATATTGTGAACTATTTGTGAAATTAATTTAATCAATAACTATAATGATTATTAAATCAAATGTATTAAATTGTCAACTGACTAAAAGTGTAACTGCCTGGTTGTTTAACGACTGCTGGCTGCCTGCCGACCCCCTCCACTTTTTAGTAGCTTGGTAGTCTTTAAATACTAGCCACCGTGCCATTTTTGCTCACTTGACCTGTAAACCTTCGACGAGAATAAACAGTAAGAGATTGTCGTAATCTAGCTTATTTCACTTCGCATTCCTCACCGTCACCCTATTGTTGCCACCAGTGAGTTTAAATAAGTGATGAAAATACTAGGTTGCAGTGCCTTACCTCTACTGTGATTCCTCATGATGGAATATCCTGCCTCGCTAACATATATATATATATATATATATATATTTACGATTGTTTAGAATTAAAGTTATTTAGGTATTTTACTGGATGCTGGATCCAACTTGTATGGGAATATCCGGATCTGGATCCGCGGATCCGGATATTTCCATACAAGGCGGATCCGTATTGCAAACCCTACTTCCAGGTATCTCTTTCTTTGGCCTTGCGTGTCCATGTAGCGCCTGCCACCTCCACGATTCCGTGGCCGCGCGGACGGGTGTCCTCACGTGGACGCCAGTGGAGGTAAATGCCCTTACGTATGTATAATCATTTTTAAGTACAAATGTTAATTAAAGCCATTAAGAACCTGGCGAAGCTTTTTAATGTTACCAAACTTCGTAATTTTACGTAATTATCGATTTTCCCAATTTAAACGGGAAAAGCAGGAAAACTAATAGACATTGTATAATGTCTATTAGTTTACCTATATAACAACTATATAGCCTAGAGATAGTTCTTTCAAAGGAAAATATGTGAAAACCCTTAGGGTTCCCCTGAAAATCAGGAAAACGTGAAAAGTAGTTTTTTGTTAATGAAAGTAGGCGAGGCCTCGTAAATTAAAGAATCCTGAAAGCGCCCTATTGGCCTAACATTGTATAATTTTGCTGGACTGAGAGTCCACTAGTGGGACCGAGCGCGACGACAGCGCCACGTGACCGGCGGCCATTATGGACAATATTGTCACCGCTGTCAAACAAAAAGTAAGTAAATATTGTGAAAAATATTAATGAAATCTTGTGTTATTTTACTATATTACACAATTTTGGACAATGGTAGTCAGTAACATTATTGCCAATAATATTAAAATTGTTGTTTTCAGTGAGAAATGAGCCTACTCGTGACTAAAACGGGGTTTCGTGCCATCACCCACGAAATCATTTTCCAACCGGAGACGATGAATAAAGGCAAGAAATTGGTGCTAGCCGGGCATGTCCTTGAGGTTGAAGACATTCGCCAAGGAGACATGACTCGTATTATCAAAGCCCGAGTGGTTCGCCAAACTTCTGTCACGGCAACGGCGTACAAGACAACTTTGTTTGTAAGCAGATTTTTATGTTTCGATGCCGTTTAACAAAAGCTTATTTTGTGTCTAACAAATCAATTTACTTACAGCTAAACACCAATTGTCACGTTGTTGAGAGTGTATCGAGCGACTGTGTTTATAATAAGAGTGGGAAATGCAAGCACATTGCAGCACTTATACAGAGTGTTTTTTTTAAATGGGACAGTATGGGGAAATCCGAATCTAAAGGAGATAGAGGAAAAGTGTCCAAGGAGACATTAGGTGTTTTTTTATGTAAACAAATTTGGCTCATTAAAATTTTTGGTCAAGCGTGAGTTGTTCTTAAAAAATTATAAAGTTGGTCAATTTTTTTTTTTGACGCGGGTCGGCTCTGTTTCATGTAAGGATTATTTCATTGTATCGAAAGAAAAAAATCTGAACAGCAGAAGTTGGTCAAATTTAATGAAAACTAATCTTCATACAATTGCAGTATCCGCCTTTTAATATTGTTACAAGTGCCTAGGCGTGTAATTTTTTTTTTAAATTATTCCATTTTTAAATTTCGATAATCGATAAGAGCTCCAGATGATTCAAGAGAAGAACATTTTTTTTAATCTTCGTAAACATCATGGCACGCGATAGTCTTGAAATTATAAAAAAAAGAATTCAAATTTGGAACGTAAGTTATTTGTGCAGCTGTGATTTTGTTTCCAATCAGTTCATGCTTGTAATTTTATTCATCATGGCGTCACATAAAGTTGATTTGATTGAGGCGTATTTTCTTAATTATCGCAGTAGAGATAATGCACTTAAGTGGTATCAAGAACGCTATCCTGGCCGTGTAGTACCGAATCGCAAGATATTTGATAGTTTAATAAAGTACCTAAGACAGGAAGGCTGTTTTAAACCTAAGCGTAAAAGGCCGACGATATTGAGTTTATAACTATTGCCGTATTGGGATATTTTGAAGCATATCCAAAAGCTTCGTTACGGGAAGCAGCTGAAACTATCGGTATTCATAAATCAACTGTAAGGAAGATATTGAAGGCTCATAAATACAAGTGTTACATAGAAGGTCGACTTGTACAAGCGTTACTACCTGGAGATAAAGACCGCAGGTTACATTTCTGTAATTGGTATGTAGCTCAGACTATTAGAAATAGATGTTTTCTTAATTTTATTATTTGGACTGATGAATGCAACTTTTCGAACAATGGCATGTACAACAGGAGAAATAACCATTACTGGTCAAAAATAAATCCGCTAAGAACTACAGAAACCCACAACCAAATCCGATTTTCTTTTAATTGTTGGTGTGCGATATTACATAACAGAATTTTTGCTATCAAAATTTACCAAGGAACGCTAAATAGTGAAAAATATCAGGAAATCTTGAACATGGCTGCAGATTTAGTGGATGTGACTATTAGCTTAAGGAACTTTGGTAAGATAATCTACCAACAAGATGGTGCACCAGCCCACAACAGTAGGGCAAGTAAACTGTGTTTGGACGAGCAGTTTCCAAACCGTTGGATGGGTACATATGTTATATATATGTGTACCCACGATCGCCCAACTTAACGCCATTAGATTTTTTCTTATGGGTTACCTTAAGGGTCGAATTTATGAATCCCGATACAACTCCGTACAAGAATTAAAAGATGCTGTTTACAACACTTTAAACACAATTCACCATAAGTCTCTGTTAAATGCAACTAGAAGTGTCTTGAAGCGTGCTCGTACCTGCATAAGACAAGACGGCGGCCACATCGAACATTTACTCAAGTAATAAACCAACTGTATGAAGATTAATTTCATTAAATTTGACCAACTTCTGCTGTTCAGATTTTTTCTTTCCATACAATGAAATAATCCTTACATGAAACAGAGCCGACCTGCGTCAAAAAAAAATTGACCTACTTTATAATTTTTTAAGAACAACTCACGCTTGACCAAAAATTTTAATGAGCCAAATTTGTTTACATAAAAAAAACACCTAATGTCTCCTTGGACACTTTTCCTCTATCTCCTTTAGATTAGGATTTCCCCATACTGTCCCATTTAAAAAAAACACTCTGTATACTTCATAAATAATGAAAACAGTTTTACGAAGACCAGCCAAGAACAACAATGGGGTAAGCCAAGTGCCCGTCAATTTTCCAAGGAAAAATATTCTAAAGGAAAGTATTTATTACGATTAGAAAATGTTTACAGCAATATGGATTTGGCAGCTCAAGTGAAATCTACCAAACTAGAAGGGTGAAGTACTTTATAGAAACAAGCTCCACACTTAAAAGTTTATTTAAAGATGAATCAAAAATATATTACAAATAATTCAACACTTAGTAGCCTTTAAATTTATAGCCTATTCCCGCCTATGCTTTCCCCGTGACGATTCAGAAAAGAAGAGAGCTCCGTAGCCCGCGTTGGCCATTTTATTAACCCGGTTTAACCCCCTCCTCTGCTACTAAACGTCATGACGAAGTTGATCGCGTAGCCTGGTAGATGGCGCCGTTGAGCCATCAATGAACTGACGTAGTTCCGGTGCTGTTGCTGCACTCGGTTGCCAACACGGCTGTCCTGCTAGGCGGCTGCCCCAGGCGCCTCACGAGTTAAGATACATGCTGAAACATGACAAATATCCATGTGAGTGTTATGGAAGGGTAAAGCAAGTTAAGCAGAATCACTCAACTCTTGAATGTGACAGTGCTGTTTTGTTCGTACTTTGATGATAACCACAGTGTAACTATTTTTATTGACCCCCTATGTTCAAAGAGGATTTCTCACTTGAACACGTTCGTCTTGGGTTTAGATCGGTTGATACCTACTTAAAAGCTTGCCACGCAACGATTAAGATTTTATGTGTATCCAACTCGATTTCCACCATTAGCTAACACTTGGGTATCACAAAGTTTAGATATAGGTACAGCACACATGTCATCACACAAGAATATCAAAACATTTTGAAGCATTTATCTTAACTCTGACCTTTAATTAAGCTACTGCAACTTTATATTTAACATGTATTAAAAGGTTAATTCAAACTTTATTACTTCGAAATTCATGTCATATAATTTGAAATAAAGAAAAATATATTAAGTATATCAAGGTTGTTTGTTTATGTTGTTTTTCTGGTTTCACTGAATTCTTTTTGTGAAAACACATGGTTTCTTCATGCCCCCTCTTGCCACAAAATTCACATTTGCGATTCAACTTTTCGTAATTTATCTTTTTGTCATTACCGACACATACATAACATTCAAGTGGTTTTCGTTGTGTTTGGTTAATAACCTGACTGTTATTGGAAGGAACGGTTTGCCCTGAGCCACCCATTGTAGATGTTTTTGCAAAAGTTGGCTTGCTTTGTCCATCGCGTATATTTAAACTCAATTGTTTGGAGTGTCTAGATTGATACACACGTCCATGAAGGAAACTAGCCAAGCTATCGCACGTTGTGTATTTACTAGCTTCGATTGATGCCCCTATCCCGGAGTCTCCTATATTACCGACAATTATAGATAAACGATCTATTTTACTTTTTTGCTCAAAATAAAACTCGTACAGTGATTGGTTGTCAGTCGGTTTCCTATCTACTATTTCTTTTAGAAGTTGAAACATATCACGCCGTATCTGAAAGCTAGAAGCTAACCTTCGTCGCCAAACCGCCCAACGCCACGACGGCCATTGGTTTTCGGTGCGCAAAAGTGAATCGTACCAGGTCTTAGCGGACCCTTTCAATTTGTTAAGTGCCTGATATCTAACCACGTCATCTGACCATGCAAACGTTTTAGCGTAAGATGAATAATATTAAGCCAAGCACTTATATCGTCTCGTAAGGGGTCAAAATCAGGTATAATATTGTTTAGCACAGTTGAAGCATTTCCTGTACTCACAGTTGGAGTATCAGCTTTACGTGATACCTTTGCCTTCTTCTTTCTATGTCTCGGTGGAGGTGACGGAGTTCTCGTCCGACTACTGCTGCTGCTTGAGGTGGAAGTTGAACGTGCACGTGCACGTGACCTTTTTGACCGTTTACGTTTACCCATGATGGGCGGTCTTTTATCCCACTTCTGATGAAATCTACCAAACTAGAAGGGTGAAGTACTTTATAGAAACAAGCTCCACACTTAAAAGTTTATTTAAAGATGAATCAAAAATATATTACAAATAATTCAACACTTAGTAGCCTTTAAATTTATAGCCTATTCCCGCCTATGCTTTCCCCGTGACGATTCAGAAAAGAAGAGAGCTCCGTAGCCCGCGTTGGCCATTTTATTAACCCGGTTTAACCCCCTCCTCTGCTACTAAACGTCATGACGAAGTTGATCGCGTAGCCTGGTAGATGGCGCCGTTGAGCCATCAATGAACTGACGTAGTTCCGGTGCTGTTGCTGCACTCGGTTGCCAACACAAGTCAACGACAAAAATTACAATTTTAGCCGTAGCGAGCGCTGTGATCGTTTAGGCTACCCCCTCCACCCGATTTGCACTCTGCCAATTTCGCCGCGGAGCTAGTGACAACACACACGACTGGGAAAATATATAGGTATTATGTATGTACCTACACTGAAAAAAATGGTTTGTTGGATTTACCAAATTAGCTAAGGTTGGCTGAATTACATGGAAACTAAGATAAATATAACAAAACCTCGCTATTGGACTTACAAAACTAAAAAGGTTGAAGTCGCTACCAGACTTCTGGTGTAAATCAACAAAGAGTATTTTACATTTTACAAAACAAATCTCAACAATTTGGTTTGGTTGATTATATCATAAAAATATAATAAATATAACAAGGCCTCGCGGTTGAACTTACAAAACTAAAAAGGTTGACGTCAAAATATAGTCCTTACCAGAGTTCATGGTGTATATTAACAAAAAATCTTGTACATTTTACCAAACAAATCTCTACAATTGGGTTTGGTAGATTTTATTATACAAATATGATAAATATAACAAGACATCGCGGTTGAACTTACAAAACTAAAAAAGGTTGAGGCCAAAATATAGTCCCTACCAAAGTTCATGGTGTATATTAATAAAGAATATTGTAAGTTTTACCAAACAAATCCCTACAAGTCGGTTTGGTAGATTTTATAAATAAAATATGATAAATATAACAAGACGTCGCGGTTGAACTTACAAAACTAAAAAAGGTAAAGGTCGAAATATAGTCACTACCAGAGTTCATTGTGTTAATTAACAAAGAATATTGTACATTTTACCAAACAAATCCCTACAAGTCGGTTTGGTAGATTTTATAAATAAAATATGATAAATATAACAAGACGCCGGTTGAACTTACAAAACTAATAAAGGTTGAGGTCAAAATATAGTTACTACCAGAGTTCATTGTGTTAATTAACAAAGAATATTGTACATTTTACCAAACAAATCCCTACAAATCGGTTTGGTAGATTTTATAAATAAAAATATGATAAATGTAACAAGACATCGCGGTTGAACCTACAAAACTAAAAAAGGTACAGGCCAAAATATAGTCCGTACCAGAGTTCATGGTGTATATTAATAAAGAATATTGTAAGTTTTACCAAACAAATCTCTACAAGTCGGTTTGGTAGATTTTATAAATAAAATATAATAAATATAACAAGACATCGCGGTTGAACTTACAAAACTAAAAAAGGTTGAGGCCAAAATATAGTCCCTACCAGAGTTCATGGTGTATATTAATAAAGAATATTGTAAGTTTTACCAAACAAATCTCTACAATTTGGTTTGGTTGATTTTATCATTAAAGTATGTTAACTATAACAAGACCTCGCGGTTAAACTTACAAAACTAAAAAGGTTGACCTCAAAATATAGTCCCTACCAGAGTTCATGCTGTTAATTAACAAGAATATTGTACATTTTACCAAACAAACCTCTACAATTCGGTTTGGTTAATTTTATATTGTAAATATGATAAATATAACAAGTTTTCGCAGTTGAACTTACAAAACTAAAATGGTTGACCTCGAAATATAGTTCCTACCAGAGTTCATGGTGTAAATTAACAAAGGATATTGTACATTTTTACCAAACAAATGTCAAGAATTTGGTTCGGTTGATTTTATGATAAACATATGATTTATATAACATGGCCCTGTGGTTGAACTTACAAAACTGAAAAGGTTAAGGTCAAAATATAGTCCCTACCCAGAGTTCCTGGTGTAAATTAACGAAAAAAAATGAACATTTTACCAAACACGTCTCAACAATTTGGTTAGGTTCTATCAAAAAACTGGCCAAGTGCAAGTCGGACTCGCGCACGAAGGGTTCCGTACTATTATCTATAAACATATTTATTTTATTCTGTTTTTAGTATTTGTTGTTATAGCGAAAACAATTATTAGTTATAATATTAATATTAAAGACAGACGGACAGCAGAGTCTTAGTAATAGGGCCCCGTTTTACTCTTTGAGTACGGAACCCTAAAAACGAGTCATTTAGGGATTACGCGGTATTTTCGATTTTTGGTAAAGTGACGTTTGACGCTCGAGATCACAAACTTGTATTATTCATAAACAAGTCTGCAAAAATCAGAACTACCAACCCCGCCAACTACCCCGTACTTTCAGGCGACATAGTTACTTATTAAGAAAAGTCGGATCATTTTTAATTACCGCGATGAGTACGAAGAAGGCAAAGCCCATGGTTGTAGGTATATGTTTCAGTTTAAGTTCTAGTGACATTGTTACAAGGTTTATTATTCCAGTTTAACAAGGTTTTACAAAATAAATATCACGGAACAATATACTTAACACAAATATAATGCGGATTTCAGTAGCGTTGATATCTTTAGATATTCAAAGGCATCTTTTAAAATGCAAGTAATTAATAGTGTTAAGAATAAGCAGCATAAATAGTATAAGAAATAGGTAACTCACCTCTTATCATGTTTAAAAATGTTGTAGTATTATACTTAAGTTACTAAATCTATTTGATTCACTCTAAATATGGGATGTATACAATAATATTGTCATTAGGATAAACTATAGCAATATATTCTCATTTGCGGTAACCTATATAGATTTACATGCTTGGTTATGCTTTCATCTTCAAAACAAAAAAAAACAATTACCCAAACTTAATTAAAAAAAAAATCATCTCTCTTTCACAAATGTTGTGATAGTCCGTTCAATTGTTTACATATCAAGTTATCTAGGTAAACCTGTAATTGGCCATACTACTGTGTATTATAGTATAAGTTACGTACTTTGTATCGCTGTTGGTTTTCTGAATAAATAATAATAATAACTAATGCACTTGCTAGTTAGAGCAACAAAGAGAGAGATAAACGAACTTAGTTTGTTTTTGTTTCGCGGTAGCTCCTCAGACTACACTACGCTAAATGGAATAAGTAGGTACCTATCTATTAGGTATATTGTGTAAATACGTAAATATGAAGTAAATCGAGTTTTCTTTCGATTTAAACTATATACATGTATATAAAAGATACTCTTGGTTTTATTAGTATATAGTTAATAGGTATAATAGTTAATGTAGTTAGCACAATTATTAGAATTACGTACGACTTAGTTTTGCTTCAATCATTATTAAAACGACATTACTTAAGTATCATAACCCATAATGCATAGGTAAATGTATGCAATTGTATGTAACGTGTATTTAACCTAAATCTATTTACAAATTAGTAATTAATTAATTATGAACTCTGTACTTATTATGATGTTTATAATCACACAGACAAACTGTTCCGACAGTTTTTCGAGACCATGTTAGTTATTATGTTTAAATACTCTGTGTATTAAATAAAATTAAATAATAATCTAGGCCGCCTTTCACGTTGTATGTAGGTACTAGCTAGACTATACCCAAATTAATAATTTGCAGAGCCATACCACAGATTGCCATACCTATTCCCAGACAAAAAAAGTAAAGTTGCGTAGGTACTTACTTAATGATTATCTATGTAGTAATTAGGCTTTAACGACGTTAAAGTTTTCGTGGCTTTTCCTTAATACGAGTAAGTAATATCCTTCCTTATCCTTACTAATAGTATGAATGTGAAAGTGTGTTAATTGGTTGGTCCTTCCTTGGTGTTTGTTTGGACGTCTTCATAAATAAGCAAAATACTTACGTTTGTCACGCGGGCCAAGCCACTGACAATACTAGTAAGTAGATACTACATGGTGTACCCATGTAGGTACAGTCAGCAGCAGAAGTAGCAACACAAAATAACACGCTCGAAATTATCTAGAAAGTCCGTATCCTCTTGACATTAGAGCCATGTGTAGGTCATTTTGAGCACTTTGACCCGCGTAGCTACTTTTGCTGCTGGATGTACCTTTAACTTTATCATTGATTAATTGACGTCTTAAAATATACAATTTGTAAATTACCTAAATACCTAATCATTACATAGTATACAACAAAGTCGCTTACGTTTTTTTCAATAGATAGTGATTCAAGAAGAAGGTTTATATGTATAATTCATGCATGTATTATACGTATAAATCCGTGCGAAGCCGGGGCGGGTCGCTAGTTATAAGTATATAATCAAGTAATAAATCGTTTTGTCTTTACTTGTTGGTCGTAGGAATGAGATTCTATTGCTTTGTTATTTTGCAACCTTTCACGCCACACAAAATAGTATTAAGTACTTACCTAGTCTATTTTTTCCAACAACATTAATACGAAACATTTGGCGTTTAGTAGGTACATAGGTATCTACTCGTACCTTTTGAGAAAGCGCTGCAGTCACTACCAGACCTATACCTTGTTAAAATTACCAAAGAGTTTGGTAATTTTAACTAGGTAAAAGTCTGGTACATTTTACAAAACAATACCGCTGCATGCATAGTTCCATCCTACTCAATATATAAACATAAGAGTGAGATGTGACTATTCCCCTCCCCGACTGCCTTGCGGAGGTGCGCCCCTTCCCCCGGCTACGGCATCTTGCGATGCGCGCGCGGCGGGGCAGGCTTCATTGCGTTGAGGTAGTTCATTGTATATAGTCACTTTGTTTTGTTTGCGTTTTAATGGAATTTTCTTGGTGCGCCATTTCATTTCGGCTGGTGCGTGGTGGATTTTGTTTGCAAAGTGTAACCAACTATTATATATAATAATTTTGTGATTATAGTTTAATATGAATAGGAAGCTTAACTCAGGCTTAGATATTGACCTAGAAATATTAGTTACGTATTACCTACCTAATTACTTTGATTAATTTACAAAACTAATTTCAGTAAAATTTACCAAATCGGTTTGGTTGGCCATCGTTGCGTTTGTATTTTGTCTGTATGTAACTAACTGAACATTTAATAATGAGTTTAAAGACTGATGAATTACATATATGTCTTATTTTTAAAAAAATCAGATTTTGTTAAATTTGCTTGACTCCATTCAAGAAATGAACTGAAGGAGCTGATTCCCAGTTTAAAGGAAATAATATTATTCAAGCGGGGGTTGAACAAACTCCAAAACATTATTCATGTAAGTATTCCTGTCTGTTTTACATTTATTATCCATACTACATTTAAATGCGAAAGTGTGTCAGTCTGTCTGTTGCCTCTTAACGCTTAAACCGCTGAACCGATTTAGATGAAATATGGTATCAAGATAGTTTGAGTCCCGGGGAAGGACATCAAATAGTTTAAGTCGGTGAAGTAGGTGGTAAAAAATTGTATGGAGCTACAATATAAACGCGTTCCACGCGGACGGAGTCGCGGGCCGAAGCTAGCAAAGAAAAACATAAAAAATCCGAAATTAATAAGAGAAAATTATAAGAGCCCGTTCACGCGCTCACTAGGGCCACTGGTAAATTATTGAAATTATTTAAATTTAACGATAAATATTTAAAAAAGTAGGCCGCTCAGATCTATGGAAGAATCATTTCTATCGGAAGACCAGCGCTGGCAGCAATGCCAGCATTATGCTGAGATAGAACCGTTTCGTGACAAACGCTGTGTGTTGTTTGTCTCGAATAAATGTTTCTTTCTTTCTTTCTATCTCCTTCCTCGGGACTCCAATTATCTCGATACCTACTAAATTTCATCTCCTTCAGCTCAGCGGGTTAAGCGTGAAGAGGTAACAGACATACAGATATACAGACAGACACACTTTCGCATTTTTAATACTAAAAGGTACGAAATTTGAAATAAATTATAGCCTGTCATATTCTGATATATACTCGTAAGGTACATAACTGGAAAGTTTCTTAAAAATTCGTCCAGTAGTTTTTGAGAATAATTGAAACGTACATTTATCCATACATCCAAACTTTCGCATTTATAATATTAGTAGGATTAGTATGGATACGGTTAAAAGTAAACAATATATTTTAATTTCCAGAACGAAAGCGAAGTCCTCACCCAGCTGGACTATTGGATAAAAGCCCAAATGGCTAAGGGACTGCGGTGCCAACCCATCATCATTGCTGTCGGACCGATCATCGATGCCCTAAAGGACTTTTATGTTGCTTATGACGACATCCTTTATAATATCGACTCATTCCTGAAAGCGCTGGACGTATGCTTCAAAACTTTTCACTGTCTGGACGCAGAATATGGTTGGCAAGATCTCACTGCCCCAATATTATAAACTTCAAATCTCAAGTTGATAAAATTGCAACATGGAACCTTATAATATTGGGGCAGCGAATTCCGTTGATTTTATGTCTGGAATCTACACAAAGACGTTAGAATACGGTGCGCTATTTTTGCAAACGATACTCCACTGAGAGCCCAGTCTATAAGACTACTCAGCAAATTTTATCATGACTTGTAACTCAGCCTATAAGATTCACACTTACTACGTAGACCGTGAACAGGGTATCTATCTCGTAAACTTAAAGTTAAGATATGTACAGCCAAGGAATTTGATTCACGTACGGTCAGCCGCAGAGAAAGAATGTGGGCCGCAACCTGGCAGCCTTTTGACTTTTATTATAAGAAAGGTTTTGTACCCTACTGAGTCACTGACATTATTTTAAAATAAGTGATATACAGTTCGCTCGATTCGTAAAATAAATTTTATTACATGTACCAAAATTCGGACAATTTTTCTTTAAACCACCGTATTTATATATCCCTTATAATATTAAATAAGGTTACTGGTAAATCGACGTTATTCCTTTTAACAGTGTTATCTATTTAAAAAAGGCACTTTGTAAATGTTCACTCTCTAGGAACTGCTGATTTTCGGATAGCCTTCATGACCTTTTTAATTGCAAATGAGCTTTACTATATCTCCCTAAAAAGAAATACGTTGGTTACCAATAAGCCTGCATATTTTTGAAGTGTTTGTCTTTAGCTTTTTTTCATCAACAATATTTTTAGGGTGTCGCTACGAATAATCTTCAATCTACATAGAAAACTACGTAGTTTGAAAATCTAAACTGCAATATAATTTTACTCTCATACCATGTCAGCAATATTGCAAGTTTCTAATTTTCAATGATACCACACCCTATTTATACTCTGGAAATCAAAAATGTGTTTGGTGATATCTACCTAAAAAGATGTGTACATTTTACTAGTGTTAGTTTGATAAATTAACCAAACTAACACCATTAAACTGTACACTACTTATTTGGTACGTTTTACTAAACTAAGACCGGTACAATTAGCAGAACAAGCACTGATAAAATCTTGGTAGATATTACTAGTAAATATTTGGTAAAAACCACAGTACAAATCTGTTAGATATTACCAAACCAATTTTAGGAAAAAATACGAAACACATGATCGATAATACTTAATTATATTTGATAAAATCTGCGTTCCACTTATAGTAGATAATACAATATTATCTTTGATATAAAGCACGATCCAATCTGATAGGTGATACTAGACTAATTTTGATGAAAACTGCGTTACATATCTGGTAGATATATCAAACACCTTTAGTAGTAACTAAAATATAAATCTGGTAAATATTACCTAACTAAAGCTGACAAAATACACCGAACGTGATTAGTAAATACTACTTAACTTTGTTTGTTAGAGTTCACCAAATAAATTACATTATACTTACAAGTTAAGTTCAGCTCTTTCAATCAAAATGATTTAATACATTGTACCAATATAAAGTGCTATATCTACCAAATTGTGTTGTAGATTTTACCAAATTACTTTTGCATTTTCTACTGACTAACTTCGGTAATTTGTACCAAAAAATAGTAACAGTAGAACATGCCAAAGGTATTTGGTAAAAAAAGACGAGTATGTTTGGTAAAATGAAAAATATCCGTTTGGTAGATTACACCAAACTACATTGAAAAAAAATATACTTAACTACTTTGATAAAAAGGTTACTAAAGTACTTTGTTTAAAAATGTACTAAAGTTCTTTGGTGAGAAACGTTACTAAAGTACTTTGGTAAAAAATATACTAAAGTACTTTGATGAGAAATGTTACTAAAGTACTTTGATGAGAAATGTTACTAAAGTACTTTGGTAAACAATTTTACTATTTACTACGAAATATAGGTGTAATCTACCAAATAAATTTGGTACAACACCAACTTATTTAGTTTGATAAAATCAACCAAAATTCGTGATAGGACCGAAATCAACCGCTAACTTTGGTAACATTTACACGGAATCTGGTAAATCCAACCTAACATTTTTTTCAGTGTATGCAGCGTGGAACAGAACGACGACAGACATTCCCTCATGAAGGGAATTATTAAGCGTTAACGTACAGTCGCCATCACATACATCGGAGCAAACAAGCACGTCACAAACATCGGAACACACCTCTATTTTCAAGGCATTAGGGTGCATGTGCCGATATTTTTGAACACCTATAGTGTGCCTATGTATGTGATGGCGACTGTACGTACTAACGCTTAATAATTCCCCTCTTGAGGGAAGGTCCGTCGTTCCGTTCCACGCTGTATGATTAAAATGTAATGTATTGGTTCATCGTTTCTCAAATTTAACATAAATGGGATCGACGGGACGTAATATGAAATCCGTAATGAAGACTATGTTCTGAGGGGTGGTCACCGGCAGCAATCTGTAGTTCCTTAGTATAGCGGATACCGCGAACTTCATTTCATTCATGGCGAACTTTTGACCTGTAACAGACAAGACAGAACATAACACTTTAAACTCTCGCGCTTTGTACACATATTTAAATACTGTTTAATCCAGGTCTAACGCGATATTTATTGAATTTACCTTTATTTCTGACTTTTCGACACGGGTTGCACCGGTCATGGTCGCAGATAACTGTCGTCCCAGCAAGTTGTCAACAGAGATATGGGTTTACAATATTTCACTAAGTACCCTCCAAAAGTAAATAAATATCGCGTTAGACCCGGATTAAACAGTATTTAAGACAGAACATTTTGACAATAATGGGCTGATTTTTAGGGTTCCGTACTCAAAGAATAAAACGGACGGACGGACGGACAGCGAAGTCTTAGTAATAGGGTCCCTATTACTAAGACTTCGCTGTCCGTCCGGCCGTCCGTCTGTCCGTTCGTCTGTCTGTCTGTCACCAGGCTGTATCTCAAGAACCGTGATAGTTAGAGAGTATTTTTATAGATTAATTTTTATTATAATAAATTTTCACAGATTATGTATTTCTGTTGCCGCTATAACAACAAATACTAAAAACAAAATAAAATATTTTTTTAAGGAGGGCTCCCATACAACAAACGTGATTTTTTTGCCATTTTTATAGATAATGGTATTTAAGGGTTTTTCCTTTTGATGAGAGTGGGTAGCGTAGAATTGGATTTTCCTACAATGCCCAACAATGTTAGTCCATCGAGAGACATAACGTATGGGATTTGTGTAAGGTTATCCACTAAAATTTATTTAATTGGAGAATGGAGCAAGATAATACTGTACAATATGCTTCCCTCAAGTCTCCCGACTAACCAGAGCTACAACCACGAACTTCGAATCTCGAACTTCGTATATCTCCATCTCTATAGCACTTATGGTTTATGGTACTCGAGCGACAGAGACGGAGATATACGAAGTTCGAGATTCGAAGTTCGTGGTAGCGCCGCTGAGCTATAACCACGAACTTCGAATCTCGAACTTCGTCTATCTCCGTCTCTATCGCACTTATGGTTTATGGTACTCGAGCGACGACGGAGATATACGAAGTTCAAGATTCTAAGTTCGTGGTAGCGCCGCTGTATTGATACCGTGCCACGTTTGTAGGGCTGCAAAATGTCGCCGTGTATAACCGCTCTTAGACGTACTGTGGCGCTACCACGAACTTCGAATCTCGAACTTCGTATATCTCCGTCTCTGTCGCTCGAGTACCATAAACCATAAGTGATATAGAGACGGAGATATACGAAGTTCGAGATTCGAAGTTCGTGGTTGTAGCTCAGGTGATTGTGACAGGTTGATCGATGGCTATATAGTGTCGCGCGACAGGCACGCGTTTGTCTTGCTGCAAAAAGTCGCCGTGTGTAGCCGTTCTATGAAAAAGAAGAATCCGTGATGAGTAGGTAAGCCATACCTATGCAGTTTCTGGGTCCAGCGCTAAAAGGTATGAAGGCGTACGGATGCCACGTGGGCGGCAGCAGGAAGCGCTCCGGACGGAACTCCAGTGCTTCCACGAACTGGTCGCTGCGGCGATGCAGCTCCCATGTCAGGATTGCGCAATCCGAGCCCGCTGGCACTTCATGCCCGCCAGTGCCTATATAAAATATAGCAATAAATAGATGTCTATAATAAATACACGCTTTTATAATACGCGCCAGTCGCCTCCCCGCACACCCGTCGAACCCATCTGCGACGCTACTACATAGTAACTAACAGCACATACGCAAACTTATGTGGTGCTTATTATACAGTATATAGTACCTAATAGTACGTGTAGAGTCAAATATAAATATGATAGCACGTGTACCTACTGTCGCAATGTGTTTATTTTGAATTTGAATAGTTGAACAAGTGTGAATGAGTTACATAAGTAAAGACTCAGCGTAGGAAAAACGAACGTTTTACTCGTAAAGGCTGAAACGCACTGAAAGCGGTGGCGGTCCGCGCAGAATACCGCGGCGGGACGCGGCGCGGCGCGGTATTCTGTGCGGACCTTTTCATATTAGCTCGAACATTACAACCGGAACCGCCTCCGCACCGCGCCGCCACCGCTGTCTGTGCGTTTCGACCTTAAGTGGGCGATTTGTTTCAGGATGAAAATATCCGGTCTTTCATCGGTAGTTAGAGCTACTCGTATTTATAAAAACCCACAATTTTACTAACTTTTTTCGGTTTCGAACGTATGCAAGAAGTCTGAAGTAGTGGTTTATGTGACTGTACATAATGAGGGGCATTAAAGACGAGTGTGGGTTTCGCCTTCGGCTCGTTTCAAAATAACATCACACGAGTGTTTTAATGCCTAATTATGTACAGTTACATAGTACACTATTTAATCTACCCACATGTTATAAATCCTCACTGATGTGTTCGGCTGTTCGGGAACCATTAGAATAACCGCCATTGCACCGCCATGGCCGACTACAGATTTCAAATCATGACCAACTCCACCGGACCCGCACCACCCCAACACCGGACCTGATTTCCATAATAACATCGATTATCGATGTTATTATGATTTTTCATACATTATAATAACACTGGCACAGAGAAATTAACAGGCACATCATGGGGTGCCAGTGCTGGCTGCCTTAAGACCACTGCTATGGCCCTCGTCTACTCGACGGCAGAATACTGTGCACCTGGATGAACAGTGCACACGTGGCCAGAGTGGATGTTGAGCTTAACCACACAATGCGGATTGTATCAGGCTGTATCATGCCGACACCTACCCATTGGCTACCGGCCCTCTGTAATATTGCGCCACCGGACATCCGCAGACAAAAATGCCTAACACAGGAACTCACCAAAATGTCCGGTAATACCCTGCTGCACATCCATGAAGACCTGGGTAGCCTCTTTAACACCCGCCTTAAATCCCGAAACCCGCCAGCTAAGACTTTTCATACATACGACCCAGCGTGGAAGGATAGCGAAGTGTGGATAAAACAATGGGAAACCCAGCAGCACAATATCAACAACACCATCTTTGAGCTAAGGGTTGATGAGCGGCCCAGGGGGTTTAATGAAAGCCGATCAATTTGGTGCAGACGGAATCGCCTAAGGACTGGTGTCGGAAACTGCGCATATCTCTGGCACAAATGGGGATGGATCGATTCACCGGCGTGCGACTGTGGTAACCCGGAACAAACAATACACCATATAGTATTCGAGTGCCCCAACACCAGATACAACGGTTCAGCAGAGGACTTTAAATTCTTTTTCAACACACCTGCTCGTAAAGTAGGTCTTATTACAGCGTATTTACACTGATAATGCAGAATATTACCCATGCCGTGCCTTTTACATTACATTATCGCACTAGTGCCTTTTCATTACATATCTTTTTAAATATTAGCAAAATAATGCAGAATATTACCCATGCCGTGACTTTTACATTACATTATCGCACTAGTGCCTTTTCATTACATATCTTTTAACATTTTCATTTTTTATTTATTTATTTTTTTCCTCGCAAATGTGTTGAAAAACGTCGTATGAAACACGTGAGCATTGGTCATTACACTTCTCGTCTCCATTAAGCCTTCGCCTTCGGCTCAGGCTTAAAAACCGACTCGAGTGTGATGACCAACATAGCACACTTGTATCATAATGTACTATTAGTTATGTTTATTATTTTAAAATTCAAAATTTACTTTGTTATCATTTTTGCTTTAATGTATGTAACCCACCTATGTGTAATACCTATGGATGAATGTCTGAAATAAATTGCTATTTAATTTAATTTAATTTAAACACCTGACAATAGAAGCGAGCTTTTATCTGCAAAATTGTAAATTTTAATTTTTAACTTTTAATTTTATATTACCTGTGTACCAGTGTGTAAACGCCATACGATAAATAAATAATAATAACAGATACAACGCTGATGTTACGTTACTGGTTGCAATTATGGTCGTCGTTATATATGGTTTCCGAACACATTCAAGAGGATTTATGATATGGGTGTAGATAAAAGTGTTCATATCTTGTTTGGTAGGACCTACAATTCCATAACGTACTGAAATTTTATCAATAATACGATATGTATATAAGTCGGGGATATAATTCGACTTGGCTTTAATTAAATAACTTTCTTGCCCTAATCATTAACCTATTGATAAATGAATGTTTGTTTTCATAACAGACAAAGACGGATAATGCGATCCTTACTTAATTTTAAAGTCTCATTGAGTTTCCTCATGATGAAATGCACCGGTGGGTACAATCTAAGAGATTCTTTGATACAGCATTCCAGATATTTCATTTGTGACAAATCGGACATCGTTGCTTGTTGATCCAGAGATTTAAATATTAGATTGCATTCTTCGACGGCTTTGTCCTAAAAAAGAATGAAAGGAGAATGGTTGCTCATCAAAATAGAGATATATAATTATTAGTGATGCTCTGATGCTAGTAGATAATGTATGATGTATTACTAATAGCCACATATACCTTTATACATTTTTCAAAAAACCTATGTATGGAATATCACAGTGGCTTTTCGGTTAAGGAAAACATCGTTAGGGCCTGGAGACATGAAAATTGTGCGTTGCGTCGCCACATAACGCACATACATGTGGCTAAACCCTCGGACAACCGGTCCAATCCCAATAAGGTCTATTTTGGCCTCTGGGTTGGAAGGTCAGATGGCAGTCGCTTTCGTTAAACTACGTCTACGTCAAATCTTGGGCCAAAAGCGGACCCCGGCCTTCTTAAGGGCATAACTGGGACAAACGCTAGGAGGATATGATGACTAGCCACTTATATATACCTGTGCATCCGGATGGCATGCCAATAACATCAACGTAAACTGAAGGGCCGTTGCCGTCGTATCATGACCCTGGAAATAAAAAAAATGTAAGAAAATAAGTCTATGTGCTTTTTGAGGAAAAGGTTATCGTTATACCTCAAACATGAACGTATCGACTTCCTCGCCGATTCCATTGGCATCAATAACCCCCTCACGTTCGGCCTGCAGTAGAAGATCGAGCATAGCCAGTCTTTTTTTCCCCGTCATTGATATTTCTTGTTCATCAGTACTATTCGCTGTTTCGAGAAGCATGTTTTTGAATTCATTTGACTCTCTCCTTTTATCGATAACACTGCCACGGAAAGATTGCATTAGGTCCAGTATCTTCTGCTGCTTGCGTCCAAGCCTCGTCCATGAGAATATGAGGTCGGGATACAGCCACACTCTCTGCGCCCTGTGGACGGCGTACACGCCCATTTTTATAATGGCGTCCTTGTAGCTGCGCCCTACACTGCTCGACTCATTATCCAACCGGGTCCCCATAGCAGTCTCTGAAAACAACCGCCGAGACGGTATTACTTATCATTATTAAGTCATATTTATCAGAAAAGTTCCAAACAACAGATAAGAAGAAGACGCGAGTCACGGTCACGACAGTCCCGCGAATAAGTTATTGTAGGTATATGGCAAAAAACATTTTTAATTATATTATTTTAGACGCTTTTGATTAGACTTACCGCATATCGAGTGTAGCGTAAATTCTGTTATGAATTTGGAAACCTTTGTTTTATTTTTATTCACTTCAGAAGCAAGTTGCTCTACTAATTTCCTCGAATTTTCTTCAAATATTATGTTAAAGTGGCGTAAAATGTTGAAATGGAATGTTGGCGTCAGAATTTTTCGGCGCTGATGCCACTTTGCACCTGTAACACGGATGCTTATTTGAACTAATAGTTAACTTTTCACTTGAAGATATATTATTTTAGCAATCATTACATGTTTACCATCGCTTAACAGTAGACCCTCCTTTAGCCATGGCTCTATAAATCCGTAGAGGAAACCTTTTGCGTTGTACTTCGTACCAGATATTATCGCCTAAAAAACTAAATTCGTTACTTGTTTTATCTCACAAATTAAACAACATAGTTTAAGTTAGCTTTGGTATACCCTGAATGCGAAATTACGAGTACATCCGTTTATAATTCGATGTAAGTATATCTATATCTACCCCATACCTAAAGACAAGGAAAGTCTTGTATCTTTAGTTAATGCGTTTTTGTTGTTGTGACTTGGGCTCAGCCTATCAATATCAATAGTAAACTATCGCGCCCTAAGTATAAATACATTTTTAACTATCTATTAGGTTATTGACTTTTGGCTGAGTGCGTAGTTAAGTTGTTATTTATGTCATTTTATATTTGGTTCAATAACTATGATAGGGCTGAGCTATAACTACACTCGCAGTCAATGAATACGGGTCACCCTAAATTAAATAACCGCAATAGGTTTTTTTTTGTATTTAACACTAGTTATTAACTAAGTATAGTATTCTTTTTAATACCCAACTGTATTAGCAATTTCTGGGATTCTATTATAAAAATATCAACGTCCAAAAATGACGATTTTTGCGATATCTCGCTCCGTTAACGTTGTTTTTTTTTCATGGGTTTTTACGAGTCCGATTTAAACCTGGTAACTTTCTTTTGTTACTGTTATTTTTGCAGTTTACATGTATAATTAAATAAAGATCTTGACAGGATTAAAAAAAACTGTAGGTACAACCCTGCACTATTTTAGGAAATATGACAGTATTTTACCGACCCGTAATCATTGACCGCGAGTGTATTACTTCCACTATACCAACGGGGTCACAAGATCGTGAACGCCGTCAGATATGGTGGTTTGCTGTGAATATGTGGAAAGGAACAGTCCTCGGTCAAGTAGCGGCCTAGAGCGGCATGGTTATCATCAGCGGGGCTCGGGGCTAGCACAACTGACACAACAAGCGCGACGCGAGTCGAGAGAATCCACCCGCCTCTTTCTAATTTGCACAATACGAGTGAGACAGGAGTCGCTGAGTCGCGCGCGACACGACTTAGCAGCAAGTTGTGCTAGACGTACAGGGTTGTTATTCTTTACGCGCTCAGGTGACTCACCTCACCTGTCACGCCTAACGAAACTAGACCTCTACCTACGCTTAGTTACTACGAATTGCGGCGTCAAGATATAGGTGTTTGTGGGTGAGCGTTGAAGTGAGCTTAAACTAAGTTGCAGAATAGGGAGGCAGGGCGTGGGTTGGACGGTGGGAAAGGTCTTCATTATCAGTTCCACTTCACCAAAATTGCGATTTCCGAAGGTAAATACACGAATTATAATAAAAAATGCCGAAATCACTACATGCGTGCCTATAAAATATGAGGGTTGCCCTCAATTATCCTGGGATCCCATCATCAGATCCTGATTTTGTGACAATGGGACCACCTCGGAAGTAGGTATACTCTTTGAAATAAAAAAGGATTTTGGAAATCGGTCCATAACTGACGGAGAAATCAGCGAACATACATAAAAAAATACATACAGTGGAACATATAACCTCCTCCTTTTTTGAAGGTGGTTAAAAATAAACCCAACCAGAAACTTTTATGTTGACTATAGACCGGTAAACCGCTACCTAGGTACCTCTTAGGTACCTCTACCTGTTAGGCTCACGTCTCCTGAATCACCCTGTATACCAAATGCCATACCTACCTTCTAAACCTTGGTTATGTACTTTTATGTACCTAGTAAGTAAATATGTAAAACAAGGGTTACTTTACTGCTGACTTGTGATAGCAAAAAATCGTGAATAATTATTATAAACAATGCGTTGATCTCTTTCTCTATAAACAAACCTCGGTATCCTCAGGATTGCATATTATTATAAATTTCCTGGGTCCAAGCTTTATTTTGAAAAACTGCTTATACTTGCTACCCAGCTTCTTAAAGTAATACCACAGCGTAACTGAAATAAATTATTTGTAATAATTATTTTTTACAATAATATATATAATTTACTTTAAAAACAGAGTTTAAACAGACTTCAATTCTGTACTTCGCCAAGCCACATAGGTACATGAAATTTTCCTTTCCAATTTAGCACATGAACTGCTCTCCGAGAGCAATGGCGTTGATTATTACAGAAAAAACCCAAGTCGCTATGTGTGGGCTGATAATATTTGAGGAATGAACACTTCATTAGATGATACTTCAAAGGAAACATGTCAGAATCTTTGACGCACTTTACATCTTTGAGGAGTTCCATAAGTCATATGTGGTCTTCATCATCAGTTCCACTTAACCAAAATTGTGATTTCCGAGGGTAAATACACGAGTTATAATAGAACATACCGAAATCACTACACGCGTGCCTATAAAGTTTGAGGGTTGCCCTTTAATTTCCCTGGGATTCCATCATCAGATCCTGAATTGGTGACAATGGGACCATCTCGGTAGTATACTCTTTCGAATAAAAAAAGAAGTTTGGAAATCGGTCCACAATTGACGGATAAATCGGCGAACATACATTAAAAAAAAATACATAGGGAACATATAATTTTTTTTGAAATCGGTTAAAAAGTAGATTACAAACCAGGGTCCATTAAAAAGTCCAGAGCATTTTCGACAATATAAAGGCCCCGTGGGCCTGGTATTTTTTCGAACTTTTCATCATTTCGTATCCAACTGTTCACAACATATAAGGCAATTGCCAACCCCACTAAATATACCCACACCATGCTCACAATTAATTTATTTTTTAAATGTGTAATTTGAAAATATTACTGTAGATAATAATAAAAAAAACAGATGTCCTATCCCAGCGAGCACCGGGCTTATAATAACTCTTACCGGACATTGATCTCATTACAAAAGCTCACCTCAATGTTCACCCACAATAATATCTTGATACCGCGATGTGTAGTAACTAAGCGTAGGAAGAGGTCTAGTTTCGTTAGGCGTGACGCGTGGGGTGAGGCGCATGAGCGCGTAGCTAATAACAGCCCTGTTTACACTCGCACGGAATCACCAGTGTGTCGTATTTTCCTAGTGATAAAGATAAGAATAAGTATACTTTGTTGGAGTATTATATACTTTAACTTATTTCAACTGGGCTCATGAATGCCCTTTGTTCTGACCTTATGAATAGACATTGTTTGCGAACACGTGCCAAAGTTTGCAAAAAAGATGTTATCGCCACGTAAAATGTTTATTGAATAATGAACTCTCACTACAATAGATTCCAAATTAGCTACGAGATGATATACCACACACAGCACCTTCGAACAACATGGAAGGGAGTAGGCATTCGCACCATTTCCCCTCTTTGGTGTGCTGTATTGTATCATTTTTGATGTAGTAGGGTCATCGTTACAGTAAATTCTCCCCCCCCCCCCCCCCCCCCCTGCTCCTACTCGGCGACTTTAATGTTTGAATTAAGACTTCGTACCACAAACTTGAATCACATACTTTTTTCTATGGAGCTCCCGACTCAACTGTAATAATTATTATACAACGCTTTATGGCTTGAGATAACTATAATTAAGTTTACCAATCACGTGGCGCCTTTACTGAACTATAACGAATTTGACCAATAGAACGTCGCCGCGAACACAGAACAAAATACATCAACGAACGCTGAGCCAGTAGTCTGCGTTTAGTTTCAGCAGGGCTTAGATTTTCAATAAGTAGATATCAATTTGTTTAATTATTTCAGTTGACTCGTAGAAAAAGTATTGTATACAATAGTTACACAATTCGCTCTTACATTATCGATATTACGCGGGGATAACATTTTTTTTTGCAAAATTTGTCACGCGTTTGCAAACAATGTCTATTCTTATGAATGCTCAGAACAATGGGCATTCATAAGCTCAGTTGAAATCGGTTGAACTATACAAGGTGCTCCTGGGAATTTCCGTTAACTTTGGCATATTGCAGAGTACATTCACAGTGTCGCGAACGCCCTCTCGTTATAAAGGAATGTAATTGGTACAAACACAGTTAGACTGCGCAAAGTTAGAGGGCGCCGCGAAAGGTTCATATATGAACATAGGAAGGATAATTTGAATCCTACCTTAATCATCCAACGCAGTCCACGGATATCTGCTTCGCTTTTCTACACGATGACGCTCGCGGCACATGCACGGTGACGCTCGCATCTACCATCTGTGGTTATAAAGGTAACCATGACACACCTGTCACGTAGGCCTTAGAAACTTAGCACATATAAGTTCTACCTACTGAACAACTGGAGTTGTAACACTTCTCCTAAATATACTAATCGTCGTTCCTTCACTAGGGTTAGCCACATAAGGTGTGTACACTATTACTGTATCTAGTTCTCGCCCTTCGACCGAGAAACTATGGAGGTATACCTCCCCTATACAGAGTGTTTTTTTTTAAATGGGACAGTATAGGGAAATCCGAATCTAAAGGAGATAGAGGAAAAGTGTCCAAGGAGACATTAGGTGTTTTTTTATGTAAACAAATTTGGCTCGTTAAAATTTTTGGTCAAGCGCGAATTGTTCTTAAAAAATTATAAAGTTGGTCAATTTTTTTTTGACGCAGGTCGGCTCTATTTCATGTAAGGATTATTTCATTGTATGGAAAGAAAAAAATCTGAACAGCAGAAGTTGGTCAAATTTAATGAAAACTAATCTTCATACAGTTGGTTTATTACTTGAGTAAATGTTCGATGTGGCCGCCGTCTTGTCTTATGCAGGTACGAGCACGCTTCAAGACACTTCTAGTTGCATTTAACAGAGACTTATGGTGAATTGTGTTATGTAACTCAGGATTCAGGAAATAGTTCTAGTATAAAACATCTAGAATATGTATATTGTAGAACACAATTATAGCAGAACAAATAAATCTTCATAGAACAAATATAGTACTAAGAAACTAAGACAATTAGCTTTCAGAGACCAGCTGCGTAGCCCCCGGCTCCTTGGCGAGAACCCCGCAGACAACTTCGACAATCGCTGCAGCTCCATGATGAAATGAGGCTTCTTCAACGGAACAAACGATTAAATGCTCCAAAACTCCCACTTTAGTTTACCCACAGTCACAACTATATCATAACCTTGCCAGTGCAAACAATCTCTTAAGGCGTCACTACACGTTCCGACCACGAGTTAAAGTCTTCGCGATATCATCTGCCAGATGTCGCATCACACAGAAACAAATTAGTTGCAAATTAGCATAATTATTTTTTGGAAAAAAAATTCAATAAAAATTTTTTTTTGTTTAATTTTGGACCAAACAATTTACTGTAGCATTAGCGGTTACTGTCTTATAGTACAAGGGTCTTGAAACACATGAAACAAAAAATATTTATGTAAAAAATATGTAGTATCGAACGAACTCACTTTGTAAACCTTCTTGTAGTGTATAGGAACCTTACAAAATTTAAAAAGCTGCTATGACGTCACAGTTAAGAGCCAATTACACTGCCTTGGAGAAATTAACTTTATTTCATCTAAGCTATGCCCCCTTGCAATTAACGGAAATTGTCAAGAACACGTTGTACTTATATATGATTGATTTGGTTTGGTAACTCTCACATATTATTAGTCGTGCATTTCATAAGTACTGAGCGCATTTCATGAGTACATGACTCAGGCTTAACGAAGTCCGAGGCCATATATTTCTATGGTCCACGGAGAGCGCCCGCAGCCGGCACAGCGATTGTGGTGGGAGGAGTTCCAATTGCTGTCAAGCCGACGCTGCTGTACCTTGGCGTCATGCTTGACAGTAAATGGAACTTCAAAGCACATTTTGAGCGCCTGGCGCCCAAGTTGCTGCGTGCGGCGTCAGCCTTTGGGCGGATACTACCAAATCTGAGAGGGCCCAAGGCCTCATGTCACCGCCTGTACACGGGGGTTGTGCGCTCTATGGCGCTCTATGGTGCCCCAGTATGGGTAGACGCGCTCAGCAGCCAAAACATCGCTCAGCTGCGCCGACCGCAGAGAGTGATGGCTCTGAGGGCAATCAGAGGGTATCGCACCGTAAGCGCGGAAGCCGCGTGTGTGCTAGCCGGAACCATGCCCTGGGACCTGGACGCGAGGGCCCTCGCGGACCTGTATCTGTGGCGCGAGGAGGCGCGAGACCGGGGGGACCTGCTAGCTCCACAGGAAATAAGGAAGCGGCGAACCGAGCTGCTGCAGGAGGCGATGGACGTATGGGAGCAGCGGCTGGAACAGCCGAGCGCCGGCTCCCGCACCATAGACGCGGTTCACCCAGTCCTCCATGAATGGGTTGAAAGGCATTTCGGGGTTCTCACCTTCCGGCTAACGCAGGTGCTGTCGGGACACGGTTGTTTCGGCACCTTCCTGCACAAAATCGCACAGAGAGAGCCGACCCCGGAATGCCACCAGTGCGGAGCCGGCATAGACTCGGTGCAACACACGTTGGCCGAGTGTCTGGTTTGGAGTGCAGAAAGACAGGAGTTGGTCGCCCGAATAGGGCAAGATCTGTCGCTGCCAGCCGTAGTGCGGGCTATGGTGTCCAGCAAAGCAGCCTGGAAGGCGATGCTGGACTTTAGCGAGCACGTTATGGCCGAGAAGGAGGCGGCAGAGCGCGAGCGGGAAGCCCGGGCTGAGGCTGACCCAATGCGCCGCCGCAGGATCGGACGCAGGCGCGCCGCGCACAACCAGCGATTGCCGCCTTAACGAAGACCTCCGGGTGGCAGTCACGGGGGCGACTGCCACCCATAGAGAAGAGGTCCTCGAGCTGAAGGGCGTGTCGAGTGTTCGGGCACGCCCCTTAAAAAAAATGTTATTCTGGGGACATGTATCGTCGCGAGAGGGGAGGAGTCCCCTCTCGCGACGGGTCTCACATGGGGACAGCTGCTGGCGGAGTCGCGGAAGTGTGCGTGAGCGTTCCCGTGGCTCCGCCATAAAGCAGTGCGCAGAGCACCGTGGGGTTTTAGACGGTAGTCCGGGCGGTTCCCGGGAGTCCGTCATACCCGTCCTGGTTCCCCAGCCAGGCGGGATGTGTAAATGCATTTTCCCCACGAAAAAAAAAAAAAAAAAAAAGGCTTAAAGATCTCCATCCGTCAGCGATTTCATTCGTTTAGTATTTTTACCTACTGTTGGTGTTATTTTTGGGGTATTTTTTTGGGTAACTATATCTATCTAAGTACGTATATTATTCTTATTTTATAAATTATCTCTGCATCACCTAAATCGTAGGTATAAGTAGGTATCCATTAGATTTGATTTCCGGTACCTTATGATTGTCTGGAAGTGATCGCTTCTCTAGCGATAAGATCTCCTTTTGTTTGTCTCTACTTGTATTGATTATGTCCCGTAATGATGATCTTTTACTAATAGTATTGAAGTGTGCAAGAAAGAGAATTAGTATTGTATTGTAAAAATTATGAATCTTATCGCAACGGAATGCATACCGTCAAACATGCCTACTTTGCCACCAGGGGGAACTTTGCCCAAGAGGAAAATTTTAAAATTTGCTTCTTGGGCAAAGTTCCCCCTAGTGGCAAAGTAGGCATGTTTGACGGTAAGTAGTTTTCTTATCTTAAAATGAAGAATTTTAAAAACCGTTGAAATAAGTTTTCATGGACCAATTGTCTAACTGAATAAACTTCTTGTTCCGCATACTTAATCTTTTTAAACCCCATTAGGGGGTGAAATCCGATTTCTTTGTCTACTTATACGTGGCTTTGTGTAACGAGGAACTTATCACCAAAACATTATCTTCTTACATCATTATTATCTTCACCAAAATATTATCTTCTAAACGGGCCATATTGGCTGCAATATGTGGCCGGCAACTGTTTGTGTAAGAGAGGGACACCAATAGTTGCCGGCCACATATTGCAGTGAAAATTTGGCCCGTTTAGAAGCCCCCATGAAGCCCCATTATTTAAATATGACGAGAAAATTACCAAAAGTTGTCAGTTAACGATGATGATGAAACTTCTTGTACGTTACATTGGTTACATATAAGTACATACCAAATTCAGACGGATAATCAATCTTGGATTAAGAATCTAGTCGACCTCACTCAAGTGACAGTGACATCAGTGACATTCAATCATATGTAAAATGTCACAATACAGCTGTATCTCCAAATAAGAATATAAATTTTACAATCCAGCACCCCTCCATGTAAAATAATATGAAGACGTGGGAGCCAGTCGAATCCTCCCAAGACAAGGCACAACATGAAACCTTACCTCCGGGCTAACAAATCATTAATGGTTCAAGTAAAGTCCGTGACCCGGTGCATTTCGCTCCTTATCACTGTTTATATTATTCGTGTTTACTTAAATTAAAGTAATGATAACTATTGTGTTATATGTCCAGTCAAAACACCCATATTTCTTATTGTATTAACTCTGTTAAATATGACAAGATACTTCCATATCAAGTGCGATACCTACTAGTAAAAATCATAATATATTAGTTGCAGTGTCCATCAAGAGGCAACCGGATGGCTCGCGGTATTTGAGATCCAGAAGTGCTGTGGCACCGCCCTGTGCAAACCGAACTGAGCCAACATGGTCTGGGGCGGAAATAGAAAAAATGCATGAAAATAAAATAAAAAAGCGGCCAAGTGCGAGTCGGACTCGCACATGAAGGGTTCCGTAAAATCTCAGAGCATAGAATACTAGAGAGAGGACAAGCCGCCGGCGGCCGTGTCGCAGCTGTATGCTCAATGGCCATACTGTGCACGCGTGCTGATCGCAGAGAATATTACGTTTTTTCCCAAAATGCCTGATATGATGCGCGTTTATTGTCAAATAAGCGTGTAGGTATACAAGTGTGTGTGTTTTAGATGTGTGCGTGCTTTGTCTTGTCAATTACTTGGGCGTTGTGTGGGTTAATGTACTTGCGACAGGCTCACTCTATACAAATCGGCCGCCATGTCCGATCTCCTTATATTCATACATCTGTGCGTAAAATAGATTGCGGTTTACGATTTATGACGTATTAAAAAAAACTACTAACTAGATCTCGTTCAAACCAATTTTCGGTATTAATTTTTTTTTTATTTTATCAGTCATTTTAGAAGTTACAGGGGGGGGGGGGACACATTTTACCACTTTGGAAGTGTCTCTCGCGCAAACCATTCAGTTTAGAAAAAAAATATAATAGAAACCTTGGATACCCCATATGGGTATGGGTTTGATGAAAAAAAATTTTTTGAGTTTCAGTTTTGAGTATGGGGACCTAACCTTAACCCCTAAACTTAATGTTTTTTTTTTCTATTTTTGTGTGAAAATCTTAATGCGGTTCACATAATACATCTACTTACCAAGTTTCAACACTATTAGCTCTTATAGTTTCGGAAAAAAGTGGCTGTGACATACGGACGGACAGACAGACAGACATGACGAATCTATAAGGGTTCCGTTTTTTGCCATTTGGCTACGGAACCCTAACGAATATATAAGGGTTCCGTTTTTTGCCATTTGGCTACGGAACCCTAAAAAATGCATGAAAATAAAAAAAATTGTCGCGAGGCAGCCGATTAAAACAGCGGTTGCCTGAAAGTGTGTAAGTGTGTACGCTGTTTAAACATAATTATATATTTTTTCACCCCCCTCAAATTCCCGCCCCAGTCCAAGTTGGCTCAGTCAAAGACTACAATATACATACTGAGAGGGCTCAGTTCGGGTTGCACACTTGCACAGGGCGGTTCGACAACGCTTCGCGAGCTCAAAATACCGCGAGCCATTTTGCCTCATGGATACCGAAACTACTTACCTACCTACCTATGTATATTTATACTTTTGTAGTCGTATAGGTACACCTACGATACGAGCATTACCCATTCTTCATGACACTGATATTAAATACATGATATATTCTGTAACACGAGTACCTACCTACTCCGTGAAAATAAAATGTACCTACTAATTAATTATGTTATCTTTGAGTTAACCATGCAGATAAAAACGCCTGTCTATCAAATAACGCAATCAGAATCAGAATCAAAATATCATTTATTTGCCTACTTTGTGGACTACATAAGTGTCCCTGTGGCCGGTGGGCCGTGAAGGGATGAGTCAGCTAACTTATGTCCTAATGGATCTGTGTTTGCTGTGTTCTATTTATTCGCAATAAATTTATACAAACAGATTACGGGTTTTGTTGATGTTGTGAGCTTACAGACTATCATATTCTAAGGGGACGCGGGGATTTTGTTTTATCGATAGGCCATCGCCTATGTACTTTTTTATTAGGGTCATACAATATTTCGCCTATTCTGTAGTTAACCCTAAGGGGGTTGAATTCGCCGTGCGTCATGTAGGCGTCGCCGGGGGTTTCAAGGTCTTTTATTTGCAATCTTGCTATATTTTCCAGCATCTTGGTGTTCAGGTCCTCGGCACGTAGGTGCCAGGCTTCGATGTCAGCCATCTCCCAGATCGCTTCTGTGGGTGTTCGTCTTGGTAACTGTGCGGCGGTTTTCAGTGCCATTCTATATTGCCGTTCGATTTTGCACAGGTTCATTGCGCTATACCTCGAGAGCAGTTGCACCACTCCGTAGTCCAGCAGCGGTAGAATGCAGGTCTGTATGATGGCCAGTTTTGTATCCAGTTCCGTCTTCGCATAGTATCCTATTATAGGGCCAAGGGCTCCTCGGACCTGTTTTAGTTTTTTGACGACCTTCTCGGTGTGTTGGTTCATCTTCATGTGTTTGTCGAAAATGACGCCGAGATATCTGACCTGTTTTTGGTAGTGCAGCGTTTGTTGTTTCAGTTTTACTGTTGGCCGGTATTTTCTCTTTTTCATGATGCACTCGGTTTTATTTATATTGCACTTGAGTCCCCATCTTGTATTGAAGTCAATGATGGCTGCCGCTGCGCATTGCGCGCGCATGGTCGCATGGTCTGGGTTCGTGGCTCTATTGAGTATGTAGAGGTCATCCGCGTACTGTGAGAGTTTGAGTCCTCTGATATGGTCGTGTATGTCCCAGATGTCATGGACGTACAGATTGAAGATTACCGGCCCTTGGATAGAACCTTGTGGCACGCCGTGAGGTTTGTCGGTTTGTCGTCGGTTTCAGTAGTTCTGAATCTACCTTTCAGGTTCCTGCCTGCGAGGTAGTTTTCAATTATTTTAATGACGTTGTTAAGGACATTTTTATTCTGAAGTTAATTGATCAAAAGTCGAAGGCCTTCGAGAGGTCCGTAGATATCATGGAGACGCTATCTCCCGCGGCTAACGCGTCGGTAATTATTTTGCCGGTACGTAGGATCTGGGTCGCTGTTCCCCTTGCCTTCGTGAAGCCATGCTAGAATGGTGGTTGCAGCCGGTCGACCGTAGCAGTGAGTCTTGTCAGGATAAGTCGCTCACATAGCTTGCCCATGATGTCCAGCAGTGTGATTGGGCGGTATGATGATGCCTGACGGTGATCTTTGCCTGCCTTGTGCAGAAATATGCAAACGCCGGTTTTCCAACGGTTAGGGAAGTACCCTGTGGACAATACAAAGTTTGCGAGAGGCACGAATGCCTCAGTGAAAACTTCTCCGCCAAGTTTGAGAGCGTCTGCCTTGATTCCATCAGGGCCCGGGGCTTTCTTGTTTTTGAATGTTCTCAGTGCGCGTTGGACTTCGCTCTTACACCTTGGGTTGAGCGGTTGAAACGGAGTCGTCTTTTCGGTACCCTCATCTTCTTTTGCTATCTTGGCTTCTTTCACTATGGCTGTGTCGGTGAGCGAGTCGATCGTTTCTCTCTCAGTACTGCATCCCGTGATGTTTGGTAGTTTGAGGATTGGCTTTTTCATGTTCCGTTGGATACGCCACATTTGTGATCTGTTGTCTCGCGGATCTTGAAGTTTGTCGAGCCAGCCCTTTTCCGAGTATTCCTTCAGGGCTTTTTCGGCCTCTTTCTTGGCACGGTTGTAGAGAGCGCGTGTCTCTAATTGGAGTCCAAGGCTGCAGTGTCTCGCTTGCCATTTGATTTGTTTTAGTTTGTTTCGAAGATCTATTTTGTCATTGATTTCCTTCGGTAGTAGTTCCTGTCTTGTTGCTCTTTTGAGGGGCGCGTGAGTGTCGAGAGCTGTGACAATGGTTGTTTCCACTGTCTCGACATACTTCTCGCAATCCGCTTCGGTGGTTATGTCTTCTTTAAGGTCGCGAAATCCTTCCCACATTGTCTGTTGGTATGCGTCTCTCAGTTCTTCGTCCTCGTGGATTTTTTTTGTGTTACGAGATAGGTGCTCTTCTATGTTGTGTTCAATCCTCACGGTTAGCAGCCAAGGGAGGTGGTCCGACCCAACAGGGAGTGTTCTATCTGCTTGGCCTGTGCTTCAAGCTGTTGGTGTGTTATTATAGCCAAGTCCAGGATGGTGTTGCCTTGGCTGGTGGGTCTAGATAGTGCGTTTGCGTGTTCCAGCGTGCAGATTCCGTCCTTTATTGCTTTCTTAATGATGTTACCGAGGCCGACGTTTCTTTTGTGGCCTAGGGTGAGCATACGTAGGTTCATGTCACCGATGATGATGGATGGTTCGTCGGCTAGAGTCTCTTCCAGTTCTTCTCTGGCGTGGTGTTGGTTTGGAAACTGGATATAGATGCCTTTTATCTTGATATATTGTCCGTTTGAGTGGTTTGTGAAGAGCTTGATGCCCACTCCTTCTATCTTCTTGGTTTCGTCGGTCTAGCCCGGGGTGACTTCCGTTTCGGCCCATCTTAGTCCCCTTTGTATGTAAATGGCCGTGGCTAAGTGTATTTCTAGTGTGTGGGTGAGTTTATCGTACCCTTTTATGTCGTATCTTTGTTTGTCGAAGTCGATCTTGCACTCGTTGCGTATGATTATAGCCGGTCTGTATTTCTCGACTAGTGCTTTTATTTCTCTGAATTTGTTTCTTACTCCTTGAGTGTTTAGGTGTAAGACTTAGAAATTCTGTATTTTCTTCTTGTGATTAGCCATTGAGATGCGGGTGTGTCTTATTTATTGTGTCGATCAGCCTCATCAGTGTCTGTTGCATCTGTATCTGCATCTGGTAGAGGCCCTCGAGTGTGAGATCGCTTGTTGTCGGCGGTGCTTGTTCTGTGGATAATTGTGGTTCTTCTTTTTGTGACAGAGTCGGGAATAGCCTCGTGTTTGTGATGTCTGCGTATCTGACACCCAGTCTTACCAACGCAACATGGTTTAATAGGCAGCATTTTGTAAACAAACAAGCTGCAGGTTATCTCATCAGTGTACTCTTCAGCAGCCCATTAATCGCAATCTATCTTATCTAGGTGAGGGCCCTTTCGGATGCACTTCGACCCAGTGGGATCTTTTGTGCATTTGCCCTCTCCTTTATACCTGCTCCCAGGTAAATCGCAATCTAAGTATAAATAACAAATTCGTCAGCCCTCCTACGAAATGGTTTAATACCAGGAACATTCTTCCAGACAAAAATGATTTTATTTCTCCTTCACTCAATGTTAGCGTTATTCCCAGCTATAGATTAGTGACAGCAGTTTAGCGAGTAATAATTTACTTTCAAAACAAAGTTTTAACCGACTTCAATTCAGTACTCCGCCAAGCCACATTAACATTTTCAATTTTTTTTTCCAATTTACCACATGAACTGATTTTCGAGAACAAAAGCGTTGATTTTTAGACCAATAAACCAAATCGCTGTATGTGGGCCGATAATATTTGAGGACTTCCGTCGATTCCTCAAGGATCTCAGAATTACCTTTGGCACTTCATTGTTTGCTATTTCAACGGAATAATATCAGAATCTGTGACGTACTTATATAGTTTGAAGTACATCATTGAGAAGTTCCACAAGCCATCTGTGGTCTTCATCATCACTTCCACTTTACCAAATTTATAATTTCCGGGTGTAAATACACGAGTTATAATAGAAAATACCGAAATTACTACACGCGTGCCTAATATATTTGAGGAGTTCCCTCAATTCCTCATGGTTCCCATCATCCAACTGGGGTTTTGGAAACAATGGGACCAATCTGGAAGCATATACTTTCAGTAAAAAAAGAATTGTACGAATTGGTCCATAAATGACGGAGCTCTGAGGTAACAAACATTAAAAATAAAAAATAAATACATCCGAATTGAGAACCTCCTCCTTCTTTTGAAGTCGGTTAAAAACGATTATAGCTAGGTGAGTACAGTTTCATGAATATATTCGGGCAGTCCTTGCGTAAATTTTCGATGTCCGTCAAATATGAGCTGTTGCTAGACTTTGGTTCAGGGGGCTTATCCCCGTTGAGGTTATATTTTAGTTAGGACTGAGATGCTTTTGAGGGTTTGAGCCGTCAAAGCTGTGCGAGGTTGCCAGGCGGAGAGCGAGGAAGAAAACCACCAATAATATTGCTCGCGCATCGCTCCTAATTGGTGGATTTTTCCTCTCTCACTGCCGTCCCCTCTGGATCCGCTAGTGTGATGTTGTGTTCCAGCAGCTACGGTCCGCGTCGCGACTGGGCCGCCTGCGCGTGCTGGCAGCAGAATTCGCCGGCGACGTATGCAACATGTGGCGGTACGGCGCGCCCTTCCCCACCTTCCTCAAGATCGTGGGCACACTCTTCATGTGCCTACTGGCCGTGATGCCCCTCCTTTACCCGGTGTTTGTGGCTCTCATCACCTACTTCACATTCGAAGGTCTCTTTCTCAGGTCAGTTCCGATTGTTTATTTCAGGATGACCGATGCTTGTTATTTGTGAATTCAGATAATAATTATCGATGTAATTTACGAGTACTATCTACACAATTACGCTGTTGCACTTGAGTAAACACTGTAGGTATAATACGAGGACATAACTCACCACTTAATGCCTTGTTTACACTATGCCGAAGTTGGCCGAAGTGAGCACGGAAGTGGGCAGGCATGTGGGCAGGACGGGCGTAATACCGCATTTTACGCCCGTCCTGCCCATTTCCCGCCCACTTGCCTGCTCACTTCGGCATAGTGTAAACCAGGCATTAAGTGGTGAGTTGTTGCCTGAAAAGGCTAACTATTTTGTAGTCTGCTATTTATTTAAAATTTGTCGTAGAAAAAGTATTGTACGCAACGGTGTATAACTGGTCTAAAAACGCTCGTGGCGTCTTTAATTGCGCAACCCACGCCACTCGCGTTTTAAGACCCTTCTTACACAACAGTTGCATAAAATACTATTACTTTTTCAGAAATAGGGAAATTTAGCATACTTTCTATTCAAAAACTAAATGACAGGTTAAGGTGCCAATTTTTTTGAGAATGACCCTTGGATATTTATAACTTTGTGATTATTTAACCTCTTGCGTTGCTTTTTACTCCATTTGACTAAATTTTTAATCCTTTTTTGAGAAAATACAGCGGAACACCTTCTTTTTTTTCGCATTATCTTTTACATTTCGCAACTTTTCATTACCCAAACTCTGAAACCGTAAATATTTCAGGATTTATTTCAGGGCCATCGTGCTATAGGTTAGGTTAGGTTAGTTTATAAAAATCCTGAAATATTTAACAGTTTCAAAAATATTAAGAGGTTGGGAAATGAAAAAAATGCGAAATGAATCAGGTTGCCAAACGTTAGGTTGGGAAACATTAGTGAACCAAATACAGCATTATTGATTATTTTATTGAGTGTCTCTACACCCCTATTGTAATTCAGTTGGTGGCTGGAGCAGCCGTGGCGGTTCACGCCGAACCAAATCGCGCGGCGCGCGCTGACGCTGGTGTTACGGCCGAGCCACGCCCGCGACGTGTGGAAGGTGCGCGAGGTGCTCACGCGCGCCATCCTGCTCGCGCACTCGCTCGCCACCTCCGTCGACTACCTCTGCGTTATGCAAGGACTCCTCGATGAGGCATAGGCTTACTTCAGGTTGCGATCCTAGTGGTACACGCTCAGAAACCCAGGCAACACTTTTGAATCATATTCCGTTAAAATACCTACACTAAACTAGTGCACTGATCGTCAGACACAAAAAATACTATTTCTGAATATAGTGTGGCACGTCAGTGTATAAATAATTAAGGGCGGAATTAAAAGTGCTTTATTTCAATTATCAAGAATGAGTGACCAATAAAAGTAAGTTTAAATTGATTCCTATGCAGTTTTAGTATGGATTTTATAGATGGTATTTATAGGTCCTAAGTATTCAACATACCTACCTAATCACCTGGTAAATCACTTTGGCGTAAATGGAATAACCAACTCACAAAAAATCGTAGTAGACATGCCTACCTATCACCTGCTGCCAGTCACACATTAATTATTATGTAGGACTCATATAAGATAAATGAAGGAGATCGTGGAATTGCATATGTAGTATAGACCAGCGGCTGAACAAAAATGGGTTTTGATAACATTAAAGTTTTTTCTTTTTTGATATGTCATTGGAGGCATGTTAAATAATACTTATACAAAAAGTTAGAAGTTTTTAGGTTCGGCTTTCGGTTATATTGAAATATTTTATTTTTAGCCAAGAACTATGTAAATATAGAATTAGAGTTACAAAAAACTGTAACATATCCAATAACACTTTAGTTTCTTTAAAATAATCTGTTTTTAGAAGTCTGGAACATCTGCATTTTGGTGAACAAAAAAATGCAAATAATTTTGCAAATAAAGAATTAGAGTAGCTGATATTGTAAAATTATGATGTAATCGATCCACTTAATATACTGGAAAAAAGTTAGATGTGTAGACAATTGGCTTGTGTAGATATTTATTTCTGGTTAAGCAGTATAACCAATATTGAATTAGAGTTTGTAGAGTTAATAATAAACGGTCTTGACAATGATCTCAGTTACCAAACAAAAGTTTAGAAATATAGAATCACGGCGACACTAAATACTGATATGTATAGGTAAGCATTCCGTGCCTATATTACTACGTTTCAAACGCGCTTAACTCATCCATAAAAAAAACCGCAAAGCATGTTTTAAACTAATTAAGTTTTATGTTAAAGTAAGTATTGGTGGCTTACACCATTGTGTACAAATAACAAAAATACAACTTTTTACAACAAAATTATAATTGCAACATTTGCAAATCATTCATATTTGTAATTGTAGGTATATACATAATAACTAGGGTACGGACAAGGTGGTGGCAGATTTCACACAGAAGGTAGTAGAGTCGCCTAGATATTTTTATGACTAAACAAATACCGATTGAATGATTTATTTCTTTTAGTTTTTTTTAATTCTCTTACGACTAAATATTAAGTTTTAGAAATGAAAATGTACATGTATTTACATTTTATGTTTAAAGAACTTTATTTCTCATAAAGAATCAACATAATTCACTTACATGAGAAAAGTTATAAGTTAATACTAAATCTAAGCATACAGTGTTAACAATTGTACAAAAATCATAGTGGGTAGACATGCATTATAATACAGGGTATATTATTCAAAAGGGAATATCCGAAACTATAAGATGTACGGAAATTTGCTCTAAGGAGTTACGAGACCGATATTAGAAAAAATCTAAACTGCATTCAAAGATTTTCAAAAAAGCCTCATACACAGCCGGGATTCGAACCCGGTCAAAACTGTCTAAAAATCAGAGTGCGTTATTTTGCGTAAATCAATAGTGTAATGTAAGGAAGCTAAGGAACCCTGTATCTACAATCCCAGGAAGATGCTGAATTTCATAGTTTAATGTACGAAAATGGATCTCCCCGCACAAACAGTGTACCTACCTACAATGAGTAAGTATGGGAATTATATTTTTTTTACAGCTTTGAAAAGATTGGTGTAAATAATGAAAATAAATTAAAAAAAAACCACGAATTTACCAATTTTGTCTAGTTTCAGACGCCACAGTTATTCTCCCCGTACTTACTAAGGAGCTTAGTATGGGGAAATCCATTTCGTCAATCTATGAAATTAGGCATTTTCCTGTGATTGTAGATACAGGGTTCCTTAGCAACAATAACTTAGCCCTTACAATTCCGGACTTTCGAAATTCCGGAATCTTGGGCAATGTTTTGTTCCGGAATTGGTACACTCAGAATATCGGAAATTTTCAGAATTTATGACTGTTTATTTTCATAGTTTACCACAAACTGGACAAGTCTCGTGACTCCTAAGAGCAAATTTCCGTATCTCTTATAGTTTCGGATTTTATCTCACTGCCCCGTTTGAATAATACAACCTGTATATTACGCTAAAGTTCGGCCGCCTTGTTGCGGCGATAACGGCGATTTTTGTTTAAGTTATCTTCCCACAAAAATTTCAATCTTTCGTCTACTACAGACTACAGATGCCATTGTGTTGGCATTTACGACTTTGTACGCTAACAAATCTGCCCTTCTTATTGCAAACGCAGTACTTGCAAAATGGTGGTTTCGAGATAAACGCGGTTAACATATTTTTTGGTATCTATACAACAAATTAATGTTATACGACTTTTGAAGTGTTCTGAAAAAATGTTAAAAAAATAAATCTTTCGATTGACATATTTTTTACTTTACTGCCTTATTTAGATAAAATACGCAGTACTGCATTTTCATCAACTATATGGGTTTGCAGTTAGATCTATGTCAAGCAGTGGACGTCTTTCGGCTGATATGATGATCTGGGTTTGCAGGCATTACAGTATCACTAAGGCTTAATGCAGTATTTGTGTTTATTACTGCAAAATCACCTAGCACGTGTTCAATACTGCGTTTCTACATAGTTCGCAATCATGCTCTATTTTCATACCTAGTAATAAATAAGTGTTGGTAAGATTTAACTTCAGACAAATATTGAAGTGACAAAGAGGCGAAATAAAATAGATTTTAGGTAGGTTCTAGAAAAAATGAATATTTTTCTTATCAGCGTATCAAATTATTATTTTTAATAGTCTATAAAATGTGTTTCAGGAATTTTTTTTATAAGAGTCTATTAATATAAAACACCTCCACTCATCAAGCCATCAATCACTCTTTTGAATTATACAAGGTGTAACCAAATCAAGTGCGAATATTTCACTCTGATTTGCTAGCACGAAATGCGGCACTGTACCGTGTGGCTTCGGTGCATGCGTAGCTTTATGTTACTCTCGAATACCTCTTGATACTCTTAAGCGCAGCACTGTGGAATAAGTACTGCGTTTGAGTACTTTTAGCGTGACAAGAGTAGCTCTTTGGTTTTCTCGCTAAACTCAAACGCAGTAATTTTGAATACTGCGTTTGGCTTTAGTTAGTATTCGTTGCAAAAAAGTTATATGCCTAATGAATCTGCAGTAAACGTAGCAAGCACTTCACAACCTTCTAGCACATGCTGAATGCTGTAGATCTTGTTAGCAAAAGTAATATTTTTGTGAAAGTACTGCGTTTTTGATTAGATAAGAAACATGTTTGAAATATAAAAAAAGACCTGAAAACTTTTTTTAGGCTTGGGATGTCATTTTTGCAGAAAAGTGAAAATCTCAAAAATGACTACTGCAAGTACAATTATCAGGGCCTTTGGCCACATTATCAACTGTTTCGTGTACTGCAACTACTGCAAGCCATAAATTGCAATAAAATATATTTAAAATACTTAATATAATTTGGATATATTTTTATTTTTGATATCCAAATTACATTATAGTTTAATACTCTAAAAATATAAATTAAATAAATAATGTATTCATTCAACCGTAAAAAGTTAATAAAAAGCAACGACTCCATTTTACTCCCTGTGCGAAATTTGCCACCACTTTTGTCCGGACGCTACTATAATAACAATTTTAAATTAACTTCTGTAACTTCACATTATTCCATGCAGATTTTTTCATAAAATAACAGTATCTGTAATTTTTTATTGTACATAATAAAAATAAAAATAGGTAAACTAATGTTACATCTTATAGTTTTTGACATAGCTGAAAAATGGTTTTTTTTTTCAAAATGCGGCAGAACGGGGGTGCGCGGGCGGGGCGAGGGATACCTAGCAAGCGATAGCTTGCTAGGTCGACTAAGATCTGCTCCGCCGGTGCGTTGTAAGCTACAACTTGTAGCGCGGCTTGGTTTTCGCGCCTTTTTTTAATAATATGCGTTTATGATGCAAGCTATACACAGAAATTTCTTACTTTCCATAATATGGCTGCATATATTCTTTTATAGTATTAGACTTATTTTTATAGACTCTAATTCAATATTAGATCTTACAGGACAAAAAATGCGTATTAATTTTAAAGCTTTTATCTTATTCCTCTAAACTTTTGACTTTGTCTATTAACTTAAGACTTTAGAGATATTGTTGTGGATTTTTAAAACTCTAATTCAATATCGACTAAATAATAAGCTAATTCTGGTTTGACGTAGTCGCGGGTGTTTTTTTTTTCTAAAAACTTAACAGTGTAAAGCGTCATACATATTATAAACGATGAAGCTTAAACTTGGCACTTTAATTCAATATTCACAAATCATCAATAAAAATAAATAAATACCTAATTTATATCTAACCCTCGTTCTAACTTTTTTTCATATAATACAAATATGCTTGAAAATAAGTCATATGCCATATAAGCATAACTTTTCCGACTTTAGAATTATCAAAACTTCTAGGGCCAAAATCCGGTTCCACTACTGAGCTAGTAGTAAGTATTGTATGTTTACAGGCATTCTATATTTGAATTTTCTATTTTCTCGTACTATCAGCATAAAAAGAGGTTTGTTATATATTGAAGAAGTAAATACCAAAATAATGTCAGTGTCAAATTGTGAATAATTTTTACGTTGTGCACATTATCGTTATTCTCCTTTTGTTGCAAACGGTACAACCACTACAAATGCAATTCCATTTTCTCGATAATTCATCTATACTAATCTAATCATGCATTAATCAAAGAGTAAGCAGGCCGTATACCTACATTCATTAGTTATGCTCTTATGCTATGGGTAAGGAAGAGTATCTTCCAAACGAGTCTGCATCGGCATCGTATTACCTAACAGTGCTATTGAACTTATTGTCAAACTGAAAACAAAATTGCAATTCCAATTTAGGTATAAATTATCATTTCACTCTCATATCTCTATAATGTTATTCTGGAATAGCTTTATTGTAGTTTTATGTCATACACATCACACACATCTGGTGGTATTAGTGCTATCAACCTGTCACATTGTTGCTGGGTTGACTTCTTACCATGGCAAGAAATATCAAGTATTTAACAGAAACGTATTGACAATATTGACATTATCTATCCGAGACGCTTTAAAATAATCTAATACTTGAGATTACCGTTAACTGGGTGGTCGTCGATGAAGAGCATGGCTGACACCGCCTCGTCTCGCAGTAACCCGCCGGGGACCGACAATGTCACACGAAACGATGGCGTTGACTTCAATTGTCGGAATATTAGCGCTCTGTCACTTGTGAGTATTGATTGCTTATATCTTTTTTTTTCTACCTACCTACTACTATGTGCTTAATTTACGTCCATTGCACACACTGCAGTTAGCGCGAGGTGTTACTCACGAAATAACGCAAACATAGTCCTTATCGGTAGAGATCGATGATTAAGCGGTGTGACCTACCTAGATGTTAGCGACCGAGAAGTTACAGCTTGCATGCGACTTGGTTAATTATTGTATCTGATTGATTAACTTGGTTTCCTTGATAGACTATCAAACATATACTGCAATACTGGTCTGTGATAACAAGTTCATAGCACGTGATTCTTATACGAATGTGATTATTATACTGAATGTATTGTGAAACAAGTTCTGGTTTCGCTAAGAATAGGCTAGGTGTAGATTTGGTAGAGGCATAATAAGTCGATTCTGAACAGCTCTTCATTTTAGCTGCTCCGCTTCAATGTTATAATTTACCGTTAGGTAGGTACCTACTTGTATTTGGAAGGCTGTACGAATTTATTTATATTAATATTCTAGTGAAAAAAACAATTCCTGTGTAGGTAAAAGTTAGGTATACCTACTTACACGCCCTGCAAATTTTTTGAATACCTATACAGGTTGTCCGGTAATTAATGGTCAACCTTCTAACCACGAATAGGCCACCTTAGAATGGTCCAGAAAATCGATTTTAAGGTTTACTAAAAGACCCCTGGTTTTCGAGATATTCGCACTTTTCGAAGAGCGAATTGTACCAAAACAAGGTGTTTAAAAGTGAACATATATAGCAACATCTTTATTTGTAAAGATGTAAATGGCATGTGTTATACCATTTTAGAATCAGTATTAGATAAACTATTTTTCAGAAAGTTGGCCAATTTAAGCAAAAGTATCGAATCACTTTGCAATTTTTTCACGTGCATCCAATATCTTTGTAATTTCATATTCATATTCATTTATTTCGTATTAATCATACATTTTCCCACCTAAATCTGAAATTTATGGTACCAATTAAAAGCTAATCATGTAGTGCATTGGAAAATGTGCTGATATAATAAAAAAGTTGAAAAAAACCCGAATAACGGAAAAAGCCTGAAAATGCTCTAAAAATAAACAAGGCAAACTTGGAATAAAAGGCTTATTTAACATACAATACGATTTATTATCATTAAATTAGTATGAGGTATTGCCCCCTACCCCTAGCCCTGCTGACACGGTGGCAAACAAGCCTACGGCCCGCCTGATGTTAGGCTGGTACCGTCGCCTATGGGCACTTGTAACTCCAGAAGAATCACAAGCGCGTTGCCGACCCTTTATTCACTTGAGGATTCGCTGTGTTGGCAGATAGAGACATGCAGGTCCCTCACTCTCAACCTCAACACAGCACACCCTAGCGTAGTCTTGAGGAATAGCCCCCCTCTCCTCCAGCAAAGCTATCTTCAACTCGTCAACAGTGGCAGAGGCAGGATTCCGAGCCCGAACCTTTCTCTTCAGGTAGTCCCACATGTGTTCAATGGGGTTCAGGTCCAGACTCATAGCTAGCCAGTTCATGGTCTCGATGCCCACCTCGCGGAGGTAGGCAGCGGTGACCCTTGCGGTATGACAAGGGGCATTATCCTGCATAAGCATGACTCCCTCATCAAAAAGCATAAGGGACGACATGCTCTTCCAGAATCTCCGTTTTGTACCACGATCACCACCAGGCACGAAAAAAGCCAGTTCACACGATGTAAAGACTGTATCGTTTGTTATAATTATAAATACAAGAAAAAAATGCGACAACTTTTTTTTAAATTATTTATTGACATACTAAAATCAATCAACTATGTACAAAATAATATGGACAACTCGAATAGTACCATTAAAAGCCCAAATTATTCATTTCTGGCCAGTTTTCTAATTTTTTGCCTCATGGTGCCCATTAATGACCGGACAGCGACTTTGTCAAAAGTTCTATCCACCTTATTCCAATCTGACCGAAACTGTTGCTCTGTATCGGCACTACGGGCTGTTTTACGTAGTTTAGCTTTCATTATAGCCCAGTAGTGTTTAATCGGGCGAAGCTCTGGACAATTCGGTGGATTTAACTCTTTGGCCACAACATTTACATTATTCTCTTTATACCATTTTACTACCTTAGCCGCGTAATGGCAAGACGCTAAGTCAGGCCAAAATACAGTTTCGGAGTTGTGCTTTTTGATCATCGGCAATACTCGTTTCTGAAGGCACTCTTTCATATAAATATCGGCATTCATCGACGAGGTAGTGAAAAAAGTAGTTGACTTCATTCCGCATTCACAAATGGCCTGCCACACCATGACTTTCTTGCCGAACTTCTCAACGCAAATGGATTTTTCAGCCTCTGTGATTTCTGTTCCCTCACGAATAGTGTAATACTGGGGGCCTGGCAAAGACTTGTAGTCCAGTTTTACATACGTTTCGTCGTCCATTATTACACAGCTGTGTTTTTTCGATAAAATCGAGTCATATCATTTTCGGACTCGTGCCGTAACAGATGCTTTTTGTTTTTGACTTCTTTTCGGCTGTTTCTGTTTTTTTAATGTCTTTAAATTATTCCTTTTCTTTGCACGTTGTATCCCGATACTCGTACCAACTTTTTTCGCGACATCTCGGACAGATAGCTCTCTATTAGATGCGAATAATTTTATTATCTTTTGGTCCAGTTTTGGATTGGACGGACCTGGTTTTTGGCCTGGCCGTTGTTGGTCCTCGAAGGTATAATCCTCCCCGTACTTACGGATAGCAGTTTGGACGGCTCCAACATACCTTCCATTTGTGCGAGTTTTCGGTACGTAATACCTTTAACCGAACACCATTTGTCCACAATAGATTTTCGCTTTTGCGGTGTAAGACCCCTCATTTATTTTTTTATTGGAACAAGTTGAGCAAAAAAAGAATAAACATATCGGTTCTATGACAAATGTCAATCAATTGTCTTGTATCAGAATATTTTTAAATGAGTAGACAACTTATTCCTGCCAGAGCTAACTTGTATTTATAACAAACGATACAGTCTTTACGAGATGCCGCCCTAAAATATAACATAGCCACCTCCGTAGGCGCCTCTTTCGGAGAAGCAACACTGAGCCTATCGTTCTGCTGGTCTCCTGAAAACTCTTCCCCTTCGGATGCAGCCATTCAGACACATTCTGCACTCGTCCGAGAAGAGAATTGGGGTCCATTACTCAAGGGTCCAATTATTATGAATTTCTGCAAATGCTCTTCGGGCTTTACGGTGCCGCACCAGCAACCTGGGCCCCGTCGGGGGCCTCCTGGGTATCAAATTCGCTGCCTTGAGTCTTCTTCTCACTGTCCACTCGCTGGCAGCCACTCCTCGCACCTCAGGCAGATTCTGCTGGATCTCTGGAACTCCTGTCTGGTGACGATATCAGCGAGATGTTGCAACAATGAAGCGGTCTTCCCTCTTGGATGTGCACCTTCGGTGCTGAAACGTCTGGTAAAGTTTACAAACTGTAGTTTGGCTCAGATTCACCTCGGCAGCTACTGAACGTTGACTACCCCCTCTTTGCAGGAGCTGGATGACTACGGCGACTTGAGCTTCAGTGGCTTCTATTTTTTCCAGGTGTTCTTCACAGGATAATATGCGGAGATGTGCACGGTTCGACTTCTGATAAGTGACTGATAAGAACCCCCCCCCCCCCCCCCCCCCCCCTCTGCCTCCGTTATATAGGGGTCAAGGGTAGTGCACCACATGCACGTCGTAACGCGTCAAGGCTCACAAACCGGGAAATAGCCCATAATCTGAAAAATCCTGGGCCAATGTTCATGTTTCATAGCTTTTTATAAAGCTAATCATATTTCAAGTAACATAATTAAATTTTTAAATAATTTAAAAAAATCCGATTTACAAAGATATTGTGTGTTGTGTGCACATGAAAATATGTAAAGTGATTCGATACTTTAGCTCGCAAGTGTATAGTAGGTCCTACTTTATGAACCCACCTGGCTTCTAGGTAGGTTCGTACAGTCTTTAGTTTCATTCAGTTTGGCTTATTTTAGATTTATTATATACGGATAAGTAGTGTATACTACGCTAGCTGCTAGCTGTACCTACAGTCCTATTGACGCCAGGCCACGAATGGTGGTACCTCGGTAACGTTTTTTTGAGCATGGTAAAACAAAACCTTGTCACATTATGTGACATAACGGGCGACGCAGACGGGGCCGACCTAGACGAAGAAGGCGGGACGGCCTGGACGCATTCCTCACGATTGGGCAGAAGAAGCACATATTTATTATGACTGTTAGGACAGGCAAAATACACATGTCGACGAGTTTCCGCTTCAGTGACAGAGGAAGGTTGCTACTTCATGGACCAGTAGATATATATTGGTTATAGGTATTCGCGGTCTGGGTTTCCGCTACTCGACGTCAAAAGTGCGCCTATTTTGCGTATAAATTGTTGGCCCTACTATTATTCGTGCCAACCCAGTTCCACCACGAAGCCTAGCAAACCCTTTATTTCCCAAGACCTCTGGAAGTGACCTCGGCGATCCGAGGTGCTTTTCCCGGTGTATTCTGCCATTCATGGAACTGTAGCTCTACCAGGTGTTCTCGACTCGGCGCTCAACTTCCTTGTCTAGCCTGTTGCTGAAAGAGACTAGCTGGCCCAAGTAAATATACTCGTCGACATAATGTACCTATGATATGCCCATTGCCCGTCTACCTCGACCCTACACTACCGGTCAAAAGTTTAAGTTCACTCTTTGTTTTAGGTACAAATGAGTACTTTTGGACAATATTTTTTTGCAGTTCAGAAGCCGAAATTTGTTTCCAACTGATCCGTTATTGTTTCCAGAGATTTGTTTAATTAGTCAGACACAATTCACGTACATTTCTAAACAACGCATTCCCTAAAATCTTATAGGAATGACGGCAAAGGCTGGGCCATATATGGGCTTGCCACTTAAAACGTACAATGATCAGATACAATGTTGGTTTTTAGGGAATCAGTTGTTTAGAAATCTACGTAAATTGTGTCTGACTAATCAAACACATCTCTGTAAACAATAACGAATCAGTTGGAAACAATTTTCGACATCTGAACTGCAAAACATTATCGCACAAAAGTACAAATATGTACCAAAAACAAAGGGTGAACTTAATCTTTTGACCGGTACTGTAAGTTGTGTGCTGTTGGTCTTGCGAAAATTGCAGAATACTCATGCTGGAGTCTAGAGTAACAAAAACAATTCATGAAACCATTTTACCTCCAGATACTGTACTATTTCTGTAAACTTTATGTGTCTGCTTATACCATAGAGGTGCAGCTTACACCAAGTTCCCGGATGGGTTCACATTCGGCGTGGCTACGGCGGCACATCAAATTGAAGGCGCTTGGAATGTTAGCGGTGAGAAAACAATATCCTGTACCTATATTTGAGTTAGTTCTGATAAGCAGGTTGGCCTTCTAAGTCAGGGCCTCTACATGGACTCGAACCTTGACCCCTGACTCTGGGGTCAAGGTTCGAGTCCATCTAGGGGGTTTAAAATTTTCTGTGATTGACTTAACTATATATCAGAGATGCAAACACATATAAGACGCAACTCAACTCTCTCTCTCAACAAATAAACGATTTGTATTTGCAACATAACAATCTTAAATTCTAATAAATCTTTGAAACAATGTCGGTTGATGAGTTGATCCGGCTCGACGGATCAAATAAAAGGACAGCTTGTCCTAGATAATTGTTGAGATAAATTGTTCAGTTAAACCCATTGCTTTTTTCCATCAAGTAACCCAGTTTCTCAAAAAGTTGGGAACTGGGTAACATATAGAAGCTATAAAATACGAGTTTTTATTGCCGACTGAACTTATCCCATTCCAGGCCAATGACTCACATATGAGCCATGCCTCTACATGCGATTTCCGCTGCAGAGCGGAAAAACGCTTCTGCACGCTACAGCGTAGCACACGTAGCGATGCGTGACCTCAAATTGAAAATGAAAAAAAAAATGAAAATGAAATAATTTATTCGTGACAAGAAACTTAAAATACTGTATTACTTAACTATAATATACTAAGCAGTTTGTCACGAAATGGTCTCGCCTCAGCGTAATGCTGGCTCATGAGCCAGCGCTGATCTTCCGGCGAAACCATTTGTGGGCGACGTTCCCTGCTGTCCGACACGGCCTTAAAATTTACATTATTACTTCAATTGGTTATTTTTGCACAGTCATCAACGAGACGGTATCTGATGAGCCTTATCGTGAGAACCTACCTAGTTTCGGAGTTCCTTTCCAGACTAGATCGATGTTACAATTATATTATTGCACTGAAATCTGACTTAAATAACAGTGCAAAAAATATATCAATGCAAAAAACCTTTCCCACAATTGTCAATTTAATTATTTGTCTTCAACACTGACTGAGCCCCCTTTTCTCACTTTATCTGTTTGGTATATTAAGCACATACTTGTGAAAAAGATTTGAAGAAACGATTATCCCAACCATGAAGTCAATACTTTGTCTTTGTATACTGAAGTCGATTTATTTTTTCCTCCATTAACAAAAACTTGCTCAAAAATATTGCGTGTCGCGGCAGAGTAGGTACTGGACTATGATATGCTACTTTACAACTTATCACTCAACTTGTCAACATAAGTACCTACCTAATACCGGGTGACACTAGCTCCACAACAACACTCAATCAATTTTTATCTATCCTTGCCATAAGTACCTATTGATAATAAAGTGCAAATTCCACTTTCTTACTATATTTCCATTAAAGTAAAGAAGTACCTAGGTAACCGTTATATTATTTATAAAAATATGTAGTCTCTCTCTATGTGACCGGGGCAGACCGCACATTTATCTAAGTCAAAGTAGAAGTACCTAGGTAGCCTACCTAACTAAGGTAAGTAGGTACCTACTTCATCCACAAGACAAGTATCTGAGTAGGTACCTCATGCTCTACTCTTTCACAAAAATGTGTATTTCTCACCCTCATCTTAGTATTATCCCGGTTGCTTTCTGAAAGAGCCCAAGGTCCGTTTGGAGAGTTTGGATTTGGACGAATTGGAACTAGGTAGGATTGACGACTGCCATTTGATATTCTTACTTTTTGAAATTATTATTATTCAGAAGATTAACGAAGAGAGTGTATGTAAAAAGAGTGGAAGGGCAATTTGGAAGTGGAAGACCTAGGCGAGCTTTCTCCGATCAAATTGGAGAAATCTTACAAAAAGGCCAGGTCAAAAGTACCCTAAACCGACGAGCATGTTTGAGAAATGTTATGAAAGTGAGTGAAGCGAAAGTGGTTTGTCAGGATCGTAGCAAATGGAGATCCGTGATCTCTGCCTACCCCTCTGGGAAAGAGGCGTGATTATATGTATGTATGTATTATTCAACAGGTATTTTAGTCATGTATTGCGATCCGTCTGTAGGTAATGCGCAGCAGCTGACTAATTGTTAACTAAACTGTCCAGGCAAGTCGGAGAACGTGTGGGACCGGCTATCCCACACGCGGCCGGAGATGATCGCGGACCGCACCAACGGTGACGTGGCCTGCGACTCCTACCACCGCTACCGGGAGGATGTGGAGGAGCTGGCACACCTCGGTGTGGACTTCTACCGGTTCTCCCTGTCGTGGGCGCGCATCCTGCCTACTGGCCGTGTGGACCACATCAATGAGGATGGCGTGCGCTACTACAATGACTTGTTAGACGCTTTAGCCGAGAAGAATATTGAGGCCTTGGTAATTTATACATTTTCATTTCCATCACGTAAATGTGTAAGCCTGAATTTTTATGCAGTTTTCTATGTAAGCGGTTATCACGCCTCCCACCCGCAGAGCTTAACATTTAAGTGTTGGCCATGCACAATGCCTGTGCTGGACCATATTTTTACTTAAATATTGACACATACCTAATTATATAGGTAACCTTATTCCACTGGGATCTCCCGCAATCCCTCCAAGACCTCGGCGGCTGGGCCAACCCCAAGATGATCGACTACTTCCGCGACTACGCCGACGTTTGCTACAGATTGTTCGGTGACAAAATCAAGTCCTGGATCACCTTCAACGAGCCATATGAGATCTGCGAAGACGCTTACGGAGACGAGAAGAAGGCTCCCGCTGTCGACAGTCATGGTGTCGGCAGCTACCTCTGCAGCGACACGCTTCTCAAGGCTCACGCCGAAGCTTACCATCTGTACGATGAAAAATACAGGCCGTCGCAAAACGGAAGGATTATGATCTCTATTAATTCTATCTGGTACGAGCCCATCGATCCAGACAACGCGGAACTCGTCGCGCTCGCTGAAGTTGCCAACCAGTTTAAAGTAAGTACTTAAATAAATGAAACTGGTAACAAGTATATGAGTTATCTGAGTAGGTACCTACCTCATGCTCTTCTCTTTCACAAAAATGTGTATTTCTCACCCTCATCTTAGTATATAGTATTATCCCGGTTACATGAGAATGCTACAACTGTATATCTATCGAGCAAAATATTTCGGATGTGCCCGGTGGTTAATTTTAGAGAATCAATCTTCTGAATACTTAGTCTGGGATTCTGAATGTGCTAGAACCACCGCTATGTTATTTTCCCAAAACACGTTACAGAGAATCCCAGTCTGGGGCCTACCTACCTAATATAATGTTTTTTTTACAGTTTGGTTGGTTTGCTCACCCCATATTTACGGAACAAGGCGGCTATCCAGCGGCAATGGTTAATAACATCGCTGAGCAGAGCGCAGCCGAGGGCTTATCGAAACCTAGATTGGAACAGTTTGATGACTACTGGACCAAGAGGATCAAGGGAACTTCAGACTTCCTCGGTATCAATCATTACACAACTCACCTTATCACTGGAGCAGGCATAGATCCAATCGCCAAGTCACCCTCTTGGCTTAAGGATATCGGAGCTGTCACTACCATGGATGTAGGAGATGATTCGGCCTCCGAATGGCTTAGGGTAAGATAATTTTGATATCTCTCACTAGCACAAGAAACATGTGAGGGGAGAAAAAAACATAGGTACTTATTACTCGTACGACACATTTTTTATGCTTCTTCTGACACTCGCGATGGCCTTGTGCCCCGCTATTCTGTAACTTGTTTTAAGCTCACCTCAACGCTTACCTAACCACAAATATCTTGACGCCGCAATTCGTAGAAACTAAGCGTAGATAGAGGTCTAGTTTCGTAAGGCGTGACGCCTGACGTAAAGTGAGACGCATGAGCGCGTAAAGAATAACATCCATGCTACTCGAGCATTTTTAATATTTCTAATACATATTTTTTCTTACCTAAGAATAATCCTAATAACAATAACATGCAGGTGGTGCCTAAAGGCTTCGCCAATCTGCTGCGTTGGTGCAAGACCAGCTACAACAGCCCACCAATCTACATCACGGAGAATGGTTTCTCCGACCGCGGTACTTTGCAAGACTACGGCCGCATCAAGTACTTCAACGTGAGTTAACTAGTAACAGACTAAAATAAACGTATTCTGTAAAAAAATCCAAGCGTATACCTATACCACACCACAGATCAAAGAATACAACCTATGAATTTGTGTGTTAGGTACGTTTTAAAGTTTCAACTCTGTTTATAGGATTATCTATCTGAAATATTGCAAGTAATCAACGAGGACGGCGTCAATGTATTGGGCTACACAGCTTGGACTCTGATGGATAACTTTGAATGGCGTGCTGGATTTTCGTAAGTAGTTTACGTGTTATTCATGTGTCAATCACACAGCTATGGTCCAACTCATTATACCTACTGTAGCAAATACCTATCTCTTACTCCCCTATCTATCCCTATTTATTTATATTTATATATCCCTTTATTCAGATCAACTTGAACCTAATAACAATATTTAAATTGAAACTTAAAACTTAGTCTAGTTTTTGCTGCTTGCTTATTTCTGTAGATCTGTTTGCCCATCGGCAAAGGCCTCCTCCAACCTTTTCCATTCCGGTCTTTCTAGAGCCACTCTGTTCCACATTACCCCTGCCACTTGTCGGATGTCATCATCCCACCTCTTCTGCGGTCGGCCTCTCTTTCTCTTCCTTCTCTGGGTACCATCTTGTTATCATTTTACTCCACTTATGACCTCTTATCTGCCCATCTCCATGTCAGTCTTCTAATTTTGGTTTTTGTTTTATTCCGGATGATCCAGTTTTTCAATCTATCTGATTTCTTGACATTTAGCATGGTCCTCTCCATTACGCGTTGGCAGGTTGCATGTTTGTTTGTAATTTCCTGAGATAAAGTCTATGGTTGACATCCTTACAAGAGAACAGGTAATATGCAGGTGTCGAATTGTTTGCTTTTTGTGTTTATATGAAGTTTAAAAGTCTTTCATAACCTCTTTCAAACTCCAGTATCTCTTCCATCCATTTGTGGTCCTTCTCTCTACTTCTTTGCGCATATAATATTTTTGAGTCATTGACAGTGTATCTATCCCTATAGAAATACGAGTACCTATGTTTGGTGCGCCGGACCTACGAGTAACCCTAGCCTTCAATCGGGGTGGAGCGAGATACGCTCTCGCTTCACATAATAACTTTATTTTTCACTTGATCTTTCTTTCCGCGGAGCCTTTTCACATTTGGCGCCTTGGAGCTGGAGCCGCTCTCTCCGCTCTACCCTTGGGCTGGCCCTCTATGTAGGAACCTATTTCAAATAGGCGCATCAAATGTTTAACCATAGTTGAAGCCTAATACTTATTAACCTGAGTTTACGGTACCTTCTTTACTTCCTGTAGCAGACGACTTCGAGGGGGTAAGCCCTTCCAAAATAACGTAAAAACCAAACATTTTCCTTCATCACTTTTTACCACCGCGTAAACTTTAATTAAATTTTGAAGTTATTAATGCATTTTTAGGGTTCCGTACTCAAAGAGTAAAACGGGACCCTATTACTAAGACTCCGCTGTCCGTATGTCTGTCTATGTGTCTGTCCGTCTGTCACCAGGCTGTATCTCATGAATCGAGATAATTAAACAGTTGAAATTTTCACAGATGATGTATTTCTGTTGCCGCTATAACAACAAATACTAAAAAATAAAATAAAATAAATACCTATGTAAGGGGGCTCCCATACAAAAATTTTTTTGCCGTTTTTATAGATTATGGTACGGAACCCTTCGTGCGCGATTCCGACTCGCACTTGGCCGGTTTTTCGATTCTATTTTGACCATAATCTATATTTCTAATTATACTATCTACACTAATATTATAAAGAGGTAAAGATTGTGAGTACCTATTAAGGTAAATAAGTTTCTATACAGAGGCTCTAGTATAAAGTTTAATCGATACAATACGTTCTCGAACGCGTTTGCGTTTAGTTTTAATTTGTATGGCAACGGGAACAGCGCCTCTGGTGGTAACTATTAGGAACTACGCGTTGCCATACAAACTGAAACTAAACGCAAACGCGTTCGAAAACGTATATGTAACGATAAAACTTATATAGATAAATTAACGAGAGCATGGAATTGCATATGTAGTAGTATTGTATGTTTACAGGCATTCTATAATTTGAATTTTCTATTTTCTCGTACTATCAGCATAAAAAGAGGTTTGTTATACAACGTGTCCCAAAACTCAACGATAAGCCGGCACCAGAGGATGGAGCTACTTATGATTAGTCGAGAAAAAATAAGGAAAAAAATATATCTCAATTATTTTAGAAATTACAAAAAAAAATGAAATTCATCGAAAATCGACATCCCTAATGGTATTTTTAACGACCATGTCTACAAATATTCAAATATTACTGTTTTTTTTTGTTTTTGGAAACTTAAGTAGCCCTGCTATCTAACACAGTTCTTAAAAATACCATAATACATGTAGTTTTTACACAAAAAATAATCAAAATCGATTTTGTCCCTACAATTTTGAAAGATTTTTTCTTACAGTCCACTTTCAATCATCATGGTGTAAAAAAATTGTATTGACACCACAATGGCAATTATTTTCAAAAGTTGACGCAACTAACCAAGATTCCAAAATGGTATAATACTTTAGGAAACCTAGTCACAAAAAAAAACAACGAATTTTTAAACAAGAATCGACATTATTTAATGTTGGCGGTAATCACTTTTACTGTACCCAAAAAAGGATTTTTGTTGTTGAAAAATGTTGAATAAATGCAAAGAAATGGTACAATTTTTTTGAATTCATTTACTACATTATTAATACTACAGTAAATGTTCAAATTGCCTGCCACCGGCATTAATACAGACATGACATCGCCTTAGAAATGATCGTTTTATCCGTCGTGCATATCTTCTACCATTGATATGATCCGCAGCTTGTGTGATTTTTCGGCGAAGCTCGTCCAATGTTGCTATGGGTTTTGAGTAGACTTTGTCTTTAAGACAGCCCCAGTAGAAGAAGTCCAGGGGGTTCAGGTCGGGCGAACGGGGTGGCCACAAGATAGGACCAAGTCGCCCGATCCAACGCCCTGGATACTCTTGGTTTAAGTATTCTCGCACTGCACGGGCATAGTGAGCTGGGCAACCATCATTTTGAAACCACATGTTTTGTAAATCACGTAAAGGCACGTCTTCTAATAATTCAGGCAAGTCGTAGTTACAAGGAAACCTTAATGGTGATGGCTATTTGAACTTTTTACAAAACGACTTGCCTGAATTATTAGAAGACGTGCCTTTACGTGATTTACAAAACATGTGGTTTCAAAATGATGGTTGCCCAGCTCACTATGCCCGTGCAGTGCGAGAATACTTAAACCAAGAGTATCCAGGGCGTTGGATCGGGCGACTTGGTCCTATCTTGTGGCCACCCCGTTCGCCCGACCTGAACCCCCTGGACTTCTTCTACTGGGGCTGTCTTAAAGACAAAGTCTACTCAAAACCCATAGCAACATTGGACGAGCTTCGCCAAAAAATCACACAAGCTGCGGATCATATCAATGGTAGAAGATATGCACGACGGATAAAACGATCATTTCTAAGGCGATGTCATGTCTGTATTAATGCCGGTGGCAGGCAATTTGAACATTTACTGTAGTATTAATAATGTAGTAAATGAATTTAAAAAAATTAAAAAAAATTGTACCATTTCTTTGCATTTATTCAACATTTTTCAACAACAAAAATCCTTTTTTGGGTACAGTAAAAGTGATTACCGCCAACATTAAATAATGTCGATTCTTGTTTAAAAATTCGTTGTTTTTTTTTGTGACTAGGTTTCCTAAAGTATTATACCATTTTGGAATCTTGGTTAGTTGCGTCAACTTTTGAAAATAATTGCCATTGTGGTGTCCATACAATTTTTTTACACCATGATGATTGAAAGTGGACTGTAAGAAAAAATCTTTCAAAATTGTAGGGACAAAATCAATTTTGATTATTTTTTGTGTAAAAACTACATGTATTATGGTATTTTTAAGAACTGTGTTAGATAGCAGGGCTACTTAAGTTTCCAAAAACAAAAAAAAAACAGTAATATTTGAATATTTGTAGACATGGTCGTTAAAAATACCATTAGGGATGTCGATTTTCGATGAATTTCATTTTTTTTCTGTAATTTCTAAAATAATTGAGATATATTTTTTTCCTTATTTTTTCTCGACTAATCATAAGTAGCTCCATCCTCTGGTGCCGGCTTATCGTTGAGTTTTGGGACACGTTGTTATATTGAAGAAGTAAATACCAAAATAATGTCAGTGTCAAATTGTGAAGTAAAATTAAGAGAAAATTATTCTCCTTTTGTTGCAAACGGTACAACCACTACAAATGCAATTCCATGTTCTCATCTATACTAGAGCTACAGATCAGATTTCAAAAATTCTTTAATTTATTGTCCTTCGTGACGGACATAGGCTATATGTTATCCCGCGTCTCCGCCTGGATACTCTGTAATACGGGGCGGGCAGCTTTAACACATAATCTGGATTCCGCAGGGAACGTTTCGGTTTGTACCACGTCGACATCACGGACCCGGCGCGGCCGCGCACCCCGAAGCTGTCGGTGGACTACTACCGGCAGCTCATCGCCACGCGAGAGCTCCCGCAGGACGCCCGCTTCAAGGACCCCGCCGTAAGCACTGCATGCACTAACCCCGTTATTCATAAACCTTACGGGGCTACCAGAGGTTTTCATCGATTTTTGACTAGTTTTGAATCGCATCTCCTACTTTTGCATTACAGATAGAAATTATAAGGCAAACGGCTATCGAGTCTTCAATCTTTAATCTCCATTTTTGGTGACCATATTTTGAAAGAAATGAATACTTAGTATTTTTTATGATTTTTTTAAACATTGTCTATAAAAACACCTTTTTCGTATCTAGATTGCTGTGAAAAATCTAACATATACGAAATCTACATATTTGGGTTCGTCTCTGATGTCTCAATTAGACGTGTGTAGGGTTTTGTTTTGAACTAATTAACACAAAAGTTATGGCCAGAAAACCAGTTTTTTGGTTTAAAATTGTTCAACTTTGATGCCAAATGTCTCGAAGACAGTTATGTTTGAAGTAAATATGGGATACAATATTGTTTAAAGCTGTTGTTGTTAATACGATAAACTACAAAAAACATTAGAAAACTAAGGGATTCAGATCGAAGGTCATTGTGGCATGGGATCCCCTTAACAAACCACTGTTAGCTAAAATGTGTTGTATCTTTCTGCTCTAACTTCACCATCTAACACTACCACGAATTTTACCTCTATACTGTTCCGTTTAAATGGTAGATATGCCTATGTTAACAGCATGTACAGTCAGCATTGTATAGTTAGTAGCAGCCAAAGCAGCTTTTTTTTTTGACGGTGTTAAAATGCTTTACGCATACCCCCGGCCCAGGGGAAGGTTATTTGGGGGTTATGTGGGACTCTCTCCTTTCGCCGCCATCCGACTGATGGTGACTGGAGGAGCATACCTACTAAAAACACACCGGCGTCACCCGCATTCCCGTTAAGGGGGCGCCATAGGATCGCGAACATTTCACCACGACGCCCCCCGTGCCAAAGTAGCCTATCGTAACACATCCTTACTCTCTGCCTCCACTACACGTTCGCAGATGCGTCCGCGGACGTCATCTCCGGATGCATACGCGGACGTGTAGAGCGGGTAATTTGGTCATCCGTGGTAGGCATTTGACGTCCGCAGACGCATCTAACACCGATCCGTTTGTTGTCGGTTTTTGTGGCACGGATCAATGGATTAGGAGGAATTAGACTGAACGATCAACAGACGTGTGGTCGGTTGGTGGAGATTCGTGTCTCACTCACTCTCACGTGTAGTGGAGGCATTTAATAAAGACGTGTACCGAAATATTTGCCTACTTTGGCTGCTACTAACTATTTAGGTACCAGTGGCGGAGCGCCCACACAAGCCGATTCCCACCGGCTTGCCGAAAAATTTTCTAGGCTATCCTATAGTACGAGGTACTCGTATAGGTACTCTTAACTCTTTCATAACTTTTTTGTTCCGGGTTGCCTATCGAACATTTTCACTCGCCGCCACTGCCAGGTATATGATGCTGACTGTTACCTGTAATTAGATAGACAAGCTGGAAAAAATGTGCCTTTTAATGCTTGTATGCATGCATGATTCTGAACTTTATACTTATTTATTTCTAGTGGTAATAAGTATTGGATGACGAATGCAATTTTAACTCTTGAGACATGTGGAAATGTCACTATTAAGTCATATTACCTACTGTTACTATGCTCACTAATACAATACAATTAGCCAAACTAATGTATCGACTCACCGCTCACGTATCTATTTATATATTTGTAAATATGTATATAAGCATTAAGTTTTACAATATTTCCACAGACGCGGATGGGCTGAATCATGGGCACCAGTTTGTAAATATTAGTATGTACTTATTTTGCAATATATTTTATATTGACAAACGTTGTACTTTAAAAAAAATATTTGTCGCATTGTTCTTTCACAGGTATTCAAAGGCGAAAAAAGGCAATTCATTATAAGACCACCCACCACACTGCACGTAGCTGAGACAAATAAAATAAATTATAATTATGTATTAAAACAAATATTTATTTAATTCATATAAGAATATCTAATAATCTACAATGAAATTATTGTAAATTATTTTTCTAACCATAAATTTCATTGTCGTAACATAGATACACGAAACATAACTTACTACAGAGAAAACTCGCATCCGCGGGCAGCCAGGAAGAGATATGTTTTAAAATTACATCGTCGGCTACATCTACTTAAGAAATAAACGATTATGAAGTATAATATTGTTCTGAATATTATTCTGTGTAAAAGCAACTGTTAGCGGTATCGGTATGGAATGTTTCTCGAGGCTCCGGCGCCGGTGCCGCCGAGCGCGGGACAGCCATCAGCCGAGCTGGCGTCAGACACCGTCAGCCGAGCCGGCGTCAGACATCTTCAGCCGAGCCGGCGTCAGACATCTTCAGCCGAGCCGGCGTCAGACATCGTCAGCCTGCACACACTCACTGCTGGGAACACCTCTAGTGGATGAGAACAATCGTACCAACACTTAATGGAAGACTTAGCTTAATTTAAAAACGAGCGAGGCTGCTCCCAGACAGTTTAGGTGGCAAGTTTTGATGTGCATGTATTGCACACGTGTATGTGTGTGTGTGTGTGTGTGACCTATCCGTGTCATGCTCTTGAAAGCAGTATTTGAAATCGTGTCTGGCGCCGGCGTTACAATAAAATATGATTAAGACACTGTCAATAATTTCATTTGCTCTGTCGTAGTCATGATCATAAGATTTGGAAAAGCGAATACAGAATAATGAACCGAAGCATATGAGCGTCGTATATGTGGGGCGCGAGTTTACAGAACACGAACGTAATTAACCTTTTCAACGCCATATCATTATCTTTGAGTTACCTACTATGACATACATAAGTATATATATGTAATGTAGCTACCTACTGACTGTAGTTACATCTCGATCCTTAACGGTATGGCCGTCGCAGACGTGGAAAAGGCCAAGTACGACGATCCACAGAATACAACATTAAATGTACCATAAACCCAGCACCGTTACTTCTACTTACAATACTTACACAGATGCTTATAGAAACTGAAGATTACATTAAGTCTTATAAGATTAATAATAGTACGTTACTAATATGGCAAAGTTTTCAATGTAGCGTTTCATATTAAGTCCTAATTTATTGTCGTACTTTCAATCGAGCTAGGTATATTAAATTTCATACAAAAATCTAAAGACTAGGTGGGCTAAAACACAATTTTAAGAAAGTTTGCTTTTCTGCCTAACTTCAATCGGTAAAGATAGAAAAATAATGATAATAAAATAAAAGGCGATACTACTTAAGTATGTAGCGGTACATGATATTGTTTCAACAGTGTAGTCGCACCGAGTGCAAGTTACACACCCGGTGGCGGCCGCGGTATTGCACGCGAAGCACGCTCGAGCCGCACTTCAATTATCCCCTAATGTTAATTAGCTAGCTGCACCCATACGCATCATTTAAATTCTAAACAAATTTAATTTATAAAAGTGTATATTGAAATTTAGCCAGCATTTCCTTATCTAGTTCACGATTAAGCTATATAACTATTATAGATACTTATGCGTACCTATTTATAATCTCGATAAAATACACAAGGACGGTGTAAGTAGGTAGGCGAAACACGATACTTCCTACTATAAGTAGATCTGTCCAATTACATAACATAAACATGATCTCAAAAACTGCACATGTAAATAATTTTACTTTACCTAATACATACCACGATAAATATATACTTTTAATAAAGGCACAACAAGGCACTGTTCCATCGAGATGTTATCACAATTTTAATAATTAAATGTCGATAATATCCTTTATACTCCATCCAGTTCATTTATACCTACTTAGTCAAAGAAAGGATAGGATTTCCATTAGTCTTAAAACTAAAGATTATTGGAAACCTAGCTTACTATTAGTATTGCAACACTGCTACTTTCAGCTAAGAAAGAAGGCTTGCATCGAATCTACGCTTGACAACTAGAGACCTCAGCTAAGAAAGAAGGCTTGCATCGAATCTACGCTTGTCAACTAGAGTCCTCAGCCGCGCGCGAGCTACTAGTAAAGTCAGTGAGGAGTCTTTTAAATAGTGACTAGCCATTATTACAGTCATGGCCTACCACTTAAGGGTACCTACTTGGCATTTTCCATAGCTCTACCTTTTGAACTTAACCAAAATAGACACTATACAGTACATTATATAATACTTAACGCAAAAATTGAAATAATCGAAGTAAGCAACGTCGAATGCCCTTTCACTGTACGAGGAACGTCGATTACGTCAAGTACGAGTATACATCAAAAATGTAGATATAACGATTATACAGAATAGCGTAATTCTATCTCGTTTGAATAAATGCAGAGACTTCAAAAAACAATACTGTATTACTTACATGTGAAAGTCATATCTTTGCCGAATTTATCGGACTATACCGTCAACATAACCATAGTCACACGACATGTCACACGTCACCATACACACACAACTAGTAATGTCTGTAATGTACACCACACACATTTGGTAACGGGCCCGACACAGCGCGGGCCTACAGCCAGGTCAGTACGTTGTCGGGCTTGTTGGGAGTCGAGTTGATCAGCGACTGCACGTCGTCCAACAATATATCTGCTGTGAACTCCCCCATCTGAAATTGCGGTTTGGCTACGTCAATAAACTGGGGTCACTGTTCAAATGTTCTATTATTTCATATGCTAACATTTAATAACTGCCACAATTATTAATTTTGGACTGTTAACAGCCCGTTCACGTGCACACTAGCGACACTGGTAAAGAATTGTGATTATTTGAATTTAACGATAGATATTTAAAAAAAGAAGGCCGCTATACACTGCATTTCGTATTTAAGTACCTTGTGAATACATCAAACTAGTTTTTATGTTGCTGGATTCGTCGAACTATGAACTCAAAAGAAAGATGGCCGTTTTAACTTTGGACGCGTAGATAGACGAATCCAGCAACGTAAAAACTATTATGATCTATTCACAAGATACTTAAATATGAAATACAGTGCATAGCGGCCTCCTTTTTTAAATATCTATTATCGTTATATTTAAATAATCACAATTATTGACTAGTAGCGCACGTGAACGGGGTCTAAGAAAATTCTCCATCAACCTCTATAGGTTTCTGGAAGTGATAGCTAATCTAAGCAAATGATTTTAGGGAAATCATCATGGCACAACGACCAAATTAAATGAGGGAAAATCAAAATAATTTATTGGAAAAACGTAAATAAAACTGAAATCATTCGCGCAACCGCCTCTAAAGAAACATTTCAGCCCTAACGACATTTTTAGACAGTTGTTGCCTGTGACAACGGTCATCTCAATACAAAATCACGTGCCAATCATAATGTTATAAATTGTACGCAGGCATTTTTAACAATAAAAGGTCTTGTTCCTTAGATTAAGACTATATTTCACAATAAATTACAAGCCATCGATCCTAGACACTATACAAGACGCACGGGCGGCGCCATCATTATCCCAGTGTGGCCAACATGCCCTGTCAACTAGGCACGTTTGGAAATGCCGCTAACAGTATATGTTTTGTAAATATGTGTCATACGCACCAAGCGTCAATGAAAATAGCGTAATAGGTACAGTTTGTACGCCACTTGTCCACCCACCTGTAAAGTATTGAGGTCATCCGCTGAGTCGAGGTTGTCGGCGAGCGTGATGTCGGTGTCGAGACTGGCGCCCGCCTCGCTGCTGCAGTCCATGCGGTCGTCCATCGCCAGGAAGTCCTCGGGCGTATACGACTGCGACACGGCCATGCCCAGCCCGCTGTCCGCCGACTCCTGCCGCTGGTGCTCGGCCAGTCCCGACAGGAACGGGTCGAGCGCCGTCTCAGAGTTGGCGCCTGTGCTTGAACTGAGCGACGACACGATGGACGATGGCGTTTGCCGCGCCATTAGCTCTTGCTGAAATGGTTAAGTGGCCCCGTTAATACGTTTATCAATGCCAGGACTCCTTGAAGCGATCATAACCTAATGGCACACGTGGACGGAAGATAAGCAACGCCGGAAACGGTTAGGATATATTAGATACCGCTTTGGTTAGTTACAAACTTGTGCGCCTCCGTGCTTTGGAAAGCACGCTAAACTGTTGATCCTAATTAAATCGTCTAGTACCCATAGTACAAGCTTTGCTTCGTTTGGGACAAGGTCGATTTGTGTAAGATTGTCCGCAAATATTTGTTTATTTATGTTGTCGCCACGGTATTTTCATGCTGGCAAACCGAAAACAACGCCATGAAGTTGACGGCGGTCCACCAACCTGAAGTTGACGGTGGCGCCCTCTGCAGCAGAACCGAGTTATGGTGCTGAGGAAAGAGATCCAGCCCGCCACTTTTTGCCTTCACCAGCGTCACAGACGGTCACATTGGTATCGTTCCGGTGTGGTTTCATTGTTCTTTGAATTAACGGTAACATACTAGTAGTTAAAATATTGTGCCACTCCCCAAAGTTGGTTACTTGATTTAAAATAAAGCTTAAAGTAGTTTTTCCTACCATAATATGGCTGTATCTATTTAGTATCAATAATTAGTCTACAGTTTGCCTTTAAAATAATATATTGCACTTTGGTTAACGTTTATCGTTTGCTTATGATTTCCCATAAAATTGTATATTAGTTTAAGGTATGGTTAATGTGATTAAAGAGTTGAATATATATTGTGTGTGTTTCTATTATTTATTGTTGTCTCTGATCGTTCGAATACCTAGTCGTCAGGCCGAGAAGCCTTCGGGTGGCTTCAGAACTCCTTACCCTAAGGAGGATTACTAAACTTTGCTTTCTGGGTCGCAATCGTTTCTACTAAAAGTAGTGCCTGCACCCTTTTTAGAATTAGGTAGCAAATTAATCCCGGAGTCCTTGAAGGATGCAACAGGGATAACGCTAAGATGAGGAGGTGCACTGTAAGAACTGTGTTTCAATTGATTTGGGATAGTGTGTACCTGTAATCTAATCTCATGCTGCCGCTGCTTGAGTCGCTCTCTCTCCATCTGCAAGGACTGGAGGCGCATCTTCTGCTGCAGTGTGGCGTTGTTGACCCAGCCGCCGCCCGCTGCTCCCGCGTTAGCCGCCGGCGTGCGCTGCAAGTGCTGAGCTGTAAACAATGAAATTGCCATGCTTTAATTTCAAGTTAGGAGCACCTGAAAACATGCCAATTACATGCTATGACGCGATCATTGGCCAACAACAAACGATGCAATCCACCTTCCTGAACCTTAGAGATACCGATCTGCTCCAAAATCATACCAGCATGCAGACCATTAACATAGACCTAGTTAAATTGTCCGCTCTGCCTATCGACACTTTACTAACGCACTAAGAACGTATCAACAGTAACATACACAGCAAATGCTTAACTTACGTATTCTAGGATCGAACCAGGAAGTAGTGCGAGCGGCATGATTGATGAAATAGATTTCCCCTTCTGGTGTGGCGGCCTGCTCCCAGCCGTCGGGCAGCGTTCCCAGGTCTGTCGTGCTACTACTTGTACTCTTCGCTGCTGAAATCAATCAGACGTAATCTATCAATTACTGTTTCCAGGGCAATATTCTAAGACATGAATGATCCTCTCAACAGCGACTAGTTGCAAGCCAGTAGAGATATAGTCTAAGACGTACGCGCACGTGATCGGTAATCAGGTGGACACTGGGAAGGTCGCGAGCTCGTTCCAAGAAAACAACGGCGCCAGACGCACGCCCGCGCATCGCTGCGCTGGCGCACTCGCCAAGTGAAGTGAATCAGCCACGCACAATACAGCGCTAGTTCCCTCGGACACATCATGCCGATGCCGTGAGCGCGCTAAGGTTTACACTCATTCATACTTCAGTGCACTGGACACGGTGGACATAAGGTGTCACCATTTATTATTAGACCCAGCGCGTTCTGATTTACATGCGTGGTATAAATACAGTAGAATATTGGGTACCTATTAATAACAGCCTGAGTCTGCAGCTAAAATTATCATCTATCCTTACGGTTTTACCAATTACCCAACCAAACCCATTTGTGTCAATATTTTTTTTGTTACTCAACAAATGTTAAATTTTCCTGCCGTGCGTTTAAAATTAAACTCTCAAGCAGCAAATTCAGCATGGTTAACTGATATGTGCCACTTATAATTATTAATAACGCACATACCTACAATAAAATCAGGAAAAAGTAAATAACCGATTGAGATCAATTTTGGTTATATATAGGTTTAGACCAGAGATTAACATAGGTTATCTAGACGCCGCAGGGGAAAGATTGTGGTTAGGTATACATATTGTTAAGGTAAAAAATATATTTTACCAAGAAAATCTGCATACAAGTCCCCAATCCGCACTGGGCCAGCGTGGGGGCCCGTTCAGTCTCATTCATGAGAGGAGGCATGTGCCCAACAGTGGGACGTATATAGACATACGATGATGATGACGATGAAGGCACTGATCATTACTAGGTATAGGAAGAAGGTATGTTAAGTTAGTGGATTTTATTTTATTTAATCGTATGGCATACATTATTTGGCCTTTGAGTTTGTCAATTTTTAGTACCACCCAGGGGACACGTCCAGGGTTATGGTAGGTAGCTCCTGAAGGTGAAGCTAAGAGGCACCCCGGGCCAGCTGCCGGCTGGCCCGAGGAGGGCGCTCCTAGCGGGCTTGCATAAGCCCGCTTAGGATGCGTTGGGGAGGGACCGCAGAAAAAGAGTTATCTCTATCTTCTGCGGCCGAAGCAGCGAGGAAGGCACGCCAAAACATCTGGCGTGCCTCACGTGGAGGGCCCCTGGGCATCCGCGAAGGAACCGCTCGTGGGCGGCTGCCGCCGGCGGGGTCGCGGATGTGTACGCAAGCGTTCTCGTAACCTCGCCACCAGGCGGCGAGGCGGCAAGTGGGGGGGTTTTTAGTGGGTACACCGTGGGTCTCATTAGCCCATACGGGAGTCCCACATAACCACTCGGGTCACCCCCTGCACCCGGGTGGTATGCGTAACACATTTTCCCCACCTAAATAAATAAAAAAAAAGGTAGTTCCTGCGGACGCAAGTGACAGTTGTCCCCCCCTTTGTCAAGTGAGTGGGCAACTCGACTGTTAGACGTTCTTAAGCCACCCGAAGGCCACTAACTTGGCTTAACGACTACTGTCATAGACAGCAGCCGGGATCAACTGCTTAGCGTGCCTTCCAAAGCACGGAAGCGCTTATTTATAGTAACCACTCAAACAGGCGGTCACCCATCCAAAGACTGACCGCTGCCACCTTTGCTTAACCTGTGTTATCGTTTCCGACTCGCAGGCGCCGCTGGGCTATGAACTCTTCGGTTAGTGGATTGCATGTTATTACTAAGTTCCACTAGTTCCTAGCTTTGTTTAGCTACATGTTTGAGTGAAAATACTGTAAACAACTGTGCGAAAGTACTATTGATATTATCTGATGTGAGTAATGTGGCTGACTTGATATAAAACTGACATTGGCATTGTAATATTCTCCATTGGACGGTAGAGTTGCCTTTTAGAATTAACTGCTTTGATGCAATTCGGTTCACTCAAATAATCTCAAGTATACTTAACCCCTTATTCATAAAACTTCAAATGCCTCTGCTAAATAAAATGTGCTTTGTCCCTTTCTTACGAACACAAATGTCAAAGTGACAGATAAAGACCAACGAATTTTAACGCCATTTTAGTTAAAATAGGCTTGTAGAACGTTTATGAATACGGCTGTTAGAAACCAACGTAAACCTTACCTCAGTGTAGATGGTAATACAAGGAGGGATCGTGGAGGAATATTTATAATTTAATACTTTTAGACAGACTCTAGGAGACCATTTATAAAAATTGGTTTTATTCCAGAAGTGTCACATCAAGTCACATGAGTTCTCTTGAATTGAAGGTACCTACTAATTTAATTAATTTTAGATTAAGTAAGTTTAGCTTTATCAATCAATCAAATCGTTTATTTCAGACTAAGTCCATATACAATTAATTTCTACAATTATTCATTTAAAATACAAAATACAAATAATCATCCTAAGTCTAAAAAAGGGACATACAAAACAAAGACGTGTAGTGTCTGACATACAGTAAATTGGTTTGCCTGTCAGTAGATGAATCATGTGGCAATGGTTCAAGTACTGACAGTCAACCTAGCTGCAAATGATTTATGAATCTGTACAAGTATCAACAGTGGTACTTGAAACATAAATTAATTACACGCTTAATTAATCCCGCATTCATTAATTATTGGTTGTACCCTTATTACGCGGTTTACGGAAGAGCGGTGTCTCCTGACACAAGTATCTTTATTACTTAAAAGGAGACTCCAACCTTGCTTTGTCAACCTTTTTGATTAAATACCAATAAATCATTTTTCATTTTTTTAATCCTAAATAATTACATACAGCGCATAGTCGAATGATGATATCAAATCTTAATTTCCGAGAAAATTATTACTTATTCATGCCAGAAATATTCCAAGAGTAAACACAGGTCCCTATTATCGCGCCTTCGATTAGAGAGGAATCCGCAATGAAAACACATTATTTGAGCTGAGAGACGATCTAGTTAGATAGAGAGTTTGTGGAGATGAGGTAATGGAGAGATAAGGTAAGACGGAGCACCGTCTGACACTTGCTCGGCGCGGTGGCGCCGCCGCGGGCTCGGCGGTGGCCGCGAACGTGACTACAGCACGTACCGCAAGCTAGCTATCACAGGAATGCGTAAATAAGTGTGTGCGTCCGTACACGTGACAAAACGCCCTAAACAGGCTGACTCAAACTTGACGAACTTTAGTTCCAACTCAGACGGCGCTAGAACACAGAACATACATATTTACACAATTGTAAATAGTTTTTTCTCAAAAATGGCTCGCAAAGTAAACATAACTCGCTACATATTGGAAGGTAAAGTGTATAGTTTAAGGCCAGATCAAAATAAAAAAATAAAAACTTTGCAGGCCGCCTGGAATGTTACAGTATATAAATTCCTTTATTTGTCTAGTACCAAACTTTTTAAAAAGTAGAAACTGGCATATAAAAAGACTGAGAAATGAACTCGTATTTTTCTGTTGCAAATGCTACATTTTTGTATGAGTCTCAAATAGTTTGCGTTTTTCGGTGGAAAAATACACTTGCGATTCTGTTTAAAAAAATATATTATGACGTTTAATTTCATGTAATTTGCAGTATCCTCAATTTGTATTTAATAGTAAAGCTTGATTTCAATCTAATCTTTTTTATTCCCCCATTTTTGAGAAAAGCACTATATTAGCCCCAGCCGGAATGGCAATTGCAGGCTTCGCAAGCTCGTCCGTTTAAACAAATACTTAGCCTGCAATTGCCTCCTTCCCGGCCACGGCAATAATGTACTTTAATAACAGAGGATGAAGACAAAGAAGATAGTGTTGATGGTGAGATTGGTGGTGGTTGATGTGTCGCAACGCGCAAGCGCTGAAAACCGCGAGCGCTGCCGGCCGCGCCCGCGCCCGCGCCGGTCGGTCGCCTCTCAACACGACACCGATGTATTTTCCGAACACCTTTCATCGCTCGTCTCACATCGACCGACGGAAACAACGCGTTAATACCCGTCATAAAATCGGTTTTAGAATTCAGGTTATTTACTTGTTTTTATTTCAGTTCCATGATAATTTTAAACGCGACTCTGCGGCCAATTAGATCACGTGAAAACGAGATCAAGAGAAACGTTGGCTTTTGTTAGTCTTGTAAACTACCTACGTAAGAGCATAAAACTCAGAAATTCATGTTAGTTAGCCTGGACTATTCATTGTTACAGGATATGGTACCATGAAATAGAACCCGTTGTCTTCCCTTTGGCCATAAAAAGTCATAAGTATCCAATTGAAAATCTACTGACTGTCAATAAAACTTAAGTTGAGGCCGTATTCTAACAAGAAAACTATCATAAATATCCTGCGGCAGCGACACCGATAACATTTTTTACGTCATACCTGGCCATAAAGTAGGAATTACCGCACGCTATGCGTGCGGAAAACCCCTCTTCCTGGCCAGATAGAGACTTAAATTTTGTACTCACCACGGGCGGTAATAAAGAAAGCCTCAGAGCGCATATTTATCGCCCTTGCCTTCGGCTCGGGCGTCAAATACCTGCGATCTGAGACATTCTTTGTTTAACCGCCCTAGGTAAGTAATGTACTATTACGTTACACAAGTAACAATTACCGCACGCTAGGCGTGCGGAAAATCCCTCTTCCTGGCCAGGGAGCGACGTAAAATGTTGTACAGGTAAGTAATGTACTATTTTTTATAAAAGTATGACATTTTACTTCATGCCCTCCGCCGCGAGGTATAGATTTCCTTAAATAGGATTATAGTGATTGTCTTCCAAATTGGCAAAATGTAAGTTTCGTTTTTATCAAAATTAAGTTCTATAACATAAAATGTATATGTACATATTGTTTCCAGGGCAGTGGTGTCGAGCATAATCACAGACAAACCAGTGCTTCAGGCTCCAGGCTCTTGAAGAACTGGTAGAAAAAAGGACTCTTTGAGTTTAAAAATAGGCAGGCCAGTGAAAAACGAGTTCTATTGACTTTCCTACTGCAAAATGGTAATATTTTAAGTAGTTCTTGTTAATCGCACTCGCAGGCGGCCATGATACAGGCTCAGCGTAGTTTAGCGTCTGACGGATATAACGGTATAAGTGTAGGTATTTTTGTTAAATCATCATCATCATCATATCAGCCGAAAGACGTCCACTGCTGGACACAGGCCTCTCCCAAAGAGTGCCAAAATGACCGGTCCTGCGCCACCCGCATCCAGCGGACTCCCGCGACCTTTACCAGGTCATCAGTCCACCTTGTGGGGGGCTACCCACGCCACGCCTTCCGGTAGGTGGTCGCCACTCGAGAACCTTTCCGCCCCAACGGCCATTGGTTCTACGTGCAATGTGCCCCACTCACTGCCACTTAAGGTTAGCGATTCGGAGGGCTTTATCGGGTACCTTGGTTCTGCTGCAGATAGCCTCATTTCTGATACGATCACGCAGAGAAACTCCCAACATAGCCCTCTCCATTGCCCTTTGGGTGACTTTGAGCCTTCTTATGAGGCCCATTGTAAGCGACCACGTTTCAGTGCCATATGTCATCACTGGCAACACACACTGGTCAAAGACTCTCGTCTTGAGACACTGCGTATTATTGGACAAAATAGATGTGGTGCCGTAGCTTCCCGAATGCTGTCCAGCCGAGTCGGATTCGACGATTGACCTCTTTCTCGAAGTTGGACCTACCTAACTGGACAGTCTGTCCTAGGTAAACATAATCGTCTACAACTTCGAGCGTAAAGTGTCCGATTGTAATGCGAGTTGGTACTACAGTACTACATGGGCATTTGACATGATCTTCGTCTTATTCATGTTCATTCTTAGACCAATTCGGTCGGAAGCTTTACTGAGGTCATCGAGCATCGTACTTAAGTCCTCCATGGTCTCAGCCAAGACTACTATATCGTCAGCAAACCGAAGGTGAGTGATGTACTCGCCGTTGATGTTGATGCCTAGCCTTCTCCAGTCCAGAGTCTTTAAAACATCCTCCAGTGCAGCGGTGAACAGTTTTGGAGAAATAACATATCCTTGCCTGACTCCCTGCTGCAGCGGAGTAGGTTTCGAGTTCTGGTCCTGAAGGCGGACTGACATAGTGGCGTTCTTGTACAAACACTTCAGTACTTCGGTATATAGCGGTAGTCAACTTGGCTTTGGTTTTGTTAAATAAATAATTTTATTTATTTTTGCCTGAGACTGTTTCATTAATGAAGCCCACATTTCTTTCAGTTCATTCCTATTTCGAGGGCAGAACCTTTCCATCGGGCCTTCGTGAAGCGCAAGAAGTATATATACCTATATGTATTTGGAAATGTGTTAGCAAAGTTACCTGGCGCAGGCGCGGCGGGCACAGCCACTGGCGCGGGCGTCGCGAGCAGGGTCTCTGCGCTCTGGTGCTGTACGCCTGCTGTCACATTCTGCGCGGCCAGAGACTTCCGCGGGTCCTCCCATGTCGTCGTCTTTGTTATGTGGCTGTGGAACAAAAAGTTACTAGTAAGAAATGTGTTTTGGTTTATCCTTCTTTTTCGGTCATAGGGTTTCAGCAAGAGACACGGTACAAATAAAAGACAATCAAGGAAAATGCACTTAGGAGCAACTACTCGTTGCATCGCTGCAAAAAGTCATCGTGTGTTGTTACACACGCGATGCAGTACTGATGCAGGGCTGTTATTCGCTACGCGTTAATGCGGCTCACCCCGCCGGTCACCCGTTACGATACTAGACCTCTACCTACGCTTAATTACTACGCATCGCGGTGTCAACGTATAATTGTGGGTGAGCGTAAAACAAGTTACAGAATACGGGCAGGTGACTATGACTGGTGATCCGTGTCTAGCGTCGGCGTCGCGATACAGTCGCGCGTTTGTATCGCTCCAAAAAACGCCGTGTGAAACCGCTCATAAACGTAACGAGAGCATTTTTTTTATTTCACGTGTACCTGCAGCATATCCTAGACCTTTACGCCGCGCTATATTGCTGCAAGAACTTACTAAATAAGGAAATGTCTACAAATTGTATCAAAGATGTTGGTCGTATCAAAGCGTACGATTCAGGGTATGCTTACCTACCATAAGGCAGGGCAAAACTTTAATAGTGGATATGAAAACATCACTGATGATTATTTCCACTCAACTAGTGGATGTGGCCAATCCGGCAAACCGGACGCGGACGCGACCCAGTAAAGGCAGTGGCAGGCTGGCGGCGTGATGAATGAATCTTTTACTTTCTTTGCGCTGCGGAAAGTAGGCACTTGTATAATGTAACATTCACAGAGGACTTGTGATTTCGACAACCTTGATTACAAATGTTAGTTTGAATTGGATTTTCGTTTCGCTGTCCTAACCGTGGTATCATACATCGTGATATTATAGATAGATGGTAATCCTCAAAAACAGATTAAAAAAATTATAAATATTTTTTTTATTGTAAGTTCTTCTATATTTATTTTCACAACCCTAAAATAATTCGCTGTCCTAATCGTGATATTATAGATGGTAATCCTCAAAAACAGATTTCAAAAATTATAAATATTTTTTATTGTACCTAAGTTCTTCCATATTTATTTTCACAATCCAAAAATAAAGAAGGAAATGAAACTACGTGTTTCGATATGTTTTAATATCGTAAGATAATCGATATACCTACTTTTTTTCTTAAATTTTACTTTATAGGTAGGTACTTGCACAGTCGCCATCACATACATAGGTAAACTATAGGTGTTCAAAAATATCGGCACATGCACCCTAATGCCTTGAAAATAGAGATGAGCTCCGATGTTTGTGAGCTACTTGTTTGCTCCGATGTATGTGATGGCGACTGTAATTAAACTAAAATAAGCAAAACAATAACCTAAAAAAAAATTGTCGAAAGTTTGTGGGCGGCAACGATCACAGCGAATCAATTTGCACGGAACAATAATGAACTTGGCCGATATCGTTATCAGTTGTTTCCAGCTGTTTTCCCGTTACTTACCCGAAACTAAACTCCATGTATACGTACTCGGCACTTTATTTAATTCTTACTTAGGTAGTTATCCTACATGCACCTACATGGCAAATATACAATTAAATACTGCTTTAGGTAAAAAATACCCGTGCCGATAAAAGCAACTTTTTTCCCCGTGGATGTTATAATTATAAGAATTTGAAAATATGTATGTGCAAAGGCGATGGGCTAGCTTCCAAAGACTGCAATATCATATAAATAATATAATAATAAATATTAAAAATTATACGCGAAATCGAAGTCCCGCGTTTAGTAAAAATAACTGCAATAAAACTTATATCACATTTTCTCTATCTTTAAACCTTACAATTACAAAAAATAGTAGATTGTACAACAAGCGCATAAAACGAGCCATTTAACCTGGGACGTTTATATCCACTCGAGCCACCGACGAGAGTGGAGGTCAGTCAAGTTATTCACACTGCTTTTCACTTCGATTGCGATAAAATAACAAATAATTGCAAAGTTAAATTAAATAATTAATTTATTTATTTATTTCAGATTCAGGGTCCATATAAATGTTAGTGCTTAAGTAATTACAATACACAGACTTACAAACTAGAGGTTAGTACAAATTATACATTAAAAACAAACAAGAAAAGGAATATAGGAATGTCAACGTAAAAAATAAAAATAATATATTTCTGCGAATGTCAATTTGTTTATATACCTACAAAAAAAAATTACATTCATGAACAATTTACTCTTATTATTTATTATAAATTATCTTTATTTCATATCATAACATTATTCCAGAAAACATAATAGCTCATTCCCGTCACATAACTTTTTAAAGCTTTTAAAACGTGATATTAGACTTAGGTACTTCATACTGCTAAGTCAATTAATGGTTCGGTACGTTTTAAAATAATAATTGACTCTTATTTTATCCGGTTTTATTAATTTAGTAATGGAAAACACGGATGTGAAATTTATTAAAGCAAATCAAATAAAATGACAAGTTTATTCTACGAAGTTTTATTGTGCGTGTGGCTGTTCTGTTAGGCCTGATTATCTTAGTCTTTCAAACAATTTTACTTTGTGCACTAGAGCATTAAAGTGGCGCTTTGTGCAGCATACATCCAGCACAAACACGAACTTTGCAAGCATGAGAAGTGAAAAATAGTTTTACTTGCTCGGTTCTGTCTATCCCATTTTGGGAATACCGTCGTGAATAGGGGTGAAGACTCAAAATGTATTATTACTTCAAAAGAAAGAAGGCAAAAAAATATGCCTAATGACAAAAATCCCATTCGAATATCTCAAAAAATTACGAAGTTGTTTAACAAGGGGCGTATGAGGAGTATTGCAAACGAGAGTCTATCAGGAGCCCGACGCCGTGAGGCGGAGGGCTTTTGATGACTCGAGTTTGCAATATTCTTACGCTCGTGTTTACACAATGTTTTTCATCACATTTGCGAGGAAATAAATAACCACAAAAAACAGAAAAACCTATGTTTTATACAAGCGCATCAATCAAATGTTGACGAAATTGACAACTTCACTTCTAGATCAGTGCGAGTGGAGGGCGGAGCTTCAATATTTCAAACAATCACAGAGCATGGAGCATATGTGGTTCTTGCAGGGCACGGCCTGCTCGATTTTTTTCCAACTAATCACAGAGCAGAATTCTTGCCGTCCAGATTTGCTTAACCAATCAGATCACACACAAGCTCATTACTTCCCTTGGGACCATTATTTCCCGCGGGAACAATTTGGGCCATTGTCCTTCTGTATACAGGCAAGGAATAACACCATTTATGAGCAAGTGTGATGAAAAATCATTTCTCACTTTATCTATATGTATGTACATACATATACTATTGTACATACAGTACTATTGTAGGTACCTACCTATGTTTGAAAATGTATGCATAGAATCAATGATGTAAGTAGGTACTTAATATAAATAATTTACTTTAAAAGCAAAGTTTAAACCGACTTTTCAATTCAGTACTTCGCCAAGCCACATTTCCTTTCTAATTTACCACATGAACTGATGCTCTCCGAGAGCAAATGCGTTGATTATTGCAGAAAAAACCCAAGTGTCAAACCCTGTGGGCTGATAATATTTGAGGAGTTCCGTCGATTCCTCAAGGATCTCAGAATTAACAATTCATTAGTTGCTACTTCAGATGATTTACGAACGAGAGTCTATTAGAAGCCCGACGCCGAATGCTTTGATGACTCGAATTAGTAAAATTCTTACCATACGTTTACACACAATGTTTTTTCAACACATCTGCGACGAAAAAAAAACGTTTATACACGAAATTAATACAAATCGAAATAAAAACTACAATATTCTGTCGTTTATTTTGTTGAATTTAAAATGAGGCGCGTGTGCCTTACGCGGACTTCCCCTTCCTTACTTCGGAATACCGCCACGATTTAAAATCACTGTTAATAATATTTTAGACACGAAATAACTAAATTCAAATTTTTAAACCTTTAAATAGTTCTGAGGGGTAATCACGTAACGTTCCGAACGCGCGTCGGTACAATTTATCTGTCAATTTTCCATATAAAAAGTGACGTTTAGACCTAACCGACGTTCGTACAATGCGTTACGTGATCGACCTACTGGTAAACATGCATGCATGTGGCGTGGGTGGCGCAGGACCGGTCATTTGGCACTCTTTGGGGGAGGCCTATGTCCAGAAGTGGACGTCTTTCGGCTGATATAATGATGATGAAACATGCATTATGTGTTTTTACATTTAAATTTTATACTGGGCCTTCAGGGACCAACTTAGAAGAATATGTAGGAAAAAACCTTTAATTTTTTTTTATAAATGCGTTTTTAAACATCGTATTTGAGTTAAAACCTCCTTGCTTTATAAGTTTTACAACTGACGCATGAGTGACAGATATAATTTAAGAAAACATGCAATTACGCCCATGGGCGTAATACAGGCCTTTGTAACTCTGTATGCCTGCGCCTTATGCCTTTACGAGCAAGTGTGATAAAACAAGTTAATGGAGTGCATCTCTGTCAGTTCATGAGTAGGTAAGTAAGTACGACAGGTAAATTAAAAGTCATATCTTGCAATTAACATCTGCTAACAGGTATTGTTTCGTAATTTAGTTTTGTATACACTTATTCATATAGATACGCCAAAGTCAAATACTTAAGTATCACCTGTGCTGCTCACCACCTGCACACCCTATCACCTTACCAATGGGTAACCTTTTACGGCGAGGCAGTTGGGAATTATGGATAGAACACATGAAACTACTTGCATGCAACGTACAATTTTAATAATTGCAAGTTCCTACGTTAATTACTTATAAACTGTCTACCTACAGTACCTACTGACTAACAAAATGTGTCCAGCGGGGCTAGCACAACTGACACAACAAGCGCGACGCGAGTCGAGATAATCCACCCGCCTCTTTCTAATTTGCACAATAGGAGTGAGACAGGAGTCACTGAGTCGCGCGCGACGCGACTTAGCAGCAAGTTGTGCTAGACGTTCAGGTACTAGGGTCCTTTGCAAAAGATTGGAGTTCTTGATAGATAGCAGTAGCAGTACCACGGTTGACGGTATCACGTAGTTTTCATGCGTCTCAGATTGTTTCCATGAAAAAATAGGTTTGGTGTGCCGCTACCTACTTAACAGTGGATTAAGGCGAACTCAATATCCTACTAGAATTAGTTTGCGATGCAAAATTAGCAGAATGGACGGCTGGTGGTTTGTTAAATTGTTAATCGATACGTCCGGTACGTATATGGAAAAAAATATGTGACCGTCCATAAGAAAAGGGCCCTTATGGCAGTTTCTAGTTACGGAGATATTGGCGTTTTTGTAAAATCCTTCAAAATTATATATTTTGTGTTTTATGCAAAATAGTAAAATATACAAATAGAGGTATTATTTGTACCTTGGTGTCAGTTGTGTACGTTAACTCTTTCTTTAATAAAATTGAGTTCAAAGTTTAGTAGAAAAGGGCCCTTATGGGAAATCGCATACAAAAATGACAAAGCTCAACGGATAGAATTGTTTACAAGTATTTTTTTTCATATACCAACTATCGTAAAATCATAATCCAGCAACTTACAATAATTGGCATGTAAAATAAGGGGTCTGGCCGTGATTTTTGACACCCCCCCACCCCCCCAAATCACCTATCAAAGGGGATCAAAAATCACCTAAAATGTCCTTACGTGATTTATGAATGGTTCCTTAGTGGTAACGGAATGTTAACAGTACAGATATTGTGTTCTCTTTCGGGATCACTAGGTAGGTACTATGTGAATTATTTAACGCTAACTTTAAATGAGAATTACTCATTACTGGTCAATATTTTAAGAAAATTTATAATAACATTTTTTCTTCGGATTGCTGTCTTGATACAAGATTAGCAAATAAATTATGTTAATATTGTGCCATATTGTAATTATCAATATGTTTTGTCTGTGATTGGTCATAAGGGACCTTTTCCCAAATGTATGGGAATCAAATTGTGATTTTTACGTAACTTTAATCGTGTATAAATAAAAAAGTGTGACTTGTAGAATAATAATAAGACTTTTGTGATACTCCTGTAGATTGATTAAATATAATTTAGAACTTACTATACCAAATTTGTTATTGTTCTAGGGAAGATGTAACTGATAATAATTAACACATTTTAATTAAAATAAAGATATTTCGTTAACTATGTGATTTTATTTCTATCCTAAAATGCAAGTTCAATTAGTGTTCTACTATATATAAAAAAATTAAAAATCATTTATTTCGGACTAATTCATCCATAATTTGTTAGTAACAATATATTAACTTAAAAAAAAACTTAAAAACTAGTGTTAGTAACAAAACAAGTAACTTAGAAAAACTAATATCGGCGTGAGGGGGCACGCACCGGAGCATGCGCCTCGTCCCAGTACCGCATTATCGGGCAGTCTACCCGTTCAACAAGCGATTGCAGGATGCTGTTGGTACTACCCCGCACCCTCCGCATGAGTGATGCCACCCTACTGCGCATTATTGCGTGGAATCCCGGCACGCCCGCCGCCGCGAACATGCCGGACGCACTGCAATAGCGGGGCAGACCCAACAGCACCCTGAACGCATTATTGTACTGCACTCTTATGGCATTGACGGCCCGCTGCGTATACCCAACCCACAGCGCACACGAGTAGAAGGATTGACAAAATGCCTTAAATAAGGTAACTTTGACACCCTCACTACACCGTGCGAACCTACGGGCCAGCATATTACAACGGACCGCCAAGGCCCGGCGCTCTCTCTCTATGTCGAGATCGTCGCATATATAAAATGGTTCAGATTACAACATATTAAAGAAAAAGCCGAAAAAAATATTTTTATTAATTTCGTTCATATGTGCAATGCTCTTTCCAAAGGCTGTTTTTTCAGGATCTGGAAGTCACATTAAAAAAAACATGACTGAGTTCCAAAGAAAAACACCTTGAGATACAAAATCAATCATAATCTATGTAACTTCCAATGGGAACATACTTAAAATTAGTTTCAAACTTCTTTTGACGATTTCTCAAATGTGCAATTTTAGCATGTGTAAATTTGATGTTTTAAAAAAAAAAAGTATGGAACTTAGGGTCATGATTTTTTTTGTATTAGATAGCTTATTTAACGTAGATTTAGGATCTGTGCTTAACTCAATACCTGCCATAAGGGCCCTATAGCCATGGACTGTCACATATTGTCCTGATAACGTGATAACAATCCTGACATCACACTAAAAGTCCTGACATTTTTTGTAACAGAGTTTTATCATTTCATTCATTAAAACTGCGTAAAATTTGTAATAATTGTATCATAGAAACATATATTTAATTTTTTATTTTGTATTTTATGAGGTCATTTTTAGGGTTCCGTACTCAAAGAGTAAAACGGGACCCTATTACTAAGACTTCGCTGTCCGTCCGTCCGTATGTCTGTCACCAGGCTGTATCTCAAGAACCGTGATAGCTAAAGAGTTGAAATTTTCACAGATTATGTATTTCTGTTGCCGCTATAACAACAAATACTAAAAACAAAATAAAATCATGTTTTAAGGGGGGCTCCCATACAACAAACGTGATTTTTTTGCCGTTTTTTATAGATAATGGTACAGAACTCTTCGTGCGCGAGTCCAACTCGCACTCAGCCGGTTTTAAAAATCCTGACACTTGCCAAATCCGGCCGCAATCCTGGCAAAGGGTCAAAAATCCTGACATGTCAGGACAAATATTGACGTATGGCAACCCTAGGTACGTAACTTGTTAACCGCTAATAATGCTACTACAACATTTAAAATAAAAGTAAAAGCATTCATCAAATGAATCCTAAGAAAGATTGAACAAAAAAAAAACATGTACCTAACTAAAATTTACTTAACACGTATTTTAGAAGTATTTGTTACTTTCATGGCCATGGTCTCCCTTAACATAGAAACAATATTTCCCATGAGGAAACATTGCACAGACTCTATGACTAAGTCGGTTTTTGTTATTTTAATATTGTCCATTTACTTACACGTTCCGACTGATGTGTAATCCAACACATGTGATCAGATGTCAATTCCCCTGACAAAGGCTTACGTAAGTATCGCCAATTCGTTTAGTTACACTGCGGAAGAACAGTTGTGGTAGTTTCTACAAGTATGTACATACGAGTACGAGTCATAATTATATTTGTCCGAATGGAACGGGCAACAACAACCAGATGAACGACTGTTTTCGTTTAACCCAAAGACGCGTCCATCTGGTTTCGACAATCCACGCAAGGTGTGGTGCCACTGGTATAAATGGGGCTGGTGCGATTCCTCTCGGTGTGTGTGTGGAAACCCCGACCAGACGGGACCACATGGTTCTGGAATGCCCGACAACAAAATTCTCAGGGCGGATGGAGGATCTCAAGAATCTTACTCAACTGGCTACAGATTACTTGCAGAGGACGAATCTAAACCTATAAATTAATCCATTTTTAGGGTTCCGTAGCCAAATGGCGAAAAACGGAACCCTTATAGATTCGTCATGTCTGTCCGTCTGTCTGTCTGTCCGTCCGTATGTCACAGCCACTTTTTTCCGAAACTATAAGAGCTATACTGTTGAAACTTGGTAAGTAGATGTATTCTGTGAACCGCATTAAGATTTTCACACAAAAATCTAAAAAAAACATTTAAGTTTTAGGGGTCCCCATAATCAGAACTGAAACTCAAAAAATTTTTTTTCATCAAACCCATACGTGTGGGGTATCTATGGATAGGTCTTCAAAAATGATATTGAGGTTTCTAATATCATTTTTTTCTAAACTGAATAGTTTGCGCGAGAGACACTTCCAAAGTCGTAAAATGTGTGTCCCCCCCCCCCCCTGTAACTTCTAAAATAAGAGAATGATAAAACTAAGAAAAATATATGATGTACATTACCATGTAAACTTCCACCGAAGATTGGTTTGAACGAGATCTAGTAAGTAGTTTTTTTTAATACCTACGTCATAAATCGTAAACCGCAATTTATTTCACGGAACCCTTCATGTGCGAGTCCGACTCGCACTTGGCCGCTTTTTTTTATTATTACTCTCTTATACTGCTTTTAATGTTCTCCAGTGACCAAAAAATGCCATACGATAAGTAAATAAATAATTATATTTTCTTTGTAGGGATCCCCTGTTCAAACTATAATTATTATGATTATGAACGTTGATCGCCTGATCTTATTGGTTTGAGAGTTTGGTACAAAAGGTGTTGTATTGTGAAACCGAATTGCAAGCAAAATAAAACGACCTGCTATAATATAAAGATTAAATGCTTGATACTGATACCGCATGTAGTTACTGCGCTACCGCTAGCAAGTAACCACATAAAATACGCCAACCGTACAAATACCCATTCGTTCTCTTCAACTCATTCATTTATATGATAAATGGCACAGTGCGGGTGCTCGTTCATTGATTTAATTCGTAATGACATTATTCATTCCAGGAAAATAATCCAACGCGAGGGAAATCATAGACACCGGCGGATGATCTGCGTAGAAGAAAGCTAGCCAAGAATAATAATGTTCAATCAAAACTGATCAAGTCACGGTGTTTATAAGTACTTAAGTAGGAGACAAGCTCCTCGAAGACTTAGGAACAAGGCAGTGGCGGGCGCAGTACGGTGATGTGACACCGACTGGAACTGCTACCGCTACACATATCACTTACATTAACTGAATCATAGCAATGGGATGCTCTACACAGCGCGACAGTGCATCTCTGTCGCTCAGCGGAGCAAAATGATCACTACGTCGTCGCTAACTTAGCAGGCTGCAGCGGGCGGAGATGGCTCAGGTTGCATAACACCGCGTCAAGCAAACCGTGCGCTTGCATCGGAGTTTGTACACAATCGCATTATTTACTCACACCCTTCACGCGAAACACGCAATCAGTTTCCTTAGAAACGCAACAGGAACATCAAGGAATATTAGAGATACTAGACTTGACATATACGATAGGTACACTACACTACTCTCTAAATAGGTAAATGCTTAGGTTACAATTATATTAGTCATGATAACTTTTTTGTACTGGACATGTTTACGATTGAGAAAACTAAAACTTCAATAGATATCTATGCCTACCTACTCTAGCGAATATTTAGAACAATAGCCAGGCGACAAGAAGTATTGAGAAATATACCTCTGAGTAATTTCTATCGTTCAAAGGCCTTCAACTAGTTAGAGTTAGTTGCTTATTACACAAAATACAACCGATATATGTACACAACGGACTGTTCGTATCTAGGCGGAGAAGTAGTTTTGCTTTTTATACAAACCAAGATTCTATAGGACTACTAGCATAGAAGTAATCTTAGTCACTGACTGTTATTAAGGGCGGGTTGCACCAACTTCCGATTACAGACCGATCAATGTTAAATATGGCGTCGGTGGCTGTCATTCCATAGAAAATTGACAAACTTTCCATACATTCAGATTTTACCGAACACCGCTTATAGACCGGGAGATGCTGACACAAATTTTTAAGGTATTTGTACCAAGTATGACGACCCTTCAGGGGTCTAATTACGTAATGAAGAAAAGGAAAATGATGGTCATAGCTGGTACCGGCGGCCCAAACGCGTGGGCGTTAATCGAACGTGTCGGATAAATTACGAAAGTCGAACGATTTGTCACACACTTGTATTTTCCGATAGTCGATGAAAAATTAAGTAGGCGGTAGCGTAATGCCATACTTCTCCGGTGTGACTTAGAGCCCGCCATACCGACGAGAACACATTAATTAATAATTTACTTTCAAAACAAAGTTTTAACCGACTTCAATTCAGTACTCCGCCAAGCCACATTAACATTTCCACATTTTTTTTCCAATTTATCACATGAACTGATTTTCGAGAACAAAAGCGTTGATTTTTAGACCAATAAACCAAATCGCTGTATGTGGGCCGATAATATTTGAGGACTTCCGTCGATTCCTCAAGGATCTCAGAATTACCTTTGGCACTTCATTGTTTGCTATTTCAACGGAATAATATCAGAATCTGTGACGTACTTATATAGTTTGAAGTACATCATTGAGAAGTTCCACAAGCCATCTGTGGTCTTCATCATCACTTCCACTTCACCAAATTTATGATTTCCGGGTGTAAATACACGAGTTATAATAGAAAATACCGAAATTACTACACGCGTGCCTAATATATTTGAGGAGTTCCCTCAATTCCTCATGGTTCCCATCATCCAACTGGGGTTTTGGAAACAATGGGACCAATTTGGAAGCATATACTTTCAGTTAAAAAAAGAATTGTACGAATCGGTTCATAAATGACGGTGTTCTGAGGTAACAAACTTAAAAAAAATAAAAAAATAAAATAAAAAAATATACATCCGAATTGAGAACCTCCTCCTTTTTTTGAAGTCGGTTAAAAAGAAACCAATTCAACCATTTGTACCAGGCTAACTGTACCTATGTTGAAAGAAAGAAAGTAAGCACGAAAGTAATTTAATATTTTTTCATGAATGTATAAAGCAAACGGTACCTAATATTGTACCACTACAGACCCCAATACTGACAGTAGACCTAGTTGCCTGACCAGTAACCTATACAATTAGTACTTGACGTTTTCCTCAGCGACTAGAGAAGCACACAGTAAACCCTGACCGCAACAAAGTGCGCTTCGTAAACATAATCGCGGTTATTATGACGAATCCCGCGAAATGCCTCGTGCTTCTATTAATCAGAAAATAACGTTGGCAGTGTTCCTCTTCGCCGACGTAACGTTAACGTTAAAATAATCAAAATAGCGAGTAGCGCACCCATTCAGCCCGCGAAGCGAGCATGCATTATCTATGTATGTGTAGCTATTGATATAGGTAATGGTAATTGACTCAGGATCGTAATTATGCCATAGCAACGAACATCTTACGTTTGTTAATAGCACCAAACATGTGAAAAACATGATCAACAAAATAGTTAAAAGTATATAGCATAGCTGACATCTTTCTTTTTTTTAATTAAAAATCCTACCGAACTTTATTAATCAATTATTTATGTCAATGATTTGGAAAGCCCCCGGGAAAGTATGTAAGCCAAATAAGGAAGGTGGTATTTTGATAACTTATTTCAACATGAAACCACAAATAGGTATAATTATTGAACTGTGTATAGTTTACACGCACTGAGTTAAAATGACATAACATAATAACATTAACTCTCACTGTGTTTTTCCCCTGACTCACAAATGAATAAATGAGCTAAAGACGAAAAACTGCATACAATATTCCTATGCCTTCGTTGGTCACAACTCGTAAAATATCAATAAACAACTGTTCGTGAGATCACCTCGCGTTGGACACAATAATGGATTCTGCAGAAAAGTTACCTGTATTCCAGGCGCATCACTTATTTGAACGAGCGAGCGAAGCGTACGAAGTTCTCCGTTTCAGCTTGGGCCAAAATTCTTTTGTAAGTCGTCCGACGGTCCGACAGACCCCGGTCCTGTTCTCGTGACATTGTGTAAGCAGGTTCAATAATTATATAGAACTTTTCTGCCAGTTTTTGGGGATACCCTTATTTCACCGACAAACGTTTCATCGAATTTTTGTTAATCAGAAACCGTTAACTTTTTAGGTACAGTTAAAAGGTCATTGTGGAGATCCCATTAGGTTAGGTTTGTTTTATAACTATCATGAAAAGTTTACTGTTTCTGAAAAATTAAAATTTTCGATGAAATGAAAATTCGGTGAAACATTAATTTGAGCAAACGTTTTCCCAGTTTTTGATATATAAACTTTAGGTATACAGTTATGTATACACGTAAGCGCTCACGGGCGTAACGCATAATTAAGGCTTGATAATGATTGTATTCTCAATAAGTGAAAAGTATATTTCTTTGAGAATAATAAATTAATCTTTAACCGCAATTTTTTTTTAATCATGCTCGTGAGTTTCACTGGTTACAGAGTTTTACAGGTCCCTAAGTTAACTCAAAATAGATTGGCACTTTTGAGTAGGCAGTCGAATTAATTAGCTAATCGATACGATTAATCTCCAATCCGAGCATCGTTCCTAAGATGGCGCTGGTGGTCGCCGGATACGCGTCATGTCGGACGCACATCCTGCAGCGGGTACGCAATCTTCCCGCTTTTACACTTCACTTGTACCAATATAGTCATACGGTGCACCATTGACCAAACAATGAGCAATGCCTGGTACTGCTATCCTTCCAAATAAATCAGCTATGCGTTTTGGGAGATCGATTGTGTAATGCATATCGATAGCGTGCATACTGTAATATTTAAACCCAAATGACATCGCGTATCTTATCAAGCAGTAAAATTCAAGTCTTACTATAGAGTAATTCAATTAAAAAGGTACCTATTTACTTTATCTATTTATACTATCGAAGTTACAGGTATTGCTGCATTTTCCTTATTGCAGCAATTTTTTTCTAATCGTATTTTTATAGCAAGCGAAATGTGTATTTTATTAACAGAAATATGATATAATCACAATGACATTATTTTGTAAAAAAAATATTTATGGAGATTTTGTTTCATATGTATATTAGACGGCCAACATACTATTTTTTGAGATGATAAAGATCATAATCCGTGTTTCCATGACAATGTCATGAAGTGAAGATATTCATAAAGACTCTTCAATGCGTCTATTATTATGATGATTTAAAAACGTGTGTGTTGGTGTGTTGTACGCTTATGTAGTGGATAACTGTACCAATTCTGGGCATGACTCATTCATTCACATGTCCGCTTGCCTAGAGGCATTGCTAGAGTATTATTTGTTTATTTAATGGTACGAAAGCAGAACCACATCCAAGGAAATACTGTAAAGTAACTTATGTTAGATTTTTTGCTGTCTTAATTAAATACTTACTGATAATATATTAGCTACTTAATTACCATTATAGTTGGGCAAGAAGTATGCATGTCGTTGAACTGCTGTGTTATTATTTAAAAAACTAATGATAAGGGCATCAGAACACTAAGTTCATTGAAATGAGATTTTGCGTCTGTGCGACACTTCCTCGCTTCCTTGGGATAGTAGGTTTTGCTGAGAACTGAGAACAACATGGCGGAGACCGCGTTCTAATTTTGAATCTCGGACGAGTCGGCGCTCGCGTACGTAAATAAACGCACACACGAATAATAATCAGTAGGTAATACTATACACGTACCTATTCAGTCAGATTTTAAACACTACTTCCGCACAAAACCAAAACATCGTGTCTCTACTAATTTAAAACATTATTTAATAGTATTTTATGCAACTGTTGTATAAGAAGGGTCTTAAAAGGCGAGTGGCGTGGGTTGCGATGCGAGCCTTGGCGAGCATCGCAATAAAAGACGCCACGAGCGTTTTTAGACCAGTTATACACCGTTGCATACAATACTTTTTCTACGACAAATTTTAAATAAATAGCAGACTACAGAATAGTTAAACTTTTCAGGCAGCAAGTTTTCTATTCGTACTTTTGCTACTCACGCAATTTCTTCAGGAGTGTAGTTATTAATTTCTTCGACCATTTTAAAAGGAACGTACACTTTTGTCTTCACAAACACGAATAAAATCTTAATAGTTTAGGACTAATAGTTTATCATCTTTCGTCTCTTCATTTTGAACTGTATTTTGGTGGGAAATCGGAAATGTGACAGCTCTTGCTTATGGTTTGTTTTTTTTTTAATTTGTTTGCTCTTGCCATCCGAACCAAACCAAATCCGGACCCGGACCGAATTCAAACTGTTTATTTTTATAAATAATACCAATTTTTTTTAAAACATGTAATTTAACACACAATAGATGATGATTTATTATTATTGTAGTAAATAATTTATAATATACAAATGTTAAATCGTAAATAAATACTTTTATTTCGAAATATTTGTTTATGAAGTTGGCACCACTGCAATATAGCGGCCGATTTAAAAAAAAGTTAAACAGTGCTTTTATGAAAAATGTATGAACCAAAAAAGTACGCTAAACAGTTCGTTTTTGGGCCATAGAGCATAGAGTTTTGCGACGACTTATTAGTGGTGTCATTGTATTTGAGCTACAGCCTATATAAATGACAGATAACGGTACAGGAGTAGAAAAAAAGTTTTACACATGCTCAATTTTCCAGTGACAATATTATTTCGAAATGTTAGAACGGAATGGAACATTGATAATCTGCGTCAATTTCTGAGACCAAGCTGTGACAAAACTTTTTACGCCAATCACACAATCCTAAACGTCATTGGCTATCAAATTTACTATTGACCGCCACCGCAGACCGCGCCAGTGTGTTGCAGGCTTAATAAAATGATGACATTGTAATAATTTCCACACCTGCACCATGCAGGTTGAATATGCACGTACAATTTAAGCCTTAAGTTAAGATCATGCTTTGTTGTCTCAATTAACGTAGGTAATATTTTTGTGCAGTGTTGCTCTGATATGGATCAACTGGATAAATGTTAATTGCATTAAATCTCCGCAACTACAAAGAGGTAACTTTATAAATTTTTAAGTAAGTACCTAATACAAAAATTGGCGTTTTTTCATCAATTTTAAACATTTATTTAGTAAAGTAGTAAGTAGTCACTTAAATTATTTTAATTTTGTTTAAACACTAAAGCAACGATATACATTATCTATTCGCAGCTAGACTGCTAGAGATGCTATAACGTAATACTTAACGCTGTATTTTGCAATTATTGCGAACACAACTTCAAACGCACGCACGGCATTAGGCGCCACCTCAGCCGCCTGCCAAGCCAATGCCAACCCGCTATAGATAATGGTTTCTGGGCCGGTATTCCATCCACGATATTGAGAGAAGAGGATAATATCCCCACAAATTCATATTTTTGTTTTTAAAATGAGAATAAGCGAGAGATGAAAATGGGAATGTGTACCCTTCGGTTAAATTATTGAAAGGTAAATTAAAAAGCATTGGGTTTATGACTTCCTATAGTAAAACACGTTATCCGGCATCGGGAAGTTCGAAAAAATCTCTAGGACATGCGGTCACATTATGACAATTATTAATATTATGATGCATATGAACAAAAGAGAATATAGTCACGATATCAGTACGTGCCACTAGAGAAACTGTATGTAGGCAGCAGCCTGCCTACAGCCGGCGACGTCGCGGGCGCACCACCGGTCGGCCTTGCCGCCCTGCCTCCCGTACACAGAGGTTAACAACGTGTTTTTTCTCATTGAACTTTAGAAAGTAACTAGATATGATTCGTGTTGTCGTATAGATAGCCAGATCAGCCAATCAATATTTTAAAAACATATTCGATAATTTTAAGTGACGGAGACCTAATGAATCGATCTGTGAAACGGGATAATGTATTGCTTTCGTTAAAAAACTTACAAAACATTGACTCGTACTAGTTCTAACTATCGTAAAGTTCAATACTGTCAAGTTGACTTTGTTCCTTGACGAACAGTAAGTAATGTAGCAAGTAAATATATATGGAATATAGTATACAGGGTGAATCCTAAGTCGTGAACCGAAAAAAAAACAACTATTTCATACAATTTTGTCAGTCTTAAATGAGCTAAGTGTATGAAATAGTTGTTTTTTTTTGTATAACACAAAGTTGGCCCCATAGTAAAAGTTGCTCAGAATCATGGATAGATTCACATTTTGCTATTTCGGTTCACGACTTAGGATTCACCCTGTATATAATAGTATGTGCCGTGACACTAAATATAGTCGAATATAGTTACTAAATAGTAGAAGATTACTATGGAGACACGACAGTTCCGGGTCGTCGCCACTGCCTCTTATCGATGACTCTTTCAAAACTGCCTGCGATTCCCAGAACGAAGATAAATATTGCCAACGCATAATTAAATTTAGGACTGGTTTGGAGGCCGTTTGAGTACGATAAAAAACAAAAATTACTTTTATACTATTCTTGAAACTGGTTCCATCCAGTTATATTTAAATTCATGATAATTTATATCTCGACTATCAATGTGAATCTGCGTATGAGAGTGACAAAAGAATTGTGTATTATTAAAATTGCGAATTTTAAAGCGTTCAAAATACAGCTCAACTCGTAAAGAAGGGAAACCGAAGCTGTAATTAAATTATTTCTAAAATACTCCTAAAATACACTGCAATAATGCTCATAAACGTCGGTTTTAGAAACCAGCGTGTAAAAGAGAATCTGTGTAGGAAGGAAAATGCGTCAATCTCGTGTGAGCAACGGAAGCTGCCATGATTGCGTGGTCAACCGTTAATATTGCTTTGGATAAACCTTATATCTTGTCAAAAATAACATAGAGACGAGAGAAAAATAAAAACATGTTCCCACAACTTTTGTTGTTTACGTTGACTCCGTATCCTACGCGTTGGTAAGTGTCTCAAAACATAAAATATTTTACATGATTGATACTGTTCTCTCCAACAAACACAAGACTATTAATAACTACTACTGAAACAGTATTGTGCAGTTATTAGTGGCTGAGTCAGAATCAGAAGGCGTCATGTGATGGGAGTTGGTGCCCTATAATTAGATGGTAATGAGAGAAAAAGGCAGATCCCGTGTATTTTTGCTTGGCTTAGGCTTAAAGAGCTCAAGTTCTGTTACGACTGACTGACTGACTTTTTTGACTGTTAATAAGATCCACGAAAACTTAGTGGGTATGGGTATTACGCGCAAAAAGGGCAAGAGTCCATCAAATAGATTTAGGACTAGATGAAGAAATCCAACATAAGTGTGCTACAAATATTTAGCCTCTGAGACAAGTGAATTCGCAATCAAGGATTTGACACGAATAACCAAACATAGCGAGTCAGTTGCGGCAGTCAGGTCCCGGATAGAGCGCCCATTTGCCGGCGGCAGGAAGTGCTAATAGCAGCGGACACTTGCTGTGCCGCTGAATCCAAACCGGAACGAGTCCGGAACCAAACAGTTAACATATACCAAACAACGTGACTAAACACGGCGTTCAATTGGTAATGATGAATACGTTAATTAATAGCCTACCATCGTTTATCACATTTCCAAACGCACCTAACGAAAACTGCCGTAAACAGCTTAACGCAACCAACGATCATAAACTAAATAAGAAAAGGATAAATGTATAAATACGCCCTCTGCTATAAGAGGCTTGGATCTGTCTTATTCTGTGGTGCAACAGGCATAGTCAGAGCAAACCGCGCCGAGGCTACTGTCCTGTAGCGGCGGACTTTGGACCCGATTGTGTTGGTATGCGCGTCCCGGTCGCTCCCACGGGCGCGGCCTACCTGCATCCTGCTCGCCTTTCCTTGTTAGATCGCCATTACATAACCGCTCGATTAATGTCGATGCTTTTTGCCACCACCTGATGATCCGCTTCACATTTTTTTCTAATAACTAATCTCTAGAAGCTATCAAGGAGTTTTGTTTCCTTGAATTTTAAATACTCGAGAATTTGAATCGAATGTCTATAAGTATTTTTTCGATTATGAATAGCAATAAGGAAAGACTACTTACTCAAGCAGTAGAAGAAAGAAGTAGAAGAAATGCAGAACCAGGAAAATTGATCCATTTACAATGTCCACCTAATAAAGAATAGGAAGGACTAATCAGCCAAGATTATTATAATGACAACCGATTTATGGCACAGGAAGTTTATATGCTCGATATATTTTTTGCTTACACGCAACGTCGTTCCTCGAGGCTATCAGCTTTGGTACCTGGTAAATGGTTCTAGGGTCCTTGAACCTGCATTTAAAGTTCATCTTCCCTGGCATCAACCACAACCAGAAAGGTAAATAACAAATATTTTATAAAAGGCGTATAAAAACGATAATCTGAAGCCATTAAACCATCTGTAACAGAAACTAAAGATATCTCTTTCGTTTAGCTGCCTGTAAGTACCTATTTTTTTTAAAGTATGGAATGAAAAAGCTGTTTAACACTTGTATTGTATATCGCATGACATTATGTCATTACCTAATCAAAGACTATGGTGGTTGCGAAATGTTGGGAACGCAGCACCCGCCTCCGAGTCGCAAAATGTCAGATGTCTTACTTTCGACCTAGTACGATTGTTTCGATCAAGGCCGTGACATGGAATTGCGATAGACCAACGAAGGTATTGACATCTGTAAACCTCGAACTGTCACAATTTCAATAATCACTTTACTAACACTATAAATGCAAAGTTGTCTGAAGAATAGAAAATATACTGAATTTGTGTGGGATTATTGTCATAAAAGTTTGCATACTGCTTCCGTGCTTGGCCGGCAATTTTTCAAACTCTACCTAGAAAAAGCTCAAGCTCCTGCTTCTAGCCGTTAGTTTTTCTGAACCTTAATGTCCTCAATGCATCTATGGCACATCTATGTAACTTATAGAACACCTTGAAAAAATCGAGGAAAGAATCTTAGTGAGGATTAAGGATCATGAGAATATTAAGTGGAACCTTGTCAAAAGTCTCCCTTTCTTAAAAACTATCTGTAACCATAATAAAAAGTTTTCAATTTCATCGAGAATAAATTTGGTATACGAATCCTATACTATCATACAGTTTACAGTCGAGATATAAAAAAACAAACTGTGAGACTCGCATCGCCTTTGTTATAGCTGGCAAAACCGTGGCCCGGGCAGCCGATGTAGTCCCGGCTATCGAAGGTTACTGAATGATCAGCGCTGGTTCCGAGAAACGCGGCGAGACGCTCAAAGGCTGGGGCGGAGTCGAGAAAAAAATCAATCCCTTTGTTACTAACAACTCAGGTGTACACCAAAATAAAATAAAACAAGATCGACACGAACAGCAGTGCCCAGGGCGGCGCTAAGCGCACTGCACTTATCGATATCTACTGCAGTAAATCTTTTTGAGACCTTTCACTAACACATCAGCCATGAAAAAGTGCCATAAATAAAATATATCTAAATACATTTATGTTAGTAATAGGGTATTAGCAATATCTACGCGTAATAAAAATTCTTAGTTTTTGATGATTTTATGATGAAAAAAATGAAAAACAAGTCGACACTTTCTTTATCTCCCGTACAAGTGTACATGGCATGATAAATGATGATGTCGACGCACAATAATGAAACGAGTTTTTTAACCATCGATATCAAAGTGCATGCGTCCGTAGCGAAGGATGCTATTACAGGGGGGCGCGGGCGCAGGCGAGTCCTATCGCTTCCAAGAACTTAGAACACCGCAGCGCAGCCTCCGAATAGGGTTACCAACCACGATTGATACACAATATTATACATTTGTGAATATATAGGTCTGATGACACTTATCTCCAAACACCGCAAATTAAAAACACAAAAAAGTATTACGATGCGGACAAATAATAATAAATAAATAAATGTTAGGTGACAATCGTACACAAATTAAGGTCAAACGGGCCTGTATACACGACGATATATTTAATGGAGACAAATTCTTAAATGTATAGAAAACACCCAAGACTCAGAAACAAATATTCATGCACATCACAATAGTTATTTGTTATACAAGGGTGCAAAGTTGTATTTTAACCGCGAGTGTGGAATTGAAACACGAGCTACCGAATGGATCCTAGGGTTGAACAACGAGCTAGCGAATGCATCCTATGGTTGAACCACGAGCGAAGCGAGTGGTTCAAAAATAGAATCCTGAGCGAAGCGAGTGGTTCAAAAATAGAATCCTGAGCGTAGCGAGTGTTGCAACACACGAGACGTCAAAATAACTTGCACCCGTGTGTAACACAAATCTTTTCACCTCACTAAAGCGAGGAAAAAAATATATTAAAAAAACAAATAATAATAATAATAATAATTTTTTGGCGTAGGGATGTGACGGCCCCATCGCCCACCAGATTTCTGGTGCAATCAGTCAACGTAAGGCAGCTTGTGGCGGGCTGTTAGGGAGTAGCGACCCTACGTACCTGAGTGCTCCTGGGGGTGTCCTGTGGTCAGGCTGAGCCGATCGGGTGGTTGGTTGGACAGGCCCCCCACCTCTGGCTTGCCTTAACTGGCTGTCCAGAGTGGAGTCGCAAGAGCTGTTGCTCGAGGGTAGATGTGGACACCTAAGTGGCGAGTTGGCTATATGTTTAAAGCCCAGTGCCGCCTCTCTAACCCCCCCAGCCTCTCTGACTGGTGTTGCCCTTAGGCCATTTTTTAATGTCGCTATTAATAGGGGCCCATCTAGTAGTTGGCGAGTCACAGTCTGCCAGAGATAAAAAATGAGACAGTTTATTAGGCAGGCGTCCGATGTTTCACCCAATAGCCCAGCCACTAGTCCATCATTTTCACCCAATAACCAAATTTTCTTTAGATTCCATCAACAGCAATAGTCCCTATACACCCCAGCGGGTGCTGTCTCTGTGTGCGTCCCATGACACGGGCAGGGACAGCATCCGCTCGGTGTACTCCTTGCATTTCATTAAATTGTCAAAAGGGCCTCTACGTGTTGGCTCAGTTGGTACTTTGTAGGTACCTAGCCCCACGCACGCCTCCCAAAGGTCCGGGACATCATTGTCCCGTGAGCGGGAAAGACATACAATAATAATTTAAGGCGTAGGGATGTGACGGCCCCATCGCCCACCAGATTTCTGGTGCAATCAGTCAACGTAAGGCAGCTTGTGGCGGGCTGTTAGGGAGTAGCGACCCTACGTACCTGAGTGCTCCTGGGGGTGTCCTGTGGTCAGGCTGATCCGATCGGGTGGTTGGTTGGACAGGCCCCCCACCTCTGGCTTGCCTTAACTGGCTGTCCAGAGTGGAGTCGCAAGAGCTGTTGCTCGAGGGTAGATGTGGACACCTAAGTGGCGAGTTGGCTATATGTTTAAAGTCCAGTGCCGCCTCTCTAACCCCCCCAGCCTCTCTGACTGGTGTTGCCCTTAGGCCATTTTTTAATGTCGCTATTAATAGGGGCCCATCTAGCAGTTGGCGAGTCACCGTCTGCCAGATATAAAAAATGAGACAGTTTATTAGGCAGGCGTCCGATGTTTCACCCAATAGCCCAGCCACTAGTCCATAATTTTCACCCAATAACCCGTTTTCTTTAGATTCCATCAACCAGCAATAGTCCCTATATACACCCCAGCGGGTGCTGTCTCTGTGTGCGTCCCATGACACGGGCAGGGACAGCATCCGCTCGGTGTACTCCTTGCATTTCATTAAATTGTCAAAAGGGCCTCTACGTGTTGGCTCAGTTGGTACTTTGTAGGTACCTAGCCCCACGCACGCCTCCCAAAGGTCCGGGACATCATTGTCCCGTGAGCGGGAAAGACATACATAATAATAATTTTAAAAGAACATTAAAAAGAAAAAACGTAGAAAAGGAAAAAACCCATTAAAAATGAGAAAAAAAACAAAAAAAACATTAAAAAGAAACAAAGCAATAAAATAGACACAAACATAAAAAAAAGTTTCGAAAAACATTTAAAATAAAGAAATTACAAAAGAAAAACAAAAAAAAAACCATTAAAAAAGAGATACCACAAAGGAAAAAAATAAAAAAACATTGAAAAAACATTCAAATCAAATAAAAAATAAAAAACATTTAAATATAGACAAAAACGTTAAAAAAGAAAAAAAAAATTTAATTAAAAAACGTAAAAAAAAAACATTTAATAAGGAAAAAAATATAAAAACAATAACAAAACATTACAAAAGAGAACAAACCACAAAAAAAAATGATAAAAAAAGAGGAAAAAAGAAAAACATTGAAAATTCTGATTAAAATCAATAAAAAAACCATTAAAATACAGCCAAAAACATAAAAAAAAGAAAAAAGAATTTCAAAAAACATGATAAAAACGTGTAAAAAAGAGAAAATAGACCAAAAAAAACATTTAAAAAAAAATGACAAGAAACAACATTAAAAAAAAACATTTGTATAAAGGAGAAAAAATAAAAAACATTTAAAAACAAAAAAAAAACTTAAAAAAGAAATAATAATTTAGAAAAACATTTAAAAACAAAAAAAAACATTTAAAAAAGAAAACTATTTCAAAAAACATTAAAAAAAGAAAAAAAATAAAAATAGAAGAAAAAAACATTTAAAAAAAGGTTTACAAAAGGAAAAACATTGAAAAAAATAAAAAAAATAAACAAAAACATTATAAAAAATAAAAAAAACATTAAACAAAAAAAACCATAATAAATTCAAAACTTGTAGTAAATTTGATCAGCTTTCATTTTGTAAAAGTAGAGATATAAGCGTAAAACCGAAAAATGGGACCTTCAAAACTTTGAAGTTCAAACCCCCCTCCCCTTCGGCTCAAGAGCTACGGGCAAGAACTTGTGGTATGTTTACCTCCTCCTAACTAGTCCAAACAAAGTTACGAAGTCAAAAATTGTGCCAAGCATTTTTCTCAATACCTTTTTTTTGTTCCAATTGTGTTCCAAGCATTTCCCTTTAAACCTTTTCGTTGCCTGACCTAATAACTTTGTAATAAATATGTATAATAGATACTTAGTCGAAACTGGGATATCCTAGTTGGATTACAGATAGCGACTAGCTGTTGACGATCTTATCTGGTTGGATTGATCGCCCCTGAAATTATAAATTTGATAAATGTTGATATGGGTTACTGGTAACCCTAAGGCGAAGACAACTGCGGCTACATCACAGGATGCGCGCTCGTTAACTCGACTCCCGAGGTGAAAAACGAACGGCGAACGCACTTTAAACAGCCTCGATTAAATTTTAACAAAAATGTACCTTATTTTATCGAATAGATTGAGCACTCGTTTAGAATTATATACCTATACTGCTTACTTAATTAAGTTTTTCGTAAGAAACCCACAGAAAATGAGGAAAATTGACGTTTCTTCTGTTTGCATAATATTGTGACAGAGAAACGAAACTGGGTTTTTTTTCAAAACAATACTTACAGGGTATAAATGATTTACTCAAGAAGGCTGATGTTAAAATGACGAAATTGAATCCAATGATTTTGATCAAATCTTTGGGTCAGTTTAGTGAAGTGAAAAGACGGTGGTTCATAGATAATTACAAATCTACTATCCATTGTAATTTCATTAGACAAAGTTTAAGTGATTATTGATATTCGAGCAAAAAAGTAGGTATCAACACTAGGAACCATTCTGGACAATATTTATAAATGTTAAGTGCACCTTCTATTAGTAGAGCTGTAAATACTACTTTATGTTCAGATTTAATAATGATTAATAAGCACACTTAAAATACAACAAAAGCAAAACAAAACGGAAGTGATGAAAGTGACTCTAGTTTGTGAACCTGACAAGAGCTGGGTAGTCGTAGAAGCGTTTCTTACGGTTATGAAAGGAGCCTAACTGAGCGTAATCGTGGCGTCGTCGGGTCGCCACCATGCCGAAATAACCGTGTTCAATGGGCAGCGTGCGGAGGCGCGGGGGCGGAGCGTCGCGGCGCTCGCGCCAAAATTAGACGTAAACACGAGGCGCCGGCGGCGGCGCTCTGACCCTCCTGCGCGAGCGCACAACAACACTCGTTCCAACACCAGAGAACGACCTAGCGTTTTCTCCATACAAATAAACTCAATCAAACAAAATATATATTATCCAGTACCTAACTTCAGAAAAAACTTTCCGATCCGTTAAATAATTTATCGGTTCAACTAAAACATATTTCGTGTTGAAACGTTAATTACGAAGCCATACGCGCTTCAAGAACTTAGTTGAACATTTATGAGCACGCCAATCGATTTCCATACCCACAAAACGTAATATTGAGACCCGTCGATTTCGCCTGGATTATATCTGTATCGCTATGGCATGTCAACTAGTGCGAACGAATTACTAATACTCTTTTTTGTTTAAGTAGGATTTAGTATCCAAATATTCTCATGCCTTAAAAGCTGTCTGCTGACATTTCCGATGTCCCACTGTTTTTACAACTAATTTATTTTCCTATGCGTTTTGCCCGTTTGGCCGAAACACAAGTATTAAAGTGACAGATAATGTAATGACAAACAAATTTTAACGGCATTTTACCTAAAATAGGTTTAAGGAAAATTGAATAAGGCCATTAAAGTTTTCCGTCAGGTCATTGATGAATCGGGTAGGTATATGTAATATTACCAATACAATAAGGTGATGGTAATATTTTTACATACTCCTAGAAAATCGATTTCAGTTCAAGTAAGGTAAATGTCCTATTTTTTTTTATTTATATGGCTTTTACTCCTTATTGTTTTAGCAAGGTGGATTTGCCAATAACAGATTAAAGGTGTTGACTGTTGACATATTTACACACACGAGGAGAATGTCCTATTTGCCAACGGTGCACTAGTGTATGATATGGGCACTTTATGTCAAAGTGACATAGCTTATCTGCGAATGAAGAAAACATTTCTTAGTTCGAATTTATCCCATATTGCTTTGATTTAGTGCCCATGTCATACACTAGTGCACCGTCGAGAACAGGGACGTTTACCTTACATATTTATATGAGGTACTTACGACACATCTTTGTCGTCACTTTATGTGTAAACTTATCAGTATTCCATATGGAAAGGTAAGTACTACGGTAGCATCTAGTGACCACCGTGCCGCGCCGCGATGTCGTATGGTATGAGTAATATAATATGACTTGTGTCATGGCGTAGGTATAATAAGAATATAATATGAGCTAAGCATAGGTTATTGAAGAATCGAACAGACAACATCGCATCGCGTGCATATGCACCTATTTTTTTTAATGAAAATTAATAATTAAATACCGCAAAAAAAACAATAGTGAAATACTATATTCTAAAAACGAGACCATATAAAAAAAACAAGGGTTGCTAATCACAATGAGGGCAACATGAAGTACCTACCTATTTGACTTGATTAGGTACATTTATGCCAATATATTCTAGGGTATGACGCGGACAACATGCCCTAAGGCGCCTGTAAATGTATGTCTACACTTAACCCCTTTTGATCCTACAATTAAGCATACAACGACAGCGACACTCTCGGTACGCCATTCCCAAGACTGTGATGACGGTTTGGATCTTTATCTACACGCGGTGGTAAATACAGTACGTATGAAATCAAACAGAAACAATAGACGTCCTTTAATTTTGGGGTGAATTTCGAATGAAAAGAAGTAATTTGATAATAAGTGAATCTAATTTTATGATTAGGAACAAGGTATTTTCCCAAAAAAAAAGTATTTCCAAACAGATTTTGAAGTAAGGGAAAAGTACTAATAGAATTTTTCTCCCTAATGGGGCTACAACCTATAAGGAAAGTATTATCCATGGTCATAGCAAGAAATGTAAACTAACTGAACCTAAACATAAAACCATATTGTTCCCAGATAATGTGATTGTCGGAGATTCTCAAGTAAACAATAACTATGAAAGTTGTTTCATCCGAAGACGGTCCTTTGTACTAGCATAACAGTACACGTAGACGAGGTGGTTCAACCGGTGTGGTCTGGATGAATGCTCCGTCTCTCTCTTTATCGCGGCAGTGCGCCTGCGCTGACCACGGCACATAATATTAAAGCACATTAATACCGATGATGACACAAGCCGACGAGACCCATCTGTGTCCACAGAATATAGTGCACACACAGCGAACAACGATCTGCCCTTGAGAATGCCGCAGCTATAACAATCTACAATTTATAAATGTTATACTTAATGCAGTAAATTATGCATTCTCTTTCAACTATTGTTACTATTTCAAGTTGTTTCAAGTGTTTCACTAGTTTCAGTCACAAAAAGCAAGTGATAACGAGGGTCCTCGAAGCTAAACTTGACATTTTTAAATGTGTTGTATTTGATCTCACGTTTAAAATTGTAAGGAGGTACCAACATGTGATTCCTGGTTTAAAATAATTATTGCTGAATACATTTATTTTCGTCTAATTATACTTGGATTACAAAATCAGGTATGAATAATAAGACGTTACTTAAGGCACGCACAGCTTCGATTTGTCTGTAGGGCATTTATATCCCTGTTACATGTACAGGGTACCTTATCTTTGCGATAAAGGTAAATTATCTGCATTATAAATATATAAAGTGACAGAGTACCTAGATATATTTTGCTTTTTTCTGAAGCTTGGTCATGTCACTTATACCAAAATCACCCCAAAACTTTGAACTGTCCCCAACATCGGATCGATTTCTCGGGCCATCCCCGCTGTGCTAAGTTTCTGATCAGCGCCGATAAAGACGCCGTCTAGGAGCCAACATCCAGTAATCAGAGCGTGGAAACTGAGGTACTTTGTTATTATGGCTGCACAATAGAAATCTCAACTCTGTTGTTAACTAGTAAAGTCTATTTCGAATGCAACACTATTACGAGTGCTATCGTAACAACACTAGGATGTAGATGTCGCAGGGAGATTTTAACATGATTATTGAAGAGTAAAGTACATAGGTGAATTTATTCTACTAGAGGTTTAGGTTAGAAATTTAGAATAGAGCATATGGTTTAGGTATATACTATTAATAAAGTATATATATTCTATACTAGTCTAAGTCTAGTTGTGTCGTTTGATAAATGTATAGGAGCTAAATTTGAGACCGGCAAGCCAATAGTCTCAGCGCATCCTATCCTAAGCAAACACTAATTATATTGTTTGTCATCACAAACAAATGCGGATTTTGTTATTGGTACGTTTATTCATCCCCTGATAAAATGATACAATTAATGCTTTCGAATAGTCTTTGCTATTACTTCTGTAAATAGTTAAACGCCTGTATTAAACCCATATATAAAAGGAATACGTAAATATGTATATGGAAACCCATATAAAAAGAATACCTAAATATACAAAACTCACATCACAACGCATCACATCAACAGTGGATGGGCAGTCCATTTGTTGCACAATCGGTACGATTAATGTGCAAATTAATTAATGTAATGCCGAGCTAGACGCAATAGTTGTAGTAATTATAATGGATATCAAAATAATGCTTTGCACCTGCCTTTCGCACATCCGGTTCCGAGAACTACACAGGAGTAGGAGTATAATCTCCACTTATAATAAATCTCTAAATTAAAAAAAGAATCAGCCAGTTTGAAACTAAGCTTTGCGCGGTTCGAATGTTCTCAGCATCCCATGAACGGAAAAATATGAAACATTTTATATAGGTACATTATTATTCTAGCTGCAACTTAGGATAGTTTTTATCCGACTGCGACAGTTAATTAATTTTCCGAAATATACGACTTCATTTAATTTTTCATTTATTTTTATTGAAATCAAACGCTGCTCCAACTGTCAGCTATAAGAACCGTCAAATTTTCGTCAAAATGGCGGAATTGCTTTGCCTTTCACTTATTAATAATTTAAATCCTGTCTACGATAGACCTTTACGAGACAAATGCTAAAATATAAACCATAAAAAAATATTCGATTCTGATATGAGAACTTATATGCGCAAATGTCGTTTTATGTCGTAATTTCAATAAATGAAATCAACAAATTTGAACAATATAATTAACACGAATTTGTATTTTTTTAATGACAATGGCACGCGCTCGGCGCATTCAGCCAAAGTACCTGCGGCGCTACTACGAAAACCGATACTCAATGTTTATATATTTGCATCCCTGTCACTCGAGTATGGTTAGTGCGATAGAGGTAGAGATACCCGAATATTTTCGAATTCCGAAGTTCGTGGTTATAGCTCAGGAATCGAAAATATGGTAAATAATCATAATGTATTTTCTCGAAAAAGAATTTAAAATAAATATAGTCAAATGGAGAAAAAAACAAAGCAAGAGGTTATATAGGTAATGATTAAGTTATAAGAGTCCAAAGTTTTAAGAGGACCCCCTCTTAAAACTTTGGACTCTTATTATATTATGTTCTGTCCCTTTTCCGCAAAACGCACCTTCATATGAAACGATTGTTTTTTACTATGACGCTCGAGTATATTGACGTCACAGTCCCTCATCGTTTTCTCACTCTAACAAGCGACATTAAAACGGATGTAGCTTCATAATTTTTTGAGATATTTGAATGGGAGTTTCATTATCTTCTATCTATTTATACATAATAAATGCCTATGTCCTGACTGACTTATTCACTCAATCACTCACTCACTCACTCATCAACGCACAGCCGAAACTGCTAATCTTAGAGAGTTGATTTTTGCACAGTATGTTGCTTTTATAACGTGGGCTAGGGATAAAAAGGGATTTTTGAAAATTCTACCCTAATTAATTAAATTATTAAATTCTATTCTAAGGGGGTAAAATGGGGGTGCAAAGTTTGTATGGGAGAACCTTTTTTTTTTGAGCTATAGACTTAAACTTTGTAGAAAAATTAGTTATTAGAATACAAATGAAACACTTTCCGCGTTTTGGAAAATTCCACCCCTACGGGGGTAAAATAGGGGTTCAAGGTTTGTATGGAGGAAACATTTTTTTTTTAAATAGAGACTTAAAACTTTGTAGAAAGATCAGTCATTAGAATACAAATAAATAACTTTCAGGGTTTTAGAAAATTCTACCCCTAAAGGGGTAAAATAGAGTGCAAAGTTTGTATGGGAAAAACTACTTTTTTTTAAATAGAGACTTAAAACTTTGTAGAGAAATTATTCATTAGAATACAAATAAAGTACCTGGATTCAGTGTTTTAAAAAAATCTACCCCTAAGGGGGTAAAATAGGGGTGCAAATTTTGTATGGGGGAAACAATTTTTTTTTTAAATAGAGACTTAAAACTTTGTAGAAAGATTAGTCATCAGAATACAAATTAAGTACTTTCAGCGTTTTAGAAAATTCTACCCCTAAAAATAGGGGGCTAAAATATTAGGGGTGCAAAGTTTGTATGTGGGAAACTATTTTTTTTAGCTAGAGTCCTAAAACTTTGTAGAAAGATTATTTAAATACAAAGAAAGTACTTTCAGCGTTTTGGAAAATTTCACCCCCAAAGGGGTAAAATAGGGTGCAAAGTTTGTATGGGAAAAACATATTTTTTTTAATAGAGACTTAAAATTTTGTCGAAAAATTACTTATTAGAACATGAAAAATACTACATTCGGCGTTTTACAAAAATAATTCGCTAAGGGGGTTAAAAAAGGGTGCAAGGTTTGTATGGGGAACACTTTTTCTGAGCTAGACACTTAAAACTTTGTAGAAAGATTACTTATAAAAATACAAAAAAAAAAGACTTTCAGCGTTTTGAAAAAATCTATCCCTAAGGGGGATAAAAAGGGGTGCAAAGTTTTTATCAGGGAAAGTTTATGTTTTTGAGTTAGAGACTTGAAACTTTGTAGAAAGATTACTTATTAAAATACAAAAAAAGAACACAAATCGTTTTAGAAAATTCCACCCCTAATAGGGTTAAAAAGGAGAGCAAGCTTTGCATGGGCAACACTTTTTTTTGAGTTAGACTTTAAACTTTGCAAAAAGATTACTTATTAGAATACTAAAAAAGAACTTTCAGCGTTTTAGAAAACTCCATCCCTAAGGGGATCCTTAAGATCCTTAAGAAGGGTAGCCAGTGTTGTGTGGGAAAAACTTTTTTTTTTACTAGACTTAAAACTATTCAAAATGTTACTTATTAAAATTAATAATAAAGTACTTTCAGAGTTTTAGAAAATTCCACCCCTAAGGGGGTTAAGAAAGCTTTGTATGGGCAACACTTTTTTTGAGCTAGAGACTTAAAAGTTTACGAAAAAAGTTCTTTCAGCGATTAGAAAAATTCAACCTCTAAGGGGGTTTAAAAGGGGGTTCAAATTTTAAATGGCGAGCAATAAAATTTTAAAGTGTGAGTAAGAGATTTTTAACGTTGGTCTTATTCTGTACGTTAAAAGACTACAAAACTGATTTCAGAGTTTTTCCAAATTCATCCCCTAAGAGTGTTAAAATTGGTTCAAAGTTTGAGTATTTCAAGGCATTTTTAAAGTATGAGATTTTTAACTTTGGTTTTAGACTGTTTGTTCACAAACTAGAAAATGAACATCAACTTTTTTTTTAATTATCCCCTAAAAGAGGGTTCAAATTTTGTATTGAGAGAAATACGCGGTCGATACTACGTGGACGAAGTCGCGGGCAACAGCTAGTAAATAATATATACGTAGATAAACAGGTCAGATATATTTTCGAGGGTTTAAGACCTAATAGGTATTTATAGTAACCAATGAGACACTACATTGTGTTATTCTAATTATTAAAATAACCTCTTTTTACTTTCATTCGTAATTCAGGCTAGCTATAGAAAGTTAAAGTACTTAAGTAGATAATGAGTCTAGACTTTTTACGTCCCGTGGTTTTGTAAATGGACTTAGCCAGGATACAAAACGATGGAACAAATAATAGACGCTTCTCAGTCAAATCAATCCTATTTCCGCTAAGTAAGAGAAAGTATGAACAGCACATTATTTAGTTCTAAAACGAAAATAGTATTCGCAGAGTGCCGTTAGCCACAGCTACCTGTCGCGCGGACGTCGCGGACTCACGGCTGATTCTCAGAAGGCGGTACAGCGATAGTGGACTGTATTTTAATGTTATCGCTGTGAACGCACTTCACTCCACGATAAGTCCACTTGTTGTGCATGTGACTTCTCCGTCGCACTTTACTCAGAAACTGTCGTGAGGTTTTAGCTAATTAGGCTCGCCATTACTGAATTAACGACTGTTGCGCATACTCTCTTTACTTTCTATGAATCTTGACAACTTTAGAACTCTCGTTAGTGCGTTACCTGACGAATATAATATACGAAGATTGTCGTATAACTTTGATATTGAACTAAATTCAAATATATTATAAAGGACATGAGCTAGCTAGTAGAACTACAACAACACGCTATAAAAGTAAAGGTATACGTGTGTAGTGTAGTGGTTCGATACGAACCGGACTGCTAGACAAGCCGCTCGGTTGCCTCTAACGAGTACAGGCCGCGAACGGCCTTGCCAAAGACGTCCAAGCGAGAGGCTGTGTTCCTTTCTCCATACAAACATGTACCGGGCCTACCTGCCACATGCGCAATAACTGCCCGGCTGGCCAAAGATACTTTACCGTTAATGCGCAGCTGTTTTAATCAACAAAAGTTTCACTGATCCTTATAATTTCAAATCATTCCACAAAGACACGTTCACATCTATAACTGATTAAACAAAGCACAGTTGAATGAACTTCTGTGTGTAAAGGTTTCGTAAAACGCTGCTTGTAAAATCAAGAGAAAATAGCACTAGGCAACAATACTAGTATTTTACATCGATAAACTTACAATAAGTAAATACCTATAGTAGTGAAACGTAAGGAAGGCAACTTTATCTATTTCAAAGAAGATAAATAAAAGTTACTTGAAACTAAATCAATCCGACTTGCACTCAACAGGTTTTTATGTTTTCGCAAGAGTTCCAAAATGTTTTGTATTCAGCGCATGAAGTTCCTCTGTTTAAAGATTCAAAGAACATCGCCATAAAAGGATATACATACAATGTAATGCACGAAGTTAAATCAGGAGTCAATGTTCTTTGAAATTTTGGAACAACCAATAATATCATGCAGGTATGAGGAAAAAATAAGACTATCTACCTATTTACAGTAATGTTATTTCCAGAACCAAAATTTTAAAACATTTTAATGTAAAACCAAGTTAGTACATCTTATTGGCATGTTAGGTATTGTGGGGTTAAAATGAGACGTTAACTGTCAAGTCGGCATTTTCTTTCGCGTCCCGCTCGTACCTAATCGTGTGCTAGCGCTCAATGCAAAACAAAATAACGGAATGAGTAATGACAAATTGCTTCTCAGAAGGACCGCAAACTACCTTAAAAGCTGCATTAGAGCATTATATAATTTTGATTGTTTGAAGAAAAAATCTCGTTACGTTCAAGCCAATGCAAAATGATTTTAAGAAAGACAAAAGAATGAATCAATCAGGCTAATCTTGGGTGGCTGGTTGTATTACAGTAATAATCTCTTTTTCGTCCATGCTGCTTTAATTGCTTTACATAAATTAAAATATTCGGCAGTATTTTAATAGGTTAATATCTTCCTATTTTATCTCCTATTCAGTACTTCTTCTTCACACATAACATAACAGTGTTGTTCGATACATTAGGTATTGGTGACATTTACGTCGACATATTAGCTATTGTTCTCATTGGGTATTTTTTTTTTCGTTCTTGGCTTCACTCGCTAATTCATTATGCACATTTTTGTTTGTTTAATTATATATTATTACATAAATATTAGAATTCCTCTTATAAAAATGTTCTAAAATTACCGAGAACTTAAACAATAGAAGTTTTGTAATTTTCGTAATAAATTCCGACAAGAAGGCCTGGCACAACTTTTTATGAATTCATATTCTTCGTACAATCACCGGCCTCAATATATGATGGAATAAAGGCCGCAAAAATATCTGATGACGACTCTATTCCTAGAGCCGTTAGAGCGTTTCAGATATTTTTGCGGCTTCTGAATCTCATCCTCTTCAATGGGGAATGGATGAAATTGCTAGAAGTGCCTGATTATTTTTTTGGTGATAGGAATAACCTTCCTTAGCACAAGAAAAAACTTTTCAGACTTTTCAGCTGCGTCCATTATTTTTGAAAAATATAAACAGTTTCCTCACTTACGTTTTGGGTTTAGGACGGCAAATGAGACAAATCTGTTTATATAAATATTATAAATGATGGAGTTCTGAGGTAACAAACATAAATAATAATAAATAATACTTAAAAAATCCCTGTTTTTTAACCGACTTCAAAAAAGGAGGTTATATGTTCCACTGTATGTATTTTTTTTAAATGTATGATTGCCGTTTCTTCGTTAATAGGGAACATTACTGCAATGTTCTGCCGCCAGAGGCAGCACTACCACTAATAGTAAACCAGTATAGGAATATAGGGATTCACACACACATGCACAATTGATTGTCAAATGAGTGACAATACCGCAAGTGGGAACGAGATACAATGTCAACGCTGCTAGTGTCGCCACCTACGAAGAGTTTTGCGTAATGTTCCCTATTGTGGAACGATTTCCAAAATTCTTTTTTTATTCGAAAGAGTATACTCCCGAGGTGGTCCTATTGTCACCAATTTAGGATCTGATGATGGAATCCCAGGGAAATTTAGGGCAACCCTCAAATTTTAAAGGCACGCGTGTAGTGATTTCGGTATTTTCTAATATAACTCGTGTTTACCTTCGGAAATCACAATTTTGGTGAAGTGGAACTGAAGATGAAGACCAGAGATCACTTATGGAACTCCTCAAAGATGTAACGTATGATCGCCGACTTCTCCGTCAATTGTGGACCGATTTCCAAAATTCTTTTATTTTTCGAAAGAGTAGGTACACTCCTGAGGTGGTCCCATTGTCACCAAGTCAGGATCTGATGATGGGATCCCAGGGAAATTGAGGGCAACCCTCAAATTTTATTGGCACGAGTGTAGTGATTTCGGTATTTTCTATAATAACTCGTATATTTACCCTGGGAAATCATAATTTTGGTGAAGTGGAACTGGTGATGAAGACCACAGATGACTTATGGAACTCCTCAAAGATGTAAAGTACGTCAAAGATTCTGACATGATTCCGTTGAAGTAACAACTAATGAAGTGTTAATTCTGAGATCCTTGAGGAATCGACGGAACTCCTCAAATATTATCAGCCCACATATAGCGACTTGGGTTTCTTCTGTGATAGTGAAGGCATTTGCTCTCGGAAAGCAGTTCATGTGGTAAATTGGAAAGGAAAGGTGGAAATTTTCATGTGCCTATGTGACTTGGTGAAGTACTGAATTGAAGACGGTTTAAACTTTGTTTGTAAAGTAAATTATTAACTTTTTTTATTTGTATACACACAATTAACCAGCTGTACGCCCAATTTCAACTTTCTATAGGTCATCTGAAAGTGGGTTAGGTTTTTGATCTATCCGTCAGCTAATAGGTACGTAAGTCATTAAGTCACTGATAAAAATGCCGATTTTTAGACGGTAATAACTCAATAACCATTTTACCTGTTTATATAAAATTTCAGGTTCTAGTTAATCTAAAGGGTTTAAAAACACATACCAAATTTCATGTTTCTATGTTAAATAGATTTCAAGTTATTAAGGAGTCAAAAGTAGCTCCAAATGGTTCGTGTAATTAGGGAATGCAAACCGGTTAACCGGTTATACGGTAAATTGGCTAAATATGAGGCCGGTAAATTACCGGTAAATTAAAATCAAAACCGGTAATTTACCGGAACACAAATTATAAGTAAAATACAACATTTCAACGATTGTTAATGCTTCATCGTCATGTTTATACCTCAATAACCCTCCTTTTATCATGTAAAAATGTAAATTGAGTAAACTTGTTAGTGTTATTTAGCTTAGCTCATGTAGGATCAAATTAATGCAATCGTTTGTAGAAGCTTCGTAAAATATAAACACGTTCCCGGTGCCGTTCTATAAAATATGAATAATGATCAGTTTGAATAAGTACAATAGAGACGCCTTATTTAACATACTTTAGAGGTATATTTATTATAACAATCCAAAGAAATACCTCTCTTCGTCTTACTGGGAGGGAGAAAAAGGCAAGGAACAGAGGTGTGGTGGTGCTTTTCTTCAAAAAGGGTGACAACACCCTGCTGAAGAACTACCAACCCATCTGACTTCTGAGCCATGTCTATAAACCGTTTTCGAGAGTAATTACAAATCGTCTCGTACGCAAGCTAGATGACTTCAAGCCTCCCGGACAAGCCGGTTCCCGGAGAGGCTTTAGCACCTTAGACCACATCCATACGTTCCGTCAGGTTATACAGAAGACTGAAGACTGAGGAGTATAACCTGCCCCTCTGTTTAGCGTTCACGAACCACGAGAAAGCCTTCGATTTGATCGAAACCTGGGCTGTACTAGTCGCTCCAGTGGCGCCAACCCGCCGGCCGGCGCGGTTGACTACCACTACCACTATATCGAAGTGTTTGTACGAAAACGCACTTTGTCAGTCTGACTCCAGGATTTGAACGCAAAACCTATTCTGCCGCAGCGGGGAGTCAGTCAAGGAGATGTTTTTCCAACCTGTTCACCGCTGCACTGGAGGATTTTTTCAAGACTCTGGACTGGAGAAGGCAGACATCAACGAAGAGTACATCACTCACCTTCGGATTTCTGATGGAGTACTTTAGTACAATGCTCGATGACCTCAGTAAAATCTCCGAGCGAGTCGGTCTAAAGATGAACATGGATAAGACGAAGATCATGTCAAATGCCGATGTAGTGCCAACTCCGATTACAATCGGACGCTTTACGCTCAGAGTTGTAAACGACGAGACTGTCCAGTTCGAGTTCTGTCGGCTCGGTTTGACCAGTGTGTGTTGCCAGTGATGACATATTATATGGCATCTGAAATGTAGTCGCTCACTATGGGCCTCAATAGAAGGCTAGAAGTCATCCAAAGAGCAATGAAGATGGCTATGCTGGGAGTTTATCTGCGTGATCGCATTAGAAATGTGGCTATCCGCAGCAGAACTAAGGTAACAGATAAAGCCTTATGAATCGCTAAACCAATACCACAATTTGGAACCCCCATGAGCTCCACTCCTAGAAAAAGTTATAAAACCGTTTTTACGAACGCTCGTAGGTAAAATGAACTGTTACTATTACTAACCTTTTCTCTATCCAACTCTTTTTGACCTAGGAATGGTTGGTTATATACACATCTCTTGAAGCCCGTAGAAACATCTATTTAGTGAATTATTATTTTAGAATACTAAGTGGGCTTGTAGTTAGTTTCTGTAGAACTGGGGACAATTCAAACCTACCTGCTAATCCCCAAGGAACGTTTTCAGTTGTGTTTTTTGCCCTCATACTACTGAGCAAGTTTTAAATATGAAAGAATCTGATAATTACGGCATTTACGGCACATGAAAACTCTTTATATTATATCATAGCTTATTTTTACGATAAATAAACGTCAAATAACGATACTTATTAGCCAAATTGACTTTACCGGTAATTTACCGGTAAACCGGTTTTGCCTCACTCAAGTCGGTAATTTACCGGTAATGAAATTTGCCCGGTAATTGCATTCCCTACGTGTAATACACACGGCTGCTGCGTTGCCAGTTCCTTTTGGCTTTGAACTTGGCTGGACACGCTACTGCGTGCCTAGATTCCACTAAAAGCAGTCTCCCATTTAAATAGTAATAGTAACTCTCATATCCGTCCTTGCGAAGCTACGATGGCGCAGACAGATGAAAAAAGGCCTCTCCTTAAGATACCTTATCATGCACGGAGTATTCCTAATTATGTCATAATTGCACGTCAGGTTTTTTTATTCTTTGTGCTTGCTTGCACGTCGTAAATGCTGTACCTACTCGTAAGTATCACTTGTTCTTGTGACTGTCCAAAAATGTCTTATTTAAAGCTTTTTATTATCAATCAGTTTTAACTTCGCCACAACCACAGAGAGAATTCTCGCCGTTCCGACGTCGTTATAAGTGAAAACCGGTACGAACAAAAGTGAGAAGCAGTTCAGGTCAAGATGCGATACCTAGGTGCTACCCGTTCTGCTGAAGTTACCGGACGTAGCGCCGCATTGGGCGTCCGCCAAGGCAATTTGCATCGCTACCCGCTTCGGAACATCGCCAAGTCTAGCCGAACAAAACCACCGAGAATTACCACTCCATTCCAATAATAATTAAAGCAAATATTTCGCAGGCGAGACGCACGCCGACGAACGTTATGGAGCTTATAAAGTATCGCCTCAGCCCGCAATTAAGAAACGATGCGCACCAAGTCTATTTATTTACCGACGCGGAAGAAACGCCCCGCTTGCAATGGCCCATCGCGAGCTCCTTGCAGCCGGCGATGCGCGGCCAGCGCCAAGCGCTCGCTGTCGCCGGTCTAAATTAAATACCTTTGATATTCAAAATATCAATATTTTCAGGGAGCTTATGAAGTGCGTCGGCACAATTTACTTGTGGGCCTTCCGTGTTGGCAACCCTGATGTGCGCTAACGAACCGATGCTAAGTATTAATCACAGGCAACCACTGACTGTGGGCGACACTGTTTCATGAGATTCGTTTAGTGTTTTAGTAGACTTTAATAATATTGTGGACTTTGTAAACTTTCCTGCTGGTAGCAAGTTGTTAAACAGGTACTCATATTTAGCCAAAAGTACTTTTTCGGTAGTTAGATCTATTTAATTTTGTTTAACTTTGATGATTCACTCCTTTTGTGTTATTGCTTCATTTGTTAGACGCACTCTACCATCCTAAGTATGATTGCGATAAGATAGCAGTATCATGCGCAGAGGGAATAACCCTTTTTCCGTAACTTGTATGTTATCATTAGCAGAGATATGAAACGCATAAAAACCACGCCAAGTGCAAGTCGTTTAATGTCGGGCCCATCGGAAATTACAAAACTAGATTAAACACTGGATGATGTTCTCGTATGCCCGTTAATTAGTGGAGTAAAAATATTTTGTTTCAACTCTGAAAGTAGTTGTGTAGACGAACTTTATGTCCTAATGAATTATTCCATTCAATTAGTAAATAATATTAACTTGGTTCTTCACTTGAATAAGGAGTCCTTTAACATACTTTCATGGTAAATTTATAATTGTCACAGAATAGTACTGGCACTTACTGCAGAACTTGCTTAATTTTTGGGTTGAATTTTTCTTTTCGAACAATTTATTTCTCATATCGCGGGCACGCAACAAAGTCAGGGTTGATCCTATTGGTGCATGTTTGACGAGTTCGTATAATTAATTATATCCGAATAGTTATACATTTGACATCATATCTAAGTTACAATATATACTAGCAGTATTAAGCGTTTATTTACTTGATTCAACATTTAAATAACCTACTTCAACCGACCGATCATAGCAATATTTGAGTACCTGTTTACAACGTTCAGAATCATCATCATCATATCAGCCGAAAGACGTCCACTGCTGGACATAGGCTTCCCCCCAAAGAGTGCCACAATGACCGGTCCTGCATCACTCATATCCGGCAGGCACCCGCGACCATTACCAAGACATCAGAATAAAAAACCGGCCAAGTGCGAGTCGGACTCGCGCACGAAGGGTTCCGTACCATTATCTATAAAAATATGTATTTTATTCTGTTTTTAGTATTTGTTGTTATAGCGGCAACAGAAATACATCATCTGTGAAAATTTCAACTGGAACTATCACGGTGTCAGTGAGATACAGCCTGGTAACAGACAGACAGACAGACGGACAGACGGACAGCGGAGTCTTAGTAATAGGGTCCCGTTTTACTCTTTGAGTACGGAACCCTAAAAAGTAGGTACCTATTTACTAAACGTACGTTTTGTCGGGTTACCTTACCTAACATATCGAATTGCGTACACACAAAAAGTGTGGGTAATTAAAGTACTGCGGCTTGGACCCTCTTCATATTTTAAAATAACATCAATGGGTCCCAAAGAAAGTATTAGAATGCCGAATTGTCCCAATCACAAAACCTATGACAAGATGCAAGTAAACTCAACACAACTTTTTCTTTTGACTAATTCGTTTTAACCTACTCGTACCCACAGATTAATAAATAATTATGCAGTCAAAATCACATCTTCCCAGGTCAGGGGCGGTTCACTCTGTGATTCCGTCGCGCCGCTACAAGTACATGCCGGCGGCCGCCAAATTGGCGGCCCATTAGTAGCTGCCGCGTGTTGGTACCAGGGATCGGAAACCGGTATTGTTTGTATGGGAACGAAAACGTTATTTTTTTCGTTCTTTTGATAATAATTTCATTTCTAATTGGGCAATCTAATAACCAACTTGGTACAGGACGCTCGCACGGGTCGCAGCGCGTTGCATGCGTTAGAACGGGATGGCCACATTTAGGCACGTTTGGCGTACCTAAACAGGGAATTTGTTAACACAGAACCTTCTGTACGTAGTACTATTAATTATTCTGTGCCCAGGTAGATGCAGAAGTTTCAAATCATAGATCTCCGCATGACTTTTTCCAATTCAATGCCGAATTGCAAAGCCTAGGCTTATCTAATCAGTACGCGAGTTGTACAGGCCAACACAACTACGGTTGTGGCATCATCCATCACACAAAGGGTACCTATAGCTGTGGTTGGATGGCGAAACTGGACAGGAACGGGATCGATTGGCATCAAAAAAAAGTCCTAAGACCATTTTCGCCTAGCAACACGGGATCTGGTAGCTGCCCTCACTGACCCAAAATCTATTTCCATTATATATATATTTTTTTATATATATGTATATAATGTCAGAGTCTAACAAATAAACGATTTGTATTTGTGTTAACAGCAAAGATTTATAGGACTTTAATATTATGTTTCCAATTACTTAGTACACATAAAGAGTGTTGTGTCTACCCTACCTAGTAAAGGGAAACCTATGTATGAGAGGTTACAAATTCGCTTTTTTAACCTGTTGATCCGAGTGATATTTTTTGGAAAAAATATATGTGGTAGAGTATTAAATGGTTTATAAAATATCCAGTATTAGAAGGTGTCGTCGCAAGCCTTGCAAGTAAAAAAAATTTTTTTTGTGAATTATTAAAAATCTTTTTTTACTTAGATATAAAATTTTATGGTATATTTTTTTATTATAAAAAGTCCTCTATTATCTACATAATATATACAAATTTAAAAAAAATCGGGTAGCTACTTTAGTAGATGATAAATAAAAACGATTTTCCTTTTTTTTAATTATCTCAAAAATCACGACGATTTTGGGGCTGATATTTGGTGAAATAACTTCGTATATAAAGATAATTATCCGAGCAAAAGGAAAACCATTTTCTCTTCAAAGGCAGTTTCGCCATCCAAACACGGCTATTAAACACTAGGTTAGTCTTATCTTCCTACTTGTATTGTATACCGCTTTAGCCTAGTTGGTAGTGACCCTGCCTACGAAGCAAAAGGTCCTGGGTTCGAATCTCGGTAAGGGCATTTATTTGTGTGATGAGCACGCAGATTTGTTCCTGAGTCATGGATGTTTTTATCTATATAATCATGTTTATGTTCGTCTAGTACAACTAGTACCCATAGTACAAGCTTTGCTTAGTTTGGGACTAGGTCGATTTGTGTAAGATTGTCCGCAAATATTTATTATTATTTATTTGTTTATTATATTATTATTTCCCTAAAAAAATCGCTATCAATCACATTGCCTGGATTATTTTCAGTCAATCTTCCCTATTCCAGTAAAAATAGTGATAGTAACTGGTAACTGATGATAATAGGGTATTCCCATCCTACACCCTACGGGTATTCCCACCTACAACACAAGTTACAGAAATAGGGCGAGGTGCCTCTTGATTTGGTTCCTATTTTCTTTCTCACCAACCTGACAATATTTTATATTGTCAGTAATGTCAGTTGACCCATCCTGGGTCGACATCGATAAGTAATGACAATAGTTATTATTACCGCCGTGAATACACGTCGAATTTCGGTGCCAGGAAAGAAAATTGTCAAGTTGATGTAATAGAAGCCCGGACTGGAGTAATGAATGAAGTGGCAGCAAATGGTGCTCTATTATCTTTTTTTTTTTTTTTTTCATTTTCCCAAACTTTTTTGGAGATATACTCCACTATGTTCGCATGGACGCCGGGGGAGCTCTATTTACTCAGGTAATTGTGATGAGTGAGGGCAAGTAAGGATATTCTAGATGTTTCTAAAATACTCGGAAAATATCAATCAAGCTTCAACTTATTTTGATTGACTATCAAACACCGTAGCAGGAAATTACCAGGAAATAAAAATTATCATAAGAAGGTATCATCTACCTGATAAAGCATATGAAATTAAATCATAATAGGGAGATATCCGGGATGGATAACGGGTGCAAACATAGGTAACAGAGATTATTTATTCAAAAACTGTTTTCCACGAAATAGAAACAGGTGCCTTGAGCAAACGAACCATAGTCTAAAGTTTAATGACCATATGCTGGTTATTCGTGGAAACCATGTCAAAGAGGTAAGCAAACAACCGTATACAACGGTGATGCGATTTCTGTTTTCATCGGAGCCAGCTTTACTTATATAAAAGTTGCAATTGTCAAAAAGCTTACTTGAGATAGTATATCTGTCCTTCTGGAGTGCGTGCCTGCTCCCAGCCAGACGGCAATGGACCAAGTTCATCCGGGATGTGTGAGCCGACGTCATATGATCTTTGTTTTGAATGTTGGTGGTGCAGAGGGGGTTGTTGATTCTGTTGGCCAGCCGCATACGTCTGTTGCAGGCTGGCTGGCGAAGAGTGCGCTCTAGAGTGGGACACTGGAGTCGCTCCTGTCGCCGACGACGAGCCGAACGCCGAGTCGGCCGAGTTCTCTCGCGAGTGAGACACAGACGGTGACTTGGAACCGGTCGACGGCGGGTTAAAGAACGACTTTGGAAGCTGTCGCATACGCAGAGGCACCTGTAGCGGTCGTTTCGAGTCTGGTTTAAGCACTGTGTCAAACAATGACTGTAGAACCGAGTCAGAGTCCTGGTCTACACGTAAGACCAGGTTCGATTTCTGTTCACTATCAGAGTTGAGAGCCATGGTTTGTGCCGGAACGAATAAATCTCGAAACCGACTTGGCCCACCGTTGTGACACAACACTAGCACGCGAACGGGTTGGCGCAGCGCCACCCGACGTACTTGTTGAATAGCGCTCGCTGCGCGACTGAACTGACGCACGCTTGAGCGCCCCCCGCCCCGCGCCTCCTGCCCACGCGCACCCGCGCCGCACCGCGCCGCCACCGCCTGCGCAACCCGCAGACCGGTCTTTGAGAACGATGCCCCGCACCCCCCTTTGCTTGTCTACCTTCTTGGCTACCTTACTATCCCCTTTGATTTAGCTTGCATGCAATGCCATTTTGTAATTTTGTATTTTAATCACTGTTAGCTTAAAGGCTTCTCAACGCGTATTTAATTTACCTATCTAATCTTGTCACAATAAAGATAATAGCGACGATGTAAGGTACATTAGCTTTACTGAGATAGAAGATAAAAGTCATTATTATAGGTAAAGTTGTAAAAAAAAGAAGACAGTGTATGTTGTCTTCTTTAACCTAGACAAGTGTTTGTAGGTACCTACGTTTGTAGGTGTAATGCACAAAAAATACTAAGTATCTGGATGCCTTGTCCCGGCTGCCCTGTAGTGTACCCGCATTACGAATTGGTCAGTGCGTTTTTATTGCCTGCAGGAAGTATGCAAAGCAACCATTACTCTATCTTACTACACTATCGGTTGAGTCTTGTGTATCTGTCTCTACTAGGTACATTACGAAATCTTTTAGCCGCCCAACTTTGCGGCCTCAAGGGGGTAGGTATTCTTTGAACTGTACCTTTGACTATTATATTTAGCTACTAAAAAATGTGGTCCATAAATAAAGTGAGTGCGTGAGCCCGATTCACAATTTAACTGATCTTTAATGTAGTCTTTACAATACAACGATGTCATACATAATCATAATAAGTACTATATAGTTAAACCCTAATTTGTGTAGTGTAACTTGTATTTATAGGTAAAAACTTATGAAATACTGTCAACATAACACGAGTCGTTATACTTGCTTGTTATCATCATCATCATCACTTAAGAGCCCTGATCTTGTCGGTGGAGTAACCGCCACTTGTCTCTGTTCATTGCCAGCCTCTTGACTTGCTTGTTATCAATTTTATTGGTGAAATTCGGTAAAATTAAGGCGCCGTAGGTTCATGGTCTTCTCTTAATCTCGCTGAGCATAAGCATAGTAAAAGGAAAGTTTTAAATGCTAGAATAAGTGACTTGCTTACCTTTCCTGTTCAGTAGGTAATCTGAACAGAGACAACTCTGGATTCGATGTATTATATATGATCAAACGAACTTCGAAGTGAAGTTCGATCATTATATGAGTAAGCTTCATTCGAAGATATACCTAATAACAATGTAGTCCTTTAATCTACCAGGCATCATCTCGCAAGTTTAAAGTACGCAGTAAAAACCATAGCACTTCGGCTTGCTGTCATATCTCATTCTTTTTAGAGACTTTTATTTATATATCAGCCAAAACTTTACCCGATAGGGGCGCGGGCGGGAAGTTATATCTTCGAATGAAGCTTACTCATATAATAATGATCGAACTTCACTTCGAAGTTCGTTTGATCATATATTATATTTCGAAGCTTCATTCTTCAGATATAATAACAATGTAGATGTTTAGAGTTGAAAGTTTTGCTGCCTTTTGTAAATAGTAAAACATCATAATTAGGTACGAAATGTTTTACCTTACTCTTAGAATTATTATTCAAAGAGTTTAATTTGTACTCACAACATATTTCTACCTATCCGAAAGGCAGATTGATCTGGCAAAATGACCTTCGTCAATTAACTGACGATGGTAGCAAAAGTTTCGAATCGAGCAAAAGTTTCCGATGTTCTCAAATGCCTGCCCGGTGTGCGGCTGACGTTGCGGCGTGGCGCGTGCTGTGAGCGCTGAACGCCCCTACGTCTACGCCGCTTTCGCCAAGCACTTGCTTAATACCTGCTAATGGATTTAGCAGGTGCATTTTTATGGGGACTTTTGAAGGTCAACAAAATATTTTGTGAGCTTTCAGTCCTAATATTTGATGTGACGTAAAGGTAATCATTTATAACAGTCGCCGGGCAAATGTTTCTATTATCTTCAAAATATGGAAGGTACTGAATTGGTTGTTCACGACTTACACCTGAAGTTTTAATTATATCATCCATCAATAATAATTTTAATACCATTTGGACATGACTTAATATTATTCAACTTAATAAGTGACAGTGTCTGTACCCTTGTTAGTTTTCCAACGAGATATCTCTATTAGAGTACCATGTTGTTATATGATTTAATACCACTTGAGGATCCCAGGTATGGCTATATTTAGGAGTCACAGGCTTTAATTTGAAAACACCTTTCAGTAATCTTTTACTTAATTTGCTCGTCTGAACCGATACTACTCCCCAGTAGGAGCGAGAGTGCTGACATATGATTATTTAATGAGCCATACGATGATCCTTTATTAAATTCGTTAGAAATAAAATAACAGCAGAAATGGGGCCCTTATAGAAATTCAATTGATTATCTATGCTGAATTTCCACCACAACCGGTAACACACGTTGTACTTAAGTAACGTGTTTTTTTCTAAAGTGACGCTAATATGATATTCAATGAGGCCTCTGGAACCCCTCGGCTTGAAAAAGCTCTCCTGAGAGCTTCACTGCAGCCGGGGTCAACTGAGTTTCGGATCCTGAGTTTTGGAACAACGGAACTGATCAATGTGATTATTTGGGTCCAAATAGATTATTCAGATATTACTAATCTCAACAAAAGCGGAAACCACGGTTGGGATGGCCAATGGGGAATAGGGGGCTATTCCTGGTGGCGTTGTCATTTATAATCTTATGTAAACACTTTAGTATGAGAGTGAATGGTGGAAACGTGTAAAAATATTTATTGTATCAACTAATAGTGAATGTTTCGACGGTAAGAGCGTCCGGATCAGGCATCCGTGAAATATATATTTCACACTTGGCAGATGTACTTAGTCGGGTCATAAGTTCTGTCACAAGGTTTTTGATAGATAAAACTCAGCAATAAACTTTTCTTATTCGTATTATACATGATTGAAAAGCTTATTTTATACGAATCAAATTGCAATACAATACATTTTGAACATTTATCGCAATATGACAAAAAAAAACCTTGTAACTTGAGACAATCGTGAACCCAAAACACGCCGCATCTAACAGAAATACCACTTACACAAATTTAATAAAAAACCAGTGTTCCAGATGACCAACAAGTTTTTTTTTTTATTTATTCTGAAACCTCGATTTTAGACCATGCTTAGCAACTAGCATTTGGTTTTCTGTTAGCTTTCAATTCCAACTGCTCCCATCGAGAACTTTACATACTTTTTACGTTTTCAGAAAAACGCGTAAATTTGATCTTCTGGGCAACAAGTACACTACGTAAAATGTGAATTAATATGAAAATTTGTTTTACCCAAACTTACTTATCTTATGCTTCAAAATGTAGGAGAAAGGGTTCAGGGAGGGGTTCTGACTAAAATCTCACGTAAGTTTGTAAGGTTTTAAGAATCATGGAAAAAAGATACAGTGAATCACGTCCGAGTGCAAAATCTCTAAAGAAACTAGCATTTGTGTAATATGGCTTTAAGCATTTAAAACCAATAATCGTTCTAATTTATCAGTATTTAATGAGCTATCAAACCATATATAGCATTAAATAAAAACATTCTTGGTATTATCTACTATGCGGCAAAACATTTGTGACAGAACTTAAGGACCGACTAAAGCAAAGAGGTCAATTTCAGGCACCCTTAAGTGTACACGTATTCTTTCAAATGCTGCCATACTTAAATTCCATCGATATCAGGATTAAGCCTTCTAGATTATCTGTCTGCTTCTACATTATCTTTAGTGTTAATATAAGAAGCGAATAATTATATGTCTCGTTCTTCGCACCACTGCCAAATGGATCTAGTTAAGCTATTTAAGCGGGCAAACTGGATTCCACCCATTCGATATAGCTTATCGGCAGTAGTGTTGTCGATACGTAACAAAACAACAAAGCACAGTCTGATTTATTTCTGCATCGAATTTTACGATTCCCAAATGACACACGTTACATGTTAGTCCACCAAAATAGGTCTGGTAAAATTTCTCGAGGAAGTTTTACTTTTTGGTCATAGTCATCGTTTCCCTGAATAGCAAGAAATAAAAGAAATTTATATCTTTCGAACAACTCCGTGTACAACCAGCTGTATCTGGCTGCTGGGCATGTAGCGGTTGTATAAACTTAGCTATTTAATAGCTGTGTAATATAGTTACGTTTCTCCATAGAAAGGGATATTGACATGTCAACTGAATTGTTTACAAAACCTTAGAATTAACAGCATTGTTGGGGTTGTATCGAGCTTTTGGTATAGTTTACTACAAATCCTAGGCACTCGAGTAACCGGAAAGTGTCCTTCTGGAAACATTCGTTAAGGTCCCTTCCAATACACAAAATGTCTATCGTAGTTACCTCCTCGTTCACTTGTTCGTGGTCTATAAATTAAAATATAATATTTTTAATTTGAGGGTAGACATGAAATTAATTGTAAAACTCATTAAGAATTTTAATGCATATGAGTTACCAGGCGTGGGCTTACGGCCCGCGCGGTATTAATGTATAAATGTATTCAGGGCCACATCGAGAATACGGGGTATTCTAATCTCAATTAATGGTTTTTAGAAATTGCTATCGTGTTGGCTCACGGCCAACCCCAAGCATAAGATACCTTCGTGACGACTCTCGGTCGCCCCCAGGTTTAGAATTACCAGACGTGGGCTCACGGCCCGCGCGGTATTAATGCATAAAATGTATTCAGTGCCAATCGAGAATACGGGATATTCTAATCTCGATTAATGGTTCTTAGAAATTGCTATCGTGTTGGATCACGGCCAACCCCCAAGCATAAGATACCTTCGTGACGACTCTCGGTCGCCCCCCAGGTTTAGAATTACCAGACGTGGGCTCACGGTCCACGCGGTATTAATGCATAAATGTATTCAGTGGCACATCGAGAATACCGGATATTCTAATCTAGATTAATGGTTCTTAGAAATTGCTATCGTGTTGGCTCACGGCCAACCCCCAAGCATAAGATACCTTCGTGACGACTCTCGGTCGCCCCCAGGTTTAGAATTACCAGACGTGGGCTCACGGCCCGCGCGGTATTAATGCATAAAATGTATTCAGTGCCAATCGAGAATACGGGATATTCTAATCTCGATTAATGGTTCTTAGAAATTGCTATCGTGTTGGCTCACGGCCAACCCCCAAGCATAAGATACCTTCGTGACGACTCTCGGTCGCCCCCCAGGTTTCGAATTACCAGACGTGGGCTCACGGTCCACGCGGTATTAATGCATAAATGTATTCAGTGCCACATCGAGAATACGGGATATTATAATCTCGATTAATGATTCTTAGAAATTGCTATCGTGTTGGCGCACGGCCAACCCCCAAGCATAAGATACCTTCGTGACGACTCTCGGTCGCCCCCCAGGTTTAGAGTTACCGGGCGTGGGCTCACGGCCCGCGCGGTATTAAATGCATTTATTAGAGGCATCACAATGTGTAACTATTTATTGAAATTAATATCACTTACCTGATTTATCTTCAGATTCTGATGAATCAGATAGCACTGTCATAACTCGCCGACGACGATTTATCGTTTTTTCTTGCAATATGCGTATTTTCGCAGAATAATATTCCATTTTTTCATGTGCACTGCGTTTAGGCATGATGAAATATTTTCAATTATTTTCTAATAGAATAGTTCGTGCGTTCGTTGCCTCGCAAGAATAAAGAATGAGATATGACAGCAAGCCGAAGTGCCCAAGTAGGGTAGGTGTCAAAGTGGGGATGAAACTGTTTGAGCTATGGTTTTTACTGCGTACCTACTTACTTTAAACTTGCGAGATGTTGCTTGGTAGATTAAAGGACTACATTGTTATTATAATTGAAGAATGAAACTTCGCAATATAATTTAGAGACCCAAACACAGCAATAAGTTCTCCGTCGATTATCACACATTTTTTTTCATTTATTTAGCGGTGCCGAAAATCCGTGACGCGCGACGCGAACCTTGTGCGGTGTTAGCCCCGACTGGCGCACTGAGAAACGGGTCGAGATTTTGTTTGAGTGTGCGACAGATACTATGGCAGCACATACAAGCCGCGCGCGGTGCGTTTGTATGAAGATAACATACTTTGCTCTCCTTTTACTATGGCATAAGTGTGAGCGATATGGAAGTGCGTGTTCGGAAGCGCGGATATTTATGTTTTTTAATTTAAATTTATTGTGCCTATAAATAAATAAAAAAGTAATCACTAAGTTCCCTCAAACATGATACTTATTGCCGATTTTTAGAACTAATTTTAATATGTTTAGCTTTTGTGCATAATTTTTTACGAATGTTTTAACTTTTAAGTGTATTTTAGACCTATGTTCGTGATTGTTTTCTATCGAGCGAAAATTGCTTAATCATGTTTCAAATCACTGATCTTCCTGCAGAAAAGCCTCAAGATTACTATTAGTATTTTTTTAAAACCATATTATTATAAACAGACGCATTATATTATTTCAAAAACTCTGTTCGCTTAACTTCGCTGAACCTACGGCGCCTTAAGGATATTTTACACGCCAACACCGATTGTAAATGAAAATCCTTTTCCTCAAACATTCCTTATAGGCTGTGAAATATAGCTTTCGCGTGCAGCGAGACGAGAGGTTCATAACATAATGAACTTCAAAACAATGACCTTCTTTTGTTTATCAACATTTGTGACACATCAAGGACATCACGATTCACGGCGTAAACCCATATTTTTTTTTTCATTGCATATTTGATAAAACTTAACCAATAGGTAAGTACATACATCTGCGTGGAAAGGGATTGCCAGCCTCTGCAGTAATGTACTATTTTTGGTATCGGATAAAGTCTAAATCTGATGGAGATAGGTACCTTGTAGAACTATTGATACCTGTTTCTGTCTAATGCTAATGATCGTATTGCACTTGGGGTTGCGTGTTTGCGTTGCGTCGGTGCCTCTCTTTCATTTGCCATAAGAAGGAAAAAGATGCAGCACGAATATTTGGGCAAACACCGCCAAGTGGAGTGCCAGCATAAGAAACGCAAAAAACACTGTTAAATTTATTATACGACAATTTTACACACATCAACCTGCCTAAAATACAAATGACAGCTAAGTATTATATATGTCCCTCTAAAAATCATTTCATGTTAATTGGTTGCCGAGACACCCCAGCTCGTAAGATCGAAACGCACTGACAGCGGTGGCGGCGCGGTGCGGTGCGGCGCGGAGGCGGTACCGATTGTAATGTTCGAGCTAATATGAAAAGGTCCGCAACTCCGCACAGAATACCGCGGCGGGACGCGGCGCGACGCGGTATTCTGTGCGGACCTTTTCATATTAGCTCGAACATTAAGCCTCTGCTAGACGGTCGCCAACACGCCCCTCCGACCGAGCGACCTTGGTCCGCACCGACCGACTAGACAATTGTTTGCAGTAAAATTTCATACTACAGCGGTCGGTGTCGACCAAGGTCGCTCGGTCGGACGGGCGTGTTGGCGACCGTCTAGCAGAGGCTTTACAACCGGTACCGCCTCCGCACCGCACCGCCACCGCTTTACAGATCGGCGAACGCGGCGCGGTGGCGGCGTGGGGCGGTTTTGCGGTGCGAAGTTGTATTACACAGTTGTCAGTGCACCGGCGCGCATCAGCGGCGGCGGCGCGGCGCGGTGCGGAGGCGTGCTGCGAGCGGTACAAGAAGTTGTATTTTTTTACAACTGTCGGGTCTTGTTTTTCTGCCATAAGGCGAGTAATAGTAAAATCTCGTCTTCGCTATCAGAATCAGAGGACAACATTTTTTTGTCTTCACACTGTCGGGTACCGCTACGTATGTCACACACGCCGCCTCCGCACCGCTATCCCGCGCGAGCGCCGCGCGGTTTTTTGGTGCAACTTCCTCCGCCCCGCATTACCGCCGACGCGCCGCAAAACCGCCTCCGCACCGCGCCGCTCTCTGTGCGTTTCAACCTTCAGTGCGTTTCGGCCTGTATAGCTTTGATTCAGCGTTAAAAAGTTTTCAGATCGCAAGTAGCGCCAAGCCTCCTACTCGACACTAAGCTTTTTATACGACAAAACGTCTCCACAAGACAGGAACAAATACTTATCAGTCTCATCAAACAAATATTTGTTCATAATACCGGTATCGAACTTAAAGACCACTACCAACTTGGCTAAAACTGGTCGCCACTCCGCCAGTTACTTAATACATGTTCAAAGCCGCGGGCATGTCATGTATGAAAGAATACCTACATCTACGTAACTTTTATGTACAGTCAACTACAAGAACATGTATAAAGTTTTCAACTTAAATATTATGTACGACGCAATAAGATGAATGAATAAATAAGTATATAAGCAACGGTAAATGAAAAAGTTTAGAAATAAATTATACCTTTTTTAAAAGAGCATATTCTATTATTTACTTCAGTCATACAAATCTTGGCGATAAAGTGTGAAGTTTTTAAGAAAACTAAACATACAACTGAAAAAATATAAAAATTATTAAAAACGACCGTCTTTGGTGGCAGATTGCGCTGAAACTATAAGTGATATCGTTTTTGTATGTATTAAAGATTTATAGAAAGATTATCAAGGATTATTTCGTTCTTACACACTTTTTATTTATCGTGTACGGTTTTCTTTTAAAATGGAAAATACCGCGCTCCGGGACACTTTCAAGGGCGCGGGGGGGGTGAAGCTCGCCCCGGAGGGGAGGGGAGAGCAGATAAAATTTCACTTTGCTCTATACCCTATATATCCTGATAGATAAAAGTTGTCCATTAATTTTGCCAAATTTTCAGCTAATATTCTTGAGCTATATGTGGTATCGAAAGGATCTATATCAATACATAGTACAAAACAAAGTCGCTTCCGGCTGTCTGTCCCTATGTATGCGTAGATCTTTAAAACTACGCAACGGATTTTGATGCGGTTCTCAAAATCTGAAATCTGAAGGTTTATAAATGTATAATACAAACCATACATGCATGTAGTATACACATAAACCCGTGCGAAGCAGGGGCGGGTCGCTAGTAATATATATATCTAAATAATATATAGGTACTTATATCTAAATAGGTAAGCGCAGATTTCGTGCGATCTTTCGTAAATGCAATGACATGCGACATGCAATGCAAGTGATGTAAAAACCATATTGATCGTGGAACGTAGAATACGAATAGCGCAAGGTAGATTTAAACAATCGGTATTAAAACAACATTCTAACCTCAAAATGTATCTTTTTAGGCTATACTAGCTATTTTATCGTAAATGAAGCATTCCCAGACAAAAAAAAAGTGATGTGATGTCCGAAAAGTCGCCTCGGCATGATCTAATATTCACAAGATTGCTATTCTATACCAAAAAGATGCATTTTGAGGTTAGAATGTTGTTTACCAAATAAGACAAGTAAGGATGAATGTAGGTACTTTAGCTATCAGTAATAAGCATAATCAATACGTGGCAGGTAAATTTAATTATTATAAACCCGCAAGAGTTAATTTGAGACTTCGTTCGTATATACATAACGTTAGTACGTGAACGAGTCTCAAGTTAACTCTTGCGGGATATAGTATAATATTTTTGTGTATTACATTCATTTACCAAATCTTCTATCACCATTTACGTAATATGTATTAAGATACGTACAGATATTTATCAACGTACAAGCTGTGTTCATATTGTATAAATAACAATGACAACCAAATAAAATGTAGTAATACCAAATTGATCTATTCAATCTCAAAGTTTTCAAAAAAAGCGCGAACGTTAGTAAGTAGTACTAATGCTTGGTAGGTACTTACCAATGATACGTATTTAATGAGGTACCAGCACCAAAGTACGATTATATCAGGGTTATGAATGCACACACATATTTATATGAATTATTCGTCTCGCTGTTAGGGCTGTTAGGCCAATAAATAACAATTTAGGAATATTTGAAAAATAACATTCGAGCCTACTACGTCATTGACAAAATACGAACCAAGGGTACGCTCAAAAATGACTAAAAAGAGTTTGAGTTAGTTATTTTGTTAACTACACAGCATTAATATTACGAACCAGAATTCCAAACTAAGGATAAATAAAAGGAAAATCTTATGGAAAATAAAAACCGAATTACTTAAACCATACTTAACCTTGAGTAATGGCATCATGTATGATGGGCGGACTACACTTGGGGGTTCGTATTCGCGTTGCGTAGTTGCCTCTTTTTCATTTGCATTAGGAAGGAAAAAGATGCAACACGAATATTTGGGCAAACACCGCCAAGTGTAATACGACCATAAAAACTAGTACAATTTATACGATTCTGAACGTGCCTTTGGTAAAACTTTAGGTGCACGTTTCAAAACTAATATTTACCTTGTTGTTTATTTATTATTATCATTTAGAATTTTTTTGTAGCACCTGTCTGGGTGTTTAATATGTGTTTACGAGATTTATTTTCCGTTATATGTTCGCCGAGCTGAACAAGCGGCGAGCGAGATAATGTCGTTTGTTTGTGTGCTGTACGTGTATATTGGTACGTGGGATATATTATATTTATTCGTGGTGTGCGTGATTGCTGCGCTGCATTGCGCTGTGGTGGCCAGTTGCAGGTTTTTATGCCTCTTACTACCTCTTTATCTTGTCTTGTGCATAGAAGTTAAACAATCTTAGAGCTTTTCTGAATTACATTTTCTAGAACTGCGGTTGTGTTTTCTCCTCGAATATAAAAATAGCTTTTAATGTTTGGATTGTGAATCACAGTATGGAAATGGTAGTATCGGACTGACTCTATTGACTGTACCGTGCGGTATGAACAGCCATAACGTTATTTATTGTTGACGGATCCGAAACCGATATCGGACTGAAGGTCTGTGTGAATGGTGAGCATGTTTTCCATATTTCCATAAGGTGCCGCTACGCGAGCCTACACGTAAGAAATCGTGATCATGGTCGTGCGTGGATAGATGCCGGAACCACGGCGTTGGACGGACTCGGATGTCTGGCGTCAGCTATACATTTATTGCCTCCGATATCGTTACGGGATCCTACGCCGATAGTTACGGATAGGTCTGACTCTGAACGAGCTCTAAAGCTGGGTCCGCTGCGCCAATGTTTTTGACGCTTTTAATCATAAAACATGTTATCCGACAGTTTCGGTAAACAAACATGCTCAAAGCGCCGCCACACGAACGAAATCGGCGGACGGCTGCAGTCGGACGTCTGAGGGCCTACCGCGAACGGCATTCGAAGTTTTCCCTCTCTGTCGCACTTATGTATGAACTCGTAAGTATGACAGAGAGGGGAACTTCGAATGCCTTTCGTGGTAGGCCCTCTGTACGTGGCTATTTTATCTGCTTTGGAACGTAACCTTGTTTGACATTTCAGTCCTACTGTCTAATCTAACTGTCAGTAGGAGTGACATTGTCATTTGTCATTATATCGCTATATCGCAAACAAACGAAAACGAGGCTGCCTGTTTCGAGTCTGCGCGGTGTCGTTTTACTGCTATAGTAGTTTCAAAATGTCAATAATAGCGATAATGAAGTATACAAAACTCAACATCGCTATCTCTCAACGCGCATGCGTCTTTACGCATTGGGATATAAAGTGGAAAAATCATTACAGTGCATGGGAAGCACTGCATCGCCAAATCGTTCCCTGGACATACTTATTTGCTATAAATAATGGCTTTAAGCTTGCATGAAAGCTTCGAGAGATGTTGCCGACTATGTGCCGAAGAACAAGAAGTGACTATAATGATATTCAGCGCAGAAGCCGAAGCTATGCTGCTACAGAACAAACTGAACAAGTACTTACTAATTGAGGTGAGTCATGAGTGTAACGTGATAGTGGGGTTGCGTCCAATTTTACTTCATAATAAACTTAAAGAAACATTAATGTTAACTAAATTATTTATGAAATAATAAAATTGAGACATATAGCCATATGCATAAAAGTTAAACTTTTAGTTGCCTTTTCAAAATATAAAAGTTTGTTGTTTTTGTGTCACCGAATAGTAATAATATAAACATAAAAAAAAATGAATGTGTATATCCTACTAAAGAGTTATCTGTATTATTTATTATAATACAGAAAAAAGTATTTCCTTTTTTACTTAATTTTACTAAAAACTTCCTTAAATGATAAACAGACCACTTTTTTGGTTTCCATATTCACATAAAATCTGATTGGATGGTTATGGGTTCAAATTAAAATAAAATATTTCAAAGTACTTTAATTAGACCAGCAATCCCCAAACTATGGCTGGCTGAGTTAGACTTACAACATTACACATGTGAACAATTAGAGTATCCTATTCTTGGGAGAACAATTTTTGTTAACTTTAAAGAGTGAATTTGTTTGAATGTGGATCCACATGCTGTCAGTATAAAGGGATTCCATAGAACCTGTTTCCGGCATACCAAAGGTTAAAAACTCAGGACTGCATATTGACAACCGTAATTTCAATTTCAATTAAGGTTAGGGACAAAATGTGATTTTTCAGGAGAGTCCACAAAGCTTGTTTTCGGACTAAATCAATCAACTTGATTGTGTGAAAACTGTATAATACCTACTTAACTAATTTTGTGGTTAGCATGTACCAAAAAGGGTCCCATATATGTTTCTGTTCCCCCACCTTGAACCTACAGTTAACGATTATGTTGGACAACATGGACATCACACACAATCCAGTTACACCTTTTGGACAATAGGGGTGTAGACTCAAAATGTATTATTACTCCAAAAGAAAGAAGGCAAAAAAATATGCCTAGGGTCGAAAATCCCATTAAGATATCTCAAAAAATTACGAAGCTACAACCGTTTTAATATTGCTTGTTAGAGAGAAAACACTCAGGGATTGTGACGTCATGATCCCCGAGTGTCATAGTAAATGACAATCGTTTCATATGTGGGTGCGTTTTGTGGAATAGGGAAAAAATATACCCCCTCTTAAAACTTTGCACACTTCTAACTTTGTTATTATTTAATGATGCTTTACTTTTTTCTCGATTTGACAATATTTTTAATCCTTTTTCGAGAGAATTCATCATTATTGGTTATTTTATTTGGTGTCTACACCCCTATTAGTCCTTTGTGGCACCTGGTTGGTTGTTTGTTTAAAAAGTAAAAATATCTAAGTACTATCACAACATCTGTTTTGCAGGTTGATGAGGAAGACAAGCTCCCTAAAAATATTTGTATCAGATGCTGTTCCAAGTTGCAGACGGTCTGCGAGTTCATTGACACTGCCCGCAAGGCTCAGGAGGTGCTGCTCAATCAGAGCATCATACTGGATCAATTTGACCCCCCCAACTCACATAATTGTGTGTTGGATCAGAAAACTGAAATCAAGTCAGAGCCGGAGTACTCTGATGATGAAAACCATATCACAGAAATGGAAATAAGTGTTGATCCAATGATGATTCTTCAGAATTCTGAGGGTTTGGTGTCACCTAATGCAGATGATGTTAATCACCAAGAGGAAGATATTACGCACTTGCACAGTGTTGATGGTGAAAATGTAACTATCAAATTAATCAAAAAAGGAGAGGCATCTACAGATCAGCCTGAAATTAAGAAAAATAAAATTAAACCCTTCCCATGTATTACATGCAAGAGAAGTTTTTACACAGAATTGGCATTAAAGAATCACTCTTGGATACATTTTAATGAAGAGAGGATAAACAAGAAGTTTAAGTGTGGCACTTGTGAGGAGAGCTTTGACTATAAGTGTGATTTAATTGTGCACTTAAAAAAACACAGAACTAATGGGATGTGCACAGTTTGTGGGAGATGGTAAGTACTTAAACTAACATAGTGTATTTATGCCTATGCTGAATGAATGAATGAATGAATGTTTCTTTATTTCAGTCAATAAACCCATTACTACATTACAATATATATGATACAAAGAAATAAAATAAAATAAAATCCTTAACTAATACAAATACGTACCTACAATTATTTGCGATTCGGGTGCCGATGCGCAGATAACCAATGCAGGAAGATTGCATTTCGGTACAAGTTGTAACTGACCGTCTCAATTAGCACATTATTAGAAATGCGTATTCTTTGCCAGAACGACGCTATTCGATTTCTAATAATGGCATAGAAATCGGGTACCCTGGCGTCAGCAAACATTGCCGATGCACTACAGAATCGAGGCTGTTTGCTGATAATACGTAATGCATCATTGTATTGTACTGTAAGGGTGCTGTAAGCCTTCCGTGTATATTTTGCCCACAGTTGACAGGTATAAAAACTTTGACAATATGATCTAAACAGGACAAGCTTAACATCCTTAGAGCACTTTGCGAATCGGCGTGCCAGCATATTGCTGCGTATAGCCAGGGCCCTTCGTTCACGCTCCATATCCAGGTCGTCTTGCATGCTCTCGCATAGTATGTGACCTAAGTACTTGAACTGCTTTACAACCCTAACTGACTCACTGTTTAGAAACACCGGCGGCACCCTCTCCGGAGCTTTAGGAGCTGAGAAGCAAAACCAAATGGATGAAGATAAATTGAGAAACATATATAATAAATAAAAACATTATTAAAATTTGGTTGAATAAAGGCTATATTATATAGTGTATTTATTAAAAAAGAAAAGTAGTTTAAAAATGTATCTTTGTGATAAATTAGGATTTTTACATTTTGTCCTTGAAGTATGTATTAATTATTTAAGTCTATCTATTTCTTCCACTATTAATCCAATTTGGTCCAGCCAGTGGAGTTATGTCATCATCTACCACTTGCTTAGGGCCTTCCAAACTTTCCACTTGACTTTTCCCTTGTGGTCCTGGCCTCTAACATACATTAACTCTAAAACATATTTCCCCAGTTTCAGAACAGAAAGAACTTTAGCGGCACATATGACTGTGCACATGGCAACTAGTAAAGCATATACCTGTAAAGTGTGCGCGAGATCTTACAACACCCGGAGTAACTTGAAAACGCACAGCATTACACATAGCAGTGAGCGGCCTTATCACTGTCACCTCTGCAAGAAGAGTTTCAAGAGGAATCAGGATTTAAAGGTAACAAAGTTTTGGTCAAAAATTTCATTTTGGTACAGTCAGCATCATATAGTTAGTAGCAGTCAAACTAGCCAAATATATCGCAACACATCCTTACTACTATAGTAATAAAGACTTGTTGCGATATATTAGGGTACATTGGCTGCTAGGTTTTATTGCCAACTGTTTATTTTTCTGCACAGTCAAATACTACTAGTCTCCTACTCCAGTGAGCCCAATCACAATGGGTTTATCTTATGTAGTTAAGGAGTTGCTATAGCTAGGTGGTGTCATAATGTTGCGTTGTCACTGACCTCACATATGTTTGCCAAATTTTAGCTTAATCGGCTACCGGTTAGTGGCTGAAAAATTGATTGAAAATTTTGAAGGATATTTAGTTTACTTTACTTACATACAAAAAAACTTGCAATAAAACTAATCAACATTAGTATTTAGGTTATTAACCATTACTTATTAACTAACCCATTCATAAAATATTATTTTGATAAAAGTGGTCTTGACATGTGTGTTGGGTCAATTCCAGTGTCATTTTAAACTAGATGAATCCTACCAACCTAAGTCGAACAGGATGGAGAACCAACATTCCAACTCTAAATGAATTTATTTATACAGTTCCACATCAACCAACACACCGGGGCCAAGCCTTACAAATGTCCATTTTGCGACAAAAGTTTCGCAAGCTCCGGGAACTGCTACTCTCACAGAAGCCGCATGCATCCAGGGCGGCGGGTAGACAACAAGGTTAGAAGGCGGATGGCGGCGACTCGGGAAGGTGCCGTGCAAACTCGCCCCAATGCCGTCAGGGACACGGTGCTACATCCGCGCCCTATTGCACCTAAACCCACTGTGCAACTCACTTCAGTAAAAGGCATCTTCAAATATCAGTGTAGCTTGTGCAACCATAGCTTTATGAGGAGAGACAATTTCACGGTGAGAATTCTAGCATTTTATTTTCAAACTTTAAAATACTCTGTTTTTACTTTCACAAATATTTCGTGGATGAGTGTGTCACTGCCAGGAAACCGTCTAGCGGGCGTCTTACGTGCTTTTCTCTATTTAGCGGGAATCCCACGGGACGGGCTACGAGCGTAGCGCGTAGCGATTCATGGCAGTGAATGTGTTAATCGACCAGGATTTGAAACCTGAGTCTTGTGTCTGTTGCTAGGGTAGCCACTTTACCAACCGAGCTATCAAGGTCTACTGTCTAAGATTTATCAAATATTTCACTTTTCCTAAGCCCTATGTAGATTTACCATATTATCATAGTCTAGGTCTAGTACAACATTTATAATCATCCTCCTAGCGTTATTCCCGGTTGTGCCCCTAAAGGAGCTCGGGGTCCGCTTTGACACCTAATCCCAAGATTTGGCATAGCCACTAGTTTGACGAAAGTGACTGCCATCTGCCCTTCCAACCCAGAGGGAAAACTAGACCTTATTGGGATTAGACCGGTTTCCTCACGAAGCTAACGGTAAATATTCCGTACATAAGTTCCGAAAAACTCATTAGTACGAACCAGGATTCGAACCCACGACGCCGCTTGACAGCCGCATGCCTGAACCACTAGGCTACCGTAGCTTAGTACAACATTAATACTCGTAATAGCCTGTTAAATACATATACTAAGTAAGTAAAACAATTGTTTTTATGTTTTTTTGGTACAAGCTTTTATTGCCGACTGTACTTTTCTGTATACCATCATCAACTACTCATTGAGACGATTCTAACGAGCCCAAACTCAATGGGGTTACGTCGGTTAAATACTGAATTCCTATGGCCACCTTCTGTCTCCATCATCAGATCAGCTCGATAGTACCATAATGTTAAATTGTCATCCAAAATTTACCTTTACCCAAAATTTCAGCTCAAACGGATAACAGCAAGTGACTGAAAAATGGATTGCAAATTTAGATGGACTACTTACATACTTATATAATTACATACGAACAGGTCAAGTTAATATAAAGCTTGTAATAATAATATGTTTCTGTCAAAAATTGAATTTTTGGTACAAGCTTTTATTGCCCACTGTACTTTTCTGCATACCATCATCAACTACTCATTTAGGTGATTTTAATGAGCCCAAACTCGATGGGGTTGTGTCGTTTTATTTGGCCGCCTTCCAGCTCCAGCATCAGATCAGCTCCAAGTCATCATATTATTGCATTGTCATGCGATATACATATGCATGCAAAATTTCAGCTCAATCAGATAACGAAATGTGACTGAAAAATGGATTGCAAATTTTGACGGACAACTTACTTAGGTATTTACATACATACGAACAGTGCAAGTTAATGTAAAGCTTGTAAAAAGGAGGCTCGAAACCTAGTGCTTAGAAAAAATGGTAATATTTGAAAAAAATATTGTATTATATTAGACAGAGACCTTTATAGCTAAAATGTGGTAAAGTGCTTGCCCTCACTAGTCTAACTAGAGACTCGGGTTCAAATCCTGGTCGATTAATCGTTTTTTAACCCATTCAAAGTTCGCATATATAGTAAGGCCGAAACGCACAGACAGCGGTGGCGGCGCGGTGCGGCGCGGCGCGGAGGCAGTACCGGTTGTAATGTTCGAGCTAATATGAAAGGATCCGCATAGAGCAGCGCGGCGCGGTATTCTGTGCGGACCCTTTCATATTAGCTCGGACCACACCGCGCCGCTACCGCTGTCTGTGCGTTTGCAGCTTGAGTCATGCCTCTACATGGGATCTCCGCTACAAAGAGGAAAAACGCTGCTACGCGCTATGACGTAGCACACATAGCGTTCCGTGGCCTCGAATGGGTTAATGTTTACTATTTGTCTGCATTATTTAATCGTATGGTGATCTGTAGAATAGGCGAATGTCCATGTGATATTTTTATAGTAGCGCCCTATTACGCCGAAAGTGTTGTCGCTCATTTACCATTACCACCCAGGAGACACGTGCAGATTGTCCCCGTCTACATTGATAAAGTCCCACTACGAAAAGAGCAGCGCAGAAAGAGTCAGGACTTAACATTTAGATAGATAGATAAATCTTTTATTTGTTTGCTACATGCACACAAGTTACAACAAGGAAAAAAAATACAACAAACACAAAAAAACATACTTAAAACAAACAGTTTTTATGCACAGAAACAAACTGTGTGCATTGCAGCAAGACAAAAAGGCTCCAACTCAGTGCTTATCCAGTAACTTTGTCGCCTGAAAGCACGGGGTAGTTTGCGTCAAATCCGGTAGTTCTGATTTTTTGCAGACTTGTTTATGATGTTGGCCCTATAAATAATCCAAGTTTGTGACCTCGAGCGCCGAACGCAACTTTGTCAAAAATCGGAAATACCGCGAAATCCCTAAAGGACTCGTTTTTGATAAAACATTCTAGGGACGGACGTTATTAAAGTAGACTAAATTTGCTACAATATGAGTCTAGAGTTGTCTCTGTAGACCCAACAGTTTCCGAGATAAAGCTTTTCAAAATTCATATTTTTTTCGTACTTCGCAATTTTTTGCTATATTTTAGACGACGCTCTACCGGGATGAAGTTCCAAGTACCCCCGACGGAGTTTGCTAGTGTTGCAAAGTTCGAAAAATTATAAACTTTGGAAGATTTTATCTCGGAAACTATTGGGTCTAGAGAGACAATTCTAGTCTAATATTGTAGCAAATCTAGTCTACTTTTAAAACGTCCTGAGATGTTACTATCAAAAACTAGTCCTTTAGGGTTATAATAAAAACTTTCGCGGTATTTTCGATTTTTGACAAAGTCGCGTTCGGCGCTCGAGGTCACAAACTTGTATTATTCATTGGGTCAACATCATAAACATGTACCTATGCAGGTCGTTGTTGTTCTACGTCCGTAGGAATAACCCTAGAAACCCTACACGTGATCTCCGGGTGGTGCTAAAAGAACAACAAACTCGGCAGCTGCACTGTTCCTTCTGAACCTCGCAGCGCACACTGAAACTCTATCAGCGACATCAATACGAATACATATATGTACCAGTGTGTAACCGCCATACGATAAATAAATAACCTATGCAAAAAATCACAACTACCAGATTTGACGCATGCTCTGGATATATAAAGTTACTGGATTATGCGTAGATTTGCTCGCAATTGAACAAAACACTGGTATTCTGTTAGAACCCAAAAAATATATGTGCAGAAAATATATATAGAAGGACAAACATAATTAGCAAATAGTAATTTTACTTATATAACTCTAAAACAAAAAAAAACCATGTTTCCATGTTTTCAGTACCACATGTACCAGCATACCGGTGAGAAGCCATTCCAATGCACATTCTGCGAGGACCAGTTTGTGACCAGAAGGGGACTGTTACTTCACCACGACAAGGAGCATCCTAACAGTGACCGGCCTCTAGCACTGCTGTCCAAAAATGTGCTACTAAAGTAATGCAATTAGGTCTATCCACACTGGACGCATGCTCAGCAGAACGCCCTAGCGTGCGCGCTCAGTGTGGACGTCGCTCGGCGAGAAAATTCGACCGACCGCATGCGGCCGAGCATGCGAGCGGCTCGCCCGAGCCGCTCGTGCAAGTGTGTTTACGGCTCGCCCGAGCCGCTCGTGCAAGTGTGTTTACGGCTCGCCCGAGCCGCTCGTGCAAGTGTGTTTACGGCTCGCCCGAGCCGCTCGTGCAAGTGTGTTTACGGCTCGCCCGAGCCGCTCGTGCAAGTGTGTTTACGGCTCGCCCGAGCCGCTCGTGCAAGTGTGTTTACGGCTCGCCCGAGCCGCTCGTGCAAGTGTGTTTACGGCTCGCCCGAGCCGCTCGTGCAAGTGTGTTTACGGCTCGCCCGAGCCGCTCGTGCAAGTGTGTTTACGGCTCGCCCGAGCCGCTCGTGCAAGTGTGTTTACGGCTCGCCCGAGCCGCTCGTGCAAGTGTGTTTACGGCTCGCCCGAGCCGCACGGCCGAGCGTGTGGACGGCTCGGGGAGCCGCTCGGCTGAGCATGCGTCCAGTGTGGACACCTATTAGGTTAAGTTATGTAAGAATTCTGTCACCATTAAATTCTGGGCAGACAAGGTGCTTCAAAATGATATAAGTCGATAGTTTCTTGAGCAACTGCTACAATGAGGAATGGATGAAAATTTTAGAAGTGCCTGATTTATTTTTTTGGTGATAGGAATAACCTTCCTTAGCACCAGAAAAAAGTTGCAGACTTGTCAGCAGCGTCAATTATTTTTGAAAAATATAAAAATTTTCTTCATTTACGTTTTGGGTTTAAGATGAGAAATAAGACACTTTCCTAGATCCGTCTCATATTACAAAAAATATTTTAAATATCTGACGCTGGCAATGACAAATATAGCTGCTGCAGCTGACAATATCATTGTTAGTGTCAGTTTACCACGGATTTTAAAGATTTTTTTTTTGGAATATGAGACGGCTCAAGCAAATTGTCTTATTCGCCGTCCTAAACCCAAAACCTGAGTGAGGAAACTGTTTATATTTTCCAAAAATAATTGACGCAGCTGAAAAGTCTGCAACTTTTTTCTGGTGCTAAGGAAGGTTATTATTCCTATCACCAAAAAAATAATCAGGCACTTCTAAAATATTCATCCATTCCCAATTATTACAACATATCATATAACGGTCACGTACAGGAGCAGTATACTGGCAACAGTGGCAACCCTTTTGGAAAGCATATTTTATTTTGTGAAAATGTTATGATATGAACTTCAATCTCTTGACGATAGGCCCATATGTTCAGATGCTTCAGGTATTTTTTAATCAGGTGAGGTGTAGAAATATTTAACACTTTCAATGGCCTAGCGGGCGCCTACGCCGTAGCCACTTTCCGCTTCATATGGGGAAAACCACGGGATCGGCTAAGAGCGTAGCAATTCTTGGCAGTCAATGTGTTAATACATGTTTTTGACTGACTGGAACAGCGTCAGGTTGCTGAATCGTCAGTAGCTCAATGTCTTCCCTACTAAGACGCTCAAACATTGTTTGATTCCAACTTTATTTCTGATGATACAGTTGCTGTTAGGATATTTTTGATCATCTTAGTTATGGAGAGATTTGTTCAGCTGGCTGTTCATTCTATTGACTGCAATTTATTTGCAACTTAGTAAGCTAGATTTCAACTATTATGGTTATGCAGATTAAGATTTGGTTAAATTATTAACGGAGTAAACTTTAATTATTTAGCACATTGTATAACTACCTAGATCACATTAGCTCATTCACTGCCACGCTACGCTCGTAGCGCTACGCCGTAGTCCGTAGCAGCTTAAACACATAATAAATAATAGTATTATACGTACAAAAGGTTCTCTGCTAACAAATCCTCTGTTTAGGTACCGATCGAGCCTAAACGTGGCCATCCCTTTCTAGAACGCATGCGTGCCGTAGCAGGGCTAACATACCCTCTGGGGCCGGGCCATGTACTTGTAGCGGCGCGACCACATATGTATGAATATAAGGAGATCGGACATGCCGGCCGATTTGTATTGAATACGCCTGTCGCAAGCAATTAACAAGACAAAGCACGCACAGCACACACACTTGTATACCCACGCTCTTATTGGACAATACAGGCGCATCATATCAGGCATTTTGGAAAAAAACTTAATATTCTCTGCGATCAGCACGCGTGCACTGCACACTCGGTAACAACCCATTGAGCTAACAACTGCGACGCGGCTACCGGCAGCTTGTCCTCTCTCTAGTATTCTATGCTCTGAGGGCGCGACCAAATCTGGGAGTGAACCACCCCCTTTTTTTTAACGTGGGGGGAATGCTTTGACGCACCGTCCGCCCGGACGGGTGTGTGGTACTCCCGGACAGAAGGCCCAGACTACCCACTAAATCCCCAACGATTGTCCAACCATGTCGCATGCCAAGGAGGGCCAAAGGTTCGCTTGACGCATTCTACTTTGACCCTCGCGACGAGTGAGCCACCCCTGGCTTAACACAATCACTGTCAACGGTTTCGTTGCCCTACGCTTGTAGCCGATAACATGCGAAAAACCGTTTGTAGAGGAAAGTGTTAAAAGTCAAGGTCAAAGTGATTTATTCTTCAATTTAGGTATATTACATGCACCTATGAATGTCGATAAACTACCACCGGTTTGGAAAGAAAACCTCTCTCTCGAGAATAACCGGCGTAAAAAACTCGACGAGGTATCATTCTTTCAAAACAGTATACAATGTTCGTGTTACAGTGTTCAGCTGCTACGACTACGGCGTTATGGAGTAAAACTCCATTTGTAGCCAAAAGCGCTAGACTGACGCATTGTGTGTCGTGATTGGAGCTCAATGTGTGAAACACTTCCAAAATAGTCTCCTTGTGAATGATTTGACATTCCGCTACGAAATAATATCCGAGGGCTGATCGGTCAAACCCGATAAATCGCGTAATAGACAGTGCTCCCAGTGAAGTCCCGTTTGCAAACTGAATGACAAAGGACCGTGCGCGCGCGCGGCAACATGGCTTTTTATGAAGTTCATGGTATTTTTTCATAAAGTTGAGTGTCTCAGGTAGCCAAATAACAAAACATTTCGGGGTCCGCAATTTTTGCAAACGAACATCTCACTGGAGCCTGCTCTTTAACAGGTTTTTGAAGTGGATACTTCTTTGCTCGGGTACAGTTCAAAATGTATCACGTGACTTCCGGAATAACTTTTTATAGAGAAGCCTAATCTAATTTCAAATAATTGTTTGTTTGTTACATGTTTTAATCCTTCTTTATGTGCCATTAGTTGTTAATCACAAAATGTAATTTTTTGTACTCGACGATTAAAATATGTGTATTAAGATTTCATAGAGAATACTGCAACGTCACTCTTTTCATCGTTGAATAGTCTGTTACTTCCGAAACAACCGAAATAGCTGTTTCGATACGCTCTAGACAACCGAATTTTTTTTTTAAATAGAACGAAAATAAATTCGACCAATCACGTGGCTGCTTTACCGAACTGTAATGAATTGGACCAATAGAATCGCTTTGATTATTGAGTTTACTCATTGATGTCGTACGCTCGTTGATGTCTTTTAAGATATCAACGAGCGTACGAGCGATAGACTGCACTTCGTTTCAACAGTATCGAGTTTGTTTAATTAATTCAGTTGACTAGTAGAAAATTAATTTTAATGAACTCGTACAAAAAGTATTGTTCACAATAGTGTTATATTATAATCAAGCTTTTTAATCTCGTACCTTACTTAGGCACAAACACGGTACTCGACTAAAAAGCTCTCTATTATAACACGATTGTGAAAAATACTATAGTTTATGTGGTGGACATGAAAATTGACCGCCATTTTCAATGTATCGCGAGTCAAATGAGCTACGTCAGTCAATGTTGCCATATATACCGATTTATAAGTTACATATAAGTACAGACTTATACATATTAATTCAGATATAGCCATAGCCAACAAAGAAGTACCTATCCACTTAAACTTAATTATAACGGTTGTATCTCCGACACAACCCGCTTCTTTTTTTAAAATAGAACCATGCGTAACGAATGTTGAGTTCTTATTTCAAAAGGCAATCATCTCGATTTATCGGGTGTGACCGCTCAGTCCTCATACGTTTATGAATTATGTGTCTTTGTTGTCTTGCAGTTGACATCACGAGCTAATGCAAAATATACAGCTCGTGCATTTAGGAAATGACGTCCATAAATAACCTATGAATTTAAGATAATTTATACCTATGCTATGATAAGGAATTACAATAATGTTCAATTAGCTTGGGTACGTTGACACCTGCCATCTCAGTACAATTCGTAACCTCACATCCCTTTCTATGATCTGAGGACAGGTCTCACCGCAGCCAAACAATTTGAAAAGCGCTGTAAGAATAATTGGACTAATTGTACCTACAATAAAAAATTAAAATGGTTTCTGTGTTTGATATTAGATCATATAAAAAAACTGTCTGTATATATCTACGTTCCACTGCTGGGCACCGGCGTCCTCTCATGGATGAAAGGGAACGGGCAGTAGTCCCCAGCCACACTGGCAGAGTGCTGGTTGGGGACTTGTATGTATGTATGTAAATAACTTTATTGTACAGAAGACACAGGTAAAAATACACACAAAAATAAGTTTAAACGGTACAAAGGCGAACTAATCCCTGTAAGGGATCTCTTCCGGTTAACCTTTGAGCAATTGAGTGGAGATCAGGAACAAAAAGATAGACAAACTAACAAGTGTACAGGGACGTATTTACATTTACGCTAACAGTGACTTAATCCTAAAATGTATACTACAAGCCAGTACAAATAAAGTAAAAGTACTATACACATACTAAAAATATACACCCAGGTATTAGATTATTTGCCAAAGATCGAAATGAGCCGAATTAAACTTGATGGGGTTGCATTGTCTGTTTAAAGAGTTTAGATGGGTCCATTCATTAGATGATGATGATGACATCATCAGACCAGTGTGCAAAATTTGATCCCAAACAGTACAAATATGACTTGCAATGTGAACTAAACCTATGTGTGAAATTAAGTAAAGGATCAAAGAGGGTGTCAGTTATTAATATGATGGTGGCAAAAAAGTGCACGTCCCGCTTTATGACAAGTGGAAAGGTACCTTTCCGTTTGTCATAGTCAAGTGCAAAAATATGTATTGATATCATCATCGTCATCATATCAGCCGAAAGTCGTCCACGGCTGGCTTGGCTCCCCCAAAGAGTGCCACAATGACCGGTCCTACGCCACCCGCATCCAACGAACTTCCTCGACCTTTACCAGGTCATCAGTCCACCTTGTGGGGGGCCTACCCACGCTGCGCCTTCCGGTACGTGGTCGCCACTCGAGAACCTTTCCGCGCCAACGGCCATCGGTTCTACGTGCAATGTGCCCCACCCACTGCCACTTAAGTTTAACGATTCGGAGGGCTATATCGGTTACCTTGGTCCTGCTGCGGGTAGCCTCGTTTCTGATGCGATCGCGCGTCGTATTGATTTAATCATCTTATAAATGCTTATGTACCGGAACCTTAATCAGCTGACATAGGTACCTATTAAGAGCGATGGGACATATTAATGAGTTTACCCTCTGGGTTGGAAGGTCATATGACAGTCGCTTTCGTAAAACTAGTGCCTATGCCAAATCTTGGGATTAGGTGACAAAGCGGACCCCGGGCTCCTTTAGGGCACAACCGGGACTAACGCTAGGATAGGATGACTGTGATGGGACATATTTATGAGTAAATTATATGCACCCATACTTTTACACTTGAAATAAGTCGAGAAACGCTAAAACGCTTGCTAATCCACAGGAGCTGCTCATGATCGTAAGCCGCTGGGAAGCTTAATTAGATTGTGCCTGAACAAAAATCCCATCCTCGTCGCCACTGTTAAGTATAAATGAAAGACGTGCGCTTGTGTTGAACCCTTAGAATGATAACGCCTAGAAACGCAGTTCACGCGCAACGGTGAGGCCACGAAAACTCAGCCATAAATGGCGTAGTACGCCGATCGGTGGAACAAAATTAGTGCGTTTGTGTGCGTATTGGCGCGTGTGAATACGAGTTGATCACAACCTACATGAATCCATTTTATGCCTCACGCTTGGCGCGTCAGCCGTATGAAACTATCATTCTAGGCCCTATTATTCTAAGGTTGAACCCATTTAATGCACTGAGGGTCTACCGCGAAAGGCATTCGAAGTTTCCCCTCTCGGTCATACTTACGAGTTCGTACGTAAGTGCGATAGAGAGGGAAAACTTCGAATGTCGTTCGCGGTAGGCCCTCTGGTTTGGCCTACCCTTACATTCGCCTATTTATAGCGCTTAACCTAACACCCTGCTTAGGTACAACCTACTTGTAATAATTGAGGTAGGTAAGTAACTATCTTTACGTCATACCTGGCCATAAAGTAGGAATTACCGCACGCTATGCGTGCGTAAAACCCCACTTCCTGGCCAGATAGAGACGTAAAATTTTGTACTCACCACGGGCGGTAATAAAGAAAGCCTCAGAGCGCATATTTATCGCCCTTGCCTTCGACTCGGGCGTCAAATACCTGCGATCTGAGACATTCTTTGTTTAACCGCCCTAGGTAAGTAATGTACTATAAATTATTTATAATAGATTTGTGCGACATGTGAAGTTTATTGGTGGCGACCTTTTTCAAAACATTCTGATTGATGGCTATAGATCAACTAATAGACAAAGAGTAGAGTAAGTATGGTTTAAGTACATAGGTAAGGTACCTAAGAGAAAATACCTAAATTCCTACTTAAAGTACTATTTGCACGTTATTGAACTTGGGCCTGATTAAATATTAATTTACAAAGAAAAATGAAACATATATTGAACTGAAAGCGTTAGGTATATTTTATAAATAAATTCAAGTAGCCGAGCGAGAGTAAGTATAGGAAATTGGTATGACAGGAGACAGCATTGACCTTTAAAACGACCTCTAAACTCAGTGGCGGTGACGTCAGATTCAATGAGGCGTTTTTTAATACACTAAGTGCGGCACTTTATTTAATTGCAAAATTTCCTTATAATTTAAAAGTGCTACTGGTTTATACTACAATGTACAATGTTCTTTTTATTGTAACGTTATTTTTAACAAGTAAATACTCAGAAAATCTTATGATTTCAGCATCCGCAATGTTGATGACAATAATTTATTCAAACATTTAGAAAAACGGCTCTGCTTGGAGTCAATAGAGAAAATAAATGCGCATGCGTATATTTTCCGTCAAATAGTGTTTGGCGCGCTGGCTGATAAGCACAGGCAGTTGATCACGATGAAATTATTTTTTTTAGTTGCACGACAGATATCTTACATTCCACACGTGCCGGAACGGTTTAATTTAATCCTCTTCATTCGCAAGTTGTAACGAAAATGAGCAGTGTCGAATTGGCCAATAATAGATGGATGGCACGACAGAATGGGATCGTCCAACCTTTACTTACAGGTAAGTTGAATAAACTGTATTTTGGAGCGAATTTCAAATGTCAATGGTTAAACTTTCTGTGGACTTTATAACTTCCGTCGTTTATTGCGCGTGTTTTGTTGATTTATCTAGGTTAGAGTGTTAATTGCGAAAATAACTACCTCATTTTCTTACCATCGTTTTTAAACACTTCATATACCTATGGTATGTTAGAGAAGCTTGTTTACTCTCACATCTCTAGATTTTTACAGTATTGTATGACATTGAAACATGATATTGCAGAAATATATATATTAACATGCATGCATGTTGTAATTAATCATAATGTCCATGCTATTTCAAGCAAATTGCAATGAGCAATTTGTTACAAAATGAGTCACTCCTTTGATAAAAATGACAAGACACAACATTCTGTGGGCAAATCAGCTTAGTAGGCATTACCATTATAAGAATTTATTCAACATTCCTGAATGTTCATAATGTGAACTATGTATCTACCTACACTACCTACTTATCCAGTTTCCGCAGCCACAGGACTAGCCTAGACTTATTCAACATCATAAACTTAAGAGCCGGGCTCTTGTCTCTCCGTTCTTTTCTCTAGACTTATAAAGTGTCCATAATTATTTACTTTGCTTTTGAATAACATCAAATCAATAAGTTTGTAATTTAATTCCTTTTGTATGAAATTTAATGTATTCAAATGGTTAAATACGTTTTAAAATAATAATAAATCTAAAATAACTTAAACAAGAATAACAAGAAAATAAAAATAAAACTAAACTAAATAACAAGAAAGTAAAAATGCATAAGTAGTATTTATAAAAAGAATACCCCGTCAAGGAGATGCTCCTGCGGCATTGTACCCATGACGCTGGCTGCGTTACCTCTCTGTATCGCGAGGGCGATTCTTTGAGAGAGGTAAGCGCCAGCCCTCAATTAAATTCAAACAAAGTTGCAGGTATTAGCTAGTTCGTAAATAAATGTTTCATGTATACAATAACTCTTGAATTGCTCACATAAATTAGTGTTTCAATGTCAAGTGAATAATTAATGATTACATTGTATACAAGGTCATTTTCAGAAAAATATGTATTCTTTGCTAAAAAGAAAATATTTATAAATCACAAACTAAGGAATGCAGTTTTTCGGAGAACAACAATATTAATAGTCAATATTAACTTATCTCAAATTAAACTTTGAAAGTAACCATTCATTTCCTTCTTTTAGATCTCTACCAAATAACCATGGCTTATGCCTACTGGAAATCAGACAAAGTAAATGATGTAGCAGTGTTTGATTTATTTTTCCGCGCCAATCCATTCCAAGGAGAATTTACCATATTTGCTGGACTCGAGGAGTGTTTGAAGTTTTTGGAAAATTTTCATTATTCTGACAGTGGTATGTATAAGTTTTATTTATAGAACACTGTTGTAAACCTTTTATGTTTTACCCCTATTTTCGTTTTCCAGATATTGAATATTTGATGCAAACCCTTCCTGAGAATATTGAACCTGAATTTTTTGCATATTTGAGGGATCTAACTTGCAGGGACATTAAGTTGAGTGCTATTGAGGAAGGATCCGTAGTTTTCCCAAGGTTTGTATTAAGTTAAATGTATTGTTTATGACACAATTCCAGCTTCATAGCCAAAATTGCATAAGTAGAACACTTACATCTTTGTCATGCCCATATTAGACCAGGCTCTCAGTGGAGATTTGTTTGCAAAAATAGAGCACCGCAATCTGACTTCTGATATATATTATATGGATCCCAGACATCCATTGCCAACATGTTTTGTGGTCCAGTCTCCGCCCCCCCCCCCCACTCCCAAATATTATTAGTTAATTACAAAAGATTTTGGGTTTTAATTATGGAATTTCATTAGAATAAATGCGAAAGTGTGTCTGTCTGTCTGACTTTCTGTCTCTCTGCCTGGTACATCTTCACGCCTAAACCGCTGAACCGATTGGGAGACTGGACCACAAAACTGGTTGGCAACATCCAATCCATATAATATATAGGTATCAGAAGTCAGATTGCGGTGCCCTGTTTTTGCAAACGAAACTCCACTGACAGCCCGGTCTATATACGGTCGGTATATATGGTCACTGGCAACTCAAAAACTATATAATGTAGGTATATGAATAATATTTGTTAATAGGTATGTATTTGCTTTTTTTTTTTTTTGATTTATTTAATACAATTATTTTTACATAGTCACTGTGTTACACATAAAGCCACTATTTAAAACCTGAAAGGTGTGCTACTAGTGTATGTGTAGTATTTTTTTTTTATTATGGGTCAGGTATGTGTGGAGTGCTCCATTCCATACATTATGTATATAACAAACAAAAGTCAAAAAAAAATCAGCAAAGGTCAACATACTTTAATCTAAAAGGTTTTAAAAATAAATGTAAAGTTTCTCAGCATTTTTTGTTTAAGTCTACAGAGAGAATTAGTCGCTCCAACAGAAAAATTGTGTCCCCGAGTAGAGGTGTGTCCCATTTGACTTTTGAACTGTGGAATGAAAAAATATGAAAAAAAGAATGATCTTAGTGTATATTAAATTTCAACGAAAATTTGTTTTGAAGAAAAGTTCAGAAATTTTTGGGTTTTCGTCGAAAATTAGCCTTTCTTGAACAAAAGGACGTAAGTGCCGTTAATTTCCAATGAAAGTACAATCTTATGTTACGGAAGCCTTGCTGTGCGTAGTCCGACACGCTCTTGGCCGGTTTCTAAATGATATATCTTATATTACAGAGTACCGCTGTTGAGAATTGAAGGACCTTTAATAATTACCCAGTTGTTGGAGACGACCTTATTAACCCTGGTTAACTTTGCTAGGTAAGTAATTTATTAGATTAAGATTGGTTTAAAACTCCTCTTTATCTTGTTATCCCGGTTAAATTCTGAAGTATGTAAGAAAAATATTACTTTGACGACCGGTAGTTGGTATGTGTAGTGACGGTGCCTACGAAGCTGAGGGTCCTGGGTTCGAATCCCGGTCAGGGCATTTATCTGTGTATTTATCACGAATATTTGTTCCTGAGTTATGGATGTTATGTATGTATATAAGTATTAAAACTTTCATATGATTTATTTTTCTGATATTATATGCATTTGAAATCTGCACCGAATATGCTTCTATATTAAACGGGCTTATACTAGACGTCACAATTAATATTCCCATTAATTTGCAATTCTCTCCACAAAATTTGCGTTTAATTCTATAGGTACTTGTCATACAGAACATCATTTCTAATTCAATATTCTGTCTAACTCAGGGACTGCATAACCGAAAAATACCGGTATTCTATTTTAACGGTATGAATGAATGAATGAATGATATTTATTCACAAGACAAAGTAACACAAGACAAAATACAAACAAATACATCGAAGACGTAGATCGGGATGTGAACCTGAAATGACCTCCACTCAGCAATGCAGTTGGCACGGCTAGCGTGATCAACGGCGCTGGTTTTCTGTGGAGCCAGCGGGGTGTGATGATACAATAATGTTATTAATATAGAATATAATTATAAATATATATACATGTTACAGCGATAAAAGTATCTATATTATACATATAATTTTATTATTTAGCGGTTAACTAAATTGGGGCTAATAATTTTAGGAATTGGAACTAATAATGGTGTTATGGATATCCTACCCTCAGGCAACAATACCTTGTTGAGCCATTAAGTGTCTTTTCAGTTTGGATTTGAACCCTCTAACAGTAATGCTCTCCTTGATTGGTGGTGGAATGTTATTCCAGCATTTCGTGGCAGCATAACGAAAGCTGCCACGAAATGCAGCGGTTTTGTGCCATGGGCAATCCAGACGTGGCATACGCCTGGCTCGCCACGGGTAGAATATCAACTTACTATGCAAATACGCGGGTTTCTTAGTGTGGAAGATACCAAATAATAACGTGGCTAAGTGAAGTGTACGTCGAGCACTCATATTTAAAAGTTTGTTAGTATTGAGATACGGGGTAATATGGGATCGTTTTGTCTGTCGAAGGATCGATTTGTATGTCGGTATGATGTCATATCGGTTGTCAAATAGCGGTTTCGGTAGCGGAACCTTTATATTTTTTTTTTTTTTTTAATAAACTATGGTTTTATGATCCAAAGACCCCGCGAGGAATACGGGCGAACTTTGGTTCTTTTAACTATTATGACATATGAGACTAGTATATATGTAACTTTAAAATATATTGGTACTATGAAATATATTTTACGTGTTATTGAATTTTTTAAGGCTGTCTATGATTTTGTTGATGAATTTGGTGAATGATTGAATTGAAGATTCTTTTTTAATTATACTTTTGATGTCGTATGGGTCTATATTTATATTGTTACACACGATTTCGTGGTCTATTCTACTCAGGTTAAATTTAGGGCATTGTCTAAGAAGATGGTCAATTGTTTGTGAAGTAGTGGTGTCACACGGGCACAGATCATCCGCAGTGATTTTGAACTTGTGCAGGTATGCTTTGTGGTACCCATGTCCGGTGAGCACCTGTGTTAATTGGAAGCTGATTGGAATAGCGCCTCTTATGTTTCTTATGTCGCTAATTTTAGGCAAATGCTGTTTAAGGTGTGCTCCAGTTTCCGAATATATATAATTCCGTTCGTGAGCTAAATCAGTGTCCTTTCTTCTATGCAGTTTTTCGTATGAGATTGGGAAATATGCATAATCTGGTGCTTTGTGCAGATTTGCTGCTCTCTTCGCCTCCATATCCGCCATTTCGTTTCCCAGAATTTGATTGTGAGCTTTTACCCAGCAAAATACTATTGTTCCTGTGCATCTTATTTGAATAGTAAGCCTGTGGATGTTGTGTATAGTGTGTTGGGTGCTATTACGATTAGTTAATTCCTGTAGGGCAGACATGGAGTCTGAAAAGACAGCGACGTCTTGTAAGCGTTCCTGTACGATTTTCTGGCAGGCCATTTCAATAGCAAGGCATTCAGCTTGGTAGACGGTGCAACTGTCATGTAGTTTGAGCCGTTTTGTAAATTGGCTGCCATCCGGGTACAGCATGACGTATGCAGCGCCGACCTTCCCGCCGAGTTTGCTCCCATCAGTGTACACCTGGACGGTATCGGCATTACAACGCGGTTCCATATCCCTACTGTCCTCGATTTTCGAGAATTCGATTACTGGACGTTCTGCTGGGTGGATCATTTTCTTAGTCGTGACCTTCTGCTCAAGCCTGAGGTCACCCGGTAGGTATGATGATGTGCCCCTGGATTTGGTCCTCTCAATCTCCATAACTTCCACAACCTTCAGGTCTAGAGGGGTGAAATCTGCCAACGCAATTGCAGCTGTAGTGGATATTGTGCGGAACCCTCTAACCGCTTTGATGGCGAAGCCCCTCTGCATGGATCTTAGTGTTCTCTGCACAGTTTTATATTTTATGGCCGCTTCACCCCATATTTCTGCGGCGTATGTAATTAGAGGCTCTATGACATGTTTATATATTATCTCCACATTGGTAGAGTGTATGCCCCAAGTAGGCCTTACGATTTTACACAGCTTTTTATAAATGTTTAATGCTTTTCTTACTGTTTCTTTAGCGTGGTGGATAAATCGAAACCGTTTGTCGATGTGCAGACCTAGTAATTTTATAGAATCACTGTAGTTAAGTCGTAGTTCGTTCATTTTAATGTTGGCGCTCTCGGCCCTTGGGGTGTTGGTTAGCATTTGCGTCTTTTCGGGTCCAAATTTAAGCTTATTATTATTTCCCCACTGTGCAATTATTTTTAATGCCTCATTGGCTCTATTTTCTAACTCTATTGCTGTGCTGCCGGTGACGATTAATAGAACGTCGTCTGCGTACGCCTGCAAATGACAACCATCAGGTAGTGTCGTGAATAGTAGATCGTCCATTATGATATTCCAAATAAGCGGCCCCAGTACAGAACCCTGAACACATCCTCGCGTAAGGGTTTTGGTGCTAGTTACATCACAATAATTAAATTCTATGGTTCGGTCTTTGATGTAATTTTTAATTATAGAGAATATGTTTTTGGGACATCTAATTTGTAGCAATCTATTCAGAAGAGCAGGCCACCAGGCATTATCAAACGCTCCCTTGATATCCAGGGAGACAGCTGTTACGAGTTTTTTTTTGTTTTTGGATTCCTTCATCCTGCTGATGGCCTCGTTCAGAGCATTAGTTGTGTTCGACTGAGCTTTAAATCCATATTGTCTTGGGCTTTCGGATTTAGTTACTTGTAAGTAATAGGTGAGACGTGTTGCAATTAATTTTTCTAGTAACTTTCCGAAGACGTTAATTAATCCTATAGGCCTGTAAGCTGTGATTTCCGTGTGATCGGATTTTGTTGGTTTAGGGATGATTTTAATAAACGCTTTTTTCCAGGGTGTTGGAAAATGGGATATATGTAGGCAACGGTTTAATAATTTTGTGGTCAATGCTGGGTATGTTTCGATGAACTTTTGGCAGATGTCTGATGTTAGATGGTCGGGTCCTGGAGCCTTCTTTGGATGCATGCTCTTTATGCAGTCTAAAACTTCATGTATTAAAAAGTCTGGATCATCTTCGTTATTTGGTGTGTTTTGAATTCTATCTCTAATAGCTCTGTGTAGGTCATCGTCATCGGTGTCGTCAGGGAAGAAGTGTTGGGTTAAGGCTTGTGCAGTTTCGTCGCTTGTTTGGGTATACTGGTTGGGGGCAATTTTTAGAGTTTCCGGTGGTCCAGTTTGAGTAGTGTCTTTTAAAAGTCGGTTTGTGAGTGACCAAACACTTTCTTTGCCTTGCTGGGTACAGAAATCCCTGAAGTGCTCACTGGATGTCTTCTGAATGGCTTTAGAATATTCAGTGCGGATCTCTACTTGTTCTTTAAGGGCATTTTCGATACTTTTATTGTTTCGTTTCAGGTCTTGTATTCTATGGTGGATATGAATAGCTTTTTTCTTTAGTAACGTAAGCTCTTCTGTCCACCATGGGGGTCTATTATAGGGAGTTTTTCTAGATATTGTACGGTCGCATGCTGTAATAATGGTTATAGTAATTTTCTTCACATATTCATCTATTTGTGGTGCATTTAGTTGGTCTAAGTCAATATGGGCCAAATTATTGTATTCCATACATCGTTTCATTTCATCTGTGACCGCATCCCAGTTCGTTCTTCCTGTATTGTACCTGAAGGTAGTAGTAGGTTTCTTCTTTTTTAGTGTATCCTTATTTAGGTTATAGGTGAAATCGATCGCGTGGTGGTCGGATGTTATACACGCTTCATTGTTTACTCTCCAGTTTAAGATATGCATGGCTGCGTTTTCTGTAACAAGGGTAAGATCAACAATAGAAGTCCGTGTCTGTCCATGCGCATTAGTTTCGAAGGTGGGTCGATTCCCTACGTTGCAGATCTCTAGGTCATTTGCCATAATAAGATCCATCATTTCTCTGCCTCTTTGGTTATTATTTGCTGACCCCCATGCCGTATGCCATCCATTGAAGTCTCCACATATTATATGTTTCCTATTAGTGACCCGTGTTTGCAGGTGCATTTCCAGAGCATTCAGTGTGTGGTCTTCGTCAACTTCCGGTTCAACATATACACAGATAAGTCTAGTTATGTTATTTTGTAGGATTAGGTCAACGGTGCAGATATTTGAAGTGGACTGTTGGGTGATGCCAAGGTATGTCCCAAGATTATTTTTTATGGCGATGCATGCTTTCACTCTATTACCCTTAAGATTATTGGTGTTTCTGTTGGTGTATTGGTAGATATTATAGCCGTTAATAGCGCCTGTAGAGCACCGGTTGCCGACATAAGGCTCTGTAATGAACACCACATCATATTGATGATCAATTATATATTTAGCTAAATCGCACTTGGCTGCGTATCCTCTACCTAAGTTGCACTGAATCATCCTGAGCTGCCCAGGTTGATAAGGTGTCGACAGTCCAATATTTCTCTGTGTATTGTCATAGCTGTTAAGTTGCATTTGGCTGCCCTTAGCAGTACTGAACGGATAAGCGGGCTATCCGATCCCATTTTTGCCATTCGGGGCAGTCCGTGCTATACGCCGGATGAGTTTCGAGGAGTCCTTGCTTCCTGCAATTGACACAGCAGGGTGCGGCAATTGCTCTGTATGGGCAGCTGCGCGTGTCGTGTTCGTCTGTGCAGTGGCCGCATACATTCCTTCCTTGGCAGTTGGTTGCCCTGTGGCCGAATGCTTGGCATCTAAAGCATTGTATAATCGGCGATTGGTCATACACTGGTATGACTTGATATCCAACTCTGATCTTATTATCTTTCAGTGCTGACCACATGGGCGGGCTCACTTCTAGGACTATATTGTTCGTTGCACTCGTTCTACCTCTTGTTCGACGCACGACCCTGACATACCGATCTGTCTGTGGAATATGTAACATTACATTCTCGTTCTGTTTGATCACAGCCTCTGCCACCTTTTCATTTGTAAAATCTGGTGTAACTCCAATCAAACGGACTAGAGGTTTGCGCAGTTGTGGAGTTGAAACTGTGAGTTTCTGCACATTCTTTTTCACGGCTTCAGCGAACTTAGCTCGATCCTGTTCTGAGTTACAAATAAAGGCTACCTTTTGGTTTTTGGTTGTTCGAACATTGTTTACGGCTATTCCCATTTCTACAACATCAACTTTGTCTTTGATTTCTTTAAGGATTTCGTCACCGGTATGTCGTGGGTCAATGGATTCAACCATCACTGTGTATCTTGGCTGCACTATACTCGCATGTGTTATCGCTTCGGTTTGCTGTTTCTGCATCTGCCTCCTTTTATTCCTCCTGGTTATAACTGGAGTGAAATTACGAGTGTCTTCATCATCTTCGTCATCCACAGATGGTCTGGCTGGGTCAGCTTCTGTCTGTGGATGGCCTGTAGTATCATCGTTGCTCCCATTTTGGTCTCGAGCTCTTTGAACTGTGAGTGATGTTTTTATTTCATCTAATTCCTTCATTAAATAGGCCATATCCTCTGCTTTGGGAAGCTCCTTTAGTTTCTGTTTTATTTCAAGGAGGGGCTCGCTTACTTCGATTCGGACAGCCTTTCTGATTCCTTCGATCGAATCTGCCCGTGTGGAAGACGCCACGTAATAGTCTGAAATCCTAGATTGACTGAGTGTAGGTACTGGGCTTTTAGCAGCCTCAAGCGCTTGCCTGATTTCTTTCTTTTGTGATGAGGTGATATCATATCTCATAATAGTTTTTATTACTTCAAGGGCATTTGAAATTTCGTAAGCCGCCTTGGTTACAGCATCTCTGTTGGGCTTGGTAACTCTATGTCCTTCATTAACTGTGGAAGTAATGAATTTCGCCAGTTGGCTAACGACAGAAAAGAACGATTCCATGTCAGTAATCTGTGATGCGTGTGCGCTAGTGTCTAACTGATCCTCCATTCTAGGCTTTTTGGATACCTTGGATGCTTTTAGTTTGTTAGGTTGCGTTTCCAGCAGATGCGGTTGTAATTGAGACTGGATGTCCGGTTGGATCTGCAACGGGTCATAAGCAGCAGGGAGACTGGACTCCAACTCACCTGTGTAGTTGTTTACATTACCATCCATTTCAGCTGTGGCTTGTTCCTCTGTCTGCGGTGCGAGATGCTGGGAGGATGGTATCGAGTCCAGGCTATAGCGGAGCGGCTCCATTTCTCCCGAGCTATCAGCTATAGACGCCATTGTTGGATCATGTGCGCCCGCGGGTCTCATATTCATCTGAGTCATGTCGGTGGCATCTACTGTAAAAGTTTTATTTATAGTACTCTCTGACTCGTCGAGATCGATGAGGCTCGCCTCATTGGTATCCATTGCCCCAGTCTCAGGCTCTTCCAAGTCTATAAGGTTCTTTTCTTGCGCTTCTTGTGTACTGGTTTGGCTCTGCGAGCCAGGCTGTGCTGGCCCGGAAGATCTGAGACGATTTTTCATTGGTGGCGTACGACCAATTGCATACATTTTAAGTATTTTACCTACTTCGATACTAACGATGCTATGCTATGGTTACGAAAACGACCGAAGGGAAATCACTTCATTTCTTAGCGGGAAAAATTCAAAATATTCACGAATTGGTAGTGATATAGTTGTTTTTATACACCAATTGCACTATGACTTAAACAGTACGTCGAGATAGATGCAGTTTTAAAAGTTATGTTCGCTAAATTTCGAAATTTTACGCAAAGTTCAACTGAGGTCACCACAGTTCGCACAATTCACTCAAACTACCGGAGAACTAGCGTCGGCGTAGTTCGCGCCCGAAATGTCGTAAGCGTCGCACAACTTCCTAGTTCATACGGTTTTTGATAGAACGGATCGTCAGATTCGCGCGCGATCTGTATTTTTTAGTGTTTTCTGTGGTTTATGATCACTATTCTCATTCACTTAAACTTTCACACAACCACTGTCTTATACGGAACACATGGTATTAATTTCAACGCAAAAAACACACTGTAACCTTTATTATGACAATAATTAAACGGAGCGATTCGGAATCGCTGTTTACGCGCCGAGTGCACGCGCCAACGATTCGAACCTTTATATTTCGCTATCGAAATATAAAGGTACCTTTATTTTTTCTGGTACCGTAACCGCTTTTGAAAGGTACCGATATATCGACTTTGGCCTAGCGCTATTGCCAAACCGCCGGCAAAGGCACTGCCGTTTTGTCTTTTTGTCTTTAAATATTTAGTAGCCAATGCTTCCTCTGTAGAGTGCCAGCTCGCTTACTTTTCTCGATAACCTTTATAATACCGGTATTATAAAGGTTACGGTATCATTTGAAACTGATACCGCTAACCGTTATTTCAAAACGGTTATGATACCGTTATGTTCGCGCGGCGCGCATAACCTTTACGACATAACGGTACCGTAATGGAATACCGGTTTCATACCGGTATAACCGTAACCGAAATCAGTCCCTGGTCTAACTGTTATGTAACTTGATCGAAAAAATTATATTTTATTTTTCGTTATTTTAACGTGGGGTAAAACTAATACTTAATAGGTACAATCGTTTTTTTATTTTATTCTTTCTTTTGTATGATACTTCTACGTATCTCCGCATCCGTTGAGTACAATTAATTCCAAATTGAAGTCCCATTGCAGGTACATACGATACTAAACAATCTGTTATCTACAAGGTCTACTTTGTATTTTATGAATACCTCGTAATTAGGTAAATGACTGCCTCTTTTTTATCAGTTGTCAGGCTTGGTTGAGTTAGATAATTACAGATCTGACTAGGCACTTCAACTCTAGGTTATATCGATCTATACTTCGATATCTACAGTATCTAGGTACACTATTATTATAAAGAGGAAAAGTCTGTGAGATTGTAAGTTTGTGTGTAGGGGATAATATCCGAAACTACCCACCCGTATTTTTTTTTACTAGGATATAGAATGGATCTTCGAAATGGATATTGGCTTTGTCAGTCCCCCCCCCCCCCCCCCTATTTTTAAATGACGTTATAAATGGGCAGCCCCTTTGTAATACGTGGGCGGAGCCGCGCGGGCAGCTAGTAACAAATATATATATATGTATTTAGACACATTATACATACAGTGTTCAATTAATGTTGTGTACGAGTACGTACGGGTACGGATGCAATGGTGCTCAAAATAATCTGAACACGCTTTAACGGCATGAAAATGAGGAGTATAAATAAATATTAATATTCGTGGGACAATCTTACACAAATCGATCTAGTCCTAAACTATGCTTTGCATATGCGGTACTGCGATGTCCATACTTATATAAGTACCTACAGGGTGTATTATTCTAACGGGGAAGTGAGGGATTAATAATAATAATAATAATAGCCTTTATTCATGCATATAGAGTACAATCATTCAAATCATTAAACAAAGTAATTTTTATAAACACACATAAGTTTACACAATAATTTAGCACATTTCCTTTTTTATCTGATGTTTTTACTTCTTTTATTATTTTTGCGTAATTACTTAGTACGTGTGCATGGCGCTTTGCGCGCAAAAGGCCTCCCCCAACCTTTCCCATAATTTTCTATCTTGAGCTGATCTCCACCAATATTTGTCAAAACTCTTCAAATCGTCTCTCCATCTAAGTTTAGGTCTTCCTTTTCCTCTGGTCTTATCTCTTGGCTGCCACTCTGTGACTATTTTTGCCCACCTGTCACTTGACATTCTGCACACGTGTCCTGCCCATGCCCATTTCGCTTTTTTAACTGTATGAATAACGTCTTCCACGCCTGTTTTATTTCTAATACTGGTGTTGGTTACTCTAAAAAAAGCTTTTTGAAAATCCGAAACTAAAAGAGATACGGAAATTTGCTCTTAAGAGTCACGACACCGATTTTAGAATAAAACTGCATTTAACGATTTTCAAAAAGCCACCTACACGGCTGGGAATCGAATCCGGTCAAATCTGTCTAAAATCCATGTTCCTTTTTTTGCGTAGGTATATTAATAGTGCTGGATCGCTATGAAACCCTATATCTACAATCACAGGACAATGCTGTATTAGTTACAGCCAGTTTAAATTCTGTCGTTGACTTAACACGGCTGGGAATCGAATCCGGTCTAATCTGTCTAAAAATCCGTGTTCCCTTTTTTGCGTATATTAATAGTGCTGGATCGCTATGAAACCACAGGAAAATGCTGTATTTCATAGTTTAAGTTACAGCCAGTTTAAATTCTGTTGTTGACCTAGAATTATGCAATTTGGCAACACTCTGTCCCATGACGTGAGTTACATGACAAAACAAACGTTTTTTATGATAAATGGGGGAGAGGTAAATGTTTTGACTTATATTAGTCGGGTATGAGGTCGTGCAAAAAAATCTAAATTTCCGACCTTGGGCAATGGCAAAATTCCCCATTGGCTGGATTATTTCCCCGTTTCCTTACTATTTGCGTCTTGCCTGGGCTTCTACCAATCTCTCAGAAACAGCGACAGTGGCTAATAAATTTGTTGAGTGTCGACACACACTACAACTTCTCAGTTAAAGATAAAACACATTCAAATTAAATACCTTATCTACAAGATTCGATAATACTTGATTAGAAGATGTCTACTTTTCAAACGGCTTCAAAAAAAAGAAGGTTCTCAGTTTGACCCGTATGTTTGTATGTTTGTCCGCGATTATCTCGCGTTTGGCTTAACCGATTCAGATGCGGTTTTCAGAAAAGTATTTGTTTTAATAATATATTCGATATTTCCAAAAAAACTTATCTTAGATTGCCGCAGATCTGCCTATAGGTAACACGATGCCTGTTTGATTATCGCATCACACATTCGATAATATTTATTGAAGATACGAGTATATTTATATTCAATATACGAGTATAATAATATAGATGATACAACGTGGGCTCGAGATATTCTTAGTATGAATGTTGGCTTATTTTTTAGAGAAACATAGTGTATTTGAAGTGATAGTACATGAGTGATACATGACTATTAAAATATTACTATCACTTTGATAGTATCTTTCAATGATTAGGTATGTAGTTATGATTCGACAGAAACTTCGCAAGCTGGTTCGAAGAGATGTTTTTCATAGAAAAGCTAAAATACCGGTAGACTGGGGTTACTTTAGGAAAAAATGGGGCTACTTTGATCATTTAGAATGTAGTATAAAAACAAAACTATTTGAAAATTTAATCGAGTATACAGCAATATAGATAACTAATATATTCACTGCCACAGTTCACCCACAAGTAAAAACCTATTTGATCAAAGTCGCCCCGCGAATCAAAGTAACCCCAGTTGACGGTACTTAAATCATATTTTATGTACCTACTACTTCAAGTTAGAAAGAAACGTTCCGTTAATGACCGTGTATGTGGTTAACAGCTGAGTGCTTAAATCCATTCCCGAATAGTGTTGCATCTCGTGCGCGGATAACATAAGCGTATCTCGAGGTATCTCTCACAAGGGGGCGTGGTTTTCGCGAATCGACTCTAATCAAGGCATCTATATTAGATTTTTCACAAAATCGTTTCTTCTTAACCAATTTTACTAGTTACTCTGCAGTAAGCCTCGAGTCGCCTCCCGCATACCCGTCTGACCACTCTGACACCTTTGCGGCGCTACTAGTAGCTAACATCAGAATCGTTAACTGATTTTAATCGTATTGTACCTACATTTTATTCAATGTTTGCCTCAATCGAGCAACGGTTCCGATAGCTCACTTGATCAAGAGCAACTGGCCGGGTACGCCAGAAGGTTGCTAGTTGTAATACAGCTAGGCGCGATTAATTTTTATATTGTATCCCTTTAGTTTGTTTTTAGGGTTCCGTAGCCAAATGGCAAAAAAAGAAACCCTTATAGATTCGTCATGTCTGTCTGTCTGTCTGTCTGTCCGTCCGTATGTAACAGCCACTTTTTTCCGAAACTATAAGAACTATATTGTTGAAACTTGGTGAGTAGATGTATTATGTGAGCCGCATTAAGATTTTCACACAAAAATAGAAAAAAAAACAGTACATTTTTGGGGTTCCCCATACATAAAACTGAAAATAAAAAAAAATATCATAAAACCCATACGTGTGGGGTATTTATGGATTGGTCTTCAAAAATGAGATTGAGGTTTCTAACATAATTTTTTTCTACACTGAATAGTTTGCGCGAGAGACACTTCCAAAGTGGCTGTGTGTCCCCCCCCCCCCTGTAACTTCTAAAATAAGAGAATAATAAAACTTAAAAAAATATATGATGTACATTATCCATGATACCATGCAAACTTCCACCGAAAATTGGTTTGAACGAGATCTAGTAAATAGTTTTTTTTAATACGTCATAAATCGTTAACCGCAATTTATTTTACGGAACCCTTCATGGGCGAGTCCGACTCGCACTTGGCCGCTTTTTTGTAATGTCGGCCTGTCCGTTCTATACACAACGGCAGAATGTGATCTCGTTGAAGATGTGACGCTAATCACATAATCAGAAATTAATATTGAAAGAAAGAAACATTTATTCGAGACAAAGCAGCGTTTTGTCACGAAAGGGCTTATTGATTATTTGTCTCTCTCTAGATCCCTTATATTCAGACATTCACCTCCCATTTCACGACCATGTATGTCCATGTAATCTTGATCCCTATGACAGCTGTCATCTCCATACAATTTATAACCTTAAAACGTGAAATTGTACTGAGATGACAGCTGTCATAGGGATCAATATTCGCCGCGATACGCATAATTCATTCACTGCCACGCTATAAGCTACACCGTAAACCCCATGTAGCGAAAAGCCGCTCAGAAGCTTGTTTGTCATGATTGTACCAACGACGGTTTATGTAAAAAAAGAATATGGCGTCCTTCTTCGAAATTCAAACTATCTCCATACCAAATTGATCTAATTTTGTTTAATTTAGCGTGAAAAAAGATAATATTGTTAGTAAATTCGTACCTATTTTATTAGTTGAGGCTTAAGTGTCAAGTTGCACTGCAGTGTAAATACTACACTACCTACTGCAAAGTACAGCACGATTAACGAGCAAGCAAAATATGATATACCTAATAGTACCCGAAGCATTTGGGCCGCTGCTTATGAAGCAATACTTACTTCGGTAGGCACTTAAGGCTCGACAGTCAACAGGGGCAGCGTTTTCGAGTTTTTAAAACAATCTCAGACGTAGAAAATAGGGTTCAAAAATCTAAAAAAAAGATGCGTATTACTTAAGGATCTAATCTAGTCAAAGTCGCATTCAGTTACGCGATCTAATGAACTTCAGTCGATAGAAAAAAATCTCAAAGTTACCTCTTTTCGTAAAGTTTATTCAATATTATGACTAAACTATAGATATTTTAAATTAAATTTTTGTACTCAAATAAAGTTATTGAATATTTATGGACAAATTCGCAGAGTTTGAATAGATAAAATGATTATTTTAATGACTATGTTTAAATACCTACAAAATGCGCGAGCGCGGAGGCTCGGCAGGCCCGATCAGTCGCGCGCTGGCCCATACGGACGACGACTCAAGGGCGTTAGCGGGTGTACAAGCCTTAATAGGAAATTGAGCTATAAGTTAGAACTGCTTAGGTAGGGAAAAACATTTACTCGCACTAGCGGAAGTTGCGGTTTAATTAATTTAATGATAACTTAATACCTAAGAGCAAAGTACCGGTTTTAGTACTTGTTGGTTTTAGTTCGAATGGCGACCCTATGTATCATACATAGGTCGCCATTCGATCGGAATTGATTATGTGGATCATTAACTTGCATTTAAATATTGTTACCTAACTGGGTCATTGTCAGATTTAGGTTCGCGTCTTTTCGGTGGACATTGCCAAAGTTAAGCGCTATAAAGCCTAATTTTTGGTTGAACTCTGAATCCGCATAAACGGCGTTGCCCCTTCTATAATTATATGTGATAAAAACATATTATATGTGAGCGTAAAACCCTTAACTATTGACCACCGGAAAGATGATTTTTGTTTTTGTGACTGACAATGACCCAACTTCGTTGTTTCATTTGTGGACACCTTAAGTATCCATACTATCTATACATCTTCTATACATATAATAAAGCTGAAGAGGGTCGAAAGTCTGTACATGGAAAATACTTATTCGAAAGAAAGCTGGCTGGGGATACTTAGAATCGATAACAGAACGCATTCTAACAGTTTAAAAAAAATGTCTGTTTATTTGATCGCGCATCACGTGAAAACGGCTGAACCGATTTAGATGAAATTTGGTATAAAGATAGTTTGAGTCCCGTGGAAGGACATAGGATAGTTTTATCCCGGAATTCCCTTAAGGGGGTGAAATGGGGGGTGAACGTTTGTATGGAGCTACGAGATAAACGTGTTCCACGCGGACGGAGTCGCGGGCAGAGGCTATAGCATCCGCAGAATTAAGTGGCGAGCAGGGTCATAAAATATTAGAATCATGCTATTATTACGCACAAAAAGGTTTCATTGTTACTTTTATTGCCCAACTCAGTACTTAATTCTGCGGATACTATAGTAATATTATAAATGCGAAAATCTATCTCTAGGACCATAGGATAGTTTTTATCCTGGACATCATCCCCTAACTAACTTCTGCCCGCGACTTGTGACTTCATCCGCGTGGAACTCTTTTATATTGTACCTCTATATACATGCTTTCGCCCTTAATTTCTTCCCCTTAGGGGATAATTACCGGGATAAAAATTATCTTATATCCTTCCCAGGTTCTCACGCTAACACCATGCCTGCCATAGATTCAGCGGTTTATGCGTGAAGCGTTAACAGACAGACAGACACACTTTCGCATTTATAATATTAGTATGGATGTCCATCCCGAAGGGATACTATGAAAGATTTTTTTTTAATAGAATGTTTATTTCCGGATGTTGCTTTAATATTTCAAGAACGATCGATCTCATGACAAAAATGCTAAAAAAAATATAGAGGGATAAAAGTAGATTTATGTCATACAGATGTTTTTATTCTAAGGCGGTTATTACACTGTGCTGCCACTGCACACCGCCTAAAAACTCTGATACGTGAAGTGCCCAGTCTTAGCCGGCAAGTGTGATGAAAATATTGTTTTGTTTTAAGATATCCGTTCACATCTTGTCTATTTTCAGTTTGATGGCAACAAACGCCGCTCGGTATCGAATGGTGGCAGGGAAAAATATCTCGCTGCTGGAGTTTGGGCTGAGGAGAGCGCAGGGCCCCGACGGCGGACTGTCGGCCTCTAAATATGCATATGTCGGTGGGTTTAACTTATATTTCATGGTTTCAATACCAAATAGTACCATGTTATTCATGTTACCTGGTAGTTCAATTTAATTGCGAATAGCACTTTCGGAAATGAAATGAACAATTCAGTTATTTTCCCTTGGAGATTGTTAGGTGTATAATGGCGTAGATTAACTTGTTTTATTATACGTTTTATTGATTATATTAGCGTGTTTCCGCAGTAAGGGCTGGCCGGGCTGTACCAGGCACCGCTCGCGCCGCCCCGGACTGTGCTATACACCCTCCCCCCTATTTGTTTCCAAGAAGCCTCAAATATCGAATAGACTTGCCAACACTGTTAATCTGTTTAATCATGCAAGTTTCGCGAACCTTGCCCTTGAACACTTTTCCTATTACTCATGTCAAAGTTTAATCGACTTTTACGGTCAACTTGGGAACTTTGTCTAGGAATTCAGCCAAAAGCAGCCGGTAACTTCAGGTATAGCATTGTTTAGGTTTCATGTTTTTACAATGATTAAAGTTCAAACACGAACATTGTTTTGAGGTGCGCTGTCTGTTGACATGCAACAAACTTAGAGATAAACTATCTCTAATGTTTACAGCTTTTGAATTATCATCACTATCATTACCATTACTGTCTGTAATCACTCGAGTCAAAGGCTCATTAATCTTATTATTCTTTGTGTACATACGTATTATTAACAAAGTACCTTCAAATAAGTCTTCTTCCCTCTGGTCTGTGGTCGGGTTTCCATGAAAGGTTTCCAACATATTCTATTATAATATAAACTCTAGAAAGAAATATTTAATCAATAACGGTCTAGTCTGGGCATCGAACTAGAGAGCGTTATCATGCCGCCTTCTTAACTATTCCTATAGATAAGACAATCGCAGCCGTGCATTATTTTCATTGATTAATATTTATTGTATCGTTTTTTTCTACCTTATTTCTGTCCACTTTTCCTATCACCATGAATGTTGCAATTTGCCTTGAAGACAGCCTTAAATTATGGGGAGTTCGCAGAACTTATACTGAAAGCATCAAAATCCAGGCTGAAAGTTGAGAAGAACCAAAGCTCTCGCGACCTGTTGATATCCTTAGATACCAGCAAAATAAGTGGAAGGCCTTGGTTGGACGCATGCATTTCAAACTCCATTGGCAACAACACTAACGGAAACAACCATGCAGTTGAGGCAGTGTTAAACCATATGCCCTCGCCGACCGTACGTTTGAAGTGACCATGAGTGACATGACTCCAAAAGCAATAATTTACTTTTAAAACAAAGTTTAAACCGACTTCAATTCAGTACTTCGCCAAGCCACATAGGTACATAACCCACATTTCCTTTCCAATTTACAACGTGAACTGCTCTCCGAAAGCAAATGCGTTGATTATTACAGAAAAAAATCCAAGTCGCTATCTGTGGAATGATAATATTTGAAGAGTTCCGTCGATTCCTCAAGGATCTCAGAATTAACACTTCATTAGTTGTTACTTCAACGGAATCATGTCAGAATCTTTGACGTACTTTACATCTTTGACGAGTTCCATAAGTCTTGTTCCGAGGGTAAATACACGAGTTATGATAGAAAATACCGAAATTACTACACGCGTGCCTATAAAATTTGAGAGTTGCCCCTAATTTCCCTGGGATCCCATCATCAGGTCCTGACTTGGTGACAATGGATCCACCTCAGGAGTATATTTTTTCGAATAAAAAAATATTTTGGAAAAAGCTCCACTATTGACGGAGAAATCGGCGAACATACATACACCGTGAAATTTTAGTGGTTGTTTTCCCGTGGCAGGGCGATTTGCTATCGGTAGTACTTTCGAATTATGATAGACAAACTTATAAATAAACTGTTTTCCAAAAAAAAATTACAAAAAAATAACCTAAACTCGAATAAGCGAAAAACAATAGTAACGCACTAAAACTTCAAGGTAGGTACAGTCGCCATCACATACATAGGTACACTATAGGTGTTCAAAAATATCGGCACATGCACCCTAATGCCTTGAAAATAGAGGTGTGTTCCGATGTTTGTGACGTGCTTGTTTGCTCCGATGTATGTGATGGCGACTGTACTACTTCAGTGCTACTGCTGGTGTTAGGTCACTTTTGACTTTCGTTCGACACATTTATAAATCGGGCATTTCTTAACATTATAAAAAAAAAGATTACCTATCGACTGTATATCGATAGCAAAATCTTTTCTGGCGGGAAAACAACCACTAAAATTTCACGGTGTATAAAAAATAAAAAAATACATACAGTGGAACATATAACCTCCTCCTTTTTTTGAAGTCGGTTTGAATGTTATGTGCAAGTTAGAAATATAGTATTGTAATTTTCAGGTGGATTTGACGGGACGAGTAATGTGCTGGCGGGCAAGATGTTCAACATCCCCGTGAGAGGGACGCATGCGCACTCGTTCGTGACGTCGTTCAGCACGCTGGCCGACGTCACCTCGGCGCTGCTGCGGCACGCAGAGACGCAGGATCCGTGCAACCTGCTAGACCTTGCCACGGAATGGCGCAGGCGCGTCTCGCCCGTCATGGACGTGTCCACTGAGGAAGCCAGCGACGGTGAATTAGCCGCCCTGATATCGTATGCCCTTGCCTTTCCATCCGGATTTCTGGCTTTAGTGGATACGTATGATGTCAAGAGGTATAACTTTCAAGGCTTACCGCCACGACACAGGCAGCATATGAATGGGCATTCTGGCTACAATAGCAACTGTGGATCCAATGGTTCTAGAATACAAAACTCACAGAGTATACATAGTACATATGGATATAGCACGGTCGAACGCACACTGAGGTAAAGATGCAAATAGACAACTCATATTGACATTTGTGGTCTGATATTAAACTTGTACTTTTTGTTTTGCATTGTTCGTTTTGTCTTAATTTGTATAAGTTTTGTGGAATTTTAATACCTATAAGTTGTATTATGTTGTTTATGGCCTGGGGCCAGGTTCGCCACATTCATTTTACATGTACTCATTGGGTTGGGCATGTCACACACGGGTCCCCCGGCACACCTAACACGCGGGACTCCTGCGCATCGACTCTACTTACAATCGGAGCTGTAGTTACGACCTATTTTTATTTCGCTTTTTCAGTGAAGCGTAAATGGACGGCGCTTCATGCTCGAAATGAATGTAAATAAAGAGAACACCGGCGAAGACTTTACATTTTGCTTCAGTGTGACGTACATACTATTGTCTTGGAACCGAGAGCAAGATTAGGGCAGTTTTAGTCATTGGGCACAGTTGCGTTGTTTAGGGATATGCACACGTTCACAGTAAACGACATTTTATGATTGCATGCATTCTCATACACTCATTTATTTAAATAGATGAATCATTGTTACTAGAATAGATTTTTAGTTTGGCAGTTACAGCAATAAAATAGATGTTTTTAGTTATTAATTGTGTAGTTAGAAATTATCATGTAACTCGAAATGGTTGTCGTTTATATAATGTCGTCATCGTTGCAGTAGATCTTGAATTGGTTAAGAGAATCGCGTACAGAGAACGGGTGGAGTACATTGATAATATTATACAAAAGGGTAAAAGTGCCAACGCGCGAGCTCCGAAAATCAGTGGGCCTTTTGCTTTAGCAACTGTTTGAGTCATCTTTCATTATTCCCGCCTCATTCTTGGGGACATCGCCTAACATTATACCAACAGCATTTCACCTTAAATAACCAATGAATGTCAATATAAGCGGGTCTTCATTTGCATGACACTTTTATGTGATACAATATCGCAATTTTATTGCTAAAATGCTCGATAAGGTGTCTATTGTTTAACATGTCACATAAAGTAGGTACCTACCGATACTTTTGCACAATCAGAATATATTTATGATACGAGTGCGGAAAGTAGGTAATTCCCAACTAGTTGCGATGACCGTCAGGGAGTGTTTTTGATCGACACGAGTTGGGAATTACCTATCCGCACGTGTATCATACAACATTTTACAATGATGCGAGGAAATAAAAAAATATACATAAAAGGTGAATTTGAATTGTCATGAAATTTCATTCTCGCACGTGTGTGGGAATATTGGCCTGAAATCCATTCCCGCACGGGCTGGCTCCGCACGGCACCGCCGTGCCGGCATAGACCACTTCCCGTGGAAATGTTGAACCATATAAAGGCGCACTTTCAGAGCAAGTGCATTGTAAAATAAGATACCAATGTGTGCCACCCGGACGAACTACTTGATTCCCACTCTGTAGTTTCCTAGTATAAAGTTGAGGCAGAATCTCCGCACTACATATTTAGTGAATTTTGAATGCAAATTTTCTTAAATTAAAGTTGAGCAAACGTTTTCGTCAACAGGAGTGGGCTACTAAACTTCTGTGCCGTGGCACTGGCGCTAAACGATTGTGGGTATCGAGCCGTTGGCATTCGCATAGACAGTGGGGACCTGGCGTACCTCTCTGTGTTGGCCCGGGACACGTTTGCCAAGGTCGGCGAGGCGTTCAAATTGCCCTGGTTCTCAACACTGACTATCGTGGCATCTAACGACATAAACGAAGAAACAATACTAAGTCTCAATGAGCAAGGCCATAAAATCGACTGTTTCGGCATTGGCACACATTTGGGTAAGGTTATGTTTGCCATTTATGAGGTGGTCTGATTTATTTGTTAGACACATTTTTATGATGTTACCGCTATGATTATAGTGACTTGTCAGCGCCAGCCCGCTCTCGGATGCGTTTTCAAATTGGTGGAGATCAATGGACAGCCAAGAATTAAGTTGAGTCAAGATGTGGGCAAAGTCACCATTCCAGGTCACAAAGAGGTAATTCTAACTTTTTAATTGGTTATAGTCACTAAACATTTCGTAGAAACCCTTTAGGTACTCAACCTTGACCCTACGTTTGAGTCAGGCATACAATTTAGTGTTATACCGTACGGTGATGTAATCCTAGTCTAGGTAACCGATCCAAACGATAGCGGTTGCTTGCAATGGCATAGATAAATTGATATTAGATAGGTTACAGTTTTACCGTATGCGGTTGTTGTGTAACTGCGAGGTTACGTTAAGAATCAATGGATTACATAAATATTTGATAGCCAGGCCCACTTCAGAAGACACATGGTAAAGGTTTGGTAGGTGCGAGTGCAATTTCACATCGGTCATATAAATCATAAATCAGACTTGTTGACCTACTTATCCTACTAATAGCCAATCACATCAATAAGTACTCATTCATTAGTAATGAATGATTGTATGTGTTTTGTTTGCAAAACAGTCTGATTAGAGAATTATACGCATGAATATTTGCTTAAGCGCAATTTGTATCGAAGCACATGCGAATATTCTCAGGCTGCTGGGTTAGGCGTATCTTTGACCTGCATAATCAATATGTCAACTACGTCATCCATGACAGGCCTTGAAACCAATGAATGATTCCTTTTTAGTTATCATTTAAGTTCATGGTCAATCGTTGTGTATTTAGGAGAAGATAGAAAGTATTTATATTAGGTATGTGACTAAAACATCATTTGTCAAGTTTTAAAAGAATTCGTCCAACGTTGTTGAACTAAACTTAATACAGGTTATTATTATTAATTGAATAGGTACAAAAATGTTAATTTTAGTTTGTGTAGGCATAGGTATAAATACATACCACAATTACATATCCGTTTCTATTGGTTTTACAGTGGAAAAAGTAAGAAAGATGACACATTGTTGTACTTAATTTCTCGTAACTTCCACGCAGAGGCTACATTATTTTAAACAGTGCATAAACAAATCTCACACTGTTAGTACCTAATGGTGAAAATTATGTAAAAACTGGGTGCCAACATATAGTATGTGTATTATTGTTTATATTCAATTGATGTTTTAACTTACATTACATATACATGCAAAGTTTTATAGTAATATTTAACTGAAATAATGATATTTACCCTCGGTACCCTTTTTACTTAAAAATAGTGAGCACAAAGCCTCGTTTGGGACTTGTAGAGCAAAAACATTGCCTGAAAAAAATAGAAAAAGTATCAAAATAAATAATATTTATATAAAGAGAACCAACAGCTATAATTACCCAGATTGCAGCTTAATTAAATATACAGTGCCGATTCCAGTTTATTATTATAGTATTTTTATTAAAGGGTTAATAATAGTATTTTTCACTTCTCATGCTCGCAAAGTTCGCCTTTGTGCTGGATGTATGCTGCACAAAATGCCACTTTTATGCTCTAGTGCACAAAGTAAAATTGTTTTAAAGACTAAGATAATCGGGCCTAACAGCAACACACACACAATAAAACTTTGTAGAATAAACTTGTCATTTGATTTGATTTGCTTTAATAAATTTCACATCCATGTTTTCCATTATTAAATTAATAAAACCAGATAAAATAGGAATCAGTTATTTAAGAATTAAATTACTTGGCAGTATGAAGTACCTAGGTCTAATATCACGTGTCGAAAATTAAACATAAAAACTTTAAAAAGTTAAGTGACGGAAATGTGCTATTATTTAATTGAATTTTGCAATTATTTGTTATTTTCTCGCAACCGAAGTGAAAAGCAGTGTGTATAACTCGGGCATAAATTAGCCATTTAACCCCGCGACTTAACTATCCACCCTCGCCGGTGGCTCGGGTGGATATAAACGTCTCAGGTTGAATGGCTCGTTTTATGCGCTTGTTGTACAATCTAGTATTTTTATAAAGTTCGTGTGACGTACAGGCATACAGACTGTTCGGCGCGGACGGGCACGCGCTCATCGACCTACTGCAGCGTTCGTCGGAGTCGCCGCCCGCCGTCGGACAGAAGGTGCTCTGCCGGCACCCCTTCCAGGAGTCCAAGCGTGCCTACGTCATACCGAGCAAGGTGGAGCATCTTTATAAGGTACACTTTACTGTGAGGTTGAATGTGCAGAGTTGGGCATCGGTTTTTGCTTAGTCGCGGAACACAAGCAAAAATTAGGTAAAAGTATAACACTTTAAACTCTATGTAAATAAATACCTCTAAGTATATAGTAACAATAGTATACATATAATAACAGTAATATATACTCTTTCTCTCTAGGTAAATAGATTTTGCGTTAGACCCGTGAAAAACAGTGTAAAACTTTTGATAGCCGTTGTTCTAGAATCCATGGAGTCGCTATATGTTAACATTTGTTAACATATAGGTACCTAATTTCAAAGTCAAAGTCTAAAAATATGGTGTATGTTAGGTATTATGATTTATGCTGTTATATCTTATTAAAGCTATTCTTATAGATCGATTAATTTTAACGAACGAGCGAGCGAGGCGAACGAAGTTTTATGCTTCAGCTTGGGCCGAAAATTGTTCGTATGTCCGGTGTCTGTCACGATGTCATGCTGTCTGGCTGTTCTCTTCTCCAGGTCGCATTCCTCAACCGATTCTCGTGAAATTTTGTAAGCAGGTTTGTTAATTAAGTATATAGTTTTTTTCGTCGAGTCACATTTTCATATTAAAAAATAATATATTTTCTTTATAAATGATAGCCTCGCGAGTTCTACAGCTCACAGAACCACTAGTCATACACGTGTTTAATTAAAGTAATCAAAGGTTATACTTATTGATTTGTCTAATTATGCATTCAAAAGTGAAAACGTTTATTATCCTCTAGTCGCCCATATACATTTTAACAGGTCTTGTCAGTTGCTGAAAATACAAATATCATCATCATCATCATATCAGCCGAAAGACGTCCACTGCTGGACATAGGCCTCCCCCAAAGTGTGCCACAATGGCCGGTCCTGCGCCACCCGCATCCAGCGGACTCCCGCGACCTACATACTCCATTTAAATGCTACTCAAATTTCACTGTTCGTTTTTGAGGAAGAAGCGTGAGGAACAAAACCAGAATTACTATTTTTTTTTTCCTCATTATTACAGACCCAGGTGGCGGGCCAAACTGGGTCTGGAGGGCCCAAGATAGGAAAAAAATACAGGATCTGGAAGAGGCCTAAAAAAACGTAGGCCAAAACGAATTTAGCTAGTGTTATTTAGTGTATTTAAGTTAGTGCAATTTAAATTAATTTTCTTTCAATTACCATGTCCAACCAGAAATAAAAGGCTTTTTTATTTTTATTATGTATGTCTTTCCCGCTCACGGGACAATGATGTCCCGGACCTTTGGGAGGCATGCGTGGGGCTAGGGACCTACAAAGTACCAACTGAGCCAACACGTAGAGGCCCTTTGACAATTTAATGAAATGCAAGGAGTACACCGAGCGGATGCTGTCCCTGCCCGAGTCATGGGACGCACACAGAGACAGCACCCGCTGGGGTGTATCGGGACTATTGCTGGTTGATGGAATCTAAAGTGAAAGACTAGTGGCTGGGCTATTTATTATTATTGACTTTCACTATGAAAATTATATTTAACATTTAACAATTCAATGGATTCTAGAACCGCGGTATGGTACCAAAGCCTAATAGTAAGATATTAACACTCAAGCCCTAATTCCCGCGGGTGCCCGCAGCGTGAATTAATTTCATCTCAATCGGTTCAGAGAGTTACTTTCGTATCATAAGTAATATAAGTGCCCCTCCCCCCTATGATCATCCTGTTAATTCCTTGAATGGGCCCTCCCCGCCTAGGCAAATGACTACCGTCTCTCCCCCCCCTCCCTATTTTGAAATGTTGTAATATACGGATAGCCCCTATAATATATTTGAGAGCGTTCTATGTATAGATAGACGGATAGTTTGCAAAGTGAACGAACTGATGAGGGAATCATGTGTACTCAATGGAAATGAATATTTTCCAGGTGTGCTGGAAGGACGGCAGGATCTGCACGCCGCCGAAGCCGCTGTCCGAGGTGCGCGAGCGCGTGCAGGCGTCGCTGCGGACGCTGCGGCAGGACATCAAGCGGAACCTGAACCCGACGCCTTACAAGGTATAGTTGACATTTTCCAGGTGTGCTGGAAAGACGGCAGGATCTGCACGCCGCCGAAGCCGCTGTCCGAGGTGCGCGAGCGCGTGCAGGCGTCGCTGCGGACGCTGCGGCAGGACATCAAGCGGAACCTGAACCCGACGCCTTACAAGGTATAGTTGACATTTTCCAGGTGTGCTGGAAAGACGGCAGGATCTGCACGCCGCCGAAGCCGCTGTCCGAGGTGCGCGAGCGCGTGCAGGCGTCGCTGCGGACGCTGCGGCAGGACATCAAGCGGAACCTGAACCCGACGCCTTACAAGGTATAGTTGACATTTTCCAGGTGTGCTGGAAAGACGGCAGGATCTGCACGCCGCCGAAGCCGCTGTCCGAGGTGCGCGAGCGCGTGCAGGCGTCGCTGCGGACGCTGCGGCAGGACATCAAGCGGAACCTGAACCCGACGCCTTACAAGGTATAGTTGACATTTTCCAGGTGTGCTGGAAAGACGGCAGGATCTGCACGCCGCCGAAGCCGCTGTCCGAGGTGCGCGAGCGCGTGCAGGCGTCGCTGCGGACGCTGCGGCAGGACATCAAGCGGAACCTGAACCCGACGCCTTACAAGGTATAGTTGACATTTTCCAGGTGTGCTGGAAGGACGGCAGGATCTGCACGCCGCCGAAGCCGCTGTCCGAGGTGCGCGAGCGCGTGCAGGCGTCGCTGCGGACGCTGCGGCAGGACATCAAGCGGAACCTGAACCCGACGCCTTACAAGGTATAGTTGACATTTTCCAGGTGTGCTGGAAGGACGGCAGGATCTGCACGCCGCCGAAGCCGCTGTCCGAGGTGCGCGAGCGCGTGCAGGCGTCGCTGCGGACGCTGCGGCAGGACATCAAGCGGAACCTGAACCCGACGCCTTACAAGGTATAGTTGACATTTTCCAGGTGTGCTGGAAGGACGGCAGGATCTGCACGCCGCCGAAGCCGCTGTCCGAGGTGCGCGAGCGCGTGCAGGCGTCGCTGCGGACGCTGCGGCAGGACATCAAGCGGAACCTGAACCCGACGCCTTACAAGGTATAGTTGACATTTTTTGAACTGGACTGATCTTCTTGTTCAGAACAATAGCATTCAAGTCTAACAATACGACTGTGTGGTCGGACGCGTGCTATTTTTTGCAAGAAAAAGGTTAGCGAACTTAATGGTTAATGAACTCTATCGTCTATTCAATAGATTCAAAATGGACTAAAAGATAAAAAGACCCGCTGCCAGCGAGCCAGGTATAAGGCGCAGTGTGTGGTATTTCATCTCATAGCTAATTTGGAATCTATTGTAGAAGATGATAGTTCTAATTCAATGAACATTTTACGTGGCGATAAAAAAAATCTTGCAAAAAATGGCACGCGTTAGTTGTCAATGTCTATTCATAAACTCAGAACAATGGGCATTCATGAGCTCAGTTCAAATCGGTTTAACTATACTGTTAGATCACATATTGTCCTCGGTAACTCTGGAGCACTTACCTGGATCTGCAGACAAGAGAATAAACGGTCATCATCATTACTTAAGAGCCTTGCTCTTGTCGGTGGAGTAACCGCCACTTTTCTCTGTCCATTGCCAGCCTCTTGACTTCCTCATATGACTCGACATCAGCTTTATGTTTTATTTGGCTAGAATATGTTAGCCTAGGCCTTCCTCTGCCTCTCTTGCCTTCAATTTTACCCTCCAGGATGTTTAGGAAGAAACTGTCGTGCCGTATCAGGTGGCCCACCATCTTGCCTCTCCTATAATAAACGGTCATAGGGAATAAATAAAAAAATACAAAATGAATGGTGGCCCGTATTTCAAAAACCACAACATAATCGCTAATCTATATATATAAACGTAAAAGTCCTGACTAACTGAATCAGTCACTCACTTAAACCAACGCCCAGCTCAAACGGTTGAATCTAGAAAGCTGATTGTTTTCACAATCTTCTTCATGTGCCATCTCCATGTCGGAGGTCGGCGACCATTTGCCCATTATGTCGACCTACGTATAGTCATGCGAATTAGTTTTTCCGTGCTTTCAGCCTCCAACCAGTCCTTACATTCTTCGTCCAAGATATTCTTCTTCCACGACCTCTTTTTCCTTCTATTTTCCCTTCAACGATTAATCGTATCAACTCGTAATCTTTCCTTTTTTTGATGGCATTAAATTAACGACGTATTGTCGACTTCCATTTCCTTCTTCATCATCAGCAGTAATTTTTCATTCGATATTCTGTCCGTCCACTTAGTTTTGAGCATTCTACGATAAATCCACATTTCAAAGGCTCTTAATTTATCTATTAGATTTTGCTTTTAAGTCCAGCTTTACAGCGTACATGAGAATTGACAGGATTTGACCTTTCATCAACTCAGACAGACTTAGGTTGATTCTCCTATTAGTTAACAGTTTACTCATATTCTGAAAGGTGCTTCTGGCTATTTCGATTCTAGTTATAATCTCTTGGTCCGGTTCCCAAATTTCATGTAACCAACAACCAAGTTACCTAAATTTTTTCACCCTTTCCAATATATTCGGACCCAGTTGTAGAGTTGCGCTTGTTATGGGAACTTTACTGACTATCATAAATTTTGTCTTTTTAGAGTTGATTGTTTGGTCTTTGGTTGTTTGGTTTTGGCCATATTCCAAAAGTGCATCATTTAATCTATCGAGCATAATCTGTAGGTCTCAAGGTGTTCAGCCATCAGTATCATCGGCATATATATTTTATAAAGTACCTTAAAAAAACACACAAGGGCTTACCTTATAAGTCTTATAACCCTAACTATAAAAACAAAAGAAAAATAGGTAACGTGGCTAAATCTTTAAAAACCAAAACGGTATTTGCCAGGTCAATGTTTATCAGTAATTCTGTAGGTACATATGTATAACTAGCTGTTGCCTGCGACTTCGTCCGCGTAGAACTTGTTATCGCCTTAGAAAAAATATTGCAAACAAACTTCTACCATCTTAAGGGATGATTTCCGAGGCAAAATCTATTCTATATCCTTCGAAGGGTCTCAAATTATCTCTATACCAAATTTCATCTAGGTACATGGGTTTTATCCAAACTTTCACCCCCTATTTCATCCCCTTAGGGGGTGAAATAGGGGGTGAAAGTTTGGATGATTTTCGGGATAAAAACTATCTAATGTCATTCTTCGGGACTCAAACTACCTTTATACCAAATTTCGTCTAAACGGGATCCATCCAAATTTTCACCCCCCCCCCCCCCCCCCTTGTCACCCCCTTAGGGGATGATTTCCGGGATCAAACCTATTATATGTCCTTCCCCGGGACTCAAACTATTTATATACCTACCAAATTTCATCTAAATCGGTGCAGCGGTTTAAGTAGCTCCATACAAATTTCCACCCCCAATTTCAGCCCCTCAGATATAAAAACTACCCTATGTCCTTCCCCGGGGCTCAAACTACCTGTATACCGAATTTCATCTAAATCGGTTCAGCGGTTTAGGCGTGAAGAGGTAACAGCCAGACAGACAGACACATTTTCGCATTTATAATATTAGTATGGATAGTATGGATTCTTTCCGCTGGTCTTCCAAATAGAGGTGTAGCTGTAGACTCACTTCAAAAGAAAAAAGAAACGAAAAACTCATTCAAGTATCTCAAAAAATTACGAAGCTACAACCGTTTTAATGTCGCTTATTAGAGTGAGAAAACGATCAGGGACCGTGACGTCACAATCCTCGAGCGTCATAGTAAAAAACAATCGTTTCATTATAAAGGTGCGTTTTGCGGAAAAGAGACACTTATAACTTAGTGATTACCTGTATAGCCTCTTGCGTTGTTTTTTTTTTCGAGAAAATATAACATTATAGTATGATTATTTTATTTAGTGTATACATCCCTATTTTCGATAAAATAAGAAAAAAACGAAGATTTCTTTATTGTCAGAACTGTGTACATTTAGTTGTTTTGGGTAAAATAAAGTCCAACAGCTTGCCCATTTCGGACGTACAATATTAAACTTAAAGCTAGTCAAATACAACTAAAACAATAACAACAATAGCATTTCCAAATAATTTTAACCATATTTACACATAAAATATTCATTTAGATCTATCCGACATCCGTTCTCCATTCTTTTAAACCACGAACTTCGGAATTCAAAAATATGCGGGTATCTCTATCTCTATCGCACTAACAAGTGACAGGAATGCAGATATACGAACTTCGAGTTTCGGTTATCGTGGTTTAGCTGAATACGCAAAAAGCGCGCGCGCGTGCCATTCAAAAACACCAAAATTAAATTGTTCGAATTTGTTGATACATTTGTTGAAATTACGCCTTATTACGACATTTGCGCATAAAAGTTCGCATATCAAAATCGATTAATTTTATATTTGCTTTTGGTACCTATGTGTCTCGTCAAGGTACATATATCGTAGACGGGATCAAAATTATTAATAGGTGAAAGAAAGGCAAAGCAATTCTGCCATTTTGTCCGTAGTATCTCATATTAGTCTGTGATTTTGACGTTTCTTTTAGCTGACAGATGTGGCGGCGATATACTTTAAGAATAATAACTGAAAAATTAAAAAAAGTCGTATATTACGGAAATGTAATTAATTGTCGCAGTTGGATAAAAACTATCCTAAGTTACAGCTAGAATAATAATGTACCTATAAAAAATGTTTTATATTTTTCCGTTCATGGGATGCTGAGAACATTCGTAACAACACAAAGCTTAGTTTCAAACTGGCTGATTCTTTTTTTTAATTTAGAGATTTATTATAAGTGGAGATGGAGATAAGTAGTGCCACGAAACGGTTCCATCTCAGCGTTGTGCTGGCCTGGTGGCCAGTGCTGGTCTTTCGATTAAATTTTTTTTTATTTCCATAAATTACAGTGTACATCCATGTCATGATATAAGGGATGGAGCCGCCCAGTAAGCAAACAATCCCTGTATTGGAAAGCCCCGCTCTTCCATAGATTATAAATAGGTACTAACAATTTAAATTTTATTTAAAAACATGGAAAACATTGGTGCTGCGGACCCGGCTGTAGGTAGACACTAAATAAAATAATCATAATGTATTTTCTCGAAAAAAGGATAATAGAGAAAAAATCAACGCAAGAGGTTATATGTATAGGTAATCACTAAGTTACAAAGTTTTATGTTCTGTCCCTTTTCCACAAAACGCACCTTCTTATGAAACGATTGTTTTTTACTATGACGCTCGAGGATCTTGACGTCACAGTCCCCGATCGTTTTCTCACTCTAACAAGCGACATTAAGACGGTTTTGAGATATTTGAATGGGATTTTCGTCATCTTCTATCTATGGCTGCCTTTTAAGTTGTGTCGTTTGGAAAAACTAAAGACAATTTAAGTGTTAAATGGCATTTATTGTTTTTCAAAGTAATCACCGTGATATGTAATACACTTTTTCATTCGATCGAACCAGTTTTTGAAACACTTATTCCAGTCCGAAGTCGGGGTCTCCAAAATGGCCGTTTTGTATGCCTCAACCGCTTCTTCAGGCGTCTGGTACCGTTGACCATTAAGTCGTTGCTTGATTTTTGGAAAAGTAAAAAAATCGTTAGGGCTTAAGTCTGGACTGTACAATTGACGAAATTCTGGAACACCCGCCGTTCCAGAATTTTGACGTTTTGCTCTTTTAAAAACGCAATTGTTTGCCGGGCGGTGTGCGAGCTCGCATTATCGTGGTGCAGTCTTATACGACGTCTTGGGTTATTTTTTCGAAACTCGTCGATGACTTCTGGTAAACAGACAGTGGTATACCAGTCAGCATTAACCGTTTTACGATCCTCGATCACGATGGTGGCAACGTGGCCACTTTTCGCCACAAACGTGGTGACCATTTTTTTCGAAGTGCTCCGTGTGCTTTGGTCGGTTTTGGCTCATCTTGGAACACGCAAACAGTCGACTGCTGTTTAGAATCGGGATCGTAGGCATATATCCAAGATTCGTCACCACTGATAATGTCGTAAACATGTTTCGAGTTTCCTCGGTTGAATTGCCGCAGAGTTTTGCGACACCATCGAACGCGAGCCGTTTTTTGGTCTTCACTGAGTAAATGTGGTATCCAGCGTGAGATCAACTTTTTGCGCCTAAGTGATCATGCAAAATACTGTGAACACTGGTCCCTGAAATACTTAAGGAAGCTTCTATCTCACGGTATGTCGAATGGCGATCTTCGACGATCAGTTGCCGTATATAGCATCAATATTCTCCTGGGTTACGGCTGTTTTTGGTCGACCTTCACGATGTCTATCACCAAGACTAGAGCAACCACGTTGAAATTCTAAATACCAGCGTTCCACAGTCCGGAGGCATGGTGCTTTATCATTGAAAACCGTAGGCAACTCGTCGAAGCACTGAAGTCGCGTTAAGCCCCTTTTGAAGTTGTAAAAAATTATGGCACGTAAATTTTCCTTCGAAATTTCCATTTTCACAACTGACTTGTCAACTTTGAACGAACGCTGTACTAAAACGGTTGGGCCGATTTCGAGTCATTCTTTTGTTTTCGAATTCTAAATTCAAATATTTTAAGATGACACTAGTTCTTTTTTATGCAATCACGGGATGGTTGCAAACGACAGAACTTAAAAGGCAGCCCTCGTATACCTACATATAAATGCCCTGACTGACTCACCCACTCACTCATCAACGCACAGCCGAAACTACTGGGGCTAGAGAGTTGAAATTTACACCAGATCTTCCTTTTACAACGTAGGCAACGGATAAGAAGGGATTTTTGGAAATTCTACCCCTAAAGGGGTCAAATAGGGGTGCAAAGTTTGTATGGGGGAAACTTTATTTTTTGAGCTAGAGACTTAAAATTTTGTATAAATATTACTTATTAGAATACAAATAAAATACTTTCAACGTTTAGGAAAATTCTGCCCCTAAGGGGGTAAACAAGGGGTGCAAATTTTGTATGGGGGAAACTTTATTTTTTTTAGCAAGAGACTCAATACGTTGTAGAAAGCTTACTTATTAAAATACAAATAAAGTACTGTCAGCCTTTTGGAAAATTCAGCCTCTTAGGGGGTTAAAAAGGGTTGCAAAGTTTGTATGAGCGAAACTTCTTTTTGAGATAGAAGCTTAAAAGTTTGTAGAAAGATTACTTATTACAATACAAATAAATAAAAAACAGATTTTTGGAAAATTCCACCCCTAAGGGTATGAAAAAGGGGTACAATGTTGGTAAAGGGGATTTTTTTGAGCTAGAATCTCAAACCTTTTTAAAAAGATTACATAATAAAATAAAATAAAATACTTTCAGCGTTTTAGAAAATTCCACCCCTTAGGGGTGTATAAGGGTATGCAACGTTTGTAAATATATTTTTTTAGCAAGCGACAAACAAATAAAGAACTTTCAGCGTTTTGGAAAATTCCACCCCTAAGGGTGATTAAAACAGGTGAAAATGTGTATGGAGGAAACTTTTTGTTTGAGCTAGAGACTTAAAATTGTGTAGAAAATTATTTATTAGAATACAAATATAGGTTAATTACTTTCAGTGGTTTGAAAATTTCCACCCACTAAGAGGGGGATAAAGAGGTGCAATGTTTGTATAGGAAAACTTTTTATTAGGTAGAAACTTAAAACTCTGTAGAAAGATTAAGTACCTACTTCTTAAAATACAAAAAAATACCTACTGCCAGCGTTTTGGAAAATTTCACCCCTTAAGGGGTTAAAAAGGGGTGCAAGGTTCGTATGGGAAACACTTTTTTTTAGCTAGAGACTATATAGTTTGTAGAAAAAATACTTACCTATTACAATAAAAAAACCGAGTGTTTTATTTTTAATTTATCCCTGAAAAGCGTTCAAAGTTTGTATGGAGAGCAAGAAAATTTTAAAGTAAGTAATTTGTAACTTCGATCTTAGCCTGTTTAGACTACAAAACTTATTTTAGCATTTTTTGAAATATATCCCCTAAAGGGGATTATAAGGGTGTTCAAAGTTTGTATGGAGAGCAAGATATTTTTAAAGTAAGGGATTTGTAACTTCGGTTTTAGACTGTTTGCTAAAATACTACAAAATTTATTTCAGCGTTTTTTTAATTTATCGCCTAAGAAGGTTAAAAGGGGGTTCGAAATTTGTAACTACGGTTTCAGACTGTTTACTATGAGGGTTCAGAGAGGGTTCTTAGTTTGTATAGAGAGCAAGAGATTTTGAAAGTAAGAGATTTGTAATGAATTGCTGATCTATGTGCTGGTTTATGTTGTATTTTTTTTTATACTACGACGGTGGCAAACTAGCTAACGGCCTGCCTGATGTTAAGCAGGTACCGTAGCCTATGGACACTTGTGACTCCAGAAGAATCACAAGCGCGTTGCCGACCCTTTATTCACTTGAGAATTCGCGGTGTTGGCAGATAGAGACATGCAGGTCCCTCACTCCCAACACAGCGCACCCTAGGGAGCTCTGGCGACCTTACTCACCACCAGTAATACAACACCACATGCTTCATAGCATGCAATAATATAGCAATACTACAAAGCAGTGGTGCTATTATGGCTGCGGTCTTCTCCTCCATTTCCCCAGTTGGGCTGCTCCACATACGAGCGAGATGACATTCCGCTGTGCCCTACCTCTCTTAACATGTTGTAATGAATAAATGTTTATTCTTTTTTATAATCCTTGACACTACTTGCATTCGACTACCTAACATCTTGTTAATTGCTATACTGTGTATTGGTATTTGACATGTTCGTGCGCATACACTTATTTAATTAACCATCACGTTTATAATCGACAGGTGGCGGTGAGTGATGACCTCTACAACTTCATACACGACTTGTGGCTTCAGAATGCACCCATCGGGGAACTCTCCTGAAATTGAAACTAGTATTCATATGCAGCCGGGTCATTGTCAGTCACAAAAACAAAAATCATCTTTCCGGTGGTCAATAGTTAAGGGCTTTACGCTCACATATAATATGTTTTTATTACATAGAATTATAGAAGGGGCAACGCCGTTTATGCGGATTCAGAGTTCAACCAAAAATTAGGCTTTATAGCCCTTAACTTTGGCAATGTCCACCGAAAAGACGCGAACCTAAATCTGACAATGACCCAGCCACATCTTATCACCAGTGTTGCATGATTTCTTTCGTGTAATTACCCATTCAGTAAGCTATCTTTGCTTCAGTTATTGTGCGGCCATTGAAGCAAAGTGGAAAATACACAATATTTTAATATTTATTGTGCTTAGCATAAGATCACCTTTTATTTAATCACGAGATACTAGTCACATACAAAAATTAGTAAAAAAAAAAAAATCGACGCAATCTTGCAATATTTAAAAATAAAAACATTCAACAACGTATTTATAAGTATCTACAGCTAAATTCACTTTTACAAGATTTATTATATTTATATCGAAGGTAAACCTAAGGATAGTCACGAAATTATATGCTAACAGATTTAATATATGGTTTAGTATATAAGTATAAGCATAAAAATGTTACATAAATGTAAAATCGATTACATAACACTGACGATGTTAGGGAGCCCCTGTAGGATACAAATGTGCACTGCGATTTTATTTTACTAATATAGAGGAACACGATGTACAAAATATGTATTTATATTTTATTCCGCATAGTAATTTAGGCCACAACATAAACGCAGAGTGAGTAAATAAAGCACTCAATGCTGGAATATGACTTTTGTGATATAGCTTGTATTTTTAGTTGAAACACGTTTTATTGAATAAGATTACATAATCAATTATATAGGTCACAAACCTGTCCATTTTTGATGTACGTTTTATATACTTTTTGATTTTGTTTTGTAATGTATGACTAGGTACTGATGAGAATACATTCGACATACATATTAATTTGCTCCCGTGGTGAAGGTAAAATGTGAATTACGTGCAATATTTGCACATTTATAATGAAAAAATAATGTAGACACTAGACACTATTGTACTATGATTAAGAATCGGAGTTTTATTACCATCGTAAGACTCAAATGAAATGAAATAATTTATTCGTGACAAGAAACTTAAAATACTGTATTACTTAACTATAATATACTAAGCAGTTTGTCACGAAATGGTCTCGCCTCAGCGTAATGCTGGCTCATGAGCCAGCGCTGATCTTCCGGCGAAACCATTTGTGGGCGACGTTCCCTGCTGTCCGACACGGCCTTAAAATTTACATTATTACTGAACGCAGCCGATGCGCTAGCGTCTCTGACGTCTGTCAGCGCCATCTGGCTGCGAAGGAGCAAGTTACAAAAAACTATTCTTTTATTTATTTAGTATATTACGCAATAATTTTACTCCGAAACATAAGGAAACTTACACAAAAGAGAGAAGACGATTATAAAAACAGTAATTAATAAGTGTAGATATGGTTATAAACAAAAATATGTAGCAATTATGTACATTCTAACATGACCAAAAAAGACAAGACAAAATGTATAACATCAAATGAGATATAAATACCAGAATTGCACCTCTAACTTTGTTGCTGTTCAACAATTTCTTGCTGACATAATTTGTTTGATTTTGTTTTTACTTTATTACGAACTATACCTATAATGTAAGTACGTATTAATGAAAAATTACATTTACTTCCTCTTCCTCTAAATAACACTTGTGGATGGTATGGTATGGTATATATCTCGACAAATAATACGCAGGCTACAGGATTGTTCGGTCTAATAACATGAATAATAAATATAATAATATAAGTAAATAACACATTTAGGCTTGTCGGTAGTGACCCTACATACGAAGCTGGAGGTCCTGGGTTCGAATCTCGGTAAGGACATTTATTTGTGTGATGAGCACGAATATTTAGTTCCCGAGTCATGGATGTATCCATAACTCGATGTATAAGTATTTATTTATCTATATATTTAAGTATGGATATCGTCGCCTAGTGTCCATCGTATAAGCTTTGCTTAGTTTGAGACTAGGTCGATTTGTGTAAAATAGAATTGTCCACGAATATTTATTTATTTTATTTTATAGTATTCATAACTGCTACGAGTTCATAATATTTTAATGTGTAACTTTGGCTTCATCTCGCCATCTTATGGTGTTACGGAAACTCCTATCCTTAATTATAATGCACAGGAAGTAGCCCTATAAGTAAATAAGACCATTGAATTGTATTATGGCCTGCGAGTGAATGTTTATTGGGCCTATGTATGCAACACATTTGTAGGTTTTTCAAACGAGCAGTGCTCATTTTTTTATTTATCTATATTTAAATTTACGCTTACGTGAGATAAAAATAAATAAAAAAAGATTAAGGGGTTGAATTAAAAATAAATATGCTAACTTATTGAAGATTGTCTCGCCCCAAAATTTGAAGTACTACGATATAATTATATACTCTTTCAACATAAGATATGACGACCCCAGTAAATCATAGCAACCCTAAACATCGATCGACATGTATTGCTTGTGTATGTGATAAATTAAACTATATGTAAAGTAGTTATTTGATCGTATAAGTAGTGTTGACACTTATGTATCACGTACCTACTTCAATTTGAAAGAAACTGATTTCCCATGCCACCTAAATAAACGGAATGTAATAAATTAGTAGGTACAGTCACGGAATTTAATTGTTGAGCCATTTAGAGGTCACTTTATACTGGACAGTTCAAAGCTTACTATGAATACCAAAATTAGTTGACACCTAAATGGCTCAACAAATAAAGTCCGTGACTACCTATGTAAGAAGTTCATAATGCAGGACGAATTACAAACTTATATGTATTAGTACATCATTTATGAACTAAGCGGTAAAAATAAATCATGCATTGGCCATAATTTCTGTGCCTTTAATCAAAGCATTATAATATTTATAATATAAGTGAACAATGCACACATTTTTATGGATTATTGTGAAAATAGCTATGAATGTATGTTGTAATAGAGAATAGAATATATATTTAATTTTGTTAAATACAGAATAGTATGATTTTTATTATTTTAGTTTTACTTATAACATTATATTTACTGTAAATACCCGCAAGGGACCGTCCGCATATTACGTCACGAAAATTGCCAACTTTTTGACCTCCGACCCCATGTCAGGCTTTTTCTGATCTATTTAAGAGTTCACGTGCTCACTAGCGCCACTGGTAAATAATTGAGATTATTAAAATTTAACGATAGATATTTAAAAAAGCGCTACACACTGATTTTTGTGTTTAAGTACATTGTGAATACATCAAACTAGTTTTTATGTTGCTGAATTCGTCAATCTATGAACCCAAAAGAAAAACGGCCGTTTTAACTTTGGACGCATAGATTGACGAATCCAGCAACGTAAAAACTATTATGATGTATTCAAAACATACTTAAAATACATATCAACCGGTTTGTAGTGGTAGATTTGGAGGAAAACCAGGATGAGCTCTTTCCATACTCACTTTCGATGCGTCCTATGATATTGTAACGATTTGGTATCATTTACACGTGTGTTCATGTGCTTACACAGATCGGACGATGATTGTTTATGATGCGATGTATTTATGTGCGTCCACAGGTCTCATTCTCTTTGGGAGGCATATTAATATATCATGTAGATGAATAAGGTTTTCCTACAGGTCGCGCATGTACGTGACCTGTAGGACACACAACACAGTTCTTAGTTGTGGAGTTCTTTAGTGTTAGAGGATAAGTTACAAGTGTAACAACAGGGTAGTTCGGTAGTCTCGGCTTCAGGCCATATCATCATCAGTCAAGGGTGCACCCGGGTAACTTGAACAATAGCGTGTGAATTGGGACAGTATCAATGGTGGTAAGGGATGTATATAAGGGGAGGTTGGGGGACATTCTCGGGGATGAAAGTCCCCACACGTCATAGGGAGCTGGCACGCACGAGGCGGTAGCCCCTATGTCAGATATATAAAGGATTCCGCAAGTTGTAAGGGTATGTTTATAGTTGCATATATGCTAATACAGGTGTCTTAGCTTGATTGCTATGGTTCTCATTCGCGGCCATGAGAGTGACCAGAAGTGGCTTCGCGACATGTCTGCACTATTAAGAGCAGAGTTGATCAATATATTAGACGAAGAAATCGTATAGGATATAAGACTTTGGATTAGAAAATGGTTAAGCGATAGATCCGTAACTGGAATTCGAATTTTAGAATACTCTTAATTTTTGCTTTAACTTCATTGATAGTCAGTCCTCTATTCAATCCATCACGCAGGGCTTCGGCACTAGGCCGAAGCGCGCATTTGCTTATTTTTGTAAGCATCGCAACGCTTATCCCACAAGCACTCGTGCTCTCTATATAGTTGTACAAATTGTAATGTTTCGTCCTCATTCCATTTTTAGGGTTCCGTAGCCAAATGGCAAAAAACGGAACCCTTATAGATTCGTCATGCATGTCTGTCTGTCCGTCCGTATGTCACAGCCACTTTTTTCCGAAACTATAAGAGCTATACTGATGAAACTTGGTAAGTAGGTGTATTCTGTAAACCGCATTAAGATTTTCACACCAAAATAGAAAAAAAAAACAATAAATTTTGGGGTTTCCCATACTAAGAGCTGATACTCAAATTTTTTTTTTTCATCCAACCCATACGTGTGGGGTATGTATGGATAGGTCTTCAAAAATGATATTGAGGTTTCTAACATCATTTTTTTCTAAACTGAATAGTTTGCGCGAGAGACACTTCCAAATTGGTAAAATGTGTGTCCCCCCCCCTGTAAATTCTAAAATAAGAGAATGATAAAACTAAAAAAAATATATGATGTACATTACCATGCAAACTACCAACGAAAATTGGTTGGAACGAGATCTAGTAAGTAGTTTTTTTTTTTATACGTCATAAATCGTAAAAAGCAATTTATTTAAAGGAACCCTTCATGTGCGAGTCCGACTCGCACTTGGCCGCTTTTTTGACATCGCGGAAAATCTTTAGAAAACCAAACGCGTATACAGTCTACGGATATGAGCCAGCGACTGGCGCGGCAGTGCTGGCTGCCAGCGCTGGCTTGTCTTGAAAAACTGTTTATACGAGGCCAATAACAAGCCAGCGCTGGCTGCCACTGTCACTGGCGTCCCGCACTGGCTCCGTCTAAACCTGGCTTTACAGCGGCGCTACCACGATAATCAAAATTCCAAGTTCGTATGTCTCCATCTCTGTCGCTCCAGAACAATTAGTGCGATAGAGACAGAGATATTCCAAGTTCGACTTTCGTGTTATAGCCAGTGTAGCCTTTGAGTATTAAGCCCTGGGCTTAATACTCAAAGGAGTCAATGCATAATTTTTTTCACTAGTTGCCTATGTGTACCGGGTCTTAAAAATCTGCTGCGTGGGGTGCGTCTAACTAACAGCGTCTGCGCTGCGCTACGAAACGTAACGAAACGGAACGCCGAACGGCGAACGGTATCTGACAACTAACCTCAAGACTGATTTTTTATCGTTTTATATACGTGAATCTTGTGATTTCCACCTCATAATAGCTGATAGCAGAGACGGGAGACACGTAAGTCCTAGTGAGTACTGTATTTTTAGTTATAAAACACGAATTTTGCCTGCGTTGGCTTTCGTTTACGTGTAACCTTAATTTACGCTAACCGATTTGTTCATTATTTATGATCCTAACTGATTATCAATGTAAAGTGACGGTGACGGTGTTTATAAAATTAGCTTTGTTTATATTGTATTGTCAGTTTGTTTTGTATTCGGCAAAGTCAAGGTTTTTACGTGTATTTAATGCATAACGGCCCGGCCGCTGCTACTGTACAACAAACTTCGTTTCCATCGTACTAACGTGAATAATACTGTTCTTTGACAAACTTAATTTCCTAAAATGGTATTTATTCGACGATTGTGGTCTATGTTTGTTTTTAACCAGTCTCTTATCATCATCTGCATTACAATTTTATAGAAGAACAGGTTGAAATAATATGATACATATCTTTCATAAGTACTTCAAAGTAGGCTGAGATAGAGCTTGAGTTTTTATTTTAATCAATCGGACTGTTCGTTTTATTTTATGTGTGCATGAATTGCTTAACTACTATTACAGATCCTATAGTATAAACTAAAATTCAATGTTGTTTTTACATTGATATGATAATATTCTTTAGAATACAATTTTATAAGGTGTCTAGAACCCTTAAAAAAATTATATATTTATTAATTTATTTATCATAGGTTGTATCAGGCATAGAATACTCCACATTTAGTTTAGGGATAAATAAGTATAGTTAGGTCTATATTAAAGGGTTGCTCAAATGCTCATGCTAAACATTGTAATATGTTTAGTGACAGTACGTAAATTGTGCAAAAATACGTAAAATAATAAAACAGATGTAAAAATTGAAACCGTGTTTGAACTTGACAGGCAATCAATGTCAACTATGAATTGTCTTGTAATATTGGCATTGTACCAGTTATATGTGAATGATACAGGGGCTAATCACAAAAATTGGTATATACACTTCTTGCCAATCCAGAGGGAATATACCTAAATACCTTCTTCATGTTAGACTTAACAAGTTCTTGCCTGTACTAAAATATAGTTAAACTTCACATGCCCAAGTCAAAACTAGTGTATCTAAAGATGACCTATAGATTTAAAACAATGAGCTCAAATGGTTAGCCCGGATTCATGCCTAACCAAGCATATGGTGGGTTAAGCCACATGTTGACTGGGTTGTTCTTCTTTTCTACCGACAATAGCCTGTCTTTGTCTTATTGTGGCATCTCATTTGAGTATTAATGTGTACAGTTTTGTTTTGTTTGAATGAATCTCCATCATATTTTATTGATTTATTTATTTAAGCCTTTATTATACAAACTAATAGTTCTCGTTTACACATTTCAAGTTAAAAATACATTAATAGTATATATAATGTTTGTATGGTTTTTTAAAAAACCTAGGCCTCTTCCGAATCGCCGTTTTCTATTGTTGCTAGGTATTTGCCTATATGTTCTTCCATGTTTGCATGAGTGGAAAATTGACTTTGAGAAACAAAAATTTAACATAAACGGTTATGACAAGTTATTTGATATGAGAAAACCCCACCTTGGAACAGCTGGTTATGTTAAAAAGGGCCTAAGATGGAGCCAAGTAGATGTTATACCGGGTCACAGTAGTTGCGACAGAACAATAGAGGGGGTGGCAGTTAAACTGACAACCAATTTTGAGACTGGAGAATCCATCTTAATACGTGGCATGTATCTACCTATAACACGATACAGTAACATTCGAAGAGAAGTTGAAGATCTCTTCGAGAGCAGTGATTCGATCAACATAGGGGACCTAAATTTAAGAATGGTACAATTAAATCATAGCAGAACTGTTGGAGCTGGACTCGAGGTGCAGAAATGGATATATGACGGACGGTGCACGTTGGAACATACAGGTTTGCCTTCTAGACCATGTCACGCAGGCAACGGTATATTTGATGCAGCTATAATTACTGGAGAAGCGAGATACTCAAACATACTCGGCCAACAGTTAAATTCAATATCTTCTGATCATCTGCCATGGCTTTTTTGCATGGATATTACTATGGACAAGGAACAAAATGAAACAAGAAACATGCGACCTGTATATGAAAATGACGAATTAGCAAAGCAATACATTGAGCTAATTGAAAATAGTCTTGATCCAAATATGCAGATTGCGACAAAAGAAGAATGTGACTTGTATATAGAGAGACTTGAAGCAGCAGTCAACTCAGCTCTGGACATAGTTGCACCAAAACAGTTTCAGAACAAAAAGGAACTACTGCCACCGGAAATTCAGCAAATGATAAAATATCGTAACTCTGCAAAACTGAACATAAAAAGAACAGGTGGTCATTTACTAGCTAAGCTAAAAGAAACTTACAATATAGCAAAAAACCTACTACAGACAGCAATAATGGATTACAGGGAATCTACTTGGACAAAAATAATAGAAAATACGGAAACTCCCACATCTAGAAGGCTGTAACTGGGAAAAAGAAACAATAGATAAACTGATCGATTGAGCAATTGTGAAAGAATCTCCAATACAAAATTCAGACGAGCTTATGACTATACTGCCGTGATTCTTAAAAAGGCATTCAAAAGTTGAAATTATATGAAATTGTATGAAAAAGACTGCCTTTTAAAAAAGCACGGCAGTATATTGCGATAGTCTTATTAAATTATACATTATAAGTTCAGTTTAAGCAATGAAGAAGCCATATTTTCAATATTGAAATAAGCAAATTTTTTTTATAAATGTCGGACTGCAAAAACTGCCAGGCTAAGGTGAGGCCGACCAAGACATACGTCAACAGGTTTAATTTAGCTATTATAATCCGTTTTTTTCATTCCATTTTTCGATGACGTAAAATGCAGCTGTCACGTGGTACCACAAATTCGGTCGGACACAGAGGAACCTGCCAACACTGGATTTGGCCGACCACTTTTTTTTTACTGTCGTCAAAGGCAGCTATCCTACCATACAAGTTTAATTCTATTTTTCGATGAATTTTTGTACTACATTTTTGCCATTTGCGCAAAATTTGCCAAGTTAAGCCGCGGCCGACCAAGAGCAGTTGAAGTTAGTAAAAGTCAGCTACCCCTACAGAGTAGGCATTTTCATTTTTTTTATTACGTAGGGTTTCTTGCAGTCGGCCACCGGACTATAAGTGTGAAAAATAAAGTGAGCCGAACTCAGACACACAAGCGAAAGCGGCGATTGCGATGCATGGAGCTTGTGATGTTCACAAGTTTTTGGTTGACTCGCGTAGCTTATGTATAAAATAAGTTTCTGTCAAGAATTTAATTTTTGGTAGGTGCAAGCTTTTATTGCCGACTGTACTTTTCTGTTTACCTTCATTAAGTACTGAATTCCCATGGCCACTTTCTGTCTCCATCATAGATCAGCCCGATGGTACAAGCGCCATCACATATCGGAGCAAACAAGCACGTCACAAACATCGGAACACACCTCTATTTTCAAGGCATTAGGGTGCATGTACCGATATTTTTGAACACCTATGTATGTGATGGCGACTGTACCATAATATTGAATTGTCATACAAAACAACCGACCACACCGGGTGAGCCGCTCGCCCGAGCGTGCGGACGCTCGGGCGAGCGGCTCAGGCGCGCCGTTGCTCGCCGATCGCCGTCCACACTTAGCGCGCACGCTAGGGCGAGCCGCGCTCGGGTGAGCGTGCGTTTGGTGTGGACGCACCTAATTATAACTTATCTTTATATACACGGTGCTCCGGGACGGGAGGAATTCAAATAATTACTCACTTGACAAAGGGGGGACAACTGTCACTTGCGTCCGCAGGAGCTACCTAACCACAACCCTGCACGTGTCCCCTGGGTGGTACAAAAAAAGTGACAAACTCAAAGGCCAAATATATGCCATATGATTAAATAAATAAATTTATAATTAACAATTCCCACTGTTAACATGCAGTCGCATAATAAAAGACCGACTTAGCGCTATTATACGATGACATCATGTACTTAAGCTTGTGGATTAATGCTGGGTACAGACTCGTGGCGAAAAAGTCAATTAGAGAAATCCAAATCCTCGAATAATCTTGCTCATGTTATTGCTATGCATTTTACGAGGAAACCATAATCCCTATATCAGAATTCTCTCTTGATAATGTTTTAAGAAGCTGGTTCGGTTTGGCTATTTTTTTCTCATGACAAGGCTAAAAACGTCATTCAAAAGATTGCGCTTTCATCAACGCACAGTGTGTTTTTTGACCCAAAAAAGTGACATCCTCTTTTTATTAGAAAAATCTATTGCTTGTATCGTTAAAAATGCGAGACGGGATGTCCCGTGTGCCGATTTTCAATATTTATTCAAATAATAGACGTTATACTTCCAATTATAAGGAGTCTATCCCGCTCATCCAGAGATTCTACTTCGATCTAGAAATGGAAACAAAAAATAAAAACCAAAAAGGAGAAATTCTTTTTTTGCGACGAGTCTGTTTACATTTAAGAGCAAGTGAAATCGGATTAATATGCGCATTCAATTGCCACATAAAACGAAGCCACGTTAAACGATGAACTGGCCATAGTTTTTTATAGGAATTAATTTTCGTTTTCCATCCGTGACAAAAACACAAACTTAAAAAAAAATATTTGAATAAATACTGCCGATTGGCACACGGGACATCTCGTCTCACATTTGTAACGATACAAGCAATAGATTTGTCTAATAAAAAGAGGATATCACTTTTTTGGGTCAAAAAACACACTGTGCAATGCCCATTAATGGACTGCCCGTTGGCATGACGTAGTGGCGTTTAGTAAGTCGTTTGCATAAATCCAACTTTCGACAATTTACATTGGTTTGAGGAATTACGGGAGTGAAGAGAATTCTTGGGTAAGGTTTACTCGGTTATGTTTTTCGCAATAGTAGGTAACGGTTTTCTATCTGATTTCTGTATAATTGTCAGCTGTTCTTTAATACGAAATACTTAATACATTATATATGTTTGTAAGTTGAAAACACGACGAATGAGGTATAAAAAAGGCCGTTGTTGTGTCAATCACTTGGGCAAGAACCGAACACGGCCCGTCGCCGTAGGTAGGTGCACATTTTTCTCGCTGCCTCTGCAGGCCTGCGGGGGTAAATACCAGGACGAAGCTGAAAAATCATCTACCTTGACTTGACAGTAACTGACAGAATAATACGACTAAAGGACTAAACTAGAAAAGAAAATCTATAGCGTACAAATCGACACGAGTCTGTAGGCGCCACAAAGGGTGATCAAAAGCAATTGGTGAGGACGTAATGTGCACGCGTCCCAATTGCGCCCAGAGCCGGTATTCACAAAGCTTGCCGACAACCAGCCTTCAACTCAACGTACCATGGCAGGAGTAAAATTACGGGATGGAGTTCCGACTGTCAACATCGCGTTGAAAAGAATCCACTGTAGCAATGTAGGTACTCGTATATAATATTAATGTTAGGGTAATGTTATTACATTCTTGAACTTTTCAGTAACGTTGAGTTGCGACTCTAGCGAGAGTGGAGCAAGAGAGGGACTGGTGGTGAATGGCCACCAGTCCGTCAGTTTGACGTAATAACGTCAAAAAAAATTCAGGCTGACGGTTAATAATTCGTTTGGGATTTGGCGGCTTTAAGGGGACGTAGGTTCGTGGTCTTATCTCCCTCTCACTGAGCATAAGCGTGAGCGAGATGGAAGTGCATGTTTGGTACCGCGGATATCATGTTTTTTAATTTTAATTTTTTGTTCGTTTTAATAAATAAAAAAGTAATAGCTGATTTCCCTCAAACATGACATTGCCGATTTTTAGAACCAATTTTAGTATGTTTAGCTATTGTGCATAATTTGTTACGATTTTTTTAAGTGTATTTTAGACCTATGTTCGTGATTTTTTTCTATCGAGCGAAGGTCAAAAACTCAGGATTCGAATAGTTGATTTCCCTCGAGAAAGGCCTCAAGATTGCTAATTAAATTTAAGGCAGCCGTATTATAAACCAAAACAAGAACTACGATTTTTTAAAAATCAGTTTTTGGAGCTCACGTCGCCTTAAGGCCAAAGGCATTATTACCGACATCTAATTATCAGTATTATGACAAAATGAAAACGATATTTAAGTAATAATGTAATTTATACGAAAAATATTGTATCAAAGGTTGCAAAAATTGATAAACACAACCCTACCGGAATAGATTTCGCACGTTCATTAGAAGTCGGCGTGATTTACAATCGTAACCTAACGATATGTAACTACATACGAAATCGAATAAACGCGCTTCGAATAGATTTCGAACTCGCTTCGGTATTCTTCGATTCGACCCGTCAAACTTGTAACTCACACTGCCGTTGTACTACGAAACCAACTGCAAAACGACTCTAGCGTTTCGTTTTCGATACGTAATTTAACGTTCGATTCGTACTACCAATAATCGGTAGTGTGAGACATTTCGAATCGAAGAATACCGTCGCGACTGTAGTTTACTATTTCACTTGCAAAATGGCCCGTGATATCGTATTATTCCGTCAAGAGTTACCGTAGATCCGATCGAAATTTATCTCAAATTAAAGAGCTTATAAAAATAAGTGTTTTGAATTGACAACATATATCCGCAAAATTCGGATTGCCGCGTATTTTGTATTTAAAAATGCAAATAAATGGCCCACGCACCGCCATATTGTATCGACACTGTCGACGTCGCGATGCGCTTATTCTGTAATGTCATAACCGACAAACTGAAATTAAAACGATAAATGCTTGTGATATAAGGTTGAATATTGGAAAATTGATTAAACTATACGAACAATCGTGTAGTCGATCGCGGGTGAAGTAATGCATAAGTGACTCACGTTACTGTTCGGATTTTTAGTTCTATGAGTGACCGCCAGGGGCGGTGTATAGACTTTTCATACTAAATCTTAACGATAGACGCTAGAGTCGACGTAAACGCGACTCACTTCAATCCCACGCCACGCTAAAGGTACTGTTTCGCTTCTTAACTCATGTGGTACTGTTAGTCGGACCTCCAATTCCGGGTAACTGTTACGAATCGTGAGATCAAGATCTACTAGGGGTGGATGGTGACTGGTGAGGTGGCTCGAGACAAATTGTGAATGGCTTAGCAGCGGCGTCATTACCCGCAGCCGCGCCGAATGCTCAACTGAAGCGATTGCGATGCATGAAGCTTATTGTCATCATTCCATTATTGCCACCGCCACGCCTCGGCTACATTCTAAATGGCTATTGCACTTTACTATTCATCAAATTAAAAGACTCATTTGCTTCTATGGTGTACTAGATGGCCGCGTATTACAAAAACCCATATATTTTTAATTTTATATTTTGTAATAATGAAGAATTAAAAAAAACGAAATGTAATTATTTCCATAATTGCTTTCACCGAGAATTGGTTTGAACGAGATCTAATAAGTAGTTTTTTTTTAATACGTCATAAATCGTAAACCGTAATTTATTTCACGGAACCCTTCATGTGCGAGTCCGACTCGCACTTGGCCGCTTTTTATTAGAATCGAGTTTTGACTAGTTCTTAATTATCATTATCAAATACAGCATCAGTATACCAAAATTCAGCTAGTTATGAAGGTTTTTATGTTTAAAACCTAATACTCCTGAGCGTAGATGTGATTTGGAAATGATTTTGTCCATAGATCCTATTTGAAAATAAAAAAACCGGTCAAGTGCGAGTCTGACTCGCGCACCGAGGGTTCCGTACAAACGTTCATACACCATACCCGTCACGTCACGACCCCATTCATGCTTGAACAATTTTAACAGCTCGTAGTAGAAGTTACCGTTGTACAGCGCCATCTGCATTTTGGTACAGTAGACGGCAAACTTCGTGCGCAAATGACCTTGCCTGCGCAAAGGCGAATTGTACGTGCGAGCTGCCCCCCCATTTCGTCCCGCATGTTCAAGTTGTTTGCCGGGAACTGTACTAATAACTTGCAACCTAGTAGTATGCTTGTTTATCAGCGATATTTTTTTATTACGCGTACCGATTTCGATTATTATTTTTGTATTTGAAAGAAGGGACGTTAACGATAATCTCATAGGAATTTGAATGCATAAAATTTAATACAAAAGTAATCAAATTACAAACATAATTAAGAAATGATTTTTGATAAATAAAAAAAAATGCGCTAGATAGAGGTATCGTTTTATATTTCCTGTATTATTTATGTTAACAACCGTAAAAAAATGGTTTTAGGAAGCGCTAATCAAGCCCTTTCATATGACACCCCACTTGATCAATTAACTAGACTTTGAATTTTTAACCCCCCTCATATTCGTCATTTACACAGAAAATAAAAATGTATATTTAATTTTTTTATTCTCCATACACGTGTCTTAACCTTCTTAACAGTTGTTCCACATTTCAAATAAATAGCATAAGTAGCTCCTGAGATATTTAACGTTGTGACAGACGGGCAGAGTTGGCATAAGGGTTCCTTTTTTACCTTTTTGGTACGGAACCCTAAAAATATTTGAGGAGCTCCGTCGATTCCTTATTTATATTCTAATCATCATAGTTTTAGCTTGAGTTTTGGTCACTCGTTCAAGGCTTTTGAGTGGACTAAAGAAGAACAAGTCAAATTGAGAACCCCTTCGACATTAATAATTACAAGCTTTCATTTAACTTCCAGAATATGTTATGTTAGTTAGTTTGTTTAGAATGGAGTTGAATTTTCTCGGATCAGATCTCAGATGACAGAGTCGAGACAGAAAGTGGCCATATCAACTTCTAAACTACACAATATAAATCCGTCGTTTTTGGGCTCAATAAAATCCTCTCAACCTCAATGCAATAAAAGCTTGCACCAAAAAAAGTCATTTTCAGAAGCTCCCGTGGTAAATTTTGAACAGAAAATTAAACAATATTATGACAAAAATACTTGAAACGGTAGCGTTAATAATAGTATTTCCCAAGATGGCATTTTTCGATGGTATCAGGGTCTGGGATAATGTGATTTTCGCCCTTCACTCTCACTTTACGCTTAACGTCGGTCAACATTACCCGATGGGAGACATCCAGTTACCAATCGTTTCGTACCCGCGGATTTCGATTGAAGGTTATTTTATTATGAAGTCGGTTTTGCCTGCGACCTCCTTTTCCAATTTCATCCTCTCAGGGGATGATATTCCGGATAAACAATATCCTACTATTATCCATGTATTTGTGGCAAATTTTGCGTGATTGAGTAACAAAATACCATTCATGCAAACTTAGATTTATATGCACATACTCGTATACGCAACTAAATATGCTGGGTAGGTAGGGGCGGCGTCCATTAATTAAGATAGGCGTTTTTAGAAATTTTATTTTCGATAATTACGTGATGTTTGCCGAAACACCTCCTCTCCCCAAAGAAAGATTAAAATGAGATTCGGCTCGAACCCCTCCCCTCCTTGAACGTCTCACGTAATTAATGGACTCCGCCTATATTATTATTCAACTCAATTTATTGTCACTATACGAGTGAGAATAAAGTAGAACTGTCGGTATCACACAGCAACTTACGACAAAATTTCCTGACATAACAATAGACTACTATTACCTAAAAACCAGCCGTATTCTTTTCTGTACATCGAAATATTTTATTACGTGATATCTTCGTTAGACATTCAACCAAGATTCGGAGTCACGTCTGTGTTTTGTGAGCTTTTGGGTAGTTGGAAGTTATGTACGTTCAGGATGTGTGCCTGTGTGTTGTATTAGGTACGGTTGTGTAGGAGCTGTGGGTAGAGTGGGGTCCCTCGGGTTGCGCGGGACGGCGCGGGTGGCAGAATGCGCCCGGCCGCGGAGCATCAGCCCTGCGTCAGTGCCGCCAGCCGCCCGCCGCCGAGCGCTCGGCCGGCCGCCGACTAAACAATCCCTACCTATTTGGCTACTTACATCGCGGACAAATCACTCCAATTAACCGTTAATTCATCAGTAAATTTAATATTAACATTGTTCAAGAAATTATTACGCTATTGTTATGTTTGACTATTTTAATAAATCGACAATATTTATTAAAGAAAACTTGTTTAAAAACAATAATTGTTGCTGTTTACATTTTAATTATGTTTAAAAGTTGCTGTGCGCGACCGAATAAAAAGATACCTAAAAGTAAATCTAAACCAGAAAAGATAAACACGATGGCGGAACTCGATGTTGCTGATACGAATCGAAAGTTGGCGGAGGAAGTTTGTGAGGCAAAAGATGAGGCTGTGCCAAAACCCTGTAACGATGAAATCGTACAAGAAAAAGAAACCCCTGTTACTCCTCATAAAGATATATGTATTCCTGAGAGTACAAATAATGAAAGTGAGATTACAATGCCTGACGAAGATGCTACAAATCCCGTGGGTGATTCCGCTGAGGATATCATGCATGAGGATATTTTGAACCAAGTGTATAAAAGGGAATTAATGAAAAAAAGGTATTCAGTGGATTACAAGAAAAGCCGAATGGATTTCAAAAGGTTTTCTGTTGATTACCGCCGAGATTCGGATACTTTAGAAGAACTGGCACGTCTGGAGCAAAAATTAGCCCAGACTAATTTAGATATGCGCCCTAACGGGCGACGTAAATCTACCGGTATTCTTAAAACGAGTGTTAGTACCGGGAGTACCGAACATAAGTCGTTAACTCAAGAACCGAGTTCTGATGACGACGACGTTTTTGAAAAAAATATACCTGAATCTAACGAGTGTGAACAGCCGATCGAGCCGCCCGCGACTCCCGTAGGGCGGGACGAGCTAGCTATGCGGAGGCACCGATTCTTCTCGGATCTGGTGTGCGCCGCGCGCGCAGCGGTCGAGCACCGTGTTCGGTTCGACCCTCTTGGACCTTTTGTTGCTGAATCCGGTGAGTATGACCTTTATGCACACCAATACGCAAGGCAATACCACAGATGTATGAATATAAGGAGATCGGACATGCCGGCCGATTTATATAGAGTACGCCTGTCGCAAGTTCATTAACCCACACAACGCCCAAGTAATTGACAAGGCAAAGCACGCATACATCTAAAACACACACACTTGTATACCTACACGCTTATTTGACAATAAACGCGCATCATATCAGGCATTTTGGGAAAAAACGTAATATTCTCTGCGATCAGTACGCGTGCACAGTACGGCAGAGTATGCCCATTGAGTTAACAGCTGCGACACGGCCGCCGGCGGCTTGTCCTCCCTCTAGTATTCCATGCTCTGAGGTTTACACGAATCCGTATCCCCCCTTGGGGGATTTTTTTCGGGACAAAAGCTATCCGTTGTTCTTCTCCGCAACTCAAACTATCTCTATAGGTACCAAATTTCATCCTAATGGGTTCCATCCAAATTTTAACCCCCATTTCACCCCCTTAGGGGACGATTTTCGGAATAAAAACTACCCTATGTCCTTTCCCAGGACTCAAACCATCTCTATACCAAATTCCATCGAAATGGGTTCCATCCGAATTTTCACTCCCCATTTTACCCCCTTAGGGGATGATCTCCGTAATAAAAACTATCATATGTCCTTCCCCAGGACTTCCAACTATCGCTTTACCGTAAATTGGTTCCATCCAATTTTTCACCCCCCATTTCACCTCCTTAGAGGATGACTTTCGGGATAAAAACTATCCGTTGTCATTTTCCGGGACTCAAACTATCTTTATACCAAATTTCATCTGAATGGGTTACATCCAAATTTTTCCCCCCAATTTCACCCCATTACGGGATGATTTCTGGAATAAAAATGATCTTTTGTCCTTATCCAGGTCTCTAACTATCTCTATACAAAATTTCATCTAAATGGGTTCTATCCAAATGTTCTCCCCTATTTTATCCCCTTACGGGATTATTTTTGGGATAAAAGCTATCCGTTGTCTGTCTCCGCGACTCAAACTATCTCTATACCAAAACCAAATTTCCGGATGGGATTATTTCCGGAATAAAAACTTTCTGGGGTCCTTTTCCAGGACTCAAACTATCTTTCAACCAAATTTTATCAAAATGGGTCACAAACAAATTTCCACCCCCCAATAACAACCCTTTAGGGGATGATTTTCGGGACAAAACTATCCTATGTCCTTCCCCAGGACTCCAAATATCGCTATACCGTAAATGGGTTCCATCCACATTTCCATCCACCAAGGGGGTAACTTAGGGGATGATTTCCTCCTTTCATTTGTTCCGGAAACAAAAATTCTATGTCCTTTCCAATGACTCTACCTCTCTCTATACCAAATGTCATCTTAATGGGTTCTATTCAAATCTTCAACCCTCATTTCACCACCTCAGGAGATGATTTTTCGGTATAAAAACTATGCATTGTCCTTCCCTGGGACTGCTTCTATCTCTTTACCAAATTTCATCTAAATGGGTTTTATCAAAATTTTCACCCCCTATTTCATCCCTGAGGGCATGATTTTCAGGATTAAAACTATCCGTTGTCATACTCAGGGACTCAAACTATCGTTATACCAAATTTCATCTAACTGGGTTACATCTAAATTTTCAGTCCCAATTTCAGCCCATCAGGGGATGATTTCTGGAATTTAAAACTGTCATAATATGTCCTTTCCCAGGACTCAAACTATCTTTCAACCAAATATGGGTTACGAACAAATTTCACCCCCAATTACAACCTCTTAGGGGATGATGTGCTTCCCCAGGAATCCAACTCGCTATACCGTAAATGGGTTCCATCCAAATTTTCATCCCCCATTTCACCCCCTTAGGAGATGATTTCTGGATTAATAATTATTTATGTCCTTCCCTAGGACTAACTATCTCCATACCAAATTTCATCTTAATGGGTTCTAACCAAAATTTCACCCCTCATTTCACCCCCTCAGGAGATGATTTTCAGGATAAAAACTATGCATTGCCCTTCCCTGAGACTTTTTCTATGTCTTTACCAAATTTTAATTAAATGGAATTTATCCACATTTTCACCCCTATTTCATCCCTTTAGGGGATAATTTTCGGGATTCAAAGTATCCGTTGTCATTCTCTGGGACTCAAACTATCTCTATACCAAATTTGATCTAAACGGAGTCCATCCAAAATTTCATCCCCCATTACACCCCATTTGAAGGGGAAGATTATCGGGATAAAAACTATCCAATGTCCTTTCCCAGAACTTAAACTACCTCTCAACCAAATTTTATCAAAATGGGTTACATCCAAATTTTCACCCCCCCCCCCCCCCCCCCCGTTTTACCCCCTAAGGGGAAGATTTCCGGGATAAAACCTCTTTTTTGACCTTCCCCGGGACCCAAACTATTTATAAGCCAAATTTCATCCAAATCGGTGCAGTGGTTTAAGTAGCTCTATACAAACTTTCACGCCACATTTCACCCTCTTAAGGGTTGATTTCCGGGATAAAAACTACCCTATGTCCTTCCCCAGGACTCAAACTATCTCTATACCAAATTTCATCTAAATCGGTTCAGCTGTTTTCACGTGATGCGCGGTCACATAAACAGACAAACAGATAAACAGACAAACAGACAAAAATTCTAAAAACTGTTGGAACGTATTATGTTAATCGATTCTAAGTATCCCTAGCCATTTTTTTTTCGAATATCTTCCATGTAGGTACAGACTTTCGATCCTCTTCAGCTTTATTATATGTATAGATAGATGTAGGTATGTTTACTAGTTTTCTAGTTGCAATAAAACGACACAAATGTTGACCCATTTTTGTACAATTTTTAATTTATGTAGGAATACGAGTATATTGCGTAAGTACATAAAAAAAACTCGTTTTTTTAGACTGAGTACTTAAGTCGAAATTTTGCTATCGAATCTAATCGAATATAAATAAACCTTGGTGCTTAAAGGTTGATATCAAAAAACTATGATGTCCTACCTACTCATACATACATAAATACATATAATCACGCCTCTTTCCCAGAGGGGTAGGCAGAGATCACGGATCTCCATTTGCTACGATCCTGACAAACCACTTTCGCTTCACTCACTTTCATAACATTTCTCATACATTCTCGTCGGTTTAGGGTACTTTTGACCTGGCCTTTTTGTAAGATTTCTCCAATTTGATCGGAGAAAGTTCGCCTAGGTCTTCCCCTTCCAACTTGCCTTTCCACTCTTTTTATATACACTCTCTTCGTTAATCTTCTTTCATCCTACCTACTCCTGTAGATAATATATTTTTTTTTTGCTAAAGGAGCTTTGTTTGTAATGTCTTAACTTTTAGGGAGGGAGAAAAATCAATGGTCTTGGCCGGTACCCAACTGAGCTATACATTACGAGTAATGTCTCTATTCAAGTTCCTCCATTACAAAGGATGTGAGCCGGCGCTTACATTTAGGATTCAGATAGATCCGTATTTTACACAGAATATTATTTAAACGTATCTACTTTATTTCAATATAACAATATTATTCTTGGCACCTATAAAGCCTGCAACATTGGCGCGGCCTGCGGTGGCGGTCAAATACAATAGTAATCTTGACAATAGGTGTCAAATTTTGTATTGACCGCCATCGCAGGCCGCGCCTTTCCATGAGAGTCTTAAACCGTCGTATTGTTAGGGTTCCGTACCAAAAAGGTAAAAAAGGAACCCTTATGGTGGTGCGACTCTGTCCGTCTGTCCGTCCGTCCGTCTGTCTGTCACAACGTTAAATATCTCAGGAACTACTTGAGCTATCAATTGAAATTTGGAATAACTGTTAAAAAGATTAAGACACGTGTATGGAGAATGAAAAATTTAAATATACTTTTTTATTTTCTGTGTAAATGACGAATATGAGGGGGGTTAAAAAATCAAAGTCTGGTTAATAGATCAAGTTGGGTATCATATGAAAGGGCTTGCTTATGAAAGGAGTTGCGCTTTCTAGATCTATTTTTATTTTTTTTCTACAGTGGTTAAATTTTGATTTATTAAGGAAAATGTTAAAAAAAATACCATTTCCCCCCCTTATCTCTTATCTCCTAAGTTTACCAAGCAAAAATTCTGAAATTATTTCATATGATTAAGAGTAACATGAATAATACAGGAAAAATAAAATGATACCTCTATAGTCAGACTCGCACTTGACCGGTTTTTTCTCCTGTTGCGGGATTAACATAATCCTAATAGGAATTATTGAGCGTTGGCGGTCGGCGAATTCGCGTGACATGCAATTCGATTGCATGTGTTCGATTAGTTAGAGCCAATACTATAGAATTTATCCAGGATTAGTTCATACAATAACAATGTCGTTTAGCCTCACACTAAGTCCTTATTCCTCTTTGGTCGAATTCAACCTTCGAGATTTATAAACATCGATATACGTAAAAAGATCTCCGGGCGCTATGTAAAATGCAATCCATGCAATGAACTGACAACTTGTATGGGAAAAATGTCAAATTTGGAAATAATTTATAATAGCTGATTTTTTCTTTGTAATGGATACATTATCAATTAAATAGTTACCTAGCGACAAAATCCAACAAAATTTCAGACATCAAAAAAAGGACAACTTAAATAGCTTCTGAAAAGTCAGAAAAAATATGAATAAATGGTTTTATCTTTATTTTGGTTCATTTACATTTGCTTTATAATATTCAATATAAATAATTAAAAAAAAACAATTAATGTTTTATTTAAATCTATATAAATACTTCCGGATGGAAAGTTTGTTGGATTCTTAAATAAAGCATCTTAGAATAATGTTTTAAAATGATGGAAAGAAAAAAAACGCTATTATAAATTAATGTTTTTCAAAACCGTATTTTGCCTGGAGTAGGAGCCCTTTTTAGGGGCCTGAACTTATTATACATGCAATTGAATACTCTACATGTCTGTAAGAATATCTCGTGCTCTAAAAATTTCAAGAAGTCTTTCAGGCTTCCCACGGGTACAGGAAATCTTATCGGCGCTAAATAAAAATAAAAAACCGGGCAAGTGCGAGTCGGACTCGCGCACGAAGGGTTCCGTACCATTATCTATAAAAAAACTATTTTATTCTGTGTTTTTAGTACCTATTTGTTGTTATATCGGCAACAGAAATACATCATCTGTGAAAATTTCAGCTGGAACTATCACGGTATCAGTGAGATACAGCCTGGGCTGTTATTCGCTACGCGTTAATGCGGCTCACCCCGCCGGTCACCCGTTACGAAACTAGACCTCTACCTACGCTTAATTACTACGCATCGCGGTGTCAAGGTATAATTGTGGGTGAACGTTGAGGTGAGCTTAAAACAAGTTACAGAATAGGGGGGCTGGTGATAGACAGACGGACGGACAGCTGAGTCTTAGTAATAGGGTCCCGTTTTACTCTTTGAGTACGGAACCGTAAACCTTGACTACATGATGCTTTGTCTGATTTTGATTACAGCAGAAATATTAAAATTTCCTCGATAGAAAAAAATCTTCATAGGAGAAGGAGACTCACGGGCCTCACGGCCCTTACGATATTCGTTAAAGAAGGCAGTTTATCAGTAATATATAACTCAAAAACCTTTGGACTGACCTTGGTGAATATAATTTTAGTTGAAAATATTTGAAAAGCTCTACATCCAGGTTTTTTTTTGTATTTTTAAATACACGGTTCGAAAGTTAGAGCGGGGTCACACAATTTTTGTGACTTTCGGAGCAATTATCTCCGAATATATTCACTTAATCAAAACAATGCTAAGAAACCTTATTTTTAAAGACCTATCGATTGATGTGCCGCGGGGTGACCTACAGTGATATATTTTTTTTGACATGTAAAATATATATTTTTTTTATTATTTTTATTTGATTACAAATCGATGTACCGGCCAACAAATACACCTTCATTAATTTTAGAGTGAAATGCCTGTAAAATACGGACAGACAGACATAACGAAACTATAAGGGTTCCGTTTTTACCATTTTGGCTACGAAACCCTAAAAATAAAGGATATTTAGATATATATAATTTCCTTTTTAGGGTTCCGTAGTTTCCGTACTCAAAGAGTAAAACGGGACCCTATTACTACGGCTCCGCTGTCCGTCTGTCTGTCTGTCACCAGGCTGGATCTCACTGATACCGTGATAGTTACAGTTGAAATTTTCACAGATGATGTATTTCTGTTGCCGCTATAACAACAAATACTAAAAACAGAATAAAATACATATTTTTATAGATAATGGTACGGAACCCTTCGTGCGCGAGTCCGACTCGTACTTGGCCGGTTTTTTACCTCAGTTTACTCAAACAATAGATACAGTAACAATCAAGTTAAAATTATGATAGGTATTTTACCTCATCTTAAATCTCCTAGGAGGGAATATGAATAAAACTTCACTAAGTTAGATATTAGCCTAGCTGAGTTTCTTGCTGGACTCTTCTCAGCTAGGGTAGGTTTTAGCGAACCAGCAATCCCAGTAGTTCATCACCACTCACACCTCAGATTCGGTTGAAACCGTTCAACCAATCTCACTGGAGCGCAAACTTTTAGAGTATTCCAGTGTTTACCCCTTCCCGCGTGGTCGTGCCGGAGGTTCCCCTTGGATTTTCCCCAAGCTACCCTCCAACCACGCAGTTCGACTGCTATATTGGGTTCGTCCTATCATAGCAACAGTCAGGTTCAAAAAAAAATATTTATCGAAACTTGCCCAAAAAGCCGTTCCCGAAGAGTGTTGCATCTCGTTTTCTCGTGTGCGAGACATAAGCGTGTCTCTTACCTAGGGGGCGTGGTTTGCACGAATCAACGCATCCAGTGACGGCAATTTTCCGCAAATATGTTTAATTATAATACGAAGCCTGCAATTGCCATTCCGGCTGAGGCTAATATAGTGCTTTTCTCAAAAATGGGGGAATAAAAAAGACTAAATATAAATCAAGCGTTATTATTAAATACAAATTGAGGATACTGCAAATTACATAAAATTAAACGTCATATTTTTTTTTAAACAGAATCGCAAGTGTATTTTTCCACCGAAAAACGCAATCTTTTTATGACACATACAAAAATGTCGCGTTTGCAACAGAAAAATACGACTTGATTTGGCTGAATACGACCTGTGCCGTCTTTTATATGCCAGTTTCTACTTTTTAAAAAGTTTGGTACTCGACAAATAAAGGAATTCATATGTAACATTCCAGGCGGCCTGCAATGTTTTTTATTTTTTAATTTTGATTTGGCCTTCAACTATACACTTTACCTTCCAATATGTAGCGAGTTATGTTCACTTTGCGGGCCATTTTTGAGAAAATAGAATTAACCTCATCGCTTCCGTGTTGGTTACATTTTATTGACCGTAGGTACTTGTGCTGAAATGTGCCCTTCAATTTTGTTACAGCCTATTTGCAAGTTACTATGGATTCCGAATCTTTCAAAGTGGAAAAAACATGTAATACGTAGAAAATAATACTAGAAAAACTCTGAAATGTTTTAGGAGTTTGTGAATAGTCACCAAATAGCTCTAAATAAGAACGAAAAATAAGCACCAACCTTTTACTATTGGCCTATGAATAGCTACACGAAAAGATTGGTAGGTATCAATTTCTTGTCGATAGGGACTGATACCGGTATTCGTAAAAAAGGAAATATCTTTCTCAATTTATTTGTTATTTTAACAAAATTGTATTTAGGCAGTGACGCTAAAATATTCGGTGAGTCGTTCTTTAGAATACCTTCAAAAATATGCTGTAGCGGTATTACAAGACAGATACCGAAATTTATAATCTATATTATATTTTATGAAAATAATTCTGGTATACACATATAGATAATACCGATAGGGACCGGTATTCTTTTGGTTGGTCATAGCTTGAATTTTGGCTTCTTAAATATGCTGTAGGTATTATAAGACAGATACCGAAATTAATAATCGATATTATTTTATTAAAATAATTCTGGTATACACATATGGATAATACCGACAGGGACCGGTATTCTTTTAGTTGGTCATAGCTTGAATTTTGGCTGTTTAAATATGCTCTAGGTATTATAAGTTTATAAGACAGATACCGAAATTAATAATCGATATTATTTTATGAAAATAATTCTGGTATACACATATAGATAATACCGACAGGGACCGGTATTCTTTTGGATGGTCATAGCTTGAATTTTGGCTTCTTTGTAATGATCAATGGCATAATTTCGCATTCGTTCGATAAGCAAGGTTTTCTAAATTAATATTTTTATACAATATTCATCAACATTTCCTGACTCTCACGTTACAGCAATGACGCCAGAGCTAAATATTTTTGACTGCAGTGATTCTGAAGTTGGGTGGTACGTCACCGGCATAAATATATGATATGATGGAACAAAGGCCGCAAAAATATTTTGTAGTTTGGCGAATCTTTAGGTTAAGTTACTAAAATTGTATTTTTTTTTGTATCCAATAAAAAAAAAAAAATCCTAGAGCCGTAAGAGCGTGTCAGATATTTTTGCGGCCTTTGATTCATCATATATTGATGCCGGCGACTGTACGAGTCCCACCCAGCACGGCTATTACAAGGCGTCTCGATTTTTCTCGCACTAATACGCCTCTTTCTGTGTTTTCTAATAAGACAGAGACGGTTAGTGCTCACGCCCCGTCTTGTGATAGCCGTGCAGGTTGATTACACATGTGTAATCAACCTGCACGGCTATCAGGATCACGGCTATCGGAATGAGGGACTCCTGACATGCATGTCAGGAGTCCCTCATTCCGCGCAAATACCAGCCGCAAACAAAGTTAACCACATGTTTTTTCCCCCTATATTTGTATTTACGTACTCTGCTGAAGGCATTTAGCCTCCAACTAAGCGATTTTGAATTTGAAGCCTTTTTTTGAAGAGGTGCCCATGCAAGCTAACCGCTTAGATTTACCGGTAGCACATTTGGCCTATCGCATTTATGTTTTTATGTCTGCCATAGAGCATTTGTCCCTCTCGAACTTGGGTAGTTCATCAAAAGCATAGGATGACAATATTTTTTCATCTTTCCTTGGTGATGGTTGATGTTTAGATACCGAGGGGAAAATAGCCTCTCCTACCCTAGGGAGGAAATACTACCTTTTCAGTTATGGTTGTTTCTCGTAACTCCAAGTTTAACGTAAAGTCTGTTCATTAAATCAACGGACTAAAATGACAGGTACAAATGTCACCGCAACGAATAATAATCCCAGCTTATTACAAACAGTGCGGTGCTATGATTACATTATGTATATATATGATTTAAAAAAAATACAAGTTCACTGGCCACTTTTAAGAACAAATTAAAACTCCACCTACTAAAGGAACAGACGTCTCCTGTCTAGCTAGCCGATGAAATATAAACCTACTTTTTTTATATATATATATAATGTATTATTACCATTAAATTATGTCTATGTCTATGTCTATATATTATAATCATACATCCATTTTATATATGTCGAACATAATTGATTGTTACGTAGTTATTTATATTTTTCACTAGTATGTATTTATCCTGCACTGCACTTTCTGTAATATTTGTATTTAGATCTGCTTTTATTTGTGTCATGTAATTTGTGTAAAGGATTCACTGAAAATCAGCGTCGGGGTTTTCCATGCTCCGACACATGCTGAGTGGACTCCTTTTTGAGACCACCCTCAACATTGTACTTCTTTTAATTTTTTCCTAGTTTTAAGCATCTGTATTTAATGTTGTGGTTGTGATTATCAAATAAATCATTCATTCATTCATTCATTACGGTTTCTGGTTTAACTCTCAATAATCAGTAATAAAATCATTTTAAATGGGATAGAAATGTCAACAATTTTTTTTTTGTATTCGATGCTTATTTATATAATAGGGTATTTAGGCCAGTCGCACACGGGCAGAATTCTGTGACTGCATATCACACGTTGTGAAAGTAGAAGATAAAATGTGGACACTCGGTCATGTTGTGGAAGGGATGGCTGAAAAGTTCATTGTGGAAATGGGCAGCGATTCTGAAACAAGCTCCAGTTATTCACAATAACATACCGATACGGAATAAATAAAATGATGCGTATCCCCTTTAAACTTTACGAGGACTTGTCTAAACATAGCTATTAGATACCCCTTAAAACTTTTCGGTAATTATCGGTTGTAGCACATCACTATTTAAGAGATGTAAAAAACTGATAACACATGAAACGTCATTTTAGTCCGCTGAATTAATGAACAGACTTTAATTTCCAATTGTAACGAAAAAAATATTTGGTGCACACTGAATCAATAACATGCCGTGTGTAATAGGCCAGGCAGGCCGTAAGCTTGTTTGCCACCGTAGCTGTATAAAAAAAATAAAAATATCTATATATAGGTACCCTAGCTAATATCGATTAACAGAAAATAATGTAGAGCTTGTAGACGGAAGGGTGGTAGCATAATAAAATCCTTTTCTTTGGCAACGTAGGCATTATGCTTGAGAGCCTGTCAAGCTATGATACATTGGCTTCGTTCTTGTACTGACAAATTGATAATTACACTATTATCAATTTATTCTTCTTTTGAAATAGGTACCTATCTTACATATATGTTAATATGAAAGCCGTTATATTATGTCCATTTTCCTTACTTTTTTTCTTTAGATGAATAGTATGAATACTTGTATAAGTTTCTGTCAAAAATTAATTTTTAGTACAAGCTTTAATTGCCGACTGTATTTTTCTGCATATCATCATCTAACGAGCCCAAACTCGATGGGGTTGTGTGGTTTTATTGCGGAGTTCCTATGACCACCTTCCAGCTCCAGCATCAGATCAGCTCCAAGTCATCATAATATTGCATTGTCATGCTGCGATATACATATGCTTGCAAAATTTCAACTCAATTGGATAACGGGTAGTGACTGAAAAATGGATTGCATATTTTGACGGACAACTTACATAAGACATTTATTTAGCAGAATTGTTTACACGTATATTTATAAGTACCAGTACCAGTCCCTGCACTAGGCTTTGCCTGTATCGCAGGAGACCGCATATTACCTTTTACATTGCATGGATTCAAAATATTACAAGCAATTGGACAATATATTATAAATATCAAATAAGGAATACAATGTGTGTGTTTGTATAGTGTTTGTGTACGTGTGTGTTTTATTTGTCAATTTCCAGAATCTTCTCCATTTCCTCATAAGAAAGTGAATTGAGCCATGATTGTATCTTAAGTTTTACTTTCCTCGTCGAGTAGTCTTGCAAAGGAAATTTTGTACATATTTTATTATTACATGAATGGATGGAGAAACGAGCCAAATCTTTGGGCAAAAACTGAATTTTTAGAGGAAACGGGAATTCTGAAATTACGTTTTTGCGATAGTTCTGTATATTCGGCAGAATTAATAACTTTTGAGTGACATTTCAATATGACTCGCAGAATAAAACTCCCACGGACATTAAGTACATCCATGTTCTTATACACCAGCTGAGTCGGGAAGCGGCGACGTTCCTTTAGGATAACTTTAAGGACACCTCTTTGTGCTCTTTCCAGGAGAAGTACCTATATATTTTTTCGCAGGTCCGCCCCAAGTGGTGATACAATATGTAATGACAGTATGACATATGGAAAGATAGACGGTTTTTAATAATCGTCTGTCAGCGGAATTGTGTAGACTTTTAAAGATATATATTAGTTTGCGAACACGATTTGCCGTAATTAATGTATTTTTTTTTTTTCTTACTCAACAAAAATTACGATAAACTTAATCTAAATCTTCGCCAAACTGCATAACAGTTTGTTGGCGAATATACACTCTTTATAATTATGTTTTGGTATCTATATTATGTGTACAATCTACATATGATTTTATTTTTTATGCTTATTATTAGCGGTAACAAGGAATAGCAAGTGATGTAAACATGTAAACAAGTATTTCATCATAATTACCTACGGACGCTATGACGGTATGCTGCTGGAAGGTGAGTTTTTCATCGAAAATAACTCCAAGGTACCTAACAGCAGTGCTCCTAGCGATTTGTGCACATGAACATGTCGATGGTAGATGCCCATGATGTTTACATGTGTGGAAAGCAATACTGGGGAAATTGTCCGCTGCTGAGTCTTTAGTTTTATGAAAGCAGAAGAAAAATTGGTTTTGCGTTTTGGTGACATTTAATGTCAGTAAATTGGACTTAAGCCATTCTGCCACAGTAAACAGACCTCTTTCTGCCAATTTAGCTACTTCAGCCCATGAGTCATCGTTAAAATTTATGGCGGTGTCATCCGCGTAACATAAGATATCAGCGTTTAGCTAATTTGTAGCGGTAATGTCATTGATATATAGCATAAATAAAGTTGGTCCCTGTATACTTCCCTGTGGAACGCCAAAATCACAATTTACCACAATAGGCTCGATTTGATAGATAACTCTTAAACCAGGCCAAAGCGTTACCTCTGACTCCAAGGAGTTCAAGTTTTCTTAGTAGAATCGGGATGGAAACAGTATCAAATGCCTTTGCTAAATCAAGAAATACGCCTACGCAGGCCTTATTTTCATCTAGATAATTTGAGACGAGCTTAGTCACCAGTTCTATCTACCGCATCTCCAATTGACTTTTTCTTCGGAATCCAAACTGGCGTTCTGAAAACAGAACAGAGAAATACGAACAGTGCAAGTTAATATAAAGCTTGTAAAAATCATGGAAAATACAAAGCTTTCAACTTTCTTAAGTAGAACAACAAAACATTACCCTCAATTCTTCTTCAGCAGTTGGGGTAAAAGGTAGGTATGTAGAGCAAAATTCAACTAAGTAATGATTATATAAATAAAGGTACTCACGTGACCAAGGTAGTCCCAACTCCTTACGCTCTAGACAAGTAGTATACCATGTTATATTGCCCGCAGGGAGAAGGGTACGGTAAAGTTCACATAAAATGGCTTTTACGTTAATAACCAGAATGTTACGAGTTACGTTTTCTTTTCAAATAAAAAGCACCCCATTATAACATTAGTGTGCGAAAGTATACCTACATGAAGGGTTTACTGTAAAACGAGCTACTATATTTAATATATAAATAAATATATAAGCTCTAATATAGTATTGTTAGCTAGCTTATTGAGCAACATATTAAGCAACAATAAATATTCTTGGAAAGAGAATGTTCTAGGGCTCTTAATAATGGGATAAGTTCAGTGAAAACAAGCAGCACAATTTGTTAGAAAGAAAATTATTTAGGACATATATATAATCAGACAACCTCTTTACTATCCACGTTGAGTACTTACCTATCGTTGAAAATTATCTCCGTTATCAATACAGTTGCAGGCACTGTAGTACAGCAGGTACTTACTTTAGAAAATGGAATAGTGATGTTAAAGTCACTTGACGGAGCATCATTTTGCACATTAAAATGATATGTAAATGGGTTTCAAAACTTTCGAGCATAACTTTTGCTTCTAAGTGCATGTAATTTACAACTCGAATGAGCCTTCTCGGGACTTCTCGTTTATAACTTATCTCATCTAAATACTGCGCAAATTATACCGATTTCTCGTTTAAATAAATTGTCCTATTATAAGGTAATCACCTAATTATTCACTTTGCCTTCTTTTCAGTGTAACTCAAGTAATTGTTCTCTTGAAAAGTTATAATGATGCCTACCTTGCATGAAGTATGTAAGTTTATGGTGTTTGGTTTTACGGGTTTTACATATAGTCCTCCTATTATCCTCCTCCTATTAAAGAATCTCCATCACTATTCATTTTCAAAAAGTGCCTTGAAATCTTTCTATGTGAACGTCAGATTAATCCATCTTAGCATTTCTGTGTCCCGGCTTAGATATGTAACTACTGGTTGCTTCAGGATCATTTTCATAAAAAAAAACAATATATATATTGTATTTTACATACATTTTATATTAATGATACCTAATTTTAATATGTCCTATTTTTTTTTCTTTATCGTGTAACGATGGAACTCTAGTCCTGTGACGTGGAACTCAAGGATACACACAACATTAGCGTCGAGTCATCCTCTGTGGCTCGACATTGTGCTGAGTGGACTCGTTTTTCGCATTTCACGAAGTGTTTAAATGTATACTTATGTAATTGTGTAATTTTTTATCCGCGAAATAAACTAAACTTTGGTATATAAGTACCTACTAGATTATAATGTCATCCTGCTAAGCCACCCACAGAAGGCTACCATGTAGCCCAGTGACACATTCATCAATACTTGTTTACAAGTACAAGCATTGATGAATGATGAATGTGCCACCACGAATTAAACATAAAATATCACATCCCTGAGAAAAAAAAGGTCCACTGTTCTCTGAAAACGCCCATCACTATTAAATATTAACATAATGCGTGATTGATTGCTAGCCCATGTCATTTCTTATGCAGCTAATAGGCTCATACTGATTATTACGTGTCGTACGTCATCACCGCAGTGAGTCATTGGCATGTTTCGAGAGGGCGAGTACAGTACGGAGTGACGGAGCGCCGGCAGCCGGTCTGAGTATCACGCACGGCCGCATCCGCTCGACGACTACTCTCCAGACAGTGTTAGCCGACGCACGCGCATCGCTAGTGATTATATCAGAACATAACAAATATCCAGTGTTCTAATATTGTGCTGTGACTGTGACCTTTTTTACGGATCATTGTTTAACGGTAAGATCTATAGTCCCTCTGGCCATAATGTGCCTTTAATAACACTTTCTGTATATCTATAGGAACTAGAAATAGCGCCCCTCTAGTGTCTAATAAGTAAGGAATAAAAATTTACGATTTGAAATTCGTTCGATCAGTTATTTTCCTGTTGGTTGTGGTAATGGTTGTCCATATAACCGTTAACTGCGGTTTAATGGTACTTGTTTATAACTTCGCTGTTAGGCATGTGATGGTCCTGGTCTGATAATACGGGGCGTAACTTATGAGTCTTGCAACGTGTGTAATCTTTGGCGCTGTTTTCCGGCCCCATCACTGATTTTATTTCTGTCAATGATTTCATGCATTGTGAATATTGTGATAAATGTGATAATCAATATGATTGCTTGATATAATTTTAGATACCCTTTCATTTAATTCATAGAAGGTCTTATATAGTACCAGTACCAGTCCATAGGGTGATAGATAGGCCGTCAATGTTGTCAAAATCCATTAGCGGCGTCACAATCACCGGCGCCCAAAACCCAAAACGCGGCGCTTTGAGGTATAATATCGCTAACATTTCCCGCGCGTGTTTGTGAAAAACTGCTCTGCCTTATACTTGCGAAATAATAGTAGGTAGTAAGTTTTTGAATGTGATGTCGTTTCTGTGTCATTCATGTCGCTACTTTGATATGTTGGCAAGTGTCATGTGTATTCAAGTAATGTTATCTCTGGCTAATGATGCTCATTCAAAAAATGTGATGGGTGGGATAAGAGCTTGACCGCGTCAATTCTGCTGTTTTTAGATGCAAGGTCGTGAACAAGTGAATGAAGTTAATGACTGATGAATCACAATTAATCACGCCAAAATATCACCTATATAAATTAGGCGTATAGAATACCAACGATCATTCAGTCATAGTCTTAGTATATACGGTGTGCTCTCTCATTACACTCGGGTAAGCGTGTTTCTCAAGTGACTGCAACTTATAAAGAGTATTTTGTGCTGGTTAGACACTTTTCCAGCGTAGCTAAGGGTTCATTAAGAGGATGTAAAAAGCTTCTTGCAGGGGTATTTCGGTTCATATCGTTCATAAAACTTCTCGTGTTGCAAAAACCACCTTCGGTTAATGCATGCCTAACTAAAGCAAATAAATTATTTTCCTACTGTGCTAGTAGTTTCCACGGTAGTGTTCGGTTGAGCTAGATTCGGTTGGATGACCAGTGATCTACAGTCTACTATCCAATTCTATTCAGTATTGTCCGTAGCTCTACTGATGTGTAAATTTTTCGATATTCTGTTTAATACCGTGCCATCGCGGTCGTTTTTATTGCATAGTATTTTATCAATAATTTTATTTGATAATTATTCTTTCGTTGTTGGTTGTTTTCGAAGATTTAATTCGCCCCCCAGGGCCTATTCTTAATAACTCTCCAGAGTTATTAAGAATAGGTATTGTTAATTTGAATTCAGAAACAACAGCACAATCTAATGAAAAATACAATATTCACAAGTTTGTCAAAGAACATTATAAATGCTACCTGTTAAAACAAAATAACCAGTTTTGTAGCATTCGCATCTAACTTTCTACTATAGTTATTCATCATCACATTGAAGTGATTTAAATGACGAGTGTTCATCGTTTGAATCGCCTTACAGAATTCTTTCAGAGTTCGGGAAAAAGGTCTTAATTTTTAACCCTCCACGCAAAAAGAGGAGTGTTATAAGTGTGACGTGTCTGTGAGTCTGTCTGTGGCATCGTAGCTCCTAAACGAATGTTTTTTTCCGAAAGCTGACGTGATCAAGATGGTTCATAGCTACGTTTCAACAAAATCGGTTCAGCCGTTTTTGAGATATTGAACTTTGAAATGAAAATGTCGGGATTTTTTCAATTTTTCTAAGTTGTAGTTATACTTATTTTAAGTTGTAGATTATGCCTTGTGACATTAAATACATAGGTTACGTTTTTAGGGTTCCGTACTCAAAGAGTAAAACGGGACCCTATTACTAAGACTTCGCTGTCCGTCCGTCCGTCTGTCTGTCACCAGGATGTATCTCAAGAACCGTGATAGCTAGAGAGTTGAAATTTTCACAGATTATGTATTTCTGTTGCCGCTATATCAACAAATACTAAAAACAAAATAAAATATTTTTTTAAGGGGGGCTCCCATACAACAAACGTGATTTTTTTGCCGTTTTTATAGATAATGGTACGGAACCCTTCGTGCGCGAGTCCAACTCGCACTTGGCCGGTTTTTTTTCTAGCTGTCATGACTCTAATGAATCAGTTTATAACTGAGCGTTTTAGCGTCACACTGTGTGGCTGTCTTGAACGCTTTATTCTGACCTGGCACGGATCCCATCCCATGCGTAAATATAACCGTGAATACTGAAAAGCAACATTCAGAAATCATTAATTCCAGTATGTTCCACTTCTTAAGGTATTCTTAAATAAATAAATATTAGGGGACTATCGTACACATATCGACCTATTTAGTACCATAGTACCTAAGCTCAATAAGATTGTGTTATGGGTACATAAATACTTAAATAAATAGAAAACACCCATGACTCAGGAACAAATATTCGTGCTCATCTGATACAAATAAATGCCCTAATCGGGATTCGAATCCGGGACCTCCGGCTTCGTAGGTCACTATCGACTAGGCTACATAGGTCGTCGATTCTTATTGCTCTAATATCCACATAAATTTTTATGTTGAAGTAGTTGTTGAGATCCAGTCAGAAATGTGTCCCTTATCACTACATAGTATAAAACAAATTCCCTTCCCGCTGTCTGTCTGTCCCTATTTATGCTTAGATCTTTAAAACTACGCAACGGATTTTGATGCGGTTTTTAACAATAGATAAAATGATTCAAGAGGAAGGTTTATACGTATAAAACATGCAGGTATTAATTGTATTATACATATAAACTCGTGCGAAGCTGGGGCGGGTCGCTAGGACATGTTGACAATCATTATCATTAAAGCGAAAGAATTGCAGAGAAATTGTTGACTGGTCCTGGGTCCAAAAGAAACCTATTCTAAAATGTAAGAAGGTAAAATATGTATGCCGACAATTTTGAAACAGGAACTCGTTAAAAATGTATACTACGCTGTAGAGTTACGTACGCCTCTTAAAATGCGTCTCTTTTCACAGTATTTTAACTTATATGGAACAGGCTAAGAGGCTCTTACTCATTTGCGTGGCCTTGCAAACCCTTAGCCTACTCGCTATAACCACGGCCTCCTTGAGAACTAGCGCCTGTACACCAGCTTGTTAACCTGCCGCCGGTTTACAAATTGCCAGCATATTTTAAAGCCGTGTCTTGCTACCAAATCCGTTAAAACTAAAAAGAAGTAGTAAATAGGTATTCATATAGTAGATATACATAAATGTACATTCTCCTAAGTAACATCGTACAGTCGCCATCACATACATAGGTACACTATAGGTGTTCAAAAATATCGGCACATGCACCCTAATGCCTTGAAAATAGAGGTGTGTTCCGATGTTTGTGACGTGCTTGTTTGCTCCGATGTATGTGATGGCGACTGTACATGGTTGAAATTGAAAACATTAACGTTAAGAGGGTTACCTAACATATCGCTGCCCCAATATTATACGGTTCTATGTTGCACTTTTATCAACTTGAAATTTGAAGTTTGTCAGAGTGACACTAGGTCTAAATTGAAGTACCCCGACAATGTAACATAGAACCCTATAATATTGGGGCAGCGATATATGGCTCAAGTTTACATATATGGCCAACAACGAAGATGCCGATACACGGCATACTCAATGACATAAGCGCAACAGATGGTTACCTACTACTTCTACTGGCAGTAAACTCTGATTCGCTTCTAAATAAAAAAAAATTAAGAAACGTTAACTTTGTCATGTGAGTAACGAAAATTAGCCGTAATAAATTTATGACAAAATTTCGTTACTCACATGACAAAGTTAACGTTTCATAATTTGACCTTAACTAGGGTACAGTTTATTTGAAAACAACCCATTTAGCGACTGATTTCTTTGACCAACTCTGTAAAATGTTTAATGAAGCTTTTTGTACTCGACGATTAAAATAAGTATGTGTATTAAGATTTCATAGAGAATACTGCAACGAAACTATTTTCATCGTTGAATAGTCTGTTACTTCCGAAACAACCGAAATAACTGTTTCGATACGCTCTAGAGTCTAGACAACCGATTTTTTTTTTAAATAGAACTAAAATAAATTCGACCAATCACGTGGCTGTTTTACCGAACTGTAATGAATTGGACCAATAGAATCGCTTTGATTATTGAGTTTACTCGTTGATGTCGTACGCTCGTTGATGTCTTTTAAGATATCAACGAGCGTACGAGCGATAGGCTGCACTTCGTTTCAACAGTATCGAGTTTGTTTAATTAGTTCAGTTGACTCGTAGAAAATTAATTTTAATGAACTCGTACAAAAAGTATTGTTCACAATAGTGTTATAATCAAGCTTTTTAATCTCGTACCTTACTTAGGCCACTCAGCAAGCTTCGTGGCCTAAACACGGTACTCGACTAAAAAGCTCTCTATTATAACACGATTGTGAAAAATACTATTTCAGCTTAAATCGTTATAGTCAAGATTAAGACCCTTTGCGCTATTTTATCTTTTAATTATCTAAATAGAACTGGTGGGTGTAGCGTTCGTTTCAAGTTTTCCGTCGTGGCCTTTAACAAAGGCTCAGTTCCTTTCTTCAATTTAATTCATATAATGAATTGTAGGAATAATTTTGCTCAACTTCATAAAAGGTAACCATATTTAAATTCCTATGGTTTAGAATGATCATATTTAACCATGCTTTCGCTGTTATACATTTCGCGGTTTACCGTCTGTCTACGGTACTATTTAGCCCTTTGTGGCCGCAAGGCCTGTGAAATTATTCAACCCACTGGATGTCATTTAATCATGCAGCAGTGTTGCTGCTCGCTTCGCTCGTTGTGAGCAAACTGTGCAATACTAATCGGGCTTTTGATACTTTCTGATTGATTATAAATGTTCTACCCAGCGTGCGACACCAAAGCACGCGTTATGTTTTTACTATGGTGTATGTACAGGATGTATTATTCAAACGGGGCAGTGAGGGAATATCCGAAACTATAAGAGATGCGGAAATTTGTTCTTAGGAGTCCCGAGACCGATTTTAGAAAAAATGAAAACAGCATTCTAAGATTTTCCAAAAAGCATACACGACAGGGAATCGAACCCGGTCAAATATGTAAAAAAAATGAGTTCGTTTTTTGCGTAAATTAATAGGTAGTGCTGGATGTAATGAACCCACATCTACAATCACAGGAAAATGCCGTATTTCATAGTTTTATGTAGCAATATTAAGTTACGCAAAAAAACGAAGTCCGATTTTTAGACAGATTCGACCGGGTTCGATTCCCGGCCGTGAATGAGGCATATTTTGAAAATCGTTAAATGCATTTTAATTTTTTTCTAAAATCGGTCTCGTGACTCCTAAGAGAAGATTTCCGTATCCCTTGTAGTTACGGATTTTCCCTCACTGCCCCGTTTGAATAATACAACCTGTATATTGTGTTTCTTCATCCCCTCAAATATCACACCTACTGGCTGGATTTAATAATTGAATTCGAGGAGTAGATCTAGATTATGAGTGGAGATATAATTCGTTACATAAAAAACGCTTGCGACGCGCTTGCTTTCTAAAGCAGCGGATTTTTCAAATTCCTTTGTTATTTACACTAGAGTACAATTTTTGTACTGTAGAGTGTCATTGATCCAGCACTATTTAATATTAGGGATTATTGGAATGTTCGGATTTACTGGATTGTAAAAAAAAACATAATAAATAAAATACAGCATAGAGAGAGAGCTCGGAGCGGAAGTACGCAGGGCTGAAGGAAACGCGGGAGGAGGTTGCCGGATTATTAGACGTACCTGACGAGTGAAGTGCCGTATTAGCGAGACTACTGTATATGATTTTTTAATTAACAACATAAGGGTACAGACTGTCTCTATCAAGCTTAATGCGGAAAGTAATTTTCTCTTTTAAACGACTGTAATGCAAATCGGCTTATGAATACGATTACGCGACGGGAATTTCCACGATGTTAATATCTACGTGGACGGCGTGGCTATATCTATTTACATTGAGGTTCTGGCAGCTCCCGTACCCTATGGATTAACCGCGTAAAGAAGATTTTTTCCTTGTCAGCTGATAAGGATGCCACAACTCCTTCCTCTTCGTATTTAATTTATTCGCTACTAGCCTTATTGTTAATGAAAATAGATGATATTGTAATGAGGTTACGTTGAAAATAATCTTGGCAGCTGGAATCTAAAATTAACCGTTACGCATCAGCTGAGTGTGAATTTGTTGTTGTGTTTATATTCATAGAGTGCAAGGTTTGCCCTCGCAGCTCGCGCGTCTATACAATTTGTATGTTGTTGGTGGAGATGGAGTTTGTTACAAAATGTATGCTCCCTGTCCCTTTAGTACAATACATCAAAATAAAGTAAAGCGACGAACAAACGTGAGGTCACGCGTTTAATTGCAAAGTTATCACAACCAACCCAAAGTAATTTTCAGTGTACATTCAATTGTAACTTTCAATTAGCGTGGTACACCGCTGCGTTGTTTGAATTCGGTAATTAGTTACTCTCGTTACTAGTTAACATACCTTCTAAATTATATCCACTAAAACTAATGGAGTCCGCAATGTTATGTCTATGTTGTATATGTTAAGTATGTGTATGTATGTGTGGTGTGATATACATTATTAGGGTTGGGTTGATTCTACTAGGTTCAGGTAAACCGCTGTGTACAGTGTCGTATTACAGTATAATGGTACCGAGCAGGCCTAAGTGCACGCACGTGGAAAGTGTACTCAATTATCGTCTTAAATGTCTGTAGTCCTCTCGAATTTGAGTGCTACATATAGATTATATTATTATGTATTCCAACAATAGAACATTGAGCCACGATGTCGGTAAGCGTTTTTATACGAACGAGAGTCTATTAGAAGCCCGAGTTTGTGAAAAATCTTACCACCCGTGTCGCACACAATGTTTTTCATCACATTTGCGAGGAAACAAATACATATTAAAAAAATGAATACTAATCGCAATAACAAAAACACTAGTCAACCGTCCATTTAGTTGAATTTGTCGTAAGGCGCGCAATGCAAAGACCCTTCGGCATACAGCCACGATTTGAAATCACTGGTAAAAATATTTTACACAAACACTAAATTACTACATTTCAATTTTTATATATTAATATTATTTAGTTGATCATGTTTCATTTGTGTTTTTGTGTAGATTTATTTGCAAATACGTTAGCAAACGTCGTATTTGAGTTGAAACCTCCTTGCTTTATAATTTATAACTGACGCAGACTGATGGATAGAATTTAAGAAAAAAACCATTATGCCTATAGGCGTGATAAAGGTTATTGTGCCTCTGTATGCCTGCGCGTTATGAAGTCTACTAGCAAGTTAAGTACTTGCTAGTAACTAAGTTACTAGCAAGTGTGGCGAAAATAAATGTAAACTTAATTCTCAATAGTGCCTGATGGTTTGCGTATGATGTGATGGTATAAGCTCTATGGTATGGCTCTGTGAGACGATGGATGCAAGGTGCTCAACAGTACCAATATAACATATTGGAAATTAAATGTCAATGTTTAGTCTAAGTTTCGTGACACATTGGTTTTTTGTTACTGTAATGTCATGTAAACGTGTTAAATAATTTACGTTAAAAACAAAGTTTTAACTGACGAAAAATCAATCAGCCCCTATTTTCCTTAAGGTTGGTTTTTTATTTCCAAATTTATATGGGACCAACTTCGGGGTACCCTTTCCAATAAAAAAATAATTATCAAAATCGAAATACTCTGTAAAAAGTTATGCGTAGTCATACATAAAAAATATGTATTTACGCGTCGATTTGAGAACCTCCTCCGTTTTTTTCGTCGGTTGATAAATAAATAAGCAGCAAGCAAAGTCGGACACACGAACGTGTTAGACTGTGGTGCGCAGTGTAAATAATCTTTTGCATTTTAATTCGCCATTAGTAAGTCATTAACACGAGCGCTAGGCTAAGCTATTCTTGGAAACTACACGGGTGATGTACCTACCTAATGTGGTATAATCAGATCATCATCATTCATCAAGTTAAGAGTTAATTTCTTAACATTCAGCATTCGAACGAAACACATTACCGCGATTACTGTGGAGCAGATGATACGAATTAGTCTCATTTATATTTAACGGGTTTTAGGTTGATGGCTGCTTGGTCTGACGCTATGTTGGTATAAGGCAAATAAGATTATTATAAAAATGTTACGGGCTGAATTCCCGTTATACATATGCAAACCACATGTGAACTAGGAAATTAAATCGAAAGGAAAATATGATACCTAGCTATGCTTAGTCCTCTCGTCATATTGGCATATCTATAATTTAATATTTTTATGCCTAATGATTTAATTCTAATTGGTAGTGACCCTGCCTACGAAGCAAGAGGTCCTGGGTTCGAATCCCGGTAAGGGCATTTATTTGTGTGATGAGCACGAATATTTGTTCCTGAGTCATGGATGTTTTCTATGTATTTAAGTATTTATTTCTCTATATAAGTATTTATATCGTCGTCTAGTACCCATAGTACAAGCTTTGCTTAGTTTGGGACTAGGTTGATTTGTGTAAGATTGTCCGCAAATATTTATTTATTTATTTAATCTTAAGCGCTGTCGATTAAATATCATTATTATAAGGGTCGGTTGTCGAGAAGGGTCAAAGGTTACGTTGTGATGTAAAGCACAAAGCCGATTAAATAAATTAGACACGTCGCTAACCTGTACTAAATTCAACAAAATCCCTTTCCAGTTCTAAATGACAATTTTCTGCTTACAGCAAGTCATATTCGGTATTTTTAGTGTACCAAAGCGGCATGAGTTGTGAATTATATCCCACCAAAAACATAAATGTAAAAAGGGAGAGCCAAAGTTCAATACAAAAATTATGCTTGGCTGTGGGCTTCGCCGCAAAAAGAATGGAGATCTAAACGAGTGTCAAGTTCTATGCAAAATCCAAATATTTATTTATAAAAACAAAATAACATTATGAACAAGTATTAAACTCTATGTCTTTGCTTTATTGGATACCTATAACAATTGATTTTATTTAAAAATGTGAGATCTTAAAGTAGGTTCAATTTGACATTTATGTTTTTGGTGGGATATCATTACTTTTTGTAAAGAAAACTAGGCAGGTATAGAGATCTACTTCTGTTCTGTGTATAATTAAATTACGTGGTGCCGCGCGCCGCCGACGACACACCGTTGGCCGGTTGTTTAGCGCGTATTATAAGTTTTTTGTATGGGACCACCGCTTATTTTTTGACTTAACTTTATTTTTATATTTCTGTTATATAGCAAATATAAATAATATATATATTGGGATAGTTTCACATATCTGCTTGTAACGGTTCCAACGCTACAATAAAAAAAATGTATGGGGAACCCCCCTATTTTTTAACTTTTTTTTATTTTTTGATTTTTTCCTACGCTTACACACAATTACCGAGCTGGATTCTAAATTTCATCCTTCTATGTCATGGTGGAAGTAGGTTAGGTTTAGGTACTATATGTCAGTCAGTCAGTGCTAAATTTTACGACTTTTTGACCTTCATATCTTTATAATTGAGCTAACTTCATGAAATTTGGGCTTCTAGATGCCCTTATGGATATAATTAAACACACGTAGTTATATGTGTTTACGTTAAAGAGGTTTTGAGTTATAGAAGGGTCAAAAGTGGTACCAAGTGGTTCGTGTAATATTACACTTGGCGCTGGCTAGCCAGTTCTTTTGCTTGAACTTGGTTTGACACGCTGCCGCGTGTTGTAATTAGTTTCCTTTGTGCTAGGGCAAATGAAAGAAGGTCTGAAGGTAACCCAAAGCTTTTATTTCGTTCTAGGTCCTCACTAAAAGCTAACTAGGTATAAAAACAAATGTTAAGGGTAGGATTTTGATGACGCTTTGGTCGATTGCGCTAGAACCATTTGGTAATGTTAAAATAATAGGCTATGAGCTTAGCTGCATCTCCATCGCAGGCGGTGCTACGGAGCGTTCCCGACAACGGGAGTACTGGCTCGGCTGGCGCGGGTGGCTTCGGGCACGATCAGGCCCCTACCAAACACCTCCTGGAATTTCCATCAAGCGATGAGACGGTTAGCCAAGAATAGCAAGTACAAACTGGGCGGGCACGGGGCTAGATAGCGGGCCGGGGCTCAAGAGTAGTCTGTGGGCCGGCAATCAATAATCAAGGGAATAAAACGGTCCATGGTACAGTACAAAACTAACCTGTCGGAGGAAAATTGTCCCACGTCGATGGGTATTGACAAATGTCAACTCCGCCACCAATGGCCCTGGCCTTGCTTCCCGTGGCTCGCCGATTTAACCGCAACACGGTGGTATTCAGCCAGGTCAAGTCGCGTGGGAGAGCACCACGGCCTCAACTTGCCTGTAAGGCTTGATTACACCGGCAAACTGAAAATTGACAACATGTCTATGCAATTACTGCTTTTCCAAGAAGTTAACACGGCTTCTAAACAATACTTACGAGGAAAATACTGCAATCGCCCAGAAAACGTGTTCCGGCACACCAAAATAAAATAGGAAGTGCGCTATCTGACACTTCGACATTGCCAGCTCTCTCAAACCCGGTCCCCGAAGTTCAAGTAGACGCGCCAACTTGTTGCAACAATCTGTCGTGTTGATTTGTAAACAAGAAAACATCTAGTCATCCGCTACAGTAGAAATGCAATAAATTATGTGGATTATGAATTATGAAATGGAAACCCGTGACGAACAAAACATCTAATCATTGATTCGTAAATGTTCAACGCGATATTCCTTTTTTCTCCTTGTCGCTGGTCAGCGGGCGCGAACTCTGGCAACACTGGAGTCCACAGATAAGCTATCCAATACAACAGGGGTTCCTTCCTGACAGAATATTACACGAAAAGAACAGTTAGCCAACTTGACAAATAACTTTGAAAGGTTTAAAACGATAATAAACCCAGCATACGGGTTTATATATTACACCCCCTCACCTAGGAGAATTTTTCGAGGGAAAAGAGTTGAGGGAGTAAAATTCCAGCTCGCCCTCGAGCTGCAACTTAAATTAGACATGATCTCCATTCCTGAAAGAGAAAACTAAACTAAGACAGGGATTCTCGGCCCAGAATCACAAGTCCTGCAGCACCTTGGCATCAATAGAATCCGCGTGGCCGGCGCTGGAAACGATCGCGTAATGGCCTGCGGTACTACAGAAAAGAAAATAGGAATCTTACCTAAGATATAGCAAAAGGTGCCAAATTAGGCACATTAAGAAAATAAACGTAATCATTCAAATGGCGTTTGGGGACACTGGCTTGCAGTCTTTTACATGCCACTTTCCTAAGCGCTTGCCATTTTCGTCTTCCAGTTCGTAAACTAAACGTGATACTTTCCGTATGACGCGGCATTTTTCATACTTGGGTGCTAGTTTGGCCGCAAAATACTTGCTGGCCTTACTTTGTTTAAAGGTGCGTTTCCATATTTCATCTCCAACCTCGAATTCAATGTCGCGGCGTTTATCATTGTAGTACTTGATGTTGCGATCGTGAGATTTCTGTAACAGCTCTCTCACGGTGGAATAGACATCTCTTAAGGTATTGATTTTATCCAGGTAATTTCGTCTAGATGAAAAAACAATCTCGTTAACCTCCTCTGGTTCACCATAGATTGTACCATCGGGAACTGCCTCCCGTCCATGTACTAGTAAGAACGGGGTATATGATGTAGAATCGTTCACTGAGGTATTCATCGCAAACTGAATACGCGAAATGTTAACATCCCACATGCGGTGGTCTGATTCGATGAACGTGGAAATGGCTATAACGAGGGTCTTGTTGTATCGCTCTACTGTGTTGACCTGTGGGCAATACACAGGCGTGTAATGCAGCTGTGGTATGTTATACTTCGTGAACAACCTTTGAACGTCGCCGCCAGTGAAATAGGAAGCGTTATCTGCAATAATGGTTTGAGGTATTCCGTGGATCATGAATACGTGGTCCTCCAACCTTTGGGAAATGACTGCCCCGGTGGCGCGTCGCATGGGAAACAGCATACAATACTTGGTGAAACAGCACACAACCACCAATATATAAGTGTTTAACTTCCGCGAAGGGGGTAAAGGACCAACGAGGTCCAAGCTCAGACATTGGAATGGGCGGCAACAAACCTTCGCGCTTCCCATGAAGCCCGGGGTGGGAAGCTGGCTATGCTTATGTGCCGCACACGCAGAGCAATGTGCAACGTACCGGACGACGTCCTGATACATACCCGGCCAAAAGTAGCGCAATTTTAGTCTATTATACGTTTTTGCTGTGCCCAAATGCGCAGCGGTCGGAACCGAATGGTTATCCTTCATGATCTCTAATCGGAAGTCTTGAGGTATAACTTCCTTCCATTCAAAATCCGACGACAACGCGTTTTTTGGTTTAGTGTAGCGGTACAAGCGACCGTTCATTAACTGTAAATTGGGAACGGAGCCTGGTCTAGACTCGCACCTCTTATATAATTGTAAGTACCAATTATCATTAATCGCGTTAGTATCGATCAAGTATACTGGGACGGCTCTGGACAAGGCGTCCGGCACGATATTTTCCGAGCCTCGACGGTGCTCGACCACAAAGTTGTAAGGCGACAGTCGGCAACCCCATCTCTCGAGGCGGCCTGTTGGGTTCTTAAGGTTGAGGAACCATTTCAAGCTGGAGTGATCTGTTATAATTTGAAATTGGCGATCACCTTCCAAATACGGTCTAAAATGCTCAACAACATTTACCACAGCTAATGCCTCCCGCTCTGTGGCCGAGTAGTTCCTCTCCTGGGGCGTGAGGGAACGACTGTAGTACGCTAAGGGGTGTTCTTCCCCCTCGAACGTTTGGGTTAGGGTTCCGCCAATCCCAAAATCTGAGGCATCGCAATGCACCGCGAATGGTTTGGTAAAGTCGGGACAGGCTAGGACCGGTGCCGTAGTTAGGGCAACCTTGAGCTCTCCGAAAGCTGTATCCACCTCCGGGGACCAGCGAAAGGGTGGAGCACCCCTTCGGGTAGATGTTAACTGGTTAAGAGGTCCTGCTATGTTGCTAAAATTCTTTATGAATCGGCGGTAATATGACGCCGTGCCGAGAAAGCGTTTGACGTCCTTCCGACACGTCGGAGTTGGGAAATCAATAATTGCCTTGACCTTGTCTGGGTCTGTACGTAAACCGTATTCATCTACAACAAAACCCAAGTACTTGAGTTGTCTGCGGAAGAATTTACATTTAGATAAGTTAATAGTCAAGTCAGCGTGACGTAGTCGCTCAAACACCGTACGTAGTAGTATTAAATATTTAAACAATACTACTGGATGTGTAACAACTGTCCTGTATATTAAACTCACAGTAATTCCTATAGTCCTGTGTTCACAGTCACAGGGGTCACTGAGTTCAAATAACAACAAAGTAAATATTTTGTGTAAAACATAAATGTAAAAATGTAAAAATATAAAAAATCCAAAGGATGTGGATTATGGTATGCAATATTTTACTCTTTGCCAGTTCAACACAATGGTAAACAATGCTTATAGTAGTAATTTCTTTTATGAATACTGTTAAAAGGTTATTTGTAATTTATAAAGCTTAACTATAGGTAGTACTTAGGTAATCACTTGCCAAACCAAGTGCTATAATTGACCGTATGTTGTAGGTAAGTAACTATAAGTAATGTAGGTCAATGTCCAAACTATTCAATGTACTAAAGTGTGACATTAACACTATTATGGCGGAAAGTCTGCATTCAGATACTTAGGTATAGCGCAAGCGACCAGACTCAGACCTTCACAGTAAATGGAGTTGTAAGGAGGGAAATGAGTTTAAGCGTCATCAACCTGTTCGGGGCGCCATGTAATTAGTTTCCTTTGTGCTAGGGCAAATGAAAGAAGGTCTGAAGGTAACCCAAAGCTTTTATTTCGTTCTAGGTCCTCACTAAAAGCTAACTAGGTATAAAAACAAATGTTAAGGGTAGGATTTTGATGACGCTTTGGTCGATTGCGCTAGAACCATTTGGTAATGTTAAAATAATAGGCTATGAGCTTAGCTGCATCTCCATCGCAGGCGGTGCTACGGAGCGTTCCCGACAACGGGAGTACTGGCTCGGCTGGCGCGGGTGGCTTCGGGCACGATCAGGCCCCTACCAAACACCTCCTGGAATTTCCATCAAGCGATGAGACGGTTAGCCAAGAATAGCAAGTACAAACTGGGCGGGCACGGGGCTAGATAGCGGGCCGGGGCTCAAGAGTAGTCTGTGGGCCGGCAATCAATAATCAAGGGAATAAAACGGTCCATGGTACAGTACAAAACTAACCTGTCGGAGGAAAATTGTCCCACGTCGATGGGTATTGACAAATGTCAACTCCGCCACCAATGGCCCTGGCCTTGCTTCCCGTGGCTCGCCGATTTAACCGCAACACGGTGGTATTCAGCCAGGTCAAGTCGCGTGGGAGAGCACCACGGCCTCAACTTGCCTGTAAGGCTTGATTACACCGGCAAACTGAAAATTGACAACATGTCTATGCAATTACTGCTTTTCCAAGAAGTTAACACGGCTTCTAAACAATACTTACGAGGAAAATACTGCAATCGCCCAGAAAACGTGTTCCGGCACACCAAAATAAAATAGGAAGTGCGCTATCTGACACTTCGACATTGCCAGCTCTCTCAAACCCGGTCCCCGAAGTTCAAGTAGACGCGCCAACTTGTTGCAACAATCTGTCGTGTTGATTTGTAAACAAGAAAACATCTAGTCATCCGCTACAGTAGAAATGCAATAAATTATGTGGATTATGAATTATGAAATGGAAACCCGTGACGAACAAAACATCTAATCATTGATTCGTAAATGTTCAACGCGATATTCCTTTTTTCTCCTTGTCGCTGGTCAGCGGGCGCGAACTCTGGCAACACTGGAGTCCACAGATAAGCTATCCAATACAACAGGGGTTCCTTCCTGACAGAATATTACACGAAAAGAACAGTTAGCCAACTTGACAAATAACTTTGAAAGGTTTAAAACGATAATAAACCCAGCATACGGGTTTATATATTACAGTGTCTAGATCTTTTGTTCCTCATACCATAAATAAACATCAAGGAACAATCTTACACTAATACATAATTATGTGGCCGGGTGGAGTTTCTTGTAACGTAGTAATACGAATTCATACATTGCTTTCGATGTTAGATAAATCCATATAATTTAATTTCATGCCCTTCATTTAACTAACAATTTCAGCGTTTTCACTAGTGTAATACCCCTGTTAACTAACATTGTGGAATGCAATAAATGATTGTGTATTGACTATAGTCATTATTTTTTTGATATAAACAATTTTTATTCCGACACGTTATCTCTGTTAACTTACGATAATAAAATGACTAAATCGAAACATTTTTATCAATGTTATCTTATATGTAGTCGATAATACGGAGCAAACTAAGTCAGGTTCACCGCTGACTTCGTACACACCTTAGAATAATACGGCGGTTTGCAGGTGTAAATGGTGTAATTACTCTGTTGTAAATTGTGTACCAGTTTGTTAGAGTTCTTTGTAAGTGAGTGAACAATGGCGGAAGGTCAAGGCCCTGCTATACGAAGGAATATGAGGCACTTAATTGAAATTTTTGAAGCGCGAAACAATCTCTCTGAGGATGATGAAGTCGCGGACGCTGTGAATACAATCTTAGATGAGATGGCTGGTATGGAAAACTTCTTGAAATGAACAACTTATACTATGTTCATCAACTACATATATGTATGTTCTCAAATGCAAATTCTTTAATTTTTCGCGATTTTTCCTCACGGGCTGTGGGGTGGAGTTAAATTAAGTGCAGTTTTTCTGTGGTTTCTTATGTAGTGAAGTGAACGTCTCCTATATTTCCTTATTTTGATTTCAATCTAGTTGTTCTTATTTTCTTCCGTCATCGGAATAATATGGCAGGATGTCGATATTTCAATGTTGGTCCAAGATTGCCTTTATCTTTAGATATTTATTTGCTTTCGATACATTTATTTCAATTTGTGGATTCTATCAATATTACGGGTAATATTTTTTGATTGTATGTATGTGTAATGTGTAGGTCTATTTCTTTGTCACGCTTTATGCATCATTATCGTATATACGAGTATGTATATCGAAGGTCTTGTCATTCATTAATAACTTGATCGTCACATCTTGTGCATAAGCTGATGTGTTTGGTCTCTGGATCTACATTGGAGAATAATGTTCTCGTTTGGTTGACCATGGTTTTAGAAGATACATACATACTTGCTTAGAAAGATACAAAGTATTCAAGCAAACTTGGCGATGTTTTTGTGTAGCCGTGAGGCAACAATTTAAATATTGTACAAGTTGGTTTTGTTAACTACGACCCATTCATATATGTAGTGGAAAATTTATTCTAGTTACCATTTATATATGAATATTATAAATTTCTCCTTATTCACGTAGTTATGAGGCCTCTAATGTTGCCAGTATTACTCACATAGATGAGAGAGTATCGCGAGACGTCTAACTAATGAAAAGGAAAGTTGAATAGGTGGTTAATATATAATGGATATTAATATCTTTGATATTAAAGCAAACATCTGTTCTTGAATTTGTTCTACACTAATGAGTATTGTGGTAACACATAAAAAAAACAACTTTATTGATGTGTATTATTAAATTGCTAAAACAAAGCTACATTTGTATGGACAAGAAAATATGTTCCTTCCTGAAGCGTTTACATTAATGGCGGTGTGTCAGTCCGAAATTATTGCGAAATGAAAAGGAATTTAATGAATATCATTTCATATCGAGTTCCTGATGAATTCCGAAAGTTTACGGCTTCTTCCGTTTTCTTATTTCTCGCATGATTATTTCGTTTTTGTGTTTTAATTTATCTACATCGTATCTCAGTGTCATCATACTGAGGATGTGCTTGTGAGTAATCGCGCGATGATATGAGTAAAGCTTTGAGTCATCGTCACTTAGAAAATATTCATAAATCTACTAAACCTATTACCACGAATAATCACGATGTTTACGTTCGGTACCGTCATGAATGTTGATAAATTCTTAAATATGATTTCTGAAAGCCAGCCCTGTCCCTACTGTTATTACTCCAGGCAAAATACGGTTTTGAAAAACATCAATTTTTAATAGCGTTTTTTTTCTTTATATCATTTGTATAAAGAACTTTCGGAGCGGCTCATCCAAACATCCGGAGACCAGAGGGCTGGCAGCTATTTTGGCCATAGGATTAGCCTTGCAATCCAAAGAGGTAACGCTGCCAGCCTTCTGGGCACCATAGCCAACGACGGCGACCTGGGGGGCATTTACTTTTTATAGTTTTAGTTTATAATATAGGTTTAGTTTAGTTTTATTTCTTTATAAATATTATTATATACCGTTTTATAATTAAATTGTTTTAGAACAGAATATTAGGTTATAATTAATATAAAATAAATAATATAGTATGCCTTAAATGAAGTAACTTTATATTATTTTAAAACTTTATTTTAAGAAGATTTATTCAAGAATCCAACAAACTTTCCATCCGGAAGTATTTAAATAGATTTAAATAAAGCATGAATTGTTTTTTTTATTATTTATCCTGGATAATATAGAGCAAATGTAAATGAACCAAAAATAAAGATAAAACCATTTATTCATATTTTTTCTGACTCTTCAAAAGCTAGTTAAGTTATAATTTTTTTGATGTCTGAAATTTTGTTGGATTTTGTCGCTAGGTAACTGTTTATTTGACAATATATCCATAACAAAGAAAAAATCAGCTATTATAAATTATTTCCAACTTTGATATTTTTTCCATACAAGTTGTCAGTTCATTGCCTGGACTATATTTTAATTTAAGTATTCGTATACACGTTACATAGATAATTAAAGTAGCCTGTAGGTCTAGTATAAGTTTTATCGATACATATACGTTTTCGAACGCGTTTGCGTTTAGTTTCAATTTGTATGGCAAAACGTAGTTCCTAACTGAAACTAAACGCAAACGCGTTCGAAAACGTATTGTATTGATAAAACTTATACTAGAGCCTCTGGCCTTTTCATTGTCATACTTCATAAATGGCGTCGACACGGAAGATACTTGAATGTAACAGTTGTTGTTTTGGAACAGGTGGTGAAGCCGATTCTACAGCTGCGTCCCACAGTCCCGCAGCAGAGCTCGAGGCGTTGATCGAGCGCCTGGAGCGAGTGACCTCGCGCCTGGAACGCCTGCCGCTGCTGCGCGCTCGCTCGCCGACCCCGCCCCTCTCGCCCCCCGCGACCCCCGCGTCGCCCGCTCCCTCCCCGGCCCCGTACGAAGAACCTGAGTCCATCCTCACCGACAACATGAGTGTCAACGGGTTCCAAGACATTATACAGGTAAGGTGTTTGAGGTTGGTTTTTAATCTAAGTAGTATCTTTTGATGGGTGATCGCAAGCGCTATTCGTTCAATCTGAATGTATGGAAAGTTTGACAAGTTTTAATCGGTGACAGCTGTCTGCGCCATATTTAACGTTGATCAGATCAGTCTGTAATCGTAAGTTTGTGCAACTATACCCTGCCACATTTTTTTGCTAGCACTATTACCCTATTATATATTTTCTCTGTTACTGAGACAATTAGTGGCCTTGCGAATCAAGATGTATAATTTTGATAATGTATGCTTGTTCTCCATTGGGGACAATGAGGGCATTCTGACCAGGCATCTGTCAAAGCGCATCATGTGGCTGGAAACCCTTAGACTTCGGTTACACCCTTATTCTGGCGTCAGTTCAGTCCATCAGTATGATGAGAGAATGATCGTGTAACCGTTGTGAATGACAGAGACAGACGTTACAGATCATACTGATGGGCTGAACTGACGCCAGAATTAGCGTGTAATCGATGTCTTATTGTTGATGTTTATCAAGACCGCAATGAGAGTGAGGCTTCTCATTGTTGAACGGCTATTCACAGTCTGATTTCACCCGACCTCACCACTAGCTCCTATTATATCTTGACGTCGGGGTTTATATAACAACGCGTAATCGGAGGTCTGACTTACACAGGTTAGCATGAGCTGAGGTGATGTGAAGCGTGGTGAATAACAGTCCAGGTTAAATAGGTAACGGTATGGCGTCTTCGCGACGTTTATCGGTCTACTCTTGTCTATAGTGCCGTCACTTTGCCCATTCGTACTCGTCATGACTTGAGTCATGACATGACCATGACCATGATATGACCATCGTCTAATAATAAAGGAGCCATAATTCTTCAGAGATAATATTTAGCCACAGAGATAAAATTTTATAAGCTCTAAATCACAATGGCTATTCATGACCTTCCAGATCCTAAGTATGGTTTTTACCAATACAATAACATGGAAAATTTTCCGTGCTGCCCAAAAAGCCGTAATCTTTTTTACTCTGAATCCTTAATGCTAATATTTTAACACAGAGATAATACTCTTCCGGGGCCATTTAGCTTTGGAGTTGCTGCCTACTTATATAGGTCAGAGAGCGATCCTCGTTAATTATTCAATATTAGGTACGTGTTCGTAAACGTATCTCAATGATTCCATTATTCACAAATAATTAATCAAGGATTTATTTTATTGGGTGGAGCTATACGGGGGTGGGATGAATGAATTGAGCAATTAATCTGGCTATGCTATGACAGCGATAGGCGCCGCTTGCAGGAAGTATCGAGACTTCTCAATTCCCGTAGCTAAGCTACTAGCACAGAGCTAATAAATAACATTATCGTTTCTTGGTAACGAATAGAGCGTTCATTGTCATAGATTGATTGAGTTCACTCACTAATTGAAGCTTTTCTTTTCGTTATTTTATTCATAGGGTAGGATATATGAGGTGAAGTCTTGGTAATCCTACAAAGTAATAATTATGTGCAAGGTACACACAGAGGCCTAATATTAAAGTGTAGCAGGTATGTAGGTAGGTACGGAGTAGCCACATTAATTACACTTATTAGTTGACGCCTCTTCGTTATAATTTATAGTTAAATGCAAAATGCCTAAATTGAACCAGCGCAGCGTTCATAACGTATGCGGAGTGAAATTTGGTCAAAGTACAACGTCGTAATAAATAAATAAAAACCAGTTATTTTTAGAATTACATACTACTTTTATAATAATTTATTTAACAAAGTTTAATGTAAAAAAAAGTTCACGCCCATGCGAGATGCTTTACGGCAGTTCTGTGGTACTTTGTCCATCGCTGTCGAAAATACAGATTCTGGCATTTTATTCAACTCTGTTTTTATTTTTCGAATCAAACTTTGTACATTTTTTGGACGAAAATTATTGCAATACACTCGCCTTTTTAAATCTGCCCAAAAATCTTCAATAGGGCGAAGCTGTAGAACATTAGGCGGATTTGATGTCTTCGGCACAAACGGGATCTTTAGCTCCGCCATTTTGGTTAGTTTTTTTCGCATAATGGCTTGAGGCTAAGTCCGGCCAAAATACTACATTTTCTCCTCTACGACTTGTTTTTATAAAATCCCGCACTATAGGCAAGCAACGCTCTATGTAACGATCAGCGTTCACAGCTAAACCAGATTCAAAGAACACGGGCTTAGACATACCGCGAGGACTGATGGCAAGCCATAGTAAAACTTTTTTAGGGAACTTAGTATGCTCGACATATTTTACGTTTTCTTCAGTTGGACCATTGGTGTTTTCAAAATAGTAATTGCCTTGCCACTCATTTCCATCTAACGTGAAATAGGACTCGTCGTCCATAACGCATGTGACGTTATTTTCAGCGTAAAATATTTCATTAACCAATTTACGTAGTCGCTTTTTCTGAGTCGTTTTTTGACTTTCGGACACGGTTGGCTTAACTTTTCTGGAACGTTTATTAATGCCCATGTCTGTAAGATATTTTTTAACCGTTTTACCGTCACATCTAAATTTCCTTCCGAGCTCTCTATACGATTTAGCGACTCGGCCGGCCGTCATTTTCTGTAGTCGAGCTCGCTCAGAAAACTTGCTCAAACTGCTATGGTTTCCAGAACCGTGCTTTCTAATAGTGGTTTTCCGCAAGGAAAAGGACGAGAGAATATTATAAATTGTGCTTCGACTCTCACCCATCTCTACAAAATGTTCCACCACCTTCGATTTCGGCCATAGGGGATGTGAACTGTAGAAATTACATACAGTTTCACGACGTCGTTCTTGTCGACTAACCATAGTTACAAAATTTATGAACCAATCCTCACGAAACTTACCAAAGTGATTGACAGACATATAGACGTTACAATGACAGTTATACATAATTTTTGTTTTAATTTATTTTTCACATTTTACATAGCCAAACTTTGTCTAAATTTCACTCCGCATACGTTAATATGCTTTATTTTTCTTTACGAGTTACCTTGACATGAATTTAACACCAAAAATTTTCAGATTAATTAAGTTAATATTGTTGCTAGGTATAGCTGAATCTTTTTTGCCGAGTAAAGTATCAAATATTGTGCAACCAATGGCAATGGTAATATAGCCTACCATTCATAAAACTTGGACATTGCCATTTTAGTAAGAACATCCGGTGAACAGAGAGGAAAGCTTTATTAGGCAGTAAGAGTTATATTTAAAGGAATCTTGACGTTAGATGATAACACTTTCTTATCATCTAACTTCAAGATTCCTTTCAAATTAATCGTCCGTTTTTGACAAGGGTTTAAAGCTATTCAATTATGGTTTTGATTAATACCTGTTCTAAAGCGACTATTTGTGTTATCATTAATTACCAGCCGTCCACTAATTAACGAGGATAACATTAAGTGATTAGACGCGGGTTACTTTGTCCTGAACACCTGATCTGATACCCAAATTGGTTTTTATAAAATTGAGTGTACGAAGTTCCGATTGGCATTCCTATTTAATTTTACCAAGTATCGTTTTATCACAGTTGATAGATATAGTGGTCTTCACTTTGATGAATGCGGACTGAATTGTTTAATTGGGCGTGATCTCTCCGCAAATCGGATCCTTTTTTGGGCTGGAATATTTTTAATTGGAGGCTCAATATCGTTTTCGACGTTTTCAATGGCGGTTCGTGGTAGATAATTAAGATTTTTTGTGTAGTTACCTATTAAAATTCTTTTTTTTTCTTTTAACGCAGAAAATAAAAAAAAGAAACCTTCGTCGTTAACAAATATCTCTCTCGGGCATAAACGTGTATCTACTTTTTCCATTTGATAAGTTTTTTTTGTGTCTTGCACTTTTTTTAAGCCATGGCAGCCTAGACTTTCAGGATTCAAACCGTCTGACCTCTAAACCCTAGAGGTCAAACCGATGTAGAGGGTTTGAGCCATGGCCCGCTCCAAAAAAAATCGGAGCTGTACGCAATATCACTTGCTATTTACCAAAGCTTTTCGCCGAAAATATCTTTTGCAATCTGCATACATCCGCAAATACATTCAAAAGTGTGTGTGTGTGTGTGTGTGTGTGTGTGTGTATGAAGTTTACATACCCACCGCAGTGGGATAATAATGATTGTGTTGTACTTTATTGTATTGTAATGACGTAACGTCAACGTATAAACTGATGTTTACATCGACTTAAGCGTGCCTCTGCTTAAAAATATGTATGGATAAAGTGGGGAAAGTTTTTCCCGTATGTACTTTAGGACATTGACAAAAGCAAAAGTTCAGTGGCCTGTGGAAAATGTTTTTTCACTATATGATTGTTATTTTTTTTCATCATTTATTTACTATAAAAAAACAATGTATATGAATGTATTTCCTGTTGTCGCAGGGTCCGCTGCGGACGTACTTGGAGCTGTCCAAAAAGATCGGCGGCGATGTCGCCACTCACGCCGCTCTCGTTGGAAACGCTTTCCAGTAAGTTTTCTTATTATATTCCTATTAAAAATATATATATAGACAGGCAGCTGACGCTGATACGTCTAAATCATAGTTCACTTAGCACAGGTTCACATTGCTATAGATAGTTTGTCAAGTCTGTTTTTAAACTGATTAACACTTTTCGAGTTCACAACTTCTGAGGGTAATTTGATAAGGATAATACCAAGAATTTATAAAACTTGTAATTTAACACACAATAGATAGTGATTTATTATTATTGTAGTAAATAATTTATAATATACAAATGTTAAATCGTAAATAAATACTTTTATTACGAAATATTTGTTTATGAAGTTGGCACCACTGCAATATAGCGGCCGATTTAAAGTTAAACAGTGCTGTTATGAAAAATGTATGAACCAAAAAAGTCCGCTAAACAGTGCGTTTTTGGGCCATAGAGCATATAGTTTTTCGACGATTTATTAGTGGTGTCACTGTATTTGAACTACAGCCTATATAAATTACAGATAACGGTACAGGAGTAGAATAGCTTAATAAAGTTGTCTTTAGAGACATTGATTACTAAACAACAAGATTCCTTCAAAGTTTCTTCGGGAAGCGCTCGCGAGAATTGTGCTTACGCTTATATTAATTCCAGGGCTCAAATGCGTTACATTCAGCTGGCGGGCTCCCGCAGCAAACCATCTCAAAGCGAGGAGATGCAACTGCTAGCCCCCACCAGCGAACAAATCGCAGCCATCCAGGCGTACCGCGAAAAGAATCGCGCGTCGAAGCAATTCAATCACCTATCTGCTATATCCGAGAGCATTCCCGCTCTTGGCTGGGTGGCGATCGTGCCGACGCCGGCACCCTATGTAAAGGAGATGAACGACGCCGGCCAGTTCTACTCGAACCGTGTGCTCAAAGAGTGGAAGGACAAGGATGTGAAGCACGTGGAGTGGTGCCGCGCCTGGGTGCAGCTGCTGTCAGATCTCCAGGCTTACGTCAAGCAATACCACACCACGGGACTTGTTTGGTCCGGTAAGTGTTCATCCCAATTACCCAAGTTGTACTAAGGGTAGACGTAAATGAGCGTTATTGCCCTATAATGCTTGCTTATCCGCCCCCATTGCGTAGCAGAATTTAACAAAAGACGTTTTGATAGCGTAATGCTCCATTTGTTGTGGGTATATACAATCTAACCCTAATATAGACGGTACTAAAATACAGATAACCGTAGTCAACATCGTAAACCCTTGCTTCTACCACGAGTTAGTTTACCTGATACGGTGCAACCTTCTAACCCTTTTAGTAACGATCCAGTCAACCTTGAAAATACCGTATCATAATATTTGACTAAAGGACATACACATACCTGCTAGGGTTTCTGATTTTTCGACATTTTTGTTTTCTCGAGTTTCGAGAAATCTCGAGGCCGATTTCTGGAGTTTTCTCGAGTTCCGAGTCTTCTTATAAAAGCAGTTAAAATCTGTTGAAATTTAACAAAAAAAGGTTTTAGTTATCCGTTGTATTTGCATTGCGCGATTATGATTAATTTCTAGTATTTCGTGCGTCTCATTTAGACAAGGAAAAGATCTGATTCATGTTACAGTGTTAATAATCAAAACTGAGTCATCATTTCCTTGTACTTATCCTATTTAAAAACTGAGTTTAGTAAAACTAAAAGAATTAGGTACCTACACACACGTTACTTTACACGAGTTGCCAGCTTTTGGGGTATATAAGTAGATGTATGGAATTTATTATAACCGAATATTAACATGATAAATTTTAGGGTTAAATTCAGGGACTAAGTTCTCCGCCACAACTCCTTCCCTAAATATCTAGGCATCACCCTGGATAGGAGTCTCAACTTTAAGGAACACCTGTGCAACCTATCTGCAAAACTGAAAACCAGGAACAGCATCATTCAGAAGCTCACTGGAACCATCTGGGGTGTCAACGCAGCTACACTCCGAACAACCGCACTCTCCCTGGTCTACTCTGCTGCTGAATACTGCTCAGCGGTGTGGCTGAACAGCGCTCATATCACCAACTCCTACATTTTGGCTACCGGCGCTCAGCCACATCCTACCGCCAAACCTCCGAAGGAAAAAAGTGCCTAAACCGTGAAATCGCAAAAGCCCTGGTCCTGGTGTATAGGCAAGTAAGGCTTGTTCACGAAATAAAGTAGCCACCAAAAGTTGGGCCTTCATAATTATATAGAAAGCTTTTGCTATGCCAATGCATGATATTTTGACACATGTATTGTCAAGTTGAAGATAAATTTTATAATATATGTCATTGACTAGATAAAATCAAGATGCCGAGGATAAATGAAAAAACTCGTAAATTAATTATAATATCCTACTGTACAGAAAAGGGTATTGCGATGCGACAACTCGCAAAACGGTATCAATTATCTAAAAATGGTGTACGAAAAGTAATAAAAATGTTTAGGGAATTTAATACTCTAGGTGATCTACCAGGTTGCGGTCGCAGAAAAGGCTGCGTGAAGCCAAAATTGGACACGGACATAGTAGCGTCTTTCCGTCGAAATCCATCGGCCTCTATTCGCGATGTAGCCAAAAAGTTATAAATTTCGGTCGGGAACGTACAAAACGCCAAAAAGATAAATAATTTACAGACCAGGAAGAAACAGAAAATGCCGAAAAGGACTGCTGCCCAGCTTGAAAGAGCGAAATCTCGAGCTAAAGATTTGGACAAGTTTTTAATTCAAAATAACGACCGATGCATTTTAATGGATGACGAAACATATGTAAAAAAAGACATGAAAACGTTACCGGGGCCCCAGTTTTACTCGTGTGCAGCTGGCGAGGACGTTCCAGAAGAGCATAAGAGCGTGGCTTTTGAAAAATTCGCCCAAAAAATCCTTGTATGGCAAGCTATTTGCTCATGCGGGCTTAAAAGTACGAGCTTTTCCACTATCGGTACAATAAACGGAGATGCCTACCCACAGGAGTGTATTAAAAAGCGAATTCTGCCCTTATATCGGAAACATACACGTCCTCCAATATTTTGGCCTGATTTAGCTTCTGCTCATTACGCTCAAGCCACCTTAGATTTGCTTGATAACAAGAATAGTAGTTATGTCGCGAAAAACATTAACCCACCAAATTGCCCAGAACTTCGCCCAATTGAAAGGTATTGGGCAAATATCAAACGATACCTGCTCAAGAAGGGGGCAGTGGCCGACAATGAAGCTGATTTCAAAAAAATATGGAACGCAGCCTCTCGTCAGTTCACAAAAAAATCAATAAATACGCTGATGGCAGGCATTCGAAAGAAAGTCAGACAGTTTGCCAACTCTTAGGGTTTTTACAAAAAATTGCATTGTACATTCTTTTTACAATGTTTAGTGATATAATATAATTGACTGTTTTTTGTTTGAAGTGCTGTGAGAAAAACAAGATTTATTTACATTTTCTTATGGCTACTTTATTTCGTGAACAAGCCTTACATGTTTGCGCAAACATGTACTTGCCTATACACCAGGACCTCGACACACTAAAGACCCTCAGACTTAAGTCCCGAAAACCCCCCGCATTAAAGTTTCACGACCCAGTGCCAACTGAAAACTCACTTTCATCGTGGATAAAAGAATGGGAAGCCAGGTCAGTTTCTGGGGACTTGTTTGAGTTTGATGCTGGGGCCCGGTCTGTGGGTTTTGAGGAATCTCGACGGGCCTGGTGTCTACTAAACCGGATCAGGACAGGGATCGGAAATTGCGCATCTCTTTGGTGCAAATGGGGATGGTGCGAGACAGCGGAGTGCCGGTGTGGCTGCCCAGATCAGACGGTATATCATATCATCTTTGAGTGTCCCATCACCAAATTTAGCGGGAATTTGGCTGATTTTAAGACTCTCTCGACGGATGCAGTTGCTTTCCTTAAATCTAATATCATAAACATTTAAGTAGAGACATTTTATGCCATACGATAAATAAATAACATGATAAATAAAACAAACTTAAAAATAACCATCAATCTGTCAAGTCGTTTTTAGGGTTCCGTACTCAAAGAGTAAAACGGGACCGCTGTCCGTCCGTCCGTCTGTCTGTCACCAGGCTGTATCTCACTGATACCGTGCTAGTTCCGGTTGAAATTCTCACAGATGATGTATTTCTGTTGCCGCTATAACAACAAATACTAAAAACAGAATAAAATCCATATTTTTATTGGTAATGGTACGGAACCCTTCGTGCGCGAGTCCGACTCGCACTTGGCCGGTTTTTTTAATATGTGGAGCTTCAAATTCTAGCTAGGATAATTACTGAAATATTTTAGCCCTTTGTATTGGTATCTATTATTTTAAATATTTAGGATGATTAACTGATAAGATGATATAAAAAATAAAACCGGCCAAGTGCGAGTCGGACTCGCGCACGAAGGGTTCCGTACCATTATCTATAAAAAAACTATTTTATTCTGTGTTTTTAGTATTTGTTGATATAGCGGCAAGAGAAATACATCATCTGTGAGAATTTCAACCGGAACTAGCACGGTATCAGTGAGATACAGCCTGGTGACAGACAGACGGACGGACGGACAGCGGTCCCGTTTTACTCTTTGAGTACGGAACCCTAAAAACGACTTGACAGATTGATGGTTATTTTTTTTGATGGAAAATTTCAGCTGCAACTATCACGGTATCAGTGAGATACAGCCTGGTGACAGACAGACGGACGGACGGATGGACGGACGGACAGCGGAGTCTTAGTAATAGGGTCCCGTTTTACGCTTTGAGTACGGAACCCTAAAACTCAACTCAACCCCTCCTAGGGTTAAGTCGATTGTATAATCGAGTTTCTTTATACTCACCATAAAAATCTGCAACTAAAATCACTAATTATAAAGTCCAATAAAAGTATAGTAATTTTTTTCAGTTTTTAATCAGTCTTTAGTCAGTCACATAATTATTTTTTACTAAACATATTAATTTATAACATACGTACTCATTTATTTATAATATTATAAAAATATTACATGTCACATATTATGTTTTTGCTTTAAGATTTAAAATCGTCTTTGAAATACTCGCTCAAGGAGCATTGTCGTTTCGTGGTTTTACGTATTAATTTTGTACACGGCTTTGACGATACTCGGCTGCTAATTTATTATTCAGTGAGCAATCGCCGTTTTGTGCTTGAGGCCACACAATTTGCTAGCTCTATTGATCGGTAAAATACAAAAGCATTCCTTTTATTTTGTTCAACTGAACAATTACAGTATTGATTTCTTAAATTGTATCGCCAAATTCAACACGGCCCTTGAATCAAACCAGAGGGACAACTCAACTGTCATTTTTCCATACTAAAATTGACACATAGATCTGCCTGACGACCAGCAGAACTCGCTGTGATTACTATCAACATTTCTCTGCAACAATTTGAAATTGAAATATTTATTATTAACGTATACAGACACTCAGAAACATGACTTAACTATGGTCCCTCATATAACTTTGCTTAATTAATTAGAAACGATCTCTTTTGACCACAACGCCCTTCTCTTGCCGAACTGTACATTTTCTCTAAGCACATTTTTAATTAGCAACGTGTCTGAGTTAATGTTACATTATTTTTATGTCATTAATTACGATGGACGCTATCCATTGATAATTATAAAATTCTGCGGTCGTTGTTCGTAGTTAATATTCGTTTTCTAACTAGTTTACTGACCACGAATATTACGTGTTGTTCATGAATACTGACGCGAAAGGGACGAACGAAAGTAACGATAATAGTATTTTTGAATACATTATGTGGTCGTATATTACCATTCAGACAAACACACATAGATATAGGTACCCACATCCACATAGTCGAGGCAGCTTTAGTGAATTTATTTACCAATTCATAAATACATGAGTGGGTATAGAGTTCAGTATTGATATACCTAATACTTTCGTGAAATCCAGTGTATTAATGGAATATGCCCTCTGAGGACTAAACGCGAGATTGCAGTTTTAATAATACGTCTATCATGAATATTATGGTACAGTTAGCCGTGTTAATGCTCTCGTGTACTCTCTGTTTATGCAAGTAAGTATAGGTAGTACAGGAACTTCGTAAAATTTTGACGAGGAAGGGTTGATATAATTGCACTAGCCCATAAGGGCATTATAAAATGAGGGGGGGGGGGGGGGGGGGGGGGGGGCATTATAAAATGCCCGAGCTATTTAAGTCATTGTGAACGGTTATCGAGCTGCAAATTTTTGTTGAACGTTAAATAGGTTACCTATGTTAACTATGATATTTCGATTACTAAAACAATTGTTGAACTATTGTAAGTAATACGAAAGTATTGTGTATTAATATCGGTAGTTTAATCATGTCATCGTGTATGCATGCTGTTAATAACTTAATAACTAAAGTAATCATTGATGCAATTTATGCATATGAAGGCTGGGTTGAACCTTCATTAGTCAAGTAATCAAAGCGGGATGCGAGGCCTCGAGTTCAGTCTGATCTGATCAGTCAAATCGCATCTCAATGTGGTTTCAATAGTTCCGTTACGTTAGCTCGCTCGCTAACGTGCGAAATAGAGACGAACCAAATTCGCTGTTTGTCTGTCCCTATGTATGCTTAGATCTTTAAAACTACGCAACGGATTTTAATGCGGTTTTTTTTAATAGATAGAGTGATTCAAGAGGAAGGTTTATATGTATAATACAAACCATACATGCATGTATTATACATATAAACCCGTGCGAAGCCGGGGCGGGTCGCTAGTATTTTATAAACACAACATTATCAATAGATAATATTATCATTATACTGCAAAGTATGGAGATATGTTTTTAAGCGGACTTTATAATAAATAATCGTTTACGTTAGGGAATTGGGACAAAGTAAATATTTAAGCATTGTGGAACTTCCTCATCCGAATAAAAGTCAAGTTCAGCATTAAGTACAGTATCGAATCTAATCAGCCCCTAGCGCATTGTGCACTACTCACTTAAAAGCCAGAAAATAACTTATGATTAAATTGCTTCAAAACGAAAGTAAAAGAGCCCTTGTTGAGGCTTACTTACAGATGAAATCTTCAGAGGCTCTAGCATAAGTTTTATCGATACAATACGTTTTCGAACGCGTTTGCGTTTAGTTTATATTTGTATGGCAACGCGTAGTTCCTAATAATTACCACCAGAGGCGCTGTTCGCGTTGCCATACAAATTGAAACTAAACGCAAACGCGTTCGAAAACGTATTGAATCGTTAAAACTTATACTAGAGCCTCTGTACGAAGTTTGGAATAATGGTTCATAAAATTTTGAATTGTTTACCAAATACCGATCGTGAAAATGATGTATGAGAGTCCGTGAGACTGGGATTCCCTATGCTTTTATTCGAAGCCTTATGTGGTGTTCCTGGTGACAGGCAAGGGAGCGGGCGCGCCGCCGCCGCCGCCGCCCGGAGGCATGCCGCCGCCGCCGCCCGTGCTGCCCGAGGTCGACTTCTCCAACATGAGCGTCGACGACCGCAGCGCGCTCTTCGCCGAGATCAACCAGGGCGAGAACATCACTTGCAGTCAGTATCCAATACACACTTGACTTCAATTGGGAATGGATGAAAATATCAGAGATGAATTATTTTTTAATATGAATAACGTTCCTTAGCACCAGAGAAAAGTTACCGATTTTTCAGCTGTGTCAATTATTTTTGAAAAATATAAAATTTTTGAAAAATTGGTGACCTGGTTGACGACGGTCGAAAAGGACCTAAAAGAGTCTCATTTAACTAAAGACGTAGCACAGGACCGTGCTAGATGGAAATTACGGACTAGGAAGGCCGACCCCAAATAAATGGGACAAGGTCTAGCATGAAGAAGAAGAAGAAGAAGAATTTACAACAGATATTTAAGATTTTTTTTTGTATAAGGCGACGGATCAAGGAAAGTGTCTTATTCGCCGTCCTTGACCCAACACGTAAGCGAGGAAACTGTTTATATTTTTCAAACATAATTGACACAGCTGACAAAATCTGGAGCTTTTTTCTAGTGCTAAGGAAGGTTATTCCTATCTCCAAAAAAATTATCAGGCTATACTGATATTTTCATCCATTCCCAATTTGTCACAACAACCACCTTCAAAGTGGATTAATTGAATGTTTGCCGTCTCTTTCTATCTTATGCTGCGTCTCTATGTTGTTGTGTTTTTGCAGCTGTTGGTACTCCTTAAGTATAAATAAATAAATGACTAGCACCCTTATTCATAAAACTTAAAATACCTCTGCTAACTAAAATGTGCTTTGTCCCTTTCTTACGAACACAAATGTCAAATTGGCAGATAAAGACACACGAAATAGTATTTTTCACAATCGTGTTATAATAGAGAGCTTTTTAGTCGAGTACCGTGTTTAGGCCACGAAGCTTGCTGAGTGGCCTAAGTAAGGTACGAGATTAAAAAGCTTGATTATAACACTATTGTGAAATAGTATTTTATGCAACTGTTCTATAAGAAGGGTCTTAAAACGCGAGTGGCGTGGGTTGCGATGCGAGCCTTGGCGAGCATCGCAATTAAAGACGCCACGAGTGTTTTTAGACCAGTTATACACAGTTGCATACAATACTTTTTCTACGACAAATTAAAAATAAATAGCAGACTACAGAATAGGTTAAACTTTTCAGGCGGCAAGTTTTCTATTCGTACTTTTGCTACCTACTCGCGCAATTACTTCAATAGGTGGAGTTATTAATTTTTTCGACCATTTTAAAAGGAACGTACACTTTTGTCTTCACAAACACGAATAAAATCTTAATAGTTTAGGACTAATAGTTTATCATCTTTTGTCTTTTCATTTTGAACTGTATTTTGGTGGGAAATCGGAAATGTGACAGCCATTGCTTTGTTTGTTTTGTTTTTAATTTGTTTGCGCTTGCCATCCGAACCAAACCGAATCCGGACACGGACCGAATTAGAACTGTTTATTTTTATAAATAATACCAAGAATTTATAGAACATGTAATTTAACACACAATAGATGATGATGTATTATTATTGTAGTAAAAACATTATAATATACAAATGTTAAATCGTAAATAAATACTTTTATTTCGAAATATTTGTTCATGAAGTTATACTGCAATATAGCGGCTGATTTAAAAAAAAGTTAAACAGTGCTTTTATGAAAAATGTATGAACCAAAAAAGTACGCAAAACAGTGCGTTTTTGGGCCATAGAGCATAGAGTTTTTCGACGACTTATTAGTGGTGTCATTGTATTTGAGCTACAGCCTATATAAATGACAGATAACGTTTCATGAGTAGAAAAAATACTTTTTGTACTCGTCGATTAAAATCTGTGAATTAAGATTTCATAGAGAATACTGCAACGTCACTCTTTTCATAGTTGTAGTCCATGTTACTGTCGAAACAATCGAAATAACTGTTTCGAAACGCTCCAGACAACCGAAAAATAATTGTAAATAGAACTAAAATAAATTCGACCAATCACGTGGCTGCTTTACCGAACTGTAATGAATTGGACCAATAGAATCACTTTGATTATTGAGTTTACTCGTTGATGTCGTACGCTCGTTCATGTCTTTTAAGATATCAACGAGCGTACGAGCGATAGGCTGCACTTCGTTTCAACAGTATCGAGTTTGTTTAATTAGTTCAGTTGACTCATAGAAAATTAATTTTAATGAACTCGTACAAAAAGTATTGTTCACAACTAATTAAACAAACTCGATACTGTTGAAACGAAGTGCAGCCTATCGCTCGTACGCTCGTTGATATCTTGAACGAGCGTACGACATCAACGAGTAAACTCAATAATCAAAGTGATTTTATTGGTCCAATTCATTACAGTTCGGTAAAGCACCCACGTGATTGGTCGAATTTATTTTAGTTCCATATTCAATTTTTTTTCGGTTGTCTAGAGCGTATCGAAACAGTTATTTCGGTTGTTTCGGAAGTAACAGACTATTCAACGATGAAAAGAGTGACGTTGCAGTATTCTCTATAAAATCTTAATACACATATTTTAATCGTCGAGTACAAAAACGCCATTTTCTCAAACATGCTCGGAAATGTATGCGTTAATGTCACGAAATGAAGACATGAAGTTCCTTGTTTATGGCTGCCTACATTACTTCTTGGCCTAGGCCAAGAAGTAATGTATGAAAACCCTAACTAAAAACATTATTGGCCGCTACTCTAACTTTTTAAATTTGCTTACTGATATTACAAAGAACAGACAAAGGAAAAAATACATACTGCCAACCACCAATACTTTTTTTTAATTGTTTTAGTTTTTTGTAAAAAAAAAATGGTCAGTGTTTTTACATTTTTTTTGTTATTTTTCGTTTATTTTTTAGTGTTGTTTATCGTTTTTAATGATTTAAAAAAAAATCTTTTCTTTTCTTAATGTTTGTCTATTTTTTAATGTAAAAATTTTTTTAGGGTCTTTTATGTTATTTTAAAGTTTTTTTTTATCTATTTTTCCTTTTTGTTTTACTTTTTTTAATGTTTTTTGTTTTTTTTGTCGTTTTTTTTAATTTTTTCATGCTTTCCTTTTTGTTTTCCTTTTTTTTATTGTTTTTTTTTAATGTTTTTTGTTTGTTTTTCTTTTTTTTTCCTTTTCTTTTGTTCTTTTTCCTTTTTTTTTTGTTTTTTTAATGTTTTTTTAGTTTTTTTCGTTTTTTTTGTTTTTTTAATGTTTTGTTTGTTTTTCTTTTTTTTTGTTTTTTTGTTTTTTTTTTCTTTTTTTAAATGTTTTTGTTAGTTTTTTTCTTTTTTTTTAACGTTTTTTTTTTTTCTTTTTTTTTTTTTTTCCTTTTTTTGTTTTTTTTTGTCATTTTTTTGGGCGTGTTTTTTGTTTTTTTAGTTGTTTTTTTTAAATATTTTTTCCTTTTTGTTTTACTCTTTTGTAATGTTTTTTTAATATTATTCTTTTTTAATGTTTTTTTTTTCTTTTTTAGATTTTTTTATCTAGAATCTTTCTCACTGTAGTGAGGTGAAAAGGATTATATTTTTAAACCACTCATTTCGCTAGCTCGTGTTTCAATTCCACACTCGCGGTTAAATTATAACTGCACCCTTGTATAACAAATAACTATTTATTATTTCCTCACATCGTTTGAGAAAAGCACTATACAAGCCTCGGCCGGAACAGGGATTGCTGGACTCGTTGTATCCGGCCTCGTCTACGACTCGGCCGTCTAGCCCAAACTCGTCCATCAATCCCTTACTTCACGGCCTTTGCAGTAATGTACTATTTAGTTAAGATAGAGTTGTAGGAGGTTTATGAATACGGCCGTTGCTGTATAATGGCTTTTATCTTGTTTTGCGTATTGAAGGACTGTGGGGCTTGCTATTATACCTTGTACCTACTACACACTTGTTTTAGGGTGGGTTGCACCAAACCGTCTGTAATCGTAAGCGTTGTTCGTTAAGGCGACGTAGGCTCGTGGTCTTGTCTCCCTCTAACTGAGCATAAGCGTGAGCGAGATGGAAGTGCGTGTTCGGAGACGCGGATATCATGTATTTTAATTTAAATTTTTAGTGAGTTATAATAAATAAAAAAGTTATATCTGAATTCCCTCAAACATGATATTGCCGATTTTTAGAACCAATTTTAATATGATTAGCTGTTGTGCATAATTTGTTACGAAATTTTTAAGTGTATTTTAGACCATTTGGGCGAGGCCGCTTGGTTTCTTATTTTGTTAGATTCGTAGTAGGCCAGATTCTGATTTTATCATATTCTTAGGAGGTCAGTTTCTTTTTTGGCGGTTTCATAATATGTAATTTCCTTATTTTGTCAGCTTCGAAGTAGAAAAGTTTCTTAAAGTGATTGATTACATATTTTTTGATTGATTCAAAAAATGCCCGCATTACTCTGTTACCGAAGAGATGTCCCAGACTCGTGTTAGGCTGACTTGCTGGCTGACTCAAAAAAAAATTTTTTTTCAAAAGTGTTTCAAAATGATTAATCTAGCCGAAAAATCCATCCTTGCTATGACAGATTCTGGTTTTTCCCCAAACCATATTTTTTAGTTTCACGTCCTCCATACTAGTGCTTTTAACTGTTGTTTCAATATACGTTGGTAATATTTTTCCTTTTCCTTCAAACTTGCCACTGAAACGTAAACTCTTTTGCTTAATGTGAAACGAAATAATAGCACCACTGCTTTGTAGTGTTGCTACATTGTTGCATGCTATGAAGTATGTGGTGTTGTGTTCCTGGTGGTGAGTAAGGTCGCCAGAGCTCCCTAGGATGCGCTGTGTTGGGAGTGAGGGACCTGCATGTCTCTATCTGCCAACACAGCGAATCCTCAAGTGAATAAAGGGTCGGCAACGCGCTTGTGATTCTTCTGGAGTCACAAGTGTCCATAGGCTACGGTACCTGCTTAACATCAGGCAGGCCGTAAGCTTGTTTGCCACCGTCGTTGTATAAAAAAATAATAATAAGGAAATTCACGCACGGTGTCTGGTGGACGAGGTAGTGTTTAAAATTGTTAGAACAGTGAATAACTACGTTAACATACCTATTACACGTTGAAAAACAATGTTTTACATTAAGTTTCCTCCAATTTATTTATAACCGTACTACCTACGGATTAATCATCAAATCACATACCTACGTCATATTACTATTACACGACTTCGTATGGGGTTTCATATGCCCTTTGCTTTGGACAGTGCCACTCCAGTCCCGGCATTAACGCGGTATGGTGGTGTTAGGTCAACGAAGAAAAGTTAGTTTTCCGAGTTGTTGAGCAACTTACTCTTCGAAATTGTCTCGGGGAGAGGCACTGGGTGTTGTTTCGTGGCCAAGTTCTTACAAGTACTTAGTTGTGACCGAAATAGTATTTGATTGCAAGTTCTGCTACGTAGTTTTCCTGTTTGCAAGCTTGAGATTCTTGTGTCTGACAATCAAATTTATGTGGGTTATCTGCTTTGTATCATGTTAGGGATAATCTTTATGTTCGGAAGTTTTTCCCCAAAGAGATTTATTTCGTGATATCCGACATAACAATGACACAAATAAATGCCTTATGAATATTATAGTGATACAGTAGCGGCTTATACCGGTTGTATTTAATATTTTATCGCACATCCCAGTTTTATGCGTAAAAATGGTTGAAAGTTTAAAAAGAACAGATTCTAACAACATTAACAGTGGAGAGAACAAACAAACCCAGACATAATGGCTTTTAACCTTTTCAACGCTCTGTCAAAGAGAAAAGTTGTCAACCACACGCCAAGTCAATGTGACATCATTTAGTGCGGAGTTAAACCTTATGTCAACGCAAGAAGGTTGCTATCACGCTGGGCTCCTTGGCGAATACAGGTTGACTGGTAATTCGACCTATTCCTTGAAAGGGGTTATACTAGAGCTAATTTGCAATAATTTACGTGCAGTCCAAATAAGAGTACTTTTGTCACAATCACCAGCTTAAGGCTGCAAGGCGGATTTTTTTCATACAAACTAAAAACTCGAATAACTCGGAAACCAGCGAGTTTCGAGTCCAGGTTGACTGGACGTAAATTGTTGAAAATTAGCTCTCCCCTTTCAAGGAATTGGTCGAATTACCAGTCACCCTGTGTATATCAGTCGTTAGCGTTGAAACTGCGGTGCGGATATATACGTCGTTGGCGTCGAAAAGGGTTAAACAGTCCTGAGGGCCTACCGCGAACGGCATTCGAAGTTTTCCCTCTCTGTTGCACTTACGTACGAACTCGTAAGTATGACAGAGAGGGGAAACTTCGAATGCCTTTCGCGGTAGGCCTTCTGATGTTATTCGGGTTGCATAGTCGGGCAATCAACGTCTTGCGCGTTCAGTATAATAATACGGTTAGGTTGCTGTTGGGTCTTCCTAGACACTGTAGCGCTTCGGGAATGTTTGCCGTGACACGAGTAGACGGTTTCCACGCAATCTTGCGAAAACGGGTCGCCGGCATGAAGCGCCGTGTAAGGGACAGCCCCAACAGCCGCCTAGCAATTATAGCAAATAGGCTGGACTGTCCCATAACGAAGCATTGGGACCAACTCCATGTTATGTAAATTCTATACCTACTAACATAAGTTTTTAAGTTACTTGAACTAACACATTAATGTTTTTTTTTGTAATGTATGGATCTTTGTTATCTGGAATAAATGATTGATTGATTGATTGATAGGAAATATTTTAAATTACGTTCAGATGTCTTTAAAGGAACACAAAGAGCACACAGTACAGGAATCTTCTATATCAACTTCCTTGCCGTGCGGATATTTATAAAGGGAACGCCTGCAACAGTTGTATACTAGTACATTGTGATACAAGTGAGCTATGTTGATCATTACATCAGAGGCGGAATTGACACGCGAACCGCAGGTGAGCGTGATAAGAGAGCCGAGGATGTAATTATCAAAGCTCACGCGTGTCATACGACGTTTTTCAACACATTTGCGAGGAAAAAATCCTTATCATAAAATTAAAATGTTACAGGCTCCTAAGTTGTTTCCTTTAGTTATTGATGACAACAGGTTTTTACTCACATACATTTGTACATCTCCAAGAATGTACAGTGGCGTCAATTCTATTTATCACTTTTCTATTCACCACGAGTCAACATTTTTAATAATAACCAAACACGCGTCAATAATGTTTACAAATATTTGTGAAATTACATATAATGGCGCGCAACTATTTTTTTTTCGTGAAGTTCTCGCAGTGCGCCCGCAGCGAGGCTTAGATGAAATCTCTAAACAGCCAATACAAAATAAAATAAATATTTTCTTATTCAATATAAATTCATGTAGAATGTTATCAAAAGTAAATAGTTTTACTAAATGAAACGTTTCTATACCATATACAAGAAGAAATAATCAATTAATTCACAAGAAGGATTCAATTTGTTTAGTCGAGTAAGAATCCATTTGCCGAGAATTAAAAACAAACCTGTAGAACCCGGTCAATTTAAGAATGCGCCGAGTCCATACGTACACCGTGCTGCAAGGTGCCAACGTGTCTTAATCGGGATATAAACATAACTACACGAGTGTCGTAATGTTATTAAACACGCGTGTTTAATACCCAGGATTATGAGCCCAAAAGCGGCACAATAAGAGGCACGTTACGAGCAAATGTGTTGAAATTTTTTTTAATAAACTTCCCGATAGCATTAAGTTGTTGCATGATCTAGAATTTAAGAGGAAACTTTCAAAATGGCTTCAAGAACATTGTTTTTACTCTGTGAAGAAATATATGGAAGCTATGACAAATAAATGTTATGTAAGGTAGACTCAAAATGTATGTAATTAATTGTAATTCGTTGTTTTGCATGCTGCTTTGGCTGAATACTGGAACCATGTTCAAAATATGTAAAACCTTTGTACACGTATTGTAGTAAATAATAGAAAGTATTGTTTGTCGGCCAGGCCTCCGCAAGGTGACGTCGGAGATGCAGACGCACAAGAACCCCTCGCTGCGCACGGGCCCCGCGCCGTTCAAGGCGGCGTCGCACGCGCCCAGCAAGGCGCTACCAACTCCCGGCGCCGGCGCCGTCGACAAGCCGCCCGTCTTCGCGCGCGACGGCAAGAAGTGGCTCATTGTGAGTATAACTACTGCTTTATTGCTTTAAGGCGAGGCCGGTTCACGATCTGACCAAAATATTGATTTTTGAGCTTCCAGTGTGAAGAGATAATGAAGAATTCTACTACAGAAAAATTACTGTTAACTGAAAAAAAAAACAAAGAAAGACAATAACCGAACATAATATGAAAAAAATGGCTTGATAACTTAAATATCACCATAAAAATAAACTTTAATGTTTGAGATCTCGTAATTTTCAACGACAATCTATGTTTTTTTTTATAAAAAGGATAGCTTTTTTATTGTTCTAAAACAATAACCGGATAGATTTTTAATAAATTATCCAGTATTTCAAAAATGAATAAATATGTACTAAATAGTGATGTTACACACTTCCGAACACGCACTTCCATCTCGCTCACGCTTATGCTCAGTGAGAGGGAGAGAAGATCGTGAACCAGCCTCGCCTTAATAGGGTTCTTTCCTCATGGTCAATTATTATAATACTGGTTTCCTTGATCCATCTAAAATTGCTAAAAAATATTTTAAATATAATCTTAATAACCCTGGCAATGACAAATATAGCTGCTGAAGCTGTAATTTTTTTTTAATAGGTATATAGGTTGTACGCGGGCTGGGTTTCCGCAACTCGACGTCATAAATGCGCCTATTTTGCGTAACAATGTTTATATTTTTCATAAATAATTGACGCAGCTGAAAAGTCTGCAACTTTTTTCTGGTGCTAAGGAAGGTTATTCCTATCACCAAAAAAAATAAAGCACTTCTAAAATGTTTATCCCTTCCCAATCGTAGTTGCTCCCATACAAGCATTTGTTCCACTCCAAAAACTGGTCCGAAAGGCATCTTTAAAAAAATCCGCTACCTCACACAGCTATGGTGGATACTCACCCCGGGACTCCCAGGAGACATACGTGTGAAATTGATAGGTTGGTAGCGTTGATGTGGTGGGGAGATTGACAATTTGGCTCGGCAAGCCAGAGGTTCGATTCTTTTATTTCTTCTGGAGTTCCGCTTGAGAATACGTTTGATGTTTTTTATGTAAATTATGAAACCAAACCACCTGATGTACAGTCGACTACAAAGATAAGTATGTTTTTTAATGTTACAAAATTATGTATGTATATCTTATTACTATGGTAGTAAAGTCTATGTATATATATTTTTGTAACATTGTATGGATACATTTCTTTGTAGTTGACTGTACATGTCACCTTCAGCTGGTTTACCTTTCCATCCAAAACTGTGTCACCTGCATGTGATTCAGTCATTTCAGGGAAAGTAGATAAACATGTGGCATTACCAATCGGCATGTACTATCGATGACATGCTAGCTTGAAGTGTTCACTACAGTACTTATTTAAGTATAGATATAAGAATCCGTGTCTCTGAGTAGATCTAATTGTGATAGGTTTCCAGTGGCTTCATTTGGATCACTCGCCCCGCTCTATATTCCATCTATCGCCCTCAGCTGCATATTTTGTATGTATTGACTTTAGGGGCGGTTATTTCACCGTGACAATTTCTATGACCGTCGGTAATCGTAAGGTACTTCCGTCCATTATTATAGTAGTTTATGTGACTGTACATAATGAGGGGCATTAAACATGAGTGTGGGTTTATATATATTTTCATAATAACATCACACGAGTGTTTTAATGCCTAATTATGTACAGTTACATATACTATTTTATCTACCCATATGTTATAAATCCTCAATGATGTGTTCGGGAACCATTAGAATAACCTGTATTGCACCGCCATGGCCGACTAGATTTCAAATCATGACCGACAACATCATGCTGCACGACGCCAACACCGGACCTGATTTCCATAATAACATCGATTGTCGATGCTATTATGATTTTTCATACATTATAATAACACTGGCACAGATAAAACGCTGATGTCACGTTACTGGTTGCAATTATGGTGGTCGTTATATATGGTTTCCGAACACATTCTAGAGGATTTATAACATGTGGGTAGATACAACTTTAAATGCCTCTGTTCAATAAAATGTGTTTTATCCCTTTTTTACGAACACAAATGTCAAAGTGCGTTAAAATGGGTTTGTTGAACGTTTGTGAATACTTACGATCGTTACTTAATGTTTACGATCGTCAGTAAAGTTTGCTCGATGCTACTCCTAATAATTTATGGGACATATAGGCGATCATTCGAACTAATGGGGAATGGATGAAAATTTTAGAAGTGCCTGATTATTTTTTGATGGTACCTTCCTTAGTACTAGAAAAACGTTGCGGACTTTTCAGCTGCGTCAATTATTTTTGAAAAATATAAACAGTTTCCTCACTTATGTTTTGGGTTTAGGACGGCGAATGAAACACTTTCCTTGATCCGTCTTTTTTTTTGAAGCCTATATAGTGTTCCACTGCTGGGCAAATGCCTCCCCTCTTGATTTCCACTCGTCCCGATTCTGAGAAATCTCTGGCCAATCGTTGTGAAATACGTCCACAACGATCCGTCTTATATTACAAAATAGTATTTTTCACAATCGTGTTATAATAGAGAGCTTTTTAGTCGAGTACCGTGTTTAGGCCACGAAGCTTGCTGAGTGGCCTAAGTAAGGTACGAGATTAAAAAGCTTGATTATAACACTATTGTGAACAATACTTTTTGTACGAGTTCATTAAAATTAATTTTCTACGAGTCAACTGAACTAATTAAACAAACTCGATACTGTTGAAACGAAGTGCAGCTCATCGCTCGTACGCTTGTTGATATCTTAAAAGACATCAACGAGCGTACGACATCAAAGCGATTCTATTGGTCCAATTCATTACAGTTCAGTAAAGCAGCCACGTGATTGGTCGAATTTATTTTAGTTGTCTGGAGCGTATCGAAAAGTAGTTATTTCGATTGTTTCGACAGTAACATGGACTACAACTATGAAAAGAGTGACGTTGCAGTATTCTCTATGAAATCTTAATACACATATTTTAATCGTCGAGTACAAACATTTTTTGTGCTACTGTCGAAACAATCGAAATAACTACTTTTCGATACGCTCCAGACAACTAAAATAAATTCGACCAATCACGTGGCTGCTTTACTGAACTGTAATGAATTGGACCAATAGAATCGCTTTGATGTCGTACGCTCGTTGATGTCTTTTAAGATATCAACAAGCGTACGAGCGATGAGCTGCACTTCGTTTCAACAGTATCGAGTTTGTTTAATTAGTTCAGTTGACTCGTAGAAAATTAATTTTAATGAACTCGTACAAAAAGTATTGTTCACAATAGTGTTATAATATGAAATTTTACCTTCCAATAAAATTGATATTATGTTTCCTGAGACGAACACCATCAGGTAACTTGAGAGGGCGCCACTGCGCACGACCGGAAGTAGCCGATTGCGTCAAACAAGTCACTCCACGCCTTCGCTGTGACGTCACATCCGCCTTCGCCAACCTGTCAACTCTAGAACCGGCGCCCGTGCACCCGCCGCCATATTGGTTTCCTCATTGTTGCGGAGGAAATGCCGTTGGTAGCCCCCAGGAAGCCATTATTCTGATGGTGTTCGTCTCAGGAAACATAATATCAATTTTATTGGAAGGTAAAATTTCATATTATGTGTTCCGTTCGACGAACACCATCAGGTAACTTGAGATCTGTCTATTATCTCCTGGTGGCGGGTCAGCGGGCGCCACAGCGTCGATAGAAAATATATATATATATTTTTTTTTTTTTTCGTACAAAAGAAAACTATTAGATTAGCGTTCCATTTCTGACGGGCACTAATCATTATACGTTACATAGATTCGAGATAAACGTGTAAGAGTAGATTCAAGTTGGTTACTTGGATAAATTTCAAGCCAGTTTTAACGACGATACCACGGGTCGAAAAGTTACTCAAATGTTACTTGAAGGCCTGATTCTGTCCGAAGACTTAGCATGAATCAAAGAGTAGATAAGATATATGTATGTATGTACTTTAAACTCCGTCTCGGATAAGCGTGGTTGAGGTTGGCTTGGGGGTACTCTAGTTGATTCGACTAAATTAGAGTAAATTATTGAAGTTTTACACCTTCTTAAATCGTTATAAGTACCTATCCAGAACACTGGGTTTATCTCTCTGAGAATCTCTGGGGCCTGAAAACTATTACAGTAAAAGTACAGCTGATCTTCTGGATACGTCATACAAGTTATTGAAGTAAGATTGTTGTGTTTAGGTAATTCATCGCATTCCAAACCTATTTAGTGGTTTGGGAGGCTTGGTATAGTAAGAATATTGTTTTGAAGGTAGTCTTGAATGAGGCATCGAAGATATCCTAGTGACCAAAAAGTAGCTCACACACTAGCGGTCATTGCGGATTTATGAACAAAAATAATAAGTCGTACTGAATGCAGTACGCGAACACATTCGACAGAAATAACTAAGAGCGTATGGGACGAAATGACTGGCTGTTGAACTTGTACCTGGCGCGCCATGGCCATGACGGCCATTTGGTCATACAGGCGTGTATGTCCCGATAATAGGTGAACGCCAGTGTGACGCTAGGAGGAGTCATTTCTGCTCCGACAAGCCTCGTGTCAAAATGTCCCAACCGGCGCTCGGATCGTGGTCGTGCACCCAGGAACGCCTGCACATTGTGAACCTTCATCGATTTCGCTACGGCTTGCTTCTACAGCTCTGGCCAACAGAAGAGACTGCTCCACTTGGGAGCCATCATGTTGAACAGGCCCAACCTGGTTTCGAGGTAATGTGGAGCGCGAGGCAGGAGTCTGGAAGGTAGGCGTAGGTCATGTCGTAACACCAGACGCAGTTGAACACGTTGTGACAGTAGGCGCTCGAGACTTGCGAGTCGATCGAGACGATTGATTGCCATAAAGTGAGTGCTCTTGGAGGTGACCTTGAGGGCGCGGGCGATAGGCGAGACACCCCCGCGGACTGGTATTTCTTTCCCGGTGGTTTCTGGGCGCTACCGATCTTGCGGGTAGTATGGGACAGCAGGGAAAGGCATGCATGCTACCACCCACCGGTTGTCCGTTTGTAGCACAACACTCGTTACAATATAGTTAGTCTTTCTTTCTTACTTACGGTTAGATGCGGGTCTGTTATGCCGGTCAACTATGGTACGGTACCTTGTACAGCAGAAGGGAAACGAGGGAGAGTGTATGGCGCTCCTCATAGTCTCGCAGGTATAGGCGGAGAGTGCGACGATCCCTTCCAGTATGAGACTGTCCCACGCGAGACAGGCATACCTACCCATCGCGCCGTAAGGTGTTTACCTTTTCCTTCGGCACCAGAAACTCGACGGTTTGCGTGGGGGCCAAAAAACCAATAAGTCGTTCCTCCCGCGTCAAGTAGGTAAGAGCTTACTTGCAAGTATACAAAGTTTTTATTGCATAAAATTATATAACAGGAGGCGTTTATATGGACTAGGAGTCCTAACAAAAAGTGCGCTTTATGGCCTTTAATTATGGCAACGTCTACGGCAAAGGCATGAAATTCTATGAATGCATGCATCTGTTTCATTAGTGATCACTTCCATTGGTTTGTAACAAGGACATCATCCATATAGACAATTACTAGAAGGCCCTGGGATTCTAACCAGAAAAAATAAATTGCGATAATTTATAAGTACAAGTTTTAGACTAGTTCAGACAAGTCATCTGAAGTACTTTAGCTTTAAAAAGCTTATTTAAAGATATTTGTTTGTGTCAATATTGTATCGGGATAATATGGCAGCGTAAAAACTTGAGAATTTTAGAATTCGATAGTTAGCACGATCAATAGGGGTATTTGAGCAAAAGGAAACCTGTTTCGGTAAAACAGTTTGCTGAGGATTCACAGAAGTCATTTTCTATAACGGCCTCTCCGATTTGAGGTAGGTACTCGTATTTATTTCCGAACCCTTCTCCTTAAGCGCGAAATCTCGGACTCGCTTACGAGCGTCAAGTTGTTTTGTTCCAATTTTGTTTATTAGGCCTGTGCGAAAGGGCGTGTCTTTATAAGGGCGGAACCTGAGCGGGAGAGCGAGCGAGCTGAAATTCGATGTGAAATCTATTTGGCCACCTTGTCGATGCCAGGCATTCTCCGCAGGTACGACGACAGTTTGATGGGGTTGAGAAATATATATTCAGGGGTCGGAGAGCCCTCCGATATCTTCTACAACTTACTTTTGTAATGAATATAATCTGAACGAGTCCCCCGACCGCAAGGCACGTTTTGCCGAGACGAACTGCAGGACCTTGTTATTTGATCGATTATCAAGTAGGTAAAGCGCGCCAGACGTCCCGACTTGCGGCGCACCGGACCAATGGGATATAATTTAGAACTTAGGGCTTCGTTTTGAGCGTTAGGTTGCACCTCAACACTGCAGCTACTGGGTCACTCGCGAGCGCCAGACCGCCGGGGAAGCCGTGCAGCTCGATCTCTGTGAAGCCCGGAGACGTAAGTAGTTCTCCTGCATGTAACGTGGCCCCGCTGGGCGTTACCATCGTGGCAGACAGCACTGCCGTGGCGCGAAGCGCTTAAGTAGTGGACAGCGCCATGATCGTGGACAGTGCCAGGATAGCGGACAGCACCGCCGTCGCGGGCAACGCCAGAGTAATGGACGGCGCACCTGCGTGGCGGCCAGCACCATTGTGGCGGACAGCGCCGGCGCAGCGTACTGCACCGTTGTGGCCAGCCGCGCTAGCGAGGCTGACAGCACCGAGGTGGCAGACAGCGCCGGCATAGTTGGCAGCACCGCCGTGGCGGGTAGCGCCAGCGTGGTGGACAGCACCAGCGTGGCGTACTACACCGTTGTGGCCGGCAGCGCTACCGTGGCCGACAGCACCGAAGTGGCAGACGGCGCTGGCATAGTTGGCAGCACCGCCGTGGCGGGTAGCGCCAGCGTGGTGGACAGCACCAGCGTGGCGGAGAGCGTCAGCGTGGCGTACTGCACCGTTGTGGCCCGTAGCGCCAGCGTGGCCGACAGCACCGAAGTGGCGGACAGCGCCTGCGTAGTGGGCAGCACCGCCGTGGCGGGTAGCGCCAGCGTGATGTACAGCATCGCCGTGGGGGCCAGCGCTAGCGTGGCGGACAGCGCCAGCATGGCGGACAGCGCCAGCGTGGCGTACAGCACCGTTGTGGCGGGCAGCGCTAGCGTGGCCGACCGCACCGAAGTGGCGGTAAGCGCCGGCGTAGTGGGCAGCACCGCCGTGGCGGGTAGCGCCAGCGTAGTGGGCAGCATTACCGTGGGGGGTAGCGCCAGCGTGGCAGACAGCGCCAGCGCGGCGTACAGCACCGAGGTGGCGGACAGCGCCGGTGTAGCGGGCACAGCGCCAGCGTGGCGTACTGCACCGTTGTGGAGAGCGCCCGGCGTAGTGGACAGCATCGCCGTGGCCGGCTCCGCAAGCGTGGCAGACAGCACCGCCGTGGCAGCCTGCGCCAGCGTGGCAGGCAGCAACAGCATGGCCGGCAACGCCTCCGTGGCGGACGGCACCACCGTGGCGACAGAGCCAGCGGCGGGCAGCGCCATCGCGATCGGCGTCGCCATCGTGGCGGACGGCCCATGGTAGGAGGTGGCGCCATAGTGGCGGACGGCACCAGATAAGGGGTGGCGCCATTGAGGCGGACGGCACCAGATAAGGGGTGGCGCCATTGAGGCGGACGGCACCAGGGTAAGGAGGTCTTTGCCGGTGGCGGCATCGTGCCGGATAGCACCATTACAGCATAACGATTGGCTCCGCCACAGAAGCAAGCGCCGTCGCGGCGGGGGCGCCGCCACGTGGCGCGCGGGGGCCACACGTGGCGCGCGGGGGCCGCACGTGGCGCGCGGGGGGCCCACTGGGCGCGCGGGACTGGCACGAGGCGCGCGGGGGCCCCACGGGGCGCGCGTGGCCGTTACTTGGCGCGCGGGGGGCCCACGGGGCGCGCGGGGGCCCCACTGAGCGCGCGGGGCTGGCACGTGGCGCGCGGGGGCCCCACGGGGCGCGCGTGGCCGTTACGTGGCGCGCGGGGGGCCCACGGGGCGCGCGGGGGCTGGCACGTGGCGCGCGGGGGCCCCACTGGGCGCGCGGGGCTGGCACGTGGCGCGCGGGGGCCCCACGGGGCGCGCGTGGCCGTTACGTGGTGCGCGGGGGGCCCACGGGGCGCGCGGGGGCCGGCGGCCTGCCCCGCCGCGCCGACGGCGGCACGCGGGGCACCTAGGATATTGTTATGTAACTGACTCACCGATCGATTCGAAAGATATTCAAACCTCCATTCCAACCATGTGCTCGACGAGCGCACGCGCACACGAAGGCGAGACTCGCAGCCGCTTCTGGCCCCGATGCCATCCATCCTCCGCATGATCGTGAAGCGCGTTCCTTCTCCTTCGACGTGGAGCGACTCTCGTTGTTCATAATGCGATTCCAAAGCACTCGCGAACAACGAAGTAAAAAAATTACTAAAGAGGGTAGTCCGATAGAAAAAATATCACTCGCGATTCGATTTCCTTAACTTTTAATCTTTTTAGGACTCCCTCTATGCAAATTAACAGTATCTGATGTTAAAAATCGAGGTTTAAGATTCCTCATTGCAAAATAGCTACGGTACGTCCGATCTGTACGGCAGACGACGCAACAATGAGGAAACCAATATGGCGGCGGGTGCACGGGCGCCGGTTCTAGAGTTGACAGGTTGGCGAAGGCGGATGTGACGTCACAGCGAAGGCGTGGAGTGACTTGTTTGACGCAATCGGCTACTTCCGGTCGTGCGCAGTGGCGCCCTCTCAAGTTACCTGATGGTGTTCGTCGAACGGAACACATAATCAAGCTTTTTAATCTCGTACCTTACTTAGGCCACTCAGCAAGTTTCGTGGCCTAAACACGGTACTCGACTAAAAAGCTCTCTATTATAACACGATTGTGAAAAATACTATTAAATATCTGACCCTGGCAATGACAAATATAGTTGCTGCAGCTGCCAATATCAATGCCAGTGTCAGTTTACCATTTTAAGTATTTTTTTGTAATATGATACGGATCAAGGAAAGTGTCTTGTTCGTTATGGTTCGAATGGCATCTTGAAAAAAAAATAGCCTATTAGCCAAATCTAATGTTCATAATAATTTGACCTCGTTCCAACAGGAATACCAAAAGGGCAACTCCAACCTGGTAGTCGAGAACGCGGAGATGAACAACGTGGTGTACATGTTCCGTTGCCGCGACTCGGCGCTGACGGTGCGCGGCAAGGTGAACGGCGTCGTGCTCGACTCCTGCACCAAGTGCGCCGTCGTGTTCGACAACCTGGTGTCCAGTGTCGAGTTCGTCAACTGCCAGTCTGTGCAGATGCAGGTCAGTGGACAACGTGGTGTACATGTTCCGTTGCCGCGACTCGGCGCTGACGGTGCGCGGCAAGGTGAACGGCGTCGTGCTCGACTCCTGCACCAAGTGCGCCGTCGTGTTCGACAACCTGGTGTCCAGTGTCGAGTTCGTCAACTGCCAGTCTGTGCAGATGCAGGTCAGTGGACAACGCGTCTTACAAGGTTCACTCAGCTTGTCGAGTGCGTAACGCTCTGTACGTACATACGTCAGGTAGATCTAGATGACCTTTTGCATGGGAAAATTACAGTTGAATATTAACGTACGTCCGAAAAATTACGTAATTTCCCAGAGTGAACCACGATGGTAGTAGTAGAGCATGCTTTTATTGCCGACTGTACTTTTCTGCATACCATCATCAACTAATCATTGAGACGATTCTAACGAGCCCAAACTCATAGGGTTTTCGTCGGTCAAATACTGAATTCACATGGCCACCTTCTGTCAACATCATCAGATCAGCTCGATGGTACCATAATATTGAATTGTCACCCAAACTATACTAAAACCCAAAATTTCAGCTCAATCGGTTAACGGCAATGACTGAAAAATGGATTGCAAATTTTGACGGACAACTTACTTACAATACGATTAAAGTCAGTTAACGATTCTGATGTTAGCTACTAGTAGCGCCGCAAAGGTGTCAGAGGGGTCGGGCGGGTATGCGTATAACCAAGTATGGATAATACTTGGTTCGTGCAGATTGAGAAATTTAATGTTCGACTCGAGGCAAGGTTTCGTGCGATTATCCTAACCCAATATTATATGATAAACAATATAAACATACAAAATCTAATTCACCAATCTTATCTTATCTTATCTAGGTGAGGGCCCTTTCGGATGCACCTCGACCCAGTGGGATCTTTTGTGCATTTGCCCTCTCCTTTATGCCTGGTCCATCATTTCCACAAAATGTATGATGCAGATCACCGGGAGCACCTTGCATTCCTTTGGTTGCGGATAGCCATTACCAAAGTAGTTCATTCTTTGTCTGGCAAGGGCATGACATTCACACAATAAGTGTCCCATAGTCTCATCCTAATCACCATACATTCTACAGTCTAAACTATCCGATAGTCCCATCTTGGGCAAGAGATCCTTGACCCCGAAGTGACCTGTGAACACCCCAGATATAATTCTGAGTTGCTTCCTACTCGATTTCCAGAGTTTTCTGGTCCGGCCCGAGTCCACTCCTTCTATGAAGAGCTTAGAGTGCCTTAAGAGTGTTTGGTTTTGGCGTAGGCTTTAAAGGCCGATATTATGGTTCCCTGCGAGAGTCCCACAAATGGTTCTGGACCTAAAAAATTCACCAATCAGTTCCGGACCATTTTTTCCGCATAACATTACCGTTGAGATACACTCTAATATAAAAAGTAGATATTGAAAATGTATTTAACTCAGTTAATAGTTATTGAACCCTTTGAACGCCAAGAATGCCTAAAGGCGTCGTGTATTGTCGTGCCCGCAGCGCCAAGAACGCCTTTAAGTGTTATGACGTCCGCTGTCAAAACAACCTTTTGTCTTTCATATAAGGTTCATAGTTACTCTATTATGGAAAAAAGTTTGGCGTGTCAGTGACACTGTAGTACGTGAAGAATGGCGTTCAAAAGGTTAAACTATTTGTATTCGACAACCTTGCTACTTATGTAGCAGATACAGCTGACACGTCTACACAAAGTCTAATAGAAAAGTCACAAGCATCTGCAATCCACCAAAATATCGATGTAATTTGCCTTCAGTACCGTCTGTAAAAAAATGTCACGTGTTTGTGATGTTTCACAATTTATAGTTTTTCACAAGCGGCAACACTGTCCATGAGGCCCGTCGTTATTGGTCAACCGCCCCAGTGTTGCTGGTTTAGGCTTGTAAAATTGTAATAAATTATTATAATTTGTACCCACACCACCAAGAACGATCGAATAGTTAACTTATCGTCTTATCTTGAAGTGAACGTCAACACGTCTAAGTAAGTTTTGTATGGTTCCGAGTGACTTATGAAGTTATGATAGTAAGAGAATGGCAAAGATAGCCGGTAATAGTATGTGCTACTAATATCATTAGCAAATACCTCGTAAAAATAGGGTAAACTATATATTTTGTGATGTCACAGTAGCATAAATTTGACCCTCCCGGGTCATGGCTGTTCGTATGACTGAATGTCCAAATAGTTCGATTACCTATGTGTCAAAATGCACAAGAGACATATAATACGATTGTTTGAAAGAACGATTCTTAACAGGGTGTGGCCTGTAATAGGAGCAAATATTCAAAGGGACGCTTCCTTAGAGCATTTGTAGTATAACCCCTTGTGTCCCACTCATTTTATTTTTCTTGGATTCGGAGATATTTTGATCTAAAGTTATGACCTTATGACCTCCAAGTAATGTATATTGGCACCACGACATCATAGCACAGCAGTCAATGCGGATTTTGAGGTAACATAATGTAACGAGTCATAATAGTTTTTGCATTTTTGTTTTCAAAAGATATTTTTGTGATTTTTTGATTTTTATTTAATTTTTTTAGTGTCTTTAAAATAAAAAGGTACCTACTGATAGCACTCCAGAAGAGTAAAAAAACACAACTAAACTTTCTTTGAAAATAAAAAAATTAAAAAAAAAAATTTTTTTTTTCAAGTTTAATCATGTGGAAATAATTGTTCACAAGCGTAATAATCTACTGTTTAATTTTTTGCTCCTATTACAGGCCACACCCTGTATACATTAATAATCATAAAGATAATTTATCAGAACGAGCCAGTATCATAGGTATATATATATCGTACATACCTATTACATAATTATATTCATGTTCAATGTTTCATTATTATTGCATATCTTGACGATCGCTGTACGATAAGTAATAAAATGTAAGAAAAATGTTCTGTTCACTGTATCTATGGATAGTCTTCAAAAATGATATTGAGGTATCTAATATAATTTTTTTCTAAACTGAATAGTTTGCGCGAGAGACACTTCCTAAGTGGTAAAATGTGTCCCCCCCCCCCCCCCCCCTGTAACTTCTAAAATAAGAGAATGATAAAACTTAAAAAAATATATTATGTAGGTACATTTTAGGTAGTTTTTTTTTAATACGTCATTAGTTATAAATCGTAAACCGCAATTTATTTTGCGGAACCCTTCATGGGCGAGTCCGACTCGCACTTGGCCGCTTTTTTACAACCTATGTTAATTCAGAAACCATTTCTGGGAATAAGGTTCTTATACCGCAATAAACAATTAGATTAGCTAAATAGTCATCGGGTACGTCACTACAAAATGCTTCCTAAGGAGATTTTTTTTTTATGTATCAGATTGGCAATCGGATGATTGTTTTCTTAAATTGGCCTATATATTATGATTTTAACAAAATAATGGGGTCTATATTCATAGTGTTATTTATAGTACAGTCAGCATCAAAAGTAGAAAGACGTCAAAAGTTCTTATTCCCTTTTAATAAAGACTTTTGACGTCTTCGTTTGAGTAGCAACTTTTGATGCGACTGTACATCCCAATTATTCATAGGTAGGTACATAAATTAAAATGTTGCAACATTTATTTATCTCTGACATAATTTGACCTAAACACATTGTAAAATGTGAACTTTTGTCACCGCAACATTTTAACCAATAGACTTTGTACATTTTGACACCTACACAATCGAACCATTTGGACATTCAGTCTTATGAACAGCCATGTCCATAAGAAATTTGACCTAGTACCTACGTCGAGGAGTCGGAGTACTCGGAGTAAACACTCACACATTTATTTATTCAAAGCATACTTAATCAAAGCAATCCACAAAGTTAAATATCCACAGCGCAGGTTTCATAAACACTGATCTTTTGGAGTGCTGCTACACTAATGACTTATTTAGTATAGATAGGCGAGGCAGCGCTCTCATGTTGATAAGCGAACACAACTTGTGTCAGCACTAATGATCACACTTCCATTTAGGCCACCTTTACATGTTTTGTAAGTTTTACTCTGCTGAACGCCTAACCCAGAGGGAGGCGGGCTGGGTTTTCCTTTGTTACAAATATATACATACCTATAGTAAGTACCGTACGTATGTTACAAAAGTGGCAAAAATTTACAAATATTATTTTATTTCGTCACCCTAACTCAGTAGCCAGAAGACGAAAGTTTAATACCAATAATAACAATCCTTTTCTATAAATGAATATCGCGCATGTTTGAGAAAAGCACTATAAGCCTCGGCCGGAACTAGGAGTGCCGGCCTCTTACTGCTATTCGGCCATATGACACACGGCAGACAATCCTTTATTTCCCGGCCTTTCTAGTGATGTACACTCGCCATCAGATATATCGGAGCGGGCAAAGTGCTCCCATTATCTGAACATGTCTCTATCCTTTAGTCCCATCTCGTAATATTTATATCTCCACTTTCTGTTGTAAGGTTCGTTAGGTATCTTCAGATGCAAACAGACCAGAAAAAGGAGCCCCGCTCCAGGAGACCATGCATTTGTTTCGTCATCCGGCAGTGTCGACGGAGCCCCGCAGCGGGGCTCCTATTTCTGGTCTTTGTGCCCTTCGGGCATCTGAAGATACCTAACGAACCTAACCTACCTTCATACGACTACGACTATGGGCAATGTTGCAAAAATATCTGATCTTGGTGAAATATCAGGTATATCGTAGCGGCCAAGGTGTTCAAACATTATTGCGGGTATTTAAGTTCGTTCCCATTTGGTAGGGTCTCTATTGTCGAGGCTTTAGAGATGTGTTCAGATATTTGTGAGCACTTTGGCCGCTCCGATATATCTGATCACGACTGTACAGTCGCAAAAAATAGTACTATTTACACACCCACTATTGTCATTAAAGTCGGTTTCACGACTGGGAAGGTGATAACCTGATAACAGAACAAGAAAGAATAGCTGTAACAATGAATTTAATGGCACAAGTTAAGCTGCGAGTATGTGTTCGTTGGAATCATTGTGGTCGGCCATGTTGAGGTCCTGTACCGCCAGTAGCTGGCTGCTCGTCTCCTCGAGCAGACGCGGCAGCGGCAGCCGCGCGCACTCGCACTGACCGCCGCTCTCGTACTTGGGCTCTAGCTCTTCGTACACCGACGTATCGGTCTCCTGATACATTTCAAATAATCTTTTTAATACAGTTGCTCAAAAAGTGGTACTTTTTGTAGCTGCAAATCGTGCGCAAAGTTGTATTTTGCGCACTAGTGCTTTTTACTTTTCCACGTGTATCGAACGACGTTTTTTAATACAGTTGCGAAAAAATAAGAAAAACTATAATTAAGGAATTTGAAACTTTTATATTATTAATTCTTTAACATCATTGTAATACAGTTGAAAAATAATGAAGTTGTTCAAAAATAGTATTTTTCACAATCGTGTTATAATAGAGAGCTTTTTAGTCGAGTACCGTGTTTAGGCCACGAAGCTTGCTGAGTGGCCTAAGTAAGGTACGAGATTAAAAAGCTTGATTATAACACTATTGTGAACAATACTTTTTGTACGAGTTCATTAAAATTAATTTTCTACGAGTCAACTGAACTAATTAAACAAACTCGATACTGTTGAAACGAAGTGCAGCTCATCGCTCGTACGCTTGTTGATATCTTAAAAGACATCAACGAGCGTACGACATCAAAGCGATTCTATTGGTCCAATTCATTACAGTTCAGTAAAGCAGCCACGTGATTGGTCGAATTTATTTTAGTTGTCTGGAGCGTATCGAAAAGTAGTTATTTCGATTGTTTCGACAGTAACATGGACTACAACTATGAAAAGAGTGACGTTGCAGTATTCTCTATGAAATCTTAATACACATATTTTAATCGTCGAGTACAAAAATTTTTTTTTTTAAATACTTTTCTTTCTTGTTGTTTTTCTCATTTTTTCGCAACTGTATTAAAAAACGTCGTTCGATACACGTGCTGAAATGTCATTCTTCACCTGCGGCTCGTGGCAAGATATCTCGGCACTCGTGAAGTAATGACATACTTTCCCCACTAGCATCGAAATGTACTATTTTATGTCTCATCTTTCCCAAGCCGACTCATAGGACTCACTTCTAAGGCCTGTTTCATGATTACTGATGTTGTATTTTATGTTGATTAAAATACATCTCGAAAATTGTGACACTTTGAATAAGACATCTATCATTATCTAAAGATTGCATTAAGAGTCCCCGGCAAGCTCGGTTCTCAATACAAACGTAGACGCTCTCATTTTAAAACGACTAGCTAGTTTGCTCTGAAATTTTTTACTTATAGAGCAGGCTCTCAGTAGAGTTTCGTTTGCAAAAATAGCGCACCGCAATCTTACTTCTGATATATATTATATGGATCCCAGACATCCAATAAAAAGATGTACCAGGCAGAGAGACAGAATTTCAGACAGACATACATACAGACACACTTTCGCATTTATAATATTAAGTATGGATATAGGCATAGGCACCCGTAAGTACTTATTTTCTAATTAAATTTCATAATTAAAACCCAAAAGGAGTGGAGGGGGGGGGGGGGGGGAAGGTTGCTGGACCACAAAACTGGTTGGCAACATCAATTTTTTGGATGTCTGGGATCCATATAATATATATCAGAACTCAGATAGCGGTGCGCTATTTTTGCAAACGAAACTCCACTGAGAGCCTGCTCTATTAGAATAAGTTAAGGTATATCCAGGTCTGTAATTAGTTTATGTAGCTTCAGAATACAGCGAATTTAAGTTTTTCATACAAAACTTGTTTTTGCTGTATTTTGTTTGTTTTATTAACTGGAGCCATATAAACTAATTACAGACCTAGATATACCTCATGTCATTGTATATGCAAAGTTTCGTTACAATCCAACACGTAGTCTTAAAATGAGAACGAAACTACGTTTGTATGGGAAGGTGAAATTCGGCTGAGCTTGCCGGGGACTCTTTAATTACCAAACACCCAGTATATGGAACAGGACCGTGATGGCAATATGCATAAATGTTATATTAATTTTCCTCTCTGACTTCTGACTTAAAATTTAATTTTCATCAAATATTTACCTCGTAGAAGTTCCCGCAATAGTTGTCGTACTCCTGGCATTCTAAGTCCTCTTGAGACGGCGATCTATCAGGCTCCTGAAATATTAACGGCTTGTTAAAATCACTCGACAAGTTGGAGACAGTTACCTACTTGTTCTCCAAAGGCTGTGCAAGCACTGGCTCAATTACTTGGAATAAGCGAGTCGGTGTTAACGATAATCAAGTTCAAAAAACTCTTCGCCACTGCCAAATAAGTAACTGCTTTTGATGGAAGTGCGCAGTCCTTTCTGTGCACACAAAATTTGACTGTATTAGTGGTGTTTGGGGGAGGCCTATGTCCGGCAGTGGACGTATTAGTGGTTCTTACTTGGTATACGTTTTTATAAGGCCCAGGGTGGTCCCACGCGGGGTTGTACTCGTCGACGGGGGTGTCAGTGTCCGAGCCCCGCGGGAGGTAGTCGCCCGCCTCCCCGGATATGTCGTCGCGCCCTCGGCCCTCCAGCATGTATGTGTCCTTCATCACCAGGTTAAGGGCCTTCTGCCAGTCCTCCAGCAGTTTTTTGATACTCTCCATCTGAAATACAAAAACACAGTTGTTACAACTTCAAGTCGTTACATAACGCAACGCAGATCTATGTCATGTGTTGACCAGCAAACGAAAAATCAATTACCTTTTTCTTCAGCACGGCGTGCCTATTGGCCCGAAGCAGTCGCTTTTGCTTAATGTAGTGCTTCAGATAGGCCACTTTGTAGACATTGGTCACTTTGATGATTTTGATTTGACAGTCCTTCCCCACCTCCGTATCACTCCGCGATGAGTAGTCGCTCTTCTCGGACATGGTGATGACGTCTCTAGGGTCGTACTCTATGTTCTCGGCTATGCTGTTTTTATCATGGGCCAGGTTTTGTAGTAGTTCAACTATACAGAAATAAAAAGAAATGTAAAATTAATTAATAAACAGTAGAATATCGCAGATTTGTTACAATTCATTAAATACTAGTTTCGTGTGAGAACTAAATCAAATTTAGTGAAATTTCATACTTATAGAGGAAGTGGCGTGATTGTAACATTATATGACTATATAACTTTACACACTCATTGTTGCAAATAGCTTACGCGTTTCGAAGCTCTCTATGAGCGCGCGTAGTGCGTCGTCGGCGGCGACGAGGTCGAGACAGCGCGCGCGCGTCGCGCGCACGTACTCCGTCGTGCACTCGAATTGCGGCGCGCACTCCGCGCACTCGGTCTCGCTCACGCACTGCTTCGTCTTCACTATCGCGATCTGAGGGTCGTCAGAGACTTACGTTTCCTATACCGATGAGAGATCAACGTGTTTCGCGTGCTGGCTTGCAGTCACGCCAAGCTAACGTTGCAGAACAAACACATATCAAATTGGAATTTGACACACAGGCTCTGATCGACTTCTGCTGAGTTCCGTATTTGTTAGGGCCTGTTTACACTTAAATAATTAATGAGCGTGTGTTGCAAATGCGCTCAGTAATTGTGATAAGTTGTAATAGTAGAACTTATCACAATTACTGAGCTTGATTTGTGATAGCACAATGTACAGTCACCGGCATCAATATATGATGGAGCAAAGGCCGCAAAAATATCTGACACGCTCTAACGGCTCTATAGTTAGGGAGCTGGCGAGCATTTCGGTAAATGATTTGCAGACGTTTCACGTCGAGGTGGATTGCAGTTTAAATCATTACGAATTGATTTGGTCCAATCAATTAAGTTCCTAAGTCGCTGCGTTTTCGCGTTACAGCGGATTGAAGTTGCTTAAAAAAATCGGGGTATTAAATCATTTGCACATGTATGCCTCTGGAGTTCATGGTCACAATCATCTTGGAAACGAAGAAAATAGAAGAGGCAGACATTCAGGACTCTGCATTATCATGGGACGGAGTTGTAAAAATGTTTAAAAAAAAAGCTCTACTAAGTCATTTGCACGCGGTTCTCATTGCGCCCATTTGATTCACTATGACTTCGTGGATTCAAAAAAAAATGTGGCAGACACTTTGCTCACTGATTTTCAGATGTATAACTGTTTGAAATTCACGGAATCAAGGGAGTTAGGAGGTTAGTAATTTTTAGATTTAAATGCACAAAAACACGTGCCTTTAACGTAGATGAACTTTGGAACCACAATATTAAATTTACCACTAGTCTGGGACGCCACCTGCGTGGACACATTGGCTCCGTCCCACTTACCCACCACTTCGAAGAGGGCGGGCCAAGCGGCAGCATCGGCAGAGGCTGCCAAACGCCGCAAATACACGGGCCTTGCAAGCAACCATGTGTTTGCGGCTTTCGGAGTAGAGACCCTTGGGCCGTGGGGTCCAGACGCCTAAGATCTATACCGGGTTTTAAAAAAACGTCTCTTCGAGCACACTGCTGACCATGGGGCTGGCTTGTTTCTCGGTCAAAGAATTGGCATCGTCATTCAGCGAGGAAACGTAGCCAGCCTTATTGGGCACCCTACCGCAGAGCGCCGACCTGGGGGACTATTTTATAGGAAATTTGTAAATATGTACATATTTTAGCTGTAAGTTTTTGTGTATATTTGAATTGTTAAACTTAAATAAATTAAAATAATAGTCTTCGTACTTGAACTTGTCAATGACATACTCCGGTAGTGCGTTTCGGAACGTTTAAAAAAAAACAAGGATGAAGGTGGGATGTGGTCTTGTCTGTAGCATTTTGATCAATTCAATTTATACCTGCTAAGTGTAGCGCGAGCAACGGGTTAAAAAAAATCAAATGGTCTGCCTTTGGAATATCAGAGACCTGAACGTCTGCCTTATCGATTTTCTTGGTTTTCATAAGGGATTCAAACATCAGTCCAAGAGGCAGACGTGTGCGCGTAATATAGCACACCTTTTCTTTTTTACATTTTTGGAGCACTGTCAATAGACAACGCAGAGGCAACATGTTAGCAGACTATTTTTCCGTGGTTCTTCTCATTGTTTTTGATCGAACAATTCAAATCTGCCAAGTGTGCACTTCATATACAGTTTTTTAAATCATAAAAATAAATAAAAAAATTGAATACTACAAAAGTCAGAGCCCTGGATGTCTGCCTTTTCGATTCTTTGTGTTTCCAGGATGACTGTGATCATCAGCCCCAGAAGCAGACGTGTGCGCATAATATAGCACACCTTTTTTTTTGTACATTTTTGAAACGCTGTAAATTTACAACGCAGCGCCACCATGGTGGCAGACAAGGTCCTTGATGTTTCATAGGGCATAAATATCACTATTAATAACGTCTGCCTTGTGTGCTGATCATATAGAAATTTTGCTCGCCAGCTCCCTAACTACTAGGAATAGAGTTGTCATCAGATATTTTAGCGGCCTTTGTTCCATCAGATATTGATGCCGGTGACTGTACCTATCACAGGTACAGGCTCTCGCCTGGCGTAACTTCATTTGGACGTAAATGGGCCAATCAACTTTTGGACCCACAGTATTTTGTCCGGTAACGCAAGATACAGAACTGTCATGTTTGTTAAAGAAACTGCTATAAACCAGGTACCCAATTGTGTATAACGATGGTTTACACCAGCAGTTACGATATGCCACAGATTTTAATTGGATTGATAGACACATGTTTGAAATAGATTGATATGAAAGTTTGTAAAAAGTAACACAGGAGACAGAAAAAGTGTGGGTGAAAAAGTTGATTGACCCAAATACGGGGATTCGATACTTTGATTCACGTAGACGACGCCCGTAGCCGCATTACTCTCTATTGAAGACACGGCTAGATAAGTATGTGTTAACGATCTTGCAACTTGCTCACACAACCGCGCCCTGCGGCAGGAAAGCCGTTTCGGTCTCTTACTTTTCTCAACATCATGTAACATTTGGTGACATAATTCGTTTCGGGGTTTCGTACCTGCAAGACGATATCCTCGAGTTCAGTTTCATTTATCTTCAAAATTTCTCTCGAGGAACGGTAGGCATCCTTTAGAAACTTGTACAAGTAGAGCCCGGTTGGCAAATATTTCGTGGTAAACACCAACTGTAAGTAATGTCATTTCTGTAACCTATTGCATTCAATTGCAAAAGTTACGTGTGAACATCGAAAAACTTACCAAGTTGATAACGGTAAACCTTAAATAAGTTGTGTAGAGCGATTTGATACAAAACTGTCCAAACGGTACCCCGTAGCGGTCCAGTACATGGTTCCAAAGGTCTCCTCTGGACGCCAATACCAGGGGGCCGAACACCCCGCCCGTGTATAGTGCGAGCACCACCGACGTCACCCCAATCATTAACCGTTTTGTGATTATCATCACATACACCCGTTTCTTATCCATTCATTCCAAGAAATAATATTAAAGTCTGAAAATACAAATGTAAACAATACCGTCTGAAACTTTAAATGATGCGATGACAATGACATGACGCTGTCACGACTTCTGCGACGAGTTCCATCTTTGAATTATTCATTCAAAGATAGAACTTTGTATGTCACGAACGGAATGAAAAGTATCGATATGATTAATTTAGTTGGTAACTTCATTCCATCAGGGAATCGACAAATTTATGCTTTCTATCTCATTCTGTTCAGTGCAAATCGTGCATCGATCATCTCACCAGTGTTCTAGCCCAATCGTGAATTTAAACTGCAAAATAGTTCGTTTCATATGTTTTTGCGATTGATACTTAAATTATGCATGCGATAGAAATACATATATATAGTCACTTTTATGAATGAACTCCTATTAATAGCGCTGTTGATTGGCAGGTGCTGGGCAAGGTGCCGACCATCTCCGTGGACAAGACGGACGGCTGCCAGATCTACCTCTCCAAGGACGCGCTCGGCGTGGAGATCGTCAGCTCCAAGTCCTCTGAGATGAATGTGCTCGTGCCCAAAGCCAACGGCGACTATGTAAGTCATTTACCCTGAATTTTACTTCTTTTAATTCAACAAATGAAGTTATTCATGAATGCAAACGTGTTTCGGACTACATAAACAATTTCATGTTGATATAATTTTATTTCGCGCTCAATGACAAAATTTAATATTAACGCATATACATATTTTAGAGTTTAAAAAAAAACGTATAATTCGAAAATATAATACGTATTTGAATAATAACGCACGGACCTTTTTATTCAAGGGAATTCAATAAAGTGATAGGCCAAATAAAACAATAATAATAAGACGATATTATCCAATTAAGCAATGTAGTACGAAAAACGTTTCTATGCCTTGCGACGCGAAACCTTCCCCTTTAGTAGGGGGATCTTTACGTCGTAGGCGGGATTTTGTCTGAAAATTTTATATGATTTAGGTACTGCCGCCTACACTTATTTGGTTACAAGAGGGTGACTTGTAATTTATATTTAGTTTATACGTTTATTTATCGTATGGCATACAATTTCTCTACTTAAATGTTTATGATATTAGATTTAAGGTGAGCAACTGCGTTTTTATACCGTCACAGAGCGTGGATCTGACCAATGTTTTAATTTAACTACTCTTTGCTTTGTATGGAATTTAATGTATGTAAAGAGGTAAGTACAGTCGGCCTCATAAGTTGCTGAACACCTAAGTACCTTGTCGTTTTCACTCGTCTGACAACTTCATATGGCAGTTTAACCTGACGTTTAATGCGACACGGTACAAAGATGTTAAGCCCCTTGTGAGGCTGACCGTACCTATATGTATAGTTGTTGTATATTGCAGGCGGAGTGGCCCGTGCCGGAGCAGTTCAAGACGGTGGTGACCAAGAGCGGCGGGCTGGCCACCACGCCCGTCGAGAGCAAGGGCTAAGCGCCGCGTCGCGCGTCGCCCGGGAACATGTTCACTTCAGCCGGCCCTACCAACTGGCCCTACCCGCTAACACAATTCACTTGCACGGTCTAGTTGTATCTTGTAACACACTAGCGTACCAAGTCGTTTCCAAAGCACAAATGTTCTCGGGCACTTAATTCTAAATGTCTCCAACCTGATTTTGCCATTGTGAATTCACTCTCCTTTCATTTCCTAGTATTTAAAGGTATATCTTACGTGACGTAGCAATGATTGTAACTCAAGTATTTACTGGCCTTTTAAAACTTGTGTATCAGAATGACGTTCCTTGCTTATTTTTTTGGACTCACTTATTAAAAGATCAGTCATGAGAGGGAGTACCACCAGGTACGGGATTTAGTTAAGTTAGGCGTAAGGCGTGTGACTGTTTCGAGTTTGAAGTTAGGAATGCTTTTATTGGTCTCGACTTTTGCTGTCACTGGCAGTGATTCTATAACCCCGACGTGCGACTCGCAAAATGCTAATTTTTAAATGCCAATTTTTGAGTAAAGACTTGTCTCATGCGAAATAATCTGAGACAATCATAATTTATTGATATTCATATTATAATTTATAATTTCTTTGAAGTATTATGTAACTGTAGGCAATAATGTTTCAGTATAATTCTATTCCGTTTTATTATGAATGTGACATTGCTAATAAGAATGTAACTATTGATAATGCCATCATTTTGAACATATGAATAATGATAATTTGTATTACAAGTTTGCATTTTGTTAATTTATTTCTCGAGAGATTAAACTAAGTTTTAAGGAAGTGTGTATTTATTTTGGACCAAATTTTCCTATAAAATTGTATTGTCCAACCCATTAAAACAACATTTGTAGAGATTTCATTTAATCGATTTTTTATTTCAACCATGGCTCACATCGTCCATTTGAACAGTGCGATGTAATAATTCAAACGGAAAAGGTCATCCATGAATTTTAAATAAATAGTATTTTTTTTACGTTCAAGCTGTCATGAATTGGTTAACAAAACAACAGTTCGGGTACATAATAGTGCTAATATTATATTTACAAAGCGTACCCCATGTTCTATAAATATGGCATAGTAAAAGATATCAGCAAAGTATAACGAGACACGGAATAAGGGACTAAACTAAGTCGAAATCAAATTTGGTCTATACAATTTATACCTAATTGACATTTTGAAAACGTACAATTTACATATTTACGTACATCTAACTAACATATCAGTCGCAAAGTAATTACATTAAGTACTGGCTTACAAATAGCTTAGGGCAATCTAGTGTCAATCGGGATCTAGCGCGCTGGAGGAGTTGAGGCTTGTGTTAGCGCATTGCCACTCGTCGCTGCCGTCGGAGCACTCGAGGAAGCCGTTGCACACGCTGGCGGGCGGCAGGCACTCGCCGAGCGGGCAGCGGTGCCCGGGACACGTGTCGTGTCTCGTCGTGCGGCTGTCCTCGGCCGCCTGCAGGTCGTCGTGGTCCTGCGTGACGTTGGTCGCGTGCGCCGCGATGACGCCGTCTATCCAGTCGATGTAGTTGGACACCTTGGTGTAGACGCCGGGCCGGTTGGCCCGCGCGCACCCGTAGCCGTTGCTCGTCACGCCGTAGATGTACCATTTGTTGTCCGCTTCCTGAAATGTATTATCACAATTTAATTTCTTTCTTCACTACATAGTATAAAACAAAGTGTGCTTAGATCTTTAAAACTACGCAACGGATTTTGATTTTTTAATAGATAAAGCGATTTGTGAAGAAGGTTTATACATATCCGTGCGAAACCGGGGCGGGTCGCCAATTATTTATATTTAAATTGACAGAATACGTAAATCACTTCTGTTAAGCACCTGAGAAACTTCTGGATGAAATTGGAATTTGTTCCTTATTATAAAAGTTTACGGCTCCGTGAGTCGCTTAATCAATTCAGTGGCTGTACTTTAACAAGTTCGTTTTGTGTATCTTTTTTTGGAAACATCTGGCAAAGTAGCCTGCAGCTTAATACGCTATTAATGAGAATTGTATCCCGACAACGGGACATTGGGTTGATAAGGGATGTTTCTCTTTTATGTGTTGTTCACATTGATGACATGAGTTTTAATATTAAGGTAAGTGAATCATCACATCAAAGAAGATGAGAGAGAAAAACGAATTAAAGTGTGAAATGTTTTTCTCAAGCTGATGCCAAATTTAAATAACGCGCACAGTTGGCGATACTTACTAAATGTCCATTTCATCGCCAATCGTAAGTAAGTAGTTACTTAATTTATCATTCCCCTCGCCTCGCCTTGCTGCAAAACAAGTTGCCAGCTCTATTAGCCGACTGGAGTACCTAGGTAACAAAGATGACGTGTTGTCTGTTGATGCTCGTAGCCCGCGCAGAACATGTCGTCCGTCACGCGGTACAGCGGCACTCCGCCGTCGAGATCTGAAGTGTTGTACCTGGCACATGAGCGGGCCGCCCGAGTCGCCGAGGCAGGCGTCGCGGCCGCCGCGCTCGTAGCCCGCGCAGAACATGTCGTCCGTGACGCGGTACAGCGGCACTCCGCCGTCGAGATCTGAAGTGTTGTACCTGGCACATGAGCGGGCCGCCCGAGTCGCCGAGGCAGGCGTCGCGGCCGCCGCGCTCGTAGCCCGCGCAGAACATGTCGTCCGTCACGCGGTACAGCGGCACTCCGCCGTCGAGATCTGAAGTGTTGTACCTGGCACATGAGCGGGCCGCCCGAGTCGCCGAGGCAGGCGTCGCGGCCGCCGCGCTCGTAGCCCGCGCAGAACATGTCGTCCGTGACGCGGTACAGCGGCAGCGCCGCCGTGCGCCGCCGGCACTCTGCCGTCGAGATCACTGGCAGCTCCACCTCTTGCAGAGTGTCCGCTGGAATTATACCATTCAATATTAGGAGTGCGTACAATGTACAGCCCAACAATTTGCGTCCACTATTTCTCTGTCTCTTTTCAACCCATACAAGACTCTACCTTACATTATACGAACCCCAATATTATACATCTTATACAATTAATAATCTACTTATCACGTTGGCGTTGCATTTAGAAGTGCAATTGAAATGCGAAAGTGGCAAATAAATTGAGGCCAAGGAAGAGTGTGCATAAGTTGGTAGTGGGAAAACCTTTTCTACAGGCCAGGTGAAATTCAATGTTAGATAGGTATATATAACTACCTTATAACTACCTACCTACAGACTGACAAGAAAACTTTTTTCACTTTATCTACCTATAGTAGCCTACCTAATATGATCGTCAAGCATTGATCTAGTACCTACTTATTCGCATCCATATATCCAGAATTTATTCGATGACGACATAATCTATTCTAATATATTTATTTGGAGTAGGTATGATTTACTTACACATACTCGAAACGTGAGAATTAGACAAAGGCTAGCGGTATACCTAAACGAGCACAGAAAGATCTATCGGGTGATTCCCATTTGTAGACAAATCCTACTAATGGAGTAATAAATAAGTAATTCGTCTTTTGTTCGCCAGCCAGCACAATCCGCTACGTGTCGAGATGAGAAACGTGCCGGGATTACCTACCTACTTTTATTACCGAGAGCCTGCCCCGCTATTCTCTAACTTATTTTTCACTCCTCATGCTCGAAAAGTGTGTCATATTAGGCTTAGCAAGCGGGGCTAAAGTAGTACATTTAGCACCTAGGGAAAATATGTAGGTATGCATATTGTAGTATTCACTTATTTGCCGATTCTAAAGGTATATCGGTACAGCTTGGCTAGCCAACGCACCACCATTCCCGGCAACGGTCGGACCACGACTGCTGTCATCGTGACGTATTTATGATTTTAAAACATTTTAATTTGACCAATCAAAACACTTCACCGTATTAAATCCAATCACAACCCTTTAAAAAAACATTTGCATTTGCTATCTACTAATCAGGAAACAGAACTAATTTCAAACATCAGGCGTTTTTTATTCCCTAACTCACAATCATGCCGTTTGGACGCGCCTATAAACGGTCAGAGGCGTTTATTCTTGGTGTCAATATTTTGTATATTAGCTCAGTAGTGGAACCGGATTTTGGCCCTAGAAGTTTTGATAATTCTAAAGTTGGAAAAGTTATGCTTATATGGCATACGACTTATTTTCAAGCATATTTGTATTATATGAAGAAAAGTTAGAACGAGGGTTAGATATAAATTAGGTATTCATTTATTTTTATTGATGATGTAGTGTTTGTGTATCCTAGATACATATATACATTGTCTCATGTACACCAGTGACGAGGTAACTGTCAGCTGTCAGTCTATGAATAGTGGTTGTGGAGGCTGGACGTGTACTTGCGTACTGGGTGTAAGGTTGAGCCAGTGACTATATACATACATCAATATAGTGAAGACGTAGATACTACAAGTGGCGACGAGGAGAAAGGTCAGTGAAAGTTTAACGTAAAATATTTACATATTTTGAAAAGTGGGTAGGAGTAAGGTTGGTTGGAAACAATGTTAAATTCTTGCGGAAAACTTAGTCTCATAAACGAGTGCCTAAAGCTAAAACTAATCTAGGTATTATTCTATTTGATTTAAGTAACTTAACTAACAGATGGACAAAGTATGAGCCTTCCGCACATTGTTTACATTATGTTACGCCGCGGTCTTGGGCCGGCCGGAGTGAAATATAATCGAGGTGGGTACCTACCTATCAAACTGCTAGCGGATATAACGTAAACAGAATCACGTTCATGAAATGAATACGTTCGGAACTTATGCCTCGGGAATAAGTCTCAATATTGTATGCATTGCAGCAATATAAATTAGATGGAAGATTGGTACCAGGTCTTGTTCCTATATACTATTTATTTTGCAATTACTTATAGCCCGACAAGTTACTTTGTAACCCTCGTCGTGTTGCAGATTCTAGTAGTCATTGTTTTACGGCAGCGATTAAAGACATTAAAAGTCACCGAATGTCACCGATGTAAACAATGAGAAAGGCTGATATTACGCGAGAATAATAATTTTAGCACAGAAATTACGAAATGATACAAAGTGATACGAGAAATTATTGCAATTTGGTTAGATATGCAAGGATTTGAGCAGCTTTCCGTTAAATAATGTTATGGAAATTTTGTTACCGGACCGGGTACTGACGTTTTATCGTGCGGTCTTGTCTTGTTGGATTGGTTACTTTATTAGGGTTTAATTTATGTTTGATATTTTATTTAGGTTATTTGTAGCAGTAACTATTTATTTCAAAAATATACATTTAAATGACGGAACGGTCTTGAAGCTTGTTGAAGATATGTAGTTATCGGTAAAAAAAACTTGAACGTGGTTTAGAATTCGTTTGAATTAGGTTTTAAATTATGTTTATCGTTATTAATAACCTACATACGCCTCACCATGTATGTTGATCATAATTTAAATGATGACAATTGTTGCATCATTATCATTTGTACATTATGCCATATGTAAGTTGATTATAGCGCCACTACACATATCAGGGTTATAAAGAGCTATGTCAGGCTATAAATAAACTTTCGATTTATTTTCACATTGTGAAAAAATACAAATAAAATGTTGTTACTCCAACGCAACCTTTATCCTATCTGCGTTATATTGGTATTGATTGCAATATATTAATAAGAATAGATAAGTACATACTATTAATCGGTCGTCCATTAAATTGGATGAATGTCCTGTGCGTCCATTAAATTGGATGAATATCCTCTGCGTCCATTCAATTGGATGATTATTCTTTGCATACATTAAATTGGATGATATCCTCTGCGTCCATTAAATTGGATGAATGTTATCTGCATCCATTAAATTGGATGAATATTATATGCGTCCATTAAATTGGATGAATGTTCTCTGCATCCATTAAATGGGATGAATACCCTCTGCGTCCATTAAATTGGATGAATGTTCTCTGCATCCATTAAATTGGATGAAATTCCTATGCGTCCATTAAATTGGATGAATTTTCAGGTCGCCCCACGATACCCCTAACATGGCGCAACAACTACCGCCACCAGAAAAATTGGATTTGGAGGGTGACAGCGCTTCAGTCGGATTAAGCTGGGAAAAATGGAAAAAATCTTTAAATATTTACTTTGAAGCGGCTGACATTGACAGCCCTCGGAAAAAGAGAGCAATTCTTTTAGTCTTGGGTGGAGCAGATTTGCAGGATATTTTCTATAACTTGCCAGGTGCAAGCGGTGAACCGTCTACAGATGTAGACGTGTATAAAGAAGCAATCGAGAAGCTTGATGGGTATTTCCTTCCCAAACAAAACAAAACATATGAACGCCACATTTTCCACATGTTAAAACAAGAAGAAGGAGAAAACTTTGAAAAATTTCTAATAAAATTAAGAAGCCAAGCGAAAAAATGCAAGTTCGATAAACCAGAAGAACACATAATGGACCAGATTGTAGGGAAATGCACATCATCAGAGCTACGGAAAAAGATTTTGACTATGGGAGATGAAGTTACATTGGACAAAGTTATAACAGTCGCAAATACCTTAGAAATCGTAGAGCGACAAATGAAAAGTTATGAACAAAAGCAAATACCGAAACCGAGTGAAGTGAATGCCCTCAAAATAGGAAACAAGGAAAGAAGTTCAAGGTGGGAAAGGCAAAATGAAGTAAGACGAGATACAGAAAAAAAATCTGCTAAATGTACCAGATGTGGCAACAACAATCATTTCTCTAACGATTCAACTTGTCCAGCAAAAGAAAAGAAGTGCCATGGCTGTGGAAAGCTCGGACACTTCCAAAGGTGCTGTCGGTCTAATCAGCAAAAACGGAAGTGGGGACAAAACCAAAATAGAAACCATACCAGTAACAAAAAGTCAAGGACGGAAACTTCGGTCAATTCCATGGATAACGGCGGTGATGTACAATATATTTTTAATGTGAACGATGATGCATCCATAAAGTGCCAAATGGGTGGAATTAACGTGGAGATGTTGATCGATTCGGGTTGTAAGGTAAATTTAATATCGGAAAAGACCTGGGAACATTTAAAAAATAACAAAATTGATTGTTGCAAACAGATCAAAGAGCCTAATAAAATATTAATGGCATACGGAAGCGAAACACCTTTGCATATACAAGGATCTTTCGAAACGGAAATAAAGATCAATGGAAAAACGGATCGTACTACGGTTTATGTTATAAAAAATGGATCGAGGAATTTGCTTGGCAAAGAAACGGCGTTACAACTAGGCGTATTAAAACTAGGATTTAACGTAAACCAAGTTAGCCAGAAACAACAAAATCCGTTTCCTAAATTCAAAGATATTATGGTGAATATTCCGATTGACGAATCAGTGAAACCGGCCATGCAGCCAAACAGACGAATACCGATCCCTTTAGAAGATAAAATTAATGAGAAAATTCAAGAGCTATTAGACTCGGACATCATCGAAGAGGTGCATGGGCCGTCTCAATGGGTTTCACCTATAGTGCCCATACTGAAGGATGATGGGGACCTACGGTTATGTGTTGATATGAGACGAGCGAACTCAGCGATACTACGAGAAAACCACCCGTTACCATGCATGGAACACTTGTTGCCAAAAATAAAGAAAGCACAGTTCTTTTCCAAATTGGATATTAAAAACGCGTTCCACCAAATAGAACTTCATCCTGAATCTAGACATCTAACTACGTTTATAACTTCTAAAGGGCTTTTCAGGTATAAGAGGCTTATGTTTGGTATTACCTGTGCACCAGAACTATTCCAGAAAATCCTTGAAAAAATGCTGATCAAATGTGAAGGTGTGATAAATTTCATAGATGATATATTGGTCTGGGGAAACAGCGAAGATGAACACGATTCACGACTGTCCGAAGTACTAAATGTGTTAAAAGAGAACAATGTTCTGATGAACAACAAGAAATGCATATACAAGGTAAACGAGATAGATTTTTTGGGACACCGTTTATCACCGCAAGGGGTTAGACCATTGAACAAATATATTGAAAGTATATCAGGATTTCGAGTTCCGAAAAGCATTGAGGAATTGCAAAGTTTTCTTGGTCTGGTGAATTACATTAATAAATGGATTCCCAATTTGTCTACCCTCACAGAGCCACTGAAAGAGCTTCTAAGAAAGAAATTTGGAAAGAAGGCAAGCATCGAGAGTTCATGGGGAAAGGAACAAAATGATGCATTTATAAAGCTTAAAGACATACTGAGTAATATAGAGACATTAGGGTATTATGATGTTAATGACAAGACACAAGTTATAGCAGATGCAAGTCCAGTCGGACTTGGAGCAGTTCTAGTCCAGACAGATTCAAAAGGGCCGAGGATAATCGCGTTTGGGAATAGAACATTATCCGACTGCGAAAGGAAATACAGCCAGACTGAAAAAGAAGCCCTGGCTCTTGTTTGGGCTATTGAACACTTCAATATATTTCTATTCGGGAAAGAGTTCGAATTGATAACAGATCACAAGCCGCTAGAATTTTTATTCAGTAAAAAGTCTAAACCTTGTGCTCGAGTAGAAAGGTGGGTTCTACGATTGCAAGGGTACCGTTATAATATCAGGTATAAGCCGGGAAAAACTAATATTGCAGACCCACTATCGCGATTGTGTGAATATTCAAGCTGTCTGAATAGCCCGACAAATGACCTATACGTCCATCAAATCGTAGAAATGGCAAAACCTCACGCGATATCTATGTATCAGATAGAAAAGGAGTCAGAACTTGATGTTGACATATGCAACATTAAAAAAGGCGTCTATAACAATCAGTGGGATGAATCAGTAAAAAGCTACAAAATCTTCATGGATGAATTATGTTTCTACGAAAATATCCTATTGAGAGGCAGTAGAATTGTAATTCCTCAGAAACTAAGGAAGCAAGTTTTGGACGCTGCCCATGAAGGTCATCCAGGTATGGTAGCCATGAAGGGCAGGCTGAGGGCTAAAGTTTGGTGGCCTAGGATCGACAAAGACGTTGAGTTGATTGTAAAAAGTTGCAAAGGATGCACGTTGGTCGGCTTACCAAACCCTCCTACAGCTATGAAGCGCCGGGAGCTACCTTTGGATGCCTGGGTAGATACAGCTATGGATTTGCTAGGCCCATTGCCGAATAATGAATATTTACTGGTTGTTATAGACTACTACAGTCGATACAAGGAGGTGAAATTTACAAAGATAATTACTAGTGGTCAAATTATAAAGATTTTGGAAGAAATGTTCAGTCGTCTTGGCTATCCAGTTTCCATCACATCGGATAATGGAAGACAATTTGTGAGCGAAGAATTCAAAGCTTATTTACAACAATGTAATATTAAGCTTTTTAATACCGTACCATATTGGCCACAAATGAATGGGGAAGTAGAGCGCCAAAACCGAGACATAGTTAAACGACTCAGAATATGTCACAGTGAAAAAAAAGATTTGAAGAAGGCCTTGTACGAATATTTAATGATGTATAATTCCACGCCCCATTCCGTGACAGGAAAGACGCCGTCTGAGCTTTTCTTTAAAAGACAAAATAGAGACAAAATCCCCATGTTAAGGGATATAAATGACAGAGAGGACGATTCAGAAGTAAGAGACCGAGATAAGATGCAAAAAGAAAAAGGAAAGGAATATGGAGACCGAAAAAGGAGAGCTGAAGATCCGGGACTATCTGAAGGCGATAAGGTATATGTCAAAGAATTAGAAAAGACCAACAAGCTTGCCACGACCTTCAACCCTACACCACACGTTGTAGAAAAATCTGTAGGTGGGGACGTTATAGTGATGAACGAAGAAACGGGACAAAGGTTACGCAGGAACGTGGTACATTTAAAGAGAGTTGAAGGAAAATGGGAAGCAGTTCAAAATGAAGATTTACCTTCTGATTAGATATTAACGAAAAATTGAGATTTACCTTCTGATTATATACCAAGGTCAAAATGGAGAATTACCTTCTGACTAAATATTAGATTACTACTGTGTACCTCGTGAGATTCATTTATCTAATAAAAAATGTTATTAAGGAAGGGATGTAGTGTTTGTGTATCCTAGATACATATATACATTGTCTCATGTACACCAGTGACGAGGTAACTGTCAGCTGTCAGTCTATGAATAGTGGTTGTGGAGGCTGGACGTGTACTTGCGTACTGGGTGTAAGGTTGAGCCAGTGACTATATACATACATCAATATAGTGAAGACGTAGATACTACAGATGATTTGTGTATATTGAATTAAAGTGCAAAGTTTAAGCTTCATCGTTTATAATATGTATGACGCTTTACACTGTTAAGTTTTTAGAAAAAAAAAACACCCGCGACTACGTCAAACCAGAATTAGCTTATTATTTAGTCGATATTGAATTAGAGTTTTAAAAATCCACAACAATATCTCTAAATTCTTAAGTTAATAGACAAAGCCAAATGTTTAGAGGAATAAGATAAAAGCTTTAAAATTAATACGCATTTTTTGTCCTGTAAGATCTAATATTGAATTAGAGTCTATAAAAATAAGTCTAATACTATAAAATAATATATGCAGCCATATTATGGAAAGTAAGAAATGTCTGTGTATAGTGTTAGGTTTCAGTTATTTAATGCCTTAATTAATTAGTTTTCAATTCGTGTAAACGATACTTAATTACATTAGTTAAGAATGGCAACACTGACATGCCCTGATTAGCTGAATTTATGGCGCCAGTATGAGCCGGTTCTCTGATTGGCTCGCGACAGAGTGTCGTGGGCCAATCACAGAGCTGGATTTGCCCGCCAGAACGGTGGTTTTCTTGGCCAGGAGCTGGTGCCCGGTTGGGCATTCTGACTTTGATCGTCGAAGAGATCACTAGCTTAATAAATCCTGACTAATCAATTTTCAAATTCATGTAATTTAATTCTAATAAAAACTATTAAAAGTTATTAGTTTGCTTGAAGAGTTCCAGCTCCTGATTTATCATACTTCAGAAGTGACAAGAACAATTAAAACGTAAGTACACGCCCAAAATGTTTCGTTACCTTTGTTTGATTTGATCGCAATTCGTTTAAAAGACAAGAATGCTAAAGTAATTTTAAACGATGTGTTTCCCATGTAATTTTTATTCCGCTGAACGTTAATATTTCCAAGCTTTCATTTTACATACAGACACTCTTTTACTGCAGTAATTTTTTTGGTTGATCTACCCTCTAGTTGTATTTTTTTTCCGCTCGCATGCTATTTTTAACTTGAAATGGTTTACGAAATGCCGTACGTTTCGTAACCCGTTAGTAGCATAACATTTTTAGAACAATAACTACTGAATCGAAATCTGGTTCGCATCCCGGTCAGCCAGCCGAGCGGTTAAAAACAAATCTAGAGGAAGTTGTGGAGCAGTCTACTTACTTTAAACCGGTTGTTAGGACACGTATTAACAGCAATTATAAGTAAGTAAATCTTAATTCGCATTGTTCCTTATTCGTACAGCTTTTGTTTTTAGTTTGAAAACAAAAATTATAATCAAAGTCATCTCAATATAAGGTACTCATTACTCTATTCTATATCGTGATACTTATTACATTTGAACCCTATTGTGCGGTATAACATAGGTATGTAATTGTATTTATGTATTTAGTCGATGGTATAACAGTTGAATGCTGACAATTTAATACTTAACTTTAATAAACAACATTTGTAATAAAATGTACTTGAATTATACAATTGAAATAAATGAGATGAAATGAAATACTAATTAGTCCATCAGAGCCAGCGACCAGTTCATACATACTTACTTTTAAACTATACATGCCTTAGAAGCATGTTTTAGTGAATGAGGTCTTATATACCCTTAATATTTGTGTTCTTTTCATTAACTTGCTACTACGTTATATACCTACGTTAAGACTTCCAAAATAAGGTACTCAAATTCGGGGACGTGAGATTTCAGGCAATGTCGCAGCCGCCAGGACGACGCAGGCTCGCGACGCCGAGTCGAAGGGGCTCCCACTCTGCCACGCGGAGCCAAAGCCGCCAGCGGAGTCGAAGCACCAGCCGGCGCAGGCCGGAACCGGACATCGAGCTGAGACGAGAGCGACTGCGGATGCTGGAAGAGGAAGTTCGGCGGGAACGAGACCACGTGCGCGCCGCCGAGCACCAGCGCAATGCAACACGACCCGCCAGCGAGCAGCGGGTGGGCAGCCGGCACCGAAGCAACTCCGAGGCCGCGCGGCAACGGGATGCTGAGCTGCGGGCGGAGCCACACAACGAACGCAGACAACGGCAACAGCGTCGCGAACGGATTGACAGGTCACGTAGCCCTTCCTTATCTAAGAGAGACTTGTTTGACTTGCTTAAGAATTTGAAGGATGGTCTTTCATTACCACCCGTGAACCAAAGCACTCTACAGCCATTGCAGAAAATTGATTATAAAAATATATTGCCGAATTTTGACCCCTCGTCTAAAAATCAAAGAATGGACGTATGGTTGAGAAAAGTAAATGAGTGCGCTTCGGTCTACGGGTGGGATGAGAGAACTACTATTCATTTTGCTATGCAAAAGTTGCAAGGTCTGGCCAAAACGTGGTATGAAAGCTAAGTCTAGTGAACCAATGCGAGATAGTGGGTACCCGAGCAGCCGAATGCATAATACATGGCATTACAGATAGGACTCTTAAATCGGGAGCTTTGGCACTTCGGTGCACCCATCCCGATCAGTTGTTGCAGTACTTGCTTAGTAATAGGGATTACAATCAATCTAATCCGGATCGTTCGTACTCGAGGAATAGGTATTCTGATAATGCGTCCGCTACCTCTGCCTCGGGCCCGAAATCTGGTGCTAGGCCAAATATTTTCACAGGGTGTTACAATTGCAAGGAAAGGGGCCATAGTTTCTTGCACTGTCCTAAGCCGCTGTTGAAATGCACGCGTTGTAATAAAGTTGGGCACACGCCTGAAAAGTGCCATGTTAAAACTGATGACAAAGTAACTGAAACTAGTGCAGTGCAGAAAACTATGAGGATAGATTTTCTTAACGGAGATTCGAACGTACGTAGTGACCCCGGGGCAAAATTTTTGAAAGAAATAAAGGTGAATAATTCTGAACTCAAGGCGTTTGTAGATTTCGGGAGTGACGTTACTCTCATTCAGGAATCTGCAGTGAAGGAACTAGGCTTATCTCACGACAACGTCCCTACTTTCATGAAAGGTTTTGGTAATAATGTAGTTCAGGCAGTAGGGAATGTGAGTCTTAATATGAGCGTCGATGGGGTAGAGGCTAATGTGACATGTAAAGTCGTAGATGACCATTTGCTGGAGGTTCCTGTGCTCATGGGGCAGACTTTCACAGAGCAGTCTCATATATCGGTGTATAAGGACAAGAATAGATTGCAGTTTTTCGATATTGGGAAGGAGTTGCCTGGTCCTGAACTCTCCAGTGAAGATGATGTCCTGCTTAAGTTTTCACCGGTTAGGCCTGTTGTTCTTTATGGTCCAGCTTCCGTTAGGCTGAAGACTCAATCAGCGGTCGACGGTGATGTCCTTATCAGAAGCAGTATAGCGGGGAAACCTAACGAGCAGTTCATAGTCAGCGGGGGACTTTCTCGTTTGAACAAAGGGGAAATTGACGTAATACTTCTGCCTTGCTCTGAATCTTGTGGCATCTCTTCCAAACAGGTTCTTTGTCGCGCTGAAATGGTTGATGTGGTAAATCGGATTGTTGACTAGCGGTCTACAAGGTCGGTAGATAGTTTGCAGCTCGATGAAAGCCTGGTTCGCATCGGCGAAGGGGTGTCTGAAGATGTCAAGAAAACATTAATGGAGCTATTGCAGAAGTACAAGCATTGTTTTGCCTCTTCCTTGAAGGACTTAGGTTGTACCAGTGCAACTGAGATGAGCATAGAACTCAATAGCCAGCGTCTAGTTGTTTATCGCCCATACAGGTTGTCACATCACGAACGAGAGAAGGTGCGTACGATGGTCGGTGATATGTTGGATGCCGGTGTGATAAGAGAATCGGTGTCTGATTACGCTAGCCCTATTCTGCTCGTGCGTAAAAAGGACGGCTCCTCAAGGTTGTGCGTAGACTATCGTATGCTGAATTCAATGACTATTAAGGAGAGGTATCCAATGCCCATTATCGAGGATGAACTCGCGCGGCTATCTGGGCAATCCTGTTTCATAATCCTCGATCTTGCTTCTGGCTATCATCAGGTGCCGATTTCTGAGCAGAGCAAGCATTCGAGAAGCTGAAGTCGATTTTGGTTACTAGGCCAGTTCTCGCTATATATGACCCTAACGCGGAGTTGGAGCTGCACACTGATGCGAGTAGATTAGGAATTGGCGGAATTCTTTTACAGCGAACGAAGGGCTCCGAGGATTTCCACCCTGTAGCTTTTTACAGTCGGCAAACCTCCCCAGAGGAAAAGAACTTCCATTCTTACGAGTTAGAAACTCTAGCGATGGTTTGCTCGCTTCGTAAATTCAGAGTTTATTTGTTAGGGAAGGAGTTCAAGGTCATTACGGACTGCAGTGCGTTGCGTTCTACGTTTTCAAAACGAGATTTGATTCCGAGAATAGCGCGCTGGTGGCTGACTTTACAGGAATTTAGCTGTACTATAGAGTACAGGGCTGGGATAAGAATGAGTCATGCTGACGCGCTGTCTCGAAATCCGGTCGAACCACCTGAATGCCTCGACGATCAGTTTCCGACTTTAATGACTATTAGTAGCGAGGATTGGCTGCACACGCTCCAGTTAGGAGATTCTGAGCTGTGTAGGATTATGAACGTTTTGAAAAGTGATCTGGACGAAAAAGGGTTAAATTACATTAAACAGAATTTCCTTATTAAAGATAATAAATTATTTCGATGTCTGGACGGGGATCAAGAGAAGGTTAGGTGGGTAGTGCCAAAGGGGGCAAGGTGGCAAGTATGTAAATTCAATCACGACGACATTGGACATTTTGGGATTGAGAAAACCTTAGAAAGAGTAAAAGGTAAATATTGGTTTCCCAAAATGTCTAAATTTGTCAAGAAGTACGTGAATGCTTGCATAAGAATGTGCGTATGCCAAAAACAATAACAGCACTCGGGAGGGGTTACTACACCCCATCACGAAGGTAGAGATTCCTTTCCACACGCTTCATGTGGACCACCTTGGACTCTTTGTGAAGTCAAGTAGGGGTTTTACTCACTTGCTTGTAATAGTTGACGGCTTCACCAAGTTTTGTTTCCTCAAGCCTGTCAGAAACACTAATACCCAGAACGTAATTAGAGCTCTAGAAGATATCTTCTGTATATTTAGGAACCCCGACCGACTCGTGAGCGACCGCGGTAGTTGTTTTACCTCTCATACTTTTAAGCGGTTTTGCCTAGATAAGGGAATCAAACACGTCTTAAATGCAGTTGCCAGCCCTAGGTCCAACGGACAGGTTGAGCGGTACAACCGTACGATTCTCGATTCTCTTAAGGCGCTGAGCATCAAACATGGCGAAAAGAGCTGGGACAATCATCTAGGGCGCGTGCAATGGGGACTCAACAACACTGTTCAGAAAACCATTGGTAGAACACCGTCAGAGGTGATGTTTGGAACTCGTATGAACAGTGAATTGAACCCCATGCTTAACGATGCCACAGCGAGTACTCGCGAAGCCGATGATATAACGGTAACTCGTGACAGCGTTAAAACTAAAATAGACCAAGAACAGGTTAAACAAAAAGAGAGATATGACGTAGGAAGGAAGCCTTCCCGTACGTATAAAGAAGGGGATCTCGTAAAAATTACAAAAACATGTTTTAATAATAACGGACAGAGCAAAAAGTTGATGGCTTCCTTCATAGGTCCATATCGTGTAAGTAAGGTCTTAGGCAGGGATCGGTATGTTGTAGCACCTATACCAGGGCTTGTTGATACAGAGAACAAGCGGCTAACTACCATCGCCGCCGATCGCATGAAGCCGTGGATTCATGTGACCGCTTTGGAGGTCAATGAAAATGAAGTTAATGAAAGCTCTGATACTGATATTTCCGATTGATAATGTCAGTTAATAATAGAATGAAATTGATGATTGATTTTAATTTAGGTTCTGTAGTTTTGATGAACATTTACTTACACGATGTTATTCGTTGTTGCAGAGCAAGTTTGCGAGAATCGATCGGATCGCGGCTTGGTGCAACGAGTGAGAAAGAAAGTCCTTCGGCAGCCATTATGAGCATTAATCGATCGGCTCATACGGGCGTCGATAGGCATCCTGATTAATTGATCGTTCAGGAGGTTAGGGAACCCTGATTAATCGATCGTTCAGGGATAAAGGTATTCTGATTAATCGATCGTTCAGAATACTCGTTTGCATAGTTTGTACGACATAATCGATCGGTCGTGACTTCGTTTCGATTCTGTTTTAGTGACCCAAAAAATTGATCGTTTGGGTTCACTGTAATATTGTTTTGATCTTGTTTTTGGTAACCCAATTAATTGACCGCTTGGGTTCGCTATATTTAGTTTCCAGTAAATCGATTACTGAAAGTTGTTAATTACTTTTCAAGCTTCACATATTCGACATTGTTAATAAGATTAGCCTGATTGTTTTTTTTTATCATTTTACTTTTGTAAATTTGATCGTAATTCGTAAGTAGTTGATCAATATTTTGTAAATTAAATTCGTTTTAGCTGCAATTTTAATTACTTTCAATAGCATTCTTGGATTTGTATAGTCGGTTAACTTTATTTAACGTGCATAGTATTGTAATTGGATATTCTCAACCGTAGATTTAACGTAATGTTGTACTATAAGCTACTGGCCAAGATAACCGATTGTTAGGTTGCCACCTGGTGTCGTGTGCAGGGACGCACACGATGTCAGGACGGTCGATTGTTAGGTTTCAGTTATTTAATGCCTTAATTAATTAGTTTTCAATTCGTGTAAACGATACTTAATTACATTAGTTAAGAATGGCAACACTGACATGCCCTGATTAGCTGAATTTATGGCGCCAGTATGAGCCGGTTCTCTGATTGGCTCGCGACAGAGTGTCGTGGGCCAATCACAGAGCTGGATTTGCCCGCCAGAACGGTGGTTTTCTTGGCCAGGAGCTGGTGCCCGGTTGGGCATTCTGACTTTGATCGTCGAAGAGATCACTAGCTTAATAAATCCTGACTAATCAATTTTCAAATTCATGTAATTTAATTCTAATAAAAACTATTAAAAGTTATTAGTTTGCTTGAAGAGTTCCAGCTCCTGATTTATCATAATAGTTTGCATCATAAACGCATATTATTAAAAAAAAGGCGCGAAAACCAAGCCGCGCTACAAGTTGTAGCTACGGCGGAGCAGATCTTAGTCGACCTTGCGAGCTATCGCTTTATCTTATCTTATCTTATCTAGGTGAGGGCCCTTTCGGATGCACTTCGACCCAGTGGGATCTTTTGTGCATTTGCTCTCTCCTTTATACCTGCTCCCAGGCTTGCTCCATCATTTCCACAAAGCGGATGATGCAGTTCGCCGGGAGCACCTTGAATTCCTTTGGTTGCGGGTAACCGTTACCAAAGTAGTTCATTCTTTGTCTGGCAAGGGCATGACATTCACACAATAAGTGTTCCATAGTCTCATCCTCCTCGCCACACATTCTACAGTCTAAACTATCAGATAGTCCCATCTTGGCCAAGAGATCCTTGACCCCGAAGTGACCAGTGAACACCCCAGATATAATTCTGAGTTGCTTCCTACTGGATTTCCAGAGTTTTCTGGTCCAGCCCGAGTCCACTCCTTCTATGAAGAGCTTAGAGTGCCTTAAGCCAGCCTCATTCCTCCACTCGTGTTGGTGTTTGGTTTTGGCGTAGGCTTTAAAGGCCGATATTATGGTCCCCTGCGAGAGTCCCACAAATGGTTCTGGACCTACAAAGTGATTTGTAGAGCCCCCTCTTGCAAGCTCATCTGCTCTTTCGTTGCCGATGAAGCCCTTGTGCCCTGGTATCCAAACTAGTTGCACCTTATTGTGCCTTCCAAGTATGTTTAGTGCTTGGACGCCATTATAAATTAGTCTAGAGTCCACTTTCGGCGCCGTAAGCGCTTTAAGGGCCGCTTGACTGTCACTGAGTATATAGATAGTCCGCCCTTTGGTTCGCCTGTCTATATTCTCCTGTACACAAGCAATTATGGCGTATGTCTCCGCTTGGAAGACAGTTGCCAAACTACCCATGCTTACACTACTACTATAGTCATTTGCATAAATGCCTGCTCCCGTACCGGATCCCATTTTTGATCCGTCCGTGTACCATATACTGTCTTCGATACCAGACTTTGGTGGTTATAGACCTTCGGCCCACTCAGCCCTGGTTGGAACTTTTGTTGTGTAGTTCCTGTGGAATACATACTTGGGTAGCATTTTGTCGCTTCCCATGTTTGTTATTCTGTCTAAGAAACCATCAGTCTCCATGTTTGTGTGCTTAGTCTTCGGCTTGCTATCGCTCCACAGTCCAAGAGTTCTTAATCTGTAGAGCGATTTGCGCGCCTCTGACTTAATCACCATGTGAAGTGGCGGTAGGTCCAGTAGGACTTCTAGCGCCGCTGTAGGCGTGGTACGAAACGCCCCTGTTATAGCCATGCATGCCGTTCTCTGCACCTTTCTCAGGGCCTCTCTGCATGTGCTCATTAAAGTCCTTGGCCACCATACCAGGCTACCGTACAGTATTATGGGTCTCACCATCATGGTGTAGATCCACTTCAGTACCTTGGGGTTCAGTCCCCATGTTTTGCCATACGCTGATCTACACATTCCAAATACCCTCAGGGCCTTTGTAATGGTGAGATCTGTATGCTTCTTCCAGTTCAGTTCCTTATCCAGTGTGACACCTAGATATTTCACGTCATTGGACAGTTCTAGTACCCTTCCGTACAGCTTTAACTGCTGTATTCCGCGAAGGGTCCTTTTCCTAGTAAAGGGTATTACTACAGTTTTGCCTGGATTAATGGATAATTGGTGACAGTCGCACCATCTCTCCACTTCCCTCAGTGCCTTGTTCATGATTTCTGATACCGTACTTGGGAATTTCCCATTAACCAGTATCACTAAATCATCAGCATATCCTACCGTGTGGATGGGACCTTTATTGAGTTCTATCAAGAGTGAGCTATCGCTTGCTAGGTATCCCTCGCCACGCCCGCGCGCCCCAGTTCTGCCGCATTTAAAAAAAAAACATTTTGCGTATTTATATGTTTAAAATAGGGAAGGCGCAAAAACTTTTTATGTATAGTTTATGAGATTTTTTTGGGGGCAAAACCCAGATTCGAGCATAGTAACACATATGTAGAAAAAATTAAAAGTAACCAGATTCAAATGAAAAAAATATATGTTATAAAAATCGTCTATTTAAACAGCTCTTTCAAAAAACTAACCAAAATAGTTTTTGAAAACCTTCCTTCAGGAAAATACGTATTACAGCACTGGTACAATATTAGTGATGGTCCACGTGTAAAGGTACCATAAGGCGGTTTTATGTTTCGGAGATATTCAATGTTTGGAAAAGCGGGTGAAAAGGAAGATTTTTTATCATAGCTATGTCAAAACCTATAAGATGTAACATTAGTTTACCTATTTTTTAATTTTATTATGTACAATAAAAACTGACAGATACTGGTTTTTATGGAAAAATCTGCATGGAATAATGTGAAGTTACAGAAGTTAATTTAAAATTGTTATTAGTAGCGTCCAGACAAAAGTGGTGGCAAATTTCGCACAGGGAGTAAAATGGAGTCGTTGCTTTTTATTTACTTTTTACGGTTGAATGAATACATCATTTATTTAATTTATATTTTTAGAGTATTAAACTATAATGTAATTTGGATATCAAAAATAAAAATATATCCAAATTATATTAAGTATTTTGTAGTATTTTATGCAACTGTTGTATAAGAAGGGTCTTAAAAGACGAGTGGCGTGGGTTGCGGTGCGAGCCTTGGCAAGCATCGCAATTTAAGACGCCACGAGCGTTTTTAGACCAGTTATACACCGTTGCATACAATACTTTTTCTACGACAAATTTTAAATAAATAGCAGACACAGATAACGGAGGTTATCTGTGATAGCAGACTACAGAATAGTTAATTTTTTCAGGCAGCAAGTTTTCTATTCGTACTTTTGCTACTCTCGCAATTTCTTCAGGAGTGCAGTTATTAATTTCTTCGACCATTTTAAAAGGAACGTACACTTTTGTCTTCAAAACTCATAAATAATACCAACAATTTATAAAACATGTAATTTAACACACAATAGATGATGATTTATTATTATTGTAGTAAATAATTCATAATGTACAAATGTTAAATAGTAAATAAATACTTTTATTTCGAAATATTTGTTTATGAAGTTGGCATCACTGCAATATAGCGGCCGATTAAAAAAAAGTTAAACAGTGCTTTTATGAAAAATGTATGAACCAAAAAAGTACGCTAAATAGTGCGTTTTTGGGCCATAGAGCATAGAGTTTTTCTACGACTTATTAGTGGTGGCATTGTATTTGAGCTATAGCCTATATAAATGACAGATAACGGTACAGGAGTAGAAAAAAATATATTTTATTGCAATTTATGGCTTGCAGTAGTTGCAGTACACGAAACAGTTGATAATGTGGCCAAAGGCCCTGATAATTGTACTTGCAGTAGTCATTTTTGAGATTTTCACTTTTCTGCAAAAATGACATCACAAGCCTAAAAAAAAATTTCAGGTCTTTTTTTATATTTCAAACGTGTTTCTTATCTAACCAAAAACGCAGTACTTTCACAAAAATATTACTTATGCTAACAAGATCTACAGCATTCAGCATGTGCTAGAAGGTTGTGAAGTACTTGCTACGTTAACTGCAGATTCATTAGGCATATAACTTTTTTGCAACGAATACTAACTAAAGCCACACGCAGTATTCAAAATTACTGCGTTTGAGTTTAGCGAGAAAACCAAAGAGCTACTCTTGCCACGCTAAAAGTACTTAAACGCAGTACTTATTCCACAGTGCTGCGCTTAAGAGTATCGAGAGGTATTCGAGAGTAACATAAAGCTACGCATGCACCGAAGCCACACGGTAGGTACAGTGCAGCATTTCGTGCTAGCAAATCAGAGTGAAATATTCGCACTTGATTTGGTTACACCTTGTATAATTCAAAAGAGTGATTGATGGCTTGATGAGTGGAAGTGTTTTATAATAATAGACTCTAATAAAAAAAAATCCTGAAACACATTTTATAGACTATTAAAAATAATAATTTGATACGCTGATAAGAAAAATATTATTTTTTTCTAGTACCTACCTAAACTCAATTTTATTTCGTCTCTTCGTCACTTCAATAACTGTCTGAAGTTAAATCTTACCAACACGTATTTATTACTACATAGGTACGAAAATAGAGCATGATTGCGAACTAGAAACGCAGTATTTAACACGTGCTAGGTGATTTTGCAGTAATAAACACAAATACTGCATTAAGCCTTAGTGATACTGTAATACCTGCAAACCCAAAGACGTCCACTGCTGGACATAGGCCTAACTGCAAACCCATATAGTTGATTAAAATGCAGTACTGCGTATTTTATCTAAATAAGGCAGTAAAGTAAAAAATATTTCAATCTAAAGATTTATTTTTTTAACAATTTTTCAGTACACTTCAAAAGTTGTATAACATAGATTTGTTGTATAGATACCAAAAAATATGTTTACCGCGTTTATCTCGAAACCACCATTTTGCAAGTACTGCGTTTGCAATAAGAAGGGCAGATTTGTTAGCGTACAAAGTCGTAAATGCCAACACAATGGCATCTGTAGTCTGTAGTAGACGAAAGATTGAAATTTTTGTGGAAAGATAACTTAAACAAAAATCGCCGTTATCGCCGCAACAAGGCGGCCGAACTTTAGCGTTATATACAGGTTGTATTATTCAAACGGGGCAGTGAGGAAAAATCCGAAACTATAAGAGATACGAAAAGTCACGAGACTTATCCAGTTTATGGTAAACTATGAAAATAAACAGTCATAAATTCTGGAAATACATAAAATCCAGTTCAGGAATTTCCGATATTCTAAGTGTACCAATTCCGGAATTGTAATATCGGAAACATTGCCCGAGATTCCGGAATTTCTAAAGTCCGGAATTGTAAGGGAAAATTGTTGCTAAGGAACCCTGTATCTACAATCACAGGAAAATGCCTAATTTCATAGTTTGATGTACGAAAATGGATTTCCCCATACTAAGCTCCTTAGTAAGTATAGGGAGAATAACTGTGGCGTCTGAAACTAGACAAAATTGGTAAACTCGTGGTTTTTTTAAATTTATATTCATTATTTACACCAATCTTTTCAAAGCTGTAAAAAAAATATAATTCCCATACTTACTCATTGTAGGTAGGTACACTGTTTGTGCGGGGAGATCCATTTCCGTACATTAAACTATGAAATTCAGCATCTTCCTGGGATTGTAGATACAGGGTTCCTTAGCACCAATTCTTCCTTACATTACACTATTAATTTACGCAAAATAACGCACTCTGATTTTTAGACAGGTTTGACCGGGTTCGATTCCCGGCTGTGTATGAGGCTTTTTTGAAAATCTTTGAATGCAGTTTTGATTTTTTCTAAAATCGGTCTCGTAACTCCTTAGAGCAAATTTCCGTATATCTTATAGTTTCGGATATTCCCTCACTGCACCGTTTGAATAATATACCCTGTATTATATAATATGCATGTCTACCCACTATGATTTTTGTACAATTGTTAACACTGTATGCTTAGATTTAGTATTAACTTATAACTTTTCTCATGTAAGTGAAATATGTTGATTCTTTATAAAAAATAAAGTTCTTTAAACATAAAATGTAAATACATGTACATTTTCATTTCAAAAACTTAATATTTAGTCGCAAGAGAATAAAAAAAAATTAAAAGAAATAAATAATTCAATCAGTATTTGTTTAGTCATAAAAATATCTAGGCGACTCTACTACCTTCTGTGTGAAAATTTGCCACCACTTGTCCGTACCCTAGTTATTATGTATATACCTACAATTACAAATATGAATGATTTGCAAATGTTGCAATTATAATTTTGTTGTAAAAAGTTGTATTTTTGTTATTTGTTACCATTGTGTAAGCCACCAATACTTACTTTAACATAAAACTATAAGTAAAAACCTATTTTATAATGGACTTAACGCCGACGAAACCGCGGGCAATTCCTAGTATAATAATAAATAAGGGTAAGTTTCGTCTTTGTATTTCCATTAGCGTACTTAAAACAAAATAACAATTTTTCATTGATATTAGTTTAAAACATGCTTTGCGGTTTTTTTTTATGGATGAGTTAAGGGCACCCCGCTGCCCCGCCACCGCTGATTGCTGCCTGGTGCCACAGCGCCACAGCGCACAGCACGGCGCGCGCATACAATACAGCGCGTTTGAAACGTAGTAATATAGGCACGGAATGCTTACCTATACATATCAGTATTTAGTGTCGCCGTGATTCTATATTTCTAAACTTTTGTTTGGTAACTGAGATCATTGTCAAGACCGTTTATTATTAACTCTACAAACTCTAATTCAATATTGGTTATACTGCTTAACCAGACATAAATATCAGCCAATTGTCTACACATCTAACTTTTTTCCAGTATATTAAGTGGATCGATTACATCATAATTTTACAATATTAGCTACTCTAATTCTTTATTTGCAAAATTATTTGCATTTTTTTGTTCACCAAAATGCAGATGTTCCAGACTTCTAATAACAGATTATTTTAAAGAAACTAAAGTGTTATTGGATATGTTACAGTTTTTTGTAACTCTAATTCTATATTTACATAGTTCTTGGCTAAAAATAGAATATTTCAATATAACCGAAAGCCGAACCTAAAAACTTCTAACTTTTTGTATAAGTATTATTTAACATGCCTCCAATGACATATCAAAAAAGAAAAAACTTTAATGTTATCAAAACCCATTTTTGTTCAGCCGCTGGTCTATATCTGTGTCAAAGCAGTTTATTAAATAAATCATGCCGCCAAATTGGACAATCTTTGTGGAATATTATTGATTGTGGATGAATAATCTTTGTTTTTACTATTTCCTCGCAGTCGATGTGAAAAGTAGAGTGTATATAACTCTGGTCTAAAAGCCTCGAACAATTTCCCCTCGCGTCGCTCGGGAAAATATCCATCTTGTGGTAATATGGCTTATTTTAGACCCTTGTGGTACTACTATTTTAGACCCTTGTGGTACTACTATTTTAGACCCTTGTGGTACTACTATTTTAGACCCTTGTGGTACTACTATTTTAGACCCTTGTGGTACTACTATTTTAGACCCTTGTGGTACTACTATTAAGCTCACCTCAACGCTCATTCATAAATATAATATATTTGTGGCGTAATATATCCTAACGCCGCGATTCGTAACAACACTACTAACTAAGCTTAGGTAGAGGTCTAGTTTCGTTAGGCGTGATGGGTGGGGTGAGGCGCATCAACGCGTAAAGAATAACAGCCCCGCACCTCGTTTAGGTACGTCGACCAACATACTTCATTAGGTATACCTACCTATAGATACCTAGTACCTATACCTACCTACTAATATTGATAGACAGCTGCAGGATTTAGTGTTATCAGAGATGTTATTAATACATAGGTGTCATAGGTACTATAGATAGCTATATATTATGACCTGTAAATTGATATTTACTAATAAAGAAACTGAACTGAACTGAACTATTACTTATCTTCAGATTCTTATGCTAAAAAAGGCGCGTAGTAATAAGTATCTATTCAGCATGTTGTGTTTTAGTGAAGGGTTGAATTTAATAATGACTACACTTCATTCGTGACGACGTCGTCTTTCTACAATTAAATTAATTATATTGTGTAACGAAACTAACCTATGTAGGTACAACATACCTGTAATTTTTTTGTAAAATTTAATAAATTAAATTATGGGCGATCCAAATATTAATCGCATTGCAATAGTATAGTAAAAACAAAGCAAGTGAGCTGAAAGAATATAAATTCAAAAAAATGCTGGCCCATGAGGGGATCGAACCCGCGACCTTCGCGTTATTAGCACGACGCTCTAACCAACTGAGCTAATGGGCCGATATCTGCTGCGGCGAAAATACAAAACGGTTTCTTTTAGGTAAAGTAGATAGTGGTAATATTTTTAGAACGATTTTCAAAGATAGTTTTATTTATTATTATCGTACCTACTTGTACCTACTTAGAAAAATTTCGTCCGGCTCGGTGAAATACAGTTGTTACACATTTTGCCTAGTTACCTACCTACTAAGTAGGTATGATTTCGACGGATTGCATCATACATAAACAATATTGAATGCAATTGTAAGTTAAACACGTTTCAAATTACGGATGTCATGACATGATCATGAATCGTCGAGGGAAATACCCTTTTATTTTAGCCCGTGAGCGTTGCAACAACAGATCCTTCGACCAAATAAGATAAGGTAAAAATATTTTCATCACACTGGCTCGTCAATCGTGGTATCACATGCAGGGCGTATAGAGCAGCTATAGCCGATTTACCTCTCGCGGGAGTTATGGATTTTTATAACTCCCGATGGAAATCTAGGAAAAAATAAAAAGAAGTACAATGTTGAGGGTGGTCTCAAAAAGGAGTCCACTCAACATGATTGAACAACTGATTGCAAAATCTTGGTAGCCGCGCGCAACAAGAATTCTGCTCTATGATTGGTTGAAATACTGAAGCTGCGCGCTCCCACTCGCACTGAAGTGAAATTGTCAATTTCGTCAAAAATTCTTCATTGGTGCGCGCGCTTGTATGAAACATAGATTTTTCTCTTTTTTATTTATTTACTCGCAAATGTGATGAACGGCATAGGCACGGGCGTAAGAATATTGCAAACTCGAGTCATCAAAAACCCTCCCCCTGACTCTTGTTCGAAATATTCCACTTACACCCCTCGTTAAACAATGTACACGTGCTTATAGGTCCCATTTTGTTTTTTATTATAACACGTCGGTGGCAAACAAGCTTACGGCCCGCCTGATTAATGGTAAGCTATCACCGTAGCTTATGGACGCCTGCAACTCTAGGGAATAATTTCAATGAAATTCAATATAATATTATCTCAAGGTCGTAAATATTTAATTAAAATGCTGTTATTTCCTGATGCATATATTTTTGGATTCAGGTAGTAAGTCTTCAAATTTGTGTACTCAAACATGTTTCCATTATAAAATACTGATAGCATTTTTGCTTGCGGGTTCATGTTTTCCTAACTTCCGGTCCATAGAATTATTGACTTCAATAGTAAAAGTTTTTTAAAATAACATATAAAAGCCGTATACAAATAATTAGCCTGATATTGAATTATTTCCAAAAAACCCGTAATTTTCTCAGGGTAAATTTATTTATTAAAACATGTTTACACGACATTACAGTCCTAAAACCAATGCGTCTTGAAAACAATACAATCCTAAAAACTTTCCTATATAAAAACCATAGGAACGTTTTCTGAACCTTCTCCAGTAAGTAATAGGGCATAAGTTGATTCGTATTAAGGGTTGGCACCTATAGTATGTATAATTGACGTGGCTTCAAACTACGTTATTTCGTAGATACTTACGGAAAATTGATAAAGTAAAGTTATTACTTTACTACTTATATCAATTTTCTGGTAGGATTTATCTCTCGAGCAATCGGGCTGGTTTGGGTTCAAATCGCAATTCCAAGGGTCTCGGCAGACCAACGCCTACGGCAGACCGACGTAAAAACGTACGTTCTTAAGTATAATATAACTCGAGACTAATATTATTCATATAATTAAAATGCCGTTAAAATTAGTTTTCCTTAAAGCTGGAAAAGCACTAACAGCGGTGGCGGCGCGGTGCGGCGCGGCGCGGAGGCGGTACCGGTTGTAATGTTCGAGCTAATATGAAAGGATCCGCACAGAATGGTGCGGTGCGGTATTTTGTGCGGACCCTTTCGTATTAGCTCGAACATTACAACCGGTACCGCCTCCGCGCCGCTCCGCCACCGCTGTCAGTGCGTTTCGGCCTTTATCTGTCAATTTGACATTTGTGCTCGTAAAAAAGGAGCAAAACACATTTTGCTTATCAGATAAATTCTAAATTTAATGAATAGGACTGGGCACACCAGGTGTGCAACACGGTGTATGTGCCGATGAAGGCCTAGCCACACCACATAGGTAAGTAAGAGTACTCACGGAAGACGCGCTCGTGTTCGTAGAGCTGCCCCCAGCCGAGCACGGTGCAGTGTTGTCCGGCGGGCGGCGGCGCGCGCGGCGGCGGCAGGCAGGCGGGCCGCAGCCGCGCGTGCAGCGGCAGCGGCGGCACTCGCAACAACGCGATGTCGTTGCGGAACCCACGCGCCGCGTACCGCGGGTGCAGCACCACCGACAACACCCGCGCTGCGCGCTCCCACGGCCCGCGCGGCCACGCGCCGCGCCGCAGCGCGCCCAGTCGCGCCACCCAGTGCGCCTCCGTCGCTCTGTCAAGTTACACTTCATAGTCAAAGCGGTTAGTGATGGCGTGTGGCGTGGCGTTGTACAGGTGAGGATTTTTGAAGAGCACAATCAAACTATATACGATGAGGATGTCAGACGTATTAAAATAAACAAGCGTCCACCATTCCCTGCCTCGTGTCATAGTGGGCTGACACATTTTACTTTGCATATTTACTATTTCCTAGAAATATATTCGATTCAAGTGTATCACTGTACCTATTAAAGCACTTCATTCAGGTAATACATGACATGACTCATGATGTAATTGCTTCACTGACATCTAACTTTTTTATTTTGGTTATTAATTTCAGGACAGCGGCGGTGGCGCGGACAAAACGGATCCATGATGATTCAGGTATGTCAAGGCTTGCCGGTTCGTGTTGCTGAAACAACGCCATCTCTAAGCCATCCTTGTTTACTTCCGGCACTAAAATGTTCTTCGGCCATTTATTTTTCTCATCAAATAAAAACTTAGGCCCTTTTAACCACTCGGACTCAGCGTTCAGCTTATAGTGCGTTTTTATTGCTAGGTCCGCAATATTCATTCGTGACGTTACGTTACGCCAATCCAAACAGCTGGTTTTGTTTTTACATGCAGTTACGCACACACTTTTATTCTTGTTGATAAGCTTCCAGAATGCAACGACAGCATAAGCGCACGGCGGCGAGGCAACAGCGAACAAATGAAGTTGTAGAATGCTTGTTGTCTCTTTCGCACTAATTGTTGACTGGTCAAATGCAAAAATGTACCATCTAGGTATAAGCAAACCAACAACATGTGTGAGGTCGGTGATCCAGCGTTTGAAGTCAGTAAATAGCTCCTTAGTATTTTTTTCATCCCACGAAAGGCTTGTTTTCCAGACGGACTTTAATAATTTTTTTCCTTTTATCGTCACTGGAGCCAATATGCCAAAAAAATCGTAGATAGACAAGGCTGTTTGCAAAATTTCGCGCTTTGCAGGTACTCTTTTGAATTTTAGGATTTCGTTAGCCATATTTTTGAACGATACATCGACTTCCAGCGTGTCCTTCAATGGATTCCATAATAATCCTAAGGTTCTTTGCGTCTTATTCGCACTATATACCAATAAACTTGTCCACTCACGTATCTTACAACCTCCAAATTTATGCACCTCGGAAACAGCATCCTTAATAATATTTATCGCTTCGCTTTCTGTGTGTAGCGAGTTTATGAAATCGTCTACGTAGTGGCTCTGCATAATAACTCGTGCGGCGTCAGGCTTCGATTCAATAAATAACCGTGGGTTCTTATCTAGGTCACTCGAGTCAATAAATAAAACTGACGATTCATAAAAACAACAATTTCCAATGGTAGGTAACTCGTCCTCGGCAGGTCTCAGCGGGATGCGGCAGGCGCGCGGGTCCGGGGAGACGCCGTGCGCGCCGGGCGGACTGTTGTCAAAGGCTAGCCGGTCGGCGTTATCAGCGCTAGGCAACATGCCTACCGCACCGGGTAGCAACGGGAGCGAGCGAGAAGCGTTGTGGTGGGACGCGGGAAAGATGTTTTTTGCAGCGCGCTGCGCTAATGTTCCCTGGTTAACAGGTGAGGTAATAAGGCCATGTACACACCAGCCTAATGAGCTTAATGTAGCACACGGTTCATTTCGTTTATGCGAGATGATTTTTATAGGCATCATAAGACGATAATTGTCTTGTCCGAGTAATAGTTCCGGTTTCACGTCAGCACTTTGATAAAACCCTTTTAGTTCACTTAGGTATGCATAATTTTTAATGTTTATTTTAGAAAGTTTTTGCACAGGTAAGTTCAACTCCGCTATTTTGCAAGCACGTAACTCAAAATACTCATTGTTCTCATTTGATATTTTAAAGTCTACCAGTTCGGAGTTGCACAGAATTTCACCAGAGTTCCAAGCCCCACGTAAACGCAAAGTCTCACTTCTTCCAGCTAAACCTAGCCGGTTCACCACATCAGCTGAGATCAGAGAAATAGACGCGCCATCGTCTATTTATAAATATTAACACGACCCACTTTTAGAAGAACTTTGTTGTTGTCCCCGCTAATATTTGCAACAATACCGGTTTCAGACCCGGGCTCACTCTCAGGCTGCGAGTTTTCTTCGGGCTCCACCTGCTCCAAGTCATTCTCTTCGGCAACAAAATCCACAGTATGAACTTGACTCGGCGCTTGTTTGTTTATTGGGTAATGAAGTAGTGCGTGATGCGGCTGCCCGCAGCCGTCCTTGTCGCACATCGGCGCGCGACAACTTTCCTTGTCATGGACAGCTGCTATGCATTTAAAGCATATCCCGCTATTTCTGACAAAGTTCCATCTTTCTTTTCGTAAAGACTTTTTAAATAGCCTGCAATTATCAAGGCTGTGCGGGGATAATTTGCAAAACTTGCACTTTTCTGCTTGTTGACTAGCCATAAATACTGCGTGCTGCTTAAATCCGCTTCTATCCGTACTGATGTTTATTTGCTTCATATTCAGCAGGCTAATACCGGACTCAGTAAGTTTAGTTGCTTCGTCCGATAGAAATTGTGATAATAAATCCAACTTAGTCGATCTAGTTTCTCTGTTTTTAAAATAGTAATCGGACCATTTTGTGAGTAAGGCAGTCGGTAACTGTGCGAGACGCACCTATGACTGGCTCTGGGCTGGGTAGAATTGAAGGGAAATCCTGCACCTTCCGCGTTGGTCGTTACGGCTTAGCAGGAACTTGGTCGGGTCGGGGTTCTGAATTGAAAGGCTTGTTTACTTTTTCAAGTAATGTCACTTCGCTGCTACTGTAGGTACTGAATTTCATGGGGCCTGGCCGCCCAATTTATACTATCAAGTTACCTCGGCCGGACGCCCCTTCGCCCCGTATTTTTGGCGGGAAAGCGATTTGCGCGGGAAATTTTGGCGCGAAATGACATGTTCATTTATTACACTTCAATCTTACTCTAATACATTATTTACAGTGCTTATATCTATTTCTATGCTATTTATAATACATTATTACACGAGATCCCGCTCGTTCGGCGTCAAAATGCATCTGAAACGCGGGGATTTCGTGTCGGCCCGTATATACGTACCTCGTTCCCCACCTGAGGTATAAATACCGGGGTTCCCCCCTCGCTCGCCCATCAGTCGTTGCCTGACTGGCGCGCGAGTAGGATCTCTAGGTTTCCTTTAGTCTGTCAACATTTCTTAGTGGAAACTTAGTGTTGTCCACTCTTTATTTAGGAAACCAGCGGTATATTACCCTTTTTTTTACTATGTAGGAATGAAATGTGAGGCCTATTATTCTTTATTTCAGGTGCCAATTATATAAGGCAATAGTAGCGCAATGCCTATGTTATAAGAGGTTATAAGCTAGATTACAAGTTAGGTCGCGACTGACAATTTTATGTTTATAACGGGTTTTATTCTATGCCGTCCTGCACATCTCTCCCGCCGACCATCGTTCGGGTGAACGTTGGATCTTCTTTTGCGTGCAGGTTCTCAGGCTCCGTCGGCAGGATCACCAGCTTCTTGGTCGGTCTTCTGAAGACTCCGCCCTTGGTGGTCACGTCCACTGCTCGCGTCACGCCGTCGGGGCCCGGGTATATAGCTGTAACCCGGCCTCGTGGCCATGTGTTGCGAGGCAGATTCCCGTCGGCCACTAGCACGATGTCGCCGACGTTGATAGGCCGCCCATGACCGTAGGGCTCCCGCCGGTACTGGAGTGAGGGCAGGTACTCCCGGAGCCAGCGGGCCCAGAAGTGCTCGGCCAGGCGTTGGCTCGTCCGCCAAGTCGCGCGGCCGATGAGTGCGGTGTCGTCGAATGTCCCGGGGTTGGGGGCCCGGGCTGAGCCACCGAGGAGGAAGTGGTTCGGCGTGATGGCTTCTGGCTCGTCAGGATCAACCGCCACGTGAGTGAGGGGGCGGCTGTTCACTGTATATTCGGCCTCGGTGAGCAGAGTAGTCAGGGTCTCCTCGCTGGGGCGGCGCTCGTTGAGCACGGCGTGTAGGGCTCTCTTGACGGCTCGTACCATCCTCTCCCATGCCCCGCCCATAAATGGGGCTCCCGCCGGTATGAAGCGCCAGCTTATACCGCGTTGCGCGGCGTCGGTTTCGAGGGCGTCGCCGTAGTAGGGGTAGGCGCGCGGAATCGCGAGGTCTCGCAATGCCCTTAGGTGCAGCGTCCACTCCGTCCATTGGCGCGCTAAGTCTGCATCCAGCTTGTCATCCCAGCCAGTTCCGCGCCGCCACACCTCTTGTAGGATTTTCTTTGCTATGATGGTTACCGGCGCCGCTAGCCCGAGAGGGTCGAAGATCGACATTGTTATTTTCAATATCTGCCTTTTGGTAGGCTCGATGTCGTCCAGGGCTCCGGGAGGTAGGCGGCTGAGGTCCAAGTTGAAGGCGAGTTCGTCGCTCGCGGGTTTCCATATTTGTCCCAGGATTCGTTCATTTTTCATTTCGCTCTTATTCAGTTCGACGGGCGCGGACGTGGCGTCCTCCGAAGTGAGGGCTCGGAGGACCCGCGTGGAGTTAGAGGTCCATTGGCGTAGTTCGTAATGGGCCTCTCTATGTATATCGCGTACATCACTTGACACTCGAATCGCGTCTTCTTCCGTTTTGAAGCTGTGTAGGTAGTCATCGACGTAGTGATGTCTTATTATTGCTTTGACGGCCTCTGGATGCGTTTCTTCGTGTTTCTGGGCGTTGACGTTCTTCACATATATTGCTATTGACGGTGAACAAGTAGCGCCAAAAATGAGTGAAGTCATGCGATATTCTTGCGGCGCGTCGTCGCCCCGCCGGTCGCCCCGCCATAGATAGCGCAGGGCGTCTCTGTCTTCAGACTTGACTTTCACTTGCATGAACATTTCTTTAATATCCGCCCCCACGGCGACTGGGTGTTGCCGGAAGCGCATAAGGACGCCTGGCAGTGACTGTAGGAGGGCCGGGCCTGTCAGTAGGCGGTCATTGAGCGACACGCCCCTTGTAGGCGCGGCGGCGTCGTGGACGATTCGGACTTTCCCGGGCTTGCTAGGATTCAGCACCGGGAAATGGGGGAGGTACCACACTCTCGATGACTTGGTGGGCGGCGCAGGCTCGGCGTAGCCCTTCGAGACAAGGGCGTCCATTTCTTCACTATATTTGCCTTTAAGCTCTTTATTTTTGTCGAGTTTCTTTTCTATGTTATGAAGTCTTCTCAGTGTATTTTCGTAGTTGTCAGGCAAGCTGCTGTCGGGTTGTTTCCATAATAGCGGTGCTTCATAATGGCCGTCGGCTGTAGTCTTTATTGACTGGGCTAGCATGATACGCGCCCGCTCTTCCGGGCTTGACTGGGGTAACTTCGGCTCGATAAGTAGGTTTTCGAGCGCGAAATATTCACTGAGTTGTAAATTCAAATCTTCATTTTTCTCGGCTTCTTCAATAGTGGTCAAGCGATGCGTCGCATGTACTTGTTTGCCTGTGATGCGTGTGTGTGCACCGTGTAGCACCCAGCCTAGCGGCGTTAGGGATGCCGCTGGCTGATGCCGCTGGCCGCGGCGTGTTTCATTACTGACGAGTAAATGCCAGTTATCTTGTCCGATTAATACTCTAGGTCTCGCTGACTCGTACCGCAGGCTATCTTCTATGTCGCATAAGTGTGCGCACTCGCGGAGATCCTCCTTCTTAACGGACTGTGGTGATAGGCTCAGATCGTCTATGGTATGCGCACCGACCCTATAAGGTTGGTCGGTGCCGCGGATGCTGAGCGTAACACGGCGTGATCTCGATGCGTCGATTTTTTCTTTCGTTATAGCTTCTATTTGTAGCGGCACTGTCGGGCCGTCCAGGCCTAAGTCGTTCGCGAGCCCTTCTTGTACAAGTGTTATCGTGGAGCCGTCGTCGAGGAGGGCGTAGGTCTCGACGGCTCCCGCCGGTCCAGAGACTGTGACCGGGATAATTTTCAGATAGGCTCTCGCTTCTCGGGAGGCGCGCGTCGATGTGACGGCCTCGTTTCTTTCTTCAATTCTTTGATAATGTAGCAATTTGTGGTGGAAGTATTCGCAGCCGTCTCGCTCGCACTTCGTGCGCTTGCATGAGTGCATCCTGTTCTTGTAGCGCAGGCATCGGAAACATAGCCGTTGATCTTTGGCTAGTTTCCACCGGTCTTCAACGGCTTTTTCGATAAACTTAGTGCATTTATCTATTGGGTGACCGGTGTTGTTGCAGGCGGCGCACTTAGGTGAAGGCTTGTCTGTGGTCGCGAAGGCTCGGTGTGTCCTTTTTGCAGGATGAGGATTTGCACCGTCGACGTTCTCGGGCTGCGCGTAGAGCGCGCAGTAGTCCGCCTCGCGTTGCAGGAAGGCTGATATCTTTATTAGCTCAGGCTCGTCGTTTTTCTGCGTATTCGCGTAGTCGAACCATCTGTAGCGTAGGGCGGGCGTAAATTTCTCCATCATTGCCCGTGTCGTCTCCGGGCTGTGTAGATAGTGAGCGCGGTCAAGAGCCTTGAGTGTGGCTATGACGTTGGCTACACGGCTGGCGAAGACACAGATGTCGAGCGGCCCGTCGTTAAGGCGCGGTAGGGCGCGTAAACGCTCGAGCTCGGCGAGGGCAATGGCGTCTGGGCGGCCGAAGCGGGCTTCTAGGCTTCTCATTACTTCGTCTGCGCGAGCGTTGTAAATGAGGAGGCTCTCGACGGCTTCTTTGGCCCTCCCTTTGAGGCATCTTCTTAATCTTGCTATATTATCCACTTCACTATAATTTGCGGTGGTTCCGTTGTAGGCGGCTTTAAATGATAGCCATTCTTGATGCGAGCCGCTGAATGGCGGCAACTCGGCGTGATAGCGTGATGACTCTCTCGGGCCGGCACGCGCGGCGATGGCGATGGCAGAGGCGAGCTCACTCAGGTTCACACTTTGTTGATTCTTCATTACTATGGCGCTATCTTCTTGCGCATTCGCTTGTGAATACATTAACGGCGGCGGATATGCGTCTGTTTCGCGTGGGCGCGGCGGCGTTGGCGCGAAAACGGGAGCGTGGGTTCCCCCGGCGGGGGGAGGGGCGGGGACGGCGGGGCGCACGGCAGCGGCGCCCTGTCCCGCGCCCTCGGCGGGGCTCCTCTCCCGAGCCTGCTCGGCGTACTGTGGGGTTGCAGGCTCGGGTTCTTCGATGTAAGGTGCATTGGAGATGGCGAGGACATGTCTCTGGCTGGTCTCGAGCCATTCATCTATGCGGCGTTCTTGTTGGACTGTAGATATTGTGTCGGTGTCATCGTCGCTGTCTTCGGCTTCTATGGCGGCTATGCGCGCTTGCGCGAGCTCCAATTTGATTCGGAGGGCTTCTTCTCGCGCTTGTGCGAGACGGCGGACGCGATGACTCGACGTTGTTTTCACCGATTTTGACGGCGGCCGTGCGGCAGGATGCTGGCTTGACTGTGGGGTTTCCTGCCGCAGTGTTGCTGCAGGGTGTAGGCTCTCCTGCAGCAGCGGGACTATGGGTGGCAGCGTTGACTGTGGGGTTTCATGAGGCAGTGTTTGTGACTGCGCGGCATCATGATGCTGCCCTATGGGTGACCTCGGCTGTGGGTCTGGACGAGGCGCCGGCGTCGCAGGAGTGCTCGTTCGTGAGGTCTCCTGCGAGGGCCTCGAAACTTCTTGAGTCGTAGCAGTTCCCGACGTGGACGTGGTTGCTTGTTCCAGCATGGCTTCTCTTATGTTCGCTGCGATAAGTTGACCGAGTGTGCGATTTCCTGCTTTCGATCTTGTAAGGGGCATCCTCTATGTAGAATCCGGTTTTCGATGGACCAGCATGTGCGAGACGCACCTATGACTGGCTCTGGGCTGGGTAGAATTGAAGGGAAATCCTGCACCTTCGGCGTTGGTCGTTACGGCTTAGCAGGAACTTGGTCGGGTCGGGGTTCTGAATTGAAAGGCTTGTTTACTTTTTCAAGTAATGTTACTTCGCTGCTACTGTAGGTACTGAATTTCATGGGGCCTGGCCGCCCAATTTATACTATCAAGTTACCTCGGCCGGACGCCCCTTCGCCCCGTATTTTTGGCGGGAAAGCGATTTGCGCGAAATGACATGTTCATTTATTACACTTCAATCTTACTCTAATACATTATTTACAGTGCTTATATCTATTTCTATGCTATTTATAATACATTATTACACGAGATCCCGCTCGTTCGGCGTCAAAATGCATCTGAAACGCGGGGATTTCGTGTCGGCCCGTATATACGTACCTCGTTCCCCACCTGAGGTATAAATACCGGGGTTCCCCCCTCGCTCGCCCATCAGTCGTTGCCTGACTGGCGCGCGAGTAGGATCTCTAGGTTTCCTTTAGTCTGTCAACATTTCTTAGTGGAAACTTAGTGTTGTCCACTCTTTATTTAGGAAACCAGCGGTATATTACCCTTTTTTTTACTATGTAGGAATGAAATGTGAGGCCTATTATTCTTTATTTCAGGTGCCAATTATATAAGGCAATAGTAGCGCAATGCCTATGTTATAAGAGGTTATAAGCTAGATTACAAGTTAGGTCGCGACTGACAATTTTATGTTTATAACGGGTTTTATTCTATGCCGTCCTGCACAGTAACTTTGATAGGATAATTGTACAAATACTGACGCCTTGTAGGTACTCGTCTCTTTTAAGTGTTTTGACAGCAGCTACAAAGTTTGTGATTTTTATTGAAAATTTCACAATTTCTCCAATATAATCCTGAGGCAGCGAAGGTAACTTCTTGATATCACTCATGATTTTATTTACGATTAAATCTGGATTTCCAAATTGTAGTTCGAGGGTTGCCATGATGGTGTCGGGCGACGAACCGCTGATAAGTAGTGCGGATACCGCTTCTCGTGCCGCTCCGACGAGACACTTTCTCAAACGCCACTGATTCTCTTTCGTGCTGTAGTTACAGAGTTCTGTAGATTCATCATACGCTTGTTTGAAATTCAACCACTCCATAACGTCACCTGAGTAGGTAGGTAATTCGCGTGGTGTACTCAAACGACTATTTAAATTATTATTTTGTTTACAGGTGGAAGCTGTTAGATCTTTGAGAGCCTGTGCCAGCATAAACATCGTTGCTTCTGAGTCGATGGCGGTCGGCGCCGGCTGGCGGGCAGTGACCTCGCCTGCCTCCCGAACTTGTTGAAGCGCCTGCTGGCTGCGGTCAATCCAATTCTCGATTTCACTTCCATTATTCTGGGTCTCACTTGACTTCGAGGATGTGTGACTGTATTTTTCTTCATGGGCTGTTAGTTCTACCGCTAGTTTCTTTTTAACCAAGATCATTTCTATGCGTGCCTGCTCTTCTGCAGTTTTTATTTTCAGTTGTTTTCGTTCAGCCAATATGTGAGAAGACGTAAACTTCTTCGACTTCGAGCGGTTGCTACTGCGTGAATCAGGCGGTATTTGGGGCTCTTTTTCAGCCGGGTTCAAAACTAATTTTGACGTACCCGCAACTGGTTCGTTTGCTACGTAAGTCTTGTCGAATTCCTTAACGCTTTTCTCTAAATTTTCACTAGTGGGCTGGTTAGTGAGTTGTTCCACGTCAGTTTTGTCCCCTTTCGGCATTTCCATATCACGCTCCTGCTTCTCATGTTCTTTTTTCACGTTTCTGCGGGTGTTCACCATCTTGTGCGGCGTTCGATACATGCAATATCAACTCGATCCGGTTCGAAGGACCACTTTGTAAACGGTAGATGGTGACGGGGTGCAGGAAAGTGAAAACACAGCAGGTACGTATGCGAAATTAAAGTATAGCGACCGCGAGGGCGATAGCGGCTACCCGTGACAGTGGTCATTTAGCAACTGACGTTGGAGTTTGAGATAGGTGCATACTACATGCATATATGATTCTATAACTAGGTAGATGCTATAGGTATCGCTCGCGCTCACTATTAATGCGTAAGTATAGATTTATTTATATAAGGACAAATGGGTAGGTACATCTTCACATTACATATGTAAACAATTAGGTATGTATATAACAGGCAGGTAAGTATCTTAGCTTTAAAATATAGTATTAAGGTCTATTTTCAGAACCGAGAGGCATCACCAGTGTCTGCAGTTTACACATGACATGCCTTCCGCGCTTATTTATACCAAAAGGTAATCGTCGGGTTGTTTACTCACTGGTAGAAGCAGTGGCTGGCGGAGAGCAGCCACTCGCTGGCGATGAGCGTGGCGCCGCACTGGAAGTCCCCGTCGCGGTACAGCGCGGCCTGCCACGGCCACGCGCCCGCCGCCGCGCCGTCGCCGCCCACCACCCTGCCCCAGCGCACGCGACTGTTAAGCGCAATTTATACATGCAACAAATTGCACCCAAGTATCATTACGTTGCGGGCTACCGAGATAGCGAGTTCAATGATCTACCCCGCAATGTTGAACTTGCATGCAATTTCTTGCATGTATAGATTGCGCTTTACAAACAACCTCCGTTCACACACATACCTATTAAGCCCTATCAGATTCAGATTCAGATTCAGATTCATTTATTCACAATAAAAGATTACATTATAAATTACATCATCAATCGTAGTATATGTCTTTTCATCATTTTTCAGTATGCGATATCCTTCGGATGACTAAAATCAACATTTCAGTTATAAACTGTAACTTGTGTGTGTGAATATATAAATAATATGTAAAAGATTGTGACTCTATTAATAAATTTGTTAAACGCCGAATTGAAAAAACACATTTACTTACAGCACAGTTTTTTGTATCTGTAACGATAATGCTCAATTTATTTTATTTTATGTAAGCTCATTTAAGTGAACTGTATTGTTCTTATGAGTAATAAAGCATCTCTAAACCTAGATCTTTCAGCTAGGAGATATGATGATCACGAGTAAAATGCTAAATATCATTAATGAGGGTTTTTCACAATGCATACCAAATGCTAATCGGCAGCATCGGTTGGTAACACTGAGGCGAAAGGCACTGGCGGTTTCTGATATTCTGATTAATGCGGTTCAACATAAATACAAAAATAAATTAATCATTGGAGGTGCGGGGTATCGATCCTTGTACCTCTCGCACGCTAAGCGAGCGCTCTACCATCTGAGCTACACCCCCGGTTGAGAGAGCGAGAAACTCGTTACCACGTCTAGTGCAGATTATATTTTTAGATTATCTCGATATTTTTTTTGTATTTTATATATCAGCAGAATGAAGATTTTAATTAGTGGCAGCTCACCTGGGTTGCTGCGCGTCAGCGTGCGGCCGCACGCCGCACTCCAGATGCTGGCAGCGCACGCGCAGCGCGCGGCGGCGGGCGCACGGCGCGCGTCGGAACGTGAGCCGCGCGTCGCGTGCGCGCGCCGCGTCGTGCCACACCTCCCAGTAGCCGGCGCGCGCCGCGCGGGGCGAGCGCGCCTCGCGCGCCCAGCCCACGGATCTACGACACAATCGTTACTTGGTACACCTGAAGGCTCTTCTACACAACGGGCCACCATGGCCGCAGGACAGGACGCAGTTATGCGGTGGAATGAGATTAAAGTTGCGTCCTGTTTGATGAACCATAATTGGCCCATTGTGTGACACCTTAACTTCTCGGTGCCCAGCGACACATGGACATAGAATACTCTGGACAGGCTATGGTAATAATACTACCATGAGCGAGCGCAACAGTGCTATACCAAACGCAATAAGAGTGACAGAAAGAGATATATCATTCGTTGTCCTTGTCATAGTTCCACTTTTTTTTGTTGGGCACAAGTGATTAAGTATGAAGTTGTGCCTAACAAACCATTACACGTCCAAATTAAGTAGGTTGTTTATGGTAAGCCATCATTTTAATTTAGCTGCATAGGAGCCATTCCGTCCCTCGTTGTGGCATCACGTATAGCCTGTCCAGAGTATCCTATGGCCATGCCAGCGACATCATTTGATGACACATGTAGTACTTCGATTTCGCATTAGTACTGAAGTCTATCTATACCTGACAAGAGTGTCAAGGCTCCGATGGGTTAAGCCTGTCACAGACTGGCGCGGCTTACGGTGGCGGTCAATAGTAAACTTGACCACTACTATCAAATTGACCATTGACTGCAACTGCAGTCCGCGATAGTGTGATTCAGGATTTGTGATTCAACAATGATATAACTTTATTATGACAGCCATGTCGTATCGACTGGACACATAAGATGCGCATCAACCAATCAATAAAGGGTCGTTCGGTAAGTGACTTCTCCGTAGTCGCAAACGGCCATATGCTCCGCTGTCTTCATAACATCAGGCAGGATGTAGGTATGCATGTTTTACACGGACGTTGTATAAAGAAATATGGATAACATCAATTTTAGTCCAAGTCCTTCACTGATGACAATAAAATAATTTATTTTACCATCAAGTTGATTTAATGACGGAGCCGGAAGGCGGCTCTTCAATATAACAGCCAATGTATTTGAAGTGTGCACAAGCGGTATACTAACTGGAAGGTCATGGCGCGGCAGACGGCGCGGCCGAGGTCCGGCAGCTGCAGCGTGCTGTGCGCCTCCTGCACCACGTCGGCGAAACTCTCCACGCACAGCCGGCCCCACACGCCGCGCTTGCGCACCATCACGTATCCTGTCACAAGTAACAACAGTGTTAAAAAATAACTTATCGTTATTCACAAATTGCGGCGTGGGTAGGCCACAAGGTGGACTGATGACCTGGTAAAGGTCGCGGGAGTCCGCTGGATGCGGGTGGCGCAGGATCGGTCATTTTGGCACTCTTTGGGGGAGGCTATGATGATGATGATTCACAAATTTGGCTCTTATATTTTGTGGAATCGGCGTCAGTTTTTTGTCCGTCGACTAAGTTTTATAGTTCTGGCGGGTAAGACACGGCATTTACTTTTTCCTTGCCTTCCAAAATAGTTTAACCTACGACCTGCACCTCGTCTTTTTTAACATTAGGTATATTCAGCAAATTTCTAGTTTTCCCTCTGGTGTAGAAGGTCAAACGGCAGTCGCTTGCGTAAAACAAGTGCCTACGCCTTATCATGGGATTAATCAGCAACCGGGACAGCGCTAGGAGGATGACGATTCTCCCACGATTAGTACGAACTCGTCTTATAAGACGAGTATCTAATTCACGAGTATATATTTAGCCGTAGTAGTGACAGGCAACTAGTCCATGAAGCACGCACCTTCCTCGTTGTATGGCACGACCTCGTTGTCGCCAGCGCCACGCAGCTCTTCTCGTCGTCGCCGAGCGGGCAGTCCGGCACGCCGCCGTCGCACACGCGCGCCTGCTCCACGCACTGGTGTGAACTTGGCTAAGGACGACCCACCTTCCTCGTTGTATGGCACGACCTCGTTGTCGACCTGGTCGGCGAGCGCCACGCAGCTCTTCTCGTCGTCGCCGAGCGGGCAGTCCGGCACGCCGTCGCACACGCGCGCCTGCTCCACGCACTGGTGTGAACTTGGCTAAGGACGACCCACCTTCCTCGTTGTATGGCACGACCTCGTTGTCGACCTGGTCGGCGAGCGCCACGCAGCTCTTCTCGTCGTCGCCGAGCGGGCAGTCCGGCACGCCGTCGCACACGCGCGCCTGCTCCACGCACTGCCGCGCATTCGCGCACACGTACTGCCCTTCCGAGCACCATTCTGTACAGACATTACGTAACATTGAAGCCCTTTGTGAAGACACTTTGCCGGCGATTCTCGGACCGGTGGTAGCCCGAAAGCTCATCAGAAAAGAGCGTACCTGTGGCCCATTTCACAAAGCTAACATTCTAAATTGGCAGCACTGAGGCGCATGACCAATAACTGCTGGCTGTTTGACATGTGTTGCCTGTTTATAGTTGTAAAAGGGTCACTTGTAGTTTCATGAAACGGGCCTCCACACTTGTGCCTAACAGTGTTGCCTGCTTGCTATTTATGGACCCGCACACGAATGCGGTCGAATGTCAATGGGGATCCGGCACCTGTAAAGGGCCATTTACATGGTGCAGCAACTCGTATACGATTTTCGGCTAGCGACATACACGATGAATTCAGTCAAACCCTGCAATGTAATAATAAAACTCATGCGAGATGTTGCACCATGTAAATGGCCCTTAATGTGTTAGAATTCGTTGTAATCAGTTCGACATACCATGAATGCATTTACTCAATATTAAAAAAGGAGATTCGTAGGTACATGGCAGTCCTCGAAGCTATAAGGACAGAGCGAGAAGACCAAGGTCGTTCATCTACCCCAATATCCCTCAAGTTCAAGACTACTATGCAAGAATGGAATGCGGCTACTTATAATTATTATCCATACCGCATCTGTTCTCATCGGAGTAGTCCCAGCAGTCGACGACGCCGTCGCATATCTTGGCGTCGGCGAAGTCGGCGCGCAGGTAGTCGGCGCACGAGCACGCGCGCTCGTCCTCGCCGCCCGCGCAGTCCAGCAGCCGGTTGCAGCGCGAGGTCAGCGGCAGGCACTGCCCCGTCGAGCAGCGGAAGGAAGTGCTGTTGCTGCACTCTTCTGATAATACGGGTGTAGACACCAAATAAAATAACCAATAATTATACATTTTAAAAAAGGGTTTAAAATATTGACGAATGGAGAAAAAAGTAAAGCAGGGGATTAAATAATCTAAGTGTTCAAAGTTTTAAGAGGACGTAGGTATATTGTATCCCTTTTCCGCAAAACGCACCTTCATATGAAATGATTGTCATTGACGCTCGTGGATCGTGAATTCGTGACGTCACGATCCCCTAGCGTTTTCTCTCTCTAACAAGCAATATTAAAACGGTTGTAGCTTCCTAATAATTTGAGTTTTCTTAATGGGATTTTCGTCATTAGGCATATATTTTTGCCTTCTTTCTTTTGGAGTAATAGCTAATACATTTTGAGTCTACACCTCTATTCACTTACTTAATAATAAATACATTATCAATATCATACCTGTTTTGACGACATCTTTTGTGATTTCTTTCTCAAAATACAATTTATTGAAGTTCTTTTCGGGAATAGGTTTTTCAATAATGTTAACTTCTTGTTTAGAAGGCGGAACTTTACTAAATGTCTTAGTTAATATCTTGAATCCTGCCTGATTTAGAGTGTAACTGGAGGGAATGGCTTTTGTAGAAATCACTCCGCCTTGACTCCGAAATAAAGTGTTATTTTGACCATCTGATATCGTGGCTAAATTCGCTAGTAGCTTTAGTTTGTCAATAGTTAGTGTATTTGTTTGGTTACTGGGTATTTCTAAGACGACATCTGGTTCCAAAGCTAGTTCGTATGCGGGAAGGTCCAGTGTTTTATTGGCCTGTTTGCTACTAACACTCCCGGTAACATGGTAAGAAACCCTATATGTACCTTCGGGTACATACGTTCCATTTTCCTTCTTATTTTGTGCCAACCCACTTAATTCGTCACTTGCTTTAGGGAATCGATTAATGCCAGTGATAATTTCTGGTGAACTCGCAACACTCAAACTGTCGCTGACATCTTTTTCGTCGATTGAGATGTCATCCTCATTCGTTGGCAATTCAATTTTAGGCGTCACATAATCATCGTCATAAATTATGTTCTTATTTGTAGTTTTTTCTGTATCCGTTTGAGATCTTATGTTGCTACGAAAAAATCTACGTTCACTTTCTTTGGCCGGAGATTGAACCCTAATCAACGGTCTAGGTCGTAAAGGACGGTTAACACCAAGATTCGATTTGGCGGGCAGCAGAGTGATCACTCTTGTAGTTGTTACCTCGACTTCATCCTCGGGTACAAGTTCAACCGATCCGGTCATTTTGTTGTGAGTCTGACGATCTTCGTTTTCAGATTCATCAAATTCTTTCATAGGTTTTGCTGTAGTGCTTTGTGAATATCGTTTTATAATTTCCGTCAAATTTCTTAGAATTGAAACTTTTCCAGTGAATTTGGGGGTGGTATTAGGGAACACAGCGTCATTTTTAGTAATAATAGCTTGCAACGTATCGTTGTAATATTTTTCCGGGGAGTGTTTGTTAAACGTGCCGTTGTCATTAGTTGAAGTATTAACCAGTTCCCAAGTGTGATGTGGTGTCTCAGTGCTGGGTATAATCGAAACTTTGTTATTTGGCCGTCTTGTCGAACTTTCCGTATCGTCGTGTCCTCCAGCTGCTTTAGTCGTACTACTGTAGGATATTTCTCTAGAGGAAGTAGTTGACATCGTGCTAGTTGTACTTGTAGTGCTCGTAGGTGTAGTAGTACTGCTTAGAGTGACATCATGTTTCTTAAGAATAGACGCGCCTTCTATTGATACTTTTTCAGTGCTATTATCTTGTTGTTCGAATTGCACAACGTTTAATGTCACAGACGTAGTTTTTTCTTTAGGCGGTCTCTCCACTGGTTTCCCGTCATCTTCCTCATCATCATTATTCTCTTCAGACTCCACTACTGCACTTAATTTATCTACAGGAATTGGATGAGCTTTCGGAAAATTAGATCCCAACGTTTCCATATCTTTCAAAGGTGGGGCATACGTTGGAAGAGTAAAACTCGTGTAAACAGGGCTTGGCACGTATACTTCTGCGCCTAAGTTAGGATCCACATTTAATAAACCAGGAGGCTTATATGTTACTTTCTCTGTATTTTTTGCTGGAGAGATAGCACTTAGGAAACTTTCTAAAACTGATGCATCTTCGACTACTTCAGCGACACCAATCCTATCTTCAGCATTATGTTCAATAAGTTCTGAAGGTGGCTCCTCGGTAACTACAGGCATGTTGCTGGTGGTCTCGTAGTATGGCCTGGTAATTGGCCGCCATGGTTCATTATCGACAACATGTGGCACCGTAAACAGGGTATCGATTTTGGGTACATCTTTGTACTGATTTTCATTAGTTAGAAGGTCCAGCAATATTTGCGAAACATTGTTCGTATTTATCTCGGAAGGTTGTGGAGTTGATATCAAAGTTGTTGGACTCATGGTGATTTTCTCGGAATCCTTTTGCGGAGTGGGTTCTGTTTTTGGTTTCACATTCAAGGTAGACATGATCGTAAATGGTCGCGTCTTTGGTGTGCTTGTGGGAATAGGAACTCGTCTTGTAGTTGATGGTCTGAATGTAGACGGCCTAATGAAAGGAGGTTTCGTCAAAGGTGCTTTCGTTGTCGTTGTTGCTTTCGTTGTGGTCGTGGACTTAATATTTGGCTTCTCATCGTGTCTTTGTGGACTAGAATTTTGTTTATTTTCAGTAATATCAGCTTCAGTCTTTGTAATCTGGAAAGTACCTTGAACAACAGGTAGATGTTCTATGTCAATGTCCGGTTCATCGGGATCCCTCTTTTTATTCGACGAACTCGGTTTCACTGTGGTTTTACGGACGACACCCACTCTTGTTTGAAGAGTTTTATCTTTACTGCTGAGGGCGGGGGGTGCTTTTGAACTACTTACTACCATGGTTTCATTCAAAGCCTCTTTGACGTAAGATTCTGAATGGTACGTATGGGCTAAATCCCTTTTTATTATTATGCTAGACGTATCTATTTTAATTATTTGTCCGAAAGCTGGATTCTTAGAAATTAAATCTTGAATTAAGATATTCTTCAGCGTTTCTTCTATATTCGAGACAGAACTGAAAAAAAAAGCAAAGTTAAGAAATACAGTTAATTCTTGTGTTTTGATTTAATTGTTTAGCAAAGGTCGTGCGTGAGTTACCTCGGGATTTTTCTTCTGTCGAGGTAAAGTCTGAAGTGTACATCGAGTCGGCGATCGCCGAAGCCTGTGACGAGCGCGCCGGCGAAGGCCTGCCGCAGCGGCGACGGCACGGCGTACACCTGCCGAAGCGCGGCGCCGTACCGGCGCTGCCGCTCGCGCCACGCGGGACTGCCCGCCGCGCCGCCGTACACGTCCCCGCGAGTCACTCGTAACGTTCCCTCGAAGGACATTATAGCTGGAACATCAATGTAAACGTAAGGTGAATTTGGGCCGGGCTAAACTGTGGAATTTTCGAAGTGTATTTAATAGTTTCACTAACTGCAAGCATTTAAAAAAAAAAGTGTGCCTACCCAATTAGCGCGCAGTTTTGTGACGAAAATTAAGCATAGGTACTGATGTGCTGACGGAGAGTTTCCTATGTTGCGAAATGTTTCTGGAATTTAACAGAGGAAAATTTCCGAATTTTTCCTTGACTGGCGTACGCGATTATCTCTGACTATTTTCTCTTAAGTAATCGAAAAACTAGCTGAGAAACCTTATATTTATTTTAAAAGGCCTATCGATTGATACACGTGGAATTACAATGTTTTTTTTTTTGACTTTCAGTTGCATGTACTCTATATATATGCACCCCTAAAAAATACTTTTTTGTCATTTCATTACAGAACTATGTAGCGGCTAACAAAATACACCTATCCTCCAAATTTCATTCAAATACACCTTATAGTTTTAAAGTAAATTGCCATTTTGGCTACGGAACCATTAAAAGGCCCTTTAGGCATTGTACCGAGTATGCTAGCAGTATTTCTTCGTTGAACTGCAATGCTTATGCGTTGCACGAGAAAACTGCCAGCTCTTCGATTACCAGTTATGATGATACTAATGCTGTAATAACTGTCGATTCTGTAAATTCCTACAATTGAGGAGCTAAAACCTATAGTTAAATTGAAAATTGAAACGCAGAAGCTTAAAAACGACTAGCTTGAAATAACTTACAAACTTGAGAAAAGCCTAATTTTCGACCATGGTTTTCTACTATGTCGCTGAACCAAATTAATATGTATTGGCACTCATTAGACGCATAATTTCATGTTCTTTAATTTCCAGGTGTGTAACTTTTCGCTAGGATGCACCGTATAGAAGCTACGAGTCAGAAACCAAAAAAAGTCTCAAAATTTCGAGGATTTGTGGCTGCCAAAAGTTGTCCCAAGATATCTCGTGTAACCATTTTTGATATTTTGTCGGTTGTATCGAAGTCAACAATATTAAAAAAAAAACTTCTACACCACCACTTGCAACGTACAACGTGCTTTGAACCTCTACGGACTGGCCTATCCCCTGGAATGCCACTGACGTAACTTTGTTACCATTTTTTCTGTACGAATAAAAAACACAGTTTAGTAAGGTAGGTAAGGTATAAAGTTCGCTCGACCGAAAATGAAGCCGAAAATTACACAAATCAACCTGCCAAAAGGGAGCGTGTATCGATAAGTGCCTCTGACATACAGTCAAGTTTAGACAAAGTGTCTTGGAACATTAAGCGGTTTAATTTAACTGGATTCATAGTATAAGTTAACTTACGTTCCCCGTTGTCAGGCCTCAAAGCCCCCATGTAGAATGCTAGTGCTGCTACTGCCAGCACGGCGACTGCCGCCAGAAGCGCGCCGCCCACCAACGCTGCCGAGCACAGCTTGCCGCTGCCGCTGCGGGAGCCGCTGCCGCTGCCGAGACCGCGCCCGTACCCTCCGCCCGCGAACCGGTATTCACTCTGCCAACAACAGCGTTTACATTACAACACTACATCCTATACTATTAAACGAGCAATATTTGTATACATATATATATTTGCAATCACGTTCTCGGAAACGGCTCTAAAGATTTCGATGAAATTTGGAATGCAGGGGTTTGCGGGGGCGAGAAATCGATCTAGATAGGTCTCATGTCCGGGAAAATTAGTTTTCTCTGTATTTTCTCAATTTTCACCCGAGCAGAGCTCGGTCGCCCAGGGACTTAATAAATAAATAAATAAAAATTCGTTTATTACTCAAAGAAAAGTTGTGGATAATTCCACTTAGGATTCGCCTGTATCGCGGAGAACCGTTTACCTAACAATGAAGTAGAAAACCATTTTTTATAGTGACGCCTGAATACATTACATTACAGTTAACGCACTTGAATTTAAAAATAAATGGTGTTACTCACATAATAAAACAATTACCGCTAAACGACCGCTTTAGCCTAGTTGGTAGTGACCCTGCCTACGAAGCAAGAGGTCCTGGGTTCGAATCCCGGTAAGGGCATTTATTTGTGTGATGAGCATGAATATTTGTTCCTGAGTCATGGATGTTTTCTATGTATTTAAGTATTTATTTCTCTATATAAGTATCTATATCGTCGTCTAGTATCCATAGTACAAGCTTTGCTTAGTTTGGGACTAGGTTGATTTGTGTAAGATTGTCCGCAAATATTTATTATTTATTTATTTTATTTATTACGAGTATAGTTATAGTTATTACAATTATAGTTATAAGTTAGCCCGATAAGACCAGTAATTTGTCCGTTTCCTTTATTTCTGTATTGCACTCATATCCCGCACCAGCAATGATTTTCTTTGACCTAAAGGTTGACTGGTAGAGAGCCTTATGGCATTAAATTCGCCTTTTGTACAGCTATGTAACTTGCAATTAAATAAATAAATAAAGAAATAAACATTACGGGACAATCTTTACACAAATCAACCTAGGCCCACGGTAAGCTCAATAAGGCTTGTGGTGTGGGTACTAGGCGACGATATATATAATAGATAAATACATATAGATACTTATATATATACTAGCTGTTGCCCGCGACTTTGTCCGCGTAGAACTTTTTATCGTCTTAGAAAATGATTTCTCTCAATACAAAATTTGAACCCTCTTTTAGGGGATAATTAAAAAAAAAGTTGATGTTCATTTTCTAGTTTGTGAACAAACAGTCTAAAACCAAAGTTAAAAATCTCATACTTTAAAAATGCCTTGAAATACTCAAACTTTGAACCAATTTTAACACTCTTAAGGGATGAATTTGGAAAAACTCTGAAATCAGTTTTGTAATCTTTTAACGTACAGAATAAGACCGAAGTTAAAAATCTCTTACTCACACTTTAAAATTTTATTGTTCGCCATTTAAAATTTGAACCCCCTTTTAAACCCCCTTAGAGGTTGAATTTTTCTAATCGCTGAAAGAACTTTTTTCGTAAACTTTTAAGTCTCTAGCTCAAAAAAAGTGTTGCCCATACAAAGCTTTCTTAACCCCCTTAGGGGTGGAATTTTCTAAAACTCTGAAAGTACTTTATTATTAATTTTAATAAGTAACATTTCGAATAGTTTTAAGTCTTGTAAAAAAAAAAGTTTTTCCCACACAACACTGGCTACCCTTCTTAAGGATCTTAAGGATCCCCTTAGGGATGGAGTTTTCTAAAACGCTGAAAGTTCTTTTTTAGTATTCTAATAAGTAATCTTTTTGCAAAGTTTTAAGTCTTACTCAAAAAAAGTGTTGCCCATGCAAACTTCCTTTTTAACCCTATTAGGGGTGGAATTTTCTAAAACGATTTGTGTTCTTTTTTTGTATTTTAATAAGTAATCTTTCTACAAAGTTTCAAGTCTCTAACTCAAAAACATAAACTTTCCCTGATAAAAACTTTGCACCCCTTTTTATCCCCCTTAGGGATAGATTTTTTCAAAACGCTGAAAGTCTTTTTTTTTGTATTTTTATAAGTAATCTTTCTACAAAGTTTTAAGTGTCTAGCTCAGAAAAAGTGTTCCCCATACAAACCTTGCACCCTTTTTTAACCCCCTTAGGGAATGATTTTTGTAAAACGCCGAATGTAGTATTTTTCATGTTCTAATAAGTAATTTTTCGACAAAATTTTAAGTCTCTATTAAAAAAAAAAATATTTTTCCCATACAAACTTTGCACCCTATTTTACCCCCTTAGGGGTGAAATTTTCCAAAACGCTGAAAGTACTTTCTTTGTATTTAAATAATCTTTCTACAAAGTTTTAGGACTCTAGCTAAAAAAAATAGTTTCCCACATACAAACTTTGCATCCCTATTTTAGCCCCCTATTTTTAGGGGTAGTATTTTCTATGAAAGTACTTAATTTGTATTCTGATGACTAATCTTTCTACAAAGTTTTAAGTCTCTATTTAAAAAAAATATTGTTTCCCCCATACAAAATTTGCACCCCTATTTTACCCCCTTAGGGGTAGATTTTTTTAAAACACTGAATCTAGGTACTTTATTTGTATTCTAATGAATAATTTCTCTACAAAGTTATAAGTCTCTATTTAAAAAAAAGTATTTTTTCCCATACAAACTTTGCACTCTATTTTACCGCTTTAGGGGTAGAATTTTCTAAAACCCTGAAAGTTCTTTATTTGTATTCTAATGACTGATTTTTCTACAAAGTTTTAAGTCTCTATTTAAATAAAATATGTTTCCCCCATACAAACCTTGCACCCCTATTTTACCCCCGTAGGGGTGGAAATTTCCAAAACGCTTAAAGTGTTTCATTTGTATTCTAATAACTAATTTTTCTACAAAGTTTAAGTCTATAGCTCAAAAAAAAAAGGTTCTCCCATACAAACTTTGCACCCCTATTTTACCCCCTTAGGGGTAGAATTTTCAAAAATCCCTTTTTATCCCTAGCCCACGTTATAAAAGCAACATACTGTGCAAAAATCAACTCTCTAAGATTAGTAGTTTCGGCTGTGCGTTGATGAGTGAGTGAGTGAGTGAGTGAGTGAATAAGTCAGTCAGGACATAGGCATTTATTATGTTTAAATAGATAGAAGATAATGAAACTCCCATTCAAATATCTCAAAAAATTATGAAGCTACATCCGTTTTAATGTCGCTTGTTAGAGTGAGAAAACGATGAGGGACTGTGACGTCAATATACTCGAGCGTCATAGTAAAAAACAATCGTTTCATATGAAGGTGCGTTTTGCGGAAAAGGGACAGAACATACCCCCTCTTAAAACTTTGGACTCTTATAACTTAATCATTACCTATATAACCTCTTGCTTTGTTTTTTTTCTCCATTTGACTATATTTATTTTAAATTCTTTTTCGAGAAAATACATTATGATTATTTACCATATTTTCGATTCCTGAGCTATAACCACGAACTTTCGGAATTCGAAAATATTCGGGTATCTCTATCTCTATCGCACGAACCATACTCGAGTGACAGGGATGCAAATATATGAACATTGAGTATCGGTTTTCGTGGTAGCGCCGCAGGTACTTTGGCTGAATGCGCCGAGCGCGTGCCATTGTCATTCAAAAAAAACAAATTCGTGTTAATTATATTGTTCAAATTTGTTGATTTCATTTATTGAAATTACGACATAAAACGACATTTGCGCATATAAGTTCTCATATCAGAATCGAATATTTTTTTATGGTTTATATTTTAGCATTTGTCTCGTAAAGGTCTATCGTAGACGGGATTTAAATTATTAATAAGTGAAAGGCAAAGCAATTCCGCCATTTTGACGAAAATTTGACGTTTCTTATAGCTGACAGTTAGAGCAGCGTTTGATTTCAATAAAAATAAATGAAAAATTAAATGAAGTCGTATATTTCGGAAAATTAATTAACTGTCGCAGTCGGATAAAAACTATCCTAAGTTGCAGCTACAATAATAATGTATGTTTTTCCGAAATGTTTTTCCGTTCATGGGATGCTGAGAACATTCGTACCGCGTAAAGCTTAGTTTCAAACTGGCTGATTCTTTTTTTAATTTAGAGATTTATTATAAGTGGAGATTATAACATCCATAACTCAGGAACAAATATTCGTGATAAACACACAAATAAATGCCCTGACCGGGATTCGAACCCGGGACCTCCAGTTTCACCCCAAGATTACCTACTTTATTCCAACGCAGGCGTTGTGAAATATTAAAGTAAAAGGCATAAATAAGTGAAATAATTTTGAAAAGGAGCATTGTTTTGCCTTGACACGAAGTTGAAATCGATGGGAACTTGGACATCATGTGAGACCGGCGCTGGGAACTGCCCACGGGCAACACCAAATAATGCGCACCTTTTACCTTATGCCACTTTACCCCGCGTGACTCGTATATCAAAACCGATGACATAACATAAACAACTTAAACAAGTGCCTATCTTTTAACAAACTGTTGTTTCATGTTACTTTGCAAATACCTTTTAAGGTTTATTTGATTGTGAATGCTATAATTCTGACGTGTAGAAATCTAACCTCGTCACTATTAAATACTCCTTATAAGTAGATACTCGTACTTACCAATCTAATCTAAGTACCTACAGGTATCGGTATCAATATTATGATGGATTGATGGATCAAAGGCTGCAAAAATATCTGACTCGCTCTAACGGCTCTAGGAATAGAGTTTCATCTGATATTTTTGCGTCCTTTGTTCCATCATATATGCCTGAAAGTTTTCGATGGGCAACCCGGAACAAAAAAGGTTATGAAAGAGTTAATAGTATATACCTAACTATAGGCTTGTCTAAAAAAAATTCAGGCAAGCCGATGGGTATCGGCTTTTCTGGGCGCTCCGCCACTGGTAGGTACCTACCTAAGTAGTTAAACTAAGTAAATACGAAACAAACAAGCTGTTGATGACCAAGTGACATCGGGTATTTCACCAATAACTTAATGTTAACGGACCATAAAATAATAAAGTAAAGAAGCGAATACAGTAAGGGAACAGGATATTTTGTAGTTCAGCGATCAAGTACCTAATAAAATAAAATATTTTTGGCGAAGACCGAAACCACGAGCCACGAGCGAAATCGATTATGAAAAACGGATAAGAAACCAAAATTGTGGAAATAAGGTTCCCATAAGGTCTCCCTCCGATATCGGTTTAATTATAATGTATCTTTCACAATTTTACGTGTAGGTTGCACGTCGTTTTGAGGAACACGAACAGAATTTTGATGAGGTAAAATTTTTGGCTAGTGGTTTTTATGGACCCAGTAATTATACAGTGGAAGCGGCGGCCATTACAAAAGGGTTGGCATATTTACAAACACAAGAATGAAGAAACTCCTACTTGGAGAAATGATCCACAAACAAGGCGGAGTAATTTCTTCTTGTGAAGTACTTATGCTTTGTAGAAAACTAAAAAAGCGCCAAACGTGAGTTTTTCACCCGCGATGTTCAAAGAAGGAAAACGAAATGCTGTACAATTTGAGTCAGAATTCTCATTGTCAAGTTAAATCGCCATCATTAATGAATAATGACGTTAAACACCACTCTTCATGATACATATTTACAACTCGTCGGAAATATCTGCGAACCTCGCTTCGCCAAATCCCAAGCTGTCAGATTTTTCTGGTGGTCACCTTGCCGGCCTCTATAAGACCCCATCAAAGTCTCACCCCCACCATGTTTCCTTCTTATAGAGGCCGGCAAGGTGACCACCAGAAAAATCTGACAGCTTGGGATTTGGCGAAGCGAGATTCGCAGATATTTCCGACGAGTTGTAGGTATCTGATTATACGGGGTGGGCCCTGTAACAGAAGCAAATATTCAAAATAACGCTTCCTTAGAGCATTTCGTCGGGTGACAAGCAAAACTCACCAAGTAACAAATACCTACTTCAAGCAAAGGTCGTATTCTATAATAATAACTAAGTAGGTACTTATTACGCATTACGGAAACGTAACTACCTATGTAGTGTAAAACTATAGGAGCTTACATAAATATTATGGGTCGGTAAGGCAGATACTACCTATTACCAGAAACTGTAGGTACTAGTACCTACATGTCTTAAAACACCGGGTAAGAATTTACTGGTAGTGAATCACGGTTCTCGATTCACTCGGAGAGCGTAATTATAAATTATTACTTATTTATTTAGCGACTACCGGCACATCCGCAGAAGCAGTGTAATTACACCTCTTTAAATGACGAGTTGCGCAATGAGGCCGTTGAACTTGGCCAATTACTTGCGAATTTAATTGCTCATAACAATTATGTCTCATTCTTACGAGTAGGTACTGTAAGGCTTTAACAGTGCTGTAAGTGAGCAGGTAAAATTACATATATATGGCCAATATTTCAAACAAAAGTAGGTACCTACGTAATAGGTAGATTGGTTTTCTAATCAATACTTAGATATAATTATGTTTAGTATTCATACATATAATATTTAACCTACCTCAGCACTAATTTAATGATTTTTAAACCATATTATAAACCACATATAGTAGGAAATTGTTACTGCCTAGTTATAAGTTTCATATTTCTAGACCACTGCAGGCAGAATATGTACTATTGTACAAATTTAACCCTTTTCTTGGCATTGTATCACACAAGATATACATTTGTTGACGCTCTTTTTGCATAATTTTTACAGACATTCCTTTTTGCTCTACAAGGCGCAAACGAGGCTCAAACAGATTTTTTTTTTAATTTGCCAAAAATTTTTTTGCCAGAAAAACGCGTATGAATATTTTTTTTTTTGTAATGAATTTTCATTTAAAATTTTACAGAAAAAAAAAACAAAACGAAGGTTCCACCGAGATTTGAACTCGGATCGCTGGATTCAGAGTCCAGAGTGCTAACCGTTACACCATGGAACCGTTGAGAGAGCGCGCGAATTTAGCGTGCAGATTCTTTCACTTCTAAACATTTTTATGATTGTTATCTTATGTAAAGCAAAACTACCATTCTAAACTGTAGCATAGTATTTAATACATACTTATTATAAAAATATTAGGTACTAACCTCACTTACAACTTTGTTACGATATATCTGTAAGCGATATGTATATTTTTGCTAATATATATTAAAACAATATCTGTACGCATGCCTGTAGTTAGAGATTAAACATTTTTTTTAGTTATCTTGTCAAAAGTTAAATTCGACTCATCTCACGGTGTTGAATTATTTAATACAATTATTTCAAACAAAACAAACAAACAAACAACGTTTATTAAAGTAATACGTGTACATATTTATGCTTACATTTTAATATTAGTACAAGAAGTTAACTAAGTATGAGCCAAGTAAGCTTCAACTGATCCCCGTACTAGTGTGAACTGTATAACGGTGGATCAGGATTCACTGTCCTTAACTATTAATACCCATAAAAACATATATATTTAAATGGTAGCAAACTTGTTAAATGTAGGTACATTTACAAAAGATTGGTGAACTAGCCTAGCAACGCCTCCTAAGCGAGCGCTGTGTCGAGTCGAGAAGTAAACAAGTAGTATATTTAAAAACTTAACATAATTTTACACTGTAATAACGTATCGGGGTTTAAATAATGTTGTACAACCGTAGTAATATAGTTTATATATGGATGCGTGTGTGTGAGTATGCGTGTGTATGTATGCGCGTGTGTGTGTATGTTTATGTGTGTGCGTGTGTGTGTTACACCATGTGTTTAAGTAGTTGTTCAGTATTTTCATAACTCAAGTTCTGTATGTACTGTTCCACCGTTTTTTTGCAGGAATGCAGATTAAGTGACCGTAGGTGAATTTGTTTGCTTAGTTTGTTGTATAACGTTGGGCCAAGTACACTTATGAATTTTTTTGAAAACGTAGTTTTGTGAGTCGGAATATAATATACCAGATCATTTCTTCTCTTGGTCGCAGGGTAATTAGAAATGCATTTGTGTTGTCTTAGTAATAATAACTTAATAAATAGTTGCCTAACCGTGAGTACCATGGTTTCACGGTAAAGTAAGTGTGTAGGAAATCTAAATTTGTTGAATGTCATAACCTTAAGTACCGACCTTTGAGCTCTCTCTAGTGTAATCATCAATGTTTTAGAGGCACCTCCCCAGGCTGTGATACACTAGGAAGTTACCGACTGACATAGTGCATAGTACATTGATAATAACAGTTTTTTGTCGCATACGTGTCTGAGTTTTTTGAAGACATATATCAATTTTCTTACTTTTGACGTTAGATTTAAAATGTGTTCGCGCCAACAGAGATTTTTATCAAGTAGGACACCTAGGTACCTAATAGAAGCAGTTTCGGCTATATATGGACACGTGCATACATTATCACTCTGGCAGTTATGCAATTTAATTGGTTTGAGGCGAATGGTATGCAATTAAATATAGGTAAGACAAACCTCCTGCACTTTTCACTTACCTGCAAAACGCAGCCTAAACTTGAAGTCATGGTGAACGGTGCCCAAGTGAAACCGGTAGGTCATGCACGCTATGTTGGTTTCACTTTTGATGGCAGTCTGCAATGGGGCGACCACATTGACTCATTATGTGCAAAATTGAATTCGGCCTACTATGCCATATCCCGATTAACTCGCACATTATCGCTACACAACCTGCTAACAGCGTACTATGCCTACTTCCACACGCACCTAATACGCGGAATCGATCTCTGGGGTCTGGCAGCTGATAGAGACCGGCCATTCATATTACAAAAAAAAGTGATCCGTTTGATTTGCCGTGTTCTATCAGATGAGACAGCACGGCCACTTTTTGCGACTCTTGGAGTACTAACAGTGCCTTCTCTCTACATATTTGAGGTCGGTAAGTATGTTAGAAGAAACCCCGAGGAGTTCCCTATAGGTAACTGTTATTCAGCAAGACGGAAACCGGGACTGGCCGTCCCTGCGCACAGGCTCCAGAAAACTGGCAAGTCTCTTGGTGTAATGGGTGCCAAAATTTACAATAAAAACCGGGACTGGCCGTCCCTGCGCACAGGCTCCAGAAAACTGGCAAGTCTCTTGGTGTAATGGGTGCCAAAATTTACAATAAAATACCAGAGCAAATCAGAACTTTTAGACACTGAAAGTAACTTTACACATAAACGCAGCCAAGGCTTACTACTCTGTGAAGGAATTCCTGGATGAATAAATATGTCGAGCTGACATTTAATTAGAAATGACATTGATAATACTTACATTTTGATTGTATCATATTATTTTAATTGCGGACATATTCAATCTACTATTTCATCATTTTATATTCAAGCTATTCTTATTCAATGACATTATGTAACATATTTTTTAATATTATTCTTGGGACATTTGTAAGCCAGTATTTGTGGTTTTAATTTTAATTTACTTATAAGTTATAATGTACCCAATTGACAGTGTATGATTAATACCAAATAAATAAATATAAATATAAATATAAATATGTTTCTATGCAGTGTCTGTGGGGTATTCCTCAAGCAAAATGCCATAAATTTAGTTTTTGCCAAATTTAGCGTAAGGAGATTGCTGGAAAGCCACGCATTTTATTCTTAGTATTCGAAATATATTCAGCATAGACCGGTCACACAGCTAGTGTCCCTATTTCTCAGCGCCATTATTAATTGTAGTTACTTAGATACGATAAATTAGCATTGATGAACGAAGACGGCACGGCGGCCGTGGTCCCATTGTAACGGGGCTGCGGTAATGACGAGCATACTACGATGTTCCAATGCCTCAGCCCTCAATCAACGACACCCAGTTACGTCGTTGTTTAGGTAGCACTTGTACAGTCACAACAACAAATATCGGAGCGAGCAAGATGCTCACATACCTATATCTGAAGACAACTCTATTGTAATTTTTTAAAATGATTAAGTATTGTGTAAGCTTATTTACGTCATACCTGGCCATAAAGTAGGAATTACCGCACGCTATGCGTGCGGAAAACCCCACTTCCTGGCCAGATAGAGACGTAAAATGTTGTACTCACCACGGGCGGTAATAAAGAAAGCCTCAGAACGCATATTTATCGCCCTTGCCTTCGGCTCGGGCGTCAAATACCTGCGATCTGAGACATTCTTTGTTTAACCGCCCTAGGTAAGTAATGTACTATAATATTATATTGTAAAATACCATTTGACATGTAAAAGTGCCTTTGTTACCCCACTCTCTCCCCGTCTCGCACCCACCGCATGTATCTGGCTCCACGACAAGGTCGCGAGTAGCTATTATCAATTAAATTTTAAATTTCTTAAGCGTGAAATTAACATGATTAATTTTGATGAAAATATGATTAAGTGATCGCATTTGAATGAACCTAAAAGTTATACTAAGAAGGTATTTGGTTACCATTTTTACTTTTAGGAAAAAGTTAGGTAGTGTACGTAAACTCGTGTTTTTTTTTTAATACGGTTGTGATCGCGGATTTTTTACTTAATATATTTCATTAATATTTAATACTGAATAGTAAAATCCTATAAAATAATAAAAACAACGAGTTTACGAATTATGTCCAGGGTAAGCTAATTTGATTGGTCTATTGTGGCCTATTTGCAGAATAAATAATTGATTTTGATTTTTGATTTTGAAAGTGTTAGAGTGCATGTTCAGATATTATATCGGATCCTGAAGAGTACCTAATACATATATTTGATGGATACTGTACTGGGTATATAATGATGCTAGGTAGTTTTGACGCATAATGCAGTGTTTAACAGTTGTACTCATTTCACGCACAGTTACCCCTCGATGGCCGACAGACATTCGCCCGTCCGACTTATTGTCGTTACAAGGTTCGCAAATTAAAAGATGGCATTACCTAGCTGGTTTTAAGTACGTGAGAAGTAGGTCGTATTCTAACATAATCATTCTTTATTCATCTCCTAGTCGGTACGGTAGCTCCCGAAATATTTATTCGTATTCAGAGGGACAATATAGGTGTAAGTAGTATACGTAATGCAGATAGTTAGCTTTTAAACAATTTATAAAGACGGAGTATCTTTTCAGTGATTAAACACTACTTAAACGTAGGTACTTAATATGACGCTATCTGACCGTCAGTGTCAGTCGAGATAAAGGCATGCGCGACGGCCAACTTGCCAACAACAATAATTATTTTACATACATAATTTGAACCGGAATATGATTGTGAACCATATGAAATAAACAAATAGGTTATGTGTATTATTTTCTTTAAGTTTTTCTAGTATTGTTAATGCAGCTAAAATTCGAGTTCAAGCGTTTAAAATTGAAGTAGGTACGGTCAACCAATTTGATTTTTAGGCCATCGTAGAACCCTGTCATTTTAACTGCTACATAGCGACGCAATATAATCCTAGTACCTAACTCGTATTGACATAGCGTTTACAACGGCAAGGTTCTATGATGTCCTAGGAATCAAATTGGTTGACTGTACCCAAACCCAATAATACGTATTATGTTGACATGTAATTTTTTATCTCCACTTATAATAAATCTCTAAATTAAAAAAAGAATCAGCCAGTTTGAAACTAAGCTTTGCGCGGTTCGAATGTTCTCAGCATCCCATGAACGGAAAAATATGAAACATTTTATATAGGTACATTATTATTCTAGCTGCAACTTAGGATAGTTTTTATCCGACTGCGACAGTTAATTAATTTTCCGAAATATACGACTTCATTTAATTTTTCATTTATTTTTATTGAAATCAAACGCTGCTCCAACTGTCAGCTATAAGAACCGTCAAATTTTCGTCAAAATGGCGGAATTGCTTTGCCTTTCACTTATTAATAATTTAAATCCCATCTACGATAGACCTTTACGAGACAAATGTTAAAATATAAACCATAAAAAAATATTCGATTCTGATATGAGAACTTATATGCGCAAATGTCGTTTTATGTCGTAATTTCAATAAATTAAATCAACAAATTTGAACAATATAATTAACACGAATTTGTTTTTTTTGAATGACAATGGCACGCGCTCGGCGCATTCAGCCAAAGTACCTGCGGCGCTACCACGAAAACCGATACTCAATGCTCATATATTTGCATCCCTGTCACTCGAGTATGGTTAGTGCGATAGAGATAGAGATACCCGAATATTTTCGAATTCCGAAGTTCGTGGTTATAGCTCAGGAATCGAAAATATGGTAAATAATCATAATGTATTTTCTCGAAAAAGAATTTAAAATAAATATAGTCAAATGGAGAAAAAAACAAAGCAAGAGGCTATATAGGTAATGATTAAGTTATAAGAGTCCAAAGTTTTAAGAGGGGGTATGTTCTGTCCCTTTTCCGCAAAACGCACCTTCATATGAAACGATTGTTTTTTACTATGACGCTCGAGTATATTGACGTCACAGTCCCTCATCGTTTTCTCACTCTAACAAGCGACATTAAAACGGATGTAGCTTCATAATTTTTTGAGATATTTGAATGGGAGTTTCATTATCTTCTATCTATTTATCTATACATATAATAAAGCTGAAGAGGGTCGAAAGTCTGTACATGGAAGTAATTCGAAAAAAAATTGGCTAGGGATACTTAAAATCGATAACAGAACACGTTCCAACAGTTTTTAGAATTTTTGTCTGTTTATCTGTTTGTCTGTTTATCTGTTTGTCTGTTTATCTGTTTTTCTGTTTATCTGTTTGTCTGTTTATGTGACCGCGCATCACGTGAAAACGGCTTAACCGATTAAGATGAAATTTGGTATATAGATAGTTTGAGTCCTGGGGAAGGACATAGGGTAGTTTTTATCCCGGAAATAAATCCCTAAGGGGATGAAATGGGGGGTGGAAGTTTGTATGGAGCTACTTAAACCGCTGCACCGATTTGGATGAAATTTGGTATATAAATAGTTCGAGTCCCGGGGAAGGTCAAAGGATAGGTTTTATGCCGGAAATCTTCCCCTTAGGGGGTAAAACGTGGGGGTGAACATTTGGATGTAACCCATTTTGATAAAATTTGGTTTAGAGTTAGTTTAAGTTCTGGGAAAGGACATTGGATAGTTTTTATCCCGGAAATCTGCCCATAAGGGGGTGTAGTGGGGGGTGAAATTTTGGATGGACTCCGATTAGATCAAATTTGGTATAGAGATAGTTTGAGTCCCGGAGAATGACAACGGATACTTTGAATCCCGAAAATCCCTAAGGGGATGAAATAGGGGTGAAAATGTGGATAAATCCTATTCAGTTAAAATTTGGTTAAGAGATAGAAGGAGTCCCAGGGAAGGACAATGCATAGTTTTTATCCAGAAAAATCATCTCCTGAGGGGGTGAAATGAGGAGTGAAAATTTGGATAGAACCCATTTAGATGAAATTTGGTATGGAGATAGTTAGTCCTGGGGAAGGACCTAAAATAATTTTTAGTCCAGAAATCATCTCCTAAGGGGGTGAAATGGGGGATGAAAATTTGGATGGAACCCATTTACGGTATAGCGAGTTGGAGTTCTGGGGAAGCACATAGGATAGTTTTATCCCGAAAATCACCCCCTTAAGGGATGAAAATTTGGATGTGATGTGACCTTTTTAGATGAAATTTGGTTAATTTAATTTAATGCAAATTATTTATTTCAGACTTAGTCCATATCATGTTAGTAACAATAAAAACTTATAAAACTTAAGTCAACAGTTAAGAGATAGTTTGAGTGCTGGGAATTGGGGGGTGAAAATTTGGATAGAAACCATTTCGATGGAATTTGGTATAGAGATGGTTTGAGTCCTGGGCAAGGACAAAGCGTAGTTTTAATTCCGGAAATAATCCTCTAAGGGAGTGAAATGGTGGTTTAAATTTGGAATAGGATGAAATTTGGTGCCTATAGAGATAGTTTTACTCGCGTAGAAGAACAACGAATAGCTTTTGTCCCGAAAAAATCCTCCAAGGGCATAAAATAGGGGGTGAAAATTTGGATGTACCCTATTTGGATGAAATTTGGTATAGAGATAGTTTGGGGTTCCGAAAAAGGATAATGCATAGTTTATGGAACTCATATAGTTGAAATCTGGTTAAGAGATAATTTGAGTCCTGGGAAAGGACATCTGATAGTTTTATTCCGGATATCATTCCCTAAGGGGGTGAAATGGGGGTGAACATTTAGTATAGCGATAGTTGGGAGTCCAGGGGAAGGACAAAGGATAGTTTTATTCCGAAAATCCTCCCCTAAGGGGTGAAAATTTGGATGTGAGTGACCCATTTAGAATAAATTTGGTTAACAGATAGTTTGAGTTCCGGAAAAGGACATAGGATAGTTTTTATCCCGGAAATGATCTCTTAAGGGGGTGAAATGAAGTTGAATATTTGTATAAAGCTACTATACAACCCATTTAGATAAAACTTCGTATAGAGGTAGTTAGTAGGCGCGGCGTTGGTAGGCACAAGGTAGACTGATGACCTGGTAAAGGTCGCAAGAATCCGCTGGATGCGGGTGGCGCAGGATTGGTCACTTTGGAACTCTTTGGGGGAGGCCTATGTCCAGCAGTGGACGTCTTTCGGCTGATATGATGATGATGATAAATGATAATAATGATAAAGATAGTTTGAGTCTCGGGTAAGGATATATGATAGTTTTTATATCGGAAATCTACCCCTAAAAGGGAAATGGAGGGTGAAAGTTTGTATCGAGCTACGATATAAACGAGTTCTACGCGGACGAAGTCGCGGGCAAAAGCTAGTTATCAATAAATTATGAGTATGAGTATACCTAAATAAATATAGCTTCAACCATAAGGAACTCTGAATTGGGAATTCTAATTTGTAGATCCTGTAGAATGTGCTACACAAAAATAATATGTCCTCAGTTCAAGTAAGTATGTTTTTCATATTATGTATAACAAATTTTAGCTTGTCCAGTAAAAATATACCTTATAGAGGAGTCTTAGGCAGGACACATGTGCAATGTTTGCTATTGTTATGGTTGAGATTATTTAATGTGGCAGAAAAACTGTCATTGTAATTGCAATCCTCTACCTTGGACGGTAGAGTTGCTTTTTGAATGGACTACTTTGATGCAATTCGGCAAACTCAAATAATCTCAAGTAGGTACTTACACCTCTTTTTAAAGTTATTCCATGAAAAATAACTGAGCCGAACCCAGCTTACTTTATTTTCTAAACATGGTCAGGAATAGGTACTTAGGTACACTCGTAAAATTATTTCGAATCCTCCCTTGAGTACACCTTGCACCAGAGCACCTTACAGTAGGTACCTACCTACAAATAAAATAACTATTTCGATTCGATATATCTAATAAAAATTAAACACGAAACTAACAATCCTATAGGTAAGTAAACATGACGAGGATACCTACATTACAAGACATACTCACTCTATATGTGCGGGTATATATGGAAGATGGGTAGCCGCCTAGCATTAGGCATCCAAAGGGCGACGTTCTTCACCGTCCTATTCATACCTTTTAGCTTAATTTACATATTGGAGCCTACTTGCAGGATTCTTGGCATAGCAATCAGATATCGCTGACCGACACGGCGCACCTCATTGCATAGATATAGACGTCTATTTACATACGCCGCGACCGAGAAATTACCACCGTGACGAAGCTTCAGCTACTCCTAACAGGAAGACCTACTAAACTTGAATTTAATTGTATTGGAAATAGACTTACCCATACAGTAATTGCGAACCGATGTAGCCGATGTGACTTCATTAATTACATACTCGTAGATAGGTACGAGTACATTATGACATCAGGCGTATTGCGTCAAATACAAATATCATCTGAGTGGACCGATGAGGAACTTTTACAATTGCTGCTCGACATAAGAAAAAACCGGTCACCGAGGGTTCCGTACTAACTTTCATACAACGTTCCCTGTCAATTTATTCTAGAAAAATCTTAACAACGCATAGTAAAGTGTCATAGGTACCTACAGCGCCTTATGTCGGTGCATATTGTACTAACTTGCGCGACCCAGGAACTGTTGGTTTTTCGGCGATGATTATTTATCACGTGAACGGATTTAAATATTAATAGTTTTATTTGACGACTTTAGTCTAGAAATGATTTTAGACGATTTAAAGAAACCCGTTATATGTTTCCTGTAGTATTAATAATGATGTTAATTTTATGTACTTATTTCAAAATTTACGCTTGGTAAACTTCGGAGATAAGGGGGAGGGGTATTTTTTTTCAACATTTTCCTTCATAAGTAAACCGAAATTTATTCACTATGAAATTAAAATCGTTTCAGAATGTGCAATTGCAACCACAGCAGACGGAAAGAGTCGCAGCATAAGGGTTCCTTTTTTACCTTTTGGAACGGAACCCTAAAAAGAAACATCTCTGTAGTTTGAGAAGAAATAAGACCTAGTAATAGAGGCTTATACAAACAACGAAACAATATAAAAGGAAATTCTCGCTTAAATACCTACATTTTATATCTGATATCGTATTTAGCGCCACCGACTGAAGATAATTGAATACCCACTTCTGTAGGAGCCGTAGGAGGAGTAACGATTACAAGGGAGGAAAGATAATGTTCTATCATTTTGCTAAGGTTATATCGCCACGCGAAAGGCTCTTTATGACTACGAGAAGATTATTTACTTATCTTGAAAGCTCCGGAAAAAGCCATTTGACGTGGAAATTAATGTTTTTTTTCTAATGATAGGTAGGTACCTATGGTTTGAATATATTGAAAAGTCCAGAATGAAACGAAAACAAGGTATGTTTAAGTAGTGTGTCTTAAATAAAATTACCTACCAGTCTATGCCACCTACTAACGATCTCAAACTATTTTGACAACAATTCTATTGTCATTGAAATAAAGTACTTATTCCATTCTAAACAGATACTCATGAACTAGAATATCCAGTTTTATCTATATATGAATAACGCGCTGGTACTATGCTGGTAGTGATTACTATGCAATTACCCTTGCGGCATCTATTTCAAGATGCACATACATAAGTGGGCTGTATGCTGTATGATGCATGGACGCGTGGACCGGGCGACCTTGCCGCGGATGCGCACGACCTCACAACCCTGGCTGGCGCGCCCATGCCTGCCGACCGATGCTGACGGTGACTGATCGCCGATGAAACGCTATCCGACTATTGCCAAATACGTCCATCACCGACGTTACCGACCTATGTCTTTCTGAACAAACCAATTATACCACACACGTTAACCACGTCCTATTGTTAAATTGAAGTTAGACGCGTGCACTTGTCAACGTTGATCGTAATCAGTAGGTAATGTATCTTCGTCGAGTTTCAACAACGGATTTCAAAGGTTATACAATAAAATCCTCCCATCTTATTGACTGCTGGAATTTAGTCGGTTGTCATCAGCACCGGTGGCCGAACAATTCATGAACACGTAATCATCTCAATTACCTACTAGTTTGATTATTTAAAAACATCAATAAACAATGCGAAGTATGCGTGCAGTGTTGGGCAGTTTTCGACAATTAATCAATATTTGTTCTTATAATTGCTGGGCAAGGTTCTTCGCTCGTAGTGTGCAGGTCATGGCTCCACGACGCTAATAGTTAAAACACGGGAACTAATTTGTTAGTCATGGTAACATTGATGAGGATACATACGTTAAACCAACGCCATGCCGACAGACGTGTCTTTATTTGATGATACAATATACAATCGTGATTATTTTATTAATTGTGCTTGATTACTGAATTAAACACAATAATAGCTAAGCTTATTAAGTTTATTATTACAACTAGAGACTGCTATTGTATTAAGTATGTAGAATTCATAATGCCAGCATAATGCGCAGCGCAGAAGTCACGCCAGTGTCCTCGTTGACGTGTTTAATTTACCTCATTCTCCTCGTTTTAATGATTCTCCATTACGTAACGAGGTAGAACTCGGTAACTGCGGCCTGAGATTTGTACCCACTTGTTCACTACATAGACAGACAGGCAGACTTGTCAGTCTCAGCGGAGGCCTCACGGCAGATTGCTGGTAATAAAGCTTATTATCTGTAACTATTGTACATAATGCAGGAAGACTTTTTGTTAGAAATCCTTCGATGTTGGCACCACTGTTGCAATTACGAAGACACTTTAAACAAAAAGTCTCAACAAGTGGGTAGTTTACCACAATTAAGTAGAATTATAAATTCCATACACGTTAAATATATATATTTTTCACTTTTATTAAGACTAGAGTTATTACGAGTTAGATTTACAATCGAAAACTCACGTTCGATTACTACTTTCGGGATCGAATAAACGCGCTTCGAATAGATTTCGATAAGGTATTCTTCCATTCGACATGTCACATTTTTAACTCATACTGCCGTTGTAGGTACTCCGAAAACAACTGCAAAACGTTAGTCGCTTAGCGTTTGCTTAGCGTTTAGTTTTCGATGCGTAATTTAACGTTCGATTCGTAACACCAATTGGTACCATGTGACATTCCGAATCGAAGAATACCGTAGCGACTAGCGACTGTAGTTTACGATTGGCGCGTGAGAACATTATCCAATCGACACCTGTCTCAAATTAAAAAAACGTATATAAATAAGGGTTTCCAATTGACAACATAGTAAACGTCCAAGTGCTCGACGCTGTACTAGTATATGGCATGGGCACCCTATGTCAAGGAGACATGGCTTAAATTCGAATGAAGAAAAATCCTCTTAGTTCGAATTTAATCCATATTGCTTTGACATAAAGTGCCCATGTCGAGCACTCGGACTTTTACCTTATCCGCAAAATTCGAATTGTAGCGTATATTGTATTTAAAAATGCTTATTTCCACTCAGTTATTTCTTACGGCACAATCCTCTGGGGAAACTCTACAGACGCAAAGAGAGTGTTAATTGTGCAGAAACGAGCAATTCGTACACTTGTTGGAGTAAAACATAGGCACCCCTGTAGAGAACTTTTCAAATCTCAACGCATTATGACACACTACTCACAATACTTATTCGACTGTTTAATATTTGTAAGAATGAACATTTCTCAGTTCCAACGCGTGGACTTTCCAGGGAAACAGCTTCGTTCTACAGGGCATCATCGGCCCCACATACTATGAACGATTACCCGCCGATATCAGAAATGAACAATCTGACGAAACATTTCGGCGCAAGCTGAGAAATCTTTTGTTGATCAACCCTCTGTACTCCGTGAACGAGTACATGGAACTTACTTTTTAAATGATGTACCTAATAAATTGACATTGCCGCCTGATGATTGATTTTAATTGTATCAAATGTTATTAAGTGTTATTAAGTATTATAATATTCTGTTTTAAGTTTTAGTGATAGTATTTATTGAGAGAATTATGTTTTGATATTTTTTTTATATATTTGGTTTTTATTATGTTGACATGAATATTTTTTAAATTTTATTATTATACCTACTGTATAACAAATAACGATCCTTTTTGGGAGATAGAATTATATTTTATTTTTACATTTCAATTATATTGACGATCATGGTAGAAATTCTTGTAATTTTGACATTTCTGCAAATTTATATTGTAATTTTTATCCTGAAATAAATGAAAAAAAAAAAAATGCAAATAAATGGCACACATTCCGCCATGTCGTGTCGACATCGCAATGCGCGTATTTTGTAATGTCATAACCGACAAACGCTAGCATTTAAATAAAAACGATAAAGGCTTGTTATATAAGGCTGAATATTGAAAAATCGATTAAACGATACGAACGATCGTTAACTCGATCGCGACTCGCGAGTAAAGTAAGTGACTCGGTAAAGTTTAGATTTTTAGTTCTGTGAGTGACCGCCAGGGGCATAGACTATCTCCACTTATAATAAATCTCTAAATTAAAAAAAGAATCAGCCAGTTTGAAACTAAGCTTTCTGTGGTACGAATGTTCTCAGCATCCCATGGACGGAAAAATATGAAACATTTTATATAGGTACATTATTATTCCAGCTGCAACTTAGGATAGTTTTTATCCGACTGCGACAGTTAATTTATTTTCCGTAATATACGACTTCATTTAATTTTTCATTTATTATTCTTAAAGTATATCGCCGCCACATCTGTCAGCTAAAAGAAACGTCAAAATCACAGACTAATATGAAATACTACGGACAAAATGGCGGAATTTCTTTGCCTTTCTTTCGCCTATTAATTTTAATCCCGTCTACGATATACATTGACGAGACACATAGGTACCAAAAGCAAATATAAAATTAATCGATTTTGATATGCGAACTTATATCCGCAAATGTCGAATTAAGGCGTAATTTCTACAAATGTAACAACAAATTCGAACAATATAAACTTGGTTTTTTTGAATGGCACGCGCGCGCGCTCTTTGCGTATTCAGCCAAACCACGAAAACTGAAACTCGAAGTTCGTATATCTGCATTCCTGTCATTTGTTAGTGCGATAGATATAGAGATACCCGAATATTTTCGAATTCCGAAGTTCGTGGTTTAAAAGAAAATACGGATGTCGGATACATGTAAATTAATATTTTATGTGTGAATATGGTTAAAATTATTTGGAAATACTATTGTTGTTATTGTTTTAGTATATTTGACTAGCTTTAAGTTTAATATTGTACGTCCGAAATGGGCAAGCTGTTGGACTTTATTTTACCCAAAGCAACTAAATGTACACAGTTCTGACAATAAAGAAATCTTATTTTATCTTATCTTATCGAAAATAGGGATGTAGACACTAAACAAAATAATCATAATGTTGTATTATATCGAAAAAAAAACAACGCAAGAGGCTATACTCGTATAGGTAATCACTAAGTTATAAGTGTATAAAGTTTGAAGAGGGGGTTTGTTGCGTCTCTTTTCCGCAAAACGCACCTTTATAATGAAACGATTGTTTTTTACTATGACGCTCGAGGATCGTGACGTCACGGTCCCTGATCGTTTTCTCACTCTAACAAGCGACATTAAAACGGTTGTAGCTTCGTAATTTTTTGAGATATTTGAATGAGTTTTTCGTTTCTTCTTTCTTTTGAAGTGAGTCTACAGCTACATACACCTCTATTTGGAAGACAAGCGGAAAGAACCCATACTTACTATCCATACTAATAATCCATACTTCCATATTAATATTATAAATGCGAAAGTGTGTCTGTCTGTCTGTTACCTCTTCACGCCTAAACCGATTTAGATGAAATTTGGTATACAGATAGTTTGAGCTCCGGGGAAGGACAAAGGGTAGTTTTTATATCTGAGGGGCTGAAATTGGGGGTGGAAATTTGTATGGAGCTACTTAAACCGCTGCACCGATTTAGATGAAATTTGGTACATAAATAGTTTGAGTCCCGGGAAAGGACATATAATAGGTTTTATCCCGGAAATCATCCCCTAAGGGGGTGAAAAGGGGAGGGCGGGGGGAGGGGTGAAAATTTGGATGTAATCTATTTTGATGAAATTTGGTGTAGATATAGGTTTAGTCCTGGGAAAGGACATGGGATAGTTTTTACCCCAGAAATCATCCCCTAAGGGGATGAAATTAGGGGTGAAAATTCGGATGGAACCCATTTTAATACAATTTGGTATAGAGATAGCTTGAGTCCTAAGAAAGGACATGGGATAGTTTTAATTCCGGAAATCACTCCCTAAGGGGGTGAAATGGGGGTGAAAATTTGGATGAATCCCGTTTAGATGAAATTTGGTATAACGGTCGTTTGAGTCCCGAAGAATGATATTAGATAGTTTTTATCCCCAAAATCATTCCCTAAGGGTATGAAATAGGGGGTGAAAGTTTGGATGAAATCCATGTACCTAGATGAAATTTGATATAGAGATAATTTGAGACCCTTCGAAGGATATAGAATAGTTTTTGCCTCGGAAATCATCCCTTAAGATGGTAAGTAGAAGTTTGTTTGCATTATATTTTCTAAGTATAAGTTCTACGCGGACGAAGTCGCGGGCAACAGCTAGTATTGAATAACTGTGTGTAGTTTCTCCATACTAGTGATTGTCGATAATCGCTTGCGACGAAAGTAAACGCTACTCACGTCAAACCTGTGGTAAAGGTACCTACTGGGCACACCAGATGCGTGTAGTGCAGTACATGCACCTCTGCGTTATATCTAAGCGCGGCTCGGCCTTAAAAAGGTGAGGACCAAATTCTTGGCCAGCATTCAACTCACTCATTTACATTTTCTATTAAAGACGTTGTGGCACGAAAATTTATCATACAATTCTACGGTCAAATTTTGTTACACACCGGAACTTTGTTCACTTATTCAGATTGTATGGCTAGCTACCGACTAACCTGATGGCTAACTAGTGGTCAATAATTTGTTCCTCGCTCAAGAGTAGTCCACAGTAACCTTTTCACCTTCCCATACAAACGGAGTTTCGTTCTCATTTTAAAACTACGTGTTGGATAGTAACGAAACTTTGCATATACAATGGCATGAGTCTAGTATGTAATTAGTTTATATGGCTCCAGTTTTGTATGAAAAACTTAAATTTGCTGTAATTTTTTTACTATGGTATCTGAACGAAGCTACCAGTGGCGGAGCGCCCATTTAAGCCGATTCCCGCCGGGTTCCCTCAAATTTATTTTTTGGCAAGCCTACAGTTACTCTTAGTAGCCTACAGTAATTTTTTTTGTTCCGGGTTGCCCATCAAACATTTTCACGCGCCGCCACAGGAAGCTACATAAACTAATTACAGACCTGGATGGTACTTAACTTATTCTACAACTACTACTACAAAGTTTCAAAATGGGAGCGTAACTACGTTTGTATGGGGAATCGAGCTGGACAGTACGACGTTAGTAAAAACATGTATTTCTTTCCAAATACTACACTCGCGAGCAAAAAAATCGACTCAACATTTTTTTGGATTTCAATGTGCAATATCTCTTAAACTAAAATAGGCATTCGTAGCATAGTAGCATTTTCTGAAAGCTGGAAATGTAAGCTTTCAGAAAATATCAAATTCAAGTCATATATTTTTCAGGTTCTGAAAAAAACGTGATTTTTCACAAAGTGGGGGAAAACTGGTTAATTTCATAACCACAACATTGAAAGAAAACAAATTTTATGGAGGAAAAACCGTTTATTTTTCATTTTAATACCGCGTATTGCCACCATAGGCGTATCTTACACACTCGATACGGTTCCTCATGGACCTTATCAGCTTTCTAATGGTGTCCTGCGGCCAAACGTCCCATTCCTCGACCAAAGCAGCTTGAAGGGCCAAAATCGTCTCCGGGGCCCGCGCTCGAACCTTCCTCTTCAGGTAATCCCACATGTGCTCGATGGGATTCAAGTCCGGACTCAGCGGTGGCCAGGTAAGGGTGGGGATGCCGACCGCCGCCAGGTACGCTTTGGTCACTCCAGCGGTGTGACAAGGGGCGTTATCTTGCATCAAATGAAACCCCTCGTCAAAAAAACCTGCGTATGGGACAACGTGGTCCTGCAGGATGTCAGTGATGTACCTATCCGCGGTCAATCCACCTCCTCGGCCGCCACCAGGGATGAAAACCTGCTCAGTCTTCGCCTCCATTGGAATGCCCGCCCACATCATGACGGAGCCGCCGCCGAAGGCGACTGTTTCTGAGAAGCAGCATTGTGCAAACCGCTCTTCAGGTCTTCGGTACACCCGTCCTCTTCTGTCGCTGCCATGGAGACAAACTCTGCACTCATCAGTGAAGAGTACCCGGCTCCGTTGCTCGTAGCTCCAATTTTCGTAGCGTGCTACGAAATCCTTGCGTAGGTCCCGATGTCTCTGCGTCAATTTGGGCCCCGTAGCTGGCCTTCTTGGGGTGAGGTTTGCTTGCTTAAGTCTTCGGCGAACTGTCCAAGAGCTCACGGACTCCTCACGGGTCCGCATCAGCTGCTGCTGGACGTCAACGCCGGTCAGGTGGCGATTCCGAAGACTGGTCGTCACGATGAAATGGTCCTCTCTCTCGGATGTGCATCTTCGACGGCCGGATCCCGATCTCCGAGTAAGGGTTCCGGTCTCAGCAAATCGACGATAAACCCTGGAGACAGCAGACTGACTTAAATTCAGCTGTTCGGCAACTGAACGCTGAGAAAGTCCTTGATTCAGCAAGGCGACGACTTGGGCGGCTTCATTTTCGGTGGTGTCCATTTTTTTTCAGGTGGTTTCAGTGGTCCAATTGCGAGAGATGTGCACATGTCAACTTGTGATAAGCGACTGATAAGAAAAACAGGTTTACACCTGTTTTTATGCATCCTGAAGGCGCTCAACTCGTGGGTAGTTCAAGGCGGTTAAATTTCAATTCCCGTTCAAACGAGCATATCCTGAAAGTTATGCATCTGATTTTCATGATTGTTGCGTTTTTTAAAGCTGAATAAATTTATAACAACGTGGTATACTAATTTTTCCTGTAACATTTCCCAGTTGCGAAAAATTTGCCCTAAACCAAAAAATGTGGCGTGAGTCGATTTTTTTGCTCGCGAGTGTATATCGCCTCACAAACAAAAAACAAGATAGATTAACTTTTTTTATTAAAATAATATTTGAATAACTCTGCTTATTAAATAAAACCCTTACTCGTAGATGTAACGTACATATCATCATAGCATTACACCAGTAAATAATCTGCTGTTTTTATTACAGACAAAAACAAAATACCTACGACAGCCATCGGTTCTGTGCGAACATGCGAAGAACATGAATCATGGCGAATCAAGGACCTCGCAATAAAGACTGTAATCTCCGCCGTTACAGCTCTCGTCCGTGAATATAGCCTACCATCAAACGTGGTGACAAAAAATCTTGACATGCGAACACCTAAACGTCTCTAATAAATCATAAAAAATCACGGACACCACTAACGGAGTGAGGCTTTGAACTAAATCAAGGCTAATCTCTACATGTACAAATTGGAGTAGATGCGAGTATGAAGCCGTGGACGTGGTAGGATTGAAATGAAAAAAGCGGCCAAGTGCGAGTCGGACTCGCACATGAAGGGTTCCGTAAAATAAATTGCGGTTTACGATTTATGACGTATTAAAAAAAAACTACTTACTAAATCTCGTTCAAACCAAGTTTCGGTGGATGTTTGCATGGTAATGTACACCATATATTTTTTTTTAGTTTTGTCATTCTCTTATTTTAGAAGTTTTACCACGTAAATTCAGGTTAGAAAAAAATGATATCAGAAACCTTAATATAATATTTCTTCAAAAATTATAAAACATTTTTTCATCAAACCCATACGTGTGGGTATCTACTCGTATGGATGGATAGGTCTTCACCTATCCATACAAGTAGATACCCCACACGTATGGTTTTGATGAAAAAATATTTTTTGAGTTTCAGTTCTGTGTACCCCTAAAAATTAATGTTTTTTTTCGATTTTTGTGTGAAAATCTTAATGCGGTTCACAGAATACATCTACTATATAGTATAGCTAGCGTATAACTCTTATAGTTTCGGATAAAAGTGGCTGTGACATACGGACGGACAGACAGACAGACAGACATGACGAATCTATAAGGGTTCCGTTTTTTGCCATTTGGCTACGCAACCCTAAAAAGGGTAATTAATAAACATTGAATCATGCTTACCTAATTGAATATTAATGAACGTTGTGAGCTTCTGCTGTTTTATATATTCAAGCGTGGAGTGTGATATTTTTCATTGATTTGCTGTTTTTAATAAATTTAGGTACACATGTTTTCGAAAATATGTGTAGGTAACTCGGCACCAACGATATGTTTAAATTTGATAGTCTGTATGAAACGAAGATGGTGGAATCCAAATACCGTAATAGTGTGGGAGCGCAGATTGCTAGATGATTATATAAGCTTTGTGGCTGTGGTATGTCAATTACTGATTTATGAGCATACAGCACTCCACTGAGTTCAGCTCCAAATACTTATGGGATAATGAAAAGCCTACCAGCCACGCTCTACAAATCTGAGCCTTGGCAATCAGTAATCAATCACTATACATTGTAATGTTTTAGTGGGATCTCATTCCTTTTTAGGGTTCCGGAGCCAAAATAGCAAAAACGGAACCCTATAAGGGTTCCGTTTTTGAGTATCGTCATGTCCGTCTGTCCGTCTGTCCGTATGTCACAGGCATTTTACTCGAAAACTATAAGGTATATTTGAATAGAATTTGAATAAAATATGTGTGTTTTGTTAGCCGCTACATATGTCTGTAATGAAATTAGTAAAAGAATATACTTCTAGGGGTGCTCCTCATACATGTAACAGACAGTAAAAAAAAATTATCATTGTAAGTCGACGTGTGGCACTCAATCGTTTAGTTAGGCCTTTCAAAATACATATAAGATTTCTCCGCAATTTTTTTGATTAAGGGAAATATTCGGAGATAATCGCCCCGAAAATCACAAAAATGGAGTCGCCCCCCTCTAATTTTCAAACGGTGTGATTAAAAAATTTAAAAATCATGGATATAGTGCATATTAAATTCTTTCACCGAAAATTATTTAAAAACAGAGCGGTTCAAAGGTTTTCGAGATGATGCTGAAAAACTGCCTTCCCTATAGAAAAGGACGTAAGTGCCATAAGATTTTTTGTGACCATACGACCTTTTTAATAGGCACGGAACCCTTCTTTGTTCGTGGTCTGACACGTACTTCGCCGGTTTTTAAAAGGTAATTTCTAGCCTGATTTACATTTTTGACGACGAAATCTGGTTTTTTTTTTAGATATTATTAAAATCTTAAGGTAAAGTATTTCAAACTCAAGTTATGTTATGAGGGTTCATAAAAACGACGAAGCGCTTCGAGAAAAGGTAGGTAACATTGATGCTTACTTTATTACATGCATGAAAAATATGCATTGATTTGGGTCGGGTCCAATAGAAAATCAATATGGAGGAAGGTATACCTACTCAGCGTACAATGCGGGTGAGCCAGTATGGAATGTGTGGCTGAAGATGTGATACTGATTGCTGCGGTGACGCGTAGATAGAGTGTATGGCATTCCTGCGAGACATTACCAATCACTTCACTTTTAAGGACAACAACCGTGCCGACGACGCAGTTTATCATCTCGATTGGATCCATCTTCCATGCCGCAAGATGATAGGAATGTTTCCGAAGCTATTTCTTTTCATTTTCAACACGATTACGTAGAACGTACGACGTACATGTCTGCTTATTACGTCACATATATGTCGATGTAGGTGTTACATCCTTATCGGATACATGTAGTGTGAAAGTGACAGAGACGAGGTACAGTTGGTGTCGCATCGGGTGTACTCGGGGAGCGACAGGAGTGTGTCGCGGCCGCGTAACGGGCCGACTCGAGTGTAGTGACGTTGTGCGATACGATTAACACTAGCGCGCAGCGTGCTAAACTAACATGGAAAACGTACCAGCAGTGGCACATTTCACGAAGGTACAATTGTACAAGTTTAAATTGGCTATGAGGCGGTTGACCAATAAATACTGGCCATTTGTTTGTTGCCTATTTGGACTTGTAAAATTGTAAGTAACTTGTGGCGTCGTGAAACGGGTTAAGAAGGCTAGTAGACGCGGAGTCGCGCAAGAAAAACTGGCCTCTTCTTTCTCATTTATTTACTGACTATATTATGTATGACAGCGGGAGAGGACCGAGGATCCTACAAAAGTTTATATAAAACTTCCATTGCTTCATACACGGCGCTCACTTTATTTTATTGTTGCGGATCGTAATCCGTACGTATGTAACATACAGACCAACCATTACTTAGCTTTTGGATTTAGTCTGATAACGTAACATAAAATAAAAATAAAATAACAGTTCTCATAGTTATATTATTACAAATAAGTTCAATGACAATTATCTCAGAAAATACCTACCATAATAGGCGTGGTGGACCGAGGGTCAATTAATTCTACAATCTAGCCCCGTTGTTGGACTCACAATAAAAACGAGTTAAAAGCTTGGATTTTTATATTTATTTTTGCACACAGAATAGCATAAAGTATTACGTACCCCAAGTAGGGGCATCAATGGTTAGTTTTCTACTGTTTCTACAACTCGTATAGACACTAAGTATAGTAAGTATACCTAACGTACTTACGAATTGCGTCAAGATTGCGGAATATGTTGTGGGAATACCTACATGCAAATATAGGTTACAGGTTACATATATATATAGGTAACCAATGCCTACTACATTGTACAATGTTCGTACTCATAATATCTCTTTATCTCGCCTTCGGCTCGTTTCATAAACCCACACTCGTGTTTAATGCCCTTCATTATGTACAGTCACATAAACTACTATTAGGCTTTCATAATTCATAATATTATATCAAATTTATCATAAAGTAAGAACCTATATTTAGTACAGACTGCATTAATGTAAAATAAGGAAACTCCTGGTCTTAGTATATATCTTAGGGTCTTAGGATTATCTCCACTTATAATAAATCTCTAAATTAAAAAAAGAATCAGCCAGTTTGAAACTAAGCTTTGCGCGGTTCGAATGTTCTCAGCATCCCATGAACGGAAAAATATGAAACATTATATATAGGTACATTATTATTCTAGCTGCAACTTAGGATAGTGTTTATCCGACTGCGACAGTTAATTAATTTTCCGAAATATACGACTTCATTTAATTTTTCATTTATTTTTATTGAAATCAAACGCTGCTCCAACTGTCAGCTATAAGAACCGTCAAATTTTCGTCAAAATGGCGGAATTGCTTTGCCTTTCACTTATTAATAATTTAAATCCCGTCTACGATAGACCTTTACGAGACAAATGCTAAAATATAAACCATAAAAAAATATTCGATTCTGATATGAGAACTTATATGCGCAAATGTCGTTTCATGTCGTAATTTCAATAAATGAAATCAACAAATTTGAACAATATAATTAACACGAATTTGTTTTTTTTGAATGACAATGGCACGCGCTCGGCGCATTCAGCCAAAGTACCTGCGGCGCTACCACGAAAACCGATACTCAATGTTCATATATTTGCATCCCTGTCACTCGAGTAAGGTTAGTGCGATAGAGATAGAGATACCCGAATATTTTCGAATTCCGAAGTTCGTGGTTATAGCTCAGGAATCGAAAATATGGTAAATAATCATAATGTATTTTCTCGAAAAAGAATTTAAAATAAATATAGTCAAATGGAGAAAAAAACAAAGCAAGAGGTTATATAGGTATTGATTAAGTTATAAGAGTCCAAAGTTTTAAGAGGGGGTATGTTCTGTCCCTTTTCCGCAAAACGCACCTTCATATGAAACGATTGTTTTTTACTATGACGCTCGAGTATATTGACGTCACAGTCCCTCATCGTTTTCTCACTCTAACAAGCGACATTAAAACGGATGTAGCTTCATAATTTTTTGAGATATTTGAATGGGAGTTTCATTATCTTCTATCTATTTATACATAATAAATGCCTATGTCCTGACTGACTTATTCACTCAATCACTCACTCACTCACTCATCAACGCACAGGCGAAACTACTAATCTTAGAGAGTTGATTTTTGCACAGTATGTTGCTTTTATAACGTGGGCTAAGGGGGTAAAATGGGGGTGCAAAGTTTGTATGGGAGAACCTTTTTTTTTTGAGCTATAGACTTAAACTTTGTAGAAAAATTAGTTATTAGAATACAAATGAAACGCTTTCAGCGTTTTGGAAAATTCCACCCCTAAAGGGGTAAAATAGAGTGCAAAGTTTGTATGGGAAAAACGACTTTTTTTTAAATAGAGACTTAAAACTTTGTAGAGAAATTATTCATTAGAATACAAATAAAGTACCTAGATTCAGTGTTTTAAAAAAATCTACCCCTAAGGGGGTAAAATAGGGGTGCAAATTTTGTATGGGGGAAACAATATTTTTTTTAAATAGAGACTTAAAACTTTGTAGAAAGATTAGTCATCAGAATACAAATTAAGTACTTTCAGCGTTTTAGAAAATTCTACCCCTAAAAATAGGGGGCTAAAATAGGGGTGCAAAGTTTGTATGTGGGAAACTATTTTTTTTAGCTAGAGTCCTAAAACTTTGTAGAAAGATTATTTAAATACAAAGAAAGTACTTTCAGCGTTTTGGAAAATTTCACCCCTAAGGGGGTAAAATAGGGTGCAAAGTTTGTATGGGAAAAACATATTTTTTTTTAATAGAGACTTAAAATTTTGACGAAAAATTACTTATTAGAACATGAAAAATACTACATTCGGCGTTTTACAAAAATCATTCCCAAAGGGGGTTAAAAAAGGGTGCAAGGTTTGTATGGGGAACACTTTTTCTGAGCTAGACACTTAAAACTTTGTAGAAAGATTACTTATAAAAATACAAAAAAAAGACTTTCAGCGTTTTGAAAAAATCTATCCCTAAGGGGGATAAAAAGGGGTGCAAAGTTTTTATCAGGGAAAGTTTATGTTTTTGAGTTAGAGACTTGAAACTTTGTAGAAAGATTACTTATTAAAATACAAAAAAAGAACACAAATCGTTTTAGAAAATTCCACCCCTAATAGGGTTAAAAAGGAGAGCAAGCTTTGCATGGGCAACACTTTTTTTTGAGTTAGACTTAAAACTTTGCAAAAAGATTACTTATTAGAATACTAAAAAAGAACTTTCAGCGTTTTAGAAAACTCCATCCCTAAGGGGATCCTTAAGATCCTTAAGAAGGGTAGCCAGTGTTGTGTGGGAAAAACTTTTTTTTTTACTAGACTTAAAACTATTCAAAATGTTACTTATTAAAATTAATAATAAAGTACTTTCAGAGTTTTAGAAAATTCCACCCCTAAGGGGGTTAAGAAAGCTTTGTATGGGCAACACTTTTTTTGAGCTAGAGACTTAAAAGTTTACGAAAAAAGTTCTTTCAGCGATTAGAAAAATTCAACCTCTAAGGGGGTTTAAAAGGGGATTCAAATTTTAAATGGCAAGCAATAAAATTTTAAAGTGTGAGTAAGAGATTTTTAACTTCGGTCTTATTCTGTACGTTAAAAGACTACAAAACTGCTTTCAGAGTTTTTCCAAATTCATCCCCTAAGAGTGTTAAAATTGGTTCAAAGTTTGAGTATTTCAAGGCATTTTTAAAGTATGAGATTTTTAACTTTGGTTTTAGACTGTTTGTTCACAAACTAGAAAATGAACATCAACTTTTTTTTTAATTATCCCCTAAAAGAGGGTTCAAATTTTGTATTGAGAGAAATCATTTTCTAAGACGATAAAAAGTTCTACGCGGACGAAGTCGCGGGCAACAGCTAGTCTATAATAATACGTCATTTCAAAATAGGGCGGGGGGGTCTGACCATTGGATGACGGTAGTCATTTTATTAGGCGGGGAGGGTGAGGCGAGGGTCCATTCAAGGAATTAACAGGATGATGATAGTGGGAGGGGGGTCAACAAATGGTCAAAAAACTATGACGTAATATATAGACAAGCCCTTAGTTGTAACTGTTGTAACCAATATTTCATAACTCTTCTTTGTAAACGACTGTTTGTTTCATAATTAAACTGTTTGTTTTATATATAATTTGTAAATTATTTACGAAGTGTGTTGCAGATATTTGCTGTTTGGATGTATTGACGAAGCCTGCGTTGTGGAAATGGTTTGTACCTCTTTTTTATCACATTATTAATATTACGTCTGAAGTTAAAATAAAATGAAAATTAAATAAATAAATAAAAATATCACATCCAAACCATACTAAATAAACAAATGACTATAAATCAAAAAACGTACCTACACGTAGATGACGTAGATAACAAACCTATGCCTTGCTCAACTTTCTCTCGCCGTCTCCTTACGGCTACGGCGAGTCGCCCACGAATCGCTTCCAAAACGTTATTATAAACCTCATTATACTTATAGGTCTATTTAGGAGAGTGGACCGCGACCACGGCTGTGGGTCAAGGACTCGGTCAGTGACCCGGTGCCCAACTGCCGGCTCGATTACTTCTTTTTTGGACCTCTTTATGGAGATTTCGTGAATTAATTTATGTGGGATTACAACGCGACTATAATAAACTGGACGCGGTTATAGTCCTTTTGTCGTAAGTACACAAACTGACGTCAGAATGGCGGGTGGACCTATGAAATATAGTTTGATGAAATTTGGTAGGTACGAATGTTCGTTGGAAGACTTGGAAGCCCTGTTTTCGTCTACCAAAAGTCTCCGGGTCATGACCTTGTAGAACGGCCGCTATTTATCTTGGGAAATGTACTCCATTTGTAAGAAATTCAGGTTTTGTTCGAAAACTACGTATTACTCTATGAAAACATGGTCTATAGCAACATTATCTCCACTTATAATAAATCTCTAAATTAAAAAAAGAATCAGCTAGCTTGAAACTAAGCTTTGTGTGGTACGAATGTTCGCAGCATCCCATGAACGGAAAAATATGAAACATTTTATATAGGTTCATTATTATTCTAGCTGCAACTTAGGATAGTTTTCATCCGACTGCGACAGTTAATTAATTTTCCGAAATATACGACTTCATTTAATTTTTCATTTATTTTTATTGAAATCAAACGCTGCTCCAACTGTCAGCTATAAGAAACGTCAAATTTTCGTCAAAATGGCGGAATTTCTTTGCCTTTCACACTTATTAATAATTTAAATCCAGTCTACGATAGACCTTTACGATACACATGCCAAAAGTTAAACCATAAAAAAATATTAGATTGTGATATGAGAACTTATATGCGCAAATGTCGCATTATGGCGTAATTTCAATAAATGTATCAACAAATTTTAACAATATAATTAACACGAATTTGTTTTTTTTGAATGGCAATGGCACGCGCTCTTTGCGCATTCTGCCAAAGTGCCTGCGGCGCTACCACGAAAATCGAAACTCGAAGTTCGTATAACTGCATCCCTGTCACTCGAACCTGACGGAAAACATGTTAGATGTTTAAAAACATGGAAAACATTGGTGCAGCGGACCCGGCTGTAGGTAGACACTAAATAAAATAATCATAATGTATTTTCTCGAAAAAAGGATAATAGAGAGAAAATCAACGCAAATGGTTATATGTATAGGTAATCACTAAGTTCCAAAGTTGTATGTTCTTTCCCTTTTCCACAAAACGCACCTTCATATGAAACGATTGTTTTTTACTATGACGCTCGAGGATCTTGACGTCACAGTCCCCGATCGTTGTCTCACTCTAACAAGCGACATTAAAACGGTTTTGATATATTTGAATGGGATTTTCGTCATCTTCTATCTATCTATACCTACATATAAATGCCTATGTGCTGACTGACTCACCCACTCACTCATCAACGCACAGCCGAAACTACTGGGGCTAGAGAATTGAAATTTACACCAGAACTACCTTTTACAGCGTAGGCAACAGATAAGAAGGGATTTTTGGAAATTCTACCCCTAAAGGGGTCAAATAGGGGTGCAAAGTTTGTATAGGGGAAACTTTATTTTTTGAGCTAGAGACTCAATACGTTGTAGAAAGCTTACTTATTAGAATACAAATAAAAAACTGTCAGCGTTTTGGAAAATTCAGCCTCTTAAGGGGTTAAAAAGGGTTGCAAAATTTGTATGAGCGAAACTTCTTTTTGAGACAGAAACTTAAAAGTTTGTAGAAAGATTACTTATTACAATACAAATACAAAAAAACAGCGTTTTGGAAAATTCCACCCCTAAGGGTATGAAATTACAATGTTGGTAAAGGGGATTATTTTTGAGCTAGAATCTCAAACCTTTTTGAAAAGATTACATAATAAAATAAAATAAAATACTTTCAGCGTTTTAGAAAATTCCACCCCTTAGGGGTGTATAAGGGGGTGCAACGTTTGTAAATCTATTTTTTTAGCAAGCGACAAACCTTTGTTGAAATATTACTTATACAATACAAATAAAGAACTTTCAGCGTTTTGGAAAATTCCACCCCTAAGGATGATTAAAACAGGTGAAAATTTGTATGGAGGAAACTTTTTTTTTTGAGCTGGAGACTTGAAATTGTGTAGAAAGATTATTTATTAGAATACAAATATATAGGTAAATTACTTTCAGTGGTTTGAAAATTTCCACCCGCTAAGAGGGGGATAAAGAGGTGCAATGTTTGTATAGGAAAACTTTTTTTAGGTAGAAACTTAAAACTCTGTAGAAAGATTAAGTACCTACCTACTTATTAAAATACAAAAAAAAATACCTACTACCAGCGTTTTGGAAAATTTCACCCCTTGAGGGGTTAAAAAGGGGTGCAAGGTTCGTATGGGAAACACTTTTTTTTAGCTAGAGACTTGATAGTTTGTAGAAAATATACTTACCTATTACAATAAAAAAACCGAGTGTTTTATTTTTAATTTTTCCCTGAACAGCGTTCAAAGTTTGTATGGAGAGCAAGAAAATTTTAAAGTATGATATTTGTAACTTCGATCTTAGCCTGTTTAGACTACAAAACTTATTTTAGCATTTTTTGAAATATATCCCCTAAAGGGGATTATAAGGGTGTTCAAAGTTTGTATGGAGAGCAAGATATTTTTAAAGTAAGGGATTTGTAACTTCGGTTTTAGACTGTTTGCTAAAATACTACAAAACTAATTTCAGCATTTTTTTAATTCATCGCCTAAGAAGGTTAAAAGGGGGTTCGAACTTTGTATAGAGAGCAAGACATTTTTAAAGTTAGAAATTTGTTACTACGGTTTCAGACTGTTTACTATGAGGGTTCAGTTCAGAGAGGGTTCTTAGTTTGTATAGAGAGCAATAGATTTTGAAAGTAAGAGATTTGTAACTTCGGTTTTAGATTGTTTTCTAAAAGACTAGGTACAAAATTAATTTCAATGTTTTATTTAATTCATTCCTTCAACAAACATTTAGACGATAACATGTTATACGCGGACAATGTCGCGGGCAACAGCTAGTAGCTGAATAAATTCTGCACAAGCCTGTAATACACAACATTGGCGAGAAAACGTGTCTTCGTAGAAAAAAATGCATCCACATGTAAGATTTTCCCTCAATGTCCTTCCAGGCCCCGTAGCATGGATAGCGTAGCCTTATCACGCGATAAGTGACAGGATAGACTATCCGTCCCTGGCTGACACCGTTCGATAGAACGAGACGACGCGCCTATCCTGTCACTTATCGCGTGATAACGCCATCCATGCTACGGGGCCTGGAAAAATTCTCCGAATTTGAAGCTTACCCGGGGACTTTTGGGAGACGAAAACAGGGCTTCCAACGAACATTCGTACCAAATTTCATCAAACTCCCAGGGATTTCGAGGTTGAACAATATCGACTGTATATCAGAGGTCGGGAAAACACGGATTTCCGGCCAAGTAGGTATAGACGGATAGAGATACGAGGCCGGGAATCCGTTTTCACGCCGAGGCATGTATACCTAGTGCTTTTCTCAAACATGCAATGAAATAAATAAATAAAAATTCTTAAATCAAACAAATTTTCATGGCTGAATGCCGTGATGCTGTGCCACAAATAGTGGAATGAAAATTGAAAAGTTACTTTGCAGGCCTAGGCCTGAAAAGTTGTATGAAATCCCATTTCAGGCCGCCTCGAGATGCTGCGCCCGAAAAAGGATAGTTCCGAGTCTATTATATTATAAGGAACGTAAAGAGAATATTAAATTTCATTGCATGTTTGAGAAATAGTGCATTACGAGATATTCGCTCTACAAATAGCCCTCCGTTGAAATAAATGCCTTCTCCGGATGTGCGAAATATATTTTGATGTGTGTACCTCGCGGATATGTTTCTTAAAGGAAACAGTTTCCGAGAGACATATCAAACAAATGACTGTCATTGATCACGGCCGAATTTCTCAGGGATGGTGTCATTGGGGCCCGATTTCAAAACAAGTAATAAAAATACGGTCATAAAGAAGACGTTTAGGTACAGTGGACATCAATAACATGTTACACTTTTGCACCTTATTGCTGTGTAAAAAGTAAACATTTAGAAGTGTTCAATCCTAATAGGTATACGATTTGCTAATTTAAAAGTTGACATTATCGTTTTGTCGCTTGATTTAGAAAAAAAACCGACAAGTGCGAGTCGGACTCACTCACCGAGGGTTCCGTGCAAAATTACAAATGTATTGTTTTTCAGATTTTTCGCTGTACATACTTGTAGTAGGTATAAGACGATATTACTTGCCAGATTTCAAAGTTCTAGATCAACGGAAAGAAAGTACCCTATAAATTTTGATTCCTTGAGAGTGTCGAAATATTAGGTCTGTAGGGGGAAGCGGGGCAGCTTGGTACACCTTTTTTTCGCATCCCGTTTTACCAACCAAGTGAACTGAAATCTGTTAATTTGTGTACCTGATGAATAGCGTAACTATCAAGGTATACAATTCTATCAATTTTTTGACTATGTTATACATATTAACTGAGACATATGGATTTAAAGAAAAAATGGGATTTTTCCAATTCTGCCCCACATGCAGGGTACTTTGATACACCGCATGGGGCACCTTGGTACATCGTTTGGGGGCACTTTGATACGAATATCAAAGTACCCCCTTTGTGTCTCAAAGTGCCCCCAGTCTTACATACTGAAAAATGGTCTATGAATGTGTGTATAATGAAACACAAAATAAATTAAAAAACAACTTTTATTGAATAAAAGTAACAAAAACTTTTTCTTTATCTATATATTTAATCAGTCAACAATGGTTACATATGTTTTAACAGAAATATTAGCTTTGGCGTAATATAAACATTGTTTTCCCCCTTAACTTATTATGGCAGTTCTAGTTTTAAAAACAGAAAAATATTCTTATATATGACAACTAATCAGTCATTAGAGATTACTCTCACATTAATGATACACAAAAACTTTGACGACGAAAAGGTACGTTTATCTGAAAACTTAGTCATATTTAGCGTACGTGTCTATAGAATCATCTTTGTTTAACCCTTAATTATGGTACTTCTAGTTTTAAAAACAGAAATATATTCTTACATATGATACCTAATCAGTCAATAGAGATCACTCATTCATTAATGTAACCTATAACACTTATTTCTTAGGTCTTTTATCTCTAATCAGTCAATAACTTTGTACTTATGTATTGATCGGTTGAATACGTTTGACTTAGGTGGGTATAAAATAAACATTGTTTTCCCCCTTAACTTATTATGGCAGTTCTAGTTTTAAAAACAGAAAAATATTCTTATATATGACAACTAATCAGTCATTAGAGATTACTCTCACATTAATGATACACAAAAACTTTGACGACGAAAAGGTACGTTTATCTGAAAACTTAGTCATATTTAGCGTACGTGTCTATAGAATCATCTTTGTTTAACCCTTAATTATGGTACTTCTAGTTTTAAAAACAGAAATATATTCTTACATATGATACCTAATCAGTCAATAGAGATCACTCATTCATTAATGTAACCTATAACACTTATTTCTTAGGTCTTTTATCTCTAATCAGTCAATAACTTTGTACTTATGTATTGATCGGTTGAATACGTTTGACTTAGGTGGTTATAAAATAAACATTGTTTTTCCCCTTAACTTATTATAGCAGTTCTAGTTTTGAAAACAGAAACATATTCTTATATATGACAACTAATCAGTCATTAGAAATTACTCTCACATTAATGTTACACAAAAACTTTGACGACGAAAAAGTATGTTTATCTGAAAACTTAGTCATACTTGCAATTTGAATAGTAATAATAGTCGATCTAGTTAACAGAAAAATATACTCATTGAACATTATATTGGCTCATATTAACCGAAAATTTATAAAGTTCTGACGTACGCGATGTTCCCTTTGTGAAATTGGGCTTTGGTAACAGCAAAACAACGTCACTAAAATCAACAGTTGCCTTGTCTTCCACAGTGGGAAACACAAAAACCCAGGAACTGGGTTTTTTCCTCAAATAGGAAACTTGGTATTCAGTCAGACTATATTTTTCTGTAACTTTTGCTACGTAGTAAACTACAGTCCTTTTCTTTGGGAATTTTACCAGCAGGAAGTCAAATACTTTAATATTTTCCGGATCCAGTACATTTAAATGTACGTCGTCACCACTGTCATCATGTTCGGAAGCAACGTCCATAGTTTCATCATCGCTTAATTTAATAGACGTGTGACTAGAGTCAGAGTCAGGTTCAGGTAACGAGCAACGGCGACGCTTTTTGGCAACTTTTGAAGTTTCAGTCAAACCCAGTAATTTTCTTGCAGTTTTTACTTCTTTGGCTTTTTGTCTGATAAGCTTAAGCTGTTGTTTTTTTTCTTTTTCTTCGTGTAATTCTTGCAGTCGATCCTTTTCAGGTGTGTCGGTAAAAACCCGAGATTTCCCCTTTTCTCTTCCTTTCCTTATCGATGTGCCATCTTGTTGAGTAGTACTCTTTTTTGGATACGGCCTGACAACCTCGGGTGACATGACTGTGGAAGATGTTGATGGCAGCACATCAATAGGGGGATTGCTTGTGCCAAGTGGATCAGTGTTTCTAGGTGAGACTTCATTTTCTTCAACTTGAACGCCGTCGTTCAAATTAACAAAAGTCGGTTCTTGTGCATCCGGACTACAAGCAGTAACAGATGCTAGCTCTTTGGAGGTCGAACTATATATTTCTATGGGTGCAAAATCGTCATCGTTGAAGGCCTGTCTATTGAACGGCCATATGCCTGGTTTAGAAAATCCACTCGAGATATTTCTTGGAGTAAATGCCTCCATGAAAGCAGTTTTCGTGAGTTCAGCAATATTATATATGGTCATTGTTTTTCCTATATTGCGAGTATGCCAGTCATTGAAAGCCACTTTCAATTTCCCTTTGAAAGGCCCAAAGATGGAAACGTCCAGCGGTTGTAGTTTGTGCGATGTATGAGGTGGCAAAGACAAGTAGACAATACCGTGGCTGCGACAATAATCAACAGCTTGAATGGATATGTGCGATTCGTGGTTGTCACATATGATAAGAATCGGGTTTTCCACTGTGCTGGAAGTATGGCGCTGAATGTGTTTAAGCACTTCTATATGTAATTCAGTAGTCATCCAGCCACTCCTATTTGCTAGACCGAGACTTCCTTCTGGGGCTCCATTTAAGAAGTGATCTTTATAGTGCACTCTTGGGAATACAAATACTGGAGGGAGACCTGTGCCAATTGCAGTAACAATGCCGCAGAATGTTACTAATTCTCCTCTTTCAGCAGATACTACCTGTCCCACTTGTCTTTGAGTTTTGTCTGCTATAACTTTTGGTGTAGGCAGCACAGTAGATATGCCAGTTTCATCTAAATTGAGTATGCGATCAGCAGTGAACTTGTGCTTTGTTAAGACGCGTTCGTAATTATCAAAGAATTCGTTTACTGCAGTCTTATTAAACGCAAAGTTTCTGGCTGCACTCGTATTCTCTGGTTTCCTTAGACTGATACAGTCGTTTCTTTTTCTGAATCCCATCACCCAATCTTTACCTGCACAACCATTAACTTTCCAGGACTCGGGGTATTTACACTTCAGATACTCAGCGTACTCATAAGCCAAAACCATCGTCTGTTTCATTGTCAACCCATAGTGCATTTTACTACAGTTAATCAAGTATTCGGCAAGTTTTTTCTCTTGATCATTGGTGAATACCTGGGCGACTGTATACTTTGATGAGAATTTTTCACCAGTGTCTTGTAAGACTGCTGGATTTTCTGCATCACATTTAAATTTGGCTACACGGTGTTGTAGAGTTGAGACACGTATGTTGTATTTGGATGCTGCGGCTCTCAGAGATAATGTTTTGGCCACAACTTCAGATATAGCGGTTTTAACATCCTCCTCGTTGATTTTATTTCGTTCGGTGGTCGGTTTATACGTTCGAACCATTTTCTAGAAAAAAAGAAATAAGTCATAAATATTTTCGGCCGTAAAAACTAGCGGGGCAGATTGGTACACTTATGGGGTACTTTGATACGTACAAAACTGCCCCATACTGTTTTGTACCAAAGTACCCCATACGCTTCTTAAAAAAATAAAAAAATATACAAAATAAACGGTTAAGTATTACTTCGAAATGACAATTTATCTGAATAACTGAATATAGTTACTTACCGTTTATCATATTATGCATCCAATAAAGCACAAAATGTGGCACTACAACTCCGACAAACACGCGGTAAATTTTTAGTAAGCGGTCGTTGAAACACGTTGTGACTCGCTGGCCGGTAATGGCTGACTGCCGGGCTGCGCCGTCGCAGGCGCGCTACTCAAACGTACAAGGTCATGCGTCAGTGTCGCCGCCGGTGAATTTAAGTTACTCAGTGAGGAAATAATGTAGGTGTTTGAATGTGCCCCTTGTGTATAAGTGCCCCGCTTCCCCCTACGTTATTTGCGGCATAAACGGCCATACTTATATTTTTTTTTACGTTAACTTAGAAATTTGATTTATTCACAGCTTTAAGGGACTGTAGACCTGAGTATATGGTTTTAATTTCAAGTCGATACCTCCCCGTGTTCCCGAGCTACAGGGTCTTGACAGACAGACAGTTCCGTTTTTTAGGGTTCCGTAGTCGACTAGGAACCCTTATAGTTTCGCTTTGTCTGTCCGTCCGTCCGCGGATAATCTCAGTAACCGTTAGCACTAGAAAGCTGAAATTTGGTAGGTACTAATATGTATATCAATCACGCCGACAAATTGGTAAAATAAAAAGTGTTTTTCTTTTATTAGGGTACCTCCCGTATATATACGTAACGTAACGTGGGGAGTGTTTTTTTTTTAATTTCAACCCTAACGTGTGATATATTGTTGGAAAGGTATTTAAAAATGAATAGGAGTTTGATAACACATTTTTTTGATAATGTTAAGAGTGCTCTTCAAAAAAACGCTCGCTCAGAATTCGGTATTTTGACACGCGTAGTGCGTTTGTGTGTGTAAATACTACTACCACCCACACAAACGTACCTAACCCCCACATGCACAGCGAGATCGCACCAGCCGCGGGTGCCGTCCCTTTCTAGCTATATGTAAGTGCGATCGGGATAGAACTAACCACGGAGCTTGCCGATGCAAATAGCTGTATAGCGCACCGTTGGAATTCACTCCGTGACCGATATTGATACTTGCACTAAAAAGTGGTAAGTATTACTTCGCTAACATGATGTTCTAGAACATCATGTTAGCGAAGTTAGATAACTTGAATAAAGTAAGTATTTGATTTTTGAGCACAAGTTTTCTATTTGTATTAAAATACTATGATATGACAAAGTATATTTAGTTTCGTTTTTTTAGTATAAAATAAACTAACGAGTTTTAAAGTTGTCAGTAATAAGAATAATGATTTGTTTTACGGATATTAATAGTTTGCATGTTATCTGAGTCTTATTTATATATAGTAATGTAATGAAATTATACCAGTCGACCCACTACTAGGAAATTACTGGGTACTGACGTATTCATTTCTTGAAGAATTTTTTTTTTGTTATGGACAGTAAAAAAAAACTGCCCTTCATAGAAATTGCTATGTCCGTTTCTTACCAAAGGAACTGAAAATTATAAATTATACAAACACAGCTTTTTATCTAGAATACAATTAATTAATGCGTGATTTTATTCAAAAGTCTAAAACCTCAGATGATAAAAAGGAATAGATATGAAACGGGGGCTTGGCGCGTGTCGGTGCGACATGGCCAAATGGGCATGTCACTGCCCACCGCATGTTAGTCGCAATTTGCCGTGAATCTGAAATGTTTTTCCACGTTTACTCAAAATGCCGAATTGTAGCGTGGTTACATGCAAAAATAGGAATGAATCTAAAACCTACATAAATGGTGGAGTCACGCACCACATGTGAAAGAAACAATTCTTCTATCCATTCTTATACCCCACACGCTTTCTACAGGGTCACCTGGGGTATGATTCCTTAGAAATGCGACGAAACCTAAGTTTACTCAGTTTCATTTTAAATGTCATAACAAGTAAAATTGACAGCATTAATCTGGTGGAAAAGATGCTCAAATTCAATGTGCCGAACGATTATCGGAACAAGCGCCTTGGAGTGCCTCTCTTAGAAAAGAAACAATTCTTCTATCCATTCTTATACCCCACACGCTTTCTACAGGGTCACCTGGGGTATGATTCCTTAGAAATGCGACGAAACCTAAGTTTACTCAGTTTCATTTTAAATGTCATAACAAGTAAAATTGACAGCATTAATCTGGTGGAAAAGATGCTCAAATTCAATGTGCCGAACGATTATCGGAACAAGCGCCTTGGAGTGCCTCTCTTGGCGATTGCGACCTCGCGGACGAACCTGTATCGAAACTCGCCCATACCTCGCGCGACTGCTCTCCTCAACTCCGTGCTCGCAGCATCACCGCAGTGTGATGTGTTTGTAACAGGGATGTCGCGACTGATGACTGAATGTAAGAGGGTGTTAGAGAGACGCATGGATTGTTTTTAGTTTTAGTTTCTAGTTAGTAGGTACTTGATTTTGTTTAGTAATTTAGGTTAAGTTGAATCGCTGTAACGCTTTGGTTAATACTGTCATGTTGCACATTTTTATGGTTCAATAAATAAATAAATAATAAATAAATAAATAAATGTGAGTATTAGTATTTTCACTTAAGTCAGTAAAAACTAATATTTTAATAAATAAACGCAACGCCGCCTCATTTCTCGGGATCGAACTAACATATCGAACGAAAAAGCATATTTTTGTTCTATGCGTTGTACATTGAATGTTCAATACAGTAAACCACGGCGCAATGTATTAAACCACTATGGATATGGACGATGCTTGAATTTTTTTGTGGTACGGCCGCTGCTTGGCGTCGCAAACTAGAGCGGTGCCAAAGTGCAGTTACAATTTACGCGTAATCGATAAAATAGAAGTACGATATCATACTAGTTATTTTATTTCGACTACTTTCGCTGTTTTATTTTATTTAATTACTTGTTTTGGTTGGGTGCCTATCTTAAAGGTAACTAATAACATACTTATAAGATTAAAAGGCACAAAATGTTTACGGTACCTACTAATAAGATTTTCACTAAGTTGCAGTATGAACGGTAAATAGACATATTAAAATTGTATATACAAGTATATAATTTAGTTGCAAATGGCTTCAGAACAACTTAAAATGTGATATTATTACCAATAATTTATTTTAAATGAGTATTTTTTACTTTCATTTGAAATGTGATAATTGAAGAAGAAATCTCGGTTTCTTATTACAGTTTTCCAAAGAATCCGAGTAGGTACTAAAAAAATGGATAGATGCTACTGGCAGAGGTCCTAACTGGTTTCCTGTACAGAGAAGAGTTAATGTGTTCGTAACATTTTCAAGAAAAATGTTTCCAACCACTTAATAAGAGCCGTACACTTTTCGAATATTTGACACCTCGCTTGCTTGAAACCTAGGTGTAAAATGTATGGTAACACATCTCCGCACATCTTTGGTGGATACTCGCCCTTAGCCTTAAATCTCGTAATATGAGTAATGGACATATTATTTCGCGCCAAAATGCGATACGGATCGGCCTGGTACCTACAGGTCAAAAATATCGATGTGACCAGAGTTTTAAATGTATGTGAACACGAACTTATAAAAAGCCGTTTATGTTACTCTGTAGGTATTCGTCAATATTTTTTACTTTTGCGATTTATGGTAAGTTAACAACCCGTGTTATTTAAACTTGTAGCTAAAAGTTTAAATACCACCACATAAACTTACCATGTTGTTGAAGTTGTTACCTATCAATATCATAACATAATATTAATTTTAATATCAATGTCGATAAAACATAATTTTAACGTTTGTCGCCCCCCTAGTGTAGTGCGTTTAAGCCAATCACAGCCCTTGTTTGCATGTTGCCGTAGACTCACTGGCAACGCCCGAGTCTTTGTTTTTACACGGTTCAATGTGTGTGCCTATGGGCGCTGCGGTGGGAGAAAACTGGGGACATCGGTTTTGGTTGGAATTAAGCAGTACGGCACTTCTCCCTTTTTTTATGTTCTGAGCCTAAAACCTATGTCACTTATTAGGATTCCGTACTCAAAGAGTAAAACGGGACCCTATTACTAAGACTCCGCTGTCCGTCTGTCTGTCTGAATGCCTGTCTGTCCTTCTGTCACCCGGCTGTATCTCATGAACCGTGAAAGATAGAGATTTTCACAGATGATGTATTTCTGTTGTCGCTATTTATAACAAAAAATACTAAAAAACAGAATACATCTTTTTATTTTTATTTTAGTTTTTATTTGTTTCTTTTTCTTTTACAATCTTACACAAATCGACTTTGCCCCAAACTAAGCAAAGCTTGTACTATGGGTACTAGACGACGATAAACATACTTATATAGATAAATAAATACTTAAATACATAGAAAACATCCATGACTCAGGAACAAATATTTATGGTCATCACACAAATAAATGCCCTTACCGGGATTCGAACCCGGGACCTCCAGCTTCGTAGGCAGAGTCACTACCAAGTTACTAACTAGGCTACAGGGGGCTCCTATACAACAAACGTGATTTTAGATATAGATATTTTGCCGTTTTTAGATATAGATAATGGTACGGTACCCTTCGTGCGCGAGTCCGACTCGCACTTGGCCGGTTTTTTTAACATTTATTTCGAAATAAAGAGTGATACTCGGAAATGTCGAAGGGAAGGTCAATCGTCGAATCCGACTCGGCTGGGCAGCATTCGGGAAGCTACGGCACATCTTTTCGTCCAATATTCCGCAGTGTCTCAAGACGAGAGTCTTTGACCAGTGTGTGTTGCCAGTGATGACATATGGCACGGAAACGTGGTCGCTTACTATAGGCCTCATAAGAAGGCTCAAAGTCACTCAAAGGGCAATGGAGAGGGCTATGCTGGGAGTTTCCCTGCGCGATCGCATCAGAAATGAGGCTATCCGCAGCAGAACCAAGGGAACCGATATATCCCTCCGAATTGCTAAACTTAAGTGGCAGTGGGCGGGGCACATTGCACGTAGAACCGATGGCCGTTGGGGCGGAAAGGTTCTGGAGTGGCAACCACGTACCGGAAGGCGCAGCGTGGGTAGGCCCCCCGCAAGGTGGACTGATGACCTGGTAAAGGTCGCGGGAGTCCGCTGGATGCGGGTGGCGCAGGAACGGCCATTGTGGCACTCTTTGGGGGATGCCTATGTCCAGCAGTGGACGTCTTTCGGCTGATATGATGATGATGATGATGATGATGACTCGGAAATGTAATAAAACCACGTAAAAATCTCCCTTTCCAGTGTAAACCCCCGGTGTGTGTTATTATTATATATAAACGAAAATAATAACTAAATGCAAGGTAGGATCGTGCTGTACTTAACAAACGCCATATAAGCTTGTTTTTAAAAATGTTTTTTATTCATCTTGTTATTTTCAATAACCCTGCATATTATGTCGCTGGTTCGTGGGTACTTGTACAGACAAATCACACAAACCCAAACAAGATAGGTCTATCTATTTTAGTTTAGGAGTTCCCATGACCAACTTCCATCATCAGATCCTGGAAATCATCCATCACCAAAGTGTTTACCAAGACAAAACAGATGAGCCCAAACTAGATGGGTTTATCTAGTTTAGTTTAGGAGTTCCATGACCACCTTCCAGCTCCATTATCAGACTCTGGAAATCATCCAGCACCAAAGTCTTGCCGTGCCATGACCAAATTAATGAGCCCAAATTCGATGGCTTTATCTTGTTGAGTTTAGGAGTTGCTATGGCCACCTTCCGACTCCATCATCAGACCAGCTCTATGATATTATGGCATTGTCACCGAAGATACGCAATTGTACCTAATTTGAAGATTTCGCCCAAACTAACATACATACATACATACATACTAACTAATCATAATGGCCGTTGGGGCGGGGAGGTTCTCGAGAGGCGACTACGTACCGGAAACTGCAGCGGACCCTCCACAAGGTGTACTGATAGTAACAAGTAAATAAATTAAATCTATCAAGTATCACGATCACTCGTACAATAATAATTGACTATAGAACGCGTAGTTTAAACAAAAGGATCCAACCCACAAGATATCACCATTGAAATGTATGACTTTTGTTTTAGGTAGAAGGTTCAATTTTAAATGTTACATATCCTGTGGGTTTGAGCCTTTTCGCTACACTACGTCATATCTGATAGCTATGCAATTCATAACTTGTCTCGATTTGCCTCACGAATGTATCCCCAGTATAGTTTGACCCCGAGGTTTGTAACAACTATGCCTAGTCGGAGATCAAAATAATATTATTTTATCTGAAGAGTGGCCGGTTAGCTTCGTGAATAGCCACAAATAAACAGAGTACACGTCTGTCTCGGAGGGCTATTCAGCCGGTACTGAGATATATTCCCGCGCGACGGTAAATTTATACTAGTTTTGAATAATTATTTATAAATATAAATGTTGACTAAATTTATATTTTTTGGACTGGATCTTGTTGGAACAAGCATGAACTTTAATGTTGTGTAAGATTCAATACACAAATAATTCAACAATAATGAGAAAATCCTCGAGTTTTCAGTAAGATTTTGTTGACAAATATGGTGTAATTGAGAACAGTTTACATATATATACGTGCAGAATAAGGAAAATTCGAGGCGGCTAGTAGCAATGGCAACATATTACGCTAGTGAAAATAGAATAAAACAAGTAGGTTCTCATATAACATCATGGAATATTAGGGGCTCAAACTTATGACTCTGCGCTCTCTTCAGAAAACTACTGTCGGTAATCGGGTATTTTCGGTTAAAGTATTCAGTTCTTCGTAAATTGGAGGCGGCTAGGACCAATATGAGGAGTTTACCTATGCAAATAAGTAATCGGGATCTAAAAAAAGCTCTCCGTTTCTTAGAATTACAACGTCAAAAATCCGTCATTCTCGCTTATTCCTGACCAAAAAACGAGCGCCCTCTTAATATTTTCGGAGATAATCGCTCCAGAAGTAAAAAAAAATGTGTCCTCCCCCTCTAACTTTTGAACCTTTCTAATTACGCAGCCCTCCACTCTCCGCTAATCTTAACGTATATATTTTTTTTATTTTTGATATACCACCTAATATGTAGATATTTAGATGCCTACCTACAAAATTTCCGAAAGAACTTGTTCCTTCCATTCTCCATCGCTGGATTATGAACGAATGCGTCGATTAAAAACCGATCATAAATCAAAGCCTATATTATTATTCCGCTATGGTAGTTATCTACATATAAAAATGTTAACCCAGTGATTACTCAGTACCTATAACGACTCTATAGAATTGCACGTGCACAACCGGAGGGCAGCTCTTCACCATAAGATAATCATTTGTATACCATTTAAGTCTAATTAATCGGTATTCGCATTGTTTAATAATTATATAGTCTTCTCCCACAACTTGTCTAGAATGTCTAGTATATAATAGTAGTCTCAGCAACCTCGATAATTGCTTTGTTACTACCATTATCGTTATAGTATACGGCTGTTAGGTAATGAACGGATAATCCGTGAATTGGTGATAAAGCAAGCTAGCTATGCAAGAGTACCTAATAGCATTTTCGAGTTATTGTTTTTTTAATTTGCTTGCAATTTACGACGTTTAATATTAGTAAGTATTAGGTGTAAATGTGGGACCAATCAGGTTGTACTTACACTTCCAAATTATTTAATGTATCAACCTAAAACTAGAAGAATAATAATTCTTTTCTCGAAAATAAAACCCTGTTTATTTAGTAGTATTACCACTATTTCTGTAGGTTACTACATTAGCTACTTTACCGTTAAGTGGCATGTTAAGATAAAATTCTCATGCCGTTTTTTATTTCGTTTTATTATACCTATTTAGTAATTATTTCAAGATTTTAAGCTCCAATTGCACTGCTCGTAAAAAATAATTCTCTTAAAATCTTTTCGCCGCAATGCGACTCTCGAGTACCTACATGCAAAATTGTTACAATGTTCCACTTACTTATAAATTACTCGGATATTTAGAATCACTTTAGATTAACTTTGTCACAAATGCAAGCCGAAGATGATTATCCTCGGTCTCTAGATTTATTAATCGAAATTGATTATTCATATATAGTTATATACCTACTGTTATCGCATCACAGCGTCCGTTTTCCTCGACTTGTAATTTTGTTATAGTAATTAATGAATTCAAATAATTTCCATATCATAAATAGCGGAGTGGGACGAGTGCCCACACATACCTACACAAAATACAAAGAAAATAAAGATAAGAGAAAGGTATCATCAACCAATCAGTGTAATCACTCCATCCATAAGCAGCGCGTCAAAGTCAATTCTATACACAGGTGAAAGAATTTTTGAAATCGCTCCAGTGGTTCCGGAGATTACCCATTAAGTAGGTACATACAAACTTAGAAAGATACAATATTAATATTGATATAGATTTAGTATCTATACTAAATCTATATCAATATTAATAGTGTAGCTAATCTTTAGATTAGTATAGATAAACCCGTTGGCTTAAGGCTCATGATAATCGACTTGATAAGTAGGTACCTAGTTTCCGATTGTGCCAAAATGTACCTACAGTCGGCAGTAAAAGCTTGTGTCAAAAACGTAACTTTTTAAAGAAATCAATGAACATCCATAGGTATAGCGCGCAGTGGTTTATAATATAATAGATTGAGCCAAATACATATACCTACGTCAGATATGTAATATAAAGCTAATGTAACAATTACAGCAAGTTTGAGGAACAGTTAATTAGCATGGCGGACGGCCGAGTCGGCGAGCAACGAACTCGGCCGGTCGGTCCCCGCCGTGCTGCGAACGGCCGCTTATTGCTTTTGTGGACCGCGCTGAAATACTCTCGTGCCGTCGGGTTTTCGTGATCGCTTCGTTCACGGTGAATGGTCCAAATGGGATTACCTACCTAGTCCTTGTTCCGAAATCGAGGACAACCCCTGAAATTTTCTCTGTTATTTAAGTACTTTAATTTATGACAACTACCAATGCTATTTTTCCTACCTGCGTTGGAACTGGGTTTGCAAAGAATATGCATGAATATGAATGAAATTTTTTAATATAATTACGGAAAGTGATCATGCCACGGCCACTACCTAATTTTTTTTTTTGCTTCGTAATTTTTTTAATTAAATAGTATAAAAACTAATAACATTGATTGCCAAAACACAACACTATTTTTTCGTATTTGGCCATCAAATATATTATGAATTTTAGTAGGTAATTATTATCAAATTCTTAAAATTAATATGTATTTATTGCTATTGTATCCAAAAACTTTCTTTTACTTTCTACCACAAATGAAATAAACAGTAGGTGTCACGAAACCAGCTGGAAAATACATTTTTTGTTACCCCAAGAGTCGAGGAGAAAGGTGACTGCCTGGACCCAGTGACCCACTCACGACGTCTACTTTCCTTACATGAAGCCTATTGTCTCACTCCTAAGTATTTATAATACCTAGGTACCTATTAGTAAACATTCGCCGCTATATTAACTCACAATTAGTTATTATTTCTTTGATTATCCTTGGAATTAGAGAAATAAAAACCTGATTGAACTGTTCCTTAATCTTCGTAATTGTTTACTTTGTTACTCATTATAGCCTAGCCTTCTCCCATACCTACGAAATATAAAATCTTAGAAATCGAATTAACGTGTAGGAAACGTGTTGGATAGTCTCCTACTCTCCTTGCCACGCCGTGGCTAGAACATCGTAAGTGTCGTTGCGAGAGTTGTCTTACAGTTTAATGCGGTGAAGATGAAGGTTTTAATTAGAGTCCAGTCTCGCCCCGCGGTATAAATAGCCGGGACGCTGCAGGACAGGTTGTCAGGTAGGACTAGATACACCCGGCTTGAAATAAAACTAATAAACTTAAGCAAACTTCGTCTGGACGCGTAAATAAATAAAATTATCCGAAGTCTCAACAATACAAGTTTTATTCTGCCAAGTTTCATAAGCAATGCAGTCTTAAGTAAGAATAGTGTTTGCAAGATTCAGGAAATTTATAAGAATGAACATAAGGCCCGGCGCTATTTTGCTGTATAAATACTACTTATTTCTATTTGGCTCAATTAGGTTTTATTAGAGGCATATAAGTAAAAAGTGTAAAAACAATGTGTCATCATTGTGCGGTGTTGGTTGTTTTGTTTGTGTGTTCAACATATATTTTAATTTCAAACATAGTGCCGGTTTTGGTATATCGTATTATTACACCATCGAATCGGCTGTAATCGGAAGTTCACTGCTGGTATGAAAACGAACGTTCTAAAGAAATAATGTTTTTTTTACGTAAATCGGTTCACGTCCAGTCAATTATAGGCATGTTAAATTGATGGGAATTCATTATTGTTTATTATTTTTAGCCCGCAATAAACTACGATGACGATTTAATGACTCATTTTACAGAATAAGGACCTCCGGTTTTCGTTTCCTTTTCCAATTATTCTTTGTCATTAATAAATAAAATAACTGTAAAGACCTGTTAATTTGTATACACGTATCGCCCGACGAGGCTGCGTTTTGTCCAGTGATTCAAATTCCACGCTAAGAGAGTGTGGGCGTTTTACGAGTATTACTAACGTGTTGACCCGATTCGCGCTTCTCGTGCTCTAGCCGGGCCGGTCTGCGCCAGCGGCTATTGCACTGAAGAAGCTCGCACCGGCCCAAGTGCAAGGCAAACCTCTACACGTAACTCCACGTTACGACAACAAAATGCCGACACGATTTACACATTTTGTATTTTTTGTGCTCAACATGGTTTGAGCTTGCTGATATTTAAACGGACTATAGTCTTCCTTTTATGTAACCTTCCTCTAGTGTTACTGATTCGACAGAAATATTACATACATTACCTAGTATTAGGTAACGAATACATATGATTACACATATAATAACTTCTATAAGATAACAAAAGAAAGGGTTAAGTGTGAATTAGTCCATAACATTGTAATATTTAATCTCAGGTTAAGTTCTTTAATTCCTGTTTAGTCGGCTCTTGCCTTCAAAATAAAGTAAACGGGAGGAGGCGCCATGGTTTTACCTTGTAATATAAAAGACTAGTCTTTCAAATTCGTAACTAATAGGATTATGCACTTTTTTATCCTGGGGTCTTACTATTTTTAGGTAGGTAGGTTCTGCTACGGTCGCGTTCTTTTATTTATGACCCATTTCGCAAAAACATTCTTTGGAAAAAAATTAAGCTTATACAGGTTGTGGCCTGTAATAGGAGCAAAAAATTAAACGGTAGATAATTAAGCTTGTGAACAATTATTTCCACATAGTAACTTAAACTTGAAAAAAAAAAATTTATTTTTCATTTTTTTTCTTCAAAATAAGTTTAGTTGTATTTTTTTACTATTCATTCTGGAGTGCTATTGCAGTAACTTTTTATTTTAAAGACACAAAAAAAATGAAATAAAATCTATATAAATATAAATCTTTTGAAAACAAAAATGCAAAAACTATTATGACTCGTTACATGATGTTACCTCAAAATCCGCATTGACTGCTGTGCTATGACGTCGTGGTGCCAAGATACTTGGAGGTCATAACTTTAGATCAAAATATCTCCGAATCCAAAAAAAAATAAAATGAGTAGGACACAAGGGGTTACTACAAATGCTCTAAGGAAGCGTCCCTTTGCATATTTGCTCCTATTACAGTATACAGGGTATTTTTGTAAACACCTTTACTGGTAGGATTTGTAAACAAACACATTGTTGGATGCAAATTGCATATTATCTATGTCGTGACGGTTTAGCGGGGCCGAAAAGAAAAAGGCAACATGCATAAATCGGAATGGATGTGCACTCTGTGCACGTTCCGCTGATATTCAATATAGATTGTTAATTGGGGATGCAAGCTTAAACGAACGTATGTTTATCTCATTTTCTCTATTCGAACACGGGTGTTCTTTGAGCGAGCGACCTGAATACCAGGACAAAAACGTTGAGCCCGGTAATTTAATAATGCTTGCCATGTCATTGGATGACGGTTCCCACATAGATGGAATTAGCAGACAAAATTAATGTCCCACAACGGTCGGAGCCTGCGCTTCAAAGAACTGGTTTATGAATTCAGCATCTTTAAAATTGCTGTCAAATCGGCTAACTCTAATTATACGTGTTATTTCAATTAGTTGGCATTAAGAAAAGATACCTCCCAACTACTTTTTAACCGACTTCAAAAAAGGAGGAGGTTTTATATAATGTTCCACTGTATGTTTTTTTTTAATGTAGGTATGTTCGCCGATTTCTCTGTCAATAGTGGACCGATTTCCAAAATTATTTTTTATTCCAACGAGGTGGTCCCATTCTCACCAAGTCAGGATGTGATGATGGGATCCCAGGGAAGTTGAGGCAACCCTCAAATTTTATAGGCATGCATGCGTGTAGTGTATAGTAAATTTCGGTATTTTTTATTATTACTCGTGCATTTACCCTCGGAAATCGCAATTTTGGTGAAGTGGAACTGATGATGGAGACCACAGATGACTTATGGAACTCCTCAAAGGTGTAAAGTACGTCTACTAAGATTCTGACATGATTTCGTTAAAGTAGCAACTAATGAAGTGTTAATTCTGAGATCCTTGAAGGAATTGACGGAACTCCTCAAATATTATAAGCCCACATATAGCGACTTTGGTTTTCTCCGTAATAAACAACGCGTTTGCTCTCGGAAAGCATTTCATATGGTAAATTGGAAAGGAAATGTGGAAATTTTCATGTACCTATGTGAACTTGGTAGTACTGAATTGAAGTCGGTTTAAACTTTGTTTTTAAAAAGGTGACCCATTACTATTACCTACAATTTACATGGGTTTATGAGATTTCCTTATAACTCCTTAATAGGCATTTTCATTTCACCGATTGCCAGATAACCCAAAGGTTTAAGAGCATAGATGGCGATATATTTGTAGCAAGTAGCAATACAAGTATAATACAAGGCTGTAAGTACAAAAATCAACACCGTACACAGTACAAAAAAATCTTGAGGATAATCTTAAATCGTTGTTGTTGTTGTGAAGTTGTCCAACGAACAACATCTGGCACCGGCAATATTGCGTGCTATGAAAACAGATAAAGGAGTGAAACCCCACTGGTAACAAATATATTCAATTTGAATAGTTATCTGTGGTTGCGATGTAGGTTAGGTCAGGTTTATCGCGTCGTTTGTTTTGATAAATGGTTTACGTGCGACCACCAGAAACGTTGCAGTTACAGATGACACTGATCTGTTAAAATACCGTTTTTCTTTAGGTATATATATCGATGCTTAACATTTACAATTGTATTTCATTTACTACCGAATTAAAGACCCATTCTCGAAAAAGTAGGTAACGTAACCTACCTAGATTGTTAATCAAGGGAAGAGACCGGTTCATGGTATTCACTTATTAGCCTAACACCAAACCAACAACCGCTATAAGTAAATACATTTTGGAATAAATACGTTTCCATGCACAAGTTCTACGATTATATCTTTATATATCTCCATTAAAAAAATCTGTATCTAATTAATATCAGTCATCAGCTAAACAAACGTCGTAGGTACCTTACCAAGAATCTGCAACCTTAGCTTATAGACGGAGAGCAGGCTATTGATATTCGAGCTATTTGTGACCTAATATTTAAATATCAGCCTTTATAAAACTGTTGCAGTTTTGGTCCCTCAGCTCTCAGTCTCTTAGTTAGAATTAGAACATTACTGTTTTGTGTGTTGAAACAATTATTTTGTTCGAGTTTCGGCCCTTTCATACAAATGTTAATATCTGAAATTTGTGAGTTATTTGTATTTAAATTTATATGAAAGTCAAGATCATTGACACAAAAATACCGCTTAGTTAGAGCTAACCGTTGTGCGACTCCTGACCCCAGGCGCCGCCATCAGCCAGCTTTCGGACAATGCGCGTGCGATTTTTTTTGCACAATGGTCTTAGGGCCCCCCCACACTACCGGCGTCTTGTGAACGTTCTTATACAATTTTGTATGAAAACGCTCACACGACGCCGGTAGTGTGGGGGGGGGGGGGGGGGCTTAATAAACCATCGGTAGGCAATTAGGCATCTACCTGCCTCGTTAGAAGCTTCCACGTTTGTCCAGCAAATGAGAAATTTTTGACCAAATAATCGTCTCTGCATCGCTAGACTGTCAGATGAAGAATAGAATACAGACATTCTATTATAATACTTACCCATTCATTGAAATAAAGAGTGTCCAGCCAGACAAAATACTTTCTCTCCGCAACTTCTTTTATTTTACCATTTAGGTAAGTGGATTAAATTGTTTAAAAAATGCTCTTCAACGGAAAACCCGCTTCCAACGAAATTATCTTAAAAGGAAAAGTCGGAAGTGACAATGTGTTGTTAAATTTAGCTATGATATTGCATATCTTCCTTATTAGATGTTAGTTGATGGCCCTAGAAAAATAAACCTTGATCCCAGAACAAATTATCTTAAAAGGAAAAGTCGGAAGTGACAATGTGTTGTTAAATTTAGCTATGATATTGCATATCTTCCTTATTAGATGTTAGTTGATGGCCCTAGAAAAATAAACCTTGATCCCAGAACAACCCCTGATGCTACCTCCTGCCGTGTAACCACCTTAAAAGTAAGCAACCTAACCCCCTTATTTTTACAAGCTTTATATTAACTTGCACTGTTCGTATGTATGTAAATATGTAAGTTGTCCGTCAAAATTTGCAATCCATTTTTCAGTCACTTCCCGTTATCCAATTGAGCTGAAATTTTGCAAGCATATGTATATCGCATGACAATGCAATATTATGATGACTTGGAGCTGATCTGATGCTGGAGCTGGAAAGTGGCCATAGGAACTCCGCAATAAAACGACACAACCCCATCGAGTTTGGGCTCGTTAGAATTGTCTCAATGAGTAGGTACCTACTTGATGATGGTATGCAAAAAAGTACAGTCGGCAGTAAAAGCTTGTACCAAAAATGAAATTTTTGACAGAAACTTTTTCTTATCAAGAATAGATTATAAATAAAATACAATTTTTAGGGTTCCGTGATCAACAAGGAACCCTTATAGTTTCGCCATCTCCGTTTGTCCGTCCGTCCGTCTGCGGCTTAGGTCAGTGACCTTTACTACTACAAAGCTATAATTCGGGATGGGTATATATGTAAATCAATCACCGCTACAAATTGTGAAATATAGAATTTAATTAGAATAAAAAAAAATAGGTTACATTTAAACGATCTTTAATTTGGGACCCACTTAAGATGGACAATCCTGTCAAATATTTTAGCGAAAAGGGTCCTAAATTAAATAACGCTACCGTACCCCCCGCCCCCCCTACACATACAGTAGGGCTTGTTTTTTTTTTCTTTGTTAACTATCGTTGGATAGCTTGTTCAAAAATAAGATGGGTATTTAACAACATCTTTAAACAATAACATAATTACATTCATATTTAAAACACTCGAAATATTATTACTAATTATACATTAGAATTAAAATACATTAAAATATTAATAAATTTAATAGGAAACCTATCACGGATAAGTAGGCATAACTACTTACCGAGTAATAGTCGACCAACTTAATAAATGTAGGTAGGTACAGTCAAAGAATTTAATTTCCTACCCACTTTGGACTTTGTCAAAGTGACGTAATCAATTAAAACGTAAGAGACTTCTTATGATTTTATTTACAGTGTCACTTTGAAATAGTCCTAAATGGGTAGGAAATTAAATTCTTTGACTGTACTTGGAAAGCCAAACTTTCATACAAATTCGGGCGACGCTACCGCAACGTTTAGTTGGGGCGCGCGTGTCGATGTTACAAAGACAGACAGGCAACTATACGGAACCTTACACTGCTCGTGGTCCGACACGCACTTGGCCGGTTTTTTGCGAATCAATAGGCACCTCTTCATCGAGTACAATCGCGAGCATGTATACCTCATTTAAATCCTGCTTATAATTATTGTTAATGCTCATGAAGCGATTACATAATTGGTAAACTATATTTAGTAGCGCGTGTCTTCACGGTCAGATGAGTGCTCTGCTCGTTTACACCGATATCGGAGGTGTTCGTGGTGGCTGCGCACACGACCAAGGAGGTAATTAAGCGAAAACGCGGAAGTCCATTCATCATTATTCATTAGCAGCATCACTTAGCTTGGGCCACGCTTCCTGGGTTTTTCAGCGGCAGCAGCAGATGAGTTCACGCGTGCCGCGCGGCTGCGCTCGGCGGCGCACGCTGCCATATACAACCGACCGAAGCGCATCTTACATCACTTATTTTATTGTTACACCCTCTCGTTACACCTACGAGCACCATGCTTACCGTCAACACGATTCACGGAATCATCGCTCGACGCGCTCTATGATTTTATTAACATAATCTAACGGTGCAATACTGTTTTTCCATTGCAGACTAAACTTTTACCTATAGAAATGTTTAAGTAATATATGTAATATGTATACACGCAGCATAGGGAGCAAATATCAATATTCCAACGCCGAAGACCGTTAGGGAGTTGTGTAGTGGCAACTGGATAGAACAGTGACCATTCTGATGCCGGGAGGAACGCCGCCGATAATGAGCGCTCGAATTGCGGTGATGTAGCTCACTAGAGCATGAGATCAGTGACTTGTTTTATTTTCTTCTCTTAATCGATTCTCGATGAGTTATGGTCGCCTCGATTGCGTCGGAATCGGAAACCACCACAAACGTTATTTTTAAGGTCATAGTCTAACGTTATTTCAAACAATTTTTGTATTCTGTTTACAAATATCGACCGCTAACATAGGTAAGGTTCGAGGAGTCGCGTCAGCTTCAGCTGACAAATAAAATACTCTAGGTACCTAGTACCTACCTACCTATGTATATGTATTGTACATATATCTATGTTATTGTAAGATGTTGCCGTTACATTATGACAATGGGTTAAAAGAAACACTAAAAGGCTCGACCCGATGTGACAATACAATAAGTATGTAGGTATTCAAGTATATTAACTTTGATGAATTGACCGTCATATATATACCTACACAACAAGAGAAAGCAGCAGCCTATTCAACCAACCAACTGAACCAACACTAACATTTGACAAATCCAATAGAAGTCAAGAGAAATGTGCCTCTACATGTTACATTTCGCAATAAAACTTGACAATCCTTGCAGATGAAGAATTGCTGCATTATAAAATGACATCAAAATATGTATAACGTAAGTAGTACAGTTACGTACCTACACATACTGATATTATTTTCCATAAAATATGAACATTAAATAACAGAAGCCGGTTTCAATGGATAGTGTAACAGGATATTACTATTCAAGATATTGAGCTGAAGAATGTAGAGGCGATTTGATATCGTGGAGATCAGCTGAAGTAACGGTCGGCGGCGACGGTGAACGACACGGTGCGATCGACGCCGGCGCATCTTGTCGATAACCTATCGATCCATTAACATTATACCAATTACCGATTTGTTGATAAGACTTCTTCATGTAATGATCGACGAGGTGTAACAAAACTGCTCGACCAATGCGTCGTTAAATTACTTAATTATAATGCAGCATGTGTACGCGTCGTAGCACTAAACAGTTTAATTATTAGATGGCAGTTTTTATTTGTTCCACATATGAATAATGTAAAGGGAAAATATTGGTTACAATTTTAAAATTGGAGTTGGGTTTGCGTATAGGTATGAACTTAGTATGGTAACTATCTGTAGGTACTTCAATGATGTTGCAAGTGGGGTGTGAATTGGTGTGCATATTTTTTATTTATTTTTATTTACTTACGTCTTTAAGGGGAAAATATAATGAAAACTAAAAGTGTTGCAGCTCATACCTACGGTACGAAACCGCGGCACAAATAGCAGGTAAACCACTTTCATAGTGACTGTTTTCATACGTTTACAGTTTTGAACGACAGAGCGTATCGAAATATAGACGAGCTAAACATGCTTCGTGCTTTTTTCGGAGTCTGCCACAAAAACAACGATAATATGACCCACGCGTTCGTGATTATTAGTCATTCAAAGCGAAACGTCTTAACAGAGTTTTTTAAACCTAGTTTTCAAATTCATCGACTATGTAAAGTAGGTTATACATAATATACATATACTGGGTACTTATAAATACACAAACGACGTAAACACGTAAAGTTATGGATGTCAGTGCGTAAGTACTGCCTACATATTCAATATTGTCTTTGCTGTCTACCTACACTTAGATAAGTTACAACAAACATGGTGAAGGCAACGTAGTATTAGTTCGACACATTAAGATGAGTGTTAGGAACAAACTTCCGTCAGCCATTATTACGCGTATTTCACGATTCATTATCCGTCCTGCCTTTCGTGCCTTCCGTGGAAACGTGTTTTATTGTATCTTTATCATATGATCACGAAACTACTTAAGATTTACTATTTTTAACCCGCGACAGGATGAGCATTGATTCATACATTGAATGCATGATTTACGGGTTTGTATGAACAAGGTAACGTGTTTTAACGTCCTATACAAGGCTTAGGTAAGTAGGTACACAGTAGCGGAGACACCTTTTAAAGTAAGTTACTACATGGTCATTATTTTTCTATCCTTCGTAGTAATTAAATTAGTTGCAACGTGTTTGATAATGATTGATTAATTTACCTGTTTTCATCTACGGGCTCGATATTAGGTACATCCCTAGTAGTGGTGCCTACATTACATACATTACATTACTATGAATGCTTTTTCGTTTAAATATAAGTAGCTCAAGAAGTATCTAGAAATATAGAACCTTAATACGAATTAAAACGATAATGCCATAAAAGAACTACTTAGAAGGAAAAATCCAGCAGGCTCACGTTATTCTCACCCTGTTTAATAATGTAATGGTGGCCATACACCATCCTTCCTATCGTCCAATCGGCATGACGCTACCGATTGGATCAGTTAGAATAGAATTGACCGTGTGTAGGAGTGGATTGGCATGACATTTATACTTGACGGCACAATCGAATTTCGATTCTTTTGGCTTGATCATGGCGATTAGATCATGCCGATTGGACCGTGTATGGCAGTCGGCGATCGTCAGTTCTGTCAGGTCAGGATTTTTGTTGTTGATAGACAGACAGACAGACAGACAGAAAATACCGCGAAGCTTATTTCTATATATCAAAGTGAACCGTGTTTATCGAAAGTGAAAAGCAAAGTATTTATATCACAACAGGTACGTTTTTCTTTTCATTAACCACTGTTTGCACCACTGCTCGATCTTTTCTATTTATTTTTTCATTTTCACGAGTAAAATGCCCAAAACGGCTAAAACATCGTCGTACGTCACTGGTGACGGTGACGCCATGGCTTCAACTGAACGTCGCTGCCGATTGGACAATTTAAACTGATCGTGTGTACGTATATATAGACGAACTGCAGAGTGGATCAAGCCTGCAGCATCATGCCGATTGGACGATGGGAAGGATGGTGTATGGCCAGCATTATACAATACTGCACCAAGGTTTCGAAGGAGGGTAAGAACAAAATACTACTTAAAGAAACCACGTAAAACAAACGCTTGCAAGATGCAGGATTCGCTTTGATCGTAGGTAATATCGACATCTGTAATAAATTATACAGATGTGACTTGACGATTATTGTCAGACTATCGGGACATCGATAGACATCTCATCGAAGTTCTATGATCGTAATTGAAATTATATTCATTTTAATTTTGAGTAAGATCTACAAATCAATGATTTTTCGGATCAAAAAATTAAGTTTTACAGTTCCCCCGCACCATACTGTATATAGGTCCACTACTGAGATCAAAGGTTAAACCGGTTTTTGCTATACATACATGTATGTATTTAAAAAAAATAAGTTTAATTGGTTTTGCTTGAAGATTACTACAACCAGAGAAAACCCTCATCCATGTTCAACATAAGAACCGTGTGTAATTTTATGCACATAATACAATAGGTACCCACGAACATTCAAGCAGAATTTATACCCTGCAATTACTTATACATGTAATAAGAAGTGATACGTTAGTTAAATTTAAGCTGCATGCAGCGTTTAAATGCAGTTTTCTCACAATTATTAATGTTTGTATTTATTTGACTCAGATTTGTCATTCTAAAATTAAAAATGTCAGTTTCAAAAATATATAAAATATTAATGCGTTCCCGAAAAACTACAAAAAGCTTTGCTATTAAAATCTAATGTTGTCATACTTGTCATAATATATGCGAGGTGTAATTTGATATGTAGATAAAAAAAAAACTTTTTTTTTAAGTTACATTGTAATTGGGCGCCTAAGCTTCGGTTTGTAATTTGTATGAGTTTATTATACCCTATGACGTTACAAGCTTTCCCCTTATAAACTACCCAGACTATGAATGACGGCCCAATCCCATTAATTGCTGTTTTTCTATCAAGAATCGTAGTGGACGATTTTGTACCATTTTAACGATCATTGTCAGGTACCGTTGAGCGGGTAACGGGACCGACCCACCGGCCCTAAGCCGCGCCAAGCTCCGATCAACTGATATCATTCCAAAATTATATGGACGCTCCCGCGATAACTTCATTCACCTAAACAACTGCCTACAACAGACCCGGTGAACAATGCCTCCAAACGATCGTGGAAAATGTTCAGTTATACCTACGCAGTTGACGGTTATCTCCGAAACGAAATCGCTTATAAATGACTGTTAGAATTCTTACGCATTTAATTAGTTTAAGGTTTAAGCTACATTGTTATCGCTAGAAAATTAATCGATGCATTCATCTAGATAACCCGCTATATAGGTACGGTGTGTCGTGGAAGATTCGATAAAAATTAAAAAATGCATTAAAATGTGCGTAGATAAAGTTGAAAAGAAATTAAAACCCTGTCAAAATTAAACATGATAGAAGAACATGTAGTGATCGTGGTATGGGCATTTTTTTTCAAAGTGTACTATTTTATTTGAATAGGCGTCATTCCACTACTTAAGCTACTTTACCATACAAATACCTAGTAACGGAATGGACGTAACGTATGCGGAATGAAATTTGCTCAAAGTTTTAAATATGTAGTTACAATGTTTAATTGTAGGTTGATTTGTGTAAAATTGTCCGCAAATATTTATTTATTTATTTAAAAAAATCGAGACAGCAATTGCATCTTACGGTTAATTAGAGACTACATATCTGTCAATCAATCTGGTAAGTTCCATGGACATAGGATTTTTTCTCTTGACGCTATGGCAAATCGAGAAGAACGACGTCGCGAAACTATTTGTAATTTCTACAGTACACATTCCCTACGGCCGAAACTGAAGATAGTGAAACATTTTGTGCAAATAGGTGAGAGCCGAAGCTATTATTTTTGTGTCCTTTTCTTTGAGAAAAAGTACTACTAGACGGACTGGTTCAGGGAAACATTCCAGCTTTAGCCAGTTTTCTGAGGGGGCTCGATTAAAGAAAAATACGGCCGGCCGAGTCGCAAAATCTTACAGAGAGCTCCGAGGAAAATCAAATATGACAGCAAAACTATAAAAACATATCTTAAAGACATAGGCATCTTCAATCGTTTAAGAAAAGTTAAGCCCGCCGTCTCCGAAAATCATAAACTTACTCGGAAAATGCGGCTACGTCATTTGGTCAAAACATGTAAAAACTAGCGGTTTTTGCGTTATGGGATTTATGGGTGACTAAAAATGTTAAAACTCCCTATCATCATCCTGTTAATTCCTTGAACGGACCCCCTCCCCTTATTTAGAGATGACGTAACTAACCTGTAGTATTTTGTGTACAGGAGGACGTGGCGACTGGACGCGGGCGTGCGCTCCCTCTGGGCGCGCGTGGCGTTGTTTAAATGATGATAGGGATTTATAAGTCACTTAAAATGGAAATTCGTGGCAAGGTAACTTTTATTTTGAGAACACCAATAGTCCAACGGACGACAACGTGAAATATGTCGAGTATACGAAGTTTCCTAAAAAAGTTTTCTTAAGAAGGATAAAATTGCACCTAAAAAAATGCTTACATCTGTATTTTCGACAGCGATGGACAAAGTACCACAAAACTGCCGTAAATCATTTCGCATTGGAGTAAACTTTTTTAGCATTGAACGACGTAAATTCACTATTAAAAAACATTAATATTTATTAAAAATAACCATTTTTTTTTTTAATATGACATTGAACTTTGTGCAAATTTCACTCCGCATACGTTAACGGAACGAATGCTTCGCAGATTATAACACGTGCTTAATATACTGTTTTTAACAATTGTAATAGTATTTTACTGAAATCCTGGTTAATGATAATGACAGATTAAGATAATTGAGTCGCATTAGCAGAAAAATTATAGGAACCTTCGTAATCTCGTAACGGAACCAGGACACTAGTTTTTGGGTCCACCACTCGACGCACCGGTTGCGCGCGATTTCTAGCCACTACTGACAGTTTGTAAACAAAACGAATGATGTTACGTAACGGGTATGTGATGCTAGATGAAAATAAACACCTAATTTGGTAATAAAAATAACTCGTTCCCACAAAATCCTCGTAACGGAATATGGACATGTCCACTTTTCCAAAATCACTGGACAAGATTAATTTTAGTTTATTATGTAAAAAATACTTTAGCGAGATAAATATAAGGTTGATTTAAGAAAATTCATGTTTTCTACTATCAGAAACAAGTATTTCCACTTTCCAGGCACAATATACAAGACCTAATACTTGGAATCGATACTTGAAGTTGGCTTTCCGCAGGTGGACAGGCAAAAATCCAGGGTGGCAGCCAGAAAAACCCAAGAAAATTAACCCTTTTCCAGGCAGAGGCGTTATATCGACCATATCTGCCTGTCAAACATGCCTCTTAATGTCAATGAATAAGACTGACACTTGATTGTCACTTCTCAACTGCCAGCCTGGCAAAGGGTTAATGCTAAATGATAAGTTTTTATACGATTAAGTTATATTATTGACGTTTTAAAATCGCTACAAGTACAATTTTTCAAAGGCACTGGACACGCCAAAAACATCAAGGTACAAGAAAAAAAAAAAGCGGCCAAGTGCGAGTCGGACTCGCACATGAAGGGTTCCGTGAAATAAATTGCGGTTTACGATTTATGACGTATTAAAAAAAAACTACTTACTAGATCACGTTCAATTTTCGGTGGAAGTTTGCATGTACATCATATATTTTTTTTTAGTTTTATCATTCTCTTATTTTAGAAGTTACAGGGGGGGGGGGACACACATTTTACCACTTTGGAAGTGTCTAACTATTCGTTTGCGCGAGAGAAGTTTAGAAAAAATGATATTAGAAACCTCAATATCATTTTTGAAGACCTATCCATAGATACCCCACACGTATGGGTTTGATGAAAAAAAATTTTTTGAGTTTCAGTTCTGAGTATGGGGACCCCTAAAACTTAATGTTTTTTTTAGATTTTTGTGTGTAAATCTTAATGCGGTTCACAGAATACATCTACTTACCAAGTTTCAACGGTATAGCTCTTATAGTTTAGGAAAAAAGTGGCTGTGACATACGGACGGACAGACAGACAGACAGACGGACGGACATGACGAATTTATAAGGGTTCCGTTTTTTGCCATTTGGCTACGGAACCCTAAAAATGCCCGTATACCAAGACATACTTGTGAACCTGCATTATTTAGTTACCGTCGTGTTAGATAGATATCAAAAGTAGATAAGTATTATAACTCTCTTATGAGCGAACGAACGACAAGGTACTTGGGATCGTATTATAACTTTATAATAAAACTCCGCGTTATTCTATATTTAACCTTCGTCTATACCCCATTTCAAATGAAATTAGAAAAATCGTGCGTTAATCGCGATGTGATTTCAGGGAAAAATATTTAAAAACGCATAAACATTAATATTGTCATGTTTGAAAATTTCGATATCCTAGGATACCTATCTAAATTTATCTAGATAAACAAAGAAATGTAGACGAATTTGACAGTTAAACGAATTCTAACGTTATATGGAATGAGAAGAGAAGAAGAGGGTAGATAAGAGTAAGCAACGACGAAGTACCTGAGGTCGCAGCGTAGTGGGTCTGGAGTACATGTCATGCTGGTAGAAGCTGGTGGGCGAGAGCGGCGGCCGGTACTTCTTGTGGCCGTAGCCCATCGTATCCATGGTGTGCATGTTGTTCAGCGTCTTCACATCTGTGTCCACCCGGCTACTCGCCAGCACGCGTCATTCTTACTGTAACAACGAAACATAACAATCTTAGCGCCATATCAAGTTTGATTTTACTCTCGGGTAGCCAATTAACCCATTCGTTGCCAAGGCGCAAATATTCCATATTACGAGTAAGATACTCTTAAATCGACTTGGCCCCAAACTAAGCTGTACCTATAAAGATATAGGTAAATAAATAGGTAGCATAGAAAATATCCAACAAATGAGGAATCAAACCCGGGACCTCTAGCTACGTAGCCAGTATCAGTACTGTTTCAGGCTAGGCGTTTATTAAATTTAGTGCAGTATATTTATATGAAGCTAACACATTCAGTGCCGGGAACACGACTTTCGTGTGCCTACGTCGTAGGCGCTTTCCGCTACATACGGGGAACACCAAGGGACCGGCTACGAGCGTAGCGCGTAGCCATTCGCGGCACTGAATGTGGTAAAATGAAGGAAATGCGCTAAGTTTCCCTAAACTTAGATTACTTTCTTTTCGAGAGATGCAATGGAATATCATCTGCATATCATCTATTTCTAGACTTACTTACTGATTTATGTTTCTCGTGTTTTGCTTTTCGAAAACCGGTGAATGAGGAATAGTGCCACAGGCGTGCGCACATGCGGCAGCAAGCGACTCGCTGCGACGCTCGCCGCATAAATAAACACCCACTCCCATAGTCAGACAGGAGTACTTCCCAATACATTCATAAAATATTGAGATAATTCGATGTGTCTTGAAAGATCCATTTAGAGACAGGTCAAATTTGACAACTTTCCCGCCGCATTTTTTTTTATTAAAAAACGAATTAGTTTCTGACGCCGGGGTAATGACCAAAAAAGTTTGATTTAAAAAGTTTTGATTTCAGCACTTAGAACTACTAGCTGATTTTGATTAAAAACTGACATAAAACCATTAAGGCGACGTGAGCTCCAAAAACTGATTAAAAAAAAATCGTAGCTCTTGTTTGGATTATAATACGGCTGCCCTAAATTGAATTTGCAATTTTGAGGCCTTTCTCGAGGGAAATCAGCTATTCGAATCCTGAGCTTTTGACTTTCGCTCGATAGAAAAAAATCACGAACATAGGTCTAAAATACGCTTAAAAAAATCGTAACAAATTATGCACAACAGCTAAACATATTAAAATTGGTTCTAAAAATTGGCAATGCCATGTTTGAGGGAAATCAGCTATTACTTTTTTATTTATTAAAACGCATAAAAAATTAAAATTAAAAAACATGATATCCGCGCTTCCAAACACGCACTTCCATCTCGCTCACGCTTATGCTCAGTGAGAGGGAGAGAAGACCACGAACCTACCTCCCCTTAAGTAATTCAACAAAAAATAAAAAGTTTTTCTTTTTAATTTAAGTAGGAAGTATGCAGCCAGCATTTTGTTTTAAAAGCGTTTACAATGAGTTTACACCGCCGGACCATTTTTTCACAAAGTATGGTATAGGAGCAACTTACGAGTAGCAAGCTGTGGCGGAGTAGGAGTCCGAAAAACAACACTAAACACTAATAAACACACACAATATATTTATAAGTCCATAACAAAAACATTATCACGTATTTGTATCTGACACTATTTTTTCACACATGACAGCAGTCTATGTAAACAACTCAAAGTCTTCGTTGCTACGCACCGAACAGTATTGTTCTTAATATCTCCTCTCAACAAAGACCTATGAGTTGACTTATTTTTCTCAACCTTGGTCTCGCAAGTGGTTTCGTAAAGGCATCTGCCAGTTGCTCTTCACTGGACACCTTGGCAATAGCAAGTTCTCCACTCGTGACCAATTCTCTTATAAAGAAGTTTCTAACACGAATGTGCTTATCCGACGATGAAATTCCGGATTTTCAGCTAACCTTATGGCAGCTTCATTGTCCACTCTTAGGCAGGGGACGTCCTTGAGCACAGTCAGATCACTAAGAAGACGTGAGAGCCAGATTGTTTCTCTTGCGGCTTCGCTTGCAGCCACTATTTCCGCTTCAGTAGTTGAAATGGCTACACTTGTCTGTCTTTGGCTAAGCCAAGAGATCGCTCCTCCCGCATACATACAAAGCACTCCACTTGTGGATCTTCCAGTAGTAGTGTCTCCTGCATGGTCAGCATCACTATAGCATTCCAAAATGCTGTCCTTGTAATGTTTCTGGTACAGAATGCCCAAGTCTGGCGTATATTGCAGATACCGCAGAATCCGCTTCAACTTGATGCAGTCTTCTTCACTGGGATTTTCAAGGCTTCGTGATACTACGCTCACAGCATATGCGATATCAGGTCTGGTGCATACCATCAAATATGCCAAAGCTCCAACAATAGGTCTATAGTTAGTTTGCATGTAACTCCTATCTATTTTGTCATGCAACATACCATCTTTGGCTATAGGTGTAGAGACTGGCTTACATGTATCCATTCCAAATCTCCTCAATATTTTCTGCACGTATGAAGCTTGAAATATTTTTGTGCCTTCTTCTCTGCTTTCGATTTCAATTCCTAAGAAATAAGAAGCAGGTTTTGTCGTTATCTTGAACCGACTGGTAAGCTCTCCAATAAACTCATTCACTAATTCTTGGTTCGAGCCAGCGACCAAGCCATCATCCACATATAGAGCCACTTTTAATTTTTCACAGCCCTTATTACGGGTTAAAAGGCATGGATCCGCTTCACTTATCTTGAAGCCAATTTCTTTGAAGAAATCCAAGATACATCGGTTCCAACAGCGTGGAGCTTGTTTCAAACCGTATAGGCTTTTCCGTAAAAGGCAAACTCGACCAGAACCATCGTCATAGCCTTCTGGCTGCTTCATGTAAATTTCATCATCCAGGGAGCCGTACAAGAAGGCAGTCGCAACATCAAATTGAAGCATTGCCATACCCTCACTTGCGGCTACGCTTATGACAGAGCGAACCGTCGTCATCCTTGTTACAGGACTAAAGGTTTGCTCGTAATCTATGCCCCTTTTTTGATAGAATCCCTTAACGACAAGTCTCGCCTTGTACTTTTCCACAGAGCCATCTGGATTTAGCTTAATGCGGAAAACCCACTTACACGGTATGGCCTTTCTTCCCTTCGGTAAGTTTTTGAGTTCCCAAGTTCGGTTTTGTTTTAAGGATTTTATTTCCATATCCATGGCGCCTTGCCAACGCTCCTTCTCTGGATTTAACATCACGTCCTTAAGAGAAGTCGGCTCGTGATATTCAGGGCACCCCATCTCAGCGTTCATTATATAATCTTTGAATTTCACAGGAGGACGAAGAGATGAACGACTCCTGAGTACCATTCTTTCCGGGACCGGAATACCATAATGTATCTCTTCGTTCTCATTCTCCTCATGTATCTCTTCGACTGGAATACCATAAAGTATCTCTTCGTTCTCATTCTCCTCTAATTCAATAGATTGTGGTTGAACTCTCTCCGGTAACTCTGGTAATGCATCTCTGAATTCATCACTGCTAAGAATAGGTACATCAGAATCTTCAACGCATTGGTCTCCTTCAAGTACAAGTTCGCTTCTCTCTATAACTGGTGCCTCAGAAGCATGAACTCCTTGGTCTCCTCTAAAACCAATCTCGCTGCGCTGCAAGTTCGTATTGTCCTCATCGCTGTCGCTGCGATGTATGTCGAAAGAGATAGGTGTCTCCTCATTTTCTTTCCTAGAGTGTAGAGGAACTTCGATCTCAGCCACTTCTTCTCGTTCTGCCGAATCTTCAATGTCTATTCTTGACTGGATTGGTCTTTCAGCGAATGTGACATCTCGTGATCTTACTAAGGAGTTCGTTTCTCTATTCCAGAGTCTATACCCGTCGTCATTGTCGTAGCCTATCAGAATGCACTTCTTCGCCTTCTTTTGCATCTTCTTCCTTTTCTGGGAGCGTGTCTAAGATCTTGCAGATTAAAAGGATTTCAGGTAGCTCAGCCTGCTGTTCCCTAAGTAGTTCCTCCTTTAAGTTATGCCACAGATTTTTCAGTTTTGAAACATGAGTAGGCATGTCATCTGCTGGATCTCGTTTAAGTTTGAAGAATTCCAAACACAGGTCATAGAGCCGGTTCTCGTTAGGACCCTCGTAGAGCCTGTGGAGTTCTTGCCAAACTTCCTTTGCGGTGGACAATCTTATTACTTTGCCTAGTGTCTCATCTGTTATGTTGTTCGTTATCAAGAGCAGAGCTGTGCTCTCTAACCTTATAAATTCTTGTAGGGTCGTGTTGTATGCTGCCAGAGCAGCGGCAGTTGCAGCAGCATTCGCGTCATCACCATTGCCGATACCTGCCAAGGGTCTAGTAGGCCTTTGTGTTACACCTTCGACAATGTCCATGAGTCCATGCCCGCGAAGCAGGGCCTGCATACGATACCTCCAAGACACCCAATTGTGCTCATCAAGTTTAGTAATTGCTATTTTCGTCAACTCCATTTTAATCGTTTTATTTTATCTTCCGGGTACTGGGCCCATAACCACTTACGAGTAGCAAGCTGTGGCGGAGTAGGAGTCCGAAAAACAACACTAAACACTAATAAACACACACAATATATTTATAAGTCCATAACAAATCATTATCACGTATTTGTATCTGACACTATTTTTTCACACATGACAGCAGTCTATGTAAACAACTCAAAGTCTTCGTTGCTACGCACCGAACAGTATTGTTCTTAATAGAGCACGATTCTGTTTGGGTAGGTACACATAATTTAGTGATCAGGTTGTTACGTCTGTAGGCTCCATAATTAGGTATGCGAATGAAGTGAAAAACAAAACGTTCATAGATAAAAGCAAAAAGGTAGTTGACTGTTCCTCTGTCAGCATGACTTAACGTAGTGTTTATATTCTCTTTGCATGTTGGCAACGTTGGCAACCTCGTTGTCTCGGTAGAGTTTATTTGCAGTATATTTATTTAATTATTTTACTTTAGATTGATATTGATATGCATGGCTTGAGTAGTCACTGGCTGACCTCTACATTTAACAATTTGCTGTTAGTGTAAAGAACAGAGTAAAGTGCGGTTATTCAAATGAGCCTATAAGTTTCCGATAAAAATAATACATTAGGTAGACATTTCATTTAATGATACCAGTTTTTGTTGAAGCGGTCGCTAGCGTAACGGGACCGAGTCTCGGGTACACTTTTAATCCTATATCCGTGTCTTTCTACACTTGTGTTTACATAAGCGGGCTAGAACCGGCTTCGGGCCTTCTGTAAGATACAACAATTCGTTTTGACCGGTCATTACCCCGCCTTCTGCATCTATCAGCTGTGCCTATATTTACTAAATTGTATTGGATCAGACTACAAAGGGTGAGTACTTGTACCTATCTTAATTAATAACACTACCTAGTTGACATAGTAGCTGTAGTGTAGAAATCGCTCAATCTACCAATAAGCACCCCAGGTGCACCTATGCTATGATCAAAACACGAACTAAACTAGTAGGTATACTTAGGTGCACAATGAGAAGGTGCTTTCTCTTGTATTACAGTAACTTAGTTATTAAACGATCACAGTGATCTGGGTCGTCATTCGGCCATCTCTATCACGTCCTGATCGCAATGCAATATGTTCACATTTTGTTTTGACACGTTAGCTCACTAGTCCAATCATTTTTAACAGCTGTTTTTCTGTGTAACCATAAATAGTATATGGTGTAACGAATATAATATTATCATCATTTTAATAATTACCTAGACACAAAATCCAATAAAATACCAGACATCAAAAAAAATATAACTTATTAAATTAGCTCCTGAAAAGTAGGAAGTAAAAAATATGTTTTAATCTATATTTTGGTTAATTTGTAGTTATGTGCTCTATAAAATTCAAGATAAATTATAATTGTAGGATTCTACTAGAAATTCGAAGAATAAAGAATCATTCTAGAATAAAGCATCTTAGAATAACGTTTTAAAATAAAATAAACACAAAACACGCTATTATTATTAACAACTTTGGCTTAGCTAAAGGTTGACGGTATTCCCAACCCTACCCAAGGATAGGACTTTACCATATTACATTCATTTTCCTTTACATTTAGTCGGTGATACCATGAACTGGTTATGTCACTTGTCTAAGCTCCTGACAGTTCTCACACTTTTTGTCCATTAGCTGTGATATTGTCATATATCATCTACCGTGTTTTGTTTTTGCTTGATGAGGCATGAGCAGATATTGAATACTCATTGACAATACGCGGCCTGACCTCAACTCAGGGCCAGCCATTGCAAACGCCCAGAAACCAAACGATGAATAGGTTTTTTACCATCCCATGTTATGATACAATTTTTGTGTTCTTATTTTTTTAAACGGCAAAAACTTTTAGCGTGTAAATTGTAATTGATGATTGATATCGGGAAGTAGATGTTTTAGTCATCACATTTTAATCTTCGGTATCCTATTTGATATATGCCGAAACAGACCAATTAAAGTTTAGGACGAGTGCAAATGTTAGGTTGCTATGTGAACACATCTTGCTGTTAGGCGGGGTTTTGTTATGCTTCGCTTCTTACCATATTTAATTAAATACTTTTCGACATTACCAGTCAGACGTCTAAAAGGGCCTTAAAGCTGAATATACGATGGGAACATGCCACTCAATGCCACTGTAAAGTTATTCCTCTTTAGAATATATGTAGTGTAAACAGTACTAAGTTTCCACAGGTAGGCCATAACACAAGTTACGCGTCGTTAACACGTAGACCACGTTGCCACACCAGGAGCGAGGCCGGTGCATCGCAGTTACCTGTTACAGTTGACTCATAGACCATGAGCACCGTGGGAAATAATTGCTATCAGTAAGGTTTCGCGTTTACGTGTTCTACGTTTTTGTATAGGTTGTGTTACATTTTGCTCATAGTTATCCTTCTTCGCCAGCCCAGACCTTTGTAAGGGTGCTGCTCATCTATCAGCTCATTGAATATTAGGGTATACACAACACACAACCCGTGGACAAAGTCACGGCAGAAACACACGCGGGCAAAACCTCCTGAACGTCCCGTTTCGTCGACTCGAAAAAACACGAAAGTCACTCGGTGTCATTGGTGCGAAAATATACAACACTCTCCCAACTGAAATAGTTAACTCGGAAAGCGATGCAATATTTATTAATAAGATAAAATCTCTATTAGTTGACCAAGCATGCTATAGCATTGAAGAATTTATTTTAAGAAAATAACAAATATTATATAATTATTGTAGCTAACAATTTTAACAAATTGACTTGTAAAATGTTACTTATACTTTTACCAATAAAATATATGAATATGAATATTCTTCTTTTTCGTTATCAGATAAGCACACAGGAATAATACTCCATTGCCTCTAATAACAACGGGATCGCATTGATAGAAGAGCTTCACGGCTTTTACCTATTTATGTCGAGTGTATAGCTAAGAGATAGGTACTAAATTTGATTCCAATAAGCGACTCCGTTGTACTAAGAGTTATTTATTTTAGTAGCGTGTAGGTGCTGACAGTTTACTCCTAAATTACGAATACATACACGTTTACGCACAGGCGTAATGTTGCATGTCTATCAGTTGCCCATACAAACCGATTCCTATCGGCTTGCCTAAAATTTCTTGCTATATGTTACCAAACTCGTAAATCATCATAAAACAGCACTTTGTTTTGCCCCGGGTTGTCCAGTGAAAATTCTTACGCGCCGCCACTCATGTCTATATGTATGATGAATATACTTGTTCAAACTTTCAATTATATTTATTAACTAGCTGTTGCCCGCGACTTCGTCCGCGTATAACATGTTATCGTCTAAATGTTTGTTGAAGGAATGAATTTAAAAAAAACATTGGAATTCATTTTGTACCTAGTCTTTTAGAAAACAATCTAAATCCGAAATTACAAATCTCTTACTTTCAAAATGCCTTGCTCTCTATACAAACTAAGAACCCTCTCTGAACTACTTCACAAACAATTGACCATCTTCTTAGACAATGCCCTAAATTTAACCTGAGTAGAATAGACCACGAAATCGTGTGTAACAATATAAATATAGACCCATACGACATCAAAAGTATAATTAAAAAAGAATCTTCAATTCAATCATTCACCAAATTCATCAACAAAATCATAGACAGCCTTAAAAAATTCAATAACACGTAAACTATATTTCATAGTACCAATATATTTTAAAGTTACATATATACTAGTCTCATATGTCATAATAGTTAAAAGAACCAAAGTTCGCCCGTATTCCTCGCGGGGTCTTTGGATCATAAAACCATAGTTTATTTAAAAAAAAAAAAAAAAAAACCCTCTCTGAACCCTCATAGTAAACAGTCTGAAACCGTAGTTACACATTTTTTACTTTAAAAATGTCTTGCTCTCTATACAAAGTTCGAACCCCCTTTTAACCTTCTTAGGCGATGAATTAAAAAAACGCTGAAATAAGTTTTGTAGTATTTTAGCAAACAGTCTAAAACCGAAGTTACAAATCCCTTACTTTAAAAATAGCTTGCTCTCCATACAAACTTTGAACACCCTTATAATCCCCTTTAGGGGATATATTTAAAAAAATGCTAAAATAAGTTTTGTAGTCTAAACAGGCTAAGATCGAAGTTACAAATATCATACTTTAAAATTTTCTTGCTCTCCATACAAACTTTGAACGCTTTTCAGGGAAAAATTAAAAAAAACACTCGGTTTTTTTTATTGTAATAGGTAAGTATTTTTTCTACAAACTATCAAGTCTCTAGCTAAAAAAAAGTGTTTCCCATACGAATTTTGCACCCCTTTTTAATCCCTTAAGGGGTGAAATTTTCCAAAACGCTGGCAGTAGGTATTTTTTTGTATTTTAATAAGGAGGTACTTAATCTTTCTACAGAGTTTTAAGTTTCTACCTAAAAACAGTTTTCCTATACAAACATTGCACCTCTTTACCCTCTTAGCGGGTGGAAATTTTCAAACCACTGAAAGTAATTTACCTATATATTTGTATTCTAATAAATAATCTTTCCACACAATTTCAAGTCTCTATCTCAAAAAAAAAGTTTCCTCAATACAAATTTTCACCCGTTTTAATCACCCTTAGGGGTGGAATTTTCCAAAACGCTGAAAGTTTTATTGTAATAAGTAATCTTTCAACAAAGATTTGTCGACTGCTAAAAAAAAAATATTTTATGCACCCCTAAGGGGTGGAATTTTCTAAAACGCTGAAAGTAATTTATTTTATTTTATTATGTAATCTTTTTAAAAAGGTTTGAGATTCTAGCTCAAAAAAATCCCCTTTACCAACATTGTACCCCATTTCATACCATTTTCCAAAACGCTGTTTTTTATTTGTATTGTAATAAGTAATCTTTCTACAAACTTTTAAGCTTCTATCTCAAAAAGAAGTTTCGCTCATACAAACTTTTCAAACCTTTTGAACCCCCTAAGAGGCTGAATTTTCCAAAACGCTGACAGTACTTTATTTGTATTCTAATAAGTAAGCTTTCTACAACGTATTGAGTTTCTTGCTAAAATATTAAAGTTTCCCCCATACAAAATTTGCACCCCTATTTGAGCCCTTTAGGGGTAGAATTTCCAAAAATCCCTTCTTATCCGTTGCCTACGTTGTAAAACGTAGTTCTGGTGTAAATTTCAACTCTCTAGCCCCAGTAATTTCGGCTGTGCATTGATGAGTGAGTGGGTGAGTCAGTCAGGACATAGGCATTTATATGTAGGTATAGATAGATAGAAGATGACGAAAATCCCATTCAAATATCTCAAAACCGTTTTAATGTCGCTTGTTAGAGTGAGAAAACGATCGGGGACTGTGACGTCAAGATCCTCGAGCGTCATAGTAAAAAACAATCATTTCATATGAAGGTGCGTTTTGTAGAAAAGGGACAGAACATTAAATTTTGGAACTTAGTGATTACCTATACATATAACCTCTTCCGTTGATTTTTTCTCTATTATCCTTTTTTGAGAAAATACATTATGATTATTTTATTTAGTGTCTACCTACAGCCGGGTCCGCTGCACCAATGTTTTCCATGTTTTTAAACATCTAACATGTTTTCCGTCAGGTTCGGCAAACAAATAGGGTTTTGTATTGATTGGCAAAACATGTTTGACGTTTAAAAACCACGAAAACATGGCGCAGCGGACGCGGCTTACGGGGTGTAGTTTCGATTCCTGAGCTATAACCACGAACTTCGTAATTCGAAAATATTCGGGTATCTCTATCTCTATCGCACTAACTATACTCGAGTCACAGGGATGCAGTTATACGAACTTCGAGTTTCGGTTTTCGTGGTAGCGCCGCAGGCACTTTGGCAGAATGCGCAAAGAGCAATGGCATATTGCTATTAAAAAAAACAAATTCATGTTAATTATATTGTTCAAATTTGTTGATACATTTATTCAAATCACGCCATAATGCGACATTTGCGATATAAGTTCTCATATCACAATCGAATATTTTTTTATGGTTTAACTTTTGGCATCTGTATCGTAAAGGCCTATCGTAGACTGGATTTAAATTATTAATAAGTGAAAGGCAAAGCAATTCCGCCATTTTGACGAAAATTTGACGTTTCTTATAGCTGACAGTTGGAGCAGCGTTTGATTTCAATAAAAATAAATGAAAAATTAAATGAAGTCGTATATTTCGGAAAATTAATTAATTGTCGCAGTCGGATAAAAACTATCCTAAGTTGCAGCTAGAATAATAATGTACCTATATAAAATGTTTCATATTTTTCCGTTCATGGGATGCTGAGAACATTCGTACCCACACAAAGCTTAGTTTCAAACTGGCTGATTCTTTTTTTAATTTAGAGATTTATTATAAGTGGAGATAATAATTACGCGATTAAGTCCCGTTTAGTAAAAATAATACATATAAACTAAATATTTTATGTGAGGTTATTGATTACGGGATCCTACTCGTGTTCTATTCAAACTGCAGGGATCGGAAACCGGTATTGTTTGTATGGGAACGAGAACGGTTCTTTTTCGTTCTTTTGATAATATATAATTTCATTTCTAATTGGGCAATCTAATAATACGCACTCGTTACCTCAAAACACAACTGAGTCCTACATGTGAAGTATAAAATAGTTCGAGATTTGTGGTAAACCGAGGTTTTAGCAATTAACCGGTTCCGATCCCTGATTCAAAGTAATCTTATTCAGAAGAGTATTATAATAAAATAACCAAGCCGCGGCTCTTCACGGGCGGTACAGCCTACTATTATATAATCTGTGGTACAGCTTCTAACACTACCGTTAAAGCTTTCCAGCTTTGTGAGCAAATCTCCGTGATTCGCTTACTCTTAATCAATTGCTTTTAAAGAACCCTGCAGAGCGTAGCAAAAATAAGTAAAAAACCCAAGTAACCTAAGTAGTTACTTGATACAGTTATGATGCACATAACTACCGCGAAATCCTTGGTGTAGATGTAGAAGAATAAAATAATATTTATATTTTATTTTTATCCTACAATAAGAAGGACATTGGATGTCCCATCTTTGTAGAGATGGCATTGTCCATACCTAACAATATAGTTGGATAAATATTTGTGGTGTTCCGGATACCCACTACCCACCATACCCCATCATCAAAAGCATGTGACAAGCGCGTCGGTATTGGTAAACAAACCCGCAAGGTTCAACGTTTCCGAGTTGCAGCGCGGTTCGCTGCAGCCTGCCCAATGTCAATGTCACCTTTCCACTCCGACGCACGTGGCCGCCGCGCCGCCCGGGTTTGCGAGTGCCTTCTTGTAGCCGCAGTTCAAGGATTTATATTGTAGATTCACACCGAAACAAATGGAGTAAATTGACAAAGTGTCGCTCGACTTTGTGTCAGTTATGCTTGAGATGACTTATGGCCTAGCTTCCTCATTGATGAATAAATGTGGCACATCAGCAATATCAGCATTTGCATGTTTTTACATAAATTAATCAGATGCTTGTTACAATGTAACTTACGCTTGAGGCATCTAATAAGATGAGGTAATTTGAACGAATCAATTAATTATGTGCTCTGTTGTCTATGAGTTAATTAGGCAAGTAGGAATACCTTTATAATTTCAAGGTACAAGTACCTCCGGTAACATTTTTTTATTCCTTCTTCATTTTCACATTCAAGTTTAATAGCCAGCATACATTATGCAGTGAGGTTCCTGCGACCTTTTGAACGTCAATAACCTTAATGCGTTTTGAGTAGGTAAACATGATGCCTGATAAAAACGCCATAATAGTACTAGCCACATCTTGTATGTTGTTAAACTCAAGTTACATCGAGAGGTTTTTACGGCGATAGCCTTTCCTTTCTGGAGTCGGAGGACATCGTTTCTTCCGAAGTCTAAAAGTAGTACTTCCCTCAAAACCAACTTCATCAATTTGGCAGGCTGTCAACAAAGCATTCTGGTATCCTTAATACTGTGAATCTGGGTGAAATAACGTGAAAGTCGGAATTCGGCCGAGTACGGTACATGCGCGTGCGACGCAACGCAAAACGTTAACGTGTACAGACAGCGTAGATAACAATAGAGCTAATTGCCTTAATATTGTACGCGATAGGGGCGTCTCAGACAATCAATGCTTGAGTAAGTTAGGGACGCGGGCTAATGACAAAAACAATTTGATTGTGAACAATCATTTGTGGTGAGTCATTTTATTACAGATTTTAATTATTAATACATGTTCTAGCTAGATAAAGTGTGTACCGTGGGACCTCTCGGCGTCTTGTGTTAAGTCATCGTGTTTTATAGGTGCATTATGTCGGTCTGTTTATGCAAAATTGATTATCATTCATCAGTTACCGTATTACCTACAACTACAACGTATCTGCTACTCTGACTCTACCGTTTACTCTACCAATGCACTAAATCTTACCTATAGGTGTTTATATAAATATTAAATAACATATCAATTACCAGATTGATAGGTACTGGGTAATCTGAACAACACCGTGGAATTAGCGGCTAGTCGTTACGCTTCCTCGAATGATCTGACGATTATACCAATCAAGCCTAAGTGTAAAAAATAAACAAATTACATAATTTTCATGCTTAAAACGCCTCTTAGATCATAGCGCCGTGAAGTAGCCGATGTGTTCGTGTGTTTGCATGCGTTTCCTGCTGCCGAGACGATGATTACGAGTTTCGTGTCACGATCGTCCTCCGGTGAAGAGCCAGGGTGGATCCGTGAGGTGCACTGGCCTCGGGTGACGTCATGCGGCCAATTACTCGTTTACCTGCCTTTGTTATCAATAGGAAGAACGATTCCATAGATAATAGATTATATATAAACACCATATTGTTCTTCAAACAATCAAAGCTATAGTGCGTTTTATTGTTCTCGTGTTGTAGCAGACTGTACTGGACTGATCCTAGGGATATGATATGATAGCATATCTCATTTTTATTGTGGTATAACCCATCACATACATGTCGAATCTGGAGTTTAAACTACATTTCTATGGGCATGTGATAATCAATAAACTAAGCTTAAGCAGAATTCTGTAAGTTACACACACGAATTACACATATTTCAATGAGATAACATTACGAACTTTTAGGAGAAATACTGTCGGCAGCAATTCCGCTCTATAGACCATTTTCTGGAAATAATGACATCGTTTCTAGGATGTGGAACACTTAATTTAAAGATAACACCCACCGGGTTAAGATGAATCTTAGTAAATGTGCTTACTGTTATCTTAAAAGCATCCGAGTAAACTGCGCGCATCAAATTTCATGTTGCGAAGCCAAACTCTAAATTGGCATTGTTAGATACGCTATTCTTCATCACGACTGCTGGTTTTTTTATTCTGGGGGTCGAACGACTTCTTTTAAGTCTTTACTCGATTTAATAACTTTTATGATCATCAAAAATCTTTGTTTGTATGGAATTCTCGGTTCGAGAGCTAGATTCGTATTTGACCGGTTTTCTATATTGTGTACAGCAATTAAGTTAGCTCTTACCGTGATTTTGTATACCTACCTAATTAAAGATAAATAAATCGCGCCCAAATTATCGACTTTGTGAACAAATTATTTATATGAATTAAAACATTATAATCCATCTCTCTAAAGCATTATCGTATTCGAGAACCTTTTTGTCTAGATTTTTATTATTGCATAATGCATCCCTAAGTGCATTCAAATGTTACAAAGACATTAAAAATATCCATACGGTAATTACGTAATTAGTAAGCAATTTTCTGTTTAATTGATATTCTGCGGACAAAACTTTATTTTTTTAAATGAACTTTTATGGCTATTATGTTACATTGAAAGTTCAATCTCTAGGTCACAACTCTCTCCATTGTCAATGACTAAATAATACGTAACATCAGCAAAGTAAAATTATAGTCTGAGTGGAGGCTTGCATGGGAGCGGTGAGATAATGCTTATTACCCCGTTTGCATGAATTACCCGCGCCCGAGAGTAAGTGTGTCACCGGGGTCCCGCTAGGCGCACGCACGCTGCCTCCACATATTGTCAACTGCCAGTTACACTGGATGAGTTCGGTGTATATACTGTATGTATGTGTGGCGATTTTTGTAGTTTTTACTCGGTGACTAAGACTAGCTTTAAAAATACATACTTATGGGAATAAAAAATTAATAAACTTATCAATGAATATAAATTTCTTCGAATTCTCTCTAAAAAAATACGTTTACGCAGCTTTGTGATTCGGATATCACTTACAAAGCGATTTTAATGTTTATAAAGTAAAAAAAAAGTCATATTTACTGTGGTCAATTGTTAACAGATAATTTACAGTCACAGTGTACAGGCAGGGGTATTAAAGGCCTCCACACACCGGTCGCGTGCGCGGGTCGGGCGCGGGCCCGCGCAAGTTGTAAAACATTATAGTCTGAGTGAAAATAAACTTCAAACCCACATCGAACGCGAGCTCGCGGGCCCGCGTTCGATGTGTGTTTGAAGTTTATTTTCAATGTTTTACAACTTGCGCGGGCCCAAGCCCGACCCTTTAGATATACGTACATAGATAAGGGCATAAATATCTGTACACGCCTCTATGACACTGAAAATAGAGCCCTGTACAGAGATATCTATGTCCTTATTTATGTACGTATATTAATACCTGTACTTACTGTAGGTACATGTAAGTTTTTATCACATAAATATATATATTAAGCGACGCCATTTATGCGTATTATGATATGAGCCTAACCAAAAATTAGGCTTTGGAGCACTTAACTTTGGCTTTGTCCACAGGAAACACGCGAATCTAAATCTATCTATTTATGTATGATACTTTTTGATTTGTTTTTACGAGTAGTTTTATAGGTAACTAAACATCAGCGTAACTAAGCCTCATATTACATAAGAAATAATTCCCATTGTAGTATTCTAAGGTAGCAGATTGCTGTTATGTTGATCATTGCCCGACGATATGTCTGCGATCTACGATGGGGGAATTTAACATTCACGATTTTACAGCTACGTTTGAATACGTAGGTTCGCATGGCCCGGTGTCGGCGCTTAATCAACCTGTTCGTTAAAACTTAACGGGACGTTGGTAATGCCCGGAAACTTTCATAAAGCCCATGTGACAAATGACGGCTGATATGCAGATGTAACGAGTTTTCCTAACCTCGAAACAACTTTGCTTGATATATAGATTTGGTCATCAGGTTTATTAGAAGCTTTTATACAATACATACGCTTTTATGCGTTTTAGAAATTTTCTACAGCATTTGAAAATGAAAATGTAGGTACACTTAGGTTTTCCTTTCACATAATCCAGAAACAGAACAAGTTTATTTTATTTTAGCAGAACGCTGATATATTTTCCTTACTTAATCAGAAACAAGAGCCCTCATGATTTGACTTCATTGAAATACTTACTGTAAGAAGTTTGGTTTGTTTTTTTTTTGTGTAAACAATTAAACATATTACAACACAAAATTGTGTAGTTAAATTAGTTTGGTATTTAAAATGTCCGGTATAGGTACGTAGTTAATATTCAGCTTTTTATCCAAATAGGTATTCGTTTTACCTACCACCTTTTAGTGCTAAATATTCAAACAGAGTGAACTAGTGTAGCGGAACGTACCTAAAGATTATTATGTGACTCGCACATATACCATCAACACAATAGTTACAAATTTGGCAAATTACTCCTTTTATAATGCTAATACGTACACTTGAGATAAATAACGGGATCATGTAATTTCAACTTAAATAAAGGCACCTGTTTCATGTAATGACTCAGGCTCAACACCTCACATAAAACCGTTATCTCATTGCTAAAAATGAGTTACAGAGTGATGATTATACACTCAAGAGCAAAAGTTTCGGGTCGATGAAATACCGTCATATTTCCTAAAATAGTCCAAGTGTCGTACAGTTTTTTAATCCTTTCATGATCTTTATTAAATTTTACATCTAAACTGCAGAAATAACAGTAAAAAAGAAACACGTTACCAGGTTTAAATCAGACTCGTAAAAACCCATGAAAAAAACAACGTTAACGGAGCGAGATATCGCAAAAATCGTCATTTTTGGATGTTGATATCTTTATGATAGGATCCCGGAAATTGCTAATAACATTTGGGTATTACGAAGACTAGTATATTATGTAAATAAGACTAGTGAAAAATATTTAAAAAAGCGGTTATTTAATTTAGGGTGACCCGAAACTTTTGTTCTAGAGTGTATGTGTGAAGTGTATTTTATAATATAAATAAAGGAATATGTATACATATGTTATATGCTCCAGTGCCAGTCACATTTGTATTGCTCGTTGATGTCTTTTAAACGTGGAATAATCACTGCAATTTTATAATCAAATATGTATACCTGTAGAAAGTTTTGTGCTCTATATTTCTAGCACAGGTGTCATAATTTTCAACTTAATTAAAATTGTTTACCTTTATATTCACCAAAAAGCACTGCACCTCACGTATACCGCAATTTCATTCAAACGTAACGTCTCAGCCAATCACTTCACTCTAACAGTTCCGTTGCCGGCTCGGTAAAACAATCGTGGTCTAGTCAAATGGTATTCAGTCAGAAATAATAGTCCTGTTCGGAAATCGGATCTGGAATATCTGCGCATGGACCCCGCGCAGCCGCGCACCGCTACGGACTCGTTCGATGTGCGCCCGAGTTGCACTTGAGCGTTGAACTGGCGTGACAACCCGGCCGAAGCGAGAAGGCTTTACCCAGGCACGACTATCGTATTACTCGAGGCCTTTAAATTACTTCGGTTTGTTCCGATACACCTATATAGAAGTAAAGTAATTGTAGCGCAAAAGATGAATGCGGGCAATGGACAGCAAACCGCAAAAGCAGTTCGGAAACTGGGCTGCGGTCGCCGGCGGCGGCGCGAGATAGCTTAATTGATCGTTCAATGATCGATATCTCCTAAACATACGGTTACCATGCATAACCGAAGCACATGTCTTGCTCGCTAACTACTACTCATTTATTGGACCCAGTGTCAAAGTTGTAGTCGGTAGCGCTGTCGCGACTGATGCATGGGTTGATCTGTTTCAACTTCTGCATAAATAGGTACTATTAGCTCCACACAGATATTGATTGCTATTGAATACTACAGAAGTTGGTTTCTGTAAACAATAGGAAACACAATATATATTATAGTTTTCCAGAACATTGTAGGTTCATTCCTGGTGGAGAAGATCATTTAAACCCATCATGAAAAGCTTTGGGAGCTGAGTAACCAAAATGTATGAGATGCTATTACATTGTTTGTGGCGTCATTCAATTTGTTAAGTATGACCTATAAGAGCTAGCCCCTAATATTTGGGAGATGATACTGATGATAATATTTACTTTAAAAACAAAGTTTAAACCGACTTCAATTCAGTACTTCGCCAAGGAACATACATGAACATTTCCTTTCCGCTTTACCACATGAACAGCTGTCCGTGAGCAAATGCGGAATCATATCAGAATATGTGACGTACTTTACATAATTGAAGAGTTCAAGTTATCTGTGGTCTTCATCATCAAGTTTCACTTCACCAAATTTGTGGATTCCGAGTAAATAAACGAGCTATAATAGGAAATACCGAAAGCACTACACGCGTGCCTAATAAAATTGAGGAGCTCCCTCAATTCCTCATGGATCCCATCATCCAACTGGGTTTTTGAAAACAATGGGACCAATCTGGAAGCATATACTTTCAAATATGCACGAATCCATTCATAGTTATTATTAATCATTCATTAGTTCTGAGGTAACAATCATTTAAAAAAAATACAACCGAATTGTGAAAGTCCTCCTTTTTTTGAAGTTGGTTAAAATTTTCACCGATTTGGTAGGTATAGTATATCAATATCAGCTAAAGAACATGTAAATGGGCCATTGTCAGATTTAGGTTCGCGTCTCTTCGGTGGACATTGCCAAACGTTAAGGGCTATAAATCTAATTTTGGGTTGAACTCTGAATCCGCATGCGATAAAAACATATTTACTATCATGTCATGTCCAGATAATTAAGAACATGATTTTTTTCCCCATACAGTTGCATACAAATATGACTTTTCAAATTTGATGATAATTTATAATGTGTTTGGTTAATTTTGTTTCGGATTATATTACGGATTAACCGTGTTTAAACAGTATTTAATATATTGCAAAAGAGCTTCTGTAAAATTTAGGCTTTAAAAAATACAGGCGATCAAATCAACACTTTTTATAAGTTCATACATTGTTCCTAATTACAGTATGAATTCGTAAAACTGACCACTTGACACCATCCATATTTTTTTAAGCACAACTTTTACAGAACTTTTATATAAACTAAATTAAATCTTATTTATACACAGATACCTCCTTCCTTCCTTCTCTTACTTAAGAGCTAGGCTCTTGTCGGTGTAGCTCAAAGTACCTCCATCTACTCCGATCCCACGCAATCTCTTTGACCTCACGATATGACCCAACATCAACTCTCTTTTTGAGTTGCTCCATGTAGTCTATTCTAGGTCTTCCTCTTCCTCGCCTCCCCTCTATCTTTCCTTCAATTATGTTAAATACGAAGTTGTCATGTCGTAAGAGGTGCCCTATCATCTTCCCTCTTCTATTTTCTAAGTTCCTAACTAGCTGCCTGGTTTGCCCCACTCTATTCAGCACTTCTTCATTGGTTACTCTATCTCTCCAGCTAATTTTCTCCATTCGCCTCCAACACCACATCTCAAACGCTTCTAATATCTCCGCATCTTTCTGGGTCAAGGTCCAAGTTTCACTTCCGTACAATGCTATGCTCCATATGTATGATTTAATAAATTTTATTTTCGTTTCTTTCGATATTTTTGAAGTTAATATATGTTTATTTTGTTGTGGAAAGCTAGTTTTGCCATTGCTATTCTGGACTTTATATCTGGTGTGCATCTAGAGTCTGCGGTGATAAGGCTTCCTAAATCTGAATGAGTTTACTTTTTCGACTGTGGAACCGTTTAATGAGATTGGTGTGAACGAATATACTCAGAAATAAAATTGGCCAAACATATTTTAAATCATCATTGAATTTGAAAAGTCATAATTGTATGCAACTGAATGGGGAAAAAAATCGTGTTCTTAATCATCTGGCCATGACTGTACATTAAACATAATAAAATTAAGCCCTTAACTATTGACCACAGAAAAGACGATTTTTGTTTTATTTACTGACTATGACCAAAATACTATTTTCACAAAAGTAACATAAACTTTTATAAGTAGCATCGTCCAACACAACGTGCTCTAAATAAAATACAATAAATAATTAACAACTTACAAAAGTTGAAAAACCCCCAACTTTTTCATATCAAAGTACAATTCTCAAAATTTATGACTGACTTCTGACTGATTTCGAACTGATGAAACGTAGCTTAGAACCATCTCGATTACGTCAGCTTTCGGACAAAAAATACCGCATTAAAATCGGCCTATTCGTTTAGGAGCTACGATGCCACACACATACATACACACAGGCACGTCAAACTTATAACACTCCTCTTTTTGCGTCGCGGGTCAAAAATATGAATAAACAATGAGTCATTCATGATTCATCATTAAAATATAGAGTGTAGGTATAGCCTTCTCTTCCAGACACTACCAAGGGACGATAATATACTATTTTTGACTTTGAAATCTACTTTGGATTAAAATATTCTTGCAATACAGATGGTAGCAGGAATTTGTAATAAAAGCTCAAAAGCTTCTTAACCCTTTATTTGGCAAATTTAAAAAAAATCGTGAGTTCAAGCCTCGTTTGCGCCTTGAAGAGCAAAAAAAAATGTGCATAAAAAAATACAAAAAGCATATCAAAAAATGTGTATACTGTGTCATACATTTTCAAATAAAGGGTTAATAAAGCTGAAGTCACACGATATGGATGTACTCGGCTAATTCCGAACGTTATTTTTTTCGTGTTTGATATTCATATCAGATCTCACAGAAACTTTTGTCAAAACTGGTAGACCACTTTCTTGGACGACCGTACCACTAGGACATACTCGTACGCAGAAAGACATATAAAAAGGTAGCTTGCATACGCATTCATTCACCTACTTTGCGACTTGCGACTTATTGTTTATGTTTTTTCAGGCATTATGAATTCTTCGCTTGCTGCTTGTGGTGCGGGAGGAGGGACTATTGTAATTGAACTTTCTAACTATATAAACAAGTCGAGTTGCGTTAGCAACAAACTTTTCTTTAACCCATACAACTTCTTCAACCCTTGACCTAACACCAAGAAACAATTGAAAAACCAAACGCGTAGTCCATTTACATGTTATAGTTATAGCTATACCTATTAATTATGATTGTTCTGGTATAGAATTATAGTGTGGCGGTGCAGGAGGGAGCGTAATGGCGACGTCCTGTGCATATCCTAGAGCCTGCGCCTGCGGCGCGCGGGCGTCGAACCCGGGACCCGCGGCCGAGCGCTAGGCCCACCGCATACCGACACATCGCGATTACAATAGCTAATACACGTCACCTTTATTCTTATTGGCTCATTTAGAAATTAGCTTCGATACCATTTTTATTGCATAAACATAACAATGCGGGTTACTCTATCTTAGCACAGGTCGGCCACCAAGATCTTTAATAGTACATTACTCACCCAGGGCGGTAAAACAAAGAATGTCTCAGATTGCAGGTAAATAAGGCTGTCTTTATTACTACCGCCCGTGGTGAGTACAATATTTGACAGCTGGCCAGAAGGTGTGATTTATTTGCCGCACGCGTAACGGGTGGTAACTGCCACATGTGACGTAAAAATGTATATTTATCAAACGTCCTCCCCCCTGTCTTGAATAGTTTTCTGTAAAAGAGAATCCGTACCGTAATACCGAAATGATTTACGATTTTATTAATAGTATTCCCACAGCATTGCGCGCCTACTTTTTATAGCCACGCAATCTTCCGTCCGTGTAACTGCTGATGTTCATAGTTCTTACATTAAAATTATTCGCATTAAATTACCTTCAAAATTACGACAAGAAGAAAATTCTTTAATTAAAGAAGTTACGTATTAACATGGCAATGTACGGTGCGCTTTACAAGTAAGGTTTAGCCGTTAAACCTTTATTTCCAATAGCCAATGCGGGCGTTACATCACATAAAAGTCACGGTAACAGGAAATCCATATTTTACTCCGGACGAATGAGTTAACCGCACAATACCTTTTTGCCCAAGTACCTACTTTGTGATTTAAATCCAAAAACACTTTTTCATATAATAAAATATTATTATAACTCCCATTATTATTTTGTAACTTATCTCATTTATTTTACAAAGGAAAATATTTAGGAACTACATAAACTTGAGCACATAATATTATTTATTAACACGTACCTACTTAATAACTTGAGCGCATATACTTAAATACCTACAGTTTCGTAATTATTTTTGCACTATATTTTTAGGCCCGATTCAATGAGAACTTACATAGGTTTGCATGTATTGCAAGCACTTACAATATAACTAATTTTATATAAATTCGTTTTTAACGATATTATAAAGACTTATTGCAAGTTCTGTCAAATCACGCCTAAGATTTTACATTCGATTATCTACATATATACGAGTAAATATGTATATGTATGACGTTAACTCGTCACAATGCAACAAGGGCACAGTACTCGTAATAATAATAACAATAACGTACCTATGACGTTACTTTAAACCAGTCGTTGCAGAGTGTCGAATTTAGTCGAAATCTAGAGAAAATAAGGAGTTAGCGAAGTTCAGTTACTTAACTAATTCCTTACTTTCAGAAGCTTTTTATTACAAGCCTAAAAATATATATTTATATATATTCTATTCGGTACACATTGAGCGATTGTGAACATATAGTTAGGTAGATATTTACAAAGATTTTAGCAAACGTACTTTGGTGAATTCTTTACCAATAAAGTAGAGTACGCATCTAATTTATAACTGCTGATTATCGTGTGTTTTTTTTATTCTTGCTCGTAATGTGTTGAAATCGCGTCCAAGATGAACTGGAAGGCCCTTGGGTTTATCCAACTTAGTCCAGATGGCAGTTCCCACGAGCCCATCGAGTCTAGACTCCTGGCTTGTCTGCCGACTGTTCTCTCCAGGAAATAGTCGTCGTACTCTCTATCGTAGTCCGGAAGAATAGGGTTGAATTTCGCGTAATAAATGGCCGAGAAGCAAGCGTACAAGAGTAGAGCAGCGGTGAAAAGCTGAAAACAAAAAATATGACACATGCTTTATTTTTTATTGGGTAAGTACCTACTCGAAATAACAAGAGCCTTCGAGGATAGAGTAGATGTTACTCTTCATGTCCGAGTATTACGTTATGACCTCCTAACATAAAGCAAAAACAATGTCGCGGAACAATCAAACTGATGACAAATTGCTCGAGTCTATTAAGTCGTCGCGCGGTGACCTTACGAAAAAAATACACAGGTAGCTTGAAGCTGAATCGTTTCAGACTATGAATACAAGTAAATATATAATTCGATTTTCAGTTTTGGTTAGGAGTCCTCGTTTCTTACATACGTTTTTACATTTTCTGTATCTCCATTACAAAATAGATGCAATAAGGTCAGTTCCCTACTTAAAATTCAATGGAAAACTCAGTGTACAAACGACAAAAGACATCACCATAACTTAAACAAAATTAGTAGGTACGAGTACTAGTGAAGATTATCTATGTTAAATATAGCACGCGCAAGGTTCCCTCGAATCCTTGGCTGGCGCTCGGCACCGATGCTTGACGACCGCCCCCATGCCGGACAAACATCAAATCTATGTCAATGTTATGACTGCACGCCGTCCCTCGTTACAGCTTTTTGCCTGGCACGTAACTACGTAGGTAATCGTCATTTTTTCACACAAAGTAATTAACAATAATATTTTCTCGCTACGTTGCGCTACGGTGGTCTTGAGGTCGAAACTATGACTAAACTTGTTTAATAAGCTAGTTCGTCTAAATTGAAGTAAATATGCAAGACTCAATGTGCAGTCCTCTAGAAGCGACTATTAGGTATATGAGTGCAACGAGTAAAATGAAAGGTCATAGAATCGTCCGCGGAGTTCCGAGTGATTTATTACAGGATTTTTTCTCGGGAACGGGATGGGTCGTACAGAAATTAAGGATCGCTATAGGTTCGAGCCTACGCCAAATCTTGGCATTAGGTGCTAAAACATATCGTTGGCTACAGTCACGGCTAAGGTGCTTGACGGTCTTCTTGACAAACTGTTGGGCAAACATTTACATCTACACGATGCTCAGTTCGGGTTTCGAGCCGGTCTGTCGACTGAGGCTGCCATTTTTACCTTAAAAGAGACCGTCAAGTAGTGTACGCTAAGAATAATTACTTTAAAAACAAAGTTTAAACCAACTTCAATGCAGTACTTCGCCAATGCGTTGATTATTACAGAAAAAACCCAAGTCGCTATCTGTGGGCTGATAATATTTGAGGAGTTCCGTCGATTCCTAAATGATCTGAGAATTACCACTTCATGAGTTGCTACTTCAACGGAATCATGTCAGAATCTTTGACGAACTTTACATCCCTGAGGAGTTCCATAAGTCATCTGTGGTCTTCAGTATCAGTTCCACTTCACCAGAATTGCGATTTCCGAAGGTAAATACACGAATTATAATAGAAAATACCGAAATCACTACATGCGTGCCTATAAAATTTGAGAGTTGCCCTCAATTTCCCTGGGATCCCATCATCAGATCCTAATTTGGTGACAATGGGACCATTTCGGAAGTATACTCTTTCTAATAAAAAAAATAATTTTGGAAATTGGTCCACAGTTGACGGAGAAATCGGCGAACATAGATAAAAAAAATCATAAATAGAGTGGAACATATAACCTCCTCCTTTTTTAAAGTCGGTTAAAAACTCCAGTGTATGGATGTTTTTCAGACTTATCTAAAGCCTTCGATATGGTTTGGTACTTTGGGGTAAGTTTCGGGCCACTGGTATGCCTAGAGACCTAGTGGACTTATTTAGTTATTGGTACGAGCACCAGGACAATTGTGTGAGGTGAGCGGGCGCTGTCTCGGACACGTACCGGCTGGAGTGCGGGGTGAGGCAGGGGGGGTTGACATCACCCAAGCTCTTCTGTCTGACGTGGACGAGCTGATTGCCGGACTCAGCAACATGCATGCGGGATATTGCCCATAGATGGCCAAATGGTCAATAACATCAGTTACGCAGATGACACGGTGTTGCTGAGTCCGTCAGTCTGTGCGCTTAGGGACTTGCTGCGCACCTGTGAAAACTATGCCGAATCACACGGGCTTAAATATAATTGTACGAAAAGCTAGGTTATGGTTTTCACGGTGCGAGGCATGTCCTCCTATGTACGTAAGGCATAAGGCTATGTGGAAATGTGTTGGCGAAAGTTGACCAGTTTAAATATCCGGGTCATATTGTAAGGAGTGATTTAAGGGACGACAGTGACATAGAGAGAGAACGCAGGGCGTTGGCGGTTCGAGGGAACATGCTGGCCCGCAGGTTCGCACATTGTACAGCAGAAGTGAAGAGAACTTTGTTCAAATCCTTTTGCCAATCGTTTCACAAAGCGGCCTGTGGGTTAGTTACAATCAACGAACAATCAACGCCTTGCGGGTCCTCTACAACAATATGTTCAGGTTGCTTATGGGACTGCCTAGGTTCTGTAGCGCGTTAGGCATGTTAGCCGACGCCCGCGTAGATGGTTTCCACGCCATAATGCGCAAAAAAATCGTGTCAATCCGAAGCAGAATCCAGGGCAGTCCCCCAACACGATACTAAAAATGTTGGGCGACAGATACGATAGTCCTTTGCAAAGGTACTGGGCAATAATAAACCCTCACTCTGAGAAGGTTTATTGTGTCAACTAAACATTTGCTTGGTTGACACAATGAACTTGCTCCCACCACCACCATTGTATTTTAATTTAAGGTAATTTATAAGATAATTTACCTAGTATAAATATATATTAACACCAATGTGGACCCCAGCTGTCTTAAATAAATAAAAAATAAAATAATAATAAAGGCGGATGCCAGTTTTAGCATCGCCGAGAAAAACGCTAGGAGGATGATGGTGGGTTCGCGTCATGCCTGTGGACAGAGCCAAAGGTAAAGGCTATATAAAGTCTAATCTCTGATCAGACGTGAGTCCACATAAACCGCGTCTCCATCTATGCATCTATTGATATGAATGCTGATAACTTTTGACCGCAGGGAATGCGAATTTTGTTGTTCTAAACCCTGTATCAACCACTTACAAGAAGAACGAGGGTACTTAATGCCTTTAAAAAGCGGACTCCAGATTCACTTCCTTATAAATTTAAAAGATTTCCCTCACCTGGAAAACACTCCAGAACTTGAAGGAGCCCTCGTTGATGATCCAGTCGTAGTAGCCGGCCCAGGGGTCGGTGTACCGGCTCTGCTTCATGGGCTTGGCCGTGGTGGTGGTCTCGTGGTGATGCTCGTCGTAATAGTCCTCGAAGCCACGCCCGTTCTCGCTTGACGTTCCATTCACTCTTGTACGCCGATGCTGGAATTATAATTATTCAGTTAGCTTAAAGTCCAAATACGGAAACAAAGAGAATTAAACCGAGTATGTACTCATTCCTCCGATAACCTCCGATAGTATCCTGAAAATTTACCATAAGCTTAGCCAAGCGTTGTCGATGAAAGGTTTCATAATTAAATTAGCATTTCCTATATGTACCGTATGTTTGAACATGATCTTGAAATCTGTTTAGAGTTTCAGAAAAACCTGCGCTCAAATCCCTTCACAGCCGTGAAAGGTCATCTGTGCTCAGATTTTTTTACTAAATTTTAACTTTAACTTGATAATGATGAATCTGAAGAAAAATCTTTACCAAGTCAACATGAATATTTTCATTTCTAATTCACATCTGTATTTATGGACACGAAATAATAAAAAAAAAAAACTATTACAGATAACTATCACGCGTCATTCGCAACAAGTCTCCAAATTCCCGTTGAGAACCAGAGTTGGGCAATTAACAGACGCGTGTCAAGTCGATAGTCGCGATGGGTTCCACAAACAAGGGGGCTGAAGCAGTTAGCGCCGCCGCACCCGGTCACCCACTTCAGTCAGTACCGTTACTGGTGACCTCGTTTTGGGACCATGTGGCTTTCAATATTCTATTAGTGACAGTACTCAATATAAATATTCCAATGACTACTTAATAGCCAAGAAGGAAAATTAAACTACGTTGTTTTGTTAAAATCGTTTACATTTGAAACATGGTAGAAGAATATTTATTGCGTTTTTCATTGCGTCACAGGAATCTACGTTAACTCTGATGCATTTAATTATCTTATTCAACATTTGAAACGTTTACTGGTCTTTATCAAGTTTATCAATAAACTGTGATCCCATAATGAGGCATGTACTGGTACTATGACTAATACAAATCAATTACATTAAAAAAAATCTTATTGGTCTTATCCTTATCTCTATAATAAATTGTGACCCCTAAATATATTAACTCATTTTACATTTTTGACGTTTGATTATTGAGCATTTATTAGTACAGGATCGACTTGGCCGAAAATGGTGTTATCCAATAACTTGTACGTCAAACGGATAGCGATACGCTATGACATGTTCCAGTGTGGTTGGTCAACAACTTACCGTGAGGGCGGTGTTCTTGGGCGGCGTGCGCCCGCGCCGCTTGTTGATGCTGCGCGGTACGTTGGGTGAGCTGAGGATGACCTTGAGAATGCGTGCCTACCGTATACCACCCGAACTAATCACGGCACCAATGCCAAGCTGGAAACGCACCGCGCCGCTCTATGCGTATCCTTTCATATAGTTCGAACATTACAACCGGTACCGCCTCCGCGCCGCACCGCACCGCGCCGCCACCGCTGTCTGTGCGTTTCGGCTTTAAGATAGAGATAGTGACGAATAAAAGTAGACCTCTTGAAATTATAAGCTTACTGCGAGGGCGGTGTTGTTCTTCGGGGCCGTGCGCACTCTCTGCTTGTTGATGTTGCGTACGACGTCTAGTGCGGTACGTAACGCGGTGAGGATGAACTCGGAGGGCGCCATACTGCCCGAGCTCACCACGGCGCCCGCGGGCTCCGACCCCGAGGTTAGGTCTTCGGCGGGGTCGTAGCGGTCGTAATTCGATCTGGAATTGTAGGTTATACATTGTATTTTTGGAAAGTTGATATTAATAAATATAACCTAATGATCGAAGCGAGCCACGGGATACAACTGGGATATCCTTATGCTATACATATTAGGATATCAAAGTAGGTACACCGCACCGGTAACTATTTTCAATATTATATTCATAATCAATTTCCAATAATCGCAAGAAATGCAAAAACCATCTCTTTTCGGCACCTGAAATGGTATTGAAAAACTAAATGTCCATTGTACAGTGGCCTTATTATAAGTACACATTGGTTGACTTCACTGACATTATGGAGATTGCTGATTAAGTCAGGCAGTATTGGCGAAGTATTAGCCACTTCGATAATCTTGACTATCCTCTCCGCCGACGTCATCAGATCTTAATTAATCAGAGTCAGGGCATTTCAGCAAATTTATTTACCTACAAGAGAGTTTTATATTATGTGATTTTCAAGCCCTAATCAATAAATTAAATTAAAAATAAAAATATTAACCGTGTAGGTAAATAAAATGAAGAATGCCTAATATAGTTAAAATAAATTTGTTTATTTTTATCTAAATGACTGATGATCTATGTGTTAAAAAAAAGAGAAACCAATCGAAAGAACAAAGGTACAATTACATTAGTATAAAAAAGTCAAAAGGCAATTAATAAAATAGCATGAATACTCACCGCAGCGGTATATATTTATAGTTGGTGTACGGCGGCGTGTGCGGCGTAGCGCTGTCGTAGCGCGCTGCGCCGGCGCCGGCCGCCCACATCGCAAGCGCCGCCCACACCACCCCGATGCCCGGCACGATCAACCCTTTGCGCATCTTTATACACCTTTTACAAACTATTTCAAAACTTTACTGCATACACAGTCCTATGTTACGTCATGTACTTTTATTAGTGAAAAGTACATCTACGAATGATCAAGATTTTAGGATGTGTTCGGGTGTAAGTTGGGGAAGCGACTGACCGATTTGAAATATCGCGCTCCAGTTAGCCACGGAAAGAGAGTTTCTGAAATATGAATTCTGCAAACAGTAGCCGTGTTGCTCTCAAGTGGAGTGCTTATTTAATTTACAAGTTTTAACCGCGTGACGCTACGCAAAATACGAGCGATGCTAAAGACCTTTCTATTTCTGCGTTATTTAAAGTTTGATGAACTGGACTGAACTAAATTATCCAAATTTTATGAGATTATATCCTTTTGAATTTAAACAAATCAAGGATTCCTATAAATAAATACCAATTATTGATCCTAAGTTTGTTTCAAACAAAAGTAAAATAAAAAAATATGGTCATACTATTGAACATAATATGGTCTCTTCATACTTGGACTATGTAAATGTGAACCTTCTGACTGAGATAGGTAATTCGGACAAACTTAGGTCCAATTTGACCAAACGCAGATAAAAATTGAGGTTAATCGACAAAGTATATTATTATGGACTATTCTCGGGATAAACTGTATTCTTCTTTGGTAGAATGTATACTAACAAACATGCTTATTGTGTGGCTTTGTAAAAATTGCACCTGGAGGACAATCGAAGCAAACACTCTGAGCACACATCCCCAAATAATTTTAAGAATAAGTTTACGCTTTGGTTTTGACTATAATATTCATTCAGCATTTGTTAAAAAGTCGACGGTCACAATTTTAATACTGAGACATATATAAGAGTAGAGCACACTCGTCTTGCCTCAATTATCACTATAGTAACAGTAATAATGTCTGGTTCGCACGCCTGTCGGATGGTGACCCGCTCGGCCCGCCTAGGGTATGATCCATTTCCCCGCCTAGTAACGCTTGCTCTACTTAAGGTAACCATGGAAATCCGTCGAATTGAAAAAGAAGAGCTGAACGCTAAACTGTTTGCGTTATCGGCGTTTAGTGTTGAAGCGTTGCCCGACATATTATTAAGGTGTTTATTAGCATTAGGACATGGAATTTGCCATATCGATTGTATGCAGCATTTTCTAGAATGGAATTTGTCAGACAGCTATCTTAGATGACTTACATGCGCTAATTAATTTCTTACAAACTACCCGGTTTAATCGAAAGCACATGCAATCGCTTGCTCTCTGACACATTTGGTTTCGAGCACTAGCTCGTTCACTAGAACAAGAGCACACATTTAATACAATTCCAATTTAATCTTAATTAGGTATATCAAGAGACCCTGAAAGCTCTGTAACTATAAAGGTACGCATATTTTTAAAGTGTCCATTTCCAAAACATATATCTTATTTTATTTTATTTTATTTATTGGAGAAACAACAGAAGCAAATGTACAAATGCTTACTAACTAGACTAGACTTAACTAGAGATTCACTTACTTCCTAAACTGCGCTCACTAAGACATAGCGTCGAATTAAACATCTTAATACCTACTTAATACCTTAATACCAAATCCGTTTCGATCCGTATCGATATCAAATCCGTTTAAATAGCACCGGAGCTATAAGAGCGGCCGCGCAGGCGTCCACATTAGAACCACTTTAGTGGCAAGTGAACGTTTTTCAAAAAAGTGTACATGAACGTTTTTTTTAAGGTGAATTACTCACCTAATTACATCTACATTTTCACGACATTATTCATTGATCATGCGAATATTGCCATTGCAAATTAACAGTAAAGTGTTGTTTTTATTATCATGCTATAGCTGATTTATTATCATGTCTGGGCTAATAATGTCACGTCTATTTTATGTTATACCGATACCACGAAGAATAAGAGAAAGTATCACTCGAACAATTGACAATTCAAAAAGTACCTTTGGGCAAATATTCAGCGTTTTTAAGGCGATTTTTTTCGTCATTGTCGTCTCCAGGAAATACTATTAAAAGAGACGAATATCAGAGTCCACTTTTGATGAAAACGTAAGCCAATACCGGTGCTGAGTCTTTTTTGATTTAAGTTTCCGCGGTATGTTTTACCTCTGCTGAAATAATCTTGAGCCGACAATGACTTTAGAACCGCGCGGTTCAAACGCTCGGAGATTGGCCCCTTTGCACTGCCAATTTTAAATAGGTGGGCGGACGTTAATAACCCACCAAGTTACACTTTTTGGTGTGTAGAGTTAGAGCGTGTAAGGTAAAGGGCGTGGCTGGAGCTTAGTTCCGATTCCTAATCTCCAGTGAAAGTTATGATTACGAGCTGGTGGTTCTGGTTAATATACACCGTGGTCCCGAATGACGCGATCGATTCCAGTGCTTAATTAGATAGAACAAAGTTATGAGATGATTAGTCAAAAATGGCTTGGTTTCCGAAATATTCATTTATTTTCCAAAATTAAAGTAGTAAAGACTCCCTGTAAAATGTACAGTGTAAATTGTCATAGGTCTCGCTCACAATTGTCTCATAGTGCAGTTTGACTTCAGAGGTTTTAACACGATTTTTTTTTTCATTTAAGATGACTTAATCGGACTATGTTGACATAACATTGATTCCTCATAATACCATCAGTAATCGATGGTTAAAGTTAGTCACTCGGGCCCACGGTGTAGACACAGTATTACAATTATGTTGTAAAATGTGGTGTATGAGGCGAGGCGCGGAAAGAAAGAGCTTGCCTGACGAGGTGGGCACTATATTTACCTTGGTGGAAACCGAGATTGCCTGACTCGTCTCTTGGCACAACCACCTCGTCAGGCAACCCCTTTCTTACCGCGCCTCGGCAACAATGTCCTATTATGTAATAAAAATTACAAAACAGTCGAGGTGATATATAATTTGTGCAGTCAGCATCGTTGTAAGAATATCTAAATCTATTGTATGTAACACCGTGGTAGGTTTAGATATTCTATACGTATCGTGTTTGCTTTGAAATCGACAAGTTTGATGTCGTTTTGTGACATCCTAATATTTTCTATATTATTCAACGAGCAATATCCTATATCCTGTTCTATTAAACGAGCAATGTTTGTATAGGTACTTATATATATATATATATGTGATCACGTTCTTGAAAACGGGTCTAACGATTTCGATGAAATTTCCAAAAATCGGTCTAGCTATGTCTCATATCTGGTAAAAAAAGTTTTCTCGGAAAAATACGACAACCACCTACTTTGCATAATATGTGTCGTCGGAAACGGATCTAACAATTTCGATGAAAGTTAAAAATCGATCTACTTAGAGTTAGGCCTCATATCTGGGAAAATTCGTCTTCTCTCTGGAAAGCACGTTAAATGCCGAGCCAAGCTCGGTCGCCCAGGTACAGGTGGGATTATATACCTACTAATACTCATTTGTGTGAAACTGTCAAAACTGGCGAACTCTCCAATGTTGCTACTCGAATTAAGTAATGTGACCAGTTGACTAGAACATCGCCGAATTGCGACTACGAGTAAACCTTCCACCAGAACCACGAAAGCTAAGCAATGCTTCCATTCAGAGCCAGTTGTTTCAAGCTGTCGGTAATCGTAAGTAACGTAAGTAACGGGAAATATATGAGGCATTTACAGTCTTATTTAATCATGTTTTTCTTATGTTGTGGTGCAATAAATAATATTACTACTGCTACTACTACTAACTACTACACAGTCATGTGACACCCTCACAGGACACCTAGCTATTTACTTTGCTTAATCCACTCAATCTGAGCGATTTTGCAAGTACCACTAAGCTATAAGCGCTTTTGCGCTCTAGTGGTAAATACAATATGAATGATCAATATGAATCATATCATATGAATGATAAGATAAGTTCCGAAAAACTCATTGTATTGGTAGTATTATTGGCATACACAGGCAAGAAATTAGTCTATCACTTTTCAACTTTATTATTTGTATAGGGAGTCTATCTGACTAAACCTATTATATTAAAATCAAATTTACATTCGTAATGTTCAGTTCAATGTGCTAGAACGAGTTCATAAAATTGATTTTAATCTTATATGTTCTCTCGTATATATCTGTAAGACAAGAGCTTTCATGAATTTGGCACCGATTTGAGTCCGCAGTAAGCTCGATTCTCCATACAAACGTAGTTACGCTCACATTTTAAAACGACTAGCTAGTTTGCTCTGAAACTTTGTACTTAGAATAGGTAAGTTAAGTACCATCCAGGTCTGTAGTCATCAGGTATTACGTAACTTCATATGCCATAGTAAAAAAATACAGCAAATTTATGTTTTTCATACAAACCTTGTTTTTGCTGTATTTCGTTTGTTTTATAAACTGGAGCCATATACACTAATTACAAACATACCTCGAGACCTCATGTCATTGTAATTGTAAAGTTTCGTTACAATCCAACACGTCCGCTTGTATGGGAACGTGAAATTCGGCCGAACTTACTGCGGACTCTTAAACATCGACCGAACCCAACCGAATGTATTTAGAACAAATATTTTTATGATTTTTTTAAACTTTCAACTTTAACGTCGAAATAATATGTTAACGATTTCGGCTAACTGATGTGTCTGCCTTTTTTTAGGGTTCCGTAGCCAAATGGCAAAAAACGGAACCCTTATAGATTCGTCATGTCCGTCTGTCTGTCTGTCCGTCCGTATGTCACAGCCATTTTTTTCCGAAACTATAAGAGCTATACTGTTGAAACTTGGTAAGTAGATGTATTCTGTGAACCGCATTAAGAATTTCACACAAAAATCTAAAAAAAAACAAAGTTTTAGGGGTCCCCATACTCAGAACTGAAACTCAAAAAAATTTTTTTCATCAAACCCATACGTGTGGGGTATCTATGGATAGGTCTTCAAAAATGATATTGAGGTTTCTAACATCATTTTTTTCTAAACTGAATAGTTTGCGCGAGAGACACTTCCAAAGTGGTAAAATGTTTGTCCCCCCCCTGTAACTTCTAAAATAAGAGAATGATAAAACTAAAAAAAATATATGATGTACATTACCATGTAAACTTCCACCGAAAATTGGTTTGAACGAGATCTAATAAGTAGTTTTTTTTTAATACGTCATAAATCGTAAACCGCAATTTATTTCACGGAACCCTTCATGTGCGAGTCCGACTCGCACTTGGCCGCTTTTTTTAACGTTGGGGGAATGCTTTGACGCACCGTCCGTCCGGTCAGGGGGGACCGGACGGGTGTGTAGGACCAAAGGTTCGCTTGACGCATTCTACTTTGACCAACTGATGTGTCTGCCTAAATTGACCAGTTTTGGTTAAGGTCTTTTGCCTGTCGTCAAGTCTGTACTGATAATAACATAGGTACCAGTGGAACAGTAGAGATATACAAAATAAATGTAAAGAAAGTGTAAGGGCTGCTCGTGGCTGGAGCTTAGTTCCGATTCCTAATTTCCAGTGAATTTCATCGAAATCGCTAGACCCGTTTTCAAGAACGTGATTACATATATATATAAGTATACAAACATTGCTCGTTTAATAGAACAGGATATAGGATATTGCTCGTTGAATAATATATAAAATATTAGGTTGTCACAAAACGACATCAAACTTGTCGATTTCAAAGCAAACATGATACGTGTAGAATATCTAAATCTATAGTACCACCGTGGTACTATAGATTTAGATATTCTTACAACGATGCTGACTGCACAAATTGTATATCGCCTTGACTGTTTTGTAATTTTCATTACATAACAGGACATTGTTGCCGAGGTGCGGAAAGAAAGGGGTTGCCTGACGAGGTGGTTGTGCCAAGAGACGAGTCAGGCAATCTCGGTTTCCACCAAGGTAAATATAGTGCATTTCTCAAACATGTGAGGAAATAATACAAAGACATTACATATTGTGACATACCTAATAACGCGGTTAAAGGCGGTATTCACTTACACACTATATTTTACACTCAATGCGGTTTTTCAAGTAATTGTGTCACATTTAGTTAATTTCAAGAATTTACTTACGATTTTAAACTTTTTAATTTAATTTTCATCTGAGCATAAACAAGAAAGAGCGAAAAAATATTATTAACTGCCCATTTATGTCCAGGTGTGTCATAAATTAAACAACGGTTGTGAGGAATGTTGAATAGGTTGAACACGTTCAGTGCCGGGAACACGACTATCGTGTGCCTACGCCGTAGGCGCTTTCCGCTACATGCGAGGAACACCACGGGATCGGCTACGAGCGTAGCGCGTAGCCATTCGGGGCACTGAATGTGTGTTTAATATTGCCTACTATTAATCTCATACTTTTTAGTTTGAGAACATAGATTTTCCTTAAAAAAAATTAAAAGTAAGATCCTAGATCAAGAGTAGTAGTAAATCTTATGGCTGTTTATTTATTGATTTTCCCTTGCAGTCTGATCTAACGGTTATATTTCTCATTGCGTAGATTGTTATCTCTACCTATGATACTCAACACCTTCCCTATCTGCCACACATGGGGAAAACTTTACTCTTCATGTTCAATATTTTTTTGTATAAATAACATGAGTCATGTTACATGACATTTATTCCAGGGTAACTCACTCTTCATATCAATTCAAATATCATCCCGTTTTGGTATATCGATAAGTTAGTATTCTAGGGGTGACTTTCTTTGGCTTTTTTTTAGTTTTCACGAAGGATACAAATTCAAATAAATGTAAATACAACAAAACGTTTTATTGAGCAATATGAAATGGCGGTGACTTATAACTAAAACAAATTTCCCAGTATCCCAGACGTGTACCGAGGTCTACAATTCCAAGAGAGAGACGATTCGCGTACTTCGTTTCTACTTAAATCATTTTTATTAACGTTGGGATAATGAACTATACTCAACTATTTCTGAATTGAATATGTCCAGTTCACAACAAATTAATTACCTACTTACTTTCTAGTAGCTTAAGCCTAATAGTAACTACAGTAGGCCTACCATTTAACTGAGACGGCGCCTGTAACAGGACAGGGGTGCGAGGGGATCCCACGTCCGTCAAGGGTACCCGGACCCAGCCACCCTGCCTCGCCGTCTCAGTTAAGCGGTCGCCCTATTATAATATTTTTTCGCAAATTCATTCCTCTTTTGTTCCTTTGTTCATGTATTTTTCTGCGGCTTTTCCGATAGCAGCCGTAACTTTTCCAGTAATCTCGTGAAGATTTTCGTTTGATAGATCCCATGAATCTACAGAACGCTTCGAAAAAAAGTTTTGAGTTTGGTCGTTTGGTCTCCAGCTGTTAGGATATACTATCTTGTGTCGTAACACCGCCTTGATAATTAATGCTCCGACATACACTATGAAATAAACACTGAAATACAGTGGTAAATAATACAACTTCTTTCCTAAGTAGTAATAACTGTATCTGTTGGCACGAGGCATCTCAGTCGTCGTCGTCGTCGTCGTTGTTGTGGGATGGTGGTGATGGTGGTGGTAGAAATCGTGATCGTCAAAGTCGTGGTGATATTTGAAATCTCCAGGAAAGTCCTGGGGAAAACCATGATCGTCCGAGGGGGGACCATTGTCCATATCGGGTTTCATATCGGCGGGTGGAGGTGGTGGCATCATTCCCATGTCGTTGCCTTTCATGTCATTTCCTCCTTTACTGTCATCATTACCATGGTGTTTATTAAAAATTAACTCAGGATAGTCGGCTCCTTGATATGAAGGAGGTCCATGGTGGTCATAGCTTGGACTCGGATCTTCGCTGGGAGGAGCAGCAGGCTCGGGTTTCGTATAATGGTAACCGTGGAAATCCGGTGTATCCATTACAGGTGGAGCATCTACAGTCATCGTTGGCTTATAAGAATAACCTTTAAATGGCTTGGATAAAGGTGGTAGAGTTGGTAAGAAAGGTTGAACTGGGGCTGAGGGTGGTTTGTATCGGTAACCCAAGTCCATAGGAGGACCATTGTCATTGCCGTCATCTGGTGGTGAGTCGTATGCATCGTCCATTGGAGGTTGATACTTAGGCGCTGATTGTTTCATCACTGGTGGACGGGGTGGCGGAGCGGGGCCGGGAGTGGGAACAGGTCCTGGGGCCGAGTTTGATCCAGCAGACGCGAAAGGTGGAAATGATTCGTAATTTCCTGGATCAGGGAAATCATTATCAGAAGATGGCGGCGGAGGCGGAGGCACTAAGTTTGCAACTGACTTTGCTGGTGGAAAGTCTAGGCTAGAATCTTTTGGTTTTATACCGTACTTCGTTGGTGGCAAATATGGTTGCGCAGGGTTGTAACGATCGATGGGCTGATGCATTGGCATAACGTCTTGAGTTTCTCCTCGAACTGGAGCTGTTACGTCGCGGAAGTTATCCAAATTTGTAAACATGCCATTATTGCCTTTTTTGCTATTTAGAAATGAATTTTTGACTTGGAAAGGTTTTAAATTAATATAAGGAAATCGTATGTTAGGCTCAGTACGAATTGCTCTGGATTCATTCTCGGCTCCGTTACCTGGATTTGTTCCAAATCTGTGAACAATTAAAACAAACACATATTAATATTTGCTCTTTTTTATATGTAACTCGTTCTCATTATAATCTTCGCTAATAAAAAAAGGTCGTAAGGAAAAGTTTTGTTGACTTACCCTGGTAAAGCAAAATGTTCATCAATGATGTCTTTGGCTTGATCTCCTTTCTGGGTTTCTTCTTCCGGCTTCACATTAACAGAATTACTATTATCATTATCAGAATCAATTGGTGCTTCTTCCCACTGACCACCGTATTGATCATGCTTTTCACTATCAATCACATGCCAGATGTTCTGTACATTGTTCAACTCGGGGGCAACAGTCGTAGTTGTACTCGTGGTGGATGTGGTCGACGGGGTACTCGACGGAATGTACACTGGTGCCGCATCGTTCTTGCCGTAGAGATTATTGTAAAGAGCAAAATAATCAGTCATGTCAGGAGTACTCTTTTTAGAATTCTCATCATTATCTTTTTTACTGATCGGCGCTACGTAATTTACATGAGGCTGTTCTGGGATATCGTCGGGCACATATATCGGCTTCGAGGTCGTAGAGGTCTTGGATTGTATTGTTTCCTTCTCCAAGAGATTCCTTAAAGACTTTCTATAACTGTCTCCATTATGAGATTCGAATTCGGCAAATATTAAGTCGGGCGTATCCACTTTCGGCGTTGTCGTTGTACTTGTAGAGTTTTGGGGCGAATCCATCCTCTTGATCCAGTTGTGGTAATAGAAGGGCGCTGACCTTCCCTCGTCGATGCTCAGCGGGCGCGGCGGACGCGGCGAAGGAGTCACCACGTACACAAGTGGACCGGGCAAGTTCAAAGAATTAACATTATATAAGCACACAATCAAACTAAAATATACGGCTATTTGCGCCATTTTATTCTATGTCGTCATCTACCACAATTTACTAGGCAACAGTCCGCTCGGATGCCAAATGGGAAATGATCGAAGGAGTGGAAACTACTCGGTACCATATTCACCGTACTGATAAGCCGAGAGTAAAATTGTGATAATTTTTAGCGGTACCCTGGAATGTGGAACACCGCGCACTGCACATAAGGCGCGATCCCGACGACCTGAGACCGAGTTATGATTTACACTATTAGCAAGCCAATTGATGTCACGAAGCAAGCGAGGTCGGACCGAAGAAAGTGCCACGGGCTTATTCGTCTAATATAATATGCACGGTATAAATTTGACTGTCGAGGATACATTGTTTGATGTAAGTACATGAGTAATGTACTAACGATCAGTTACAGCCAAAGTTACTTTTTTTTATTTGTATCCAATCAATCTAAGCCCATAGCGTAGCGCAGTTAGCTATAGGAGCTACATAGTACCGATTCATAATACATTTTATTTCAGTTTAGTCACGATATTAATGAATCTGAAACTTTATCGCTTTATTAACCTTTACAAACTGTGTTTCAAAAACTTGATCTGAAATTTGATCTAACGCATGTTTATAAAACCGATCCCTAATGAGTAATGAATCATATTTCAAGATTCAAGTTACATCACCTTGCAATATTAGAATCTGCTAACACTTAATTAAAACCATTCTCATTTGTGAACTTCGTTTGTTAAAAGCATTCAATCAAGTATTTTATTGGCCAGCTCGTAAAACAGGCAGTGTGAATAGTTGTCCCTATTCCATGCTTATTGAGACTTCAATAACGTGCCACATAAAGTTCTCAAAGCTCTCGTTAATTAATATAAATTGGGGTGTGGTTCGTAACCACTCAACATGTTTTGTGTTTAGCACATACTTGCATATCGTGTTGTTATTGCTAGAAGAACTAAGTACGGATACTAAAATTGGTTTGTATTGTATACATATCTACATTATACCTACCTAATATCGAGCATAAACTTTTCGATCAAATTTTGCAGACAGACATCAATACACCTTACACCCATTGTTTTGTCCACGAATAAATGTTTTCTTTCTTTCTTTCTTTCTTTCTTTCAATAAATCGAAACTCTACTGTGGTGTTTAATGGTATAGTATTAAACACCACAGTCCACAGTAGAAACTAAGATAAATAGTTTAAATACAGGTAGTAACATAAATACCGCAAAAACGACGGAAACGTGCTTGGTCCCTTGTAAAACCGTTACTTTATGAGATCATGACGACTGCATTCACAGATCTTCTGGTAGCTTGCATGAACCGGGAATCGAACCAACAGAAAATGTTAAAAAATAAACAATCATTATTTAATTGTACTAATCGATAGGATCAATGTTTAGGATAAAATATTTCGTCTCGATTAGTAGAATAATTAAATCATCATCAGCCGTGTCTGTTCACTGCTCGACATAAGCAGACCTCTCCCATGGCATGCCACTGAGCTCGGTTTTCAGCTTTCCTCCTCCAATCCCTGCCTGCTGCCTTACGAATGCCATCGATAATTAAATATTCGTATCGCGGCGAATCTTGATTCCTATGACAGCTGTCATCTACGTACAATTTTTAACTTTAAAACGTAAAATACCACATACAATAATAGTATGTGAACTAGTAGAAAAAAAAAAAAAAAAAAAAAAAAAAACGTAAAATTGTACTGAGATGACAGCTGTTACAGGGTTTAAGATTCGCCGCGATACGTACGAGTATAGTAACTAAGTATTAAGTGTTTTTTTTTTAATTTTTAGTTGTTTTGATTCCCTGTTCAGACTTCAGGTAAGCTTTTCATAAAATCTGTGAATGTAGGTAGTATTGGTGAGAATGTTTCCTTTAAGTATTAGATTGTGTCCACCCTGTATGGGCAAGGCAAAGCTGTCATCAATTAATATTTAAGGGGGCTGCCATACAAAAAACGTGATTTTTTTGCCGTTTGTATAGATAATGGTACGGAACCCTTGGTGCGCGAGTCCAACTCGCACTTGGCCGGTTTTTTACTATAAGACTCATTTGGTACTTTCAGACTACAATCCCGTTTTAAAGTTTTATCAGGACTCGTGGAAGGATGAAATCCAGTTAATATCAATCTATACTAATATTATAATATTTATAATTATAAAGAGCAAGTCTGTTTATTGTAGATTTGTACGTTTTTGTGTAGAAGTAATCTCGTTTCTATTTCAATAATTATTACACTAGTACATGGAATAAGTAGCCCTACGGGGTGGACATAGGCTTTGTTATATCCCGCGGCTTCGTTTCAATTGTCTGTAATACGCGGGCGGGGCTGCGGCGCGGGGGCAGTAAGTCACAGCCGTCACAGGCCTCTTCTCGTGGCTAAGAGGCAATGGGCTGTAGTCCCCACGATGCGCTGGCCCGGTGCAGCTCGGGCACTTCACTTCATACATTTGAATTTACCAACTCGTATGACGTGAAATAGTTATTTGTTATACAAGGGTGCAAAGTTGCATTTTATCCGCGAGTGTGGAATTGAAACACGAGCAAGCGAAAGGATTCTTTAGTTGAACCACGAACGAAGAGTGGTTATAAAATAGAATCCTGAGCGTAGCGAGTGTTTCAACACACGAGAAGTAAAATACATTTTCACTCCTTGTATTCGAAAAACAGTCTTTTCTAGCCCGTTTATAGGGAGCAAAACTTGTTTCTGATTCCTATGCATTTTTTTTTTCAATTTATCTTTTTTGCCCTAGGGAGCAAAATTCAATTTTGCTCCATGCACGCTATTCATAGACCACATAGAGAAGAAAGCATTAAAAACATTATTTAAAAAAATATGTGTGTCTTAGCGAGGCCAGAGACCATATGTTATTTCAGTAGCGTGGTGACAATTTTATTGAGTGTTCTTTAAATACCGCTGTGTTTTGTTCTTGGAGCGTTTAGGGTCTCATATATTGTTTTCCTTGAACGCTTTTGAATATTAATATGAATAATAAATAAAAATATGGATTTATAGATACCTACTACTTCCTAATAGCTACGTGTTATTTCTACACGCTACAAGCTACGCAGACGACATGGTGTTGCTGAGCCCCTCAGTCAACGGCCTTAGGATGATGATTGATATATGTGAAAGATATGCTGTGGCCCACGGACTAAAATACAATGTTAAAAAGAGTGAGGTACTACTGTTCAAGTCTGGCACTAAAATATATCCCATTCCGCCAATAATTCTCAATGGTACTCCTCTTCAGATAGTTACCAAGTTTAAATACTTAGGACACTGGGTCACTGACACACTAAAAGATGATGTTGATATACATAGAAAGGGAGCGCAGAGCACTGTCGGTAAGGTGTAACATGCTTTCGCGCAGATTTGCACGTTGTTCTACTGAGGTGAAAATAACATTGTTTAAAACGTACTGTCAGACACTATACACGTGCAATCTGTGGAGTGACTATACCAAAAAAGCCTACAGTGCTCTGCGCGTCCAGTACAACAACGCCTTCAGGGGGCTGTTGGGGCTGCCCCGGCGCTGCAGCGCGTCAGCGCGCGGAACACCGACGCGACGGTTTCCAAGCCGTGCTGCGCAAGCGGGTCGCATCCCTGGCCGAGCGCGTGCAGGGCAGCGCCAACGCTCTTCTGAAGGTGATCGCTGGGAGGATGGACAGCCCTATCCTCGCTCATTGGATGTCCATGCATGTTCGTTCCAACTTTAATTATATTTTCCACTAACATAGTAGTATAAGCCTTACTAACATAATATGGATGTGTAATTGTCCGAATTAAATGCTTTCATTTTCATTTTTCATTTTCATTTTTAACAATGTTTATTTGATAGGTATAATATGATTACTAATAAATATAAATATATTAAGTACAAAAAGTTTAAAACCATGGAACAAAAAGCCGTAACAAAAAGTCCGTATTTTTTTATAAAAAAAAACCGCCGTGACTAATGACTAGCACGTAATAAAAGCATACCCTATACTAATATTTTCAATTTAAGATGATGAATTCATCCAGTTCAACTGAAAATTATACGTTACCACAGGATTTTTTTTTAAATGGAAGCTACAAACGTCAAAAAAACGTCAATAACAAAGCCATATTTTTTTGAAATACCTACTTATATTGAACCTTGTTCTTAGGTAAATATTATCGGGTTTTTGAGGGGGAGGAGGAGTGAAAAGAAGAGTGTATTACGCGGGCGCAAAATTATTTATATCTCGGACGACGTTGCTTGAATCCTTCACTACGCTCAGGGTTCCACGTTAGAATCCCTCGCTACGCTCGGGATTCTGTTCTGGAATCCTTCCCTTCGTTCTGGATTCAATCAGTCACACTCGTTACAATATATCATTTTGTTCCCTAGTAATACAATCTACTATTGCACCCGTGTGTAACACAAAACTTTTCACCTCACTGTAGCGAGGAAAGTGCAACATGCAAAACAACTTTGTTTAATTTAAATAATATTTTTTTACCCCTGTATAAGAAAAATATAACAAATAACTATTTTTTTTGAATGTTGGTCTAGTGCGAGTCGGATTTTGGTTTTCCCATACATTTTGAGACCCAGCGCCTGATGAAGGCAACAAGCAATTCTGAAAAGTTTTTTTGTATGGGAGCCCCCTTAAATATTTATTTTATTCTGTTTTTTAGTATTTTGTTGTTATAGCGGCAACAGAAATAAATCATCTGTGAAAATTTCAACTGTCTAACTATCACGGTTGATGAGATACGCTCCAAGGTCAAATTACTTTGCCCACTAGTTGATAAAATGCGATTTTGCTCACTGGTTTTAAAGGATAAAAGACGACTTTCCGAGGCAGTGAGGGGAACATACTTTTTTATGTGATGGTGCAGGACTAGGAGTAGGTATACCTACCTTATACTACTTACACAGAAGTCGGAGTTATCATAAAGTCATAAAGTTAAATAATTTATTATATAACTACATAACAATATATTATTATTATCTTACTTATGTAACTAAATTGTATAAGCTCGTATAATACTACATAGACTTATCGTAACTATCCTATTTTAGTGTCATTTTTGTTTGGATTATTCGTAATGCTTTCCGTCTCGGTGTACGCTGGGTTGTCGACTCCGGAGTCGCTACCGCCATCTGTGTTGTCCGCCACTAACTTGCTCTTTTGATTGGACTCTGGCACTTTAGGCGGGTCGATCGCTGCGTTCTCCGATGTGTTAATCTCAGTTTTGCAAGCGCCATCTAGCGATGCTTTTCCTTTTTCCGCTTCTGTGTTAGTGTCGCGATTTTCCACGTCAGCTATTGCGGGTTTTTTCTTGCATAGGTCGTTCTCGTCGCCCATAGCCCCCTTTCCGATGTAGAACTTGTTGAACAAGAAGTACATACATCCGGTGACAAATGTGGCGCATGCGAATATTTGATAGGTCGGTCTTGTTCCGAAGAACTTCATGAGGTAACCACCGATGAGACTTCCAGCTCCTTTACCTATAAGAAAAATTAAGTATTCAATTAGTAACTTAAGGCGCATAATAACATACTATCAGTTTCCACTATTTCTATTACGATTTTTTTGTTGAAAATAGCGACAACCACACGTAACCACACGTAATCGTGTCGCTACGGCTGATTCTCGATGCAATTCGTACCGGATTTAGTACGCTATGAACTACAAAGGTCGCAGAAGTCGCTATGAATGCACGGTGAAAGTAATGAAAGCTGTAGCTAGCTGTATCTGTCCAGCTAGCTTGTTAGTTAGCGAGATAGATAAAGTTGTTGATACGATCTCGACCTTAATCGACATATTTTAATGAATAATTGTGTGTCTTATCGAAACATATACCTAGGTATAGTTATTAACGTGCATGCTAAGCATTTTTTTTGTGTCTTCAGTGATGCTTAACATCCGGCACGACCATTCAAATTGATGTCTCACTAGAACAGTTTAAGTTAGGCTCCTGCAAGATTTTTTGACGTAGTTTCAACATAATCTCGGGTGTGTGTGGGTATTTCTCCTAGTAGGTACACCTACGTAGACTCCAGCAAAAAACACAGCAAGGCCAGATCTTAGATGGACTGACTGTAACCGGGATGCGGTGGTACCGAGGTATCAAGCAACAGTGTCGTTTGGGTAAAGTGAGTAAGTTGTAAGCACACGCACCGACTCCGTAATAGAGGCCGCCCAACAGTCCCTGCACAGAGGTATCGGTGGTGGTGGATGAGAGACGCGCTGCGTACGTCACGGCCGCAGTGAACGACAGCGATGACGTCACGGACTCCAACGCCTCGAAAACCAGGCACAACCACGGATTGTAAATGAGCGAGTACCCTGGAAACGTTAAAGAAGCGATCGTGAAAATTCATGTAGATCCATCCATCCATCGCGATTATGTGAGAAAAGTCAGAGAGAGGTCTAATGGATACGTAGGTAGTTATGGGATTTCTCTTCCAGAATCCAACGTGTTTCTTGTAGGTATTGCTTCATGGTCCTGTGTGCTTCTTCCATGGTATAGGTAGTAACTAAATATCGAGTGCAGCATTCGATAAGTCCAATAATATTTACCGAATAAAGTTTAGGTATTTCTGGAGTATGTCAAGCTATTCACATATTGTAGAAAACTATATAGAAACCACTGGGAAACCTCGGTTGTTTTGCACTGGCAACCGGTTCTCCCTAGATAAGTATGCCTGCTTTTCATAAACACCGCAGACATCAATGTGTCGGTACAACAAGTCTAAGAATTGGGTGTGTCGTACCAATTTTTTTTTTATACCACGAATTTGAATTTGGAACAGATAGGTACACCGGAAGCTGGAATGTCATCAAAGCAGTTTGCCAAGCAACCTAACAGGGACATTCGAGGGAGACTCGAAGCCTATGTACTGAAGCAGCCAGAGCAGGAAGCTCTCTATGTAGCCCCATGCCTGCAAATAACTCACCAAGCAGCCTGATAGCGTAGAACACGAAACCTATGAACAACACGTTGGCGTGTCCGAGGCGGCGGATGATGGGGCCGGACAGCACGAGCAGCGGCAGGCCGGCCACGCCGCCCACCGTGATGGTGATGCCCATGAGCGAGCGCGACGCGCCCAGGTCCTGCAGCAGCCAGAACAGGAAGCTCTCGATGTAGCCCCAGGCCGTGCCTGCAAATATTTCACTTGTTTCTGAGCGTCTCAACAGATTAAAGTTATAATAGGCACCTACTGACTCTACTGCGTAGGTAGGTAGTTATATTATTTAATCATTTGAGTGCCAAGGTCCGGATGCTGATTATATATGCCCCTGTCTTTATGCATCACATAAGACATTTCCAGTTGATGTTCATTTGAATTAAGTAATATACGCATGTTAGCTATTGCAGAATACCTACTTTTAACAAGAATGTAAAGGTGTATATAGGCATATATTACTTAATTAATATGAACACCTAACTGGAAATATCATATGTTGCATAAATACAGGGTCATATAGGTATTTCCTATGCTTGATGGAGGGGCATGACGTGACGTGACGCGGTTTTCCGTCAACGTTATTTGCCTTTTTCAGCGTCTTTTAAGTGAAGTATAAGTAGTAAATATTCATCTAGTATTACGTTTTAACATAAAATGTATACTTGTATAGAGCTACTCACAAAGGTATTCTACATGCTCGTAAAAATCTAAAAGAACGTGATATTGTTTGCACTTAAATAGATAGAAAGACAAACTTTATATATCAATGCAACACATATTTAGTCTATTGTAAATAGAAGGTACTGTACTATTAATGTTGGTAATGAGCGACTTTTAACCCGGATAGCGCAAGATTCCGTGATAAAACAATGTGAATAAGATAGCTAGGTTTGTACCTAAAGACGTAGTTAACTCGCAGACGAAGTCGCAAAAAAATCAGCAGGTATCAATGAATGACTAGGTAGGTACAAATAATAACAGGCCTTCACACAACGACATGCATTAAATACGACCTATAAGATCGCAGTTTCATTGAACTGATGGCCGGTTAGTAATGTATCGATGTAGTCGGCATACAGAAGGCCATTGTGCGTGCATTATTGAGCAAAGTCAACGCGATCTAAACATGCCAATCCCAAACGACAAGTACAGTCCTCACTCCTTGAGTTCTTAGAACAGGATTCGGGTTCGAGTGAAATCGTTTATTTCAGCATAAGAACGTGTAAGAGCAAGCGGCCAGCGAGAGACCAGAAATATAGAATAGAACTGAATCCTATTCTAACAGCTCAAGCTCACGGACTGTAATAAACAATTTTTCAGTAAAATATTCAATGAAATATTCATCGAGACCTATTTACATGTATAAACTAGGACTAGTGATTGAAATACAATGCGTAGATATACCTATGGTATTATTCACCGATCTCATACCCATTGGGGAATGGATGAAAATTTTAGAAGTGCCTGATTTTTTTTTTATTTTAGGAATAACCTTCCTTACCACCAGAAAAAAATTGCAGATTTTTCAGGTACGTCAATTATTTTTGAAAAATATAAACAGTTTCCTCACTTACGTTTTGGGTTTAGGACGGCGAATGAGACATTTTCCTTGATTTGTCTCATATTACAAAAAATATCATAAAAATCCGTGGTAAACCGACACTGGCGATGATATTGACAGCTGCAGCAGCTATATTTGTCATTGCCAGGGTCAGATATTCAAAATATTTTTTGTAATATGAGACGAATCAAGGAAAGTTTCTCATTCGCCGTCCTAAACCCAAAACGTAAGTGAGGAAACTGTTTATATTTTTCAAAAATAATTGACGCACCTGAAAAATCTGCAATTTTTTTCTGGTGTTAAGGAAGGTTATTCCTATCACCAAAAAAATAATCAAGCACTTCTAAAATTTTCATCCATTCCCCATTCAAAGAAGTAAGTACCTACTATGTTTTATGTTATTGTGCCAACAATGTGTATGTAAGTATGTACCAAATTCAAACAACAACGCCGCATAGTTATTGTGTAATCTCTTGAACTCAAAACGGAACCAACGGGGACAAAGGCGGAATTTATGCGAGTATTAACACTCCCATCTACTTCCATTATTTGCATAACAAATATTTTCTCCGTAAAACTTTCCTCAACAACGCCTGTTGTAAACAAAACTAAGCTAGGTTAACTAGGTTATCATTTATGTTTTGGTCTGCCGGTTTTGTGGATTTTATGTAATCCAGACTAGTGCTGGATCGGTCGTTCAAAAGCAAAATTGTCCTACTATAGTTAGATAATACACTTGTTATATAACCACAGACAGTAGGTAATATGATTTACGTTCTTCACATAATGGGCTGCGTTTATATCGGATGAGATACTTACTTACGTCCCACAATACTACGTACCTAAATAGATGGGTATATTGATTGGTACCAATATACCTAATAGCACATACATACCCGATACAACATATTAGCGTGTATTCACGATCAAGATGGGAAACCCAACATTGAATCAAAACATCACGGTACAGTAACCGGCAATATAAACAAGTCCTTACCCATAATAAAGCAGGCGATGAACAGCGCGACGAGCTCAATATTCCGGAACACGGAGATGACGTCGTCCAGGAGGTTCTGCGCTGGCTGCTTGAACTCCAGGTCGATGCTCAACATCAGCGCGCCCGAAAGCACCTTCAGCACGGCGTACAGGTAGAACGCCGGTCTGCACAAAACACAGTACTAGGGTCAATTTCAGTCGAGAACAGAACTTATCCCAAGCTCAGTCTATACAATTGGGAAATCCAGTCCCAGCAAAAGACCTTATTCAGTTTTGTCTAATCAGTCGTAAGACTCGTAAGGGCTTCTGAATAGAATACTTACATATTGAAAAAAACCGGCCAAGTGCGAGTCGGACTCGCGCACGAAGCCATTATCAATAAATACGGCAAAAAAATCACGTTTGTTGTATGGGAGCCTCCTGTAGCCTAGTTGGTAGTGACCCTGCCTACGAAGACGGAGGTCCCGGGCTCGAATCCTGGTAAGGGCATTTATTTGTGTGATGAGCACAAATACTTATTTGTTCATGATTCATGGATGTTTTCTGTGTATTTAAGTATTTATTTAACTATATAAATATATATGTTTATCGCCATAAGCCGACTTGTGTAAGATTGTAACTAAAAGAAAAAAATGTATGAAAAAATATTTATTTATTCTGTTTTTTAGTATTTGTTGTTATAGTGGCAACAGAAATACATCATCTGTGAAAATTTCAACTGTCTAACTATCACTGTTGTTGAGATACAGCCTGGTGACAGACGGACAGACAGAGAGACAGACAGGCAGACAGACAGACAGACAGACAGACAGACAGACGGACAGACGGACAGCGGAGTCTTAGTAATAGGGTCCCGTTTTACTCTTTGAGTACTGAACCCTAAAAATTACACTGAGATCAAGTTCAGTTCACTATTTTGCGCGCACAACAAATGTGAATTAGATTTCAATTCGATATGTTTAGTTACATAGACCCCATGCATTCACGCGAACGTTTTTTTTTCATTCAAACCATTTACGCTTACAGTTTTTTTTATAATGCTGTTACAGTGACCACAAGTGCAGAGAGTAGAGAGAGATATGAACCCTGCAAAAACAGAGTGACTTGATGTGACAAAAGATTGAGCGAGAAGCTCTTTTTGCCCGACTACGGCAGAGCCGAAGGAAGGGATATGTTTTTAGCAGCCTATGTTTGTATATACGTGTGTGCCACCGTAGCGTTGTAGATACTGAATTTTGATAAAATGAGCTGTCAATCCATTCAAAATTATGCTCTGAGTTATACATAGGCTACACACCTGTTGTATGAAAGTTTTTTTTCAGTTAGTTTTTTAACGTGTATTGAAAACAGTTGTGTGAATGATAAGTAAAACAATACACAGTACAATAAATACAACGTTTCATCGTGCGTTTGCAGGCACTGTTCAAATTATTCGATATTAAATGCTAAGTATTGCATGTTAAAATGAATTTAGATTAGACATGTTATTACTACCTATTTATTTACTCAGGTGTGAACGTGCTCAGTATTAATTTATAAACGATCTTGGTTGTTATTCACAGGGCTTACTGAACGCAACGCTACACGGGTTTTTTAATCGAGAAAACACCGAGACATGTTTTCTATGTAGGCATACCTACATCACAACAAAAAACATCAAACCCAAGACAAGTCTTTCTGAAGTATTCTCAAACGTTGTAAAATAAAACCACTCTCGTTATCGATTGATAGGTATGGTGCGAATTTATTATTGTTGTTGTAATCAATTCACATACGAGATTACCTCGCCTAACAATGTCGCAAAGAGCGATCCTTCGTGACGCCGTTAGGTAGTGCATTTGATACGTATCTAATATATTACGGTCACTGGTTGTCTAGAATTACAAGGCAGAGTCGCAATGCGAGTACCTATATAATACTCAGGTAAAGCACTCACAAGCAAAAATAAACGTTTAAAGAGTACTGTAGAAAATACGACAATAGAGAGATCTCTCAGGGACCGAAGTCCAATGAGAGTTGTTTGGATGTTATATTTATGCAACTGATTTAAGAAACTTCGATAGTGCGATGCAGAACTCGTCAGATTTGACAGGAGTGACGCCACATCAGCCCCCCTTTGAGACGGAGGGGTCAAGGATGTACGAAGAGTAGAGTGCAGCTTGCCAGTGCTCAGAGCCAGCGTGGCGAGCGAGCGCTCAGAGCCAGGGTGGCGAGCGGAGAGAGAGAGAGAGAGAGAGTCTGGCTTGCTGAGAAGAGTCGGGCGTCAGTCTGGATCTTCAGAGTTGCGCTTATGTCCATTGTCGGGGTCACCAATGTAGAAGATACGACAATAGAGAGATCTCTCAGGGACCGAAGTCCAATGAGAGTTGTTTGGATGTTATATTTATGCAACTGATTTAAGAAACTTCGATAGTGCGATGCAGAACTCGTCAGATTTGACAGGAGTGACGCCACATCAGCCCCCCTTTGAGACGGAGGGGTCAAGGATGTATGAAGAGTAGAGTGCAGCTTGCCAGTGCTCAGAGCCAGCGTGGCGAGCGAGCGCTCAGAGCCAGGGTGGCGAGCGGAGAGAGAGAGAGAGAGAGAGAGTCTGGCTTGCTGAGAAGAGTCGGGCGTCAGTCTGGATCTTCAGAGTTGCGCTTATGTCCATTGTCGGGGGTCACCAATGTAGAAGATACGACAATACAGAGATCTCTCAGGGACCGAAGTCCAATGAGAGTTGTTTGGATGTTATATTTATGCAACTGATTTAAGAAACTTCGATAGTGCGATGCAGAACTCGTCAGATTTGACAGGAGTGACGCCACAGTACAAACACAGAACCCCAACCTAAAAAGAAACCTGGCAATTTTATTTCGCAAACATAATCCAAAGATACATTTCAGTAAATGAATTTCAGAGGGACGGGGTGGAGACAGCATCGGCAGTCTCGAAGCCTTGCCAACTCTTGAAAAGTTAAAGACTTGGAAACCAGGGATATAGGTAATTAAAATAAAATTGTTTATTTTAAGAAGACAATTTTAAAAGTACATGAAACAGTCATTTTATTGACAACTGGTATGGAAAAAATTACAAATTTTGAAATAATTTATAATAGCAGATTTTTCTGTGTAACGGATATTATTCATTTAAATAATTACCTAAAATATTACATTTTAATCTTTATTTTGTTTCATTTATATTTGCTCTTTAAGTAATATTCAAGGTAAATCATATAAAAAATATGAATGCTTCATTGAAAAACCTTAAAAGAAAGTTTTTAGGATTATTGAATAAAGGATCCTAGAATACCGAACGTTTTAAAATGAAATAAACAAAAAACACGCTTTATATATTAAGGTTTTTCAAACCGGTGTTTTTCCTTGAGTACTTAATATTTATTTCAAATGAGGTTAAACTGAATTTCACATTCCATTTTTAACAATATGCAATTTCAATACAGCACTTTGCTTTAAATCCGCGTCAGTCATCCGGGAAGTGGGAATCTATTAGTATCGTAACGTAAGTGTACGCACTTTTTACCTTCCTATTTCTTACTACCCACGTTCTTTACTAATCTATTGTTCTACAGTTCTATACTAATAGTCTGTGGGGTTGTAAATTTGCATGAAAGGGGCAATACCAGGATCTAAACAACAAATAAATAGAAAACATCAGTATATAAAATGGACATTCATGGTGGACATCGGATTATATTTTATCTCGCGGCTCCACCTAGGTCCGCGTCCTGTCAGTTGTCCGTGGTTTACCTGAAGTCGGTGTAGCCCTTGCCGCGGCTGGCGTAATCTATAACGCCTTCGCCACGACTTTGGTCTTAAACGACCTGCGACCAGCGTTTTATCTGTTCATTGCGCGGTCGAGACGAGACGCAAACAGTGCGTTAGTTGGGCTCACGCGCAATGAACAGATAAAACGCTGGTCGCAGGTCGCTTAAGACCAAAGTCGTGGCCACGGGGTGTAAGCATCCCGGAGAGCGGCGAGGAGATCATGCCGCCGATGCTGCCGTAGACGCGCTGCAGTTGTCCGTGGTTTACCTGAAGTCGGTGTAGCCCTTGCCGCGGCTGGCGTAATCTATAAGCATTAAGCATCCCGGAGAGCGGCGAGGAGATCATGCTGCCGATGCTGCCATAGACGCGCTGCAGTTGTCCGTGGTTTACCTGAAGTCGGTGTAGCCCTTGCCGCGGCTCGCGTAATCTATAAGCATCCCGGAGAGCGGCGAGGAGATCATGCTGCCGATGCTGCCATAGACGCGCTGCAGTTGTCCGTGGTTTACCTGAAGTCGGTGTAGCCCTTGCCGCGGCTGGCGTAATCTATAAGCATCCCGGAGAGCGGCGAGGAGATCATGCCGCCGATGCTGCCGTAGACGCGCTGCAGCCCGTAGTCGGCGCGTTGCTCCCGCACGATAGCGATCACCGCGCCTTCGAACATCGCGAAAGCCGTGCCTCCAATAATGCCGATGAATACGCGAACCTGGGGATGTGTACGAACTGATATAGAACAGGTACCTAATACATTTTAGGCGTATACAGTCGATGAAATTGAAATCCTTCAGAGCCATCTCACACGGCGACTTTCCAGCGTATTCTGCAACGATGCAGACGGATACGGTGGCGGATTTAGGATTTTGGTTTAGGGGGCTTTACTCCGTTTAAGTAGTAGGGGAAAGAGCCGCTGAGATTAGATTTTAGTAAGGACTCAGATACTTTTGGAGATTGTTTTAGCCCCATAGACGGATCCGCTAGTCGACGCACAATAGTTTCAAACGGCAGTAAATAATTTTAAGGTTCTGTGGCATATTGTATCGCGACTGTAGGAAAGCTGTAGGGTGACTTTGTTATTTTTTTATTAGCTATCAATAGGTAATTTACAAATTTTAGATTACTTTTATGTCCTTCCTTCTTAGTGGATCCCTCATGACTGAGGACCGTGACCGCATGCTAATGCCCTCCATGCAGTTCGGTTCCTCGTCAAGTGGACTGCAAGAAAAGGCATTTGGCAGCCTTAGCTACTATTTTCAATTTCTAGTACCTACTTTCAACTTCTTTCAAGTAAAAAATGTGAACCCATGTTAGATTGTATCAGAATCAGAAAAAAATGTTTATTGAAGAAAACATAGGTATAGGCTGTAAGATACAGAGTTGTTAAATACATTTTGCGATCATTATATGTCAGTCGTTAGGCTTCCAAAACATATTAAGTAGGTAGGTAGAAACACAAATTTAAAGCCTCATGTAATTTAATTATAATGGTTATTAGGTTATAACAGGTCAAAAAATATAATCAATCTAAAATCATTAATAAAATAAAATAGTGCAAGGGTATATAATAATTAATAAAATTATGAATTTACATTTATATTTATCATGGTTAAATATTGTACAAAAATTACATTTAAGGGGGTTCGATTGCCATACAAAACGTTATTTGACATTCGTAGGCTAACGGCGTGATATTTTAAGAAACTTATGTAACAAACTTTCATAAATTGGCTTCCCATTTGCGCCAAATTCCCCCTTTCCTAGAATAAACTTACATAAACTAGATTAATTTGAGAAATTGGTTTGTCACGTGATATTTTGGGAAAACTATTTTTCTCAAATTAATCTAGTTTAGACAAGTTTATTCTAGGAAAGGGGGAATTTGGCGCAAATGGGAAGCCAATTGATGAAAGTTTGTTACATAAGTTTCTTAAAATATCACGCCGTTAGCCTGCGAATGTCAAATAACGCTTTGTATGGCAATCGAACCACCTTAAGTAGGTACTTAGTCAGAAATAAAATAATAGCATTTAAAATATTACGTAATGTCAGCAATATTTTCCTTTTTAAAATGTGGCATAGGCAACAGTTTCAAATCTGATGGAAGCTTATTATATAATCAATCATGCACCCTTGATAATAAATATTTTTTTCAACACATTTGCTCGTAACGTGCCTCTTATTGTGCCGCTTTTGGGCTCATAATCCTGGGTATTAAGCACGCGTGTTTAATAACATTACGACACTCGTGTAGTTATGTTTATATCCCGATTAAGACACGTTGGCACCTTGCAGCAAGGTGTATGTATAGACTCGGGGCATTCTTAAATTGACCGGGTTATACAGGTTTGTTTTTAATTCTCGACAAATGGATTCTTACTCGACTAAACAAATTAAATCCTTCTTGTGGTTTAATTGATTATTTCTTGTTGGATATGATATAGAAAAGTTTCATTTAGTAAAATTATTTACTTTTGATAACATTTTACATGAATCTATATTGAATAAGAAAATATTTATTTTATTTTGTATTGGCTGTTTAGAGATTTCATCTAAGCCTCGCTGCGGGCGCACTGCGCGAACTTCACGAAAAAAAATAGTTGCGCGCCATTATAGGTAATTTCACAAATATTTGTAAACATTGATGATGCGTGTTTGGTTATTGTTAATAATGTTGACTCGTAGTGAATAGAAAAGTGATAAATAGAATTGACGCCACTGATGTACTTTCTTGGAGATGTACAAATATGTGAGTAAAAACCTGTTGTCATCAATAACTAAAGGAAACAACTTAGGAGCCTGTAACATGTTCATTTTATGAAAAGGATTTTTTCCTCGCAAATGTGTTGAAAAACGTCGTATGACACGCGTGAGCTTTGATAATTACATCCTCGGCTCTATTATCACGCTCACCTGCGGTTCGCGTGACAATTCCGCCTCTGATGTGATGATCAACATACCTCACTTGTATCATAATATACTATTACAATACACATTATCACCACTCGTTGCGAATTTCCTATTTTCTGCATTTGTATCGTAAATAACTTTTCAACACACCTGCTCGTAAAGTAGGTCTTATTACAGCGTATTTACACTGATAATGCAGAATATTACCCATGCCGTGCCTTTTACATTACATTATCGCACTAGTGCCTTTTCATTACATATCTTTTTAAATATTAGCAAAATAATGCAGAATATTACCCATGCCGTGACTTTTACATTACATTATCGCACTAGTGCCTTTTCATTACATATCTTTTAACATTTTAATTTTTTTTTTTTTCCTCGCAAATGTGTTGAAAAACGTCGTATGAAACACGTGAGCATTGGTCATTACACTTCTCGTCTCCATTAAGCCTTCGCCTTCGGCTCAGGCTTAAAAACCGACTCGAGTGTAATGACCAACTTAGCACACTTGTATCATAATGTACTAATATCTACCTACACCCATATCATAAATCCTCTATAATGTGTTCGGAAACCATATATGACCACCATTATTGCAACCAGTAACGTAACGTAACATAATAACATCGATATCTATTTCATTTCTAATCTTCACAGTATTTCCTTTCAATCATTACTGTGCAAATAAAACCATGGGGTGTTTGACGTGCCGAGGAAAATTGTTGATATAAAGAATAAAGAGCAAGGGACCAAGCACGCTGCCCAGCGGTACGATATACGTGACTTCTCGTTTTCGAGATCGGTATTATTTTCAGCTGCTTCGGACCTATGCACGCATATAATGAGTGAGTTCAGTGTATTGATATCGTCCATTAAGATAGGATTTTAATCAATCTAAGACATTGCCACGAATTCCTAAGTACGTTAGTGTAGTGTCAGAAATATGTTTTACCAAGTTTTACAATCACAATCATTAAGTATTAATAATTTAACTGTTGGACCGAATCGTCCCTATATCGCGTCGTAGATACCTACATGTTCTCGTGATCATAATTACGTTATAGTGCGGACATCTCAATCTGAGAAACATGATGCGCAAGAAGTAATTAAACTACCGACTCGTAGTGATATAACGCGTAAGTTAACATTGTTAACTAGAACTTTAGTATTACAATAGAAGTCACATTAGTAAACTTAGTGTTTGTTTAAGGACACGAGAATGTAGATGCTCCCAGTGACTAAGCTGCGCCGATCGAGGACAAGGCCAGTTTTGGTCGGTGCTCCGTTGAGATTGTGAAACGTGACTTATGTAATGGGCATCTTAGAGTCCGTACCACAAGCTTATACACGTAAGCGCTGTTTACAACCGGACTTAGTCTGATCTGACTCGTAGAAAACGCTTGGACTCTAGACTATAGATAGTTTAGGTACCTATATATATGGAAATATCTCTCTCAACTTAATACTTTCTCTTGCGATAATTCTTATGTAAATTAGGTATTTCATAGGTTTAGCCACCGACATCTTAAGTACCTTATTATGAAAAATTATAATTTAATTTTAATTACCTATAGGTACGAAGAGCGATGTTAGGTAATCATTTACATTAGGAGTGTAAAGGTTTTTTTATATTCCATAGCATCCTTGTTTAGGTATCTCGGGCAATATCTACGCATTTCTTCAATATTCAGATAAACTCAAAGACCATGTGCCTAGGACTAAGTATGCCACAACTGGGCGCAGCAGAGTCTTGGAAAAAGATCGGTGGCAATGGGTCGGGCGCTCTCCGCACCGTATCAAGTTCGCCATTACCCAGTTAGTGGCGATTAGTGGACAATCTTCCCATCAACGGCTCGGTCGCTCAATCTGCATGCTACATAACGCGCCACGTGCTCGAATTTGTATACGCGTAGCTTGGACTATACTTTAGTATAGTGTTTTTCAACCTGTGGGTCGCGCCCCCCCAAAGCTTGTTGAAGGGGGTCGCGGCTGCTTGAATTTTGTAAGTAAATAAAACATGTAAGGGTTTCATATTTGTAAAATAGAAAATATAGGTGATTTAAGGTGGTTCGATTGCCATACAAAGCGTTAATTGACATTCGCAGGCTAACGGCGTGATATTTTAAGAAACTTATGTAACAAACTTTCATCAATTGGCTTCCCATTTGCGCCAAATTCCCCCTTTCCTAGCGTAAACTTGTATAAACTAGATTAATTTGAGAAAAATAGTTTTCCCAAAATATCACGTCCCAAACCAATTTCTCAAATTAATATAGTTTAAACAAGTTTATTCTAGGAAAGGGGGAATTTGGCGCAAATGGGAAGACACTTTATGAAAGTTTGTTACATAAGTTTCTTAAAATACCACGCCGTTAGCCAGCGAATGTCAAATAACGTTTTGTATGGCAATCGAACCACCTTAAGAACAGCGCAGAGTGGGGTCGCGAAATATTTTCTTACTCTATGGGGGTCGCGCCATGAAAGGTTGATTGTCGATGCTTGAAGAGATAAATTACATGTTAGTAAAGTAGCAATCTCTAACGCTCCTCTAAACCTTACGCAGTTTTGCTCTACATAGAGGAGTTTTGCTCTATACGAGTAGGTACGGTCAGCCACACAAGGGGCTTAACACGTTTGTACCGTGTCGCATTAAACGTCATGTTAAACTGCCGTATGGAGTTGTCAAACGAGTGAAAACGACAAGGTACTTCGGTGTTCAGCAACTTATGAGGCTGACTGTACAGTCACCGGCATCAACGGCTCTAGGTATAGAGTTGTCATCAGATATTTTTTGCGGCCTTTGATCCATCATATATTTATGCCGGTGACTGTACCTACCTTGAAAAAGTGTACCTTATCCAATTTGACTTTAAATTTTTAGTAGGTAGGATTTAAAGTTTAAAGTATTTAAACTTGAGCACAAGTCTGCTGCTCTCCCTCCCCCTCCCAATAGTCGTGTAAAGAAATTGAACACACAAAATTAGCACAGCATGTGGTCGAAATAAATCGATTTTTTGTTGCAGAGGTAGACGAGTCTCGACGAGCAATCTTAATCAGACAGCTGCCGGTGCCATATTTAACGTTGATCGGTCTGTAATCTTAACTCGGTGCAACCCACCCTTAGTTGTGTCTATTCTATGAATTAAGTACTTACAGCGAGATACGCCCAGAAGGTGAACATGGGGTCGAGATCCATCTGCTGCTGCGTGTTGTCGCAGAGGCTGGCGCGCGGCGCCGCCGCCGCGCACGCCGCCGCGCAGCGCCCCATCAGCGCCGCGCCTGCGCGCACCGACACCTCGCCCGAACTCTGCCACAAAATACCCACCCGTCACGGCTTGCCACTAAAATAAATTGTAACGTATTGAAATGAAAAATATACGTATGGTATATTTTACGATCAGGCCGGCCGGAAACATCTCGCATATCAATATTATCAATACAAAGAAATGGTTAAAATAGACAAAGATTTGTAAAAATGTATCTAGCCATAGCAGGTATTTGATGCTTTCGTTCTAAAATTCTATAACTTTTGAGGTTGGATAAAAAATGATATGGATGAAAAGACTAGCCTGATAATACAAAAGACAAAGGTAGGTACGGTCAGCTCCAAATATATGTATCCAATTTTCAACTTTATTCCACCGACATACGTTCGTAAATGTAAACATATTTATGATGATGACTGTACCCATTACCTAAATGTTAACTACGTCTACGTCCAACTAACCTTATTGAAATTGTCAACACAATTTGTACTTCCAACTCCACTAACGTCTCTCTCAAAATCTGATTGACTCTCCGAAGCTGTTATCGCCTTAATAATGTACTCCCTCGTGTCTATTTCAGCTAGAGGCTTATTCTGCTCGGCGTTGGGTGACAATCTTATTCGGAACTGACTCTCTTCGTTTACTTCTTTCTGTTCTGATAGAAAATTGTCCCTGCCGAAAGAACATGTGGCATTCTGCGAGTCGTGAATACATTCCATTTCGAAGAGTTGTGGCGCGGGGAAGAATATCTGGCCAGTTGGAATTAAACTGGCAGTCGTGTTAAATAAGGGATCATTCGTTAAGATTCTTGCAGTGCTCTTGTCTTTCTTTGGCATCATTGGCTTGAGGAACGATGATACCGTGTGTCGGTAGACGAGCTGCTGAGAGTTGACCGACGACTGCAGCCGTATGACGTAGGAGTGGGTGTGTAACAGTTCATCGGTTTCATCTTTAGTAATATCAGCCGGGAGGTCACATACAAAACCGCACGACAGAGTCCTATGAAACAAAGTGTGAAATTTAATAATTGCAACTAGGTACGAACTTAAGGGCATTTCCATTTTACTATGTTAAGTTACGTCCAACTTGTCAGTTTTGTGATTAAACGGAAACGTTTTACATCGACCGTCAGTTTTGTAACGACCACGTTAATCATCTGTGAATGGTAAATATTTACTTAAATAAAAATTACCTTAATTATCGACGAGCCCTGATAGTCCGTCGGAGTCGTCTGAAGGGCCGTCTGTTATAAATGAAAATGACAATAGTCTACTGCCTTCACTCATTCAAATTAAAATGTATCATCATCCTCCTAGCGTTATTTCCGGTTGTACCCCTAAAGGAGCCCGGGGTCCGCTTTGGCACCTTATCCCAAGATTTGATACAGGCACTGATTTTACGAAAGCGACTGCCATCTGACCTTCCAACCCAGAGGGAAAACTAGACCTTATTGGGATTAGACCGGTTTCCTCACGATGTTTTCCTTCACCGAAAAGCTAACGGCAAATATTCCGTACGTAAGTTCCGAAAAACTCATTGGTACAGTCACCGGCATCAATATATGATGAATCAAAGGCCGCAAAAATATTTGACACGCTCTTACGGCTCTAGGAATAGAGTTGTCATCAGATATTTTTGCGGCCTTTATTCTATCATATATTTATGCCGGTGACTGTACGAGCCGAGAACCCACGACCGCCGCTTGGCAGGCAAATTAGAATGTATATGTGTGGTAATTTAATTTATTTATTTTGAGTCCCTGATAGTTACGAATATGGAACCAACAATTTTCTTACCGTGGGACCGTTAATTCGTCCTTTGACTTTCGGACATGGTACATACAGTCATTTTTGTTACTCTGCATCTGTATACATTATCATCATCAATATCATCATCATCATCATCATCATCATATCAGCCGAAAGACGTCCACTGCTGAACATAGGCCTCCCCCAGAGAGTGCCAAAATGACCGGTCCTGTGCCACCCGCATCCAGCGGACTCCCGCGACCTTTACCAGGTCATCAGTCCACCTTGTGGGGGGCCTACCCACGCCTCACCTTCCGGTATGTGGTCGCCACTCGAGAACCTTTCCGTCCCAACGGCCATCGGTTCTACTTGCAATGTGCCCCGCCCACTGCCACTTAAGTTTACCGATTCGGAGGGCTATATCGGTTACCTTGGTTCTGATGCGATCACAGAGAAACTCCCAACATAGCCCTCTCCATTGCCCTTTGGGTGACTTTGAGCCTTCTTATGAGGCCCATTGTAAGCGACCATACACTATATATATATGTATATATATACATTATATATATATTATATATACAATTGATTAATTCGTCAAAATGTGCTGAATGTAGAAGTAGGTTTACTCACGTAAGGTTGACGTCATACGCGTACGGGTGCAGCGGGTGGCAGACGTGGTCGTGGACGTGGCTCAGGCGCAGCGCGGCGCCGTCGCAGGCGGCCAGCAGCTGCACGGCGGGCGGGAACGTCACCGTGATGCGCCCCACCGGCACCGCCAGCAGCAGCAGCGCCGACGCGCCGCCCAGCGCTGACGAGAGCGCTAGCAGTAACTAAACACAACAGATATGTTAATGCATGCATTCACTGTTATTGCATGTCGACGTACTTTATTATATTTTCTGTTCCAAAAATAATCATTTAATGTCACATCATTTAAAATAGAGACTATAAAGAGAGACGCATATAAAAACGCTTTCGGGCTTTTCATAGCTATGAAAAAGAAGACGAAAGAATGTGAAACAAGGTGTTTTACCTATTTCTCATTCTTTCGTCTCTTATACTCGTAGGTAGAGCCCACCCATCTGATTATCTATATCTAATCTATCACATTCACAATGACACATATTTCTTAATTCACAACGCATTCATTGTCCTGCATTAAGTTCTCCTAATTAGGTCAGCAGAACGCTCACAGTGCAATAACAAAAAGTTACCATTTTTGTTATTGCACTGTGAGCATTCATTCATATTCATATTCATTTATTTGCTGCAACCATGGTATTTACAGGATGTTCTTAAAATTAATCAGTACAGACATGGACTACTACTACTAGGGTGTAGCAACATGTTTAAATACTAAACTAACCTAAACATACATATATTTAAAAAAAACAACATATTGTTATATTTATATAAAATCTGCACATTAGATAACAACATACCTACTTGATTGCATTTGCACCATCTATTAAATTGTAAAAAATTATTGGCCCATGAACTCCTGCAGCGAGTATGGGCATTCAGTTAGGAGGTAAGTTTTAAGTTTATTAACGAAAGTGTTATATGTAACTTCGTTTCTTATAAGCTGCGGGATTTTATTGTAGATTCTAATAGACATTGCATAAGGGCCTTTACTGAACATTGTTAGTTTGGCGGGAACTGCTTGAATTATTTTATTGCGATGGCGATTGTGTGCATGAGAGTTGAAGTTTTCCGGTTTGGGATACAGACTAGGATATTTATGGACAAATTTGCACGTTTCCAATATGTACAGAGATGTGAGGGTAAGAATTTTTAAGCTACAGAAGTGTGGTCTGCAACTCTCTTCATTTCTTATGTTGCTGAGAACCCTTACGCATCTTTTCTGCAATAAAAATAGATCTTTGGCATTCTAGCAGCCTTGATCTATAATTAAAGAAGTTGGCAAACTAAAAAATATGAGCATTGTGCAGTCAAGGGCATGTACGTTCCCAGAGCTTCAAATAATCTGTACTATCGATTAGTCATAAATATCCATGCGACGATTCGATCAGAAATATGTATATATGTATCGAGTCATTAATATCTGTACGCTGGTACGTTCATAAATATCTGTACAATGAAGGACAATAATATGTAGACAAACACGCAGCCATAAAATGTGCACGTGTTTGTCATATACTTGTGAACAAAGCAGAGGTCGATATTACCTATATACATACTTAAATATCATATACATATGAACAAATCAGAAGTCAAAAATATCTAGACACATTTCTGTAAATGTAAACATATGTGCAAAAAGCCAGACAAAAATATCTATACCTACCTACAGTCAAGGGTGAACGTTTACGTACATAAATAAGGACATAAATATCTGTACAGGACTCTATTGTCAGTGACATAAAGGCGTGTACAGATATTTATGTCCTTATTTATGTACGTATATTACTACCCCAGACTGTACATGTGTCTGAAAGTCAAGCCAGTGCCATATCTACAATTATTCGTCTTATACCATTGAGACAAGTAACTGAGTGTAGTACCATCGCCAACGCCAACACAGTTAACTGACCATCCGTGCACTTTATATGCATTGTAATAAGGGTCACGAATAATGGTCAGTTAACTGTGTTGGCGTTTGTACACACATAATTATTTATACAACCTGTATTTTTAATATTACCTCAAATTGTAACCAGATGTAGGTAATAGGGCTATGAACCGATATTGCAAGAAAATTTTAAGTTAGTCTTATTGAACAAAGTACAACTAATTTTTGAAAATTTATTAAGCGGCAGTGTATTGCGTACACTCCTTTGACACAGGAAGAAGTGGGTCACTTGTGTTGTGACATATGTGAACGTCACGTCAGTAAGACAAAGTAGTGATACATTGCGTGCTGAATTATTTTGTATGGAAAAAAAAATTGATACGTTAAGAAAATTTTCTTGCAGAATCGGTTCATATCCCTAACACGCCTGGTTACAATTTGAGGTAATATTAAAAATACACGCTGTATATCCTTCGCATCAAACCTATTTATTACGAGGTATTATGTCAGCACTTGTGTATAAATACTGGCCAATTATGTGCTAAGTACCTACACTACCGGTCAAAAGTTTAAGTTCACTCTTTGTTTTAGGTACAACAAATGAGTACTTTTGGACAATATTTTTTTGCAGTTCGGAAGCCGAAATTTGTTTCCAACTGATCCGTTATTGTTTCCAGAGATGTGTTTGATTAGTCAGACACAATTCACGTACATTTCTAAACAACGCATTCCCTAAAATCTTATAGGAATGACGGCAAAGGCTGGGCCATATATGGCCTTGCCACTTAAAACGTACAATGATCAGATACAATGTCGGTTTTTAGGGAATCAGTTGTTTAGAAATCTACATAAATTGTGTCTGACTAATCAAACACATCTCTGTAAACAATAACGAATCAGTTGGAAACAATTTTCGACATCTGAACTGCAAAACATTATCGCACAAAAGTACAAATTTGTACCAAAAACAAAGGGTGAACTTAAACTTTTGACCGGTACTGTAGATTTAAATAATTAATTCGAATGCCAAGTTTCAAATTCATATCCGTCAATGTTGTTTTCTGTGCAAGAATCTAGATTTTTTTTTCAATTATTAAAAGTCGTAAAACCATCACGTATAAAGGATCGTAGGTTATTAACGACGACAATGTATAGGGTATCGGACCATATAAAACACCGGATAATATACATACATACTTCCAAACCCCTTTTAACCTCCTTAAGAAGTGTTTTTTTTTAAACGCTTTTGTTTTCTAGTTTTTGACCGAAGTTATAGTTTCCTTACTTTAAAATTATCTTGATCCCCGTACAAACTTCCAACTCCTTTTAACTTGATGGATGAATATCTAAAAACGCTGAAATCAGATTTCTAATATTTAAACAAACAGTTTAAAACCGAAGTTACACTTTACTTTAAAAATGTCTTGCTCTCCATACAAACTTTGAACCCCTTATAACCCCTTTAGGGGATCAATTTCAAAACAAACGCTAAAAGCACTTTTTTGTATTTAAATAAGCAATTTTTCTACAAACTTTCAAGTCTCCAACTCAAAAAGAAAGTTTCCCTCATACAAAAATTGCACCCCTTTTTAACCCCCTTAGGAATGGTCTTTTTCAAAATGCTGAAAGTAGTTTTTTGTATTCAATAGGTAATCTTTCTACAAAGTTTCAAGTCTCTAGCAAAAAAAATCCCTTTATACAAACGTTGCACCCCCTTTAAACCCCCCTTAGGGGCGGAATTTTCCAAAACGCTGAAGCTACTTTATTTGTGTTCTTAAAAGTAATCTATATCTATTATCTTTCTACAAACTTTCAAGTCTCTAACTCTAAAACAAAGTTATCATACAAACATTGCACCCCTTTTTAACCCCCTTAGGAATGGTCTTTTCCAACTTGCTTAAAGTAGTTTTTTTTTATTCAATAGGTAGTGTTTCTACAAAGTTTCAAGTCTAGCAAAAAAAATCCCTTTATTTGTATAAAGGGATTTTTAACGTTTGTACGTTAGTTAAGATGTTTTTCTAAGTTACACTTAACTGTGACCCAATAATTATATTTTTTAAATTATATCAGCAGCAATGGCAATGTAAACATGGATGACATTACATACGCGATATAAACTTTTGAAAGTAACTAATTGTCAATAATACTAAACTAACCACCTTTAAGAGATTCGTCCGTATTAGATTTGCACACTGTATATATATAATCGTTCTATTAACTTTCAAGTCTCTCACTCAAAAAGAAACATTGCACCCCTTTTTAACAATATATTTTTAACAGTATTTTCCAAAATGCTGGAAGTAATTTTCTTTGTATTTACTACAGTCCCCCGCGGCTATGAAGTCAATCCTGACACATTGCGCAACTATGAAGTTTCTGAATAATGACAATGTCAACCATAGGAAAAAATTACATATTCAACCCTAGAGGCATGTCTCAGGATTGACTTCATAGCCGCGGGGGACTATAGGTAATCTAAGAAGAAACGACTTAACATATACTACTGGACTGCAAGCAGGTAGAAGTATACACAATAAAGCACCTAGGTTCTCCAGACACACTACGGGACGCAGTCAGCAACACCAAGGCACTTACCAACTTTCTAGACGAGCTGGGGTGGTTAGAGTAGCGCCACACCGCCGTTTCACGCAAAATAGGCACAATGGATGTCGATTTGCGGAAAACGCCCAGTATAACTAACTAACCAGGTAATCTTTATACAAAGTTTCAAGTCTCTAGCGAAAACAAAATCGCTTTATACAAACGTTGTACCCCTTTTGAACCCCCTTAGGGGCGGAATGCTGAACATAATTTATTTGTGTTCTAATAAGTAATTTTTCTAAAAATTTCAAGTATCTAGCCAAAAACAAATGTTCCCTCCATACAAACGTTGCACTCCCTTTTAAGCCGTTTAGAGGATGAATTTCAACAAACGCTGAAAGCACTTTTTTTGTATTTAAATAAGCAATATTTCTACAAGGTTTCAAGTCTCTAACTCAAAAGTCCCCCCACGCAAACTTTGATCCTCTTTTTAACCCCCTTAGGGGCGTAATTTTCCATAACGCTGAACGTGCTTTATTTGTATTCTAATAAGTTATCTTTCTACAAAGTTTCCAGACTCAAGCAAAAAAAAATTCCCTCTATACAAACGTTACACCCTCTTTTAACCCCCTTAGGGGCGTAATTTACCAAAACGCTGAAAGTGCTTGATTTGTATTCTAATAAATAATCTTTCTACAAAGCTTTAAGTCTCTACCCAAAAACAAATGTTCCCTCCATGCAAAGGGTGCACCCCCTTTTAACCCCCTTAGGGGTGAAATTTTCGAAATCGCAGAAAGGACTTTATTTTTATTTCTATAAGTAATCTTTCTACAAAAGTTTTAAGTCTCTAGCTCAAAAAAAAAGTTTACCATATACTCCTACCCCTATTTAACCCCTTTAGGGGTAGAATTTCCAAAAATCCTTTCTTATTGGGTACTTTTGTTATATAAAACTACCTATGGGGAAAAAATCAGCTTTCTAGGTTCAACGGTTTGAGCTGGCCGTTGATTTAAGTGAGTCAGTCAGTCAGTCAGTCAGGACTTATACGTTTATATATATATCGATTTTTTCTTGAAGAAAATAAATCTACATCTACTTTGGCTGGTGTAAGTATATATGGTTATCCAGAATAGCGACTTTAAATTCCAAAATGTATCTATTTTGATGCCTCGAAAAAAAAACTCGTGTAAACACAGCATATCTAACCACGTTCAAGGTGGTTTTTTTGGCCATCAATCTTATTTTATTTATTGCTAGAAATTCTCGACCTGGGGGACCTATTTTTGACTTTCAAGCGCTCGAATCTTTCACTCGAAAAGCAAGTAATTAAACAATTAACTTTATACAAAAAATCGTATAGTTTAATTTTACGAATTTCAGGTTCAAGTCATAATCAAAGACGGCGCGGCGAGTCAAACCATTTTGTAATTTTTACTACTGGGGAGGAATCCACAAAGCTCTTAAACTACTAGCTGCATTTATATAAAGCCCAGTATAAATTGCACCACCGAATACCCATATATTTGCTACAATTCTAGGGACCAAATTACATTAGGGACAAGCTGTCAATCAATTCAATGGCGCCTTATGAATATAGGGCTTAGAAACGCAATGTTAGGCCCATCTGGCAATTTCGACGCATTATCAATTCTGTCAAATTCTCATTATACCATTAGATAATGTGAGACGGCGCTATCCAATGACAGGTTACTACTCTTTTCAAGAAGCGTCAAATAGCTTTGTTCAAAATACGACCGTATATGTTAAACGTAATAAAGTTCATTTTTGCAGAATCTTGAGATATTTTTTAATGACAATTCGTATCAGAAGTTTTTGCAATACATATGTGATTCGATAGTTATGCTTTTATAGTCTGAGATTTTATGAAGTATCAGATATTTATATTCGGTCTGATCCGATATTTATGCTGTTACAGGCAAATGATTATTATGCGGGCTGTAAATCATCACATATTTTTACCGGCGATGTTTCGTCATACATAATTACGACTTCAAAATTGATGATCAGATATTTTTGCAGCGCTGCCCATTGTCATATATTTATGCTGGTGACTGTATACATCCGTTCACCCTTGACCGTGTATAGATATTTTTGAGTTCTGATTTGTTCACATGTATATGATATTTAAGTGTGTATAGGTATAATATCGACCTCTGCTTTGTTCACAAGTATATGACAAACATGTGCACATTTATTTATGGCTGCGGGTTTGTCTACATATTATTGTCCTTCATTGTACAGATATTTATGAACGTATCAGCGTACAGATGTTAATGACTCGATACATGTATACATATTTCTGATCAATTGTAGCATGGCTATTTATGACTAATCGATAGTACCTACAGATATATTTGAAGCTCTGGGAACGTACATATATTTATGCCCTTGACTGTGCATACCTTATCCACAATAAGAAACGTATAGCCGTGACATGTCACTCCCGGAAAACCGATCTTACACACGGTGCTGTGGCAACATCATTAATCGTCACCACGACAGCGTAATGTATATTAAGTTGTTGATATAAGTATGTAAGCTTCCTTATTGTTTCGAAGCGATTAAATATATATACATTCTGAAACTAATTTAAAAAGACAACTTACTGACGAAACCGCTGACAGACGGAATCGTTGCATACATTATTGCGTTTATGTGAAAATCTCGTTGTTTAATCCACGTGAAAGTAGTGGCAGGGTGTATCCTGACCACTTAGATTTGTATTAACTATTTGAATAGGAACCGTATACAGATTTAGGTTCTAATTTGTTTTTTTTCTGAGGTCAAAACCACGTCAGGATCGTTACATTATTCAAAAGCCTGATGAACATACATATTTATTTAGCAACATACGTTTGAGAGTATCGTAACTAGGGTCATTTCGCCGGTTACGCGACCACCTTCGGTTAGCGACCACCTGAAGAACATGGTTTTTTCAATTGAAGATAACATCAATTCCACCGAGCCTATTGAAACAGGTAGCCGTATGCATTATTGTTTGTAGTTATGGAATAGGAATTAACTAAAAAAACGAGAAAATATGCTTTCAGTTCACCAACTCAGCTAAGTGGTCGCTAACCGGCACATAAAATTAGGTGGTCGCTAACCGGTGAAATGACCCTATATTGTGGTCGTATATGGTAGCGCGGTGCTTCCGGCGAGTGACGCGCGAGGCTCCGGGCCCCGCCGTGCGCGCACGCGCACAATGCCTGAACCCACAATGCAAGGTAAAGGTTATTGTGTCTCCTGTCCCCGATGCGATCCCCGTTTACCATATCGTAAACAGACATACAATCGATTCCATTCAATACCACCGAAACATCCAAATGTCATCTCACCAATGATATTCGCTAAAGCGATGCTAATTTACCATTCAGATTAACTTCAGCTAATAGGTACTTATTTAGCAAACACAATACCAGTTTTTTGCATTTCCATTAAACGTGGCTCGTATCAACCGCACTAAGTGATACGGCCATACGGCATTCGAGTAATTTCCATTTAATAGCGTAAACGTTCCTAATTATAGTTTTCCCGTTTACTTTATTGGTTCCTAATACTTACGTAACAAGTGATGTTTACGTGAGGACCAAGGTCAATGGACTGGAAGACGAAGGTTGATGACAAGTGGAGGTGATTAGTCTCCTCCCAACTTCACTAGCCAAAGGTTGAGGTTTACTCGCACTATTATGTCATCCATGTCATAGTATATGGCCACTCGTAGTAATGTTATTTAGCTGGTTGACTAACAACAAGATCTTACTAGTACCTACCTTGAGTAGATAGATAACTCGTTCAATATATCATACAGAATTATACAAATCTTTTCAGGGAGCTGAACGGACGAGGGCGAGAAATTTAATAACTTATTATCAACTCCGGAAGATACTTCCTTAATTACGATGATTCATGCATGGTAGTTAGGTGAAGAATACACAAACGGTCACGGTGACTCTTATTCCCCAAACGTCCCCAATTGTCGATTTCCCAATGAGTTTGACTGAAAGAGGGCATTTATAAACAGCTCTGACTCTAAGTTGAATCCTGATGTCTGGTAAAATGTACCTATCAGGTGCGTAGGAGTCAAGGTGACGTTAATGTCCAAAAGTCCCCTATCATCCTTGATCGAATTGACTGTGATGGGTTTAGACGAAACGAACTAACAGGCATTCTTGTTGATTTTCAAGTAAAGTTAAGATCATGCCAAAATATCAGTCTGCTTGGTCTACACTGCTTGACTAATAAAGTTACGAGAGGGCGCATAATCGGGTGGGTTATAGTCTTATGGTACACCTGATATATTCAATCTCTGAAGACGAAATCAGCTACGAGAAAAAGAAACAGAGATCTTAGAATAAGATGAATGAGAAAGAACACTAACCCTGAAGTTGCCGATCTTGTCCGCCAACATGCCGGCGAGCGGCGGCATCACGATGGAGACGACGGGCGTCACGGCCAACATGATAGCCGTCTCCTCCACATTGATGCCCAGCACGCGCATGTGGATCGTCAGGTACGAGATGAATGAGAAAGAACACTAACCCTGAAGTTGCCGATCTTGTCCGCCAACATGCCGGCGAGCGGCGGCATCACGATGGAGACGACGGGCGTCACGGCCAACATGATAGCCGTGTCCTCCACATTGATGCCCAGCACGCGCATGTGGATCGTCAGGTACGAGATGAATGAGAAAGAACACTAACCCTGAAGTTGCCGATCTTGTCCGCCAACATGCCGGCGAGCGGCGGCATCACGATGGAGACGACGGGCGTCACGGCCAACATGATAGCCGTCTCCTCCACATTGATGCCCAGCACGCGCATGTGGATCGTCAGGTACGAGATGAATGAGAAAGAACACTAACCCTGAAGTTGCCTATCTTGTCCGCCAACATGCCGGCGAGCGGCGGCATCACGATGGAGACGACGGGCGTCACGGCCGACATGATAGCCGTCTCCTCCACATTGATGCCCAGCTCGCGCATGTGGATCGTCAGGTACGAGATGAATGAGAAATAACACTAACCCTGAAGTTGCCGATCTTGTCCGCCAGCATGCCAGCGAGCGGCGGCATCACGATGGAGACGACGGGCGTCACGGCCGACATGATAGCCGTCTCCTCCACGTTGATGCCCAGCTCGCGCATGTGGATCGTCAGGTACGGGTACAGCACGAACAACGCTACAAACAGTTCCAACTATGTTAAGTTCATCTTACTTAAATGCTGACTTTATATCAGGACCTTTTCATAAAAATTAAATACCTTCCTCGATTAGAACATTTTTCGCTATTAACTGTATTTAGGTAATGACGCTGAAAATATTAAATGTGTCTCCAATGCACTTACTATTAAACTAGCAATAAATATGTGTACACACGCCTAATAAAATAAGGCCTACCTTAATTTCAAGGCCTTGTAAAACGATTAGGTACAGTATGATTTATAAAGAAAATCCATTCATAGGACTTCTAATGATTTATTTAACAAACAGAATATTTAAAAAAAACTTCACCCACAGGCTATAAGAAACATACACGATGGTAAAGCGGCAGGAAATGATGGAATACATATTGAACTAATTAAGTATGCTACTCGTAATAATGACATTTTGATGAATGAACTTTTCGAGTTAACTAGCGAGATGTATGATACCGGACAGATACCAAAAGATTTCATGACCACAAAAACAGTTACAATACCTAAAAAAGCCAACACAGTTAAGTGTGAGGAATATAGAACATTAGTCTTACATCACAAGCCTCAAAATTTATTCTAAAGATAATCCAAAATAGAATTAGAAACAGAATCGAATGGCATTTGGGGGATGATCAATATGGATTCCGTAAAAATAAGGGCACTAGAGAAGCCATACTAGCACTAAGGCAGACTATTGACAGGAGAATAGACCTAGGATTAAACACATATATAGCTTTTGTAGATTTGGAAAAAGCTTTTGATAGCGTCGATTGGAAGAAAATGCTAAAAATGCTTAAAGAAATAGGATTAGATTATAAGGATAGAAGGATCATATTCGAATTGTATAAGGACCAGGAAACTATAATAATAGTTGGAGAGGAGAAGGGATTAGCAAGAATTAAGAAGGGGGTAAGACAGGGCTGCCCACTCTCTCCGCTAATTTTGAATGTTTTCATTGAATCTGCCATAAGAACAATACAAGAGAAAACAGAAGTAGGTGTAAAATTTAATGGACACAGAATAAAATTCATAAGATTTGCAGACGACATAGCCGCAATAACAGAATCAGGCAAAGATTTAAAGACATTACTAGAAACAATGGATACAGTATTTAAAGAATTTGCGCTTAAAATTAATGTCAATAAAACCAAAATTGTAATAGCATCTAAAACAGACAGTCCATCGTTCACACCAATCTCATTAAACGGATCCACAGTCGAAAAAGTAAACTCATTCAGATATTTAGGAAGCCTTATCACCGCAGACTCTAGATGCACAAGAGATATAAAGTCCAGAATAGCAATGGCAAAACTAGCTTTCCACAACAAAATAAACATATATTAACTTCAAAAATATCGAAAGAAACGAAAATAAAATGTATTAAATCATACATATGGAGCATAGCATTGTACGGAAGTGAAACTTGGACCTTGACCCAGAAAGATGCGGAGATATTAGAAGCGTTTGAGATGTGGTGTTGGAGGCGAATGGAGAAAATTAGCTGGAGAGAGAGAGTTACCAATGAAGAAGTGCTGAATAGAGTGGGGCAAACCAGGCAGTTAGTTAGGAACTTAGAAAATAGAAGAGGGAAGATGATAGGGCACCTCTTACGACATGACAACTTCGTACTTAACATAATTGAAGGAAAGATAGAGGGGAGGCGAGGAAGAGGAAGACCTAGAATAGACTACATGGAGAAACTCAAAAAGAGAGTTGATGTTGGGTCATATCGTGAGGTCAAAGAGATTGCGTGGGATCGGAGTAGATGGAGGGCCTACTTTGAGCTACACCGACAAGAGCCTAGCTCTTAAGTAAGAGAAGAAGAAGAAGCTCTTTTATATTACTCGTATTCCATATAGGTACAGTCACCAGCAGAAGAAGCTATGCAAAATAACACGCTCAAAATGATCTAGACAGTCCTTATCTTCTTGACATTAGAGTCGTGTGTAGGTCATTTTGAGCATTTGTCCCGCGTAGCTACTTTTGCTGCTGACCGTATGTATGTAATGTACTTACTAGGTACCTACGTAATATTAGTAATAGGCGTGTCCCACGTTTGTTTTAAATACTCACTTGAAGCATGAACGAAAAATAATATCTTGAGAGGTATCAATTTCTTTTGTTTGAGGTCGTCGGTGATCCGTTTGAAGAAGGAACTGATGAACTTCATGATGAATTGTTTGATGCTTATGTTTATGCAGAAATAGTCGACCACCGTCTTTCCACAGGAGGCTAGCCTCCTACGTGGGATAATTCTTATTCAACCGGCGTCCCTCATGTAAGCTTGTTCTATGATGCTCGTAATACATTAAAGCAGATTTCACTTAGTAGTATCGGAGCCTGAAACAATGAAAGATAATGAATTAATTGCAATAGTGATGACACAATTACAAACTAGGTATTTATAACGCGGAACGAATAATTCCTTTGTCTTGTCCTCTGACGGTTGCTCTGACATACTCGTACCTATTATCTGAATGAATACAATACAACAAACATAACGCCAGTTCAGTTCAATCGCCACAGAGGATTATTAAACAATCAATGTCGGGTTCGAATGCTAATGTTGTTACTCGTAGCGTTAATCCAAAGACTGCTAAAAAGTAGGTAACATCATTGAATAAAAAGAGTAGGTATCTACAAAGACCACTTTCTCGAGGATGACATTATTTATAAACTTGACCGTCATGTCATATTTCTACGTCGCACAACACATGTTCGCCATTCAAGCTCGCTAGGGTTATTCATTAGTTTTTATGTAAAGCGAAGCTAGCATACTTTACTATCGATACTAATTAATATTATAAAGAGTAAAAGTCTGTGAAATTGTGGCTTTATTGTAAGTTTGTATATAATTGACAATACCCGGAAGGCCGGAACCACGTGACCGATTTCAAAAATTCTTATACCTGCGTGTAGCTGGACTTTCTGAATGTTTATATGCTATATTATTTTATACCGCAGGTTTGCCTGCGTTCTTTGCAATAGGTACGCGGGCAATGCCGCGTGAGCAGCTAGTCTATCTTAGGTACTTATATTATTAAAAGGAAAAGTCTGTGAGATTGTAGCTTAGTAAGTAACATCCGAAACAGCTTATCCGATTTCAAAAATGCTTCCACCTGCGAGTAGAATTAACTTTCTGGATGGTTGCAATACGCGAGCAAGGCCGCGCGGGCAGCTATAGTAGGTAAGGTACCTAATGTATGTACCTATTACACAACTTTGTCTCAAGTCCGTCCTCACACGGAGTACCTTTGGGCGGGAGCACCTGGATACCAGCTTGGCCCTTTTGACTCGCTTCAGAGGCGTTCTGTGTGAATCGTAGACGACCCCAAACTCACAAGCGGTATTGAACCGTTGAGAGGGTGTTCATGTGCGCACTAGCGCCACTGGTAAATAATTGTGATTATTTAAATTTAACGATAGATATTTAAATAAGTTACTGTCAAAAATTTAATTTTTGGTACAAGCTTTTATTGCCGACTGTCCTTTTCTGTATACCGCGCGTCATCAACTACTCATTGAGACGATTCTAACGAGCCCAAACTCAACGGGGTTACGTCGGTTAAGTACTGAATTCCCATGGCCACCTTCTGTCTCCATCATCAGATCAGATCAGATCACTTTTCAAGATAGCGGTTAACATAGGGGTCCCTAAAGTTCAAATTTTAAGACATGTAAACAGAGGTTTCGATGAGTGTTTTTAGTGAACTTGACTACTGTCACTTGCATTTTGCCCCATTTTTGCCCTAAAATATGTTTTGACCATCCCATTATGAAGTTTCAGTAATACGCCCCGCATCAATAATATTAAATGTGTAGTATATGTGTATAGCACTGACGTGTTACAGACCTCAAATCTCACATGTGGATGCATTTTTCTCCACGAAGACACGTTTTCTCGTAGAGGTTGTGTACTACAGGCTTGTGCAGAATTTATTCAGCTTTAATGATGCTGTAGACCATGTTTTCATAGAGTACGTAGTTTTCGAACAAAATCTGAATTTCTTACGAATGAAGTACATTTCCCAAGATAGCGGCCGTTCTACAAGGTCCTGACCCGGGAACTTTTGGGAGACAAAAACAGAGCTTCTAACGAACATTATCGACTGTATAGCTAAGTTCCCTCAAACATTATATTGCCGATTTTTAGAACCAATTTTAACATATTAAAATTGGTTCTATAATATTTAGCTTTTGTGCATAAGTTGTTACAAATTTTTAAGTGTATTTTAGACCTATTTTTAAAAAATTCGTTTTCTGAGCCTACGTCGCCTTAAGTACCTTGTACTTATACATCAAACTAGTTATTATGTTGCTCGATTCGTCGATCTATGAACTCAAAATACCCTGAGAACTTTACGGTTTCGCTCTATGAAAACACAACAATATATCGTTATCATATATATTTTTACACCAAAAAATAGCTTGGGTAATTTGACTAAATATTCATTAATAATCCACTTAAATTTAATACCACAACGGTTTTTTTATTTAATCGTATGGCATTTAAAACAGAAACATAATAACTATAAATTAATTATCAGGTTTGTCAGCCACTTGATGGCCTTGTCGCCAAGGGTGATCAGGTCTTCTGGAGGTCCGTCGGCGTAGCGCGTTATGGGGCAATCCTTGATTATATGGCGAATCGTTTGTTCTTCGGCACCGCACGAGCAAGTTGGGGATTCCACCCATCCGCAACGGTGTTTATAGTGAGCGCAGCTAGCGTGGCCAGTACGGAGTCGGTTGATGTTACACCAGTCCCGCCTTGGCAGATCGAACCCTTCTATACAGGACCCCGGTGCAATAGTGGATCCCAGTTTTCCTACCATCTTGGAGTTCCACGACTGCGACCACTCTAGCTTCAGATCGAAATTTTGGGCTGACAGCTTTCTGGAAATGCTGCACGGGGCGTTCCTGGACTTTAGGCGTAGTAGCAGGATTTATAAACTCCGCATGCATTGGAAGGCTCGGGTTCTTCTGGATCTTCGCCACTTCTCTTAACAGGGCGACATTCCTACGTAAATCCGGTGGGGCGATTCTTGACAGTACTGGAAGCCAGTGGCAAGGAGTAGATTGGAGCGTGCCGGAGATAAGTCGCGTTTTCAGCTCCGCACCGCAACGGTAAAAATAATGAAAAGTAATATTTATAAATTCCGTAAAAATCAGGCGAAAATGGTATAAACTTTCTTTACTTTATAATTGACTACGTCTAAATACGTTCTTTGGGATACGCGCATAATCTACTTATTTTTGTTAATGCATAAACCTTTCTATAGGCCAGATTAAAATAAATATTATCTCAAGGTCGTAAATATTTAATTAAAATGCTGTTCATAGAATTATTGATTTCAATATTAAACGTTTTTTAAAATAACATATAAAAGCCGTATACAAATAATTAGCCTGATATTGAATTATTTTCAAAAAAACCGTAATTTTCTCAGGGTAAAAGAAAAACTGCCGTTTTAACGCATTCACTGCCACCGACGCGTATGTGCGTTCCAGTGACTTTCACCGTGTGCCATCGACGCACAGACGCGTTCGTAATTACGTAAAGTGCATTACATAAAGTACATTTTAAAAAGTGTGGCACCTGGCGAATGCCCAGGAAAAGGAGGTGGCAGTGAATGCGTTAACTTTCGGCGCACAGATTGACGAATCCAGCAACGTAAAAATTATTATGATCTATTCACAAGGTACCTACTTAAAAACTTAAATACGAAATACAGTGTATAGCAGCCTCCTTTTTTAAATATCTATCGTTAAATTTAAATAATCACAATTATTTACCAGTGGCGCTAGTGTGCACATGAACGCCCTCGTAAGTCTAAGGAGAGACTTCGCCTCCTTGTGCGTGTTCTATCGCTTGTATAAAGGGTTGTGGTCCGAAGAACTGTTCGACAGTCCACGGCTACTTTTTACCATCGCACCGCTAACCGTCAGCAGGCATTCATCCTCACACCACACCTAAAATGGTCGTGTACGGCACGGCACGGCACGGCACGGCTTCAGAGAAATTTCCTCCCTCAAACGCTCCGGTTGTGGAACTAGCCCATGCCGAGGTTTTTCCGAGGGACTACAGTATGGGGTTCTTCAAGAAAGGAATGTAGATACATTCCTAAACGCGCATGTGACACCCCTGGCCTTGTAAGCGTCCATTGGCTACGGTGACCGCTTTACCATCAGGCCGGCCGTAAGCTTGTTTGCCACCGACGTGGTGGTATAAAAAAATGTCATCCAGGTTGGGAAATTGCTTTAACGCGGCCATTATTAAATACCTATGTAAGGTCTATAGTTTTACGTTGGAAGGTTCTGCACATTAGTTAGTTCGGTTACCTGTCGGTAGATGGAAGCAATTTTTCAGAAAACTGTGAATGCAGGTTAGCTTATTTTTGATTAAAAAAATTGTATTACTTAATGAATGCTATTATTTTGTTAATTCAGTCTTAATAAATATCCAAAAGGTTGAAACATTTTCTGTGAACCTAAACCTAAGTAACTAACAGTAAGTCGGCCTCTTAGTCGATAAGTTTTTACTTTGGTGCAATAAAGATTACTTACATACCTACATATTAGACTTAAAATCTAAATGTTGTTAACACACATTTTTCCAGCTGCTGGATGGAATAATTAGGTACAATACAATGTTATGTACATACCTAGTCGCAAACATAAAATCTGCCAATGACCTTGCTATTAGGGAATGCAATTACCGGGCAAATTTCATTACCGGTAAATTACCGACTTGAGTAAGGCAAAACCGGTTAACCGGTAAATTACCGGTAAATTCAATTTAGCTTATAAGTACCGTTATTTGACGTTTATTTATCATAAAAATAAGCTATGATATAGTATAAAGAGTTATCATGTGCCGTAAATGCCGTAATGATCAGATTCTTTAATATTTAAAACTTGCTCAGTAGTAGGAGGGCAAAAAACACAACTGAAAACGTTCCTTGGAGATTAGCAGGTAGGTAGGAATTGTCCCCAGTTCTACAGAAAATAACTACAAGCCCACTTAGTAGTCAAAATAATATTTCACTAAATAGATGTTTCTACGGGCTTCAAGAATAACCAACCATACCTAGATCAAAAAGAGTTAGTGGAGCTCATGGGGGTTCCAAATTGCGGTATTAGTTTAGCGATTCGGGGGGCTATATCTGTTACCTTAGTTCTGCTGCGGATAGCCTCATTTCTAATGGGATCACGCAGATAAACTCCCAGCATAGCCATCTTCATTGCTCTTTGGGTGACTTTTAGCCTTCTATTGAGGCCCGTAGTGAGCGACTACATTTCTGGTGCCATATATCATCACTGGCAACACACACTGGTCAAACCGAGCCAACAGGACTGGAACTGGACAGTCTGTCATAAGTGTCATAGGTATATAACTCGTCTACAACTCTGAGCGTAAAGCGTCCGATTGTGATGGGAGTTGGCACTTCATGGACATTTGACATGATCTTCGTCTTATCCATGTTCATCTTTAGACCAACTCGCTCGGAGGCTTTACTGAGGTCATTGAGCATCGTACTTTAGTCCTCCATGGTCTCAGCCAAGACTATTAAATCGTCAGAAATCCGAAGGTGAGTGATGTACTCGTCGTTGTACTTCTACAGTCCAGAGTCTTGAAAAAATCCTCCAGTGCAGCGGTGAACAGTTTTGGGGAAATAAAATCTCCTTGACTGACTCCCTGCTGCAGCAGAATAGGTTTCGCGTTCAAATCCTGGAGTCGGACTTACGCAGTGGCGCTTTCGTACAAACAGTTCAATACTTCGATATAGCGGTAGTCAACTTGGTACCGCTGGAGAGACTAGTACAGCCCAGGTTTTGATCAAATCGAAGGCTTTTTCGTGGTTCGCGAACGCTAAGCAGAGAGGCAAGTTATGCTCCTCAGTCTTCTGTATAACCTGACGGAGCGTATGGATGTGGTCTACGGTGCTAAAGCCTCTCCGGGAACCGGTTTGTCCGGGAGGCTTGAAGTCATCTAGCCTGCGTACGAAACGATTTGTAATGACTCTCGAAAACAGTTGACTGTCAACATTTTGATATGGTTTATAAACATGGCTCAGAAGTCAGATGGGTTGGTAGTTCTTCAGCAGGGTGTTGTCAGTGTCACCCTTTTGAAGAAAAGCACCACCACACTTCTGTTCCTTGCCTTTGGCTTTCTCCCTCCCAGTAAGACGAAGAGAGGTATTTCTTTGGATTGTAATGATGAGTATACCTCTAAAGTATGTTAAATAAGGCTTCTCTATTGTACTTTTTCAAACTGATCATTATTAATATTTTATTGAACGGAACCGGGAAGGTTTTTATATTTTAAGAAGCTTTTACAATCGATTGCATTAATTTGATCATACATGAGGTAACATAACGCTAACTAGTTTATTCAATTGACATTTCTACATGGTAAAAGGAGGGTTATTGAGGTATAATCATGACGATGAAGCATTAACAAACGTTAAAATGTAACGTTAAACGTTAAATTTTACTAATAATTTGTGTTTCGGTAAATTACCGGTTTTGATTTTAATTTACCGGTAATTTACCGGCCCCATATTTAGCAAATTTACCGGTTAACCGGCTAACCGGTTAACCGGTTTGCATTCCCTACTTGCTATCATTTAATTTTTGTCACAAAATGAACAACGGACGTAATTTGACTACAGGTACAATCAAAAAGCATTAGTGCGTGAATGACGATATTTTTGATGTAATGGCGTAACATTTTTGAATTCCTATTTGTGAATTGTATAGGTAAGTAGTTAGGTACTTACCTAATTAAGTTGTGGACATCTCTATTACACTGGTCATCCATCACAATTAAACTACATTGTGGAATACAATAAACAACAATAAATATACGTAGTGATATGTTAATTTGCAATCACTTATTTTATGCTCAGCTTAGCAGACCTACATAAAGGATTACTTTCTAAGTTAAAACCTACCACTGTAACTACGTAAGGTAAACGTCCGAGTGCTCGACGCTGTACTAGTATATGGCATGGGCACTCTATGTCAAAGCAATATGGGTTAAATTAAAACGTACTGTCAGACACTATACACGTGCAATCTGTGGAGTGACTATACCAAAAAAGCCTACAGTGCTCTGCGCGTCCAGTACAACAACGCCTTTAGGGGGCTGTTGGGGCTGCCCTGGCGCTGCAGCGCGTCAGGGATGTTCGCCGCGTGGAACACCGACGGTTTCCAAGCCGTGCTGCGCAAGCGGGTCGCATCCCTGGCCGAGCGCGTGCGGGGCAGCGCCAACGCTCTTCTGAGGGTGATCGCTGGGAGGATGGACAGCCCTATCCTCGCTCATTGGATGTCTTTGCATGTTCGTTCCAACTTTAATTATATTTTCCACTAACATAGTAGTATAAGCCTTACTAACATAATATGGATGTGTAATTGTCCGAATTAAATGCTTTCATTTTCATTTCATTTTCATTTCATAAATTCCAACTAAGAGGATTTTTCTTCATTCGAATTTAAGTCATGTCACTTTAACATAGATTGCCCATGCCATATAAGTAAGTAGTACAGCGTCGAGCACTCGGACGTTTAGCTTAGGTATACCTACGGAGTTATTGAATTCGGTTTACTCGATATGTAGGAAAATTAAAAAATACCTACTTAATGACTTAAATCATACGCATAACCATCACCGCGTAGGTTAGGTTTTTTAAAATGTACTTATAATTTTATTCCCATGCCTCGTTTTTTTCTGAAACCGTATATCTTTCACGATTGTTATAAATAAACACCTAATGGACTCGACGCGATGAATTTTTTAAAGGTCCTGAAAAATGTGAACTGCTACCTGGATGTGGATGACCGGGGTCTCTTCACAAGTTTTTTACATAAACGAGTTATTATGCAGTTTGGTATGTGGTTGAACTCGCGAGTACTTACTTATTAATTTCGTCGAATTAAGAAATGATGAATGTACCTACCTAAGTAGATCCTGATAGGATTCAATGCTTGCACACTTTTATTTTTAGTGCTTCAGTTGGTCACACGATTGGGAAGCGAACAATAGGCGCATACAATGGCGTCTTGAAACCGCTCATAACAATCTGCTCTGATACGTACGATCAGTCGATCAGTCATATACACGCGGTCGCCGTTAAGATGAGCTCGCTGGACCGCGCTTCCTTTAGGCATAGGTAGTGTAGGTAGTAGGTACCAGTGGCGGAGCGCCCTTACAAGCCGATTCCCACCGGCTTGCCTAAAATTTCATTTTAGACAAGCCTAGAGAGGCTGACAAGACCTAATTTGTTGAAATTTATATTATTTAAGCAGTTTTTTAAGAAAAACTATTGGTTCTAGCATATCAAAAAAATATATAAGTTAATATTCATCATATTTCCAAGACCGTAGACGGACTCGAAACATAATTGGACGAAATCGGCTCGATAGAAAATAATTGCAAAACGTATGGGTCTGCAATTAAAAACATGAAGTCCACATATTTATACCTAAACCGCTAACGAGCCATATTTCGCAAATAATCCACACTTTTTTTTATTTTAATTTTTATTCATTATTTTCTTCTAAAACCTGGCCGCCCAAGTAACACTCGCTCTCGTTTACTCCGATACACATAGACAGTGTGCGCGTTTTTGGTGTTGACAGCGCCTTAACTCTTTCTATTCCGGGTTGCCCATCGAAAATTTACACGCGCCGCCAGTTGTAGGTACTATAGGTACTCACTTAGACGTCATGATCATTCATTACCTTAGTAATTTCCTTGACAAATCATCTGAATTAGGTAGTTATCATTATTCATGTACTTATGAAGAACAAATTGATTATTAGGTATTTTACAGATTTTAGGTAAGTACTAAGGTTAATGAGTTCGGAGTATTCTGCCGTGCTTACGATAATAGCAGCAGCTTCGTTCTTATTCAAATAAAGTAAACAATTGAAGAATATTCCGAATAGAGTTACCTGCTGCTGTTATCGTAAGCACGGCAGTATTGAATTAATACCCCTAATAACAGGCTTTTATTTAACTTGCTGAGCACAAATGTATTGACAAGAAAGTAGTGTTACAAAAATATGCGTTTGTAAGGCTTAAAACTAAATAATAATATCGATAATAAGTATAATAACTAGAAAAATTACAATTATAAATATTTTATAATTTGTATTTTTGATTATCAGAAATCTTGCAAATGTTGTACATACACTTCTGTTAGTCTACCAAATACCAATTTATATTTATTCAATTAAGGTCCTTCACCGCAGCTAATCGGCATATTATTATCACCTCAATTTAAGTTAATTTGGGATAGGTAACTAAATATATAGAATGTGTACGTGGAATGTTCCAATATTGTACTTAAAAAGTCTACTATTTAGGTACACACTATCACAGATAACACTTCAGTATTACTTTGCTCTAGCACTTCACTTTTTCACCACTGTTTCCACTGTTCTTCCTCTTCCGGTTCTCTCTTCAAAGTTCAACACTGAGAACTCGACTCTGCTCTGTAGACTGATCTGTACAGCCAAATTGGATCCCTTATATACCCTTCCGAATGTTCTAGTCGGTAATTCCGTTAGTCATTCCGATATTCATTTCATTGGTCACAAAAATCTTATGGCACTTACATCCTTTTCTATAGGGAAGGCAGTTTTTCAGCAATTTCACGAAAACCTTGGAACCGATCTTGTTCAAAATAATTTTCGGTGAAAGAATTTAATAAGATGATTTTTTGGGGACACAATTTTCGTGAGTTTCAGGACGATTATCTCCGACTATACTAGGGAGTAGGTAATTTCAGGATTTTGATTAAGGGTAGTCAAAAAAATTGTTGAGAAACCTTATATTTATTTTGAAATGCCTAACAATTGATGTGCCACGACTTACAATGATAATTATTTTTTAGACTTTCTGTTACATCTATGGAGAGCACCCCTAAAAAGATATTTTGTTACTCATTTCATTACATAACTATGTTGCGGCTAACAAAATACATCTATCCTCCAAATTTACACGCAATGTCAAGCGCTTTACGTTCCTATGGTGCCCAATTTTGTACCTACTTCGATGCTCCTCTAATACTTCTCGTCTGAGGTTCCTTTACTGCAGCACACTTCGTACATTTATGATACCAATCTTCAACATGTTGTCTGCAGTGTATCCAATAAAACCTTTGTTTTATCAGCGTTCTCTTGATTCCATGATGTCCACCCGAAATTCCATCATGAAACGCGCTCAAAACCTGAACTTATTACAGTATAACTATTTAGGTAGATACTGCAAACAAACATTGTTACTATGATGATGTATGTAAACTTATTCATACATTTTATAAACTAATTTCAAAACATGTCTTCAAAGATGGAGACGTGCTCATATGTAGAGACGGGTATTATCTGTAAGTAAATTTATTGGCCTTCATGACTGACACGTGTCAATAAACGGGACACACAGACTAATACAGAGTCAGAATAAAAGCAACTCTTTCATATTGTCAATAGTAACTAATTATACTAATTATATTTACTTACCTACTACACCTATAAAATGTTTTATCGCATAAAATGATATAAAATGAGAAAGGTATATGTGGATTAGCATAGCATAGCATAGCGGATAGCTCTTAACTTACAATGTCCACAGGAAGCCAGCGAACCTAATTATCTGTATCACTCAAATATATGTCATAGTAGCCCTAAAAATATATGTTCGTTGATCTCAAAAATAATCAATATTGTAGTGAGTAGTCCCCGGAACCGCTTTAAAAACAAATCACCAATTTACGAAGATTTCACAAATTACTATTATATAGAATGGGCCCTCTGCATGATGATCGATGATCATGATTGTCCGCTCTGAGCTGAACTCGTTGACTCAACAGAAGGTTTAATATATATAGTATTTGCCAATGATATATTACAGAACTTGCGCACCTGCATATTGCTTGAGCAATAATAACTTATAATTTATAAGCAATTTTCCTACGTCTCGTCGTCCTACGCGTAAGATATTTATAGTTACATGCAGCATACCTACCTCCATTTCTCTTAATTTATAATCATGGTCCTGAATGTCCTGATCGACCGGTTGGCCAAGAAGCCTTGCAGTGAAGCAAGTGGGTTCAATTCTAACCTCTGCATTAGTTATGTATCAAGATATGCAATGTATATAGGTATTACGGTAAGTTACTTTAAACATGTCCTAAGGACAGTAACTTGCGAAAGGCGATATCGTAGTTTTCAGAAAGAGTGGTGCGGTACTCATCGTTTTCAGGATTAAGAAAGTATAGAAAAACATTAGATTAAAAACAACAATGTTAAATGTATCACATATCTCGGAATGAAAGTAGACGAACATTTTTCCTGGTCATATCATGTCAATTTTATTTATGAAAAACTTAGAGTTTTTTTAAGTAAATTTTATCATTTAAGATTCAGAGTTCCTATTAGCACACTAAGATGTTTGTATATGTCATTGGTAGATTCCATACTGGGTTATGCTCTCGACAGCTTTGGGCTCACAACAAAGACCAATATCGATAAATTAGAAGCCATGCAAATTAGATTTTTAAAATTACTCGTGACCGAAAAAATTAAACACAAATGTAAAGGTAACTATCGTCAACTATTTAGAATCTGTAGAATATTACCAGTAAGTAAGCATGAAACATAAGTATCTACTTGATACTAATAACCATGGCTGTCTGGAACATAACTCAAGAGTATTCTTCATTAAAACCTATTGATCATACCTATAACACCAAGGCTATGGCGACTGGTAAACTATTCGTTCCTAGGATAAATAATTACTATGGGGACAGAACTCTCAAAAAGCGTATCCCATACCTACTCAATAGTTTGCCCGAGAGAGACTGTTAAAAAAGCATCACCTAGATGTACCTACTTATATAATACTCAGTTATACTAACTACTACTACTGTTACTAATGAATAACTAAATATTTTTGTTAATGAATGCCTTCCCTAGAGACTGCCGCTCCCACAGTCAAACTGTCACTAAAGTTTTGTGGGGCAATGCTTAATCTCCACTTATAATAAATCTCTAAATTAAAAAAAGAATCAGCCAGTTTGAAACTAAACTTTCTGCGGTTCGAATGTTCTCAGCATCCCATGGACGGAAAAATATGAAACATTTTATATAGGTACATTATTATTGCAGCTGCAACTTAGGATAGTTTTTATCCGACTGCGACAATTAATTTATTTTCCGTAATATACGACTTCATTTAATTTTTCATTTATTATTCTTAAAGTATATCGCCGCCACATCTGTCAGCTAAAAGAAACGTCAAAATCACAGACTAATAAGCAATACTACGGACAAAATGGCGGAATTTCTTTGCCTTTCTTTCGCCTATTAATAATTTTAATCCCGTCTACGATATACATTGACGAGACACATAGGTACCAAAAGCAAATATAAAATTAATCGATTTTGATATGCGAACTTATATGCGCAAATGTCGAATTAAGGCGTAATTTCTACAAATGTATTAACAAATTCGAACAACATAAACTTGGTTTTTTTGAATGGCACGCGCGCGCGCTCTTTGCGTATTCAGCCAAACCACGAAAACTGAAACTCGAAGTTCGTATAATCTGCATTCCTGTCATTTGTTAGTGCGATAGAGATAGATATACCCGAATATTTTCGAATTCCGAAGTTCGTGGTTTAAAAGAAAATACGGATGTCGGATAGATCTAAATTAATATTTTATGTGTGAATATGGTTAAAATTATTTGGAAATACTATTGATGTTATTGTTTTAGTATATTTGACTAGCTTTAAGTTTAATATTGAACGTCCGAAATGGGCAAGCTGTTGGACTTTATTTTACCCAAAACAACTAAATGTACACAGTTCCGACAATAAAGAAATCTTATTTTATCTTATCTTATCGAAAATAGGGATGTAGACACTAAACAAAATAATCATAATGTTGTAAGTATTATCTCGAAAAAAAAACAACGCAAAATGCTATACTCGTATAGGTAATCACTAAGTTATAAGTGTATAACGTTTTAAGAGGGGTTTGTTGGGTCTCTTTTCCGCAAAACGCACCTTTATAATGAAACGATTGTTTTGTACTATGACGCTCGAGGATCGTGACGTCACGGTCCCTGATCGTTTTCTCACTCTAACAAGCGACATTAAAACGGTTGTAGCTTCGTAATTTTTTGAGATATTTGAATGAGTTTTTCGTTTCTTCTTTCTTTTAAAGTGAGTCTACAGCTACAACTCTATTTGGAAGACAAGCGGAAAGAACCCATACTATCCATACTAATAATCCATACTTCCATATTAATATTATAAAAGCGAAAGTGTGTCTGTCTGTCTGTTACCTCTTCACGCCTAAACCGCTGAACCGATTTAGATGAAATTCGGTATACAGATAGTTTGAGCCCCGCGGAAGGACAAAGGGTAGTTTTTATATCTGAGGGGCTGAAATTGGGGGTGGAAATTTGTATGGAGCTACTTAAATCGCTGCACCGATTTAGATGAAATTTGGTATATTAATAGTTTGAGTCCCGGGGAAGGACATATAATAGGTTTTATCCCGGAAATCATCCCCTAAGGGGGTGAAAAGGGGGGGTGAAAATTTGGATGTAATCTATTTTGATGAAATTTGGTGTAGATATAGGTTAAGTCCTGGGAAAGGACATGGGATAGTTTTTACCCCAGAAATCACCCCCCAAGGGGGTGAAATTAGGGGTGAAAATTCGGATGGAACCCATTTTAATACAATTTGGTATAGAGATAGCTTGAGTCCTGGGAAAGGACATAGGATAGTTTTAGTTCTGGAAATCACTCCCTAAGGGGGTGAAATGGGGGGTGAAAATTTGGATGAATCCCGTTTAGATGAAATTTGATATAAAGGTCGTTTGAGTCCGGAAGAATGATATTAGATAGTTTTTATCCCGAAAATCATTCCCTAAGGGTATGAAATAGGGGGTGAAAGTTTGGATAAAATCCATGTACCTAGATGAAATTTGGTATAGAGATAATTTGAGACCTTTCGAAGGATATAGAATAGTTTTTGCCTCGGAATTCATCCCTTAAGATGGTAAGTAGAAGTTTGTTTGCATTATATTTTCTAAGTATAAGTTCTACGCGGACGAAGTCGCGGGCAACAGCTAGTTTTAAATATGTAAAACATTGTACTTATTAAAATAAATAAATAATAAAATAAAATCTGACTCTTCATCATCAGGGTCTATCCGTCCCTCTGCTGAGCGCAGGCCTCCTCTCATATCATGGATGAGAGCGAATTGGATGTAGCCCTCACGCTGGCCAAGTGCGAGTTGGACACTTCACAATACAACTTAGTAATCTTAGTATCAACAATTCTAAGTAAGAAGTAACCAAGAACCGGTCAAGAGCGTGTCGGGTCAGACGCAGTGTAGGGTTCCATAGTTGCCCGTCTGTCTTCGCTACATCGACTCTACTTTGTTTTCATGATAGAATTTTACCACTTTCCGGCGGGATTGATTTTTGTATACCTACCCATGCCAAATTACAGCTGTCTACAGTCCCCCGCGGCTATGAAGTCAATCCTGATCATGCTATGCGAACTTAGAACTTAATGCAAATCCAGTTTCTTATTGAAAATAGTGTCACCTACTAGATAGGTATAGGTCGCGAACTCTCTGAAGCTCTAGCGATTGCTAGGCTAGGCTGTCAAGGTATTTCAAAATTCGCCGTATTGTCATAAGACATCAGTAGCCTAGGGGTACAGACGGCGGTATTTGGAGTTGATGAGCCGAGGTTCAAACCCGCCACCGACGTACTTTTTGTATGTTTTGTACATTCAAAGAAAAGTTTTAAGTATCGCAGAAGAGATGGCGCCTGTATACGCAAGCATTAAATGCCTTCTCAATTTGGTCGAGTTGCCTGTCTATCTCGAAGTTTCTGAATAATGACAATGTCAACCATAGGAAAAAATTACATATTCAACCCTAGAGGCGTGTCTCAGGATTGACTTCATAGCGCACGCCGCAAAACTCGGGTTGCTCGGCACTAACTAAACGGGGGTTCCAGCGGCGCGCGCGCCGCAAAATTTTGCGTTGCGGTGCCGCACCGCAGACATATGGCCAGCGGCGCTACCACGAACTTCGAATCTCGAACTTCGTATATCTCCGTCTCTATCGCACTTATGGTTTATGGTACTCGAGCGACAGAGACGGAGATATACGAAGTTCGTGGTAGCGCCGCAGGCCCTTAGGCCGCGGACGGACAGACCTTGTTGACTACGGAAACCTAAAAATTTTTTAATTCTGAAGTAAAAGTTCATGTATTTGTTCTAAACGCTTTGGTAAAAGCGAGCTAGGTTTCGAATCCAACCAAATTAAAGTTGTGATTGTTTGTTGAGTTTATTTCCAATCCCATCTGACTAGGTACTGCAATACAACGCGCTCATTTACATTTGGTTCTAGGCTTACGCGAGATAGCGTATATCAACATTATCAACCAATACCATTCATATAACATTCATAAACGTTTTCCTGACTTGGGTCCGTCCGTTCAAAACGATTGAATGCATTCTACAAGTGTATAACTCAACCAAGCTAAGAATGCACCTCGCGTCGAATAAGTTACACTGAGCGAGGTGCATTCTTAGGTTGGTCGGGATATACGAGTTTGGCGAATTAACCCTCATTCTAGTAAATAAGGCTCTGTGTTATAGTTATAGCGCAACTCGTGTTTTGAGTGGATTTTGTAACATGTTTTACATCTACTTACCTATTAATGCTTTCTTATCTATATATAATATATACTCCTCCTTGTCGTATCCGACGACGGCGACCCTTACAATTTCCTCTGATGAGCACAAATATAGCAAAGCCGAACTTAGTCTAAAATGTAGAATAGAATGAAGTACCACGTTTATTTAGGAGAAGCCCGTTTACTTACATGAAACATATAATAAATGAGTGGATATAATAGATCTTAGACGTCTGTGACATGCATTATTTCGATATGTGTATTACATATGTATTGGTAGAGGCGATAGTATACGGCCCATATGTACGTAAGTATTTGCCTATTTTTTGCTGTGCGGTAAATTTCGGTATGACCTTCGTATCAGGATCTTCGTAGACTACGAGTAGGTAACGTCTAAAATTACCCTAGAGTATAGAAGTAGAGACTTGTTAATAAATGCATAAAATAAACGCCAATTCTGACTAATATGTATTTTTTATGCTCTATGTTCTTCTGTCTTAGGGATTCCAAACAACGAATAGAATATTGTAAAATTGATTAGGTAGGTACTTGGTATATTCATGTAGTTAGATAAGTTTGTTATAACTACTAAAAAGTTACAAACAAATCACCGATACTGCCTTAACTCGAAATAACAGGACATTGCAAATTGAACAAACACCTGTTTCAATGGGTATGAAGCAGGACGCAACCTGCAGGTTCTGCCAGGAGACAGAGGAGACTGCAATGCACATTCTCTGTTCCTGCGGACCACTCATGCATAAAAGAAGTACCTACCTAGGGCGGCACATAGTGCACCCACAAGAAGTACCTACAACATATCACCGCCCAAAGAATCTGGAATTTCCTGGAGGCAACGGGACTTAACGGTGAACTCTAATAAAGAAAGGGCTGCCACAATAGATCACTTGCTGGTCGAAGCGGCACATTAAGGTCCACGAACGAAATAATAATAAAACTCGAAATAATATTATGATGAGACAATTCAATTAGGTATCTATTTCATAGATAAAATATAGGTATTGTATTAAACACGTATAGTTTAAAAACTGCGGACCAAGTAGAAAATAATCCTTAGCTTATTATTATTATTATTTCTGGTAGTGGCTTTCGGGCTGTCAAAGCCCTTATATCACTGCGACCATCGCTGATCTATTGTGATCGCCACTTACTACAATTCTTGGTCAAGTCCTGCAAATCCTTAGCTTAAATCGATCAATAATAAAACATCGTAAAATTACCGAATAACAACTTACCGTATAAAATTAGGAAACCTTATCATACCACCGTGCGATAACTATTTTCACTCTGAAGGAAATGTTCTGAAATATCCTTTATGGATAATTTGACAGTTTTTGCAGGGACTCATGAGTGTTTCCTATAGTGCACATAGATTATAGTTAGTTTTTATGAGGAACGTAAATAAAGTTCGGAAGCGCTATGGCGCTCTCGCGGTTATTTTCGCGTACGGCAGCGGCGAGCGTGCGCGGCGGGTTGGAAAGTTTGCACGGCACTAGCGACGCCTGCGCTCCCGATGCATGCCCCCTCTCGCGCAGCACAGCGCCGACAACATTCGTCGTTTATCATGACTACAACAGTTCCAAGCCCATGCAGTGAAAGGTTGCTTTTCTATGCAGGTTAATCTGAGAGACTAACTTGCGAAGCCTGTTTGCAATTTCTCAGGGCTGTTTGATAATTAAAGAAAGAAATCTTTACAAATTGTTCGTTTTATTTATTTATGCGCATTTTGCATCATGCAAATATCTGTGTGGACTTGATAATAGACCAAGTATGAACATCAAAGTAAGTATGTATCAAGTTCAAGGGTTTAAGAGTGTTCAAATATTTTTGCACGTTTGGTAAGGTTTTACTGTGTGGCCTAAAGGTGGTTTAACTGGTAGAGAATGCCTTATTGCATTAAGTTCGCCTTTTGTATTTGTAACGGTGCAATAAAGTTTTAATAAATAAATAAGTAGGTATATAAATAAGGTGTTTGTTTATAAAGTTGACTGGTAGAGGTAGGTACCTACCTACAGTCATCCAATTTGATTCCTAGGCCACCGTAGAACCCTGTCATTTTAACTGCTACATAGCGACGCCATAATCCTCTAGTAACCCGTATTGACTTAGCATTTACAACGGCAAGGTTATATGATGGCCTAGGAATCAATTTGGTTGACTGTATGTATACACATTGGCAGCTAGCAGTGAACACCTACGTATTAAGTGCCCTCTGTGTTCGTCATGGACGGTAACTGTGCCATATAAGCATGCATAAGCACCTATTGACAATGGTTCAACCGTCGTTGTACCTATGGCAATCAAATATTGTCTACGTTATTATGGTATGTAGATGTATTGTATTCTGCAATTTGTAACCAAAACCCATACTTAGATACATGTCATGCCTGACGGAGGATCGACAAACGACACCTCAAAAAAGTAACACTTGTTTCAGTTATTTCAAGTGTAGGTACCTATAGTCGGCGATCTCCCTGAGTTTGACCTGATAAGCCGAAGGATAAACAATGCCGAAGGTAGACGTAAGTATTAATGTATTGACTGAGTTAAGTAGACAGACAGTAAGAATACAGATTACGGGGAGTTAATTTAACTTTGGCTATGGAAATTTTAGTTTTGGCCATGGAGTCGGCGGTGAACTCGTACGTGAAACTAGCACATAACACGGCTAAGTTGGGTGATTGCACAGTAGGTGGATGAGATTCAGTCAGTAGCAAAAATATCGTCCACTCTACTCGTAGGTATAGCACAAAAAGAGAGGTTAAGAGAGGAGCAGCCGAACTGAGGAAGTACCTCCGCCTTACAGAAGACCGCAGCCATAATAGCACCACTGCTTTGTAGTGTTGCTATATTGTTGCATGCTATGAAGCATGTGGTGTTGTGTTCCTGGTGGTGAGTAAGGTCGCCAGAGCTCCCTAGGATGCGCTGTGTTGGGAGTGAGGGACCTGCATGTCTCTATCTGCCAACACAGCGAATCCTCAAGTGAATAAAGGGTCGGCAACGCGCTTGTGATTCTTCTGGAGTCACAAGTGTCCATAGGCTACGGTACCTGCTTAACATCAGGCACGCCGTAAGCTAGTTTGCCACCGTCGTTGTATAAAAAAAAATTGCAGTTGAGTACTTCCCTAATATGTTTTAGGAAAGTACCAGTGTAATACCTACCTAGATATTTTTGCATCTGACTAGTGCTCACCTACCTAACTTATTAGCGGCTTAATATTAAGGACTTATCATTAGTCATTACAGAACATACATTGGAAACCAAATTAAGTAGTTACCTACTAATTATAAACAGTGAGTGTTTAAAAATCGTCTACTCTACCGTTTCTTAACGCTACACTCGTTTAATAATAAAACAATCACCAGTTTTCTTTGTTTGAAAGATTATTTAATAAATGTTTAGCGATGTAAATGGTATGTGTCTAGGCCTTAGGTAGGTACTTAGGTATTGTTACTTCAGCATGACCTAAACCAGTGTTTCCTTTCCTGATCTTTGCAAGATAGGTAGTTAATTACCGCTGTGAGCTTCAAAAACTGATTTTACCCCTAATTTAAATAATCCCTCATACCCTCTATCTACCTATTCATATTTTTTAGATAGGCGCCTTTCTTTTACCTGCACGGAGGTAATTGTAAAAGCATCAGTACGAGTAGGTATTGAGTACTATTATTTATTATGTGGTATTGAGCACTTTAAATTGTGCATTGGCCACGTGTACTTGCAACGCTCTACCTACAGACAGAGTCTATGTACCTACCTACTTATGAGCCATTCTTACAAACCTATTTGATGATAGCTACAGATTAACGTGGGGCCCTCCCTCTCATCACAACATATCCTCGGGAGCTCTAGCGACCTTTTACCTTACTCACCAGCAGGAAAACAACACCACATACTTACAGATCAAGTACCTAGTAGCATTAAGTACCTATCTATTATGGCTGAGGTCTTCTGTAAGGTGGGTGTGGCGTTAGGCAAGGGAGCCTTACGTTTCCCAAGCCTTTCAACATTTATGTAAACAAGTGCTAGGCGAACTAAGCAGGTCCACATAATATATATGCGCCATATGCGGGCTGATATATGTAAAGATGATGTTATTACCTATGCTGATGGTATGGTGCTATTGGTGCTGCTGAGTCTGTCTATCAGTGCAGTGCTCATAGAAAACTGTTGGAAGTTTTGTGAGGCGTGAGCATGCTGAAGCGTATGGTTCATTCATTACACCTGCAGCCTGTGGACCAGCTACACCCAGCGGTCGTATAACGCCCTGCGCATACAATATAACAACGTCTTCAGGATGCTGTTGGGGCTGCTGCGATATTGTAGTGTTTCCGGAATGTTTGCGGCAGAGCATACTTATGACTTTTACGCAATAATACGCATAAGGACGGCATCACTAATGCGGCGGATGTGTGGCAGCGGTAACAGTATCCTGAGGACCTTGGCTGCGAGGCTGGATGTTCCATTACCTAGGCACTGGAACACCCTAAATTGTGCAGGACCCTATGCCAGGAGTTGGAGCATCTAACTCTATTAGGATTAAATTAATTTGTTAAACTAACCTTAGTTCATAATTCGTGATTGTATACTAACAACTTATGGACATTAGTCCGAAATAAAAAAATTAAAAAAAATTACAGTGCCTAATACAGACGAGTTCATAAATATATGTAGATACATTCCCAAAGGTTTAAAATAACTGGGTAACAATAAACTCGTGATCTTAGATTTTTGATCACTTTTATTATTAACGTGGTGGCACCAGTAATGGAATGGAGCCAGTAATGGTTACTTTTTTTTCTTTAACCATTGAAAATAAAGACTAGCAACTATTTTTTCTAATATGGCAAAACTGAACCATACACAGTGTCTATCCTACTTTCATCCAGCACAATATCATTGAGATAGGTCGTTTTGTTTAAATATGGTGAATTAAAAATCAAGTGGGGTCAGTGCTTCTGTGAACAAATCATGATTTCTTAATCGAATGCTTAAGGAAGTGAATGTAGATTTTTGCCAATTATTTAACTACCATGAAAGCTATTTGAATTTCAGTTAATTTTATGGATTGCTATAAATATCTTTCAAATAATGTTGTAATTGAACAATTTGAGTTTAGATTAATTTATTTGAAATAGATAGTGATCATCGTTGGATCCGCTAAAGTTACGTTTCTCCAATAATGGATACTTATCGATAACTATGATTTTTAACTGTACATTATAACAAAAAGCGAGTCTATTCGTCCGAGAGCGGCTGACTGTATACGAGGCAGAAGCTATAAGAGTATAAGATAGAGCGACTCCTGTCCCTGCGCTGCCGTGCTGGCATCGTCCACTTCCCGTGTTTATGTTGAACCATATAAAGGAGCACATTCAGAGCAAGTGCATTGTAAAATAACATATAAAAGCCGTATACAAATAATTAGCCTGATATTGAAAATTATTTCCAAAAAAACCGTAATTTTCTCAGGTTCTCAAACTCTCCTACCTATTAACCCTCTGTATCATGGTGTTGCCTACAGGCAACATACTGTTATACCCTTCGTCAATTTAATAGGATTTTTTTAAACGCGTTACTATGCATTGTAGCTTCTCGCCTACACACCTTTGTATAGACAAAACGTCTCAACAAACGTCAACTAGATGGCGTTACATGCTCAAACTCAACATTTGTTAAGTGTTTCGGAGAATTTTGAATAACACGTTTCGTGTTTTTTTTAAAATCTGAAAAAAAAACAATTGATGATTTAGTGTCTGACATTATTATAAACGTCGAGGTAAGAGGATATATTATAACATACATTGTTATCTCCAAGTTACTTCTGGTTTTTGTCAAGATCGAGAGTAGGTACTTAGTGTTTGTATCCTCCAAGCTACATTGACGTAAAAGGGTAAAAGTTTAGTATGAAAACTATAAGTATTTACGGCCATATCCCATACAAGAACATATACTAGGATGTATAGTGAACGTTGTTTGCGAGATACCAACATCATCGCGGCCATTTTTAATGATGATAGGAGTGAGTATGGTTTAGTTCTCGAGTGATTTTTGATCCTGATATTGAAGGGTTGGCTGAGGAGTTGACTAAGGATTTTGGGCATTTTCATTATCTTATTACTCACTGTTGCCTACGAGCAACAACCCCCTTTTTTACCTTTTCTCATAAAATAATGAACATCGATAAAAACTAAGAAATTAAGTTTTTTATCTTAATAAGTTCTATCAATATTACTTTGAAATATTTAAATTGATGTTATTGAGGGATAGAGGGTTAATACGAGTAGGTACCTAAGTACTTATTATGTGAAGCGTGTCTAAGGGACAGCCAAATGTTTAATTGAAAATGCCTTGATTTTGAAAAAGCCCGCATCCTCCTCATCATTAGATGACCCACGCTCGCAATTCGCAGGCATTTACTTCGTGATTGACCTTTTGTAGTCGTGTTGCGTGAAGAACATTCATAATTCACTTGGTAATAGATAAAGTATATGACACTGTGTATCCTCTTTGCATACTCGCAGGCCCGGCTCGAGTCCCGCACTCCCGATCTCGTCCGGGCCGCAAACCGTTGTGTCCTGGTTGTTTCAGCTCATTTCTCTCTGTTGGTAGTAACGGATTCCTCACTCAGAAATGTAGACTCGTGTTGCTTGTGATTTCCCGTTTATTATATAGGTACCTACCTAACATAATCGTGTTTAGGGATGTCATTCCAATTATTGACAAAGATTTTCGTAGAAAAACTCTTCCATTTCACTTTAGTTCTTTTTCTCCAATATGCACGGAAATGTCCGCCTTACTGTAGCAAAAATAGTCCGTGAAATTCCTCGTGACTGCCGAGCGCAAATTTAAAAAGTTAAAAGTCATTATTGTACAGCTTCAGCGGCCAGGAAAATGTATGAAATTCCTTTACTGTAGGTATTGAAAATATTATTTGATTTTCTCGCATTTTTGTAGAAAAGCACTAAACATGCCTCGGCGGGAACGGCAATTCGTGGATTCGTCTCTATTGTCGGATTCCGCTTCGCTCCATCAATTTGCAATTCGTGGAAATCAAGTTATCCACGTATTGCAATTTCCCGGCCTCTGCAAAAATGTAGGGGGAAGCGGGGCAGTTTGGTACACCTTTTTTTCGCATTGCGTACCAACCATATGAACTAAAATCTGTTAATTTGTGTAACTGATTAATAGCGTAACTACCAGGCTATACAATTCTATCAATTGTTTGGCTAGATCATACATATTAATTGAGACATATGGATTTAAAGAAAAAATGGGATTTGTCCAATTCTGCCCCACTTGCGGGGTACTTTGATACACCGCAGGGGGCACATTGGTACAACGTTTGGGGGCACTTAGATACATATATCAAAGTGCCCCCTTTGTGTCTCAAAGTGCGCCCAGTGCCATACTGAAAAAATGGTGTATGAATGTGTGTAAAATGAAACACAAAATAAATTAAAAAACTAGTCAAGTGCGAGTCTGACTCGCGCACCGAGGGTTCGGTACAAACGTTCATACACCATACCCGTCACGTCACGACCCCATTTATTTTTGAACAATCTTAACAGCTCATAGTAGAAGTTACCGTTGTACAAGCGCCTTCTGCATTTTGGCACTAATAACTTGCAACCTAGTATGTTTGTTTATCAGCGATATTTTTTATCACGCGTACCGATTTCGATTATTATTTTTTTATTTGAAAGAAGATGATAATCTTATAGGCGGGGAGCGAAACGTTGGTGCTGTTGACGTCATTATGACGCAAAGTCGCATATAGTAGGTATGTTTTTTTTTAATAACATTGCAACACCTCAATGATTCTTAATAATGTAATAATGGTAGTAATGTAATATTATTGTTTATTTATAAAAATGTTTGTATTTACACAAAAAATAATGTAAATACATATTAAAAAACGATAAGTAGGTTTATTTTTATTAGGTTATGTAATTCTACATATTTTTCCTCAAGTAAATGAAACATCACAATGTACAAATATTTTGTTGGATGACGAAGTATGCGGAACGCTTAAAGTTTAAACGACGTCATACGTCTGTCGGCGGCACCAAAGTTTCGCTACCTGCTTATAAGGATATATATGAAGACATAAAATTTCATACAAAAGTAATAAAATTACAAACTTAGTTAAGTACCTACCTAATGATTTTCGATAAATAAAAAAAAATACGCTAGATGTAGCTAGGTATCGTTTTATTTTTCCTGCATTATTTATGTAACGCTAATCATATTAAAAAATACGCTTGCTACACTTCTGAGATAAGGTTAGGGGAGGGATGATGTAATTTTTTCAACATTTTCCTTAATAAATCAAAATTTAACCACTGTAGAAAAAAGTTAAAACGGTTTTAGAAAGAACAACTCAAACCCTTTCAGATGATACCCCACTTGATCTGGTAACTAGACTTTTAATTTTTAACCCCCCTCATATTCGTCATTTACACAGAAAATAAAAATTTATATTTTATTTCTTTATCATACATACACGTGTCTTAATCTTCTTAACAGTTGTTCCAAATTTCAAATTGATAGCTTAACTAAAGGTAACGCTTTTTAAAGCTTACTGCCAGTCCTTCTATACGTGCAGCCTGTGGAGTAGTTTTACGCAGCGGGCGTACAGCGACCTACGGGTACAATATAATAACGCTTTCAGGATGCTTATGAGGCTGCCTCGTCACTGCAGTGCCTCGGAGATGTTTGCGGAGGCACAGGTTGATGGCTTTGCGGCCATCATGCGTAAACGGTGAGCCTCACTCACAGATGTATGAATATAAGGAGATCGGACATGGCGGCCGATTTGTATAGAGTGAGCCTGTCGCAAGTACATTAACCCACACAACGCCCAAGTAATTGACAAGACAAAGCACGCACACATCTAAAACACACACTCTTGTATACCTACACGCTTATTTGACAATAAACGCGCATCATATCAGGCATTTTGGGAAAAAACGTAATATTCTCTGCGATCAGCACGCGTACACAGTATGGCAGTGTATGCCCATTGAGCATACAGCTGCGACACGGCCGCCGGCGGCTTGTCCTCTCTCTAGTATTATATGCTCTGAGGCCTCACTACTAAACCGCTGGCGAGGCAGCGTCAACGGCATACTGGTAGCGTTAGCAGATAGATGGGACGCCCCCTTTTTACAGAGATGGACTAGGCTGAATACTTATTATACCTACTTTAATTTTTAAGTAGGTAACAACTAACACTAGAATGTAAGTCTGTAACTAACACCTATGGATTCGGTCTGAAATAAATGATTAATTATTATTACTATTAAGTAGTTCCTGAAATATTTAACGTTGTGACAGACGGACAGAGTCGCACCATAAGGGTTCCTGTTTTACCTTTTTGGTACGGAACCCTAAAAAAACTTATTGAATAAAAGAAACAAAAACTTTTTTATCTATATATACATTTAATTAGTCAACATATGTATTAACAGAAATATTACATGTATTTGGATGCTACGGCTCTCAGAGATAGTTTTTTAGCCACAACTTGTTTAAAAAACATGGTTTTTAGTAGAAATCTCTGGCCTCTTTCTACTTCTAGGAATTTAATTTTCGTAGCGCCTCCCCATACCGGAATACAATAACTCATTACAGATTGGGCTAGAGAGGTGTAAATTTGTTTTAGTAGCTTGGTTGTAGTAATGTGTCTAAGAGTTTTGAATAGCCATACGAGTTTACGAATTCTACTGTTTATAAGCTCAATATGTGGGTGCCATGAGAGACGCTGATCAAAAATGACCCCCAAGTATTTAGTAGAGGTAACCTTTTCAAGATGTTTGCAGTTACAGGGTGTGTTTATCTCATCAGGTATGGTAGGGTCGTTTCGCCGGTTAGCGACCACTTAGCCGAGTTGCTCACTTTAGATTAGTAAATGTATACCTATTCAATGTACACACATAATAGATGGTATTCGTATAGGTTCTGAGTATAGTCGAGTTTTGAAACCTACAATAAAATATAGCACTTTCATCCATAGATTAGGAAAAAATATGGAAAAGGTTTCAAAATAGCGAATTCGCTGGATAGCGACCGCTTTAGTCGGTTTGCGACCACCTGTTAGCTAGTTGGCGACCACTCTTGCAAAAAGTGTTTAAGTAGTTAATAAAACGATGCATCATCATCATCATCATATCAGTCGAAAGACGTCCATTGCTGGACATAGGCCTCCCCCAAACAGTGCCATAATGACCGGTTCTGCGCCACCCGCATCCATTGGATTCCTGCGATCGTTACCAGGCCATCAGTCAACTTGTGGGGGGCCTACCCACGCCGCGCCTTCCGGTACGTGGTCGCCACTCGAGAACCTTTCCGCCTCAACGGCCATCGGTTCTACGTTCAATGTGCCCTGCCCACTGCCACTTAACTTTAGCGGCTTAGGGCTATATCGATTACCTTGGTTATGCTGCGGATAGCCTCATTTCTGATGCGATCACGCAGAGAAACTGCGAGCATAGCCCTCTCTCAATTGCCCTTTGGGTAGTGTTGTGGATAACGCTCATTTCGAGGCTTATAGACTCGAGCCTTAAAAACTCCCGAGGCTTAAAGACTCGATGCTGTTTAAGAACCGTGTTGGTTTATTTTACGCTTATGAATGCAAAATATTGTCTTTTCGTCACTTGAGTCTTTAAGCCTCGGGAGTCTTTAGGGTTCGAGTCTTTAAGCCTCAAAATGAGCGTTATCCACAACACTGCCTTTGGGTGACTTTGAGCCTTCTTATGATGCTTCTTATGATTTCTGAAGCGACCACGTTTCGGTGCCACACGTGATCACTGGCAACACGCACTGGTCAAAGACTCTCGTCTTCAGACACTGCGGAATATTAGACGAAAAGATGTGCCATAGCGTAACTTCCCGAACGCTGCCCAGCCGAGTCGGATTCGACGATTGACCTCTTTCTCAAAGTTGGACCTACCTGACCTGACTGCCCTTATACTACTACAAATTGTTACTCTTCTAAATCTACTTTACATTGCTTGTCAATGCAAAATAGAATCGAAAACGGCGCGCCATCTCGCTCACACCATAGTGCTATTATATATATTGATATTACAGTCACACATGTCGTTCATAGTAGGTATCTAAATGCCACCATTTTACAAGCTTTTATGTAACTTTTAGATGAAATTCTACTTACCTACACTAGCTTCTGCCCACGACTCCGTCCGTGTGTCTCGTTTATATCGTAGCTCCATACAAAATTTCAACCCCTATTTCAGCCTCTTAGGGGATTATTTCGGGGATAAAAACTATCCTACGTCTTTTCCCGGGACTCAAACTATCTCCATACCAAATTTCATCAAAATCGGTCCATCGGTTTAAGCGTGAAGAGGTAACAGACAGACAGACACACTTTCGCATTTGTAATATAACCATAACATATAATCATATTAATTATTCATTTTATAATTATATATTATTATTATATTACATATACCTACTATAGACATAGCATGGATTGGCGCGGCTTAAATACCTACCGACACAATTGGCATCGCGGGTGCCGCAAGAATCCATAAGGAAAGAAAAAGAAAAACGATGTGGTCGCTATCCGACTTCTTTGGTAATAATTTTTTTGGGTACGCGACCACCCCATTTTATTTAAATCTATTTTTATAATATGCCGAATTTCAACGAAATTATTACAATAGCTAAATCATTTAAGCAATCAAGTAACTAATTTCAGCATAATAATAAAATTAAGTGACGTAACTAAAGTTTTCGCGCCAACTGTCGCGTTATTTTTTTTACAGATTCACTGACCGTCAACACTTTTCGGAAGAAATGTGTGAAATGTGTGAATTGAGGTTATTTTTTCTTGCTTTGGATTAAGCTTTGGGTTTTAAAGTGTATTTATTCTTATTCTGACACTATTCAAGAATAGTTAATAACTAATTAGTTTTCTGTTGGGTTTGTAGAAATGTTAATATCTTTAATTGAAGCAGCCTAGTCCGTCAAGTGGTCGCCAACCGAAGGTGGTCGCGTTACCGGCGAAACGACCCTACAGTTATGGATTTTTAGTTTAAGTTCGTTAGGGGGTTGCGTACAGCTGATTTTTGTGAAGCATATGTAGTTAGATTTTTCAGTGCTAAGAGTGAGTAAGTTGGAGACAAGCCAAGAATTGATCTTGCGAAGACCGTTCTCAGCGTTTTCAAACGCCGAGTTCCAGTTCTTACCAGCAAAAACCGCTACAGTGTCATCAGCGTATAAGATAACGCGACTGTGGTTAGTGCAAACGTCTGCAAGGTCGTTTATGTATATTAGAAATAAGGTGGGACCTAGGACACTGCCCTGTGGGACACCACACACGTGCGGGAATGTTTGTTTTTAATTTCCCAAATTCACAAACATGCTGATAGCGTCCAAACTAATGTATTTATGATAATAAAATCATAAAGTTGTATTTCTTTCAAGATATAAAAAGTTTAATAAAAACGTGAGAAGTATGTAAATGACAATAAACGTAAATGAGAAAAGAAAGAGAGTTGGACTACCGATTTAATATTTATTTGTCTATTAACAAATAACTCACTAAGTCCAATTCGGACTGCGCCATCAACAGATTTTTATTAAGGAGGTTTGATATTTCTAACAAATAATATTACTTACCTCTAACCATTTAATTTACGATGCTTTTTAACTTTAAAACGATTGAACCGTATTTGTAGACCATTATAACGTATATTTAAACATCTAATTTAAACATATGTATATTTTATTTTTACCACAAAATGTGGCTGTTTGAGTAAAACCTTTGCTCTAAAAAGCCTAATGTAAGACTTGCGCGCGCACCCGGCGCTCATTGGTTGCGTTTCGCGGTGACTTAACAGTTAAAAGTTATAAAAAAGTTAACAAACGCGCGAACGCGCCATTTGTATTCTCAGCAAATAGTTCTTTATATCACAAAATAAATACAAAATATCAAAAATATGTCAAGTTCAAGTAGTGATGAACTAAATATAACCCCGCCTGATATTCTGCAAGAGGCACGACATGCAGCGGACAGCCTCTTGCCTGCAAAATCAAGGGACAAATATTTAAACACTTACGAAGTTTTTCTTCAGTGGAAGCAACATAAAAATGTAACTTCGTTCTCGGAAAATGTTTTCATGGCATATTTTAATGAATTGGCTACAAATTATAAACCTTCCACTTTGTGGGCCAGATATTCTATGTTAAAAAGTACTATTAAAAGTAAACATAATGTGGACATAGTTAATTACGCAAAATTAACAGCATTTCTAAAGCGCCAAAGTTGTGGTTTCCAATGGAAAAAGTCCAAAGTCTTGACCGCCAGCGACGTGAAAACATTTATTAAAGAAGCACCGGACAACATTTATTTGGCCACAAAGGTAAGCTCTAGAATTATTCATACCTTGCGATAACCAATTTTGTAGGTACTCATACTTATTAGGGTTATACTAATAAAAAAAATTTTTTTCAGGTGGGCCTAATATTTGGAATTACGGGAGCATGTCGGCAAGAAGAGTTATCGAAAATAACTGCTGACGATATAAAGGAACATGGAGACGTATTTGTTGTGAAAATTCCCGACACCAAGACGTATATATCTAGAACGTTCATCATTGAAGGCGAATTTTTTAATATTGTAAAAAAATATCAATCCCTTAGATCAAATAAATGTGTTAGTAATCGATTTTTTCAAAATTATCACAATGGAAAATGCATTAATCATAGCATAGGCATCAATAAATTTGAGGCGATGCCGAAACAAATTGCAACCTTTTTAGGTTTAGCAGAGCCAGAACTATATACAGGGCACAGTTTCCGGCGCACCTCTGCTACGCTGCTGGCAGACTCGGGAGCCAGTCTCACTACACTTAAACGCTACGGTGGGTGGAAGTCAAATTCAGTAGCTGAAAGCTACATAGAGGACTCTCTTGAAAATAAAAGAAAAATAAGTGCTAAATCAGTAAATCTGAAACATGAAACTGAGCCACGTCCATCCACTTCCAAAGAATTCAATATAACTAGTACAGAGCCCCAGCCATCCACTTCTAATGAACCCAATACAATTGATATACCCCAGCCATCTACTTCTAAGGATCATATCTACGTCCATCCACCACGTGTCACAGAAATAGAGTCACACTCATTTGTTCCAGCAGTAGAAAATGAAGCTGTCACAGAAGACAATAATACGAATAACCTGAGCCAATGTATACAATTCGGTGGCAAAACTATTACATTTAATATACAGAATTGTTCTAACATCAATTTCAATTTTAATAATTGAATAAATAAAATTTCTTCTTATTATGTATTTTTTATTTCCTCGCATCATGCATTGTAAAATGCTGTATGGCACACGTGCGGATAGGTAATTCCCAACTCGTGTTAATTACCTACCTACTTCCCGCACTTGTATCATAAATAACTATTAAACAACTTTTACTATCGAAATCAATAATTCTATTGACCGGAAGTTAGGAAAAAAAATTAACCCGCAAGCGAAAATGCTATCAGTAAGATTTTTATAATGAAAACATGTTTGAGTACACAAATTTGGAGACTTAATACTATCCTAAAATATATATGCATCAGGAAATAACGGCATTTTAATTAAATATTTACGACCTTGAGATAATATTGAATTTCATCTGGCCTATAGAAAGGTTTATTCATTAACAAAAATAAGTGGATTATGCGCGTATCCCAAAGAACGTATATAGACGTAGTCAATTTTAAAGTAAAGAAAGTTTATACCTACCATTTTCGCCTAATTTTTACGGAATTTATGAAGATTACTTTAAATTATTTTTTACCGTATCGGTATTAAATTTAGGTGGATTATTAATGAATATTTAGTCAAATTACCCAACCTATTTTTTGGTGTAAAAATATGGCTGATATCGATATATTGTTTTCATAGAGCGAAACCGTAAAGTTCTCAGGGTAGTTACCAATTTACAAGTTACGGAAAGGTAATTTCTGACGGTATTAGGTAGCCCCTAACTCTACATACTCGTATATAGCTCATATCTCCAAAACAGTGTTTTAGCTGCCTATGTATAGTATGTAATACATACTATGATTCATTAGTTACATGTTTGTTACTAAGTAAGTCGTTTTTTATAATAAATAAGTACTTACTTGCAAACAATGTTGCAAACTAAGTAGGTGAGGACCCACACCACCTAGATCAAATAAAAAAAAACAATTATTTATTCTGCAAATAGGCCACAAGGGCACTTTTACATGTCAAATGTTATTCTACAATATAATATTAATAATCTTACACAATAATCATTTAAAAATTGCCGATTTTAACCAATTAGTACCACCTAAGTAAACGGTTAACAAACTAAATGTCACTAAATGAAAACTAAAAAAATCCAAAATTGTAAAATATTATCAATTACATTCAATATAAGGTCTGCATCAGAATTAACAATAAGTTTATGATATTAATTTAGTACCCTAGAGAATGTATAAGGTCTCTGAGCGTCCAAATTAAATTAATAATTATACTAATGTTCTTATAGAGATGTACCTATACTGTCTCTAAGCGTTAAAACAGAAAAAAAGGATCATTAATGTAATATAGTCAGAGATTTACCTACAGGGTCAATAACAATAAAACGTGTCAAGAACAGAATGATGTATTTCGTCAAAATAATGATAATAACACTAGTATTTAGATTTAGGTACCTAGTTACTATGCCCTTGCAAGCATGAACAGATAGTTTGCAAGCAAGAGTTCATCTTTTGAATGCGGCTAATGTCGGATGCGATTAAGTAGGCCACTTTCAAAACATTTCCTTAGGTACAGTCAGCAGCAGCAGTAGCTAAGCGGGCCGGGTGTTCAAAGTGACCCACAGTCGCACTTAATTTCTTAAGAATAAAGTCTCGTGTGCAGTAATTTTGTAGACCCGGCCCGCTTAGCTACTTCTGCTGCTGACTGTTACTAGGTACCTAATTATTATTTGTTGGTTAGTATTGGTTATGTATTCACATCTGAAAGTAAAACATCGAATCAACCGATCCTTCTGGGCGAGCGTTGCCGGAATGGCATGGTGTCTGCGTCACATCCAGTTATTATGGAAATGGTCCTGACAGCGGTGACGTCTAAATGGCTACTAGAAGCGTTACTGCAATATGCAATCAAGTCCTTCACGTTCATATCTAATTGATAAATGTATAAGTTAGTTATAGTTAATCTGGTTCAAAAGTCTTAAATTTCGTATGATTCGTATACAGTTTGATTTGATTAGGGATTGATTAGATTACCTTATGAAGTGAGATGCCTGTTGCTGGCGTTGCTGCCATTTACATAATATTGAATTTGTTAAACATTAAATTACAACGCGACGATTCTGATTACCATAAATTGACCCGTGGATTTTTTGTTACTACCAAGACTGGTTTGTCTGTTACCAATGATTTGGCGGCCGTCTTATCGGCTAATATAATACTTATATACTAATACAGACTTTTCCATTTATAATATAATTGGTAATTCGTGGGATTAATAAACAAAAATGAAGTATCTAGGTATAGTTTGCGACGCCATTAATACCATTGAGCGAAAAGACAGAGCCCATTCCGAAGTAGCAGTACTTAATAGGTACCTAATTAAGTACGATGTCGCGCTGCCTCTACTCTAGCACGGCTCCGGCGCTTGCATCGATCGATAAATCTCTAGAAATGAGACCTGTAGAGAACAGCCGGACAGACGGACAATGGATAGACAAACAATTTTCGGCCCAAGTTGCATAGAACTTCGTTCGCTTCGCTCGCTCGTTCGAATTTTTACTAGCTGCTCGCGCAACTCTTCTCGTGTATTACAAAGAAACCAGACGAAGCTGCGGGAGATTCACGTTAAAACTCAACTGAGACTAATATTCAGCTTTGTAAATCTATTGCGATCCGAGAAGAATCCTGCGCCCTTTTTGTAACTTTCAAATTCGTAGCGATATCTAATGACATATATTATTATTATTCTGGTAGTGGCTTTCGGGCTGTCAAAGCCCTTATATCACTGCGACCATCGCTGATCTATTGTGATCGCCACTTACTACAATTCTTGGTCAAGTCCTGCAAACTCCAAGAATTGCAGGATTTTGTTGAACTCAAGAAATTTGATCTCCTCCGGGCACATGATGTGTTTGCCCAGGAAGGAGTTACGACTGCGCATGAGGCAAGGGCAATCGGTTAGGATGTGTGTAGGCGTCTCCTCTGCTTCAAAGCAGAATCTGCACTGCCTTGTGTCACACAGTCCTCCAATGACATATAAGCCAACCTAATCATATATTAGCAAGGCGCTATCCCTCAGTCCTCAATCAGCACATCCACTAACTCCGACTGTTGGCAGGTACCTACTTTACTTTAAATACAGTCAGCAGCAGAAATAGCTAAGCGAGCCGGGTGTTCAAAATGACCTCTTAAATTCTTAAGAATACAGTCGTACGCAGGTCATTTTGAAGACCCGGCCCGCTTAGCTACTTCTGCTGCTAACTGTACTATACTATTTATAAACGCGCGCTGCGTGCTAGGCCGGGACACCTCTGCTGCGCTCTCTGTCGCACCCATCATGGCAGGCAAGTGCAACAGAGAGCGGAACAGAGGTGTCCCGTTCCCACGTTTAATGGCCCCGAGCGCAGCAAGCGTTTGATAATATTATAGTCGCGTTTATGTCGCTAACTCCAAGGAGCACTCTCATACTTATATACTAGACCAGCTATACTCAACCTACGGCCCGCCGAGCTTTTGCTAGTAGCCCGCCATCCACTATGCGATCCTAGTATAAAAACCCCATAAATCTCCTTCGTTAAAATGTCTTTGCGGCCCTCGTAGAAAAAAGGTTGAGTAAGGCTGTACTAGGCACAAAAGCTGTTGGCGAGGTTGCGGAAATGTACCCAGGGCGTTCCAGTGGCCTCGCCTTATAGGCGGAAAATAGAGTAGTTTTTAGTGAGTTAACCATTAGCCGACATGGGAGTCCCACATAACCACCAGGGTCCGTCCCCGCACCCTGGTGGTATGAGTAAAGCATTTCCCCCTCTTAATAAAAAGCTGTTACTCGGGGCAGATATAATAATATAATACGATTGTGGTATTTTCTAGTGTATATTTCCATTAATTAATTCATTACACAAATAAAAAGCCAGTTCAAAACCGACATTCAGATCTATTCAAATCTCTGCCACTCAACATACCTCAAGGTGGTGTGGCGTCAAATATATCTCCTTAGACAAGAGTCAGCTCAATTTCAAAGTACCTACAGTAGGGTAAGGCACTCAAAACAAATATGCCAACTGTAAATAACGTGTTCTATGGACGCCGCATCACATCTACTTACTTAGAACACACGAAAACATTGCAGCTCACTCACTCGGTGCCAATAAAAAACATTGAAGTAAACTATAGTATAGTAAGCGTATTGTGTGAGTTTGCAGTCTTTGTTCAAAAGTCTAGGATCTTGAAGAAGTACTCGACCTCCAGCAACCCGTCCTCGGGCAGGTCGCTGCAGTGGATCGCGTTCTGGACCTTAGTGTTTCCCAGTTTCGCGCGCAGCGTGTGCGGTCGCAGCAATCGCGCGATTTCCTGGAGATAAACAGTTTTATTTACCAATAATATAATAATAGTACATTGTTTAACGAGGGGCGTAACTGGAATATTGCCAACAAGAGTCTATCAGAAGCCCGACGAATTTATATGGGACCAACTTCGGAGTAGGTATACCCTTTCCAATAAAATAAGAATTATCAAAATCGAACTACTCTGTAAAAAGTTATGCGTGGTCATACATAAAAAAAATATATACGCGTCGACTTGAGAACCTCCTCCGTTTTTTTCGTCGGTTGAAAAGACAGAAAAATCTAAGTTTCATACAAGCGCACCAATCAAAAATTTACGAAATTGACAACTTCACTTCCAGATCAGTGCGAGTGGAGCGCGCAACTTCAATATTTCAACCAATCACATAGCAGTATTCTTGCAGCGCGTGGCTTACTAGATTTTTTTTCAACCAATCACAGAGCAGAATTCTTGTAGCGCGCGGCCATCTAGATTTGCTTAAAACCAATCCGATCACACACAAGCTCATTACTCCCACGTGAGCTGCAAAATACCATTACTCCCACGGGAACAATTTAGGCCATTGTCCTTCTGTATACACGCATGGAATAACACCATTTATGAGCAATTGTGATGAAAAATAATAATATCTGAGTATTGAAAGTCAGGGCGTAAGCGAGCGGTGAAGAGGTGCTGCTTTCGTCTTATGTTAAAAGAATAGTCTTTTGTCCGGGAATACAGAAAAATACCGATTTTGTCCGATGGCAACAAGGTGCGCGTCTTCACAACGTTTGTGGTAGATGTCCTAGCTTGCATACCTCTTTTGGCATAGATACTAAAACGGACTCGGACAGAGCTAGACGCCGTGGCACCCCAGAGTTTGTGAGATTATCTAATGCTTATCACGCGTCGCGTGATATACCTACGCTCGTCTGTTATGAGACTGTAGTACATACATCCCGAGTAAGTGTGAAGGCCTCGCCTTAAAAGTTAAATGCCTAAAACTTCCACAACCGAGAAGTGTGCTGTGCTGTCTAGCCTGAGGATAAGGTACCTACTTCTGAAAGTTAAATTGGTTTTTGTCTAATGTTTCATCAACATGAGGTACAGGCACATGAATGTTAACGCATTTTGTTAAATCGGTTTGACGGATGAGCAACTATTCGATAGTCCGTTTGCAAATACTACCCAAAGACAGAAATAAGTCTTAAAACCCGTCGGCTCCCCTATGCGATGATCTACATTCTACGGGATACGAAAGGTGCCGCATTAATAAAAAGCGCCTAAAACTGGTCCCAAATTTAGAACATTTTTTTAAATGGAAATAGTTCATCCATTCAATATAATATTGAAATGTTGAAAATGTACCGGATCGGAGGGGCCGACCAGCTTCCTGAACTCCACCGCCGTGTTGACAGACTTGTCCCTGGCTTGCAGCTCCATGGCGACGCAGGCCCCGCTCGCTAACTCGTCTACCATTCCCTGCAACGTCAAATGTTAATTCAATATTTATACCTACACTAGCTTCTGCTCGCGACTTCGTCCGCGTGGAACTCGTTTATATCGTAGCTCCATACAAACTATCATCCCCCATTTCACCCCCTCAGGAAATGATTTCCGGGATAAAAACTATTATATGGCCTTCCCCGGGATTTAAACAATCTCCATAACAAATTTCATCAGAATCGGTTCAGAGGTTTAAGCGTGAAGAGGTAACAGACAGACAGACACACTTCCGCATTTATAATATTAATTAGTATGGATAGGTATATAGCGCGAGAGAGCTCGAGAGTATGTCGCGGCCGTCTTGTGATAGCCGTGCTGGAAAAGGGTTAATGTGAGGTAAGAAGAATTTGAAGAGAAAAGATATTGGGACACCTTTTACGACATGATGAGTACATTAAACATATTGTGGCGGGGAAGTAGAAGGGAGGGGGAAGAGAGCGAGTCCATCAAGAGCCTTAATAGCTCTTAAGTTAATAATGATAATGACGAGGTTATTAACTTAAGAGCTATTAAGGCTCTTGATGGACTCGCTCTCTTCCCCCTCCCTTCTACTTCCCCGCCACAATATGTTTAATGTACTCATCATGTCGTAAAAGGTGTCCCAATATCTTTTCTCTTCAAATTCTTCTTACCTCACATTAACCCTTTTGTCGGCAGTTGAAAAATTACAATTGGATGTCAGTCGTATTCATTGACATTAAGACATATAAAGCCTCTGCCTGGAAAAGGGTTAAATCTGCATACCTACTAGTACTACAGTCAAATGCCAGACTTCCGCCTCCGTCCTTTTTGAAAGCGGAAAAGTGGTTCACTTTTCCTCTTTATAATATTAGTATAGAAGTATATATTTAGGGTGAATACACACCAGAGCTGTGCGATGCCAGCGATATTATTGGTGGTCTTTTTTTCGCTCACCGCCTCGCAAACTCGCACAGCTGCGGTGGATACGCATACGCACCCTACCCTTACGCTACGCTAATTTAGAGCCACATTCGCATAATGTAATAATTGCATCTGTGATCTGACATCACAAATTGTATGACACTGATAATACAGTGAACCTGAAGGAGGGTGTATTATGCGGCAGAGAAAAGATACCATTTCTGTGTAGTTCCGAGTCAAACATGGAATTTGTCAGGGAGTTCTCCCACTGTACATAGTTCCGCGGTATACGAATACTGTGCAAACACTAAACATGAAAGCACACCTTGTACTCAGGAACGATCCCCTTATAAACCTCCAGGAACTCGGCCGCATTGACGACCTCGACGATGAGCATATTGAGCGCGGTGGCCTCGAAGCCGCCGTCGTGGATGATCTGCAGCGCGGCGCCGAGCTTGCCCTCGCGCACGGCGTGCGGCTTCACCACGCACAGCGTGCAGTTGGCTAGCGTGGCCGTGAGCCGCAGCCGGGCCCCGCCCGGCGGCGGTGGGAAGAAGTAGGACACGTCCTGATACACGACTTTACATTAAGATAAATATACAAACACGTTATTAAATATACTAAGCGTATGGACAAGGATGAGTGCCCACCAGACTTCACCAGACCTGTGCGAGGTTGCGAGGTGGTGAGCGAGGACAAATCCACCAATAGCGTGGCTGGCCGCGCTCGCGCATCGCTTCCTATTGGTCCATTTTTGCCTTGCTCACCGCCTCGCAACCTCGCACAGCCATAGTAAAAAGAGGGCAAACTATGTTATCTTCAACAAACGCACCGCGCGCGGCTTGTATGTGTGCGCCACAGTATCTGTCGCACACTCAAACAAAATCTCGACCCGTTTCTCAGTGCGCCAGTCGGGGCTAACACCGCACAAGGTTCGCGCGTCACGGCTTTTCGGCACCGCTAAATAAATGAAAAAAAAAGTGATAATCGACGGAGAACTTATTGCTGTGTGTTTGGGTGTCTAAATAATACATAGATTCCAGAGTTGTCTGTTCAGATTACCTACTGAACAGGAAAGGTAAATAAGCAAGTCACTTATTCTAGCATTTAATTTTTACTTGATGATGAGATACCTACCTACTTATTTGTTTGTTGTCAGACAGACGAAGTAGGCAGGCCTACTGTCCCACTAGAATGTGTTAGGTACTTTTGATCTGTCAATTGATATGCCGCTATTCCTTTGTTTACGTTTAGTCATGCCGATTTTTCAGTATTGTAGGTAGGTATAGTAACTAAGTACCTGTTATCTTTGGCAAGGGCCGGGCTTTATTTAAACTAATGAATTGGTTGACAGTAGGTACTATCAGTAAACTACGGTTAGGTACTCGTGCTCATCACCGCCCCGCGCCGTCCATCTGCTGGCCCCGTAACTACATAGGTATCGCCTGTCGCTCTGTATTTCATCGTGAAAGGTTAAGATAAAACCGACCTCAAAATCCCTGAAGCCAGACAATACAAGTAATAAATAAGTTTCTGTCAAAAAAAATATTTTTGGTACAAGCGTTTATTGCCGACTGTACTTTTCTGCATACCATCATCAACTACTCATTGAGACTATTCTAACGAGCCCAAACTATATGGGGTTGTGTCGTTTTATTGCGGAGTTCCTATGACCACCTTCCAGCTCCGGCATCAGATCAGCTCCAAGTCATCATAATATTGCATTGTCATACATATGCATGCAAAATTTCAGCTCAAATGGATAACGGGAAGTGACTGAAAAAACGATTGCAAATTTTGACGGACAAGTTACATACTTACATACATACATATTTACATACATACGAACAGTGCAAGTTAATATAAAGCTTGTAAAAAATACAACTTCCCGGCCCTTGTCAATTTCTAGGCACTGAATTAAAATTTTGCTAAAAGTGACAACCCTGAGACTTATATCGCGGATTAGGCAGGAGATAGCCTACTGCACTCTTTCCTTTTACTATGGCATAGCTCTGGTGGATCTGGTAGGATACTCTCGCTAAATAAATCGTCTAGGTCACTACCAACTACACACGGCGACTTTTTCCAGCGATACAAACGCGTTTCACGAACGCGCGAGACCAGCCTTACCTAAGCTCACCTGTATCAATACTGCATCGCGTGTGTACTTAGTGCTGCAAAAAGTCGCCGTGTGTAACCGCTCTTAATATTATAGGTATACAGGGTGATTTAGGGGTCGTGTAGCAAGAAGACCAAAAGCGAATAAGATGGTAGCACAGAACAACTTTTCCCAAGAAACAGACCACGAAATCGCAAAAAAAAATCAGCTGTTCCATACATTCACTCTCAATTAACTCACAGTTAACTCTTAATTGGCTCTTATTTTTTTGCGATTTCGTGGGTGGTCCTACGTTGTTCAGTATGACCATCTTATTCGCTTTTGGTCTCTTTGCTACACGACCCCTAAATCAGCCTGTATAATAGTGACTTAGCGTCAAACTTATTCTTAGGTTAGCCCCGCAGCTAATTTCGCGTACTTTTTCTTCAAGAAGTATTAGTAGTATATGGTAGTAGAGTTACATACGTGCATTCCTCATAGATGTCAATTTACAGGGTAACTTATTTCTTAATAAGGAATCTCTTCTAAGTTATTTAATAAAATCTTTTCATAAGGATATTTTAGAAAACGATATTATTTATAACTCTTGGGAAACATTTGTATCTACTCTTATAGGTAGTATAATATATAATGTATTTCTTTTGGTAAGTAAAGGTTGCCAAAACCTAAGTATATTAACTAAAAAGTTCCCAAGTAATTTAGTTAGTAGCGGCTAAGAATACAATGCAAAACAATTGTCCAATTATCATACCTCTAAAGCATTTTCTGTGGTTGCAGCTGAATACACACAATTCCTCACAGGATCAGTTCCATACAGAGCTCTTATGGTACCGGGTGCAGCCTTTACTGGGTCCCTGTCACCCAAGCACTCAATACATTTGGTTACTGCATTTTTACCAATTAATTCCATGCCAATTACTAATTGCCCTGATAAATATTCCATCAAAAATCTGCAAACAAAAATAAAGTCATGGAGTCATGTAGCAGTATAAGGGTAGGGAATGGGAGACGGGGACTAGAGATATATGCCTTGATGATCAGTGGGATATTCCAATTTTCAATTGGGACATTTGATTATTGCTATTATATAAAGATGCTTGGTTAGACCAAAAATAAATAAAAAAATGTTTTCATAATTATTTGATGTTAAACATCACAATCTTTTTTGAAGGAGGCTTTTGCCAAATGGCAAACCAACAACATTGTTATCAAAAATAACAGTAATGTGTGTAAAAAACCAGCCAAGTGCAAAAATTTGGATGAATCCTGAAGTCAGATATAAGAAATATATGGGGTGTTATAAATGGATAAGTATAGGCTGCTCCAAATATATGGGGTGTTATAAATGGATAAGTATAGGCCGCTCCAAATATATGGGGTGTTATAAATGGATAAGTATAGGCCGCTCCAAATCTCTGGAAGATCTGTAATGGAACTACAATCTCGATCTGACCCATGTATTGTCTGTGTTTAGTAATAATATTGCAATAAATTATTAAAAAACTCAAAAAATCCTCATATCAGGACTCAGTGGGTAAAAGTAACTGCAATACTTACGGATAGGTAGGATCAGCCAGCATCTTTCTATAGATGAAATTTACATCATCTGCTGTGAGTCGGGTTTTTTTCATTTTAGCAATCCGTAAGCCATGTTCATTGAAATATGTTACAATTTTCCCAACTATATTGGTTGGTATCGGTTTAATCATAGCAAATGTCCTGAAACAGTAAAGAGTTGTAATGGGAAAATATGAAACAAATTGAAGTAGTACACTCGCGAGCAAAAAAATCGACTCAACATTTTTTTGGATTTCAATGTGCAATATCTCTAAAACTAAGATAGGTATTCGTAGCATAGTAGCATTTTCTGAAAGCTGGAAATGTAAGCTTTCAGAAAATATCAAATTAAAGTCATATTTTTTCAGGTTCTGAAAAAAAACGTGATTTTTTCACAAAGTGGGGGAAAACTGATTAATTTCATAACCACATTGAAAGAAAACAAATTTTATGGAGGAAAAACCGTTTATTTTTCATTTTAATACCGCGTATTGCCACCATAGGCGTTTCTTACACACTCGAAACGGTTCCTCATGGACCTTATCAGCTTTCTGATGGTGGGCAAACGTCCCATTCCTCGACCAAAGCAGCTTGAAGGGCCAAAATCGTCTCCGGGGCTGGATCCCGCGCTCGAATCCTCCTCTTCAGGTAATCCTACATGCGCTCAATGGGATTCAAGTCCAGACTCAGCGGTGGCCAGGTCAGGGTGGGGATGCCGACCGCCGCCAGGTACGCTTTGGTCACTCTAGCGGTGTGACAAGGGGCGTTATCTTGCATCAAATGAAACCCCTCGTCAACATGGTCCTGCAGGATGTCAGTGATGTACTTATCCGCGGTCAATCCACCTCCTTGGCCGCCACCAGGGATGAAAACCAGCTCAGTCCTCGCCTCCATTGAAATGCCCGCCCACATCATGACGGAGCCGCCGCCATAGGCGACTGTTTCTGAGAAGCAGCATTGTGCAAACCGCTCTTCAGGTCTTCGGTACACCCGTCCTCTTCTGTCGCTGCAATGGAGACAAACTCCTGCACTGATCAATGAAGAGTACCCGGCTCCATTGCTCGTATCTCCAATTTTCGTAGCGTGCTACGAAATCCTTGCGTAGGTCCCGATGTCTCTGCGCCAATTTAGGCCCCGTAGCTGGCCTTCTTGGGGTGAGGTTTGCTTGCTTAAGTCTGCGGCGAACTGTCCAAGAGCTCACGGGTTCCTCACGGGTCCGCATCAGCTGTTGCTGGACGTCAACGCCAGTCAGGTGGTGATTCTGAAGACTGGTCGTCACGATGAAATGGTCCTCTCTCTCGGATGTGCATCTTCAACGGCTGGATCCCGATCTCCGAGTAAGGGTTCCGGTCTCAGCAAATCGACGATAAACCCTTGAGACAGCAGACTGACTTAAATTCAGCTGTTCGGCAACTGAACACTGAGAAAGTCCTTGATTCAGCAAGGCGACGACTTGGGCGGCTTCATTTTCCATGGTGTCCATTTTTTCCAGGTGGTTTCAGTGGTCCAATTGCGAGAGATGTGCACAGGTCAACTTGTGATAAGCGACTGATAAGAAAAACAGGTTTACACCTGTTTTTATGCATCCTGAAGGCGCTCAACCCTTGGGTAGTTCGAGGCGGTTAAATTTCAATTCCCGTTCAAACGAGCATATCCTGAAAGTTATGCGTCTGATTTTCATGATTGTTGAATTTATTTAAAGCTGAATAAATTTATAACAACGTGGTATACTCATTTTTCCTGTAACATTTCTCATTTGCGAAAAATTTGCCCTAAACCAAAAAATGTGGCGTGAGTCGATTATTTTGCTCGCGAGTGTAGATGTTTTAATCTTGTAAGGATACTTAACACAGAATTTCTGGTTGCAGTGTGCAATGTGAAAAGATCCAATCAAATATAATAAGACCATTAGAGATTGAACTTACACTTCCATATCTTTCTGTAATTTTTTTCTGGTGTCTTCGCAGGCAAAATCTACTATTTTGATAAGGCGCCCTAAGATTAGCAAAGTACCGCCAATACAAAACTTGTCCAAGCTAATGCCATTCACTTTTACCCTTCTAACAAAAGTTTTACGAGTTTTTAAATCAAACATTTCAACTGTATCATCTGATGGAAAATAAAATACATTATATCGGCGTGTTACACTGGCTTGGCTGTCGTACCATTCGCCAATAAATGAATATTTCTCTCCGTAAGCCCCTTCCTAAAAAACAAAACAGTCAAGTCCATGGAAAAGTAATTGCTGCGATGCGAACACAGATTATGAGTCAATGAAAGTAAAAACGGTACTAACCATTATTTATTGTCAAATAAAACTCATTCCAAAAGTAAACTATTAATATATTAACAAACGTTTCCAATATGTAAACAACAATACCTTTTTTTTTTTTTTTTTTTTAATTTGTCCATTCGGACAGGCTAAGGCCATGGGCCATACTTAAACAACAATACCGTTTTGACTTTTGAAAACAAATGGGTTACCAATCGTCACTAACAATATTGCCATTGTACAAATTATCATGTCATAAGGAGACGCTACACGAGCAAAATCGGCAGGACTGCCAAGCAAGGTAGTAATGAAAGTGCGATAGAGATGAAGATAGAGTCTGGCTAATGAAAGTTGAGCCTGAGTTTTAAATTAAACTTTTTATATGGCATCAGTAATATCGTTGTCAAATGTGTCAAACACAATAAATTAGTATGATGTCCTAATCTTGATACTTGAAATGGTAACTAAGAAAGTAACTGTTCGATAATAAATTGGACTGTTTTTTGAGAGAATTAAGGGGTGGCTTGCTGCTAATATTATTTACATTGATGAACATCATTAAAAGTTCCACTATTATGTCTCGTCGGAATTGAAATTTTGGAGAGTGGTTTTGATTATTCTTCTTAAATATAAAAAAAAGAATGAAGTTAAGAGTTTTACTTCATATAACTTTACTTCCTTCTGCTTGATCAGTTGCATTGTGTAAATTGAAGAAAAATAATATAATTGTTCAAGAATCATTATTATTTTATCGCGTTATACACGCTGTTTTTTTTTAATTTGCCACTCTTTTCTAGGCTCAACTTTCACTAGCCAGACCAAAGATAAATAAATAGCATAGATGGAGTATATTAAGTTGAACAAAATTCCTTATCTAATACGCTCTTTACTCTAACGTCAAACTGTCTGTGTTAAAACGAGGTAGCATCATGTCTCCAACCCTATCTTCAAGCCGTGCGCGCCACTTCACCTCGGCGGCCATATTAGCTTGATAGCCAGCTGGATATCAAAGGCGTTGTTGTGTTTTGCTAATAATTTGTGGTTTTTAGTATTGAAAGTGATATTTTGGTTAAATGTACGCATTTAACATCAAATATGGCGTGTGTGGTACAGGGTGTAATCACCAAATGAATGTACTAAGTGAACATAATTCAAGTGCATCATTTCACCGGTAAGCTTTATGACATAAATATTGTTATTTTAAGTATGAAATATCTGCAGATCTTATTGAATATCGATCACTGGAAAAGCATGTACAGTTTTTTGCATCAATTTTGCGTATTTGCATCAGCTTTACATTATTATTTCAATTATAAATAATGCAATCCGATATTTTGACACTTCACATACCACATCGTGTTGTACTTGTACTTGAGATCCTACTAACATCGATAACGTTTGATAGCGAGTTTATACATTTTACTGTTTTTTTTTTATATAATTAGGTTTCCGGCTGATTTAGAAATAAGAAAGGAATGGGTCAAAAATATAATCAGAGGCGAGGAATGGAGTCCTACACAATTATACTCAAGGATATGCTCTGCACATTTTGAAGAATCCTGTTTTCGTCTGGGATACACTCGAAAAACTCTCCATTCGCATGCAGTGCCAACAATATTTGTTAATCATCCCTTATCATGTCAACCGGTAAGTGTTCAGATTATACAAGTCGTATGCACAAAAGTCCTAGTACGTCTAAAGGTGGGTCCACACTTGTGACAATTTAACGAACATTATCCCGTGACCGTATCAGAAACACGTGTTAATTTGGACGTATTTTGTTACGCGAACAATTTGTTACAAGCTGCAGTACGGCACAATCCATTCCGAACACTGATGGAACTGTCTGTGTACAGAACCAAACGGCAAGACAATGTATGGAGTTACGATCTACTAACCGGGCCTAGTGTGGACGCTGATCTGTGTACTGTCACGCATCAAAGTCACGTGTTACGAGCCGATCCGCCGAAAGTCAGTCTTTTTCAAAGCATGTTCGCTATTTTCCCCGACCTGTGACGTGACCACGACACGTCCACACTTGCATTTATGACACGCGTACAAGTACGCCAGATGACACAGACACAGGCACGGGGTAGGAATGGATCACGTCGAGACCTGTCCGGCGGTACGTCCCCCGCCCGCACCTCAGCACAATCTCGAGCGTCCACATTTAGCGTAACATGTTCTCTTGCAATGCCACGTAGTCCGGTCCGTCGTCAAGTCACAAGTGTGGACCCACCTTAAGACTTATTCAGCTAGTCTGGTGTGATTTATTCAAACAAGTGGCAAACAATATCAACATGTACAAGTCAAAATTTGTCAAAGTGCTCATTTGTATTGATAGAACCTGACAACACTTTCACAATGTTCGCAGTTTTTATAACAAACTTGTATTGATTAAAGGGTTATAATGTTTGCAAGTTTTATACAATTTGCAAGTGATAATTTAATAAACAAAAAATATGAACTACATACGTCTTTTAATTTTTCCGCTTTTACCCTGTAGTAGCTGCCATAAGTACTTATCAAATTAAGGCGAGACACGTTCAGGTCGAGTCGTTTTGCTGCAAATTTGTCGGATTGTACTGTTTATTGAACAGGGCCCAGATGCACCATCCTCCTAGCGTTATTCCCGGTTGTGCCCCAAAGGGCCCCGGGGTCCGCTTTGACACCTAATCCCAAGATTTGGCATAGGCACTAGTTTTACGAAAGCGACTGCCATCTGACCTTCCAACCCAGATGAACCATGCGCAATAACATAAGAATTCGCCAAGCTAGTCAAGAGAGTGATATTTTGGACCAGTAAATCCAGTTTATTTTATTTTATGATTAAATATTTTATCGACAATATCTTACTATGAAGATTATACAACACTAGTCGTGATGACATCTGTCAAATATATAGTTGAGAATTTAATCCATAAATGGGTCCATTGCACCATTAAAGACCAAGTAGAGTAGCCATATGTGTCTCTCTTTCTCTAATGAATATACTTCTTAAGAAAGTAAAGGACGGCACTAGTTATTCAGATCCTTCAAGATACACTCCATCTATGCTATTTATTTATCTTTGAGCCAGACGCTAGCTAAACTTCGAATTTCGAAGTTCATTTTTAGGGTTCCGTACCAAAAAGGTAATAAAGGAACCCTTATGGTGCGATTCTGTCCGTCTGTCTGTCTGTCCGTCTGTCCGTCTGTCACAACGTTAAATATCTCAGGAACTACTTGAGCTATCAATTTGAAATTTGGAACAACTGTTAAAAAGGTTACACGTGTATGGAAAATGAAAAAATTAAATAAACATTTTAATTTTCTTTTTAAATTACGAATATGAGGGGGGTTAAAAAATCAAAGTCTAGTAAGTAGATCAAATGGGGTATTATATGAAAGGCCTTGAGTTGCACTTTCTAAAACTGTTTTATTTTTTTTCTACGGGGTAAAATTTTGATTTATTAAGGAAAATGTAGAAAAAAATACCATTCTCCCCCTTATCTCCGAAGTTTACCAAGCGAAAATTCTGAAATAATTATATATGATTAAAAGTAATATAAATAATACAGGAAAAATAAAAGATCTCTATCTAGCTTAGTTTTTTTAATTATCAAAAATAATTTCTTAATTAAATTTGTAATTTACTTACTTTTGTATGAAATTTTAAATCTTTGAATTCCTATCAGATTATCGTTAATTGAAATTGAAATTGAAATTGTTTATTTCGGACATCATCCATAGTTGGTTAGTGATACATTTACTTACGAACTATGTTAGTAGCTACAAAATTTACTAAAAATATAATATTTAATAACAATACATTAAGTTACATTACATTTAAATTAAATTGAATTATATAAAATTAAAGTTATTATTCGGCCTCACATGCATGCCTGCCCAGTGCCTGATCATAGGACTATCTATCCTATCTGCGACCACCTTCAGGAGAGTGTTAAAGTCCCTTCTTGCAAATAACAAATAAATAATCGAAATCGGTACGCGTGATAAAAAGCTATCGCTGATAAGTGATATCGGGTTGTAAGTTGTTAGTACCAAAATGCAGAAGGCGCTTTGCAACGGTAACTTCTACTATAAGCTGTTTAAGATTGTTCAAGAATGAATGGGGTCCTGACATGACGGGTATGGTGTATGAAAGTTTGTACGGAACCATTGGTGCGCGAGTCAGACTCGTACTTGACCGGTTTTTATAGCTTAGTTTAGTTTAGTTTTTTCATTATACATTTCAGATCATATTACTTGTCGTACCTACAGTGATTGTTGCTACAAATAATAATAATAATATGGTTGTAGGTATGTTAGGGTGGTACTTAAAAACCGAAAATTTGAAATTTCAATGAGGCACCCTCTTATATTGTTCTAATACGTAAAAAAATAACGTCTGTTTTTTTTATTTTTGGATTAGATTTAGGGGTTGCTAAGGAATTTTGAAATTCTAATGTTTGCATTTGTCCAAAGTATTTTTTTTTTATTTTTAGCATTTTACTACTTTCATGAGCTACATTTGATAAATAAGGAATAAACCATCGAGGCAATACGAAATTCGTTCGCTAAATGTTCGACGTTTATTTGAAATCAAATTTAAAGTCTTAAAATCATCGCTAGAGGCTGTTTTTAGCATATTAGCACAATCAAATTATTTTTTGATATACTGACTGAAAATTTGTGAACTATTTTGATTTTCTCAACATTATTCATTTCCTATCATAAAATGTAGCTCATTAAAGTAGTAAAAAGTTAAAAATAAAAAAAATCTTACTATAGAGAAATACAAAACTTAAATAATATCAAAATTCGGGTAATGGTAGGGTAATGGTGGTAATATAGGGTAATGCATAACAAATGAAGTGAATTAAGTTAAAATAAGCACCAATCAAATGGGTAACAAATGTCAATAAAGGAACTTTTAGAGTTCGGGTATCTCCATCTCTATCGCACTTGCTTAACTCGAGTGACAGGGATGCATGTATATTTGGTAGCGCCGTAGATTTTCTGTGACCTTGCATGGCAGTGCTTCCGACAATCTTGCGGCGGCCTGCATGCAGTCCTGCCGATATCGGACCGTGTAGCGTCTCCTATAAAAGCTGTTTATAGACGAGACGACTTGGTAGTAGTGGTTATATTCTCTTTGATCATCCGTGGCCCGCGCCTGGCGCGCCTACGCCCATACCAAATCTTCCCGCACGTGCCACACGTTTAGATCGAATTGATTCCCACGCCCTCCCGACTGATGTGGCCTCCATGGGACCCCCAATACGCCTACATTAACTTAGCCCTTCCCTCCTTTTTTTCTTTAGAGCTTGTTCAAACCAATCCGTAACTGTCGGTGTTGGATCCGACGGCGTAATTGTATTCTTATTGTTTAGCGTGAAATTCAAACTTTACTGGTCACCAAAGTGAAACCAACTAAAGAAACCCACAAGTCAAACTCAGCAGTGACATTAAATGTCAATTGTGAAATAGTTTTACCATACATAAATATTATCTCCTTGCGAAATAATATTTAACTTTTGTTTTCAGTAATAATCCAAATCAAGCATCTTTTGTACATAAAATGGTATAATTAATTTTTAGACAAGATCATACATACATACATCTTATCTATGAGATCATAGCATGTCTGGTGATCCTACATTTGAAGGAATTCGCTTATTTTAATATTTTTTTATACATCAAAAACCTACACCTCAAACCTATATTATTACCTATATCTCAAACTGAAATCTCAAAAAAATGTGTACATTCGTTTCTTAACTATTTCTAACTGTGTTTAGGTAAACACACGGTTGGTGTTCTTTTTTTTTTGTATCGTTTCTTAAATGAGTATATTTTTTTCAGGTTTTCGACTATTTTGATAAATATATTTTTCTATGTGAAATGTACGACGAAGAAGCGGATACAATAATTGAATTAGTTCTAAACTTCTTCCCCTTTGACAATTCCGTTCAAGTAGTCAACCCTGAAAAAGGCAAAAACTTAATTCGCCGAGTGCAACTGCCAACGCTAACAATGCAGATGCTGCAAATAGGAAATATTGTTAACATCCTTTCTAGACTTATTTATATAAGAGACTGCGCTCCTGTCACAAAAAGAACGTTGTTCAATAAAATGGAGAGGTGTGATTTACATGAATATTGGTTTGCAGAAACACTAGAAATATAAGCTCTTATGACCCCTTCTATGTCTTACAGCACATTCGCTTTAATCAAACCCGGCCCACCAAGTGACCACGGAAAAATTCTAACGTACATAATGAAAAAAGGCTTCAGAATCGTACGCATGAAAAATGCCAAAGTCAGTAAAGAATTAGCCATGGAGCTTTACGGGAATGTCGCCGGAAGCGATATGCTCCCGTAAGTTTAAATAAAGTACCGGTACCTAAACTTTACGTTCTGCCCCTAAATTTGCCAACCTAATAAGAATATATTTTTGCAGTATCATAATAGACTACATTACATCTGGGGAGGTTGTTGGTTTGGAGCTGGTAGCTCCCGATGCCGTAAAATACTGGCGCTCTTGCTTGGGTGCTACAGACCCTAAACTATCCGCGCCTTGGACCCTGAGGTATCTTTACGGTCATAATATTTTAAAAAACGTAGCGCACGGCTGCAACACTCCAGAAGAAGCCCAAAAGGTTAGCGTGATTTGCATTCTTAGAACTATCTTATAACAACAATAGTATACCTACTTACCCAAATGCCTATAGTGCATTTAATATTACAGATACTTGACTGGTTCTTCGGCCAAGAAAACAATCTTCCTAAAGTACCGTTTCAAGCGACACTTGAAGATTGCACATGCTGTATTATTAAGCCTCATGTATTGACAGATGGACACTTAGGAGATATAATCGACCACATTAGTACATCAAAGTTTTATATTTCTGCAATGGCGATGTTTTCAATAAAAGTGTATGATGCCAAAGAATTCTATGAAATATATAAAGGAGTCGTGCCTGAGTATGAGGTAGGTACTAGGTACCTTCGAATCCGCCTAATTTAGTAGTAGCAATTAGCAATTTAGTCCCAGCGGCGCTACCACGAACTTCGAATCTCGATCTTCGTATATCTCCGTCTCCTATCGCACTTATGGTTTATGGTACTCGAGCGACCGAAACGGAGAATATACGAAGTTCGAGATTCGAAGTTCGTGGTAGCGCCGCTGATATTTGGAAGTTACGGATTGTACCACTATAAACCATTTCTAAACCTAATCATTATCATCTTCATCTTTCTTCATTAATCTTTACCATTTCATTTTCGTTTAATTTTTTTTTGTACCTAAATAAATTTTCTATAAAGTAGTAACGCTGATAACGAAATTTACTTATCAATTATTTAGTACGTGGTGGCGCATCGTTACTGACGATTTCTCAAAATAATTTGAGACGTTATGCCTAGCTGAGCAATTTTTCAAATCTCAAATTTTTGACGCAATGTTTCTGTCGCGCTGTTGTGGGCGGCGGGGGCTGTCTATGTGTGAGCGCACGCACACAGGCGCGAGACGCGAGCACTCTCTCGCTGCGCGCCGTTCTGTTGTCCTCAAGCCTCTGGGTTGTTATTCGGAACACGCTAATGCGCCTCACCTCAAGCCTAACGAAACTAGACCTCTGCCTACGTTTAGTTACTACGAACCGCGGCGTCAAGATTTATTTGCGGGTGAACGGTGAGGTGAGGTTACAGAATAGCGGACTGTTAACAAGTTACAGAATAGCGGACTGTTATTGCGAATTTTACTTACTGACCCAGCTTACGTCTAATGGACTCGATATCCCGCTAACTTTTTTGAATCAGCTTTTGTTTACTGGACTTTTTATGTAATGGTAGTCAGCCCGGCTAGCACACTAGCAAAATGACGACTTTTATGCACATGTTTTATGTCCACAACCGACGTATAAAATTTTACCGTCATGAGCTAACATGCTATACCATCATTTACGTAAAATGTGACCATTTATATGTCTTGCACATAAAACTATTTGCTTTACGTCAAATGCTAACATGCTCTTGATTTTGGCACATAAAACTTGACGATATGAGCCGTTGACGGACGAAATTTTATGTAGGTCATTCGAGACCCCGGATAAATTTTAACACTATGAAAACAATATAATTTTCGCAGGATTTCTCCGATTTCTGTCACAACAATACGGTTTCAGTCTCAAAACTCCTATCGTCTCCTGAAACAATGATCTAGCATTTTTAATTTTAGCTAGATCATGATTACTAACTATAAATTAGTATAAATAACGCAATGATTATGATTTTTTGCTTGTGTTGTAATAAAGTATATTACACAAATTTACAAATATTATTGATTCAATTATAAACTAACATATGTTTTGGTACTCGCTAAATTACTTACAACCACTACGTAAAACTTTTTGTGGGGTGGGAGTAACGTAAATAAAAACAAAAAACTATTATAACACAACTTAATACAAGAGAACAACTGTTTAGTAAACTGTGCAGTGCTTATCATTACTCTTTAATTAGGTAGTATTATAATAGGCTTCTAACCATAGACTACTATTGAACGAATGAAATGAATGTAATAATTTTGCTACGTATATTTTACGCTATGGCATAAATATATGTTGCGTGATTACCATGTTAGCTAAGTAACGTAAAAATGGTCACGATCGTAAAGTTATACGTCCGAACGTAAATATATGTCCGATTAGTGTGCTAGCTGGGCAGGTACCTGTACCTACGTACAGGTTAGAAAAAATATTCCCGCATCCCCCGGGGGGGAGCTTCACCATCTCTCACCCCCAAAAGTGTCCCGAAACGTGGATTTTTATAATTAAAAAGAAAACCGTTAACAATACACGAAAAATCACAAAAAGTGTCCATGACCGAAATGATCCTTGATAAATTAATCATCAACTTCTCATAAATACCAAAGCAATATCTCTTATGATTGTCGCGCATTCTGCCACGAAAAGTAAATTTTATAAGGCTTGCAACACACTGGCGCGGCCTGCGGTGGCGGACCATAGTAAATTTGACGGCTAATGACAAGTTTTCTATTGCCCGCCGCGGCCAGGCCGCGCCAGTCTGTGAGAGGCCTTATGATTTCTAGGTTTTTTTTTCAAAAAAAAAAGTAAGTGTAATTTTCTCAAAAATATGAATATTTATTGCCAAGGTATGAATGACAAAAATAAAGGATAGAATTTTCTCTTTAAAATTAAATATAGTTTATTTATAAACTCCTGCGAATCATGTTGCTGTAGTTCTGAAACCTATTCGGATGTGTAGGGAGGATATTTCGCTAAATGGCTGAATAATGGTTAAATGTAGGAATGTATAGATAAATTATACCTCATTTTAAAGAAGCGGAAAGCGGTTAAGTAAGAAAGTCTTGAGAAAACTAACCTATTAGCAAAAAAAATGCATTCAAATCTTAAAACATGTACCTAGACGTTTCGTGGCAGACTGCGCAAAAACCACAAGTGATAGCGCTTTGGTATGTATGAGACATTGATGATTAATTTATCAAGGATCAGTTTGGTCATGGACACTTTTTGTGTATCTTTTATGGTTTTTCTTAAAATTTGTAATAACCGTGTCTTGGGACACTTGTTTGGGTGAGGGGGGTGAAGGTATCCCCGGAGGGGTGCGGAGAGTGAATTCAATTTATAACTCTGTCCCTCCCTACACATCCCAATAGGTTTCAGAACTACTATATTTTTCAACATCTTCCATACATTACTATCGAGTGAAAGTCAAAAACTCAGGATTTGAATAGCTGATTTCCCTCGAGAAAGTCTTCAAGATTGCTAATTAAATTTATGGCAGCCGTATTATAATCCAAACAAGAGCTACGAATTTTAAAAAATCCGTTTTCTGAGCTGACGTCGCCTTAAAACGTAATAAAATTGTACTGAGGTGACAGCTATCATAGGGAACAAGATTCGCCGAGATAGAAATGTATAAATTTCAAATTAAAGAAAGACGAAAAGCTAAGCTCTTAAATATAATTATGGTGATATTATGATCGTCAAATAATTAAACAAAGAATCAAATGAAAATTAAATAAAAAAGCGGGGTAACGCGGCCAGCATATTGGGCACATTTGCGCCAGGTAGGTACCTGCCGTCCCGGGAATATATTAGTTTAGCATTAATTTTGTTTTAGTTTTAGTGTAGGTACCTACATGTTTTTTAATTTATATTGTACCTATCTAACTTTACATTTTTGTCAATAAATATCTATAGGGAAAAAAATTAATAAAAAAGTACAAATTACAAATTGTCAATAGATATAGGAGTTAAGTATTTCCATTTCGTTTGCAGGATATGTGCATTCATCTCTCGGAAGGTAAATGTGTTGCGTTAGAAATAAAATGTGACCAACCCAACATTAATGTGGTTCAAGAATTCAGGAACCTATGTGGACCAAGAGATCCGGTAAACATCACTTTAGCCTTGTTGTACCTACATACATGAGAATTCAGTTACCTCAATTCTCAATTCGTTCGTGTATGACGTGTATCTCCCTCTCTGTCGCCCGAATAAGCAAGTGCGATGGAGAGGGAGATACACGAACGAACTTCATTTTCGTTACGCAGTAGCGCCCCCAGACTTTATTAAAAACTCCGCATTATATAGATGAGGATTTTCATTTCTCGGTTCGGCCATGCACAACAAATGAAGTAAATCTCCCACTAAGTGATCTATTACATGCACGAAGACTTTGACTTGTGCAAGCATTACAAACGCGATACGTGATACAGCAATGCGCGGGAGCTCTCTCGACCTATCCATCTCTCTCTAAGTTTTCTAATATGAGAGACACGGATAGTGCGATACAGTGGTAACCGTGAAGTAGTGCTGAGGCCCTAGCACACTACGTTTTATGTCGCGTTTTACGAGACGTTTCAATAGGTACATTTTGCCGACATAAAACCTAGTGTGCTAGGGCCTCTGGTGATTCTTATGCCTGGTTTAGGTACACTATGCCGAAGTGAGCAATGACGGGCGTAAAATGCGGTATTACGCCCGAACTGCCCTGCTCACTTCGGCATAGTATAAACCAGGCATAACAGAGGGCCTACCGCGAAAGGCATTCGAAGTTTTCCCTCTCTGTTTCGTACTCAAGTTCGTACTTAATAATAATAATAATAAAAGTTTTATTTGGCATATTTTCTTACATTAATTTCCAGAGGTCTCCGCACTAGGCTTCGCCTGTCGCGGGGAACCAGTAAAAAAATACATTTTGGAATTATGTTACAAGGTACTTACATTCAAAGTATAAACTATAGGAACTTAAAAAGGGACTTAAACCTTAAATAATAAAAAATTACATTGCACTTTTAGAAAATTACTAAACTGTAAACTTAAGCTAAAGTATAATGTCTAAAATAGCTTCTGTCTCGGCATAAGTTAACGAGTGAAGAAGATTAGAAGTTAGTTTTTTTGCCTCATTTATAGTACGACCCTTAAGGTTACAATGCTTTGAATCTCGTTATAAGTGGATACCCTTATATAATCTCCGAAACGCTTACCAAATGATGAAAGTACTCTGGGAACTGGTAAGGCAAATACGCGTTTATTAAGTAGAATGTTATAGCATGTTAACGTTTTGAGAGATCTATGAGTAAGTAAAGACATTTTGAGTAAGAACAGTTTACGGACGGATAGAACATGAGCTTCGGCATAGAGAGCTGTGGTTGGGTAACGGAAAGGTTTTTTAAGCATTACTTTTAAGACAGAACGTTGCGCTCTCTCTATTTCTAACATAGAGGTCTTCGCCGCGCTACCCCAAACTGTAATGCAGTAACTGATTACTGATTGGCACAGCGTGACGTAAACCAATATTAACAAAGATTTCTCAGCAGAGTGCCGAAGTTTTTTGAAAATTGATATGGATTTTCTGATTCGCGCAGAGAGCTTATGAATATGGGATTTGAAGTTAAATTTTTCATCTACATACAGACCAAGGTACTTAATGACATTAGTGCGTTGAATTGAGTTACAGTTACAAGTGTTGTTTGGAAAATAATTACATGTGTGGATTTTTATTACAGGATTAGAAGGTGGTTTTGATGAGTCAGTCTTATAAAAGCATAGAAATTTCGTACTTAAGTGCGACAGAGGGAAAACTTCGAATGCCGTTCGCGGTAGGCCCTCAGGTGTCGCGCGTTTGTATCGCTGCAAAAAGTCACCATGTGTAACGGCTCTTCGTATTTATTTAGTATCAAAACAGAAACACTCTAACATTGTCGCTCCTCGTTAAGGAAATTAATCGAGTGGTCAAGTTCAGCACGGGTATCACTCAAGACGGCCGCGACATACTCTCGAGCTTTCTCGCGCTATCCGTCTCTCTCTTATTAGACCACTTAGAAAGAGACGGATAGTGCGAGAGAGCTCGAGAGTATGTCGCGGCCGTCTTGTGATAGCCGTGCTGGTGAGCTATAATTAACTAGTCCGCACTGTCGACAGTACTATTAGGTAACTTCTACTGGAAATTTTTTGTCCCATCTTGTAACAGATAGACGGGATAGGAATACGAGTATACTTAGGTAAGTTTTAGTATCTCGGAATTTAAGTACGGAATACCTACAATTTGACATGACTCGAACCCATGACCTCATGTCTGAAAGCCGCACGCTTGAACCACTTAGCTGTCGCCGCTTGTCTATTAGCGAAACCGCATGCATCTAAAAACCAATTCAAAGATGAAGTTAATGTGAAGTCCCCATCTCGCACTAGACCAGGGTGGTTGTGAAGACCCATTCTATCTGATCCATGAGTTGTCTAAACTCAGCAATGAGATGTAGAATTAGCTGATGTCGTTCGTGTACTTACTTTTTTTAATTGTTTTGGATAATAGATATAAAACAATTGATCCCCCAACTCATGTTAAGCTGACGATAGAAGTCTGAGAGCAGATTGGGATAGAATTTTGCAGTAAGTACGCCGTGCTTCCGGCACGTATCCACACGGGCCGAAATCACGCGACAGTCCGCCGATTTCGTACGTGTAGCGGCCCCTTTAGCTTTAGTTCTGATGATACAGGAGCTGTGTCGCCAGCTGTACCCGGAGTCCCTGAGGGCGTTGTTCGGGAAGGACGTCGTGCATAACGGCGTCCACTGCACAGACTTGGACGAGGACGCTGAATTGGAGGTTGAGTACTTCTTCAAGCTACTGGCAAACATGCCAGCGGATTGATCTGTTAAACATACCTATTTAAAATCGTTGTCAATAAATGTTAACTTGATATTTTCACTTATAAAATGGTTGTATTGATCACTCTTCTGTTAGTGCTCCTCTGCTTTCATCGCACCCAGCAATTTATCACAACAACTTCCTATAGTTGGAATATTTCATTCCTTAGGGCGGGTTGCACCAATTTACAATAGGGAACATTACGCAAAACGCTTCGTAGGTGGCGACACTAGCAGCGTTGACATTGTATCTCGTTCCCACTTGCGGTATTGTCTTTGCAAGCATCCTTGTCACTCATTTGACAATTAATTGTGCATGTGTGTGTGAATCCCTATATTCCTATACTGGTTTACTATTAGTGGTAGTGCTGCCTCTGGCGGCAGAACATTGCAGTAATGTTCCCTATTACAGACCGATCAACGTTAACCCTTTTCCTGCCTGACATTTATTTAAAACTAAACAGTAATTTCATTGTCAAATGTGTCAAACGCCTTAAACCTGCGGCGCTACCACGAACTTCGAATCTCGAACTTCGTATATTTCCATTTCGGTCGCTCGAGTACCATAAACCATAAGTGCGATAGAGACGGAGATATACGAAGTTCGAGATTCGAAGTTCGTGGTAGCGCCGCGGCATCACACTGGCGCGGCCTGCGGTGCCGGGCCATAGTAAATTTGACAACTAATGACAAGTTTACCTACTATTGACCGCCGCAGCAAGGCCGCGCCAGTCTGTGAGGCTTTAAATTAGTATGCCGGCGCTACCACGAAAATCGAAGTTCGTATTCGTGCATCCCTGTCACTCGAGTCTCGACTAATGTAAGTGCGATAGATATCCGAACGCCTAAGCAGCAAACAGCCACAATACGAAAAAAAAAAAAAAAAGATATCCGAACTTCGTGGCTTGATATGCGATTAGTTGCGTCTTCCATTTTCGAAAAATTTTGGCTGTGGCGGCGAACAAATATTTCATGACACGACAGGCGTGCCGTGCCTTACGCCATAGAATATGATGGCACGCCTATCGTGCCATCAGCCATGTGTAAAAAATAATGTAGGTACATTTTTTGTTTTTTTTCACTGATTTAGACTTGATTGAGTTTAGTTTAAATCATACCAAGGAAGTGAACTGAATAAAACGTTGTTTTACGTTTTTAGTTGAGTTTAAACTACGTGTTTTACTTGAAATGGATGGAAAGTGACTTCAAAAATTCAGATGGTTCCCATTATGGTTCCCGGCAGTAACTGATTCGGTGCGGATGGCACGACAGGCGTGTCATCAATGTTTTTAACGTGTGGCGTATGACACGAGTAGGGTTGCCAACCGTACTATATTATATAGTATTGTACTATATTTTGACTCTTTTGTACTATATACTGTTGAAGAAATATATAGTACGCGAAAATACTATATTTTGGGGACCTTACAAAGTGCTTCAAATTGCCGAGGTTTTTACTAAATAGCAACATTAATCCAGTAACTTTATACAACCACAGCTTGTGTCAAATCCGGTAATTGTGATTTTTTGCAAACTTGTTTATGATGTTGGCCCAATGAATAATCCAAGTTTGTGACTTCGAGCGCCGAACGCAACTTTGTCAAAAATCAAAATTACCGCGAAAGTTTTTATTATAACCCTAAAGGACTAGTTTTTGATAGTGCCTTCTCCAGACGTTTTTAAAGAAGACTAGATTTGCTACAATATGAGACTAGAATTGCCTCTGTAGACCCAATAGTTTCCAAGATAAAACCTTTTAAAGTTTATAATTTTTTCGAACGTCGCAACACTAGCAAACTCCGTCGGGGGTACTTGGAACTTCATCCCGCTAGAACGACGTCTAAAATGTTGCAAAAAAATTCGAAGTACGAAAAAATTATGAATTTTGAAAAGCTTTATCTCGGAAACTATTGGGTCTGCAGAGACGATTCTAGTCTCATATTGTACAAAATTTGGGCTACGTTAAAAACGTCCTTAAAAGGTTCTATCAAAAACGAGTCCTTTAGGGATTTCGCGGTATTTTCGAATTTTGACAAAGTTGCGTTCGGCGCTCGGGTCACAAACTTGGATTATTCATTGGGCCAACATTATAAACAAGTCTGCAAAAAATCATAACTGCTAGATTTGACGCGTACTTTCATGCGACAAAGTTACTGGATTACATTGCCCAGCCAAGTGAGCCAAGTACTATATTTTTTTACGGTGTACTATATTTTTGTCGTATTTTTCTGGAAAATACTATATCTCCCCCAAAAAAAGTTGGCAACCCTAGACACGAGAGGTGTGTCATTTTAAAATCGATTAAAGTATCTTCAAATTAAGTTTCAGAAGGGGTCACCCCGAACAAAATTATTATTGTTTGTCACGTAAAACAAGCTTGTAGCCTTCGTTTCTGGATATTGTTTGAATTTTTCAAAATCAGTTGTTGACAACCTTTTCAAGTTGCATTATTTTTACAACCTATTTTTCTTTTTTTTCAGTAACTAAGTGACATTTGACATAGGTCGTAACATACTGCCCGGTTATAAAACATTAATTTTATATATACTCGTATATTACAACTTATTATTAAGGTTAAAACTAATTAATTAAAAAAAATCTAAATAATACCTGATGAATGAGACGAAATATTAGAACATTCTGGACAGGAAAAGTCAATTCGTGGATGAGCGAAAAATAAGACGAATCCACGAATTGTAATTCCCGCCGAGGCATAGGTATATAGTGCTTTTCTCCAAACATGCGAACAAAATAAAGTAAAAAAAGCGGCCAAGTGCGAGTCGGACTCGCACATGAAGGGTTCCGTTAAATAAATTGCGGTTTACGATTTATGACGTATAAAAAAAAACCACTTACTAGATCTCGTTCAAGCCCATTTTCGGTGGAAGTTTGCATGGTAATGTACATCATATATTTTTTTTAGTTTTATCATTCTCTTATTTTAGAAGTTACAGGGGGGGGAGGGGGCGGCACACATTTTACCACTTTGCAGTTAAGAAAAAAAATATGTTAGAAACCTCAATGTAATTTTTAAAGACCTATCCATAGATACCCCAGACGAATTGGTTTCATTAAATTTTTTTTTTGAGTTTCAGTTCTAAGTATGGGGAACCCCAAAAATTTATTGTTTTTTTTTTATTTGTGTGTGAAAATCTTAATGCGGTTTACAGAATACATCTATTTACCAAGTTTCAACAGTATAGCTCTTATAGTTTCGGAAAAAAGTGGCTGTGACATACGGACGGACAGACAGACATGACGAATCTATAAGGGTTCCGTTTTTTGCCATTTGGCTACGGAACCCTAAAAATGTATGTTAGCATTGAACATCACAAATTAGATTGCCGTTTGTCCTCTCCTTTATTATTTTTAAAAATTAAACCGGTATTAGATATTTCAATTTTAGGGCCCAATCTGTCGTGTACCCTGTCTCTCCCCCTCCCTCTCTCGACTCTAATTATAGGACCCAATCTGTAGTGTACCCTGCCTCTCCTCGCCCCTCTCTCGACTCCCTAAGTGCCCTAACTGCTTTTAAACCTCTCTATCTGACAGACTGGGCCCTAGAAATTGCAATGTCTAATAACGGTTTAAAAAGTACGACTCGATATTGGTCTACAACTATTTAAAACACTTTTAAATATGCGGTTTTACATTTTTTTTTTTTATTTAGCTTTTACATGAAAAACACACGTTTATATATATTACATGGTTCAGGTAAAATTCCCACTTTTGAGAAAGCCTCCGTGGCAATGAAGATTATGTCATTACTGATGAACTAGACACTTTAGAGACTGTCTCTCTGCAGTTTTGCGGTTCACATGACGACCGCTTTAGCCTAGTTGGTAGTGACCCTGCCTACGAAGCAAGAGGTCCTGATGGGTTCGAATCCCGGTAAGGGCATTTATTTGTGTGATGAGTACGAATATTTGTTCACGAGTCATGGATCACATGGATGTTCTCCATGTATTTAAGTATTTATTTATCTACATAAGTATATGTTTATCTTCGTCTAGTACCCATAGTACAAGCTTTGTTTAGTTTGGGACTAGGTAGATTTGTGTAAGATTGTCGGCAAATATAAAAAAAAAATAAAAAAATGTCTAACAACATACTAAAAGATCGTGCTGGTTTCTGGAAAATAATAATTTCGATAAAATTGATCTTGTAGGGAAAACTCGCTTTACGTTGTTGGTTTTTTAGCACAATTTTCCCAATTTTGCTCTTGCCTTAAAATAAAAAACTATAATGTAATGCTGAAACTTTGAGTAGATAAATACATGGAGAGGCCCTATTCTACTATAGATACATTTATGTTATGCAAATATACATGAAATCTACATAGAAGGTCAAAAACACAACTTATCTCTTTCTTTCCAACTTTCGATAGCGTATGGTGAAAGAGATAGCATGATATTACGTTGCTCTTACTTCCGATACTAGAAACAGACATTACAGCCGCGTGCCATGCGCCATTTTATGCGCCAAATGTCTTTGTAGTACATGCGCTGTCAAGTGGTAAACAACTCAGAGTTAAAATCGTAATTTTCCGTATTAAAATAGTTTTTTTGGACTTGGTTTTGTGTAGTGAACACATATAGATGTGAACGCAAAATGCCTGCGTGCTCAATAAAGCAATGTGGTGCACGGAAATCAAGAAATCGACCGAATTTGACCATTCATAGGTTAGTAGCCGTTTTTCTTTGTTAACTGCCAGTAAATCGCACTATCCGCCAAATGATAATCAGTTTTGAAATGGATTTATCGTTCCCAACAAGAAAATACACGTTTCGCTGTATTTACAGCAGTATTATTAGCATTTAAATCATACATCTTATTTTGACTAGTGCTGCGCTCTGATATCGACAACTTGCTATTAAATTAAATGACTATGTGAGTAATTTTATGTTTCAGATTTCCGAAAAGTTAATTTTTGCGTGGGAAATGGCTTGATGTCATCGGCATCGAAAATATAAATCCTCGACATGTACAAAAATAGATTGCGTGAAAATGCCGTACCAACGTTATTTAATGAGAACAATGAGGTAATGTATTTCCTTAAGTGGTTATCTCAAATTACCAAATAGGTGTCAAACGGTGGGACATTAACATTATTACACTTAATCATCATTTCGTTGTAGGTATCATACTTTAATTTATATTATTGATTAAGATGTTGGTTATCCAACATGTTAATCAATTTGGTTTGGTTTCTGTTGTTAATACTGTTTTCATTTCAGCCATCAACATCAAGACATATGATGCCAAACACCCTGAAAGAAAATTTGGAATCTGTCATCATAATATTGCATTGTCATGCTATATACATATGCATGCTAAATTTCAGTTAAATCCGTTGGCAGGAAGAGGGTGAAATTTCAATTACTAAATTTGACCCAAGAAACAAGAATAAATACAAACGTGGTGAGCTAAATAAAAGCTTGTAAAAATACCATTGTTTTATTCACTTCTGCACCATTCATATAGTAATCATAGTATACACAGTGGGCTGGGCCTGAATAACCCGACAGATTTTAATTGTATTTCTGACCATATTGGAAGGGTCCACGAAAAGAACATGTCTACTCAATTTTTTTTTCAAAATGAGTTTCTAATGTCAAAATGCTGAGCTCGTTATGAAAACTTGACATTAAAACCTCAATTTGAAAAAAAAGTGACTACACCTGTTCTTACCGTGTCATTCACACTATAGCTGCAGCTGCGACCTTATCGGTTGTACCAATAAAATGCAATGTTGGTAAAACAATTCACAAATAATCTGGTTACGGTAACAGAGTAGTGTACTTGCATATTATTATTCGTCTCGGTCAGTTTCAATTACAGAGAAAACTCAAATATTGATGTCGATATTTTTCAAAGTCCAAGTTGATATCGATAATTGTCTCTAATCGATGACAACCCTACAGCCACGAATTGACAGGCCGCCATATTATGCGCCAGGATTAGGTATACACGCTCATTTCGTAGGTATTTCGTGTCCATATAGTTTAATTAGTCTGAGTGCTGAAATACTAGATATCATTGGTGTTATACATTACATTCGTGTATCTGTCCTAGTTTTGCCGCAAAGTCTGAACGTCCTTAGTTTTCCTTAATGTTTTTATACTTTTGCTAATAGTACTTAAACTAGCGTAAGTTAGTAATTATTTAAAATTTATTCAGCTTTTATTTGGTTTCCCACATGTTTATGTGCGTTGCATGGTTTGGGTGTAATTTAAACTTTTCCAAGCGCGGCCGCGGCGTTTTTGATGACGTCATTAAATGGGAGACAGACTCCTCTGAGATTGTCTCCCGGCAGTTTTGGAATCCAGGGGACATGCCTAACAACATACTAAAATATGGCACCGTTATCCGAAAGTAAAGTATTTGTTCGACGGAATCCCCTAACAACACGCATTAAAAGAAGTTACATGGCTTATAAGAGAATTCATTCAAACTATTTCACTTCGCTTTCCGCATAGATTTCAACTTTGCGTCCGCTAAAACTGTACAATAATGACTTTAATTTTTTACCTGACTGCTTGTTCTACGTGACAAACAATAATAATTTTGTTCGGGGTGAACCCTTCTGAAACTTAATTTGAAGAAGTTTTAATCGATTTGAAAATGACACTCCTCTCGTATCATACGCCAAACCACACGTTAAAATCATTGATGACACGCATGTCGTGCCATCCGCACAGAATCAGGTCGTAAAAATAATGCAACTTGAAAAGGTTGTCAACAACTGATTTTGAAAAATTCAAACAATGTCCAGAAACGAAGGCTACAAGCTTGTTTTACGTGACAAACAATAATGATTTTGTTCGGGGTGAACCCTTCTGAAACTTAATTTGAAGTTTTAATCGATTTTAAATTGACACTCCTCTCGTCTCATACGCCATACGTTAAAAACTTTGATGACACGCCTGTCGTGCCATCCGCACTGAATCGGATATTTGATATGCCGATTAAAACAGTAACTGTAAAAAACAAAAACGGGCGTTTTTCAAAAAAGTGTACCAACACGTGACGAAACGGAAACGATTTATTTTTCACTCCGCAATTTTGAAATTTAACTTATTTGATAAATTATAGTATAGAGTATGTTATTTTGAAAAAAAAAACTTGAAAATAATGTGACATAACGAAAAAAACAACACTAAAACATCAGGTTGTGATGAAACTAGTGCCGAATCGTCACAAACATAAATTCATAATAAAGTCCGAATAGTATTATATATGGAGCATCTATAGTTTACAGATTTAAAAGAAGCACTAAAACTTTTTAAAACTGGCTTGGTTAGTAGAGTTTATGGAAGAAATATTGTTTGAGGATAACACATTTATCACAACTGCGTCCTGATCGACTGCTACACTTCAAAATTGCTGCATAAAAAAGTCACATATCATTGAAAAGTAATTAAAAATACATTAACTAATATCCAGTTAGGATTGTTAGCGTTTAAAAAACCCGAAAATAACATAATAACCACAAAAAAATATTGTTTTTAAGACGATGCGCGGGTGGCCATTTTTCCATACAAACGTAATCCCCCGTTTCCTCCCTGGATAATAACAAAAGAACGTAACCCCGTTGAGTTTCGGCTCGTTAGAATCGTCTCAATGAGTAGTTGATGATGGTATACAGAAAATAACAGTCGGCAATAAAAGCTTGTACCAAAAATGAAATTTTTGACAAAAACTTATTTCATATACCTTTACTTCCTTCTGCTTGATCAGATGCATTGTGTGTATTGAAGAAAAATTATAACTGTTCGAGTATCATTATTTTATCGCTTTACACACGGTGTTGCGACATGCTGTTTTTTTTAATTTGCCGCGCATTCCTAGACTCATCTTTTATTGGGCAGACTCTAGAATGCTCATTACAATTGTATCAGCATTCAGCACCTTCAATGTAATCTGGTTTTATTGGTGGGACATGTAAGCACAGAGTACTTTTCTATATAATGTACATGTAAGAGTGTGGTTGTTTAATGTTTTGTACACTCAGCGTCAAATACTTAGTAGCAACCAAAGTAGTCAAATAATTCGGTACACCATATATTTAGTATGGTGTACCGAACTATTTAGCCACTTTGACTGCTACAGAGTATTTGACGCTGAGTGTACACCAAAGAAGATGGCGTGTACTGTACCATAAACTCCTTACTTAGAATAATGTTTAATTTATTGAAAATTGTGTTTCAAAGACCTACTTACATGCGTCTGATATATGAAAGATCACAATAGATCAGCGATGGTCGCAGTGATATAAGGGCTTTGACAGCCCGAAAGCCACTACCAGAAATAATAAAATACATGCGTCTGAGGAGGATATTGTTGTGAAAGCAGCATGATTTTACCCTACATGCGTCTGAGGAGGATATTATTGTGAAAACAGCATGATTTTTTCAGTAAGGAAGTATAATTAAGTTTTACGTAAATTTTTGACTAAAAACTAAATTAAATTGTGAGTCCATTAATGAATTGAATGTTCTCACAATTGCAAATTTTTGAAGTCATTTTTTATAACAGCATCATTTCCTTCGATCTCAATCCTATCATACATCCATTTCCGATTAATCCTGGAACAAAAAAGCACATTATAAATAATACAGAATTTAGTAGTTTGATAAGTGTGCCAAATTAATAATCCATAATAACAGCACAGTTGTTTGCCTCTTGCAGATATTCCTTACAGAAGGCATACAGCAGACACACAGATGGAAAGGACAGGCTGTATTTCAAACTGATAGACTTATTTCATGATTGAACTTTGTACCTGATATCTAAAACTAAATACTATAATACCTGCACTCATGGCCGCATTTGCAAGAGTTACATCTCGGGCATGGAAAATGACATCCAGGGCATTTCTCGTCCAAGCAGTCACAAATATCTTTACCTGTGGCTGCTATTTCACCATGTTCATTGTAAATTGATTTACTTTTACGGCTGAAATTATAGACTAAAGCTTATTTCAGTTTAACAACAACGAACATGACAATATCATATTGTATCACATTCCAACAGTTTTGTGAGACCCAGCTAATTATTAAGTAAATATACTCTGTTTATTAAATAAATAAATAATAATATCTATATCATATATCATTTTATGTCTTTAAATAAAAAAATCTGACCAGAAACACACGGGCAATGCACAGGCAATAATCAATGTGACTCTTTAAATTTTACCCAAGTGGAGATTGGGTCTCCGCAAGTTAATTATAAGTTTAAAAGACACAACAGACACAATTCCGAATGATCTCGAAAAACCAGAAGTTTGATTGAAAAAACCGCACTCCAATTGGTTCGGGAGCTGATGCCACAAAACTAAATTTTGGTCAGGGGTCACCTTATTTTTGGTCAGGGGTCACCTTATTTATGGTCAGGAGTTAAAAATCAGAGGCCCTAAGAGGCTTAAAAAGACTAATAGCTGGGCAGGTGGTAGAACAAAAATTGCGACATACTTTCCAAAATAGTTTTTACGATTCTGCTTACGACGTTCACGCTCTGATGTTACAGGATCAAAGTTGTGTAAAAAGTGCATTGTTTTGTCACGACTCTTTTTAGACGCAATGTTTACTAGTACTTGTCGCCTTCTCAAAAAGTTATTCTATCGGTGATATTTTGTAGATATGTTGTAGCGTTAAACCGATACACTCGTAATGCAAAATGCAAGACAACTAATAACACGAAACTTAATATTTTTAATACACAAAACGAACAGTCGAAGCACAGACTCCTAAGATAAGAAGATAGACAGTCGAAGCGAACGAAGTATGTAGTATGTATATTATAGTCTTTGAACGAAGCAAGCTAGCTATCCTTATACTTACTATACTCTTTGAGCTAGCTATTGACAGTGACAGATGGCTTTTGGGTTGCCATCTATTTAACAGATAACAAATTTCATAGAGAACCGGCGGCCACAGGGGCGGTCCCTTCTTTGCCCAGCGCCATGAACCTAGGATACTATGGACAGGCTATGGTAATAATAATACCACAAGCGAGCGTGACGGTGCTATAACAAACGCAATAAGTGTGACAGAAAGAGATATATCATTCGTTATCCTTGTCATAGTTCCAATTTTTTTCTGTTGGGCACAAGGGTTGTGCCATACAAAAAGAAGCGGGTTGTGTCGGAGATTGTCGCGACATCTGGCAGTTGATATCGCGAAGATTTTAACTCGTGGTCGGAACGTGTAGTAACGCCTTAAGAGATTATTTGCACTGGCAAGGTTATGATATAGTTGTGACTGTGGGTAGGCTAAAGTGGGAAGTTTTGGAGCATTTAATCGTTTGTTCCGTTGAAGTAGCCTCATTTTATCATGGAGCGGCGGCGAGTGTCGAAGTAGTGTGCGGGATTCTCGCCAAGGAGCCGGGGGCTACGCAACTGGTCTCTGAAAGCTAAGTGTCTTAGTTTCTTAGTACTTTATTTGTTCTATGAAGATTTATTTGTTCTGCTATAATTGTGTTTTACAATCTACATATACTAGAACTATTTCCTGAATCCTGAGTTACTTAATGACAATTAACCATCGCGATAACATGCTACCAGTAGCCTGAGAACATAGTTACTTCTGATAGATAGTATGCCCTAGTCATGATGACAGTATATAGGGGAGGTACCTCCATAGTTTCTCGGTCGAAGGGCGAGAACTAGATACAGTAATATAGTGTACGCACCTTATGTGGCTAACCCTAGTGAAGGAACGACGATTAGTATATTTAGGAGAAGAAGTGGTACAACTCCAGTTGTTAAGTAGGTAGAACTTATATGTGCTAAGTTTCTAAGGCCTACGTGACAGGTGTGTCATGGTTGTCTTTATAACCACAGATGGTAGATGCGAGCGTCACCGTGCGTGTGCCGCGAGCGTCATCGTGTAGAAAAGCGAAGCAGATACCCATGGACTGCGTGGGATGATTAAGGTAGGATTAAAATTATCCTTCCTATGTTCATATATGAACCCTTTCTCGGCGCGCTCTAAATTTGCAAAGTCTACGTAAATGTATTTGTACCAGTTACATTCCTATATAAAGAGAGGGCGTTCGCGACAGAGATACAACCGTTAATTAAGTTTAAGTGGATACTTCTTTCTTCGTGTCCTAAATTGTATCCCATGGATTTGCGATTAATTGCAATCTAAAGGGAAAACCATAAGGTGTACCCGTAAAATATATATATTATAGAATTAATTCACTAAAATCTGTATGTGTAAAAGATAAATCTGTATTTATGGCAACATTGACTGACGTAGCTCATTTGACTCGCGATACATTGAAAATGGCGGTAATTTCAGCATTATTTTCATGTCCGCCACATAAACTAAATAACATAATGTGATTAACAACTAATGGCAAATATATATATATATAGTCCTCCTTGTCGTATCCGACGACGGCGACCCTTATGGGGTATATACATGTCATGATTTGTCAGAATCTGACTAATTCGTAGATAGAGGATATACAGGGTAGCTCATTCAAATCGGTCAGTATGGGAATGTCTGAAACTATAAGACATACGAAGATTTGTTCTTAGGAACCATGTCACCGATTTTGATAAAAAGAAAAACTGCATTCATACATTTGAAAAAAAAACTGTACCCAGCTCGGGAATCGAACCCGGTTGTTTTGAAAAAATAAACTTACACTTTTTCTATTTAAATATCGATTGTGTCTCTTAAGCTGTAAATGTCTCTAAGAAACATGATGTCTAAAATGAATAAAATGCATTGTTTTGACATACTTTAATTTATCATAGTAGGTGTTCGAAGTGACCACCGTTACAATATTCAACAAGTTCAGGCATGTAAAATTGTCTCTATGGCTGTTTGTACCTCTCTACTTGTTACATACACCTTATCATGTGGCATTAGCATTGCATTAAATCTTTAAGGAAGTTTTGTTATCTACAGTAATCAAACATAAACAATCAATTGAAAAGCCCACTTAAAGTAAGTATGTAGATATTGTAGATAGAGAGACGTGTTAAAAACGGTGGTCACTTCGAACACCTACTATGATAAATTAAAGTATGTCAAAACAATGCATTTTATTCATTTTAGACATTACGTTTCTTAGAGACATTTACAGCTTAAGACCTACACAATCGATATTTAAATAGAAAAATTGAAAGTTTATTTTTTCAAAACAACCGGGTTCGTTTCCCGAGCTGGGTACAGTTTTTTTTCAAATGTATGAATGCAGTTTTTATTTTTATCAAAATCGGTGACATGGTTCCTAAGAACAAATCTTCGTATGTCTTATAGTTTCAGACATTCCCATACTGACCGATTTGAATGAGCCACCCTGTATAGATGTCGTCCTAGCGTATACCCAAAAGGGACCATGGTAAATTAACCATACTAAATTAAGAAGTATCAGAAGGTAATACACTCTTGAGTCAAGTCTTGAGAGTCTTGACGTCTAATGTCATTTATAATTTGGTCGTATTATATCGGTGACGCCATGGTGGTATTGGTGGTGTCAGTTTCAGAGGGCCTACCGCGAAAGGCATTCAAAGTTTTCCCTCTCTGTCATACCTGAGCGTTCGTACGTAAGTGCGACAGAGAGGGAAAACTTCGAATGCCGTTCGCGGTAGGCCCTCAGTACAAATTTTGACAGGTGTGGTGGCAAACAAGCACAGATTACAGAGAAAGGCAGATAGGCCCTAATAAATTGAACGTTTTCTATACATCGGATCTCTTTAAACTTACGTACTGAACAACGAGTAAGAAAGGGATAGAACTACGTTATCTGCCAGATCTTCATACGTCATTGTCTCCGCTTTCTCGCTCACATGATGTAATTCGCTCTCTCGCTCGCTTGAGATTTAGTGCAGCGAAAGATATTTCCTTGCAAGTTATCGATATCGATATTTACTGTGAATATTCACTACAAATTCAGACATGTTACTTTTTAACCCTGATCATTTTATGGATTTTTAGTGGAACTAATTTATATTTTTTAACCGAGTTCCAAAAGGAGGTGTTTCTCAATTCTGCGGATTCTTTATTTTTGATGTATGTATAATTATGTATCTTCCTCGATTACTCGAAGACGTCTGGACCGATTTGGTTTTTTTCGTTTGAAAGGGTGGTCCTATGATTATTAGGTCAGGATCTGATGATGGGATGCTGGAGAAAACCAAGGAAGTCTTAAAATTTTATAGGCACACTTGAAACGATTTGGATATTTTTAATAGTGACTCGTGCATCTGCTTTCGGAAAGCATTCCTGGTAATGTGGAATAGAAATGTGGAAATGTTCATGTAGCTTCGCTGAGTATTGATTTGAAGTCGGTTAAAACTTTGTTTTTAAAGTATAACCCGCAAGAGTTAACTTGAGACCTCGTTCATATGTCGTTAGTACGCGCTCGAGTCTTAAGTTAACTTAACTCTTGCGGGATATAGGTTATTATAGCAACTATAATCAAATTAAAGGTCATCGAGTGCCACTAATGTAAACAATGAGAAGGACCTTTCAACAGCCTGATGTTAATTACGCAATTTGAAAACATTTAACAGCACAGTATCTAATAGCAAAACTAGTACACAGTAATACGAGAAAAAGAATATTGCCCATATAGTTCGATATTTAGTAGATATATCTAAATATATAAACACGCTACCCTACTTCTATTAATATTAAATCGAATCCAATACACGCTACCCTGACTATAGTCGCCCTACTGCGGCAATCCATTTTTGACGAAAATTATTTTCCGGAAATCTGAAGTTACCTACATAAATAATTCATGTCGATAAAATGTCGACATACAGATTTGAATTTAGTTACAACACTACCCGTGTTTACGCCAATTGGGAGGCACACTAGAAGCTCAAGGCAGATGGCGCTGCAATCGACTATACCTTGTTTACGTGTCGTGTCAAGTGTATGGTTGCTATATTTTCAGTATTCCTTGCGATTAACAGCTTAAAATGTACGCGTTTATGACTGTACGTGTTCTTCAAGCTGAGCTTCGAAGAAGAAAAGCGTCAGTGGCAGGGAAAAAGGCCGAATTGATACAAAGGTAATCGCCTCAAGTATTTGAGGTTATGTTAGGTATTTCGAGTGTTAATAAAAAAATCGATGCTCATGTGTGGTTTTTTCTTTCAGGTTGGAGGCATATGATCGCAACCAAAACTTTGGTGCCACCCTGGATGTTCCAGAAGACCGCTCATATGCGTGCCCACCCTCTGATACATTCAGAGATATTAACGCTGATTCGCCTATTCCCAACATCAGCAAGCATGAAATACAAGAATATTTTCAAAGATTCAACACTCACCCAAAAGGCCAACTTTTATATGAGTCCCGTCATCTTGTAACTGCTCGTTTCTCGTCCGATGGTACGTACACGTATTTACGTGGACAGTGCAAAGCTAATATGAAGAGCCTAGCCTACCTTGTGGATGTGAAAGTGTCTCAAGAAGGTTCAATAGAAGCGTGCCACTGTGAGTGTGCTGCAGGGAGTGGTACAGAAGCGAGCTGCAAGCATGTTGCTGTACTATTGTTGGGTGCACATGATATTGTAAATAAAAGTTACATATTGTTACATCAAGTATGCACTCAACAGCTGATGATGTTTAACAAGCCTAAAACTGTGTTTCAAAAATCACCCATTGCTGCACAAAATTTACCCAGCAAGAGATTGAAAACGTGCAATTTTGAACCCCTAAAAAGGGAAGACATAATGGATAATTATGAAGATTATGTGAGGAACTTGGCCATAGGTTATGGGGATACATCTATGCCTCTACTGCAAACATTCGAACCGGCAAATCCTCATGGGATAGAATGGGATCACTCCTATACTTTGGAGACTGCAAAAGAAAATCTACTAAAAGATCTATTCTTAAAAAATGTTACTGCGGAAACAATAAAGGAAGTGGAACAAAACACTAGAGGGCAAGACACTTCTGCTGAATGGCATGAAATGCAATCCTGCAGGATTACTGCCAGTATGTTTTATACTGTAAGTCATTGCACCCATGTTGGAAAAAAAGCAATAGTGGAGAAAATTATCTCTCCCAAGCCTGTGCACACAAGAGCGGTAACCCATGGGAAGATACAGGAGCCTATTGCTTTACAAAAGTATGAAGCAATGTATGATGTAGATGTGCAAAGATGTGGATTATTTATTTCACAAGAATGTCCATTCCTTGCCGCCTCTCCTGATGGGTTACTTGGTGAGGAGACGGTGATTGAAGTGAAGTGCCCATATGCAGCACGGTATAGCAAGATAAATGAGGTAACAGTGTCATACCTAGAAGTGATAGATGGGAATTTACACTTGAAAAGAAGACACCCTTATTATGCTCAAATACAGGGCCAGCTTTATTGCAGCACTAGGAAGTAGGGTCATTTCGCCGGTTACACGACCACCTTCGGTTAGCGACCACTTGAAGAACATGGTGTTTTCAATTGAAGATAACATCAATTCTACAGAGCTTATTGAAACAGTCAGCCGTATGCCTTATTGTTTGTGGTTATGGAATAGGAATATACAAAAAAAACGAGAAAATATGCTTTCAGTTCACCAAGTCAGCTAAGTGGTCGCTAACCGGAACATTAAATTAGGTGGTCGCCAACCGGCGAAATGACCCTACTGCAATTTTATAGTAAACACTTTCAAAGATATGAAAGTCTTATTTATTGAAAGGGATGAGTCCTACATAGCCAAGATGCTCACAGCATTAATAAACTTTTATGTGCATGACCTGGAGTCTGCCATATGTAATAAATATATATATAAAAATTACTTGTTACTAATAAAAAGACATTGAACTGTTGTATGTTTTTATTTTGGATCCCTTCATTATTAAGTATTTCATTAGCTATAAAAGTAATTTTCTATGAAACCGTAACATTTCCAGGACAATTTCAATAAACTTTTTATAGAGCCCTGAAGGTTGGGGTTGGGTTAGGTTTGTGTACACTTATAACAATCCTGAAAAAGTGGTGATTATGGCAAATTAAATTGTGGGTTTCATCGTAACACTTTTTTATTGGCTTCTCTTCATTATACATTCTCTGAAGTTGCAACACATAAAACATACAAAAAGTATTTTACTTGCTATTGGAATGTAACTATGGTCCAATTCTGACTTTAATATTTTGTAGGTTTTTGTTAGCCCAATAATCCTTTCTATATGAACATGTTTACTAGCAAGTTCTCTATCTTTTACGATTGTTAGTCCTGGTAACTGTGATTTTCCCTTTAGAAAAGTAGGTATCTTTACAGTAACATTTTTGTCTGCAAACATGTCCTGTATTGTGAAACCTCTATCCGCTAGTATGCTATCACCACTTTGACACTTCGACACAAGACCACTTCTTTCAACTGTTTGTCTGTCACTAATAGATCCTGCATATGCCTGTGAACAATAAGACAGCAATCCACCTGGTGTCGCTCCGACTAATACTTTTAGAGTATTAGCATGTTTGTAACTACTCCAAGAAGCTTGCTGGGAAGTTGGATTTTTTGGTTTTTGAACAGTTATTTCAGTTCCATCTAATATGACTAACATTTTCATCATATTTTTTGAAATTCTTAGGCATGTAATATTGAATCAATTCTTTACTAGGCCAAATATTTATTATACTCCAGAGTTGGTACATAAAATGTATCCATGTTATAAATATATTCGATACAGTAGTTTCACTTATGTTAAAAAACCTGCTCAGCTCAAAAATGCATTTATTCTGTCGTAGTTTCATCATAGTTAGGAATAATTGGTCTTCGGTAGATAGACTAATTACATTACTGCCAAAGTATCTAATCTTGTGTGCCATCGGACTAAGTGTCGAGTAGACAAAATGGAATTTCTTATATGTTTCAAAACCTGTATAGAAGAGTATGGACTTATCATCATTCTTATATCTGTTTATTGAACCATATACATGCACATGATCAATATGAGTGCTCTTTGACAAAGTTTCAGGCTCTGTGTGTTCACTTTGAGCTGGTTCTGCAATTTCCACAGTAGTACATAATTCTTCTTCTCGCCCTACATCTGGAGTAGTCTGACTAATTATTGATTCTGTCACTGTTGTGTGTTCTATCACATTATTCTCTTCAAACAGCTTTCTTCGTCTTCTTTTTTCACAACGCTGCTGACGGACAAAAGCTGCTGGTGTTTCCTGTTTGGTTGTAGTGAAACAGAATACAGACGGTACAACAGTTTTTCTTAAAAATTTGGCTAGTGGTACAGCATCTGTATATCTACTTTTTCCGAAATAATCATCTGCCTTAAAATGCAGCCTACATAATCGGGCTGTGTCACTTGCCCTAAAGTTATTGATGCGCAATGCACTCTCCCAACGTTTCCTGCGAGTTGGGTCCTTGGGAAATAAGTGGACTCCCCTATTTTTACAATTTGGCGCACAACATTGAGGCATTCTTGAGAAAAATATGGAAAAATACTTATAAGAAATTATAGAAGTTTGCAATTTGACAGTTCTTATGTCAATTGTCAAAGCTGGGTACAGTAGCTTATGCGCCACCTGGCGTGAGAAAATGTCAGTTTTCCTCCTAATTGTATTTTTACCAAAAATCCTAATAACGTCGATTTGGAACCATGTAAAAAGTACTTATTTCATAAAATGCAGTATCTGCCTAGCTAGCACACTAGGTTTTATGTCGGCGAAAATGTACTGAAACGTCACGTAAAACGCGACATAAAGCCTAGTGTGCTAGCCATCTGCCCAGCTAGCACACTAATCGGACATATATATACATTCGGACGTATAACTTTACGATTGTGCCCATTTTTACGTTACTTAGCTAACATGGTAATCAAGCAGCATATATTTATGCCATAGCGTAAAATATACGTAGCAAAATTATTACATTCATTTCATTCGTTCAATAGTAGTCTATGGTTAGAAGCCTATTATAATACTACCTAATTAAAGAGTAATGATAAGCACTGCACAGTTTACTAAACAGTTGTTCTCCTGTATTAAGTTGTGTTATAATAGTTTTTTGTTTTCATTTACGTTACTCCCACCCCACAAAAAGTTATACGTAGTGGTTTTAAGTAATTTAGCGAGTCAACACAAGCAAAAAATCATAATCATTGCGTTATTTATACTAATTTATAGTTAGTAATCATGATCTAGCTAAAATTAAAAATGCTAGATCATTGTTTCAGGAGACTATAGGAGTTTTGAGACTGAAACCGTATGTGTTGTGACAGAAATCGGAGAAATCCTGCGAAAATTATATTGTTTTCATAGTGTTAAAATTTATCCGGGGTCTCGAGTGACCTACATAAAATTTCGTCCGTCAACGGCTCATATCGTCAAGTTTTATGTGCCAAAATCAAGAGCATGTTAGCATTTGACGTAAAACAAATAGTTTTATGTGCAAGACATATAAATGGTCACATTTTACGTAGATGATGGTACAGCATGTTAGCTCATGACGGTAAAATTTTATACGTCGGTTGTGGACATAAAACATGTGCATAAAAGTCGTCATTTTGCTAGTGTGCTAGCCGGGCTGCCCAGCTAGCACACTAATCGGACATATATTTACGTTCGGACGTATAACTTTACGATCGTGACCATTTTTACGTTACTTAGCTAACATGGTAATCACGCAACATATATTTATGCCATAGCGTAAAATATACGTAGCAAAATTATTACATTCATTTCATTCGTTCAATAGTAGTCTATGGTTAGAAGCCTATTATAATACTACCTAATTAAAGAGTAATGATAAGCACTGCACAGTTTACTAAACAGTTGTTCTCCTGTATTAAGTTGTGTTATAATAGTTTTTTGTTTTTATTTACGTTACTCCCACCCCACAAAAAGTTTTACGTAGTGGTTGTAAGTAATTTAGCGAGTACCAAAACACATGTTAGTTTATAATTGAATCAATAATATTTGTAAATTTGTGTAATATACTTTATAACAACACAAGCAAAAAATCATAATCATTGCGTTATTTATAGTTAGTAATCATGATCTAGCTAAAATTAAAAATGCTAGATCATTGTTTCAGGAGACGATAGGAGTTTTGAGACTGAAACCGTATGTGTTGTGACAGAAATCGGAGAAATCCTGCGAAAATTATATTGTTTTCATAGTGTTAAAATTTATCCGGGGTCTCGAGTGACCTACATAAAATTTCGTCCGTCAACGGCTCATATCGTCAAGTTTTATGTGCCAAAATCAAGAGCATGTTAGCATTTGACGTAAAGCAAATAGTTTTATGTGCAAGACATATAAATGGTCACATTTTACGTAAATGATGGTATAGCATGTTAGCTCATGACGGTAAAATTTTATACGTCTGCCCAGCTAGCACACTAATCGGACATATATTTACGTTCGGACGTATAACTTTACGATTGTGCCCATTTTTACGTTACTTAGCTAACATGGTAATCACGCAGCATATATTTATGCCATAGCGTAAAATATACGTAGCAAAATTATTACATTCATTTCATTCGTTCAATAGTAGTCTATGGTTAGAAGCCTAGTATAATACTACCTAATTAAAGAGTAATGATAAGCACTGCACAGTTTACTAAACAGTTGTTCTCCTGTATTAAGTTGTGTTATAATAGTTTTTTGTTTTTATTTACGTTACTCCCACCCCACAAAAAGTTTTACGTAGTGGTTTTAAGTAATTTAGCGAGTACCAAAACACATGTCAGTTTATAATAGAATCAATAATATTTGTAAATTTGTGTAATATACTTTATTACAACACAAGCAAAAAATCATAATTATTGCGTTATTTATACTAATTTATGGTTAGTAATCATGATCTAGCTAAAATTAAAAATGCTAGATCATTGTTTCAGGAGACGATAGGAGTTTTGAGACTGAAACCGTATGTGCTGTGACAGAAATCGGAGAAATCCTGCGAAAATTATATTGTTTTCATAGTGTTAAAATTTATCCGGGGTCTCGAGTGACCTACATAAAATTTCGTCCGTCAACGGCTCATATCGTCAAGTTTTATGTGCCAAAATCAAGAGCATGTTAGCATTTGACGTAAAGCAAATAGTTTTATGTGCAAGACATATAAATGGTCACATTTTACGTAAATGATGGTATAGCATGTTAGCTCATGACGGTAAAATTTTATACGTCGGTTGTGGACATAAAACATGTGCATAAAAGTCGTCATTTTGCTAGTGTGCTAGCCGGGCTGCAGTAATCCCAAACCATTATGTTGTGTAATGAACGTCAAACATTTGAAATCAAAGCAAGAAATTCTTACCGATGAAAACTATCTATATTAACTACGACAGTACGGAGCTATACAAGACATTTTGCCCCCATATGTTAATTCTATCTTGCACTTTTCACTCAAATATATATTTTTAAAACACAATTTTCTTCAAATAATTATTTTTCCGAAAGTGTTGACGTTGACTTGATTTTGACGTCTGCCCAGCTAGCACACTAATCGGACATATATTTACGTTCGGACGTATAACTTTACGATCGTGACCATTTTTACGTTACTTAGCTAACATGGTAATCACGCAACATATATTTATGCCATAGCGTAAAATATACGTAGCAAAATTATTACATTCATTTCATTCGTTCAATAGTAGTCTATGGTTAGAAGCCTATTATAATACTACCTAATTAAAGAGTAATGATAAGCACTGCACAGTTTACTAAACAGTTGTTCTCCTGTATTAAGTTGTGTTATAATAGTTTTTTGTTTTTATTTACGTTACTCCCACCCCACAAAAAGTTTTACGTAGTGGTTGTAAGTAATTTAGCGAGTACCAAAACACATGTTAGTTTATAATTGAATCAATAATATTTGTAAATTTGTGTAATATACTTTATTACAACACAAGCAAAAAATCATAATCATTGCGTTATTTTTACTAATTTATAGTTAGTAATCATGATCTAGCTAAAATTAAAAATGCTAGATCATTGTTTCAGGAGACGATAGGAGTTTTGAGACTGAAACCGTATGTGTTGTGACAGAAATCGGAGAAATCCTGCGAAAATTATATTGTTTTCATAGTGTTAAAATTTATCCGGGGTCTCGAGTGACCTACATAAAATTTCGTCCGTCAACGGCTCATATCTCATATCGTCAAGTTTTATGTGCCAAAATCAAGAGCATGTTAGCATTTGACGTAAAACAAATAGTTTTATGTGCAAGACATATAAATGGTCACATTTTACGTAAATGATGGTACAGCATGTTAGCTCATGACGGTAAAATTTTATACGTCGGTTGTGGACATAAAACATGTGCATAAAAGTCGTCATTTTGCTAGTGTGCTAGCCGGGCTGGAGTGCTTTGTTTACTTTTTAAAACACTGCGGCTGACAGTAGTTGGAGAAAATTCGCCAACAGCCTGAAAATACCGTACTATTCGTCTCATTCTAACTCACATCGGCTGACCATAAGAAATGACAGAGACAACTACATGAAACATCGTCTGACTTAATACTGCGCGTCTGTATTAGTCTGTGACCTCTATGGACTGCATGTTGCGCTGCTGATCCAGCCGTCAAACGAGTTGTACTGACTAATTTCATGAAAATCACAATTTGGACCATGGAATTTGCATGATCAGCCAAGTGTTTTATTTAAATTTATTTAAATTTAAATAAATTGAATTGAAAATTAAAAACAATTTAAGAAAGAATATATTGTATTTGTATTTCCCCCGAGTCGCATGCCACCTCCCCACGCGGATGTGTCGCTGGACGATTTTGTGCGGTGTCCTTATTGCCCGAACTCCAAATTGTTTAAAGGTAAAAGAGGTTTGAACATTCACATCAGTAAATTACATAACCATAGTCGTAGTCAACCTCTCCCCCAATTAATCCCTCAGCTTCCCACAACAGCCAGCTCCCTGTTAACGCCTTTATCCGATCAATTAAGTGGTCTCAAAGATTCCATTCCCATCCTAAAAAGAATCCCCAGAGGAGCGAGAGTCACCGTTGCCAGGAGCCTTATAAAAGTTCTCGATGATTGTACTAATTCCAATACATTAGCGTCATGGGAAAAACTACTCACATTCGCTTATCACATTCTGCACGTCGATTATTCCACATCCTCCAAATCATTAACCAGTAAAGTCAAACAAAACTGTTCTCAGCCCTTTTCGCCGTCTCTATCAATTCAATCATCGCCCAGTTCGCCCACCCACCACAATCTTTTCAAAAAGGTAGAGACAAAAGTGAATGATGGTGATCTTCGCGGCGCCGCACGCATCCTTTTTTCCAGCGATACATCAGCCCCAAGGTCTCCAGATACTCTCGCAGCCCTCGAGAGCAAACACCCGCCGGCCCCCGTGATACTTAACCTACCCGACCCACCAGACACCGCTTTGTCAGGTCTCGTTACATCTGAAGATGCTGTACTGGCTGCAGTCATGTCATTCAACAACGGCTCGGCTGGCGGTTTGGATGGCATCACTCCCCAACATCTAAAGGACTTGTTGGCAGCCACACATGGTGATTTACTTTCCAGCATTACTCGCCTTATTAACTTAATGCTTAGTGGGAAAGTAAATAAGGACGTTACTCAGACTCTGTACGGCGCCAATCTTTGCGCCCTATCCAAAAAAGACGGCAGTGTGCGGCCCATTGCTATAGGTTCGACTTTTAGACGATTGGCTTCTAAAATTTGTTGTAAGCATATCCTTCCAGTTTTAGAATCCAAATTCCAACCGTTACAACTTGGTTTTGGCAGCAAAGGCGGCTGCGAAGCAGCGGTACACGCTTGCCGTACCTTTCTTAATAACACCCATAATACAGTGCTTTTAAAATTAGACGTAAAAAACGCATTCAACTCGATTAATAGAGATATTCTTCTGAGTGAAGTCCAAAAAAATATTCCAGACATTTACCCCTACATTTGGCAATGCTACAGTTCCGCTTCCCACCTCAAATACAATAGCCACACTATATTATCTTCTGTCGGCTGCCAGCAAGGTGACCCCCTAGGCCCGGCCATTTTCAGTCTTGCCATACACCCATGCATCACCGAACTTAGATCAAAATTTAATACGTGGTACCTAGACGATGGCACCCTGGGAGGTGAAGCGAGTACCGTACAGGACGATTTTGTCGCCATTACATCTAAATTTGAACACATTGGCCTACAACTAAATTCTAGTAAGTGTGAACTTTATGTCGACCGAAACAGCGACAATAGCATTGAAACCATTAGAACGTTTGAAAATCTTTGTCCAGGTATAAAAATTCTCACCAAAGAATCTCTGCACCTCCTTGGGGCGCCGATTTTTGATGAGGCGATCCCTGGTTTTATCAATAAAAACATAGACCATTTTAATTCATTTTCGGACCGCCTTCTCCAAATTAACTCACACATGGCCATATTTATCCTCCGATACTGTCATTTCGTCCCAAAATTTACATACGCTATGCGCTGCAGTCCCTTTTGGAAACTTCAAAATTTCTGTGAAAAACTTGACAATATTATATGGACACAGATTGAAATAATAATAAACATCAAAATGAACAACAGAATGTTTTTACTGGCATCACTCCCTGTTAAGTTCGGTGGTCTCGGGCTTAGACAAATTTCTAGCGTCGCCCTTCCGGCGTTCTTGTCCTCGGTACACAGCACGCTGCTTCTCACTGGTAAAATTCTCAACCCATCACGCCGTGATTGTGAGATAGCGTGCTTGTCCGAGGCCAGGGACGCATGGAGAATGGCCTGTCCAGGCAAGGATCTACCTGCCCGCCCTGAACTCCAAAAACATTGGGACCTACCTATCTGCCGACGGGTGCACGATCATCTCATGGAAACGACATCATCGCCATCAGAAAGGGCCCGTATGTTGGCTATTTCGGAGAGGGAGTCATGTCACTGGCTCCACGCCTACCCCTCTGGCAACTACGGGAACCTCTTGGACCCGAACAGTTTTCGGCTGGCGGTTGGTTTGCGTCTTGGGGCCAACATAGTGGAACCACATCGCTGCCACTGCGGCACTATGGTTGATAGGACGGGTCATCACGGCCTCGCTTGCTCAAAAAGCGCCGGCCGCATATCCCGTCACTCCTGCCTCAACGATATTATCCGTCGGGCTCTGGTCAGTGTCAACGTGCCGGCCACATTAGAACCAAATGGCCTAGCACGTGATGACGGCAAGAGACCTGACGGGATGACTCTCGTGCCTTGGCAACAGGGGCGGCCCTTAGTCTGGGATGCCACATGTGTGGATACACTAGCGCCGTCCCACCTGGGCACGACGTCGTTGAGGGCTGGTGGAGCGGCCACCGAGGCTGAGGCAGCAAAGCGCCGCAAATATGCAACTCTTAACGAGAATTACATATTTGCGGCGTTTGCCGTGGAGACCTTGGGTCCTTGGGGACCGGATGCAATTAACCTTTTTAAAAAGCTAAGTCACATGCTCATCCGGTCCTCTGGTGACAACAGGGCTGGCTCGTTCCTCGCACAGCGAATTGGCATTGCCATTCAACGGGGCAACGCAGCCAGCCTTATGGGTACTCTGCCTAGTGGCAGCAATTTGGGGGAAATATGTGTATATAGTAGTTTAGGTTCACATAGTTTAGGTTAGGTTTAGTTAGTTTTTAACTTTCTGTTTCATGTTTTTTTAATTGTTGTAAATAAATGATAATTATCAATACTACTAAAAAATAGATAATCACAATTAATTATCAGAAAGAATATCGTTTTAATATTTTACATAGTAATTCTCAAATTTGGACGCAAATTTAAAACCGCTTGTAGATGGAATAAAAATAACTGGAGAGTCGTGCTAGTGCCAACCTTTATTGCACCGAACCGCGCTCTGTTGGTATGGATGGAAAACATTCCCCGCGTTCGTCTGCGGGGGAGGGGGTCATGTTTTGTCATGGAATGAATTGTACTGTGACGACAGATGTCAGATGTCAAAAGAAAAGTGACAAACAATACATCGTTCACTCCATGAACCTAGGATACTATGGACAGGCTATACGTGATGCCACAATGAGGGACGGCAACAAAGTAGATGATACCCGTGGGGTGGCCATGTAACTAAAAATTACCCCATCGCTTCCACATGTTTATTTTAAATAATGCGCTTTTATTGTAAGTAGTTTTTACTGAAGCTTTACACATTCACTGCCTAGCAGGCGCTCTGTTCGCAGTCGCTAATAATATTCAGTTTAATAACATGAAATATGATTCTAGTTACAGAACATGTAGGTAATTAATAGTCATTGTGCAAGCGGCTTTAACTGTGTTTCTTATCAGCACAGTTATTACAGAACGGCCCGCGAACTGTGTTGCTGCGAGGTAGTTTGTTCGTATCTTTTTAAGCGTTCTAATTAGAAAGAGACGGACAGTCTACCTCGCCGCGACACAGCTCGCAGGCCATCCTGATCCTGATCTACTTAATTATTATAAAGCCTGAATCACACTGGCACGGCCTGCGGTGGCGGTTCATAGTAAACTTGACAGTAAGTATCAAATTACTATTGACTGCCACCGCAGGCCGCGCATGTCTGTGAGAAGCTTAAAGTCTCTCACACTGCGACTGGCGCGGCCTGGCCGCGGCGGTTTATGGTAAACTTGTCATAAGCTGTAAAATCTACTATTGAGCGCCACCGCAGGCCGCTCCAGTGCGATGCAGGCTTAAGGCGGATAAAATAATGACACTAAGGACCAAAATGAGACACTACCATATTAAAAAACATTTACTAACGCAAATATTAAAATTATTACAGATTTTGCGGAAGCAACGCGCTTCAAAATGTTTTGAGCACATGCAGCTGTATTTTGTTGGCTCCCAATTTATCCGCCCTGTAGCCGTAATCCAAATACTACGTGTACTCGCATCCTCATTTAGTGGAAGCCTAGAAAATAAAACATTATCTTACATTCAATTTTTCAAGCATAGGGCTACCGATCGATCGTCTTAACTTATTACTAGCTGTCCACGCGTCTCCACCCGCGTATTAGAGATAACCCAACCCAGATGCAGGATTAAATAAAGCCATGTGAAATAATTTTATTTTTGAAATGGGATGAATAGTTCCGGAGATTACTCGCTACAAAAAGCTTTGCCCCTTTTTTTATGAGTATAGAGTAAATACAGGCACGCAAAAAAGTGCATTAGGATTTCATTCCTAACTTTTTAAGTGATGACAATGTAGATTCACAGATTTTTGAAAAAAAGTACAGTCAGCGAGAAAATCGTCAATTTTGACGAAATTTTTTTAATGCCATTCGATCCCACTCCTATTAAGGATCAAAATATTAATTGGGACCAACTAAGGTTGGACTACTAGAACGCCCAGAAATCAAAGAAAACTTTTTCCATACAGTTAGTATGGGAATCCCAAAGTGCAAGTAGTCCTTTAGTAAGACGATCATCAGATGGTATGGAGACTGACATAACTTCATTTAGATTAGAAATAAGAAAATTAATTCCTGTGTTAAAAAAAAAAACTAACGTATTAGAGATAGCCCAACCCAGATGCAGGATTAAATAAAGCCAGATTAAATAATTTTATTTTTGAAATGGGATGAATAGAGCCGGAGATTACTCGCTACATAGATTAAAATAAAAATAATAATAAAATAAAATCAGTTTATTGCAGACAATAGTCCATAGTACACAGAAAAAAAAACAATAATAATAATTAGAATGGCGTAGGGATGTGACGGCCCCATCGCCCACCAGATTTCTGGTGCAATCAGTCAACGTAAGGCAGCTTGTGGTGGGCTGTTAGGGAGTAGCGACCCTACGTACCTGAGTGCTCCTGGGGGTGTCCTGTGGTCAGGCTGAGCCGATCGGGTGGTTGGTTGGACAGGCCCCCCACCTCTGGCTTGCCTTAACTGGCTGTCCAGAGTGAAGTCGCAAGAGCTGTTGCTCGAGGGTAGATGTGGATACCTAAGTGGCGAGTTGGCTATATGTTTAAAGTCCAGTGCCACCTCTATACCTCCCCAGCCTCTCTGACTGGTGTTGCCCTTAGGCCATTTTTTAAATGTCGCTATTAATAGGGGCCCATCTAGCAGTTGGCGAGTCACCGCCTGCCAGAGATAAAAAATGAGACGGTTTATTAGGCAGGCGTCCGATGTTTCACCCAATAGCCCAGCCACTAGTCCATAATTTTCACCCAATAACCCGTTTTCTTTAGATTCCATCAACCAGCAATAGTCCCTATACACCCCAGCGGGTGCTGTCTCTGTGTACGTCCCATGACACGGGCAGGGACAGCATCCACTGGGTGTACTCCTTGCATTTCATTAAATTGTCAACAGGGCCTCTACGTGTTGACTCAGTTGGTACTTTGTAGGTACCTAGCCCCACGCACGCCTCCCAAAGGTCCGGGACATCATTGTCCCGTGAGCGGGAAAGACATTAAAATAAAACTTGCATCATATCATAATAATGACTAGTCTCGCTCCCGATTACACGCTACATAAAAGCTTTGCCTCTTTTTTATGAGTATAGAGTAAATATAAGTATACAAAAATAGATCCCACCCATTTTATAAGAATGATATGTAATAACAAGTACGAGCACTTTGTTAAAGTATATTGGCTGTATTGGTAATTTATACTTTAACAAAGTGCTCGTACTTGTTATTACATATCATTCTTATAAAATGGGTGGGATCTATTTTTGTATACTTATATTTACTCTATACTCATAAAAAAGAGGCAAAGCTTTTATGTAGCGTGTAATCGGGAGCGAGACTAGTCATTATTATGATATGATGCAAGTTTTATTTTAATGTCTTTCCCGCTCACGGGACAATGATGTCCCGGACCTTTGGGAGGCGTGCGTGGGGCTAGGTACGTGGGGTTAGTTGTATTGGCTGCCTAGCTAGCACACTAGGTTTTACGTCGGCGAAAATGTACTGAAACGTCACGTAAAACGCGACATAAAGCCTACTGTGCTAGCCCCCCAGTATCCGTAAAATTATTGCAAAGAAGCTAAATGTGAGAAGACATTCTTATACCTGTAGCAGCTTACCATAAACAACCTACGTAATTTGGGCGGATAATTTGTCAACGAATATTTTCTTGAAAAATGTAAACAATGATGTTATTTCTATTATAATCGTCTAATTTAACAAGATTTTGAGCGTAATGTAATTTTACCATGCTATTTTTACGTTTTGCGTATACAGAAAAGTGAAAAATGTTCTACTTACGTGTGAAAGGTTATATTTTCATCACATTGTTCCGACCGGATTTTACAGCCGAGAACACAGCAATAGACCATTTTTTTTGGCACAGTCTGAACACAGACGCCTTATTGTGAATAAAATAACCTTAATAGCGTCGATTTTAGTCACATTAGCATTAAATAATTTAGCATATTCTAGCTCGTATGCTGCCACACGTGCGCTTTGTATGGCACAACCGTTGTGCCCAACAGAAAGAAAGTGGAACTATGACAAGGACAACGAATGATATATCTCTTTCTGTCACACTTAATTCGTTTGGTATAGCACCGTCGCGCTCGCTCGTGGTATTATTATTACCATAGCCTGTCCATAGTATCCTAGGATCATGGCCCTACACACATGACGATATGACGTACGGGGTTCGCAAGGTATGGGACGTCAGGTTGGATGTTAACTGACTCGTGTGAGATCGTGCTGGATCGTGTAACATATTCTAAAATTTAAATATGGCTACATCGGCTACATTAACTTGACTTACTTCACGTTGACAGGTTGACAAGTAAGGCCTGCATCACACTGGCGCGGCCTGCGGTGGCGGACCATAGTAAATTTGACAGCTAATGACAAGTTTTCTATTGTTCGCCGCGGCCAGGCCGCGCCAGTGTGTGACACGCTTAGTGGCATAGCAACATAGAGGATAGAGGTAGAATCCTCTATCTACGCATAGCAATCATAGCATAAACCATAGACTATATTGAATAACCTGTAATAGACTTGTCAGTCAAGGATTGCAACTGCAGCGTGCCTAGCGACGTCGTTTGTAACTAAAAATGTATGTAACATAACCATACGTAGAGCACAGTAAGTAGGTACATATAGGCGCACGGGTTCTGTTCTCACTTATATTTATTATTAATTTTTTTGCAGTTTGAATGAAAAGAAACACTATTATTATTAAAAATATTATTAAAAATACACAAGAATTTTGCGTAAGTACGAAAGTTTCTTGGCATATTCCCGTTCCTGTATCTGCTGTTCTCAAGACATGGTTACATAATTAAATAATCTGCAACAAAAGACAGAATAAGATGTAGTAAGATTGATAAAGTAATGTTATTGTTAACAATAATCAGGGTTTAGATAGAATGGCCATGATCACGTTATGGAGAAATTGGGACCTAATTGCGCTGAGCACTCTTTTTCACTAAGCAGATGATAAAATAAATAAGTACTTACGTGTTTTACGGCAATTTGGTATGTAACACTTTCTTTTAACCATTGTCGCCGGTATCCAAATAGTAACGAAGACTTAGTTCAGTGGGCTATAGCAACAGTCAATCCGGAGTCCAAGGATAGCAGTCGTAATGTAAAATGTAAGAATATAAGAGTCCAAAAGTAGCCAAGTCGTAACAAATAATCAAAACATATTATACTTTATGAATAAAAACACAGAAAAGCACCGTAACAACCACGCGGGAGAGAGAATACAATGAATGACAGTGCGAGCAATTGGCAGTTAAAACGTAAACGAGTATTACGTTCCGATTTATAGAATTTGCATGAGTAAAGTGTTTTGATAAGACCTGTAATATTTATTATCATAGAATAACTCAATTCTCATGTTATTTTATTTTATTTATATTTCATAAGCGCATAAAATTTTATATGTTGGGAATAAAGTTTATGCATAGAATGAAATGGAAATATCAGTGATGCCAGCTAGCAGCATCAATTTATAATACCAGCGGGAAAAAAAACACAGTAAAGTGGGTCCACACTTTCCATTCCATAAAATCGGGAGGTGTGGTACACACTTAAATTAATGAATTAGTGCCATCTAGCGATAGCGCTTCTAAGTACTACTTTCTTCATATAATCGGTATTTTGTTCAGAGTGAAAACACTCTGGCATAAACGGAAAACGGACTGTCAACTGTCAAAAGTGTCAAAGTGAAAAATAATTCAAGTTTCCTTTTACATGTGCTTTGACTGCTTTGAGTTTCATTGAATTATATAGGGAATAAATAGCTGTTTTCAATTTAAGGTCCCTCGGTTACTTGGTACTAATAGTTATTAGATATAGTGAGTTTTGATTAGTTAACCATAATGGCAGACACATCTAACAAAGAACAGTCTGTTACCAAAGTCCCCATGATTTACGTTTGCGGAGGTATAGTTTTATGAACGTTTTTATTTTAGAATCCTTTTTATAGTAGAGGAAATATGCTAATTTTACTATGTTTTTAGAATGCCATAGAGAGAATGAGATCAAACCAAGAGATCCCATTAGATGTCGAGAATGCGGCTACCGGATTATGTACAAGAAGAGGACAAAAAGGTGTATCCTTTTTAAAATGTTTAATCTTGACTAGTTCAAGTCGCTTAATAAACCAAGCACACATTACATTTATGGGCCAATTGACATGATATTCTGAAAGTCTTCATTTTACTAGAGCAAGAAAACTTGACAATTCTGGAATTGTTTTTATAATGGGGGCATTACAAATATGAGACTGCAAACATTTTTTGGTATGTACATTCCGTTTCTTGATCTGACATCATATGGAACATGATAATGGAGTTAAGAGCTAGACTCCCATTTGCGGGACAACAGTATTACATTGTGTACAATTAAACAACATTGCCATACAGTGTGACACTGTATGCTGCATAAACCCAACATCAATAGAAGTGTCCAAAATGGATAATATAGCAAAAAAATAACAGTAGCCTTTGCTATCCTCTGATCCAATTCTGGCTTGCTGGGCCTGCATGTTGGGGCTGCTTACTGGGCATTTGGTAGCATAGTTTTTGCACACAACCATAATAGCATGTGTGTTAGGGGCCCTGAACGTCCAAACCTCTTGAAAACTAGAAGACCTTCTAATCACAGTTCTATTTGTGCTTGTGAGACCTGACCTATGTTATTTGTCATGCTTCTTATTTTTGACAGATTTCAGTTCAGGATTATATCATAGTCAAATTTGGTTTTCATTTGACCTTTATCATCAGTCATTGTCAGATTTAGGTTCGCGTCTCTTCGGTGAACATTGCCAAAGTTAAGGGCTATAAAGCCTAATTTTTGGTTGAACTCTGAATCCGCATAAACAACGTTGCCTCTTCTATAATTCTATGAGATAAAAACATATTATATTTGAACATAAGCCCTTAACTATTGGCCACCGGAAAGATGATTTTTGTTTTTGTGACTGACAATGACCCATCTAAAATCTAATATCACAATTCTAGTGTTTAGATTCTAGATACTCTACATAAATCAACAAAAAATAGAGGTTTGGATATTACAACCTGTTTACTTTAAGTTTGGACCTTATAGTAAACGGGTTGTATGGACTTGTGGTTGTGGGTTTTAATGAGATAAGTATCTCAATATGTAGATTGGTAAACAAAATTGACAATGTGTAGTGATCAGTCAAAGTCATCTTGATAATATTAATTTCATCAGCACAGATATTGGGATGTATTTGTGTGATATGGGTCAATAAAATAAGCCATAATTTAATTTTCAAAACAAAGTTTTAACCTACTTCAAATCAGTAGCCAAATTGCTTCAAGTTTGCCTATAAAATTTGAAGAGTTCCCTCGATTTCTCCAGGATCCCATCATCAGAAATAGAATTTGGTGACAACAGGACCAATCTGGAAGTACATGCTTCCAAACAATCAAAAAAAAATTCAAATCGGTTCATAAATTACAGAGTTATCGTGTAACAAACACACATAAAAAAAATAAAAAAAACAAACAAATTGGCGAATCCTTTTTGAAGTTGGTTACAAATAGAAAATAATTTTACCATGCTACTCCATAATCATGTACTTACTTCTGATAATCTATCTATCTATATTATTATTACGCGAGGGCGATTTTTGTACATGCCATCAGATCTACAGTTATGGTCCGATTTTGATAAATGATATGTCTTTTGATTCCTCTCATGCTGCAGATTTGCTATAAGGTCTTCGTTTTTAGGGTTCCGTACTCAAAGCGTAAAACGGGACCCTATGACTAAGACTTCACTGTCCGTCAGTCCGTCCGTCCATCTGTTTGTCTGTCACCAGGCTATATCTCACTGATACCGTGATAGTCCCAGCTGAAATTTTCACAGATTATGTATTTCTGTTGCCGCTATAACAACAAATACTAAAAACAAAATAAAATAAATATTTTTATTGATAATGGTACGGAACCCTTCGTGCGCGAGTCCGACTCGCATTTGGCCGGTTTTTTTATTTTTTATCGGTAAGGTACTAAAATTTCAATTTACAAAAACTACTGTGCGCTGACCTCGTGACTTTGGCTGCGTGACATCACGTGACGTAACTCCTGGTTCGACTTGAGATGACAATGCAAATAAACATACAAGAATTTAACTCAAACCTGCAGTAAGTTCTTCAGCATGAGAAATTATAAATGTTCAGTCGGCCACATATGGATACAACACTAAGAATATTAAGAAAACAGAAAATTAAAGATGTTTTAACCAATATTTACAAAAACTGACAGACATATTGTGTCAACTGCGGATTCATTTTTTATTGACATATTCGAGATGTTGGGAGAAGAATGAGGTTTAATTAAATGCATGCAGCAAAAGTACATTCATATCAGCCAATCGCATTTTTAACAATCTTCCTGTAGAAATTTATTTATTTATCGTATGGCGGTTACACACTGGTACCATCACATACATCGGAGTAAACAAGCACGTCACAAACATCGGAACACACCTCTATTTACAAGGCATTAGGGTGCATGTGCCGTTATTTTTGAACACCTATAGTGTACCTATGTATGTGATGGCGACTGTACATCGTTGTCGCTGATAGAGTTCGAAATAAAAAGCCTGGAAGGAAATAACTTCAAAAGGTGTTTAAAAAACTTTCTAATAGATAAGGTTTTCTACAACCTAAACGAATATTATAGTAATGTGTAATATTATAATGTAGTAATTTTTATACATAAAATAGGCTGGGTGTAAATTGTATGCCCGAAAAGGGTAAAACTGTTGGAACCCATAATATCATGCTTCTACCTTTGTACCTACACGGTTTTTTACAATTATTTTTTCTATTTCTATTTCATGGACCCCATAGACGGCTTTGTTAACCTTACTTAGAACAATACGCCGACAGGCTCGCCTAAAGGCCTCCACACACCCGCGGGCCCGCGCCGCGGCGGGCTCGCGTTCGATGTGTGTTTGAAGTGTAGTTTCAATGTTTTACAACTTGCGCGGGCCCGCGCCCGACCCGCGCCCGCGACCGGTGTGTGGGGGCCTTTAAGGTCGATTTAGACGAAGACAATTTTCTGCCGCCTAAATTACGGCGCGTAAAGCCGAGTATTCATTAGGCAACATTTGTCAATAAACTGTTTACGATTTGATCACAATGTTTCGGGACAAGTTTAACGTCAACACTGTTTCTGAAACTTAGCAGTCCACACTTGTCAGTTGTTAATAAACTCAAAATCATGATTATAAACTCAAGTCATGTTTATAAACTCGCGCAACACACGTCCACACCTGTCGGTTTTTGCTTATAAACAGTTTATAAACACTTGTTCTCCACTCGAAGTGGGGAACACGGCAACATGTTTAATAAAATAAATAAAAAAAATAAAATAAAATATCTTTATTTCAGAACATTCCATTCCATACAATATAATATAGGTACATAATATGTGAAAATGTCAAGAGAATGTCTAGGTAGGCATCTTAATTAATAATTTTAACCCAGGTACTCAGGATGGAACCGTCTGATCTATCAGCGATGACCTTCAGTATCCTGTTGTCGCTGCGTCGGATGCGGCTTAGGATAGATGCAACCCGCTTTCGCCTTATCGCATAAAAGTCGTCGGTACGCGCCTCGGCAAACATCCCCGACGCGCTACAAAACCGTGGCAACCTCAACAGGATTCTGAAGGCATCATTATACTGGATCCGAAGAGCATTATAGGCCTTCAGCGTGTAGCTGACCCATAGGCTACCCGTGTAGAATACTTGACAGAAGGCCTTAAAAAGCGTGATTTTAACTTGTTTTGAGCAACGGGCAAACCTACGGGCCAACATATTGCTTCTGACCGCTAACGCTCTCCGTTCCCTCTCCAAATCGAGGTCGTCCTTGTGGTCCTCTGTCAAATAGTGCCCAAGGTATTTAAACTGTGAAACTCTCTGTAGGTAAATACCGTTCAAAACTATAGAGGGCACATGCTTAGGGTTCATTTTGTTTGACTTGAAGACTAGGACTTCGCTCTTTTTGGAGTTGTATACTAGACCGTGAGATTCTGCGTAGGCCTCACATACACTCAGCATTTTCCTGAGTGCACTGACAGAGGGGGACAGCAGCACCATATCGTCGGCGTAGCTTATGTTGTTCACGCTAACACCGTCGACATAACACCCGACCGGCATTCTGCTGAGCTCCTCTATCAGCCCGTTAACATACAAGTTGAAAAGCTTCGGTGAGGTTAAACCCCCCTGCCTCACCCCGCAATCCAACCTGTACGCCTCCGACTGTGCTGCCCCCCACCTAACCGTATTGGTCTGGTTGCCGTACCAGTATTTAAAAATATCTATCATTTCACGCGGGACTTTACTCAATGATAGTTTATCCCACAGGACACCATAGGACACCATGTCAAAGGCTTTAGACAGGTCGAGGAAGCACGCATATATAGGTGTGCTCCTGTCTGTGTAATACTTGACGGTGTGTTTTAGACTTAAAATGGCGGTCTCAGTAGATAATCCTGCTCTAAAACCGAACTGCGCATCATGTAACTTTAGATATCTACCAAGTCGCACGTCAAGCACACCGTCAAGTACTTTAGCTATTATTGTAGCCAATGAAATGGGCCTATAGTTACCTGCGTCCGACACATCCCCGGTTTTATTTTTAACTATTGGCACGACAATTGTCCTCAACATTTCATCTGGCAAATAGGCATGACCAATACACAACGAAAACAGCATAGTTAACACTCTGGGTAAGTGTACTCCAGCAGCTTGCAAATGCTCGATACTGAGTCCATCGTGTCCCGGTGACTTTCCTCGCGTCATGTGACGGATCACATCACACACTTCCTTACACGTGAACACGGTGAACTCAGCACCGAACTCAGCATTACATGACTGTACTGTGGTACCCAGCGGTGACTCGACTTTGAATTTATCTTTAAACAAATTAGCTATTTCCGCTGGCTCATTAAATCCATTTACACTCACCGGTAGGCTAGGTCTTACATTCATGGATTTAGTGTGCTTCCAGAATGACTTAAAATCAGCCCTTGAGCGATGGGAGGCTAATACATCCATTTTAATTTGGTCCTGATTATTCTGACACCACTTTAACCTACATTTAAACCTGCGCCTGCCATCACACATATCACGGTATAAACCTCCAGATTTGGGTTTGCCACCAGCGACCCACTCCAGGAAATTCAATCTCGCCTCCCTATGCACCGCACTCACATGTTTGTTCCATCCTGTGATATAGCCTCCTTTCCGCTTTACAGATTTTTTACAGCTCAGTACAGATGCGTCAACTAGAATATCCACAATTCCACCAAACAGGTGATTTATAATTACATGATGTTCCATATTGTCACAATTTCTATCACAACATTCTCTGAGCTCCACAGGCAAGTCAATATCACGCAGCCTGCTGTTGCATGCGTCATGGTACTCACTTACCTGTTCTGAACTTCTCTCTCCCCATATTACATGATTTCGAGGTCTATTACTCATATTTATATTTACTTTACGTCTCACAATGTTAACATTAATTTCTAGTTTCATTGGAAAATGATCAGACCAAAATACATCATTATCTATTTTAATATTAACAACAGATTTCAACACCGACTCTGATACTAAACAGTGATCCAACCAACGTCTAGATCCGTGTGCCTCACTAAGATAAGTGTAACTGTCAGAGAGTAAACCTAACTTTACAATATCAGCACAAGTTAAACCATTTTCTAAACAAAATTCTAAAAGTTCTCTCCCAAAGCTCTCGCCAGGATGTGCATTAAAATCACCCAAAATTATCACAGAGTCTACGTCATCAGCTGTTTCAATTACGGCACAAATTTCCCCAAGACACTGCGTAAACTCCAGCAAATTCTCACCTATGTCCACAGGCATATATACACTCATAATCAACAACTGCCGATCAGTCATGGTCACTTTAATACCAACTAACCGCGGGCTATCACACTCGATTATTGACACCGATTGACAGATATCCTTCCGCCACAAGAGGGCGACACCTCCATGGGGTCGACCGCGCAGGACCCCCGCTGCGGTGTCCACCGCCGACGAGCCCGTATGCCCAAAGCCCTCATGTATGCTCCCCAAGTATGGTAGGTCGTGAGGCAGTAGCCACGTCTCCTGCAAAGCAATGATGTCACATTTCTGACAACACGCCTTAACAAAGTCTACAGATCTCTTTATAGACTTACAATTGAAGGACAAAAGTCTACATATGTTATCATCCTGAGTCGTACTAGACATGCGTAAAGCTAGGACTTCTTCTCACTTTGCTATCGCGAGCAGTCTCCCGGTTATTCGGGTTATAAACAATGTGTCATCACCTTTGTTTATACACATGTTTACAGAGATGATGCAACATCGTGCAAGACTGTTTATAAACAGTGTATATTGACAAATGTTGCCTAATGAATACAAGGCTTAAAAAAGGCACCGTCACATCTTCAGATGGTTTGGACCAGTCGGCAACCTTTTAGCAACCAAGGGCCACATAGGAGCTAACAAAAATTACGCGGGCCGCACTTAATTATTGGTGACTTTATCAGGCAATTCCATAACTCTGAATTCAACGACCTTTACATACAAAACAGCCAGGGAGGCTTGCGGGCCGCAAGCAAGGGTCTCGCGGGCCGCCTTTTGCAGACCGCTGGTTTAGACGAAGACAATTTTCTGCCGCCTAAATCTCTGCGCCAGTGACCAGCAAACCGTTTACACGGTGCCTTTTCAGTAAAAATAAGGCGCGGGGGCAGCGAGAGACGCGGGCGGAGGTCACTGGCGCTGAAAAATAGACTTGTGTTCTACTCGTATTCCGTGCCAGCGCTCTGGCATGCCGCGAAAAAATGGCGCCGAAAGTGTTTATACGAGAGTGGATCAAATAGTACCCATGTTTGATGGCTTAGGAAAGTTGGCATTACCGTCGTGTAGTTATTGACCTTATCAAATAAAAAAATGAACTCTGGCAATTGTCTATGGTTCAGTTCTTTTCTGGCGGCAAATTTTGTAAGACTATTTTCACTTAATCGAAGAACTTGCTGAGAAACCTTATATTTATTTTAAAAGATCTATCGATTGATGTGCCACACGTGGACATACAATGTTTTTCTTTTTTTTGACTTGCAGTTATATGTATGGAGTGCACCTCTAAAAGAATATCTATTTTGTCATTTCATTTTAGAATTATGTAGCGGCTAATAAAATACACCTATCCTCTAAATTTTATTCAAATACACCTTATAGTTTTCGAGTAAAATGTCTATGACATACGGACAGACGGATTGACGGGCAGTCATGACGAAACTATAAGGGTTCCGTTTTTGCCATTTTGGCTACGGAACTTTAAAAAGGCCCTCTACGCATTGTACCGAGTATGCTGGCAGTATTTCTTCGTTGAACTGTGCAATGCTGATGCGTTGCACGAGAAAACTGCCAGCTCTTCGATTACCAGTTATGATGATACTAATGCTGAAATGACTGTCGATTCTGTAAATTCCTACAATTGAGGAGCTAAAACCTATAGTTAAATTCAAAATTGAAACGCAGAAGTCTAAAAACCACTATCTTGAAATAACTAGCAAAGTTGAGGAAAGCCTAATTTTCGACCATAGTTTTCTACTATGTCGGTAAACCGAATTAGTATGTATTGGTACTCATTAGACGCATAATTTGATGTTCTTTAATTTCCTAGTGTGTAACTTTTCGCTAGAATGCACTGTATAGAAGCTACGTGTAAGAAACCAAAAAAAGTCTCAAAAATTCGAGGATTTGTGGAGGAGTTGTCCCAAGATATCTCGTATAACCATTTTTGATATTTGATCGGTTGTATCGATGTCAACAATATTAAAAAAAAAAATCTTCTACACCACCACTTGCAACGTACCCCGGGGTGCTTTGAACCTCTACGGACTGGCCTATTAAGGAAGAAGATTGCTTAATATAATATAGAGTATCTTCTCATTTCATTTGCTTGATGAAATGGAAATAATGCTGCATAATCCTAAGATACATTTACAAAAAGTTATGTATTTTTCAAAAGATTTGGAAACCAATCATTTTAACCAAAATCAGCTTCTGTCTATGAAGCAGTTTTTTGAGTAAGGAAACTTATTTTTTTATGAACTACAATTCCAGTTTCTAGCTATTAAGAGGTTGCGCTACATTGCATATGTAACATGTAATGTAATTGTGATTTTAACTAAAACACTAACATTTGTGCTTGTGCTTAATCAGTTAATCACATATTTTTAAATGATATGCTAATCTGACTAATTACAGCAGAACGATGAAAGTATAATTCTATCTATCTATCTATCTATCTATATCTACCTATCTATCTATATTCTATACTATTAAACGAGCAATATTTGTATATATATTTCCAATCACGTTCTCGGAAACGGCTCTAACGATTTCGATGAAATTTGGAATACAGGGCTTTACGGGGGCGAGAAATCGATCTAGATAGGTCTCATGTCCGGGAAAATTCGTTTTCTATTTTCTCCATTTTCATCCGAGCAGAGCTCGGTCGCCCAGGGACTTGACCATAATATCTGTTACATATAAGTACCTAAATTATGATTTTTGTATTGGTAGTGCTGGTGGTGGTATTTTGAACAGATGTTATTGGTAATTTACTTATCTACCTAGTATATAGGTACTGTGTAGGAAGTAAATATTTCTTAAATATATAACTTGTAAAATGGTCTCACTGTACACTGGGTCAGCAGTTTAAAAAGGGCTTTGCCCTCTGCCACGTGAAGACGATATTCCCTATTATGAAGTGGTTCACGCCAGTTGGATTATGCTATGCCAGTAGTTTCTGTAGCGCTAGCTTGAGGTTACTTAAATGACGCATTTGAATAATAGACGAAAACATAGGCTACGCGCATTCCGTGTCAGTGCAGTGGGAAGGAATCTCATTTTTATCAATGCTTATCTGCATCTTGGATTAAGGGCTCAATTTCAGTGCTCTACGCCGCGCTACACCTTAGATGCGCACGGAATATTTTTGTGAGAATTGACATTTTGAACCTTATCTTTACCGTAATAGTGTACAATATCCAATTAGGAATTTGAAGAAATCCTCAGCGCTTACTTCGTTATCGTCGGGCCTTACGGACCGACACCTAATTTAATAGATGTTTAATTCTGTGTCGCTACTTATTTAAAATGCCAAATTTAAACGTTGCGTCCGTCAACTTAATTTTGCATCATGCTTTTCCGCAATAGTTTTATCTTTAACTGCTATTGCTTTACAGTTCTAAAACTGTATGATATATATTTTTTAAATGTTGATTGTTTTGTCTGGCGCGTTTCGTATGGACCGTGGTGCCTGTTGTGGTAAGTTTGTTTATTTTGGTACCGATTTTTTTGGCCCAGTTAATGCACTGCCCAGTAATCCGCGGCCACTTATCTTCCTCTTTCTCTCTTTTTTTTTTATACAACGATGGTGGAAACAAGCTTACGGCCCGCCTGATGTTAAGGTACCTACCGTAGCCTATGGACACTTGTGACTCCAGAAGAATCACAAGCGCGTTGCCGACTTTTTATTGATCCCTTTATGACCCTTTATGCTTGGGTTAAAATATACAGAGATATAGGTAGTGGACGCGGAATTACTGGGCCGTACATTAGCTGGACCCATTTTTTTGTATGGCTGATGTTTGAGCTTGCAATTTTATACTTCCACCAGTACCCACATAAATTAAAAGCATGCTTATTGTGTAATTTGAACACCAACACTAAGGGCCGATTCAGACCAAAATGGCAGCGGCCCGGCGAGCACTTTCAGTGTGAAATAATTGTAAACTTTATCTACATACTTAAAAGACCAGTATCGCTTGAAAAGGTCGCGCGGGCCGCCCGCGGTGATGCGAGCAGCCTCGCGGCCACGCGCGTCTTGGCGGTTCTGCCCGCGGTTACGCGCGGCCGCTCGCGGTTCCGCGGGCAGCCGCGCGACCTTTTCAAGCGATACTGGTCTTTTAGTATAAAGATAAAAGGCGGCGACGCGAGCCTGCTGCTGCCGGCCGCTGCCGCTGATTCCGGTTCGAACCGGCCCTAAGTTACCAATGTTACCATACTAAAACAATTAACTGTGACTACTTGAATATGTCGCTTTTCAGAACTGATCAAATAAGACTACCAATCTCTGTACTATGTAGCGTTATACGGAAAAGAGAGAGAGACTCACGTATTAAATGTCACTACGGGCGACATGTACCGCCGCAGGAAAAATGCGCGGTGGCACCCCCGCCCCCGCCCCGCGCCACGCTACTCAAGGATTAAATCTATTGTTTTTGGACTTCGTATGAAGTTGGTAGCTGGTACTGGCAGGGTAATAACAGTGACGAACTGGAGTTCAAGTAATTGGCGGCGAATGGGTTAAAATGGTGAAAATAAGAATACCAGTGTCTTAGGCGTCGTCCTAATTGGCAGCGATCGTATGATGGCGCGATGCGTTCTCGTCGTGCGATGAGTTCAAACATACTTAGAGTTTCAGTAGACGAACCCCTAAAATTCACACTTAGACCAAGTCATCAGTAGGGTCATGAAACTTCTCTGGATATTTAAGTCTCTGAGACGTATTGTATCAGGAAAAGTCACCAAGCAATCAAAGTCACGTAACATACTTAACGAAATATATACGTCCTTGGTACAATCTGTCATAGTGTACTGCATACCTGTCTGGGGTTGGGGCGTACAGAATTGAATTTTGATCACGCCCTGCAAGGGTGTTTTAATTTGCGGTGCGCTTTTTAGTTTCCCTTTTCAGAGATTAGCGCGTTAGTGGACTGTATGTAGGTATCCAACCGTGTGGTCTATTGTCGTAGCTACTTGATGCGAAATTGTGCAGGAAAGTTAGCTGCCTTTGGAAATCGGAACAGGTGGATGAATCAGCTAACAGAAGGTTATAGGAGCCATGCGCACTTACTTGTGATTTGGGTGAACTCCTCCTTCACGCTAGCGTTTCGTGGCACACCATGTGCTCGTGTGGGGCGCGCAGCGCAATCCCAAATTGTCCAAAAACACCTTCACTTCACGAACAGTCGAACACCTTTTAATGCTGAGCTGACAGCATATATAGTTTTCAAACGATGTACAGAGATTTGCGGCGGATTTAATAAGATTTAATGTCTTTTATCAGCGGAGGATGTTACACGCACGCAGGAGAGAATTCAACAACACTTTTCTCTCGCCAGGTGGGGCGAGCGTAGCGCACACGTCGTGTATATGACAAAGACGGCGCGATATATCAGTGCGCATGTTGGAAAGGGATGATGTAGGTATAGGAATCGCGAGTATAGACACGACAACAGATTAAAGTCGGAAAGACCAACATACGAAATCCAACATCTCCCCCGGCTTGAAGGGTTCCCTTCAAAGAGAAAAATAATAATTATGTACATATGGATGTACATAGAAAAAGATAATATCGCACCATATAACTAAAGATAAGCGAAGTGTACAATTTACCTATAATTAGGTAATTATACTAAAATAATAACTATTTATGATAACTTAAAAAATATATATACATAGATATGTATGTGCTGGCAACCCTACTGCGTAGGCAGCGGGCACAGCCGAACGATCGGTCGCTCGAGCGTACCGTTGCGGGTCCGCACTTCAGCAACGCGGACAACACCGTCTCGCCCAGGGAATACCCGAGTTATTATTCCGAGCGGCCACTGCAAGGGTGGCGCGTTAGCAACGTTTATTAAAACTATTGTTCCCACTGCTATCGGTTTGTCTGGAGTATTCCATTTCTCTCTGCTTTGTAAGTTGTGAAGATACTCAACTCGGAACCGTTTCCAGAATGATTGGACAAGCGAGTCTAGCATTGAAAAACGAGTTAATAGATTCGGTCGCTCCTGGCTTAAGTCGGCGGCGGGCAAACGCGGCAACGGCGAGGTTGACATGAAATGTGCTGGCGTTAGCGCGGTGGGTTCTGACGGGTCAGAACTTAGTATATAAAGAGGGCGGCTATTAAGGATCGCTTCGATCTGAGTAAGCACGGTAAGTAATTCTTCGTATGTCAGGATTTGATTGCCTATAACACGATGAAGATGAGTTTTAAAGCATTTAATGTTACCTTCCCAAATGCCTCCAACATGAGGCGCGTTTGGGGGGCTCGTCATACGCCAAGTAATTCTACTTTTTTCAAGTTTGTCCCTGAAATGCGTATAATACGGATCAGACTGAAGAAACGTGTGAAGCTCATTTAGGTAAGATTTAGAAGTTGCAAAATTATTTTGATATTGAGCAATATTTGCTACAAAAGTTGTAAATCTGTAAGGTGAAGAGTGCACCCAACATAAGACAACTTCAGAGTCAGAAAATGCAAACGTATCCGTAATTGGATGACGCTGAGACAAAACATCGTCAAACTCGACACCGAAATGAAGCGGAAATTTACGAGCTGAAATCAGTGGAATTCCACTGACGAACTGCTCCCATAAATGCGATATGTGCGGCGGTGGCAAATCATCGCAATCCATCCCTAAGAGCCATAGTTCCTTTATAATAAGCTTGGAATAAAGTATGGCAGGGCCGACGAGTCCTAGCACGTCATACAAACGAGCAGTAGCTGAAAGAATAGCACGCTTCGTGCCACTGAGTTGCGGAGGAGAAACGTCAAAGACAAATTCATCCGAAGCGGGAAGCCATCGAAGACCAGAAATCTTCAAAGTGTCGCCGTCACCGAAGGAGACGTCTTCCGACTGGCGGTGAGATATGGGAATGTGCTCTAGCAACTGCGGAGAGTTGCTAGTCCATTTGACCAGATCAAACCCGCCAGCCTCGAAGAGACTGATTAGTTGATTCGCTATCGCAACTGCTTCCTCGGATGAAGAAGCAGAGGAAGCTAGATCATCCATGTAAACGTCCCCCTCGAGAACGGCGGCAGCGTGCGGGAATCTCTCGCGTTCGTCACTAGCGAGCTGGCGGAGCGTGCGAAGCGCGAGGAATGGCGAAGACCGGAGTCCAATGCAGACCCGGTTGAAATGATACATCTCCAAAGGTACTTCAGGCGAAAAGCGATACAAAAATCGTTGAAAAGAGCGGTGGTGCGGATGTACTTCTATGCATAAGTACATTTGGCGGACGTCAGCGAAAAAGGCAACGCGGAATATGCGAACATTCAAAAGAATGTGAAAAATGTCTGCTTGCAAATTACAGCCAGTATGTAGGATGTCGTTTAATGACAGTCCACTGTCTGATTTGCAGCTACCGTCCAGAACTTGGCGGATTTTTGTCGCGGATTTGTCGTTCCGGATGACCGGGTGGTGAGGTATACAAAACCCTGGCCTAGAGGACTCTTCGGGCGGAACCAAAGAAATAATCCCCTTATCCAGGTAATTCCGAATGACGTCATCATATTTGTCGCGGAGTTGCGGGTATTTTAAGAAATTATTTTCGAGCATCGAAAATCTTCTTTTAGCGGTTACAAAAGAATTGCCCAGATTATCTGGCGTTTGCTTGAACGGAAGATCGACTGCGTAAGAACCATTATCGTTACGCGTCGTCGTTGCGGTAAATATTTGTTCACATTCCTTGTCATCGGGACTTAGAAATTTCTTTGAGGGTACTTCCTCCAAGTTCCAAAACTTTTCCAAAGTTTGGTTAAGCGGTTCGTGCGTAAACGCACAGAGAGCACGAGTCGCGCGCGGAGGTGTCGTCACAGTGACGTCCCCCATTATGACGTAACCCAGGGTGGTTTCCAAAGCCGAAGGCAAGCCGGCACTTCGGACTTTGTCAGAAAGTAAGATGTCACAGAATAAATTTGCTCCTATAAGCATATCAATGGGCCCGGGCTCATTAAAACAATCATCGGCCAGAGGTATATTCTTAAAACAATCAAACAAAGATATGTCGATAGGCGAGTCAGGCAAGTGTGACGTAATGGATTCCACCACCAGAGGCTGAATAGTGTAAGAGTTATCGCCATTACTGTCGAATCGGGAACTAAATTGCACTATTGACATCCCAAGTATTTTTTGGGACGAACCCCCAATACCTTGAACCCTGGCAAAACGATTCTGTTTCGAAATCGGTAGCGCTAATCGATTACAACACTCGAGTGTTATATAATCAGATTGGCTTCCAGGATCGACCAGAATCCTTGCATAATGAACCTTACCGCTTGCGTCATAAAGTCGAATTTTTGCGGTCCCTAATAAGGTTGTTTTATGCATAAGCGTTCTCAAGTTATCATCATCATTTGCACTCCGAGCCGACAAATGATTCAACGTTGAGTCATGCCTCAAACCATTATCAACCCTATCGGCCGGGTGATAAGATTGCAAATTGCTTGCCACCCCGTTACTACTGCTAGGCCGCGGTGTGGAATTCGCCTTGTCAACAAAAGTGTTGGTACTGGTTTGATGCGAGTTAGGTAAATAAGTTTGTTTATGCGGCGGATTAAAATGTAATAACGTGTGGTGCTGTGCATTACATATACTACACGTTCTGTGTGACATACAAGCGGAAAATTTGTGTTTATAACTAAGGCAATTGTTACACACGGAATTAGTTTTTACAAAATTAAATCTTTCGTACGGGGACATTTTTGTAAAAGCGGCACACTGATATAAGTGTTCGTGTTTATTAGTTTTACACAACAAACAAGAATCAATCGCGGGCGTTTGCGTATTAACGAATGTTTTCGTCGAATTGTTTTTTGGTAGCGGTATATTTTTATTGTTATTAGATCTCGGTTGTGATTGTGAAAATGTTTGTTTTGTTGTCGAATGCGATGCAACCCTGGATTGTTCTTTGACGAAATCAATAAGATTCTTGTACGAAGGACACGTTTCCTTGCGATAAAACATCTCAAATAATTTTATCAATTCGGGATCTAGTTTTTGTAATGCGATATGCAAGAACAAAAAATCTGCTAAATCTTGTAATTTAAGCGCTTTAAACGCCTTAACGGAGGCGTCGAAATTACATAGAAAATACTCCAAATTAGAAGCGGACCCATTCGCTATGGGTTTAAAGCCTAACAGCTGATTAATATAGCCGGCTGCCATGGCGCGTTTGTCTTCATATTTATCAACGAGCGCTTGCCAAATTATGGGATAGTTTTCCCCTGTGGCTGGCAGCCCCGCGCATACCGACCTAGCCTTATCAGTCAGTTTACCTACTAGAAACTGAATGCGTTCGCTATCTGTTAAGCGTGAGTTGTTATGAATCACACTTTTAAATTGTTCATAGAATAATGGCCAATTACGAAGGTCGCCATTAAATTCCATTAGCTGCATAGGCGGGAGATTTTGCTTAAGAGCGGATTGCAAAGGCCGCTGAGACTCTGGCGAACTTTCGATTTCAGACTGAATGCGTTTGATTTGACAATACATATCCTCAAACGCGATCCAGGACTGATAATTAGCGGTTGCATCAGGCGTTAATCGTAAAACGCATTCATTGTACGAGTCTAAAACACGCTCAAAATCTGATCGCAATTGGTCTAGATTTGATACGCTATTTAAGAACGTTTTACGTTGAATTTCGTCTTCGTACGCCTTAACCGACAATTTGTATATGGTTTGTAAGCGGGCGAAGAAGGCACTGCGCTTAGCTTCTAAAATAACTAGTTCATTCTGGACGGGGTCCCTAGCCGCCTCGTCTTTAGGGTCTTTTTTCGGTGGCATGGTGTTGCGCGTTGAGTGTGACTATAAAACTTAGCCCACACAAATAAAATATAAGTAAACACGATTTGCGGGAATTAAAATGCGGTTCAAATATATGTCCGTAAACACGATTTACGGGAATTAAAAATGCGGTTCAAATAAATGTCCGTAAACACGATTTACGGGAATAACGGTGCGGTTAAATAACTGTGAGTACCTACTCGTAAACACAAGTCGCGGGAAAAAGCGGTTATAATAAATGTTTGACAAAAGTCGCGGAAATAAAAGTGCGGTTAAATAAATGTGAGTACCTACTCGTAAACACAAGTCGCGGGAAAAAGCGGTTATAATACCTAAATGTTTGACAAAAGTCGCGGAAATAAAAGTGCGGTTAAAATAGATGTAGGTATGTAACACAAATCGCGGGAAATAAAAGTATACAAAGGAAATGTGTTACAAAAAAGAAACAGTTTGTGAGAATAAGGCGGTTTAACTCTCCGTCTACAAAGTAGGTTAAGCGATGACCGTATAGGTACCTATTGACGGCACAGATCGGAGCGCGCGGCACGCGGTAGTTCGAGAAAAGATTAGAACGAAATAAAAGCGGGTAGATATGAACGAAACTCGTCAGCGCTCCCGTGCCAGTGAGAACAATAGCATGTATTTGTGACGTGTACATCAATTGAAAACTAAGAATCGTTAATGCGTTGCTGAAATGTTAGTATCTATAGAATAATGATACGATGATATGATGCGAAGTACATAGATTTTACGTATCTATGGGTAAATTATATAATATAATGTCAAGGAGCTACTTTAAATAGATATAAATCCTAGGTTGGGAATGAAATATAATTATCCGGATCGTTAGTGACCAAAACTTGGGGCGTACAGAATTGAATTTTGATCACGCCCTGCAAGGGTGTTTTAATTTGCGGTGCGCTTTTTAGTTTCCCTTTTCAGAGATTAGCGCGTTAGTGGACTGTATGTAGGTATCCAACCGTGTGGTCTATTGTCGTAGCTACTTGATGCGAAATTGTGCAGGAAAGTTAGCTGCCTTTGGAAATCGGAACAGGTGGATGAATCAGCTAACAGAAGGTTATAGGAGCCATGCGCACTTACTTGTGATTTGGGTGAACTCCTCCTTCACGCTAGCGTTTCGTGGCACACCATGTGCTCGTGTGGGGCGCGCAGCGCAATCCCAAATTGTCCAAAAACACCTTCACTTCACGAACAGTCGAACACCTTTTAATGCTGAGCTGACAGCATATATAGTTTTCAAACGATGTACAGAGATTTGCGGCGGATTTAATAAGATTTAATGTCTTTTATCAGCGGAGGATGTTACACGCACGCAGGAGAGAATTCAACAACACTTTTCTCTCGCCAGGTGGGGCGAGCGTAGCGCACACGTCGTGTATATGACAAAGACGGCGCGATATATCAGTGCGCATGTTGGAAAGGGATGATGTAGGTATAGGAATCGCGAGTATAGACACGACAACAGATTAAAGTCGGAAAGACCAACATACGAAATCCAACAGGGGTGGTGCAGCTAAATGTCGTTTTATTGACTTAGAACGTGCACAGCGGGCACTACTAAAGGTCATGTATGATAAAAAAATCGGATTTCCGACCCGACGGACGACTGTACCAAATCAGTGACGTCCTCTCGGTTAGAAAATTATATATTTTACAAAGTACCTTAAAAACACACAAGACCTTACCTTATAACCCAAACTATAAAAACAAAAGAAAAATAGGTAACGTGGCTAACTCTTTAAAAACTAGAACGCAATTTGCCAGGTCACAGTTTATCAGTAATTCTGTACATATTTATAATAAAATTAACAAAGTATTAGAAATTTATCCAAAACTATATCACGATTGCAAGAAGCTGCTTATAAAATGGATTAAAACAAAAACCTACGATGAAGCGGAAGGTTTATTACAACGTTACTCTTAAGTCCCGTCCCGTATAAAATGTATCGCACATACATACACGCACACACACACACACTCGCACACAAACACACACACACACAGACACACACTCCCTCACACATACTATTTTCTAGTCTAGTATAAAATTAAATAAAAAAACCTGTTATAACCTTTTTTCTACTCCTGTACCGTTATCTGTCATTTATATAGGCTGTAGCTTAAATACAATGACACCACTAATAAGTCGTCGAAAAACTCTATGCTCTATGGCCCAAAAACGCACTGTTTAGCGTACTTTTTTGGTTCATACATTTTTCATAAAAGCACTGTTTAACTTTTTTTTAAATCGGCCGTTTTATTGCAGTGGTGCCAACTTCATAAACAAATATTTCGAAATTAAAGTATTTATTTACGATTTAACATTTGTATATTATAAATTATTTACTACAATAATAATAAATCATCATCTATTGTGTGTTAAATTACATGTTTTATAAATTCTTGGTATTATTTATAAAAATAAACAGTTTGAATTCGGTCTGGGTCCGGATTCGGTTTGGTTCAGATAGCAAGTGCAAACAAATTAAAAACAAAACAAACCATAAACAAGAGCTGTCACATCTCCGATTTCCCACCAAAATTCAGTTCAAAATGAAAAGACGAAAGATGATAAACTATTAGTCCTAAACTATTAAGATTTTTTTCGTGTTTGTGAAGACAAAAGTGTATGTTCCTTTTAAAATGGTCGAAGAAATTAATAACTGCACTCCTGAAAAAATTGCGTGAGTAGCAAAAGTACGAATAGAAAACTTGCTGCCTGAAAACTTTAACTATTCTGTAGTCTGCTATTTATTTAAAATTCGTCGTAGAAAAAGTATTGTATGCAACGGTGTATAACTGGTCTAAAAACGCTCGTGGCGTCTTTAATTGCGATGCTCGCCAAGGCTCGCATCGCAACCCACGCCACTCGCCTTTTAGGACCCTTCTTATACAACAGTTGCATAAAATACTATTGTGTTAACATAATACCTATTATAATCTATGGAAGAGCGGAGCTACCCAATACAGGCATTGTTTGCTTACCGGGCGGCTCCATCCCTATCATAAATTTAGTCTATAATTTAAGAAAATAAAGAATTTTGTATTTATACTGGTGCTCGCACGATGACTTGCGAGGTTTAAATAGGACACTCTGAAGATATCAGTATGTTTGATCTCATCGCACGACGGAGAACGTATCGCGCCATCCAACGATCGCTGCCAATTAGGACGACGCCTTAGAGTCATCATCTCATCATCGTCCTAGCTTTGTTCCCGGTTTTGCCCTAAGAGCCCGGGGTCCGCTTTGACACCTCATCCCAAGATTTGGCATGGGCACTATATAGTGTCTGAGTCATTCCCTTTGTTTTTACCGTATGAATGTTTCCTTTAAGTTATCAGAATTGAAGAAAAACTCATACATATTATGGGACCGAATCCCTATTTCGAAGACACTACTGAGTGTGGAGATCGGTTGTCTTTGTTTTCTCTCTCTGCTACGTACGTTATACGTACTTATACAACACAAGCCTTACTGAGCTTACCGTGGGCCTAGGTTGATTTGTGTAAGACTGTCCCGTAATATTTATTTATTTATTGTCACGTAATTACGTGACCAACAGTTCCCTATATGTCTCAAGTTTATTCCATTTTTGTCCTTAATCAAGATTACAGTGGTTGTATTCGATGCGCGGTGAAGCTGCAGAAATACAAATTCTACGAGTTTACTTCTATATGATTAAATATTAAGAAATAAAAGTTAAAAAAATGATGATCTTTTTTTTATAAATTAGATAGTTACCCAATACCCATCGGCCTCTGGTTCGTTTCGCCGCGCGTTCTTTCGTTCCTCTTGGTTTCATCATCTTATTTATAGAGACTAGGGCATGTTTGGTATCGTTTTCGGATAAATTGAGGAGGGCCGATCATTTTCTGGGACATTAATAACATTTTTATATATATACAGGGTGTCCCATAAGTCGTACGTCACAGTGACACTGGAGGTAGGCCAACTCAAAAGGTGTCCAACCAACCTAACATGACCCCAGTAAAAGTTGCACGGTTTACGAGTTATTCAAGATGGTGATCTAACATTTTCGTGTATAGTACGTACGTAGTACGTAGTGATACACGAAAATGTTAGATCTTTCGAAATCGATGCTGGCAAAACAAAAGGCTGGTTAGGTCCCTCTTGAGCTAACCTACCTCCGGTGTCACTGTGACGTGCGACTTATGGGACACCCTGTATATATAAAGATGTTATTAATGTCCCAGAAATGTTTTATATATATATATATATATATATCTATATTAATAAAAGAAAGTTGTGTTAGTTCCTTTGCTTATAACTCGAGAACGGCTGAACCGATTTTGATGATTGTTGATTTGTTGGATTTCTCTTCGCCCCGAATAGCAGAACAACTTTAAAAAAATGGAAAAATTAAGTTTTTTTTTTCATGCATTTTGTACGGCGGAACGAAGTTCGCGGGGTCAGCTAGTATATATATAAATTAATGTATACATATACTTTTTTTTTGTTTTTTTTTTAAACAACAAGAGTACCTATAGACAAAAGTAAAAAAAAAGTGACTTGGCAATCACACACTAGTATTTTTTTAACCTGGCGACAAATTGTGAACGGTAATTTTCTTTTTTAATTAGTTATAAGTAATTACCTACTTATTTAGTATAACCTAGGTACCTACTTAATATTATGAAGTTGTAAGATACCTACAATGTACAACAACAATACGTAAATACCTACATGTTACGATACGAACCGCCTGGTTAGGTACTTACTTACTTATTACCTACTTTTAACGGGATACCTACAGTAATTTTCTTCAAAATGAAGCACGGGTTTGAAAATTTATTTTCAAAATATACTTAGGTACATATATATTAAAAAAAATCTCGAATGTCCTGTCCTATTTTAATTAAATGAGAACGTGCTTATAACAAAATACAACAATACAAACATATATAGGTAAGTAAGTAGGTGCAGGGCTTCATCACTTTTTTGCCAGCAGGCAAGTATCTACATATATGTATATACATATATGTACCTACTATGGGGCTTGTAATGTGTAGGTACAAACCAAATGTTAGTAAACTTCTTTCTCAATCACAAATTTTGGCCCTCATTGCTGTTTTCTTGGCGTGACAGCCCTAGCGCTAGCGCTACACGTGCCGTGCGTGAATGAATACACGTTATACGATAGACAGAGATGCAGACAGTAGGCACGTTTTTTATGCCTAATCGCCGTTTTTGTTAGGGAGTGCAATGTCTGTACTTGTAGGTATAACTATTATACTATTACTTATTTTGTGCTGTCGGCTAATAAGGCCTAGGTGACCAAAATCGTATTAAATACGGGAGCTCGCGCTCATGGCCACGCGTTCCTGACGCCAAGTGGACAAATAAGAAACTACACGTTCGAACTGGCTCGATGAGTGTGTCTTCATACATTTCAGCAGGAGGGCGCGTGGCACGTGGCCCAAAATCGGGCCGAAACAAACGTGAGTATTTATTGTAATATTACATTAATAATATCAATTTGCAGTCAGTTTTTCTCCCTAATTAACGCTTGTAATGTGATACAAGTTTCAATAACGTATTGATTTGCAGTCAGTTTTTCTCCCTAATTAACGCTTGTAATGTGATACAAGTTTCAGTAACGCATTGTGATGCCAATATTTTATATTTCGTTTTATTTAAACACGTGGTCGGTGGCGAATAAGGCCTACAAAATTTACCTATAGGCCTTATTGCCCTCTAATCCCTCTATGGCTTGGGATTTCTTTTAGGCCTTATTATCATCCTAATTCATATATCGAATTTTGTTTGTTTTTATAATGTATTTCGGTATTTTAAGTTATACTCGTACTAGGTACTGATTTAGTGTGCATAATTACTAACTTATTTGTTATATTTTCAGTTTTCGATCACGATGCCTCCCAAACGAGCATTGTGGTCAGAAGATGCCCTAGTGTCTGCAGTTCGAGCATTTATTTGATCATTCATCAGGGGGCCGATTTTTGAATCTCACCAAGTGACTAATTCTCACCGATGTGAGTGATTTCCGAAAGTTCGTATTTTTGAAACTCATCGGTGACTTACATTTGTCATACCTATGATATCGATTTACGAGTGCCCCTACCCACTCGTAATGCACCATGCGATTGTTTTTGACAGTTGACGTATTGTGACATCTGCCAAAAGTGCCAAAGTATTGTTTTCGGAAGAATTAGCAGCGGGGCTCGATTGTGATATTTGTGCAACGATTTATTGAAAATATAAAAAATGTCAAGCCTATAGGAGTAGGTACATTATGATGACGATGACGGACACGGACAGCGACGAAGACGACGACGTTCCTCACCGTCAACATAATCCAGCTGCGGTAGGCGTCGCAGAAAGAATTCATCACGAGCAAGCATGTGCGATGTCTAATGCGAAATTTAAAAAATATTATCGGCTTACGAAATCGTTGGTGCGGGCTCTAATTGAAGAGTTACGACCGTTGATTCCGGCTCCTAACCGAGCTAGTGACTTGATGGTAGAAATTAATAAACTAATTAGAATGTCTGTATTTTGAATTTTAAATCATATGTACGCTGGCAATGTCTAGGTTAATGTCTTATAATATGAGCGTATATTTATTAAAAATGTGATTTATAATAATGTTGTGTTTCTATATTTTATCAGGAGACAGTGGATATGCATTAAGGCCGTCTATAAAAGAAAGAATGTACACAATTATTTATAAAAAGCTTACAATTATCAAGTACCCATTTAATAAATACATCCTTAGCCTCGTGCACGTACCCGGATATATTAAAAATAGGTACAATTCGGCCAATATATAAGAAGGGGCCAAAAAATGATTATAATAACTATAGACCCATCACAATACTTTCGTGCATTGACAAAATAGTTGAGCGTTACATAGGAGATAAAATCAATTCTTTCTTACAACAACACAACATTATTAATAATAAACAATTCGGCTTCCAAAAACATAAAAGTACCACGCAGCTGCTAGGTAAATTTTGTGATGAGATTAATGGGTATTTAAACAAACAAGAGCACATAATAGTAATTTACATAGATTTTAGTAAAGCTTTCGATACCCTAGTGTACAGTACTCTATACAAAAAACTAGAACAGAACGGAATTCAGGGCCCCCTACTAAAATGGCTTGCTAGCTACCACAGCAACAGATTTACCGCAGTTAAACTAGGGAATTACTTTAGTGACATGACAAAAACATCAAAAGGTACAGCACAGGGATCCATAATTGGTCCGACCGAATATCTTTTGTATGTCAACGATATGTGCAATACAGTTGGAGAAGAATATGTATATCAGTTTGCCGACGACACCTGCATAGTGGTAGCGGATAGGGACATAAAGACTGTCGAACGAAAAATACAGGATATATTCGACACCCTATGTAGATGGTCACATGATGTTGGTCTCATACTAAACGCTGATAAAACTAAAGCTATGCACATACATTCCTCACACAATAAGTCATCTTACATTCCGGTAATTAAAGCTCATGCCCACAGTTGCCTCCATTTACCACGCAATAACTGCGACTGCCCTGCTATCGATTTTGTAAAGGAACATATGTACATAGGCTTATTGATTGACTTTAGATTTAACTGGCAACCGCACACTGAATATGTATGCAATAAACTTAGATCATTCCTAGGAAGATTAAATATCCTGAAATATAAGATCCCATACAACACCTTAAGAATGTTATATCTAGCTTTAGCAGATTCGGTTATACGATACGGTCTCAGCAGCTATGGAAGATCGTACAAAACCAATCTAGCCAAAATATTTAATCTACAGAAAAGTATACTAAAAAATATTATACCAAAAAATTTAAAAATAACTTACAGTAATAACTACTCTCACCTTTTCCAATATTGTAAGGTACTTCCCGTGCAAAACATGGTCAAACTTTCCATTCTCAAGGAAGAATATAAATACATTACCAACTTGAATGAATACCACCGTTACAATAGGCTAAGGCGTTTATCTAATGCACACAGATTTTTATTACCAGCAATGAAAAATGTTTACGGCATGAGAACCAATCATTACATGCTTCCAAAAATAATAAATAGTCTCCCAAAACACATACAAGATTTATACCTATCCAACCCTATATCAGCTAAAGATGTAAACAAGTATTATATGTCAAGCAACAACTATGATTACGCCTTGTAACCAACCAAGTTATTGTTCATCAGTGATACAGTAAACGGAATGTAAGTACATATATTGATGTAAACTAACATACCTACTTAAATAGTAAATAGTTAGACCGTACTATAGCTGTAAATAAGCCACTAATGGCTTTAGCACCTAATTATGAAACTCTGCGATAATTATGAATTATTTGGAACTTTAAATAAAAAAAAAAAAAAAAAAAAAAAGTAAAATAATATCCAAGTTATTAGTTAATACAAATTTTTACATATATAATTCGTTTACATGACACTGGCAGATACGCTACGTTTTACGTTTGACCAATTTGATAAATCTATTTTAAGTTATAGTATGAGAATATAAAAACCGGTATCAAGGACAACACTATAACATCTGCGTAAAAAGGAACGTAACGGGAAGATTGTCTCTGATTGACATTGTAAAATTTCTGCATGTTGGTAAACAGCGTGTGACTTTCAAAAATACGGCTTTTGGAAATCGGTGACATAAAAGTCATCGGTGATAATTTTAGTCACCGGTGACTTTGATATCACCAGTGAGATTCAAAAATCGGCCCCCGGAACTTACTAAATGTATGACGTGTAATTGTTTTATTTTTATGTTAAAAACGTAGTAGGCCTTATACTACCAAAAGTTTAATAAGGCCTACAGTAAAATAAGGCCTTTAGGAAAAATCCTAAAAAAACTACCTATATTTTTATTTAATTTATAGCAAGAAATGCTATTTTTGTTATTTTCTGTGTTAGTTAAAGTTTGAGACTGATTACCTCTATACATGTTAATTAGATTTCTAGTTAAGATAGAGGAATATTTTGATGTCATTTTGTACTAAATATCCGTACAATTACCCATATTATATCTCAATAGAAGAACATAAACGCATTTGTTATAATTAAGTGATTATTGATCTCGAGAACAAGTTTGTTTTAATTATTTAAGTACGTATTTTAGGCCTTTTTATTTTATATTTTAGTAGGGTTTTAAAAAACATGTCACTGTATGTCTCCTTATGGGAATTAATGCAATTTTTAACGTTGATTGTATACTCATTGAAATTAAAGACTGATTAAAATATAAATATGTTGATTAAATATGCTATTTTACATTTTATTTACATTCTCCCTTAGCTAGGCCTTATTACCCGAAAGTACCTTAATTGCAGTACCAATGGGTACCAATCAATAAACTTAAAAATTAGAATAATGTCAATTCTTAATACCTACCTATTCTTCAATAAATGGTTTTTAAGTTTGCGTTTAAATGTTTCGTCGCAGCACTCAGTCTTTATGTCATCGGGCAGGTGCTCATAATACGTTGTGGGGTCTATAACATGTCATGATTTGTCAGCCCCAATTTGTCAGAAGCTGACTAATGGGGAATTTGATGAGACTTCAATTTCGAATAAATTGCACTCAATCCATGCGGATATACGTAGAGATATCATACAAAAGAAAAAAAAGAAAAAAAAACGATTTTATTAGTTTTACCTAACGTTAAAATGACGAAAATTTATTTTTTATTTTTTCGATAAAATAACGTAACAGTTACATAGAATATTAAATTAGAAATGATATTTTGTATGACAAGTATAGACTTAAACGTAAATTTTGTGGAGATAATCGCAAATTAATGACTTACTCCATAGTAAAGGCTATGCTGTGACGTCATAGCATAAGCCCGTTTAGTATAGAGCGTTTTCGGGAGGTGCCGGCGCGCGCAGATTTCAAATGCATATAACATCAGAAAAATAAATCATAACAAAGTTTTAATGCTACAGTTGTTTTAATGCTGGATTATACTTTTGTTTTTCGTAATAAAATATTAAGATGCAAGTTCCCTATTGCTATATGCGCTGCTGATCCAACTGTCAAACGAGTAAGTAGTACTGAGAAATTGCATGCACATATGGTCGAATATGGTTACATCTGTAAGACAGGGGAATGGATGAAAATTTTAGAAACGCCTGATTTTTTTTTGTTGATAGCAATAACCTTCCTTATCACCAGAAAAAAGTTGCAGACTTTTCAGATGCGTCAATTATTTTTGAAAAATATAAACAGTTTCCTCATTTACGTTTAGTGGTTAGGACGGCGATTGAGACAATTTCCTTGATCCGTCAAATATTACATAAAAATATCATAAAAATCCGTGGTAAACTGACACTGGCAATGATATTGACAGCTGCAGCAGCTATATTGGTCATTGCCAGGGTCAGATAATTAAAATATTTTTTGTAATATGAGACGGATCAAGGAAAGTGTCTCATTCGCCGTCCTAACCACAAAACGTAAGTGAGGAAACTGTTTATATTTTTCAAAAATAATTGACGCAGCTGACAAGTCTGCAACTTTTTTCTGGTGCTAAGGAAGGTTATTCCTATCACCAAAAAAATAATCAGGCATTTCTAAAATTTTCATCCATTCCCCATTATGACTTCGACATGTTGTACTGACAAATTGTGGTGAAATCATATAATCTGTAGACCCCATTGGTCCAATAACACGCAGATTTCTTGCGTGCACACCTTTTATAAATTAACAGGTAAGTATTTCAGTATCATTAAGGTATTTAGTTGCGAAAATAATAATGCACATGAATATGGATTTCGTTTATTTTACATATCCTGACTGACTTTTGACTGTTTTTCAAAATATCTAAGTGTACAAAAACTAGTGGCACATGCCACCTTAAAGGTGTACTTAACTTAATTGTAATATTAATATAGCTTAGTTACATGCTAATAGTCTACGCCAATAATTGGTATCCACTTTTACCTTCATATATATATGCTGCCAAGGTTCAAGCGTTAACCGACTTTTGGAGTTGACCTAATCATCTAACTGTCTCAACGTGACATATGTTAACCTCACGAGTAACATCAACATGTATTACAATCGTATTTTGAAGTAATAACGTAAATAATGAAAATGTCGTACATTCATCAATTTCATCATAATGACGGCATGAGGCATTTATTGTAGCAGTGTGAATAATGTATTTACTGAAAATAAGGTTTGGAATTCGTCTTTAGGACGAGAATGCCTCCAGTTGACTCACTCTGCCCAACGCTTGGCAACAGTCACACAGTGTTAGTATTAGGTCCGAATTAATCGAACCAAGACCTAACACCAACGTTCTGTTGTTTGTGATTAATTCTATAAAACCATGGTTAGGTATATTCTAGAGTATTCTAGACTGTTGACATCACTTCTCATTGGATGCAAAAGTGAGAACTGATAATTATTTAATAACCATTAAATAAACAAAAGCGAAATGGCTAGTTTTAATTCATAATGAAAAATGATCCCAAATAAATAAAAATTGTCATAAATCGTCACCTATATTATTAGATCACAAGTGTCGTTAACTTGAAGAAAATTAGAAATACGAACCTTTGAATTGGCTTTGCCACTAGCAATATAAAATAAATGTTTCAATCAGTCCAGACGGCAAAATCTGGTCAATAACATTTTGACAGTTGCACCCTATAGTGCGTGCACTCCAAGATATGATCAGGGGGCCGATTTTTGAATCTCACCAAGTGACTAATTCTCACCGATGTGAGTGATTTCCGAAAGTTCGTATTTTTGAAACTCATCGGTGACTTACATTTGTCATACCTATGATATCGATTTACGAGTGCCCTTACCCACTCGTAATTGAAATCACCATGCGATTGTTTTTGACAGTTGACGTATGTGACATCTGCCAAGAGTGCCAAAGTATGTTTTTCTGAAGAATTAGCAGCGGGGCTGGGGCTGGATTGTGATATTTGTGCGACGATTTATTGAATGACGGACACGGACAGCGACGAAGACGACGACGTTCCTCACCGTCAACATAATCCAGCTGCGGTAGGCGTCGCAGAAAGAATTCATCACGAGCAAGCATTCGCGATGTCTAATTCGAAATTTAAAAAATATTATCGGCTTACGAAGCCGTTGGTGCGGGCTCTAATTGAAGTTATTAGTTAATACAATTATTAAGTTAAATATACTTGTAAAACATATGCCACTAACAAATGTACATACCTTTTCTTATAAATTATAAAATCTTTTATAATTATTCTCTTTGCTCGTCGTTTTCTAGTGAATTTTTCAAAACTTTAATTTTCGTTTACATGACACTGGCAGATACGCTACGTTTTACGTTTGACCAATAGGGAACATTACTGCATTGTACTGCCGCCAGAGGCAGCACTACCACTAATAGTAAACCGTATAGGAATATAGGGATTCACACACACATGCACAATTGATTGTCAAATGAGTGACAAGGATGCTTGCATATACAATACCGCAAATGGGAACGAGATACAATGTCATCGCTGCTAGTGACGCCACCTACGAAGAGTTTTGCGTAATGTTCCCTATTGATAAATCTATTTTAAGTTATAGTATGAGAAAATAAAAACCGGTATCAAGGACAACACTATAACATCTGCGTAAAAAGGAACGTAACGGGAAGATTGTCTCTGACTGACATTGTAAAATTTCTGCATGTTGGTAAACAGCGTGTGACTTTCAAAAATACGGATTTTGGTAAATGGTGACTTAAAGTCATCAGTGATAATTTTAGTCACCGGTGACTTTGATATCACCAGTGAGATTCAAAAATCGGCCCCCAGGTATAAGTAATAGGTATACAATAAATACGTAATACTATTTACAAAAGGAACAGCTACTTATTTTTGTAGGTGTAAAGTTAAATTACGCTCGTCAAATTTTCTCTCGAGTGAAGAGTAACTAGTAACAAATATCTAGCACATGTACTATTTTTGATATGGAAGACTCTTCAAGGATTGTTACAATGTACCTATGTATATCTAAATTTCGTTTATGGAAGATGATATGCCAATCGTTTTTAAAGATAAACGTTTTTGGAAGTAGACGTTACTCACTGTAAATACATAGTGTTATATATTTTATAAAAATACATACAAAACAATATGGTACTTATCAAGGTAATATTATCGATGACTATATTTTAGGTTTTTAATATGTTTCTCTGATATTTTAATCGTTACATACACATGGACCGCAAAATGTCTGTTGTTTTATAATCTAAAATTTGAAATGTACCTATTGATTTATGATTTGGGTCGCAATTCCATCTGTCTTATTTGACAGAAGAGCACGCCCCTAAAAGTCTTTGTTTCATGAAAATGGGAATATCCCCATGACATGCCGGGAACGTGACGTGGAATTGGGCCCCCATCTCAGTTTCCGTAAAGTTTCATGGCCACGAGACAAGTCTTGCTGGTTTGTATTTTGTAAAACCTACTGCTACAAATACGCAAGCCTTACAAAGGAAGCAATTTTTAACAACATTAGATATTTCAAATCGAGATTTTTACAATATTAACATATAAACAAAATACAAATATAGGTATATGTATTTAAAGCGTATCATCTCGTTTTCATACGTGTCTGAGTCAAACCCCATTACAAATAATTACATCTTAAATTAATAACAAAATTGCACATTAAATATCCTACTTAATATAATTTTGGCACTAATTATCTGTGGCACTATAGTTAACTCCTTTCTTTATCCTGCTCGTCACTATTCTCAATAGTCTTCATCTCACTATCTCTTTCACTGTCACACGTGTTGTCCGCGGGCGCGGGCGCGGGCGCGGGCGCGGGCTCCTCGTCCTCGGAACAGTCGAGCGAGGGCGCGGCGGCGCCTGCGTCGGGCTCGCGGTACTCCAGCTTGCTGGGATCTTTCTCGTGCAGCTTGCGCGCCAGCGTCTGCAGACTGGCCAGCGAACTCGCGCAGTCCGTCGTGTCTATGTCAGTTAAACTTACTCCTGCACGCTCTATCTCCGTAAACGTGCCAAAAGGCAACTTAAACAAACACTCTAGCCGCATCACGTGCATTTTACTCCTGAGATGTTTTGCTAAATGTCCGTGTATTCTGAACGCGATGTTGCAATCTGAACACCGGAAAGGTCTAGGATTTAAAGAAGTCGCCGCTCCGAATGTCGAAGTCATCGACACTTTATTGTGATGCGACCCTGATCGTTCGTGTTTCTGCAGGTGACCTCGAGTTCTGAAACTTACTGCGCATGCGCTACATCTGAACGGTCTTTCCATGTAGTGAATATTCAGATGTAATCTCAGTTGTGAAGGTTTCGTGAAAGTTTTATTACAAAAGTCACATACTCTTCGCCCATCCTCCATGAGCCTGCCTGGCGGATAAGACGAAGAACCTTCAAATTCCTTTCCCTTAGTAACTTTAAATGCTACACCGCCTGCCCCGATAACAACTTTTCTGGCAATAGGATCATGGTCTAAGGGGGGCATTTTGATATCTTCAGAGTTATTTAATTCATCTCTATCATCCATGCCCATTTTTGAATTGCTGATATCACTACCTTCTGGTTGATTCTGGTTGTTGTCATCATACGTCTTTATGAGGTTTATTCGCGCATGTTTGAGATACTCAGACACAACGTGTTTAGCATTCTCTGCATTACTGCTGCTAGGCGTACGAGTTCGTTTTGCCTCCATAACTAAATTATTTAAGGACGTAGAGTCAGTACCAACAGTCACATTATCTTCCTTTGCTAAATGTACCAATTGTGGTACATTCAACGGCGTCGTTGAACTATCGTTTTCACATACTATCGATATCTTAGAAGTACTAATAATAATTTGCGGTGATGAAGTAGACGTATTTACACAGTTTTTAGCCGTAGTTGTTATGGTTCTGAGATTAACAATAAATTTTTCACTTTCGGTCAAAACATTTTTTTCCAATTCTGTTTTCTTCAATTTACTTAAGTTACTTATGAGCTGGCTCTGTTTTATTTTAGAATCTTGAAGAGCTCTTTCGGTTAAATATGTATGTAGCATTGGTTCTCCATTCGACCAATAAGTTTGATTATGAGGAAGCTTCGCTGTATTTGACGCTAAAGACGCTAAGACACTCGATTCTCGCGCTGTTGGAATTTCAGGAATGTTGGGAGTAACATTAAAATCATTTTTGCTGAGATCCATTGGTTCATTGTCGGTGTCCGTTCGTGAATCTACAGACGTGCTTCGGGAGATACTGAATTTTTCTGGGCTTAATTCTGATGTAGTGGTTTCGAGCCCCGTGGGTGTGTAAGGGTACGTTGACGGCCTGGCACTTGTGATGAGGCCAGGCGTTGTTGAAGTCGCCGGCCGACTGCCTCCCAGAGACAGTAAACAATGAGCTGCTTCATGTTCTGGCAAACGCGACTTGTAAGCTTCGGTATCTGAAAGTTTAGGAGGGACAAGTAAGAACCAATTACATGTTAATTAACACATCCATGTTGTTTTCCGAGTAAACGGAAAAGGGCGCTGTGTTATACGTACTTATACTTGTACAGACATCCAAGTTGTGTAATATTGTAAGTTTATAACGGTTATCATGATAAAATTATGATTCTATTAATGATAAACCTAAACTTTGAACTAGTGCATTTATATACTAAACGTGTCATAAGTTTTATTTTTATAATCAAATTGAATAGTTTTAGTACAAGTCCTTCTTTAATCTTTATTACACGAATATACATTAGTTCCACTTCATACATATTTTACACTTAACATACATGGGGCTTAGAGCTTATTGAATATTGTGTATAATCAATTTTCAGAAGAGAAATACACTAACCCCTACACTAGGCACAGCCTGTCCTACGCGGTCGAATGCGGAAAGCGATCCCGCGGCGCCCCTTTCTTAAGGCGGAGCTGGCAATCGTTGGGGTTTTAGACGGTAGTCCAAGGCTATTGCCGCGGTTAGTCCGTCATACCCGCCCTGTCCCTTCCCCGTGGCGGGCGGGATGCGTAAAAGCATTTCCCCAACGTAAAAAAAAATAAAAAAAAATAAAGGCACAGCCTGTCCTGTAGGTAGCCAATTCGAATGTGAATTTACATATTCTATCATATCATCTGCCGATCCGCCTGGCTGGCATCATCAGATCCACTTTATGGTACCAAATTATGGTATTGTCATACGTACTTTCAATGTTTCGAATCGATACGACTAATGAAAGTGGTGAAAATCGACTTGCAAGATTTGATTATGTTGTTAATACGGTTCACTAATGTTTCCCAACCTAACGTTTGGCAACCTGATTCATTTCGCATCTTTTCATTTCCCAACCTCTTAATATTTCTGAAATTGTTAAATATTTTGTTGGATTTTTATAAACTAACAACCTATCCTAACCTACACGATGGCCCTGAAATAAATCCTGTAATATTTACAGTTTCAGAGTTTGGGAAATGAAAAGTTGCGAAATGAATCATTTTGCCAAACGTTAGTTGCGAAAAGAAGGTGTTCCTGTTAATATATAATATTAATATTAGAATTTATTTACCGCTGGATTCAGTTTCTCCTTCGTTGCCTTCGTCGCCATCGGAATCTGAATCGTCGTCCGTTTCTCCGGATCCCGGGGCCATCTCCCCGCCTTCAACGTCGGTGCCTTCGTTGGGATTAATTCCCAATTCGCAACACTTTTTAAAATGAGCTTTACTTTTCATATGCTTCGTAAGGTTCCCCTTTGTTTTGAAACTGGAAAAATATTTTTTTTTATTGACATGCTTGTAACGATGGATAATTATTGAGTCATGGTTTTGCTAAATGATAAACCTGGATAGCAAAGTTCATACAGTTGTACGATACAATCAGCCCGACGGCTTTAAATAAAGAATAAGACTAAACTATTTGTGTTGCCAAACAGTTGTGTTAAATATTTTAACAATTAAAATAACGTATCTGCGAAACCACGTATAAAGAAAAATATGTTTGTCTCTAACAAGGAAATTACCTGAAGGCACAATGTACACAAGTGTAAGGGCGCACATCAGTATGAGTTCTTATATGTTTCTTCAACATGGATGGTTTCTTGCAACGAATACCACATTCTGAGCAAACATACCGCCCTCTGCCGCGCCCGCGGACATATGTGTATTCTTCGTTGCTTTCAAATCCTCCCGCTAGTTCCTTTTTGGGAGTGATAGCATTCTCAGATATTATCAATTTATTATCTTCTGCTTTTTTAGGATCCAAGGCCAGCATCGACTAAAAACAATAAATGCAACTGAATTTAATTACATATGTAATACGTATTAAAATAAAACAGAAATATCTATGTATGTATGTATTATAATTAGCACGGTCATCAATTTTAGTTAATTTTCTTAAGCTGGAGCTCAGGTATACACTGGTACTTAGTTACTTACTAATTAATAGTACATTGTTTAACCGCCTCCGGCGTCGGGCTTCTGATAGACTCTCGTTTGCAATATTCTTACGCCCGTGTTATACACAATGTTTTTCATCACATTTGTGAGGAAACAAATAACTACAAAAGACAGTCACAAGTGTCCATGGGCGACGGTACCAGCTTAACATCAGGCAGGCCATAAGCTTGTTTGCCACCGTCGTAGTATAAAAAAAAAAATCTATGTTTCATACAAGCGCACCAATCAATAATTTACGAAATTGACAACTTCACTTCCAGATCAGTGCGAGTGGAGCGCGCAGCTTCAATATTTCGACCAATCACAGAGCAGTATTCTTGCAGCGCATGGCCTGCTCGATTTTTATTCAACCAATCACAGATAGGGTTGCCAGATGTCCGTTATTTAAGCGTACAGTCCGGTATTTTCGAGGCCTGTCCGGTAAAAAATAAATGGTCATACCGGACAGAACAATGTCCGGTATTTTTAGGAAAGTCGATACTGCTGGTCACAAGCGCCTACAAAAGTAGGCATATGAAAGTAGCAGATTTACATAAACTCGCCAAGTCGGAGCGATCTGTATACTTTCTGGGACCCTCCGTTTACAACCGTTTGCCTGACGCACTAAGAAGTACATTATCCGTCCGTAGCTTCAAAACCAAATTGAAAAAATGGCTCCAGGAAAACAATTTTTATAATTATGAAGATTTCTTTAACTTACGTGAGAATATTACCTATGCCTATATAGTTATTTTATAATGTTTTTTTATGTACCTACATTTAAATCACTACCTATGATTTCCATATACCACATGACTGTTTTGACGTATAACATATGTTACGAAATAAATTTCATTTCATTTAATCCTTCAAACGCAAAACTCGCGCGCGCTCCTCGCTCGCTGCCTGTATCTGCGTCTGTGCATGGGCTCTCACTTCACCACATCACCTTCTATAAAAAAACCCGTATTTTTTGCGACCAAGCTTACACCTCCACCCCCTGTCTGGTCTGGGGTTGTCCGGTATTTTTTCGCGAGTCACCTGGCAACCCTAATCACAGAGCAGAATTATTGTAGCGTGCGGCCACCTGGACTTGCTTTAACCAATCAGATCACATACAAGCTCATAACTCCCTAGGAAGTTATAAAAAATCATAAAAATAAAGTTATTACCTGCTTGCTATCCTTAGTAATTGTATTCCATTGCGACGAGTGCGTCAGTATGAGATCCTGTTTAATGACAGAGCTGGCCACGTTTTGCGGTCGATGCCGTGAGTCATAAAGAGACATGGCAGACGAGGCTGACAGTCCCAGTGGGTCTGGCGTAAGTTCCGATAGTAACTGGAAACAGTAATGCATTTATTTTATCACATAATACATCTGCATCGTAATATTGGTAACATGTAATGTACGATCATTAAAATAGATTTTATAATTACCTGCCAATTACTGTACATAGATAGAAAATGTTGATTAGGAACATAAGTCGGTTGTGGCCGATTTATAGTGCAGTAAAACACTTTAGTTGAGCACTTAAGGCCTAAATATGTATACGCATTCCCATTTAGATACAGTTGTCCATAAGCTTTAGCCGGCCGTGGAGTTTCAGGCGAAACTAAAGGCATAGTGTTTGCGTTAGGTGTAATACCATGATGTCTTTTGGGTGTAAATGTACCAGGTTTTAATGGTAGTGTTGAAGGTCTCAAAAACTTGGGTTTCCGATCTTCGGGTATAGATTTTGCAGTAACGTTCTTTTGAAAATAGGCTGTCTCTGATCTTTCATTGTGAACGGAAGAAACTACCGTTTCCTGGGCATTAGTATTCTTCTGGACTTCAGCCGAACTTGGTATTTGATTATTGAATATTTCTGCTTTCGTGATGAGATTTTCGAAATTAAAATTTCTTATTTCTTTTTGTGTTTTTATTTCACCACTTCGTGGGGATAGTCTGTCTAAATATTTCGGTTTCACAGACAGAAAGTTATCTTTCAAAAGGGGAGTTTTTGGGACGCCTTCGGAGTTTCTTTTTACGGCTAGATCCTGTTTTTGCGTCATACTTTTAATGTTGGATAATATTTTCGAAGCTATGTGTGGTTCATCTACATTCCTTATATTAATTATAGGCACCGAAGACACATAATTAGAAGCGTCAGAGTTCAATGGTTTCATTGCAACTTTGTCCATTTCTAGGTTTAATGTTCTGCAGTTAGGACTTCTCATGCCATGTCTAATTTCATTTTTATTGATTTCATATTTAGTAGATTTTGTAACTTGGCCATTGACACATAGTAAATTTTTGTGAATATTGTCTCTTGTTGACAACACCTTTGTAGGTTCTAAGGGACCAAAATAATCGTTTGTATTTTTAGACAGTGTTGTTACATTTGTGCCAGGCGTATTTGGCCCTGGTATTCCTGGTACGTGCGGTATCAATTTTCCTCCATGCAGGATTGTTGTAGCACCATTAGGGGACGTTGATGGGCTAAGAGGTGGTAAAGTCAACGGATTAAATGCTGTAATAGCACTGAAGGGTGGGAATTGGAAATGTGTCATATCGTGAATGTTTGGTAGATTATTTGAAATTCCAGTTGATACTGATATCCTTGGGGTTTGAGGTTTGGGAGTTCCAATCATTTCTTTTGGCGTTGGAGGATTATGCACAATCGTTCCACCAGAATGTAGTTCCGATCTTACTACGACGCTGCTGGCTTCCAATTCAGCATTTAATTTTGATGGCGATAAATTTGAATGAATTAGTATGGGTGATAATTGGTTTTTACTTGGTTCTATGCGAAGGGTAGTGGTGCTACCAGAATGATGAACTATTTTAACTTCTCCTCCGAACATTTGAAGGGATGTTGAGTTATGTCTTCCTAAGTGTGATAACTCATCCATAGCCCGTAATGTGGCAGCATTGGCTTCAACACATCTTATCTTGGATTGACTATATAAATCGGTTGATCTCGGAGAAGTATTATCAGACAGTCTAGTTGTATAAAGGTCAGAATTACTATCAATTCTTCGTTTCGGACTAGCCATCGGTTTAACTTTAACATTTTCTGATTTTCTATTATAGTCGTAGGGTACTCTTGCATCAACCAGTCTAGTATTTCCAAGAAGCGGACCAGGCGAGGGCAATGGAGCAACGACATCATTTGACTCAGGTTTAACAATCACTAGATTATCGGGTTTCATTCTCAGCGGCGGCGAGTTGTTAAAAACTGTAATTTTAGGTGAAGTATTTGATGGTGATTCGGGCAGTCGAACATTCACCGAATTACTTCGTACATAGACATTTTCTGGTCTACCAACCTTTATCTCCTTTTGAACACTATTGATTAGGCTGTTATTATTAGAAAAATTTCCTTTGCAATAGTATAATCTATGAATTTCTAGGTTTTCAGCACTTTTGTAAACAATCTGGCAAAGCGGGCAAATATATAGAAGTCCCGGTCCGTCGACTACTTCTCCTGTAACCGACGCCAAATTGCCTTTTGTTTTCAATAGAAGGTCCTTTATGATTGATCCTTCAGGATTTAAAGGATGTTTCGGGTGGTCCGTTTGAGAAAAGCTTTCTGAATGAGACCGCTTCCGGAAAACATTATCTGTTTCATTGAAGTTTTTTGTCAAGTTGAGTGGTGATGGTTCTGTTTTAATTTCATGATCATTCAGAAATTGTTTGCTCTCTGCAATTTGTTTGATTTTACCATATTTTTTCTGCAATGGCGTTTCGATGACATCAACAATGGCTTCGTTGTTTGATATAATCTTAGAGATATGTTCAGTAAGAAAATCGGCATTAGATGAAATTGTTCTTTTTTGTTGTTTTTCTTTTTCATCGATTTCTTGATAAGAAGTAACTACTCTAAACTTCGGCTTATATATGGTCTTTGATTTACAAATATCACCATCTCGCATATCAATGCCAGTTGGGGGAGTTATTCGATCATTCATCAACTCTGGAGATGAAATTTCATAAAGCCTTGAGCTTTCAAGGCGATTATTAGATACATCTGTCCCGGAATCAGAAACGGTAGAAGGCGGTAAAGATGTGTCGCTTTCTGATCCGCCTGATATATCTTCATCGTTAATCGTAGCAGCCACGTCAGCTCCCCGTAATCTTAAAGCGTGGGTACGCGATCTTCTATGTTTATAAAGGTTAGATTTTGTTTTAAAGGCAAAACCGCAAGGTACACAAGGGTAAGGTCTCTCGTTAGTATGAGCTCTGATATGTTTCTGAAGAACTGAAGGCTTGGCACAAGATAATTTACAGTATTGGCATACATATCGCCCTCCTGTTCCCCCACTCTGAACGTCTCTAAAATCATTTTCAGTGTTCTCAGTCTTATTTGAAAATTCATCATGGCAACTGGTCTTACCAGATACTTGATCAACATAATTTACATCACTTAACCTATTATTCTCATCATTAATATTAATTTGTACATCTTTAGAGTTCTGATTAGTTTGCGATCCCTTTATTTTCTCTATTTCCGGATGAGCTGCTTGAATGCTCCCATTAGTAATATAACTATTACGAGCCGTCTCTTCTACGACGATATCTTTATGTCTAGGATCCCCAACCATTGCAGTGTTAACTGGAAACACTGTAATGGTTGAGGCCATTTTTTTAAACTTCTTATGGAGATAACTGTGGTCATTGTTGTTGGTAAAGTTACTATCCAAACGTTTTTCTTGAGTGAGAGGCATCGTACCCGCGAACCTTGTACCTGAAAATATGAGAAAAATACAATAGTTTAATACATCGCCGATCCAATTTGACGAAACCATTCAGTCTTATTTTTAAACACGAATATATACTTATGAAGTTAAAACATACATATAAAATAAGCTACCGTAGGCGACGAAAAAGTCACATAAAAACCCGAATAAATTCCTAACATTAAAAAAGTAAACACATTGGGACTGCTAGTAACTGTTGAGAAGTGGCAAATCGTCAACACAACAGAGTGTTGCGGTGAGCGAGTTGACGCAACGCGCATGTGCCGAGCTATTTCTATTGGTGTGCGGCGTGACATCATCGTGACGTAGACACATCTTATGCTAACGGATGAGGATATCCCCGCCGAACGTTGCTTGCTACTTTCTGCTATCTGTCTTTATCTTTTACATTGTGTGACTAACGAAACAATACGCCGGTACCTGCTTCATTTGAAATGTATGCTGGTTTCTATTATGGTTTATGACCATTATTTATCAATTTCAAGGTTATACCTTCCTTTGAAATCTTAATTATGTATTGATTTAGCTGACTAAGATTACTGATTACAAGCATTATAATTCCATCATGACTTGCTTAGCCTGTGTTAGATTCCATGTGTAGCTATTAACTAGATAAAAATTAGATGCTACTATATTCAATTAAAATGGATATTGTACATACGATGATAGTAATTACAAGTCAAGATCATGAAATAATGTAGAAGGAACGGTGTCAACCGACCTCGCTTTGCGCTCACACCTCACCGAGTCGTTTGTGGACGACTGCGTTTGTGCGTTCTTAGAAGGCGTTACAATTTCTGAGAACCGGAGACAAGCAAGCCGGCTCCACTCGTTTAAGAACGAGCTAGCGAATAAATGTTACGGAGCCTACGCTACACACACAGGCGCATGGACCGGAGTTTCTCATCACTATTTTGTACAAGCTCATTTCACGACTGTAAAACGATGCATGTTTTTTTTATTAAGTTTAATGCTCGAATTGGTAAATTAAATAACAATTGTTCTTAACATCTTAAACAATGTAGCTGACTCATTGAAACGGAATAAAATAAAATGGATTTTAAAGTTGTTTATGAGTGGTATCGAACGAAAGGTAACAATGCAACATATTGAAGCGAGTGCACATTGAGAGTAGAGAGTCAAGCGAAGGCAGGTTGTTGGGCGAGGTGGGGCGGCGGCTCAGCACACTAGTGTTGTAATGAGACAAAGGAATCCCGGCGGTCGGCTGCCGCCCGCCGGCCTGGCGCCACGCCAGGCGGCCCTGGCGACGCTCGACTCGGCCGTCAGCCTGCATTGCCCCTACCTATCTAATTCCAATCGGCAAGAAGGTACGCCTTACCAACTAGTAAACCCGTTTACGCGACGACTTGTATTCATTTAAATAAGATTTTAATCATTGAAAGTTAGCGGTTACACTTTACGTCAGGTAATTTAATAGAGTCTATTAAATTCATCGTTATTAGATTAGCCAAACATGTGTACATGTACTTCTTATCTTAGCCAAAAGATAATTACGTAGGTTAACTAGGCTCGAACAAGCGACCTAAATGTATATATAGTTGTAGCCCTTGGTAGGTCGTTATCTCGTTATCAATTATAGACATGGCAATTGACTGTTAATATTGTGTACTAAGCTTATTAACTGTAGTATTACCTAACCCAGTCTGGATATACCGCATAAACAACGTACCTACTATCTTACTCATAATTGTGCATCTAATAAATTAGTCTTGCCAGTAGGTACCTACTAATAAAAGCCACCACTCGACGGTGTTCTGACTTGTTGCTCACTGTTTTGATAGGTATGTATAGTTTGTATCCATGTTAATCACAACAATTATTTTGTTATTTACCAGCTTCTTCTTAGTATTTTTATGTACTGAAAGCTGTCTTGATGGGTTAAATAAGGAAGCTATTATTTGCGAAGGTGTTGGGCTGAGATTGCTCCGAACATGCGTTTGAAAGGGCACCACACTACGCATTGATTTACACAAGCCTCATATTGAAGCGAATGATATTTCGACTCCCGTTTCAATATACTTATCTACCTACGAAAACTTTATACAGGTACCTATATAAATTTAAACTAAAACTACCTATGTATTTTAATATAAATATACAATTTAATAAAACACATTTAATTCACTCTTCCCTCCAATGCCGTTGTAATTCATTTAAACACTGAACATATTGTGAGGTCATGCAATGCTGATAAAAATAAATACATAATGTAAGTATTCTTTCGCAAGTATAAAATATTCATTCCCCAATAAATAGCTTACTCCGAAAGGCGCTTACCGCGGAATAGTTTATCAGTCCACCATCATATGTATGCTGTTCTGATATCATTTGTTTACGCCTCCAGAACAAATGTCAACAAGTCCGATAGGCTGCATTTCACCCGCGCACAAGTGAATCATCGTTAATAACTGCGCGACGGTCCACGCCACGCTCACACACATACACACACCTGTGATAACACACTGTGCTCACTAGTACCTCGAAACAAACGCCACTTTCTTTTTCGCGAATAAATATCGTCGTGTGGGTAATTATTAATTTTGCCTACAAATCGTAATTGATAGTCTGCTGGTTGTGGTTCAGACCCGAGCAACACACCTCTGACGCGGGTGCGGATGACTGACTGTTCGTTCGGGCAACCCAACTGTTTGTCGTTCGTTTCGCCGTCGTGTTCCGCCCCCCCCCCCCCCCCCCCCCCGCAGCCCGCTCCTTCCCCCCGCACCAAACGGACTTGCCTGCGCTCGCTCTGGGAGTAGTGATTCATGTCGCGTTTATCTATCTCTCTCCTTCAACATAACCGGATCGCTCGTTCTTCGTAATCTATTTATACGTACATATCTATACTTTGTAAACTACGCTATAACGTTGCGTTGAGACTTGCGATTACAGTAGCAAGCAATTTCAATAAAATTACCATGAAGCAGTTTCGAGAGTGAGCGAAACGCAAATAGGTATCGTTTTACTATTAAATGTGTTATAAAAGCCTACAATCTACATACCTATTGTTTTTGCTATTTTATAAGAATGCTAAAAAACTTACTGGACAAATGCGAGCTACAATGAAATGACGTAGGCTTTAATGGCACGTGGCGTGGTTCTGGTTACATTGAATTGAATAAGTATCGCAAGGGATTAGTGTTCGGTCTGGCTGGAGCGTAGTAGGGTATGCAATGTTGATCTGTTGAAGTGGCACGGGTGGGCGCCTGATTGGTTGCGGAACTAATAATTACTATTACCCATCCATCGGCAGCGCAGTGCGAGTTGAGTTGGTGTAATTTTCATGCAGCACTGATTTCGTAACGGTTGCGCTCGACTAGAACGAGTATTGGCTCCGCGGCTCGTACGTTCTCCAATTTACGAAAGGAAAGACAGCAAAGCCTTCCAGTTCGTCCCATTAAAGGTCAATAAATACTACATATATATGTAGTTATCGCAGCGATTTTAAATAATCTAAATAATTCAAACATATTTTTGTGTATATTAAAGAGGTTCAATCGACTTGACATCGTTACGATGGCAGTTTCCTATATTTAACTTGTATCTCTTGAACTTGCTATCAGTGACGACCTCTTTATCAAATTACTATAGGTACCTCCTTGTTGACTGTATATGAAATATGAATTACTTGAAGATAAACAAGCCAAGTTGGCGTCATTTTGGATGGTAGGTACCTATGAATCTAGGTAGGTTACATATGCGCATGCATAAGGCTGATAAGATTCAGCGGAGAAACTTTAGTGCTCAGGCGCTCGCGATCGCCCGACTGTATATAAATACATTACTTATTTGCAATGATAATTGGTAGGCGCTATCAGTGAGCGGAGGCGATGCGATGACGCATGCGCGCGCCGATACCAGCCGTTTGATTGCGCCGTGGACGACTTGGTCAGGGCTGTTATTCGCTACGCGTTAATGCGGCTCACCCCGCCGTTCACCCGTTACGAAACTAGACCTCTACCTACGCTTAATTACTACGCATCGCGGTGTCAAGGTATAATTGTGGGTGAGCGTTGAGGTGAGCTTAAAACAAGTTACAGAATAGGGGGGCAGGAAACGAGCGATACCACCGCTATATTTTGCCGTATGCCGTATTTTGCGGCATTTATTACAATAACTAGCTGTTGCCCGCGACTTCGTCCGCGTAGAACATGTTATCGTCTAACTAAATGTTTGTTTAAAGAATAAATAAAAAAAAAAAATCGTTTTGTAGTCTTTTAGTAAACAAACAGTCTAAAACTGATGTTACGAATCTCTTAATTTCAAAATGTCTTGCTCTCTATACAAACTTAGAACCCTCATAGTAAACAGTCTGAAACCGTAGTTACAAATTTCTTACTTTAAAATGTCTTGCTCTCTATACAAACTTCGAAGCCCCTTTTAACCTTCTTAGGCGATGAATTAAAAAAACGCTGATATAAGTTTTGTAGTCTTTTAGCAAATAGTCCAAAACCGAAGTTACAAATCCCTTACTTTAAAAATGTCTTGCTCTCCATACAAACTTTGAACACCCTTATAATCCCCTTTAGGGGATGAATTTCAAAAAACGCTGAAATGAGTTTTGTAGTCTTGCAGATTTCTAACTTCGATTTTAGCCTGTTTGTTAAAACAAACAGGCTAAAATCGAAGTTAGAAATCTCAAACTTTAAAATGTTCTTGCTCTGCAAGTCTGCATACAAATTTTTCGGGGAAAAATTGAAAAGAAAACACTAAGTTTTATTATTGTAATAAGTATTTTATCTACAAACTATCAAGTCTCTACCTCAAAAAAAATGTTTTCCATACGAACCTTGCACCCCTTTTTAACCCCTTAAGGGGTGGAATTTTCCAAGATGCTGGCAGTTATTTTTGTATTGTAATAAGTAATCTTTCTAAAAAGATTTAAGTTTCTACCTAATAAAAAGTTTCCCCCACACAAACATTGCACCTCTTTTTCCAATTCCACCCCTAAGAGGGGGCTCTTAGGGGTGGAATTTTCCAAACCGCCGAAAGTAATTTACGTATGTTTGTATTCTAATAAATAATCTTTCTACACTATTTAAAGCCTCTAGGTCAAAAAAAAAGTTTTCTCCATATAAACTCACCCCTTTTTATCCCCCTTAGGGGTCGAATTTTCCAAAACGCTGAAAGTACTTTATTTGTATTGTAATAAGTAATCTTTCAACAAAGTTTTAAGTCCCTCACTAAAAAAAAATATTATCTCCATACAAACTTTGCACCCCCTTATAAACCCCTAAGGGTCGAAGTTTCTAAAATGCTGAAAGTATTTAATTTTAATTAGTAAGCATTCTACAAAATTGTAAGTCGGCTAAAAAAATGTTTCCTCCATACAAATGTTGCACCCACTTTTCCTTAGGGGTTGAATTTACTTAACTGCTGAATATCCTTTTTTTGTATTTCAATAAGTACCTAATCTTTCTACAAACTTTTAAGCTTCTATCTCAAAAAAGAGTTTCTCCTATATAAACTTTGCAACCCTTTTTAACCCTTTCCAAAACGCTGAAAGCACTTTGTTTATACTCTAATAAGTAATTATTCTACAAAGTTTTAAGTCTCTTGCTAAAAAAATAAAGTTATACAAAATTTGCACCCCTTTTTACACCCCCTTAGGGGCAGAATTTTCCAAAACGCTGAAAGTACTTTATTTGTATTTTAATTAGTAATCTTTTTACAAACTTTAAAGCTTCTATCTCAAAAAAGAGTTTCCCCCATAAAAACTTTGCATTGCAACCCTTTTTTACTTACTTAAAGACTAGACGAACTAGACTAGAAGACTAGACACAAGTCTCTAGCTCAAAAAAAGTTTTCCTTTTACAAACTTTGCACCCCTATTTTACCCCCTTTGGGGTGAAATTTTCCAAAACGCTAAAAGTACTTTATTTGTATTTTAATAAGTTTAATAATTAATATTTCTACAAAGTTTTAAGTCTCTAGTTCAAAAACAAAAGGTTCTCCTATACAAACTTTGCACCCCTATTTTACCCCCTTATGGGTGGAATTTTCAAAAATCCCTTCTTATCCCTAGCCTACGTTATAAAAGCAACCTACTGTGAAAAAATCAACTCTCTAGCCCCAGTAGTTTCGGCTGTGCTTTGATGAGTGAGTGAGCGAGTGAGTGAATGAATGAGTCAGTTCAGTCAGGACATAGGCATTTATATGTACCTATAGAAGATGACGAAAATCCCATACATATATCTCAAAAAATTATGAAGCTACAACCGTTTCAATGTCGCTTGTTAGAATGAGGAAACGATCGGGGACTGTGACGTCAAGGTCCTCGAGCATCATAGTAAAACACAATCGTTTCATATGAAGGTGCGTTTTGCGGAAAAGAGACAGAACATATCCCCTCTTAAAACTTTGGACACTTGTTAAGTTATAACTTATAACTTAGTGATTACTATAACCTATATTATATCCTCTTGCGTTGTTTTTTTCTCCATTTGACTATATTTTAAATCCTTTTACGAGAAAATACATTACGGTTATTTTATTTAGTGTATACACCCCTATTTGCGATTTCTGAGCTATAACCACGAACTTCGGAATTCGAAAATATTCGGGTAAGTATCTATATCTCTATTCTAATATTCAACGGCCAATAATTATTCACCGAAATGTCATATCGATGCAAAAAATACAACGTAAACGTTTCCTTAAAACATTCCCGCGATTTTCATGTCGAAATTTCGTTTTATGTTCTGATACATACATTACATCTGATAGATAGTAAATCATCGTACGACCGACGCAATGTTGTATAGGCTTTATTCTAAGTGTATAGGTAATTACTTGCGGAAAATTACGAGCTTTTCATGCGTACCTATGCACATTCGCCTGCATGTTTTGTATCTATGCTCGTAAATGGCACTACTAACATACTTACTGGTACTGGCAAATTCTTCTAGCCATCAATATCATGTTAGATGTAGCCGATGTAGGTAGCTGCCAACGGATTATAATATGTTTAGTGATTTGGCGGTAAGAGGTATAGGTACCTATGTAGGTACTCATAATCTCGTACAGCTGTTCCGCGAAAGGCACGCGAGAGCGGGGGCGCGAGCACTTGTTGCGTGCGTTGTTTGGCCGAGGCTGGCGCTGGCGTGGCGGTCCCGTCTGCCGCGCGCTGCGCTCGTCGCCGTGCGCCGACGTCACTCCGCGGCCTTGAGCCGCGCGGCACGGCCAGGGGATCTGCTATAATATTTGTGGATGTACGCGATACTTTGCTATCACCTCACAACTTGTGTTATTGCCAAACTCGCTTTAAGCGTCGTAATATATCTTTGACAATTTGGGACCTGTCGTTCTTTGCTATTTATAACATGGCACAGGTTGATACTGTTCACATGCCAAAGTATGTTATATGTCACAAACAGCCAATAGTCTTGCAACTATCATAATTGATATGCTTAGTAAACAGAAATCGCGTAGGTTCCTAACGTAACAATGAAATTTAAACCGGGCATACTTAGTGCGTCTTTTAAAATACCTATTGTATTGTAAGTACCTATAGGTTGTTGTACTTGTTGTGGTTGTACGTATGTACTTATATACTAATAACAAGTTTCTTCTTCAATCGAGCCTGAAAAGTCGGTTTGTCATGTTTAATATAGGAGTTCGTTTTCCTTCCGTTTCCATCATCAGACCAGCGCATTGGTACCATAATTCCATGGTGTCATTGTCACCTGACTTCAATATGTGTAGGTAGGAAGGTACCTACAAAATGTCATTTCTTTGAAATCTGGCTCCCTAAATTTGATTACTTACATTCAGTTATTGGGATAGGTACCTACTTATATGAAACTATAAATAAGAATTGCAATAAATGCTTGCAAATCATACGAATATGTTAGATAGGTAATACCAGCATGTCATCGATAATTAATCTACCAGTTTTGGTATTCAAATTCAATACATTGTTTGTATACATTTATTTCGTTTGCAACTGGTGCTTACTTTACCACAGAATAGATAATAGTTACTAAGTAGGTACGGTCAACCAATTTGATTCCTAGGCCACCGTAGAACCCTGCCATTTTAACTGCTAAGTAGCTACGCAATAATCCTAGTAACCCGTATTGACATAGCATTTACAACGGCAAGATTCTATGATGGCCTAGGAATCAAATTGGTTGACTGTACCTATTCTAGTGGCACTAGTCAAACTTGCGTTCAACGACTTACATAGCTTCTTAGCGATTTAATTAAATATAATAATTATCGAGTGTCATCGCTATAATAATTTAATATCATACACTCCATAAATACCTAATATAACATTAGATTACCACCAATAAAATAATGTCTGATTCAAGCTAAGGAAAGTTTGATGGATAATATCTTTACATATACCTATAATATAATATATTATACCTATATGTAAGTATACTTAATACAAATTGGGACGGGCGCCACGAAGTCGTGTGGGCGGGAAACCCGTCGTTGTGTAGTTGGAAGCTTTATTAGACGCGCACCTCGGCCACCCCAAAATAGAACCAATCTCAGACTCCAAATTCATCGTAATTAAATTATTCGCTGTTTCACTAACGTTTCCGATTACTCAAAAGTTGACCATGCTAAACGATTGCACAAATATGCAATGACGCGTAGGTGTTGGTAAAAGGCTCGAAGTAAGCAAACTTGGCAAACAGTGCCGTTGCAGCATTGTAGCCGTGTTGCGTCCCGCCGCCGCCGCCCCCCTCGCGGGCTTTCCTCGCAACCAGGTCATCGGGCGCGCTGCGGCCCGCGGCCGCCGCGCCGCCGCGCCTCGGACTCCGACCCTTCACAACCGATTCGAGCTCCTGCTAGGCTCTGTCCGCACCGCACCGGCGCGACCAACTACTAAACTACGGGACCCCAATTGATAAGATTGGTTAGGTAGGCATCCAATTGTAAAATATATCTGACGTACGTCCGCCATACGCCTAAGAATGTATAACCTCACGTCAAACACAGCAAGGGCTTAAAGTAGTTATCTCCACTTATAATAATCTCCACTTATAATAAATCTCTAAATTAAAAAAAAGAATCAGCCAGTTTGAAACTAAGCTTTGTGTGGTACGAATGTTCTCAGCATCCCATGAACGGAAAAATATGAAACATTTTATATTAGGTACATTATTATTCTAGCTGCAACTTAGGATAGTTTTTATCCGACTGCGACAATTAATTAATTTTCCGAAATATACGACTTCATTTAATTTTTCATTTATTTTTATTGAAATCAAACGTTGCTCCAACTGTCAGCTATAAGAAACGTCAAATTTTCGTCAAAATGGCGGAAAATGCTTTGCCTTTCACTTATTAATAATTTAAATCCAGTTTACGATATACCTTTACGATACACATGCCAAAAGTTAAACCATAAAAAAATATTCGATTGTGATATGAGAACTTATATGCGCAAATGTCGCATTATGGCGTAAATTCAAAAAATGTATCAACAAATTTGAACAATATAATTAACACGAATTTGTTATTTTTGAATGGCAATGGCACGCGCTCTTTGCGCATTCTGCCAAAGTGCCTGCAGCGCTACCACGAAAACCGAAACTCAAAGTTCGTATAACTGCATACCTGTCACTCGAGTATTGTTAGTGCGATAGAGATAGAGATACCCGAATATTTTCGAATTCCGAAGTTCGTGGTTATAGCTCAGGAATCGAAACTACACCCCGTAAGCCGCGTCCGCTGCGCCATGTTTTCGTGGTTTTTAAACGTCAAACATGTTTTGCCAATCAAAACAAAACCCTATTTGTTTGCCGAATCTGACGGAAAACATGTTAGATGTTTAAAAACATGGAAAACATTGGTGCAGCGGACCCAGCTGTAGGTACACTAAATAAAATAATCATAATGTATTTTCTCGAAAAAAGAACAATACATAGAGAAAAAATCAACGCAAGAGGTTAGGTATACGTATAGGTAATCACTAAGTTCCAAAGTTTTATGTTCTGTCCCTTTTCCACAAAACACACCTGCATATGAAACGATTGTTTTTTACTATGACGCTCGAGGATCTTGACGTCACAGTCCCCGATCGTTTTCTCACTCTAACAAGCGACATTAAAACGGTTTTGAGATATTTGAATGGGATTTTCGTCATCTTTTCTATCTATCTATACCTACATATAAATGCCCTGACTGACTCTCACCCACTCACTCATCAACGCACAGCCGAAACTACTGGGGCTAGAGAGTTGAAATTTACACCAGAACTACCTTTTACAACGGATAAGAAGATATTTTTGGAAATTGTACCCCTAAAGGGGTCAAATAGGGGTGCAAAGTTTGTATGGGGCAAACTTTATTTTTTGAGCTAGAGACTTAAAATTTTGTATAAATATTACTTATTAGAATACGAATAAAATGCTTTCAACGTTTAGGAAAATTCTGCCCCTAAGGGGGTAAACAAGGGGTGCAAATTTTGTATGGGAGAAACTATATTATTTTAGGAAGAGACTCAATACGTTGTAGAAAGCTTACTTATTAGAATACAAATAAAGTACTGCCAGCGTTTTGGAAAATTCAGCCTCTAAGGGGGTTAAAAAGGGTTTCAAAGTTTGTATGAGCGAAACTTCTTTTTGAGATACCTAGAAGCTTAAAAGTTTGTAGAAAGATTACTTATTACAATACAAATAAAAAAAAACAACGTTTTGGAAAATTCCACCCCTAAGGGTATGAAAAAGGGTTTCAATGTTGGTAAAGGGGATTTTTAGATTAGCTAGAATCTCAAACCTTTTTAAAAAGATCGCAAGGGACAAAACTTTGTTGAAAGATTACTTATTACAATACAAATAAAGAACTTTCAGCGTTTTGGAAAATTCCACCCCTAAGGGTGATTAAAACAGGTGGAAATTTGTATGGAGGAAACTTTTTTTTTTGAGCTAGAGACTTGAAATTGTGTAGAAAGATTATTTATTAGAATACAAATATATAGGTAAATTACTTTCAGTGGTTTGAAAATTTCCACCCGCTATGAGGGGGATAAAGAGGTGCAATGTTTGTGTAGGAAAATTTTTTTTTAGGTAGAAACTTAAAACTCTGTACGTACTATTAAGTACCTACTTATTAAAATACAAAAAAATACCTACTGCCAGCGTTTTGGAAAATTTCACCCCTTAAGGGGTAAAAAAGGGGTGCAAGGTTCGTATGGGAAACACTTTTTTTTTAGCTAGAGACTAGATAGTTTGTAAAAAAAATACTTACTTATTACAATAAAAAACCGAGTGTTTTATTTTTAATTTTTCCCTGAAAAGCGTTCAAAGTTCGTATGGAGAGCAAGAAAATTTTAAAGTATGATATTTGTAACTGCGATCTTAGCCTGTTTAGACTACAAAACTTATTTCAGCGTTTTTTTAATTCATCGCCTAAGAAGATTAAAAGGGGGTTCGAACTTTGTATAGAGAGCAAGACATTTTTAAAGTAAGAAATTTGTAACTACGGTTTCAGACTGTTTACTATGAGGGTTCAGAGAGGGTTCTTAGTTTGTATAGAGAGCAAGAGATTTTGAAAGTAAGAGATTTGTAACTTCGGTTTTAGATTGTTTTCTAAAAGAAATTTATTTCAATGTTTTTTTTGAATTCATTCCTTCAACAAACATTTAGACGATAACATGTTATACGCGGACGAAGTCGCAGGCAACAGCTAGTAACTAATATAACTAGTAGGTACCTAACTACAATGCAGAGCTAGGTAAGTAGTCAAGTAGCGTTGCAGAAACCTACGAGTACAGTTCATAGTTTGTGGCGTGAAAGTAGAAGTAACAATATGTAAATAAATAGTATATAGGTACCTAATCGATTTAAATATTATATGCAATAGGAAAAACTAATTTTATACCCGGCTCGCATGTCTTCTTACCACATGTTCATTTATGTAGGTAAATTTTAACCACACGCACGCGTACAATTATTTAACACCCTCCAGTTTGGTGCCGTAATTAGTCCAAAAGGTAACCTATTTAAACCACGTGTATAGAGAACAGTATACCTATACTACATATAAGTCTACTAGTAGTAGTCGGAAAGAATTTATGCCTGAGAAGTACCTACCAAGCAAGCAAATGGTTAAAATTAATGAAATTTGTATTAAAACAAAAACAGAAATGTGTATATCATCAAATTTTAAAGAAATAAAATGCGGTGTGCCTCAAGGCAGTGTATTAGGCCCGTTAATGTTTCTAATATACCTATATCAATGACTTATTTTATTACTCCAGGCAATAAAAGTATTTTCGGGATGGCACCTACATTATACAATAAATTGCCAAAAAATATAACTAAGTTAGAAGGATTGGTAGAGTTCAAAAAAAGCTTGTCTGCATTTCTAATTAAAAAAACCTACTATTCACTAAGGGAATACTTGACAGATGACGAATTGTAACTGTTTAAGCATCCTCCATCTCTACTTAAAATATTTGTATGCCTTATGGCAAAACATAGAGATACACTATTTATACATAATTGTAAGACCTTTCAACCTATGTTAACAAATAAATATTTTGTCTTTGTCTTTACCGGATATTCCTGTTTGAAAATATACAATGTATAAGCTGCCCGTGTATTAGAAAGCCACGGGATAAAATATAGCCCAAGCTGCCTAAGTCCATTAGGTATATACAATATACACTGATGAAAGATTTTTTTATTCTGTTAAGTCGTTCCGGTCGTTACCCTACATACAAAACTTACAATCTCACAGAATTATCCTCTTTATAATATTAGTATTAGCATAGAGTACCCATATATTATTTCCAATTGAGTTGCATACCTACCTACACAAGAAAATAATTCAACAAAAAGCTATTGACATACCTATGTATACATTACATGTTTCAAGAGAATGGCGTCATTCTCTGCGAATTCTGGCGTTCGCATATCAACGACCGAAATACGCCAGATGTATATATGTAATGTATGCGACAACAATATTCGTGAGTCAGCCAGAACCGGGCACCACTTGACCAAATAAATGTTTATTCATTGTTGCGCGAGTATTTCCTTGCTGACGTTATAGTCTTGATTTGCATTACCTATTCATTATAAACATCTACATAATAAAACTAAATAGGTAACATTAGACTTACTTGTATTTTTCATCACAAATGGTTAATGTATCACCGTTGTCTTTCCTCCCCTAAGTGCTTAATTAGAAAATTAAGAAACGTCATGATACGTACGACGCGCTTAAATTTTGGTCGCCAATTATCTATTTTTAACTGAAATATATTTGGCACGCGTTTCGCTACCTGTTATGATCGTGCTCTTTGGTGAGTCCCATAGTCCCATTATTCCCGTTCGTATTCATCGATGCCTGCTCGGGATCGACTCTTGGACATATGCCAGTTTCAAGAGGTGTTCCCGCTTCCGAATTGCATTCTTACTCCTACGCATATAACAAATTCATAGAAAGAAATTTAAATACTTTTCCGCCGTAAGTAAATCATCGTATATATTTTTATTTTATTTGCAACAATAGATCTTGCGTCGGTATTAAAGTAAATCATGTAAGTAGTTATTTAATTGCCACATCAAAATGACTCGTTCAGTTTTATAAGCTTGTGTTGTGGGCATTATAATCCCGCGATATCATGCGTATTGCGCCTATGCATGCGTAAGTATTTCTAGTAACAAATTATTTAGTAAAGACATTTGGGGCCTAATTTAAATAACACAGTTGGGGCATGCAAAATTGTCAATTTCGCATATCTGCTTGTTTCATTCACTGATAATACCTATATATATAGGGTCCACCTATGATAAAAGATAACGGCTATCACGAATATATAGCACAGAAAATTATATTTACAGTTTCACCAGATAAATATTTTTACAGTTTCACCAGATAAATTGAAAGGTACCTACTGACTAATAGTACATTTCGATGCTAGTGTGCAAAGTATGTCATTACCTGACGAGTGCCGAGATATCTTGCCACGAGCCGTAGGCGAGTGGTAAGACTCTGGTCGGGACGAGTGAATAATGACATTTCCGCACGTGTATCGAACGACGTTTTTTAATACAGTTGCGAAAAAATAAGAAAAACAACAAGTAAGAACAGTATTGAAAAAAAAAATTTAACAACTTCATTACTTTTCAACTGTATTACATTAAATAAATAAATAAATATTACGGGACAATCTTACACAATTCAACCTAGGCCCACGGTAAGCTCAGTAAGGCTTGTGTTGTGGGTACTAGGCGATGATATATATAATAGATACATACACATAGATACTTATATACATACCTATATAACATCCATAACTCATTAACAGATATTCGTGATAAATACACAAATAAATGCCCTGACCGGGATTCGAACCCGGGACCTCCAGCTTCGTAGCCACTGGGCTACGAAGGCCGTTACAGAATGATGTTACAGAATTAATAATATAAAAGTTTCAAATTCCTTACTTGTTGTTTTTCTTATTTTTTCGCAACTGTATTAAAAAACGTCGTTCGATACACATGGAAAAGTAAAAAGCACTAGTGCGCAAAATACAACTTTGCGCACGATTTGCAGCTACAAAAAGTACCACTTTTTGAGCAACTGTATTAAAAAATATTGTTATTGTGTTACGTAATGAGGTAGGTATGCCTTCATTCAGTTGCGTGATTGTGGAAACTACGGTAACAATGCCGAACAGTCATCGTATTGTAGTTTAGCACACTTACTAGTTACGACCTATCATCAAACTGACGAATGAGTTTGTCATCGTCGGCCACTATAATTAAAATGATTTAACTTGACAACATTTATTTATACCTACAGGTTAGCATCTCCAAACATATTTCTGTAAGTAATAAAAGTGGTGAGATATTTTGTAGAGCTAAAGTCAGGCATTCTTATTAATCTTTATTTGCTTGCTAAATAAGTAAAGTAAAGTAAAGTAAATTTTATTTGTAAAGCATAGGTAACAAAGATGGTACAATGGTAATAATGCGTATCACTATGTATAAAATTCTGCAACTTGGGAATCACGCAACTTTACTGCATTTACTAAGTTTTGCATAGGTACCTAAAACTATGTAAGTGTGATTGCCAAGTCACACAATTTTATTTAGCAAGCAAATAAAGATTAATAAGAGTGCCTGGCTTGGCTCTACGAAATATCTCACCACACCACTTTTTACTGTGAAAGAGTTTCGAGACTTGGTCTATTTTTTACATGGAATGTTTTTTATGGGATCTCATTTCTTTTTGTAGACTTTGTATGGGAATGTTATTTTACCAACCGCAAATAACGTTAGTATAGTTTTGCAGGAAGGAACTGCAAAAGTAACTTTGTAATCGCATGAATTTGTATAGGATTACAAACTTACTTACACAGTTTGTATATCTCTGAAACGTGACTGAAATTGCTACCTATATTTTTAGGTGTTTTATGAATTATTAGGCTAAAAACTAATTACGTTTGAAATTTGAAGCTTGTGGGTCTGCTAGAAGTACCTTAGAATTAGCGTGATCATTATCAGAAGTGATTATGTCAGTGACAATACTAACGAATTTTGACGGACAATAGTTCTTAAACTAAAAGTTCAAATTTAATGTTATTGATATTATATGTTAGCCATATTATGCCCTACATGTTCCTGAAAATTCAGGGTTCTATTAGCTTTAGCCAGCACAAAATTACAGGATGTTGAAAATGGCCTGAATGGCTTCGAGAAAAGGATGGTACGGCAGTGCCTCTTTGTTTTGCTCGACTTGGCGGGGGCACTGCCGTGCCCCCAGATGTCAGGAGCAAGAGTGAGAAAAAAAAATCTGGTATATTAATAACGTTGCTTTAGGAATAGGTATAAGGTACGTACTACGTACGTTTCCAGAGTAATATATTCTTTCGCTATTCTGCCAAAGAATATGTTATTCCATCCATTAATAGGTGTTAAATGCTGAGGAAAACAATTTGTTAATTGGTTTTTACGTGCTGATGATCCATCAAACAATCCACAATTTCCTCTGAAATTATATTTATGTGTCGTAAAATGATATATGGACCTACCTATAACGTCACTTTACTTAAATGTCCTCGTAATAGGGATGAAGTCAATTGATGACGATGTCCTGGTATCACGCTGCAGGCAATTGCATAGGTATTACTCGCACATTTTTTATTTTTTTACTACGACGTAGGTATACTATGGACGCTTGCGACTCCAGAAGAATCACAAGCGCGTTGCCGACCCTTTATACATAGGAGGATTCGTTGTGTTGACAGCTAAACACAAATGCAGGTCCCTCACTCTCAACACCGCGCACCCTCGGGAGCTTACATAGACATACCAACAATTGTACCATATTCGGAGAAATAAACTTTTCTATTTCTTTCTATTTCTATTTCTATTTCTCTGGCGACCACTGAGGAGTCACCATCACCAGGAACATGACACCTACAGAGTAAGCAGTGGTGTTATTATAACGGCGGTCATCTGTAAATTCCTGCACCACTTGCTCCAAATATGAGCCAGATTACATTCCGCTGTGCCCTACCTCTCTCTCTCTCTCTCTCTCTCTTAGTTGTTTTAGTAATTTTGCAATTGATACACCTTCATATACCTACTCGTAATTCGTATATAACCAAAAAGGGATTTATACGTTACAAAATGCTTTGAAATGAACGGTGATCTCCATGGACCATAACTGCATTGACATTGTACAGTACACTACCTGAAATAAATTATATTGTTATTCCCTTTATTTAAATTTCATCTTAAGCTAGGTTTTTACAATAATTATATAAAAAGTAAAATATAAAACAATACATAAAATCATTATAAAAACCTAACCTAGGGTGCCGCCGGCAGCGAGGCGGGGCCTAAGCTACCGGTGGTCAGGGCGACAGAGACAGGAACCTCCTGACTATCCGCGCAGTATCCAGGAGTACCGCCTTCTGTATCTGACCCTTGATCCAGCCATCTAGCGAGAGTCTCTTAAGGTGACGGTCGAGACTCTTCGCTATTAAACCATTCGCCGAAACGACTATCGGGACGATGATCGTCGAATCAACATCCCACATGACATGGCGGTTACCTCGTGAGCCAGGTCTGATATCGTGCTAACAGATCGATCGAAACGACAGGCAGTGCTCGTCGACATCACCATCCCCCATGACGAGAACCTCGTGAAGGCCGATCGATCTGTTAGCACGATATCAGGCCTATTGGCAAGAATAGTCCTGTCCGTGATGACAGATCGATCCCAATAGAGCGTGGCACGACCATTTTCGAGAACTGGCGCAGGTGTGTACTTATAGTAAGGCACTTCGGAGACCACAAGACCATATAGCAGAGCAAGTTGCTGGTGAATAATTCTGGCTACATGGTTATGTCTGTGCAAGTACTCGCCGTTAGCAAGATGACCATAACCGGAGATAATATGCCTGAGTGACTCCCCGGGACGGCGGCATGCCCGACAAATGTCGACCGTACCGTCCTTCAGGATATACCTCCGGTAATTTTTCGTCATGATAACCTCGTCCGCAATTGCACATACAAAACCTTCGGTTTCCCCGAAGAGATCCCCGTAACGTAGCCAGTTCACCGACGCGAGCAGATCCACATCGGGCCCTGTGAGGGCCTTGCAGAACCGCCCGTGAAGCTCCTTGCTCCTCCATACCGCCCTGCGGTCCTCGGCGCTCATCACTTTAAGTCTGCGCCAGTTCTCGTTTGCCAAGGAGAGCGGGGTGAAGTTTCCGTCCACTGCCACTACGTCGCGATGCATCCCACACTCGTTGTTTAGGAAATAATCCCTGAGACTGCACACCTCGCGGTTGTGGAGGTCTTTGGCATTTAAAAACGCGACCTCCACACTTCCGCGAGATGTACAGTCTCATAACCGACGAGCGTGGGTGTAGCATGCGATGCGCAGTAAGCAGTACACGAACTCTTCGGTCCAGGGCATCCAGCTCAGTCTGAGTCCATCTTAGTACGCCAAAGGAGTAAGTGAACAAGGGCATCACCCAGGCGTTGAAGGCGCGCACCTTGTTGCCGCCCGACAAAAGACTTAAGTACTTTTGTCAAACGACAAAAGAAGCGTTCCTTCACCGCCCGCTTTACGCTCTCACCCTCAAATACCCAATGACTGTGACATACCAAGATACTTATAGGTTTCTGCTTCGGAGATAGATTTGAGGGACATTGTCTCAGAAAGTTGTAAATTTGTTGAATTTACAACTCTACCCCGCTGTACATGCATAACCGCACACTTATCGACACCAAATTCCATTTTGATGGCGCTACTAAAGACTTCTGTTGTTTTCAGTAGTTCCAACAGGTCATGTCTATTCGGTGCAAATAGCTTGAGGTCATCCATATAGAGCAGATGAGAAATTACCTCACCCTCTCTCCGAAACCGGCAACCTAGCCCTGAATCCCTCAGCAAGGTGCTGAGTGGATTCAGCGCTAGGCAGAACCACAGAGGACTCAGGCTATCGCCCTGGAAGATCCCACGTTCAATCCTTATATAGTCCTGCGAGCCAGAGGGGCCATCTCCTCCCCCCGGTTGACGAAGAACCGTGGTACACTGCCCCATGCAAGCGCCTAATGCTTCAACTTTATACAGCGGCATCAACTTTATACAGCTCTAAGATCCTCCTCAGCCATGAATGAGGCACCGAATCATAGGCCTTCTTGTAGCCATATTGTTATTATTATTATCTGATCTGATTTAAATTCACGGGGCGTATCCCAGTAATGTAAAATGTAACCGATGTAGACCTACAACTGCTAGAACTCATTCACGGGTGCAGTCAGCATCAATAGTAGCTACGCAAACCATGATGTCAATCATTTACTTTCAAAGTTTCAAAACAAAGTTTTAACCGACTTCAATTCAGTAGGTACGAGTACTCCGCCAAGCCACATGAACATTTCCAAATTTTTTTTCCAAATTACCACATCATGAACTGATCTCCGAGAGCAAATGCGTTGATTTTTAGACCAATAAACCAAATCGCTGTATGTGGGTGTGGGCCGATAGTATTTGAGGACTTCCGTCAATTCCTCAAGGATCTCAAAATTACCTTTGACACTTCATTGTTTGCTATTTCAACGGAATCATATCAGAACCTGTGACTGTGACGTACTTATATAGAGAAGTTCCACAAGACATCTGTGGTCTTCATCATCACTTCCACTTCACCAAATTTATGATTTCCGGGTGTAAATACACCAGTTATAATAGAACATATCGAAATTACTACACGCGTGCCTAATATATTTGAGGAGTTCCCTCAATTCCTCATGGTTCCCATCATCCAACTGGGGCTTTGGAAACAATGGGACCAATCTGGAAGCATATACTTTCAATTAAAAAAAGAATTGTACGAATCGGTTCATAAATGACGGAGTTCTGAGGTAACAAACATTAAAAAAAAATACATCCGAATTTTGAACCTCCTTTTTTTTGAAATCGGTTAAAAATCTTTATTAAAAGGGAATAAGAACTTTTGACGCCTTCGATTGCGTAGTTACTTTTGATGCTGACTGTACATCGGTAGATAGATACCCGTGAAGCGGTCCCAACAGGCGTTAGAGCTATTGTAAGCGAAATGGAATAGAGAATTGTGTCTATGGTATGGTAATGTGATTTGGTTGGACTGGACAATAAAATTGGGCTATTGTAAAGAGGGAGAGGCCGATCATGACCGCACAACTAAACTACAACAAATTAAAGATCCCAACCCGGCTGGTCCCCGTGGGATGTCCGATCAAAACCCTCCAAACCCTCCAATGACAAGCATAACTACCCACTCAAAGAGAAACCAAACATTCAGACTTGATATCTGCACTTACAATGTGAGGAGAGGACCTTATCATCGGAAGAAAAACTGCTCGAACTATGTGCAGCTCTAAAAAGCATTAAATTCGATATATTGGGATTGGCAGAAACGAGAAGGCTGGGATATCAAATGAACGAGTACCAGGACCACATATTCTGCTTTATAGGACAAACAAGAGGTCTGCATGGAGTAGGCTTCCTAATAAAAAAGGTACTAAAAGCCAACATAGAAAACTTTACAGGTATCTCCGAAAGAATTGCTCTTATACAACTCAAATTTGATAACACAAAGGTATCAATAATCCAAGCCTATGCACCTACGGAGAATTCAAGTGAAGATGAACTAGAACTGTTCAACAGATACTTAAGAAAGGCACACACACTAGCAGATGATACAGTTTTAGTCATAGGAGACTTCAACGCGAAGATCGGGATACCCACAGATGAAGAACACCTGGTCATGGGACGATATGGCTATAGGAAACAGAACAAACGAGGGGAACGGCTGATCGAACATGCTTTGGAATATAAACTTTCAGTAATGAACACTTTCTTCAAGAAAAAAGATAGCTGTAAATGGACATGGGCATCGCCGGACTCCAGAACCAAAAACGAAATTGATTTCATCTTGTCTAACAAGCCAGACCTAATAAGCGATCTACATGTGCTAAGCAACACTGAATTTCCTAGTGACCACAGATTAGTACGAGCAAAATTCAAGCTTCCAACCAAGAAAAAAAGCAGAAAAATCTTCAAGTGCACACCAAAAATTCCTGAAACTGATGATGAAATAAAACACTACCTTAGCAACTTGGATACAAATATAAACTACGAAATGGAACCCAATGATGTTCAAAGCTTAACATGCTGGAAACAGCTCTCACAACAAGCCTCAAAACCGAAACTACAAACACAACAAAAAAGATCAAGATATTTAGCGACCATACCCAAGAACTAATAAGAAAACGAAAAGAACTAATTCTCACAAAACATAAGAATAGACAAACAAAAATTGAAATAGGCAAAGTATTTAAAGAAGTTAGCAAGTCGATAAAGAAAGACTACAACAACCACAGGAAAAGTATAATAAGCTATAACCTGAAAAAGTACAGAAGCATCAAAAGAGGACTAAAAGCCCTAACAACACATAAAACATGGATACAAAAATTAAACAACAACTCAGCAGAAACCAAATCAAGAAAAGACGTCATAGATGCAGCCACGAATTTCTACAAAAACCTCTACAAAAAACAGAATAGAGACCAGGAAGAAGAACCATCTAATTTTAACAACACTACTACTACTGCAGGTGAAGTCTATATGGAAGAAAGGGAAGAAAGGGAAACCAATTAAAACGACTGAAAAACTATAAAAGCCCAGGCCCTGATGGAATTACTAACGAAGCTCTTAAACTAGCAACTCCCGCACTTCTTAGCCCCCTCACAAAACTGTTTAATACTATACTGACTACTGGTGTTATACCAATTCAGTGGGGAAACTCCGACATTACACTCATATACAAAAAAGGGGACCCTATTATTATTGTTATTCTGGTAGTGGCTTTCGGGCTGTCAAAGCCCTTATATCACTGCGACCATCGCTGATCTATTGTGATCGCCACTTACTACAATTCTTGGTCAAGTCCTGCAAACTCGAAGAATTGCAGGATTTTGTTGAACTCAAGAAATTTGATCTCCTCCGGGCACATGATGTGTTTGCCCAGGAAGGAGTTACGACTGCGCATGAGGCAAGGGCAATCGGTTAGGATGTGTGTAGGCGTCTCCTCTGCTTCAAAGCAGAATCTGCACTGCCTTGTGTCGCACAGTCCTATCGTTTGCATGTGCTTATTTAGGCGGCAGTGCCCAGTAAGCACCCTGACCAGCATGCGTAGGCGGTTCCTACTTAGCGCCAAGGCGTCAGAAGACGCCTTTTTGCTGAAGGCTCTAATAAGTGCCTTGGAATGTTTCAGTCCTGGGTTAGCTCTCCAGGCTTGAATGGTCTTGTAGAAACAATAGGCTTTTAGAGTGAGCTTGGTTAGACTTTTAGGGATACCACAGAACGGCTCTGGTCCGCAGTGTGTTCCCTTCGCCCCCGCTCGTGCAAGCTCATCAGCCTTTTCATTTCCCTCGATACCTGCATGCCCTGGGACCCAACGTAAAATTACCTTGTTTTTTGGCACCCAGGTCATTCAATAGTTCCCGGCAGTTCTCGACCAGCCTCGACAGGGAAAGGGGACCCTATGGACATAGGCAATTATAGACCAATTAGCCTCTTAGCGAGTGCCTACAAGCTCTTCACATCAATTATACTAAAGAAAATAACACAGATAATTGACAACAACCAAACTACAGAACAAGCAGTCTTCCGAACAAGCTTTAGCACTACAGACCATATACACACGCTTGAACAAGTACTGGAAAAATATAAAGAGTTCAACAAGACACAATATCTAGCGTTCATTGACTACAGCAAAGCCTTCGACACCATTAGCCACAACTCAATCTGGGAAGCACTGGAATCCTTTAAAGTTCACTATAAATACACCGAGGTCCTGAAAAATATCTATAAAAACTGCACCAGCAGAGTGAGACTCGAGCAAAGAGGAAAAGAGATCAAAATAGAGAGAGGCGTGAGACAGGGCGATCCCCTCTCTCCCAAACTCTTTATAGCCGTGCTGGAGGGAGTATTCCGGAACCTAAACTGGGTAAAAACAGAAATAAAAGTAAATAATCGTTATTTGAGCCACTTACAATTCGCTGATGACATCGTGCTCTTTGCTGAGAACCAAAGCAACCTAGAAGGCATGATAAGTACACTGAAGGAACATAGCTCTAAGATAGGACTGGAGATGAACATAAGCAAGACCAAATTGATGACTAACAGCTACAAAAAACCCATAAACGTTAATGGCACAACAATAGACTTTGTGGATAACTATATATACCTAGGGAAACAGGTGTCATTCTCAAAAACTAACAATGAAGAAGAGGTCACAAGGCGATCAAATATAACTTGGAAAAGGTACTGGTCCATGAAAGATAGTGTTAAGGGAGACTACAACCTTTCATTAAAAAGGTGGTGTGTGTGTGACACTTGTCTTCTACCATGCTTAACTAACGGCTCACAAACATGGGTCTACACAAACAAAGTAAGGGAAAAAATAAAGTGCACACAAAGAGCTATGGAGAGAAGAGAAGCATGATAAGACTGCGGAAAATAAATAAAATAAGGCATACAAACATCAGGGAAAAACGAAAATTACTGACGCTCTCACTTATGCCCTCAAACAAAAGTGGCAGTGGGCCGGCCACATCACACGAATGACAGATGGAAGATGGACTCAAGAAACCACCACGTGGCAAGGGCCATCCGGTAAACGCAATGTTGGCAGACCTTACAAGCGATGGGTTGATGATATCATCCAGACAGCTGGCAAACATTGGACAGAGATAGGAAGACAAAGAGAGGAGTGGAAGAGTTTGGAGGAGGCCTTCACCCAAAGAGGGATCCATATTCAGCAGATATAAAACTATTAAAATATAACTTCAACAACAAATGTAATATAAAGGCTTAATAATAATAATAATTGTAAAGAGATCCGGACACCTGCCATGACAATGTTATCCACAAAGTTATCGAGGCAGGCAATTGAGGCGGTGATTAGCCGCTCATTAGATGGGCCCCTTAAAATGCCATCGTAAAGACGGCCAGGAGCAACACCGGTGTGAGCGGCTCAAGGGTGTCGAGAGGTGGTGCTGCGCTTTCTCCGAAGTTACTCGCGACGTTATTATTATAACCTACTTACTGTTGTAGTGCAACGACCCGATGTGGATCTCGGCCTCCGACAATAAAGACCGCAAGGCTTCCCTGTCCAATACCGTTTCTGTCCATTCGACGGCCCGGAGCTCGTTCATTTCATTTCATTAATTTCAAGTCTTTTTGAACTTCGTCACCCCACCGGTACCTAGGACGGGACGCCAAACAGGTCTTCGACCAGCTGGACGTACCGAGTTACGCTCTCCGTACTGCTAGATCATCACCTATACGGACTACGTGTCTGAGCCATCGGAGGCTTGAGGATTTCGTTTCTCCTATGATGTTCGGCTTCGGCTCGGACACTAGATCTTCGAATTCTTGGTACTTACGAATTCTCCAGATGCCATCTTCTCCAGAATTTTGCGGTAGAAGTTCCGCCACTAGCAGTGTATTTTCTTCTTTTTGTGTAGTCTTTAGTCCAGGCTTCGCATCCTTAGGGCTCGGCCACAAGTCCACGGCACGGCGTCGTCACCGTGAGATGGCGCGGCGCACGTCGTAAAAACCGAATTTTGAAATCGGATTTAATAGGCGGTTCCGGAAATTACCCCCCACCTACAAACTTACAAAGCTCCAATGTCACAGACTTTTCCTTTTTATATTTTTATCGGTAGAAAGTTAGTGCCTGCAATTTTGACACTAAAATCGTATTTACTTTTATTTAATTTTCGAGCGCTCGAAAGTCAAAAATCGCCCCCTGATCATTTTTCGCCAGGACATTCTGTCCTGGGTCGTCTGTGGGTCTATTTGGGCTGCACGTAAGTCCTTGTCAACAACTGATTGCCATGTTAGTCGGGGTCAGACACGGCCTCTTGGATCACCTTCCAAGTTAAGCACACTTCGTGTCATATGGTCATGTGGTCTTCTTATGACGTGCCCGTACCACCTCAACCTACATTCGAGCAGTTTTTCCGGGATTGGTCTCACTCTGAATGTGCCGCGAATGTGATCGTTGCGTACTTGGTCAAGGTGCGTCACTCCTCCTGACCACCTGAGCATCTTCATCTCGGCTACATGCATCTGATGTTCCTGCTGCTTTTTCAGTGGCCAGCATTCCGAGCCATACGTTAAGGCTGGTCTGACGGCAGCTTTGTAGACTTTTCCCTTAACCGGTATGGGCATTCTTCGGTCGCACAACACTCCTGACAATTCCGTATGCAATGTAGCTTTTCAAAAACAACAAGCAACACAATACTCATGCAGGGCACTCCTCTTAAAAAGGTAGAGTCCTTCAAATATGGGCTCTATATTGTCGAGTAACGGAGCTATAGAAACCGAACTCACAAATCGAATAAATACCGGATGGATGAAGTGGATTCATCCATCCGGTATTTATTCGATTTGTGAGTTCGGTTTCTATAGCTCCGTTACTCGACAATATAGAGCCCATATTTGAAGGACTCTACCTTTTTAAGAGGAGTGCCCTGCATGAGTATTGTGTTGCTTGTTGTTTTTGAAAAGCTACATTGCATGTATTCCGTCTTCTGTCTGCTGATGCGTAGTCCCGCGCTTTCCAAGGCCTCTCGCCACAGTTCCAGCATAGTCAGTAGTTGTTCCGAGTTGTCGCTGATGAGAGCTATATCGTCTGCGTATAGAATGTTCCAGGGGGCTTCTGCTGAAGGTGGGCTGTGACGTGGTTCATGACCAGGTTAAAAAGGAGGGCTGAGAGCCGAGCCTTGGTGCACCCCAACTTCCACATGGAACTGGTCACTGATCCCTGCGGAACTCCCTACTTTCGTTTTGGCCTCCCTTTACATGTCTACTACGATTTGGACATATATTTCTGGAACGTTCTGAGCTCTTAGCGCCTGCCATATGAGATTTCTAGGGACACGGTCGAAAGCCTTCTCCAGATCTGTGAAAACCATATGTAGGTCGCTTTTCCGCTCTCTATGCTTCTCCATTTGGATTCTTATTGAGTGTATAGCGTCCGTGGTGGACTTTCCTGCGACAAAGCCGCATTGGTTTTCAGTGACTCTAGTGATTTGCTGTAGCCGTCTGCTGATTATTCTTTCCCAAATTTTAAGGGTATGCGGGATCAGTTTAATGGCCCTGTAGTTTCCGCATAAATAGTCTTATGTCGCCCTTGTTTTTATAGAAAGGTACCAGGAAGCTGTTACGCCACTCGTCGGGTATCCTGTCTGTGAGAATCCTGTTGAAAAGGTGTGCAAGAAAGGTTTCACTCCATGGTCCCAGTTTTTTCCAAAGCTCGGCCGGTATTTCATCTGGTCCCGTGGCGTTTCTTCTGGGCTGACGGCAGGCACGGGGCATTCTGTTAGTGGGATTGCTGAGAGCTCTTTACTCGGGAACCTTTCATTGAGCAGATGTGAATAGTACTCTTTCCATCTAATTCTAATGTCTGCGTTAGCTGTAAATAATGCACTTTTATGACATCAACATTTACAATAATTATAAAATTGAAAATAAGTAGGGTAACTTGTCAATCAATGAAACACCAAAATTTCAAAACATCCTATCTCCGACGTTTTTAAAGTTACGTGTCTGATATTTTGCACTAAGATAGGCAATTTAATTAGTTATCACGTCTTATTAAAAAAATATACTTTACTATTACAGTTACTGTATAAAAATAATTTATAAGAAAAATGAGTTTTGTTTCAGTGCGTCCTTATACATGTATTCAATGAAACACCTGAATTTCTACAATGAAACAGTATTAATCTACACTGAAAAAGTGTTATTAGTATCGACATTTGTTTGTATTTAATCGAGTTTTACATAGTTGTTATTAATGGGTCATTTTATATAAATTAATTTTATAAAATGTTATACATCGCTGTGTCATTGTTGCACACACATTGTTTCATTGTTTGCTGTGTCATTGTGAACAAACAAGGTTTTTTTTTGATTATCAATGAAAAATGCCACAAAAAGTGAAGCATTTTTATCAACATACACTTCCATAGACGCTTTGGGATGTACAGAAGGCAATGGGATATTAAAAAATATGAAATCAAATTCTATATTTTGTCAAAAAATAAAACAAATATTATTATATTTTTTAATTTTTGCGTCAAATTTAGAAAATTGTTTGTTGTGACTTTTCCTTCCACATTTCGCGTCCACATATAGAGCGTGTAACAAGGGTTTCGTCAGATCGTCCTAATGTGGCTATACAGGACTATCTAGCAACATCAGGTTTTGGAAATATTGAAGTGTTTCACTATGCACCAAAGTTTCAATGTTGGACAGTTGACCGTCGAGTTTCGTATCTTCGCCTGTGCTACCAATGTTCGCCTGGTTTGACATAAGTTGACATTAACAGAATGTTTCTAGTGCAAGCCTCGCAACATACAAAGTACTTATTAACCGACTTCAAAAAAGGAAGTTGCATGTTCCACTGTATGTTTTTTTGTTTTTTTAATATGTTCGCCGATTTCTCCGTCTATTGTGGACCGATTTCCAAAATTCTTTTTTTATTCGAAAGAGTATACTCCCGAGGTGGTCCCATTGTCACCAATATAGGATCTGATGATGGGATCCCAGATAAATTGAGGGAAACCCTCAAATTTTATAGGCACGCGTGTAGTGATTTTGGTATTTTCTATTATAACTCGTGTGTTACCCTCGGAAATCGCAATTTTGGTTAAGTGGAATTGATGATGAAGACCTCAGATGATTTATGGAACTCCTCAAAGATGTAAAGTACTCACGTCAAAGTTTAAACTTTGTTTTTAACCGACTTCAAAAAAGGAGGAGGTTCTCAATTCGTCTGTATGTTGTTTTTTTTATGTGTGTATGTTACTCGATAACTCAGTAATTTATGAACCGATTTGAAAATTTATTTCTTTGTTTGAAAGCATATACTTCCAGATTGGTCCCGTTGTCACCAAAATCCAGTTCTGATAATGCTGGGATCCTGGAGAAATCGAGGGAACTCTTCAAATTTTATAGGCAAACTTGAAGCTATTTGGCTACTGATTTGAAGTCGGTTAAAACTTTGTTTTGAAAGTCAATTATTAAAGTAAATTATTTATGGCTGTCAACATTCTTCGAACGATCTGCGGATACAGACCTGATTATGTCAAACTTTTTACATGATTATTTCCTATAAGTAACTGTTTCTTTTTCATATGAAACTATTATTTAATGGCTAGGTATCTTACGTTTAAAAGTCGCAAAAATTGCACAAAGCATTGGAGAGGATATTTGGCTTCCATCTTGTTGCCGAATTTCGCCTATCCCTAGGGTTGTCAAATTTGTTGTACCACATTAATTGGATGACATTATTTGTTTCCAAATTTAAATATTTTCTGGTTGGTTTTTCGGCTCTAATCCAAAATGAATGTGTTGTCAGACTTGTCAGTCAAGAGCAAGACAAACTTGACTGCTATAAATATTTCACCTACGTAATTATACCTACGCAAATTGGCAGTGGTTACTGAGAAAAAATCGTGATATTATTTCTGAAGAATTCGTAAGCCACGTACACGCCGCCGACAATGTTACCAAAATCTTTTGTGTAAGTATATACAACGTGTCCCAAAACTCAACGATAAGCCGGCACCAGAGGATGGAGCTGCTTATGATTAGTCGAGAAAAAATAAGGAAAAAAATATATCTAAATATATAAAATAAAATATATCTACCACGTGTCCCAAAACTCAACGATAAGCCGGCACCAGAGGATGGAGCTGCTTATGATTAGTCGAGAAAAAATAAGGAAAAAAATATATCTAAATATATAAAATAAAATATATCTACCACGTGTCCCAAAACTCAACGATAAGCCGGCACCAGAGGATGGAGCTGCTTATGATTAGTCGAGAAAAAATAAGGAAAAAAATATATCTAAATATATAAAATAAAATATATCTACCACGTGTCCCAAAACTCAACGATAAGCCGGCACCAGAGGATGGAGCTGCTTATGATTAGTCGAGAAAAAATAAGGAAAAAAATATATCTAAATATATAAAATAAAATATATCTACCACGTCTCCCAAAACTCAACGATAAGCCGGCACCAGAGGATGGAGCTGCTTATGATTAGTCGAGAAAAAATAAGGAAAAAAATATATCTAAATATATAAAATAAAATATATCTACCACGTGTCCCAAAACTCAACGATAAGCCGGCACCAGAGGATAGAGCTGCTTATGATTAGTCGAGAAAAAATAAGGAAAAAAATATATCTAAATATATAAAATAAAATATATCTACCACGTGTCCCAAAACTCAACGATAAGCCGGCACCAGAGGATGGAGCTGCTTATGATTAGTCGAGAAAAAATAAGGAAAAAAATATATCTAAATATATAAAATAATGTGCTGAGGCGCGCTCCTATGAGATCATCTAGAAAGGGTTCTCCTGCTTTGCATTACTTATGTATTGTATAATGTAACCGGTAACATTTTGAGTTTAAGAGTTTTTATTCATAGTTCTTGTACAGTCGCCATCACATAAATAAATAAATAAATATTTGCGGACATTCTTACACAAATCAACCTAGTCCCAAACTAAGCAAAGCTTGTACTATGGGTACTAGACGACGATATAGATACTTATATAGAGAAATAAATACTTAAATACATAGAAAACATCCATGACTCAGGAACAAATATTCGTGCTCATCACACAAATAAATGCCCTTACCGGGATTCGAACCCAGGACCTCTTGCTTCGTAGACAGGGTCACTACCAACTAGGCTAAAGCGGTCGTCTAGGTAGCCGGTCGACATGCATCGGAGCAAACAAGCACGTCACAAACATCGGAACACACCTCTATTTTCAAGCCATTAGGGTGCATGTGCCGATATTTTTGAACACCTAAAGTGTACCTATGTATGTGATGGCGACGGTATATGCCAAATTAATTCCACCTGATTTCTCAGTTTCACACGTCAGACGTCGCGTCGTGTAGATACGTAGGTACTTACCTATCTGTTAAACCGGTTAAACGTTGGTTTTTTTTTCTGTAAAAGACAAGGCTGAAGCCAAAATGAGCCTTTTTCCATCTCCCTTGCATAACTTTGTAGTAGGTAATAATAACATACTATTTGTTTAAGTAGGTAATATGTAACTTTTATTTAACAGTAGGTACCTATTATACTTACTTACCTACAAGTATAAGTACCTACCTACTGATGAATACACGTAGGATTCAACATTATGGCACATACAGCTTTGTGTTAATTATTTCCGGATGAGCAGATTCATTAGTTATTTGTTATACAAGGGGGGAAAGTTGTATTTTACCTGCGAGTGTTCATTTGAAACACGAGCTAGCGAAAGGAGTCTATGATTGACCACGAGCGAAGCGAGTGGTTCAAAAATAGAAACCTGAGCGTAGCGAGTGTAAACACACGAGACGTAAAATAACTTTTCACCCGTGTATAACACAAATCTTTTCACCTCACTACAGCGAGGAAAATAAGAAATAGGGTAAAAAAACAGTAAAAAAAATAAAAAAATTAAAAAAAAGGTTTAAAAAGTTTTAAAAAAGTAAAAATAAGAAAAAAGTGAAAAAAAAAGTTAAAAAAAAAGTTAAAATAAAAGTTAAAAAAAATAAAAAAATAAAGTAAAAAAAATATATGTCACATAAAATATACAAAAAACCAAAAATAGACATTTAACGTTCTACGTCATAGTACCTACTTTTAACGTTCTACGTCTACTTTCTTCACATGTGGATAAAAAGCGATTTTCTCAATAGATATCAAACATACAAAAAGGCATTTCCGAGCAAGTGAGGTGAAAAAATTGTTGTACCTACCTATTATTATTAACCACGTTTGTTGTTGCTCGAGATTCTCGGAATATCCCCCGAGCACGCGCCGCTGTCCCGTCGCGCCAGTCTATAGTTTAGTTTTTCGATATTTCCAGGAATACATCGCTACTGCCCTCTTTATTATTATTAATAATCATATATTTTTGTACTCGACGGTTAAAATATGTGTATTAAGATTTCATAGAGAATACTGCAACGTCACTCTTTTCATAGTTGTAGTCCATGTTACTGTCGAAACAATCGAAATAACTACTTTTCGATACGCTCCAGACAACTAAAATAAATTCGACCAATCACGTGGCTGCTTTACTGAACTGTAATGAATTGGACCAATAGAATCGCTTTAATGTCGTACGCTCGTTGATGTATTTTAAGATATCAACAAGCGTACGAGCGATGAGCTGCACTTCGTTTCAACAGTATCGAGTTTGTTTAATTAGTTCAGTTGTCTCGTAGAAAATTAATTTTAATGAACTCGTACAAAAAGTATTGTTCACAATAGTGTTATAATCAAGCTTTTTAATCTCGTACCTTACTTAGGCCACTCAGCAAGCTTCGTGGCCTAAACACGGTACTCGACTAAAAAGCTCTCTATTATAACACGATTGTGTTGTGAAAAATACTATTTTGGAAAATTTCGTAGTGCTCTGTTTTTATACCTACTTTACTTACTCGCCTTATTTTTATCTCATCATACAAATGTGCCTGTCTGTCTGTATTAACTCTTCACGTTTAAACCGATGAAGCGATTTATAGATGAAATTTGGTACCTATTGAGATAGTTTGTATTTCCTTACCTTACTAAGTGAAATGGAGGGTGAAAGTTTATATGGAACTACGATATAAACGACTTCCACGCGGACGGAGTCGCGGGTAGAAACTAGCAACTAATACTTAAGTGTTTGTCAAAAATCTATCGTAACATGATGTTATTGTTGAGTGTTAACTCTATATTTCTTTGCACTATGCATCATTATTAGGTAATCGGCACCATTATTAAATTATTCCCATTACACTATGAAATGTCAGCACTAATTATACGCCAGCTTGTTACCTAAATTTGTAAAACTACTTGTTGTAAACATCAGAACTGACCCACTAGGTAGCAGACGTGAACATAATATCGATACCTACAGACTCAAAGGGCGTAACAGCCTGCACCCTTAGCGTGGGATTGAAGTGAGTCGCGTTTACTATCGACGCTACCGCCTATCGTCAAGATTTAATATGAAAAGTCTATACACCGCCCCTGGTGGTCACTCATAGAACTAAAAATCCAAACTGTAACGTGAGTCACTTATACATTACTTAATTCGCGATCGACTTCACGTTCGTTCGTATAGTTTAATCGATTTTCCAATATTCAACCTTATATCACTAGCATTTATCGTTTTAATTTAAATGTTTGTCGGTTATGACATTACAGCATCGCGCATCGCGACGTCGACAGTGTCGACTATCGATACCAGGGGGGAGACAGTGACATACCCGTTGACGTTTGATATAGATAGAGCTACCATCTTGTACCGCACCTAAAAACTTACTATTCCGCAAAGTAGATTTTCGGTTACTAAAATAATGACACAGGATGTCGCTATAAAATCCATGTAAAATTATGAGTCATAAAATGTTTTGGATATTATTCTTTAATAGTATTTTGAAATAAAATAAAATAACATTATTCAATAATGTAATTTACATGAATTCAACTGTTTGTTACATTAACTTTATTTTTCACTTGGCCACATTTGCCTAACCAACCCCTCTATGGTTTTGACGGCAACTGCTGTGAAGTATGGTGAACCAACTCTATGGTTTGGTTCTAGCTACATATTAGTAATCTGTGGTTTGGTTACCATGGATACGTTTCTCTGTTAGAATTTTTTTATGTCAAATTGTCTTTCGTATTTTTACTATAAATCAAACAATAAGTAACATTAAATATATACTGCTTTATTGTTGTCACGTGCTCCTCCACTTCGCTGTTGAGAAGTAACTTCAGGTCCCTGCATTCTTTGTCTTCTTTTGTTACTGTGTTGTTTTGCGCATATACGAGTACCTACTGATATACTGGACATATATATTTGTTATACAAATGCCCATATTATGAGCTGTTGGCTGTTAAACCGATGGTAAGTTTATATTTTACGTATTACGTGATTCACTAACAATAACAGTGAAGTGAAACTAGATATGTCAACTTGTTCTAAACATCCGTATTCTTAACTGTTTCAGATATACCAACCCATCGTTTTAAGAATCCCTACAAGATTCCTGAGCAATTCAAAGCTATACTCTTGTTGTTTGAAAGTTGGAGAAATCATCCGATTATGACTACTATAGGAAGAAGATCATTTGTGACAACCATTTTACAGATGCTGACAAAACCCATAACAACTGTACCTAGAAATAGATTAGCAGTGCCTTCGCTTTATTTAGCTGGTAAGCTTCAGCTAGATGTTCATTCTGAATTATATAAGCGGAAATGTGAAGTACCTCTTATTAATGTAGAAACCTCCTTCGAAGAAGTCTATATGGATTCTAAGCAATCAATGTTTTGATATATGTCATTGTCACTCGCAAATTTTCTCTTACATCAAAAGTCATAATATATTTAACAAATCTCGTTTATATCCTCTATTATTATTTATACAATACTTCAGTATCCTAAAAGCTTCCTTAGCAACCTCTGCTACAATATCAGGTTATGTGCTACGCCGGAAATGGATAATTTAACGACGAAACTGCTCATCGGTAATCTCGACGGAAAGAGCAATTGGTCGACGTGGAAGTATAAAATATGTATAGCCCTGAGAAGCATTCCACATGCTTTAGATATAGTAGAGGGTAGAATGACGAAACCGGTCAATGGAGAAGCGGCAGGAGCAGGAGACCAGCTTGCATCCTTTACAAAGGCAGACTGCAGTGCATTACTCCTATTGACAAGCAATATGACTGATGAGACGTTACAAAAGGTGATGCGGTACAACACTGCTCGAGAAGTATGGTTGGAACTCCACAGATTGTTTGACGGAACCAGTGAAGATAAAAGCTACAACCTATGCATGAGCTTCTTTGGATTTAAACGTAATCCTGAAGATGATATCGCGACGCATATGTGTAAATTAAAGAATATATGGACTGATCTTAATCTAGATTTGCAAAAAGAAAAAAAGGAGTTACCCGAACTCCTATTGATTTGCAAGATACTGGACACATTAAGTGAAGAATATACGTCCTTTAAGAGTAGCTGGCTCTTGGTACCCAAAGCAGACAGAACAATAGAGAGTTTGACCAACCACTTGTGTGCATATGAGAGATCAATAAAAGGTAACTCAGTACCTAATGAAGAAGCGCTTATCACAAGTTCAAACGCTGTAAAAGAGAAGAAGAACAAAGATAAGAAGATTAGATGCAATTACTGTTCAAGGATTGGTCATCGCGTTAGGAATTGTCAAAAATGGATTCAAGATGGCAAACCGCCTAAGAACAGCAGTGCATTGAAAGGCGATAGTACGCCATCGACCTCTCATGCAGTAAATATGACAGTGATGTTTGTACAGAATGAAGTCTTGGCTGTTGAGCACGACAAGGACAATTGGTACGTAGATAATGGTGCCACAAGTCACATCACTAACAGGGGTGACTTATTCACGACCTTCCAACAATTCCATGACTCACATACGGTCACAACGGCCAATGGCAACATTTTGCAAGCCAAAGGAAAAGGATCGATTGTATTGGAAGCTAATATTAAAGGGAAAGTCTCTCAAGTTACTTTAGAAGATGTTTGGTATGTTCCAGGTATACAGAAAAACCTGTTCTCGGTCCTAGCGGCTCACGACAAGAACTCGGACAGTAAGTTCGAATCAACAACTGAAAATTGCAGCATATTGATTAACGGAACTGTCAAGGTCGTTGGCAAGCGACAAAAATTCGGTGGTCTCTATAAATTAGAAGTGAAAAATGTTATACCAAAGAAGATGGTCACTTACCTAACAACAGAGACACAGCTCTATCATGAGAGATTTGCCCACCAGAATAAACGGCATATAAGAGCATTTGTGAAGAGAGAGTTGGGCATAGAGCTTCCCATAGATGAGTCTACGTGTGAAAGCTGCCTATTCGGAAAATCACACCGACATAAGTTCAGCACCAGAACTAGAGCATCACAACCCGGTGAGCTCATTCATAGCGATGTCTGCGGACCATTTCCGAACTCAATCACAAATCTACGGTATTTCGTTTTGTTTCGAGATGATTACTCGGGCTATCGTCTCATATACTTCATGAAAGAAAAGTCAGAAGTAAAAGAGAAGCTGAAAGACATGATTTCAGAAGTACGAACTACAGGTCATACAATTAAAACTCTCCTGAGCGACAATGGAGGCGAATATGACAATAAGGACGTCAGAGATATCCTTGCTAAGAATGGGATAAGGCAGAGACTAACAATGCCATACACACCAGAGCAAAATGGTTGCTGCGAAAGAGATAATCGCACGTTAGTCGAAGCAGCAAGGACTATCATGTACAGTGGAGACGGTTTCCCTCGAGCGCTTTGGGCAGAAATAATAAACACGGTGGCATACATTATCAATAGAACGGGTCCGTCTAGAGTAGATAGTAAGTCGCCGTACGAGTTATGGAATGGGAAGAAGCCCAAGATAACTCATTTGAAGATAATTGGAAGCACGTGCTATTCCCACATTCCCAAGCAAAAGAGACAGAAACTCTCTAAGAAAGCTTACAAAGGAAGACTCGTTGGTTATGATAATGACGACGGTTATCGCATATGGGCAGCAGTAGAGAACAACAAATATAGACTCGTTAGATCTCGTGATGTCATATTTGATGAAAAACCACTCTACAGAGCAAATGCTGAGATCGAAATACCAGAAATATCTCGGCATACCCCAACTCCAAATGCACTGGAGATAAGATTAGAACCACCGGTTAGTTAGCCGTCCAACATTAATATTTGGTGAACCGATACGAAACGAAAACGAGCATTCAAGTCTCCAAGAAGAAGACAACACATTATCGTTCGATTTTGAGGGGGAAAGTATAGTCGAAGATTCGATCAACTCGGCACAAGAGCCGTCTCTTAGTGACGAGAGGTCAGAGCAATTGGTGATAGCTGACGAAGGAGCGCCAGCTGAACCTGAAGAATTCTTTGACATCGTGCCACACAATCACAACTTAAGGCAAAGATCGACACTTCGAGCACCGGCTAAACTCGACGACTATGTGTGTAATGTTAACAGCTCCGCAAACCCCGAGAATTACAGAGAGGCAATTGAGAGCCCTCAGAAAGAAAAGTGGAAGGAAGCAATGGAAAAAGAGCTGGCATCACTCAAAGACAATGACGTGTGGATGCTGAGTGCCCTACCACCTAAGAGAAAGGCGCTTTCCTCAAAGTGGGTTTTCCGGATTAAACGAAATCCCGATGGCTCTATAGATAAATACAAAGCACGCCTGGTGGTAAAAGGGTTCAAGCAAAGAAAAGGTGTTGACTATGACCAAACGTTCAGTCCGGTTGCCAGAATGGGCACAATAAGAGCGCTTATTAGTGTTGCAGCTAAGGAAAGATTGGTCTTAACACAGTTTGACGTCTCAACGGCATTCTTGTACGGAAAACTACAAGAAGAGATCTACATGCAACAACCAGATGGCTTTGATGACGGTTCAAACAGAGTTTGGAAACTGAAACGTAGTTTATACGGACTTAAGCAAGCCCCACGTTGCTGGAACTCTTGCTTCGCTGAGATCCTTTTGGATCTAGACTTCAAACAATGTGACGCCGACAGTTGTTTGTTTGTCAAAAACGTTAATGGAAAGAAATTGCTCATAACGTTGTACGTGGATGATGGGCTGGTAGCTGCTACGGATGCAGAAGTAACAGACGCATTTCTAGCAGACTTGAGGAAAAAGCTGAAAATAACTACGAAGCCTGCATCTTATTACCTAGGTTTAGAAATTGAGCAAGATAGCGATGGATCTATAACCATTAAACAGGAAAGTTATACAAAGAAAATTCTGGAGCGATTCCATATGGCGGACTGCAATCCATTTTCAACTCCTATTCAGAAGGAATCAGTGACATCGAACACTGAGTCAGAGAAAGTGGTAGAACAAAGGAAAGATTTTCCATATCGTGAAGCAGTTGGTGCTTTGTCAAGAAGATTAATGGTGAAGAAGATTTTAAGATACTTGAAAGGCACAAGTAACCTTGGTATCAAGTACATAGGACAGACCAATCGACCAAAGACTTCATTGTTGGTTACAGTGACGCTGACCACGGAGGAGATCAGCAAACCGGGCGGTCAACCACGGGTGTGATATGTTTGTATGCTGGAGGAGCAGTATCATGGCTAAGCCAAAGACAAGCATCTGTGGCAATTTCAACAACAGAGGCCGAGATCGTTGCAGCCAGCGAAGCAACGAAAGAACTTGTTTGGCTACAACGAATATTCACCGATCTCACCGAGCTAAAAGAAGTTCCAATACTTCTAGTTGACAATGAAGCAGCAATTCGTCCGAGTTCCACAAGAGAACTAAACATATAAGAATCAGACATTTCTTCGTAAGAGAAAAAGTTCTTGAAGGAAATATAATTGTGGAGCGTACTAGCACAACCAGCCAATTAGCAGATATGCTAACAAAACCTATGCCAAGACCAAGGCTGATTCAGTTAAGAAGTCTTATCGGACTAACTGAAACCTTATAATCTAATCAATGAAGATGACAATGAAAACCTTGATTGAGGGAAAGTATTAATGTAGAAACCTCCTTCGAAGAAGTCTATATGGATTCTAAGCAATCAATGTTTTGATATATGTCATTGTCACTCGCAAATTTTCTCTTACATCAAAAGTCATAATATATTTAACAAATCTCGTTTATATCCTCTATTATTATTTATACAATACTTCAGTATCCTAAAAGCTTCCTTAGCAACCTCTGCTACAATATCACCTCTTCATTCTGCGGCTACTCTATGAGTACAAATACAAGACGATGATCTACCGACATACTTTACTGTTGAAAAAAAAACACTGAAATTCGTAGGAAACATATATATATTTCCGACAAACCTCCAAGGATATTTGCTAGTAAAGTCTTTATTAAAAGGGATTAAGAACTTTTGACGTCTTCGATTGCGTAGTTACTTTGATGCTGACTGTACCCTTTACTCCGAAATAAACATGATTATATTATATATAAGTTTTGGGAATAAAGGCGTGAATCTACGTTTATGCATTTAGGGATGTATATTATTTTATGAATGTAGGAAAAACAGGATAGAATAAAACAATCACCATAATAGGAATTCTGGTACCTAAGTTATTTTGACATTTATGCAAATATTGTAATTTTTATCGTGAAATAAATTATTATGAATCATGCTTGACTTGAGATTTTATCCATTATTTAATTTGATCTTGTTAAGATTTCACTTACACTGTTATTTTCGAATGCATTTTCTACTTTGGAGATAAGCATGTCAATTGAATTTCTTTCGCCCACAAAAGGATTTTTGTTTGCAAGAATTTAAATCGACTTGCTTAACGCCAAAGATTACCTGGGGCGATTTTTCTATCGTTGTCGATTATAATTTTCGTAAGAATTTTATAAAATTCGGTAGGTTCGAAGAGCTTGTGATTCTAAAAACCCCATTGAGTTAAGAATATCACGTTTTTCACTCAATGGAAAAAATGTAGGAAATTGTGCGGACATTGTACAGAATCACGAGGTCTTCCAACCAACAAAAATTTTATCCAATTCTGACGAAAACAAAATCGACAACGATAGAAAAAAATGCCCAACTAGTAGTAAAGTATGCTTTGTATGCATGTGTAGGTACTGGTTCCACACGCACACATACATAGTTAGTTTCGGGAGCATTAAAAGATGGCGCTATCAAACAGGTTTCCATTAAATGCTTCAAGAGGGCACTCTTTACCTATATACCTACTTTACTCTTTGATCGATACCATATGGCGGCGCGGGGGCCATTTATTTGCATTTTTAAATACAAAATACGCGACAATCCGAATTTTGTGGATATATGTTGTCAATTCAAAACCCTTATTTTTATAAGTTCTTTAATTTGAGATAAATTTCGATCGGATCTACGGTAACTCTTGACGGAATAATACGATATCACGGGCCATTTTGCAAGTGAAATAGTAAACTACAGTCGCGACGGTATTCTTCGATTCGAAATGTCTCACACTACCGATTGGTAGTACGAATCGAACGTTAAATTACGCATCGAAAACTAAACGCAAAGTGCCTAACGTTTTGCAGTTGGTTTCGTAGTCCAATAGTCCAGGCAATGAACTGACAACTATAATAGAAAAAATTTCAAAGTTGGAAATAATTTATAATAGCTGATTTTTTCTTTGTAATGGATATATTATCAACTAGCTTTTGCCCGCGACTTCGTCCGCGCGGAACTCTTTTATATCGTAACTTTCTCCCCCCTTTTCACCCCCTTAGGTGATGAATTTCCAGATAAAAACTATCTTTAGTAAGGATTCTTTGGGAAGGCCCCGGAATTCAAAGTATCTCTACACCAAATTTCATCTCAATCGGTTCAGCGGTTTAAGCATGAAAAGGTAACAGACAGACAGAGTTACTTTCGCATTTGTAATATTAGTATGGATTGTATTAAGGAAAGGGTCATTATGGCTGAGTTGTATGATTTTATAGATTAGCTTACTCCGAACGCCTTTCTTTACAAAATAGACTCCGCCGCAAACTTGGTGTCTATGACCCGCCTCACCATAATAGATAGATACATGTAGGCTTTTTTCAGTAATATTTTGCATATTTTCATATCACACGGCCGGAAGGACCTTTTCTACTAAACCGTAGGACTAAATTAACTGACTTGTAATTTAAATATTTTATATTAAAAATAAAGATACGTCAACAAAATGTTACATCTAATAGTTTTCAAAATAGCCATAATAAAACGTCTTTTTACCTCGTTTTAGAAAACATATTCGAAACTACCGCCATAAGGTACCTTTACCCTTGGAACGTCACATACATATATTTACCTATGTAATGTTCCTATTCCCCCGGGCTCCCAACTACCGCTATACCGTAAATGGGTTCCATCCAATTTTAAACCCCCTTTTCACCTCCTTGGAGAATGCCCCAGGACTCAAACTATCTCTATACCAAATTTCATCTAAATGGGCTACATCCAAATTTTCACCCCCATTTCACCCCCTTAGGGGATGATTTCCGGAATAGAAACTATTATATGTCCTTTTCCAGAGGACTCAAACTATCTTTCAACCAAATTTTATCAAAATGTGTCATAAACAAATTTCCACCCCCAATTATACACCCCCTTAGGGAATGATTTTCGGGATAAAACCATCCTACGTCCTTCCTTAACTATCGCTATACCGTAAATGGGTTCAATCCAAATTTTCATCCACCATTTCTCACCCCCTTATGTGTTCCCCTTCGTGTGTTCCGGAATAAAAATTATTCTATGTTATTTCCTTGGACTGAGACCTCTCTCTATACCAAATTTCATCTAAATGGGTTCTATCGAAATCTTCAACCCTCATTTCACCACCTCAGGAAATGATTTTTCGGGATTAAAACTATGCATTGTCCTTCATTAGGACTCCTTCTATCTCTTTACCAAATTTCATCTAAATTGGTTTTATCCAAATATTCACCCCCTATTTCATCCCTGAGGGGATGATTTTCGGGATTAAAACTATCCGTTGTCATACTCCGGGACTCAAACTATCGTTCAACCAAATTTCATCAAAATGGGTCACAAACAAATTTTCACCCGCAATTACACCCCCTTAGGGGATGATTTTCGGGAGTAAACTATCCCATGTCCTTCCCCAAGACTACAACTCGCAATACCGTAAATGGGTTCCATCCAAATTTTCATACCCCATTTCACCCCCCTAGGAGATGATTTCTGGACTAAATATTATGTTAAGTCCTTCCCCAGGACTCTTAACTATATCCATACCAAATTTCATCTAAATCGGTTCTATCCAAATTTTCACCCCTCATTTCACCCCCTCAGGAGATGATTTTTCAGGATAAAAACTATGCATTGTCCTTTCCTGGGACTTCTTCTATCTCTTTACCAAATTTTAACTAAATGGGATTTATCTACATTTTCATCCCTATTTCATCCCCTTGGGGGATGATTTTCGGGATTCAAACTATCCATTGTCATTCTCCGGGACTCACACTATATCTATACCAAATTTGGTCTAAACGGAGTCCATCTAAAATTTCACCCCCTATTTCACCCCTTTAGGAGAAGATTTCCAAAATAAAAACTATCCAATGTCCTTCCCAAGAACTTAAACTACCTCTAAACCAAATTTTATCAAAATGGATTACATCTAAATTTTCACCCCTCCATTTTACCCCCTAAAGGGAAGATTTTCGGGATAAAAACTATCCTTTAACCTTCCCCGGGACTCAAACTAATTATATACCAAATTTCATCCAAATCGGTGCAGCGGTTTAAGTAGCTCCATACAAATTTCCACCCCCCATTTCATCTCCTTAGGGGTTGATTTCCAGGATAAAAACTACCCTAAGTCATTCCCCAGGACTCAAACTATCTCTATACCAAATTTCATCTTAATCGGTTCAGCCGTTTTCACGTGATGCGCGGTCACATAAACAGACAAACAGATAAACAGACAAACAGACAAAAATTCTAAAAACTGTTGGAACGTGTTTTGTAATCGATTTTAAGTATCCCTAGCCAATTTTTTTTCGAATATCTTCCATGTACAGACTTTCGACCCTCTTCAGCTTTATTATATGTATAGATTAAATAAGTTACCTAGCGACAAAATCCAACAAAATTTCAGACATAAAATTATAACTTAACTAGCTTTTGAAAAGTCAGAAAAAATATTAATAAATAGTTTTATCTTTATTTTGGTTCATTTACGTTTGCTCTATAATATTCAAAATGAATAATTAAAAAAAAACAATTCATGGTTTATTTAAATCTATTTAAATACTTGAAAAAAACATCTTAGAATAATGTTTTAAAATGATATAAAGAAAAAAAACGCTATTATAAATTAATGTTTTTCAAAACCGTATTTTGCCTGGAGTACAACGGCAGTGTGAGTTACAAGTTTGACGGGTCGAATCGAAGAATACCGAAGCGAGATCGAAATCTATTCGAAGCGCGTTTATTCGATCTCGTATGTAGTTAGGTACTTATCGTAAGGTTACGATTGAAACTCACGTTAGCCGTACAGTTGTTGTAATGGCTGTTACGCCCTTTGAGTCTGCAGGTATCGATATATGGTTTAAAATTGAAATAACTACAACTTGGAAATGTTGAAAAACCCCCGACATTTTCATTTCAAAGTTCAATATCTCAAAAACGGCTGAACCGATTTTGTTGAAACGTAGCTAAGAACCATCTCGATCACGTCAGCTTTCGGATAAAAAAAGCAATCATATTGGTCCATTGGTTTAGGAGCTACGATGCCACATACAGACACACACCCACACACACAGACACGTCAAACTTATAACACCCCCCTTTTTCCGTCGGGGGTTAATAAGAGCTTGTAAAAACGAATGTTTCGCAATGCAATGATTTATGCTGTTTACATTACTTTAGGTTAGGTAGGTAATACAGTAGCCAGTCCCTCCCTACATACAATAATTTAAAAACGAGGTGACAAATTTAAACCTATGCATATTTACCTTGTTAGAAGGTTGATGTAGAAAATACTAGTAAGTACTATGGTAGTGTGGTCCCGGCAGATAAAAAGCACCTGACATCTATAATTTCATTATACTTATTAAGGAATATTAAAAGAATGTACCAAGGCGTCCCCAAATTTCGTAGGTAGGTACTCCGTCAAGCCCGTCTGCCTAGTACAAAATAATAGCGACACTCCGGCGCCGCCCACCCGACGCGATAGCTTCGTGTTGCCATGGTAACCACTTAAGCCTGTTACAGGACAGCATGCATGTCTCACTCCATACTTACTGCATATTAATTTACAGCGGGTCGAATGATAACCGGTCACAAACTCATAGAGGAAGTGGACTTGTCTTCATGTGTGAGTGTGGGGTATCCAATAAATAAATGAATTCAATGAGGGTCGCCCGCCATTGTATTCGCGCTGACCTTTGCGACACTTACATAATTATACTCTATACGACAATGGTAGGCTACGTTTTACGTATCATGACATTGTCACGAGTTGTTTGTTATAAATTGATTTAAAAAGTATACCTACTAGAATTGTCGGGAATATACAGAATGCGCTAACAACAGGTACCTAAGTATGAACTGAACAGAAACATGAACTCATTGAACTTGGTGTTGGCGCAGCGACCAAACCAGTAGGCTCAGGGGTGTTATTCTTTACGCGTTTATGCGCCGCACTCCACCCGTCGTCGCGCGTAACGAAACTAGACCTCTACCTACCCTTATATACAGGGTGACTGGTAATTCGACCTATTCCTTGAAAGGGGTTATACTAAAGCTAATTTGCAACAATTTATGTCCAGTCAACCAGGGGTCGAAACTCGCTGGTTTCCAAGATATTCGAGTTTTTGGTTTGTATGAAAAAAATTCTACTTGCAGCCTTAAGCTGGTGATTGTGACAAAAGTACTTCCATTTGGATGGTAAAAAACATTTTTGTCACAATCAGCACTTTAAGGCTGCAAGGCGATTTTTTTTCAAACAAACTAAAAACTCGAAAAATTAAAAAAAAACGTGATTTGACCCCTGGTTGACTGGACATAAATTGTTGCAAATTAGCTCTAGTACCTATAACCCCTTTCAAGGAATAGGTCGAATTACCAGTCACCCTGTATTTAGGTATAGTTACTACGCATCGCGGTGTCAAGATAAATTTGTGGGTGAGCGTTGAGGTGAGCTTAAAACAAATTACAGAATATCGGGGCATCTCAAGCCGCGAGTGAGGGAGCTGAATGCACCTGTCCGAGTGCCGACGCCCTGGCGGGTGGCGGCGTGGCCCGCTCCGTTGCACAAACGTCGGAGAACATAATAACCTCGTTGTTATTTACGGTAAGCGTGTAAATAAACCGCCAAAAGGGATTGGCGAAATAAATTGCTCTAACTACATACTTAATCAAAACGTCGACAATATCGACATCGATTATAATTGGAGTACTAAGGTACTTCGTCCCAATCCTAAAAATGTGCGTCTGCATTAGTTAAGTACCTAATAACCAAAATATTTGAGCTTCCTAGCACCCCTCGCAGAAATTAGTTTCAATTCACGTCTCTTGTAGGTATATGTGTTTAATATAGGCGTAGTAGGTATATACCTATGCTATGCACAAGTTAAAAAAAAAGCGGCCAAGTGCGAGTCGGACTCGCACATGAAGGGTTCCGTAAAATAAATTGCGGTTTACGATTTATGACGTATTAAAAAAAAGCGGCCAAGTGCGAGTCGGACTCGCACATGAAGGGTTCCGTAAAATAAAAAAAAATTAAATGAAAATAGTTATTATTACATATACATACAGACATTCTGAAACATAACTGTGGTCCCACACTAGGCTAGGCCTGTCCCGTGGAGACCAAGACAAATACTGTCCACGCGGCTTAGCATGAAAACAAGACAAAGTAAAAAGAGAAAAAAAGACAATTATTTTATAAACTAACAATTAATTAATTATATTAGGGTGCTTGTCTGCGGTGATGTATGTGGTATGTGTAGTGTGTAGTGTATGTATGCAATGTATGTGAGTGTATGTTATGATATTACATTAATGATTGTTTCCGATTGCTCGTAGTTCCAAGGTAACAATAGAGATTGGATTTTAATTTTTGCCTCTAGGGCACTGCTTCTTCTTAGGTCAATACGTTTAGCAAATGTGTTATACATGTGCGGAAGTAGAAATGTATGAAAACGCAAAGCAAATCTAGTTTTAAGTAAAGGAGTAGGCACTTTGAAGATTCTTTTCTTTATCATATCATTATATGACGGTAAATTTAAGGTAGACTTATGCACGTTTAAGGAAGCCCGTAGCAGGAATAACAATAACCTTCGTACACTGAGGACCTAGCTGTGCCTCTCTGTATAAGTAAGTCCACCGTGGGGTAACGGCGAGGTTTAACCAAATAAACTTTTAAAACTGCTCTTTGAGCTCTTTCCAGAATTAAAAGAGTGGTCTTTGCAATACCTCCCCAGGCTAGAATGCAATGATTTAGTATTGACTGGCATAGTGCGAAATAAACAGTCTTTAGAAGTTGTCCGTTAGTAGCTTCACTCAGTAGCTTCATAGTATAAATTAGCTTACGAACCCTAGCTGCAGAAAGACAAATGTGCTTTATGAAATTTAAATTCTGGTCTAACACTACACCCAAATACTTTAGGGAGTCTGATTTTTGGATGCTTTTACATTTGCAGTTCTGGTCAATTGAAACACAGTTCTCAGTGTGAATTATATTAATAAATAGCGGTTTACGATTTATGACGTATTAAAAAAAAACTACTAACTAGATCTCGTTCAAACCAATTTTCGGTGAAAGTTTGCATGGTAATGTACATCATATATATTTTTTTAGTTTTATCATTCTCTTATTTTAGAAGTTACAGGGGGGGGGGCACACACACATTTTACCACTTTGGAAGTGTCTCTCGCGTAAACTATTCAGTTTAGAAAAAAATGATATTAGAAACCTTAATATCATTTTTGAAGACCTATCCATAGATACCCCACACGTATGGGTTTTATTAAAAAAAAAAATTGTGGTTCAGTTTTTTTTTCGATTTTTGTGTGAAAATCTTAATGCGGTTCACAGAATACATCTACTTACCAAGTTTCAACAGTATAGCTCTTATAGTTTCGGAAAAAAGTGGCTGTGACATACGGACGGACAGACAGACAGACAGACATGACGAATCTATAAGGGTTCCGCTTTTTGCCATTTGGCTACGGAACCCTAGAAAGGTGGGACTTCGCTTATACACTTTAGATTTTACCCGAATCCGATGACGATAAAATATAAGAATATAAAAATTGTACCTGAAATCAAGGTAAGGTAAGGTAACTTGAAGGTTCAACCTTTCAATTCGTAGGAACTACGAAAGGATTCGGTACCTAAGGTATGTAATTAAGGTAGCGGTTACATTGAAATTGAAGGCGTAAGTAACAACTGATGCGAATAATATGAGATGTAACCCAATAAGAGATAAAAAAAACAATTAAATAATATAACTATGTGAGTGAGTAAGAATAGTGAATAATGATGAATGGAGGTGGATGCCATGGCTCGCGCTCGGGGCCCGAGACGCGGAGAGCCACTTGGCTGAACTCAACTGTTATTCGTTACGCGTTAATGCGGCTCACCCCGCCGGTCACCCGTTACGAAACTAGATCTCTACCTACGCCTTATTACTACGCATCGCGGTGTCAAGGTATAATTGTGGGTGAGCGTTGAGGTGTGCTTAAAACAAGTTACAGAATAGGGGGGCTGAAACCTGCGGGACCGGTCGCACGGCAACGCTTTTTGTTCCCATGTTGCCAACTAACCGACCGCGCCGGCCTCTAATGAGACCCCTTCGCTGAATGGGAATTGTTCATTACAATCCCAATAGCTGCGATTATTATACGTCTAAGGCTTCCACAAGGAATACGCATTAACAATATTAAACTGACTTCTTTGTAGGTGGTATGTTCTGAACTGGGGCCCAATTCCAAAACTCGTTTTGATGAGTAACCCTTTGAACGTCATTCATCATGCTAAAAACTAAATTTATTACATACCAAAGGTTACTTTGACAGCGTACGTCATACGTGTCATAACACCAATATGGTTCGCGACCACCTTTAGGTGATCTTCAACTGTTATCTTATCACTTATCAGAGAAAGGTATGGGTTTATGGGGACTGTTAGGTAGGTAGTACCTAACCCTCAACATTTTATCTCGCTCGCTAATGTTTGTTCGAGGTGCTGCGCTCTTCGCCCGCGGACGGACCTTTCGACATATGTAAAAAAAAATATTGACAAAACTAATGATTATTTCGGAGCATTTCAGAGTAATATAAGCTACGTTCAGATTCTACATAAATTTATAAATAGCCAATGTTTTTTCGAAAGAACCGCGAAAATATCACTTTTAGTTTTGAAGCAGTACGAAATTTTCAAGATTTTTTTGTCAAAGTATTTAGAGCCCCAATATTAGGTACCTTAGTAGGTATCTCGTGATAGGTATCTTCGTATTAAGTACTAAATCCTGCGTCTTTGTGGATTTCTCGGGAGCTGCACCCAGCGTGATATCATCAGTCATCACCGAGTAAGCGTCACAGCGTCACACACCTATATGGCTCATCGAAAACTAGTTTCTAACCTATAAGCATCTGTTTCTCATCATTATTTTTCATAGGTAATCCACCATTCAATTACGCATATCCTGTAAAACGATTCAGCTGGCTACATCGTAAGGTTCACGAGATGAAGCAATTCAAAGGCCGAGCAGACATGCGAACGATGTAGGTAAGGTTTATTATTGGCCTACGCCCCGTCGTCGCCACTCTCGGTTCCGGTACGGAACCCTAAAAACGTTGACTAATGCGTTGCAAAGTAAGAAGACTGAAATATTAGTAGGTAGGTATACATATTAGTGATGAGATGAATAGATGATACTCATGTCATGAAAGTCATGTGCAAGCTAGTATGGCCTGTACGGTCAGTCAGCCACACAAGGGGCTTAACACCTTTGTTCCATGTCGCAATGAACGTCATTGTTAAACTGCCATATGATGTTGTCAAACGAGTGAAAACGACAAGGTACTATCGAACCAACTGAATCATGACCCCACCATAGAACCTTGTTACAGTTAACGAACATACGCACGATCATATGACGTTAATACGTCAGTTAATTGTGACAAGGTTCCATGTTGGGTCATGATTCAGTTGGTTCGATAGTACTTAGGTGTTCAGCAACTTATGAAGTTATGAGGCCGACTCACCTATTGGCGTTAAATTTGGTCTAACGGAGAAAAAGTTCTTCAAAGCCAGTGCTAAGGCCGCTATATATAAAGGTGAAAACGTGTACCAGGATCGTTTTGTATCAGCAACAAGTGGCGCCGCACATGATCAGCTTAGTTCTCTCATAAGAGTCATACGTAGGTAGGTATTACTAATAACTATTTCTTTTAGTGTAACTTCATACACTGGAGCTCTAACCTCGCACAGCAAAAAATTAACACAGAAAAATATTGGTGACGCCTTTGCCCCCGTTCACGCGTAATCAAATCTGCAAGAGCGGAGGGCGTTTGAATATGCACACAATTTTCGACATGAAAATATTTACTACATACTTATAGGTACTTATGTATAAAGTTTGTATGTGTTTGTTTAGTTTCAGGCAAGCGGCTGCCAAGCGGCGGTCGTGGGTTCGAATCCCGGCTCGTACCAATGAGTTTACCTACGGAATATTTACCGTTAGCTTTTCGGTGAATGAAGGAAAACATCGTGAGTTTCCTGAGGAAATCGGTCTAATTCCAATAAGGTCTAGTTTTCCCTCTGGTGCCTATCTTTTCTGGTAAACTATAGTGCCTATGCCAAATCTTGGGATTAATACGGCGAATAGGTGTGTAAATGATTGGAGAGTTCTGCGGCGCTACCACGAACTTCGTATATCTCCGTTTCGGTCGCTCGAGTACCATAAACCATAAGTGTGATAGAGACGAAGATATACGAAGTTCGAGATTCGAAGTTCGTGGTAGCGCCGCTGTTCCTTTTACCAAAGCTTTTACTTAAAGCCGATTGCGGAGTCATAAGTAGTTAGGTATTGTAATTGTACCTACTTAATAAACTAGTATAATGTATCCTACCATCATTGACCATATTCAACAATGACAACAATATATAGAAGATGATATAATAGTGCAGATAGATGAACAATGTACCCGTCCGTATCCGGTTACCTGATCATAACATGAAATGAAGGTTTAAATGAAAGTTGACCGTATTGTGCGGCAAGGTGCGGCAGTTGATGTGAGTCGAGCTCGAATGAGATGGCTCGGTATGCGGCGCGGCGGGGGCGGGCGGACGTGCCAATGTTGCGGCGACCTGAGGTAGGCAGGCAAGCAACATATTTATTCATATGCCCGAGGCGTAAATCACCGTGCATCTATTTCGAGTGGGCCGGAGCGGGCGAGAGGAGCGTGGAGTGGGGCGCGGGTAGACGCCCGATGCCGGTCTGGCGCCAGAAGGATTCCCCAACGCTCCCCGCCCGCCGCGCCGCGCGCCCCGCGCGGGCGAGTTGCTACGCAATTTACAACCTGTCCCGGCTCACCTCATCCCTACTACTCTATCATGGCTCCGAAATTCGTAACAACTGTGCGTAATTGGAGCTCATAGTTGCACTGGTTCGCATGAGGCGAGTGGTCGGTAAGTGTTGAAAACCAGTCGCTCGAGGTCATGCTCGTCGCCCGCGCTTTTGCTGCCGCGAATGGCCGGGATTTGAACAAGGCAACCGTTGCGCGTTGTGCTGCGCCATCATTGGTATTCATGCATCATCAATTATAGTTAACTTGAATAATACTTTGTAGGTACTTAATTTAATAATAAAATGCGTATTAAATAATTATATAGGTTTATTGTTGTTCGTCGTTTCAAATCACATTTTGGGTGATTCTACGAGCGTTCCAACCGCCGTCAGTCCGCTGGTCGCATTATTGTCAATGTACCGGCAAACTGGCATGGCGTGTTCAGGTATTTTTAACAAGTCCAGGACTACTACAAAATTACTCGGAAAGGACCAGCGGACTGACGGCGGTTGGAACGCTCGTGGAATCACCCTTTTAATATATTTCGCGCGCTAGCTTCCTCGCGCGAGCCGAGTAAAAGTATCAGAAGGCATGCGCGAAACAAATTCGCCGCCTTCGCCGGATATGAAACAGATGAACCGAACTGAGGTCTTCTTCTAAGCTTTTAACTACTACTCGGCCATCTGTAGGTATATCGGCTAGGTATCTGTCCGTCGGTATTACATTTTTTGACCTGGTGTACATATTTACGAGCGATAGTAGGTATAATAAAACAATCAGAAACTCGATAAGAAAGCCGAATGATAAACGAAAATTCAAAAAGCGGCCAAGTGCGAGTCGGACTCGCACATGAAGGGTTCCGTTAAATAAATTGCTTTTTACGATTTATGACGTATTAAAAAAAAACTACTTACTAGATCTCGTTCAAACCGATTTTCGTTGAAAGTTTGCATCATATATTTTTTTTAGATTTATCATTCTCTTATTTTAGAAGTTACAGGGGGGGGGGGGGGGACACATTTTACCACTTTGGAAGTGTCTCTCGCGCAAACTATTCAGTTTAGAAAAAAATGATGTTAGAAACCTCAATATCATTTTTGAAGACCTATCCATAGATACCCCCCCACACGTATGGGTTTGATGAAAAAAAAAATTTTTGAGTTTCAGTTCTTAGTATGGGAAACCCCAAAATTTATGGTTTTTTTTTATATTTTTGTGTGAAAATCTTAATGCGGTTTACAGAATACATCTACTTACCAAGTTTCAACAGTATAGCTCTTATAGTTTCGGAAAAAAGTGGCTGTGACATACGGACGGACAGACAGACAGACAGACATGACGAATCTATAAGGGTTCCGTTTTTTGCCATTTGGCTACGGAACCCTAAAAATCGTTTGATTATTGATCACATGCAAATTTTCAATAACATATTTTTAGTGTTCCGTGTCAAAGTAAGCGTTCATCGCAAAGTGCAGGGTTTTTCATAACTAGGATGGATAACTTTAGGGCTTAGAATAATAACGCCTAGAAACGCAGTTCACGCGCAACGGTGAGGCCACCTAAACTCGGCCATAAATGGCCCAGTACGGCGATCGGTAGAACAAAATTGGTGCGTTTGTGTGCGTATTGGCGCGTGTGAATACGAGTTGATCACAACTACATGAATCCATTTTATGCCTCACGCTTGGCGCGTCGGCCGTATTAAACTATCCTTCTATGCGTTATTATTCTAAGCTTTAGGGATTCAAATATAGACCTCTCGATGGCATGGAGGTTATGAATACAACATATTGTTTGCGAGCTGAAAACGGGGTCCATTTACGGGGTACTGCATGACTAATAGTGCCATCTAAGCAGCACTCTTAGAAGGATAGTTTCATACGGCCGACGCGACGCGCCAAGCGTGAGGCATAAAATGGATTCATGTAGTTGTGATCAACTCGTATTCACACGCGCCAATACGCACACAAACGCACCAATTTTGTTCCACCGATCGGCGTACTGGGCCATTTCCCTCACCGTTGCGCGTGAACTGCGTTTCTAGGCATTATTATTCAAAGGCAGCACTATATTCATTAGACACAGCAGATTAAGTAAGTAGGTACTTATTATCAGAAGAAGAACCATTAATAGCTACAAAACTGACAGAAGATCTTGACCGCATTTTAATTGTAACTTTAAAATACTGAAACCTACATAAAATACAAGAGAAGACTTATATTTTTGTCGAATCATTTTTGATATGACGGCCACGATTGATTGCGGTGGCGGTGTATCCTATCCAATTGTTATCAGTGTTGTACGTAGGTATGTACCCACTTTGCTCTGCGATTATCTACAGCGAGCTTCGACTTCTGCCTTCTGATAACTTTAAATTATATAATAATTATTATTACTCTTATGGATTCATCCAAATGTTTGACCACATATGTTAGTCCCACTCTAGACCTAGGTACTTTAAATAAATAACTAGAAGTATGCACGTAATAGGTCCCAAGGTGTAATAACAAACTACCTGAAGACATTACGACGGAGGAAGGCACAAACACCTTCAAAAATAAATTAGGTAAAAAAATGGCTAATAATAAATAAATAAATAAATATTACGGGACAATCTTACACAAATCAACCTTAACTTAAATTAATTGGACATGCCTTTTATAATTTAAATAATTTTTATGATAATAATAATTAATTGATATGTATAAACATTTATATTTATAATTGAATTGATTATAATATGAAATTGTGAATAATTATGTGACGTGTAATATTTTTATAATATTAAAAATAACTGAGTATGAGTATACGAGGATTACTATCCTCTAACACGTTGGCTGCCCCCTATACTTCCCCTAAAATGATGCTCCCACGCCCCACGCCCAATACCCTGAAAAATGAGCCATTGCCACAAAGTTTTTAATCGGAAAGTATAAGCTCTGAGATCTCTTACAGATCGCACTGGAAGCGTTTCGAAAAGCACATCTTTAATAATAAGGAATGGGTGATATACTCAGCAGCAAAATTGCATTACTACTAATTAGTTCAAAAATATCTGTAGTAGTTGGTGTCAATGTAAATATATTTTTGAAGGCGACCAATTACGATGTTTTTGCACCCCTAACTGTAGGGTAGGGGCATGACCTATTGCCGAAGATGCAACGGTGGGGACCAAATTCTTCCGGCCAATCGTTAGTCGGTAGGTACTGTAGGTAGTTAGCCATACAAAATGAAGAAGTGAAGAAAGTTCCGTTGTTACACAAAAAATCAACATAGAATTATTAATTATCGTTTTACAACGGAAAACTTTAAATGAAAATATTTTCAAGTGAGTTAAGCTGGCCAAGAATTTGGCCCTCACCCGTAATGCGTGAGAGGAGCTGGTTAAGTACCTAATCGACCATTTACAAATATATTGATTAAATTCCCTGGCCTAGTGATTTCTCAGAATCGGGACGAGTGGAAATCAAGAGGGGAGGCCTTTGCCCAGCAGTGGGACACTACATAGGCTTAAAAAAAAACACTGCAACAAATAGCCTGAGCAATAAGCCTGATAACTGATCGCCATTCTAGAAGATTCGCCCAATCGTTCTTTACTGGTGAAAGATAAGCGTGCGTACCATACCTACTCGATATCCAGTAGGTACTGTCTGGAAGTTTGTTTTTAAATAACAATCCAACGCAGATGGCAGTTTAAAAAGCTCAGAAAGAGACAGACTAGCCATTATGAAAATAGCCTGAACATAAAATTTAAATCTAGGTAGGATCTAAAACTAAACATTACAATTAATAAACAAACGTCACAAGCAGGTAAATTCAAAAATTCCCGCAAGTAGAGCAATTCATTCATGAAATGCACTTTTTTTCTATAATTTTCGGGATATCCCGCATGTATCTCTGCTGTAAAAACTGCTTCAGATTAATCATAAGATTCATAAGTATAAAAAGATAAATCTGATATGTATCACAATAATAGAGAACACGTCACCGACGGATAACAATGAATTCGGCATTCCCTATCTTTTAAATCTCCAATTCCAAGAAATGTAACGCTACATAAAATGTAATCTAGATAATATTATATGTGTTTTTCCTTTATTATTAATACCTACTTACACCAATAATATAGATCTAATTAACATTCTTGGTCGTTATCTGGTTATAATGGAACAATGTAGAGACCATGTGGTACATATTGTGAGCTGCAACGAAAGTACCTACCTAGTGTAGTGCAACCTATACGTCACCATAAGAGTCTTATTTAACTTTTTTACATGTCATGTCAGAATTTTATAATAAAATTGCTTTAAATAGACGCAGACGCGAGTGTGGCCAGCAAGTCGTGTCACAAGTTTTTTTGCTAATTCTTTATATGGCAACAATTTTACTTATGAAATAAGCTGCCAGTCGTTAGTGGGTACGAGTTCTTTTTTCAAATTTGTCACCTTTATCTTGTGACACGACTCGCTGGTTAGAGGGCATTTACGCTAATCATAAGCAGGCATTTAACGCGGGTTACATCAACCACACTTTACAGGCCGAGTCAGGTTAAATATGGCGCTAGCACAGTCTGCCATAATGTGACTAATTTCGTAGAAAACTGTCAAACTTCCCGTACAATCGATGGTAATCGACGTAATTTGCGATTACCGACGATTCGAAACAACAGAGTCATGAGTGAGTTTTGGGATACCTACCTATACAGGGTCCACACAGCCCAAGTCAAGAGTGCCTATCACCCGTTTTCGGCTTGACGTTGATTTTTGGCACACGTTTTATAAGTAGCCCAGCTTGCAGCTTGCACGAGCGGGGGCGAGGGGACACTGACCAAGCTCACTCTAAAGACCTATTGATTCTACAAGACCATTCAAGCCTGGAGAGCTAACCCAGGACTGAAACATTCCAAAGCGCTAATTACTCAGAGCCAAGGGGCAGTCCGAAGTCAGTTTCGCAGAACGTGAGTGTGACAACGTTGAGTTTTGTGTGGTTCTGATACTCTTCGGTTCAGGTATTCGAGATTACCACTGAAAGATCGTTATAATCTATTTGATTTTCTAGCAAAGCACCAATAAGATACTTTATTACAACCACGCCGTTCATAAAAATGACGTTTGTAATGAAACCATTATATTAGGTTAAGTTACAAATACAAGGGATTTTAAATAGTGATGCAAATGAATTAAAGCATGATTTTATTCATACTTTTATATTTTCCAAAGCGATAAGTGAACATCAAACTAAACCTATACGCAGTTCAACCGATAGTAAATAATTTGGAGTACACAACACAAAGAAATCAATCAAGCGACATTCCCGAGTCGCCATCTTTTTTCTCGTTGTTCTTTTCATCTGTCGGTTTTTCGTCGCCCTTCGCCTTTTCTTCGTCTTTGGATTTGCTGCTGTCTGAAGAGACAGAGGTGTTGTTCTCGAGGGCTCGGAAGAAGGCCTGCATGTCCCCGGTGTTGGCGGCCGACGCGACCTCCGGCGAGAGCCCGAATTGCGTCATCACGGGGCCCATCTGGCCCGAGGTCAGCGCTGAAGAGAATTGGTTCGCCGCCTGCAACCACAACGCCATTAGACAAGATATTCGTAAACAGTTGAAAAGTAAATATGTAGTATTTGAATAAGGAAGCGTCTCGATATCGCATATCGACACTAATTAATTTTAAAGTTTGAGTTTAAGACTTGGTGAGATCATCAAATAAGTACTAAGTTTGGAATTTATTTCAAACTTTACATCTTTATAATATTAGTACCTATAGAAGTATAGTTTGACGGCGCGAGTATCGGTACATTGTAAGAGGGCGATTAATCAGGTTTACAGTTACTGATAAGGAAACTTATAACAGCACGATGGAATGCAAATTTTTCACTATCGATGGCTTGCATAGTGATGTGTGATGTAGTTGTGGTATTACGAATGACTAACTTATTGCGATACCTACCTATTGTTTTTGTTTATATGAATAATTATTTATCAAATAAGGATATCTGTCTTTACTTGATAGATGGGGATGGGATTAAGTGCTTTAAAAAGCTAATCTATGTCTGGGTGAGTCAAAAAAACAAAAGTCGTCTTTTCCGTGGTCAACAGTTAAGAGGTTACGTGCATTTATGAAATGTTTTTTTTTGCAAAAAATCATATAAGAGGAGACGCTGATTATATGGGGATTAAAAGTCCAACCAAATAAGTTTCTGCCAAAAATTTCATGTTTGGTACAAGCTTTTATTGCCGACTGTACTTTTCTGTATGCCGTCATCAACTACTCATTAGACGATTCTAACGAGCCCAAACTCAACGGGGTTAAGTACTGAATTCCCATGGCCACCTTCTGTCTCCATCATTAGATCAGCTTGATGGTACCATAATATTGAATTGTCATCCAAACTATACTTAACTATACCCAAAATTTCACCCCAATCGGCCACCAGGAAGTGGGTCAAATTTAACTTGCAAGATTTGATTACAGACACCGGGACAGGTGAAACTAAATAAGTTTCTGTCAAAAAATTCATTTTTGGTACAAGCTTTTCTTGCCGACTGTACTTTTCTGCATACCATCATCAAGTACTCATTGAGATGATTCTAACGAGCTCAAACTCGATGGGGTTGTGTGGTTTTATTGCGGAGTTCCTATGGCCACCTTCCAGTTCCAGCATCAGATCAGCTCCAAGTCATCATAATATTGCATTGTCATGCGATATACATATGCTTGCAAAATTTCAGCTCAATTGGATAACGGGAAGTGACTGAAAAATGGATTGCAAATTTTGACGTACAACTTACATATTTACATACATACGAACAGTGCAAGTTAATATAAAGCTTGTAATAAAAGCTTGTAATATTAGGGTTTATGGCCCTCAACTATGGTAATGTCAACAGGAAAATTTCTGAACCGTCTAATCACGATTCATTTGTATTGCGGTCTATATCAGATATTTCCTGCGGTTTGTCAAATGACTGACGCGTCGTGGATAGTGAACCATACTCTAAGATTCATTACGTTCGTAATAGGGGTGGCTGGGTATTGAAATTAAATTTATATATTTTAATAGCTTTTCAGTAAAGGTAAATATCGTGAAGAAACCTACAACTACGAAGAAGTTATAAAACCGCGCACTGGGCCGTCATCGACGGCCCAATGAATACGGAAGCAGCTATCAGGGCATTTTCGCGAGAATAAATTTAATGCATCATTGGTTTTGTAACTGAGTAAATATTTAAGATGTTACATAAAGTAATCAAAATTAAAAATACTACCTAATTCATTAAATTTGGCAAATGGAAATTGCGAAACGAAACATGTTTAACTACTATGAAAGCATGGGAGCATTGAAATCTAAACCTTATGTTCATTTAATTAGCGAGCAATATACATTGATAAAATTTGAAGTCGTCTAGCTAGACTGCGCTGATCCCGTCTTCACCGCCAGCCCTTACTTAGCCTTAGAACACGATAATAATAGTATCAAAATAGCATTAATTTCTCGTTTTAACATATGTCGGACAGCTGATTCACCTGCTATCGTTGGCCTTCGTAGGTCCTATGTATATATAATAGTTAAATAACTATTTAAATTCCTCAGCTTTATCAAATTAAATACGACGCAGAGTTATTACTGTTATTAGTGATCGCAAAAATTACAAGAGAAAATATCGACACTGACAATTAAATAGAATATATTTGATTGGAACTCTTACGAAGTTGCTTATTTGACTAGGTCATTATTAAAAAAGGTTTGATGTTGATACGAAACTAGATATAGGTCGGCAGAGGTGTAAACTATTTTGATCCTTGTTATCATAGCAAGTAAGTATAATTTTATATGCACTCTTCTACTTACTTTCTTTCAAAAAATTCTAAGAGCCTATGACTTTATAAAGGAATGAATTTAATAAATGACGAAGGTTTTCGTACCCCGACTGTATATGCGGCTTAGTTGTTTAAGAAGTCCCCAAACCACACTGGACCGCGTAGTCGACTAAAGGAATGAATTTAATAACTGACGAAGGTTTTCGTGCCCCGACTGTATATGCGGCTTAGTTGTTTAAGAAGTCCCCAAACCATACTGGACCGCGTAGTGGACTAAAGGAATGAATTTAATAACTGACGAAGGTTTTCGTGCCCCGACTGTATATGCGGCTTAGTTGTTTAAGAAGTCCCCAACCCACACTGGACCGCGTAGTGGAATAGAGGAATGAATTTAATAACTGACGAAGGTTTTCGTACCCCGACTGTATATGCGGCTTAGTTGTTTAAGAAGTCCCCAAACCACACTGGACCGCGTAGTGGACTAAAGGAATGAATTTAATAACTGACGAAGGTTTTCGTACCCCGACTGTATATGCGGCTTAATTGTTTAAGAAGCCCCCAAACTACACTGGACCGCGTAGTGAACAAAGGGAATGAATTTAATAACTGACGAAGGTTTTCGTACCCTGACTGTATATGCGGCTTAGTTGTTTAAGAAGTCCCCAAACTACACTAGACCGAGTAGTGGACTAAAGGAATGAATTTAATAACTGACGAAGGTTTTCGTACTCCGACTGTATATACGGCTTAGTTATTTAAGAAGTCCCCAAACCACACTGGACCGCGTAGTGGACTAAAGGAATGAATTTATTAACTGACGAAGGTTTTCGTACCCCGACTGTATATGCGGCTTAGTTGTTTAAGAAGTCCCCAAACCACACTGGACCGCGTAGTGGACTGGAGATAACCCATTCCCTGTCTTCTAACAGCTGTATTCATAATACATACTTAACAAATTCACTGCCATAATGAGAACATACTAAGAAAAATAAGCGAAACCTTGCTAAAAACACCACGGGTTTGATTGGAAATATACCTTTACCCCCTTGTTCATAAAACTTAAAATGTGATGAATAAAATGTATTTTGTACCTTTCTTACGAACGCAAATGTCAAAATAACAGATAATTCAAAGCAAACGAATTTTATCGCCATTTTAGCTGAAATAGATTTGTTGAATATGGTTAATATTGTAGTTTATTAATATTTTCCTAGTGCCTAATTATAAATAGTAAATCTTAACAGACGTTTGAACGGCGTTTTAGTCAAAATTATTGTATAACTTATCTATCGTTTGTTATTCTTTTAGGTAGAGACGTGTCTGAATACGGCCGCATGAGGAGGCCTGTGCTTAGCTGTGAAACGTAGGTATAATGGTGATGATGCGAAATCTAAATATATAAAAGAAGAAACTGACTGACTGACTGATTAACAACGCACAGCTCAAACCGCTGGTTCTAAAGATTCCAAATTTGGCACGTAGGTTCCTTATAAGGTCTAGGGGTGCACTAAGAAAAGATTTTTCAAAATTCATCCTCTAAGGGGGTTAAATGGGGGTCCAAAGTTTGTATGGGGAAACAAGATTAGTCCGACTATTTTATTCGAAACTTCACACGAGTATTCCTAACGATAAATGAGTAAACACGTGTTTCAGTATTTTTGAAAATTCAACCCCTAAAAGGGGTAAATGTGGTGACAAAGTCTGAAAATCAACATGGGTATTGTTTCTATGGTTTTTCGGGTCGCTGATTACGAAAAAAACAACGATTTTAAAATCCAACGTGGCGGACGTGAAATACCATCTCCCTGTTAGGGTGCGATGTGGTTGAAATGTCTAAATATCAAAATTACTGTCGTTTTTATGGTTCTTTGTGACGCTAATTACGAAAATGGCATCGATTTTGAAATTTAATGTTGTGGACATGAAAATTCTTGAAAATATTTAGTGTGTAGGTAAATGTAGAGTCGACATGTAGAGTCTATATAGTGTGAACCAATTTCAGGGTTTTTTTTAAATCATTCCTTAAACAAACATTTACATTCTACGCGGACGAACTCGCGGGCAAACACACAGACATACCCATAGGATAAGAGGGGTGGTGGTGTGGTGTGGGGGAAACTACCTGCATCCGTAATTAATTAGTACATTCAAGGTGCTGCACGAAGGTGGTTGTCTGCTTGCTTTCGATAAGTTTAGGTTTGCATTCTAAGTGAAATGCAGAAAATCGTAAGTACCTACATACATATATCTACCTACTTACGTTCCTCAATTATTCACTTGATAACATGTAATATAATTGATAAATATTAAGAACATAATATTCTGTGTATGCATTAATTAACGTTACAAAATCTTCTTTTGCAGCCAGAAAACACATTTCTAATAAAGGGGTTAAATAGGGGTTCAAAGTTTGTATGGAGAAAACTTTATTTTCTGAGCAAGAAAGAAAGAAACATTTATTCGAGACAAACAACACACAGCGTTTGTCACGAAACGGTTCAATCTCAGCATAATGCTGGCATTGCTGCCAGCGCTGGTCTTCCGATAGAACCGTCGAGTGAGTCAAGAGACTTCAAACTTTGTGGAAAGATTAATTATTAGAATACAAATAAAGCACTTTCAGCGTTTTGGAAAATGCCACCCCTAAGGGGGTTAAAAGCGGGTGCAACATTTGTAAGGAGGATTTTTTTTATTTTAGCTAGAGACTTAAAACGTTGTAGAAAGCTTACTTATTAAAATAAAAATGAAGTACTTTCAACGTTTTGAAAAAAATCCACCCCTAAGGGGGTTAAAAAAGGTTGCAATGTTTGTATGAGGAAAACTCTTTTTTGAGATAGAAGCTTAAAAGTTTGTAGAAAGATTACTTATTGAAAAATAAAAAGTACTTTCAGCGTTTTAGAAAATTCCACCCCTAAGGGGGTTAAAAGGGAATGCAACATTTGTATGGAGGCAACGTTTTTTTTAGCAAGAGACTTAAAGCTTTGTAAAAAGCTTACTTATTAGAAAACAAATAAAGTACTTTCAGCGTTTTGGAAAATTCCACCCCTTAAGGGGTTAAAAAGGGGTGCAAGGTTCGTATGGGAAACATTGTTTTAGCTTCGAGACTTGATAGTTTGTAGAAAAAATGCTTATTACAACAAAAAAAACTCTTCTCTCCTTAATTTTTCTCTGAAAAGCGTTAATAGCGTTCAAAGTTGGTATGGAGAGTCAGAAAATTTTAAAGTATCAGATTTGTAACTTCGATCTTAGCCTGTTTGCTAAAAGACTACAAAATTTCGGTTGTAGACTGTTTGCTGAAAGACTACAAAACGTATTTCAGCGTTTTTTTTTAATTCATCGCCTAAGAAGGTTAAAGGGAGTTAGAAATTTGTATAGAGAGCAAGACATTTTTAAAGTAAGAAATTTCTAACTATGGTTTCAGACTTATACTATGAGGGTTCAAAGAGGTTCTAAGTTTGTATAGAGAGCAAGACATATTGAAGGTAAGAGATTTGTAACTTCGGTTTTAGACTGTTATACTAAAAGACTAATTTTTTTTTTTAACCGACTTAAAAAAAGGAAGAGGTTATATGTGCCATTGTATGTTTTTTTTTATGTAGTTTCGCTGATTTCTCCGTCAATTGTGGACCGATTTCCAAAATTCTTTTTTTATTCGAAAAAGTATACTTCCGAGGTGGTCCCATTGTCACCAAATCAGGATCTGATGATAGGATCCCAGGGAAATTGAGGGCAACCCTCATATTTTATAGGCACGCATGTAGGGATTTCGGTATTTTCTATTATAATTCGTGTATTACCTTCGGAAATTGCAATTTCGGTGAAGTGGAACTGATGATGAAGACCACCGATGACTCATGGAACTCCTCAAAGATGTAAAGTATGTCAAAGATTCTGACATGATTCCGTTGAAGTAGCAACTCTTGAAGTGTTAATTCTGAGATCCTTTAGGAATCGACGGAACTCCTCAAATATTATCAGCCCACAGATAGGGAATTGGGTTTTTTCTGTAATAATCAACGCATTTGCTCTCGGAAAGCAGTGCATGTGGTAAATTGGAAAGGAAATGTTCATATACCTATGTGGCTTGGCGAAGTACTGAATGGAAGTCGGTTTAAACTTTGTTTTTAAAGTAGTCCTTAAACAAACATTTAGACGATAACATGTTCTACGCGGACGAAGTCGCGGGTAACAGCTAGTAAAAATATAAACACAAATACAAAAGTCTAGCATGTCCTAGGATTTAAAATATTTTTATGTATCGAAACCACAACCACACCTGGACACACCGACATCCGAGGATGTCAATTGTCATTAAAGCTTGCCAGACAGGCTGACCTCCGAGATGGAGATGGCACATGAAGAAAAAGAAGACAGGCTGAATTCCGCGACAGAATTGAGTAGCCGAATTCCGCTGGGCTGATTCCCACCACAACTACTCCAAACAAAATGTATGTCCCCACCGCAAGCAAGCGGATAAATCGCGGAATTCAGCCTATATGTGCGAGCCTAATGGTTGACACGTTGGCTGCCCACCATACTTCTCCTTAAGCTAAAGCGTTGCTCCCACGCCCAATACCCTGAAAAATGAGCTATTGATCCCACCGGTGATGCTCATGGCCACACAGAGAAGATTAGGTGATCCCACCGGTGATGCTCATGGCAGCCAACGTGTTAATTGGAAGATTAAAAAAGTAAAGAGAAAAGAACATGTAGAAAATCTCACCACACAATAGCCAACATATTCGCCGACGAGGCTGAGGTGTTTCATTCAATAGGGATGTCTTAAGTAAAGCTAGTGTTAATTCATTACTTAAGTAACCTTTCGCACTGATCAGTGTTATCGAAAAATACTCTGAAGATTAACCCTTCGGATGCTTTGAAACTGACAGTGCTGAAAAACATTCGTTCCAAACTAGTGACAATCAAATTACTTCGGAATATAAATGATTTTTTTTATACATTACACGCTTTTTAATAGTGAGTAATAGATAAATAGATAATTATGACGCGCGTAATAGAGGACTTTGCCTGTAGTCGTAATTTTTATTATTAGTTAATATATGTGCCAACCCGTGCAGAGTGAGATGGGGGATTAGTTAAGATACCACATTGACCACGTTTTATTAGTGACAAGCAACAACTTAACAATCGTGTTAATAAAGTGCGAAAACATTAAGACACACATAAGTTGGTCTTGGTTAGTTAAATAAATAGTTAGTTCTTCTTCTTCTTCCTTGCTCTATCCCGCTTTAGGCAGGGTCGGCTCTCCTAATTATTTTGCGCCACGACACTCTGTCGAGGGTTGTCGGGTCGGGTAAATTATGCCTACTTGATAGTTTTGTGATGCTGGTCCACCATGTTGACGGCGGTCGTCCTCTGCCTCTCTTTTTCTCCGGCAGGTTTAGAGCTTTTTTGACCACGTACTCTTCATCCCTACGCATCACGTGGCCGTACCACCTTAGGCGGTGTTCTGTTAGCTTTTCGGGTATAGGGGCCACCTTAAAACTACCACGAATGTGCTCATTTTTAATTTTGTCCAGCCTTGTAACCCCTCCCGACCAACGAAGCATCTTCATTTCGGCCGTGTGGAGTTTTTGCACGTTGTTTTCTTTGACAGGCCAGCACTCAATAAATAGTTAGTTAGCTTTAGTTAATTTTGTGGGTGCTTTTACCAATTTTTTCAAGGAATAAATAATTGTATTATTATGTTGTACGCAAATACTTTAGTAATTTACTGTGTTGAATTAATTATCAGTCCACGGCATTGACTTACTATTACTACGTATAGACTGGCAACCCAGAACACTTTTCTTGACGTTTTACAATCAGGCCGCCATCTTAAAAATCAAAGAGTATGTGAACGTGCAGTACATGCGTCATTTTTCTGAGTTTAGATTCAGATAAAGCCATAGCGTGATTTAATACATTCATATAAAAAAAAAACTTATTGATTTAAAAACGAATCACATCATCGACATTTGGTATTTGTAATTTTTTTATATTGGATATCTGTATACTGCCCGAATATGCACTGTGTTGTTTGTGTTGAAGCAATTGGAAATTAAATTGGATGGCGGCTAATTTTTATTATTCTTATTATTGCCAATGGGTTCATATTCGGAGACCATACTCGCTTTGCGGACATTATTTATATAAGAGAATTAGCCTAGGATTTAAATGAGTAGAAATTAAAATCTAAATAGCAACTGAACGCTGTCAATTCATAAAAACTATTAAATAAATAAAAACAAATGGTTGCTACTAATGTGGAGCTAAAATGCTGATAATTAAAGGTTCAAATAGTCAGTTTATTAAGTTTAATGTTCCATTAGCACGGCTTATACTTAGCTAACAGGGAGAAAATAGTATTAGGATTTTGTCACTTCTACATTTTTTAATCTTTGAAATAATGGTAAATTTAATAAATGAATATTATGAAAAAATCCGTGAATGTACCGATGAAAAGTGATTCCCGTATTTTTACTATTGTTGTGGTGTTGTTGGTGCAATAGCGCAATGCACAAGAAGGCATTTTTAAAAGTTTTAAGTCAATCTGCTCTCGAAACGATCAGTGCTCGCCACAGACTAAACCAACATACGCTCATGAGCGTATGTTGACATGCGCAAACTTATGCTAGGTGATGTCTACTCTAGTAATATAACTCAATGGTCCACGGATTTTACGATTCTGATAATAATTTGAAAAAAACCTTGATATATATTTTGAACTAGTTTTTGCCCTGTATAAATCATAGCATATTCTGATGTTAAAGTTACAATACTGGAAAGTTTCGTCAAAGTCCGTTCAGTAGATTTTGTGGTTCAGAGGAATATACATCGGCACAGATTTTGACGTCTATAATATTACTGTCCGCGCGGCTGTGTCCGCGTATTACAAATAATCTAGGCGGAGCCATGGGATGAAATACAGCCTATATATACCGGTGCAAAAATTATGGAAGGAGTAGTTTTGATGATGTCGCCCTATATTTCATACATTTCATAGACATTGTATAGATTAGGATAACTAATTGTGTAAATTATTCCCATCAATGGTTTAATATTAAGTAATTATTTCCACGGTAACATTTATCTACCTAATAAATATATTCAAAACTAAATGTAGTACAGTCGCCATCATATACATCGGTACACGATAGGTGTTCAAAAATATCGGCACATGCATCCTAATGCCTTCAAAATAGAGGTGTGTTCCGATGTTTGTGAGTTGCTGGTTTGCTCCGATGTATGTGATGGCGACTGTACTTATCTTGTGTCTTTTAGGCTCAGCATTAATTCAATCTGGACACGTCAAAATGTAGTATGATCCCCGTTTTAGACCTTAAGGTGAAGGTTACACCATATGGTGTAACCTTCATGCATGAGGGTGAAATAAGGCCGCTTTAAAGCAACATAAACATTAATGACAGATACACCAATAAAATGAGTAAACCCCAAGCCCAAATCGATAAAGAAACAAGAACGAGACGCAGAACCGAACCGCATCATGCAAAAAAGCGTCACCGTTCCGACGCCGCGTCGGCCTACCGCGGCGACAGACTGGGGGTTCACCTGGGCGAACTGCGGGGAGAGCAGGGTGGTCCTTACATCGTCCTGGGCCTGCGTGGGCAGGTGCGGCGCCAGGCGCTGCGCGTGCGGCGTCGCGCCCGCGGCCGCCAGCACGTCGGGCTCCGCCAGCGCGGCCGCCAGGTCCACGCGCGGCGCGCCCCCCGCGCCCGCGCCCGCGCCCGCGCCGCCCCCCGCGCCCGCGCCACCCTCCGCGCCCGAGGGCGCCGTGCCCAGACCAGAAAAGTAACGTTGCAAATCGGACAAGACTATTTGACCACCTGCAAGCCGAAACCACAGTTGCGGGTACATGCGGAGTAGAACATTTTAGCGCCTTGTCGCAGCTCGATATGATGAGCTCGAATTAAACCTACTTTTCTAGGTACGTTTACGCTACGAGGCACTAGAATGTTCAACTACTTCTTGAGTTCGGCTGTAAGTATAGTCCATTTAATATTGGGTTGAGTGGGGTGAGACACACAAAAATTACACAGAAACAGGGTATAAAAACTATGAGGATACAACTTATTAACATGCTTCTTTGGAATCATTCCTGCTAATATTCAATGGAATGTAATGATCTAATGATATTGGAAGTATTTATATTTACGATTCGACTAAATACTAGAGATGCAACGGATATTTGGTCACTATCCGGTTCACAATTTAGTATTTTAACACGGAAGAACATAGGTGCGGAGAGAACAAGAGTGGGAAAATGGCAAATAAATAAGAAATTACAAAAAAAATTAAATTAATGTAAGAAACTACAAAGTAATCAATTATTAAGGTCAGTTTAATCATCGAAAAGAAAAGGTATCCGGTATCCGACCAAACCACTATTCCTTGCTTCTCTACTAAATACATGAATGTCCTGAATCTTAATGATCATTGCTGTAATTCAGAATAGTGAACTAAAAATTAAGGGAGTTTAGTTAATCTATTTTCTGAATGTTTAAACTGAGATTTTGTATTTTGTTCAGTTCATAGCAATAGTACATTACTTACCCAGGGCGGTTAAACAAAGAATGTCTCAGATCGCAGGTATTTGACGCCCGAGCCGAAGGCAAGGGCGATAAATATGCGCTCTGAGGCTTTCTTTATTACCGCCCGTGGCAAGTATAAAATTTTACGTCTCTATCTGGCCAGGAAGTGGGGTTTTCCGCACGCATAGCGTGCGGTAATTCCTACTTTATGGCCAGGTATGACGTAAAACAATTTAAGCAACAACCTCATTTATTACACAATTTTGAACGTTTTTCACATGTACACAGCTCGACTTGCACGCATGCTTGGTAGAAGTGCGTTTCGATGGCCCAAATGGCTGAATGGAAATGGAATGACTCGAACCTTGACGCTTAGGCGGCTGTATTCATGTGATGCGGGCCCGGGCCTGGGTAGTTAGACAGTGTGGGTGGGTAATTGGCGAGTACTCACTACGTGGCACGGCGGCGGCGGCAGTGTTAGGTGGCGTGGCTGGGGCGGCGGGCGCGGCGTCGCGCACACGCGGAGGCGCGCGCGGCGCCTCCTGGCGCGCCGCGCTGGCGCCGCGCGAGCTGCCGCCGCTGCCGCCCGACGAGCGCGAGCCCGTGCCGCCACTGCTGCTGTTGTTCCTGACCAAAAACGACCATGCCCTTATACTGTTGGAATTTGGAGGGGTCACCTATCCCACTTGATTTATATATAAATCCCGCGAGTGGCTCAATATGTACTTTAGCTCGCACGCACCTTGGTTCAGCTTTGTTTTAATTTATCAAAAAGGTACCAAGAATTTTACTCACTTAAAAATATTATATGAATCATTTTTGGTTTTTATTTAAAAAAGATAACATTATTTGAATGAAACTAAACTATTTTCATAGAAACATTATAAAAATTATGTTTTGATAAAGTACAGGGCAAAAGTCTTCTTTTGCTCCAGTCTGCCACAAAGTTCTGACTGATGTCCTAGATTCATACATTAAGGTAAACACATCTTTATTATTTTCTCACATCTTGCAGTAAGTATTCACTAACATAATATTTTAATTGGCAAAAATTATTATTCTGAAACGAATTGTTATTTATTATTATTTAACAAACTTTATTGTAAATTATTCACTTATTCTCAATCTAGTAAAAAAATATTATATGTTAATTAGTTCAGGATATATTAACTGAACCCAATTGTTTCCATATTGAAATGAAAGACTTACACAATGTGAAACCAACATTACTTGTATATAGCAGTGACATAAACTACTAAGAAACCTTCACTTTAAGCCGCCATAGGTTCATGGTCTTCTCTCCCTCTCACTGAGCATAAGCGTGAGCGAGATGGAAGTGCGTGTTCGGAAGCGCGGATATCATGTTTGTTAATTTGAATTTTTTGTGCTTTCAAATAAATAAAATACCCGCCAAGTGCTAGTTGGACTCGCGCGCGAAGGGTTCCGTACCATTATCTATAAAAACGGCAAAAAAATCACATGGGAGCCCACCTTAAAAAATATTTTTCAACACACCTGCTCGTAAAGTAGGTCTTATTACAGCGTATTTACACTGATAATGCAGAATATTACCCATGCCGTGCCTTTTACATTACATTATCGCACTAGTGCCTTTTCATTACATATCTTTTTAAATATTAGCAAAATAATGCAGAATATTACCCATGCCGTGACTTTTACATTACATTATCGCACTAGTGCCTTTTCATTACATATCTTTTAACATTTTCATTTTTTATTATTTTTTTTTCCTCGCAAATGTGTTGAAAAACGTCGTATGAAACACGTGAGCATTGGTCATTACACTTCTCGTCTCCATTAAGCCTTCGCCTTCGGCTCAGGCTTAAAAACCGACTCGAGTGTAATGACCAACTTAGCACACTTGTATCATAATGTACTATTATTGTGTTTTTAGTATTTGTTGTTATAGCGGCAACAGAAATACATAATCTGTGAAAATTTCAACTCTCTAGCTATCACGGTTCTTGAGATACAGCCTGGTGACAGACAGACGGATGGACAGCGAAGTCTACTAAGACTTCGCTGTCCATCCGTCTGTTATTACTAAATAGGGTCCCGTTTTACTCTTTGAGTACGGAACCCTAAAAAAGTAATCACTAAGTTCCCTCAAACATGATATTGCCGATTTTTAGAACCAATTTTAATATGTTTAGCTTTTGGGCATTATTTGTTACGAATGTTTTAAGAGTATTTTAGACCTATGTTCGTGATTTTTTTCTAACCAGCAAAAATTGCTTAATCATGTCTCGAATCACTGATCTCCCTGCACAAAAGCCTCAAGTTTACTATTCGTATTTTTTTAAACCGTATTATTATAAACAGCCGCATTATATTGTTTCAAAAACTCTGTTCGCTTAACTTTGCTGAACCTACAGCGCCTTTACTAAACTCAACTATGCAATTGATTCATAATGAGTGATTAAACTTAATAGGTTAGAAGCTATCTCCAGTAATAAGAAACAAGTACAACAAGCATGTGAGTAATTCAAGTCATCATTATGAATGGTAAGGACTTAGAATAATACTTTATTTTATAGCAAATAAAGTAATATTCTATTCTATTCTTACCCCATTGTTCCGAGCAGGGAAGACAGTCCGCCGATTTGTCCGACACCTCCAAAGAGCTGCATGAGCTGCTGCTGAGACATATTGTTGAGTAAGTTCTGCAGCTCGCCATCCTGCGCACCGCCGCTGCCGCCCCCGCGCCCGCCTGACGTCGGCGGATTGTTCAGTGCCTCGTTGATGCGGCGGCATAGATCATCATCTTTGTCCGTCTTAGGTTCCTGAAACATTAATATGCGTTTTGTTAAATTACAATTCGAATCTACATTTACATGCCACCTTACAAAGCTCATAATAACTATGTATGTACCTGCATCCAGAAGAAATATTTCTTTGAGAAGGACTTGAATTTCAAAACATACACTCGACCAGTGGTGCATTCGTTGACCCTTGCGAACTCGCAATCGTCGGGGAATATTAGAAGATCGTCTTCTACTTCACCCGTAGTGCGGTCCTTCCAGCAGAAATGCATGAGCGAGTCTTCCCCTTGGTAAACATACAGGAGACCCTTCCTTTTATCGGGATGAACCATACGGCCCTTAAGGGTCATTCTGCCAGCGCGAAACTCTACGAGATGCTTATTTCCCCCCGAGCTCCCCCCTAGAGCTGATGTGTTACCAAACAATGCAGTTGCTGACATGATGCTGTAACAATTAACAATCAATTAAATTAATGTTACAAAAACTGTTCTCTAAATTTTGATTAGAAACGACATCATACTTACAAAATAATATGAACTGTTGTCCTTATTTATTTAAAACAAGACAAAAGTGACTAAGAAGAATGAGACGACAAATTTCAATCCAAGAGATGCGATGCGATTGCGTAGTAGGTAGTAATTACCAAAGACTACTGTCAAATGTCATATTTTTTTTCCGATATTAGTTTTGAATAGTAGTATTTTGGCCAAGTATGTTCGGGTATGTATGTGTATAAACCCCTTTTATACACGCTTCCAGCACGGCTATCACAAGACGGCCCGCGAGTTCTCTCGATTTTTCTCGCACTATACCTCACTTTCTAAGTTTTCTAATAAGAGAGAGACGGATAGCGCGAGAAAAATCGAGAGAGCTCGCGGGCCGTCTTGTGATAGCCGTGCTGTGTCGGATGATTTTTTGGATAGTGTGATACTTTGTAAGTTTAGGGTTGCCATTATAATATGTGAAAGTGACATATTTCAACCTCCTGTCGTGATCTGTCAAATAGATTGTACCATCGCCATCTTGTGTATTTTATCGTTATCACCGAACATTTTTTTTACGTGGTTCGTGCACGCAAGACTTGGGTTGCAAGTTGCGGTTGTGTAAATTAATTGAAGTTAAGTTCAACTGCGCACGACTGCTAGTCAAGAGTCAAGCCTTATGTGGATTGTGAATATTTTTCAACGTAGACACCTGTTTCCATAAAAAAAATCCTCAATTCTACAATTTCTATTGCTGTCGTATTCTCAACTCACTATTGTGAATAGTTCTACATCGAGAAGACTGAGAAGTTATTAGTCCGTTCCAAGAAAAATGAGCGGAGTTCAAACAGGTATGTAGCAATTATTATAAATCGTGCGCTTTATGAGGGATGTGGGTGTTTTCTGGCACGATATTGTTTTACCGGTGCAAATTTACCTTTACAATACCGAACCGACACAATATTTGCTTAACAATTTGAGCAATGATGTATTGCAAATACATTCCCCAAGTTAACAATGTTGCGCTTGTTCGTAATGCCTACATACTTAAGAGAATATGAAATTAATCTAACTTATTACAGCGGGTAAATATGGAGCATGTTATAATATAGGGCATTCTAATTGGATTACTATACACATTCTATCTAAGCCCTTTATCTTGAACTCCATATTCAATGTATTATATTACAAGTCTCTGGGCGACCGAGCTCAAATGGAGAAATTAATTTTCGCCCCCGTCAACTCGTGTATTCCAAATTTCATCTAAATTGTTAGACCCGATTCCGAGAACGTGATTGCATTTAATATATACTTACAAATATTGCTTGTTTATAGTATAGGATATTTAATATGTTTTTTTTTAATGTTGTAGGAAATGTATCTTTTTTTTGTTATTAATATTTGTTAATATATAATATATGTCAGAATTTGTTAGTAATTCGGTTTTGTTTAGGCCGGTTTTCTCACTTTATTTATATAGTTCATGTATCATTTTCTCTAGGTTCTTTGGATTTTCCTCGAATAAGACAATATCATCCACAAATCTGAGCTGGTTTAACCTTCTTACGTTGATATTCAGTCCATATTGTTCTCAGTTTAAGGTCTGAGCAATGTTTTCAAGCATGGCTGCAAAAAACTTGGGTGACTGTAGGTTTCCTTGTCATACTCCTCTTCCAATATTGAAGGGTTCACCTAGAGTTTCTAGTTGAATTTTAGCTTTTCTTCTGGCGTATATACTCTTAATAATATTTATGTAAATTCTGGATATTCCTTGATTGGTTAAGTTTTCCCATATGACTTCATGACTAATGGTATCAAATGCCTTAGTATAATCAATAAAGGGGGCATTTCACACCAAGCGGGCAGGAAAAATAATGTCAGGTTATAGAATTTGCTGATATTTGGAATAGTTATACTGCTTGATGTCCTGAACTGATGTACATTTCTATATATTTTTTTATTTGACACCGTTTCCGGTTTGGATGCATTTAAATATATGACGAATTTGGAGGACTGCATTTTTCAAAAGCTGTTGCTGCTATCATAATACTAAATAAAAAATAAGGTAAATAAGGTGAAATAATGTTTGAGAATATTAATTAGTCTTTTTTGCAGTTATAATAGTTTTCAAATTTATCATTTCTTTCATACAAAAAACTGGAAGTCAAAATTTCAAATTCAATTTGGATTAAGATCCGTATTAAAAAAAAAAAAAAAAAAAAAATTTAAAATGTAACTTGCAGTTGATAAAAAATACACGAAAAGTTTGAGAATGGGACCTGCATTCGTTTTGGAGATACATGAACTAAAGTGCAAAGGTGCTGTTCTGAGCGCTGTGTTGGTGATTTCTTAGGCTCATTATTGTAAAGGCCAACAGTTTATAAAACCGCTACCATGTTTATAGTAATGCGTATTTACAGCAATAGTTCTAATTGGAGTTATAGTTTTAACTTTTAATAGTTAATAAAACATGTTCACAAACATTTATGTAGATTGCGTGGGCATTTTTTTTATATTGTTCTTATAAATATATGTATATAATATTTATTGGTATGTATTATCCTCGTGCCGCACATTGTACAAAGTGACACTTAACGTTTCTGCCCAGACTTCAGCAATAAAATTTTAAGCTAAATGCCCAGTGTACATTCAGCGTCAAATACTTTATAGCAACTAAACTAGTCAAATAATTCGGTACACCATATATTTAGTATGGTGTACCGAACTCTTTGGCCACTTTGACTGCTCCAGAGTATTTGACGCTGACTGTACAATACCCTGTACATAAACGTTAATCAGATGTCACTTTACATGTTTGTTCATTAGATCAGGTCATAAAAACATAATATATGTCGTCGCCCAAGAAAAAATACGCAAGTTCAGTTAAACACCCAATGTGCAATGTATTGGCCAATATATTTTATTTCAAAAAAGCCCGCAAAATCCTATTATTTTTATTAGATCCCTTGACAAGGGTTTTTATGTTTTTTTCTGGGTACTTTTAAATAAAAATAATCAGATTAAACCAAATTCCAACTTCATATCTTTAGTTCATTTGGATGAACATTAGGTTTCTGGGCAATTTTCTGAATTAGGTATATAAACATAAAACTTTGAGATCAATTTTAATACAAAAATAAGAAACAATGGGCATATCATATTGTTTATCTATCCAAATATCATAAACCCTCCATGATGCTTTCAAGAACTGCACATTATGACCACCATAAAAACAGACTGTTTTGTTAAAACTAATTTCTTATCTGTGAAAATGTTATTATTGGTAAATAATAACATCGATTTCGATGCTATTATTACATTCAAATTTCGAACACCTCTGAAAAACAAAGCAATTTGATTTGACCTCTATTCTAATATCAGTCGAGATGACGTTTAGTTCGAAATTAACTATCAAACATTTGACAAATGTCGCTAGTAAGTAAGATATCGAACGATATTACAGTTGGCGCTGACTCTAGTTTGTCTCTGAATTTAAAAAAAATACTATGACAGCTGCCAGAAAACAACGCCGCGATGCCGGTCATAACATGCGGCTCCCGAATGCATCATTGAAGCTTATGATATGTGGATAGATAAAGTAGTGTATGTATGTGAGTCACTCGTGTGATGTTATTATGAAACTCGCCTGCGGCTCGTTTCATAAACCCACACTCGTGTATATTGCCCTTCATTATGTACAGTCACATAAACTATTATTACGTTCCATTTTTTTATTATGCTGCCTACATAATTGCCACTTTTGAACTTAATAAAAAAAAACTTTATATTCGCGTGTCGTGCAAGATTGCGGCCTGGTTGCAAAAATGGCGGAGGTTGAACACTTGTCTGTCAATATCTTTGAAGTGTCAGGTGTCAAAATGGCCGGCAATGAACCGACCATTCACGACCTCTAGGCGAATTTCAATTTAACGAGGAGTTATGAATACAATTTTAACACCTCGTTAAAATTGTATTCATCATGGTCGGCTCTATGGGCTACCGACAACAAGTTGCAGTTTTACGAACTGCAAAGAAATATTCCGGCTTCTCCCTGGTTTTTTAAATTCAAATTTAAAAAAAAAGAGTAACTAGTTGCATCATACGCCTCAGGCTGGGACATTTGTGCTCCCCTGAATTTTTATTTAAAATTAAAGTCATAAATAGTGCAGAATGTCTGTGCAGGCATGATGTAGGTTCAATTGATCACATTTTTCTCGAGTGTCCTTCAACTCTCTTCTCTCTTTATGACCTACTAATAAAACTTAAAGTCCAACTCCCTACTAATGTTAAAACTCTCTTGGCTAGTTTTGAGCCCAAAGTCGCCAAGGCTTTGGCTTATTTTATAGATAAAAATAATATCAAATTATAACTATTTATGAATATATATAATCACTCTTTTACCCACTTATTATCAATATCCAAATATGGTAGTTTTGTACGATTAGTCCCTGGGGCAAAATTATTAGGTGCACTCCACGGAACCGTAAAACCAAAACTTCCCCCACTTGACATTGGCAAAGTGCCTAAGCAGCAAAAAGCCACAATACGGAAAAAAAAAACAATTTAGAGTGAAAAGTTTAAAACGACATCTGATTAACGTTTATGTACAGGGTATTTGTACGTACGTTGTGTACGTAGGTTTATGTACATTGTACAAAGTGACACCTAACGTTTCTGCCCAGACTTCAGCAATAAAATTTTAAGCTAAACGCCCATTGTACAGTCAACCAATCTGATTCCTAGGCCATCATAGAACCTTGCCGTTGTAAATGCTATGTCAAAACGTGTTACTAGGATTATTGCGTCGCTATGTAGCCGTTAAAATGAAAGGGTTCTACGGTGGCCTAGGAATCAAATTGGTTGACAGTACAATGGGCGTTTAGCTTAAAATTTTATTGCTGAAGTCTGGGCAGAAACGTTAGGTGTCACTTTGTACAATGTGCTGTACATTGGGCGGCACGAGTATAATACATACCAATAAATATTACATACATATATATATATACAGTACCGGTCAAAAGTTTAAGTTCAGCCCCCGGAATCGCGTGATAACGCCATCCATGCTACGGGCCTGATGTCGAAAATTGTTTCCAACTGATTCGTTATTGTTTACAGAGATGTGTTTGATTAGTCAGACACAATTTACGTAGATTTCTAAACAACTGATTCCCTAAAAACCAACATTGTATCTGATCATTGTACGTTTTAAGTGGCAAGGCCATATATGGCCCAGCCTTTGCCGTCATTCCTATAAGTTTATAGGGAATACGTTGTTTAGAAATGTACGTGAATTGTGTCTGACTAATTAATCAAATCTCTGGAAACAATAACGGATCAGTTGGAAACAAATTTCGGCTTCCGAACTGCAAAAAAATATTGTCCAAAAGTACTCATTTGTACCTAAAACAAAGAGTGAACTTAAACTTTTGACCGGTAGTGTAAGTACAATATTTAAAACAAAAATACCTACGCAATCTATATAAATTTTTGTGAACATGTTTTATACACTATTAAAACTTAAAACAACATTTAGTATCGTTTAAATTATAATTCCAATTAAAACTATTGCTGTAAATACACATTACTATAAAAATAGGTAGCGTTTTTATAAACTGTTGGCTTTTACGCTAATGAGCCTAAGAAATCACCAACACGGCGCTCAAAGCGGCACCTTTGCACTTTATTTCATGTATCTCCGAAACGAATGCAGATCCCATTCTCAAATTTTTGTGAATTTTTTGTGAACTACAAGTTGCATTAGAAATTTTTACTTCCGGGATTTTGTATGAAAAAAATTATAAATTTGAAAATTATTATAACTGCAAAAAATACTAATTAATATTCTCAAAGAATCATAACTTACCTTATTTTTTATTTAGTATTATGATAGCAGCAACTGCTTTTGAAAAATGTAGTCCTCTAAATTCATCATATTTTTAAATGCATCCAAACCGGAAACAGTGTCAACAAAAAAAAAAAAAATAGAAATGTACATCAGTTCAGGAGATCAAGCAGTATAACTATTCCAAAAATCAGCAAATTCTATAACCTGGCATCATTTTTCCTGCCCGCTTGGCGTGAAATGCCCCAAAGGCCATATACACAAAGGATTGTTGTATTCGTTATATTTCTCAATGGTCTACTGTAGCAAAGTTTCTTGTATTATTTATTTGTTCCATTGACTATGCACATTACTACATTGTAAAATCAGATAGTCTATTATTAGTATCAACACATCACATTACAGTTTTTTTTTGAAGTTTGATTATATTTTTCCAGGATTAAGTATACATATATGTCTGCTTTTGTGTGACGTTTTGAATTGAATTTGGTACTTGATACTTTTGTGTTACCAATACAAAATGTGTGTTATACGCAATACAAAATTGTAACACAAAAGCAGATATGTATTGTATAAAAAAAAACCCTAATTTTGCCGGTCTTAACCTTGGTACTTTGGCAGTTTTCTTGATGTTTTAGTTCATTGTTGCTATCATCAATATGATGACTCAAGTTTTGTATAGATATCTTTTCAATCAATATCCAAGGAAACGGGATCTTAACCCCTTGAGTACCACATTTATGATCTTATCTTATCTAGGTGAGGGCCCTTTCGGATGCACTTCGACCCAGTGGGATCTTTTGTGCATTTGCCCTCTCCTTTATACCTGCTCCCAGGCTTGCTCCATCATTTCCACAAAGCGGATGATGCAGTTCACCGGGAGCACCTTGAATTCCTTTGGTTGCGGGTAACCGTTACCAAAGTAGTTCATTCTTTGTCTGGCAAGGGCATGACATTCACACAATAAGTGTTCCATAGTCTCATCCTCCTCGCCACACATTCTACAGTCTAAACTATCAGATAGTCCCATCTTGGCCAAGAGATCCTTGACCCCGAAGTGACCTGTGAACACCCCAGATATAATTCTGAGTTGCTTCCTACTGGATTTCCAGAGTTTTCTGGTCCAGCCCGAGTCCACTCCTTCTATGAAGAGCTTAGAGTGCCTTAAGCCAGCCTCATTCCTCCACTCGTGTTGGTGTTTGGTTTTGGCGTAGGCTTTAAGGGGACGTAGGTTCGTGGTCTTCTCTCCCTCTCACTGAGCATAAGCGTGAGCGAGATGGAAGTGCGTGTTTGGAAGCGCGGAAATCATGTTTTTTAATTTTTATTTTTTGTGCGTTTTAATAAATAAAAAAGTAATAGCTGATTTCCCTCAAACATGACATTGCCGATTTTTAGAACCAATTTTAATATGTTTAGCTGTTGTGCATAATTTGTTATGATTTTTTTAAGTGTATTTTAGACCTATGTTCGTGATTTTTTTCTATCGAGCGAAAGTCAAAAACTTAGGATTCGAATAGCTGATTTCCCTCGAGAAAAGCCTCAAGATTGCTAATTAAATTTAGGGCAGCCGTATTATAATACCAAACAAGAGCTACGATTTTTTAAAAATCTGTTTTCGGAGCTCACGTCAAAGTCATAGTCGGCAAAGTTATACCGGGGGAACCCCTAACTACCCAACACCGACTTCTTGTGGCCTGTTTGAGAATCCCGAATTGGAACCAAAAACCGAAATATCAGAACCAAGCACCCCGCATAAAATGGTACAATATACCCAAGTCAGAAGGCGTGATATTTGTTGAGCAGGTCGATGCATACTTGAAAGAAACCTTACAAGACCACAAAGATAGCAACACTCTCTGGAACGACTTCCACATGTTTTGCCTAAAAACCGCCAAAACAACTTTAGGCGTCACCAAAGGAAAATTAAGGATTAATAAGGATCCGTCCTGGTGGGATGAGAATGTAAAGTCTCATTTAAAGGAAAAGAAAGAATCTTTCAAGAAATGGCAAGAAACAAAAATGGATAACGATCGTCTACAATATAACGTAATTAAAAAGAGCGCTAAGAAATGTGTCGCAGTAACAAGAGCTCTATCGAACGATCACTTTTACAAACAATTAGAGGACGCAAAAACTGACGAAGATATTTTTAAACTGGCAAAATGTAGACATAACCAAACAAAAGATATTAAACATAACAAATACATTAAAGATTCATCCGGCAAATTATTAACCACAGATAAAGAAATCTCCAAAAGGTGGCAAGAATACTATCAAACACTTCTTAACGAGGAGTTTCCGCAGGAGCCGATAACGATGTTGCCATGCACGGAAGGACCGGCTGACGCAATTCTACCACAGGAAGTTAAAGCGGCCATTCAAAAAATGAAAAATAAGAAAGCAGCTGGACCTGATGAGCTTACAGCTGAGTTGTGGAAAAGTTTAGGTGATACCGGAGTAGCATGGCTCACAAAACTGTTTAACGTAATCCTCAAAAGCACAAAAATACCAGATATGTGGAGATTAAGCAATATGACACCTTTCTACAAAAATAAAGGTGATGTCGCGGACTGCGGAAACTATAGAGGAATAAAACTAACATCCCATACCCTTAAAATCTGGGAATGTGTCCTCGTAAAGAGATTAACAAAAATAACTAAAATCACACCGAACCAGTGCGGGTTCACCAGCGGCGTAAGTACTACGGACGCTATTCACTCAGTAAAAATACTAATGGAAAAGTACAAGTCTCGCAAACATGACCTCCATCTAATATTCATCGACCTTGAAAAGGCGTTCGACCGCGTCCCGAGAGAGCTTATCTGGCAAGCATTGAGAGCACATCTGGTACAAGAGCAATATATAGAGCTACTCAAAGATCTATACCACGATGTAACCACAAGAGTGGTGAGCCCAGCAGGAACAAGTGAACCATTCGAGGTCAAAGTAGGTGTTCATCAGGGCTCAACTCTGAGCCCTCTTCTGTTCAATCTGGTAATGGACTTTATTACTGCAGACATACAAAAACCAGCTCCGTGGTCAATACTGTACGCCGATGACGTGGTTCTTATAGCCGAATCGTTGGCAGAAGTGCAATCAGACTTGACATCATGGCAGGAGTCACTGGAGCGAAGAGGGTTAAGAATCAACAGACAAAAGACCGAGTACATGTATTGTAATTTTTCCGGAAGCAACCTGGACGTCTTCTCATGTCCATCCATTGAAAACAGATGTCTTAACAGAGTTGAAGAGTTTAAGTACCTTGGATCCATCGTAGCGCCTAGGGCCTGTGTAGAGAAAGACATACAAAACCGAATCCAAACAGCTTGGTTGAAATGGAGATCTCTGTCTGGCATCCTATGTGATTCTCGCATGCCGGTCAAAATCAAAGGAAATGTGTATAAAAGAGCAGTAAGACCAGCTCTACTTTACGGCTCAGAGTGCTGGCCCATGAGAAAAGCAGATACACAGAAGATGCACGTCACAGAGATGAAGATGCTACGGTGGTCAGGCGGAGTAACTAGAATGGATAAAATAAGAAATGAATATATCCGTGGCACTCTTAAAGTTGCCCCGATACACGAAAAACTGCGAGAGAATCGCCTACGCTGGTACGGACACGTAATGAGACGAGACGATGACCATATGACCAAAAGAGTTCTAAATATAGAAGAAAAGAAGAGGGGCCGCGGACGACCACAAATGACCTGGCTACAAACAATAGACAATGACATGAGAGATACTGACACACACAAAGAGACAACCTACAATCGCACGATGTGGCGCAAGAATACTAGGAGGGCTGACCCCAAATAAATTGGGACAATAGCCAGGAGAAAGAAGAAGAAGTTTTCGGAGCTCACGTCGCCTCTGCGAGAGTCCCACAAATGGTTCTGGACCTACAAAGTGATTTGTAGAGCCCCCTCTTGCAAGCTCATCTGCTCTTTCGTTGCCGATGAAGCCCTCGTGCCCTGGTATCCAAACTAGTTGCACCTTATTGTGCTTTCCAAGTCTGTTTAGTGCTTGGACGCCATTATAAATTAGTCTAGAGTCCACTTTCGGCGCCGTAAGCGCTTTAAGGGCTGCTTGACTGTCACTGAGTATATAGATAGTCCGCCCTTTGGTTCGCCTGTCTATATTCTCCTGTACACAAGCAATTATGGCGTATGTCTCCGCTTGGAAGACAGTTGCCAAACTACCCATGCTTACACTACTACTATAGTCATTTGCATAAATGCCTGCTCGCGTACCGGATCCCATTTTTGATCCGTCTGTGTACCATATATTGTCTTCGATACCAGACTTTGATGGTTCTAGACCTTCGGCCCACTCAGCCCTGGTTGGAACTTTTGTTGTGTAGTTCCTGTGGAATACATACTTGGGTAGCATTTTGTCGCTTCCCATGTTTGTTATTCTGTCTAAGAAACCATCAGTCTCCATGTTTGTGTGCTTAGTCTTCGGCTTGCTATCGCTCCACAGTCCAAGAGTTCTTAATCTGTATGCGATTTGCGCGCCTCTGACTTAATCACCATGTGAAGTGGCGGTAGGGCCAGTAGGACTTCTAGCGCCGCTGTAGGCGTGGTACGAAACGCCCCTGTTATAGCCATTTATGATACTAGCATTAATAATTTATTGTACTGAATGTACTGGATTGGTCTATGTGTGACAATCATTTGATGGGTTGATTAAAAGGTGGAGAGGAAAATGTTTTGATTTATATTGGTCGGTATGAGGAGGTCATGAAAAAAAATGCAAGTTTCGGACCTCTTACGAGTGAAGAATGATATATTTTTCACTGTTCAGTTTTTTTTTCTTTTAGGAATCAGTATTTTCCACCAATATTATGGCAAATACAAAATGGCACAAATCCTAGTTGCATCACAAGATTATATAAATAATAATAAAGAACAAAAAGGTAGGGCGCTACTTTACCTTGATGCAAAGAATATACATTTTCTAGATTTTTTTGTATGACAAGTGCCCAAAAAGTAAACATATTAATAACTTCACGAAATGGTTTTTAAATATTTTATCAAAAATATATTAAGATATCATCTTACCTACTATTTTTTTCACTTTATCGACATTTTTTTTATAAAATCATACCTTGTTTTCATCGAAAAAGAGTTGCTCGTCGTGTCTGATTTAGTCGATAACTTTACCCCACAAGCCCTAACAACAATAGTTTATGAAGGAGGTCGCATCGCACGCGAAGCCTACTTTTTCCACATTCACCCCCGTTTTCCCACGCTCATGGGGTGAATTTGACTTGTTTCAGCATGTAAAAATACTAAATATAGATCACTCTTACCACTGTATAAATTTGATATTTTTAATCCGAAGCGTACAATTTTGGCGCAAAAATTTCTAGTTTGAGGGATTTTGGAAAAATACTACTTTTTCCGCTCTTGCAATTTTTTTTCTGTAAAGGTCGATTTATATCTACAGACATAGAGCGTGCCAGACACGTGTCGTGGCTGACAAAATAATATTCTTCTACACAGAGTGTATTAACGTATTTATATCTGTGTCTGTCGGTATCTGCGCGGCATAGATAACCTCCTCTATGCTGCGCGGCCACGTTACGATAAATGTTAATACACTCTGTATGGAAGAATATTATTTTGTCTGGCACGCTCAATGTCTGTAGATATAAATCGACCTTAAGACTTGCAGATAAAAGTTGTATGCCAAACATGTAAGGAATTTAATCATCTTTAAACTTGCCATAGACACTTTTGTCATAGAAGCAACAATTAAAGTGTTATTTCAAAAACACCAAAAAATGGCCCCTTCAAATGAGGATGGTACACACATGGCCCAAGGTCGGAAACTTACATTATTTTTTCATGACCAAATTTCAAATATTTTGATTTATATCTGACCGATACAAATCATAATATTTGCCTCTCCACCTTTTGCAAGGCAAATCCCTGATTGTCTGGATTATATTGTAGTAGAACTCTTTTGTGACAGGCATATGCCTCCCACATAATCCAATGGGATCACCCTGTCATCAGATTGTAGTTTTTAAGGTACCTAAATGTAGGTACCTTAAAAACTACAATCTGATGACAGGGTTCGGAAGGAATCAACACATCTCAAGCATTATATACTAGTTTCCACCCGCGACTTCATCTGCGTAAACCCGGAATAAAAACTATCCTATATTTATTTATCCAGGCTATAAACTATCTTCGTCCAAAATTTCATCCAAATCGGTTCAGCCGTTTAAGCGCGATTGAGTAACAAACATCCAAACTATCACATTTATAATAGTATATAGGATAAGCATACTTATTTAAATCTGGGATTAATTCACAGATGTATGAATATAAGGAGATCGGACATGGCAGCCGATTTGTATAGAGTGAGCCTGTCGCAAGTACATTAACCCACACAACGCCCAAGTAATTGACAAGACAAAGCACGCACACATCTAAAACACACATCACACTTGTATACCTACACGCTTATTTGACAATAAACGCGCATCATATCAGGCATTTTGGGAAAAAACGTAATATTCTCTGCGATCAGCACGCGTGCACAGTATGGCAGTGTATGCCCATTGAGCATACAGCTGCGACACGGCCGCGGGCGGCTTGTCCTCTCTCTAGTATTCTATGCTCTGAGGATTAATTACTATAGCCACTTGTGCATTTTAGCACTCAAAAAAAAAACCACACAGGATCAATAGAAGTTGGTAAAAAAAATTGAAGTTAGTAATTATATATATATTTTTAGGGTTCTGTACCCAAAGGGTAAAACGGGACCCTATTACTAAGACTCCGTCCGTCCGTCTGTCACCAGGCTGTATCTCATGAACCGTTATAGTTAGACAGTTGAAATTTTCACAGGTGATGTATTTATGTTGCCGATACCTATAACAACGATAAAATACAGAATAAAATTAATATTTAAGGGGGCTCCCATCCCAACAATCGTGTTTTTTTTGCCGTTTTTAGGGTTCCGTACTCAAAGAGTAAAACGGGACCCTATTACTAAGACTTCGCTGTCCGTCCGTCTGTCTGTCACCAGGCTGTATCTCAAGAACCGTGATAGCTAGACACACACAGATTATGTATTTCTGTTGTCGCTATAACAACAAATGCTAAAAACAAAATAAAATTAATATTTTTATTGATAATGGTACGGAACCCTTCGTGCGCGAGCCCGACTCGCACTTGGCCGGTTTTTTTTATAGATAATGGTACGGAACCCTTCGTGCGCGAGTCCGACTCACTTGGCCGGTTTTTTAATTTGTAAGCAACATGTTCCCTGTTCAATTTATTACAATATTCCATGCTCTCATCCAGCACAATTTAAAAAGTTTTTATATTATGAAGTGAACAACATTTGAAATTTTATTTGTTTCTTAATGGGTTCTCGAAAATGGCTCCACCAATTGAGATTTACAATATGGGGATTTACACTAAATTGCCTTTTTTCCCATGTGTGTTGTATGAGCTTACTATGGGAATAGGGTTAAAGTATGTTGTGGCCGTTGTCGGTAATGGGCTCGCACCAACCTATCACGGCATTATCACATTTCCTTTTCTTCAAACCTAGCGGTAATGAAAATCTGGGGGCACGGCAGTGCTCCCGCCAAGTCGAGCAAAACAAAGAGGCACGGCCGTACCACCATCCTTTTCTCGAAGCCATTCAGGCCATTTTCATCATCCTGTAATTTTTTGCTGGCTTTAGCTTCTAGCTTTAGCTAGAACCCTGAATTTTCAGTAACATGTAGGGCATAATATGGCTTACGTATAATGTCAATAACATTCAATTTGAACTTCTAGTTTAAGAACTATTGTCCGTCAAAGTTCGTTAGTTTTGTCACTGACATACTCACTTATATACTGATGATCAACATAATTCTAAGGTACTTCCAGCACACCCACAAGCTCCAAATTTCAAACGTTATTCGTTTTTAGCCTTATGATTCGTAAAAAACCTAAAAATATAGCAATTTCAGTCACGTTTCAGAGATATACTGCATAAGTAGGTTTGTAATCCTATACATATACATGCTATTACAAAGTTACTTTTGCAGTTTCTTCCTGCAAAACTATACAAACGTTATTTGCGGTTGGTAAAATAATATTCCCATACAAAGTCTACAAAAAGAAATGAGATCCCATAAAAAAACATTCCACGCAAAAAATAGGCCAAGTTTTGAAACTCTTCCACAGTAAAAAGTGGTGAGATATTTCATAGAGCCAACTCAGGCATTCTTTATTTGCTTGCTAAATAAATTTTTGTGACTTGGCAATCCCACTTAGGTACATAGTTTTAGGTACCTATGCAAAAATTAGTAAATGCAGTAAAGTTGTGTGACGTTGCAGAATTTTGTTTAGAAAGCAAATAAATATTAATAAGAATGCCTGACTTGGCTCTATGAAATATATCACCACTTTTTACTGTAGAAGAGTTTCGAGACTTGGCCTATTTTTTACATGGAATGTTTTTTATAGGATTTAATTTATTAGAAATACAGGTCTGAGTTTATGTAACCATATATTTAAGAATTAAAACCTGCAACAAAATCATTTACTAAAAATGAAAATTTTACAGAAACTTATTTAGGCTATTATAATAAACTTATTTTATTCTCTGTGAATAATCCTAGTTATTTTCTTATACATTATTTTCGCACTGAATATCTAATTATTTATTTGATGATATGAATCAAATTATTTAATGATATGTAATGCATCAATATGCATGCTCATATCAGAGGAAAGAGGAAATATAACTATTTCGTACAATCAAATAAATTGATATCCCTTTAGGTATTTTTCTTATATGTTCATTTAGAAACACTATGTTTCTGTATGTAACATAATAATTTATGATAACCAAAAAGTGGGCTCCATAATATTTAAAAAAAAAAAACATCACATTATAAATACATGTAATTGGGTCAATCAACTTTTTCACCCACACTTTTTCGGTCTCCTGTGTTACTTTTTACAAACTTTCTAATCAATCTATTTCAAACCTGTGTCTATCAATCCAATTAAAATCTGTGGCATATCGTAACTGATGGTGTAAACCATCGTTATACACAATTCCGTACCTGTTTTATATCAGTTTCTCTAACAAACATGACAGTTCTGTATCTTGCGTTACCGGACAAAATACTGTGGGTCCAAAAGTTGATTGGCCCAATTATTCAATTAGGTACTTAAATTACTTTAATAGGTACCGTAAGAAAGGTGTAAGTACATTGACAATATTTTAAGTATAAATGTCAAGCCTCCTCGCCAGGGCTGTCCTGGCTTAGCCACTATACTCTAGTGGCTAAGCAAGGACAGCTAGTGTTCGCCAAGGCTATATGAAATAAAATAAGCTAATTAATAAGCACTTTGAAGAAACCTGCATACACCTGCGAAGAAATTCAATGGTGTAAGTGAAGTCCTCAACCAACACTGGGCCAGCGTGTGGACTACTGCCCACTCCCTCAGCACGGATCAGAAACCAACAAGGGATGACGGCCGCTGCACGAATCTGACAATGCTGAATGTGCGTTTGCCTATGACGAGTTACTCCAGGCAAAATACGGTTTTGAAAAACATTAATTTATAATAGCGTTTTTTTTCTTTATATCATTTTAAAACATTGATCAATGATGCGTTATTCAAGAATCCAACAAACTTTCCATCCGGAAGTAGGTATTTATATAGATTTAAAAAAATAATGAATTGTTTTTTTTTAATTATTTATCTTGAATATTATAGAGCAAATGTAAATGAACCAAAATAAAGATAAAATCATTTATTAATATTTTTTCTGACTTTTCAGAAGCTAGTTAAGTTATCATTTTTTTGATGTCTGAAATTTTGTTGGATTTTGTCACTAAGTAACTATTTTATTGATAATATATCCATTACATATAAAAAATCTGCTATTATAAATTATTTCCAAATTTGACATATTTTCCATACAAGCTGTCAGTTCATTGCCTGGACTAAGTCGACGGTATGCAAACACCAGTCATAGTACAAATTCCAATCGCTAATTCAGGATCTTAAAGGATGAATATATTTTTCTTCACAAGTTCGAAATTGGATGGAGAAATGACGAGACAAGAAACTGAAGGAAGGGGTCGTTTACATAGTCTTCGCAGTCACTATTAGCAATAAAAAATAAATTATTGTTAATAGTATAAATAATTTTTATTGCGAATGTAATAGTGCTCCACTAAAATATGAATTCTCAATGCGTTTAACCGCACAGGTAAATTAGAATGGCCTGCACTCTTCTTCTCAAGAGTCGCTTTGAAATTGTTACGTTGAGCAATGTAAAATGCAATTACGTTCTCTTGCACAGCGAGCGAATGCCGAAACAGACAGAAAATAGACAAGTCGTAATGTTGAAACCATTTGAAAAACTTGCTTAACTTTTTGTTTTGGGTTGTTTTTGTTGTATATTGTCTGTCCACATACGTGTTGAATGTAATAGGGTCCATTGAACTCAGATTCTTCATGGTGTATTAAAGATAATCAGTTAAGTACGTGTTGGTTCAATTAGGTTCTCTGGCTGCGAAGCTGCTAAAAAACCCAAAGCGCTACATGAGTCATACCTTACAAACTAGTCGTGTAATAGGTATCCAGTTTTTTGTTCGCAAAAGTAGCAAAAATGACGTAACAAAAAGATGGTCCAGCGCTGTGGGCCCGTTCGCCGCTCGCTCCGGGCACTGTCAATAAACTTTGGCCGCATAAGGTGAGCCTGAGCTCCGATCGTGTCGGTTGTTTTGTTCGTACTCGTCGCCGGTCAGAAACCTGCACGCGCGCTCTCCGCTGCCACGTGACATATTTACTACATGGATTCATGCAACACCATAAAATAGGTTAAACATCGCTCAGCGCGTAAGCAGAGGTCAAGATCATTGCATATAATTTTCCAAGTTTGGAACTCGTGCGGCCGGCGGTGAAAGTGGCAAATACGGACACTCGGGCAGCGGCGCGAGACGGGCGCGGGCGTGCTAGCGGGGCCCGACGTGGCGGAAGAGAATTGAAAAATATCTTGCGCGCTGGTTGCAATACGGGTCCGCATATGTTACGTTCGCGGCGAGCGCTGGACGACCGATGCGTGATTATAGTGACATGAAGTTACCGTGAATGTTCAAGTGTCAAATCGTTCGTGTTTTGTATTTATAATCATGTTAATTAGTGGTGATAGACGCAATAGATAGGAAGCAGTGATGGGTAGCAGCGGAGGTGTGGAGCCGGCGAGCTTGGAGTATATGGAGGACCCGTACTTCCTGCCGCCGGACGACGACTCGACGCCCAGCTTCGACGTGGCCGTGGACGAGCTGGACGAGCTGGAGCCCGCCTGGCCGCGCGAGGACCCCGACGCCGCCTGGCGCGCCCTGCCCGACCTGGCCGACGCCGCGCTCTGTATAGAGACAGAGTTCTACATGGACAATCGCCGGCGAAGACTCCGCATATTTAAGAAGAAAATGCGCGAAGTTAGAGTCACCTTCCAAGATTTATCTAAGCCATATCTTGCCAAAGTCTCCAGCCACACGAATTATAAAAAGTTTTTAGGTATCACACCGGGAGGTCAGTAAACGTTTCAATATTGTATTCATAGTTACACACTGAACATGTGTTCGCGGTAATTTGTCATCCATTGTTAGGGTTAAAATAAAACAAATACATCCTCAATAGCTGGCAAATGCGCTATTGCGCTGATGCCTTCAATAACTGTTATTACAATGAACCTACAATTCCGGCACGTAACATTAGTGCTTATATTAATTAAAAATACAATAGGTATCGCTGTATAGCACTGTAGTAATTCTGATTAGACTCGTTAACTACCTACCTACTGAAAGTGCAATTACGTTATATACAGTTGAACATTGATTTGCCTAATGCGAATTTGTTTATTTTACTAAAATAAACAAATTCGCTCAACGTCAAAAAAATCGCACCTTTCCCACAATCGGATTCAAGCAATTGTAGCACTTAATTTTGTGAAATTTTTCAATTAATATTGGTTTGACAAGGTCTGTTTTTGTATTAGACATAAATGTACTTACCTATTTAAATCACACTTCATATCTTATCTGTTTTACTTACCTATTCTATTTGTATCGGTTTGATTCTTGAGAAAAACTTGGACTCGTTTTGGAATCGCCTGCACTTCTATAATGTTGTTTTCTGCGATTCCTTCTCTACTAAATGAGCCAATGGGCACATAAGGCAGATTACATGTTCAATTTTAAATCGATCGTGATATTCGGTTTTATTTTTCAAACCTCTTCATTCAAAAACTTTTTTGTCGCAAAATAAGATTTGAGTTTAAAGTTATTAATATTAATTGGATAGTATAATTTAACTAAGTAGTTAATACATTCGCTTCGCTAGAATCCGATTATTAAAAAGGTGCTTTTTTAGGGTTCCGTAGCCAAATGGCAAAAAACGGAACCCTTATAGATTCGTCATGTCTGTCTGTCCGTCTGTCCGTCCGTATGTCACAGCCACTTTTTTCCGAAACTATAAGAGCTATACTGTTGAAACTTGGTAAGTAGATGTATTCTGTGAACCGCAAAAAACACCAAGTTTTAGGGGTCCCCATACTCAGAACTGAAATAAAAAAAAAAAATCATCAAACCCATACGTGTATCTATGGATAGGTCTTCAAAAATGATATTGAAGTTTCTAATATGATTTTTTTCTAAACTGAATATTTTGCGCGAGAGACACTTCCAAAGTGGTAAAATGTGTGCCCCCCCCCCCCCTGTAACTTCTAAAATAAGAGAATGATAAAACTAAAAAAAATATATGATGTACATTACCATGCAACTTCCACCGAAAATTGGTTTGAACGAGATCTAGTAAGTAGTTTATTTTTAATACGTCATAAATCGTAAACCGCAATTTATTTCACGAAACCCTTCATGTGCGAGTCCGACTGGCCGCTTTTTTGACGTCGAATGTACGTATGTAGGTAAAACATTTGCGAGTGACGCCATCGTCATTTCCTGCGTATTGTTATTCCATTGTTTCCAATACGTTGTCAAAATATGCTCATTTTCCACTGTAGGTACGAAATATTCTTATGCTCTGCTCATGTATCTTATTTTATCTTATCTAGGTGAGGGCCCTTTCGGATGCACTTCGACCCAGTGGGATCTTTTGTGCATTTGCCCTCTCCTTTATACTTGCTCCCAGGCATGCTCCATCATTTCCACAAATCGGATGATGCAGTTCGCCGGGAGCACCTTGAATTCCTTTGGTTGCGGGTAACCGTTACCAACTATAAACTTTTTACACTATAATGTAATATAATTATTTACGTCACGAAACGTTTACGAGCCAATTGTAAACAGTCTCTTCGTACTCCGCGATGCCGAGTAGACCTGAACATGCAAATCACTCCTACATAAACTGATTTATATGAAATTTATCGCGAGTAAAACGTTTCCCCGTGAAAGTTCAAACGGTAACGGCTGCGCGGCGCCTCAAGCCAAGACCTTGTAACCATTATCTTTTAAATACAACATACCATTCTTATTGACCAACAAATTCTCCATTTATATACGATATTATGATACTATTCCGATAGTACAAGTGAAACAATATATTAGACCTTATTTGAGCACTTCCGCATGAATGACAGTTTGGCTCTATCATTACATACTCAGCGGCATGTGCATGATCTTTCTGAGGACCAGCTGAATAAACTCGAGCGCCTTCAAAATCTGTATATTAGATTTATATATGGTTTGCGCAAATATTACCACGTTTCTTCTTTGCGTTCTCAGCTTAAATGGCTTTCAATTCGTCGTGATTGTCATATTTTTTGCGCTACTTTACAGTATAGCTACTACTTCTACTATTTATTTATTTATTCAGGCAAGGTAACAAAATATAAATTATTATACACATAATTAGCATAGTTCTAAGAAAATAATATTAAATTTACATTTCTATAACAACCAAGCACAAAATACTAGCTACTAAAATAACAAATCGAGTTTAGGTAATTGAGCAAGAGTCTATCTTATTGTAATTAACTTAATCTAACTTAAGTATTTGAGATTATACAGTACATTAATAATGAGATCGTGTAATAAAAATAAACATAAACATATCATATCATATATGCTATTGTACTATTTGTCTCCACTACTCCTCCATATCTGAAAGAGCGATTTAATCGACTCACTTCCATCAGATCCTCTCGAACCCATCTTCTCGCTCCACCACCTTCATCTACGAAATTCTAGAATAACTCCTTCACCTTTCGGGCGGTTCGGCTGTGGAATGCTTTGCCGTTGCATATAAGATGCGCTAAATCTCTTCCCATCTTCAAAAATCTGTTGAAGCTTTATTACTTGTCGCTCCCTTAAGTTGCCTTTTAATATTGTAATTAATGTACCATTGCTTGTATGTATCTGGGCACACGGTAGTGCCCCCGCCAAGACGAGCCAAGCGAACTACCTTTTCTCGAAGCGCTTCGTCGTTTTTTTGAACCCTCATAACTTGGGCTTGGATTGGATTATATCATCAGATAAACAAAATTCTCGGGATATGATGTCAATAGTGGACTTATTAAACATATAAAGTTTAAATTGCATAGCTCTTATAATTTTTTAATTGATATCTATATATAAACACCGATGTTACTGACTCACTCACGTTGATCATCAAAACCTCTAGAGTACTTCCTGAAGTCCAGCTGAAATTTGGTATGTAAGCTAGTATTAGTACACAATCAACAATAAAAATCAAAAAATTTGAACTTTTACCCCCCAACCCCTTAAACTAGGGGATGGATTTTTTTATGAGACTTCCGCAAATTTTGATGCTAGGGGTCTGAAAATTGATATAGACCCCTTGTTATAAATAATAAAATACATATTTCAGTATTTTTTAGTAAATCGCCCCCACCATTTAAATTAAGGGATGGAAGTTTGTATGGGTTTTCCCTTAGACTTCTTTAGAAATTACCTTACAATAAGGAATGAAATCCCACCAAAAACATTACATGTAAAGTGATTGCCAAGACTCCCTAGCTTTCGGCGTAAAAAAAATATCAGATCATAAGTAGCGCCAAGCTTCCTACACCAGACGGCGTAACTCTACCACTACCAGCCACGCTCTAAAAATGCTATATCTTGGCTAAAAAGTATAGACCCGTCGCTTATTCATATCATCATAAATTCATTCGGCGCGAGAGTCTATAGATGCAGCGACCGGGATGTGAACAAACTTTTTAGCCAAGATGTAGAATTTTTAGAGCGTGGCTGGTAGTGGTAGAGTTAAGCCGTCTGGTGTAGGAAGCTTGGCGCTACTTATGATCTGATATCTTTTTAAAACGCTGAACGCTATATGAGCTAGGGAGTCACTTTACATGAAAGGTTTTTGGTCGGATGTATGTACCTATTTATAAAAGTATGTTTTAAATTGTGTATTGGTTACGTAAAATTTCGATGATGTGTTATTACGCTCTTTTAGCTGTATTTAGGTATTTCTGCAGTGGCAGTTTACAATTCTTGGTAAAAATTCCTGCTACCAAAAGGTTGTCTGGAACAGATCGTTTTAAAGCGATAAGACCGCCGTTGTTACCATTAGTTATTTAGCCTGATCTTGTAGAAATCTCTGTTATTTGTGGTGCAATAAAGAATATTGGGCTGCATTTAGCCAGGCCTAAAGGACGCTTAATATTGCACATATTAACATAGTCTGACCGGGACCGTGTTTTGTTTTAGCCGAGGAAGCGATATCCGGCGCAGGCGCCGGCGGAGACACGCAGGCTCCCGACGAGCTCGCGGGGCTCACTCCCGAACAGGCCGAGCAGCTCCGCGCCGAGTGGAGCCGCGAGCTCGCGCGCGTCGACGATGAGATCGCCACGCTGCGCACCGTGCTCAACAGTAAGGTAACTTGACACGGCGACACGCAGGCTCCCGACGAGCTCGCGGGGCTCACTCCCGAACAGGCCGAGCAGCTCCGCGCCGAGTGGAGCCGCGAGCTCGCGCGCGTCGACGATGAGATCGCCACGCTGCGCACCGTGCTCAACAGTAAGGTAACTTGACACGGCGACACGCAGGCTCCCGACGAGCTCGCGGGGCTCACTCCCGAACAGGCCGAGCAGCTCCGCGCCGAGTGGAGCCGCGAGCTCGCGCGCGTCGACGATGAGATCGCCACGCTGCGCACCGTGCTCAACAGTAAGGTAACTTGACACGGCGACACGCAGGCTCCCGACGAGCTCGCGGGGCTCACTCCCGAACAGGCCGAGCAGCTCCGCGCCGAGTGGAGCCGCGAGCTCGCGCGCGTCGACGATGAGATCGCCACGCTGCGCACCGTGCTCAACAGTAAGGTAACTTGACACGGCGACACGCAGGCTCCCGACGAGCTCGCGGGGCTCACTCCCGAACAGGCCGAGCAGCTCCGCGCCGAGTGGAGCCGCGAGCTCGCGCGCGTCGACGATGAGATCGCCACGCTGCGCACCGTGCTCAACAGTAAGGTAACTTGACACGGCGACACGCAGGCTCCCGACGAGCTCGCGGGGCTCACTCCCGAACAGGCCGAGCAGCTCCGCGCCGAGTGGAGCCGCGAGCTCGCGCGCGTCGACGATGAGATCGCCACGCTGCGCACCGTGCTCAACAGTAAGGTAACTTGACACGGCGACACGCAGGCTCCCGACGAGCTCGCGGGGCTCACTCCCGAACAGGCCGAGCAGCTCCGCGCCGAGTGGAGCCGCGAGCTCGCGCGCGTCGACGATGAGATCGCCACGCTGCGCACCGTGCTCAACAGTAAGGTAACTTGACACGGCGACACGCAGGCTCCCGACGAGCTCGCGGGGCTCACTCCCGAACAGGCCGAGCAGCTCCGCGCCGAGTGGAGCCGCGAGCTCGCGCGCGTCGACGATGAGATCGCCACGCTGCGCACCGTGCTCAACAGTAAGGTAACTTGACACGGCGACACGCAGGCTCCCGACGAGCTCGCGGGGCTCACTCTCGAACAGGTCGAGCAACTCCGCGCCGAGTGGAGCCGCGAGATTGCGCGCGTCGACGATGAGATCGCCACGCTGCGCACCGTGCTCAACAGCAAGGTAACCTGCCGCTTTACACACAATCACGGCTTTGACAGCTGGCAGACCTCAGGCCGATCGATTTCATACTGTAACGGCGACCGGGCCTAACATGGCAATTCTGGTCTTTTAGTGCATGTTGTTAGGGGAAATTACTTCACTTTCGGATACCGTTGCCATATTTTAGTAGGTATGTTGTTAGGCATGTCCCCTGGATTCCAAAACTGCCGGGAGACGATCTCTAAGGAGTCGATCTACCCTGTAATAACGTCATCAAAATCGCCGCGGCCCCGCTTGGAAAAGTGTAAATTACACCCAAACCATGCAACAAATATACACATAGAGGGTACCAAATGAAAGCTGAATAAATTGTCAATACTTAATTTATACATTATATTTCAATATATACGCTAGTTTAAGTACTATTAGCAAAAGTATAAAAAAAATCAAGAAAAAAACTAGAAAAGATACACGAATGTTATGTATCACACAAATAATATATTTCAGCTTTACATTTTAGTTTTTCATTTTAAGACATAGTACTTAAACTAACGTATATATTGAAATATAATGTAAAATGTATGAATGAACTATTGACAATTTATTCAGCTTTCATTTGGTACCCCACACGTGTTTAAACGTTGCATGGTTTGGGTGTAATTTAAACTTATCCAAGCATGACCGCGGCGTTTTTGGTGACGTCATTACAGGGGAGATAGACTCCTTAGAGATTGTCTCCCGGCAGTTTTCGAATCCAGGGGATATGCTTAACAACATACCAAAATATGGCGCCGGTATCCGAAATTGAAGTATTTGTTCGACGGAGTCCCCTAACATCACGCACTATTTAGCGTTGAAACATATATTATTTAATTACTCGACTGCCTCAGAAAGAGGGTTATGTTTTTCGGGCGTATGTATGTGGATGAGAATAATTCTATTTCACGGGTGACAATCCAATCTGCTTGATGGATGGAAACATATGAGGTGTCGTTCCTCGTAGTCGGGTTTTGTAAAATCTTATAATTTCACTTGTTTTATGTTTTTTATAAAAGAAATCTCCATCTCATGTATAATTAATTCTGTACATTATACAAAACCCGTTTTAAAGTATGGGACCATCTTGCCAAAATCATAAGTTTGAACTTTTGCGCATAAGATTTCAGATTTGGTAAATTACAACGAGAAGTGGGACAATTCACAATTACTTTTTGATTTTTGGTTTCTTTTATTATCTGTAGAGGTTTCCACGTTATAATGACAGGGTTCCGTAGCCAAAATGGCAAAAACGGAACCCTTATAGTTTCGTCATGTCTCTCCGTCTGTCATGAGCATAAGGTGTATTTTGTTAGCCGCTACATAGTTCTGTAATAAAATGACAAAAAATATTGTTTTAGGGGAGCACATGTAACTGCAATTCAAAAAAAAAACATAGGCCTTTCAAAATAAATATACGGTTTTTCTGCAAGTTTTTTGATTAAGTGAATATAGTCGAAGATAATCGCCCCTAAAGTCACAAAAATTATGTGTCCCCTCCCTCTAATTCTCAAAGAGTGAATCATTTTTTTTTTACAAAAAGTCATGGACGCAATGTTTATTAAATTTTTCACTCAAAATTATTTTGAACAATTTCGGTTCAAAGGTTTTCGAGACATTGCTGAAAAACTGCCTTCCCTATAGAAAAGAACGTAAGATTTCTGTGACGATACGACCTTCTTAATAGGCACGGAACCCTTCGTTGTGCGTGGTCCGACACGCACTTGGCCGTTTTTTTTTCTACTAATTAGTTTTTAAATCTAATCGTAACAGCGAAATAATTGTTTTTGTATATTTAATTTGTACATAGTATGTCATGTAGTCATTGTAACAAAATATTTTCAGATGCGTCAAAGCTCCGAACTTAAAAGAAAGCTTGGCATCACAGTGTGGAAGGAGATTACTGAAGACGTTAACCAGGGTTTTAAAAATGTGAAAGAAAGCCAAGTGTAAGTACACCATTTTGACATAAACCAGTAGACAGTATATACAGGTGCCTTGCATTACATAAACACATTAGTTAAATGTTAGATCATTTCTTGAGGGTTAGAACATAATTATATACTACACGCCACTTGAAAACGAAAAAAATGTAAACAAATATGGCTGACTATCAATTGATCTCTCTGAATCTATGAAATAACTTCAATTGTTAGTGATGGGACATGAACAGTGTTATTTTGTTATCGATTCCATTGAGACACAGGACAACAAATGCAATTGATAGTCAGCCATATTTGTTTACATTTTTTTCGTTTTCAACTGGCGTGGAGTTTAGGTACTTGAGATTATTTGAGTTGGCCGAATTGCATCAAAGTAGTCCATTCAAAAAGCAACTCTACCGTCCAAGGTAGAAGATTTTAATTACAATGACAGTTGCCCACATTAAATAATGTCAACGATACACGCGCATTGGTTCTGAGGTGCATTGTTTGCTTCGCTTTGATATATGTATATTTTATGTAGACATTGTGGTGGTCTTTTTATTCAATCTTTTTTATCAATTCACTTTTGGTTTGTTGCACAACAGCTATCAATCAATAGAAACTCGCGTGGCAGCGCTTACTCAGGCTGTGACTGAAGCACCACTGTAAGTACATGATGTCTTACAACTAGGGTACACAACCTTGGGGCTTGTGCACAAATCACGCGAGGCTTTTTCGGCTACTTTTTGACACCACCCCCCCCCCCCCCCCCCCCTCCCCGTTGGTGATATTTGGTGAGGTTTTTGGCTTCTTCTTCTTCTCTATTTTTCTATCTTAGTAAAATAGACTCGCTATTTTGAAGTGCTAAGTAAAGATTTATGTTTAACGAAGCCTAGAAAAAAGTATCTACTCTTGTGATAGATATTATTTCTTAGTTTCGCTCTCTGTAGAAAAATACACGTGAGGTATCCTTAACCCCCCCCCCAACGTGATCTTTCGTGATTTTTTTCCTGACACCCCCCCTATCGAACCTCGCGTGATTTGTGCACAAGCCCTTATCGTGGGCACCACTCGAATTATGTTTCATTTTTACCTTATTTCCACGGACAATTAGTTAAAACTAGATGAGAAATGGGTTGTGTACCCTACTTAGATTTTGTTTAGTTTATCCGTATTGATTTTTGTTATTGCGGTTAATGGTGATAATAGACGCTTTTAAGAAGTAGATGGTAGATTTATAGTCATTTTGCATGATTTTAAAGTGAGAGATAAGTGTTCTAACCCAAGAAAACATGTGTTCTATCCAGATTATAGTTAAAAAAATACTATGTTGAAGTTGAATCGAGCTGTGTTCAAGTTGTGTATGTGTATCTTGTGTAAATACTAACGAGCACTCATTTTACTTAACGAGTTCATTTAATTCGTTGGTTAATTACTAAATACTTCCCTAATACTAATTATCGTTAATAGCAAAACACAATTGGAAATTAATCATGAATGAATTTAATGACAAGAAATGTTGTCAATGCTTTATATATGTGTGAGAATAATGTATCTTATTATTCTTACTGTTGATTAATATACTTGAGTCATGTTATGTAGGTAAACCTAACGTAGGTACATATAGTTGCGTTAACAGTTATCAGATCAATATTCATGCGTTATCGCTGGTAGTAGTTATTTAGAGAATAACATGTTATAAAGTAAAAGTTAGTCCTCGACACGTATGAGTTTAAAAATATTTTGAAATGTAAAGTGAAGGTAGATAAATCTGTATTATTCATACGATTAGTATACTTGTTAGAATGAGTCACTCAGACACAGACTTTTCCTTTCAAACTATAAGGTTTATTGTCCTATTTCATTTGACGTGAAACATTTTATTGAATGACTAAAGATTAGTCGCAGGTGCCTACTGAATGAGTCATTGATTGCATTGGAAATCTCAGTCATAGTACCTAGTTATAGTAGTTTATGTGACTGTACATAATGAAGGGCATTAAACACGTGTGTGGGTTTATGAAACGAGCCGCAGGCGAGTTTCATAATAACATCACGCGAGTGTTTTAATGCCTAATTATGTACAGTTACATACACTACTTTATCTATCCACATATCATAAGCCTCCATGATGAATTCAGGAGCCGCATATTATGACCGGCATCGCGGCGTTGTTTTGTGGCAGGTGTCATAGTTTTTTTTTAATTCAGAGACAAACTAGAGTCGGCCTTAACTCTCATATCGTTCGATATCTTACTTACGTGCGACATGTGTCAAATTTGTATGCAAATTGACAATTCATTTTGAACTAAACGTCATCTCGACTGATATTGGAATAGCCCAGATAGCCATTTTCAGTCGCAGCATTTTCAAAGCAGTAACAAGTCACAATGGTTTCGTAACTGCTACGGCACATTGCAACTGTGTTGTCTTTGGTTTCTACGTGTAGTAACAGTTGATACACAATGCGACCACTAAACCACTAGTAACTGTGTGTGGTCGCTGTTTCCACGCATAACGGAAACATTTGTGTCTACACACTTTTATACACTTTGCGTTTAGTTTGTGACTAGTGTACAAACTAGGGAATAATGTGTAGTAACGGTGTGGTAACTCTGTAACCAATAAAAATAAAGTATACGCGAAGTGTAATAATGTTACGTCAATGTTTCTGAACTTGTTAACAGTAAATGACAACAAAAAGGCTTCAAGAAAACCAAAGCTTCTCAATCATTTCATATTGTTCACATCTTGTGCCGTTGTATCATGTCATAATTAATCGAAAAATTTGCGTTTAATCATGTGTGAGTCAAACGAAATGAATAAAGCAAAACCAAACAGACTCTCATCGGACTTCTACAGAAAAGTTGCAAAATTAAAGAATACACACAACAAAACCCCAAGTAAGTAAATACTTACTTAAATACTAGTAAATTATTTAAATACTTTTCCAAACAAATGATTAAAAATAGAAATATAAAACTAAATGGTGATCACGAACCAAATGAAAAAATATTACGTAATTACACTCAATAGTGGTTTAAAACAGCCCCACCTTTTACCCAGTTACTGGGTACCAGCGATATAAAAAATTTCGAATTTTACTCCGTCAACACAACGGAAAACGGTATTATTTTTTAACTTTGAGAACCTCTGTAAACAAAAAAGAACATGGAACCATTTTGTAAATTTAGTAACTTTGTTACTACCTCAAGTTTAACATCGTCACAATCTAGTAACTGTGTGACCACAGTATTGTTTATATCATAATTAACAATTTTTATAGTTTATTCTTGCTTTTATATATATATTATTGTTATTGTTAAAAGCTTTTATTATTGTTGCAAGCTTTTGAGCTCTTTAAATGTATCGATGTATTTAAATAATGCAATATATTAAGTATCGTGTTTTTTGCTATATTGGCAAAATTATGACTATATGATGGCGCGTTGATAAAATTCATCCAATATGATCAAATGACACGAAGAATTCCTTTTCCCATTGAGATTTAAACACATATTCTTAACTAATTATCACTTTTAAAGCAAACACTGACGTTGTGAATTTTGTTGTAATGGCGTCTCTTCTATTATTTAAAATCACCACAAAATAAAGTTAGTTTCTAACGAGTTCTGTCAAAATGAGTGAATGAACGAATGAATTCTGCGATGACTGGTTTCAAACTGGGAACATTGTTACCACACAGCGACAGAACTGCGAAACCAAAAGTTACTGTGTCGACTCTTCCCCAATTTTAGTAGCGGCGACCGAACAATGACGTAACAGCAACCAAACGTGTTACCAGAATCAGTTTGTTCCTACACATAAGTGTCGTAAAATTTACGTAACTGCTACCAAAAATGGTTATATGGGAGAGGTCAAATCAAATTTCTTTGTTTTTCAGAGGTTTTCGAAATTTGAATGAAATTATATTATAGAAATCGATGTTATTATTTAGCAATAATAACATTTTCACAGATAAGAAATTTGTTCTAACAAAACAATCTATTTTTATCGTGGTCATAATGTGCGGTTCTTGAACGCATCATGGAGGGTTTATGATATTTGCGTAGATAGAGGATATATAGATGGCGTCCTAGCGTATACCCAAAAGGGACGATGGTAAATTAACCATACTAAATTAAGAAGTATCAGAAGCTAATACACTCTTGACGTCTAAAGACTGTATCGTTTGTTATAAATACAAGTTAGCTCTGGCAGGAATAAGTTGTCTATTCATTTAAAATATTCTGATACAAGACAATTGATTGACATTTGTCATAGAACCGATATCTTTATTCTTTTTTTGCTCAACTTGTTCCAATAAAAAAATGAGGGGTCTTACACCGCAAAAGCGAAAATCTATTGTGGACAATTGGTGTTCGGTTAAAGGTATTACGTACCGAAAACTCGCACAAATGGAAGTGTTAGTGTTGGAGCCGTCCAAACTGCTATCCGTAAGTACGGGGAGGATTATACCTTCGAGGACCAACAACGGCCAGGCTAAAAACCAGGTCCGTCCAATCCAAAACTGGACCAAAAGATAGTATAATTATTCGCATCTAATAGAGAGCTATCTGTCCGAGATGTCGCGAAAAAAGTTGGTACGAGTATCGGGATGGTACAACGTGCAAAGAAAAGGAATAATTTAAAGATATTAAAAAAACAGAAACAGCCGAAAAGAAGTCAAAAACAAAAAGCATCTGTTAAGACACGAGTCCGAAAATGATATGACTCGATTTTATCGAAAAAACACAGCTGTGTAATAATGGACGACGAAACGTATGTAAAACTGGACTACAAGTCTTTGCCAGGCCCCCAGTATTACACTATTCGTGAGGGAACAGAAATCACAGAGGCTGAAAAATCCATTTGCGTTGAGAAGTTCGGCAAGAAAGTCATGGTGTGGCAGGCCATTTGTGAATGCGGAATGAAGTCAACTTTTTTCACTACCTCGTCGATGAATGCCGATATTTATATGAAAGAGTGCCTTCAGAAACGAGTATTGCCGATGATCAAAAAGCACAACTCCGAAACTGTATTTTGGTCTGACTTAGCGTCTTGCCATTACGCGGCTAAGGTAGTAAAATGGTATAAAGACAATAATGTAAATTTTGTGGCCAAAGAGTTAAATCCACCGAATTGTCCAGAGCTTCGCCCGATTGAACACTACTGGGCTATAATGAAAGCTAAACTACGTAAAACAGCCCGTAGTGCCGATACAGAGCAACAGTTTCGGTCAGATTGGAATAAGGTGGCTCGAACTTTTGACAAAGTCGCTGTCCGGTCATTAATGGGCACCATGATGCAAAAAATTAGAAAACTGGCCAGAAATGAATAATTTGGGCTTTTTATGGTACTATTCGAGTTGTCCATATTATTTTGTACATAGTTGATTGATCTTAGTATGTCAATAAATAATTTAAAAACGGTTGTCGCATTTTTTTCTTGTATTTATAACAAACGATACAGTCTTTAATGTCATTTATAATTTAGCCGTATTATATCGGTGACGTCATGGTGATGTCAGTTTCAGTACAAATTTTGACAGGTGTGGTGGCAAACAAAAAATCCGTATACGCGATGAGGGACAGAAAATATGACACCGTATCTCGTTCCCACTTGCGGTATTGCCTATGCATACATCTTTGTCACTCATGTGTGTATGTGTGGGTGACTCCCTCTATCTATTCTACCTCTATGGATATTTGAATGATTTATGTATATATATATGATGAAGGGATTTAAAAAAATGGCGACGCACCGTAATGCGTTCATTGAAATTTGTGCCTAGAAATAAGTAGGCCAATATTTTTTTTGTTTTATGGCGGGTTGGTGAAAATTTCCTAAGACCAGTGTCCAAAAAAAATATTACGTTTTCAAATTAATAATATAACTACTTAGTTCTAGTCACAAACGGATCTCCGCCATATTTGTTACACCATCCATTTACGTTAAATAAAAAGATGTATTGAATCATATCCGAAATTAGTTAGTGATAAAAATCATATTGGTTTTATTATTCGGGTACGGCATCGTTTTTGTACGCAGTTTTACGTTACTGTTTTCCCTCGCAGTAAAATATACAAAAATGCCTCTAAGGTTGTTCTACATCATGGCACGCAGGACACCATGTTTACCAATCACCGTTTATCCCGCAGATACCAAAAAACGGAATCTGTGATAAAAACGACAGCGGAGAAGACGACCTCTATCCTGGGCGGCATCACGGCGGGCGTGTCCACCAAGCTCGGCCAGATGCGCAACTCCGAGTCCTTCCGCTCCATCGAGGAGCGTGTCGGCTCCGCTTACGAGAACGTCAAGGTAGTTCATGATACCACTTGTATTTTTTTCCCACCATGATTTGTTCCCAGCTAGAGCACACATGCAAATATTCCGACGGGGGTCGGCGAGTCGTACGGTGACTTTATGCGATAAGTGATATGATAGAAGACAACAGTGTTGACGTGACACGTCGAAATTTGGATGGGTACTAAGCATTTATTATATATCTAAAATGATTTCATTGGCAGTCAGTTCAGTTTATTTTGACCTTTCGACAACTTAACTTTTTTTTTTTTTTTTTATTTAAGTGGGGAAAATGCTTTTCGCATACCACCAGGGTGTGGATATTAACCTAACCTAACCTAATCTCTTTTACGAGGGCGACACTGAAAGTCTTTAGAACTGGCCACTTGTAATAAATATAATAAAAAAATAAGTTCAAAATTTGAAAATGGAACTCTTTCTTAATATTTTTGTGTACGAATTCCACTCGATTGTCATTTGTTTTACGATTTGGCGGCAAATTGAAAATTGTGTGTACTACGTGAGCATGAATTTAACGCGAGAAAATTTTCGAGCAATGATTTTTTACGACTTTCGATGTAATTTAAGTCAACAAGAAAGTTATGATAGACTTCGATTGGCCTTTCACGATGAAGCCCCATCTCGTGCTACTATTTACAACTGGTTTAATGAATTTAAACGTGGCCGCACTGATCTCACTGATGATCTGCGTGAGGGCCGGCCTTCTACGGCGACTACTGAAGATAACATCAGTGTTGTGCGGCGTATGATAGAGACTGACAAAAGAGTAACCTATCAGCAGATTCGTACAAGCTTAGCCATTGGTATGAGTCAAGTCCACAAAATCCTCCATGAACATTTAGCGGTGAGGAAGCTTTGTGCCCGGTGGATACCTCATAATTTGACAGAAGCCCAAAAAGTCCGTCGTGTTGATTGGTGCCGTGAAATGGGTCAAAGATTCAACGGAGGTGACTCAAATGCTGTGTTCGACGTAGTTACGGGTGACGAAAGCTGGATTTACTGTTATGATCCTGAAACTAAAAGACAGTCTGCTGAGTGGGTGTTTCCTTCCGAGGAGTTGCCTACTAAAGTGAAGAGAGGTCGAAGTGTGGGAAAAAAGATGGTGGCCTCGTTCTTCGGAAGGACTGGTCATTACGCAACAATTATTTTAGAGGATCAAAAAACAGTTACTGCGAAGTGGTACACTAACAATTGTTTACCACTTGTCTTGGAAAAAGTTCGAGAAAAACGGCCTCGCAGTAGGATCCTGCTTCACCACGACAACGCCTCATCGCACACCGCCAAGCAAACGATCGACTATTTGGCGACGGCAAACGTGGAATTACTGGGTCACCCACCTTATAGCCCCGACCTTGCACCTTGTCATTTTTATTTATTCCCAAAAATTAAAGAAAAACTTCGAGGAAAACGTTTTATGGACGCCGACGAAGCAGTGGCTGCGTTTCAAAAGGCCGTCGAAGAGACCCCTAAGGACGAGTGGGCAAAGTGCTTTTCTCAGTGGTTCTATCGAATGCAGCGATGTATTGATGTGAAGGGAGGCTATTTTGAAAAGATATAATAAAAGTAATAAGTTGCTTGATTGCTCAGTTTTTGATTTTCTAAGAACTTTCAGTTTGACCCTCGTATGTGATGTCACTCCCGTATTGTGTACGTCGTAAATTTTACAGCTAACGTCTCTAAGGGAGAGGAGCTTCTGTACTCAAACCAAATAATAAGTACCAAGGTAATACTAAGTCTTAGTGTTACCTTGGTATGCTATAATACTTTTGGGTCCTTTTTCTCTGTCAAACATCGGGTTTGTTATGAGTGTAGGTAGTTCATTATAAGGTTTGGTTTAATTATGTAATGAATGCGCCGCCACTTATCGACGTGTTTCAATGTGTGTGTCAGTATTTTACATTCTAAAATGTTGTAGTAAATATTTTCCCTCGCACATAGGACGCATTCTAAAGTGTTACAACAAACATATGATTTTATCATTGATACAATCGATGAGTGGGGGGGTTCTTACAAGCTTCTATTTAGTTTCCCCTGTCCCGCCCGGTGTCTGTAATGAAATCTTGCAAGTTAAATTTGACCCACTTCCCGGTTTCCAATTGAGCTGAAATTTTGCATGCATATATATATATATATATATCGCATGACAGGGCAATATTATGATGACATGGAGCTAATCTGATGCTGGACCTGGAAGGTCGCCATAGGAACTCCGCAAAAGAACGCCACAACCCCATCGAGTTTGGGCTCGTTAGAATCGTCTCAATGAATAAGTAGTTGATGACGGTATACAGAAAAGTACAGTCGGCCATAAAAGCTAGTACCAAAAATTTAATTTTTGGCAGAAACCTATTTTTTATTTTATCTATCCAGATATCATAAACCCTCCATGATGCGTTCAAGAACCGCACATTATGACCACCATAAAAATAGACTGTTTTGTTAGAACAAATTTCTTAAATGTTATTATTTAAATCGCATCAGAATAACTCTAAAACCTCATCGAGACTAATAAAAAGCTCCTTGCATTGACTCTGAACCCTATTGAAAAAGTCTCCTCGAACGCATCTTCGATAATATTATTTCATTCAAATTTCGAACATCTCTGAAAAGCAAAGAAATTTGATTTGACCTCTATTCTAATATCAGTCGAGATGAGTTTAGTTCGAAATGAATTGTCAATTTACGTACACGCACGCATGCATGTCGAACGATATGATAGTTGGGGCTGACTCTAGTTTGTCTCTGAATTAAAAAAAAAACTATGATAACTGCCAGAAAATAACGTCACGATGCCGGTCATATAATATGCGGCTCCTGAATGCATCATGGAGGCTTATGATATGTGGATAGATAGTGTGTACATAATTAGGCATTAAAACACTCGTCTTTAATGCCCTTCATTATGTACAGCCACATAAACTCCTGTTTAAGATTGTTTTTTTGTTTATAATGACCATATTGATGAAGTGTTGCACTTGCAGGGCAAGGTCGCGTCCCGGTCGAACTCGACGCAGAGCTTCGACGAGGCGCTCCGCGACGCGAGCCGCGCGGCCAGCGGCGCCGCCTCGCCCACCATCCCCGAACACCAACCGCTGCCCTAGTGCTAATGCCAATGCTAATGCCAATGCCAATGCGTGTCGACCACCATACGCACCCACGGTTCACATTATTTCAGATGAATGAACACTATTACTATTTGATCCTACTCGACTACCTACACTGTGAGAGAATTAGTCTGTTCATTTGAAATAATTTCAACTAGGTAACCAGAAGCGTATTCGCTCGGCTTAGCCACTCGATGCATGATGCCCGGCAAGCGACTCTACCCCCGACCTTTCGACGATTCACTTCGACTAACTGCAATGCGCGTGGAATGTTGAAAAGTATTAACTCGAGGTTCAACTGTTTAATTTTGTTACTCGGTTTGTAACTACTGGCGCATATTTACAGCAAATATCGGTCACTGAGTTAAAAAACTAAGATATTTAAGCGTTTTCTTAGGAGTGCAATTATTTATGGTAATACCAGTACTTTGTCGGGGCAAGCGTGTTCTTGGATTTCGCAGATAGTAGACACTGGGGTAGTACCTACGGACACGCTTTTATCTGCTTGCACTTTAAGTTATCACTTAGGTAAGTCATTGGCTTTATGACGTTTTGAGTATTTTAATATAGATTGAAATGTTACTGAAGAATTCACGACTTTTGTATCACTCGATAGTTGCCGGCCTTGGCTGGGCGGTTTTCATTGATCTGCCGTCGTAGCATTGATACGAAGCAAGCGACGATTTTCTAGTTCGTGTAATGTAAACCCCATTATTACTCATGCCACGTAATTTATATTAGATTTATAATGTACTTAATGGGGGATCAATGCTCTACACTACGAGGTTTTGGGTACTACCTATTTAGTTTCGTTAGTATTCTTATGACTAATATTAAAGTGGTTACGCATGCCTACTAAATAGTGTCAGTTAAAGACCATACCTTAGTTCATGCATTGTTTATTGTATTCATTCCAATTTTGGATGTAACCTTGTTAACAGTTTATGTCGAATCGGATTACAATAAGTTGAGTATTATATGCATGCGCGAGGTGAGCGCTAGGCACGTTCAGGCTACCTTCAAAATTTAATTATTCTGTGTCTACAAAATGCATTCCATTGAAAAGTTACTCAATTATAATGTGTCTATTTAATGTTTTAAATGTAAATTAGGGATGTGACGAGAAAAGATAAAATGTAGGTATGATAATGGAGGATTGCAATAGTTTGATTGAAATGCCTGTTGAGACAAAACCCATATTGCGCAAAGTCGTGTGCAAACATTGCGCGAGCAAAACATGACCTAGCCCTGTATTGGGTCTAGTTGAAAATGAATAAACTATTTTTGTAAGATGCTTAGCTTTCCTTTACTTATAAAATATTTTCACTATTTACATAAATACCTTTAAAGAAAATGGTAAATAAAGTATGTATTTAACTTTCACGTGTTTTAATTTCAATATCTCCTCGCACCACTGACAGGCCCATTTAGATGGTACGAGTTTCTCGCCCATTTTGGGGCGAGAAATCGTATGACATTATCGTACGCAATAATCGCCGGGCGAGAATCGTATAAAAATGGTTACATTAATGCGAGAAATAAAAACTCGTGTACGATTATGTCATACGATACTCGTACGGAAATTATCGCCAGCGAAATAGTTTACACGAAGAGCTGCATTCTACGGAGATATTTTGCTGACGATGTCTCGACTCATCTAAACTCGTTCTCGTATGACATTTTTTCTCGTACATGCGAGTATCGCACGAATCGGTCAGAACCGATTTTCATACGAGTTTTACTCGTCAATTTACGTGATTCGCTGCTAATTTAATCGACACTTGTTACACAATATTCGTAAAATAGAATTATCTAATTATATTTGTTGATTGCCATATTTTTCAAGATAATATAACTTGCTAATTAATTGCTCCTGGCTGAATGAGACGTGACGTTGCCTTATAAAAAAAAATTGGCGGGTATCCATTTTTTTACCCAAATACGCTTTTTTTTCGTTTTCTTTAATAACAATTCTTGTTTTAAAAGTGCCGACACAATCAGAACAGCCTCTCGCAATGCACTCATAATGACGACTGAATATCACATGAACTCGAAATACGATTCTCGCATTGCATTTATGTTTACACGAAGACTGCAACCATGTAAGGCGAGGCGATTTTCGCCCCTTGCTATACGATATCGTACGTGTAGTTTATATGATGACATATTTTTTCTCGTGCTACGATAATCGTACACTCGAAGAGAGAAACTCGTACCATCTAAATGGGCCTTAAGTATCTAATTCGCTCTGTTTTTTTTTTTCATACAAAAGGTAGACGTATGTCACCTAGAGCATAATTGCGAATCGATTGACGTCAAAATCGGTTCAGTATCTTAAACGCAAAAAAGCTTTGAAAAGGTAGGAATTAAACTTCAGATTAAATAAACAGATTGTATTACAACCCATACACATATCTCGCAGTTCATTAACTATATTATTACTACTACGTTAATATATAATTACATCCACAGAAATATGATCATTTATGAAATTCATAACTATGACTACAGATACTTTTGATTTATTTATTGCATTTGGGTAGATGAATATCACACCACATTATTTAAAGGCTTCATTTGTTTATATATATCGTCGAAGATTTCTAAATATAGGCGAGTTACACAAGTTTTGCACTGACATGAGACATGACAATATATAATTAACTACATTATACGGTTTATACTATTCGTCGCTCGTCTTAATCATAAACCAGAATCTGTAAAAATATAAATACTACATATATTACTTTGCTCCATTGAAAGTGATCTAAATTTTAACAGAATATGAATTAAAAGCAATTAATACGTAGTACTTTGTATGCAGCACGAAATTTGTCTCAATTCACAAATAAAATAAGAATAATGCTGCCGTCCATATGGGCTTATAATAGGTACGTGCGGTACCCACAACTTTGAGATACGTCAGATCAGAGATGTAGGGATCGCAACAATGAGAACAACAGAGGTCAATGGATTACACGCCCAGTTGCATAGGTATATGATTTTTCAAAAAATAAAATGGCTTAATATTATAATAGAAAATAAACTTCTGCACTACAAGAACTAGCTACTTATAGAAGTATGTCTATATTTTTGACGCTCTGTACGTTACTTCAGTTCTCAGTGCGACTCCTATACGGAATAACGGTGTAACTTACTATGAATGCTACCAATAAATATCTTAGGACGACAGAATAATTCCAATTGAGATGTTTGAATACATTCAGTTTAAATATAAATTCTAGACTACGACTATGTCGGGTGACAAGCAAAAGTCACAACCAAAACTGTCACTGCTCTTCAAAACCTCGTATCTCAGTACGTAGTCGATATAGAGATACGACCTTTGATTTAAGTAGGTATTTGTTACTTAGTGAGTTTTGCTTGTCACTCGGCGAATTATGCATTAACGATACATTGGAGTTATCGTTTCATTACAGTCCAATTTAGTCCCATACAGTAAAAGGCCAAATAAATAAGACTTATAGAAGCAATATTCTGGTTATTGAACTTGGGCGACAAGTTTCACTAAGGCAATGTTTTCTATCTCTGTTACTAGTAGTTTTCATCACTATATTGAAGGACCCGCGATTATATCTAATATTTGATGGATGATACATTTTCGCTGAGGTAAGTTGTTACCTCTATTTTTTTTTATATGATTACAGTGCATTACATTGTGGTTACATGTTTAAATTACAATCAGGCGGAGGTATCATTGATGCCACTTTATATGTAAAAAATATTACTCTTATTAGAATCAAATTACAGTGCGTGATTAGTGTAGATAATTAAAATCTAGACTTAGCCTAGTACAAAATACCACAATTTAACACAATGCTCTGAATTGACTAAACTCGACACAGATACCGGCTTAAACTTGTTTAAATATAGTAAGGACGACATTAATACGCGGATTGAGCGCTACCTTTACAATATCCATATACCACTATAGCCGACCACATGAATAACTCCATGATTACCCTGCACGAAGAAATCTGAAGACTAATCTATATAAATCCTTTTTTCTATGCGACTTTAGACAGAAAACGAACTTGTCACATACCTAATTAGGTAGAGGCTTGTAGGTCCATTAGATATGATGAGTCAAATATATTACATTAAACTTAGCCATAGAATATTAAAATAGCATTAATAGCAACATATAAAAAACCAGTGGCGAGCCCCCAAACTTTTTGTAAATTATGGAACAGATTGTGTAAATTTTTATGATCGATGTAAATACGAAGTGGGAAAGGATATGTAATGACTGAGGCATGCTCGTATAGGTACCACGCTTTCTTGCGTGCCCAGCGACATGGCAATGGGTTCGCATTTGATCATAAAGATTGACGCAATCTATGTGGTGCACGTAGATAAAATCCAACCTACATCTATAGGATTCCGGTTCGTTACAGCCAAATATCATAATAACGTGTTCCTAGAATATCAGAATGTCAAAACAGATTATTCTCATAATGTCTAAAGCTCGAAATGACTTACGCCTATTTCTTAAATTACCGTATTCTTAATATGACTATGATACATTTAGACTCTATCGCGTTTTGATAAATTGTCAATACTACCATTTCCCAAAATGTCTAAAACTTGACTTGATCATGTTTTGATGAATTTTCAATTATACCATTTCTCGAAATGTCTAAAACTCAAATTAACTACATACAAATGGTATAAATGGGGCTGGTGCGGTGCGACTCCTCTTGGTGTGTGTGTGGGTGGAAACCCCGATCAGGCAGTCAACCACATGGTTCTGGAATGCCCGACAACAAAATTCACAGTTGCTATAGAGTACTTGAAGAGGACTAATCAATTTTATTGTTATTATTATGTATGTCTTTCCCGCTCGAGGGACAATGATGTCCCAGACATTTGGGAGGCATGCGTGGGGCTAGGTACCTACAAAGTACCAACTGAGCCAACACGTAGAGGCCCTTTGACAATTTAATGAAATGCAAGGAGTACACCGAGCGGATGCTGTCCCTGCCCGAGTCATGGGACGCACACAGAGACAGCACCCGCTGGGGTGTATAGGGACTATTGCTGGTTGATGGAATCTAAAGAAAACGGGTTATTATTATTTTCTTATATAGCCTTTATATGTAATCCAATGACCAAAATGCCATACGATAAATAAATAAATAACAAGATACAAATGGATAATATTTAAAATTATGTTAAAGTTTACAGTTTTTAAGCAATGAGTAATTAAATTAATTATCAACGGCATCCCAATTTTTGTCTTGTTGCTATTTTTTAGGTATTATGAGACAGTGTCATTTCGATCTTAGGGCATGTCAACAAAAGGCATTTTTGAATTCTGGTAATTATGAAACTAATGCATTTGAAGTTATTGTTCATTTTACCAACTATACGTTTTGGATACTGGATGTAATGTGTAAATGTTATTATGACATTTTATTGTATTAAAAATAAGTCAATTTGGGAATTTAGGCATTTTGGAACTGAGACAATTAGAGATTTAGTAAAATATGTAAAAGGGCATTATGATTTTTGATTGTAACGAACCGGAATCATCTATAGATGCATCGGTAGGCATTGCTGCTGTGTAGTTCTGTGTACTGCCGTTTCCGGGTGCGCTGCCGGATGAGCGCATATAACCGATTGTAAATGCTAAATGCGAGACTAGCAGACTCTGGTGGAAAAGATGCAATTGTATACCCTTTAGAACTCCAGTAAAAATGACAAACCATAGTTGGAGCGAGCACAGCGAGAGGTATTTTCACTTGATGACAGTCGTGTTTTTTCCCTGCCTACACTACTATGATCCCGGAATTAATCTCTTAAACAATTGTAAATATAATAAGAAAGAAACTGTACAACATATTTTGTGCGATGAAAGGGATGGTAGTTTAACTCGTAAAAAAAGCAATGCCACCGCTCTCTTCTGTTGTCGCTAATATGAACCTTTATCGGGGGATAAAGGTTCATATTAGCGCATTTAGACAACTTATTAACCTTAAACTACATCGTACAAAAAGTCTGAGTGCTCGCAACTTACTCGTTCTCAGGATATTACTTAAAATAAATAAAATATTAGACGCAAAACCTACTATGTTGTTGGACTTTAATGGATTGCATGGGAATAGCAATAACGGTAAAAAAATTGTATATATGCATATTCAAAAAGAACGAACGAAAATTGCAGATATTATATAAAATGGTGTAACATCACTTCGGTTACGGAGACTTCGTTAACTACGTAGTGCATTAATATTTTTACCATTATATCCTACTACAGAGCTTAGGAAACGAGTTATGAAATGGTACTAATCTTTTAGGAGCACTGTTGGGTTACTATTGAGATATTAAATATGTGTTTTGTTGCCGAGAGTGAATTGATTGTCTCAACACTTCTCGAGTGCCAAACTTCCTAATTCCCACGCAAAAACCTCAAGTTCTTGGCACTAAAACGTTCAAGTAAGTCTGTCTCGTACACATAAATCCGAGAATCCTTTTACATTTCATAATACATTTTTGGAGACAACTTTCGATATTACATATCCGAAAAATAAAAATAAGATAGAAAAAAACTTAAAACTAAAAAGGCGGTATAACAACCTTATTTTTTGGCCTCGAGGGGGATTGCGGTATTTGTTGGAGCTATATCTTAACATTTATGAGACTTATAATCTTTATATCTATAAATAGGTGTTCGAGCGCCTAATAGCTAAGGGGTAGGGTGGAGCGAAATTTTAAATTTTTGGAATTATGTTACGGAACTGTAATGAAATGATAAAAAATATGACGCTACCGAGTTTTGATCATATGTAGCCTCTATTGTTGGCCATATTTTTGCAATAATCAATATCGTTCTTAGTAGTCGTAGTCCACGACATTCTGTGACAAATGCTTTAAACACCAATTAGGGTACATTTAACAGGAACACGTTTTTTAGAGATGCCTTATTTACGTGATCTAAATGGGCCATTAAAAAATATATTCTGATAATAAATTAAAACCGAAATCAAGCATCCCAGATACCAAAAGGTGTTATTTAACAAATAAAATAGTTACTTTTAAATTTAAATAAAACATATGATTTCAAAAATATCGGAATTTTTAAACATTTAACCGCCGTGTAGGAGGCTAAAAGTATATGTCAAGATTTTTTTTATATTTTTTTCTTAAACGTATATAAAATTACACAACTTTTCATTATAGTTCCGTAACAAAATTCCAAAAATTCAAAATTTTGCTCCACCCTACTAATAAGGGGTCCTTAAGTAAGGACAAACTTAAATAATAAAACTCGGTGATCGTCGTGGCCTGATTTTAAATGTTAGGTAAGTACCTACCTAATTTAGCGTCAATATAAGTTTTTGGTTAAAGAACTTTCACCGCACATAACTACATGTCGTAGAAAATTAACAATATTGCCTAGTAAAATAAAAAGAGGGCATGCTTAGTCAAATTTAAGTAGTGATTATATCAATGCTTGGTTGATAAAACTGGATATGTTAACTTAAAGCGATAATATTTTAATCATTGTCACAATTAAAATTAGTTCGGCCGACATTTTAAAGTTAGTCTTAATCTAATACAGTGTTTACATTTATTCCAAGCTCAATGTCACCTTTAGAATACAAGTTCAATCCATTCTTAGATTATTACTTAAACGAGATAATATTGTGGTTTTTTATCGACGTTATTTTACGAATCTTATTTATAACTCTCGAAAATAGTTAATTATCTATCAAGAACAATATTTCAACGTCAGCGACACCTGCGTGGCCGCACACGAGAAGGTCGTTAAAACGCAGTGCACTTAACGTCTAATAATGATTATTTCCCTTGTTTAGATTCATAATTATATTTATAATAACTTATTAAAATATTTATAATTCATGTATATTGAACTCAGAGTGCAAACACACTCGTACACTAGACATTTGGCAGGCATTAAGTAACAAGAGTAGCACAGTATAGCTGTTCTACGAAAACAATAATAAAATAGAGACGGCACTCGCGGCGACATACCGCCGCCGCGGACCGCCTCCGATATTGCTGGAGCCACACAAACAAGCTGGAGACATATTAAATAATGCAAGATGCCATTTCCACAACATAGTTTGCTACTTACAACTAAAATAAAAAGCGGCTCGTTATGAGCAAAACTTATCATTCGAAATTTATATTTTTGGAACGATACTTGGACACGATTTAACTTACATTATTTGCACGGGCAATATATATTTGCTTGGGGTTTTATTTGAGATCGAATCATAATCGGTAGCCAAAGCGCACTATAGCCTATCGGCAGCTGCAAACTATGAAAATTTTAATAAAATTATGCGAAGTAAGGAGCAATCTAACTGCCATTAATTCAGCCATGATTTTATTTTACAAAAAGCAACTTGTATTATCGTTGTCAATAATGTCGAATGAACATTGGAAACTAAACTCATCAAAAAGATTTATTTTTTCTTTGGCCTTGCTATAGCCATCTATCAGAAACGAAGCCCTTTAACTAACGGGGCAGCTTCGGATGAGGGTAGGAAGATAATGTTTTAGAATAAACCGAGATTCAGTACAAAAATATTTGTGACAAACTAAAAGAGGGTGGTTTGAAAGCAGTTAATATGAAAAAAAAAACAATTAAGGTATGTAAACTCACGTTCATCTGCTGCCGGAGTACAGTAATACTATCACTTAGTAGCCATGCAGTTTATGATTTGAGAAGATTAATTGCAGGCCGAAGTTAACAAACAAAATTGATGAATTTTGGCGTTATTACTACGAATTTAACTGTTTTCAGGAGAGTATTATTTAACGGCGTTGATTTTGGATTTACACAGTGAACTCTACTCTCAATATTGGCAGATAAAATATTGGAATAACTTTATGATAATAAGTGTGATACTATTTGGGTTCCACGGCGCTCCACCTTACAACTTGATTTAAAAGCGCTACCATTGTAATGATTTTTCATTTGTTAGGTTAAGGCTAGTCAATGATTCTCGATTAGATACATTTGTTCTTAAAGGCACAACTGCAAAGCGAAACAATTCGTGGATAAATCCATATATATATATATAAGAGGGCGGCGTCGTAGGGACACCCACGACCCCACGTACGATCTACAGAATAACTGTTGAACAACAATCAATATACAAAAATAGCTGATATGGGCTCAACCGAGCGGTGCACAAGCCTGGGCTGCCAGGGTCTCGAGTGGAGTCCGACTCCACTTAGCAGTGCACTGCCATACCACTGTATCACCGTCCCTCCAGCTCGCCAATACAAGTTCTAGTCTGGTCCATTTGATATTACCTGGCGTGTTTCCAGTCACGACTCAGAGGTAATCCGAGGCTCTAGTATAAGTTTTATCGATATATATACGTTTTCGAACGCGTTTACGTTTAGTTTCAATTTGTATGGCAACGCGTAGTTCTTAATAGTTACCACCAGAGGCGCTGTTCTTGTTGCAATACAAATTAAAACGAAACGAAAACACGTTCGAAAACGTATTGTATTGATAAAACTTATACTAGAGCCTCAGTTTATATCAAATACAAAGATCAATAGTAAAAACACTTGACAAAGTCATCAGCATAGTAATTGGACCTACTTGGTAAAGTTCACCCTGCCCGCGAAAGGGATAACGGAGGCAGGTTCAAATCCTTTTAGGTTGATTTAGACGAATACTATTTTCAGCCGCTTAAATTACGGCGCCTAAAATAGGCACCGCGTATAAACACTTTCGGTGCCATTTTTTCGCGACATGCCAGCGTATTTTTTGGCGCCAGTGACCTCCGCCCGCGTGTCTCGCTGCCCCCACGCCTATTTTTACTGAAAAGGCACCGTGTAAACGACTAAACTGTCGGTTTGCTGGCTTGTGACTGGCGGCGAGATTTAATCGGCTGAAAATAGTCATTGTCTAAACGGTCTGAAGATGTGCTGTACGGTTGACACTGGCGCCGTAATTTAGGCCTCTCAAAATTGTCTCCGTCTAAATCAACCTTTTCGGTCGAAAAAAAATAATTGTGTCTGATCTTTGTTGCAATAATAACCATTTAGTGTTTGTACACGACACGACACTAGATATACTTAAGTAGAAACGCGTCAAGAAATGTTGATTGGACTATCACTTTATACCGTAACACTTCATCAGTTGTCACTTTGATTCATCACCAATTGACAGCACACAGCACGTCGGTGCAACTGGAACTGATCCTTGCGTAACCGACGACGTTTACACCCAATATGCTGAGATAGAACCGTTTCGTGACAAACGCTGTGTGTTGTTTGTCTCGAATAAATGTTTCTTTCTTTCTTTCCAATATTGAAGTGTAGGATGCACCACACCGAAGCTTAACGTCTCTTTCGAAATATTTGCTGCGTTTAAGGTCCGATGTGAGGAATCCGTAACGAAGTGTAGTCAGTGGGTTTTCGCCGGCCGGAAATGCCTGCCCCCCTTGCTACGCAACTGAGTGTTGTAGTTTAAGCGAAGTACATGACCTTCTTGGTGACGGCGTGGACCGTGATGGCGCGCGCCATGGCGCCGGGCGTGCGGTCCTCGCTGCAGGCGGACTGGTGGCTGCCCTCGCCCGAGTCGTGCTCCTTCTCGACCAGATGGTAGCGCGCGCGGAAGGCGACCAGATGCGCGTAGTACGCCGGCGCGGGGATGGACACGGAGCGCGTGCAGCGCACGTACGTGTGGCACAGCTGGTACGTGAGGCACTGCAGCTCGTCCGAGCCGAAGTGGTTGTCGTCCCACAGCACGTGGTAGTGCGACGGCCGCGACGTGCCCTGAACCAAACAACGTTAGCCTTACTAGCTGCCCAAGTGGCTCCAACCGCATATTACAGGGAACCTAAGCGGTGTCGCGGGATAAAACAAAGCCTACGGCTATTCTGAAGGTTCTTTCTAAACACTGCACACTGGTGAAATCATTTTTTAAATCAGATGACTAATAGGTACCCTACATATAAAGTTTCAAACTCACAAATCAACAAAACAAACTAATAAACATTAAAGTTATCCCTAGTTGGTGTACCTGTATGCCCTGGTGGCTGCACAGATAGAAGTCGAACTCTGTGGGATGCGTGATGCCGAGGTCGACGGTGGTGCCGGCGGGGATGTTGCCCGACTTGCCCGACTGCTCCTTCTTGTCGGCGCAGAACAGCCGCGTGTGATGCCGCTTCTGTACCACGATGAACGTGATGCCAGGCTTGTACTCCGCTTCCAACTGGATATGAGTATTTATTTAAATTACAGAGTTTAACGGAGCTTATAAATTAACTCATCATATTTATTTCACATTAATATCCACATCTTTGTTAGTAGTCAATCATTCGTATATAAACTGTAATTCAAGGCATTCGTATATAAACTGTATATATTAGTAGACAACAAAATATAGAAGATTGAATAAATAGGAAACAATAAAGTACAGCATAAATTTCCGGGTAAAGCATGGGTCACATCAGGGATGCAAGTAGGCGTATTACGATTGCGTTTCTTAAGATAAGATAAACGCAGCCATAGGAAGCCCGCAGAAGGACTCAATTTTAACTCTGCTTTAATTAAAATAGGTTGGACAGATGTTCATGAAGGTTTAATACAATATATTTGATAAAAATAACAAAATTTAGATCAAAGTTTTGGTCCTGCATCAATGGGCTCGACTTCATACGTATAAAGTGTTGCCATTTGTTCTATACAATTGCAAAAAAATAATGAACTATGTAATACGAATGAGAAATTAACTGATATTCCGTCCCATTATTCGTTTGTTATTGTTGTAAAGAACTAATGATAATGCCTCCACAAAATGTCAATATATAGATGGTAGATGCAGAGGATTGTGGTTACTGTTGTTAATTTACATTAAGTAATAGTGCGCGCCAATCAGAGCGTTGGAAGTCAAGTATCGATTTGTGTCGAAAACCGCTTACACCGTGTAGTTTAAACGCGCACAAATTGGCTTCTTTTCTAAAAAAATATATTTAGTCCGTCACGTTAGTGATTGATTGAAAAAAAAATACGTGTCCAATATTTTTTGATAATCTAACTGACGGACTAAATATAATTATATATTATGTACCCAGGAAAGTACCCAATTTAAAATGGTGACAATTTCGTTGTTGAACGAAGTTGCAATAACAGCACGTCTTTTCTTGATATGTATACTGTATTTGAAAGGAGAGACTTACCTTAATGCAAGCCTCGCGCACAGCCGTCAACTCGTGCTGCAAAACATGTATGAACTGGCCCTCGGAAATGCCGTCGCGGTACATTATAATGCGGTGCGGTTTGAACCCGCCAGTACTCTTGTAAAACATTATGAGCAACTCCTGAACCATACTGCTCATCTCATGTACAATCTCCTGTCTGTAACATAACCTCGACATGCATAAATTGAACAACGGCGAATAATTACAACAGCTAATGGCAAGCGATTATCTCAAATATGATACGTTATGGTATTGATGATATATAATATAAAGATACTGATGAATCTCGGAGATTTCGATTTAAAATCGCGAAATTTAAATGCCAATCGTTTCTGAAGCCGATTCAATTTTACTCATCGAAGTCGGTTAAGCATGTAGCCTCAAACTCTTTTTGATAGGACTAACTATTTAGCTGTAAACATCCGTAGTCACAAGGATATAGAAGTTTCAGCCGAACATTTGAGGTTACATTTACCGAATAAGACTAGCAAGAACGAACGGCCCACTGTCCGGTCTCGCCGGCACAGCGAATTAAATCGATGAAAGTACGGTTACAATTTGAAAAAGCCAAAAGCGTTCCGCTCATCGGTACCGAGGTAGGATATATATAATATTCCCATCAAAAGCCATAAGCGTTGTTCGCCGGGCTTGGCGAGTTAACTAGTGACGTTAGCCGGCCAGGCCCGGGGTCGAAGCTTACGATTCCCGATCTTCGTAATTGAATGACCTGTGTTGCTGCACGCGCACCGTGGCGGCGTACCGCGACGGGTGCGCGTCCATGCTGCCCACCACGGCCGCGATCGAGGGCTTCTTGTTGTCTCCGGCCGGCGGGTGCGTCACGTCCACGCCCAGGAAGATCACGGGCTCGTTGAACACCTGCCGTCAGCTAAACACACTCAATAACGAGGCCAACACAACACATCCATTGGTCACGTTTGCCGCAGGGGCGTCTCTCGCCCGGGTGCAATCATTACCCTAACCACAGAATAAGTAATAGTAACCCCCCCCCCCCCCTCTCTCTAGCGCGCGGTAGCCGTGAAATGGCGCTAGGCGCCCCCAAGGACCCGTGCGCCCGTTGCACTTGACTATAGATAAAGACGCCCCTAATTGGCCAGCCCCCGATTTCAGGCCGATAGTGGTTAGATAGAGGTAGAACGGAGGCAAAACAGTGTACCAAAAAGTTGATATGATGTGTTGGTGTGTCGCGCGTTCGGCTACTCTGTTTCTGTGACCCCCTCCTCTCCCCAAAGTGATTCGATGAGATTCGGCTAGACCTTTTTAATTTTTTTCTTACACAACAAAAATTACGATAAACTTAATCTAAATCTTCGCCAAACTGCATAACAGTTTGTTGGCGAATATACACTCCCCCCAAACAACCACAGCCCCACACACTACACGATCTCCAGGCCGCACACGGCGTCTTGTCGCCGGCCCTTCAAAAAGCCGGCTACATGGGCTCTCTTACTTATCGCTGTGGATAAAACTGTCACGTTTTGAGAAATTTGCTCTAGTACCTTCAAAACTATAAGAGTAAATCTTGTCAAAAACTTTATAGTCAGTGCATAAAGTTGTTATTGCTTGAGTTCGTTTGACAGAATTTATTCTGACAGTTTCGGAAAGAGTATACAAAGACCTCCTTCACAGTGATATGCAAGTATTTTATTCCATTCTAATTAGGATTATAGTCAGCATAATCTCAGCTGTGAGGTCTCTACTAAACCTTGCCATCCATACATTAGGTGCAACGAGGATAGCAAGATTTTATACCCGCAAAAGACAAACAACGGCCAACGTTGCAAAAAGCAATCGTAAGCGGAAATCAGATTCAAAAATTAAGTAATGGCCTTGAAAATTAAAACTATATAGGTAAAGTCACTACAGAAGTAGATTGCTTGATAAGATAAACTTCAAATAATTATTACAAATTCGTGCTTAATTCTATGAGGGTGTAAAGGCCATTGAACACTTAGGACCTTTCATGCTAACTATAGCAAGTTGGTATGACAAATTGTATCTGTAGTGCTTAACGCACTAGCTACAAGTGGCTTACCTTGGGCCTCAGTGACGGCACTAGGATGGAGTTGATGCCGCCCAACTTGACATTGATCTTGAGGCACAGGTTGCTGAGCGTCTGTGGGGACGTTTTGTTCACGTTCTTGGCTTGCACGCACTGCGTGGCCATGCCGAGCACCGTGTCGCCCACTCGCTTTACTTCCGCTGTGAACGCGAATGTCTCCATTAGGACATACGTTTTTAGGGTTCCGTACCCCCCCCTTTGGGGACAAAACGGGACCCTATTACTAAGACTCCGCTGTCCGACCGTCTGTCACCAGGCTGTATCTCATGAACCATGATAGTTAGACAGTTGAATTTTTCACAAATGATGTATTTCTGTTGCCGCTATAATAACAAATACTAAAAAACAGAATAAAATAAATATTTAAGGGGACCCCCATACAACAAACGTGATTTTATGCCATTTTAATAGATAATGGTAGGGAAACTTTCGTGCGCGAGTCCGAGTCGCACTTCATTATTTCTTAATGATGTTTGTATGCGTTTCAAATAAACAGATACAGAACTGATAGAACAGGTGCGAGGAGGTTTTGCGCGTGAAAGAGACCCGTGGATTGTGGGCCAAGAAGCTGCCTCTGCTAGTTTAAACGCAACCGTGTGCAAGTGAAAAGATGTTCTGACCTGCTCTGCTCAACTACTATGATTGAATCCATAGTCAAACTTATAGAATCCTACAATTTTACTTTAGTTGTATATATAGTACGCGGAAGGCCAAGGCCCTGATTGACATAAAGATGAGGGCTTTTTTGGATGCACTTCGACCCAGCGGGATATTTGGGATCACATAAAGAACATTCTATAGTAAAATGTACAACAATCTAAAACAAAGTTTCGTGATATAGATCCCAGAAGTGCGGTCGACGTATGTGGTGGATCAAGGAGGTGGCCCACCGCTAGCGTCCTCTGGTGGACGCATCCGTATTCCAACTGTGGCATGCTACCTAGGGTCCGTAGCTGTGTAAATGAAAACCATAAAGCATAGTGAAGAAGTTAAAAATATATAATTTACCATAGACGGGCGTCTTCCCCGGTAGCACAACGACGACTAGTTGCAGCTGCACGAAGGTGGACTTGAGGTACTTGAACATGGGCTCCACCTGGTCGGGGCCCGTCGCGTACTTGCAGAAGCACGGCTGCCCGATTATTGGCATGCCCGCGTCGTTTGAGATCTTTTGCAGCTGCTGGGTGAAGTTTCTGCAACATTTACACTTTTTATATACCAAACAAGTGTACTGCCCGATGGTAAGCGGTCATTGTAACGTATGGACGCTTGCAACATGATCTGATGTTCAAAAAAATGAGTCCCCGGCAAGCTCAGTTCTCCATAGTTACGCTCTCATTTTAAAACTACTAGCTAGTTTGCTCAGAAACTTTGTACTTAGAATAAGTTAAGGTATATCCAGGTCTGCGTCTAGTTTATGTAGCTTCAGATACCATAATAAAAAAAACAGCGAATTTAAGTTTTTCATACAAAACTTGTTTTTGCTGTATTTCGTTTGTTTTTAGGGTTCCGTACTCAAAGAGTAAAACGGGACCCTATTACTAAGACTTCGCTGTCCGTCCGTCCGTCCGTCTGTCTGTCACGGCTGTATCTCAAGAACCGTGATAGCTAGAGAGTTGAAATTTTCACAGATTATGTATTTCTGCTGCCGCTATAACAACAAATACTAAAAACAAAATAAAATATTTTTTTAAGGGTGGCTCCCATACAAAAAACGTGATTTTTTTGCCGTTTTTATAGATAATCTGTCACCAGGCTGTATGTCAAGAACCGTGATAGCTAGAGAGTTGAAATTTTCACAGATTATGTATTTCTGTTGCCACTATAACAACAAATACTAAAAACAAAAATATTTTTTTTAAGGGGGGCTCCCAAACAACAAACGTGAATTTTTTGTCGTTTTTATAGATAATGGTACGGAACCCTTCGTGCGCGAGTCTAACTCGCACTTGGCCGGTTTTTATTTAAACTGGAGCCATATAAATTAAATACAGACCTAGATATACCTCACGTCATTGTATATGCAAAGTTTCGTTACAATCCAACACGTAGTTTTAAAATGAGATCGAAACTCCGTTTGTATGGGAAGGTGAAATTAACAATATTACTAAAGAAATAGACGGTTTACTAAGTTGAAAATATGAACGAGCCAGTAAGGAATGATGAATCTTTTTTTGAGCTATGTCGATCGACATTCACAGATTCATGAACAATTTGACAGACTTAATACAAAAAAATATATATTTTTACGTTTTTACCATTAATCAAAAGTCTCTTTGAGGACAAAAAACAATACCTACAAATTCAGATTATCACAAAAATGATTTTTATCTATCGGCATGAAATCCAGAAGACAGCAAGGCTAGTAATAAAGTGTTCGGATTAAGCAATGATAGCCTCTTGGTCAACTATTTAAGCGCTTTGACACGCGCCTTACTGTGTTCTCCTGTACACTTTTTTACAGAAACTTGTAGGGTGCGTAGAAAAAAATATGTGCAGTTATGTTTACTGGAATAGGTGACGTATAATATAATATCTGTCAAGAGTTGCCAAGGAACTGTGATTTTATGATGGGTTTAAATTTTGTAGACATTTTTAACCCCCTTTTCTATGGGCTATCTTCCAAGCATGATAGGGCTTGTCCCATATATTACGTCATCGTTTTTTGACGATGTTTGACGCCCCCCATCATCATCATGTTAATTCCTTGAATGGACCCTCCCAGCCTAATATAATGACTAGGCCACCGTCAACCAATGATCAGACCCCCCCTCCCATGACGTAATATATGGACAGCCCCTTAGAACTTTGTGTTGCAACATGTTATCTAAGAAACTTTCATGTTGTCTCATGGCTAAAGCGACCGAATAACAAGAAATGTTATATAGGCCCATTTACGAATAGGTTTAATGTTAGTAATAGTATGCATGTGTACTGACTTGAGCGCGTCCTCGCGCACGGTCCGCTGCGGCGCGAAGCACGCGATGGCCCACACGCGGATCTCCACGCCCATGAAGAACTGTTTCCCTCGCATGTCCCACACACCCTGGTTGGGCAGCGCCTGTTGGGTACGAACGGACGCACACCAGTTAACCAACATGCGGTATTCATATAAACGGGGGCAAAGGGTTTCACCTAACTGTGTGCTAGAGTCTGGCTAATGAAAGTTGAGCCTAGAAAAGAGCGGTAAATTAAAAAAAACAGGGTGTTGCAATTGCAACACTGCGTATAACGCGATAAAATAATAATGATACTTGAACAATTATTATTTTTCTTCAATTCACACAATGCAACTGAGTAAGCATAAGGAAGTAAAGTTGTATGAAGTAATACTCTTAACTTAATTCTACTTTATATATAAGAAGAATAAATTATATCTTATCTTATCTTGTCTTATCTTAATAATCAAAACCACTCTCCAAAATTTTAATACGACGAGACATATTAATTTAGCTTTTTATGATATTCTTCAATGTGAATAATATTAGCAGTAAGCCACCCCTTAATTCTCTTAAAAAGCAAAAACAGTCCAATTTATTATCGAACAGTTACTTTCTTAGTTACCATTTCAAGTATCAAGATTAGGACATCATGCTAATTTACGGCATTTGACAAAGATGTTACTGTAGCAATATAAAAAGTTTAATTTAAAACTCAGGCTCAAATTTCATTAGCCAGACTCAGCTAATGAGCGCTTGCAAATTTTAGCGAGGAAGTTCAGACTGCCTAGAGCTGGGTCAGGCGTTGCGTCTGCTAGTTCCCTGACTGCTGAGGATCAATTTTGGCGTAACCGGCTACTGCTAGCTGCTCCAGAGGCACGCACCATAGCGCGCAAAAACTCCCCTTTCGTCAGAGCTCTACACAGCCTTACTGCGCTTCTTGCATCAGCACCGGATGTGGACGTCTTTGGAAGTAGTTAGGGAATGGTGTATCGTGAATGCTTAAGGTACATACTGTGAAGTGGATAGATGTAATTCTTGTCATATATTAAAATGTATGTATCTTATTTTTTCTTTTTTAAATCTAATTTGTAATTCACAGTGACTTCGTTTTTAACTGTAATGCAGTGTTATTAAGTTATTAGCATATTTAAATAAATAAATGTCGACTTTATTGCAACACTGTGAAGATTTAAAACGATTTTTTTGTGACTGCATCATCCTTCTAGCGTTTTCCCCGTTGTATCCAAAAGGGGGCCTTGGGTCCTCTTTGACATCAAACCCCTAGATTTGACGCAGGCACTAGTTTTACGAAAGAGACTGCCCTGGCCTTGCAAACCAGCAGGGAACAGTAGACCTTGTTGAGATTAGGCCCGATTCCTCACAATATTTTTTTCTGACTTATGGAAGCCTAATCAATCAAGATAGCTCCTAGCCCTTTACCGACTATGAATAGGAGTCAGCTACCTACCCGCAACATGTGTGAAATGATGGGGACCAACCCTGGGTGAATCCTAGAGTAGGGTAGACCTCCTTGGGATTCATCATCATCATATCAGCCGAAAGACGGCTACTGCTGGACATCGGCCTCCCCCAAAGAGTGCCAAAGTGACCGGTCCTTGGGATTAAGCTTTGTCAAATGAGTAAGCAAGTACTGATAAAAGCTAGGCTTCCAAAAGACCTCTCTCCCATAAACCACTGCTGTTTAAAATACAAAACCACCAGCTTAAATTAAAATAATAGATCTCAAAACATACAACCGAAAAACCTATGGACCACCAGTAGTCTGAATTTTTTTTAAACATGAAACTGCTGATTTAGTATGTCCTCAAAGAAACTGGTCGAAATAACAAGAATAATGGTATGTAGAGAGTTACTTATCTGTACGCGATTATTACAAGGTACTCGAAATATTACTATCAAGTGCGCGAGTTATAAAATAAACAGCATATTTACTTTCAATCGCCTTGATATACCCTGAGAAAATTACGGTTTTTTTGGAAATAATTCAATATCAGGCTAATTATTTGTATACGGCTTTTATATGTTATTTTAAACAACTTTTACTATTGACATCAATAATTCTATGGACCGGAAGTTAGGAAAAAAAATTAACCCGCAAGCAAAAATGCTATCAGTATTTTTATAATGAAAACATGTTTGAGTACACAAATTTGGAGACTTACTACCTGAATCCAAAGATATATGCATCAGGAAATAACGTCATTTTAATTAAATATTTTACGACCTTGAGATAATATTGAATTTCATCTGGCCTATAGAAAGGTTTATTCATTAACAAAAATAAGTGGATTATGCGCGTATCCCAAAGAACGTATATAGACGTAGTCAATTATAAAGTAAAGAAAGTTTATACCATTTTCGCCTGATTTGTACGGAATTTATGAAGATTACTTTTCATTATTTTTAACCGTATCGGTATTAAATTTAGGTGGATTATTAATGAATATTTAGTCAAATTACCCAAACTATTTTTTGGTGTAAAAATATGGCTGATATCAATATATTGTAGTGTTTTCATAGAGCGAAACCGTAAAGTTCTCAGGGTAATATAAAAAGTGACAAACTCAAAAGGCCAAATAATGTATGCCATACGATTAAATAATAATATTATTGCAATTAACTAATCAAGAGGTTAAGGCTAAGTAGGCTAAGGTTCCGAGCCGGATTTGAACCGGCGACCACAGGCATACATGGCCCGTCGCTACTAACCAACTGAGCTATCGGAACCATCTGTCTCAGCTCCTAAATCTTTCAATCAGTTCCTTCTCACAACACCTTAGGGAGGCGTCTCCCTTGGTACGAAACATGTTTCCCATAGTGACAAAATATTCGCAAATTTAACTGTATAAATCTATAAATGATCAGTGGACAAATTGTTGAAAGTGTATGAACAGGGCTGAAATATCGTGTAAACTTACTGATGTAGGTCCAAACGCAGTAGTAAAGTTTTAGTAGGGCCCCTTTCCGATCGCTAAAAGCGAGCTTGACCCTTAAATAAACAAATAAATCGGTGGTACAGTATGTATATCACGCACCTGCCCGCCGAGCGAGGAGACGCGGCCGCCGTACTGCAGCTTGGGCGGCGGCAGCACGCGCCCGCGCACCTCCATCATGTTGTTGGAGATCGTCAGCCCGAACTCTTTCACGTACAGGTCCGTGTTGAAGTTCGCGCGCCGCACCAGATTGTTGATCTCGCGCTCTCTGCGCAACAACACCAGTTACAACACGAGAACGTAACAAACAAAACGCGTGCATAAGAATGTTGAAAACCATTGTACCGCTTAAAATGAAATACCAGTTTAATAGTATTTTTCACAATCGTGTTATAATAGAGAGTTTTTTAGTCGAGTACCGTGTTTAGGCCACGAAGCTTGCTGAGTGGCCTAAGTAAGGTACGAGATTAAAAAGCTTGATTATAACACTATTGTGAACAATACTTTTTGTACGAGTTCATTAAAATTAATTTTCTACGAGTCAACTGAACTAATTAAACAAACTCGATACTGTTGAAACGAAGTGCAGCTCATCGCTCGTACGCTTGTTGATATCTTAAAAGACATCAACGAGCGTACGACATCAAAGCGATTCTATTGGTCCAATTCATTACAGTTCAGTAAAGCAGCCAGGTGATTGGTCGAATTTATTTTAGTTGTCTGGAGCGTATCGAAAAGTAGTTATTTCGATTGTTTCGACAGTAACATGGAGTACAACTATGAAAAGAGTGACGTTGCAGTATTCTCTATGAATTCTTAATACACATATTTTAATCGTCGAGTACAAAAAAATAATTATGATAAATTATTCCAGCACTGTAAAGTATTAAATGTATTTTATCTATCCAAATATCATAAACCCTCCATGATGCGTTCAAGAACCGCACATTATGGCCACCATAAAAATAGACTGTTTTGTTAGAAAAAAAATCTTATCTGTGAAAATGTTATTATTGCTAAATCGATTTCGATAATATTATTACATTCAAATTTCTAACATCTCAGAAATCAAAGAAATTTGATTTGACCTCTATTCTAATATCAGTCGAGATGACGTTTAGTTCGAAATGAATTGTCAATTTGCATACAAATTTGACAAATGTCGCACGTAAGTAAGATATCGAACGATATGACAGTTGGATCCAACTCTAGTTTGTCTCTGAATTAAGAAAAAACTATGACAACTAAAACAACGCCGCGATGGCGGTCATAATATGCGGCTCCTGAATGCATCATGGAGGCTTATGATATGTGGATAGATAAAGTAGTGTATGTAACTGTACATAATTAGGCATTAAGACACTCGTGTGATGTTATTATCAAACTCGCCTTCGGCTCGTTTCATAAACCCACACTCGTGTTTAATGCCCTTCATTATGTACAGTCACATAAACTACTATGATAAAGCCAAAATGGCCGTTATAATAGAATATAGCCATAACCTGGATAAACTAATTAGGTATAAAGGACCCGCTACATATCGTGTACTAGAAAAAAGTAAGAACTTCACTGTACCAAAAAGTACTAACATATATGGACAAAGAGTATGGTCCAGTCACTTACCGCATATCCTAAATAGTTTACCCAGTGAGGTTATAGGTATTATAGAGAATAAACCACAGAACATCAAATGTACCCTGAAGAAGATCATGTGTGATAAGTAAAATAATAGAAAATAAACAATTAAATATTGTTATGCGAACACTTATATAGAAACTAAACTTAAACTTACAATTTTGATAGATAATAGCTAAGCTTAGCAAATAATCTTAAAAAATTGAGATTGCGCTAAGTAATTAGTAGACATATTTTTTGTAACAATTAAATTACTGAAATAAACAGTTTTTTTTTTATCAACCGCAGTTATAATGGGGTTGGTGTTTTGCTATATAAATAAGTCCAAGTGTATATGAACTGTCAGTTATTTCAATCCCAAACTCGTCGTGGTTGAGTAATAAGTAGCTGCTGAGCTCGAAGTTTAACGAGCCCTGTGACCAGCCAAGAAAGTAGTCTACCACACTTCATCATCATATCATCCAAAAGACGTCCACTGCTGGACATAGGCCGCCCCAAAGAGTGCCAAAGTGACCGGTCTATCTTGCGCCTTACTTACTTATCCCTTAATGCACAAGAAATAGTGTCGAAAAGTGGTACAGTGGTTCTTGGCTAACTGTATCATAAGATGCTAGGATGGTGATCCATCAGTTTCTGTCAGTGTCAGACGTAACAAATGCTTTATCACGTGATAAACGCGAATGGCATATCATAAGTCTTTTATTCAGTCAAATTGGCAGTCAGTTTCCTGTGGATTATTTTTTGAATGAGGAAAACTTGTGGTCGTTTGATTACATCTCATAAATTCTAGAATGAATATAACGATTATTATTTTTCGGCTTTTCCGCGAACATTTCTGCGGTTGTGTCTAATTACCAGTATTACCACGACCCTTAACGAATATTTTAAATGGAGTCATAGCAACTATACGCAAACACAAATCTGGAGATTGACCATTTTGTGTCCTGTTAGCGTTATCAAAAAGGCATATTTATTTTCCATTAATCTTTTCCTTAACATGCCAAAAATGTCCTCAAAAACTTACCTATCGGGTGCGGAGCGGGCCGTGGCTTTGATCATGGTTGATGTTTGCATGTCCGTCAGTTTCTTGATGCACCTCTGTCCCGGCACGATGTTACACACCTCGAGGGGCAGGTACGTGTGCTTGTGCTCCTGGCCTACTTGTAGGCACGGCAAGTGAGGATACCTTAACTTCATTTTGTATTTGTCCAGGAAATACTTGGCCACTGTGCATTCAACCGTTTGGCCGTTCTCTAGTTGCAAGGGGAATCTGAAAATGGACGTTGTTGAAAGTTCAATACAGACAATCAATATTTAGAAACGAAACTTTTTTTTTACAAGCTATTAATAACTTGTATGTAATGTATGTTAGTTAATTAGGCTTAATACTCCGGTCAAATCTTGCAAGTCAAATTTGACATCCAATAGGTCTAAATTAGGAGAATAAATAACTTTCACTTTGTCTTACTTCCCAAGCCATATTAGTACCACCTTTCTGTATGTATGTAAATACTTTATTAATAATAAAGTATTTTATTATACACAAGACTTTGGTAAAAATACAAACAATCCTATCTGTTATTTTGTCCAGATTGACATAGTTATTTGAGTTATGACTATTTTGTGGATTTATGAAAAGCAGAACAAACATGTATGCCCATTTGAAATGGTGCGTCTTGAGTTAAATCAAAAACCCAGAAAAGGTTCCTTCAGTATTTCACAAATTCCTATTGCAGATGGTTTTTAGGGTTCCGTACTCAAAGAGTAAAACGGGACCCAATAGGGTAATAATAACTAAGACTTCGCTGTCCGTCCGTCCGTCCGTCTGTCTGTCACCAGGCTGTATCTCAACAGGGTGTCCACTGCAAACCCTGAAAATATTTCCCTGACTTTTCCCTGACTTTCCCTGACCATTCTTTCGAATTTCCCTGACCAAAAATGTTACAAAATATCTCGATTGATTAACTTTTAACGCCATTTCAAAGTACGCATGTCACACTCCAAACTCTTTATGGCTATGAAGCGCAAGGAAAACTTTTTATTTATAAACTTCACTACGATGGTGACAAACAAGCGCACGGCCTGCCTGATGCTGTGTCACCGCAGTCTTTTAGACGTTTGCAAGGCTGTCGGACGCATAATTCGTCTGAAGCTAACCTACTCGTGCTTTGACATTGTAAGCACTTAACTAATTTGTTATTTCTATTATATGTGAAAGCATAGTTTCATGTTTAAAAATGATAAAATTATTTAAATTTTTGTCATAAATCATTTATCTGAAAATCTTGAAGAAAAATTGTTGAGGGGCGGAATTTTGTTTTTTTCAAAATCTCGTTCTAGTGTATTTTGCGTCAAAATTTGTAAGCTTCGGATTAAATAAAATCACCAAATTGATGGAGAGATATTTTGCATGTTGTAACAATTCGGATTCACCCCATCTACAAGGGAAGATGGGTGTGAATGTGGAAAAAGCAGGCGTCGCCTACGATATGACCTCCTTGATAAACTTTTATTACTGGGGCTTGTGCGGTAAATATAGTTATAGTTATCGGCACGAGGAATTAACTTTTCACGAAACAAAGTATTCTTCTATAGATTTTTTTTAAATGTGACGAACAAAGCAATACACATAATATGACGAAAAGGTAAAATAAAATATTGCACGCATGGCTTGCTTTAAAAAAAACCATGCAATTTAATTTTTTTCGTGTTCCTAAGATCAAATTTCCGTATCTCATTGCCCCGTTTGAATAATACACTCTGTCTATATTGGTCGTTATTTTGACGTGGTACTTATAAAAAAAACTTGGATATTTTTTTTTTTTACAACTTGCATTTCGATAGGTATTAATAAAATGTCTTGAATTTAAGACCTACTTCGAGAGGTTTCTGGGTCCAACTTCGAGAAAGAGGTCAATCGTCGAATCCGACTCGGCTGAACAGCGTTCGGGAAGCTACGATATCTTTTCGTCAAATATTCCACAAACAGCGTTCGGGAAGCTACGGCATATCTTTTCGTCAAATATTCCACAGAGTCTCAAGACAAGATTCTTTGACCAGTGATACACCTTTTTGTTATCTGAATCGAATGAGTATTATTTTATGGCACTGAATAGTGTTCGTTTACTATGGGCCTCATAAGAAGGCTCAGTCACCCAAAAATGGGGCTATGCCGGGAGATTATCCGCGTGATCGCATCAGAAATGAGGCTATCCGCAGCAGAACCATGGTAACTGTTGTAGCCTTCCGAATCGCTAAACTTAAGTGTCACTGGGCGGAGCACATTGCAAGTAAAACCGATGGCCGTTGGGGCGGAAAGGTTCTCGAGTGGCGGCCACGTACCGGAAGGCGCAGCGTCGCTAGACCCCCCCATAAACGCGCGAGTCCGCTAGATGCGGGTGGCGCAGGACTGGTCATTGTAGCACTCTTTGGCGGAGGCCTATCCCAGCAGTCAGCTGATATGATAATGATGATGGTTATAAAAATTCATAATTTAGATATTGAAAGCAATAATTCTGAACACAAAGGCATAATGCTACTTTACCTTGATGCGAACAATATTGGATTTTTTCAAGTTTTTGTATGGACGTCGCTCAAAAAGTACACATAAATATGTACGACTAAACGACCTTTTAGATATTATTTTCAAAAATATGTATTAGATATGATCATCTTACCTTCGACAACAAGTTTTATTTTAAATTTTTTCAGACATTTTTTCTTCTCTAAAACTATACCTTTTTTCATCAATTAAAAAAAATTAATTCCCCGTGTCTGTTTTAGTCAATAACTATAGTTACTATACTTCATAAGCCCTAGCAATAATAGTTTATAGCGCCCAAAAAGCACACATATTTCTGAAATCTAAACGACCTTTTAGATATTGTTTTCAAAAATATGTATTAGACAGGTATACCTCATCTTACCTTCGACAACAAGTTTTATTTTTATTAATTTTTTCAGCCATTTTTTTACTATAAACTACCTTTTTTCACCAAAAATGAATTCCCCGTGTCTGTTTTAGTCGATAACTATACCCCATAAGCTGTAGCAATAATAGTTTATAGAGAAGAGGCCATATCGCAGGCAAAGCCTACTTTTTCCACATTTTCCCGCGCTCATTGGATGAATCCGAGTTGTTCCAACATTTAAAAATAAGTACCCATTATAGAATGCTTTTAATCCGAAGCTTACAATTTCGGCACAAAAACACTTGAACGAGAGATTTTTTAAATACTACTTATTACGCCCTTCACAACTTTTTTCTGTAAGACTTAAATTGTATATGTTGTTGTGATATATATGACAAAAATCATTTTTATCATCCTTAAACTTGGCATAGAAATAACAAATTAAGTGCTATTTCTAAAACACCAAAAAGATTGCCCCTTTGAGAGAGGCAACCACGCAACGCGAACACGCAACGCCAAGTGAAGTGCCAGCAACAAATGAAGATGGTGGCTAACCCACACATGCCAGAGGTCGGAAACTTATGACCTCATACTCAACCAATATCAATCAAAACATCTTCCTCTCCACCTTTTGCAAGGCAATGTATCGAGGTATCTCCCCACAAAATGGCCTTATAATATCACCTGGTCATAAAATATTTAACACTGAATAAAAACAAAAATCAAACTAACTAAGATATATACTTACCTTTCTAAATTTAGTTAAATATAACATAACGATGATGAATCAACATATTTATAGTTCAAGATACATTTGTTGATCCCTTTGATTTTTTTATTTATATTTTTTCCTTCTAGATAGATTTTTTCCCTGACCTGTCTAGAACTTCCCTGACTTTCCCTGACTTTCCCTGACCACCATGAGCTTCCCTGACTTTTCCCTGACTTTCCCTGACTTTCCAGAAAGTGGACACCCTGCTCAATAACCGTGATAGCTAGAGAGTTGAAATTTTCACAGATTATGTATTTCTGCTGCCACTATAACAACAAATACTAAAAATAAAATAAAATCTTTTTTTAAGGGGGGCTCCCATACAAAAAAACGTGATTTTTTTGCCGTTTTTATAGATAATCTGTCACCAGGCTGTAACTCAAGAACCGTGATAGCTAGAGAGTTGAAATTTTCACAGATTATGTATTTCTGTTGCCGCTATAACAACAAATACTAAAAACAAAATAAAATATTTTTTTAAGGGGGGCTCCCAAACAACAAACGTGATTTTTTTGCCGTTTTTATAGATAATGGTACGGAACCCTTCGTGCGCGAGTCCAACTCTGACTTGGCCGGTTTTTTATTGTTTATATTACTTACAAAAAATACCAAACCGACTCCACCATTCTCAAATGTTAAACGTGTTTACAGACTAACAGACTTCTTTTTTACAGACCATACCACAATTCTTATCAGGCAAAATCAATACAATCAGTGAATATTTTATGTTCATCTCCAAATCTATTGACGCAACTACTTTTATGGTATTTAAACCACCAGAACACATTGAGAACATTTGCCTTTCAAGATAAGATAAGCTTTTATTCCCTTAAACCTTTTTTTATGCACTATAAATTAAATTGCATTTGTCATTTCTGGTTAAAGAGACTTTATTTTCTCAAAAGAAATGTAACTTTCACTTAATGAGATAGACATGCATTAAATTATATTAAAAATATATATGTAGGTACATTTAGACTTAAGTAGTGCTATATAAACATATATCAGGGGGGCCAGCACCACATGCTGCCAAGTCGCATCGCGTGCGCATAAGCGACGTCTTATATTAGAAAGAGGTATATTTCCCCGACTCACGCCGCGTCAGCGACACTGGACAAACACATTCAGGCTACAAGCAGGAAAACCTATATGTATACGTACGACTGCATCTGCGCGGGCCGGCGGGTGACGTTGCACACTCGGTACTTCCTCTTCATGGTGCCACAGTGTGTAATCTCAATTTTCAGACCCTTTATCTCTTTTGTGAACTTCACTCTTTGTGAATCAGTCAATGGTTTTCTTTGGTCGTTAATGTCCCGAATATCTAATACTTCACACATAAACTCTATGACTGGTTGGGCCTTGTAAAATGCAGTGGCAGATACTGAAATACACATGCAGATAAGAAGATTATAATCAATAACGATGAACTTTCTCTAAAAACCAATAAAAATATAGTCACATGGAGAATAAAGTAACACAAGACAATAAATACTTAATCACAAAGTTGTCCGAAGTTTTAAGAGGGGGTATACTCTGTCTATGACACCATACTCCTTGCAAAGACAAAAGAAGATATTGAGGACTTGCTATCGCGGCAAGAAGTCAACAATCTTGGATTTGGCCTTGCCATCAATCAACAGAGGCAAGACAAAATGATGATTGTGGAAAATAAACCGGACATAACAAACTGTGACGTTGGTTAGAACTACATTATACATATACCTCGGTTCCAATATATCCAATGCTGGTGGCTGCGAGCAAGAAATCAAGAGACGATGCGCCATTACACGACCTGCGGTTGAGAAGCTCGATAAGATATGAAAAGATTGAAGAATAACCAAAAATTCGATAAGTCGAATGTCTTGTCTTTCCAATCTTTCTCTACGGAACTAGAACTTAGTCCCTGCACTTGCAGGACCGTCGAAAAATGGACGCGTTGGGGATGTAGTGTTCGGACGTATGTTGAAGGTCCCTTGGACCGCCTTCCGCACAACATCTCTATCCTAAAGGAACTCAAGGTCAAAGAGCGGCTTTCGTCGACTGTACTATTGCGAGTACTAAAGTTCTTTCCACATATCCAGGGACGAGCACTCCATTGAAAGACTGGTGCGGAGCCATGTAGAGGGCAAACGATCTAGAGGCCGATCGATCACCCACCCGATGGACAGACCTAATTAAATCATCCACGCAAACTGCCATAGCAGAAAGCTCTCGCAACGCAGTAAACCGGCGAAAATGGAGAGATGTTGCCAGGAAAGCAGTTTAAGCCGAAATGACCCACGAAGATTAACAATGTACGGCGTACCCTCAACCTCGTATGCCATCGGAACAACCACAACCACTCTGTCAAGAGTGTAAGACAAATAGACACTTAAAGGTAATAGGTATTAATAATGATGCTTCCTGCCCACACTGTGGGGAGGGAGAAACAAGTAAGCATATACTAGCGGAATGTGTTATGCACGCGGCACCGCGGTTTAACACATTCGGTAAAGATATGTTAGAGGAGACCTAATTGAGGGATGTCAACCTTAATGATGTCTTTCTGTTCTGCAGGAAAACGAGAAGAATGGAAGAATATGATGTGGGAACGCTGCCGGGACAGCAACCTTAGGCGTGAACCTCACAGAGACGGCATAAGGCGAAGACGCAGCGCAGGCACGATGCCGCTTCTTTGTATACAAAATGTACTAAGGAGACGTATTTTCAATTACACACAAGCGGCGCGGCTCAGGCACCGCGTTCAATTCACCAATATATATATAGGACCTTATTTCATTGTATTAAAGGTCTACAATATGTTGAAGCGCGCTGCGCCTTATGCCTTACACCGTCTCTGTGTGTGGTTCACGCCTTAGCGAAATGGGCTGAATGAGCGCGACGAGCGATCGACTGCCCGCCTGTTTCCGGCCAGGCGTCCCTTCACAACATCAACAGAGTGTACGACTGAGGAGGAGGATATTACTCTATCCCTTTTCCGCCAAACGCATTTTCACATGAAACGATTGTTATTAGTATGAAGCTCCAGACCCGTGAAGTCTCAAACGTTTTCTCTCTCTACCAAACAATATTAAAACGGTTGTGTATCTTCGTAATTATTTGAGATATTTGAATAGGATTCTCGTCATTATCATTAGGCATATTTTTGCCTTCGTTCTTTTGGAATAATAATAAAATTAGAGTCCCCTATTTTGCTCAATTAAAATAAAAGATGAATAGGTATATAATTTAACCCTGGCAAACTAATAGACAAAGTCAGTTAAAAGTGACCATGCCAATAATCTGTTGTCTTTGTTGACGTGAAGCCACAGACAGATTTCATCAGATTTACAATCATGATCAGGTACCATTTAGTAAAAATAATAGGATTTCTGGGCCTCTTAGTTATAATATAGCATCTAAGTGTAAATGTAAACATGTACTTGTTATTTGCGAAATTAAGTTTTTTCTATTCTATTCTTTATGATGCAACTGATAAAAGAGAACATAATCATGGTTAGCACAAGACAGCGCGCGAGCTATCTCACGGCGATACAGACTATCCATCTCATCCTAATTTAGAACACTTAGAAAGAGACGGATAGCTGCGAGACACCCTATCGCGCTATCTCGTGCAAACCATTTAGGAGGAATTAAAATAATAGTATTATAATCAGTTTCTATAAATACAATACAATAAATCAGTTTGATATCTCACCATCTATATTTAGCATCATTTTCCATTGACTTGGTCTCACTGACTGATGGAAACCAAACCAGACCTCCCGACCACCACCTAAGGGATGATAGTAGCCCTCAGGGGATGAGAAGAAAGAGCGTCCCACAGGAGTGTACATCATTGATGGTAGGTGCCTCATTACCACATCCAATGCTAAAATGGCATCATATGGTATCTGTCTTGTTCGACCTTCTAAAGCCTCTTCTAGTGCAAATAGTGACACCTAAAAGAACAACAATATTATCATCCACCTTGGTCCCTGGAGTAGTAAAGTGGCCCTTATAAAATAAAATAGCCCTTTATTCAGCCAAATTATAAACATGCATCTGTCATTGAATAAATATATGGCAGTTTTATAGAGCCATTAGTCATTAGTTTCCAGCAAATCATTAAGGTCTGTTTATTTTTCCCATTTTCATTCATTAATGTCTTATGGTACTGTAATATGGGGTAATTCTACAAATTCTGACCGAGTATTTTTACTTCAAAAACGCGCACTTCGGTTGCTAGCCAGAGTGAAAGCAAGGCATTCTTGCAGAGAACTGTTTAAAATTCACCATATTATGACGCACTACTCCCTTTACATATTTGAAGTACTGATGTTTGTAAGGAATAATCTTCAGATGTTCAAACAAGTAGAGGTAACAGGAATACTTATTAGATCCACAGGCAGACTATGCACAGTTCCGCGTCGCATGGCACTTTCGGAAAGAAACCCGCGCGTGATAGGCCCTTCTTATTATGAGCATCTACCCGCCAAATTAAAAAATGAATCATCTGACGAAACATTCAAGCGCCAACTTAGAATCTTTTTATTGGAAAATCCATTTTATTCTGTTAATGACTATATGAATATTAAATATGTTTGACATTAATTATTGATTTGTAGTATTTGTATTTTATTGTAGTTAGTGTGATTATTATATGAATTTTGACGAACTTTATTGAATTATATTATTCTCTTCTTGACTTAACTTGTATGTTGACATTTATAATTTGTACTTAATTTAATTTGATTTTTATTCTTTGTTTAAATATTTGACGATCATAATATAAAATCGTGTAAGTTCTTAGTGTAATTTATATTGTATTTTTATATTATGAAATAAATAAATCTAAATCTATACAATAATAATAGTTATTTCATTAACCCCCGACGGAAAAAAGAGGGGTGTTATAAGTTTGATGTGTCTGTGTGTGTGTCTGTCCGTGGCATTGTAGCTCCTAACTAAACGAATGGACCTATTTGAATGCGGTTTTTTTATCCGAAAGCTGACGTGATCGAGATGGTTCTTAGCTATTTTTCAACAAAATCGGTTCAGCCGTTTTTGAGATATTTAACTTTGACACGAAAATGTCAGGGGCATTTTAAACTTTTCCAAGTTGTAGTTATTTCTAATTAAATATACATATAATAACATTTTGAGTAATTGCCTTTGGAACTTGCTAAATGCAGTGCACTAACAGGGGGAGGGGAGATAAGCCATCTTGCTCTAATCAGCGAGTGTGAGTGCAGTTAGTGCACTGCACTTAGCCAGGTCTAAAAGATGCTTAATTAACTCTAGCTAGTATCATTTTATTAAATGAAAATGAGAATGCTAATAAATCCACATATTTAGAGTGGAGAATTCAGACATTAATTTCTTTATTTAATAAACAGAGTACATAAACTTAATAATTAACTGGGTCTCACAAAACTGTTGGAACAGTTTGTCTGTGTGAACATAGTACAGAGTTAACTAATTTGTAAATAGGTTTAGGTTAAATACATGTTACATAGAATGCATACAGTTATGCCTTAGGGGTTAATATACTTAAGTAATGTTGTTTTAATTTTCTTTTAGTCGTTCTTTATCCTTTCATGGCTGATAGTTTCTGGTAAACTGTTCAGAAGATAAGGGATATGTTTTTTTGCGTTAACTTGTATATAAGCATTCTTAATAAGAAATGAAGCAGATAATCATATTGCAATTAAAAATGATAGTTAATCCAAATTGTATTCAAATTATTATTTAAAATTTGACTAAAAAGAATTATTCATTAAAAGGTCATACCTGAGCTACCCATTTGATTGTCACACGAAATACTCTATCCTTGCCTTCACCAGGCAGGATCACTTCCAATTCCACTCTGTCATTGCCAATGGGTAGGGGATCTCTGGTGTACAGATTATTCCTGCCATCAAACACCGGCTTCAGGGCACCAAATATTTTATTGTAACAATGAACCATAGTCTCTACAATTTCTCTATTCACCTGCAATACACATGTTTTGATTACAACATTGTTTACAAAATATTGCATGTAATTAACATGATATTGGAAATTATTCAACCGTCATAATCATTACCTTACGGGGACACTTGTCCGGCTGTATATTAACATCATAATGATGAACATATCCTCTCGGCATTGATATTTGAAAGTGGTTGGCTCTGAGCATGATGGGCCTGCCCTCGTGGCCGAGGTTGGGGCGGCGCGGGCACGTGAGAACAGGCAGGTCGGGCGGTGGCGCGGCCACGGGCGACACGAGCGCCATGCTGCCGGTGCCTGGGGCCGCGGAACTCGGCGTGCCCGTGGTGGCCGCCGTGTTCGCGGCCCCGGTCGCCGTGCCCGTCGTGCCCGCCGTCGTACTCACACCAGTCGACACACCCACCGCAGCACCACTCGTTTCCCCCGCTGGAGCTACACCGAACGATTCAGATTTTAACATCACACACCCAAATTACACGACTTAGTATGTTAAGGTTTATGCTACATAATGGTAATATTTAGGGCAATCAAACAAAGGACGTGCTTCTTTACTATCGCGAGACGCGATCATTTAAACGAGTTGATACTAACGTTGACCAACGGGGTACATCTTGTTTACTGATTAAATTAACGAAAAGTCTAAAATTAACAAATGTACGCTCCTCGTGCTGAATTTGCTATAAGTGATCAATTAACGATGTGGATAATGTCTGCTACAAATTGACGTCTCTGCGTTGATTTGACAATTACCCATAACCATAGAGTATATTGTCTTTGATGCTTTATTAAAGGCGATATATACTGTGTTATTTTCAGGACAAAACTACATGACGATGTCCGATCGTGTGATAATCTTGTGAAAAAGTCTACGTTTACGGAGATAAGAGTTCACTTCAGTGGGAATAATACAAAATTAAAACAATTTAATTTAATTTAAATTTTACTTACTATTGTATGCACGGCCTAAAGATAAAGAGAGAGAAATCTTTAAGATGGATTTGATAAACTTACTGAGTATAATTGAATTATTATACTTTTATTGTGCTTCGACTCTATATCATCGACTAGCCATCTTTATAAATAAACCTTGACAGTTGTATTTATAGCTAGGTTAGATTATAAATATAGTTTCTTCCTTCCTGAAAATTCGGACATCTATATTATGTCGATTCCTTTCAGCGGGACATTACGAAGGTCTGGGGGAGTTGTTTCTGCAATTGGAAAACAACTAAGGGCTGTAAATTTGAAGGCAGCGAAGAGAATCACTGTTAAATTCGATCCTTTTGGCGACAATGTTACAGAGACACGGTAATGTATAGTCCTTAAATGTTTTACAACATTTGTTATATTCTGAGCTGCTTATATAGGTCATAATGTACACTATTCATACATCAAATGGTCATTGTTGCCTTACTTAGACTAAAGAAATCCCTAACCTATCTGATTAATTTATTGCTGAACTGAAACCAGTGTTTGTTATTGAAACAAAATGTCTTATTGGTATTGGTCCTAATATCGATTTTGCCACATTTCTCTAAGTATATTATTCACGTGCTCTCCTATCTAATACTGTTTAAATAGCTGAAACCTCAAACTAATGTAAAATTTATATTTCCAGAAATTTCCTGCACTATATAAGTTCATCAAAAATCGCCTTAACAAATCCTAATTGCGCTTTGAAAACAGACATAATTTGTGACCGCAGTGAACCCACTGTTGATATCATCGTCACACCTTCAATTGCTGGTGAGTTGAGACAAATATATTCTTTTGTATTAAAGATATAATTGAAAAATCTATTATCATTAAATTCTTTAATTTCAGAAACAGCAAATCTTAAAAAAGTTACTCTGAAAGGTGGGAATCTAACTTGTTTAGAGCTTCTACAGTTATTAAATAAGCATATTTCTGCACTAGCACCTGTTGACCAGCCCGTGTCAACAATACAAACCAAATCAGAAAAGAAGAAGACTAAAAAGAAGTGATAAGAGATGGTGCGTAACACCAAAGGAGGGTTCCTTCAGCTAGTGGAGGAGTTCTATAGCCATATACCGGCATTCACAGATGTGTTCTCTGAGGACACATTCTATGTGTTTGTTGTGATCTTTGTTTTCTCAACAATCATGGTTGCTTTTATTCTGTCTAGATTTGTTACAATTAAACCAGTGGATTAGTTTAGTTATAATTTTATTTTATTGTACCAAATGATCACATAAATATGTAATTATTCATCAATACTTGTATTATTAATGAGGATCTTCCATTTCCAGCATTATTTATATATTTAGTTTATAGACACTGACATGTACTATCTAAAGGTTCCCTTTGCATTTTTTTTAGTGTTGAAGCCTCTCCCTTATGGGGAATATTATTTTCATGTCCCCCTAGTCTAATTATTTTCGTAAATGTAAACATTTTATACACACCCTTTACCATACCTGTATGTATGCTGATAGTGGGTCTATTCCAACTAGTTCATTTGATGGAAATAGTTCTTTTTTTTTCCCCAGTTAACATTCTACTATATTGAAAAGAACTAATAGGAAAAATTGACCATTTAGTTCCATTAATTTAATTCTGATTTTGTCTGTGTATAGTACCATTACCATTACGGAGAAGCGTTCATAGCCCGACGGCGCCTGCGCATCGGAAACGATAACGCAGGTTAAGCAAAGACGGCAGGGGTCAGTCTTTGGATGGGTGACCGCCTGTTTGAGTGGTTACTATAAATGAGCGCTTCCGTGCTTTGGAAGGCACGCTAAGCAGTTGATCCCGGTTGCTGTCTATGACAGTAGTCGTTAAGCCGAGTTAGAGGCCTTCGGGCGGCTTAAGAACATCTAACAGTCGAGTTGCCCACTCACTTGACAAAGGGGGGACAACTGTGACTCGCGTCCGCAGGAGCTACCTACCACAACCCTGCACGTGTCCCCTGGGTGGTACTAAAGAGTGACAAACTCAAAAGGCCAAAATAATAATTGCCATACGATTAAATAAATAAACCATTACCGAAAACCTATTGTTGTACATATGTAACTACTGGGAAGAAACATTCCGACTAGTTCCATCAATAGAACTAGTGGGAATCGAATAGACCCCCTAGTGAGGCTTGTCACCTTTGTTGGGACCTCTGGTTCTATAAGATGAATAATCGTTTATATTCTTTACCTTTGCCAGGTGCGCGCGCTCCTTTTTTTTTTTTTTTTTTTTTTGTTGGCTGAACGCGGTTTGCGTATTGCCACCGACAAAGCAGGGAAACGTTAGGAAATTAGGTAATATGTTCGAAAAACGGGATTTGGAAGGATAGGATCAGTTTAGAATAGGAGCTAATAAAATATATAAATAACTAAATACGGATATCATTAAGTAAAATATAAGAGGATATAGAATTAAACACATAAGGATCTTTTGAGGCTAACAAGACAGGGATGGATGTAGGAAAAGGAATTTGAAGTGAGGAGAGATTATTGTAAAAAGAGACATGGTTGAATAAAGGACATGAAAGGAAAATATGATTCAAGTCACCAATTTCTCCACATTCACACAAGTTTGACTCCACAATATGTAGTCTGGCGAGATGAGCCGGCGTGCACACATGACCCAGTCTCATTCGTATTATAATACTAGTGGCTCGTTTACCGAGCCTTAGCTTTGCAAACCAGGGCTTAGTAGGAACATTAGGTTGAATTGCGTAATAAAATTTGCCCTTTGTCTGGGCACTTTCAGCCCACAACTGATTCCAGGCATCACTGAGATAAGAAGAAGGTAAAGCAATCAAGTCATGACTAAAATTTTTATAAGGAAATCTGTCCCCAAACGTCACAGCTTCATTGGCCAGGTGATCTGCTTTAACATTACCATCTATTTCACTGTGTCCCGGGACCCAAGCGAAAGATACTGAAAGCCCACGAGTTATGCAATCACTTAATAGTATTCGAGTGTCTATGATTACTGGAAAAATTGTTTTACATTGAAAAGGATATTTGACTAATGCCTGTAAGGCACTCATTGAATCGGTTACTATAACTGATTTTTTAAGTTTTGCCGTTCGAATATATTCGACTGCTTTAAGGAGACCGAAACATTCTCCAGTAAACACAGATGATTCAGGTGGGAGTTTTATTTGTTGGAAAATTTTGTACTGAGAATGATAAACCCCAACTCCGACATGGCTAGAAGAAGAATGTTTAGAAGCATCGGTGTATATTGTGTGATAGTCTTTCCAAAAGTTATCCTTCACATGGTTAAAACTTATATTGTTATTAGGAGCATTTTTTGAAATACCTATATTTAAGGCTACGTCAGGAGTGTCAGTTAGAGATTTATACGAAGCACAGAATAAAGGATAAGAAATAGAAGAGTGAGTGGGAGCTTGGATAGAGGTAAACTTTTGGTAGCTATTTATGAGGCATGGGACAGATTTATGTGACCAATAACTGGAAGAAATAATAAGATCAGAAAGTAACTTGAGTTTAGTATGAAGCGGATGATCAGAAATTTGTAGGGCTCGAAACAGAAATCTATCAGCGAGGTATTGACGACGTAGCTGTAATGGAGGTTCACAACACTCTAGTTGTAAAGCATTAAGTGGGCTAGATTTCATCGCACCTGCAATCAATCTTAAAGCTTTGGACTGAATATTATCCAGTTTTTTGAAAGCAACAACACTACCAGGTTGTAAAAGGAAGGTGCCATAGTCTAAGATACTACGAATCAGAGCATTGTATATTAGTTTCATACAAAACGGATGAGCGCCCCACCAAACACCAGAGAGGCATCTAAGCATGTTTAACAAACGTTCACATTTAGCAAGAATATATTCACAATGTGGAGTACCAGTTAATTTAGAATCAAGAACAACACCTAAAAATTTTGTTTGGTTGACTACAGGAATTTCACAGTTATCATAATATACAGAAACTGGCGGGGGCAAACGCATTCTAGAAAATAACACAACAGAGCTTTTAGATGGAGACAAATCAAGACCATTTTGTTCTAACCATTTCCTTAAAAGATTTAAAGAGGAAGTTAGAGAAGAACTGGCATTTTCAATAGATCGGTCAGTACAATACAACAACAAATCGTCCGCATATTGAAGAACGCAAACATTATTACCCACTGATGCTTCCAGATCATAGGTGTACAAGTTATATAAGATTGGGCTTAATACAGATCCTTGTGGAAGACCTTTCCATACTAATCTAGATTCCTCATTGTCTACATCCAAAATTAAGTGGATACGCCTTTCTGATAGGATGTTAATTATGAATTTACTCAGAAGAGTCGGTACGTTCAAAGTATTTAGTTTTTCCTTCAGGATACTTAAGACAACATTATCATACGCAGAATTTATATCCAGGAAAGCCGCGACTACAGACTGGTTATTAGAGAATGCTAATCTTATGTCAGTTATGAAAATACTTATACTATCTAGGGTACATTTACCTCGTCTAAAACCAAACTGGGTTTTACTTAAACTGTTTTTGGTTTCAATGAACCATTCTAGTCTATTTTTAACTAGTTGTTCAGCAATTTTCATTAAAACCGAAGAAAGAGCTATTGGTCTGTATGACGAAGGATCAGACGAAATTTTATTAGGTTTTAATATCGGAAGAACCTCTTGAGATTTCCATGAGTTAGGAATATTGCCTGAGATAAAAATAGAATTGATTAGGTCCAAAAAATATGAGAGAGTGCTAGGCCCAAGATGAGAAACAAAAGAATATGGGATGCCATCTAACCCAGGGGCACTATTCTTGACATTAGATAACACACCTTTAAGTTCAGAAATAGAAAATGGATCATTCAGTCCATCAGGATCATTTGCAATACAAGATGGAATAGAGTAGGTTGAAAGTAAATCCTCAGAAACAGACGAAGGAGCTAGTTTATTTAAAAAGCTATTTGCTAGTGTTTGGGGAAAATGTTGTGTCGACGACGATTCACGGAATGCACAACGAAATCGTCGAATGTTACGCCAGACTTCTGTAGGAGAGACATGTGGAGATAAGGACAAACAAAAGTTTTTCCAGCTTTCAAACTTTTTTTTTTTTAATAATTTGCTTGTATTCGCTATAGCAGTCGATAATAAATCAAAATTTTCGTCAGAGCCACACTCATTGTACTTTAATTCTATATATTTCCTATTTTTAACCGCTTCACTACATTCATTATCCCACCACGGGGGCGAAGGAATAAAATTTAAGCATTTTTTCTTTTCAGGAAACACTTCGTCAGCAGCCTCCATAAACGCCTTGGCTAAAACTGACGCACAGACAGGCTCTGTTCCACAACTGACATTAGGAAAAGACGAAAGTTTAGCCTCAATGCACTCACTAAATGATGCCCAATCTGCATTCTTTAAATTGTATTTCAGTCGGGGAGGGCGCTTATGCACAGGACCACCAGTAAAAGGAAAAGTGATTAATATAGGAAAATGATCACTTCCGTATGTTGATGGTAAAGTATCCCAAGTAAGTGTGGATGCCAGACCAGGTGTGCTAAGCGAAAGATCAGGCACACTGAATCCCTCATTAGGACCATTTCGACGGGTTGGATTGCCATTATTCAGCACACAAATATTGTGACTATCCAATATATCTAGTATAATGGAACCATAGTGATTTGAAGAAGAACCCCATGAATGATGTTGGGAGTTAAAATCACCAAGAATAATAAATGGTTTAGGAAGTGTGGAGATGATGCAGTCAACTTCATTAAAAATAATAGAGGATGGGTGTGGAATATATACCGAAACAAAACATATATTCTTAACTATGACAGCTATTATTGAAAAATCTTTATTCACATGAGGAGTAGCAAAATGGGTAAAGGAGAAAGAATGGTTAATGAGTAGGGCTGTACCACCATACCCATCAGACCTATCTTCTCTAAGACAGGCATAACCAGGAATCCTAAAAGAATAGCCTGGTTTTAACCATGTCTCTTGTAGGGCAACAATAAATGGTTTATACTTATTAATTAGATGAATTAATTCACTCTTTTTGGGAATTACACTCCGACAGTTCCACTGAATTAGAGTTAACTGGTCCATTGTTTACAGGTATTTTAGATATAGCATCAAATATTGGGGCAGCGTTGGACGGTGTGAAGAAATTTGATTGAGACAATAACTTTATAAGTGCAGCTATAAGATCTGCAACAGAAGCTTCATTGGGAGAATTGCTATTATTTTTAAACATACAGCCATTGCCAGGTTCTGTCATATTATAATCTCTTATAATGGAGTTATGGGCAGCACAATCATACCCTTTGTCAAGAATTGGAGGAGGTTTTGATTTCATATAAATTGTTTTCTTGTGTGAAGAAACTCCAGGGTGCATAGGTTTGGAATATTGAGGGCCTGTAGGAGAAGGAGTACTATTGCTATTTGAAGTTACGACATCAGCATATGAAATTTTAAAAATTGTTGGGTGAACTTTAGAAGCTTCAGCATATGAAATACAGCTTTTTGCCATTGAATCTTTTATGGCTTTCTGACGGCTGAATTCGGGACACGATTTGCTAATAGCAAAATGGGCTCCTTGACACAGGCAACATATAGTATTATCTTCTTCTACGGAACATGAATCGCCTGAGTGGCCAGACTGACCACATTTGTAACATCTGGGACTGTTGGCCCTGCAATTCACTTTAACATGACCGAAGCGGCAACATTTATAGCACTGAATTGTGGGGAATATATAAGTTTCGATAGGCAGAGCTGTATAGCAAAGGAAGACACGTTTGGGAAGTACTTGTCCGTCAAAAGTAAGAACTACAGATTCAGTTGGTTTTAATTGAGGACCTACATCTGTAATTATTTTCCGACTCAATCTTCGAACTTTTAGAATTGGGCCACAACCCATAGGAAGAGAAACATTCTCTAGAATGTCCTCCTCCGACCATTCTGAGGGAACACCACGAGCAATTCCCATGCGAGTCACTGAAAAAGTTGGAATGAACATTTTATATTGCAAATTTTTCAGGGCAGAATTTTCCAGGAAACTGTTGGCTTCTTCATATTTTTGAAAGGAAATGGACACTTTGTTCCTACCTATACGCTTTAAGCTACCATTCACAATTCCTTTTATGTTGTTATTTTTAAGTGTCCGGCCGAGAGATATTGGGTGAAGAGTGATACCATCATTTGGTGAGGCCTGCAGTCTCTGCACATGAACAGTGTATGGAGCAGCATCAGATGATTGATATAAAGCTCTACCAATAGGCGCTTTCATCTGGGATGAAGTATTTGGTGTGGGGACAGATTGTGTAGAACTATTATTTTGCAAGGTATTTGGCAACTGAACTGAAAGATTTGGGGGAGGCATTGATGGGGGAACACTGTTATTCTCAGCTAATAAAATATTATTATCCTGTACTGTCAAGTTATTTTTATAAGCCACTGCCGATTCATCTTCCAAACTACATAAACAATCCTGTGCTCTCATTTCACTATCCTTACGGTGTCTCCTTCTCTTGTTACAATGTTTACATACGCGTCTGGTTACTTTACGTTTAATTCTCTTGCCCTGAGATAAAACAGACACATCCGTGTCCATAGACTCATCATTATTATGTGAAATTGTTATTTCTTGAGCAATGTCCGGAGGATCCTTTTCAGAACCCCCCGGATCGGGGGGCTCGTCCGCCATGATAGGCGGCAAGAAACAAAAATCGACTTACCCGAGAATATAAGCTATTTACACTAATAAAAAGTAACAAATATATACAAATCTCCTAACTACATTCGAATATATACAAAACTGATCCTATGAAGGTAACTATCAGCGATAGATCAATTTTAATTAACAAAAGCCAAAAACACAACCGAACCGGTGGACGTTTCCCGCGCTTTTTTCGCGCGCTCCTTTAATATAATAAATTATCATAATAGTACATTGTTTAACAAGGGGCGTATGAGGAATATTGCAAACGAGAGTCTATCAGGAGCCCGACGCCATAAGGCGGAGGGCTTTTGATGACTCGAGTTTGCAATATTCTTACGCCCGTGTTCACAATGTTTTACATCACATTTGCGAGGAAATAACTAACCACAAAAGACAGAAAAACCTATGTTTTATACAAGCGCATCAATCAAATGTTGACGAAATTGACAACATCACTTCTAGATCAGTGCGAGTGGAGGGCGGAGCTTCAATATTTCAACCAATCACAGAGCATGGGAGCATGTGGTTTTTGCAGGGCATGAACCACATGCTCCATGCTCGATTTTATTTTCCAACCAATCACAGCAGAATTCTTGCCGTCCAGATTTGCTTAACCAATCAGATCACACACAAGCTCATTACTTCCTTGGTACCATTATTTCCCACGGGAACAATTTAGGCCATTGTCCTTCTGTATACAGGCAAGGAATAAAACCATTTATGAGCAAGTGTGATGAAAAGAATAGTTTGCAAAAATGTACTCGATTTGAAACGGAGTATTTCAAGAAATGTTTTATATAGCGCATAGAGAATGTTGCCATAAGGATATTTTATGAATTTTCGATATAATCGAACACATGTAATGGATAATGACGAAAATTACATTACTACAAGGGGAATATAATTAAATAATTATAGTTGAGAGTGTAATGATCAAAGCTCACCCGTGTCATACATATTTATGTACATATGTGAATACACTGTTAACTAGTGGCATATTATTCATAGTACTCTTTGCTAGTGGCTCTGTGACCTGTAGAACTCGCAAGCCTGCGTTTTTTTTTTTAATTCAAAAAAGTGGCTCGACAAAATAATTCTATATAATTAGCGAACCGGCTCACAAAATTTCACGAGATGCGGTTGAGAAATGCGACTTGTAGAGGAGAACAGCCGGACAGACAAACGATTTTCGGCCCAACCTGAAGAAAAGATAGAAATTGGTCTAGTATACATATTTTTAGATAACCATTGTGATAATACTGATAATGTCAATTTTGGAGAAGAAATCTGTAAAAGGTATAGAAATTAGGTATTTCAAATCAAAAATTCAAAGGAATGTGGTTAATAATAAGTATATTTAATACAAATCGCATCACCCACAACATCTTAACTTGTGTCCTGTGACCAATATCCGAATAGTGACTAAACTGTCTTCTTAACTTAGAATTCTTGAGTACCCCAACGGATCTGCAACAATAATACACATCATGATTTTATTTGAAATTAGAATCAAAACGAATACCATACTTGATGCGAAACTTGCCCACTATACAGATATTTAACTTTACCTAATTGCATTAATAGGGAACATTACGCAAAGCTCTGCGTAGGGGGCGACACTAACACAACCCGTAAACAAACCGCCATGACGTACAATGTCATATTTATTTACCTAACAAACAATAACAAATAATTGATGAAAACGCGTTAAACTACAATCGTTTTATTATCATTCATGTGTAAAATACCTGTACTGTGATATTAAAATGGCATCTTAAAGCTATTTAAAGGTGGGTGAGGGCTTTTTTTTGCTTTACCACGTATTGCCGCTTCCCATAGTTTTCGTATCATCGTTTCCTTAGGAAATGAATGATGCCCTTCATTCTTGCATCCAATTACGCAGCCCTGATGCATTTTATTTATTGAAATATTTTCTTCCCTATTTGATCCAGAGCTTTGAAGGACTTGTCAAAGTTGTCAAAAAAACTGTTTACTAATTGTGATAGTGCTGCACTCTGGCGGCAGAACATTGCAGTAATGTTCCCTATTAGATAAAAATAGTAGTTTATGTGACTGTACATAATGAAGGGCATTAAACACGAGTGTGGGTTTTTCATAATAACATCACACGAGTGTCTTAATGCCTAATTATGTACAGTTACATACACTACTTTATCTATCCACATATCATAAGCCTCCACGATGCATTCAGGAGCCGCATATAATGACCGGCATCGCGGCGTTGTTTTCTGGCAGCTGCCATAGTTTTTTCTTAATTCAGAAAAAAACTAGAGTCGGATCCAACTGTCATATCGTTCGATATCTTACTTATTTGTCAAATTTGTATGCAAATTGACAATTCATTTCGAACTAAACGTCATCTCGACTGATATTAGAATAGAGGTCAAATCAATTTTTTTTGATTTCAGAGATGTTCGAAATTTGAATGAAATAATATTATCGAAATCGATGTTATTATTTAGAAATAATAATATTTTCACAGATAATAAATTTGTTCTAACAAAACAGTCTATTTTTATGGTGGCCATAATGTGCGGTTCTTGAACGCATCATGGAGGGTTTATGATATTTGGATAGATAAATCTTACAATAATTCTTGGTATAATCAAAGGTATTCAAAAACATGCAACATTAGCAGGTTGGCTCACGGTATAATATGATTAACATTCACGATGCATTCACGTCTACAAATAATTTTCTAAGACACGACATATCGTAGCACCAGAATCGGGAGTTGGGAGCAACTGGTCCTAAATGCAAAAGAACTGAAATTCGCTGGTGGTTTGTAATAAGCGTAGTTACCATTATATTGAACAATAGCCGCGTTTCTACTGGATATGGATGGCTGGCTGGCTACAAATATGGCAAACAACTTACATCTTGATTACGGGCTTTATGTTTCCTCTCGACGAGCGACGTGAGCGCCTCGGAGCGCACGGCGAGCGAGTCGACGCGCTCGACGAGCTGCTGGTACGGCGACAGCGGCTGCGCGCCCATCACCACGTGGCCCAGCTTCGAGTCGATCTTGGCGTCGAGGCGGGCGTTGCGGATCAGGTTCACTATCCAGCACTCCGCCTCCTCCGGCTGCATGTTCAAGTTCTCAGCCAACATTCTACCAAATTTTATTAGGATTACTGTACTACACTGGATGTAATTTACTTATCCCCTTTAACCGCTTAGAATTTTTCATCGGGCATGCTCGTGTCACCACCGATACGAGGATACACCACCCAGAGTAGGGCTTGCATATGCGATAGACCAATGAATGTCCTGTAAAAAGCAAATCAAAACTTTGTCTTACATATCAGACTGCGGCGAAATGAGCTGGATATTTTATGTCTAATAAATCAGACTATGGATAGGGTTAAACATCGTGAGGAAATCTGCATACATCTGCGGTGAAATTCAAAGATGTATGTGAAGTCCCCAACCCGCACTGGGCTAGCGTTGGGACTACTGCCCATTCCCTCTCATCCGTGAGAGGCCTGTGCCCACAGTGGGACGTATATAGGCTGATATGATGATGTAATAACTTTACTGGCGATAAATAATAAAATAATACATTACTACACAGGTCGTCACAGAAATGAAGCCTGCTGAATAGTTATCCTTATACTTACTTGGCAGAGTATCTCTCCTTTTTACAATATTTTTCAAGAATGCTTATTTGTGCTCTATACAGCGCAACTGAGGCTTGACCACACGTTTTGTTAAGCTTACGGTTCAGCTTTAGTGAGGCTGTCTAGTAATACGAATATTTGTTCCATGAACTATATTCATACAATAACTACGTCGATCAGTTTATTCGTTTTTCCCTAATATTCGTGCAATCAGGCATTCTACGATTTAATTTGCTATTTACCCAATATGTAAAATACAGCGAATCCTCAAGTGAATATAGGGTCGGCAACGCGCTTGTGATTCTTCTGGAGTCACAAAGTGTCCATAGGCTACGGTACCAGCTTAAAATCAGGCAGGCTGTAAGAATGTTTGCCGCCGCTGTTGTATAAAATAAAAAAATGTAATCTACATTTACCCGATGCTGATGACCTGGTGGATGCGGCAGAAGGTCTCGAAGATCATGAGGCGCGCGTTCTCCACGAACTCCTCGAGACAAGCGATCAGGAAGAAGTCGGTCAACAGCACGGCTTGGCATTGGTTCAGTTTCCTCCGCGCCGCCTCGAAGTCGAAGTTCACATACAAATGTTCAATGAACTCTGTGATAGGGTCCCTGAAACAAATACACGTAGACAATATGCGAACTTTAAACCGCCTATCCTATCCTAGGAACCGCGAATCGGTTCGAAACATGTCGAGCGAGTACGTATTTTAGGTCGAGTGATAAGCGAAATGTTTAAGGCTACGTAGGCTCGTGGTCTTCTCTCCCTCTCACTGAGCATAAGCGTGAGCGAGATGGAAGTGCGTGTTCGGAAGCACGGATATCATGTATTTTTTTATTCGTTTTAATAAATAAAAAAGTAATAGCTGAATTCCCTCAAACATGATATTGCCGATTTTTAGAACCAATTTTAATATGTTTAACTGTTGTGCATAATTTGTTACGAATTTTTTTAAGTGTATTTTAGACCTCTGTTCGTGATTTTTTTCTATAGAGCGAAAGTCAAAAACTCAGGATTCGAATAGCTGTTGTCCCTCGAGAAAGACCTCAAGATTGCTAATTAAATTTAGGACAGTCGTATTATAATCCAAACAAGCGCTACGACTTTTTAAAAATCCATTTTCTAGCTCACGTCGCCTTAAACAGGCTCAAATCTGAGTCTTCATTTGATATGCGTCCTTACCTTACCGCGCTACGCTCTATACTTCGATAAATAACAAACAATTACTAGCAGATTCATTAATAATTATATAATAGCTGTGTAGCTGTATAGTTCCAAACAGAAGTGTGCGCGATAACGAGGTGCGCAAGATTATAGGAGAGACAATGCAAAAGACTGGAAGTGTAGTGATATATACGGACAGTCAGGCAGCATTGAAGGCACTACGAAAGGCAACGGTAACATCCGCCTTAGTGAAAGAATGCAAGGAAGAGCTCAACAAGATAGGAGAAGACCCAGGTGTGACGGTGGCGTGGGTGCCAGGACATCAGGGGATAGTGGGCAATGAGAGGGCGGATGAGCTGGCTAGGGAGGGCGCGGGAAGGGAGTTTATAGGCCCAGAACCGGTCCTTCCTTTCTCGACTCAAGTCACAAAGGGGGTCATAGAAAGGCTAAAAGAACAAGATGAAGAGAGAGAATGGAGGGAAGCATCTGGATTTAGACAGACAAAGATGATGATATAAGGTATGGATCACAAAAGGACCAGGTATCTGCTGAAACTGGGTAAGAGCAATCTGAGATTGCTGACTGGCATCATTACCGGTCACAATACTCTAAATAGACACTTAAAGATAATAGGTATAAGTAACGACGCTTCTTGCCCACACAGTGGGGAGGAAGAAACAAGTAAGCATGTACTAGCGGAATGTGTTATGTACGCGGCACCGCGGTTTAACACATTTGGTAAAGATATGTTAGAGGAGCGGGAATTGAGGGATATCAACCTTAAAGATGTCCTTCTGTTCTGCAGGAAAACAGGAATAATGGAAGCTGCCGCGGGACCTTGAGCCCAAACCTTAGGGAATTGGGCTGAATGACCGCGACGAGTGGTCGACTGCCCGCCTGTTTCCGGCCAGGCGTCCCTTCACAACATCACATCACATAGCTGTGTAGACAAACCAAACGATCCAATCATACGGCTCAAAGGAAATTTGTATGATGTCACATCATATCAGCCGAAAGACGTCCACTGCTGGACATAGGCCTCCCCCAAAGAGTGCCACAATGGCCAGTCCTGCGCCACCCGCATCCAGCGGACTCCCGCGACCTTTACCAGGTCATCAGTCTACCATGTGGGGGGCCTAATCACGCCGCGCCTTCCGGTACGTGGAACGCCGCGCCTTCCGCTTCCGGTATGGCGTCACGCAGAGACGTAATTTAACATGAAATATGCTGTCTGATAAACATACCTGTAAGTATATGCTTCCTGTTGGATTACTTTTACAAGATCTTTGAGCGCGTTCCTCCTGGACCTGTTGATGATGACGGCGGTCGCCAGGTAGCGCATGATGTGCGGGCACATCGTCTGGATGGCGTTCAAGTACCTGAATGTAAAAAAAAATATACATTTAGTAAAAATTGGACATTCGACACGATCCCTTGTCGTTGTGTCCAATAAATTAAGAAGTAAATATCAGCAGAAACGTCCGCTAACGAAATTCTAAATTTCGATTAAAGTGGAAAAGTTAAAAATTATTCTCCAAGAGCGGGATATGAACCCGCGACCTCTGAAATCCGTCCATTGCAATAGCAATAATAATCCAACTGAGCTACCGTGGGTTCACTCTTCTAATGAATAAGTGCAGCCAGCCAATTGGTTAGCTGCGCACAACTACATACTATACCTACAAGTTTTTTTTTGGTAACTGATCGAAATACGAAGAAAAAATTATCTACGTACGTGCAGTGCAGGCTCATTATTTACGTACGCACAGGATTTATAATCGTACAAGATACAAGCATTTTGACGTAATTTTAAAGGCTAAGAGACTGAAGAAGACGAAGAGCGACCAGTGCACGAGCCACGTGCGCTGCTGCAGCGCCTGCATGTTGGTGGCGGCGGCTCCGTTGTCGATGGACTCACAGTGGTTTGTAGAGGAACATCTCTATGATGAGGTCGCGGCCCTTGACGTGGTTGAAGAAGACGAAGAGCGACCAGTGCACGAGCCACGTGCGCTGCTGCAGCGCCTGCATGTTGGTGGCGGCGGCTCCGTTGTCGATGGACTCACAGTGGTTTGTAGAGGAACATCTCTATGATGAGGTCGCGGCCCTTGACGTGGTTGAAGAAGACGAAGAGCGACCAGTGCACGAGCCACGTGCGCTGCTGCAGCGCCTGCATGTTGGTGGCGGCGGCTCCGTTGTCGATGGACTCACAGTGGTTTGTAGAGGAACATCTCTATGATGAGGTCGCGGCCCTTGACGTGGTTGAAGAAGACGAAGAGCGACCAGTGCACGAGCCACGTGCGCTGCTGCAGCGCCTGCATGTTGGTGGCGGCGGCTCCGTTGTCGATGGACTCACAGTGGTTTGTAGAGGAACATCTCTATGATGAGGTCGCGGCCCTTGACGTGGTTGAAGAAGACGAAGAGCGACCAGTGCACGAGCCACGTGCGCTGCTGCAGCGCCTGCATGTTGGTGGCGGCGGCTCCGTTGTCGATGGACTCACAGTGGTTTGTAGAGGAACATCTCTATGATGAGGTCGCGGCCCTTGACGTGGTTGAAGAAGACGAAGAGCGACCAGTGCACGAGCCACGTGCGCTGCTGCAGCGCCTGCATGTTGGTGGCGGCGGCTCCGTTGTCGATGGACTCACAGTGGTTTGTAGAGGAACATCTCTATGATGAGGTCGCGGCCCTTGACGTGGTTGAAGAAGACGAAGAGCGACCAGTGCACGAGCCACGTGCGCTGCTGCAGCGCCTGCATGTTGGTGGCGGCGGCTCCGTTGTCGATGGACTCACAGTGGTTTGTAGAGGAACATCTCTATGATGAGGTCGCGGCCCTTGACGTGGTTGAAGAAGACGAAGAGCGACCAGTGCACGAGCCACGTGCGCTGCTGCAGCGCCTGCATGTTGGTGGCGGCGGCTCCGTTGTCGATGGACTCACAGTGGTTTGTAGAGGAACATCTCTATGATGAGGTCGCGGCCCTTGACGTGGTTGAAGAAGACGAAGAGCGACCAGTGCACGAGCCACGTGCGCTGCTGCAGCGCCTGCATGTTGGTGGCGGCGGCTCCGTTGTCGATGGACTCACAGTGGTTTGTAGAGGAACATCTCTATGATGAGGTCGCGGCCCTTGACGTGGTTGAAGAAGACGAAGAGCGACCAGTGCACGAGCCACGTGCGCTGCTGCAGCGCCTGCATGTTGGTGGCGGCGGCTCCGTTGTCGATGGACTCACAGTGGTTTGTAGAGGAACATCTCTATGATGAGGTCGCGGCCCTTGACGTGGTTGAAGAAGACGAAGAGCGACCAGTGCACGAGCCACGTGCGCTGCTGCAGCGCCTGCATGTTGGTGGCGGCGGCTCCGTTGTCGATGGACTCACAGTGGTTTGTAGAGGAACATCTCTATGATGAGGTCGCGGCCCTTGACGTGGTTGAAGAAGACGAAGAGCGACCAGTGCACGAGCCACGTGCGCTGCTGCAGCGCCTGCATGTTGGTGGCGGCGGCTCCGGCCGCACCGTTATCGATGAACTCGCGCAGCTTGGTCAGATCGTCCAACGCGCCGTCCCAGTTCTGCACCAGGATCTCGCTGGCCAGCTTGCCCCATAGTACTGACAAGTAATTCTAAAAAAAGTTGAGAAAAATATGTCACTGTTGCTTACAGGACCCAATTTGTATCTACCGAAAACATAGCACTAGAAAATCTGACTTTTGCGATAACAGAAGATACTTAAAATAATTTACTTCAAAAACAAAGTTTCAACCGACTTCAAATCAATAGCCAAATTGCTTCAAATTTGCCTATAAAATTTGAAGAGTTCCCTCGATTTCTCCAGAATCCCATCATCAGAACTGGATTTTGGTGACGAGATCAATCTGGAAGTATATGCTTTCAAACAAAGAAAGAATTTTTCAAATAAATTACCAAGTTATCGCGTAACAAACACACAAAAAAAAACCGGCCAAGTGCGAGTCGGACTCGCGCACGAAGGGTTCCGTACCATTATCTATAATAAGTTTCTGTCAAAAATTTCATTTTTGGTACTAGCTTTTACTGCGACATTGAGACGATTCTAACGAGCCCAAACTCGATGGGGTTGTGTCGTTTTATTGCGGAGTTCCTATGGCCACCTTCCAGCTCCAGCATTAATCAGCTCCAAGTCATCATAATATTGCATTGTCATGCGATATACATATGCTTGCAAAATTTCAGCTCAATTGGATAACGGGAAGTGACTGAAAAATGGATTTATTTATTTAATCGTATGGCCTACATTATTTGGCCTTTGAGTTTGTCACTTTTTAGTACCACCCAGGGGACATGTGCAGGGTTGTGGTAGGTAGCTCTTGCGGACGCAAGTGACAGTTGTCCCCCCTTTGTCAAGTGAGTGGGCAACTCGACTGTTAGAGGTTCTTAAGCCGCCCGAAGGCCTCTAACTTGGATTAACGACTACTGTCATAGACAGCATCCGGGATCAACTGCTTAGCGTGCCTTCCAAAGCACGGAAGCGCTCATGTATAGTAACCACTCAAACAGGCGGTCACCCATCCAATGACTGACCGCCGCCATCTTTGCTTTACCTGCGTTATCGTTTCCGATTCGCAGGCGCCGCAGGGCTATGAACTCTTCACAGAAGAAAAATGGATTGCAAATTTTGACGGACAACTTACATATTATTTACATACATACGAACAGTGCAATCTTGTAACAACGGCAAAATTATCACGTTTGTTGTATGGGAGCCCCCTTAAATATTTTTTTATTGTTTTTAAGTATTTGTTGTTATAGCAGCAACAGAAATACATAATCTGTGAAATTTTCAACTGTATAACTATCACGGTTCATGAGATACAGCCTGGTGACAGACGGGCAGATAGACAGGCAGACAGACGGACAGAGGAGTCTTAGTAATAGGGTCCCGTTTTACTCTTTGAGTACGGAACCTTAAAAATACAGTCGAATTGAGAACCTCCTCCTTTTTTTAAAGTCGGTTAAAAATCAAATAACGTGATTCATTTCAAGGTACATACTAGAAGTGCATAACGAAGGCGAAGGTTAATAAAATGTCAAAGAGTTTAATTAGGCCATATAGAAACTTTTTTCCAGCCAATTGTTTTCCTAAAAGAAATAAATGGTACTGTCAAATCGTCTCGTCACATTCACAAACATGTCAGCGAAATTGGTAGTTCAGAGATTTGAGACAGACGTTAATTTTAAATATTTGAACGTTACGATTGGAGATGAAAATGACGAAACGAGATTCAGCGAGTGGTTGGACGGTGAAACGCATTATTCGAAAAAGGCTACGGCGAAATCGTCGCATTTGATAGTGAAAATAGTATCGGGTCAAGAGTATCGACATTTTAATCTCGATTCCTGTGCGAAACAGGTCAATGGGATGGAGATAAATAATGTCGACACAATATCAGTTTCCGGTTCGGTGCAACAGTCTTATAACTTAAACGGATCCAACCAGATTGATACGAAAAGTCCCGAACTCTTAAAAATGCAACACAGTGCATTAGAAGAACCCAATAGTTTACTAAATATTAATCTGAATAAACATTTCTACGAGCAAAATAATACGTATTCAGGAAGTCCACAACGCACTGTGTGTCCTTTAGAGTACAGTCTAGAGAGAGTTAAGCAAAACAACGCTCGTATAATGGAAAATATTCACATGTTGAACAGAACCTTGAGCTATACGAAAAAGAAAGAAGGCCTTGATATAGGCTGCTCGAAACCCGTTCGATCGTACACTTGTAACACTTGCGGCAAATGTTTCGTCTATGAAACAGGTCTGAGAAGGCATTATTCTACGCGACATGCGATTCTGGACATTCAGCCGCGATGGCAGGTGGTATGGACTTGCATAGAATGCTTCCAGGTCTGGCCACAGCAGGACGTGGCTATGCAACACGCGACCCGCTGTTGCCAGGCGGACAATTTGGATTGTGTCCGCGAAATTAAAACATCATCACTCTTGCAATGTGAATTCTGCGAGAAAGTATTCACAAGCATTCCTCGACTCCTGCGACACGCGAAGACTCACACTAGTGCTAGCAACTACGAGTGCAACGCTTGCGAAATGGTATTCTCGTCTTACAAGACCGCAGAACAGCATTGGCTATCATGTCCATGGTTGAAAGCATGTTACACATTTCATTTGGGCAAACTGCTGCTCTGCAATGCCTGTGATCGCAAGTTTAGAAACTACGAGCAATTGTACAATCACAGGTGAGGAATGAGCACACAAGTCAACTACTCCTCTTACTTCAATACACATATTTAATATGTATATTTTTCAGGTACAAAGCTAGTCATTTCATGACAAAAACGCATTATAACCAAGGCCACAATACACTTGGCGTATTAGTGTATCAGTGTGAAATGTGTAGCCAATGGTTTGCCTCTGTTGCTCTTCTTCTGAACCATAGGAGCCAGTATCATCCTCGCTACGACACCAGCACAGCAGCTCCATGTGTAAGTATTCTTATTGCCCACAAACACACCGGGCTATGAAGGCCAATACTTAATAGGCATGCAGCTATTTGTTTGAATGGGATAATAGTTGCATACAAGACGTCTCATGTTCTAACAAACAGTGGTGCCTGTTTTTTTAGGCGTTTGTGGGCCTGGTGTGTATGCTTTAATGCAGATTCGAGCAATTAGGCAACTTGATAACATATTAATATTACAGGATATGAACTACACAGAAAATCAAGCCTACAGCATGTCCGGTGAAAACGATATTCGTGAATTGGAAGACCAACAATATTAGTTAGATGCAGAAATTTATGTAATAAGATTAGTTTTTGTTTTGCTTATAAATAAATATTTTTTTATACATAATATACTGTTTGTTTTTATTTTTGCCTAGTAAACATTAGTATTTCACAAACTTAACATATATTAGGACTTCAATAGTTAATGTAAACTGAGATCCCAGTCTTAGATATTATGGCAGGTGTGTTGCAAGGAATCATTCTGTAACATCACAAGGACCGGAACACGTATTTTTACCCGACTGCCAAAGGAGAGGAGGGTTATGTTTTTCGAGCGTATGTATGTATGTATGTGTGTATGTCTTATTCTTTGACACGCCCTGCAGCGTAAAACGTTTGACGGATTTCGACATATGAGGTGTCGTTGGATTCCTCGTAATCGTAGGAGTGACATAGGCTATGATATTTGTAAAAAGCAGTAGGGTTTTTCGAAAATTCTTTTGATTTCACTTGTTAAGCGGGTTTTCTATACGCTGGGTTTGAGAAACCATATCATTCTGGTAAAGCTTATTAACAGGTTATTGCATGAACAGCTAAGCTGATCGTTTGAATTAATTCGAGTTAACTCAAAACCCTGTTAAAGGTTTTTGCGGTAAGCGGTTCCGGACTGAGCGCAATCGCAAACTAAATTGATCCTTATCGTCATACTTATTCAATTCATTTTGGTTTGAAATGGCCGAGACTTTCCTTTGAATTAATTCAAGTTAACTCGAAACCCTGTCAAAACCCTTCCCCGGGTTTTCACAAGTTATAGAGCATTAAACGCAATCGATATTGGTCCAAAGCGTTCGTTATACAGATACGATTATTTTTTTATTGTGGTTCGCCGAATCGAGCTAGCCATGCGCCGCGCCTCAAAGCAGCGCAGGCGGCGGCGGTGTCTGTCAAAGCTTTTAAAAACACCACTACTATTTTTTGCGTTAAACAGATTTGCACCAAACAGCCTTAGCAAGTGACGCCATAATCGTCTGACCATAAAATTATTGCACTTGTTTAGGCAATTTGTTTGTTTACCTATGCCTATGAAGTTCGTCACTTTGTTTGCGTATAGCGAACTGTGCACATTGTATTGAAATCGTGTCAGATGACTGCCTATTCTCATATGCGAAAAAGGTAACTTTATATACAATGCTATTTATTTTTATCTCCCTCATATTATGCAGTAAAATTTAAATTAATTAATTAAAATTTTCATAAATCTAAAATATTTAATGAAAGACCAGCGCAGATAAATTCACAATACATTACAATATTCCGTGTTCTTACCTTATCAGTGGGCGACATGACCAGCTGGCAGAAATACAGATAGGAGGCAGACTCCACATAGTTACCACATTCATAGCGGTACTTGGCAAGGCGATACATGCTGTCAATCATATCAATTTTGAACTGGAAAAGAGATATTTAGATTAGCACAACAGTAGTGTTGATGTTACATAGTTGCAATATTAACAAACACATTCATATTTTTATAATTAGAATTACATCATCATAATCGTAATGTAAATCAATAGTTTATATTATATGTCCTATGGCTGGACACAGGCCTTCACTCATGGGTGAGAGTGAATGGGCTCTATTGTAATGTGTCTGCGAATAAAATCTTTATTTTCTTAGCTTATTGGATGCCTTTTTTCATGCTTGTAAGTGACAACATCCTGCTTGCCACTCCTATGGTTAATAAAAAAAGTTATGTCCATTCAAATATGTTAGTAAGGGTAATTTTCTAGTTCTCAATGAGATGCTAGCTGCTGGTGCTATATCACTACATAATATAAAACAAAGTCGCTTGCCGCTGTCTGTCTGTCCCTATGTATGCATAGATCTTTAAAACTACGCAACGGATTGTGATGCGGTTTTTTTTAATAAATAGAGTGATTCAAGAGGATGGTATAGTACATGCATGCATTATACATATAAACCCGTGCCAAGCCGGGGCGGGTCGCTAGTTTAATATAAATCTAAACTAAATCAACCATAAGAATAGGGTATATGATGACATTAACAATAAATTCTTTTTTTATTAGCAACAGATAAACGTTACGAAAATCAAACCCCCCACCGTATCATAATCCTGTTAATTCCTAGAATGGACCCTACCCGTCGAATAAAATGAGTACTGTCATCTAATAACGTAATATATGGACAGCCCCTTAGCTTGTGTGTTCAATTGTGTCAGATCTATTGATACATTATAAACAGACATAAAGATAACACAAACCTCAAACTCCTTATTGGTAGTAAGGTAGTTAATTAGGGTCTTGGGGTCCCTCATGGTTTCCACAGTCTTCATGACATCATCCCTCTGCATTAGTCTCAAGACTGGCTCCACCGCGTCTTGGAGCTCTTGTAGTTGTGACAGCACTACACCTCTACGGGACGTAATATCCTGAGCAAAAAATAAACATATAAACATAAAATAGCAACAGTATGCTCGAAGGTATTTCGTTTATTTCATAAGATTTACCTCTGGTGTGTCTTCATCTGGATAGAGCATTCTCCTGATGTCTATGACATAATCAATCATGTTAGTTTTGCTCAGAATCTCCAATTTAGCTTGCAGTAGCTCAGATTGATCATAGGTCTGAAGCAAAAGTTAATTTATTTATTTCCAACAAAATACACATGGAATTACCTACAGTAAAATATTTCTTAGGCACTGTTGAATTTATAAATTATTACTTGAACAGAAATTATTAACAACAAGCATGAAAAGTGTATCAGTAGCCGCAAGGTGCAACTTTACTATTATCGAGGAGCATTATTATTAATATTATTATATACAACGATGGTGGCAAACAAGCTTACGGCCTGCCTGATGTTAAGCAGGTACCGTAGCCTATGGACACTTGTGACTCCAGAAGAATCACAACATGCGTTACCGACCCTTTATTCACTTGAGAATTAGCTGTGTTGGCAGATAGAGACATGCAGGTCCCTCACTCCCAACACAGCGCATCCTAGGAGCTCTGGCGACCTTACTCACCACCAGGAACACAACACCACATGCTTCATAGCATGCAATAATATAGCAACACTACAAAGCAGTGGTGCTATTATGGCTGCGGTCTTTTGTAAGGTGGTGGAGGTACTTCCCCAGTTGGGCTGCTCCACATACGAGCGAGATGACATTCCACTGTGCCCTACCTCTCTTATTGTTATTATGTTTTTTTCCACTTTGGTGCTTATCCCACTTGGAGGAAGTGATGCGACGTGAATAATATATTAAGAATGATTTCGTTTTTACATAATATTCTAATGTATGAGAAAATAAAGGCACTTGAAACGCTGTTTTGATGACGACAACCAACCTCTTTAGCAGCTAAGAATTCCAGTAAGGGAAACACAAGATGACGGTCTAAATATTGACCAATCTTGAAAGTCAAGTCAAATTTTGAGTAACTCATGATGAACTCTTTCACTTTCACAAAATTTTAAGCCTTCACTTCTTATAAAAGTAAATCCAACAACACTTCAACTAGCCCGTTGAAATAAGAGGCCTTGTATAACCTCAAAATTACTTGGGTGACGAACGAAAAGTTGCGTTCATAAAATAGAATAAGTGTTGCAAGTTGATAACTAAACTAATTTCCAACATGCTGGGCAACACGTGAGGATGCGGCTTATAGTTTGACCAAATGCTGGAGAGTGTGAACGAGCTTTTACCATGGACAATTATCAATACCATTTATTTTTTATCTGTTACATGTCAAAAAAATAGAGGCGACTAGTTCTTGCGAGGTTATAATTTAATTTGTTTTTCTCATTATATGCATTATGACAGTACCTATAGGTCTCTAAAGAGTCTAAAGTGTCTAATTTCTTTATATTTCCAGATGCAATACAATTGCAAGTATCTTTAGAACAATAGAGCCTTGAAATCTTAGTGACCCGCGACCCTTGCTGTGGATTGATTTCAAAATGGCGTCAAGCGCGTTACTTTCTTGCTAGAATGCGTCATTTATAGAAACGGTGCATGTGTATTTCTACAATGGTTTAAAAATAGAGAACTTGCATAAGGCAGTTGCATGGATTACAATGAAAAATGTCGAATACCGTGATAACGAACTATACGGACCTTAATGGGCCTTCCTCGAAGGCCGACAGTTCTGTTGTTGTTATTGTAAACAAGGATGGATCTCTTTCTGTGGACCAAAACTTACTTGGAACTTTAATGGGTAAGAGTTTAATAATATATATTTCAAATTAAGTGTTTGTACACATTATTCGCCGAAACTCCAAGTATTATATCGTAAATTTCACACATAAACACTACGACACCCAAGCGACGCTCGCTCTGACGCTTACTTATCATTTACCAAGTAAATTTAGACTAATTTATAGCTTCTACTCGAAGACTCGATGGTTTTTAGTTATAGTTTATGAGTTTTAAATGTTTTGCAGCATTACTAATCATATTCTAATAGGAGTTCCTTAAATTTTTCATGCTTCTATAGTAGACTAAATTAGATTTTACAGATAAATGCTAGTGTTTACTATAGGGGTAACCATTATCATGAAGGAAACAACACACCTTAAGTCTCCTTTACTTTTTCCATATAAAATTTACACCTAAAAGATTCAATATCATAGATAATTCAGCTCCAGTCTGTTTTGGCGCCAATTTTTTTTATGGCAAACATTTTTGAAATACTTTTAATGCTAAAAACATTATAAATGCTAAAATGTAAAAATTGGACAATACCACTTATCTGACAAGTGGTATTGTCCAATTTTAACAAATTTATTGTGTATTTAAGGCACCGATGGCTCTCAAGCTGCTGGAATAAGTGTAGTTCGAGTGGGCCATGAAGGCAGACCTGACGACGCTACTGACTCTGAGGCAGAGGATGACAAAGTACCTCATGTTACACTTTCAGTTGACAGTTATTATGATGAACCAAATAGCATTATAAAGTATGGTAAGTACTTGATTATTTACATAAATTTTTGTCTAGACCTACTGGGGGCCTTGTGCACTTTAGGACAATTGCGCACCAGTTAATGATCTAGTCCATCAGTTGTCAGGAGCAAGGGGCTTCCATGAAGATCACTTTTCCTGGGTAGGCTTATGGTAAAACTTGCCCTGTTTATTTATTTAGGGTATGGCAAAATATTATGACTCAACATACAGGAGGAGCAGGCCACTGTCTCTCAAACTGCAGTGCAGCAAGTAATGGGAACATACTGCACTATCCTCTGAATCTATAATATACAGACCTAACATACACTTACATAATACACATATATCGTCGGGTGACAAGCAAAACTCACTAAGTAACAAATACCTACTTAAATCAAAGATCGTATCTCGATATCGACTACGTACCGAGATACGAGGTTTTGAGGAGCAGTGACAGTTTTGGTAGTGACTTTTGCTTGTCACCCGACGATATACAAACCTGATAAAAGAGATTCTTAAGTTTAACATATACTGAATTAAATTAATTTAACCTATTACAAATTATGCAGGGTAACCAACAACCAACCAACAAGGTACCATATTAATTTATTACCATTCTTACTTGCAGATAGTGGAGCAGAAATGTTGCAATCATTGAGAATTGAAACAAGAGAGAATAGTCTGATTGGTTTTCAAAATGATCATTGTTACACACCACTCACTTCTCCAAGTCAGTCTTTACCACAAAGAACTGACAACTTTGCTGGCTATGATGATCCAGTTATTGAAATCACACACACTCCACCACCTAAGCCGGTCCCAAGCACAAAGAAAATCACAATATTAGAACAGCAAATCATACCCAAAGGCAAAAAGATAACTATCAATCCTCAGGAAGGTATTGTCTTAAAAGGAAATGATGTCTTAACAAAACCATTGCCCGTCTTGACCAAATCAAAATATGCCAGTGAACCTGACAAGAGTTCTGTAAGCCAACAAAAAAGTGAGGATGAAAATGATTCCTCATCTGCAAGCTCATCTGCTGATGGAATTTCTGACAGGGACTCAGATTCAGACTATAGAGATGCAAATGACAGGTCAGGCCCACCCAAGCTGCGTAAAACAAAACAAAAGCCTCGAATCCTAAAAGCCCAGGCTTCTAAAGCCAAAGTTCCTCCAAAAGTGGCAGCCAGATTGAAGTCAAATAAGAATGTTATCAAACGAGAAATCAAAGATAAAATGTTCAGTAGAATTATACCAGAAAAGAAGCAAATAAGTTTGGATAACATGCTACATAAGGAAAGTGTTGTGGCTACACCAGAAGGCAGACTTAGTGGCCATGAACTCAGTAAAGTTGTTATCAAACCATCCCTGAAACCAATCAAAAAAGAAAAGAAAACACCTGCCCATGTCTCTGCTTTGTTAACGGACATGACATCACTGTTCTCAACACCTGATGTGATTAGGAGGGTTTCAACTGAAAATAAACCACCAACAAAGAGTGAGAAGGAACCAGCTGCGGGTGTCAAGAAAACAGAGACTCCTAAACCTCAGGAGCCAGAAGAAAAGTCAATAGATGGTGTAAAATCTCTTGGGCCAACAGATAAAGTCAGGACTGTAACTCCACAAAAAACCTACTCCAAGCAAAAAGATAAGCAGCTAATTCATCCTTCTGATAAAGTATCTAAAGGCTTTGATCTTATTCCACAAATTGATGAAGCCAGTTTAGCACAGATATTCCAAGATACTCCAGTTGCAAGTTTAAATAAAACTCAGCCAAATATTTCAACAATTCACACTTTGAACAGCCCAAGTTTAGCTGGCCCACTATCTCCCACTTTAGACTTACTGGGGGCTTTGCCATCCGAGGAAGAAGGTTTGAGTGAGGACTTCTTGATGCATGTAGCCCAGCTAGTGGAAAGTTCAGAGAATTTGCAGGAAGTACTAGACAAGCAGGTTCTCGGCAAAGTAGATACAGTGCCTACCACACCCATAGCTACAGCACCCGCCGTTCAACCTCCAGCGCCGCAAACACCGGCATCGAGAAGTCTTCTATACCACCAAACACCATCTAAAGCAGTCAAAACCATGCTGCCACAGAAAAATCCAATCGAGATAGTGAGACGCGATGGTCGCGTTATCACATTGCCGCCTATAGAGGCACCTGCTACGAGGTCATCGAAACGAAAGAGTCAGATGGAAACTACCAGTAACATTGAAGTAATTCCACCGCCTGCTCCCGCGCCGCTGCCGAGCGCGCCTCCGGTCGCGGTCGCGGTGGCGGCCGCGGTCGCGGTCCCGGCCGCGGCCGCCGCCGCCCCCGACCTGGTGGTGGCGCACACATCTAAGGCTTATGTCAATAAGAAGCTCCCTCCTAAAAAACCGGAGCCCGCCGTACAGACGTCTGTTGCTGATAAAATATTTCAAGAATCTCAAGAAAGCTGGAACTCTGAAGATGATCCTTATAGGTATCTAAAGAATTGTATAAACCTAATGACCTTGTTCATAAAGTGTTTTAACATTATAACAATAATAGTCATTCATAAAAGTCCAAATATGTTTATCCTGCAAACTTCCACAAACAGCTTGCAGTCTCCGACATCCCTTACCAGCAAATTAATTTGCTTATTAGTTTTATCTTTTATTTACCCTTTTCCACATAACAAGGATAATTATAACTGGCCAGGATGATATAGGTAATCGGCTCACATGATGCACTTGTTACTTCTTGACATCAAAAGGAGGTATTATATGGTTATTTTTGAATTCTGAAACCACATCATTGTGAGCCTCTTTGTTTGAACTTATAACTATAACTTTTTTTTAACTTGTCAAACTTGACACAAGTTTACAACGCGGTAAATCCTGCTTGTCAAACAAACACATATTATATTATAAGACAGCAGATTAAAGCATCTTTGACTTTTATTTTTTACAATATGAACAAGGCAATACGTATTATTGGCTTCAGGAAGTCGAATTCATTCCTTAATTGTGCTTTTTTTAGATTGTGGTGTATTTGTAAACAGCCACACAACAATCGCTTCATGATATGTTGCGATAGCTGCGAGGACTGGTTCCATGGCAAATGTGTTAACATTACAAAAGCTATGGGTCAGCAAATGGAAGAGGACGGCATTGAATGGAGATGTCCTAATTGTGTGAAAAAAACGAAACCGACTCCAAGAACGATCACCAATAAAGTGAGTATAAATCGAGTGACCAGTAATTAGCACGATTTATGTTTAATTAATAGTCACCTGTTGTTGTGTATGCCCTAAATTTATTTCTGTTTAGATGACAATTCAAAAGAAGCAAGATATTGACATTGACCAGTCACCACCTCTGCTGGTATCGCCGCCGGCAGCCAAAAGCGCGTCATCAAGGACAAGTTGCATAGTCTGTAAGAAACCAGCTCGTGCTAGCAGTATTTACTGCAGTGACACTTGTATTTTGAAACATGCCCAGGATTCATTGGGAAACCAAACTCCAGGAAAAACTGGCGAGAGAGATCTACACGATAAAACAAAATCGGAATCCAGAGTAAGCTCAATTTCTTGAACACAATACCATTAATATTATTATGTTGCATAATTTTATTCATCATCATATCAGCCGAAAGACGTCCACTGCTGGACATAGGCCTCCCCCAAAGAGTGCCACAATGGCCGGTCCTGCGCCACCCGCATCCAGCGGACTCCCGCGACCTTTACCAGGTCATCAGTCCACCTTGTGGGGGGCCTACCCACGCCGCGCCTTCCGGTACGTGGTTGCCACTCGAGAACCTTTCCGCCCCAACGGCCATCGGTTCTACGTGCAATGTGCCCCGCCCACTGCCACTTAAGTTTAGCAATTCGGAGGGCTATATCGGTTACCTTGGTTCTGCTGCGGATAGCCTCATTTCTGATGCGATCGCGCAGAGAAACTCCCAGCATAGCCCTCTCCAATCCCTTTGAGTGACTTTGAGCCTTCTTCTAATTCATAATTTTATTGTCATACTGATTTTTGCCATTTTGATTATCTATTTGGATGTTTCAGGTTATTGTGTATGAAAGAAAATCTGGCAGGTTACTGGCAGGACCCAATGCCCCTACTGCAGAAAACTTAAAAGTTTGGCTACAAAAAAATCCTACATTTGAAGTCGTGCGACCTGGAACTCTCAGTGCTATTAAGCCAAATATTGCGAAAAAGAAAGCTGCAACAGTAAAGGAACCACACAAAATTCAAACAACTCTCAATTTCGATCGGATTCCTAAAAAACCTGGATTGGTAACAGCTGCTAAAGGCCAGGCAGAGCTCAAAGTGATTCCTCCGAAACTAATGTACGCGACGCGGGAAGAAACGAAACCACTAACGTCCCCTAAAACCCCCGTGGCACCAAGATCGCAGCAGCCGCCATTTCCTGATACTCCAAAAGCCAGCACTTCAGGACTAAGAACTATGAGTGAACCCAGAAAACTCGTTCGCCCCGCTAACCGATCGGCAAGCGAGAAAACTACTAAGGTTAGTCTATTTAAATTTTTTGATTTGATTTTAATCATTTAGACTCGGGCATATAGTGATATTATATAAATGACCCATTAGACTATTTTAGATCACATATTAGTAATGTAAACATTTGTAGGGTTCCATACTCAAAGAGTAAAACGGGACCCTATTACTAAGACTCCACTGTCCGCCTGTCTGTCAGTCTGTCACCAGGCTGTATATCATGAACCGTGATAGTTAGACAGTTGGAATTTTCACAGATGATGTATTTCTGTTGCCGCTATAACAACAAATACTAAAAAACAGAATAAAGTAAAATTATTTGTTTTTTTTCCATACACGAAACGTGATTTTTTTGCCGTTTTTATAGATAATGGTACTTACGGAACCCTTCGTGCGCGAGCCCGACTCGCACTTGGCCGGTTTTTTGATATTGCTCACCAACATGAGATCTAATCTAATGGATCTTTATAAAATCGAGCCTTAGAACCGTTGATGAATATGATTATAGAGTAAAAAGTTACGCTCGTAAAATATTTATGTGTTGATGGAAGATATTGTACCATGCCTTATACGTAATGGCAATAACCTTGATTGTGTTTGCACGTTGATTATATACGGTTTGGCATGTTCATGATAACATTACGTTACAGGCACCATCAGTCTCGCCGGCACCATTGCGGAAGAAAGACACACCGGACATCAAAAACAAAATGAAGTCTGCGGAGCCAATTCGCGACAACGTAAGGAAAGCGTTGCAAGAGCAGATGAGTGTGAGAATGGCGGAGAACACCGGACCGAAGTTTAGTGAAGAAGAGATTAAAGAGTTCGCTAACGAAACGGAACTCGAGCTGCACGAGCTGTTCCGCGACGTCGGCATTAAGTACAAGGCCAAGTACCGCTCACTCATGTTCAACATCAAGGATCGGAAGAATCTATCCCTGTGGCAGAAAATCTGTGATAAAACTATATCACCTAAGCAATTGGTAAGCCTTTTATTTAAGCTTCTATCAATTCACATTAAGTTATTTTGTCCAATGCATTGTTTTACCCAATTGTTTTTCCCATAATATTTATCCAGAACAAACACAATATTTTTTGAAATAGGCGAAATTAAGATTGACTCAGGATATTGTTTTTATATGGACTAAATATGGACAATTGAAATTTATGCATTTTTAGGTTCGATTGTCGCCAGAGGAGTTGGCTAGTCAAGAGTTGGCGCAATGGAGGGATAAAGAAGCTAAATATCAGCTGGAGTTGATAAAGAAATCAGAACTGGACCTACTAGCTGCCAGTAAAACATATGTTCTTAAGACACATAAGGGTGAAGAGGTATGTATTGATTAACAAGTTATTTTTGGTAATATTACTGATCTCTGCATTGTTTGTTTACATAATTATGATGTTTTAGGTAATGGAGACAAAAGAATCTGTTTCAACAGAATTAGACCCGAATGTGGCTGTGGAAGATCTAGTATCCGCTCTTAATGACTCAACAGCTACAGAAGAACCATCAAAAGATACTTCAGAAATGTAAGTATTCTTTCTCGAATAATTCGCGTACCACAACTTTTGAAATGTATGGTTATGTTACCGAGTGTTTTTTTTTTACATTCCAGCCTCGACAGTCCAGTCAAATTTGATACTAAAAAGCATAGCAGTAAGAAAAACGCAAAAAAATCTTCTAGCCATTCTAAAAAAAGTAGTCGAGAGTCAAAACGCGATTCTGAAAACAGAACATCACGATCGTCAAGAAGAAAGTCGGACGGGAAAGATAAAGATGAACGTTACACGCGAAGATCGGAAAAGAGGGTGAAAGCCGCGTCTAAGAATAGGTCCAGGAGAGATTCTTCGAAAGAGAAAATAGACTCAAGCGTACGGAGTAGGCGGAGATCAAGATCGAGAACGAAATCAAAGAAACGATCAAAATCTCGAGAACATTCCAGGTCGATTTCGCAGGGTCGAGACAGGTCGCGCTCGCGGCACTCCAAGTCCAAGGAGACCTCCAGCCGGCGACAGAGCTCGCGCTCCAAGCACAGGGCCAGCACCGACGACAAGCCCAAACACCGCTCTAGATCTCAAGAAGTACTTCCCACAAAGACCAAAAATGAGTAAGTTGTAAAATCAATCTTCAATGTTGCTTCACAATAGGGTTGGGGACTCTAATTTTATTATTACTCCTAAAGAAAGGAGGCATAAAAATATGGCTAATGACGAAAATCCTTTTCACTTAATCTCAAAAAATTACGAACATACAACCCTTTTTATATTGCTTGACAGAAAGAGATAGTGCTTGAGACCCGTGAGAGCGTCATAGTAAATGAAAATCGTTTCATGTGAATGTGCGTTTTGCGGAAAAGGGTCAGAGTATACCCCCTCTTAAAACTTTGGGCACTTATAACTTTGTGATTATTTATTGTTTCATCATCATCATTGTCAGCCCGTAATCGCCTACTGCTGAGCATAAGCCTGTGTTACTTTTTTCTCCATGTGACTATATTTTTAATCCTTTCTTGAGAAAATTCAACATTATTGCTTAGGTGTCACCATCCCTATTTAATGTTTATTGTTTGCTCCTGAGATTACGAAATGAATGATTTGTTTTTTTGTAGATCTACAGATTCGGATTCATTGGAAAGGCCCAAGTCTGCGATGCTGAAGGAAGCGCACCCCGAGTACGATCCCCACGAGCCCATGATCACGTCGGCGTTCTCTGAAGAGGACCTGAGAAAGTCGAGGGAGGATGTTTATGAAGACAGTTATAATAATAAAGATAAGATCGGTAGTTTCGGCAACACAGAATATGATCCGACGAAACCTTTCACGGACGATGTAAACTTGAGTATGCCTGTAACTACATTTGCCTCACCAACACAGAGTACTGAAAAACGGGAGAAAGTAGCAGGTAAGAATGGTAGTGATGCGGTTGTATTATTTCTATAGATAAATTTTATTAATCCCTGTTTCTCGAGATTCAATATACTGCCCTAGTTGTAAATATAAAACATTTTGCACCTTTTAATGGTCCTTATCTTATTGATAGAAGCAGAAAGTGACCAGGAGCCGAGCAGCACGGTGGAGCACTCATCGGCCCCGGTGTGGAATGGCTGCATCAACATGGTGGACGTCGCGCGGTTTTACGTTGCCGCTCATGAGGTATTTACATGCATTATTAATCAGTTTTAAAGTAAATATTCTGTTAGTTTGTATGTCGGTTGATGACCTAGCAAATCTTTACTGTTAAGCATTTTTTTAAATCATCATATCAGCCGAAAGACGTCCACTGCTGGACATAGGCCTCCCCCAAGGAGTGCCAAAGTGACCGGCCCTGCGCCACCCGCATCCAGCAGACTCCCACGACCTTTACCAGATCATCAGTCCTCCTTGTGGGGGGCCTACCCGGTACGTGGTCGCCATTCGAGAACCTTTCCGCCCCAACGGCCATCGGTTCTACGTGCAATGTGCCCTTTATCTATTCGGTTGTTTTTAATAATTGTTGTTTATCAGGTTTCCGGGTCAGCCGCGGATTTAGAGGAAGATCTCAGCACGGAGTTGGATATCGTTGGAAGAATAAACCCGGACACAGTCTGGGACTACATCAGCAAAATGAAGAGAGCTAGCAATAAAGATATTATAATACTAAAGCTGCAGGCTGCAAACGACGAAGAAAAAATGCAGTACATTGCTCTATACAGCTATCTCAGTAGTCGGAATAGGTGTGTCTTTATTTTCCCTAACCTTCAACCCACAATAAAACCTCATCGGTCGATTCCACTCCGTTAACAATTACTACTCGCATACAACTAACTCGTCTGGCATACTAATCATAAAATGTTGACGAATAGTCGTGAAGGCCTATGACTGGATCGCTTATATCTAAAACAACCGAAGTCGCTATGAACACAATACTGATGCTGACTGGTTGATTCCTAATAACCGATTCAATTTGTAAGCCTTTGCATGTGGATATGTGTTCATTCATGAGCGAGTCGCACCAATCAATACTTAATGATTTATCAAATTAGAACGCAATGGAAAACTTGGCATTCTCGTGAATAACAAATGAAAATCGTAAAAGTTCACAGCGGAATCGATCCTAATGGAACACGAGCTACGACGTCAATCTCAACAAAGCGAGAACAGCTGCATCGCTTTACCTTTGTTCCGCGCTAGGACCGGGCCCGAGTGACTTGGGTGTGTGTTGCAGACTGGGCGTGGTGCGCGTGCTGAACACGACGCTGGTGAAGGACTTGTACATCGTGCCGCTGCCGGCGCACACGCCGCTGCCGGCCGTGCTGCTGCCGCTGGACGGGCCGGGGCTGGCCGAGGCGCGCACGCATCTGCTGGTGGCCATCGTCATCCGACAGCGCAGGAAGCGGCCCGCGCCCAACCCGCCCCACTCCGCGCCCGCTAAGGTACGTCACACGATATAAATGACAAGAACACGCATGTAAATATATAGATAAATATAAGTGACATTTTGCCGAGTGGTTTCATTGCTTTATACCTATTTATTTATTATTTATATACCTCCTGCCTGTTGCCCGTACGTTCCTCAAAAGTGAAAACAAGCCCGAACCCTTTTACTGGCTAGCTGCCCCTGCGGTTTCGCCCGCGTTTTACAAAGACAGCGAGCGAAACCGCGGGATGAAATAGCCGATGTGCTTCCAGAAGATCCTTTCTATAAACTGGTGAAACATTTTAAAATTACATGAGTAGTTTCGGGGATAACCTTCTACAAACAACTAGAAAAATCACAAATCACATTTCATAAAATGAGCGTACATTACTTAGGTAAGGTGCCTTCGGGTAACTCCGAAAATCGGGTTATTCCGGATGATCTACAAAAGTGAGTCTTATATAGTTCTGACAATGTATGGTTTACCACTTTTGGACCTTAATGCCATTAAATAGAGTCCAAAAGTGATAATTATTCAATTTCCTCGACTGTACATATTCCTTTTTCATTCAGAGTTACCCTCCTAAAAAAATACTATTGGTTTGGTAGAAATTATGGAATCACCCGATTTGCGGAGTTACCCGAACGCACCTTACTCATTCTTTGACGACATCTATATTAATATTATAAAGAGGTAAAATATTTTAAACATTGCGACCATGTTACGGACAATCTTTGACTTGTCATCCGATTTTACTAATTCACCAGTAGGTAAAGGACTTTCGGGTTGGACATGGCTTAACCGCGGCTCCGCCTGCTTTCTTATAAACGAAAATACGCCCTATTGCTAAATACACCTATCAATAAATTCATAAGACAAGATATATCTATTATGGCCTCAGAGGTACATACACCAGAGGTAGGTGTTTTGTTTATTTAGATTTGTTTCAAACTTACAATAATTTGTGTGAAATTATAAACTTTGCTTGGAATGTTAAAATGCTTTGTAGTTCACAAGATAATAACATGAGAATTCAACAATGCGGCTGGACTATTATATTCGTTTAGTTTCATAATAAATCATCGAACATACCTACCCTCGAATGGATTATAAATATTATAATCTACCATCATTGCTAACTAATTCTACCGCACATCGACGCACGCAACAGAATGAGGAAACACTTACTTGGATGAATTGCTGGCCAATGAGCAGTGTTGTGCATATTTTTATCCTGATTAATTTTGTTTAAAGTGAATCGTTAATATAGTTATATACTTCTAGTGTCACAAACATAGCTAAAATTTAAAATGCTATTAATCTAGTTATAGTGTAACACACATGTATAGGATATGTAGACATCTTTACGGTAATTTTATTCAGTGTTCGACAATAAATGTATTTTGGCATGAGAAAAGTGAATAAAATAAGATTGGCGTTGTCACCATCGTTCCCATACGTTAATTACATTAACTTACCTATTCCAGAGTTAAACATCCTTGTTAGTATATTTATTATAGTTTATGAATTATGATGTGCCACAACTAGGTTACATAATGGCTTGTTTACACTGAGGCTGCGTTTACGCACATGCGTTCTTAGTCGACGGTAAGCTACATTGTTTTTCTTTTTCAAGATTCAAGGTCGTGATGTCCAGGCAATGAACTGACAACTTGTATGGAAAAAAATACAAATTTGGGAATAATTTATCATAGCTGATTTTTTCTATGTAATGGATATAATAAGGGTGTAGACTCGAAGTGTATTATTACTTCAAAAGAAAGAAGGCTAAAAAATATGCCCAATGACGAAAATCCCATTCGAATATCTCTAAAAATTACGAAGCTGCAACCGTTTCAATGTTGCCTGTTAGAGAGAGAAAACGCTCCGGGATCGTGACGTCACGATCGTCTAGCGTCATAGTAAATGACAATCGTTTCATATGAAGGTGCGTTTTGGGGAATATGAAAAAATTAAAATGAAAAATGTTTTTTCTCAAACTTGCAATGAAATGTTGACATGACTTACTTCAAATTAGGTCCGGAAATACTACGTATCCGGTGCGACTAGTGAACATGATATGTAAAGGAATTTCATACAACCTTACACACCTAGGCCTGCAAAGCAACCGTCTTTTGTTTATAAACGTCAAATTGTGACAGAAGGTCTTGGCATTCAATCACCAAAAAAAAAAAAAGATTAGGACTAATGTCAATGTCACCGGGTAAAACGTTGCTTCAAACAGGTTAAAAAAAGTTAGGCGCGTAAATTTAAAAAAGTTTTTTTTCTTGTTGGCCGGATTTGTCAATAGTTCGTAATTATTTTGAAACTTTCTAATAAAAGCCATCGATTTCGAAATGAGTTCGGACGAAAATGATATGGAATTGAACTGTATGCCTCCGGAATTGCGAGAAGAAGTAGCCATGAATAATTTACTACGAAATCAAAAGTTAGGTACATGACGGCGTATGAAAATTTCATATAAATTATAAGTGTTTTCTTTGTTGTAGTGCCTCGTCTATATAGTTAGATATAAGTTCATGTAACTATAAACTAATACTTAATTTAGGAAATAAACGGAATATTTGTTAGTAACAAATGTCGGACACAATTATAGGTTATGATGTGACAGCTATCAGAAACGTATTATTTAGTTGTACGAATAAAACAAATTGACTCATTTTTATTTCATTGCAAGTTTGAGAAAAGCACTATACAAATCTCGGCCAGAAACGGGGTTGCCGGCCGCGTATCCCTATCCGGCCGTCTATATCTACTTGGCCTGCAACCCTTCGTTTCCCGGCCTCTATAGTAATGTACTATCATTTCATAAGTTTTGTTCTTTTACAAAGGTCCTTTGGGGCTACCTAGTAAGTAAATATATACTTGTGTCAGGTAGTCCCGCTCTGCCATCGGTACAAGTTGCTTTAAAATATATGAAATAATTTACTTAAATATTTTTTTTTGTGTTTTTAATTACTTATTACTACTAACTATTGTAGTGTGTAGATTCGTCCAAACAGGAACTGTCTATTCCAGAACTAGTCCGTACAATTTTGACGGCGAAGCGTCATCCTTATTCCGGTTTTGTCGTATCTTAAGTTTCTAAACCAAATAAGGTGATACAAAGTAGAAATTTTGTGTTCGTGTGTGCGCGTGCGTGTGTGTGTTTACATTAAGTTTAGTTTTATCTAGACAGTAGTGACTCAGTTTCATTGTAATTCAGTGTTTTCAGCCATTCACTGACAAGTAACTTACATTTTGTGCAATTGTATTACCTACATATATATTTATCTTCCCATTTACTACATTATACACGTGTGCGGATTGCGCTTTGTATTGCCTATTAGCAAACATAGACTTGGTCATTGTAGAGGGGGCAACGTTGTTTTTTCGTCGACGTGTTAGTAGTGTGTGGTCCAAGTTTAGAGTCCTGTGAAGTTTGATTATTGATTGCAGGATATACAGTTTCCTCATGGACAGCTGGTCACTGATCATGTATAACTCATCCGTTGGGAATCTGTATGGCTTACAAAATAAGACTTAGCAGACAACGCTGTCCCCTTTCTACTTTAATGAATTTAGATTTCGTAGCACCACCCCAAGCGGATATGCAGTAAAAGGGACAGAACATACCCCTTCTTAAAACTTTGCACGCTTTCAGTGAACGAATATATATAGAACGCAAGCTCCTTACATATTTCTACCCAAACTCGTGCCCAAAACCCGGTATGCGCATAGTCAACTGCGCATCCAATCACAGCTACCCAAAATGTCAGCCTATTTTCAATTAACCAACACAAATGGATGCGATTGGTCAATTTAGGAATACATTGCTGTGATTAGCCGTCGTGCGTCCCGTCGGACGACAGCCATGTGACAGTGACAACGAAAACGGATAATTGTTGAATGTTTACATGCAACAAGAAGCAACTTAGTTATGATAACGCTTGCGTGATATTTTTTGTGGCTGAGTCGCCAGGTAAAATACCAAATTATTAATTATTTATTTTTATTCACAATATAATACAAGTAGGCTACACACTGTAGAGCTCCTTATAGAAAAATATCAGGAATTTCAGAGGCCGCTCTTCATTGCCTTTATAGATTACCAGAAGGCTTTCGATACTTTGTCACACTTATCTATCTGGGAGTCAATAAAAGCACAACACGCAGAGGCCCAGTATATCAATATTCTAAAATACTTATGCGAAAATAGCACAAGTAGAGTACAATTAGAAACTGTTCTATTGCGCTTTTAATTAATAGAATTTTATGGCTGCAAGAATCGTTTTTAAATGCAACAGTTTCATCTTTGTAAGAGGAAATATGTATAACCAAAACATTTATTTGCAATGAATGCAAGATGAAATGTAAAGAACAAAGAACATCCCTTTTTTGCGCATGCCATTTCGAATCGTGTCGTTTCAAACGAACTGCTTCATTTCATATTTCGTTTCTAATTGGATGTGTTGGAAATAGTGTTGTGGATAACGCTCATTTCGAGGCTTATAGACTCGAGCCTTAAAGACTCCCGAGGCTTAAAGACTCGATGCTGTTTAATAACCGTGTTGGTTTATTTTACGCATATGAATGCAAAATATTGTATTTTCGTCACTTGAGTCTTTAAGCCTCGGGAGTCTTTAGGGTTCGAGTCTTTAAGCCTCAAAATGAGCGTTATCCACAACACTAGTTGGAAATCTAAAAATATTTTTTTTTTCATTTTATACTCAGATAGAAAGGCATCGATAAAAACTACAAAATATTGATAAGATATTCAATGGTTAAAATAGAAACCAATTTATTAAAAAAAGTAATGATGTCTGTTGGCATAATACCATCCCTATACAAAACATGATCATAACAATAAAATCAAAATAATATGTTTATCGCTGTATTAACTTGTGAAAAGTGATTCCATCTTTTTTTGTTGTGCTTGTCCGAACGACTCACACACCATTTTACGGCACAACAATGCATAAGTATTTATTGAAACCGAACGTTTGGTTTATTTAACAGTTTCACACGGTGGCCATGTTCGAACTGACCGGCTGCCAGGCATCCTTTTTAATCCCCGCCTATAAGTGCATCCTTTTTGTGGGGCCACTTTTCGGCGCTAGTTAGACTTCTAGATATTATCGTTCACTGCATTTATCTACAATATTATTGTACCTCTTTGCAAATATATACTTTTTTTAATTGTGCTTTGCATATGCCATATTGCGTAATTTGCGTCGAATCCGGCTCATTAAGGTTTGCACAGCACTGTCAGGATATTTTTGAAATCAATAAACCATAACTATATAGGATTTTTTTTCTAGCTTGATTAGAATGGCAGATGCCAAACTTACGTATATTACGTACTGTTTTCACGGTAGCTAGACCTTTTGTTAACTGATTTGAGATCAAAGTCTAAATTATAAAATCCGCATATTGGAAGTGATTTAATTTTTACAAGCAATATTTGTCCCTTGGAAAATATATGAATTTCGCTTACCAATACAAAGTGACATTCTATTATGAAATGACATCTATCATTCTAATCAACAAGCTAGAAAAAAATCCTATTAAGCCTGCATCACACTGCCTGCGGTGGCGGACCATAGTAAATTTGACAGCGCACGACAAGTTTTATATTGAACGCCGCGGCCAGGCCGCGCCAGTCTGTGAGGGGCCTTATAAGTAAAGTTGACACGTAGCCATGGTAAGCTGTCAATGTCACATCTCGAGAAGAGGTACCTACAGCTCAACCTTCTCAGAGGGCCTACCACGAACGGCATTCGAAGTTTTCCCTCTCTGTCGCACTTACGTACGAACTCTATATGGATTCTAAGAAATTAGGTGCAATTTTTTTTTTATTATATTGTAAGTATGTCAAGATTCATTTCAGCGTTCCTATTATGTCCTAAATAAAATTAAATTGATTTTTAAGTAATCTCTTTATTCAAATTGTCAGACTTAATTAATAATGTGGTATCATCAGCAAACATAATGCATTTATATTATACACAGCTGGGCAAATCATTAATGTATAATAGGAACAGCAACGGACCCAAAATACTATCTTGTGGTACTCCACAGTGGTTGTATCTGAACATCGACCTTTTTGAGACTAACTCACTGTTCACAGTTTGTTAGACCTCCCCGTACGTTGCCTTCTTTGGAAGAGATAACTTTGCAACCAGTTAAATGCTTTTCTTCTTACTCCATATGCGTCTAATTTATGCAACAGTATCGAGTGACTAACAAAATCATTGCTTAGGTGCATAAAAACTGCTACCTACTACAGGTATTTTTTTGTTAATTGCATCAATTCAGAAGAGAGAGTTATTACCCTTACGGAACCCATACTGCTGTTTATTTAGTGTGAAGCAGGAGTTAATAAATAAGTTTCTGTCAAAAATTTAATTTTTGGTACAAGCTTTGTTTTTTTTTTGCCGACTATACTTTTCTGCATACCATCATCAACTACTCATTGAGAAGATTCTAACGAGCCCAAACTCGATGGGGTCGTGTCGTTTTATTGCGGAGTTCCTATCCAGCTCCAGCATCAGATCAGTTCCATGTCATCATAATATTGCATTGTCATGCGATATGCATGCAAAATTTGAGCTCAATAGGAAACCGGGAAGTGGGTCAAATTTAACTTGCATGATTTGATTACAGACAGACAACGGGACAAGTGAAACTAAATAAAAGCTTGTAAAAAGTGTTTCCTCAGGTTGAATATCCATACTTGACAGCTGAAAGCGTAGCTTCGCACGTCTCTGGTGGATACTCCCTTATGGCGCCGTTGAAATCAGCCGACTTATCAATGCAACACGTGTTGGACATGCTATAGGGATGGTGACACCAAATAAAATAATCAATATAGTTGAATTTTCTCGAAAAAGTATTTAAAATATAGTCACATGGAGAAAAAAGTTACAAAATACAATAAAGAATCCCAAAGTTTTAACTCTGTCCCTTTTCCCCAATACGCACCTTCACATGAAACGATTGTCATTTACTATGACGCTTGAGGCCCGTGACGCCACGGGCCTCAAGCGTTTTCATTCTATCAAGCAATGTTAAAACAGCTGTATCTTCGTGATTTTTTAAGATTGAATAAGATGTTCGTCAATAGGCATATTTTTTTGCCTTCTTTCATCAGGAGTGATAATAAAATGAGAGTCCCCAACCCTAATGTGTTGCAGGTCCGTCGCTCTATGCGCAAGCGCTCGTACACGCCGCCGGTGGGCGCGCAGGTTCCGAGCGCTGCCTCGTACACGCCGCCAGTGGGCGCGCAGGCCCCGGGCGCGGCCTCGTTTACGCCGCCGGTGGTCGCGCAGGCCCCGGGCGCGGCCTCGTACACGCCGCCCGCGTCGCCGCGGCGCCGCGCGCTACCGCTACCCTCCGCCTACACCTCGCCGGCGCTCTCGACCTCCGTTAAGGACAAGATTGCTGCCACTCTCGGTGAGTATTAATTAATACATCTTCATCAAATTATACATTACATATTAGTCTGTTTACTGGACACCACGCGCCTTCTCTGGCTTCTCTCTCAGATGCTACGAGTTGTGTCTATTCATTAATTGAAGTACTATATCGTGACCCGCCGTGATATAGTAAACTTAATGTACGGCCCAACAATCTGCGTCCATGTATCTCTCTCTCTCTCTCTTTGTAACGGTATTGAAACGGAATTGGTATTCATCAATCCCGGGATCCCGGGATTGGATGGTACAAAAAAAAGTTTCATTCAAAATTTCGTTTTCAAACAAGTCTTTTATTTTCTTTGCACATTTAGTTGACAATCTATTCATCAAAACGATTATAACAGGATTAGTGATGTCGCTGTACCCTAATTTGACAAATGAAAATGTATGCAAGTTTTTTTTCTGTGCATATTCACTGTCCCACTGCTGTGCAAAGGTTCTTTCACCTCACTACAGCGAGGATGAGAAAAAGGGTAAAAAAAAAGTTAAAAAAAAGTTTTAAAAAAAGATAAAAAAAAATAAAAAAATAGTATAAACAAGGTTAAAAAAAGTTAAAAAAAAGTTGAACAAAAGTAAAAAAAATATGTCACAAAATATACAAAAAACAAAAATAAATATTTAACGTTCTACGTCATAGTACTTTTAACGTTCTACGTCTACTTTCTTCACATGTGGATAAATAGTAGATTGTACAACAAGCGCATAAAACGAGCCATTTAACCTGAGACGTTTATATCCACCCGAGCCACCGGCGAGGGTGGATAGTTACGTCGAGGGGTTAAATGGCTAATTTATGCCCGAGTTATACACACTGCTTTTCACTTCGATTGCGAGAAAATAACAAATAATTGCAAAATAAAATAAAATAATAGCACATTCCTGTCATTTAAGTTTTTATGTTTAATTTTCGACACGTGATATTAGATTTAGGTACTTCATATTGCCAAGTAATTTAATGGTTACATACGTTTTAAAATAATAATTGACTCCTATTTTATCTGGTTTTATTAATTTAGTAATGGAAAACACGGATGTGAAATTTATTAATGCAAATCAAATCAAATGACAAGTTTATTCTACGAAGTTTTATTGTGTGTGTGGCTGTTAGGCCCGGTTATCTTAGTCTTTAAAACAATTTTGCTTTGTGCACTAGAGCATACAAGTGGCATTTTGTGCAGCATACATCCAGCACAAAGGCGAACTTTGTGAGCATGAGAAGTGAAAAAGCGATTTTCTCAATAGATATCAAACATACAAAAAGGCCTTTCCGAGCTAGTGCGGTGAAAATGTTCTTACCGTGATTTCCATGAGTCCCTACTATGTGCTTTTTCTGCCCAATCAGTGAGTAATGCCTCCAGACCGTATCGCCGTCTTTGTCTAGGTCGGGTCGCCCTTTATATACACTTGGTAGCTATATTAGCCCAATTGTCTGGATGCATCCAGCAGACGTGGCTGGCCCAGTCCCACTTGAGCCTGGCAGTTTTTGCACCCACGTCAGTTACAGTCATGGCCAGATAATTAAGAACATATTTTTTTTCCAATACAGTTGCATACAAATATGACTTTTCAAATTTAATGATGTGATCTGTACGAAATCTTAATTCAAAGATTAAAGTCGACGAGTAAAAAACAGGGTAAAGTCTATCTAGATATTCTAGTCTAGACACATGCACAAGCGACTTTTAACTCCGTGGCGCAGCCAAAATTAGTCGTTTTGATGGATGATATGAAGCTTATTATTTAGCATATTTTGCTACTTTTTAAGAATACCGGGATCCCGGGATTGTAGTTGTAAATACCGGTATTGAAAAAGATCCTAAAAAAGGCGGGATCCCGGGATTGGAAGCCCTCCTTTAAGGTTCATATCTTTTTATGATTGTAATTATATTTTGTAATTTATACTTTATTACAATACTTTGATGGTTTAACATCCATTTAGCAACACGACGTTATCAATTTTAAAATAATACCACGAAAGTAGCCTATTGATTCTATATTGTACAGCGTCAGCGGACGACGAGGAGGCGTACAGCCCCGGGTCGTCCACGAGCAGCGGCAGCGGGCCCTCGTCGCTGCGCGGCAAGATGGAGGAGCTCAACCGACAGATCGAGGAGCAGAAACAGCAGATACGCAGGATGACGCAGGCTGACTCCTCGCAAGCACCAGAGGTTAATTATTTTTATTTTTAATGGGACAATTTTTACACATCGATGCTTAAGAGGATTGTGAACCTGTAATTTTTCATACAAAAAGCGATAACGTTTTTCACCCCGTAAACATTGTTCAATTTTTATAATTTTTGGACATGTTGTAGATCTAATGAAAAACTAGGTCGGTACGTTTTGATTTTTAAGAAATATTGCTTGCGTTAAAAGTTATTAGCATCTAAAAATCGATATTTTTGACTTAAAAACTTTGTCTATCGTTTTATTTATTTTTAATTAATCTTAACTGATTTACTGAAAAAGGAAAACGTACGGACATAGATTAAAGTGTACTGAATCCAATAATACCAAAATTATTTAATTTCATAAAGGTTTAAGGGGGTAAAAACGTTATCACCCGGAACAATATTTCAACAATGAAATGTAGTCAATTGCCTCCAAGACTTGCTACTCTCTCTATCGCACGATACGAGTGAGGCACAGAGCGGTGTGAAACAGATATAATTTTTTTAAAAACCTACTCGCGCTGCGTATCGGCACTTCACAATCCTCTTAAGGGGGGCTCCAAGCGCTAATTGACTAGTTTTGATGTGTTTTGAGTTGATATTCCTCCGTCATAACAATAGATATATTTATGGTACAAACGTTAATCGGTTCTTCAATCCTTTATCTACTTTTGCAAGAGAGTTTTTTGGACAAAAATGTATACATATTTTTTTTATGATTTATTCAAACATGGTCCAAAAAAGCTCTGTTTTTTTCGATATTAGTATGTTGTTTATGCACTTTTATATATGAAATTTACATGTAACAGTTCCTTATTGACGTCTGTACTGTAACAACCCATGAGAGATTTTTATTTTTAACTCATTTTCACAAAAGTTACGTCCAAAAAACTGGTTTTTTGGCCTGAAACTGCTAAAGTTTGGTGCCATATATCTCAAAACGGTGAATTTTGAAGTAAATATTGGACACTATTTAGGTAAACCTCGTTGTTGTTAATACGGTAAGCCACAAAAAACATGAAAAAACGGACAGTAACAGATCGAAGGTCATTGGGAGCTGTAAGCCCCTTAAGGATCAATACTGTCTAATTAACATTTTTGACGTATTTTACCTTTTAATGCAGTTAGGTGCAGAAAAAAATAACGAATAGCATGCCACGCTTCCTGTAAAATTGTATTTTTGTTACTTAGACGGTATTGATTCTTAGGCGTCGACATATCGAACTAGCTTCATAGTAAGCTCAATAAGGCTTGTGTTATGGATACTAGACGACGATATATTTAATGGATATAAATACTTAAATACATAGAAAACATCCAAGATTCAACAAATATTCGTGCTCATCAAATATTTGTCCTTACCGGGATTCGAACCCAGGACCTTCAGCTTCGTAGGCAGGGTCACTACCCTCTAGGCTAACCGGTCATCCAAGATCGGTCGGTCGGTCGTGAAATTACTTCTAAATTCTACTCACGCAATTGCTTCAGGAGTGCAGTTATTAATTTCTTCGACCATTATAAAAGGAACGTACACTTTTGTCTTCACAAACACGAATAAAATCTTAATAGTTTAGGACTAATAGTTTATCATCTTTCGTTAATGAATGAAGAGAATCCTTGGAGCAAAGTGCTGCAAAACCAGCCGGTTAATATAGGTGTAATAAGAGAAATAGGTATGGATGAAGTTAGAAAAGCTGTGAGAAGTATGAAAGGGAGCAAGGCTGTAGGACCGGATGATATACCAGCAGAAGTTTGGAAGGTTTTGAGTGAGGATGGATGTAAGTGGCTGACTTTATTCTTCAATAAAATGTTGCGTGAAGAGACTATCTCTGACGAATGGTGCGACAGTTTATTAGTGCCCATTTTTAAAAATAAAGGAGATATACAGGATTGCAACAATTATAGAGGAATAAAGCTCATGTCACATAGTATGAAGGTATGGGAGAAAGTGATAGAGAGACGAATGAGAGATGAGAGTGTTATAACGCAAAACCAATTCGGTTTTATGCCGGGTCGGGGTACAGCAGACGCCATTTTCTCACTTCGCCAATTGTGCGAAAAATACAGAAATGCACAGAAAAACCTGCATATGGTGTTTGTTGACCTCGAAAAGGCATACGATCGAGTACCTCGTGAGGTTTTGTGGTGGGCCTTGAAAGAGCAAAGTGTGCCTGGGAAGTATGTGGAGCTAATTCGGTCTATGTATGACAGATGTTGTACACGCGTCCGGTCAGCGGCTGGCACCACAGACAGGTTCAGTGTAACGGTAGGCTTGCACCAGGGATCAGCTTTAAGTCCATACCTCTTTGTACTGATTATGGACGCTCTGTCGTCGGACATACAGGAAGAAGCACCCTGGTGTATGCTCTTCGCGGATGATATTGTTCTTGTCGGTGAAGACGCATCCGAGGTACAGAGCAGATTGGAGAAGTGGCGACAAAAACTGGAGAATGTTGGCCTGAGGATCAGTAGGGCCAAAACAGAGCATATGTTTTGTGATTTCGGCGGTCTCTCCAGTTTTACAGGCATAAAGCTAGACGGCGTTATGCTCCCAGTCTGCTCCGATTTTAAGTACCTCGGTTCGCTTGTACAGTGTGATGGTGATATCGACCGTGATGTCAAAAACCGAATTAGCGCTGGGTGGATGAAATGGCGACAGGTCTCCGGAACAATATGCGATGGCAGAATGCCTCCTAGGTTAAAGGGCAAAATCTATAAGACCATTGTGAGACCTGTCGTCATGTATGGATCGGAATGTTGGGCATTAAAGGTGACGGATGAAAAGAGATTGCATGTAACGGAGATGAGGATGTTAAGATGGATGTGTGGTGTGACGAGGATGGACCGAATAAGAAATGTGTATGTAAGGGGAAGCCTAAAAGTAGCACCTATCGCGGATAAATTGAGGGCCAATCGCCTTGCGTGGTATGGGCACGTAATGCGGAGGGATGAAAGTCATGTGACCAAAAGAGTATTAGGTATGAATGTGGATGGATGTAAAAGACGAGGTAGGCCAAGGAAAAGGTGGATGGACTGTGTGAGAGACGATATGAAGAGAAAAGAAGTGAATGATGATATGACGGCTGACAGAGAAGTATGGAAGAAAAAGACATGCTGCGCCGACCCCAAGTAAATGGGATAAGGGCAAGGAAATGATGAGTTTATCATCTTTCGTCTTTTCATTTTGAACTGTATTTTGATGGGAAATCGGAAATGTGACAGCTCTTGCTTATGGTTTGTTTTGTTTTTAATTTGTTTGCACTTGCCATCCGAACCAAACCGAATCCGGACCCGGACCGAATTCGAACTGTTTATTATTTTTTCTACTCCTGTACCGTTATCTGTCATTTATATAGGCTGTAGCTCAAATACAATGACACCACTAATAAGTCGTCGCAAAACTCTATGCTCTATGGCCCAAAAACGCACTGTTTAGCGTACTTTTTTGGTTCATACATTTTTCATAAAAGCACTGTTTAACTTTTTTTTAAATCGGCAGCTATATTGCAGTGGTGCCAACTTCATAAACAAATATTTCGAAATAAAAGTATTTATTTACGATTTAACATTTGTATATATATTATAAATTATTTACTACAATAATAATAATAAATCATCATCTATTGTGTGTTAAATTACATGTTTTATAAATTCTTGGTATTATTTATAAAAATAAACAGTTCGAATTCGGTCCGGGTCCGGATTCGGTTTGGTTCGGATGGCAAGTGCAAACAAATTAAAAAAAAAACAAACCATAAGCAAGAGCTGTCACATTTCCGACTTCCCACCAAAATACAGTTCAAAATGAAAAGACGAAAGATGATAAACTATTAGTCCTAAACTATTAAGATTGTATTCGTGTTTGTGAAGACAAAAGTGTACGTTCCTTTTAAAATTGTCGAAGAAATTAATAACTGCACTCTTAAAGAAATTGCGTGAGTAGCAAAAGTACGAATAGAAAACTTGCTGCCTGGAAAGTTTAACTATTCTGTAGTCTGCTATTTATTTAAAATTTGTCGTAGAAAAAGTATTGTATGCAACGGTGTATAACTGGTCTAAAAACGCTCGTGGCGTCTTTTATTGCGATGCTCGCCAAGGCTCGCATCGCAACCCACGCCACTCGCCTTTTAAGACCCTTCTTATACAACAGTTGCATAAAATACTATTAAATAATACCAATAATTTATAAAACATGTAATTTAACACACAATAGATGATGAGTTATTATTATTGTAGTAAATAATTTATAATATACAAATATTAAATCGTAAATAAATACTTTTATTTCGAAATATTTGTTCATGAAGTTGGCACACTGCAATATAGCGGCCGATTAAAAAAAAAAATTTAAACAGTGCTTTTATGAAAAATTTATGAACCAAAAAAGTACGCTAAACAGTGCGTTTTTGGGCCATAGAGCATAGAGTTTTTCGACGAATTATTAGTGGTGTTATTGTATTTGAGCTACAGCCTTTTTTTTTTTTTTGACGGAGTGGAAATGCACTTCCGCATCCCCCCAGCCGGGAAGCTATAATGGGGGGTATGTGGGACTCACACCCTCCAGCCATCTCTATTAAAGAGAAGGGGGAGGGAGTCTACCCACTAAAACCACTCCGGCGTTTCCGTCCCTGCCGTTAATGGGAGCGCCATGGGACGGTACAGGAGTAGAAAAAATATTAAATGGAATTAGCATTTTAAAGTGATAACATTTTAAGGTGATTTATTACAATGATTACACTTCGTGATTATTTGTTGGTTCGAAATGTTTACCTTCGTTATGTAATGTTTCAGGATGAGGCATACTCGCCGTCGCGGCCGATGACGCCGGTGGAGGTGGCGGGCGCGGGCGCGGGCGCGGGTGTAGTGCCGCTGGCCGACATCGCGCTCCCGTCCAACCTGCAGGAGATGCTCGCCACCATCAAGCAGCGCTCCGAGCCCGCGCCCGCGCCCGCCGCCGCCGACGTCGACATGCGCACCCGAGCGCAGCCGCCGCTGCCATAGCCCTAGATAGATGTGACTTACCACCCAGTGGCGTAGCGTGGGGGGGCATGGTCCCGGGCGGCATATGACAGGGGGCGGCGGACAAGGAACGACGAAAGACCTCCACTGCTGGACATAGGCCTTCCCCAAAGAGTGCCACAATGACCGGTGCTGCGCCACCCGCATCCAGCGGACTCCCGCGACCTTTACCAGATCATCAGTCCACCTTGTAGGGGCCTACCCACGCCGCGCCTTCCGGTACGTGGTCGCCACTCGAGAACCTTTCCGCCCCAACGGCCATCGGTTCTACGTGCAATGTGCCCCGCCCACTTAAGTTTCATTGCATGGGAGCGGCGAAAACCCACGCTACGCCAGTGTTACCACCTGATCTGATTGGATAGCCGGGTGGTCGGTGAAGGAACGGTGCGGTTTTAGACGCGTGAACGTGAACGAACGATCAATGAGACGTCTAGTGTTTTAAAGCCGACAAGCCCGGAGATACTTGTGGACTGGATACGCTTGCGTTTGTGCTTTTATGAGAGTGGTCGCGAGTTTATTTAAATGACTGTCGAGCGGTGAATCTATGTTGTTTTAGATATTTAAATTGTTGGCGCGATTGGCATTTTCGGTGACGAAAGTTTGATGTATGTAAAATGTTTTTTTTTAATGAACTGTAAGAAATAATATGACGTGTTTAAGATAGTTAACTGTAATGATCACTTATAAAACATTGTCTTCTGCCATTGGTATAGTTTTAGAGCTGTTTGTTTTAAAGTAGGATGTAGTACAAGATAATTTATAAATAGTTTTACTTATTTGATTCTTGTAGAGAGGAATGTATAAATGATGATGGTTTTATCCGCCTGCCTGTCGTGACCGTGACGAGAGTCCATCTACTGTGTAGTGGTTATGTTGAGAGTATGTTGTGTATATTTCTACTTTTGTAGACTATAATTTAAACTTGGTTTTTTATTACTTCAATGGACTACATAGTTTTAATACTTTATATGTAACAAGATAATAATGCATGCTTAGCATGTACTCTTTTTTGAGAATCTATGTGTGCAATAGATTGTATAAGAATTGTCAATATTTGTAATGATTCTATAATATTAAGTGTCTATCACAATCTATAACTTCAGTGATCAACATTCAGACTGTAAATAGTTTAAACGTAACTATAGTTATGAAATCTTTTTATGCTGTGTACAAAATTAAACTTATATATGCCACATTAGACTCGAGATATTGTTTTATTGATCATCATTTATTGGTATTCAAACTAGTCTTAGAATCATATACATTGGTATGGTATATCATCCTGTTCCATTTCAATAATTTTACCTTTCCCTTCCTTTTAGTTCATCACAGCTTCTGTTATTATCTATTCGTCACTGTCTTCACAGGATGTTCTTTATTTTTACTAGCTTTTATTTGTATGTTAAAGTTGTAATCAAAAATTTTAAACCATTTTGCAGGCTCTTGCCCGATCCGATTGAGCTGAAATTTGGCATAAATATATAAATACTATGACAATGCAACATGGCACCACCCAGCTGACCTAATGATGGAGACGGGTGGCCATAGCAACTCCTAAAATCCAATTGTTTGGGTCCATTGGTTCTCATAGAGTAGTTGATGACTGTGCAAAAAGTACAGTCCGCAACAAGCTTGTACCAAAACTAAAATTTTTGCCAACTTAGGGTGGTGCTCCAACTTACGATTACAGACCGATCAACGTTAATTATGGCGCCGGCAGCTGTCATTCCATAGAAACTTGACGATGAATGAAGTTTGAATGAATGAAATATTTTATTTCGGGTCTTCACCGACCCATATAAGAGGTGTTAGTTACATTTAACGAACACCGCTTACGATTACAGACGGTTTGCTGCAACCCCCACTTATTAAATAGGAGACTCTACGAATTTGTCGGACGGCCAAGCAAGGTCACAGAAAATCTAGTATTATATGGCCGCCGTGCTTCCCTTCCGACACGTATCCACATGGGCCGAATAACGCGTCGGCCGGCATGCAGACTAAGAATATTGCAAACTCGAATCATAATAGTACATTGTTTAACAAGGGGCGTATGAGGAATATTGCAAACGAGAGTATCAGGAGCCCGACGCCGTAAGGCGGAGGGCTTTTGATGACTCGAGTTTGCAATATTCTTACGCCCGTGTTATACACAATGTTTTTCATCACATTTGCGAGGAAATAAATAACTACAAAAGACATAAAAATCTAAGTTTCATACAACTGCACCAATCAAAAATTAACGAAATTGACAACTTCACATACAGATTTGCGAGTGGAGGGCGAGGGGGCGGGGCGTGGCGCCCCACGGCCTGCTAGATTTCTTTCAACCAATCACAGAGAAGAATTCTTGTGACGCGCGGCCAACTAGATTTGCCAACCAATTTGTTTGATTTGCTTTTAACCAATCAGATCACACACAAGCTCATTACTTCCCATGGGCCATTATTTCCCGCGGGAACAATTTAGGCCATTGTCTTTCTGTATACAGGCAAGGAATAACACCATTTATAAGCAAGTGTGATGAAAAAATTCTTATGATAGACTCGTTTGCAATATTCCTCTTACGCCCCTCGTTAAACAATTAACTATAAATTGGGGTTGCTTTATTGCTGTTTCTCTATACCTATGCCTTCGTAAAAACAAAATGTGTTAACTAAATGTTTATTGATTTTTTCTACCTCTTAATTAAAACAAACTTTCTACATAATTCTGTAATTATATATTATCATCATCATACAACGACTTTTTTGATCTTTTTTTCTTTTCACTAATTGAGTTTGATAGCTCCTCAGAATGTAGCCTCAAATTCTTGAAGACATGTTTGTTTATTGCAGGATTACGTTTCAGCCTGCTCTCCATGGCTAATACTTTGGTTTCCATAAGTTTTCGTCTTGGGACGTGTCTTAAGGCATATTCCCAATCTCCAGTGGTTTTCAGGTCTAATAGTATTGGCACCATGTGGTTGATGTTAAGGTTCTTTTTTGATCCTGGGGCCCATTCAAGATACCTGTCAAGTGGCAACTTCGCCATTTTGATTCCATCTCGCTTTGCTTTGGCCAGTGAAAGAGGTTCATTATTTACCTGAAATCAATGTCAAAGAATGAGTTGCATATTATATTTCACAAACCCTGAACTTACAGTAGGTACATATGTGTTTCTGCTGAAATAAAAAAACTATGCCTTTCACACTTACAGAAATGTGACAAATGGTTCCTCTGGTCTCTTTCTTTTATAGTGTTTGAAATCAGGGCTTGCAAAACTGAGTAAGCAAGAACAGAAAATGGTGAAAATATCTGATGAGTGCAGTTTCACAGCTTGTGTATTAAATAGCGTAATAACGCAGCCAATAATCAGCTTACAAACAGTCGTAACAAGTGTATCCATGAATAGTTGTGTTGACTGTTGGCATGAGTTTTTGTATGTCATGAGTCAATAGCCGTGTCAACACAGGACGCATGCTCGGCCGCACGCGTCGCCCGAGGCACGTCTACACTGAGCGGGCACGTCTACACTGAGCGGGCACGTCTACACTGAGCGGGCACGTCTACACTGAGCGGGCACGTCTCCACTGAGCGCGCGCGCGCGGGCGATAGTCCTAGCGCTAGTGGTACACGTAGTACTATTATTTATTATGTGGCGGTACGTCAAAAAAACAAGCTGCAATCGGTGTTAAAAGCATGAAAACCGGAACGATTGATCTTTAGACCATATGAATCGTACGCTAAGGGACCCTATGCAATGTCAGTTAAGATATACAACAAAATACCTAAAGACATAAATATCTAAAGAAGAAAAGTACCACGCATTTGTCAAACAACTAAAGATTTATTTAAATACCTAAATGCTTTTATACTATTAAGGAATTTATGGAAGATTTAGATACATCAAATTACTTATTTCCTGAACAACGCATAATAATGTAATGATATTTTTTTTTGTTGGGTTTAATATTATAGCCAAAAGTTAATTTAATATTAAGTAAGATTCATTTTAGGAAGTTTAAAATAAGATGTTGCTTCGCTTGGTTAAATTGAATCAATTTGGACCGTAGCGCCAAAAAAAAAACAAAAAAAGAAGAGGAATTATGACGCCATCTTTTTTTTGTATGGAAAAAATTAAAAAATGTTCTGAAACCTATCGTGTGTGGTTCAAATGAAAGGGCTTTTTGAGCCGATTCTAAAAATATATGACATCAATAAAGTCTGTTCATTAATTGAACGGACTAAACTGACGTCAGTTTTTTACATCTCTAAAATAGTGCTTTTTTTTAATACTACGACAGTGGCAATCAAGCTTACGGCCTGCCTGATGTTAAGCTGGTACCGTAGCCTATGGACACTTGTGACTCCAGAAGAATCACAAGCGCGTTGCCGACCCTTTATTCACTTGAGGATTCGCTGTGTTGGCAGATAGAGACATGCAGGTCCCTCACTCCCAACACAGCGCATCCTAGGGAGCTCAGGCGACCTTACTCACCACCAGGAACACAACACCACATGCTTCATAGCATGCAATAATATAGCAACACTACAAAGCAGTGGTGCTATTATGGCTGCGGTCTTCTGTAAGGTGGTGGTACTTCCCCAGTTGGGCTGCTCCACATACGAGCGAGATGACATTCCGCTGTGCCCTACCTCTCACTTAAAAACTGATTTGCTACAACCGATAATTCACCGTAAAGTTTTAAGGTGTACCTATGTTTAGACAAGTCCTCGTAAAGTTTAAAGGGGATACGCATCATTTTATTTATTCCGTACTGGTATGTTCTTGTGAAGACCTCATCAAGAATTAAGGAAGTTAAGAAACTAAATCAACATCAACAAAATCACGATAAAACGCAGAAACTAACTAGAAGAATAGTTTCAACAGTTTCTTCGTAAGCCTATTGCGTTGCGTTATTTTCTGACGCGGATGAAATTCATCTCATCGAAATTCAGATACAGAATTCTGCCCGTGTGCGGCTGGCCTAAATACCCTTTTATATAAATAAGCATCAAATACAAAAAATAAACTAAATAGTTGGTATTTCTATCATATTTTAAATTATTTTTCAACACACCTGCTCGTAAAGTAGGTCTTATTACAGCGTATTTACACTGATAATGCAGAATATTACCCATGCCGTGCCTTTTACATTACATTATCGCACTACTGCCTTTTCATTACATATCTTTTTAAATATTAGCAAAATAATGCAGAATATTACCCATGCCGTGACTTTTACATTACATTATCGCACTAGTGCCTTTTCATTACATATCTTTTAACATTTTCATTTTTTTTTTCCTCGCAAATGTGTTGAAAAACGTCGTATGAAACACGTGAGCATTGGTCATTACACTTCTCGTCTCCATTAAGCCTTCGCCTTCGGCTCAGGCTTAAAAACCGACTCGAGTGTAATGACCAACATAGCACACTTGTATCATAATGTACTATTATTACCGATTATTGAGAATTAATCCAGAAATCGTAATCACAGCACCGCACTGTTTGTAATAAGCTGGTATCATTATTCGTTGCGGTGACATTTCTAGCTGTCATTTTAGTCCGTTCAATCAAGTTCAATTAATGAACAGACTATAGTTTCCACCCGTATTATATATGTATATAGTTCCCGCGACGTCGTCTGCGTAAGCCCGGGATAAAAACTATCCTATATTTTAATCCAGGCTATAAACTATCTTCGTGCAAAATTTCATCCAAATCGGTTCAGCCGTTTAAGCGTGATTGAGTAACAAACATCCAGACATCCAAACTTTCACATTTATAATAGTATTATATAGGATATGATTTAATTACATTTCTGTCATTTGTTTTAAATTAAAATAAATAGGGATGGAACGATACCGATATGACAGTTTGAAAAGCGCGCGAAACGAACGATGAATGTTTTCTATGATTTTGATTACGCATTTTCTCGTTATTTTTAATTTAAATTTTTGTCACACTTTACAAAATCGAGTGTCTATTTAATATAAGTAAGTTTTATGCATATGAAATCATTCTTTATTTAATGGGTTTATTAACTACTAAGCCACCGATATCGGTATACCGATCGGTATCGTATCGGCAAAATCATGTATCGTTACTTCCCTAAAAATAATTTTCAAAACATAGCAAGTACGATACAGTTGAATATTTTTTTGTAAAATATACCTCAAAATGATACCTAATATCCTCATATCCAACCCCAAGAAAGCAATTTTGAAACTATTTACATTTAGTAGGTATATATTTTTTAATTTTTCATTATTACAAAATGTGATACTTATAATTTTTCCACACAAAAAAAGATGACGTCATAATTCCCCTCCTTTTTTTAAGGTTCCGTACTCAAAGAGTAAAACGGGACCCTATTACTAAGACTCCGCTGTCCGTCCGTCCGTCCGTCCGTCCGCCCGTCTGTCTGTCACCAGGCTGTATCTCACTGATACCGTGATAGTTCCAGCTGAAATTTTCACAGGTGATGTATTTCTGTTGCCGCTATAACAACAAATACTAAAAACACACAATAAAAAAAGTTTTTTATAGATAATGGTACGGAACCCTTCGTGTGCGAGTCCGACTCGCACTTGGCCGGTTTTTTGGTGCTACGCACAGTGTACAATATGACTCAAAAAATTTCCCTATGCTGTTTATCGCATAAATCGATTAAATAATGCGTTTTAATCGCAAGACTAGAACACCCACAAGTCTATTTCGAATACTTTTTTTTTTAAATATTCAGTATTTCGTGACTTTGACTTAAAAAAATGATTAATTAAATTATGTAAGCGTATCTGATCAAGATATTTATTTGTAATATGCGCCAAAAAGTCCTTTATCAAACTGTATTGATCACAAAGAAATATCTTGATCAGATACACTTACATCATTTATTTAATTTACTTACAATAACAATTAAACCATAAAATCACATACTTTTTATTATTTACAAGTAGTTACAAATACTTTACAAATATTTTTTTATCTGTAAAGCAGTTCCTTTACAGATCAAAAATATTTATTTAAGTATTCATGAACAATATTACAACAAAACAATTATTACAATAAAATACATAGGTAAAAATAAGCCGAAAATGTATAAAGTAAAACTACATCCCGCTCTGCGTCATGCCCGAACCAAAGGTCCCCAAAATGCTTGCGGCATTGCCTCGCTGAACAGCAATTGAGACCTGTTGGACGAGCCATGACCCAGAGCGGGGGTCAAGACCCCTCTCCCTCAAACGTCTGCCCAACTCCTTGAAAAGCCCGAGAGCCTCGCTGTCTCTACAGCGACTGGAACAAAGTCGTAGGCAGAGTACTTGGTGTGTTTGAACTTGGAAGAACCAACGTCACCCCATCCGGTTTTTTCCCGTCAGTTCGAGACAACAGACCCGGGGGCTCTAGGATGCACGGTACGTTGGCCGACACCATAGCACGACGCACGATCTCATTATTAGAATGGTGTCTAGGGAACCGACCCGCACATCTTTTGCAGCTTATTCAATTCAATTCAATTCATTTATTTCGGACATGTACATCCATATTTGTGGTTAGTAGCAATAAAAACACTTATTATTAAACTAATGTTAGTGGACACAAATTACAATGATAAATAAAATATTAACTTAGTACTAAAACTTACGCAGCCTAGATTGCCCGCATCCCATTCACATGCAGTTGCATCCAGTGGTGTTGGAACGGGCAATCCAGCCTGCCGGCCACAACGCGTAGGAGGCTGTTGGAGCTGGCGCGCACGCGTCGCATCAGGGATGCCGCACGTTTACGCAAAATGGCGTGAAAACCATCAGTCCGGGCCTCCGCAAACATACCTGATGCACTGCAGTAGCGCGGCAGTCCCATCAGCATCCTGAACGCGTTGTTGTACTGTACCCTTAGGGTATTAAGGGTACTAATGGAATATCCGCTTAGCCCATGGTGGCCATCCTCCTCCACTATTGCCCCACAAACGCATTGGTTTATTTAATCATTTTCGAAATATTAGATATTTTCATGGTCACGAAATATTAAATAAAGTATTTGAAATAGACTTGTGGGTGTCTAGTCTTGCGATTAAAACGCATTCTTTAATCAATTTATGTGATAAACAGCATAGGGGAATTTTTTGAGTCATATTGAACACTGTGCTATGGTTCAATGCTGAATTTCGGGGTATACCGCTAGCACTAGGCGTGCTCGGCCGAGGCATGCCTCTGGTGTAGACACGGCGAATGGCATCTCATCTGACGCCAAAAAGTTATGCAAACTTAGTTTAAGTTCTTCATCTATCAATTTATGGTGTACATATATATCATACATACCTTACATTATAAGCATACCTTATCGACCATGCAACCAATAATGTAAATAGCATCATGGTCATATTCCGTCAGTTCATTCCGACAATGTGGTGTGAGATAGACCAGCTTCTCCTTCGGGAACACGTCCAAATAGCTGTCAGTGTGAATGTTTAATGGTGTCCATAGCTCTTCCAGTGATGGTATATTTTTAACCAGTTGTTTATAAAAGTGTCCTTTTAAATTCACATTACACATGTGCACATCAAATGGGTCCTTATGAATTCTATTGTCACCAAAGACAAAGGTCATTTGTTTAGCAGCATTCACAGCTTCTCTATATATCATGTTGCTCTCATATGAACAATCTATTATTACAGGTTGACCGTGGGTAATGGCTTGCAAAGCTCTGAAAAAAATATTTAATATTTGAGTGATTCCAGAGATACAAACTTACAAAGCTACACATAATCATAATAATCATAATCAGCAGTGGTGAGACACTATGCATGTCTGTGGTCAAGGCTGACCTGATTCAGCTTAGAATAGGCTTAGGTGATTTTGAGGGTTCCGTACTTAAAGAGTAAAACGGGACCTCATTACTAAGACTCCGCTGTCCGTCCGTCCGTCTGTCTGTCACCAGGCTGTATCTCACTGACACCGTGATAGTTCCAGCTGAAATTTTCACAGATGATGTATTACTGTTGCCGCTATAACAACAAATACTAAAATAAAAACACAGAATAAAATAGTTTTTTTTATAGATAATGGTATGGAACCCTTCGTGCGCGAGTTCGACTCACACTTGGCCGGTTTTTGGAATAGGCAAGCTGGTAGAGTTAAAGATATATGGTTTTCTCACCCTTGGTGTCTGGAAATTTACAACATAATGTAATGATGCAAACTTGTTACTCACCTGTAGTTATCAAAGTTGTTCATGGACTGGTCCCGAATGCGTAGGAACAATGACTGATGTTGAATGCCATACATCAAATCATCAGGATATTCTCTGATGTCTTCAGGTTCTGATTCCAAAAATGCTTGTTTTCTAGCCTCTTTTTTTGCCTGTAAACATTGTAAAATAATTAGTAGTGTATATCAAATATATAAACTTCCAACAGACACAAAACGAAAAATATTATTAATTCAATTTGGTTCACCCGTTGAAAGCTATGATGAGATTTTAAAATGTTATTAGTCATATAGCAGACATCTCATTTTTTACAACAACGGTGACAAACAAGCATACAGTCTACCTGGTGGTAAGCGTAAGTAGACAATGTAGCCTATGAATCACAAGCACATTTAAAAGTACTTACTTTCTGGTTTTCCTTTGCCCTCTCTGTCTTGAACAAATACAAGAGGTACGAGCTTCTCTGGTTCCTGCTCGGCAGCTCCATGAGGTGTTTCCAGTGGTTGCCTTGCAGCCGGTCCGGCGCGTGCCGTCCGTCCTGCCGCATCACTTCAACCTCCAGCATAAGTATGCGCAATTTCTTCTCAAGCTCTTCATCTCCTTTACAAATTTCATTGATGATTTCCTCTGGAAATAATTAGGTAGGTTATTCCTTGTTCAGTACAATTTATATATATATATATATATATATATATATATATATATTAGCTATTTATTGTATATTTATTTATAAGTTTTGTACTAGAAATTTATTTGAGGACCTCTCTACGAGTAAACTTTAACAATTTATACATATACCAAAACTTAAACATTTTACAAGATTAAGACCTGCAAAGACGAAGTCTTACCGGAATAATCATCTGAAGGTTGTGTAAATTGACTGACTGGCCGAAAGAATGCTTGCTTAATATGAACCACACTCTTAGGTTGCAGTTTTTTGATAGTTGGTTGTCGTATATGGCGTAAAATTGATCTAATACAGTACATTTTGCAAATTATAATATATTTTCTTTTGTATAAATTTCTGGAAATGATGAACAACTATCAGGTCTTTAATAATATTTTATGACGCGTGATATTTAATTTATTAAAAAACAAGTTCTAATATAACTTGGAGTAGAGTTTGAAATAAAGTATAATATATAAACAATACTGAGCTCACTTAGTTAGACCGACATGACATTACTGACGTTTGTCTTGTCTTTGTCATTTTTTTGAGGTTAGAATTTTCGGTGCCGGTGTAAGACCATGATAATGTACAACCATGATTAAGTACAGCCCAATAATACGCGTCCATTGGACGCGTATTATCAGGCCGTACATTATTGGGCCGTGCATTATCACCCTGAGCAAATTCGGTACGAGGCAATAATTGGAAGCCAATCTTGTACGACCTGATAATGTACAGCCCAATAATTGGCGTCCATTAAAAAATCTCCAGTGGGTCGACGCCACCCCGCTTCACGGGGTGGCTATTTCCGGTCTGAGGGACACAAGTGAACCCTAACCTAACCGACCTAAGGCAGAGTTCGCTTTTGACAGCCAGCAAACTTGGTCCGGGGCAATAATTGGAAGCCACCTTTGTTCGAGCTGATAATGTACGGCCCGATAATACGCGTCTACTTTTTGTGGCTTCGTATTATTGGGCTGTACATTATTGGGCCGTGCATTATCACCCTGAACAAATTCGGTACGGGGCAATAATTGGAAGCCACCTTTGTCCGGGCTGATAATGTACGGCCTGATAATACGCGTCCACTAAAAGTGGACGCGTATTATCGGGCTGTACATTATTTGGCTGTACATTATTAGCTCCCGAATTTTCGAGTCTGCCTGAGGTATATCCTCTACTACGTACTGCCCTGTACTGTGTACGGCCTGAGGCCTCTCACAGACTGGCGCGGCCTGGCCGCGGCGGCCAATAGAAATAGGTCATCAGCTGTCAAATTTACTATGGTCCGCCACCGCAGGCCGCGCCAGCGTGATGCAGGCTTAATGAAAGTTAAGCCTAGAAAGGAGCGGCAAATTTAAAATAACAGCGTGTTGCAACACTGTGTACAATGCGATAAAACAATAATGATACTAGAAGGCAACGTAGGCTCGTGGTCTTCTCTCCCTCTCACTGAGCATAAGCGAGAGCGAGATGGAAGTTCGTGTTTGGAAGCGCGGATATCATGTTGTTTTATTTAAATTTTTTGTGCGTTTTGATAAATAAAAAAGTAATAGCTGATTTCCCTCAAACATGACATTGCCGATTTTAAGAACCAATTTTAATATGTTTAGCTATTGTGCATAGTTTGTTACGATTTTTTAAAGTGTATTTCAGATCTATATTCGTGATTTTTTTCTATAGAGCAAAAGTCAAAAACTCAGGATTCGAATGGGCGATTTCCCTCGAAAAAGGCCTCAAGATTGCTAATTAAATTTAAGGCAGCCGTATTATAAACCAAACATGAGCTCTTTAAAAAACTTTTTAAAAATCCGGTGTCTAAGCTCACGTCGCCTGAACAATTATTATTTTTCTTCAATTCACACAATGCAACTGACCAAGCAGAAGGAAGTAAAGTTATATGAAGTTTAACTCTCAACTTCATTCTACTTTATATTTAAGAAGAAAAATCAAAACCACTCTCCAAAGTTTTAATTCTGACGTGACATAATAATTTAACTTTTTATGATTTTCTTCAATGTGAATACTATTAGCACTAAGCCACCCCTTAATTCTCTTAAAAAGCAAAAAGGGTCCAATTTATTATCGAACAGTTACTTTCTTAGTAACCATTTCAAGTATCAAGATTAGGACATCATACTAATTTAAGGCGTTTGACACATTTGACAACGATGTAGTACTTTAGGGTAATTGTTTTCTAGCATCATTCATAGCAGCCTGAAATGTCACTTATGAGCAATTCTGCAAGGTGCTGGATAATGTACGGCCATCATAATGTACGGCCGTGATAATGTACAGCCCAATAGACATAGACATAGACATAGACATCCTTTATTGGTAATAAGGTATTACAAGTCATGTTTACAATAAAAATAGAACATTCATTTGTAAATTAAATTAACAAGATTATTAGTTTATTATATTATATATTATTATTACATTTTTTATATTCTAAAAATTCCTTAATAGTATAGTAACATTGCTCAATAAGCCATTTTTTTAATTTAGCTTTAAAGGTCGGAAGACTGTTAGCTTCCGTGATGCTGTCTGGTAAATTGTTATAAAATATAGGTCCCGCGACGTGGATTGTCTTAGCTGTCTTAGTGAGCTTGTGGGGAATTGTTAATAGTTTGTGCGCATTTCGAGTGACCCAAGCAGATCTATCATCTCGCCTTTCATATAGTGATAAATTCACCCGTGTATACACGGCTATTTGGAAAATTAGCAGTGACGGTAGTGTCAGGATACCGAGTGCGACAAAATGCGATCTGGCGCTATCGTCATGCCTGGCGCGGGCCAGCGTGCGCACGGCGCGCTTTTGCAGTCGGAAAACGCGTTGCCATTCGGCGGCTTGGCCCCAAAGCTCCAGTCCGTATTGCATAATTGCCTGAATGCTTGCAAAGTAACAAGTGCGCACTGCCTGACGCTCTAGGGTTTGGTTCAGCCTTGAAAGTGCAAAACATGCCTTGCTGAGTTTTCCGCATACTGCACTGATTTGCGCCTCCCATGTAAGGCCCTGGTCAAGCCGGAAGCCCAGAAATGTGGTAGTCGCAACTTGACTGATAGTGATACCTTGATGGTGTACGATCAATGGGCGTCGACTTCTACCCGATAAGTCAAACTGCATAAATTGCGTTTTTGTCAGGTTCAGTAGTAGTCCGTTAAATCGACACCAATCAAGTATCTGTCGGGCTGTTATATTTAATTGAGATTCCAGTTTATCCAGGTCCTCAGCGGTAACAACAGCTGCCACGTCGTCTGCGTACATAAAGATCTCGGCAACATCTACAACATTCGGTAGGTCGTTAAGCAGGAGGGAGAACGCCAGATTGGATACGGACGAACCCTGAGGCACGCCTATTTCCGTGGACAGGCCATCGGATTTCACGTTACCCTGCTGTCCGACCACGTATTGGAGTCTGTCACGCAGAAAGTCTGCCATAAAGTCTAGGGCTGGTCCTCGTATGCCGTAGTGGTGCAGTTTTTGAGATAGTACTGCGTGGTCAACCACGTCGAAGGCTTTCGAGAGATCACAGAAAAGTACAGCGACCTCTCTTTTTTCCTCGCGCGCGGTGATAACGCGACGTACTACTTCACGAGCCATCATAGTGGTAGATCTCCCTGCACGGTACGCGTACTGCCTTTCGGATAGTTCACTGGATTTGTTTAAGAAGGATGTCATCCAAGATGCTACTCCGTTCTCTAGGACCTTCGCAATTGCCGGTATAATGGAGATGGGCCTGTAGAAATTAGGATCGCTAGATTTACCCTTTCCCTTGTAAATCGGACAGACTTTAATTTGTTTTAAGGTGCGCGGGTATTTTCCATCGCGCAGAAGTTCGTTAAATATTATTGCTAGAGGGACTGACAAGTTTGTCACGACCAGGCTTAGTAGTTCCGTCGATATGCCGTATACGTCTTGGGTGTTTTTTAATGCAATATCCTTGAGGATTATTTTATATATTTCACCCGGAGAAAAACGAGCAATAATATGCGTATTATCCGGGCCGTGCATTACCACCCTGAGCAAATTCGGTCCGGGGCAATAATTGGAAGTCACATTTGTCCGGGCTGATAATGTACGACCCAATGATTCGAGTCGACAAAAAGTAGACGCGTATTATCTGGCCGTACATTATTTGGCCGTACATTATTGATTTGGTTGTCATTCAGTGTTGCCAGGTCTCCTGATTTTTCAGGAGTTATTCTGATTTTTGACTATGTCTACTGATCTACTGAATATGCAAAAGAATCTACTGAATTTTATGAATCTAATTTGAACCTAATAATTAGTACCCTGATTAATGATTCTGAGGTAGTTAGCTAAACAGATAACATGTGACGATACTTTAAAAACAAGTGCGACATTGTTTTAAGTTAGGTCGGAAAGCGTAAAACAGCCTTAAATATAAATTGCCTTTATCCTGCGGTGGCGGACCATAGAGAATTTTACAGCTAATGACAAGTTTTCTTTTGTCCGCCGCGGCCAGGCCCGCACCAGTCTGTGAGAGGCCATAAGCCTGCATCACACTGGCGCGGCCTGCGGTGGCGGACCATAGAAAATTTGACAGCTAATCACAAGTTTAGTTTTATATTGTCCGCCGCAGCCAGGCCGCGCCAATCTGTGAGAGCCCTTACAAATGTTATAATACAATATATAACAGCATATTAAAAACAAAATAATCAGAATTCATGAGAAGATTTGCATTTAGGTAAGTTTTGTGACTTTTCTAGCATAAAAATTTATCTACTGTTTTTTTTTTCAATCTCCTAATTTTTAAGGTTTTACTCTTCTGACATTTCCAGATTGGACCTGGCAACACTGTTGTCATTTGTCATTTTAAAATAAATTCTTCGACAATAGATGAATTTAGGCGTGATTGTAGCATTTAAACCATTTATTAGTTATCAATAGGAAGGAATTCGAGGTATTGCTGGTTCTAGGGACCCAAATCGTAAGGTGAGACATATTTTATTTATTGTTGAATGGAATTTCATAAATTATATCTTAATTTTTATTTTATAACCTATCAATTTTATGAGAAATGTAATGTTAATGTTATTCATTTCAGGATGTCGGTCGCAACTATGTTACGCCGCTCGATCATTAACGGCACAGTGTATTCAGCTGCTGCTCTGCGTTACGCCTCCACTCAACAAGAGAAAAAGGTTTTCTTTGATGTCACGGCAGACGGCGAGGCTCTTGGCCGAATTGTGATCAAGCTTCATACTGAAGAGGTACCCAAAACTGCGGAGAACTTTAGAGTACTTTGCACTGGAGAAAAGGGATTTGGGTACAAAGGATCCTCATTCCACAGGATTATTCCCAGTTTTATGTGCCAGGGTGGTGATTTTACGAACCATAATGGCACTGGTGGCAAATCTATTTACGGTCGCACCTTCAAAGATGAGAACTTCAAGCTGAAGCATACTGCCCCAGGAGTTCTGTCGATGGCTAATGCTGGACCTGACACTAACGGTTCTCAGTTCTTCATCACTACTGCTGCCACGCCATGGTTGGACAGGAAACATGTTGTTTTTGGTGCTGTAGTGGAAGGCATGGATACTGTACAAAAAATGGAAAAATTGGGCTCAAAGGGTGGACAAGTATCCAAGAAGGTTGTTATTCAAGATTGTGGTGAGTTGGATTAAAGATAGTAGTGGTAGTTTTACAGGTTGAAGTAGATGTGATGCCATTTGTTATGTAGATATTAGGATAAGTATACTGTTGAGTAAAATGTAGATCTTGTAATGTGTTGTTTTTATTAATATTATCCTTGTAAAGTATTGACAATTACATATTTAGGAGTAGTAGGTACATTTGGTTGTCATACGAAAAAGCCAGTCAATGTTATACTGTAATAATTGGGATACTGAGATGTCTATTATTTTTCTCAGGAGAGATGGATGAAGAACTAGCGGTGGAGAGGACTCAGTGATCTGGTCTTACTCTATGGTGTTGGAGGACTTTAAGACTGTCCTCTTTAAGAATTTAAATTAAACAATTTCCTTTAAAATAAGTATGCAATTTTATTAATCACTAAATGCAACAAATTAGTTTAGGAGTTGCTATCATCAACCATTTCCATTCAGATAACAACTTTACAAATACAACTAGTTCAGTATCAAGTCTTAACATCTATTGTAATAAGGCATTTTTAGATAAAACACTCACTTTCATATCAAACTATTTATCTCTTTTAACAAGTAAATTTTACATTTTTGACTTACTCATTTCCTTTGTCTTTTCTGCGATAAATATATTGCTTTAAAATACTTGTTCCATAATAAAATAATACTCTACCATAATAATTGAATATTTATTTCAACACATCAGCCCAAGAATTGACATTAATTTTTTACTCACCAAATAAAATAGGTACATACTTTTTTCTTTACCATATAAAATGTACAGGAAGTGAGACACATTATAAACTACAATAAAAATAACAGTTTAATTTTAAAATAATATTTACAACTTAAACATAAACGAAATAATAAACAAATGTACATCAAGTTACAAAACCAAAGTTATAACCAGCAGTCATCACCATCTTGAGATCATGATAAATAAATAAATATAAAATTGACATAAGTATATCTCTTTACATGTTGTGATTGGTGCTTGTTGCAGTGAATTTGTATAGTTAGGGAATGTTGTAGGCATAAATGGTTGTTATTCACAGAAAGGGCGTTAATTTTCGTGCAAGCAGAAAATTTTATTGTAGAAGGCAGGACAGATTATTTTGGTACAAAAGCTGTAGAATGGCATTCAAGAGAACTTGGAGTCATGTGGCACTTTGTGATTTTAATGTAAGTTTGTTAAAAAAATCAACAAAATGGCAGTTTTTGCGTGGGCATATCACAACATAAACGTGGTAGTCTGAGAGCACAATCAATCATACATCACATAAGCGTTTGTAAATAGTATGTTGGTGCCTACATAGTCATTAGGAATAAATGTGTATGAATGTTATTATTATTAATATGATTGAGCACTAGGCCATCAATATGTGCTGTATTATATTAGTCTTCTCATGTTCCAGTTATTTTTTTATCTTGATCAAGTTAAGTACAAAGTAAACCTAATTGGTGATTTGCTTTATTTTATGCTGTAAATTATTAACTAAACGCTAAATCATACATATCAGTTGGGAGTCATTCGCAAAATATATTCTGGGGGACAAACCTGCATGCTTAATGTATGCTCTCAGCCGATTAGTTGGTAGAAGCAGTAAAGTCACATGCAGGAGGTTGTCCCTCATGATGCTCTAATATTATCTAATCTGTGACAGGATTGTTAATTCTATTCACCCCATCTTATTTAAACTGGATGTAGCTATACTAGTTATACAGAGTGTTTTTTTTAAATGGGACAGTATGGGGAAATCCGAATCTAAAGGAGATAGAGGAAAAGTGTCCAAGGAGACATTAGGTGTTTTTTCATGTAAACAAATTTGGCTCGTTAAAATTTTTGGTCAAGCGCGAGTTGTTCTTAAAAAATTATAAAGTTGGTCAATTTTTTTTTTGACGCGGGTCGACTCTGTTTCATGTAAGGATTATTTCATTGTATGGAAAGAAAAAAATCTGAACAGCAGAAGTTGGTCAAATTTAATGAAAACTAATCTTCATGCAGTTGGTTTATTACTTGAGTAAATGTTCGATGTGGCCGCCGTCTTGTCTTATGCAGGTACGAGCACGCTTCAAGACACTTCTAGTTGCATTTAACAGAGACTTATGGTGAATTGTGTTTAAAGTGTTGTAAACAGCATCTTTTAATTCTTGTACGGAGTTGTATCGGGATTCATAAATTCGACCCTTAAGGTAACCCCATAAGAAAAAAATCAAAATCAAATTTGAATTCTTTTTTTTATAATTTCAAGACTATCGCGTGCCATGATGTTTACGAAGATTAAAAAAAATGTTCTTCTCTTGAATCATCTGGAGCTCTTATCGATTATCGAAATTTAAAAATGGAATAATCTTAAATATTTTTTTACACGCCTAAGCACTTGTAACAATATTAAAAGGCGATTACTGCAATTGTATGAAGATTAATTTTCATTAAATTTGACCAACTTCTGCTGTTCAGATTTTTTTCTTTCCATTCAATGAAATAATCCTTACATGAAACAGAGCCGACCCGCGTCAAAAAAAAATTTACCAACTTTATAATTTTTTAAGAACAACTCACGCTTGACCAAAAGTTTTAATGAGCCAAATTTGTTTACATAAAAAAACACCTAATGTCTCCTTGGACACTTTTCCTCTATCTCCTTTAGATTCGGATTTCTCCATACTGTCCCATTTAAAAAAAACACTCTGTATATGTTATGCAACACATTGACATGACATGAACAATATAGTTCAAGTATTTCTTATTTTTACTAACAATAATCTATGAACAAGGTCATTAATTAATTAAAACTATTAGGAGAACAGCTACGGTGAAAATCCGAGTGTAAATATACTGAGTATTTATGTAACACTAGCACTTTGGGAAAGAACATATCACAGCCTCAGTATTGTATTCTCACAGAAGTTTTAACCTGTTGGACACTACCAATGGTTACATTTGCACCATCCTATGCTAACGACGGACTACTCCATCAGTGTGCTGATCGGTTTCGTAATTAATGCATTTTCTGTAAGGTTACAATCATTGCAAAAATGCAATAAAGCTGCGGTATATTCCCCATAAATTTCATTCAAGCTGCTCGCGTTCAAACAAGATTACTATAGTTTTATGGGGGTTCTACAGAGATCGATCTCTTTAAAGCGTCGAAACTACATAGATATGATCAAAATCACTCATTCAATACTATAACTATTCGACAGTACGAGCCGGAGGGCTCAATTTGACTAAATATCAGTAGGTTTAGACGCTTGGGTCCTGCGGGAGCTGGTCGACGCTGCGGCCCTTCTGCAGCTGCAGGCTGAGCTCGTGCGGCTCCAGTGTGACGTGGTGCGAGGAGGTGCGCTTGTGGCGCGCGTGCGGCGGCCGCAGGTCGCGCGAGCCCGTGCGTCTGTGACGCAGCGCGCCCGACTCCAGCAACCTTTTGCTCTCGTCGTCGCCGCACTTCGTGAGCGGCAGAACGCTCAAGTCTAGATTCTCGACGCTTTTGAGCGCGAGCTGCTTGAGCTGCTCGAGGCTAAGGTCGCGCGAGCCGGAGCGAGAGTGCGACTTGTAGTTGGTATTCTCCAGCTGGATAGTCTTGGAGTCGTTGCGGAGGTGGCGCGAGGCGACGAGCACGCGGGAGCTCTTGCGCGCCGTCTGCGACTCCTGCGAGTACTGCGAGTCCGTGCGCTGGATGCTGGGCCGGTGGGGTTCCATGTCGCCCGCCTCGAGAGGAGATGTGGCCGCGGAACTTAGGCCCGATGTCACGCCCGAACGGAACCCGCTCGCGTTGTCCGCAGAGGGCAGCTCTTCAAACACTGGAACGACAAATTATAATTATGGAGAAAACAAAAATATCACGTTACTGCAGACTATCCTTAAACGTGACTATAAGACTGCGGTAAGTAGCTATTTAGAGGGTATCTATAATGCAGTATTAATAATAGGGTCAATTAACTTTTTCTTGATGTTATTCTGTCCCGGTAAACCAAGAGAAAACAGTACCAGTTTCTTAGAAAAAAAAAAAACTATAAATAGGACTCCTATCATGCTTAGGAGAGGAGACGCCCCACCATGGAATGGGTTTACCAATATAACAAAAACACGTGTGTGCGTGTGTGTGTGCTGATGCACAGCCAAAGAATAAATAACAGTGTATAGTTAGTTACGTTTGTCGAGGCTGATGATGGAGCCGGCGAGGTCGCGCGCGTCGAGCGGCGCCGCGAGCTCGAGATGGCGGCGGCGGCGCACCAGCCACCAGTCCGCCATGAAGATGCCCAGCGCCACGATCTTGATGCCGCCGCAGAGGCCCACGTATCTGCGATGATTATTCAGGTCAGACTTTGATACCGGTTCCATTGCAAGGACAATATCAGTGTAAAGGTCAGGATACTTTTGAGTGAGTTAGGGGTGGGTTACACTAAACCATCTGTAATTAAGGTTGTAAGTGGTGTTCGTTAAAATCTGAATGTATGGCAAGTTTGACGAGTTTCTATGCAATGACAGCTGCCGGCGCCATATTTAACGTTGATTGGTCTGTAATCGTAAGTTGCCAACCCTCCCTAATATTTTGGTACCGGTTCTATCGCAACAACAATACCAAGATACTTTTGAGTGAGCAAGGAGCGTAAACATGTTTGTTGCCGATTGTACTGACAAATGTTAGTGCTGAAACTATAGAACATTTGGGAATGGATGAAAATTTTAGAAGTGCCTGATTATTTTTTTGGTGATAGGAATAACCATCCTTATAGCACCAGAAAAAAGGTGCAAACTTTTCAGCAGCGTCAATAATTTTTGAAAAATATAAACAGTTTCCTCACTTACGTTTTGGGTTTAAGACGGCGAATGACACATTTTCCTTGATCCGACTCATATTACAAAAAAAATATATTAAAAATCCGCGGTAAACTGACACTGGCAATGATATTGACAGCTGCAGCAGCTATATTTGTCATTGCCAGGGTCAAATATTTTAAATATTTTTTGTAATACGAGTCGGATCAAGGAAAGTGTCTCATTCGCCATCCTAAACCTAAAGTTATGTTTAAAAACCTTTTATATTGTTTGCAATCGTATTAAATATTAATGTTTCACGGTCCATTACCCAATCTATGCACAATACGATATGCAAATGACTACAATATTTACACGGCATTTTAACATTACGCAAAGTATTGGCAGAAAAGTGCAAAAAATATGTGTTTATTAAAATGGTATAGTGTTTATTGTAAATAAACCCGTACGTATGAGCTACCTATCAGCTTCTTCGGACACATTATGCGGTCAACAAAGCATGATCTGGAGAAGCAAATAATTCTGAGCCAAATAGATGGTAGGCGAGGCCAAAAAGTAGCAGGCGCCAGTGTACAACTTGCGGTCCATACCGTTTGAGACGGACCACATGGGGTCGCGATCCTCACCAGCGAGGGATTGCATAGTCACCTGAATCGGAACTGTTCTATGTCGTAGAGCAAGCACCGGCCGCCGGCCTCGCCGCTGCACGACTTGTTCCACAGGATGCAGGTGGAGTCGATGAGGTTCCCGAACACGATCGGCGCGGGTATGTACCCGAACAGACGGAATATCACGAATTGCATGCCCAAGGCGAACGAGCGCTCCTCCTCACTCACAGACCTGGAAACAGTCATTTGTCAACTCAAATATTTCGGGAAACGGTTACCGCGTATTATAAATTCGTGCGCTCTTTGGGGAGGTCTATGTCCAACAGTGGACGTCTTTCGGCTGATATGATGATGATGAAGGCTAAATCAGATGTGGTAGACATTTTAACGCAACAAAACAGGCTAAAGGCTCTATAATGGTGTTGTGATGATCAATTACCAACGGTTTCATCTATGATGTATTGTATCTTATCGTTAAAATATGTGATGAAATAGCACCCGAGAAATGCCAACCAATTCTTCTATCACGAGGTGTGGTTTTTGTAGTAACCACCGCTATAGCATTTTACTCACAAGAGAAGAGGAAGAGAAGGGGAAGAGGAGCAGAGGACGGATGCCTATGCGTTGGGCGGACACGGTAACATCTGTGGCTAGAGCCACACTGCAGGCATGCATCAGGCCCAGGACCGAGCAGTGGTGTAGCGTGGGTTTCTGCCGCCCGGAAATTCGCAGCTCCCATGCAATGAAATATATTTTCGTTATATTCCTTATCCGCCGCCCCTTTTCGTATGCCGCCCGGGGCCATGGCCCTCCTTGCCCTCCCCACGCTCTGGCTTGGAGATGGCGAAGAGCGGCCACAGCCGTCACGTCCCTCAGCCATGAGGATACGACAAGGAAAAAAGAGCATCGTATTAGACTGACCGGAGCACGATCATGAGCAGCGGCATCTGCGTGACGGCCACGACGAAGGTCATGAAGAAGAGCAGCACGAGGAAGGGGAAGATGGTATTGCAGGGCGGATTGCAGGCGCCGGCGGTGGCCACGGGCACCACGGTCACCTCGCTGTACTCGGGGGCCGCGCCCGCCGTCAGCGCCGCGGCCGACGCGCCGCTCACCACGCCGGGGAGGCCGCGCGCGTTGCCCGCCACACCTGTCGAATATAATACACTCAATTAAATGACAACTTGTATGGAAAAAATTACAATTTGAAAATTATTTATAATAGCTGATTTTTTAATGTAACGGATATATTATCAATTAAATATTTACGTAGCAGTGAACGAATATACATAGAACACGAGCTTCTTACAAATTTCTACCAAAACTTGTGCCCAAAACCCGGTATGCGCATAGTCAACTGCAGATCCAATCACAGCTACCCAAAATGACAGCCTATTTTCAATTACCCAACACAAATGGATGCGATTGGTCAATTTAGGAATACATTGCTGTGATTAGCCGTCGTGCGTCACGTCGGACGACAACCATGTGACAGTGACAACGAAAACGGATAATTGTTGAATGGTTACATGCAACAAGAAGCAACTTAGTTATGACTAGCTGTTGCCCGCGACTTCGTCCGCGTATAACATGTCATCGTCTAAAAGTTTGTTTAAAGAATGAATTAAAAAAAAAACGTTGAAATTAGTTTGTGCCTAGTCTTTTAGTAAACAGTCTAAAACCGAAGTTACAAATCTCTTAATTTCAAAATGGCTTGCTCTCTATACACACTTAGAACCCCCTTTGAACCCTCATAGTAAACAGGCTGAAACCGTAGTTACAATTTTCTTACTTTAAAAATGTCTTGCTCTACAAACTTCGAACCCCATTTTAACCATCTTAGGCGATGAATTAAAAAAAACGCTGAAATAAGTTTTGTAGTATTTTAGCATGTTTGTTTTGTCTAAAACCGAAGTTACAAATCCCTTACTTTAAAAATGTCTTGCTCTCGATACAAACTTTGAATGCCCTTATAAATCCTCTTTGGGGGAAGAATTTCAAAAAACGCTGAAATAATTTTGGTAGGCTAAGATTGAAGTTACAAATCTCATATCTTTTTTTTTTTTTATTATGTAGTCTTTCTAAAAAGTTTTGAGATTCTAGCTCCAAAAAATCCACTTTACCAACATTGCACCCCTTTTGTCATCCTTAGGGGTGGAATTTTCCAAAACGCTAAAAATACTTTATTTGTTTCGTATATTTGTATCGTAATAAATAATCTTTCTAAAAACTTTTAAGCTTCTATCTCAAAAAGGAGTTTCCCTCATACAAACTTTGCAACCCTTCTTAACCTCCTTAGGGGTGATTTTTTTCAAAACGCTGAAAGCACTTTATTTGTTTTATAATCTGTAATCTTTCTACAAAGTTTTAAGTCTCTTGCTCAAAAAATAAAGTTTCCCCCTTACAAAATTTGCACCCCTTTCTAACCCCCTTAGGGGCAGAATTTTCCGAAACGTTGAAAGTACTTTATTTGTATTCTAATAAGTAATCGTTATACAAAGTTTTAAGTCTCTAGCTCAAAAAATAAAGTTTCCCCCATATTCATATTAATTTATTTCGTATTAATCATACATTGTCATTCATTACATTAAAATATCATAATAAGGTCATTAAAAACAATGTCAACAGGCATTACATTAAAATTGTTCGTCCAGGAATTCAGCTACCGAATAATAGGCCTTCTGCATCAGCAGGGATTTAAGTTTTAGGGATACAAACTTTGCACCCCTGTTTAACCCCTTATGATTTCCGTAAATCACTTCTTATCCGTTGCCTACGTTGTAAAGGTAGTTCTGGTGTAAATTTCAACTCTCTAGGCCCAGTAGTTTCGGCTGTGAGTTGATGAGTGAGTGAGTGAGTGAGTCAGTCAGGACATAGTCATTTATATTTTTATTCCCATAAATATAATTAGTATACTATTTGCTGTCAATCCGTACTGTTTTTTTTCTGTTGGTATCTATCACGTACGTTGGTACGTCACGATTCTCGAGCGTCATAGTACTCATAGTAAAAAACAATCGTTTCAAATGACTCATCTTTAATATATAGATTAATTTAGGTACTCTTTCCGCTTGTCTTCCAAATAGGGGAGTAGACTCAAAATTTATTATTACTTCAAAAGAAAGAAGAAACGAAAAACCCGTTCAAATATCTCAAAAATTACAACGCTACAACCGTTTTAATATCGCTTGTTAGAGTGAGAAAACGATCGGGACCGTAACGTCACGATTCTCGAGCGTCATAGTACTCATAGTAAAAAACAATCGTTTCATATGAAGGTGCGTTTTGCGGAGAAGGGACAGAACATACCCCCTCTTAAAACTTTGGACACTTATAACTTAGTGACTACTTAAATAACCTCTTGCGTTGTTTTTTTTCTCCATTTGACTTCATTTTAAGTCCTTTTTCGAGAAAATACAACATTGTGATTATTTTATTTAGTGTCTACAGTGTTTACACCCCTATTTTCGATCTATCCGACATCCGTATTTTCTTTTAAACCACGAACTTCAGAATTCGAAAATATTCGGGTATCTCTATCTCTATCGCACTAACATTACTCGAGTGAGAGGAATGCAGATATACGAACTTCGAGTTTTGGTTTGCGTGGTTTGGCTGAATGAGCAAAGAGAGCGCGCGCGTGCCATTAAAAAAAACATTTGTGTTACTTATATTGTTCGAATTTGTTGATACATTTATTGAAATTACGCCTTAATACGACATTTGCGCATATAAGTTCTCATATCAGAATCAATTAATTTCTTATGCTTTACCACTTGGTATGTGATTCGTGAAGGTCTATCGGAGACGGGATTTAAATTATTAATAGGTGAAATTAAGGAAAAGCAATTCCGCCATTTTGACGTTTCATAAAGCTGACAGATGTGGCGGCGATATACTATAAAAATAATAAATGAAAAATTAATGAAGTCGTATATTTCGGAAAATAAATTAATTGTCGCAGTCGGATAAAAACTATCCTAAGTTGCAGCTAGAATAATAATGTACCTATATAAAATGTTTCATATTTTTCCGTTTATGGGATGCTGAGAACATTCGTAACACACAAAGCTTAGTTTCAAACTGGCTGATTCTTTTTTTAATTTAGAGATTTATTATAAGTGGAGATGACGTTCGCGTGATATTTTTTGTTTAAGAAGTAGGGCTGAGTCGCCAGGTAAAATACCAAATTATTAATTATTTATTTTTATTTACAATATACGAGTAATACAAGTAGGCGAGCTGCGTGGGTGAGCAGAGATTCGCAAACATTGCTATCTATATTTTTACATATGGATATATTTCAAATTACAACTTAAGTCTTCGTTTGAATACGAAAAAAAATTCGGTACCGTGATTAGTAATGAGACCTAAATCTCAAGTTCCTCTAAATAAAGTTACTTTATTTGATCTTTTGTCTTGATGACCAAGCATCGGAGTTTTTGTCGCACGGTAAGACGTTAGCGAGCTATGGAGTCAACATTAGCAATAAAATGCGACTGCGACTTGTTCCATATTTTCTGATGATCAAATATCCACTTGTGAATAATTGACACGTCTGGAATCGTCAGTGAATGACACGTGGTACATAAGTACTATTCAATTTAATAATCGGTCAGTACATGACATTATAGACCGAGAGCTGAGGGACCAAAACTGCAACAGTTTTATAAAGGCTGATATTTTAATATTAGGTCATAAATAGCTCGAATATCAATAGCCTGCCGTCAGTCAGCCAGTTTTTGGGACAACTGGCGTGGGGGTGGTTCCGAACTTGTTAAAAAATCACCTTCGTCGCAACTGTTTTATAAAATCTGAAAATTCGTCTATGGATAGTAAAACAACTAACAAAATATGCGGACACAGTCAGCCTGCAGAATATTGGAACAGTACGCGTCAGCAGCCCGCTAAACCATAAAAAATTTCGTTCGTGAAAGTGTTTTATAAAATCTAAAAAAAATCGTGCAAGTAGTTCATAGTACCTAAAACCAGACTAACATAGTCAGCCCAAAGTTTTATGGAACATACGCCGTCAGCAGAACGGTGCAATTGCTCTATAATATTCAAGATAGATATATAATACAAAAAAAACAATGCATGCTGCATTTAAATCTATATAATTACTTCCTGATGGAAAGTTTGATCTTATCACAACGTTTTAAAATTACATAAACAAAAAAAACGCTATTATAAATTGAATGTTTCTCCAGACCGTATTTTTCCTGGAGTAATAGGTTTTGTAGATGAGTTTTCAAATTGATAACGTAGTGTTGCTAAATGGATAGGTAGTAAGCCATCAAATTATTGTAATAAAGTATAAATCGTCGGGTGACAAACAAAAGTCACTATCAAAACTGTCACTGCTCTTCAGAACCTCGTATCTCAGTACGTAGTCGATATCGAGATACGACCTTTGATTTAAGTAGGTATTTGTTACTTAGTGAGTTTTGCTTGTCAACCGACGAAATGCAAAAATATTATTAAAATCATAAAAAGATATGGACCTTAAAAATTTATAAAAAAAGTTTTTTTATTATTGTCCTTGTTCAAGAGTAAATTGAACAGCTATGGACCTAAACGCAGTATTTCGCGACCGAAACAGCAATTTACTTGATTTTCCATACAACGATTAGTACAAATAGCAGATGTGAAGTCACACTTTTATGTCAATTAGTATGAATGAAGCGTTTTGGGCTGCCGCCAGCGAGGTCAACACTTGTCTCAAACTTTTGAGTATTTATGTTCTTTAATTGTAGTTTCTCCCATACAAACATTTGTTCCTCTCTAAAAACTGGTTCGAATGGCATCGTAAAAATATCTTAGTCTACACCCCTATTGGAGTGGTATAAGCGAGGGGAGTGCAGAGTAGGTATTATTGAATACCACTTCCGCCACCCAAGGGAGCGACTTAAATTTTGTACTTACCCCGGGCGGTAATATATAAAGCCTCAGATCCCATATTTATCGCCCTTGCGTTTGGCTCGGGCGTTAAATACCTGCGATTTGAGACATTCTTTGTTTTACCACGTACCAGTAAATGTAAGTAATGTACTATTACAATGCAGTTACTCTGAAAGTGTGCCTTTATATGGGTCAACATAAACACGGAAAGTTCTCTATGCATTTGGCTATGAAATTTGGGACAATATTCCCACACGTGCGGGAATTAGATTAAATGACAATTAAAATTTTACCTTTTTATGTATTTTTTTTTCCTTGTATGATGCATTAATATTTTTCCCGTCTCCAGATTTTTTTTCAATAGCTGATATAAACGACCAATAAATATGCCATTCTGGACAATGTTTTTGACGTTTTAACTACTTTAAACCTGATAATGATATTAATTCTAAATGATATTCTAGCCAAGGAGATCATACAATATGTGTCCTACACCCTGCTACTCATACTGCATAGAAAAACCTAATCATTTAGCATTAAATTTACCACATTTTCTTGGTTTTTCTGGCTGCCGACCCTCGATTTTTGCCTGTCCACCTGTGGAAAGCCAACTTCAAGTATTCGAAGTTTTAGGACTTGTATATTGTGCCTGGAAATACTTGTTTCTGATAGTGGAAAACATAAATTTTCTTAAATCAACCTTATATTTATCTCGCTAAAGTATTTTTTACATAATAAACTAAATGTCCACATTCCGTTACGATGATTTTGTGGGAACTAGGTATTTTTATTACCAAATTAGGTGTTTACTTTCATCTAGCTTCACATATCGTTACGTAACATCATTCGTTGTGTTTACAAACTGTCAGCAGTGGCTAGAAATCGCGCGCGAAAGGTGTGTCCGAGTGGTGGTCCCAAAAAATAGATTTCGGGTTCCGTTACAAGATTACTATTATTTTTCTGCTGATCCGACTCAATTATCTTAATCTTTCATTACTCATTATCATTGAACATGATTTCAGTAAAATACTATTACAATTGTTAAAAACAGTTATATCTGCGAAGTATTCGTTACGTTACGTCCATTCCTTTACTATTTGTATGGTAAAATAACCCTCTTAAGTAATGGAAGGACGACTATTCAAATAAAATGGTACACTTTGAAAAAAAAATGCCCAAATACAATGTGTAGTGGCCTACTTTTTAGGGTTCCGTAGCCAAATGGCAAAAAACTGAGCCCTTATAGATTCGTCATGTCTGTCTGTCTGTCCGTCCGTATGTCACAGCCATTTTTTTCCGAAACTATATGAGCTATACTGTTGAAACTTGGTAAGTAGATGTATTCTGTGAACCGCATTAAGATTTTCACACAAAAGTCAAAAGTTTTTAAAAAAGATATGAACTTTTTCCAGTTTGTCCTTTTGTTCGTTTAACTACTACCGTCTGATGATTAACTTTTTGAACTCCACCCTCGCTATCATTATTCACTTAATAAGGTTATCTTATAAATTAGAGAGGTTTGTTAAATGTTCAACAGGGAGTTAACAGGCAGATATATATAACGAGGCGTGTGTGACAGCTCCTCGGTTGATTGAGATGTAGCTGCAGTTTTTGGGGTTCCCCATACTCAGAACTCAAACTCAATTTTTTTTTCATGAAACCCATATACGTGTGTATATATGGAAAGGTCTTCAAAAATGTTATTGAGGTTTCTAATATAATTTTTTTCTTAACTGATTAGTTTGCGCGAGAGACACTTCCAAAGTGGTAAAATGTGTCCCCCCCCCTGTAACTTCTAAAATAAGAGAATGATAAAACTAAAAAACATATATGATGTACATTATCATGCAAACTTTCACCGAAAATTGGTTTGAACGAGATCTAGTAAGTAGTTTTTTTTTAATACGTCATAAATCGTAAATCGCAATTTATTTTACGGAACCCTTCATGTGCGAGTCCGACTCGCACTTGGCCGCTTTTTAAATATCTATCGTTGAATTTGAACAATCACAATTATTTACCAATTGCATCAGTGAGCACGTTAATGGGATCTTAAAAGAGGAATACGTAGCAGCATATTGGAGCAATGAACTGAAAGAGATGATGAACAGTAGACACTCACAGGCGCAGTTAGCGAAGTTGGACCTCGACGAGAAGGACTCGGCGCAGCCGGCGTGGCACGGCGAGAAGTAGGTGAGGCCGTTGTTGCCGCACACCGGCTCCATGTCCGTCTCCGTGCACAGGCAGTTGAAGTTGCACGCCGCCGTCAGGTTCACCTTGAACGGCCCCACGTTGCTGCAAATTAATACGTTTACAACTATATGTAATAATAGTACATTACATCAGAGGCCGGGAAAACACTCGTATCTCTACTTGGCCGGAAATCCGTTTTCACGCCGAGGCATGTATAGTGCTTTTCTCAAACATGCCATGAAATAAATAAATAAAAATCCTCAAATCAAACTAATTTTCATGGCTGAATGCCGTGCCACAAATAGCGGTATGAAAATTAAAAAGTTACTTTGTAGGTCTAGGCCTGAAAAGTTGTATGAAATCCCATTTCAGGCCGCCTCGAGATGCTGCGCCCGAAAAAGGATACTTCCGAGTCTATTATAAGGAACGTAAAGAGAATATTTCATTGCATGTTTGAGAAATAGTACATTACTGCAGACGCCGGGAAAGAAGGGCTTGCCGGGTGAGTAGGTCTATACCTACCGCCGTCCATCCATACGGCCAACCGTAGGGAGCCCGGATAGTGATACGCAGCCGGCAAGCCCGTTTCACGGCCAGGCATGTATGTACATAGTGCTTTTCTCAAACATGCAATGAAATAAATAAATAAAAACTCCTCAAATCAAACTAATTTTCATGGCTGAATGCCGTGATGCTGAGCCACAAATAGTGGCATTAAAATTAAAAAAAAATTACTTCCCGGCCTAGGCCTTCAATTTCGTATGAAATTACTTTACAGTTCTCTCGAGTTTATCCGCCCGAAACGTGATACTTTGAACCCTGATATAACCCACGTAATGACATTTCATTGGATGTTTGAGAAAAAGGTATTCCAAGCGTCGCTGTGGCGTTGACTAACCACAAACGATCAGCCAGGTATACAACTTGTTTACGATCATTAACTTATTAATAGAAATTGGTACTCTTAAGTTTCCAACTAAATTTTTCTGAAGTGTGTGAGCAACTGATATGACTTTAGGCTCTAATCAGTCCTAACAACGTCAAGTTCGAATATCTAAGTTATTCTTGCAATTATAATTTATAACCTCATTGAATAAATGTTGGCACAATGGACCCAACCTACTGCGGAGCATTAATTCTAACCGATATCTAGAGATACACATTGCAAAAATAATGCGCCACATTTGCTTTATTTATTTATTCGTATGGCTAAATTAAAAATTAAAATCGTTCTTAGTAGTAGTAGTAAAAAAAAATGCATGCAAATTAGAGCAGTACACCCAATTGCTGGATCCATTGGGTTACGTTGTTATCTAGGGTGAACAAGTCGGCTGGGTTGCCCTGGTACTTGGTGAGTGGGCACTCGCGGATAATATGGTCCATGTACATTTGCTTTGAGTCGATGGAACTACTCGTATCCTATGGTGTTAGTAAATTATCAGGCAAGTGTCTGCCCCGTCATGAAGTCGGTGTAAAATACGTTCACTTTAGAGATCTAGAGAACCTCACCTATTATTCGTATAAGGAATGGTAGTCCCAGCCATCTGTATGTTGTCGCAGCCCAGGAAGAACAGGAGCCCGTAGCAGGAGAGGCAGATAGTGTTGGATATGAGCACGAACTGCACGGCGCCCTTGGGCCGCAACTCCAGCCGCTTCAGCAAGCAGCCGCCCATGAAGATGCCGATGCATGCTCCCGGGATTGCGACCGAACCTAAAAATAGTACATTGTTTAACAAGGGGCGTATGAGGAATATTGCAAACGAGAGTCTATCAGGAGCCCGACGCCGTAAGGCGGAGGGCTTTTGATGACTCGAGTTTGCAATATTCTTACGCCCGTGTTATACACAATGTTTTTCATCACATTTGCGAGGAAATAAATAACCACAAAAGACAGAAAAACCTATGTTTTATACAAGCGCATCAATCAAATGTTGACGAAATTGACAACTTCACTTCTAGATCAGTGCGAGTGGAGGGCGGAGCTTCAATATTTCAACCAATCACAGAGCATGGAGCATGTGGTTCTTGCAGGGTACGGCCTGCTCGATTTTATTTTCCAACCAATCACAGAGCAGAATTCTTGCCGTCCAGATTTGCTTAACTAATCAGATCACACACAAGCTCATTACTCCCTTGGGACCATTATTTCCCACGGGAACCATTTAGGCCATTGTCCTTCTGTATACAGGCAAGGAATAACACCATTTATGAGCAAGTGTGATGAAATAGTGCATTACTTATCTAGGGCGGTAAAACAAAGAATGTCTCAGATCGCAGGTATTTGCGGCGCATTATCTTTATACGGGTTCGCAATATGCGATCGGAGGCTTTCTTTATTACCGTCCGTGGTGAGTACACAGTTTTACGTCTCTCCCTGGCAAGGAAGTAGGATTTTCCGCACTTTCCGTAATTGCAACTTTATGGCCGGGTGTAACGTAAAAACCGTTAACAATGCCGCTTCGTTTGATATGTTCTATACAATAAAACATCGACCACACAGGAGTTTAACCCGTGGATAATAATCAATGCCCTAAGTACCTATGCATAAGCATGTTGGAAGTTTGAAAAAGACTAACGTTAGTGTACTGGATACTAGACGGAAGAAAAACGTGTGTCGATAAAGATATGTAAACGACACGTTTGCGTATCTTTCGGTCCTCGATAAGAATTATTTTCTAAAAGTTTCTAGTTCGTGCCCCGACTCAAGCCTACTAATACGAATTACGTTGCCCGGATATCGTGTTGTTTTAAAAAGGAAAAATGCTTACAACTGTCCACAACTAGCCAATCAATCACCTCATAGTAGCGTCGGACTATGTAATGTAACTAATGTACCTACGCATAGCAATATTCGGTGTGCTCAGGCCAAATACCTACAATCAATAATTTTCAATTATTAAAGTCATATAGGACATAGTGTACCTACTGAATATTTTACGTGTCGCCTAGCAACAGATTAAACCTACTTTTACATTGCTATAGTTAAACCGATATAGATGTAAGTAGGTACAATCAGCATCAAAAGTAACTACGCAATCGAAGACGTCAAAAGTTCTTATTCCCTTGTAATAAAGACTTTTGACGTCTTCGTTTGCGTAGCTACTTTTGATGCTGACTGTACAACCCGGAATTATATACACCAGGTCACTGAAACAAGATTAAAGCTTAAGAATCTAACACGGTCAACTAAATGTATCACATTTACGAGTGTTCCGCTTTTAACAACCATAACTGACCCCATAAATTAAAAACGAAAAGATATTCTTTGGGACGTTGTCGCGCATTCAACTGACAACACGTTCGCAGCTCCCGTATAAATTATTGTTCCGATCGACTCGTAAGTCCCGCATACAGATCTGCCCAACTTACACTGGTCACAGAATGACGAAATTGAGTGGATTTTTCTGCTGGAATAAGTTCGTCCTTTTGATTGAGCACGGCAATGTTATCATTTTATTTATTTATTTATTTAAACTTTATTGCACAGTAAAAAGTTACAAATACAAAACGTAATGCCATAAGACATTCTCTAGCAGTCAACCTATAGGCCAAACGTTTTAAAAAAAAGTCACGTGGTATAACTTCTAGTACCTATATCATTTGACTCACGGATACTTTTTGGCGTGGCACATCGCTTACCACTACGAAGTAATTTCCGCAAGAAATTCTAGGCTACTGATCAATGAGGAAGAACCAATTACAATAGACCTTGACACGGTTGATGGATGGTTCCTAAAAAGCACATGCATGTTATTGTTCCGAGGCTAACCGCGTCTTATCGTATCGTGACACCAAAGGTTGCGCGAAGGTCACGCACTATGAAAATTCGCCCCATCGGGTAGCGGTCTTATCGAAGTTATGGCCGGATGTTTCAAACCAAACGTAACTGGCTGGACTCTTCCCCAGACTGAACTGCGTCTCCAGGTACTTGGGCAGGAACACGACGAAGCCGGAGACGATCATGAGCTCCATGCACGCGCCGAGGTACGTCACCACGTACATAGGGTTGTTGATACACGTCTTTAATTCGTATAAAGCTTGGGGCACTGGTGACAGACTTACCCGTGAAGACGCTGGCCTGACTCTTGCCCAGACTGAACTGCGTCTCCAGGTACTTGGGCATGAACACGACGAAGCCGGAGACGATCATGAGCTCCATGCACGCGCCGAGGTACGTCACCACGTACATAGGGTTGTTGATACACGTCTTTAATTCGTATAAAGCTTGGGGCACTGGTGACAGACTTACCCGTGAAGACGCTGGCCTGACTCTTGCCCAGACTGAACTGCGTCTCCAGGTACTTGGGCATGAACACGACGAAGCCGGAGACGATCATGAGCTCCATGCACGCGCCGAGGCACGTCACCACGTACATAGGGTTGTTGATACACGTCTTTAATTCGTATAAAGCTTGGGGCACTGGTGACAGACTTACCCGTGAAGACGCTGGCCTGACTCTTGCCCAGACTGAACTGCGTCTCCAGGTACTTGGGCATGAACACGACGAAGCCGGAGACGATCATGAGCTCCATGCACGCGCCGAGGTACGTCACCACGTACATAGGGTTGTTGATACACGTCTTTAATTCGTATAAAGCTTGGGGCACTGGTGACAGACTTACCCGTGAAGACGCTGGCCTGACTCTTGCCCAGACTGAACTGCGTCTCCAGGTACTTGGGCAGGAACACGACGAAGCCGGAGACGATCATGAGCTCCATGCACGCGCCGAGGTACGTCACCACGTACATAGGGTTGTTGATACACGTCTTTAATTCGTATAAAGCTTGGGGCACTGGTGACAGACTTACCCGTGAAGACGCTGGCCTGACTCTTGCCCAGACTGAACTGCGTCTCCAGGTACTTGGGCATGAACACGACGAAGCCGGAGACGATCATGAGCTCCATGCACGCGCCGAGGCACGTCACCACGTACATAGGGTTGTTGATACACGTCTTTAATTCGTATAAAGCTTGGGGCACTGGTGACAGATTTACCTGTGAAGACGCTGGCCTGACTCTTGCCCAGACTGAACTGCGTCTCCAGGTACTTGGGCAGGAACACGACGAAGCCGGAGACGATCATGAGCTCCATGCACGCGCCGAGGCACGTCACCACGTACATAGGGTTGTTGATACACGTCTTTAATTCGTATAAAGCTTGGGGCACTGGTGACAGACTTACCCGTGCAGACGCTGGCCTGACTCTTGCCCAGACTGAACTGCGTCTCCAGGTACTTGGGCAGGAACACGACGAAGCCGGAGACGATCATGAGCTCCATGCACGCGCCGAGGCACGTCACCACGTACATAGGGTTGTTGATACACGTCTTTAATTCGTATAAAGCTTGGGGCACTGGTGACAGACTTACCCGTGAAGACGCTGGCCTGACTCTTGCCCAGACTGAACTGCGTCTCCAGGTACTTGGGCAGGAACACGACGAAGCCGGAGACGATCATGAGCTCCATGCACGCGCCGAGGCACGTCACCACGTACATAGGGTTGTTGATACACGTCTTTAATTCGTATAAAGCTTGGGGCACTGGTGACAGACTTACCCGTGAAGACGCTGGCCTGACTCTTGCCCAGACTGAACTGCGTCTCCAGGTACTTGGGCAGGAACACGACGAAGCCGGAGACGATCATGAGCTCCATGCACGCGCCGAGGCACGTCACCACGTACATAGGGTTGTTGATACACGTCTTTAATTCGTATAAAGCTTGGGGCACTGGTGACAGACTTACCCGTGAAGACGCTGGCCTAACTCTTCCCCAGACTGAACTGCGTCTCCAGGTACTTGGGCAGGAACACGACGAAGCCGGAGACGATCATGAGCTCCATGCACGCGCCGAGGCACGTCACCACGTACATAGGGTTGTTGATACACGTCTTTAATTCGTATAAAGCTTGGGGCACTGGTGACAGACTTACCCGTGAAGACGCTGGCCTGACTCTTGCCCAGACTGAACTGCGTCTCCAGGTACTTGGGCAGGAACACGACGAAGCCGGAGACGATCATGAGCTCCATGCACGCGCCGAGGCACGTCACCACGTACATAGGGTTGTTGATACACGTCTTTAATTCGTATAAAGCTTGGGGCACTGGTGACAGACTTACCCGTGAAGACGCTGGCCTGACTCTTCCCCAGACTGAACTGCGTCTCCAGGTACTTGGGCAGGAACACGACGAAGCCGGAGACGATCATGAGCTCCATGCACGCGCCGAGGCACGTCACCACGTACACCGGGTTCTTAAGCAAGCGCCACATCGATACCGGGATATCTGAATGAGAATTATTACGTTAATATACAAGTATCGTCGACTGGGGTAAAGAGAATTTGGTCTAATTTGATTGACTTCAAATTGTTACGAAAGAATGCCTATTTAGATTCATTTTCAGGCAAACAGAAATTTGTCAAGTTGTATTAATTACAGGTTTTGCGAAAATCATAATTATGGCATCAAAACTCGCAGATATCAATGTCATCCTAGTCCCCAACTGTTGACCCCGTGAAATATTTTGTCTTCAAAAAATAAGTCTCCATTATATTCTATACAGTTATCTCCGAAACTACACGTCCAATTCAAAAAGACCTTTCATCAGTATACATAGGCTAGATTTTAGTATACCGTGAGCGAAACTAACTTATTGGACTACAAATTTGGATTTGTTACTTTGATAAGATATGCAAGTACCAGTAAACAGGTAGGCGACTGCGTTATTTTTTTTAATGCAATCACTCCATGACAGACCGCTAAGCGAATCACATCTCGACAACAGATGATAAGAAAATTTAGTTTGCGATATCGATTGTGATCGAAAACTTACGGCTGCGGCTTACACGCCGTTTTAAGACAATCAATTGTTTGTTAGTAATCTGATTGGAGACGGTGCCTTTGTTTGCATTAGGCGAGCTATTCTAGGATCAATAAGCAAACACCATCGTTTGTAAACATTCAAGAGACTATCAACAACTTCAGTCAGTATTCATTTCATTCACATGGGCTGACGAGGGCCACTATGTTAAAAGCGAATTATGCTCACTTATCTTTGTAGAAATGAAGGGCTTATTACGTCATCATTATCCAATCGATATCGAGAAGGAGGCACAGAGACAAAATATTGTGCCACACTAACTCCCTTTCGTGAATAGTATTTCAAATTGGATTTTCCGACTTTAAAATTCAATAAAATCAAAGTAATCAGTGAACCTGAACCTACCTTTAATATCCTTTCCATAGCCAGTGTCCTTTATATCGGACTGCGGTTTCACTGGAGGTTTGGCGGTGCCGGATCCGCTGGCCGCCGCAGCTTTTTCCACCAGTCTGATCTTCTCTTTCTCTCGCACTAGCACCTTCGGGAAGGAGAAGAACGGGACGGCGACCAGTATGAGAAGGAACCCGCAAAGCAGGAAGCCGCCCCACCACATGCCGACCCACCGATGGTCGCCTGGGTCTAAAAGGGAGATTTTTTTTAATATACAATCGGAATTTTCTATTTGTGATTAGATCATAGATGAACATAACTGTAATAGGTGCTGTTTTAAAATAACGCTACTGTCTAATCTTGAAATAGGTATATGGTTTGGCCTAAAGCAGCAATTTTATTACAAACAAAAGAAAATTTGGCAGTTATGTCCAAAACATTGACTCAAGGTTATTTTGTCTGGTAAGAAAGATAAATAAATAAGACGCAACGGATTTTAGTGAACGGTTTAGTTAACTTTGAGTCACAAAACGGTTAAAGTCGTTAATTATTTCAGGACTATAAATCTGAATAAAAATTCCACATTTCACGCAACCTGACACGACACATACAGAAGCCACGCAAATATTTGTTCGTGTTCGTCACAATAGCAGCTTTTATTTGATAACCGAACATGTACCTACTTAGCACAACATCAATCAAATTGTTTACTGTGCTTGTAGTTAAACAGTATTTTGCATAAAATATTACTTAGTAAGAGTGCTATTATTCATAGTATGCTTACTGATTTCTATTATTTGCCCGGAGAAGGAATCCATGTGGAAGGAGAGCAGATAGGCACCGAGAAGGAAGCCAAGCACGGGCCCGAAGGCGGCCATGCTGTACATGCATCCTGCAAGAAAAAATAATAAAGGTTAACTCAAGTAACCTTCAGCGTTCGCTTAGAGTGCCTTAGAGTATTTGCGATAAATTGCTCACTAAAAACAACACAGGGAAACTTAACAAAATATGTGTTTGAATATGTGGTAGATAGACAGTCTAATTCCCAATAAAGGTCGAAACGCACAGATAGCGGTGGCGGCGCGGTGCGGTGCGGTCCGGAGGCGGTACCGGTTGTAATGTTCGAGCTAAATAATATGAAAAGGTCCACACAGAATACCGCGCCGCGCCGCGTCCCGCCGCGGTATTCTGTGCCGATCTTTTCATTTAGCTCGAACATTACAACCGGTACCGCCTCCGCACCGCGCCGCACCGCACCGCCACCGCTTTCAGTGCGTTTCGGCCTTAAGTGATATTTTCCGGTACTTTGCTTCCTCTCGAACAACTTAAATATATTGACACAAACAGTGTTGCATAATTTGCAATAAAGCGAAGTTCATATCAAATCATCTACTCATAGCGTAAACATATTTCAAATAATCGGAGCAGATGCGCCGGAGAAGAAACCGCCGCGGCGAATACAAAAAGAACCTTACGATGCAAAGCCGGCGGGCATCGCGGGAGTTTGTATGCAGCGATTCGCCCGTAGACATTACGGGAAGTAGGTCACCCTTGTTCGGCGGCAGCGCGCACGTTGCGGCAGGCTTGGGTAACAAATATCTATGACTGATGGCCCGCACCCGCGTCGCGTGAGCGCCGCTGCATTCGCCCATTTTGTTATTTACCCAACTATTCACCTTGAACTTCGGACTGAATTTGAATATTTTATTTGTAGTCGTACTTGGTGGACTAGATTTAAATTCGAAGAAACTGAATATAATAAAAGGAATTCAACATGAACTAAGCTAATATATGTTATGGGTATCTGTAGTTAATGGCTTTTCAATCTACAGTTAAGATTACGGCACGTGGTTATAAATAGTTAATTCATGCTAAGGGTAGTAGGTATGTTGGTAATAAGATGAACCACTGAACACATTACCGAATGAACACACTAAAAAAGTATTGGAATAATTTACGTCTACCAGTATCCAAAACCATTTAAAATCTCAGACTCGGAACTATGACTATTTGAAAGTCTGAAAGTGTAAATTTCATCTACCTTACTCTGCCGGAGCTTAAAACTTGAAAGCTTTTAGTTAGAGTCGGCCGGTTCTAGTGAGCCTTTTCCAAATGTCAAGTTGAACAACAAAAGCACGTATTTTATCAAGGTTTCTATAAACATGCTTTTATATGACCTGAGCTGTGCCAAAATATAGGAAAATATTATCTAACAAATCGAAAAAAAAACCGCTAGTAGTCTAACAGTCTAACTAATAGAATTAGCCGCACCCTGCCCTTGGCGCTAGGCCTGTTTTTCAAACTAATGGCTTCTGACATCGCGTGTTCAGCTTCTAGTTTTCGCTTCATATAATACCTACCATTCATATGGCAATTAGGTACGGTACGTCTGACATTTATTAAACATGTCCCAAAGGTTCCTTGAATAATTACTTTTTACATTATATAATTGACCCTTATGAAATGTGTCTAAGAATATAGGAGTGTCCTTCACATTAAAAGTGGGGCGCAAAGGAAGTGAGAGCGGATCATTCCAGACGGTTCAAGCAGCTCTTGAGCGCCGCACCTGTAGGGCCTTATTAAAACCCTCCGCTTCGGTGCCACTGTAAAGTCACCGCATCGACGGAGTGAAAATCAATGTTTGATTTCGGTAACAACGTAACTTTCCGCTACATTCGCAATGCAATTCGTATGCCAAATACGAATTCGTGTAAAACACATGTAAAATGAGGTTGTAATTCGTTCGTGGAAGCCAAGATACGAGCCTTATTTTAAATACCTATGTAATTATAATTAACTAGTGACCCGCCCCGGCTTCGCACGGATTTATATGTATAATACAATCATACATGCATGTATTATACATATAAACCTTCCTCTTGAATCACTCTATCTATTAAAAAAAACCGCATCAAAATCCGTTGCGTAGTTTTAAAGATCTAAGCATACATAGGGACAGACAGACAGACAGCGGGAAGCGACTTTGTTTTATACTATGTATTGATGAGTTTAAAGTCTGATAATTACTATTATTTACTTCAACTTTAACATATTATTATTTTAATTAGTACGGTCGACTGACTCTGCCTTAAAGAGTGTTGCAAATTTAACCTTTTCCAATTATTTTAGTGTCATTCCAATGTTCTATGGAAATTAATTACTTAGCTCTATCTACACAAAAGCAATTGCGTTCTCGTTAAATGAAATGTTTAGGTAGGTACTATGTATGTTAAATATAGTAATTAGTCTCCATTTCAGTCAAGTGCATTAGGCACCTATTAGGATATTAGATGAATACGTTCATTTGACAGCAGACAAGTTTATTTTAGCGGAAAACTAGAACAGGCTGTTTATTTATTCTAAAAGTTGACTGCAAGATGCTCCCTCTATTTAGTTAAAGTATGTACGAGTATATGCTTTAATGTGTTCCGCAGAGGTGATGGCAGTGGAAGTTCTAGCCGTGGTGGGTCAAGGTCGCGGCGCGGGGGTGAAGTTTATTAGTCACGGCCGTGGGGTGCGCCATGTCATTTTTCGCAACAGCTTAAATTAACAATTCGTTCTAGCTTAATAGAAGATAACATCATTTAGTTTTCACTTCTCATGCTCGAAAAGTGTGTCATATTAGGCTTAGCAAGCGGGGCTAAAGTAGTACATTTAGCCCCTAGGGATAATATATATACATATTTATGATTTTAAAACATTTTAGTTTGACCAATCAAAACACAATCACAACCCTTTAAAAAATCATTTGTATTTGCGATAGCAATAATGGTCGATAGACCAATCAGGAAACCGAATTAATTTCAAACATCAGGCGTTTTTTATCAGCGTTTAACTCACAATCATTAAAAAAAATAAACGCCTCTGACGTTGGAGCGTGGTTGACTGCATACATGGCATCATAAGCTGAGATTGAGCGGGATAGACTGCTATCTATCTTACCCTGTATGCTGTCCGCCGCGCACGGCCGTATATATTTTATATCTGTGTCAAAGCAGTTTATTGAAAAAAAATCATGACGCCAAATTGGACAACTTTTTCGCCGTTGAATTTATTATTGATTGAGAATGAATAATCTTTGTTTTTACTATTTTCTCGCAGTCAAAGTGAAAAGTAGAGTGTATAACTCAGGTCTAAAAGCCATATTACCACTCGAACAATTCCTGGTAACATGGCTTATTTTAGCCCCTTGTCATACAATCTACTATTAGGGTGGTTCGATTGCCATACAAAGCGTTATTTGACATTCGCAGGCTATCGGCGTGATATTTTAAGAAACTTATGTAACAAACTTTCTTCAATTGGCTTCCCATTTGCGCCAAATTCCCCCTTTCCTAGAATACACTTGTATAAACTAGATTAATTTGAGAAAAATAGTTTTCCCAAAATATACCTTATTACCAATAAAGGATGTCTATGTCTATGTCTATCACGTGACAAACCAATTTCTCAAATTAATCTAGTTTATACAAGTTATTTCTAGGAAAGGGGGAATTTGGCGCATATAGGAAGCCAATTTATGAAAGTTTGTTACATAAGTTTCTTAAAATATCACGCCGGTAGCCTGCGAATCTCAAATAACGTTTTGTATGGCAATCGAACCACCTTAAGTAGAGACTTACAGAGTTCAATGCCATTCATATTTCTATACTGAAAATGCGTTCGTTTTTTTTACACAATACAGTTTTTTTTTTAATACAATGACGGTGGCAAACAAGCTTACGGCCTGCCTGATGTAAAACTAATACCATAGCCTATGGACACTTGTGACTCCAGAAGAATCACAAAATATTTTATGGGGTGGTGAGAGTGAGACACGTGATCCTGTAATTCCCACTTCAGTCCGAAAGTATATTGACTGAACCTAATCTTGTAATGTCGTATCAAAATTATCATTCGGTTTTGTCGTTTGTCTGACGTTCAAAAGCTATGTCTTGCTTTTGAATTGACAAAACCGAATGATAATTAATTTTGATAAGACACGCGAGAATAGTGCGTGTGGGTTCAACAGCCTGGTTCATTTATTAAATGTATCCTGCAGTTTTACGGCGCCCCACATACATGATTCAGGCGGCTATATAAATTACGGGCCCGGCGAGAATACAAGATTTGATGTTACTTCGGCCGACTGTTAGCTTGCAATATTAGTTTTTCTTCGATGAGTTATGACTTAATTTATTTTTTGGTGTGATGATGAAAATTGGTGAGGTGAAGAGTTTTAGAGAGTGCTTGAGAAGAAGCAAGACAGGTTCCTTGTAGAGTTTTAGGCCTATGTTAGTATTTTAAATAGTGAGTAAGTAGTTAGAGTCTAGGATAATTGTAACGCTTTAGTATTTACTGTAATGTTACACGTCACGTCTTACGTCTCAATATATAAATAAATTTGATGTTTAAAATAGTACTTTCAACGACCCAAACAATAGACGATTCATTACCGCGATAGCAAATGAATCTGCAAGTCTAATTTCACTCTAACTAATGGCAATGTGACTCACGTGAAGTTGTTTATAATATCATTATAGTACTTAGGAACGTAAGAGTTCTATGATAGTTTCAGTATACCTCAAATTAGACAAAGTGGCATTGCACTTAAACAATCACCATAGCAATTTTTATGCGGCCACTATGATTAGGTGCTGTTGTTATACACTTATACATGCGTAGGAGGGACGCAAAAGTAATACCTACTGATAGTGCCAAGAATATATAAAGATCTTCATTGCACGTGTATAAAATTGCAGGCAAGTGGATAATTTAGTAAGCTGCGGTTTGAATATAGGTAGGTACTGATACTGACCGAGTGTAATTGAGTGATTTATACGCATTTTGGGGCGAAACCCAGACTAGAATTTAATAAAGCAAATCTAGCCACAAAGTTCAACGAACTTCTTTATGTCTGCAAGTAAATGACAGTGCGGTGCGGTTACGAGCGCACTAGTCAAGGCATGCCAATAAAGCGTGGAATATAGTGCTTACTGGAAGGTCGAAGGGAACAGAAGGTCAACGATTTATAGCTGTAAAGAAATGGCGAAGTTCGGTGTAATTTGTTCGCGAACAGCGATTTATACGGGGGAGTAATATTGAGCGAGAGCGAGGTAACGTACCTGTAGAAGTTTATCAGCTTAGGTGAAATGACCTTGCAGCGTTCATGTCCTAATAGCGCACGTGGACCAGCGACGATCCTTTGACTGTGGTCTCTTTATGGATTTCTGAGCGCTTCCGTGCTTTGAAAAGCACCTCAGGCCGGTGCACACATACCTACTCCGCTCTCGCAGCAGACAATTGACCTAATCGCGGTTGGTACTCGCACATGCGCTGCATTGCTAGTTACAATGTTGCTAAATGACGCGTTTGACGCACAAACTTGATAACCCATACCCACTATAGAGATTCGAAAGAACACGTGTTATGTGACTAAGAAGGCAGGCATCACTAGAGTTATTTGTCCTCTCATACATCGGGTTTTTTTTTTATACAACGACGGTGGCAAACAAGCTTACGGCCTGCCTGATGTTAAGCTGGTACCGTAGCCTATGGACACTTGTGACTCCAGAAGAATCACAAGCGCGTTGCCGACCCTTTATTTACTTGAGGATTCGCTGTGTTGGCAGATAGAGACATGCAGGTCCCTCACTCCCAACACAGCGCACCCTAGGGAGCTCTGGCGACCTTACTCACCACCAGGAACACAACACCACATAGCATGCAATAATATAGCAACACTACAAAGCAGTGGTGCTATTACGGCTGCGGTCTTCTGTAAGGTGGAGGTACTTCCCCAGTTGGGCTGCTCCACATACGAGCGAGATGACATTCCGCTGTGCCCTACCTCTCTTAAACAGTCTCTCTTAAACAGTGACAGGGTTTGTTAGACAGTGGACCTCCTTTACAGAAGTAGGTACTATTACCTATTCTGCACTGTGAAGAAGACCTGGTAGGGGCCAATGATCAGGGCTGGTCTATCAGTTAGCACGGAAGTACGTACCTATATACATGCTGGAGGATTCAGGGCGCACGTGGTCGTCGACGTATGTGGTTCCGAGCGTGAGGAGCGGCGAGCCGCCGCAGCCCAGCAGCAGCTGCGCCACCACGAACACCATCACCGGCAGGAACGTGCTCGGCGAACTCTGTTGAACATGTCACTTTATTGTCACTGTCATTAGTGTCATTACAATGTGACATTTGTATCAAACTCTTAGGGCGGGTTGCACGAACTTACGATTACAGACCGATCAACGTTAAATATGGCGCCGGCATAGAAACATGCCAATTTTTTTCCTACTGTACGGTTTGGTGCAACCCACCCTTATGTGACAATCGCCTGATGTGAATGGCACTTTATGAGATTGTACTAGCGACCGGCCACGTCTTGCTAAGCACAAATTAAAATTTAGTAGGTATTGCGCACTGCGCGTACAGTCAACCAATTTGATTCCTAGGCCATCATAGAACCTTGCCTTTGTAAATGCTATGTCAATACGGGTTACTAGGATTATTGCGTCGCTATGTAGCAGTTAAAATGACAGGGTTCTACAGTGGCCTATAGGAATCAAACTGGTTGACTGTACAGTCGACTACAAATACATGTATCCACAAACACTTATACATATACTTTACTACCATAGTAATAAGGTCCTATACATTACATCATTTTGTAACTTTAAAAAACATACATCTCTTTGTAGTCGACTGTACATTACAGTGGTTCCGATCCATCAATTACATATTCTATTGCCAAGGCCGCGCGCGCACAGGGATAAACATTTGACAAACCCCATCAATAAACGCAAGATCGAGGCTAAAGCTTAATAATTAAAATGTAAGTCACATGGTTTTTTACGCTAGCTGTTGTTACCGGTCTAGTAAAATCTTGTCTTACAATTAAGAATTGTGTCGAATCATGGGATCAAATTAGGTATATTAGTTAAACCTTAATGAGCCGAAACGAAAGTTCTTACCTTAATACAATTTTCAGGTCGCAAATTATTAGGAGACAGGCCTTGAGCGAGAATATTCTTCTCCTGTGGTCGGTAACAAATATTCTCAGCTGAATTATTGTTTATCGTCATTTCGCTATTAATTTCTGCTATAAAGTGGGGCACGACAAACACCAACGAGCCGATGCCCATTATTACTGCACCTACAAATAAAAAAGTGTATTACGAATACGAACATTGGTTTGATAAAGGCTATTGAGTATCGACGATAAATTTAATGGGCTCATAGAATTTCTTACCGACTGCGATCCAAACGGGAATATGGCGACGGCTGCCGAGATACGAGACGAAGATTACGGTAATAACGTTGCCGATCTCGTAGCTGCTCGCGATGAGTCCCGAGAGGCTCGAGGGGATCTCGAAGCGTTTCTCTATTGTTGTGATCACAGAGTTTATGTACCCAGAGCTCAATGCTTGCTGTAGCGTCACAAGGATCGAGAGGAAAAATACAAATACCTGCAAAATAAACCGATATTGAAGTTTAATCTGGCGTCATTTCACCATCTTGACAATTGCCGTCTGACACTAACAATCTGTACTTTTCTGGGAATTGTAAGAGTCAGGTGATGAAATCTGGGAAATAAGGGATGGCAATCAATTAGAACGGAGGTGTAACTTAATAGGAAACTTACTTTAATACTAGAAAATCTCTGGATGAATAGCGGTCTCCATGACAAGATACCGCAGTCGCGCGCATCATGAGGAATGTCCAAAATTTCTGGGAATAACTGGTGAGGTTTCTCTCTTTCCCTCTCGCGTTCTCTGCAAAGAGAGCACATGTTGAACCGTACTGTTGGTTTGGTTGTTAGTTCGGGTTTGAAATGGGGTAAAGAATGTGTATTAGTTTGAAGTGTATACCTGTCGCATATGCCAGCTGAGGGGTTTCGGCTGTGGCACTTGACGGGGTCCCGCGGGGGGTGTGCGGGGTGCGCGGGCGTACTCGGCCCGGGACCCGCCGACTCGTCGGCCTCCGCACCACCTGACTCCGCGTATAGTCCCGTCATCGCGTACATTGACTCTTGCCTCCTGAACAAATATTATGCTTATCGAAACTATTTTATGACACATAAAAGTTTTTTCAACACACCTGCTCGTAAAGTAGGTCTTATTACAGCGTATTTACACTGATAATGCCGAATATTACCCATGCCGTGCCTTTTACATTACATTATCGCACTAGTGCCTTTTCATTACATATCTTTTGAAATATTAGCAAAATAATGCAGAATATTACCCATGCCGTGACTTTTACATTACATTATCGCACTAGTGCCTTTTCATTACATATCTTTTAACATTTTAATTTTTTATTTATTTTATTTTTTTCCTCGCAAATGTGTTGAAAAACGTCGTATGAAACACGTGAGCATTGGTCGTTACACTTCTCGTCTCCATTAAGCCTTCGCCTTCGGCTCAGGCTTAAAAACCGACTCGAGTGTAATGACCAACATAGCACACTTGTATCATAATGTACTATTATCGTTCATAAAACCCAATTTCAGATCATATCGTTTGAGCATAATCGCTAAAACATTTATAATACACATGTTTAACTGTAATAGTGGAAAGCAGGTAGACAACTGTGGGAATTTTCAGGTATGTAATTACATTCATCGCGTATAACAATCATACGAATAATTTCCTCAGCTTGCTTGGTATTGAAAACATCTTTGTAAAAAGAACGAGGCAGGTACTAATGGAAGTGGTTCTAATAGCAGTGTCGCTTCATGGAGATGACTACTACCTGTGTATGTGTAGCAAACAACGCACTTGATCCGCTGTTTTTTCCGTCATTGTCAATGAACGAGGCACTTGAACAACAAAGCTTCAATACAAGCTGGGAGCGAATAGATGAAATAACGAACGCTACACAATTGGACACTCTATTTATACAGGTGTCGTACGATTCGAGTAGAACACATAATTGAGCGCGTTGTTCCAAAAGAATTAGTACAAGTCCGAAAGGCGTGTGTCGCGCGTGCCCGAGTAGCGTACCTACTAAACATAAAGGCATGAGTAATGCTTGTGTTGTTGTCTGAAGTGATATCGCACGATTAAGACGAATGTGGGCCAGGTGTCCCAGAGATACCACGATGAGTAACGTTATCGGGTAACGGGCCGGTGGCTGCGCGGCGCTCAACATGTGGCGGCGGTGTCATGGCTCCCACAATGTGACAATGTAAGTGGAATCTAGTTGTACATAATAATGAGTATAACGATATTATATCCTCCATTGCAAACTCATGCTGATAATATCTACGTCGATCTTACATGTCAGGTGACAAACATTGGTCTAATTTTTGCGATTTAAACTCACATATCACATATAAGTAACATACAGAGTAGGATAGCTTTGTGAGCTATAGAACCACAATTAGTAAGGTTATTTACCGTATGTTCGACATACCAAGCCTGTGCTCCCAAATTCATCCTTCATAATTTACTTGAAAAACAAAGTTTAAATCGACTTCAATTCAGTACTTCACCAAGCCACATGGTACATGAAAATGTTCACATTTCCTTTCCAATTTACCACATGAACTGCTTTCCGAGAGCAAATGCGTTGATTAATACAGAAAAAATCCAAGTCGCTATATGTGGTCTGATAATATTTGAGGAGTTCCGTCGATTCCTCAAGGATCTCAGAATTAACACTTCATTAGTTGCTACTTCAACGGAATAATGTCAGAATCTTTGACGTACTTTACATCTTTGAGGAGTTATGGAACGGTGTCATCTTCATCAGTTCCACTTCACCAAAATTGCGATTACCGAGGGTAAATACACGAGTTATAATAGAAAATACCAAAATCACAACACGCGTGCCTATAAAATTTTAAGGTTGCCCTAAATTTCCCTGGGATCCCATCATCAGATCCTAAATTGGTGACAATGGGGCCACCTTGGGAGTATACTTTCGAATAAAAAAATAATTTTGGAAATCGGTCCACAATTGAAGGAGAAATCGGCGAACATACATTAAAAAAAATACATACATTGGAACATATAACCTCCTCCTTTTTTGAAGTAGGTTAAAAACAGTACATATATAGGTAAATACACCAACGGGTTTGTATAATACATAAGGATTTATGATATAAATATAATTCAGAAGTTTCAAAAGGAAATGAGTCAGCTGATGCTCCCAAAACACATATCTAATCTATTCATGAACAAATAAATATTGTTGACACCTAGATAGACACAGATAAGATAATTAAAATTTACACCTATGTTAGGTAATCAATAGATGACTCACTGTGGTTAACTGTACTCCATATAATCTCCACTTATAATAAATCTCTAAATTAAAAAAAGAATCAGCCAGTTTGAAACTAAGCTTTGCGCGGTTCGAATGTTCTCAGCATCCCATGAACGGAAAAATATGAAACATTTTATATAGGTACATTATTATTCTAGCTGCAACTTAGGATAGTTTTTATCCGACTGCGACAGTTAATTAATTTTCCGAAATATACGACTTCATTTAATTTTTCATTTATTTTTATTGAAATCAAACGCTGCTCCAACTGTCAGCTATAAGAACCGTCAAATTTTCGTCAAAATGGCGGAATTGCTTTGCCTTTCACTTATTAATAATTTAAATCCCGTCTACGATAGACCTTTACGAGACAAATGCTAAAATATAAACCATAAAAAAATATTCGATTCTGATATGAGAACTTATATGCGCAAATGTCGTTTTATGTCGTAATTTCAATAAATGAAATCAACAAATTTGAACAATATAATTAACAAGAATTTGTTTTTTATTGAATGACAATGGCACGCGCTCGGCGCATTCAGCCAAAGTACCTGCGGCGCTACCACGAAAACCGATACTCAATGTTCATATATTTGCATCCCTGTCACTCGAGTATGGTTAGTGCGATAGAGATAGAGATACCCGAATATTTTCGAATTCCGAAGTTCGTGGTTATAGCTCAGGAATCGAAAATATGGTAAATAATCATAATGTATTTTCTCGAAAAAGAATTTAAAATAAATATAGTCAAATGGAGAAAAAAACAAAGCAAGAGGTTAAATAGGTAATGATTAAGTTATAAGAGTCCAAAGTTTTAAGAGGGGGTATGTTCTGTCCCTTTTCCGCAAAACGCACCTTCATATGAAACGATTGTTTTTTACTATGACGCTCGAGTATATTGACGTCACAGTCCCTCATCGTTTTCTCACTCTAACAAGCGACATTAAAACGGATGTAGCTTCATAATTTTTTGAGATATTTGAATGGGAGTTTCATTATCATCTATTTATTTATACATAATAAATGCCTATGTCCTGACTGACTTATTCACTCACTCACTCACTCACTCACTCATCAACGCACAGCCGACACTACTAATCTTAGAGAGTTGATTTTTGCACAGTATGTTGCTTTTATAACGTGGGCTAGGGATAAAAAGGGATTTTTGAAAATTCTACCCCTAAGGGGGTAAAATGGGGGTGCAAAGTTTGTATGGGAGAACCTTTTTTTTTTGAGCTATAGACTTAAACTTTGTAGAAAAATTAGTTATTAGAATACAAATGAAACACTTTCAGCGTTTTGGAAAATTCCACCCCTACGGGGGTAAAATAGGGGTGGGGTGCAAGGTTTGTATGGGGGAAACATTTTTTTTTAAATAGAGACTTAAAACTTTGTAGAAAGATCAGTCATTAGAATACAAATAAAGAACTTTCAGGGTTTTAGAAAATTCTACCCCTAAAGGGGTAAAATAGAGTGCAAAGTTTGTATGGGAAAAACGACTTTTTTTCAAATAGAGACTTAAAACTTTGTAGAGAAATTATTCATTAGAATACAAATAAAGTACCTAGATTCAGTGTTTTAAAAAATCTACCCCTAAGGGGGTAAAATAGGGGTGCAAATTTTGTATGGGGGAAACAATATTTTTTTTTAATAGAGACTTAAAACTTTGTAGAAAGATTAGTCATCAGAATACAAATTAAGTACTTTCAGCGTTTTAGAAAATTCTACCCCTAAAAATAGGGGGCTAAAATAGGGGTGCAAAGTTTGTATGTGGGAAACTATTTTTTTTGAGTAGCTAGAGTCCTATAACTTTGTAGAAAGATTATTTAAATACAAAGAAAGTACTTTCAGCGTTTTGGAAAATTTCACCCCTAAGGGGGTAAAATAGGGTGCAAAGTTTGTATGGGAAAAACATATTTTTTTTAATAGAGACTTAAAATTTTGACGAAAAATTACTTATTAGAACATGAAAAATACAACATTCGGCGTTTTACAAAAATCATTCCCTAAGGGGGTTAAAAAAGGGTGCAAGGTTTGTATGGGGAACACTTTTTCTGAGCTAGACACTTAAAACTTTGTTGAAAGATTACTTATAAAAATACAAAAAAAAGACTTTCAGCGTTTTGAAAAAATCTATCCCTAAGGGGGATAAAAAGGGGTGCAAAGTTTTTATCAGGGAAAGTTTATGTTTTTGAGTTAGAGACTTGAAACTTTGTAGAAAGATTACTTATTAAAATACAAAAAAAGAACACAAATCGTTTTAGAAAATTCCACCCCTAATAGGGTTAAAAAGGAGAGCAAGCTTTGCATGGGCAACACTTTTTTTTGAGTTAGACGTAAAACTTTGCAAAAAGATTACTTATTAGAATACTAAAAAAGAACTTTCAGCGTTTTAGAAAACTCCATCCCTAAGGGGATCCTTAAGATCCTTAAGAAGGGTAGCCAGTGTTGTGTGGGAAAAACTTTTTTTTTTACTAGACTTAAAACTATTCAAAATGTTACTTATTAAAATTAATAATAAAGTACTTTCAGAGTTTTAGAAAATTCCACCCCTAAGGGGGTTAAGAAAGCTTTGTATGGGCAACACTTTTTTTGAGCTAGAGACTTAAAAGTTTACGAAAAAAGTTCTTTCAGCGATTAGAAAAATTCAACCTCTAAGGGGGTTTAAAAGGGGGTTCAAATTTTTAATGGAGAGCAATAAAATTTTAAAGTGTGAGTAAGAGATTTTTAACTTCGGTCTTATTCTGTACGTTAAAAGACTACAAAACTGATTTCAGAGTTTTTCCAAATTCATCCCCTAAGAGTGTTAAAATTGGTTCAAAGTTTGAGTATTTCAAGGCACTTTTAAAGTTTGAGATTTTTAACTTTGGTTTTAGACTGTTTGTTCACAAACTAGAAAATGAACATCAACTTTTTTTTTAATTATCCCCTAAAAGAGGGTTCAAATTTTGTATTGAGAGAAATCATTTTCTAAGACGATAAAAAGTTCTACGCGGACGAAGTCGCGGGCAACAGCTAGTAATTAATATATGTAATACGATCGATTTAGATTTTTTATTTCATAATATAAGATTACAAATATTACAATATTTATTTATTTAATGGAAAACCAACAGCTCACAAAACAGAATAACAACAGATATAGAAATAGGAGGCCAATTATAGGTTCTCACAGATAGCAATCTAATAACAAGAAGACAAAAAGGAAGGAAAGGGTAAGCTCACTTTAAGAATCTACGCGTTAAAATACGCCTTATAGATTGGGTATTTATATAAAACACATCAATATCATGCTCTCTCGACAGCCCGTTAAGGGTTCTGCCCGCGCGAATAAGGAAGCTTTTACGTCTGTAATTCGTTGATGCAAAGGGAATAGAAATAGGGGGATTATACCTTTTAGCCCTGTTAGGAGTGCTGAACATAATACTACCAAGCAGTTCCCTCACACGACAGTCAACGGTGCCATTAATAATTTTTAGAAAGTATATAATGTCAGCAATTTCACGACGTTCCGACAGAGGCAAGAGATGGTGTCTTTTACATACGCTAATATAGTTGGAAGAGTTATATGGGGTACGTAGTTTAAAACAAATAAATTTTATGAATTTTCTCTGAATCCGCTCGATCCTATCTATGATATAAACATTATAACTGGGGTTCCATATCTGAGAAGCATACTCTAGTTTACTTCTTACGAATGAACAGTATAACATTTTGAAAGTTTTTGCCTGTGTAAGATCAGAAGAACTGCGCATTATGAAACCAAGAGACTTAGCAGCGCTCTGCACAGCGCTATCAATGTGAGAATCAAATAATAATTTAGAGTCATGTATTACGCCTAGATCTCTTAGGGAAGATACTCTTGATACATGCTGATTATTAAAATTGTATAAATTGCAGAAATCGGTGTTCGCTGACGTGAGATATTAACGACATAGCATTTTGTAGGATTAAGATCCAACTTATTTTCTCTACAACACATATCAAGTGAATAAATAATTTCTGCGAAATATGTGTTACTGTCATCCCTCAATAATAGATGGCTGAGCAGTCTGTCCTGCCGGATAAGGACGGCAAAAGTCTTGCCGGAACGGAAGTAGGATGCGAGGCACGTGTTTACATGAAATTGGCTCCTAATATTTCTGGCAGTTAACTTTGACGTGATATTTTTGTCCTAATTTGTCCCGTCAATTATTTTATTCGACACGGAGTTTACGCTGAAAAAACTCCCGTGACTCGCGTCTATCTATAATTATAATTAAGGATGTTTTTTTTCGATATGCAATATCCCGTACCTACATAAAATAATGAATAAGAATATCCTGGTAAATTCCAGCATGGAATTTGTCAACAATTTTTTTACTCTGATACTGTGACTTTCCTTAATATTTATACGCTTTTAGTTCAGGCCAGACCCCAAAGCTGGCTTTATGGTCATGTCACATTGATATCACTGAAACATGTGTAAGTGTCAGTAAAGACTCTAGCCGCGACTTTGCTTGTTGTACGATAAGCTTGTTCAACAAGCTTCGACGATATTAGAAGCATATTTTGAGAAGTTATTTCGGTCCCGTATATGTAGTATCCTTTCTGTAGTAGGTACTAGGTACGAGAAAGGTTACACGCAACGAGAGCTCTTCCATTAGCTATTAGGTAAATACAGCACGGCTATCACATGAGTCCTGGGGGCCGATTTTTGACTTTCGAGCGCTCGACTCTTTCACTCGAAAACGGTCTTAAAATGATGGAATTCTATTTTAAAATAGACATAGAAAATTTAAAAACGAGTGTTATCCACCACTCGTAATTAATTCGATCGGTAGAAAGTAAGTGCCTGCAATTTTGACACTAGAATCGTATTTACTTTTATTAAATTTTCGAGCGCTCGAAAGTCAAAAATCGGTCCCCTGCTCGTCCTGTGACAGGACAGTCCGCGAGCTGTGTTGCGGCGAAATAGACTATATGTCTCTTTCTAAGCGTTCTCATTAGAAAGAGACGGATAATATATCTCGCCGCGACACAGCTCGCGGGCCGTTCTGTGATAGCCGTGCAGGTAGGTATTGTATATGTAGAATATTTCAGCCATGTAATGAAATCTAATCAATTATACACAGTTGACGTAGAGCGCCGCCATAAAACAATTTCCCATGGATTGAAATATTTAACGAAGTCAGCATAAAAATGAGTATTTCACACGAGCACGCCTGGTTGATGCTAATATGTTATTTTAAACCATTTATTCACGTGAACGCGTTATTTACATACTCGTACAAATTAATTGAAAATGATAGGCTCTTCTTTGATTTTGAAAGCCAAATTTTTGATATAAAAGATGTGGTAAAAGTAGGCCTTCACGAGCTGGAAGGCGGGCCTCTCCATTACGACTTCAAAAATGAGTTGAGTGAGCAAGGATAGAAGTTATGCTACATACATAGACATCATAGATATCCATGTAATTTTGTAGCTGTATATAATGAAATTAATGAATGATGTTTCAAAAAATTATAATGGAGACAATCTTACACAAATCGACCTAGTCCCAAACTAAGTAAAGCTTGTAACTATGGGTGCTGAACGACGAAATACATACCTACTTTTAAATAGATGGATAAATAAATACTACATAGAAAACATTAATGACTCATATCACTCATATGCTTATCACACAAATAAATATCCTTACCGGGAATCAAACCTTCAACCACTTCACTAGTTCAACAAGGCTAAAGTGGCCTTCAATATACACATGAGAGTATAATTAACAACTTAAAAAAGATGAATAATTTAATTGCTGCAGCTAAGAACCATCACGTCAGCTTTCGGATAAAAAAACCGCATTCAAATCGGTCCATTCGCTTAGGAGCTACGATGCCACAGACAGACACACAGACACGTTAAACTTATAACTCTTTTTGCGTTGGGGTACGTAGTACTATTACTTATTTTTCAACACATTTGCTCGTAACGTGCCTCTTATTGTGCTGCTTTTAGGCTCATAATCCTGGGTATTAAACACGCGTGTTTTATAACATTATGACACTCGTGTAGTTATGTTTATATCCCGATTAAGACACGTAGGCACCTTGCAGCCTGGTGTATGTATGGACTCGGCGCATTCTTAAATTGACCGGGTTATACAGGTTTGTTTTTAATTCTCGGCAAATGGATTCTTACTCGACTAAACAAATTAAATCCTTCTTGTGAATTAATTGATTATTTCTTCTTGGATATGATATAAGAAACGTTTCATTTAGTAAAACTATTTACTTTTGATAACATTTTACATGAATTTATATTAATAACAAATTATTTATTTTATTTTGTATTGGCTGTTTAGAGATTTCATCTAAGCCTCGCTGCGGGCGCACTGCGCGAACTTCACGAAAAAAAATTGTTGCGCGCCATTATAAGTAATTTCACAAATATTTGTAAACATTGATGATGCGTGTTTGGTTATTATTAAAAATGATGACTCGTGGTGAATAGAAAAGTAATAAATAGAATTGACGCCACTGTACATTCTTGGAGATGTACAAATGTATGTGAGTAAAAACCTGTTGTCATCAATAACTAAAGAAAACAACTTAGGAGCCTGTAACATTTTCATTTTATAAAAAGTATTTTTTCCTCGCAAATGTGTTGAAAAACGTCGTATGACACGCGTGAGCTTTGATAATTACATCCTCGGCTCTATTATCACGCTCACCTGCGGTTCGCGTGACAATTCCGCCTCTGGTGTAATGACCAACATAGCTCACTTGTATCACAATGTACTACTGTGGTTGGGGGTTAAAAATAGAGGCATAACGTTAAAGGCATAATGAAGCCTCAAGTTATCGAGTCACCTACTTAGTAGCAAATCATCAAAGTTTTAATCGTAGCGAAAAAAAAAGTTCGATTCTTTGTTTACTTGAATGGAATAGTATTAATTTATTACACACTAAAGGCACGGTCATCTTTTAGATCTTAAATAATGTACATAAAATTAGCCTCGATGTGAAGGTCAGACAGCAGATATAATATATATATTGGGTATGCTATAAAAATAGCTGAAGACAGGTAACGGTTAATGTTAAACATTATTAGAAACCAGATGTCGATGTAGAGATAAACGAGCCTTCCCCTCCTTATTTATAGGACAGATACAGCCAAAAACAGCTTCAAAGATCTACTGAAAGCATTTACCAATGACATATTAGGCTTTCAAAAGTTTGTGTTGTTATTGTCCTTCTGGTTTGGTTTTGTTGATTTAGGTATGTTCGTTTCATCCGGATGTGTGCAATAGCGTTCCCGGGGCTCTGTCTACAAGCGAGCAGTGGAACACCCCAGGGGTTTTAGTCCGTGAGAGTCGGACATACCCACTTGGTTTCTCCCGAACCGAGTGGGATCCATAAAGGATTTCCCCTGGAAAAAAAAAAAAAAAAAAAAAAAGGTATGTTCGTTTCAATTATGTTACGTGGTAGAAGTTGACGACACTTAAGGCAGAAATAAATTGAAAGTGTGTCAACTTGAGCGGATACCGACTAGCAATTTCCATTAAATTTGATCTTAATTCTTTTACCAACGGTAAATCACATAAGTAAGTATATTATTTCAGTGTTTTCGAATTGAAAAGAAATCAAGTGGGCCGTACCAAAATTTGAAAAAAAAACGGCACAAATAATTTAGTTACCTAGTTATTTACTATCGTCTTTGAAATATACAATAATATATAACAACTAAGTAGTAAACATGATAAAACTGTTGGCGTAATAATGTTTGTGCCGTGCTGATAACAAATTCATATGTGTGGCAAATTTGCTACTGCAATAACAATGTTAAGCGATTTTCTAATAATTAAACGAGAAATGCCGCATTCTCAGCAGTCGAGAGCTCGCGAGGGACTAATAATAATGATTATGTAAGAAGCTGGTTAACTATGACAACAACCCAATCTAAATCTGTGTTAACCTTTCAAGAGAACTAACCGGTTTAAGTTTGGACGGAATATTTGAAGGATTACTAACTGTTGGACAATAAACCTAACAGTTTTAAAATGAGAGCCAGTTAAGCTGGTCACCAACCCTTCAAAATTTCGAAATATAGTTATTACCTATTTACTAAAAATGTCAGAAGCCTCTATTATAATAGATGAGATAAAAATATTCGGTTTCTCTTATGATGAGATCATGGAAACCGAATACATGCTTATCTCATGGCATAAGTAAGGTTGCTTTTTCACTTAGAAACGAGTTCTATTAGAATACCGTTCTTTACAGCTAAACTATGTTTTCATACAACTCGGCCAAGCTGAGTTAAGAAGCTGATGCGTCACTTTATGGAATGTAGTTTAGCTTAGATCTGATTAAAAATGCGTAACACAAAAATCACATTCGTTGATGACCGTATTGTAGTGTGTAGTGTATAGCATAGGCGTCATTTACATTTTGTCGATTATCGTATCCGAGAGTCGAGAATTGCATACACGTATTTAACCTGCGCTGTGGTCGGGTCTATCTAGTTAATTTTAACTAAAAATAGTACTATTACTTATTCTGTGCTAAAATGAAGTTTATGAAAATAAATTCCATAGTCGAAATTGGAATGCAATTTTTGTGAAAATTAAACAGAAATATTGATATTGCATTCTCATCATCATACCACCTGAAAGACTGCTGGACATAGGCCTCCCCCAAAGAGTGCCACAATGACCGGTCTTGCGCCACACGCATCTAGCGGAAAATGTATTGCATTCTATTCTCAGAATTTTTTTTGTAAATGTATCTTTGCTCCAGGCAAAATACGGTTTTGAAAAAAAAAAAAAATAATAATAATAAAAATATTTCATTTTAAAACATTATTCTAAGATGCTTTATTCAAGAATCCAACAAAATTTCAATCCGGAAGTATTTATATAAATTTAAATAAAAAGTGAATTGTTTTTTTTTAATTTATTTAATGTGAATATTATAAGTAGAGCAAATGTAAATGCAACAAAATAAAGATAAAACCATTTATTAAGGCTCGACATTTCAAATTTTCGTAAAAATGAGTTGTTTAGTAACCACTTTTTACATTATGACGTAACAATTTACCGTCGGAAAAAATACATCATAATCTGAGAAGTGCCATAGTTTTCGTAGAAATCCATTTTAACAAAAGAAAGTAGGGAAAAAAAAATCTAAAGTGAACCCTATTATTACACTTGTAACCAGTTTACTGCTCCATTTTTTATCAGAAAAAGATCAAATTTTATAATCTTCTTCGTAAAGTAATAGAAAATAACTTTATTTTCTTACTTACTTATGTTTCTTCTCGTTTTCTGAAATATTCCGAAAAACATGATATCCGCGCTTTCGAACACGCACTTCCATCTCGATCACGCGTATGCTCAGTGAGAGGGAGAGTAGACCATGAACGTGCGGAGCCATAATATATGTTCTGACTTTTCAGAAGCTAGTTATAATTTTTTTTGATCTCTGAAATTTTGTTGGATTTTGTCGCTAGGTAACTATTTAATTGATAATATATCCGTTACATAGAAAAAATCAGCTATTATAAATTATTTCCAAATTTGTCATCTTTTCCATACACGTTCATTGCCTGGACATGTTGGGACTTGGGAATTCTCGACGCTCGTAGGTAAATGACAGGCTAATAGTGATACTCGTATCGAGGTTTAAAAAAAGTAAAATGACAGTGGAGGTGCTGAACGTTCAAGATGGCTGACCTGTGCCCCTTCCTGTGCTGTGGCGCGGCGTTGGCGCCGCCGGCGCTCTGCGCGCGCTCGCCCTCCGTCATACTGGTGTGTTGCGAGGCTCACCGCGCGCCCATTACACTCTGTCCAGAACTGCTCCACCTGGGAAATAAAACACTTATTACAAATCATAGGAAAAATATCGATACATATATTATTATAATTTATTGTTCAGTGGCAGCGCGTGAAAATTTTCGATGGGCAACCCTGAACAAAAGAAGTTATGAAAGAGTTTAGAGTATATAAGTAATTCTAGGCAAGCCGGTGGGAATCGGCTTGTATGGGCGCTCCGCCACTGTATGGTTACTGTTGTAGGTCGAAAAATATCGATACATACATATTATAATTTATTGTTCAGCGGCAGCGCGTGAAAATTTTCGATGGGCAACCCGGAACAAAAGAAGTTATGAAAGAGTTTAGAGTATATAAGTAATTCTAGGCAAGCCGGTGGGAATCGGCTTGTATGGGCGCTCCGCCACTGTATGGTTACTGTTGTAGGTCGAAAAATATCGATACATACATATTATAATTTATTGTTCAGCGGCAGCGCGTGAAAATTTTCGATGGGCAACCCGGAACAAAAGAAGTTATGAAAGAGTTTAGAGTATATAAGTAATTCTAGGCAAGCCGGTGGGAATCGGCTTGTATGGGCGCTCCGCCACTGTATGGTTACTGTTGTAGGTCGAAAAATATCGATACATACATATTATAATTTATTGTTCAGCGGCAGCGCGAAAAAATTTTCGATGGGCAACTCGGAACAAAAGAAGTTATGAAAGAGTTTAGAGTATATAAGTAATTTTAGGCAAGCCGGTGGGAATCGGCTTGTATGGGCGCTCCGCCACTGTATGGTTACTGTTGTAGGTCTTTGTGTCTGTCTGTCGTTCATAAACTTTGAACTGAGGAGAACTTTGAAATGACCGCCAATAAGTTACCTGAAGACCGCTGCAGCATAATGCAGCATCCATCCATATATAGAGGATAGTTACAATATACTGTTTTTTTTTCAAATACAATCTTTTAATACGACTTAAATCAGTTCATCCCATGGGAGCAACGATGCCACCGACAGGGTAAGCTATCGCAATGACTAACTTTCATTTCCCAACTGTATCGTTTATCCGAATTTTCATTTCGCCAAAAAGCCAATTATCTCGAAAACCCAAAAGCTTTTCAATTTTTTTCAATACTTATCGCGTCTCATTTGGTTAGGTTAGGTTTGTTTTATAATCATCCTGGAAATGTCATGGCTTCAGAGCAAAACGGCTTTTAGGACAAATGAAAACTCGGACAAACGATATAGTTGGGAAATGAAATTTAGTGATTCAAATAGGTAACCCACAGACAGACACACAGATACGGTACACATGTTAAACATAATTATTAACAGCCCGTCGTTTTCGTTGGGGTTAAAAATCATACAAAAACGATTACTTATTCATGCCTTTATTGTGAAACTAGCTTCTGCCCGCGACTCCGTCCGCGTCGAACCTCCATACATTAAACTTTCACCCCCTGACCCTGATTTCCGGAATAAAAACTATCCTAACTATGTCCTTCCACGGGACTCAAACTATCTCTGTACCAAATTTCATCGGCGTGAAGAAAACGAAACTTGGCCTTATCTCTATAATAATCTGTTTGCTTAACCTCTGGCGTTATACAGGGCAATGGCAAATTACATAATTAAATGTGTACACTGTTATATTACGATTCTATGAAGTGTAGGTACGGTCAACCAATTTGATTCCTAGGCCACCGTAGAACCCTGTCATTTTAACTGCTACACAGCGACGCCATAATCCTAGTAACCCGTATTGATATAGCATTTACAACGGCAAGGTTCTATGATGGCCTAGGAATCATATTGGTTGACTGTACTACCTACTTTGAAAAATAGAAACAGCCCTTATCGATATAACACGACGTAAAGACGTTATTATCCGACCTATGTCTTTAGCACACAGGGCACACGCGACCTCCTTCTGCGCAGATTACTTTCGGTGATTCGATTCTCCTTATTGTGTTGTAGTGGTGCAGTGTTCAAATATGAGACTGCGTCATACGAACCGTGGGAGTCGGATTCGCTTCAATAATTCGAATAGCGCTTATTAAAACACCGACCGTTGTTTGTGTAACGTTAGGCTGCTGATTACAAGTTAGATCAACCCAGAAACTAGTTGAATGGAAAACCCCCATTAGTATCTGTTATTATGCATTTGAATGGGAAATTAGGGTCACAGGTCACTTCTATCTATGGCAACTCTTTTCGCTTAACCGTTAACAAACCACCATCAATTCGGAATGGACAATGAGGGACTGCGTATAGACGGGTTTTAATAACGGTCGTTCAGCGTGGCCGGTGTTTCGCGAATTGCATGAAGCAATGACCGCATAACATTTAACGCTTGTATGTCGATTAAATATTTCGCAGTTAAAGTTATATAGTTATTATGTTAAACCCTAAGCGTAGAAAATAAAATACTCGTAATCCTACTACTAGTGGCTGTGAGCTGTTGAACTCGCGAGATTGTATTAAAAAACTATATTTTTTTAATTTCTATATAATTAACGAACCTGCTGACAAAATTTAACGAGAATCGGTTGAGAAATGCGACCCATAGACGAGAACAGTGAGACAGCGTGCCATCCGGACATACATTTCCGTCCCAAGTCGTTCGCTTCGCTCATGGTTCGATTAGACAGGAAAGTAAGCTTTCGGCCTGTCCATCTGCCGATCTCTCGGTTTGTCACGTTTGCATGCTTAAACCGATGAAACCACTTAAATGAACTTTGTATGGTGATACGAGTAGGTGTCCCGGAAAATGAAATTTCCCGAAAAGCATCCTCTAACGGTTAGCTGCGAATTAGATTTGAATTTGACGCTAGTAATTACACATCAACAAATATGCATTGCGTCACATATTGTACGAAATAAGTATCCCCAAAATGTGTGTCACAGAAATAACATCAAGTATCAATAACACCAATTGATAAAATTAGAACAAGTGAACGTCAGTGGGGGTCAATCATGTGTAGGCAGATTCACTCGACGACTAATAACGCGAACCCACGCGGCGTCAAGATAATATATTTATAATGTTAGGTAGGTATAAGTTATTGTTTGTGCGACAATATCTCCAGCGAGCTTTCAGATTCTGAAGACAGAAAATGGATTCATAATAATAGCCTGGATATTTTTAGAATTTTCTTTTAAGCTCAGTCGTCGGATTTATTTTCGTATAACGTTAAAAAAAATGCTAGAAAATTAACGATGTCTGATCATAACACATGTTACGTACATTCGTACATGACTGAATGGTACATGACAATTATAAAGCTTAGTTCATGACATAGATTTATTTATACAAATACCAAGAAATAGAGTATTTATACATTTATCTATCCAAATATCATAAACCCTCCATGATGCGTTCAAGAACCGCACATTATGACCACCATAAAAACAGACTGTTTTGTTAGAACAAATTTCTTATGTGTGAAAATGTTATTATTGCTAAATAATAACATCGATTTCGATAATATTATTTCATTTAAATTTCGAACATCTATGAAAAACAATGAAATTTGATTTGACCTCTATTCTAATATCAGTCGAGATGACGTTTAGTTCGAAATTAATTGTCAAGTTGCATACAAGACAAATGTCGCACGTAAGTAAGATATCGAACGACATGATAGTTAGAGCTGACTCTAGTTTATCTCTGAATAAAAAAAAACGATGACACCTGACAGAAAACAACGCCGCCATGCCGGTCTTAATATGCAGCTCCTGAACGCATCATGGAGGCTTATGATATGTGGATAGATAAAGCAGTGTATGTAACTGTACATAATTAGGCATTAAAACACTCGTGTTTAATGCCCTTCATTATGCACAGTCACATAAACTACAATTAAAGCGCAATTTTTCCGGATTTTGAAGTCGCATCCGCATACATTAAGATAAGCTGCAAACATAGGTGATAGGTGTTACATGGTTTCCAGTCTTCACGTTCAGCCCGCATCGAGCTCTGTTCTCCCTGCTAACAAAATGTGCGGGAGTGAAATGTTGGCAACAGATCCACTCTGCAAGGTTACGTAATGTTGCAGGTCCGCGAGGGAACGGATGCTTTGTCGATTATAATTTATAATCGTTACTGCCCTACCCTAATGGCCAACATAATGTTTACACCGTTTTTATGTTCCAGATAAAAACAAAATGCCCAATTTAAAAGTATGTTCATCACCATTATCATTTTTCTCAGCTTGTAATCGCCGACTACTAAACATGGGCCTCTCGTTGAAAATAATGTTTCCTATTTAAAATATATTGATGTAAATTGAATTATAACACACATTAATTTTATTATACACTACTTCATCATGGGACTCGAACTCTTTCAAGCCCATTAGACATTACGAGATATATCATGCGAAACGTTACGGTAAATGAATTGAAATGAATTGCGATCCGTTTAGTTAAAATAATGTAACATTTATTCGTACATTGTTCTACTTTGCAAGTTGCACCTTGTAGTAGAAATATAAAACAATGCCTTCTACCATTCCATTTAGTCCCGTTATTAGAGGTATGGCATAGTAGAAGTAGATACTGAAGTTGACAGCTAGTCCAAGTGTATGTACAGTCGCGGATTGAAAAACTTCGTCTCTTTTGGACCTTAACATCATTAAAATAAAGTCGAAAAGTGGCGAACCTTTTCATCCCTCGACTATACATTACGCAATCGCACGATACCATGTACGACCAATAAAAATTATGCTATCGTGTACAACTAAGTATGTATATTATAATAAACTCTTTATTTTGTCTAATTCTGAGCACCTTCCCTACTCTAAATATAGAGAAGTTCCCGTCGACCTATATAGTCATGAAATAAAAGGCAGGCAAGAATTAAGTCAAGTAAAGGTACCTACTTATACTCGTAATTCCGAAAACAGTGAATTTGTATTTTGCTTTTCTTGATTTCAAAATATGCGCTAAAGGCGGATTTTGATTGCCTTAACTTATAAGTTTTGGTTTTTTCACAGCTCCAAGGGACTGACTGCAGATCTATGTGAAATTAATTTCAAATTGATACCTTCACGCGTTCTCACGAAAAAGGATTTTGACAGACAAACGGACAACGTAGGTAGTGAACCTATAAGATAGACTAGATAGAGAACCCTAAAAAGATAGAGCGTGCCGGTAGTCGATCAAATAAGGCATTAGAAGCGTGCCTATATAGTAGTTAGGCTGACAACATTTGTTAGATTACTGAATGCGAAACAAAGATTTATGTGAATGGGTGTGCGTTCAAGGTTGGCGCAGGTATTAGTTACCCATGCGTGCGGTCGATACTTTCCATGTCTTTACTAGTTTTTTTTCACTAGTTTATTCATTCCCAAATTACGAAAGGGCATTGGCTCCAACACAGTCGCTGCTAAAAGAATGCTAGTTGCGTGTTTTCAATCCGTTCGCTACTGCGTCGGTTTGAGATGCGATTGCGTCGCTGTTGAGTCACGGTTGGCGTTTCGGAGCCGGCGCATCTGTTGGTATTATTGTCTAGTTACATTTGCGGTATCATCAGTAGCAAACAACATTCACCCTGAACTCGTAACATCTCTATCTGTTGACTGTTGCCGAATTGTACGTTGACGTAACTAGCTAACTAGTAAGACAAATTACATGTTTCCATCATATTTAATTTAGAATTTAAATTATAATAGACAGTGGCAAAGTATAAACATCTAGTTTTGTGGATGAATCTTCAAAGTTACATATTCCAAATCTACGTTTCAGATTCAATAAGTAGAGAAAGCGCTTGCAGTCGGATCGTAACCTAGGCGAGCAAAAATCAGTTCGCAATGTTCCGGTACGCAAAAATGCAAGGTCACCTAAACATTCAAATTTGTCCTTAATACATTGTTTCAAAAAGTGTGGCAGTACGCGTCCGCGTCACAGTCGCGGCCTCCGCGGCGTCACGGAGGGAAAGGCGTGAGGCCGCGAGTGGGCGACGCTGCCCGCAGCCCGCTTCGATCCAAACACCATTTTCGATATCAACCTCACTAACAGGATCTTCACAAATCAATATAAACATCAAGGTCAGACTGGCTTTAGGTTCTTAACGGTTTGTTCGCACCAATGATCTAATCCTATTAACTAGTCTTTGATTTTTGAGCTGCTTGGTTAATCTAACTAAGCCACCTAAGGTGATTTTCAAACCTATTAGGGTCGGTTCGCCGGTTAGCGACCTAAGTGGTCGCCGAGTTGCTCACTTTAGATTAGTAAAAATATACCTATTCAATTTACACACATAATAGATGGTATTCGTAAAGGCTCTGAGTATAGTCAAGTTTTGAAACCTACAATAAAATATAGCACTTTCATCCATAGATTAGGAAAAAATATAGAAAAGGTTACAAAATAGCGAATTCGCTAGATAGCGACCGCTTTAGTCGGTTTGCGACCACCTGTTAGCTAGTTGGCGACCACTCTTGCAAATAGTGTTTAAGTAGTTAATAAAACGATTTATAATCATCATCATCATCATCATATCAGTCGAAAGACGTCCACTGCTAGACATAGGCCTCCCCCAAAGAGTGCCACAATGACCGGTTTTGCGCCACCCGCATCCAGCGGATTCCTGCGATCTTTACTAGGTCATCAGTCCACCTTGTGGGGGTATATCCACTTTGCGCCTCCCGGTACGTGGTCGCCATTCGAGAACCTTTCCGCCCCAACGGCTATCGATTCTACGTGCAATATGCCCCGCCCACCGCCACTTAACTTTAGCGATTCGGATCGCTATATTGGTTACTTACCTTGGTTATGTTGCGGATAGCCTCATTTCTGATGCGATCACGCATAAAAACTCCCAGCATAGCCCTCTCCATTGCCCTTTGGGTGACTTTTAGCCTTCTTATGAGGCCCATAGTAAGTGACCACGTTCCAGTGCCATACGTCATCACTGGCAACACACACTGGTCAAAGACTCGCCTTGAGACACTGCGGAATATTGGACGAAAAGATGTGCCATAGCGTAGCTTCCCGAACGCTACCCAGGAGTCGGATTCGAGGATTGACCTCTTTCTCTCAAAGTTTGACCTACCTAACTGCCCTTATACCACTACAAATAGGAGTGTAGACTAACCATTTATTATTACTCCAAAAAAAAGAATTCAAAATAATAAGCCTAAGTGACGAAAATCCCATTCATATACTCGTATCTCCAAAAATTACGAAGCTACAACCGTTTTAATATTGCTTGTTAGAGAGATAAAACGCTAGTGGATCGTGACGTCACAATCCCCGAGCATCATAGTAAATGACAATCATTTCATATGAAGGTGCGTTTTGCGGAAAAGGGATAGAATACACCCCCTCTAAAAACTTTGGATACTATAACTTTGTGATTACTTAAGCCCCTGCTCTTTTTTTTCTCCATTTGACGTTCCTGTTAATCCTTTTTCGAGAAAATTCATCATTATAGGTTATTTTATTTAGTGTCTACACCCCTAAATTGTTACTCTTCTAAATCTACTTTACATTGCTGTGTCAATGAAGAATAGAATCGAAAAAAGCGCGCCATCTCGCTCACACCATAGTGCTTTTATATATATTGCTATTACAGTCACACATGTCATTCATAGTAGGTATCTAAATGCCACCTTTTTACAAGCTTTTATTTAACTTTTAGATTATATTCTACTTACACTAGCGTCTGCCCACGACTCCGTCCGCGTGGAAATCGTTTATATCGTAGCTTTATACAAACTTTTACCCCCTTAGGGGATTATTTCGGGGATAAAAATTATCCTAGGTATGTCTCTTTCCGGGACTCAAACTATCTCCATACCAAATTTCATCAAAATCGGTCCATCGGTTTAAGCGTGAAGAGATAACAGACAGACAGACATACACACTTTCGAATTTATAATATAATTATCTCATATAAATTATTTATTATTATATAATATAATATATAATTATATATTATTATTATCTCTAACCAATGGTTAATCTATGGACATAACATAGATTGGCGCGGCTTAAATACCGACTCAATTTGCTAGCCAAGCTAAATATCGCGGGTGCCGCATAAGAATCCATAAGAAAAGAAAAAGAAAACGATGTGGTCGCTATCCGACTTCTTTGGTAATTATGTATTTGGGTACGCGACCACCCCATTTTATTTAAATCTATTTTTAAATATGCCGAATCTCAACGAAATTATTACAACAGCTAAATCATTTTTAAACGATCAATTAACTGATTTCAGCATAATAATAAAATTAAGTGACGTAACTAAAGTTTTCGCGCCAACTGTCGCGTTATTTTTTTTACAGATTCACTGCACGTCAACACTTTTCGGAAGCAATGTGTGAAATGTGTGAATTGAGGTTATTTTTTCTTGCTGTGGATTAAGCTTTGCGTTTTAAAGTGTATTTATTCTTATTCTGACACTATTCAAGAATAGTTAATAACTAATTATTTTTCTGTTGGGTTTGTAGAAATGTTAATATCTTTAATTGAAGCAGCCTAGTCCGTCAAGTGGTCGCTAACCGAAGGTGGTCGCGTTACCGGCGAAACGACCCTACCGTAAGTAAATAGGTACCGATTCCAAGTTACAACAAAGGCTTAGAGCCAAGTGCTTAATGTCTACACTGACGTTGGTGTTGCTCGATAATCCTCTTACTTAACTGCTCTTAAAGTTGTTATAAGACACTTTCAACGAGTATTACATTATGACAACAAGAGTAATACAATGCGGGAAACTAGGCTATTTACGCGTAACCTTTCACGCTTTTATTGACGGCATCGATGTAAGAAAAGTAATGTGATATAGAGGTATAAATATAGGTAATATTATACTTATTAATGCATCGGACACTAAGACAGGCACAAATGACACAATCGAATTACGGCCTGAGGCGGGTAGACTCAGTCATTGTATCATATTAAATATTTATAAAAAAAGCGGCCAAGTGCGAGTCGGACTCGCACATGAAGGGTTCCGTTAAATAAATTGCGTTTTACGATTTATGACGTATTAAAAAAAAAACTACTTACTAGATCTCGTTCAAACCAATTTTCGTTGGAAGTTTGCATGGTAATGTACATCATATAGGTATTTTTTTTAGTTTTATCATTATCTTAGTTTAGAAGTTACAGGGGGGGGGGGGGGCACACATTTTACCACTTTGGAAGTGTCTCTCGCGCAAACTATTCGGTTTAGAAAAAAATGATATTAGAAACCTCAATATCATTTTTGAAGACCTATTCATAGATACCGTTGGGTTTGAAGAAAAAATTTTTTTTGAGTTTCAGTTCTTAGTATGAGGAACCCCCAAAACTTAATGTTTTTTTTTCTATTTTTGTGTAAAAATCTTAATGCGGTTCACAGAATACATCTACTCACCAAATTTCAACAGTATAGGTCTTATAGTTTCGGAAAAAAGTGGCTGTGACATACGGACGGACAGACAGACAGACCGACATGACGAATCTATAAGGGTTCGGTTTTTTGCCATTTGGCTACGGAACCCTAAAAATTACGTATGAAGTTGTAAAAGACTACTGATTATCGAAGAGATCTACTCTGCCTTATGTTATTAGAGCTAATTTAAAAGTCATTTTAACATGATTTATAAATGTACTCGTATAATACACCCAAATATAAGTGCGTAGTACTAAATATTATAATGTATGTGTTAAATAATATATCCCAGAACAGTAATGGATCACTAGATTTTGCATGCGACATTGGCCGGTTAGAACAGCAAACCCCCTTAGAGTAGGAAATTTTCGAGATACATATATATATATATATATTTCATGTCTTTTTCCCAGGCTCAAAACATCTTAAGAACAAATTTCGTCTAAATTGGTTCAGTGGTTAAATGGTGAAAGATAATATACATAAAGAGTTCCATCCGCATCAATATATGTATTTTTACTAGTAATGCTGTGTGTTCCTGAACTTGTCTCAACTACGACCTCGAAAATGAGCACAAAAAACTCTTTCGAACTAAGAAGTAACGGATGTTCCATTGACTTCTGTCACTTTGCTTACTCAGAAACCAAACAATGACAATATTGACAATAACCGAGGAAGTCAGGATAGACCCCCCGTATTGGCTTATGATCTATCTTCACGATCCTTACTTAGAGAAACAGTCTACTAGATCAATAAGGTCACGATATTATAAATAACAAGAAGCAAACTACAGGAAGCAAGATGGCTCCACGTAAACAAAACTGTACCTAAAGTACCTACCGACTGCAGAAGCGCAGTCGCCGTGTGTTCTGTTTACCGGGAACCGGGTGAAGGACAACCATTGTTATGTGATCAGATAATCGAATAATTGCAAAAACAAACCTGCCTTTTTCGCCGATCTCAGACTCTTAAACACAACGTTTGGGCACTGCACGTTCGCACTTATTTACTCTAAGGAACAACTAATACGTACTAAGCAGGAAGTTACTTAACTACATTAAAACAGGTAATTTGATATTACCCAAGCGCTGGTTTCTATTTATATGTCGTATATGTTCAATAATGCCGCATGTGGACTAATGTCAGACGGAGACTGGACGAATACAGATCGGGTGGGACCGGTTCGCTCGTAGCCGCACAAGCGTGAATCATTAAGCTAGTCGGTCAACGTTAACTGCATACGGTGTTTGGTATTCATTACATTTGACGTCTAGGGATTTATATAGTCATCTACACTCGAATACTGCGTTAAATAAACCGATGTCCTTCCCTACATATTGCATTGCATAAATTACAAGTACAAGTTATTTAGATAGCAATCAGCATTGGTGTTCTCATCAGGACAGTGTTCGAAACGAAATGGTATTACGTGAGAATGGTATGAATGTCCGTTATTGTTTCCATAGAGACAGTAACCGCTCAATCGAATGAAGGCACAGGATGAATCACCTTATGGAATATGGAAAAGAAACAAGTAAACACCAGGCATGTAATTTGTGGAAGGCTTTATTGGCTGAGTCACGGGGTAGGTACATGCGCGGCGGCTTGCGGTGGGAACAGCCATCAAGGGATTTTTTGTAGAAAATTCTTCTTTAAGCTAAAATCGATGCAATCATGACAGAAGATCAAAAGTCTCAACTGAAAGTGTGAGTTAGTCAAAGGTAACGCATTTAAGTTATACAAAGACCAGATACCCATATCATCTTTAAGATAAGATTCCAGTTTCTTTAAAGAATATCCATCGCCTAGGATGAAAAGCGAACTATAAATAGCTAATGGGAAAGCTCTGAAGTGTGTGTTCCTTCACGTCCCTGTAAGTGCTCTATTGTTTGCATTACGCTCCAGACTTATAGAGAGAGGACACGATATAATGGTTCCTGGGATAACCCCTCTCCGACACGATGCGTTTGCCAGGGCCGAATGTATCGCGAGCTGCAGCTAATCAGCACATGATTGCATGCATCATGTCGTTGTAACTAATACCGTTGTATTTTAAACGGGAGCGAGGTCGATACCCTGTGGTCCGGGATTTTAACGTCGCAATCAGGTCGAAGCATTCTCGGTAATGGTCGAGTTCAGTGATAAAATGTCACGTGAAGAAAATGGTTAAAGGCCACGATATGTTGATTATTTAGAAAGATTCAATAAGAAAGAAGTACCTTAAGAATAAAGACAAACATTGCATTACCTTTACGGTGATGACTTGTATTTCAGGATTTTCTCTCTCATTCCAGAACCTGTATCAAAAGTGAGTAATCTTGTAATTATTATGTTACAATATTAAAGCATCTAACATGAATCTCTAAGCTCATACATAGCACAATAACAAAACTACGAGTACTATTACCACATTTATAAAAGCTTGGCATTATGTATAGATATACATAATAAATTATAATTATCTATACATGGGATAAATTTAATGTTCTCCTATTATTTCATAATTATAATGTAATGTCGTGGCACTTTTATATGTATAACTGCTATCACGAATATATGGATGTATAGTGAAGAGTCGGAGTGTTGATGTGTGCTAAACCTACATAGTAACTTTTATTGGCGCTATCCGAGCTGATAAATCTTGTAGAACAATGAGTAATAAATCGGGCAAAGTTCTCGACCCGTGTCGCCATCCGAATCAAATATGGGCCACTACACTAGGCCACCTCACTATGAATCGATAAGGCCCATCTGTAAGCCTAATATGCCGATCCACATCGCCGATAAATAACAGACCCTAGTAAAAATATGTTTGTGAATTCGAAAAAAAGTTTATTTTTATTGGATAGTCTGGTTCAAGCTAATAGTCTGATTAGTGGTTAGGTATGAGCGAGTTGAACTTTCAACAAGACATTTACTTTAGTTAGAGAGACATTTTTTATTATAATCTTGGCTTTTAAAAGGGGAAAATTCAAGGTCTGCTTTCAATAAGCGATGATTTGTCTGACTATGTTAGAAATAATTAGTACGTGACATATGCAATATGATTTAACGTTTTGAAATGCATTGTAATGAGTTAAGTTTGCATAAAACCGTGCGTAACACTTTTACCCCACGTAAACATTCAGTTACATTAACAGTTTAGGTAGTTTTTAGGGTTCCGTACTCTAAGAGTAAAACGGGACCCTAATAAGACTCCGCTGTCCGTCTGTCTGTCTGTCTGTCACCAGGCTGTATCTCATGAACCATGACAGAAAACACAGTTGAAATTTTCACAGGTGATGTATTTCTGTTGCCACTATAGGTAACAACAAATTCTAAAAAACAGAATTAAATAAATATTTATAGATAATGGTACGGAACTCTTCGTGCGCGAGTCCGACTCGCACTTGGCCGGTTTTTTAGCACTCGTCTCATTTCGTGGTTGGAAGTGTAGCTCAATGGTATTGTAGTAGCAGGCACAATTACTTGACTCCCGTAGAGTGCCTCGCTGTTATCGCCGTTCAAACAAACACTTCGAGTAAACATTTGCCGTGACGCCCGAACGTAACAAGCTTATCGCAATATACGCTTTGGATTCCATTATCACTGGCAAACAACCACGAGTATGTCATGTTTTGTTGAAGACTTGTTCCAAATTGCTATATATATCTTAGAAAGAAAGAAAAGAAAGAAAGAAAGAAACATTTATTCGAGACAAACAACACACAGCGTTTGTCACGAAACGGTTCTATCTCAGCATAATGCTGGCATTGCTGCCAGCGCTGGTCTTCCGATAGAACCGTCGAGTGAGTTCACGGTGGATAACAAACAAAATAATGATATAAACTTAATTAAACACGAGAAGGGACAATTAACGAAATTAAAAATAGAACATAAAATATAATAATATTGTCCAGTGGTCTATGAACGCAGCCATTTCACTCCTGCGCGATCCGTAACAGCACACTAGCGTCATTGACACTGACAGTGACAGAAGTGACAGGTGGCACTGGCAGACAGGCGTCATTCTTTTCAATTAAACATGTAATCAACAATAATGTTTGAAAATCTACAATATGCTAAGTATAATTAATTCGATTTACTTATAACTGAGAAAAAACACGTACCATGCAAGGTTGAAAACCGGTTACAATTTGAAAAGTGATCATTACTACACACAACTATGACCAATAAACAATAACGAAGTGATCACATTAAAACAAATACATAATAACAAAGGGGTACTGAACAAAACGAAAAACAATATTAAAGCAATGCCGAAGGGACGTAACACAGTGGTAAGCATAAACAGATATAACAATAGCATTTTATTTTTAGTTAAATACAACTCGGGCTCGCTCGGCGAACACGATGTCCCGGGGGTCGAGGACGACGCCAAGCTTGGCAGCAAGGACAGTTACGGTGTGAACCACATTTTCGCCCCTAGCCTCAGGAACATGACCGATGTCCAGGTCGGAGAGCAGCGCTTCCTGGTCGCGCTCACTCAATTCCTGCTGGAGCCGAGCTACCGTCTGCTGCAGCTCCTCCGCCACGCCACCCCGGGGCACCGTCTCTGCCTCCCTCTTTTCGACCGCCTCTAGCCGTCGCTCAATTTCGTCCATACGACCCGTCAGGCCTCGCAGAGTGGCCCGGATCTCCTCACGAAACTCCCGCTGTTCGGTCATATACCCATCGAGGACACGGCGCAGTGCCGTAACCTCATTATCTTTGCCCGGCAGGAGCCCGGGGCTAAAAAGCGAAGCAACTGACGAAGGGGGCTGTGTTTCGCCGGGGCCCTTTGACGGGGTCACGCTGTCCTCGGCCCTCGTCTGTTTGACTGCACAGTCGGGGCAGACCCAGTCCCGGGGGATTACAGCACTGTCCGAGACAGCGAGGCCCACACAGGCCCTGTGGTAAATGCCCCGACAAAGGGCGCAAGTAGCGGCACCTTTCGGCGATAGGAACTTCTTGCAAGCTACGCATTTCGTCATGTTTCGCTAGTTTATAATGATAAGTATTATTTAGTGTTTCGCTTGTTGTAAATAAATAGCACAAATATGAGTTTTGTAAATTTTGTGTTTTTTATACCTCTACCCACATACGTAAATATAAATCCGATTGTACACAATCAACATAGTTAATGAAACGCACGATCACAGACGCGCAGTAGGCTGATGCGAACACTCGCACAGGGCAATCGGTCCCAGGCGCGCACACTGACAACTTTATTACGAGATCGTAAGCAAAATTAACGTAAATGTGAAGTAAATTAGCGCGAGCGTACACCGTGTGTGTTACCGTCCGTGACGTCACTCTTACCGTCCGTGACGTCACTCTAAAAGGAAGACACTCTAGAAAGGTTTTGTTTCTATTTGCAGTAATTTAACAGTATTTTAAAGAACTGTATTAGTTTAACCCGGTGGAACAGGTAAACATATATACCAATATTACCTTTTTATTTATTATTACTAGGAAAAAGAACTGATATACAACAAGCACGTGTCGAGTCCCGACTTAAAGATATGCTCAACATCGAGCAAAAACGTCGAGCGTGTCTGTACGTCGGGCGGGACACACAAGAGAGGTAGGGCACAGCGGAATGTCATCTCGCTCCTTTGCCACCATCGTAGTATAAAAAAAAAAACAGCATAAAAACGGAATATAGGTATTCTAAATAATTGCTTGTCTTTCTAACTATCGTAGACGTAATAGCTATAAACTGTATTGCAAAATTAGTCCTACGAATCGGTTTCCACTCTTTATTCATTTCATGTTAATATGATTTTGTCTGAGATACATATGAACAACGTAAGTTGTTGAGCGTCAATATCGATCTACCTTGGAGGTGCTATGAAATGGAATTAACTCGAAATTCGCTTAAATATTCATCTCAAAATTCGAATTGAAAGGAAATGCATTTCCGCCGCACGGTTAGCACAAACGAAAAAAAGAAAGTTGGCAATTTATCGCTTTGGATTATCTAATTTACTGTTTCAATATTAGGTTTGACCTCGTTTCATGGCAAGTTAACAGCAATGGCCGCTTTTTTTGCGGTAAGCAACATACGGATAACAATAATCGCAACTAGGATAAAATGTAGGTGTGATGTGCTTTCACTATGAATGCTATTTTCCAATATGGTCTCGCTCTCATATTACGATCTCGTCTTGCTCATGTGAGTCATGACATGATAGTTGATATTTATTTAGCAACTTAGTTTGCCATTTTGGTATTTGTTAAAAATGTGTTTAAATGAAGTTTAAGACGTTCGTTTGTCTGTGTCAAATTCATTACTTAAAGCAAACCCCGTGTCCATATCTGTCTGTCTGTCTGTTTGCGACACCTTTACCTTTGGTTTTAGTAAAGTAACTAATTCCCGGGGGTGATTTCGTTGAAAATTTATTAAATTTGTGCAAAGCATGCAGCAGGTTTACAGATAAATTGAACACTAAGATTTCTAATTCAAGACGAAAAAGTCTACCGTATATATATTGCTATCACTGCTTTACGTATGACAACATTGAAGAAATTTTATTTATTTTAATTTAGTTAACACTTCAATAAAATTGTTTAAAATCACCGATAGGTATAATATACATTATATAGTAGGTATGTGAACATATTTTTTTATGGTCATACATCAGTAGATTTTATCTTGAATAAGCAAACGGAGTTGTTTATAGTTACTAAACAGAGGCTCTAGTATAAGTTTTATCCATACAATACGTTTTCGAACGCGTTTGCGTTTAGTCTCAATTTATATGGCAACGCGAACAGCGCCTCTGGTGGTAACTATTAGGAACTACGCGTTGCCATACAAATTGAAACTAAACGCAAACGCGTTCGAAAACGTATTGTATGGATAAAACTTATACTAGAGCCTCAGTAGCAATTTTCAGTTACACCTGACTTTACGGTTTCACTATCGAACATTTATTTGAGAGTATCCCGTTACAACATGTGTCATAGCAGGCCCATGGCCCTTTGTTTTATTTCATGGTGTCATCGTACAGGACACTGGCCCGACAGGCCGGTTGCAGCGGCTGCCACCGCGGGTGCCGCCGGAGGTGAGCGACCGAGCCGGCGGTCATCGTCGCACACGCAGCTCTGATTCATCTGCGCTGGCGCAGATGGATTGCGCAATTATTGTTTCTATTTTATGACCCTGACGGTCACACTTAAACCTTATAATTTTTATTGGGTACTGTACTATAAAGTACAAGACCTTGACGGACAAAAAATTGGGCAATAACATAAAAATAAATGAAAGTGTATAACGTGATAAAGATATGATAGATAAGTATCGATCTCTAGCAACTGGATTCAGTAAGGGCAGACGGTTAGTTATCTTATTTTATCTTCACGCGATTAAATTGACCATCATATGACCCCGGCTGTAGAAAAGATAGAGTCCTAGGACATCAATCACATCATAAATTAAATACAAACGATCTTCATAAATCTTTAAACAGTGTTTCGAAAGAACATGATTCGTAAACGTCAAATAAGGCAAGGGTCCATCAAGTCTCTGTTAAGGATTCTGTAACTTAGCGATCGGTGGACCCATCTTTAAACCTATTTTATGTCCGTTTAAACCAACGAATGATTTCATCATCATCATCAGTATCTCGCGCGTCTTCCCGTTGAGTAATGGAAATATGCCTTTTGTTATCATCCTTGCTAATATGCTGGTCTGTCATCTCAATTTCCTACCGGCAATTGACATAATATCATCGTACCATTGATTGAGGGAGTCCTACTTCAACGTTCGAATATCACCATCTCTAATAACAGACTCTATTTAGGAATTATTGATGAATAAGGTTAATGAGAGCTTTTAGAAGTTATAAAATAACTAGTGGCTCTGTGAGCTGAAGAACACGCAAGTCTGTTTTGTTTTTAATTTCATTACAAAAAACAGAAACTGTATTGACATAAAACGTCTACATATATTATTATCGAACCCACTCACAAAATTTCGCGAGCATCGGTTGAGAAATGCAACCTGCAGAGGAGAAGATCCGGAAATATGAAATATTTTTTGTCAAAGCTGGAAGAAGAAATAACTCAACGGAGAATATATAAAATATAATTTATTGATAATGTTAATATCGGTTAGAAAGTTAACAATGTTCTAATATCGCCTTACGCAGGAACTAACTTTTTTATTTAATGCGAAGTCAAATAGGCCAAATGCTACTTAATTGGATTAAACGCAAACGATTCAAGTAAAAAAAAAAAGATAAAATTGCGAAACGGGTTAGCAACGTAAGCGCTTTTTGTTAAAATTGAAAGTACGTGACTGACAGTTATGCAAGATCTACTCGTTATAAATTATCAGTTAATGGCCCAGTCAGTTAGGCTTATGACGTAGGCAAAAAAGCTACATGGTTGTAAGCATCTATATAATATTTGCATTTCATACACGTATAAGTTGATAAAAAAAACCCTATAAATTGTACTTAAGTGACTTTTCCCATCATATAGGCACGTGTGATCGTGTACACCATAGAATAAACGTGTTTATGATTATTGATCATGCGTGACTTTAATAATACGTGTAGTCCTAATCGACCACCAACAAATTATATATTATTTACATGCTAGTCCGAGCGTTGACCGCAATATATAAGTAAATTTCTAATAAGACCATAAGTTATACGTGAGTAAATAATGCAAGTGGGACAGCACGTGCGTAACTAATCCCAACCTGCGTAATACGCGGTAATACTTGAGCAGCGAATTAACTGTATTTAACAAGTTTACGTATGACGGCTACTCTTGTTTATGCATGAGAATAGCAACCGTCACAAGAGGTATCCCTGTGGAGTGGGCTCGCGAGTAAATGAGTAGCCTAATTAGAATGCTACCCGTGCTCTGGGTTCGTCCTGCACTTTCTACTAGCAACAATAGAAGCCTAGTGCACTGTAAAAACGTGCGTTTGCTCCTGGAAACAATGTCGCATTTGCAGTGGAGATTAGAGAATGGGTAAAACGAGCCAGACAAAGGATGTTTGGAAAGCGACTTCTTAAAATTGATGTTACATATTTAGGGGTGATGTAGTAATGTGAGACGAGGATGTTTCGATGCTGATGGTTATTGGTAGAGTACGATAGCTATTTTTATATTCTCACTAATAGCCACAATTTACCTTGTCTATAAAAGGAAACTGGATATGGATTTTTTTCGGTTTTGTGGGCGATGAGACCTTGACAATGTTGAAAATATTAACTCTACGAGATTCGCAAAAACGACCACTAGATATCTTATTGTTTATTCGGGGTATCGGGTAACGTCATATTGGTACATTTAATGGAGGTCAAACGGGCGCTGATAAGCGAGTTCGCGAGGCGATGACCTCGGCGAACTGTCGCAGTGCGCAGCTGTTTGGGCTTCCTCGGTACGTGCTCGATGGTCACGAGATCTGAACCCTCGGTGCTGCTAGGCTTCACAACCTGTTTCAACACAGCTCACCACTCATTCCTAGAATATCTTGAGCCTTGGACATTTGAAATTATAACGAGTAATCGGAGAACTTACACTGGTTCGCCTCAGGCGAGTTGTCGGTTAAGCATTTTGAACACTGTAATTCTACCCTCATTGTTTGCGGAGGCTGCCGTGGCCGCAATGGGATTTGTTCAATTTGATTGCGGGGTTGTTTACGCTTGTATCACAATTACGCAGAGCCTTCGTGTTTGCTCAGCCAAGAAAAAGGATCTCTGCTATTCGTGTAGAGTTCCGCAGCTGGATTCAATTATCTTTCTGTTTGAATGCTTGTTGCTTATCATCATCTCGTGCAACTTCATAGGCGCATTGCAGGTGCAGATGCACTTAGGTGCGTAGGTATCTAATAGGTATAGGTTTTTAGCAGTATTGTAATATTTTATGTCTATAGGTGTACGTAGACAACATCTTTGTAACGGTTATGAAAATAGGATTAGTAGTTAGTTACGAGGTTTGCCTTTCACAAAAGATCATGGTATAAACGCATGACAAATTCAAAACAACGAACGATAAACTAGTGAATGTAAATAAAAAATAATTGGCGCACCATTTAACTGCGGAAATCGATAAACCGATATCACTACAGCAAGGCCACGGTAAATGTAACTTATTGCTTCACGTCCCAACATAACTCTATACCTTGTGTTGTGCCTTAAAAGCGCAGTTTAGTTTCAGCGGAGCAGCCATTATTACAATGCAAAGACTACGGTACCTACGTAACTATAGGTACGATTATCGTTATAATATGATTAAGTACTTAGTAAGATTTTGTAAGTCGGAGAACATGATTAAGTACTTAAGTAAAAAATATACAGTGTATGTTCAGACAGTCGCGAGTCGTATTGATAACGGTACAACACTATTCTTACATCATTCAACAATATTCTTTGCATTTTCATCGTATCTACATGTACAATTGTACACTTACCAATTTTCTAGTCAATCCAACCACACACGGGAAATAATTGAAAACCGACTAGCATAATTATTTACATAGGTAGTTTATTAATAAATCACTAATAAAGTAAATATAAGGATTGTAAAACTATTGCTCAAGCCTTAAAGTTAATGTTGTTTTATAAGTAAATACAAGCGATAGGGAATACAAAAACTTGAAAACCGAGTAAATAATACCTAACCCGGGGTTTTTTTATTACGTGTTTTTGTCATATTGGTAAACCCATTCCATGGTGGGGCATCTCCTTAGCATGATAGGACTCCAGTTTATAGTACTTTTTCTAAGAAAGTCTGTTACTGTTGTCTCTTGGCTTACCGGGACAGAATAACAACAAGAAAAAGTTGATTGACCCAAATGCACCCCCAGCCAGGGAAGCTATAATGGGGGGTATGTGGGACTCACACCCTCCAGCCATCTCTGTTTAAAGAGAAGGGGGAGGGAGTCTACCCACTAAAACCACTCCGGCGTTTCCGTCCCTGCCGTTAATGGGAGCGCCATGGGATCGCGAACATGTCACCACGAGGCCCCCCGGCGGTCCTGGCTTGTGCCAGGTCACCCGCGCCAAAGGAGAGGGTGGTCAGGAACGCTTGACTATCCCCCCAGACGTGTAAGGCCGTGCTATGAGGGTCCCCAGCCCTCTGGCCCTACTGGGGCAGAACGCGGCCCGCGGCAGCAAACCGCGCGCGTCTTCTACCCCTGCGCCTGCGCCGGAGTGGGAGCGCATCCGCACTGACTTCGCGCTCCCTCTCCGCGGTCTCCTTTTGCGAGATGACTGTCTCACAAAAGGAAGCCACCGCCTCCCAGGATCTCTCTCCGCACAGCATGGCTGTCACGACGCTGTGCAGAGAGAGATCATCCACTTAGAGAGACATCATCATAGTGCGGCGCTCCTCGACCCATCTCGTACACCACTGCAGTGTGTTGGGCCGTGTCATCCTCCGCGCCGCACTCATGGCAGGCGGGGCTTGCCTCCCTTCTAATTCTGTAGAGGAAATGACCGAAACAACCATGTCCGGTCATCACCTGCGTCATCCTCAACCCCACCTTACCATGGGTCCTCTCTATCCCGCCATCGAACGACCCGAGGAGCGCCCCTATGGTGCGGATTCCATCGGGGAAGTCCTCCAGGTCCGCTTTCCATCTTTCCCTCAGACGCCTTTCCGTCTGCCTGCGAGCAGCCCTCAACTCTTCGGGAGCAGGATATAAAAATAGGATCCTCCACCTCACCCGCTCCCTGTGCGCCCCGGCTAACATCTCCGCGTCCAGCTCTCACGGAGGGGTGCCCGCCAATGCGCACGCTGCCGCCCACGCTAATGTCACGTAGGCCCTGCAAATACGGATGGCCACCACCCTTTGTGGCCTCCTAAGCAGGGCCTTGTTCGCCGCGCTTAGCCGATCCACCCAAATCGGGGCCCCGTAGAGGGCCATGCTCCGGGTGATACCGGCATACAGGCGGCGGCACGCAATGGAGGGCCCGCCAATGTTGGGCAGCAGCTCAGCAGCCGACTTAGGGCTGATGCCACCGCCACGATTCGGGGAGCATGCTGGCGGAAATGCTCTCCAAAGTTCCATTTGCGGTCCAAGGTACTTTATATGTGGCTTCACCTGGACCGCCTCTCCACTTACTCTAATCGTGGCACCCACAGGCGGCCGCCATCCCCTCCCCACGAAAATTATTGCCTCTCGTCTTCGGGAGTGATACCTGTATAAGGCCCAGCAGCTGGATGCGGGTTATCATTAGCTCCGCGGCCACTTCTGCCCGCCGCAGAGCCTCCCTCATCTCCGCATCCCATCGTGTCATCCGCGTAACAGATGACGGCCATCCGGGGAAGGAGGACACCCCTTATAGCCCAGTCGTACCCCAGGTTCCAAAGTAAAGGTGCCAGCACGGATCCCTGGGGCACACCACAAGCCATAGACCTCGATCGCCTTTGCCATCCTCCTACCTCGTAGAGCACTACCCGCTGCGTGAGGTAGTGCTCCACGATGCGCCTCAGATATGGAGGCACTCCATGGTATTTGAGTACCTCTCCAATCACGGAATATGGAAGGGAGCCAAACGCGGATGTCCAACGACACCGCCACCACACTCTCCCCTCTCCCCGCCGCCTCTTCTCTGAAGGAGTCGGGGTACCTACTGGCTAGCTAGGCCAACACGCTCATCAGTCGTGGACCTGAAGTAGGCACAGGACTATGACCACGAACTTCGAAATTCGAAGTTCGGGTACCTATCTATCGAATGACAAGGATGTATGTACCGCCGTGTGTGATGTGGTAGCGCCGCTGTCCACGACTCGTACCTAAGTACCGTAACCACGTTACGTTAAAAGGTTACGACCACAGCTCTTAACCACATACCGTGACATTCACATCTTGCAAAGAGACAATAGGGGTTGACCTCAAACAAAATACCCAATAATCTTGTATTACCTCGAAAAAATATTAAAAATAATGTCAAATGGAGAAAAAAGTAAAACAGGGGATAAAATAATCACAAAAATATAAGTGTCCAAAGTTTTAAGAAGGGCTATTATATTCTGTCTCTTTTCCACAAAACGCACCTTCATATGAAACGATTGTCATCTGCTATGACGCTCGAGTGTCGTGACGTCACGATCCCTGAGCGTTTTCTCTCTCTAACAAGCAATATTAAAATGGTTGTAGCTTCGTAATTTTTCGAGGTATCTGAATGGGATTTTCGTCACTAGGCATATTTTTTGCCATCTTTCTATTGGAGTAATAAATAATAATACATTTTGAGTCCACACCCCTATTGAGTAGGCATCTCAATAAAATAACAAATCAATCACTCGGTCATAAAACTATGTATAGCTATAGAAAAAAGTTTGTCTAGAATTTTTTTATTTATGACCATACGATACGGGGTCGTCATAGTCATTACTCACCAGTCAAATCACGTAGCTAAAATGCTGAGTAGGTAAGCGGATTAAGACACAGAAGTTTCACAGTAAAGTCCATCCACCCTTGACGTGATAGGCAACCGAGCACCGCATGTGGCCAGGTGGCCACCACCTTGCAAGGTCATCACCGCAGCCCCTAACCACATACCTTTATTAAAATACTGATTTGAATCGTTCAAATTAACTTTATTGCGGTATTTCGTGTTGTCGACGTAATTAACAAATTGATCCTTGTTTTTTTAATGTTTACGTTCTGGTTCTTGCTTATTCGAATACAATGAGTTTTTAATATCCGTAGGTAAGTAGTACGAATAATGTATCATAGAGGGTACCGGTTTCGAAACAAATACAAATCGGTTAGGTAAATATAAAGCTGTTTGCATTTTAGTTTTTGTTATTAGGTAAATACCAAACAAAATGGAATGAGTCTCTTTTATCTCAATCTACTAATATTATAAATAAATATTTGCGGACAATCTTACACATATCGACCTAGTCCCAAACTAAGCAAAGCTTGTACTATGGGTACTAGATGACGATATACATACCTTCTTATATAGATAAATAAATACTTAAATACATAGAAAACATCCATGACTCAGGAACAAATATTCGTGCTCATCACACAAATAAATGCCCTTACCGGGATTCGAACCCAGGACCTCTTGCGTAGGCAGCGTCACTACCAACTATGCTATAGCGGTCGTCATATTATAAACAGGAAAATTCTGTGTGATTGTAAGCTTTGTAAGTTTGTATGTAACGGGTTTCTCCCGATTTAAAAAATTATTTCACCTGTGTATATATAACGTACTTTCCGGATAGACGTAGGCCATATTTAATCCCGCCTGCGTACCAAAGGTGCAAACGTAACAAGCCGATATAGATAGTGGACAGGAATATTTTTGCATTGATAATATTGCCTATAGCATCCCATGACTCCCAAAAGTGACAGGGATTAAGCAATCTCCAGTGATGTCCAGTCATCATCATCAAATCAGTTTTATAGCAATTAATATTAAGTAGTAATTATGTCTGAAAGTTTTCCGTAACAATGTATATTTTTACAACGATGGACAAAAAACATCCGCAATTTTACTAATTAGTGCCATTACGTGATGGCAATTACGATAAAATTATGTTTTGGTGATACTCGTATTTCATCGAAATGTATAATAGTACATTTTACAACTAGTGTGAAAAGAATGTCTTTTTACCACTAGTACCGAGGTATCTTGCCACGAGCTGAAAGCGAGTGGCAAGACTCGGTACGAGTGGTAAAAGACATTTCACACGTGTTGTAAACGACGTTTTTTAATACAATTGCGAAAAAATAATAAATTAATATTCGTCATTTATATATTAATGAATTCTTTAAATAAATTTATATTATTGTACCTCGATCTCAACTGTTAGTGGCTGCATCGAAACTTCTGCTTGCGTATGCGCTCCTGGTACCTATAGGTGGACCGTTTAACTCGGTCCTCGCCTGCGCGGCGCGCGGGTGCAGGGGTATGACTATAACGGGCTGCGGGCGACGTGCGGAAGGCAAACCCCGGCGCCCGCACCCCGTTATCGTCATACCCCTGCACCCGCGCGCTGCGCAAGCGAGGAATGAGTTAAGCGGTCTACCTACAGATGCGTACATTTTCAGCTTCAAAAATGACTTTCATACTAACGCGATCAAAAATAAATACTCCTAGTATTCGTAAGCGTTTTTAATTTCATAATTTCCAAGTAAAAAATCTAATATAAAATTACTGCGTTTCGAAAGTATAGTTTGGAACTAAAAAGTAAAAAGCACTAGTGCGAGAAATTGAGCTTCTCGCACGCTACGCAGCCACAAAAAGTACCACTTTTTGAGCAACTGTATTAAAAAATGATGTTCAGGTTAAACCTATTATTGTAATCACGTCAATAGGCTATCTGTTTTTTTCCTCTTGGGAGGATGTTCAGCCAATTAGATCTATATACATGACATGACATATATATATTATCCTCTTGCAATAACACGACAACTGTTTCTGATGCTCAAAATGTTCAGTTCCGTCTACCTATTCGTTGGCTATTACAACAGATTCATGCTACGTTATTGTGAAGTTCCAACAAACCATACAGGTATTAGGTACCTCGTCATTTAACAACTTCACTTCTGACCATAAATAAAATAGACGACTATGACGAATATAGACGTGGGCTGACAATCATGTTTCCTGGTGATGACAAGAAATGAGCTTGCGTGCACACCAGTGATATAGGAAGCCTTAGGTCGCACAATTATCTCCTTCGCTTTGATTGACAAAACCTATTTCAAATCTGAGATACCCGGACATGGTTTTAATTCAACAAAAGGGTTCTGTTTTTGCCATTTTGGCTACGAAACCCTAAAAAAGTTGGGTCCAAAAATCGGTAAGCATTTTTCACACGTAATTACCAATTTTTTGACTTACGACCTGAATCCAAATAAACACAACTTAGAAAAGTTGAAAAACCCCCGACATTTTCATTTCAAAGTTCAATATCTAAAATCGGATGAACCGATTTTGTTGAAACGTAGCTACCACCTATACTACTAAACTAAGAAACACCTCGAACATGTCAGGTTTCGGATAAAAAAAACCGCATTCAAATCGGTCCATTCGTTTAGGAGCTACGATGCCACAGACAGACACATAGACACACAGGCATACAGACAGACAGACACGTTAAACTTATAACACCCCTCTTTTTTCCGTCGGGGGTTAAAAAAATATGCAACAGGAAATAAGAGCATTTTAATCATTAAGTAATTACTTTAAAAACAAAGTTAAAACCGACTTCAATTCAGTACTTCGCCAAGCCACATGGTACATGAAAATTTCCTCATTTCCTTTCCAATTTACCACATGAACTGCTTTCCGAGAGCAAATGCGTTGAATATTACAGAAAAAACCAAACTCGCTATATGTGGGCTGATAATATTTGAGGAGTTCCGTCGATTTCTCAAGGATCTCAGAATTAACAATTCATTAGTTTCTACTTCAACGGAATCATGTCAGAATCATACACATCTCCATCATCAACATTTACATCTTTGAGGAGTCCCATAAGTCATCTGTGGTGTTCATCATCAGTTCCACTTAACCAAAATTGCAATTTCCGAGGGTAAATACACGAGTAATTATAGAAAATACCAAAATCACTACACGCCTGCCTATAAAATTTGAGGGTTGCCCTCAATTTCCCTGGGATCCCATCATCAGATCCTAAATTGGTGACAATGGGACCACCTCGGGAGTATACGCTATCGAATAAAAAAAGAATTTTGGAAATCGGTCCACAAATTGACGGAGAAATCGGCGAACATACATTAAAAAAAATACATACAGTGGAACATATAACCTCCTCCTTTTTTGAAGTCGGTTAAAAAGGTGGTTTCCTTACGTGACAATTACTTATGATTTAATAAACAATTGCATTGGAGATCGAAGTGACACAAGTTTTCCCCTGTCACACACAATGTTTACTTTACTACAGTAACATAAGATAGAATTTTGCGTTTTGGAAAATACATGTGGGTACATTTTAGTATGAAACGCTTCTTCTGTCTCTATTTTTTTCTATTATAATTTCTAGCAACAGAAACAAGTTTCCGACGTAAATATGGCGGATCCTAGATCCCATTGTGTATACAAAGTTTTATGTTAATTGGGTCAATCAACTATTTCTTGTTGCTCGTTGCCATGGTTACGTCTCCTGGGTCACTCTTTAAAACTATTATTTTATGGGGTTTAAATCCACTAAACACGTGTTTTAGTCATATTGGTAACGCATCTCCTTAGCATGATAGGAGTCCAGTTTATAGTATTTTTTCTAAGAAAGTATGTTACTGTTGTCTCTTGGCTTACCGGGACAGAATAACAACAAGAAAAAGTTGATTGACCCTATTCCAGCATGCCGTTTTAAAATGAGAATCAAACTACGTTCATATGGAGAGTCGCGCGTCCTGGAGACTAACATGTGTGCGTGAACCTAGCATATCAACTTCCAGACTTCTAGACTAACTTTGTAATTATATTATCTTTGTATGTATTTTTTCTTCAAATACAAAGTACCTTCTATCAAAAAAAATTGGTTCATTTGATAAAGAATTATCGCTGAAAAAACCAACATACATTTGATGTATACCTAGTTCCTTGGTCGCGCAAGTTAGTAACAAAATGCACCGATAAATGGCGTTGTACAGTCGACGTCAAATATACTTATATTATGTTTACACCTTTGTACCGTATTCCATTGCAATAAGGTGAATTTAAAAAAAAAATCTTTGACGTCGGCTATACTCATGACGGTAACTTCGATTAGGTATGCATAGTAGAACGCTATGCGTTGTTAAGATTTTTCTAAAATTAATGGGTGGGGAAAGACGAGTATGTTGTGTTAAAGTTTGTACGGAACCCTCGGTGCGCGAGTCAGACTTGCACTTGACCGGTTATTTTCATAGAGCACAACCGCATCTTACTCAGGCTTAGTATAGGTAAATATCTTTGTCATTGTAGAACCCATTGTGTATCGAAGCGTGATGAGTATGCTGACATGACATTTCAGATTTCTGACACGGATGCGCGATGTATCTCATTAATCATATTAGGTATAAATATGTACAGAAAATCTGAGCCAACGACTTCCCTGATTACCTATATTTATACCTATATTTATTTATTTGAGCTTACCGTGGGCCTAGGTTGATTTGTGTAAGATTGTCCCATAATATTTATTTATTTATTTATTTATTTATATATAGTTTAAATAGCTATGGCATTATTCATATCATATCGTAACTAAAATTGTCTTTTATCTTTTTCTCTTAAATGGTATTTAAAAGATCCGGAATATAAATTGGCAGTCTTTTATCTGTAAATCTGTTCAATTATTAACATTCATAATATTGGTGCTATTGCTTTTTTACTGCTGATCATTCATAAAACTGCCCAGTGTAAACAAGATCTGCCAGTAGAGTTACCTCCAAGATTAACATCTATCCGCGTTGAAGCGGTTAACGTTGTTTATTACGAGCCCTTAACTGACCGCTTCCTCCGATAGTGGATAAAGACCTACTTACTCAACAAACAAGTAGTTCAGTTGCGACAGTACATTAGTTTCGCTCAACAAACGAAAGAAATTAGTTCATCCAAAAATTTGATTGCAGTTTTAAGGCGCTGTCAACACCAAAAACGCGCACACTGTCTATTTGTATCGGAGTAAACGAGAGCGAGTGTTACTTGAGCGGCCAGGTTTTAGACGAAAATAATGAATAATTATTGAAATAAAAAAAAGTTTGGATTATTTGTGAAATATGGCTCGTCAGCGGTTTAGGTATGAATATGTGGACTTCATGTTTTTAATTGCAGACCTATACATCCAAACAATAAGGACATAGAACCGTTTAAGATGATTTTAAGACCAATCTTTGCAATTATTTTCTAATCGAGCCGATTTCATCCAATTACGTTTCGAGTCCGTCTACGGTCTTGGAAATATGATGAATATTAACTTATTTTTTTTTGATGTGCTAGAACAAATAGTTTTTCTTATACAACTGCTTAAATAATATCAATTTCAACAAATTTGGTCTTGTCAGCCTCTTAACTTAAGTAATTACGAGCTGACCGGTATGCCTTTTATTTTATGATTTGCCTTTCGTTGTACTTCATACTATATCATTGTTATTCCAGAACAACATCAGACATACACAACAGACATAGAACATCGTGAACCCGGTCTTATCCCAATAAGGCCCCTTTATTTATTTTTTACGTTGGGGGAATCCATTGACGCACCGTCCGCCCGGTCAGGGGGCACCGGACGGGTGTGTGGGACTCCCGGACAGAAGGCCCAGACTACCCACTAAACCCCCAACGATTGTCCAACCATGTCGCTGCCAAGGAGGGCCAAAGGTTCGCTTGACGCATTCTACTTTGACCATCCCAATCCCCTAGTTTGACCTCTGGTTGGAACATGGCAGTCACTTTCGTACAACTAGTGCCTACGCCAAATCTTTGGTTTAGGTGTCAAAGCGGGAAACTACCCGGAAAAACAATACGAGGATGATGATATTGATAATGGTTTTCCAGAGACACGTAGTTTCTCGCTACGGTCAGCCTCACAAGGGGCTTAACACCTTTGTACCAAGTCGTATTAAACGTCATGTTAAACTGCCATATGAAGTTGTCAGACGAGTGAAAACGACAAGGTACTTCGGTATTCAGCTACTTATGAGGCCGCCTGTAATATATGGTAGTATTAGAGTAGGTATTATTTGGTATTATTTCGCGATTGTGAACAACAATTGTAAAAGTCGCTGAGCGGAGCTCGTGATCGAATATCTTTCACTGGCCGCGCGGGCCATTCTGCTGCGTTAACAATGCTATCCGCACAGATCGGTTCTCGTTCAGACCGACCTTGTTATTTACTTTCATTATATGGGGCAGAGCAGACCGAGCATTGTACAATTGGCTACGGAACAAAATAGCAAGGCTCTTATGTTTCTCTCAGGGTGATGCACTGATGTCTTTCTAGTTGTTAGAATGTCAGTTCAATTTAAAAGGTTATCTAGTAAATCTATGTTTCTTGTTAGCGCTTTCAAACAGCACTTAAAGGTGAAGAAAGTTGTCGAGTCCACACCACACCACACCAACAAGACCGATTATGTGTGTGTATGTTCTAGCGTATGTCAAAGTAACCTTCATGCTTTCAAGTTCATGTTTGCTCTCTTGTAGCAATGAGGTTGGCGTATTGGTGACGTTCTTGTATTTCACTGGCTTTCAGGTTAAATGTGGGTTGATCATTGTTGAAACATATCGGCTACATTAGTATTAGCATTGATATCGTGCAGGAACGTAGTGTAGGTTTCGTGTTGCCCCGACGGTCCGACGGCAACGAGCGCTGCGTTTGCGCAACATGCTTGCGTCAGGGCCCGGCCCGGACTCGGCCCTCTCTACTTTATGCACATTTATGTCTTTCCAGTAGCACTAGTAGCAGTAGCTCGCCATCGTACGGTGTCCACAGAAAAATGTTGAACAATAGGCTTGTTGTGTGGTGTTAAAATTGATAACGTCGTGTTGCTAAATGGATAGTAAACCATCAAATGATTGTAATAAAGTATAAATTACAAAATATAATTCAAATCATAAAAAGATATGAACCTTGAAAGTTTAGAAAAAAAAGTATTTTTATTTATTGTCCAAGAGTAAATTTAAAGGTACCAATAGAATCCTTAAGTACGCTTTTATAGAAACAAATTTATATGACGACTATGGACCTAAAAGCAGTATTTCGCGACCGACACAGCAATTTACTTCATTTGCCATGCAACGGTTAGTACACATTGCAAGGTGTGACGTCATACTTTAAAGCCAATCAGTATGAAGCGTTTCGACTGCTGCCAGCGAGGTCCGTCTTTAACTCGAGTTTTTGGGTATTAATGTCCTTTAAGGCGCTGTCAACACCAAAAACGCGCACACTGTCTATTTGTATCGGAGTAAACGAGAGCGAGTGTTACTTGAGCGGCCACGTTTTAGACGAAAATAATGAATAAAAAATGAATTAAAAGTGTGGATTTTTTGCGAAATATGGCTCGTTTACGGTTTAGGTATGAATATGTGGACTTCATGTTTTTAATTGCAGACCCATACGTCAGAAAAAATAAGGACATAGAACCGTTTAAGATGATTTTAAGACCAATCTTAGCAATTATTTTCTATCGAGCCGATTTCATCCAATTATGTTTCGAGCCCGTCTACGGTCTTGGAAATATGATGAATATTAACATATATTTTTTTTGATGTGCTAGAACAAATAGTTTTTCTTATACAACTGCTTAAATAATATCAATTTCAACAAATTTGGTCTTGTCAGCCTCTTAAATGTAGTTGCTTCCATACAAACATTTGTTCATCTACAAGAACTGGACCGAATGGCATCGTAAACAAATTTAAGGTCACAAGCCCATTTAGCGCTTCGTCATGTCATAGTAGGGAATTTTCAATAAAAAAATCTGTTCCAAAAAACTTGCCAATTTTGTGTCTCTCCTATTCAATCTTTATAATTCTGAACAGGAGAGAAAATTTAGACAGACAAGGGTCCCATATTAAATGTTTTTGGTTTCTATATTGTGTGGCCTGTTTAAAATGCATGAAGAATTGTCACAGAGGGAACATAAAAATTGGGGCGCTGTTTTTCTTTACAATATGGAATTCAAAGAAGAGAAGTTCTTGTTTTAAAATTAAAAAGTTTTTAGTATGCATTTTTTCTCATTCTTGTAATGTAATATACGCTATGCTAGTGACCTCACACATAATATTATCGTTTGGTAGCCGAACCCTTTAAACCTTGACATTTGGCCGCTTCCTAATTATGTGGCTTAACTCGTGATGCGCAGGTAAGAACGATGATTCGGTTAATTAATTTACTACCGTTGAATCCTCAGATCACCTGGTCAAAATCAACGTGTGCTAGATAAATAATTAGAAGGAAAACCCATCGGATACCTTCGATATCCATAATTATCATTTACCATAAAAGTGATTTTCTCTGAAACCGTAACATTTCAGGACAATTTATATATAAACTTTGTATAGAACCTGTAGGTTAGGTTTGTTTTATAAAAATCCTACAAAGTTGACATTTGCCGAGAAAAACTAATGAGCACATGATGATTGGCAAACGTTTAACGTTAAAACCGCTGAAGAGCTAAATGAATTTGGCACGGAGGCAGATTGGGCCACGTAAAAGGACATAGGGCACCTATTTCGGTCGGGATTAGACCATTGTTAGGAAAGGCGTTCTACGCGGATGAATTTAAGTCGCGGGGCAAAATACCTATATTAAAGCCACATATAGAAGGATTATAATTTCATTCACTTGTACTAAGTAATGTAAACTATTCTTATAACATGATTTTCACCCAGTTCAAGTGGTATAATTGTGACGTAAAATTTGATGACATATACTGCGTGGACCATGTGATATGAAAATCAAGCATTTTAAAATTTTAATACAGGGATTGTTACATATTCAGTTTTTTTTTCAAAAGGAAGAATTAGGACACAAGTCTCGCTCGTCTCGTCTCAAATAATGTTGTCCTCCTAAGACGAGATATAAACAATACAGTTTGATTAATTGTTTACCTACGACTTATAGCAAAGAGCGCATAGTTGGCAAGCGGCGTGCATTCTGCGCCGACGCCGAGGCGGAAGCGCTTACTGACCCACATGCTCTTCTGCATAGCGTGTGCAGAAATGATACGAAATCGAATCATTTTAGGTTGAAATTTCCATATACTCGCATGCATTTCAAGTTCGCAATGCGTGTGAAGTGAATCACGTGTGTTATACTCATGACCGCGCTTTGCTTATATCCGTCTTCAGTCTAGCCTGATGGCGTTATGTCTCGTTTCTGAAATAAAGCGCTATTCAGTAGACCACAGTTTGTAAACTTCTTTGGCGACATAGCGGTGGTGAGGTGAGGCGCCGACACATGTTCTTGGGCAAGCCGGTGCATGGGGTTCCTTCTATGGACGCTTCGCCACTGCACATTACCCTTTTGTTTGGAACATAGTCTTATTTTTGACCGAATCAAGACTTGCCGATACCGTACTTGTCCGTTCTCATATTTTGGCGAAGCTCGTTTTAAAGGTCTCGTGGCCCACACTTATAATAATAGGGTGTCATACGTATAGACAATCAACAGGCTTGTTTCCTAATGGATCAAATAAGTTACACTTTAGGTACCTAAGAAAGCAGTGACGTACTAATAAAATTTGATAATGTATTGCTGACCTAATTACCCTCTTTCCAATCAATAGCCTAACCCTAAGTAGTTAAATATAGTTTATCCATGGAAATGTTGAACATACATCTTGAGGTTATGTAAATTTTTAAGTTTGCTATGACAATGTTAAAGTGTTCATTACCTATTTCCGTCGGCCGACCGTACAAGGCTTCAATAGCTTACAAACGTTATTTCTGTGAATATCTGCGTCATCAGGTTTATATGATCGTAACAAGATAGTGCGGTCGTAAAGACGTTATAGCTAGGTTCCTAATTCAAATAGAAATTGAATCAATACCGTGACCTTGACAAGTGAAGTTACGCACACGGAAGAGATGCTCGTGCGTGACATGCATGCACATGCGTAACACCAGTCGAGCAGGAGCTACGTGCGAAGGTAGGTATGGTGCGAATCATTCTTCTAGAACGAATCCCCTTCTCTTCCCCTTACCCTAGTACGGTACAAAAAGACTAAGCCATTGTCTTTCATTGTTAAGTCCCCGGCAAACTCGGCCGAATTTCACCTTCCCATACAAACGGAGTTTCGTTCTCATTTTAAAACTACGTGTTGGATTGTAACGAAACTATGCATAAACAATGACATGAGGTATATTTAGGTCTGTAATTAGTTTATATGGCTCCAGTTTATAGAACAAACGAAATACAGCAAAAACAAGTTAGGTATGTATGAAAAACTTAAAGTCGCTGTACTTTTTTTACTATGGTATCTGAAGCTACATAAACTAATTATAATTACAGACCTGGATATACCTTAACTTATTCTAATTACAAAGTTTCAGAGCAAACTACGTTTGTATAGAGAACCGAGCTTGCCAGGGACTCTTAAGTTTACTGCTATTGTTTAGAGTTTACGTTGTACTAAATATGCTTCAACTACTAATAAAAAGTTTAACATTTCGTTTCAATTTGAACCTTGCTACTTTAACATTAAATATAAAAATATTTGTGGAGAATCTTACAGAAATCGACCTAGTACCAAGCTATGCAATAGAGTCACTATTCGAGTAAAGTATTTATTAAACATGGCCTTTCCATTTCGAAGTGTTTGTGGCACGTGGCTAAACAATGATTTGTTGGACCAATGGGACTCAAGATATGGGAGATCCCATTATACTCGATATGATCGATTAGGTGGGTATTGGGTATCAAGTAATTTATACAAATTATGGCGATGTACATTCTTGAAGGCGATAATACCCAGTGTTAGTAGAACCTAGATCCCGAAAAATGTAGTCCCAATACATCTGTACAAAAATATTTATAAGACTTAGGTGTGTGGAAATTCTGTATCCCTCAATCTTTGTATAGTCAACTTCAGATACACCCTCCGTCTGCAAAGACAATTTCATGCAAGGGTGCATACCAGACTCTTGCTGACTGTACAAATCACACAAGAAAACTTGGGTAAATTCTCTAGGTGGGAAACTTGGAAGGTTGGCCAGTTGACCCTTTGACGTCTCCCCTCTTGTCACAGGCCACAGGCGCCATATCAGTTGTAGAGGAGTTGAAAATATACAGCTATTACTTTCTTTGAGGTAATAGTCCTAGCATAGGATGAGTCTCACAGTTATTCTCCATGGTAGGACTGACTAACAATGACGGCGCGTGAAAATTTTCGATGGCCAACCCGGAACAAAACAGTGATAAAAGAGTTTAGAGTATATTTTAGGCAAGCCGGTGGGAACCGGCTTGTAAGGGCACTCCGCCTCGGCCGACGATACAATATTCAAAGATAAATAGCCAGATAAGTTAAAGCCAGACTGAGGATGACAAATGAAAAATCTTGTATGAGATCAAAGAAGCTTGGTATGGTTGGCTGGTATTTTAAATAAGCTGCATTTATGTTTACTAACAACCTAAATTAGGAGGCCAAATGTGCATTTAAGTTTACTAATAATTAGGAGACCAGCTGTGTTTCACACTTTCTGTAGCTGCTGTTGGCATACACTTAGCAGCGGCATGAAAAGAATGGAATTATTGAGTATTAATTATTATATACATACATTCCAGTATGCATATAATAATTAATACTTAAAAATTTCAGTTCTTAATATCTCAGTTTTAACTTTAATTATTACAACATGGTTGATGAATCATAATTTGCCCCAATCAATGCAATTATTAGGCAAATTAGCAAAATTTTTACTTTGGCAACCTTAATAATATGACACTGCTTACACACCTGATGAATTTTATTGCTGTCTGCAAGCCAGCTTTGAAATAGCAAAAATACCTACCAGCCAAGAACTTGAATAAGATCAAAGCAGCATGTTCTGCAACTTTAATCCTACTTATAAAAAAAGGGTCAGGTTTAAATATCACAATCAATTAATGAACTTACACTATTTATCCCTTGGTTAATTTCAACTGGTGTCCCAGATATGATGACATGCATTGTAAATTGCTACAGATAACAGATACAATTTATTATTTGATAACCAAAAACTATAATATTCATTGTTCTATTTTAAAGAACTACTCTAACGTACACACACACCTAACAGGAATGGGTACAAATATTACAGCGAATCTCAAGGTAGTTCGCGAATTTCCCTGGCTTTCCTACAATAAGACAAATCAGCTGTGATTGCCAAACACAGAGAGAGAACGAAAATAACAAAATCAATACCCACGTGATGGCGTGTTGCCTTTCTTTACCTGCTACGGAAATTATATAAACCTGTATTCTGTCCATCTTTTTTCATCTTTTGACAGGGATGAATAGACAGACTGGAATTTTTGTTCTCCCAAAATAAATGCAATGCAGGACAAATGTATTTATAGATTTTTTTAAGTGCGCTGTGCGCCTATTGAATTATAAATTGTCGCAATATAGCAAAAATAAGACGTGTGACGTGACTTACGTTATATGATATGATGTAAATGTGCTCCTGTTGAAATGGGTACAGAACAATGATGAGGACTCCGGTGTTTCCTTTGTGGCGAAAGGTGATGAACGTCACACAAAATCGGTAAACGCACTATGATTGTAATTTCGAATCCGATTTGCAAATACACAGCGAATAAAGAATAATAAACAAATCAAAGTTCACTTGTCAATAAAATTTGTCAACAAAATATTACGAACGAATCGACTCGATACACTCGCACAAGAGAGTACAAAATTCTACTGGTGGAGGTGGCGTTTGGTAAGTTTTGGTTGGCTGGCTTGTAGAATATTGTCAGCGGTGTGAAGTTATCCGAGAGCCATAAACGCCAATTCTATCAGCTGATTTAGCCAAACTAGTGGCATCTCTGTTTACGGTAAATAATGAAAGCTCTCTAATGGTAGTCATAGATGGCTGGACAATGAGTTCGCTGATTATAGTTTGTGATCTAAGTCACTGCACATAGATGGCGTGCATAGATGTCTACAGTGCAATATCACTCCTTGATTCTAACCTAATTACCAAGATGTCGCTGTACTCTGGTAGCCTAAAATGAAAACAACATAGTTTTTTAAATGTTTTGGACATACATGTGATGTACATAAGCAACAATTTAATTGACTTATGTTTATGCAAGTATTTATTGAATTGAATAATTTTAGAATAAGAGATCCTTGAAGAACGATTCATAATTAAATAATAATCCATTTAATTACATAATTTGTGTGTCAGTATTCATACCATGAATATATCATTGATACTATATGTCATTCGTCAAATTATACAGCTACTAAACTCTTATTTCGACAGAGAAGTCATGTGGCCTCTTGGTCTAGGGGTATGATTCCTGCTTTGGGTGCAGGAGGTCCCGGGTTCAAATCCCGGAGGGGCCCTCTTTTTGCATTTTAGCCGTAATTAAACTCCGTAATATTGTACAATGTTGTTTTCACTTCTCATGCTCGCAAAGTTCGCCTTTGCAATCAATGATGGCTATGTGCTGCACAAAATGCCACTTTTATGCACTAGTGCACAAAGTTAAATTGTTTTAAAGACGGGCCTAACAGCCACACACACAAATAAACTTGTCATTTGATTTGATTTGCTTTGATAAATTTCACATCCGTATTTTCCATTACTAAATGAATAAAACCAGATAAAATAGGAGTTAATTATTATTTTAAAACGTATTGAACCATTAAATGCACTTGGCACTGGCAGTATGAAGTCTAATATCACGTGTCGAAAATGAAACCTAAAAACTTTAAAAAGTCAAGTGACGGGAATGAGCTATTATTTTTCAATTATTTGTTATTTTCTCGCAAAAGAAAGTGAAAATCAGTGTGTATAACTCGGGCATTGGCATAAATTAGCCATTTAACGTGTGGCTCGGGTGGATATAAACGTCTCAGGTTAAATGGCTCGTTTTATGCGCTTGTTGCACAATCTACTATTTTTGCCCGTCTACGGCACAGCCGAAAGGAAGAGATACCTATGTTTTTAGTAGTCAGTTTATTTATTTACACACATAAATAAATAAACTGACTGCTAAAAATATATCTCTTAACACACGTTCCGCCGTATACCCTGAGAAAATTACGTTTTTTTTGGGAATAATTCAATATCAGGCTAATTATTTGTTTATGCTTTTATATGTTATATTAAAAAACTTTTACTATTGAAGTCAATAATTCTATGGACCAGAAGTTAGGAAAAAAAATTAACCCGCAAGCAAAAATGCTATCAGTATTTTTATAATGAAAACATGTTTGAGTACTCAAATTTGGAAACTTACTACCTGAATCCAAAAATATATGCATCAGGAAATAACAGCATTTTAAGTAAATATGTACGACCTTGAGATAATATTGAATTTCATCTGGCCTATAGAAAGGTTTATTCATCAACAAAAATAAGTGGATTATGCGGGTATCCCAAAGAACGTATATAGACGTAGTCAATTATAAAGTAAAGAAAGTTTATACCATTTTCGCCTGATTTTTACGGAATTTATAAAGATTACTTTTCATTATTTTTTACCGTTGCGGTATTAAATTTAGGTGGATTATTAATAAATATTTAGTCAAATTACCCAACTTATTTTTCAACACATTTGCTCGTAACGTGCCTCTTATTGTGCCGCTTTTAGGCTCATAATCCTGGGTATTAAACACGCGTGTTTAATAACATTACGACACTCGTGTTAGTTATGTTTATATCCCGATTATGCAAGCATGCTATAGCATTGAAGAATTTATTTTAAGAAAATAACAAATATTATATAATTATTGTAGCTAACAATTTTAACAAATTGACTTGTAAAATGTTACTTATACTTTTACCAATAAAATATATGAATATGAATATTAAGACACGTTGGCACCTTGCAGCAAAGTGTATGTATGGAAACGGCGCATTCTTAAATTGACCGGGTTATACAGGTTTGTTTTTAATTCTCGGCAAATGGATTCTTACTCGACTAATCAAATTAAATCCTTCTTGAGGATTAATTTATAATTTCTTGTTGGATATGATATAGAAACGTTTCATTTAGTAAAACTATTTACTTTTGATAACATTTTACATGAATTTATATTGAATAAGAAAATATTTATTTTATTTTGTATTGGCTGTTTAGAGATTTTATCTAAGCCTCGCTGCGGGCGCACTGCACGAACTTCACGAAAAAAAATAGTTGCGCGCCATTATAGGTAATTTCACAAATATTTTTACGTCATATATATGCCGTGGATTTTAATACTGAGACTTATTTAGTTATTTATTGGGGTGGTTTTCCACGTGACCTAAGTTATTAATAAATACCTAACTACCGTACCGACTTCATACATCTGTGGTACCGATCGACCATCCGAGCCAAATCGGCAGAAATAAATTGGGAATATTATTATAATATGCTTATACTTACGCTCCATGCTAGTGCTCGCTGGAAAACTTTATTGCCAACGTAGTTACGTTCATTTCAATTTTCATTATTAACTGCCAGGTTGGTATCGAACATCATCCAATCCAACTGGACCGACGTCAGGGGGAATCGTTTTGCATTTAGCGTGCTAAGGCTCGTACTACATTCATTCTGGATTTACATACATTTTAAAAATAATTCACATAATCAACTTTTATTCCCCGGGCGATAACTTGTAAGATGGTTCAGAAAGTGTTATTCAGTCAGCTGCGGCACCGTTGGGGATCGCCAGTAGTCTTTTTAGGGTTCCGTACCAAAAAGGTAAAAAAACCGGCCAAGTGCTAGTTGGACTCGCACAAGAAGGGTTCCGTACCATTATCTATAAAAACGGCAAAAAAATCATGTATGTTGTTTGGGAGCCCCCTTAAAAAAAAAAAAAATTGTTTTTAGTATTTGTTGTTGTAGCGGCAGCAGAAATACATAATCTGTGAAAAGTTCAACTCTCTAGCTATCACGGTTCTTGAGATACAGCCTGGTGACAGACAGACGGACGGACAGCGAAGTCTTAGTAATAGGGTCCCGTTTTACTCTTTGAGTACGGAACCCTAAAAAGGAATCCTTATGGTGGTGCGACTCTGTCCGTCCGTCCGTCTGTCACAACGCGAAATAACTCAGGAACTACTTGTGCTATCAATTTGAAATTTGGAACAACCGTTGAGAGGGTTAAGACACGTGAATAGAAAAAAAAAAATACATTTTTATTTTCTGTGTAAATGACGAATACGAGGGGGGTTAAAAAATCAAAGTCTAGTAAATATATCAAGTGGGGTATCATATGAAAGGGCTTGAGGTGCACTTTTTAAAACCGTTTTTTTTCTACAGTGGTTAAATTTTGATTTATTAAGGAAAATGTAGAAAAAAATACCACCCCTTATCTCCGAAGTTTACCAAGCGAAAATTCTGGAAAATTTACATATGATTAAGAGTAACATATATAATACAGGAAAAATAAAACGATATCTCTAACTAGAGTGTTCTTTTTTTATTTATTTTAAATAATTTCTTGATTAAATTTGTAATTTGCTTACTTTTGTATGTAATTTTATAACTTCAAATTCATATCAGATTATCTTTAAAGTCCCTTCTTTCAAATAAAAAATAAATAATCGAAATCGGTGCTCGTGATAAAAAGCTATCGCTGATAAACAAACATACTCTGACATGACGAACCCTCGGTGCGCGAGTCAGACTCGTACTTTAGCGGTTTTTATTTAAATACAGTACTTATATGATGTAATATAATATACTTATTCATTAAATTCCTGTATATATGTAGGTTGTTTTGTATTTAGTTGATTGTTAAATAAATCTAATCATTAGCTAGGTATAATACTGGGTATAGAGTTCAAGGTGGACACACGTACCTATAATTCATCATCGTCATCATCATTATATTCTATTCTTATTATATTTTTAGTTTATATCGATGATCAATTCACCTTGTTTTCATAATATTAAAACCAGTAGGGGTTAATGCATCTGCAATACTTGCAAATAATAAATAAGAGTCCATTAAGCGTTCCTCCGGTCCGGAACTCACTGCCTGTTGCCGTTATTATAGCAATTCATAACAATTTTATGATATGAACGATCCTGTTTTTGGTGATATGTCTTTATTGAACCATGTGTATTTAAAACTGAAAAAACGTAAATAAAAGGTAACCTATCCACCAATTATAATTTTACTGTCATATTTGTATATTTCGATTTAAGAAAAAAAAAATATGGTACAGTCATCAGCAAAAGTACCTAGCTATGCGTATCAAGAACTCAAAATGACGCACACAACTCTAATGTCAAGAGGATAAGGAATGTTTAGACTAGATCATTTTGAGCGTGTTACGTAGCTACTTCTGCTGCTGACTGTACCTTATTTGTACAGTCACCAGCATCAATATATGATGCAACAAAGGCCGCAAAAATATCTGATGACAACTCTATTCCTAAAGCCGTAAGAGCGTGTCAGATGTTTTTGCGGCCTTTGATCCATCATATGTATATTGATGCCGGTGACTGTACACTATTAGAGTATTAGCACAATTTATGAGAGTGTTGTATATTTTTTCTGTTGATTGACAAATACGCGCGTAATTTCGTAACTCAGTACATTAACATGCCTACAATATTGTATCCTATTCTGACAACAATTAAAAAACAGCCCATTTACGATTTTTTCATTTTCATATCAGTAATGCGCTAAATCCTTTACTCATGTTAGTACGACGACGACATAATTACGAATATTTTCAAAAATGTACCACTTTAAGAAAAAAAAGCGAAAAATGAGGTTCTGCCAGTGAGCGTTCTAATATCAGTACCTAATAGGTAGTACAGTAGGTACCATAGTCCCATGAGAGTTTGCTGAGCCTAACCTGGCCCCGTAGCATGGATAAGTCACGCGTATCACGCGATAAGTGACAGGATAGAGCAACCGCCCCTGGCTGACACCGTTCGATAGAACGAGACGACGCGCTTATCCTATCACTTATCGCGTGATAACGCCATCCATGCTACGGGGCCTGTACGAGTACTATATGTAAGTCACCTACGGGGTGAAAGGACAAAGGGTGTAATAAATTCTGACTCTGTGATTTTTAAAAGCTTGTTGTTTTTGTGTCATATTACTACCTATACCTAAGCATTATTATAGGTGGACAACGTAATCATAAGCCATATACACATTTGATTATAAAGTTTTCTGTATCAGTGATTGGAATAATTTAAAAACATTTTATTTCATTTCATATATTTATTGCTTAATTTAGATACACCTCCAACGAATTCGGCGCTCGCGGTCTATTATGTAGATTACGTGATAAAATTACGCATACGATAGGTACTATTTCACCGTTGTCAACGTAAGTTCTAATTTGTAAAACAGAAACGTGTGCCGCCTATTCCAAAACTACCACAGTAATGCCGAAACCAAGAACATATGTCGCACTTGAAAGTCCCAATGGCATTGGCGAAGAGTCTTATATCGCTTGTCCGTCGCCTTGTGTTGTGGTTGTACTGTACCGCCTTATTCGTAGTCTCGGCGTGCGGCACACGTTCCACAGTTTGCTAAATGCTAACTTCAAATAGCCTTATATCATTTCGGCCACGCAATTGGCTGTAATTATAAATTACATGCAAGTGCGCACGCAGGGAGCTGCCGAGTAGGAAGCGCCGGGTGCGTTGCGTTACTCAAACATGCTAATCAATCACCCGCAAATATTGTGTAACTGATATTGTTTACTTAAACTCTTTTCTTGGAAACGGCCCTGGACAGGAATTGTCGGTTGTAGGCGTAGGTAATATTTTGTAAAACGATGCATAGGTATGAGGCGGCGTTTGGATAAATATTAGGCTGATACTAAATGCAGGGCGATCTTTAAATTATTTTGCGGGGATGGAATTGGGATCCCATCTAGTAGTCTAGTCTATTGAATTTAAGTAACGACACACAACAGAGGGGCAATAGGAATATACAACCTTGGCTAAATTATTTAGCCTCTTTGTGGGCACATTTTCATTGGTCGTTAAGTCGAGCAATACCTACTTAAGTACTTATACAGCATGCGAGTGCTGCCGGCAGACGGGATAGAGACCAGTGATATTTATCAGTAAATTAAAAGAGTTCGGAAGGGATGGGATTGTCAAACATACATCCAAGAGAACTTCCGCTCATATTGCGGGTGCTATATGGCGATGCGCTTTACAAATCTCGATTCAGTACTTCAGCAAGCCGCATACATGAACATTTTCACATTTCCTTTTCTCTTTACCAAATGAACTGCTCTCCGAAAAATGCACGAGTCACTATAAAAATAATACCCAAATCGCTTGCCTAAAAAAATTGAATAGTCCCTCGATTTCTTCAGGACCCTATAGCATCAGATCCTGGCCTGATGATCATGGGACCGCATGGGAACGATAAGCTTTTAAACGAAAAAAGAATTCTCCAAATCGGTCCAGGCGTCTACTTCCAGTAATCGGGGAACATACATTAAAAAATCCGACGAATTGAGAACCTTCTCCTTTTTTGAAGTCGGTTAAAAATGGTTGCCCGAATGTGGGTTCCACGGAATATAGATTAGAATAAGTTAGAAGTGGCGTGTAACTGGTGTAAGCTAGTTACTTTCAAATCCTCCGTAGTCGGTTCAACACAATTAAAACTTAATTGACATGTCAACACTAAGTTACAAAACGCTTTTAATTAGTAATGCAGCATTTAATGCCATTACGATATTAATGGTTGTTATTTTTAATAAGAACACTCATAACAGCATAGTTGCGTCCTAATTTAGTATGCCAAAAATTCCACGCCTAAGTATATAGTTACTATATCAATATAGGACATATCAATATAGGAATATGTTAAAAACACGTTCCGAAATCGGCATTTCGGAACGTGTTTTTAACATATTCTCAAATGCTTTGTGAATAGTATTGTTGCATGGTCTCCCTTTGCGTCGATGCATAGCCAAATGTGTGTGGGTGCAAAGTGCATTGTTTGGCCTTGTAAGCTATATTAACCGTACTATATTGTATCGAAATTATAAAACATATTAGTGGAACGATACAGATAGGTACTTAATACTTTTTTTTTATCATACAATAAATAGACACTTTCTAAGTATGTGATCGTTTTGCTTTACTATAAAAGAAAATATTTATTCCACATTTTAATTAATTTTTCACCTCACTACAGTCCCCCGCGGCTATGAAGTCAATCCTGACACATTGCGCAACTATGAAATTTCTGAATAATGACAATGTCAACCATAGGAAAAAATTACATATTCAACCCTAGAGGCATGTCTCAGGATTGACTTCATAGCCGCGGGGGACTATAGTTTGGAAAGACCTTTTTGTATGTTTGATATCTATTGAGAAAATCGCTTTTTATCCACACGTGAAGACAGTAGACGTAGAACTGGTAGAACGTTAAAAGTAGGTACCTACTATGACGTAGAACGTTAAATTTTTGTTTTTGCATATTTTATGTGACATTTTTTTTCCTTTTTGTAACTTGTTTTTTTTTTTAATTTTAACTTTTTTTTTAACTTTTTTAAACTGTTTATTTATTTATTTATTCTTTCCTTTTTTTTTACCCTTTTTCTTATTGTCTTCGCAGTAGTGAGTTGAAAATATTTGTGTTATACACGGGTGAAAAGTTATTTTACATCTCGTGTATTGAAATACTCGGTACGCTCAGGATTCTATTTTTCAACCACTCGCTTCGCTCGTGGTCAATCATAGAGTTCTTTCACTGGCTCGTGTTTCAAAACACTCGCAGGTAAAATACAACTTTCCCTTGTATAACAAATAACTACGTTAATTTCCTCGGTACTACGGCCAACAATCATCAATATGCCTTACGGTCGGTACGGTACCTACTGACTATATATTTCTTTCCTTTTAATAACATGTTTTGACCCTGCCACTGCAAACAACCAAATGCTCGTAGTTACATTTAAATTTCTCCCACCATTACTTAATTTTTTAATTGCCATGTAAACGCATTTAAGAAATAGAATTACGGTGGACTACTTTGATTGTGGGAGCGACTTTGACCAAATAGGGTTTTCTGCAAAATCAATGTTTTTACTTGTGGGTGAACTGTGGCAGTGAATATATTAGTTTTCTATCTTGCTGTATACTCGATTAAATCTTGTTAATTTCAAATACTTAGATCTGCTTTTATACTACATTCTAAATGCCCAAAGTATTAGCGGGCTTTACTAAATTAACTATTAAATGCGTTCGGATGCAATTTTATTTTTATGTCTATACATATAATAATATATTGAATAATGTGATGCTTTTGATGTTTTCAAATGTGTAGGTACCTCAACTACTTTCTTTTATGATGTATGAAAGTTCATATTCATATTGGTATTCATTGTAATTCTATGCATACATAATAAGTGATACTCTTATGATTATGCTTAGATAATACCTACTAACTCAATAATTATGGGAGAAAATATCTATATTTGCCTCGGCCCGGTGGGAATAACAATTCGTGGAATCTACATTCTACATACACCATGAATTGCTTTTTCTCGGTCTCTGCTCTAATGGACTATATTGTTCGTATCTATGTATCGCATTAATAACTAATGAGTACATAAAGAACACGCTGTACTACTAAATATTCACATTCTGGTTATTCAAATTTACCTAGTACTAAATCTAATAACAAGTAATATTTATATGCTAACTCTTTGTTTCTGAAATAACTACACGCGACTTATGATGCAGTACTTACAGGTAGATAGTAGTAAAATATGTATAGAAATTTTATCTGAATAGTGTCTATTCTGAACAGCCATTATTTAGAAAAAAAGACCAGAAAAGATTAAAAAATGCAGATATAGAGTAATTAATGTAATTATAACTATAATGAGGTACAATCCTCGTTCATAACACAATTAATCAATTCGTATTGCGATCCTGCTGAATGAAGTTTACCTACTTATGAGTAGGCAGACCTTCAGCGCTCCAAATCGTGAATTTATGGCTAGCCGTCAACAATAAGCGCTTCAGTTGAAGGTCCTTTTGCCGAATTACACGGCCTACGACTTATTTTCCTTATTGACCCGTAGGTCGTCCTCCCATCAGTAGGTTTAACTGTAATGTATGCATCGGTTGAATTTTTTACTTGCAAAATAATTATTAAACGGTACTTAAGATTCCGCGCTGTTTTAACGTTAATAATACCGACCTTTTTTTTTTTTGTGCTTTTCCGTAGGTACAAAAAGCTTCAATTTGTAAAGAGACAGTCCTCAATTAGTACAGAATTTGGTAAAGCATAATCATTTCGTTCAAAGTGTAGCCGATAGGTATCCAAATATCTAAACCATATCAATAATTTTCTTTAAGAAGATGCTAAACGCGGGGCTCAGTTCATACAAAAAGGGAAAATTCGAGGTTCGTCTCTCGACTTTGCAAAATTTTACCTATTTTAATCATTACTCATACAATGAAAATTATTTATTTAAGGAAGTAAAGTTAATTAGGATTATATTGATCTTGTACGAATCCGATTTGAAAAATAATGTATTGATAATATGATGTCGTTTATTCACATTAAACATCTCCATCTCCATCTCCACTTATAATAAATCTCTAGAATCAGCCAGTTTGAAACTAAGCTTTGGGTTGTCACGAATGTTCTCAGCATCCCGTGAACGGAAAAATATGAAACATTTTTTGTAGGTACATTATTATTCTAGCTGCAACTTAGGATAGTTTTTATCCGACTGCGACAGTTAATTAATTTTCCGAAATATACGACTTCATTTAATTTATCATTTATTTTTATTGAGATCAAACGCTGCTTCAACTGTCAGCTATAAGAAACGTCAAAAATGGCGGAATTGCTTTGCCTTTCACTCATTAATAATTTAAATCCCGTCTACGATAGACCTTTACGAGACAAATGCTAAAATATAAACCATAAAAACATATTCGATTCTGATTTGAGAACTAATATGCGCAAATGTCGTATTATGGCGTAATTTCAATAAATGTATAAACAAATTTGAACAATTTAATTAACACGAATTTGCTTTTTTTTTTCATGGCAATGGCACGTGCTCTGCGCATTCTGCCAAAGTACATGGCTGCGGCGCTACCACGAAAACCGATAGTCAATGTTCGTATATTTGCATCCCCGTCACTCGAGTATGGTTAGTGCGATAGAGTTGAGATACCCGAATTCCGAAGTTCGTGGTTATAGCTCAGGAATCGAAAATATGGTAAATAATCATAATGTATTTTCTCGAAAAATAATTTAAAAGAAATATAGTCAAATGGAGAAAAAAACAACGCAAGAGGTTATATTGGTAATGACTAAGTTATAAGAGTCCAAAGTTTTAAGAGGGGGTATGTTCTGTCCCTTTTCCGCAAAACACACCTTCATATGAAACGATTGTTTTTTACTATGACGCTCGAGGATCTTGACGTCACAGTCCCCGATCGTTTTCTCACTCTAACAAGCGACATTAAAACGGTTGTAGCTTCATAATTTTTTGAGATATTTGAATGGGAGTTTCGTCATCTTCTATCTATCTATACATATGACTGACTCACTCATCAACGCACAGCCGAAACTACGGGGGCTAGAGAGTTGAAATTTACACCAGAACTACCTTTTACAACGTAGGCAATGGATAAGAAGGGATTTTTGAAAATTCTACCCCTGAAGGGGTTAAAAAGGGTTGCAAAGTTTGCATGACCGAAACTCCTTTTTGAGATAGAAGCTTGAAAGTTTGTAGAAATATTACTTATTACAGTACAATGAAAGCATTTTCAGTGTTTTGGAAAATTCCACCCCTAAGGGTATGAAAAAGGGGTGCAAAGTTGGTAAAGGGAATGTTTTGAGCTAGAATCTCAAAACTTTTTAGAAAGATTACATAATAAAATAAAATAAAATACTTTCAGCGTTTTAGAAAATTTCACCAGTTAAGGGTGTATTAGGGGGTGCAACGTTTGTAAATATATTTTTTTAGCGAGCGACCTTTGTTGAAAGATTACTTATTACAATACTTACAAATAGCGTTTTTTGAAAATTCCACCCCAAAGGGTGATCAAAAGGGGTGAAAATTTGTATGGAGGAAACTTTTTTTTAGAGCCAGAGACTTGTAATTGTGTAGAAAAATTATTTATTAGAATACAAATATACAGGGTGTCCCAGAAATCGACCGATATCGATAGACCGAGTCAGTTATCAGAAAAATACAAAAAAATCCAACTCATGTTCTTTTAAAATTGTGATCACTTTAAAAATTTAAATTTTACGACGATTGACCAATTAATGAATAAATTAAAAAAAAGCAACACTAGTTGGATTTTTTTTTGTATTTTTAGGATAACTGATATGACTGGTCTATCATCCGTTTACGGCTCGACGTCGATTTCTGGGACAACCTGTATAGGTAAATTATTTTCAGTGGTTTGGAAAATTCCACCCGCTAAGAGGGGGATAAAGAGGTGCAATGTTTGTGTCGGGGAAACTTTTTACTAAGGTAGAAACTTAAAACTCTGTAGAAAGATTAAGTACTTGCCTACTTTTTAAAATACAGTACTGCCAGAGTTTTGGAAAATTTCACCCCTTAAGGGGTTATTAAAGGGGTGCAAAGTTCGTATGGGAAACACTTTTATTAGCTAGAGACTTAACAGCTTGTAGAAAAAATACTTGCCTATTACAATAAAAAAAAACTTAGTGTTTTATTTTTAATTTTTCCCTGAAAAGCGTTCAAAGTTTGTATGGAGAGCAAGAAAATTTTGAAGTATGAGATTTTTAACTTCGATGTTAGCCTGTTTAGACTACAAAACTTATTTTAGCGTTTTTTGAAATTCATCCCCTAAAGGGGATTATAAGGGTGTTCAAAGTTTGTATGGAGAGCAAGACATTATATACACATAAAGTAAGGGATTTGTAACTTCGGTTTTAGACTGTTTGCTAAACTACTACAAAACTTATTTCAGCGTTTTTTTAATTCATCGGCTAAGAATAAGGGGGTTAGAATTTTTGGAAGTAAGAGATTTGTAACTTCGCTTTTAGACTGTTTAAGTGTTTACTAAAAGACTAGGTCCAAAACTAATTTGCAAAATAAAAAAATACATTTAGACGATGACATGATGACGCGGACAAAGTCGCGGGCAACAGCTAGTATGGTAATATAAGCACAGGTGTTACAGTCATTTTCAAACAATATGATGTATGAAAGTAGGAAGTCTAGAAATAGTACATTACTGCAGCCGCCGGGAAAGAATTCGCTTCGTATCACTATCCGGCCTCCCTACGGTCGGCCGTCTATACCTACTCACCCGGCAAGCCCTTTTCACGGCTAGGCATGTATAGTGCTTTTCTCAAACATGCAATGAAATAAATAAAAAAAACTTCAAGAAATCAAACAAATTTTCATAGCTGAACTCCGTGACCATTGCCACAAATTGTGGAATGAAATTAAAAAAATATTACTTCCCGGCCTAGGCGTTCAATTTCCAATTAAATTCCTTTACAGTTCTCTCTCTTCTTCCGCCTGAAACGTGATACTTTGAAGCCTGTTATAAGAATAAGAATAAGAATATTTTTATTTGTAGAAAATGGGTGTACATAAAAGATCTTAAAACTTGTTTTGGCGTCTCCATCTTCAGCCTGATTCACAGACATACAAATCTATAGTATCTTACAGCTAATTACCTACTTAATATTAAACTTTAAACATTATAGATCCCGCACGGAATGACAAAATTTCATTACATGTTTGAGAAAAAACTCTCATTGCAATTGAGGCTATTCGTAAACCCGCTTTGGACCAGTAGTGGCGGATATTTTAAATGACACCGGTGGAAAAAATCTGATTGGCTCCAGTGACAGACCTTCCATACCTACATGGTAATAAGAAATTTCGAATACGAGTGTAGGTATGGACTTCGTTCGGCAGCTCATGTATTTAAGATATTGTAGTAAAAAAATATTAAATAAGTATATGTACTTATATTACTAAAAAAATATTAAATAAGTATATGTACTTATATACACACATGCATCATGCTGAGTCGGGACCATTCCATGGCACTTTTATTATATTTTTATAAATTTTATTGTAATATTTGTGCTGTTAATACATGTTTTTCTTCCTTTTTTTTTTTTCTTTCTTTACGTATACATACCTATTCACGCCTTTATTCCGAAAAGTGGTAGGCAGATCACATGAAACTTATGTTCCAGTGCCACTTTTAGCATTAATGTGGGTATAAAAGATCGACAAAATGTGATATCGCAGTGATAGGTTGCTAGCCCATCGCCCACAACACACTTCAACCTTGTTCCCTTAGGACGACTATTACGACACCCACAGGAAGAAAGGGGGTGCTATTCTAACCCGACATGATTCTGATCCTTGAGGATCAATGCAACCGAAATAACGCTGAGATGTTTTTAGGGTTCCGTACCTACCTCAAAAAATCCATAGTGTCGGGCTTCCATATTATATTTATTTATTGAATAAATAAAATTTTTGTCGACGGTCGTTGCAATACTATTTGTCAACCGTAAACTTTTGTACTATTCGGGACCTTTATATAACGGGAGACCTATTGTAACCTAAAATTTGCAAAATAAAAAAAAACAATCGTGCGTTCAAGTCTCGTTTGCACTGTACTGATTGCAAAAAACCGTTCTAGAGAAAAATGCAAAAAGGTGACAAAAAATGTGAGCATTTTTAGATACTCTGCCAAATTTAGGGTTAAGAAACCTTACACGGTATTTTTATATTCATTCCATACTAGTTATGGAGAGATTCATACTGTTCCAATACATTATGAATAATTTACTCAAATATTTACAAGCTAGGTCGCGTACGAGTATTATGGATGAGTTTGCGTCGCCTAAGGTCAAGCATATCTGCAATATAACTTAGTATGTAACGTTATGTAGATAAATTAACCGTTTGGTTTAGTTGCGTCGAAATTATGCAATGTTTCTTTTTCTTTGTATGCGTAAGTGTTTCGATCAGGGATTTTGTATGAATAGACTCCGTAAGTTGCAGAGTGTTGCGAGTTCGCGTGTTGGAAATTTACGGAAACTAGGAGTAACTAATAAGTAATGATTTTCATTAGTTGAATTGTTATGTATCCTATTATACTTCGCTGCTCAATTCTCGCGATTAATGTTTACAAGTACTAGTACTTTTTAGGGTTCCGTACTCAAAGAGTAAAACGGGACCCTATTACCTAAGACTTCGCTGTCCGTCCGTCCGTCCGTCCGTCCGTCCGTCTGTCTGTCTGTCTCAAGAACCGTGATAGCTAGAGAGTTGAAATTTTCACAGATTATGTATTTCTGATGCCGCTATAACAACAAATACTAAAAACAAAATATTTTTTTTTAAAAGGGGGCTCCCATACAACAAACGTTATTTTTTTGCCGTTTTTATAGATAATGGTACGGAACCCTTCGTGCGCGAGTCCAACTCGCACTTGGCCGGTTTTTTACAATTCACGGCCATTATCACGAATTATTTAATCAAGAGTTTTATTATACTGATGGGTAAAAGAAACATTAAAAGTACCTACCTACTTTGACTACATATCCTCTCAGCCAATACTAGGGACTGCCAAACGTCCGCCATATAAAGGTGGGTTTAGACCAAACAAACAAAGAGCTAGAACCAGAGCAGAGCATTCTTGATATTTTGGTGTAAACAAAAGTTCGTGTTCAGCGTTTACACCACACAAATATCAACTAGCAAGAATGCAACCCAAGAACTAGGATTCTAGAGCATATGCTCTAGAGATGTTTTTAGATCAGGCGAACGAGTGCCCGTTGCTCATTCGTCGGGTGTCTGTGGACTGTGTACACTATGTCGGACTCTGCGACTGATATTGTAATTGCAAGTGCTTCATTGATCATTCTAACTCAATTACTCAAACTAACTAAATTCTAAAAGGTTTGCTATTTCCTGCCAAGCATCTTGTTTATGAATTGTATTATTATAGTTTTCATAAGTCGGATCACACAGACACCTGGCATTTCGGTAGGCTTCTATCAGTAAAACACATTTTTCTTGAGACCAATCCATAATTACGTCCTATTATAATTTGTCTGTGATTACTGCGAATACGATACGATAGGTCAAGTGTCAAGTCCCTCGAGCTCTCGAGCACTAGAACGCTTTGAAGAAACCGCTTCCCGTAGCGAGCACGTCCGAACACGAAAGAACGCTCTAGCTAGGGGACTGTTCGCACGCTCGTCCGTCGTTTACACCAAGCGAGCGAGCATTCTTAGAATATTCGTAAAATAAGGAAGAACAACGAAATAATGCTCTGGTTCTGTTTACACACAACAAATTTGGCAGAGTGGGGATAGAATGAGCATTCGCTCGTTTGGTCTAAACCCACCTTTAGCTAGAACTTCACTTACAGGTAAGTTTTTTTATCATTAAGTATATGATATACCTACCCATCATTGAACTTAGTATCCTAATATAGCTAGTTAGATACCGCTAGAAATTTATACCACATACCTAATTAACGTAATTTAACTAAAATTTAACGGCCTCCGTAGCCCAGTGGGTAGTGACTCTGCCTACGAAGCTGGAGGTCCCGGGTTCGAATCCCGGTCAGGGCATTTATTTGTGTGTTTATCACGAATATTTGTTCCTGAGTTATGGATGTTATATATGTATATAAGTATCTATATGTATGTATCTATTATATATATCATCGCCTAGTACCCACAACACAAGCCTTATTGAGCTTACCGTGGGCCTAGGTTGATTTGTGTAAGATTGTCCCGTAATATTTATTTATTTATTTATTTATTTAATTAGCAGGTATTTCACATGGTATCACTGATGAGACAATTAGGTAGGTATATTTCGGAACTGAAATTTACGATAATGTTGTTAGTCAAAGCCTACTGCTTAGTTGCAAAATAGTATCACTGACAAACGGTCTGTATCCTTTGGAAATACAAGTAGCACCTTACTGTACGTAATTAGGCCTCCAAGTATTTTTCGTTTCGGCAAAATTAAAACCTTAAAACCCATCTATCTAGTTATCGACTGCCTATAAAGCTAGTCACACACTACCTGCTAATAAAATTACACATAAATCAGATATCTGATGAAACAAATGAAATGTCACGGTGACTGACAAATATCTTCGACGTGTGTGACGAGCTTATAGTCCCGTGTGGTACAACCTACAACCAATTTTAACCTTTATGCCAAAGCTGTATAGTTCAGTTCAGACCCCCGCCCCGTCCCGTTCAATAGGTCCCTAATACGTTGGCTATTGCGTTACTTAAGTAGTTGATTCATCAGTTTACCAAGTTCAATAGAAGGTCGTTTCACTAGAATTAACGACTTTCGGTAAGAATGTGTTATCTTTAATGCTACTCTTATTTACTTTCGGCATTGTTGCATAATGTCTACCGATAGTCTTTGCAATATTTCCATAACAATACTTACGACATACTCGTAAGAAAACAGCACCATGAATACCATGATATGTTAGCTGTTTATATCGAATCTCTAACTTATGAAATTATGCTTGGTACTTAAGTATCGCTGCGTACCTACAGTGACCAGCATAAATATCTGCTACAAGAAGACAGCATGTCTAATGCCATAAGGACGTGTCAGTTATTTTTGCCGGATTTGTTATGGCAGATATTGATGTTGGTGACTGTACAATATCTATACTTACAATAATATATAACCAATAATGTTGTACAGTCGCCATCACATACATAGGTACACTATAGGTGTTCAAAAATATCGGCACATGCACCCTAATGCCTTGACAATAGAGGTGTGTTCCGATGTTTGTGACGTGCTTGTTTGCTCCGATGTATGTGATGGCGACTGTACTATACTTGTAAGTATATTTTCACCTCACTTGCTCGGAAAGCCTATTTTTATTCTTTAAAAACAGATAGCAATACTGTATTTTATCCACAAGAGTGCAAAGAATATTTGAAATCCGAACGTGTTATTAGCAAACGTCGGACTCCAGCGGGCATTTTCGTGGCATGTTAGAGTGATAGGTAAGGTTCGCATATCAATCAATTAACTTTCGAGTATTTGTACTTAGTATTTGGTATCTAAGTATTTATAATGTGAAATTCCAAATATATATCATATCAACTAACTGCATTATTTATAAACGTACTTGGACTACACATAAGTCAAAATGGCGAAAAAGTTCGTTTGGCTTTATCCATCACTCAGACAATTTGCAGCTGTGAGAAAGGAACAAAACACAAATGAGTTAATAAATAAATAAATATAAATATTTGCGAACAATCTTACACAAATCAACCTAGTCCCAAACTAAGCAAAGCTTGTACTATGGGTACTAGATGACGATATAGATACTTAAATAGAGAAATAAATACTTAAATACATAGAAAACATCCATGACTGAGGAACAAATATTCGTGCTCATCACACAAATAAATGCCCTTACCGGGATTCGAACCCAGGACCTCTTGCTTCGTAGGCAGGGTCACTACCAACTAGGCTAAAGCGGTCGTCTAAGTTAACTGGACAATGTCAAGTTCTATGAACACGGCTCTAAGGCTGTACGTTAGTTAGGTGTTTATTTTTTTATATCCTATAAATTTTAAATAAAAATAAATTTTATAGATTGAATAGTCTGTGTTATATTTGATTTAATTTACATTCATGGTACATTTGTAGGTATATTATGAGAATATATTATTAATATTTTTTCCAAATTCTTGGCAGTCAAGGTTCTTTGTCGGCTTGTAAATATCCATTTTAAATGGGAGAACGATCTTTCAATTCAACATCGACTGAAGTTATTGGCAAGTATTTGCATTGCTCAAAATGCTGAAAAGTGTTTTTATTGACTTTACTTGTAGTCTCAACCTCTTCGTTTTGAATTAGTTTATAATACTCGTAATAAGTTAATTTTTTTTTGTAAACCTTACCTTGCCCTCAAACTGCCCCCTACAGTCAACCGTTTGGTTATTAGTTACTTTTTTAAACATATTAACATGAAAAGGCCAGTCGTCCAGACAGGATATTATTCGCCCATCTGATTTTTTATTTTATTTTATTTAGATAACTTTTATTGAATGTTTTTTTTCTTTTTGTTAATTTTTTTTCTGTTTTTTTTTGGATGTTTTCGTCTATTTTGGATATTTTTTTTTCTTTTTTTCTTTTTTAGGGTTCCGTAGCCAAATGGCAAAAAACGGAACCCTTATAGATTCGTCATGTCTGTCTGTCTGTCTGTCTGTCCGTCCGTATGTCACAGTCACTTTTTTCCGAAACTATAAGAGCTATACTGTTGAAACTTGGTAAGTAGATGTGTTCTGTGAACCGCATTAAGATTTTCACACAAAAATCGAAAAAAAACATTAAGTTTTAGGGGTCCCCATACTCAGAACTGAAACTCAAAAAAAAAAATTATCATACCCATACGTGTGGTATCTACGGATAGGTCTTCAAAAATGATATTGAGGTTTTTAATATAATTTCTTTCTAAACTGAATAGTTTGCGCGAGAGACACTTCCAAAGTGGTAAAATGTGTGTCCCCCCCTGTAACTTCTAAAATAAGAGTATGATAAAACTAAAAAAAAGATATAATGTACATTACTATGTTAACTTCCATCGAAAATTGGTTTGAACGAGATCTAGTAAGTAGTTTTTTTTAATACGTCATAAATCGTAAACCGCAATTTATTTTACGGAACCCTTCATGTGCGAGTCCGACTCGCACTTGGCCGCTTTTTTATTTATTTGGGTCTTTTTTTTAAAAGTTTTTTTTCTCTATTTTTAATGTTTTCTTTACTTAAATGTTTTTTGTTTTTGTTTTTTAAATGTTTTTTTTTGTTCTTTTAATGTTTTTTCTTTGTTCTCCTTTTTTTCAATGTTGTTTCTCTATTTTAATGTTTTCTCTGTTTGAATGTTTTTTTGTTTTTTTTTTTCTGTTTTTAATGATTTTTTCCTCTTTTATACGTTTTTCCTTTTTTTAATGTTTTTTTCTTTTATAAATTATAATGTTTTTGAAACTTTTCTTTTTTTTATTGATTTTGTCTATTGTATGTTTATTGTAAATGTTTGTTTTATTTTTTTTATTGATTTTAATGTTTTTTTCAATGTTTTTTTCTGTTTTCCTCACTTTACTTACTCACTTCGCTCGTGGTTCAACCATAGAATCCGTTCGCTAGCTCGTGGTTCAACCCTAGAATCCATTCGCTAGCTCGTGTTTCAATTCCACACTCGCGGTTAAAATACAACTTTGCACCCTTGTATAACAAATAACTATTACACTACTGATTCTAGCTTAAATTTTACAGATAGGTAGGTGCTTTATAAAAGCAGGGTAGATGTGTTGTTTTATATTTCTTGTTGGGTTTCTATTGTGATGAGGAAAAGAAAATGAGTTAGGTACATGGAGAGATATAAACGACAGAAAGAAAATTAAGAACAAGAGAGCAGCTGCAGTTGCTTTTCATATGGAATTCTTTTGACCACTTTCCTGTGATCGACTCTACAATGAAATAAAATTCATACTCGGAAACGTACGGATTATTTGAGTACTGCATATCAGTTCTAAAGCCAAACATTTTTTTCTTGCGAGCGCATGATATGAACGCAGATACACAATACACAAAGCATTAGTTTATGGTCAATATTTAAACACATCTCACACATTTGAGGATTGTCACCTTCAGATGTGAATAGGTTGGTTTTGCTCATTAACGATCTGTTGCACTCTATTGAGCGTAAGTCATCAAATAAATTTATATAATTTAGGATGGATCAACAGATGAATTCAACCTGACGATTAAACAGGATGCCTTAATAATAATATTCATTTATTTCCAGACAACATGGGTCCACATCCACAATTAATAAGCCCTCTTATTCTGACAATATTTACGAGGAAGCTGAAATTATAAAACATTAAAATGATTTACATGCAAGTTTTTTAAATGTCAAAGAGAACAATCGATCTTTAACACTCAAGTCACGGTCAACACTGTCGAAGAAAGTAAATAATAGTCATTAATGGCAATTTCACACAAACACTTCTCTAATTCGGGAATAATGGCTGAGTATTCTGTCCCGACACAGATGATGAACGAGTCTGTCTGGGCTTTAATAATCCGAAAAGCATTTGGTGAATGTGATCGAGCGCACAGACAATGAATGGTTGAGTTATCTGCGTCCACAGCGCGTCACAATGCCGTGTCCAGCGCTTCCTTGAACCCGCCGACGTAACACGAGGCTCCGTGCTCACTCTGCCATAAGCAATTAAGCATGCAGCGTCCATGCGCCCTCCCCTCGGACTTCGCTGTTGCAGTCTATATAAGAATTCGACACCGATTCCTTGTCATCTGTGTGTCTGTGACTGCAGTGCTGTGTTGTGTACCGGGCAAACAAATAACCCAAGGTACCTTACTTACTCGAATACTCGCGTTCATTCAGTGTTTAACGGTTTAGTATAATATGTAGGCTCTAAGCTAAATATTCATGCATAATTGCAATATTTAAGTACCTAGGTACTTCATTAAATCGGCAATAATAAATAAACAAGGTCATTGTGATAGCTATCTTCGTGGGTCATTGCATCATGGCCGACCTTGTGTTTGTTGTAGGGCTCTTGTAGCTAGCCAGTTTTTGTGCAGCGTTATGTAGGTATCCGAGACATACGTTTGTATTGGTGCTGATAGAAGTAAAATGTTTCCTCGCGCCAACCGCAGCGGGATCGCCAAGGAGATGGCAAGGAAATGTTGAACGAAAACCAAATAGAAATGTCTCAATTTCCGGAGGAATGCTCCCTTGCAACGTTCTTTTTATTTGAAAGTATTCACGTTCGAACGTTTATAGATTTTAAAAATTCAATTCTGTACACTGTAAAGGATACAAATATGTACATATGCTTTCAAATTTAAATTGATATATATTAACGTGACAAAGAAACGTATTTTAATATGATCATAAAAGTTATGTTCTCGCAACTAATGTATTAATTACCTACTTATACCCCATTCTACATAACATTAGATTTTAACGGAGAAATTCGTCTACGTTTCCGTGTTCATCTAGCTAGGATAGCTATGAAATATGGGACTAAAATAGTTCTACATATTTCGATTATTAAGGACTTTTCAAACATAACAATACTAATGGTTGGTTGTCCTTGAAATCGCATGACGATTTCTCCTATATTAAGGATGTCCGAGAATTCACGCAACATTTTCCATACTTACATTATGTCTAAAAACCTTGCGTGAACTTTGGCACACCCTATAGAATCAGTAATAACGGGGAACTTGCATGGGACTTCAATTGCGAATAAATTGCACTCAATTGATGCGTAGAAATATCATACAGAAGAAAATAGTTATTTGTGCAACAAGAGAGCAAAGTTCTTTTTTGCTGCGAGTTCTGATTTTGAGTCCCGAGGAAGCGAAAGATTCTAAAATTGAATCACGAGCGTAGCGAGTGATTCAAAGTTAGAATCTTGAGCGCAGCGAATATAATTCAAAACTAATATCAATAGCGCAAGCATGAAGAATAATATTACGAATAAAATGTAAACAAATTAACAGCGCGCCGGCTTTTTTAAAGGGGCGGGGCGCTGGGTGTGCGTTCGAAAACTGCATCTGTAGTATACGTTCTTAAAAATGAAGATTGTTCAAAATAGAATCATTGATTGTTCAGCGTATGAAAATTCATATTTTTACCTATTTAAGCAAAACTGACTTTTTTTGAGATACTCCATGTTTTTTTCTCTTCAATTTATAACATTCCTTTGTACAATTTTTTTTGGTAATTTAAACTTATAAGTATGTTAAGTGAGTTTTCGAACGTGTAACTTGGTTCGCGCTGTTTTGGGGTCTACTTTTAAATTCGAATATCGAACAATGAGTCGACCTATTTCTGTCGTATTCTTTTTTCGTAATGAAAATGAAAGGGACAGTGCTCTTAAAGTTGAAATATTATCTTCTTCTTCTTCTTCCTGCCCTTGTCCCAGTTCAGCTGGGGTCGGGCCTCCTTGTGCAGCGGCGCCAGGAAATTCTATCCTGGGTTGTCATAGGTGAAAGGTTCTGTGCTTTTAGGTCCCTCTCGATGTTTGACCACCACGTAGCTGGTGGTCTGCCTCTCCCTCTGGGTTGGGTGTTGATATTAAGCACTGTCTTTACGGAGTAGTCATCTTCTCGGCGCATTACATGACCATACCAACGGAGCCTACATTCTTTGAGCTTTGCTGGTATTGGAGTTACTTTGAACGATCCCCTGATATACTCGTTGCGAACCTTGTCTAGTCGCGTTACGCCACCCGCCCATCTCAGCATTTTCATCTCTGCTGTGTGCAGTTTTTGTTCGTGCTTCTTTAGGGCAGTCCAGCATTCCGCACCATATAACATAGCAGGCCTCACTGCGGTTTTGTATATTTTGCCTTTCGTTTTTACTGGCATCCTAGTATCGCACAGTACCCCTGATAAGGTTCTCCACTTCATCCAATAAAGTTGAAATATTATGGATTTGTAATATACCCCACACTATGAAATGTCAGTGCTCGATATCAAAACTTTTTAAGCTACTTTGACTCGCGGAGTGAGCAAAATCGCATTTTGCTCACTGTTTTCACGCAGCAACATATACTTGTTCGAGCTGCTGAGGTTAAAAAAATATAAAAAAAAGCTTGTATTAGTTTTATCTCACGTTAAATTGACGAAAAAAATATATAATTTTTTGATGAAATAATTTACACAAAATTACTAATTTACAAAAAACATTTACACAGAATATTGAATTAGAAATGATATTTTGTATGACAAGTATAGACTTAAACCCAAATGTTGTGGAGATAATTGCAAATTAATGACTTACTCCGTAGTAAACGCGCCGAGAATATATTTTGTGACGTCATAGCATAAGCCAGTTTAATGTAGAACGTTTTCGGGGGGGTGCCGGCGCGTGCAAATTTCAAATGCATATAACATCAGAAAAATAAATCATAAGAAAGTTTTAGTGCCGCAGTTGTTTTAATGCTGGATTTTCGTAATAAAATAAAAAGATGCAAGTTCCCTATTATTACGAATTCTTAACACTTGTGTCGTGACTTTGAGCGTTCCATTCCAGGTTAGAGCAAATGTTAGAGTGATTAATGTTTATGTACATATATGGCCGTTTACGTAATATTCATAGCAAAACAATCTAGCATAATTTTAGTTTAAGGTAAACGTCCCAATGATTGACATTGACACCCTAATTCCAATTGCTTTGAGGATAGATGGTGCCAATTTATGACATTTACCTTAGTTTGATAGTGTTGTAGATTTGTGTAAGATTGCCCCTAACAGTGGTTTTTTCTTTGCAAGGGTAGTACTGTCAGTTACTAGTTAGTTACCTGTAATATGTCAATATCGTGCACTTCATAAGGGCTTGTGCACAAATATTTTTTTTTCATTCGACCTAATTGTAAGATAAATATTATTGTACATAGTAAATCTTGTTTATTTTTCTATCATAGTGAAATAGACTCGCTATTTTGAAGTGCTAAGTAAATATTTTTACGTCATACCTGGCCATAAAGCAGGAATTACCGCACTCTATGCGTGCGGAAAACCCCACTTCCTGACAGATAAGAGACGTAAGATTTTGTACTCACCACGGGCGGTAATAAAGAAAGCCTCAGAGCGCATATTTATCGCCCTTGCCTTCGGCTCGGGCGTCAAATACCTGCGATCTGAGACATTCTTTGTTTAACCGCCCTAGGTAAGTAATGTACTAATGTTTAATGACCCCGAGAAAAAGTATTTACTCGTGTGGTGGATATTTTTTCTTAGTTTCGTTCACTGTAAAAAACCCCCCCCTCCCTATCGAACCTCGCGTGATTTGTGCACAAGCCCTAACGGTAAGTGTATGCGCCATGAGTTGTGTCCCGTATACTCTACTATTTTTATTGTGGTACTTAGTCTATAATTAATATGATTATAAATAAACTAACATTGAGTAAGACTATGTTAATGCGTAATTAACTATTCCGTCCGTAATACCGCTACGTTGTTCACGCATAACATAATTAACAATAGACGTAACTTAATCGCTGCAATCGCTTCAATGAGTCTGCCGCTAACCACGTTTCCAGAAATCAGAGAAATGCCGTCCACCGTTGAGCCCACCAGATTTTTTTTTTCCCCTTCAATATATTGACGCGCCCCCGAAAAATGTACCTACCTATTTCCTAAAAATATTGTAAAGCGTTAGACCCGGAAAAAAGAGCATTTAAATATGTGTACAAAGCGGGAGAGTTTAAAGTGTAATATTGTAAAGCTTTGGAAATGCAGGTTTTACATAGTGTGACCACCAGATTTTTGACCTTTGAAATAAGAATAATACTGCTTCATTGCTCTATTTTTAGTCTTCCAAAAATGAGTTATTTTTTCCTTAAGTCACTCCAATCATGCATACCTACATTTATATCAGACTACTTACATATCTATAGTTTGCTACAAAGTTACCTCATACTTAGCACAGATCACAATTTAGGTTCACTGGAATTAGTCAATCCATATAAATTATACCCTCTTGCCTCAGTGTGTAATTGTCTATATAGCTTATCCTCATCTTGCTTGGACCACGCTAGAATGGTCACATCCCCATCATATCCTCGCAAGCGTGGCTTTCAAGTACAAGTTGCAACCCATTAAGTTATATACAGGGTGGAAATAGATTTTGGGTCAGTGAGGGCAGCTACCAGATCCCGTGTTGCTAGGCGGTAATGGTCCTAAATGACCTTCCTTCAATTTAAAATTAATGAAGATTGGCGTGTACAGATTTTGGAAAAAACATACAAGATGCAAGAAAATGGTCATTTTTGACAAACTTTTTGTTTGATGCCAATCGATCCCATTCCTGTCCAGGATCAAAAGCTTGTATGGGAACAAAAAGAAATTTCCGGCTAGAAAAGCCATAAATCGAGAAGAACTTTCCCCATACAATTTGTATGAAAATGAAAAAGTTTTTTTACATGTAATTTTTATGTCAATCAATCAGTATCAATAGTGTCCTTGGGGCCAACTTTCGGTAATGTACAAAAAAGCCAGAAATTAAAGAAAACTGTTGTCATACATTTACTATGGAGAAAAATACTTTTTGTACATTACCGAAAGTTGACCCCAAGGAAACTATTGATACTGGATAGAAATAGAATCGATTGACATAAATATTATACGCCAATCTTCATTAATTTGAAATCGGAGGAAGGTTTCCTAATACCATTTTCGCCTAGCAACACGGGTAGCTGCCCTCACTGACCCAAAATCTATTTCCACCCTGGCCTGATGGTGTTCTAGGTGGCCAGCCTATACCTATGTAGTAATAGTAAGTCAGTGTTGCAACATGATCAAATGTTTCCAGAAACCAGAGAAATGCAGTCGACCACGATCATCGTTCTCGCGTGCCTGGTGGCCGTAGTGGCGGCGGGGGCCCACTATGAGCGCTACCCGGCGGTGGAGGCGGTGCAGGAGGCCGACGATCAGGTCCAGGAGGCTCTTTACGACACCCCCGAGCTCGAGAGGAGCCACAGGACCAAGAGAGGCCTTCTACTTCTGAAGAAGAAACTTCTACTTGGTATGATTGAGTTTTTTTTGTCTTCGTCACCTAATTTATTGTCGATACTGATCTTATCGAGATTGCTCTACATTTTCTTTTTAGTCTCTTTATATTAGATACATTCGCAGAAAAGTAGGAAACTATAGGAGCGTCGTCAGTGACTTTATGATGCTTAGTAATTTTGTTGATTTTAAGATTTATTTGACGCTTAGATACTTTGGAGGCATTGTATTGTATGTATGTTAGTCTTTAATGTATTTGTTCCTATGGGCCTTTAGATACCTGAAATAAATGGTTTAATTTCTTATAATTATAAATAGAAAAGAAATTGGATCAATTAAGGGACTAATTTACTATTTTACGACTAATTCTATTCATACAGAAATCAGATCCCCATTGACCTTGTTATCCTAGGTACCTAATCATCATAATTCATAGTTTACTTCGCATACAATCCTCGAATATAAAATTGCTATTCCACTTATTTATATATCAATATTGTCCTTGTCAATACGAGGACATTATGAATCAAGAGCCATCGAAAACTATTTCGCAAGTTTACTTTACCTTGTGTATTTAGTACATACATACCTATCAACATCTAACTAACTTGATCATCAAGGTAAAATCCGGCAAAGAAAATTTTGTGAATTGGTCAATGTTATTTAGCACATCTCGGTGTGTGTTTATTTTGGTCGTGAAGTAATGAGTGATGCCTTGCAAAGTGTGGGAACCCATTGTCATTCAGCGTTTATTATTTTCTTATAAGTTCGTTCGGAAAAATCCTTTCAAGAAGATAATGATAGATACACCATACCGGCGTACCCTTCCCCGCCCCCGCCGCCGCCGCGATACTTGACACCGTTGACCGCAATTAGAATTAAGGTTTTAAGTTTTAGACATAAATTCTGCCTTCTTGTGGATTTGATTAAAAATTGGTTTCCAAATTTCGTGAAAGTAATAACCGGATGATCAAGTTTACCAAAGTTTCAGCGTGTCTTACGTTAAAATATGTGAACAAGAGATTAGTCACAGGTTAGCGAAGCGACCGGAATATGGCCATACAATCGAATATAGTGCAGAATTAAGTAAATATCTAAAACTTGTAAAGAAAATGTTTATATTTTGAGGTTGAAAGGTACTGGATAGCCGAATGTAGTATCCGATTGATTTCAGGTGCTCTTGGGCTGAAGGCGGCCAAGATCGGCGCGGTCGGCGCAGGAGTGGCCGGCGTCATCGCGCTCAAGAGCAAGTCCAAGTCAGTACCGACCGTCGTCAGCGTGCACAGCGGCGGTCACAGCGGCCATTCCTATTCGTATAACAGGTGACTGGTCCTAACAAGCTTCACGCTTGCCTAATACAATAACAACTCATTCAAGCTTCAACATTCTACCTTAGAAGAGCCATCATGACTTGACACATATGTCGTTGGTTTTTGCGCTGTCATTCATAGCTTTTGCAATTATCATTTCATGCTTTGGACTTTGAACAAAGTGAAAACGACTTTAAAACCGTCATCTCATCACATATCGATTTACTTTAACCATTCGATTAAATTACCATAATATATGTCAGAGGTTAACTAACATAATGAACGGAAATATGTGCATAAATTTAATCTTAAAATTACGTAAAACCCTACAAACCAAACAGATCAACATAGTTACCGAAATAACACGCACGAACAACTACTAACTCAACATCGAATTTTTTATCTTATATACTAGCTGGCCACGCTGTTCCGACCGCGTATTACATTACAAACCAACGTAAAAACTCACAAACTTTACCTCTTTATAATATGTAATATATTATTATAGATTTACAGTGTTCATAAATTATTACTACGTATCTCTATTACCTATTCAAATAAGAGAGTAGAGATAAATTACTCGAATCTATTAATTGATCTGATAATACATTTTCCAGCCGTGCTCCCTCTTATAACGTAGAAGTACATAGGTGAGTGCAGTGGCTGAGTGCCTTATTTTATCCACGTAGTTAGTCAGAGCTTAATGCACTTACCCTGTGCACACCTGCATGAACGCTAATACGATTTTTTAAATTGGTTTAACGATCGCGCATCCTCGTGTCTGACTGAGAAGATTATGCAGCAATACTAATTTAAACTTTACATCTCTTTGGTCGGTTTGCGTATCTCGTTAGCTGCATCTCCTAAGCTCTGTAAGTGCTAACAACTTGTTAATGAGGCCTTAGTCTAAATGACCGTCGCTAAGTCAGTAAACACGCGTTCAATATATTAAGACTATACAAAATTACTACTGGAGGTAAGTTGGTAAAACTTAAAATAAATAAGCAAAAAAAACTTCCTTGAATAAATCTCCTTGAATGATGCAACATCGATGGCTATCTTGACAACGACTGTGCAATTATTTCCATACCTTTCATCTCTGCTCTTTGCCCTGTACTTGAGAAGTTAACGAAGTAAATAATTGTTATATTTAATCATATGTTAATTTTGTATCCATTACCTACCGTCACAAGAGACGATAAGTGAATATTAATTATCTCCCAAGAGACCAAAGGTATTTTTTTAGAAAAATTACTAATTGATGGTATTCACACAGTGTACCTACAATATTTTAAAAGGCTGAACTGTAAACGTTTCTTATCCGTCCGTACTAACGAGTTTTATAGAGTATCATAACAGTATTTTTTGTTCAATGTAGTTGGACGCTCAAGCACTTCAAAATTAAACCAGAATAATTTTTGGATATATTCTTGCACAAATTAAAACTTTGAACCTTTCTTGTTTCACAATAACGTTATAGCCGCTCCTTCATAATTTCAGTTTTCTGTAAGTTTTTCCCCGCGTGGTGTTGGATGAGAATGGCACCAACCCCTTTCATTCCGTGGGACACGGTTGAAGTGTGGTGCAGGCGATGGGCTTGCAACTTATCTCATACTATGACATTTTGTGTACCTATCTTTAATTAAACTTACAATTTTGCTAGAAGTGGCACTGAAAATTCAATTTCATGTGCTCTGCCTATACCATTTCGTAATACAGGCGTGAATTTAAGTTTGTTTATGTGTTATTTTGAACCTGAATAGACCAACAAGAACTAGGTACTGAGATGTTTAGATAAAGTAATAACCGGGACGACTGGTTGTATTTTCAGTTAATTCAATGAAAAACCGAATCAGAAATACCACATTTCATTTCATAACCGATCATCTGCCGTAGCTACTCTCCGTAAATAGATAGAAAAAAAAAACACATCGACAAAATAATGTATGGAGCTTCGTTTTTATCCGAAAAAAAGGAGGAGGTTCTATGTTCCACTCCATGTTTATTTTTATTTATATATATGTTCACCGATTTCTCCTTCAATTGTGAACAGATTTTCAACATTCTTTTTTTATTCGAAAGAATATACTTCTGGTGTAGTCCTATTGTCACCAAGTGAGGATCTGATGCTGGGATCCCAGGCGTGTAGTGATTTTGATTATAACGCGTGTATTTTACCATCGGAAATCGCAAGTTTGGTGAAGTGGACTGTTAATGAAGACCACAGATGACTTATGGAACTCCTCAATGATGTAAAGTACGCAAATATTCTGATATGATTCCGTTGAAGGAGCAACTATTGAAGTGCCGAAGGTGATTCTGAGATCCTTGAGGAATCTACGGAGCTCCTCAAATATTATCGGCTCACATATAGGGGCTTGGGTTTTTTCTATAACTAGCAACGTTGATACTGCTCTCGGGAGTAGGTAATAGTAGGCCGGTGCCGGCGTAACAACTCAACAATTATTGCAAAAATTACACTACTACGCGGGCGAAGCCGCGGGCAAAAGCCAGTTATATATATGCATAAACATCTGTTATTGCTACCTGTATATTAGAATGAACAAAACAAGATGAATTAATTATTGATGGCTTAAAAATCCCGTACGTGACCCTCATACTTATTCGGTGTAAAAAAATTATATTCCAATCCATCCGTTGCGTGAGCCTTATATTGTGTTTTATTTGTGGAGCGGACCGGTTCCATTGAATGCCTATTATATTTAAATATTATATCATGAGGTGATCTATGAATATTTAGCAACCCAGCTTACACCTGCCAGTTTCGATTAGGTAAAACCCAATTTTTATAGCTTCGCATGTACAAAGGAATGCGGATTACTACATTCTTCAATAAACCGTCAAACGCGCGACCGTACTATTAATAAAATTAGGCACGGTTCTAAAAGGTTTAGGTCAAGGTCTTCCAGCCATTTAATCATTTTATTTTAGCTTAGGGACAACTCTTTGAAATCGATAAATCGACTGTTTTAAGGTCAACATTTCTTTTCATAAATTGATTATATCTGGGGGCACGGCAGTGCCCCCGCCAAGTCGAGCAAAACAAAGAGGCACGGCCGTACCATTCTTTTCTCGAAGCCATTCAGGCCATTTTCAACATCCTGTAATTTTGTGCTGGCTAAAGCTAGAACCCTGAATTTTCAGGAAAATGTAGGGCATAATATGGCGAACATATAATATCAATAACATTCAATTTGAACTATTAGTTTAAGAACTATTGTCCGTCAAAGTTCGTTAGTTTTGTCACTGACTCACTTATATACTGATCATGATCACGCTAATTCTAAAGTACTTCTAGCAGACCCACAAGCTCCAAATTTCAAACGTAATTAGTTTTTAGCCTAATAATTCATAAAAATCCTAAAACTATTGCTATTTCAGTCACGTTTCAGAGATATACAAACTGCACAAGTAATGCAAAAAAATATATGCGATTACAAAGTTACTTTTGCAGTTCTTACCTGCATAACTATACTTACGTTATTTGCGGTTGGTAAAATAACATTCCCATACAAAGTCGACAGAAAGAAATGAGATCCCATAAAAAACATTCCATGTAAAAATAGGCCAAGTCTCGAAATTGTTTCGCAGTAAAAGTGGTGAGATATTTCGTAGAGCCAAGTCAGGCATTCTTATTAATCTTTATTTACTTGCTAAATAAAATTTTGTGACTTGGCAATCACACTTTCATAGTTTTAGGTACCTATGCAAAAATTAGTAAATGCAGTAAAGTTGTGTGATTCCAAAGTTGCAGGATTTTATTTAGCAAGCAAATAAAGATTATTAAGAATGCCTGACTTGGCTCTACGAAATATCTCACCACTTTTTACTGCGAAACAGTTTCGAGACTTGACCTATTTTTACATGGAATGCTTTTTATGGGATTCAGTATTACTAAATACATACCAAACGGTATATATAATACATAGAAAAAAAATGTTCAATATCATAGTGTACAGTAAAGGGCACCAATATGTATTTACTCAAAGTTTCATTAATATGTACCTTATTGTTGCAGAAATAAGGTCTGTGTACATATTTTTGAGACTTTGAGGTGTATACATTGCCCTTGACTGTACTTATTTGGACAAGAGAATATCGTGACACAGACCAAATAAGTTGCTATGTTTATTTAATAACTTGCTATGCTAAGTTGGTTCCAGTAGTGTGAATCAATAATACATTTTCTTGCCCTTATTTTTTGTAAACAATTGGAATACCATTAACACTTCTTCTGTTTCACAGCTGGTCTGGTTAGTGGCACCGTGCAAGTTTTCTGATGTCGCCTCAAGCGTACTCCAGAAAAACAAGAAGAGCATCGCTTAAATAGTTGCTAAGATTGTGTACATTTTGTGTTGGTTGGAAAAGTTTTGGAACGCAATTATTCCCAATGAATAAGTTTTGTCACCGATTCGTAATAGGACTTTAATGTTGAGCCGTGGCTGTATAATGAGCGACTAAACGAAAACACGTTATAATAAAACTCCTAATTTTGGCGTCAGTTCGGTCCATCAGTATGATGTCTCTGTCATTCACAACGGTTACACGTGGTTACACGTGGTTACACGTGGTTACACGATCATTATCTCATCATACTAATGTACTGAACTGACGCCAGAATTAGCGTGTAACCGATGTCTTATGATGTGTGTTGAGCGCTCATTGTACAATTCACAATTTCGCATAGGTAAGTGCCGTTGGATGATTCTGCCATATTATCTCAAAATAAGTTTAAAATTGTATAAGCTGCTCGAACAGACTGATACGTACTATCACCAGGCTATAACTGTTTGTTTTTAGTTATAATTTGGGGCGTTTTCTATAATATTTATAGTAAAACGCTGTACTTTTACTTCTAGTGTTTTAGTGTTACAAGTGTTTGTATAAAAATATTTTCCTTTAGTTTGTTGGTTTTATTTATTCATCAAGTTCAAATCATGCATCAACGGTTACTTTATATCTGTGTCTTAAATGTACGATTTAATATATCATTCTATATGTAGGTAAGTAAATAAATCAGCAATTGTTCTAATAATACCTACCTACTCATTGTGCACCGAAATTTTATGAACTCGGAAGAAGTAATAGTTATTTGTTATGCAAGGCTGCAAAGTTGTTGTTTGGCGCAAGTGCTTGTATTGAAAGCTGAGCTAGCGAAGGATTGTCAGATTGAACCATGAGCGAAGCGAATGGTTCAAAAGTACAATCCTGAACATAGCGAGGCTTTCAAGGCAAGAGACGCCAAACAACTTTGATGCCGCGCGAAACACACAACATTTCACCTCACCACCGCGAGGAAAATTTTGAATGTAATGAAAGTAATTTGGACCTATAAGGTCAAAAAAAACCCATTTTCAAAAAACGTTTGTTTACATCTCATCAAAATCAAGGCATTTAATAATTAATAAATATAACAAACATTTTCGCATCTTGAAACAGACTCCACGCTTACATTGAAAAAGTCAAAGTATTTTTGGGTTGGTACTCACGGGTAAACTAAGTCTCAAATACGCATATTTTACTTTTTCCGATAACTCAGAAGGCATTCAAATTCATTTTATGTATATCTTCTGCGCTAAAATCTATAAATAACTTCCATTATTTTGATATTACTGTGGATTTAGAACAAAACAAAACAACACGAGTTTTTTCTTAAATTAACTTTTTAAACGGTGCGTTCCAAATTTGCACGAAGCGTAAAATTTTGAATTGTAAAACTACATTTTAAAATTAGTTATTTATATTGTATCTTTATAAGTCAGTCTAATTATTAATATTTCATATGTAATGAAGAAGGAATAAGTATTATTAATTTAATTTTATCAAAATAATAATATTGAAATATTAGTATAACACCATACGTTTCTGAACCTCTCATTCCTATAGAAAAAAGTTGGATCTCGCGATAGAGCACCACGTTCGAAATTCAAAAACTCTTTCCACGCTAGCGGATATAATGAACTTTTGCGCGCAGATTTTGAGCGGCAAAGCAAACCTTTTCGAGCCGGTGAGGTGAAAAGTATATGATTATTATAATTGTAAATGTCCCTAAACGTAGGTATGCATAAGCAATATCTACCCAAATGGAGCAATGCTAAAAAGGACCAATGTACTTTATACAGTTAATCCTACTTTGTAAGTTTACTCGAAAAAGATGATAGTTACTTTGTCGATTTGACTGTGTAAGTATATTTGATGTTTCAACGTTTTGACTGTATTCTTGTCGTCCATTAGCAATCGACCTTAACATAGTTGACACAGCAGTGTTTGGGGAGCGTCATCGCTTGGATAGACAGTAAATAATACCACAGTCTAACTACATAGTACTACCTAGTTAGTTATGTAACTGACTGACCACTGACACTCGCACAAAGTTTTAATGAGAGCTGTAATCCGCCATCTTATTGAACCAGAGAAAATCATGCCGAGTCACCAAAAATGCTAAAAGTCAGGATCAGAGACTATAAGGCAACTTTTCTACCTACTACCTAGTGGCTCTGACCAGAGGGGTAAACACGTAACGTTCCGAACGCGCGTCGGTACAATTTAATTGTCAATTTTCCATATAAAATGTGACTTTTAGACCTACCCGACGTTCGTACAATGCGTTACGTGATCGACCTACTGTAGGAGGGGCGTGTTTGTCTTTTTATTAATAATTTCGAAAAATTCAATTGACAAATAAAATCCATATAATTATCGAACATGCTCACAACATTTCACGAGAATCGGTTGAGAAATACAACCTGAAGAGGAGAACAACCAGACAGCCGAACATACGAAATAAATTTTGCCCAAGCTGAAACGGAGAACTTCGTTCGCTTCGCTCGCTCGTTCAAAAATAATCTGTCAATCACAACTACCTACTCATCATTAAAGTATTTCGTGTTTCCAGTTATCAAATTTGCTGGCTGGTCGGGCATGATGAGCTGATTAGACATGTCCATGGATATTTAGTAGATTACGTATGTGTTATGTAAATATGACCAACTAGGTAACCACTAAAGTAGCGGATGACACGAACTAAGTCAGTTTGCTACAAATTATTTTCGGCGAAATGCACCTTGATAGTTCGGTCATCAATAACTTAAGTACGTACTTAAGTTAAGAAGTTCAGTAGGTACTTATACAGAATTGAAATACACGATGCGGTAAAAATAACATTTGACGGGTTAGATTCCCGTTTGAAGACAGGTTTGAATGAAGAAAGTTGTGAAATTGATGGCCAAGTCTGAATTTTTATTCTTGTATTATCTCTTTCTTCTAAGCTACGGTAGCCTAGTGGTTCAGGCATGAGGCTGTCAAGCGGCGGTCGTGGGTTCGAATCCCGGCTCGTACCAATGAGTTTTTCGGAACTTATAGTCTGGACGTTTAGGTATTTAAAAAAATGTAAACAAAAAACACCACGTGACTTGGTCTTTCAGCCAATAAGATAATACCGTAGATACAAAAAGTTGCTATGATTGGTTGAATGACCAAGTCACGTGGTGTTTTTTGTTTACATTTTTTTAAATACCTAAACGTCCAGACTATATGTACGGAATATTTACCGTTAGCTTTTCGGTGAAGGAAAACATCGTGAGGAAACCGGTCTAATCCCAATAAGGTCTAGTTTTCCCTCTGGATTGGAAGGTCAGATGGCAGTCGCTTTCGTAAAACTAGTGCCTATGCCAAAGCTTGGGATTAGGTGTCAAAGCGGACCCCAGGCTCCTTTAGGGGCATAACCGGGAATAACGCTAGGACGATGACGATTATCTGTTTCTTCGCTGTGATATATTGATCAAAGTTCTCTTTCGCGCTTCTTGTACCTATGACTATTATTAACCTAAATAATAATTATTCCACTTATCAATTTATTCCGTAAACAGCAAATAAAACTTCAATTTAGTTAAACATCAACGTTATCTTTCAAAGGGGACAATTAGGTACCTACTTATGTAACTCTTGGTAAAAATACTACGGATTGGTTTGAGAATATTAAGTATCTGTATCTACCTAAGGATAAGTCAATTAAATAGGTATGTACTTCATTGGTAATTACTTACTAAATCGTTCCCCGATCGTCTATTTTTAGTAGTTTCTTTAAGCACATAATAAATAAGGTAGGTGCACCAAGGAAGACCGGTTCCTAAGATGGCCTCTATAAACTCGCAGTTATGGTTTTCCAAACTACTTAAAATTTCGTAAGCACATGCGTTTATGATCGCAAACAAACGTGCATTTCAGTTTTTACCCAATCGCACTGCTATTTTGTAAAAAAATTACAGTTTGCTGTGTCGTGTTAAAATGTTGCACGTTTTATTATTTTCCAACCCGTACATATCAACGTAAATTTAGTCAGCATTTTTAGTAAAATTATTTAAAATTTATTTACGTATTTTTACGACACTTAATTGAGCTAAAGTAAGAGTCCCCTAATAAGGCCCACTGTATATGTATCCCTTACTAAAAGTATGTAAAAAAAAATGTTAGAATAATGAACCGATTTATAAATAATATGGTACAGACTGATAAAAAGAATCTCACACATGTGTTTTTTTTCTAATTTAAAAAAGTTTTTGTCGTATCGTATTGTAGCAATTTTTCATTTTCATACTCCCTAAGATGGACAGCTATAATTTTGGGATAGGTTCAAAATTTTATTAAATCAATTTAATAAAAAAAAAAAATTACGACTAGTTTTAGAAGAGAGTAATGTTTAAACATTAATTTAATGATTGTTTTAAATAATTTATAACGGGCCTTATTAGGCGACCGGGTGCCTAAAACGGCCCACTCGCAAGATTTTTTAAAAATAGGTTTTTTTTCTGTTCTAACGCAAATAACCCCTTAACCGGGGTTCGAATCCCGGTCAGGGCATTTATTTGTGTGTTTATCATGAATATTTGTTCCTGAGTGATGTATGTATATAAGTATCTATATGGATGTTATGTATGTATATAAGTATCTATATGTATTTATCAATTATATATATCATCGCCTAGTACCCACAACACAACAGTGATATCCACGACTACAACACCTGAAGTAAACACAAGATCGCAGTGCAGTACAGTCGTCTTCGCAAGGTTAGCACGTCGTTCGTGGGGAACTGTATACGTTTTTACAATAAAATACCTACCGAAATTGTTAATTTGCCGTTAAGTAAATTTAAGTCTCATATAAAAAAAAAATTTGCTAAGCAAGGCGTATTATAATGTCAACGATTTCATAAACGACAAAAATGCCTTTAAGCCAGTAGCTGTCAAATTCTATTAGAATTAATATACCTTCGAGTATGATTGTCTTGGCGTAATGTACCTTTGTAATTATTATAAGTGAAGCGTTCATAGCCCAGCGGCGCCTGCGTATCGGAAACGATAACGCAGGTCAAGCAAAGACGGCAGGGGTCAGTCTTTGGATGGGTGACCGCCTGTTTGAGTGGTTACTATAAATGAGCGCTTCCGTGCTTTGGAAGGCACGCTAAGCAGTTGATCCCGGTTGCTGTCTATGACAGTAGTCGTTAAGCCGAGTTAGAGGCCTTCGGGCGGCTTAAGAACCTCTAACAGTCGAGTTGCCCACTCACTTGACAAAGGGGGGACAACTGTCACTCGCGTCCGCAGGAGCTACCTACCACAACCCTGCACGTGTCCCCTGGGTGGTACTAAAGAGTGACATACTCAAAGGCCAAAATAATAATTGCCATACGATTAAATAAATAAATTATTATAAGTACCGGAAATAGCTGTTCCGTTTTATGTAACATGAGAGCACGTAATGCTTTTTCTCGCCGAACAAGTCGCTTTAATCTTTGCCATTATCAATGTCCAGTGTGGCTTGAATATGTCATGCTCGCTAAAAGGGCTTTGCTTACGGTGGCGTTGTTGATCGGGTCGCCACCTTCCCTAACATATGGTTGAGGGAGGCGATGGCTGAGATATGCGTCATACTCGTGATCGGGTGCTGTTTGTGGAGTCCGGTCTGTTCATGCTTGCAAGGGCATAGTAACTACCTAAATACTAGTGTTATTATCATTATTTTGACGAGAGACATCATTCTGTTCTTGACACGTTTTATTGTTATTGACCCTGTACATCTCTGACAATATTACATTAATGATCCTTTTTTCTGTTTTAACGCTTAGAGACAGTATACATCTCTATAAGAACATTAGAATAATTATTAATTGTATATTTGGATGCTCAGAGATATTATACATCTCTGCCCGGCTAGCACACTAGCAAAATGACGACTTTTATGCACATGTTTTATGTCCACAACCGACGTATAAAATTTTACCGTCATGAGCTAACATGCTACACCATCATTTACGTAAAATGTGACCATTTATATGTCTTGCACATAAAACTATTTGTTTTCCGTCAAATGCTAACATGCTCTTGATTTTGGCACATAAAACTTGACGATATGAGCCGTTGACGGACGAAATTTTATGTAGGTCACTCGAGACCCCGGATAAATTTTAACACTATGAAAACAATATAATTTTCGAAGGATTTCTCCGATTTTTGTCACAACACATACGGTTTCAGTTTCAAAACTCCTATCGTCTCCTGAAACAATGATCTAGCATTTTTAATTTTAGCTAGATCATGATTACTAACTATAAATTAGTATAAATAACGCAATGATTATGATTTTTTGCTTGTGTTGTAATAAAGTATATTACACAAATTTACAAATATTATTGATTCAATTATAAACTAACATGTGTTTTTGTACTCGCTAAATTACTTAAAACCACTACGTAAAACTTTTTGTGGGGTGGGAGTAACGTAAATAAAAGCAAAAAACTATTATAACACAACTAAATACAGGAGAACAACTGTTTAGTAAACTGTGCAGTGCTTATCATTACTCTTTAATTAGGTAGTATTATAATAGGCTTCTGACCATAGACTACTATTGAACGAATGAAATGAATGTAATAATTTTGCTACGTATATTTTACGCTATGGCATAAATATATGCTGCATGATTACCATGTTAGCTAAGTAACGTAAAAATGGACACAATCGTAAAATTATACGTCCGAACGTAAATATATGTCCGATTAGTGTGCTAGCTGGGCAGGGGTACTAAATTAATATCATAAACTTATTGTTAATTCTGATACAGACCTTATATCGAATGTATTTGATAATATTTTACAATTTTGGATTTTTTTAGTTTTCATTTAGTGACATTTAGTTTGTTAACCATTTAGGTACTAATTGGTTAAAATCTGCAATTTTAAAATTATTATTGTGTAAGATTATTAATATTATATTGTAGAATACCATTTGACATGTAAAAGTGCCCTTGTGGCCTATTTGCAGAATAAATAATTGATTTTGATTTTGATTTTTGACAAGCCTTACTGAGCTTACCGTGGGTCTAGGTTGATTTGTGTAAGATTGTCCCATAATATTTATTTATTTATTTTATTTTATTTTATAACATTAAAGTTTTTTTTAATATTTCGTTTGTTAAATAAATCAGTAGCAGTCCTTTATTAATCATACTGTAATTATTTTACAAGGCTTTGAAAATAAGGTGGGCCTTATTAGGCGACGGTACCTTATTTGTATTTCGTAGGGAACAAAGAACGTAGGTACAGTAAAGAGCTAGGCTACACAAGTACACAAAGTAAGCGGCACTTGTAGTACAACATTTAAAAAAATACACTTCACAATACGAGTAAATAGGTACTTGTATTCACACACAGGTGTATTTAGTCTAAAGTAACGAATACAAATGAGTTACCTAACGTTTTGAAAACAGAACAACATACAAAATGAAATAGTCACACAGTACCGTCTCGGAGCATCAACGAGGGTAAGTTTGAAAGAGTCGTGTAATCTTGCGAAGCACTCACTGAAATGCCTCAGGGGTTCCCTCGTAGTAGTTTAGCGAACGAGTTTTTTTCTTACCTCTGCGCTCTGCTCACTTCGACCTTACCCACGAATAACAAGACACCATTTTGCTAGCGATAGCCTTCGAGAAAATAGTCTAAGAAAAATAAAATGGACGGTTAGACTTCTTGTCGAACAATAGAAAAAAAAACCCGGCCAAGTGCGAGTCTGACTCGCGCACCGAGGGTTCCGTACAAACTTTCATACACCATAGCCGTCATGTCAGGACCCCATTCATTCTTGAACATTCTTAAACAGCTCGTAGTACTTCAGAAAAAATTGTATACAAACTTATTTTTCCATATTCGAGATGTTGGGAGAAGAATGAGGTTTAATTTTTTTTTTTAACTTTTATTTATTCAAAATTATAAACTTATTCTACTACATTTATATACTCTTTAGTTCTTACTGAAGCCTCAATTAGGCTTATTTGTAAGAAATATAAAATTAAATCCATTCATTGTCGTGGACCTCATAGACGGCTTTGTTAACCTTACTTAGTACAATGCCGTATAGGCGCCGATAGGTTCCGCCTAATTTCCAGTATAAAGATCTAGAAAACGAAACTCGATTACAAAATTTTCTTTTCGAATGGCCGGGGACTCCCATTGGTGACTTTGTTGACCTGACTTGAATACCATTTAAATTATTTCAGGTTCGGATAATTATATTTTGATTATAGGTAGGAGGTTGGTTATATAAATTTTGTAATTAAACGAGCAATACTTGTACATATTATATATTTGCAATCACGTTCTCGGAAACGGCTCTAACGATTTCGTTTAAATTTGGAATACAGGTGTTTACGGGGGCGAGATATCGATCTAGATAGGTCTCATGTCCGGGAAAATTCGTTTTTTCCGTATTTTCTCCATTTTCACCCGAGCAGAGCTCGGTCGCCCAGGGACTAAATTGTAATTTGTCAAAACGATATGACTTAATACTGGAAAACATAAATTAGTAGATATTAAACTATTTAGCGGTACCGTGAAATAGGGTTAATTTGATCAATTTCAGAATTAAAACGTCTGTACTCCCTAAACGTTAATCCAAAAAAATAAGGAAAAAAAGCAAATATCGGTTTTTGGTCCTCTATCGATTGCACCGACAAAAAAAAAGATTATTAATGTATCTCTTAGAAAAAAAATATTGAGTCTGTTATCAACTTTATACTCACATCGGGGTTACTTTAAAACCCCCCTTATTTTGTGTGTGCGAGTCGGACTCGCGCACGAAGGGTTCCGTACCATTATCTATAAAAAAAACAATTTTATTCTGTGTTTTTAGTATTTGTTGTTATAGCGGCAACATAAATACATCATCTGTGAAAATTTCAGCTGGAACTATCACGGTATCAGTGAGATACAGCCTGGTGACAGACAGATGGACGGACGGACGGACGGACGGACAGCGGAGTCTTAGTAATAGGGTCCCATTTTACTGTTTGAGTACGGAATTCTAAAAACACTAGCACATAAAAAAAAATCCGTTCAGAGGCTTAGGATTTATAAAGGTTTATGTGCCTTCTTTGACAAAGAATAAAAAGGGTATTTAGTTTATATTAAATAAGGCTATCATTCACATAAGGATAACATTGCACATTGCACGTAGAACCGATGGCCGTTGGGGCGGAAAGGTTCTCGCGTGGCGACCACGTACCGGAAGGCACAGCATGGGTAGGCAAGGTGGACTGGTGACCTGGTAAAGGTCATGGGAGTCCGCTGGATGCGGGTGGCGCAGGACCGCTCATTGTGGCACTCTCTGGGGAAGGCCTATGTCCAGCAATGCACGTCTTTCGGCTGATATGATGATGATGATGATGAGGGTATCAGTGATCAAAGTAAACCTTCAGAAGTGATCAACGACACCCCATGCTACAATTATCTAATAAAGCAAATGGCCGTCAGGGTTTTGATTTGCAACAGTATTTGATGTTATAGCCAGATACATGCCTGATTTAGTGAACTAGATAAAATTAATGTATTTACTATACTGAAAGTTTTACCTTAGAAGTTATACAGGCTATTAAAAATCCGTAAAATGAGTACGCACGTATTTTAATATTTATTTCATCGATCGGCGTGACCACGATTGGTAAAGACACACTGAAAGTGACGTTCAATGCTTCCAATCGTAAAAAAAAAACAAAACGATGCGTTCAGAAATCGTATAAATTAGAGTTTAAACATGAAGAGAAGTTTTGATCAATGTAAACCCAGGAATTAAAGTAACCCCAATTCACAGTACCTATAAATAGCATGTGCCGATACTAATAATAAACAGGTGTAATGTCTGTAAAATGTAAGTTTGTATGTTGGGGGTAATCTCAGAAACTATACCCATCCTATTCTAAAAACCCTTTGTTCAGTAGGTAGGTTATATGTATGTATGTATGTAAGCACTTTATTGTACACAAAACAAGTTAAAACATAAACATGATACTTATGTAAGATTAAAGCAGGTACAAAGGCGAACTTATCCCTATAAGGGATCTCGGGGGGAATATAAGGGATATGTAGAATGGCCCTACAGAATTAAGTATGACATATTTTATATCTTCGCTCCGCCTACATTCTCTGTATACGCGGCGGAGCCGCGCGGGTAGCTAGTGTTTGTTTATCAGCGATATTTTTTTATCACGCGTACCGATTTCGATTGTTTATTTTTTATTTGAAAGAAGGAACTTTAAAGATAATCTCATTAATCTCATAGGAATTTGAAGACATACAATTACATACAACAGTAAATTACAAATTTAATTAAGAAATGATTTATGATAAATTTAAAAAATACGCTAGATAGAAGTATCGTTTTATTTTTCCTGTATCATATGTACCTAATTGTTTTAGAATTTACGCTTAGTAAACTTCGGAGATAAGGGGGGGTATTTTTTTCAAAACTTATCTTGATAAATCAAAATTAATCCACTGTAGAAAAAAAAAAACGGTTTTAGAAAGTGCAAATCAAGCCCTTTCATATAATACCCCACTTGATCTATTTACTAGACTTTGAACTTTTAACCCCCCTCATATTCGTTTACCTGTCATTTACACAGAAAATAAAAATGTAAACCTATTTAAATTTTTCATTTTCCATACACGTGTCTTAACCTTCTTACCTGATATTTAACGTTGTGACAGACGGACAGAGTCGCACCAGGGTTCCTTTTTTACCTTTTTGGTACGGAACCCTAAAAAAGACATTTATTGAGCTTAGCTACTTCGCTAAATACAGATTAAGTAGGTACCCGATTAAATGTCGTGTACTACATTATTTATTCTGTGGTAGATACTACTTACAATCCAAGGAAAACCTGTAGGTAAGTCAATGCAAGTAGCGCAGAATCGTACATTGTGATACAAGTGAGGTATGTTGATCATTTCATCAGAGGCGGAATTGTCACGCGAACCGAAGGTGAGCGTGATAATAGAGCCGAGGATGTAATTATCAAAGCTCACGCGTGTCATACGACGTTTTTCAACACATTTGCGAGAAAAAAACCTTTTCATAAAATGAAAATGTTACAGGCTCCTAAGTTGTTTCCTTTAGTTATTGATGACAACAGGTTTTTACTCACATTTTTACTCACATATTTAACGCATTCACTGCCACCCTCTTTTTCTTGCCATTCGCCAGGTGCCGCACTTTGCTGGGTGCCTCAAACGCATATGTGAGTTCAACGGATTATTACCCAGTGCCTCCGCCGCAGATATGAGTTCATACTAACTTGACAGTGGTGTGTTCGCATTGGTACTAGATAATTATTTTAACTCTAGGAAACATTAACTAAAGTTTGTATTGATAACAAAACCTCTTTGTTCAAGTGCGTACCTATAGTCTTTTCATCAGCATTATATTTTACTTACTTATAATTTCTACTACCATTTATAATATCTTCTGATCCAACCAGTAACATTTTAGACGTAAGAGGAACATTTCAAAATCTACAACTCACATATGCGTCGAAGGCACTGGGTGAAAGTCACTTAATACTATGAACGCGTCTGTGCGTCGAAGGCACTGCGTGAAAGTCACGGTGACGCATATATGCGGCGGTGGCAGTGAATGCGTTAAGAATGTACAGTGGCGTCAATTCTATTTATCACTTTTCTATTCACCACGAGTCAACATTTTTAGGGTTCCGTAGCCAAATGGCAAAAAACGGAACCCTTATAGATTCGTCATGTCTGTCTGTCTGTCTGTCCGTCCGTATGTCACAGCCACTTTTTTCCGAAACTATAAGAGCTATACTGTTGAAACTTGGTAAGTAGATGTATACTGTGAACCGCATTAAGATTTTTACACAAAAATCGAAATAAAACATTAAGTTTTAGGGGTCATACTCAGAACTAAAACTCAAAAAAAATTTTTTCATCAAACCCATACGTGTGGGGGGGTATCTATGGATAGGTCTTCAAAAATGATATAAGGTTTCTAAGATCATTTTTTTCTAAACTGAATAGTTTGCGCGAGAGACACTTCCAAAGTGGTAAAATGTGTGTCCCCCCCCCTGTAACTTCTAAAATAAGAGAATGATAAAATTAAAAAAATATATATAATGTACATTACCATGTAAACTTCCACCGAAAATTGGTTTGAACGAGATCTAATAAGTAGTTTGTTTTTAATACGTCATAAATCGTAAACCGCAATTTATTTCACGGAACCCTTCATGTGCGAGTCCGACTCGCACTTGGCCGCTTTTTAATAATAACCAAACACACATTATCAATGTTTACAAATATTTGTGAAATTACCTATAATGGCGCGCAACTATAATTTTTTTCTTCGTGAAGTTCGCGCAGTGCGTCCGCTGCGAGGCTTAGATGAAATCTCTAAACAGCCAATACAAAATAAAATAAATATTTTTTTATTCAATATAAATACATGTAAAATGTTATCAAAATTAAATAGTTTTACTAAATGAAACGTTTCTATATCATATCCAAGAAGAAATAATCAATTAATTCACAAGAAGGATTTAATTTGTTTAGTCGAGTAAGAATCCATTTGCCGAGAATTAAAAACAAACCTGTATAACCCGGTCAATTTAAGAACGCGCCGAGTACATACATACACCTTAATGCAAGGTGCCAACGTGTCTTAATCGGGATATAAACATAAAACACGAGTATCGTAATGTTATAAAACACGCGTGTTTAATACCCAGGATTATGAGCCTAAAAGCGGCATAATAAGAGGCACGCTACGAGCAGATGTGTTGAAAAAAATATTTAAGCTATAAATATTTAATCTAATGTTAAATGTATTAAGTCGTTGACTTTTGATTTCGCAAATATTTTTCACGTTGAGTATAACCGTCTACACCATATTCAGCATCCCAGCCCAGTGACGATAGTACGAGTAGATAGACTAATAATAAATAACTAGGTCGTAAAATAAAAACTCCAAATCCACTAACGAATAAAATCAATATAACACGACACGAACCCCATTATAGAGATTTTGAAGATGCCCTTTTGAATTCTATTTTCGGTAAATTTATGATTTCGTTTGAGCTCACATGGCAAACCATGTGTTAGTAGAGAGGCCAATTTGCAAGAAGTCGCCAAATAACGAAGTTCTTTTGAATGAACAGGTTTCTACCAACAAGAGGTATCGTTCGATTCAGTCATGTCCCCAAGCATGAACACTGCTGTTGTCGCTCTCTAAAGTTGTGGAGGGCATTACTATGGCTTCAATATGGTATTCAATTATGTCGATTAAATCAATAATAAATTACCAAATTGATTACAACCAATGAGGTGCCATATGAAAGCAATTTCAATGACAAACAAAACATACTGGGAAAATCAAATAATTAAACTGTGTGATGCGGTTGATACTTAACTACGATGATGTCACCAAGGCATGAAAGGTGTAACTTAATTCACACTACGCTGTGAAGGAACAAAATGCCACCTACGAGTAATTAGAACATTATTTTTTCAAACGTGGCTTTACATGCTAAACCACGTAAAGAGAGGTTACTTGTAAAAGGATGTGGTAATGACATAAAAGTAGATATGTGAAAATGCTTTGCGAAAATGTTTAGCTAAATGGAATATATATAACACAATCAAACACTACATTCAGTTTAACACTTTGCAAAGTCATTTCTAATGGTCTGTAGCCAGCAAGACCTTCTTTTGATTTGGTCAAATTAAGAGTTTAATAGTTGCGCCTACATTCTAAGTATTTAGTAAATTTGATTTTGGGTATGAACGTATAAATACTGTTTACACGATCACATCTAAATCGTAGAAAAGGAGATGTGTCAAGGTCTTAATCTCGAACGGGAGAGGGACCTTTTTATTGATGAGATATGATGATCTCGTCATCGGTTTAATCAATGAAAAGGGCAACTACCCAATACGGCGAAGTGCAATTTATCGTCTCGCTTGATGTAATGCGGAAGTTTTTACCCAATTTTGCCGTAACGGCCCTTGCGTCGCGACCCGTACAAGTGGTCGCGACATTGACTAAACCTGCTGTCAGATCATCCGCCTCGCTACTGTGACAGGTCATTCACCTTATTGCATTGTTGAATAGATCCACCGACAAGTCGCTAGGCTTGCTGACACTGACATCCGACGCGAGAGACGTCATGCCATATCACCCTCATTACTTTTCCTGGGTCCAAACTCGTATTACATCTCATGGGTACTTTTATGATATATTTTCGAGGTTTTAACCGACTTCAAAAAAGGAGGAGGTTACCTATATGTTCCACTGTATGTATTTTTTTTTATGTTTGTTCGCAGATTTTTCCGTCAATTGTGAACCGATTTCCAAAATTATTTTTTTATTCGAAAGAGTATACTCCCGAGGTAGTTCCATTGTCATCAATTTAGGATCTGATGATGTGATCCCAGGAAAATTGAGGGCAACCCTCAAATTTTATAGGTGCGCGTGTAGTGATTTTGGTATTTTCTATTATATTATAACTCATGTTTTTACCCTCGGAAATCGCAATTTTGGTGAAGTGGAACTGATGATGAAGACCACAAATGACTTATGGAACTCCTCAAAGATTCTGACATGATTCCGTTGAAGTAGCAACTAATGAACTGTTATTTCTGAGATCCTTGAGGAATCGACGGAACTCCTCAAATATTGTCAGCTCACATATAGCGACTTGGGTATTTTTTGTGATAATCAAGGCATTTGCTCTCGGAAAGCAGTTCATGTGGTAAATTGGAAAGGAAATGTGGAAATTGTCATGTACCTTTGTTGCTTGGCGAAGTACTGAATTGAAGTCGGTTTAAACTTTGTTTTCAAAGTAAATTATTACAAGTATGTTCGATCGCATCAAATGATAATTTCATATTACAGAATTTACGACGTGCTCAACTGATAAATATGTTTTCAACTTTTATAAGTGGGTGATTCATTTTTGTCAAAATTCAGTGGGTTTATAGCTTGCTAATAATTTTATTTCAAATATGACATAAGTATGAGTACCTAGGCGGCAAGTCGATTTTGCTTTATATAATGGACGTAGATAAAAAAATTGGCAATACCGCAGGGTCTGCAGGTTAGGTGTAATGTAAAGCGAAAGTTACACATGCAAGAAATTGCATGCAAGTTTAACTACATTGCGGGGTTTGTTAGATCAATTGAGCTCCTCGGTAACCCGCAATATAATTAAACTTGCACGCAATTTCTTGCATGTGTATTTTGCGCTTAATATTAACTTTTTGATCAATCCGTGCAAGTCCTTTTTTTCACTTCGATTCGTTGAGATAAGCTGAAAAAAGACATCATTATTAAATTTTATACACGGCGATTTTTAATTCTTGATCAGGCACCAACTTTTCTAATTCAGTTCTTGATGCCGAACACGATTTACTCGTACTTACCTAAACGTTTCTATTCCTTTATAAAAAATAATTAGGAATTACTTTTTTAATTAAAAGTCATTGTCACCCTTATGATAGTTTAAATCTATGAAACAAAAACCTCCTTGAAAGATAAAAATAGTTTCATAAACCAACCTAAAAACTTGATAGCTTATGTCCACTATTGACCGCCACCGCAGGCCGCGCCAGTCTGGATTTATGTATCTACTAAACCTTTTGAACGCCATTCATCATGTAATAAAGTGTCACTGACACGCCAACCATTTTTCCATAAGAGAGTAACTATGAACCTTATATGGAAGACGGAAGGTTGTTTTGACAGCGGACGTCATAACACTTAAGGCGTTCTTGGCGCTTCGGGCACGACAATACACGACGCCTTTAGGCATTCTTGGCGTTCAAATGGTTAACCTCAAACAATGTAGGGTGATCATACATTCAGTGCATATTAGTGTTAAAGTTATCATTTTTAATGAACTAAACAGTGATGAGACCTCACACATTGTAATTTATTTTGACTGGTTATTAATATCTTTTGACTCCTGTTCAAGGATTGAAAATCACCGTGTATACCCCACTGCTGGGCAAAGACTTGCTCCGTATCCGTACACAGCTCTAAAAAATGCCTACCTACGTTAAAAATATCCTTCCTAATCAGTTTATCAGGGCTAGTTATTATGCTCTACTCTGTATGTCCGAAATAAAGAAATTGAATTGAATTGATTTATTAACATAAAAACCTACAATAATTTACCATGTACGAATATAAAATTATTATGGTCGTATAAGTGCCTTTTTACCACTTTGAGTACAAAGTAGGTATGTGTGTCCCAAGCTTAGGTGTATATATATATATACATACAGGGTGTGCCCTGTAATAGGAGCAAAACATTAAACGGTAGATTATTAAGCTTATGAACAATTATTTCTAAAAATTATCTTCAAAATAAGTTTACTGGTATTGTTTTACTCTTCTGGAGTGGACTTATTATTTTAATAACAAAAAAAAATTAAGAAAACATCAAAAATATCTTTTGAAAACAAAAATGAGAAACTATTATGACTCATTAAATGATGTTACCTCAAAATCTGCATTGACTGCTGTGCTATGATGTCGTGGTGCCAAGATACATTACTTCGAGGTCATAGACCGGGAGATACTGACACAAATTTTTAAAGTATTTGTACCAGGTATGGTATTCAGGTGTCTAATTACGTAATGAAGAGAAGGAAAATTATGGTCATAGCCTGGAGGCGTACTTTTCATGCCGATGACATCAAATATGATCCCAAATAGTTTTATTGTAATTTCTTTATTTATCGTATGGCGGTTACACACTGGTACATATATGTATTCATATTGATGTCGCTGATAGAGTTCCAGTGTGCGCTGCGAGGTTCAGAAGGAACAGTGCAGCTGCCGAGTTTGTTGTTCTTTTAGCACCACCCGGAGGTCACGTGTAGGGTTTCTAGGGCTATTCCTACGGACGTAGAACAACAACGACCCCCTTTTATTGTAATTATTAATCATTAGTCGTCAATAATTTTAATCATATACAAATTACTTCAAAAGTAATCTATTCACACGTTGAATAATTAATAGGATGGGAAGGACTACTTGATACGTGAAACGTAAATTAAACTATTTGTTTTGTTTTTATACATACAATTGCAATCAAACTCTATGAAGCGTGACGTCATTTTTGCGTCAACGGCATGATAAGCATGGTGGTAACAATACCATTTAATAAAATGTATGTATAAAAACGAAACAAATACACTCAGAGGCAATGAAAAAGGGTCACTTTGTATAGGAATATCCATGGAAAGTGATCCGTTCTCATTGCCTCTGGGTGTAGTTTAATTTACGTTTCACGTATCAAGTAGGTACCTATTAATTATTCCACGTGTGAATAGATTACTTTTGAAGTAATTTGTACATGATTAAAATGATTGACGACTATTGATTAATAGTTACAATAAAACTATTTGGGATCATCCTATATGCAGCGTGACGTCAAATTGATGTCATCGGCATGAAAAATACGCCCCCTGGTCATAGCGCTGGTACCGGCGGCCCAAACGCGAGGGCGTTAATCGAACGTGTCGTTTAAATTATGAAAGTCAAACGATTTGTTACACAAAAATTCTTGTATTTTCCGATAGGCGATGAAAAAAGAAGTAGGTGGTAGCGTAATGCCATACTTCTCCGATGTGACCTAGACCCCGCCATACCAACGAGAACACATTAATTAAAAAAAACCAATTCAACTATTTGTACCAGGCAAATTTTTGCACAGCCAACCATCGTCGAGTAGCCATTCACAAAAATCACCATGCCATACTTTTCCAACGGTTCCAAGTGGCCGCCAAACCGCAGCAAAGTCGCAATTTTCTCCCTCGCGTTTGGGCCGCCGCGCCGGTACCAGCGCTATGACCATCATTTTCCTTTTCTTCATTACGTAATTAGGCCCCTGAAGGGTCGCCGCCATACCTGGTACAAATACTTTAAAAAATTGTGTCAGTATCTCCCGGTCTATCATAACTTTAGATCGAAATTTCTCCGAATCCAAAAAGATTGATAATGAATGGGCACAAGGGGTTACTGCAAAATATTGGCTCCTATTACAGGCCACAACCTGTATATATATCTTCTACGAGGCTCGCCGCCGCCGCGCCGACGCGCGACGACGAAGGAAATTGCGGCGCGTGCCTCGAGATTTTTCTGCCCTGTCATGGTGAGACTGCCCTAACGTGCTTTGGAAGGAACCTTATTAACCTTAAGCCGTTGATCCCGGTTCTTGTCCTTGGTGTAGCTTGCGAACTTCTAACAGTTAAGTTGCCCGTTAGGGATGGAAGGTCAGATGACAGTCGGTTTCGCCCATTACTGTGGGACTAGTTCAGAAGCGGACCCCGGACACAGTTAGGATGAAGCCGGGTGACCCTAATATTCAGAGCAATGACGCGTAGTTGTAGGTTGTAGTATCCAAGAGGCAACCGGATTGCTCGCGGTATTTGAGCTCCCGAAGTGTTGAACTGCTTTGTAGTGTTGCTATATTACTGCATGCTATGAAGCATGTGGTGTTGTGTTCCTGGTGGTGAGTAGGGTCGCCAGAGCTCCCTAGGGTGCGCTGTGTTGGGAGTGAGGGATCTGCATGTCTCTATCTGCCAACACAGCGAATCCTCAAGTGAATAAAGGGTCGGCAACGCGCTTGTGATTCTTCTGGAGTCACAAGTGTCCATAGGCGACGGTACCAGTTTAACATCAGGCAGGCCGTAAGCTTGTTTGCCACCATCGTAGTATAAAAAAAAAAGTGTTGTGGATCCGCCCCGTGCAACCCGAACTGAGCCAACTTAGACTGGGACCTCTTGGACACTGGAAACTGCAACTACATGCGTCATTGCTTCTTCACGGCCTCCGTAGCCCAGTGGGTAGTGACTCTGCCTACGAAGCTGGAGGTCCCGGGTTCGAATCCCGGTCAGGGCATTTATTTGTGTATTTATCACGAATATTTGTTCCTGAGTTATGGATGTTATATAAGTATCTATATGTATGTATCTATTATATATATCATCGCCTAGTAACCACAACACAAGCCTTACTGAGCTTACCGTGGGCCTAGGTTGATTTGTGTAAGATTGTCCCGTAATATTTATTATTATTATGTATGTATGTCTTTCCCGCTCACGGGACAATGATGTCCCGGACCTTTGGGAGGCGTGCGTGGGGCTAGGTACCTACAAAGTACCAACTGAACCAACACGTAGAGGCCCTTTTGACAATTTAATGAAATGCAAGGAGCACACCGAGTGGATGCTGTCCCTGCCCGTGTCATGGGACGCACACAGAGACAGCACCCGCTGGGGTGTATAGGGACTATTGCTGGTTGATGAAATCTAAAGAAACGGGTTATTGGGTGAAAATGATGGACTAGTGGCTGGGCTATTGAGTGAAACATCGGACGCCTGCCTAATAAACTGTCTCATGTTTTATATCTTTTTATTATTATTGTTTTACTATAAGATGAGAACGAAGTTGAAACTGTCCAAAAGTACACACGCCCGAGATCAGGATTAACACACGTGCAGTCAAGGCAGATTTGTCTTCTAGGTAAAAATAAATTTAACTGTTACGATTAACCTTTCATGTTTTGAGAACTGTATCAAAACCATTCAATTTGAACCGAAAATATTTTTGAATAGATTCGTTTTGTTTCACGAATGACGGCAAATATGTTGCCCTTAACCGCTAAAGGATTAGTAGCAAGGAAGTTAAGTGTAAACACATGACAAGAAAACGAATGGACCGATAAGGCAATCTTTAGTGACTCTAGTGTTAAGATGGTTGGAAAATTTTCAGGTAGTGTACCTACATATTTAGGATATCGATTATATGTGTATCACAATTCAGGAGGCAATTTAAAATTTAAAAATCATAAGTGAGTGAAGTGATTTTGTCCAATAAACATTTTCTAATAGTGGACAGTTAACACAAAGCTTCTCATTAAATAACTCCATGGACACCAACGCACAGTTTGCAACATAATTGTTTCAGTGAAACAACAAATACAAAACAGTTGAAAGCAACCTCAAACAGCGGAAAGTATCTCTAGATTAATACCTGTGGCGGTGCCACTGCCGCATGAAGCAAGTTCCGAGTAGGGAACTATGCCCATCAACAATATCGTATCATGTTTGTAATAACTACTAATGAATATTGAACGTGCGACTACACCTGGCCTATTATCGTGTATCTTCTTATTGATATATTGGTATTTTGCTAGGTCGGGCGACGGTGACATATCTTTCACAGGACAACGACATATATCGGTCCGTATGTGTGGTCGCGGATCGTCCTATATAAGACGGAGGCAGGATCTTACTCGGCAGTAGATTTGTACCGGTTTGAGTGTGTGCTAGTAGAAGATTTTGAAGCAGGTGGGTCACGTTATTGTCTAATATTTCTATAATAGACAATTAACGAAATAATATTTATTAAATTTTAACCTTTTTAAACGCACCAATGTTCGTAATTATGAAGAGTTAATCTAATTAGGGACTATCCATGACAACTTGAATATTAGTATTCAAAACGGTTGCTGTTTATGCTAAATTATTTATGAGCGTTTCATAGTTTTCGTTATAATTAGTGCTTTGTGGTTAATTAAATAAGTAACCATTACCATTACTAATTGTTGTAAATTGCAATATATTATATGCATTAAAACTCTACATTGACAAAATGTTCATTTGTATTAGCAAAACTATGAAACTTATAATGTCTTGTTTTTGTAGAGTACTTGACCAAAATCCATTTATTTGTTCCGGTATATGATTAATTGATTATACTGGTAATTCCAACGATCTTAACATTCTAAAATGGTGGTGAATTATCATACTTTTTTCTTTGCACCTTTTATAAGTCTTTATTTAGCCCAATGGTTAGCTGGAAGAGAATGCCATTTGGTAGTAAGCTCGCCATTTGTACGGTCGAGGAAATTGCATGTTTATCACTTTTGGACTCTACGTAATGGCATTAAGGTCCAAAAGTGATAAACATTCAATTTCCTCGACTGTACATAATTTTTTTTATATTTTGTGCAAAAAATTTAAATAACTAAATGGTGTACCTCACGAGTTTAGCACACTCTAGTTCAAGTATAGCGACTATAGGAACAAACAACATTCTTCTTGTTTGAACAGATTGCTAATCAACTTTGCTGGGTTAATATTTTAATGATCTCTAAACATCATTCATTACCATGATTAGCATATCCCTGATTAGTGATTTTATTATTAAGTAAGTAAAAAATTGGAAAACTATTAATTGTTAATTTATTTAGTAAAATAGTACAAGTAATATAAAATCATGAATAATGTTATGGAAATTAAAATAATGAATATAACTAGAAGTCAACTCTGCAGGTCGATCACGTAACGCATTGTACGAACGTCGGGTAGGTCGAAACGTCACTTTTAATATGGAAAATTGACGGTTAAATTGTAGCGACGCTCGTTCGGAACGTTACGTGATTACCCCTCTGGCCACCCGCATTTTTTCCCACTTCACAAGTCCGCCCAAAGCGCTGCTAATAAGTAACCACATTTAAAGCATTCTCGTTTGCGTCTTCTTTGTACATTAGGTACTAAATCACTCATAAATAGGCATGATGCCTCATGTTAAAATTGATAACGTAGTGTTGCTAAGTGGATAGTAAACGGTAAACATTTAGGTTCGCGTCTTTTCAGTGGACATTGCCAAAGTTAAGGGCTATAAAGCCTAATTTTTGGTTGAACTCTGAATCCGCATAAACGGCGTTGCCCCTTCTATAATTCTATGTGATAAAAACATATTATATGTGAGCGTAAAGCCCTTATCTATTGACCACCGGAAAGATGATTTTTGATTTGTGACTGACAATGACCCAAACCATCAAATTATTTGAATACATAAATTATAAAAAAATATTAAAATCATAAAAAGATTTGGACCTTGAAAGTTTAGAAAAAATATGCATTTTTAGGGTTCCGTACCAAAAAGGTAAAAAAGGAACCCTTATGCCGACTCTGTCCGTCTGTCACAGCGTTAAATATCTCAGGAACTAACTTGAGCTATCAATTTGAAATTTGGAATAAATGTTAAGAAGGTTAAGAAACGTGTATGGAGAATGAAAAAATTACATATACATTTTTATTTTCTGTCTAAATGATGAATATGAGAGGGTTTAAAAAATCAATGTCTAGTTAATAGGTCAAGTTTGGTATCATATGAAAGGGAAAACTATTTTTATCTTTTTCTACAGTGGTGAAATTTTGATTTATTAAGGAAAATGTTGAAAAAAATACAATTCCCCCCCTTATCTCCGAAGCAAAAATTTTGAAATTATTTCATATGATTAAGAGTACTTAACATAAATAATACAAGAAAAATAAAATGATACCTCTATCTAGCGTATTTTTTTTATTTATCAATAATCATTTCTTAATTAAGTTTGTAATTTAATAACTTTTTTTAAACTTTTATGTCTTCAAATTCCAAACAGATTATCGTTAAAGTCCCTTCTTTCAAATAAAAAAATAATAATTGAAATGACTACGCGTGATAAAAAAATATCGCTGATAAACAAACATACTAGTTGCAAGTTATTAGTACCAAACTGCAGATGGCGCTGTACCACGGTAATGCTCTATTATAAGCTGTTAAGATTGTTCAAGAAAGGGTCGTGACGTGACGGGTATGGTGTATGAAAGTTTGCACGGAACCCTCGGTGCGCGAGTCAGACTCGCACTTGACCGGTTTTTTTTTATTGTGGAAGAGTAAATTTAAAGCTATCAATAGAATCCTTACGCTTTAATAGAAACAAAATTGTAGCACAACTATGTACAAACTAAACACAGTAGCAACCTATATCGCGACCGAAACAGCAATTTAGTTGATTTTTCATACAATGACTAGCACAAATAGCAGTTGTGACGTCATACCCGTGTGACAATTAGTTATGAAGCCTTTCTCTCTCTCACTCGATTGGTGAAAGGGAATGCCTCTATTTTAAGGAGTGAGACCTCCCTTGGAGCCTTTGCATCAAAGAGAACATTAAATACACTGTGCATGCTCGACATTAAAGTATTCTGCAACTGCCTATAAAAATTTGGCACAAAAATTGTGACTATGTGCAAGGCAAACAGAGAGTACACGGCTTACGTGTCGTAAACGATACAGGCTGAAAGAGTTGTGAAATTATTTGAAGAGTTTAATAGACTTCTTACCAACGCTAAAGAGGAAAAGCAAATTATTTTGCATATAGTGGAACACAACCGGAAGTGTATACCTACGGAACCGAGTAAAATGTCACTAATTAATGCAATAAAAAATTAGGATAACTAGCTTTTGAACTGTATAATGATTATGATTTCAGCTTTGTAGTGCATTTCATTAAAATATCTATATAAACTAGTATAATTGTGTTTTTGTTAACATTTTCCTAGTTATTGAATAATTATCAATTTTCGACAATTATTTCGATATTTCATATGCGATGAGCACCCTGTTTTTATAACTATATCTTGCTGAAAATTTGCACACATAGTATTGTCGATACGTATAACAAAATTAGGGGGTGGCCCGAACCCTAAGTAGAGTTTGAATTTTTCCCATACAAACGTGGACCACCCTAGCCTAGATACCTATCTATCCAGAAAGTCTATTCTCTGTACTCTGGACGCTAAGAGACCTCATACATCTCTGGGATATACAATGATTGTCACAACTTCTTGTTAATTCTGATAGAGACCTTGTACCTAACGTAATGGATATTTTTTTGTAATATTGTTTTCATTTAGTGACAGGGTAGAGGAACCAAAAGATGAACGTTTAAGCGACTATCCCAACTTTACAATTTTTTTTCGAGGAGTGGTGATTTAGTTTGTTTACATTTAATTTTTTTATACGATTTCGTATATAGGCGAGATTGGATATGACTATTTTAAAACATCCTATTACAATACAGTATTTTATTAAAAATGGTTTTATGCTGAAGTATGTCATTTTGCCCAGAAGATGAACACTGTGCCTAATAGTTGAACATTTTGACACCAATAGTTGAACGAAGAAAAACGAAACACCGCGCAGCCTCTGACTTTTGGTCAAGTTATTATATATTATTTATCATTATCATTTATTATCATTTATTATTACCATTAATATTAGCACTAACAGTTATACCTTACATGCTAATTGGTAAATTAATATATATAATCATTCTCATAGCAATTTATACTAGTTAACAATCACAATATTGATACTAAACACAGAATAAAACAGTTCAAATGTACCCTTTTCATATGGTTACAATTATAAGAGATTATTATTTACATATTAATCATTAAAACATTTTTTTATTAATTTATCATTAGATTAAAATAGATAAATTGTTGGGTTTTATATGTATAAGTCAGATTTCATATTTATTACGTATCTTTGTTATTAAGATGTTCATTGTACTAACCCTTGCCTAAAACTTGAACGAATACATTTTGTTCGTTCATGTATTGGGCACGATGGCAAAGGAATGAACGGACTAAATTAAACAGAGCGTTCACTTATTGGAATCGAAGCCAAAAGTTGAACGAACTAATTTTATTCGTTCATCTTCTGGGCAGCGGTTCTTTGTTGAACAATCGTGCTTTTCATAGTAAAACAAAGCCCAAAATAACCGTGTTGCGAATGGATACTCACGTTCAACTTTTGGTTCAAAAATCAACGGTTAAAAAACGATTCATTTGAGCCATAAAAGTTTTATGTACCTTTTCAATAAGAATTTATATAAGCATTTGAAAAAACTATACCTTGCCCAGTAGATGAACACCGTTCATCTATTGGCTCAGGTACAAAAAGTTGGAACCGTTAGTTGAACGCTAAATATCTCCTAAATTAACAATAAATACGCAATTTGTGATAGATAATCCATTAAAGGCATTAATCAAGAATCTATATCACGCAAAACAATCCATGTAGACGTTTTATTCAATTTTATACATAATTTAGAGCTTAAATTTAAGAGCGCTTTCCTTAAGTAAATCTCCATACAAACGGTGATTTTGGCGCGAGACCTCGACGCGACAACCGCTCACAGCCGTGTGTGTGTGGGAACTGTATGGGAGTTTAAATGCTAGCCTCGGCAAAGGGATGATGCGTTAGGAAAAAAATATCCCGAAGGCGTAAAATGTGTCGCGATTTTTTTATTTCAATTTTACGACAAAACGTTCAACTATTGGGTGGTGTTCATCTTTTGGTTCCTCTACCCCATTTAGTTTTGTTAAATTGCAACTTCCAAATTAATTGTTGTTGTAAGATTATATAATTTTTAATTATTAATTGACATGTATAAGTGCACTTGTGGCCTATTTGCAGAATAGATGTTTGACTTTGATTTTATTTTTGATTTTCACCGGTGGACACATTTTTGAAACCGGATAAGTGGTTTCGGTGATTATCCCCTCCCTACATACAAACTTACAGCCACAGACTTCTAGCACGAATTTCCTATCAATTAACAAACAACAAAAATATTGTGGTACAAATGCTCAAGAAATTTATAAACGTTGAGGAAACCCAATTTATACACGCTTTTCCATCAAAGAAACCCGACCACGAGCATTTATTTCTATCATAAGTACTCATCGACTATCTAAATGACAAGTATGATAACCTTCTAAATTACAGTATAGTCCAATTCAACATGTTGATTTTTATTTTTTAACTTTATTGCACAAAATACAGAAAAAAAATGTACAAATGGCGAGCTTGATGCCAAAGGGCCAATACCAGCTAACCATTGGGCTAAACAGAGACTTATAAAAAGGTGCATTTTTTTACGCAGATCACAATGAAGGTATACACAGTAGCATTGGGAGTGCTGGTGGCGTGCGCAGCCGCAATGGCGCTGGAGCCGAGCCCGCTGATCGCAGCGCTGCGGCCGGTGCAGGAGGCGGAGCAGCCCACGCAGATGGTCCCCGTGTACGTGGCGGGGCCCGCTGAGGTGCAGGGCCCGAGGCAGAAGAGGCACTTGCTTCTTGGTAATTATTACTTACTAGCCACCCGCCCCGTCTTCGCACGGGTTTATCTGCATGAATTATATATAGTCCCTGGGCGACCGAGCTCCGTTCGGATGAAAATGGAGAAAATACGGAGAAAGCGAATTTTCCCGGACATGAGACCTATCTACATAGATCGATTTCTCGCCCCCGTAACCACCTATATTCCAAATTTCATCAAAATCGTTAGAGCCGTTTCCGAGAACGTGATTGCAAATACATATATATATATATATATATATATATATATATATATTTATATATATAAATACAAATATTGCTCGTTTAATAGTATAAGGATAAACCTTCCTCTTGAATCACTCTATCTATTTTATTTAAAAAACCACATCAATGTCCGTTGCGTAGTTTTAAAGATCTAAGCATACATTGGGACAGACAGACAGCGGGAAGTGACTTTGTTTTATACTATGTAGTGATGATTTAACTTGGTGGTAGTGAGGTAATGTAACCGAGCGGTAGACACTTTCAATCTGGAGGTATATAGTGGGTTTGAAGTTCGAACCCCGGCTCGTACCACTCGGTAAAAAAATGTACGAAATAATTATCTTTTTTGATATTTAACTAGCTTTTCGGTGTCGGAAGACATCGTGAGGGGTTTCCTCACGATGTTTTCTGTAATCGCAACAAGCTCTAAATAGTAAAGTTTTCCCTCTGGGTTGGAAGATCAGATGGCAGTCGCTTTCGTAAAACCAGTGCCTACACCAAATCATGGGCTTAGGAGCCAAAGCGTTGTAAGACTTGGCACTTGGGCTTGCGACGTAACAGGTTTAGCGTAAATCACTTGCATATTTTATCTTCTTTTATAACGAAAATATGTAATTTATGCATTATTTTATTAAAATTACACTTCTTTTGGTTTTTAAATACAATGCTTGGTTTTTCAAACTTTTCCAGCCGATTAAGTATATTATGATGATTCAACCAACTGAAATACACATTTTAATTATAAAATCAAAGCTAGCTCTATCGGAAACCGAAAAATTGTGAAAAAGAATTGGAACGGTTTACGACTAGGTAGTCGTTAACTTCTGGCGTAAGCACAGACCGTGTTCGGAACAAAAACTAGTTTTTTCAAAAGTTCAAGCTACAACTAGGCCAATAAAAGTCGATAGAGCCTTTTGTTCTATTTAACTGAGAGCCAACAGACCAGCAAGTCCACTGAAGTATAAAGCCAAAGATAACGTTTTAAAAGTGTAATCTCAAACTGCAATGTAATGTAACCTTTAAGAAATTCAACTTTGAATCTAACAATAGCCGTAGAAATTATGGGGTACAATTATTAGAGATCACACAACTCCAGGTTTTCACCATGAAAAATAAGTTTCCGTCAAAAATTTAGTTTTTGGTACAAGCTTTTATTGCCCACTGTACTTTTCTATATACAGTCATCAATGACTTATTGAGACGATTTTACGAGCCCAAAATCAACGGAATTACATCGGTTAAGTACTGAATTCCCATGGCCACCTTCTGTCTCTATCATCAGATTCATCAGATCAGGGGACCGATTTTTGATTTCGAGCGCTGGAATCTTGCACTCAAAAACTGTAAAAAATGATGAAATGCTATTTCAAAATAGCGATAGAAAATTGAAAAACGAGTGGTATAGACCACTCGTATTCAATTCTATCGGTAGAAAGTAGGTATTTAAGTGCCTGCAATTTTGACACTACAATCGAAAGTATTTACTTTTATTTAATTTTGGAGCACTCGAAAGTCAAAAATCGGCCCAAAGCGCGATGGTAACATAATATTGAATTGTCATCCAAACTATAGGTACTTACACCTAAAATTTCAGCTCAATCGGTTGAGGTTAACTGGTTCAAAATTCAGTTCCAAGATTTGTCCCACACTAACAAACAAACGAACAGGTCAAGTTATAAATAAAAACTTGTTAAAAGGCACAGTTCAAAGAATTAGGCCCCTTTTACTTATTCCACACAACTTAAATGGCGTTAGATTAATAGTTTAGTTATGTAGATACTTAATGCATGGGACTCTCGTAATATTTAGTGGTAAGTAAGACTAAATAAATTGTCCATATGAATGGTTCTCACCCCACCTAAGATCAGATCTTTTTGGCACGAACCAAGGATACGGTATTAAAGTGGGTAATTTACAATTCCTAGAAACTACGATAACTCTATCTGTGATGTTATAAATTCATAACTATAAATAGAACTGTTCAGCTGGAACGTTAAAAGAAAAAAAACCGTAGAAATCAGATTAATAAAGCTACGAGTAGCTTTTTAATGCAAGTCATTTTATGATTTACTATTATTTAGCAAGTTTACTAGTATAGCCTGTTGTCTACCATTGTTTATGTTTAAAAAAAACGATTGTGGACTATTTTTGGTGAGCAATATACATAGGTATAATATATTTTTGGTATATTAATATTGTATTGTAGTTATGTAGCTAATTAAAGGCTATAAATATATTTTTCTACTCCTGTACCGTTATCTGTCATTTATATAGGCTGTAGCTCAAATACAATGACACCACTAATAAGTCGTCGAAAAACTCTATGCTCTATGGCCCAAAAACGCACTGTTTAGCGTACTTTTTTGGTTTATACATTTTTCATAAAAGCACTGTTAAACTTTTTTAAATCGGCCGCTATATTGCAGTGGTGCCAACTTCATAAACAAATATTTCGAAATAAAAGTTTTTATTTACGATTTAACATTTGTATATTATACATTATTTACTACAATAATAATAAATCATCATCTAAGTATTGTGTGTTAAATTACATGTTTTATAAATTCTTGGTATTATTTATGAAAATAAAGTTCGAATTCGGTCCGGGTCCGGATTAGGTTTAGTTCGGATGGCAAATGCAAACAAATTAAAAACAAAACAAACCATAAACAAGAAGTGTCACATTTCCGATTTCCCACCAAAATATATACAGTTCAAAATGAAAAGATGAAAGATGATAAACTGTTAGTCCTAGAATATTAAGATTGTATTCGTGTTTGTGAAGATAAAAGTGTACGTTCCTTTTAAAATGGTCGAAGCAATTAATAACTGCACTCCTGAAGAAATTGCGTGAGTAGCAAAAGTACGAATAGAAAATTTGCTGCCCGAAAAGACTAACTAATTTGTAGTCTGCTATTTATTTAAAATTTGTCGTAGAAAAAGTATTGTATGCAACGGTTTATAACTGGTCTAAAAACGCTCGTGGCGTCTTTAATTGCGATGCTCGCCAAGGCTCGCATCGCAACTCACGCCACTCGCATTTTAAGACCCTTCTTATAAAACAGTTGCATAAAATACTATTATTTCCAACTCGCATTCTGTTCAGAAGAACAAAATCCTAATTAGCACACACAATGTGTGTTTTATATTTAATTTATACAAATTATATTTATATGTATTAATTACGCTTCTGAACCATAAAAAATCATGTAATGAGAACACAATACAAACACCATTTGTATCAAAACTACGCAATGAACATCACGTTTTATTACGTGAAAATGTTCATTTATTACGCGTATTTAGAATAGGTTTACCTTACCACTAGGGGTTCGTGCGACATTGATATGCGGGCGTGCGATATTACGTGGGATCACGTGGATCCCGGGAGAACGACTTACTTTCTACCCCCAGAGATTGATGGTAGATTGTTTTATCTACTGGGAATATAGATGAGCTAATCAGAGCGTGTGCGTGTTTATTGACTATGAAATATGTTAATTTAGCGCGGATCGGACGCATAATGTGCCAGGCGGTCTCAGCCTTGAACTTCGTATTTAGATAACGAAATTGAGTGAAAGCCGTTGAGTTTAAGCATATATTCGGAGACGTTGAATTGAAACAATAGTAAGAGAGATTTGGTATTTCTGAGTAAGAAATATGAAATAAAATTAATTAAATACCTACTTTGCACACTATACCTAATGGTCAAATGATTAAGGCGCTCTTATCAAACGATCTTCAGGTATTTGCGGGGGTGAGGCAGACGGAGCGGGAGACGCGAGACAGCGCGCTGCGCGTCGCGTCCCGCGCACTCCGCTAGCGACCTTATTCTGTTGGCATCCGTATTCGGCTCGTTTTTGCGGATTATACGATCAAATGTTTTTCATCTTGAATAGGGAACATTACTGCAATGTTCTGCCGCCAGAGTGCAGCACTAACACAATTAGTAAACAGTTTTTTTGACAACTTTGACAAGTCCTTCAAAGCTCTGGATCAAATAGGGAAGAAAATATTTCAATAAATAAAATGCATCAGTGCTGCGTAATTGCCTAATTGGATGCAAGAATGAAGGGCATCATTCATTTCCAAAGGAAACGATGATACGAAAACTATGGGAAGCGGCAATACGTCGTAAAGCAAAAAATAGCCCTCATCCACCTTTAAATAGCTATAGGATGCCATTTTAATATCACAGTACCTACAGGTATTTTACACACGAATGATAATAAAACGATTGTAGTTTAACGCGTTTTCATCAATTATTTGTTATTGTTTGTTAGGTAAATAAATATGACATTGTACGTCATGGTGGTTTGTTTACGGGTTGTGTTAGTGTCGCCCCCTACGCAGAGCTTTGCGTAATGTTCCCTATTGTTGTTTTATTTTTCACATATTGGTTGATTTTTGTAAGATTGTCCCATTATTTATTTATTTAAATCTATTATTTTAGAAAATAAGGAAAAATAGGTAGTTACAATTCTTACGTGAATCGTAGGATGATGACATCCATTATGGGCACTTACTTTCCAAAGATATGTTACAGTTTTTTTAACCGAAATACAATTCTATTCAATTCAATTCAATTCAAAATCTTTATTGTTGGTTATATGTTAGTAATACAAATGTTGTATGAGTGCATTATAACCTGCCTACGAGGCGTACAATGTCCTTAAAATTAAAAGTATGTACATGTATTTTTTTTTAATAGCATGCGATATTAAATTGCTACGTTACATCTAAATTATAATAAATAAGAAAACAACAGTAGTATAAAATTCTTCAAAACATTAATTATTAGACTAGGTATTTAAACTAGGTATTTAAATTTAAATTTACAATCGGTTACTTATAAGTAATTAACCCTTCAGCTGTGGTTGCCCCTCTGCGGGCTTCACATTTTTTCCTGCAGGTCTGTGGAGACCCCTCAGAGGGCCGCAAGAGCTGTTCTTACTTTCTTAGAGAAATAACAGCCAAACGTGTATCGATCTCGTTTTAATCCGTTGAAACGTATAGCCAATGAAGCGAGGCAGCTAGCAGGCCATAATATCAATGGCCAATGGAGGGAAAATTTAATTTGGTTGTTAGTCTAAAACGGTCACGGCGCGTATGACACGGTCGGTGTTCGCGAGTGAAAATTTGTGGGTTTAGTGCTGAATTTTAGTGCCAAAAAGAGAACACTTGTGAACAGGTAAGTAATCTATCGTTCTTTATAAAAAAAATCAATATTCAGCGCGTTCTCGGTACTAAACCTGTGACTTACAAAACATGCACGACGCGGACACCCGGTTTTTCAGACAAATGACCAAATGTATTGAATTATTGATGAAATTCTAAGAAGTAAGTAGATAGATCTACCAAAAAGCTACCTATCACAACAAATTTCATTCTAATATTCCAAATAACTTTTGAGATATTTCGAGTTTGGTGGTAAAATAGCACTGTTTTGAAAGGCAAAATCTATCAAGGTTTTTGTAAGCAATCGTGTTTCTACGAAGCACGAACATAGCTAATGAACTGAAGATATACATAACAAAAATTTGGATCTCTAGCAATAGTACAAGTATACTAATAATCGTTTTGGAAAAGGCACTTTTTCGATGCGCAGCTGCATACAGCGCCTTAAATGTTGTTGAAACGAACAGAAACTCGTTCGCTTCTAAGATGTTGATATTAAATGCACTGCGGACTGGCACAAAGGTTGGTCGTTTTTTAAATGAAGGAATTGCGTCGAAAAAGTTATCATCTTCCGCTATTGTATGGGATATGTGATAGTGGCGGTTCTTTATAGCGGATATTCTGAAAGAATCATATTTATATTTAAATGTATAAACAAATGAGATATTAAGTCACTTTGCTTATTTTAAGATACGCTAGGACATAAAATACTTTCCACAACAATAATATATTGCTGATGCCAGGAATGGCTAGACACTCTCGCATGGATACGCATGCATTTATAGAAATAATAAAAAAAACAGCACTGGTCTGAAATATTATGTCGTGCAGTAGTTTTATGAAACGGTGAAGCCATATTTTTAAGAAGATTTAGAACTTGTAAAGTTCAGGCTGGTAGAGTTAGGCTGTGTGAGTAGGAAGCTTGGTGCTACTTACTCGCGATCAGATACGTTTTTGATAATGAAAGCGGAACGAGTCTTGGAAAACAAATCGTCATGACATGTTTTTGGTGGGATTACTTATAATTATTCGACTGCCCTTGGTCCTACAAAACCAAGAATTGCTACACCTATCGGAGTCTTATATTATGTTCTACTAGTTCGTGAATTCAAATTTCACATAGGTCTGTCAGTATAATGTCTAGATTTAAAACCCGTTTATACATTACAACAGGCGCTGCCGGCCTCGGCGGTCTCGCTCTCCTCGGCGCCGGCGCTGTCGGCGTTGGCCTCATCGGCGCTAAGGCAGGTCTGGTCGGCGGTGCGCTGGCTGCCACCGCTCTCCAAGGCAGAGGCTTCGGTGGTGGCCACGGCGGTGGCTACGGCGGTGGCTACGGAGGTGGCTACGGAGGTGGCTACGGAGGTGGCTACGGAGGTGGCTACGGAGGTGGCGGCGGAGGCGGTTACGGAGGCAGCTACGGTGGCGGTTACGGAGGTTACGGTGGTGGCAACGGCGGTTACAGGTAAAAATTTATAAGTTAAACAAATGCAATAAAAACTCTCTTAACTTTTACATTATTCACTTCTCATGCTCGAAAGGTCATATTAGCCCCTAGGGAAAATATGTATACATATTGAATTTATGATTTTTAAAACATTTAATTTGACCGATCATAACACTTCACCGTATGAAATCCACCAATCACGCGTCATTAAAAAAGCATTTGTATTTGCTATCAACAAACTAAAGATATTAAAATCGACCAAACAGGAAACAGAATTCATTTCAAACATTAGTGTTTTTATGCACTAATTCACAATCATTAAAAAAAAGAACGTCTCTGACCGTCTATAGCCGCGTCCACACGTTCGAGCGTGGTTGACTGCATACCTGGTATAAGCTATGAGATTGAGCGTGATAGACTGCTGTCTATCTCGCTTTATCTTATGCCCCGTTTTCTGCCCGCCGCACTCGGCCGTTTAACAGCGCCTATAAACGGTCTGAAGTGGTCAATATTTTGTATCTGTTCAAAGCTGTGTAAAAAAAAATCACGCCGCCAAATTGAACATTCTTTTTGCCGTGGAATTTATTCTTGATTGTGGATGAATGATCTTTGTTTTTACTATTATCTCGCAGTCAAAGTGGAAAGTAGAGTGTATAACTCTGGTCTAAAACCCATATTACCTCTCGAACAATTTTCCCTCACTTCGTTCGGTAAAATAACCATCTTGTGGTAATATGGTTTATTTTAGCCCCTTGTGATACAATCTACTATTAATACCTATTTTATGTCCTCTGATTGGCTGTGTTAATTTTAATTAAATGCGTTGAACATGAATGTTCGTTTTTTTCAGGTCCTACCCCACGTACGTCGTTGAAGAAAGTTGGTGCTGATTGACCCACGGCAATGGTTGTGTTATTGTTTAAAGACATTGTTGATTTGAGTGAAGTGAACTAGGTATTTATTAGAATATCAGTGCGTGAAATACTAAATAAAAAAACCACAAAACAATATTATTCTGTATTGACTTTTATTAAAATACTTACTCAGGTACACAATACTTAGCGTGAATGCCTGTAAAGATTAAGGCGGAGATTAATTTATAAAAAAATCTTCAAATAACTTTGCCAATTTAAATCATCTATAGGACGGAAGAATTGTCCAAACAGCCCAAAGACGACAAGACAGTTTTAGAGGCATTGAGAAGCAACATGAAAATATTTTTTACGAGTTTGCAAAGTTTTAACAAGCGTTGTAAATAAATTAACCAAAGATTACAGTGTATACCATTTTCAAACATAAAGGAACATTTTAGGTATTAGGGTAGGGTGGGTCCTGTAACAGGAGCAAAAAATTAAACGATAGATTATTAAGCTTGTGAACAAATAATATTTCCAAGTGGTTTTATAAAAGAAAAAAATAACTTTTTTTTGGCATTTTTTTTTCCAAATTAAGATAACTTGTATTTTTTTACTCTTCTGGAGTGCTATAAGTAACTTTTTATTTGAAAAACAAAAAAATATGAAATAAAAAAAATTAAAATCACAAAAATATCTTTTGAAAACAAAAATGCAAAAACTATTAAGTATTTACTCATTACATGATGTTACCTCAAAATCTGCATTGACTGCTGTGCTATGATCTCGTGGTGCCAAGATACATTACTTTAGATCGAAAGGGTCTATCAGGCTAAGCTAAGGAGAGTGGCCCCCGACGAGGGATTTGGTGATTCTTTCTGGTGGTGTACTGGCAGGTCCTAAGAACACTCCATGCTTAATATCAGTCCTCGATCTTCTTTTGTTTTCGAGTAATTTAGGATAATATAAAAAATACAGGGTGCCATTTAAAGTGTCATATTAGGTAAACTGTTCAAGATAGAGTAACCAAACAAAATTATCATGAATAAAAATAGAATTGGCTACCAAATGCATTTATTCAACCAACATCACGTCCTTAAACTTCCTTAAAAAAAACTACTTTTATTTTTGTTTTAATTTTTTATGACACTTTTCGCGGAGGTACACCTACAAAAAAATATCGTAACAAGCCACCCAATGCCCACTACATACACATATAAAAATATCTTCAAAAATCTTCGTGCGTCATGTCAAAAAAAAAACAATCGTCGAACAAGTAGATACTACCATATGATTAAAGTACCAGTGCAGTGTGTAGATAAGTCAGTATGTAGGTCCGCGAAAAGTGTCATAAAAAATTAAAACAAAAATTAAAGTAGTTTTTTTTTAAGGAAGTTTAAGGACGTGATGTTGGTTGAATAGATGCATTTGGTAGCCAATTCTATTTTTATTCATGATGATTTTGTTTGGTTACTCTATCTTGAACAGTTTACCTAATATGACACTTTAAATGGCACCCTGTATTTTTTATATTATCCTAAATTACTAGAAAACAAAAGATGATCGAGGACTGATATTAAGCATGGAGTGTTCTTAGGACCTGCCAGTACACCACCAGAAAGAATCACCAAATCCCTCGTCGGGGGCCACTCTCCTTAGCTTACCCTGCTAGACCCTTTCCCCTAATCCAAAAAAAATTAACATGGATGGGACGGGACACAAGGGGTTAAGTACATTTGCAGTACTCTAAGGAAACGTCCTTTTGAATATTTGCTCCTGTTACAGAGCCCACCCCGTATAGTAACAATATATTGGTTTTCATCAAATACCTTTCCTCGTTAGTTGTTAATTAAACATTCTTAGTCTGTACACGTTGGTTTGTGTCATTATTATAAAATAGTACCTACCATAAAACTAGACTGGAATTTGCGACGGAATCTGTATTTAGTTAAATTCGTGAGGGCTTGGCAACTATCCCTGTATACATTTTGAACCAAAAATTATTTATAAAAACATTACATCTTTTTTTTTTTCTTATTTGGAATCAAAAAAATACAATTTTAGTAACTTAACCTAAAGATTCGTCAAACTGCAAAGCAGTTTGTTGGCGATTCGCTCACTTAAATAAAAAAGATAATATTATCTTCTCTAATCTAAGTACATGTGTACGTTTGTAACCCATTTTTCAGCTACTTGCCGGTATCCGATTGAATTGAAATGCCTATTACGCTAGTCCGTAGAGGAATTCTTTGTTGCAAAAGGTGGTGTAAAAGATTATTTTTTTTAGTTATTTCATTAGTCATTACATAATTATGTAGCGGCTAACAAAATACACCTATCTTCCAAATTTTATTCAAATACGCTTTATAGTTTCTTTCGTTTTTGCCATGGAACCCTAAACAGGCCCTCGAGGCATTGTACCGAGGATGCTGGCGGTATTTCCTCGTTGAACTGCAAATGCTGATGCGTTGCACGAGAAAGCCGCCAGCTCTTCGGTCACCAGTTATGATGATACTAATGCTGAGATAACTCTCGATTCTGTAACTTCCTACAATTGGGGCGTTAAAAACTATAGGTAAATTCAAAATTCAAACCCAGACGCTTAATAACCACTATCTTGAAATAATTAATAATTTCATAATCATAATATTTCTGACATGATTATACGAGTATTGCTCTTAAATTTTAATTATATATGATATGATAATTTTATTGACATATGTATCTATTTGCTTTTTGACGATCATAATAATGACTTCATGTAAATTGACATACTAATTTAATTTACAATGTAGATTTACTATGAAATATATGAATCTAATCTTCTAGAAAGTTGGGAAAAACTTCCTTTTCGACCATGGTTTACTAAAACTACTAAAGTTACTTTCTATCAAATTAAAGAACATTCGCTAAGATGCACCGTATAGAATTTACGAGCGAGAAACCAAAAAAAGACCCAATATTTCGGGGATTTGTAGCTGCCAAAAGTAGTCCCCAGATATCTCGTTTTACTACCATTTTTGATATTTGCTCGGTTTAGTCGGTATACACGATATAAAAAAAAATCTTTTACACCACCTTTTGCAACGTACCCCCCTGCTTTGAACATCTACTGACTGGCGATGTGAGTTCAGTGGTTCTCTTATGTCAGCGGGTTAAGGTTTAGGTACATATTCATATGAGGATTAAATCGATACATATTTTTGCACTTGATTGTAGCCACTAAAAAAATATAGAAAGTTATTTGACAAACATTTTATGATAATTATGACATATCGTGAGATATGATCTGACTTAATCTCAAATAGTCCGGGATTGAGGGGACAGGTAAATTTAAAGAAATTGAATCCAGAAACTTTTTTAATATCGACACGAATCCTATCCCCGTGGAAACTGATGCAACATTTGCATACTCGTCCTGATCTGTCAAACCAGTTTGGCGACCTATGTGGGTTCTAGCTTGGAAATTGACCTCTGTTTAATATTGGCAACTAAACCAACCACTTATAAATACACTAGCTGTTGCCCGCGACTTCGTCCGCGTAGAACTTGTTACCGCCTTAGAAAAAATATTGCAAACCAACGTCTACCATCTTAAGGGATGATTTCCGAGGCAAAAACTATTCTATATCCTTCGAAGGGTCTCAAATTATCTCTATATCAAATTTCATCTAGGTACCTACATGGGTTTTATCCAAACTTTCACCCCCTATTTCATCCCCTTAGGGAAAGATTTTCGGAATAAAAACTATCTAATGTCATTCTTCGGGACTCAAACTACCTTTTTAGACCAAATTTCATCTAAACGGGATCCATCCAAATTTTCACCCCCTTAGGGAGTGATTTTCGTAATTAAAACTATCCTTTGTCCTTTCCCAGGACTCAAACCATCTCTACACCAAATTGTATTAAAATGGGTTCCATCCGAATTTTCACCCCTAATTTCACCCCCTTAGGGGACTTAACCTATGTCTACACCAAATTTCATCAAAATTATATTCAAATGTTCACCCCCCCCTTTTTCACCCCCTTAGGGGATGATTTCCGGGATCAAACTTATTATATGTCCTTCCCCGGGACTCAAACTATTTATATACCAAATTTCATCTAAATCGGTGCAGCGGTTTAAGTAGCTCCATACAAATTTCCACCCCCTATTTCAGCCCCTCAGATATAAAAACTACCCTATGTCCTTCCTCGGGGCTCAAACTATCTGTATACCAAATTTCATCTAAATCGGTTCAGCGGTTTAGGTGTGAAGAGGTAAAAGACAGACAGACAGACACACTTTCGCATTTATAATATTAGTATGGAAGTATGGATAGTATGGATTCTTTCCGCTTGTCTTCCAAATAAAGGTGTAGCTGTAGACTCACTTCAAAAGAAAGAAGAAACGAAAAACTCATTCAAATATCTCAAAAAATTACGAAGCTACAACCGTTTTAATGTCGCTTGTTAGAGTGAGAAAACGATCAGAGACCGTGACGTCACGATCCTCGAGCGTCATAGTAAAAAACTGTCGTTTCATTATAAAGGTGCGTTTTGCGGAAAAGAGACACAACAAACCCCCTCTTAAAACTTTGGACACTTATAACTTAGTGATTATCTTACCTATATTGCGTTGCGTTCCTATTTGCGTTGTTTTCTTTAAAGAAAAATACAACATTATGATTATTTTATTTAGTGTCTACATGCCTATTTTCGATAAGATAAGATAAAATAAGATTTCCTTATTGTCAGAACTGTGCACATTTAGTTGTTTTGGGTAAAATAAAGTCCAACAGCTTGCCCATTTCGGACGTACAATATTAAATTTAAAGCTAGTCAAATATACTAAAACAATAACAACAATAGTATTTCCAAATAATTTTAACCATATTTACACATAAAATATTAATTTAGATCTATCCGACATCGGTATTTTCTTTTAAACCACGAACTTCTGAATTCGAAAATATTCGGGTATCTCTATCGCACTAACAAGTGACAGGAATGCAGATATACGAACTTCGAGTTTCTGTTTTCGTGGTTTGGCTGATACGCAAAGAGCGCGCGCGCGTGCCATTAAAAAAAACCAAGTTTATCTTGTTCGAATTTGTTGATACATTTGTTGAAATTACGCGTTAATACGACATTTGCGCATAAATAAGTTCGCATATCAAAATCGATTAATTTTATATTTGCTTTTGGTACCTATGTGTCTCGTCAAGGTATATCGTAGACGGGATTAAAATTATTAATAGGTGAAAGAAAGGCAAAGCAATTCCGCCATTTTATCCGTAGTATCTCTTATTAGTCTGTGATTTTGACGTTTCTTTTAGCTGACAGATGTGGCGGCGATATACTTTAAGAATAATAAATGAAAAATTAAATGAAGTCGTATATTACGGAAAATTAATTAATTTATTTATTTATTCGTATGGCATGGGTACAGTTCTTTACAAACTTATATTAAGACCATCGTGGGTAAAAAACTGTATGTTGCTGCGAGGCTATTAGAATAAGCAGTCCAGCATTAATTAATTGTTGCAGTCGAATAAAACCTATCCTAAGTTACAGCTAGAATAATAATGTACCTATAAAAAAGTTTTATATTTTTCCGTTCAAGGGATGCTGAGAACATTCGTAACAACACAAAGCTTAGTTTCAAACTGGCTGATTTTTTTTTTTTAATTTAGAGATTTATTATAAGTGGAGATGAAGACTAAAGATTTTCGTCTCTCGTGTGCAAACAATATACACGTGTTGTATCATCGGCAGTGCATTTTTACAACAGCACTAGCGAATTTAATTTTTCGCCAAAAAAACGCAAAATTCGTGTGTTTGGAAAGATTTCCGCGATAATATTTTCGATGCAAGCGATTCGGTCATGTATCATGGGCGCGCTGGGGGCGTTTATACTGAGCCGCTATTCGCAATGCTTACGATGGCCCGTCTGCCGTGGATTACTATAATTTTGAGCTCCGATTGCGCGTGGTTGTCACGAATCTCGGGGTCGTTGTATACTAGGGATGAGTCGCACGGTAAACCGGAATATTTGTGAATAGCATAGCTGGGTGCGCGGGTGGATGAGCGCCGCTGGCATCGAAATAGCATTAACGGAGATGGATGGGATCGGCCCACGCCATCGCCTCTTTAATCTCGTACAAAAGAGATGTACGATCCACACCCAGCACGTTGATGATCGCTCTCGAGAGATCACTCCACGCGGGTTGACACTGTCGCACTGTCACCCGTGCCGGTGATCCTTTATTTATGTTGGCTATTCAATTAAATGGTGACATTATTATTTCGTCGCATTACTTCGTGTGCTGTTACAGCTGTTTGTGTATCTACCGCGGAGTGGGAATTTTGCAGCACGCCTGGCCTAACCTAACCCTTTTTGTAACACATGACGCACATGATGCGGGCCTCAGGTGCTCTTTTCATTGTTTGCGGGATACTGAAAACTGAAACTGCTACGGGCTACGGCGTAGCAGAAAGTGCTACACTTCCACTATGAACGGCATTATCTCTTGAACCACGCTAATAATACCGCTGAAATTAACACAGCAGGTAAAGATAATAAAAAATATGGAGTTTCTTTATTCTATTCAAGTATTATCTTTATTGATAGGTACTATTTATATTTGCTGTTTAGTAAAAACGGTTAATACGTAGGTACAATCATTAAATTTCTGTGATAGAGCAAACTATTATAACATGTAAAGACCAGCAAAGTAGCGAGTTGAACTTAATAAAATTGATGAATGAAAATTGATGTTGTTGATTTAAAAGCAGGAGTTTTAAAAGATTTTAGTTGTGATTATGCGCCTGTAGGTATAGGCTCGTAAGCTAATAATTTACCTGCAAGTTTTTTGTCGTTCACTTTCAATCATATTACACTCATTTAATCATAAGTTGGTCCAGCGCCGGGTGGTGGTATTGTATATCTAAATAACTTAAATGGTTGCAATGTAAAAGCGGATCCTGATCGCTCATGTTCCGTTTTATCGACATTGTTAGACTTCATTTGACGGTAATGAGCGGAGAACAAAATAACATCTCATAATACCTGTCAGCTTGCAACTTAAAGTTAACACAAAAGACGTTGCTTCCTTTGGAAGGGATAATAAAGCAAAATAAGTAGCAAAAGATTATACCAGCTGGCACAGACCTGTAAATGGGCATTGACAAAGATTAATTAACTTCTCAATAATGACGGGACTGGCTTATCTCACGCAATTGATCGCGTAGATTAATAGAGCCATTTTCTCCGGAGGAAATTTACTTGTCATCCGGACTTACTGGGCGGAACAATGAGCGCGGCTATATCGCAGCTATGCTATTGGAAAAATAGTGATTACACGAATCATCTGTTACAAAGTGGCTGCAAAAATATAAACTTTCCTACTTGCTTTTGCCCCCGACTTCGTCCCCGCGGAACTCGTTTATATCGTCGCTACATACAAACATTCGCCACCTTTTCATTCCCCTAGGTGATGAATTTTGTGATAAAAACTGTCCTTCCCCGGACTACAAAGTATCTCCATACCCAATTTCATCGCAATCAGTTCAGCAGTTTAAGCGTGGAAAGGTAACAGACACACAGTCAGACAGACAGAGTTACTTTCGCATTTAAAATATTACTATATGTATGAAACGATAATTTACTTTAAAAACAAAGTTTAAACCGACTTCAATTCAGTACTTCGCCAAGCCACATAGTAAATATATGAAAAACTCCTCATTTCCTTTCCAATTTACCACATGAACTGCTTTCCGAGAGCAAATGCGTTGATTATTACAGAAAAAACCCAAGTCGCTATATGTCGGCTGATAATATTTGAGGAGTTCCGACGATTCCTCAAGAATCTCAGAATTAACACTTCATTAGTTGCTACTTCAACGGAATCATGTCAGAATCTTTGACGTACTTTACATGTTTGAGGAGTTCCATAAGTCATCTGTGGTCTTCATCATCAGTTCTACTTCACCAAAATTACGATTTCAAGGGGTAAATACACGAGTTATAATAGAAAATCCGAAATCACTACATGCGTGCCAATAAAATTTGAGGGTTGCCCTCAATTTCCTTGGGGTTCTATCATCAGATCCTGACTTGGTGACAATGAGACCACCTCAGGAGTATACTCTACCGATTAAAAAATAATTTTGGAAATCGGTCCACAATTGACGGTGAAATCGGCGAACATACATTAGATCTGTGAGGAGTTCTTTTAGTCAGACATCTGTGATCTTCATCATCAGTTCCACTTCACCAAAATTGCGATTTCCGAGGGTTAATACACGAATTATAATAGAAAATACTGAAATCACTACACGCGTGCCTATAAAATTTGAGGGTTGCCCTCAATTTCCCTGAGATCCCATCATCAGATCCTAAATTGGTGACAAAGGAACCACCTCGGGAGTATAATCTTTCAAGTAAAAAAAAAATTTGGAAATCGGTCCACAATTGACGGAGAAATCGGCGAACATACATAAAAAAAAAATACATAGGTACAGTGGAACATATAACCTCCTTTTTTGAAGTCCGTTAAAAAGGGTCCTTATGAGAGTTACATGATTTTATAGATAACCTTACTCAGAACGCCTTTTTACAAAAACAGACTTTGGCGCAAACTTGGTTTATGTGACTCACCTCACCATAATAGCATGTAGGCTTTCAATATCTTTACAAAACATTCAATATCTCCGAAACTACCGCTATAAGGTACTACCTTTACCCGTGTAACGTCACATACCAGATTATGCATATTTCCCAATCTCTTACGAAAAACTGCATAGAAGAAAGGAATTAATTATATATTCTCACGAATGGAATTAATTATACTCAGGAACTGGATGGAGGACACCTTAAACAGCATTTGCCTAAAATTAGCGACATTATAAGAAGCATAAGAGGCGCTATTGCAATCAGCTTCCAATTAACACAGGTGCTCACCCAAGCAGAAGCTACAATAATAATGTAAGTACCTATAAAAAAATATTCATGTTTTCCGCTCATGGGAAGCTGAGATCATTCGTGACAGAACAATGGTTGGTTTGATACTGGCTGATTCTTTTTTTAATTCAGAGATTTATTATAAGTGTAGATTATAGTCGCAATTGGAATGAAAATACAGGTGACAGTTTTCAGTTTCAGAGGGCGCTGTTATCGCTAACAGTCAAATTCAAACGGCTCTCCTTATTTATATTTGATTTTAATTATTTATACATCGTTTTAAGTGACATTTTGCAACAATTATAACTCATTGACATCCAATTTCACAAGATAATAATTATAAATAAGAAGATATGGCACCGGTGAAGACTAAAGTTACACCAAACACGGCGGCGGTTAACAGGTTGGTGGAAATTGTTTCGAATCTCAAAGAAAAAAATGAAAGACAAAATAGAATGCTGCAATTGTACAATTGTGGAGCAGCAAAAACTACTCACCAGTCAAAACACGAGCATTCAGGCGTTCTTGAGAGTATTCCAAGGTACAAAATAATCGCCCAGAACTGCTACACAAATCACACGTCTTCCAGCACGTCATCTCACTTACTTACGTGCGACATTTGTCAAATTTGTATGCAAATTGACAGTTCATTTCGAACTAAACGTCATCTCGACTGATATTAGAATAGAGGTCAAATCAAATTTCTTTGTTTTTCAGAGATGTTCGAAATTTGAATGCAAAAATGTTATCGAAATCGATGTTATTATTTAGCAATAATAACATTTTCACAGATAAGAAATTTGTTCTAACAAAACAGCCTATTTTCATGGTGATCATAATGTGCGGTTCTTGAACGCATCATGGAGGGTTTATGATATTTGGATATATAAAATTGTTATAATTCTCATACTAATTATAAGGTATCTATGATGCAAAAAGGCGATCTGTCGTATTTTTTGCTATTGGTAACGTATTTTTTTTCATAGACCCTTAATAGGTACAGGGTCAATCCTAAGTCGTGAACAGAAATATGTGTTCCTTACTGTTTTACTTTTGTTTAAACATGTGGACGTGACAACAGGCAAAAATATGTAGACGTCATTAGTTAATGCGTTAATTAAAAAAAAAATATGAGTCTCATGGTCACCCAAATTATCATCATAGACTCATAGCAATCGAATGGGGTGATCATAAGGTTGGTGTTTTTGCTATTTTAAATTGTTATCAATAAATTTTAATTGTTTGCTTCTAGAGTTAATGCAATGAATTTGCCTTAAAATACTGCGATAGAAAAAAAATGTCTATTTACGTCATGAGGTACCTCGGCCTCACCCTCGATGCCAAGTGGAATTTCGGGGCACACTTCACTCAGCTGGCCCCTAAACTGGTAGGCGCTGCAGCAGCGCTGGGAAGGCTGCTTCCCAATCAAGGAGGTCCTCAGTCCCCATGCAGGCGTCTATACTCTGGAGTCGTCCGGAGCATGGCTCTCTATGGGGCGCCTGTATGGATGGAAGCCCTCACGTCGAAAAACAAGACCCTATTAAGGCAACCGCAAACGGTAATAAGCGTGAGGGCATGCAGAGGGTACCGCACGGTGTCCTGGGCAGCGGCCACACTACTGGCCAATGATCCGCCATGGGAACTGCAGGCGGAGGTTCTGGCTGAGATATTTAGATACCGTGCGGAACTGAGGGCCAGGGGAGAACATCCCAATCAACGGGAGGTAGAAGGGCTACGGGATACAGCTATGACCGCCCTTCTCCCGAGATGGAGGGCGGACCTGCAGGTGTCCACGGCCGGCAGAATAACCATAGGGGCAATTTTGCCCCAGTTCGAGAGGTGGGTCGACCGCAAACGTGGCGAATTAAGTTTTCACCTGGTGCAGGTACTCACAGGCCACGGTTGCTTTGGAGAGTACCTGCACCGAGTTGCCGGACGAGAAGAAAGCCCCCGCTGCCACAGGTGTGGCGCAGCAGTAGACGATGTGCACCACACAGTGGAGGTATGCTCGGCGTGGGGGCCGCAGCGGCATAATTTGTCCGATGTATTGGGTGGGGACCTCTCGCTGCCAACCATTGTATCTAAGATGCTTGACAGCGAGAGGTCATGGGAAGCAATGGCCTCCTTCTGCAAGTCCGTAATGGCGCAGAAGGAGGCTGCGGAAAGAGCGCGGGAGGACGACCCTTCCGCTCCCCATATCCGCAGACGTAGAGCGGGGCGCGCACGTCGGCGTTATGCACACTTGCTTTCCCCGCCGTAGCGGACCAGGTTGCAGGGTTAGGGGACCCTAGCTAACCACCAAAAGTCCACGAGTCTGATGCGCCTCGAAATTGTGCCGGGGCGCTCTCCCTGGCCAGGCCTGTAAAGCGGGCTAGTCGCGAGGGTCAAAGTTGCATGCGTAAGCGAACCTTTGACCCTCCTTGTAAGCGAAATGGCTGGACAATCGTTGGGGGTTTAGTGGGTAGTCTGGGCCTTCTGCCCTGGAGTCCCACACACCCGTCCGGTCCCCTTCCGACTGGGCGGACGGTGCATCAACGCATTCTTCCAACGTAAAAAAAAAAAAAAAAGTTTAGTGCTCGACGCTGTATACTAGTATATGACATGGGCACTTCATGTCAAAGTGACATGGCTTAAATTCGAAAGAAGGAAAATCCTCTTATACCTTATATCCCCAATATAGTGTTAAACCGGCCATGTCATATGATTTGTATTTCATACGATACGACTGTGTCGATCTCGAGTGATTTTGACGTCTTGACGATTTCCGTGAATCATTCGGATCGTGTGAAGCACACTTCGCTTCAACGCCACCAACTCGTAATGCCATGTCGTTTGATGGTTGCAATAAAATATTACGGGTCTTAACATTAGGGCAATAAAACAACTCGCCTTCAAGTCTTGGAGACAAGATGTCATGATGAAATATTAAAAGAAATGAACCTACACTAAAATACAGGTTTTTATTTTGTTTTGTTTGGTCTAAGATATTATTTTGTGGTCCTTAACCTTATTTATTCATTTTTGTATGGATTGATGACGCCGTACCACTAAGGTAACTTCTACTACCTATGTTTAGATTTTTCCAGAATTAATGGGGTCGAACACGTGTACTTACGGAACCCTCGGCGCGCGAGTCAGACTCGCACTTGTCCGGTTTTTTGTATGAATGTTATCTCTGCAGGGATTGTAACGTAGACTGCCATTATTGTACTATGTTACATAAACTAAAAAAGGTCCTAGTTATTTTGATCCGGAGCAGATTGGTCTACGACAAGTAAGTTTTTATTCATCATTATAAATCATCATAAATTTAAGAGTTAGACTCTTGTCGGTGTAGCTCCCTCCATCTGACTCTATCTAGGGCCACCTCCTTGACCTCTTTATACGACGTGACTGCTACTTTTTCTTTTATTTGTTTCATGTAACTTATCCTTGGTCTTCAGGCAAGCGAAGAAGGGCTTGCCTTTTACCATTCCTTCCATGGTGTTATTAATAAAAGCGTCATGTCGTATAAGGTGACCAATCATTTCCCTCTCCTATTCTCTATCGTTTTTATCAGTTTTCCTTTATGTGGTGTTGGCGTAGAATGGAGAAAATTAGCTGGACAGAAAAAAATCACAAATGAAGAAGTGCTGAGAAGAGTGGGAGAGAAAAGTTTTTATTAATTATGTTTAAAATTCCACGGATTTGACGAGTATAGAGCTATTTCACAATTCATGTAAGGTTGAAGTTTAAAACCTGTGTTCTCACACCAGCGGTAACATCGAAGTTTAAAACATATTTATCTTTAAGAAACTATCTGTAAAAGGTAGTAAACCGGCCATCTAAACTTTTCAAATAAAACCAATGAGTCTGCTTGTTTACGTACAAACAAAGTACTTTGTTGTTCCACCCGTCCTTTCTTTGTCCAAATCAAACTTCGTACTGTTCTTTTAGTAATTTGTGGTCGTTTGTTCCGACTTTTTTCTTTATTGGGGTTACAGAAAGTACTTGCTGTTTCCAGTTTATTGGCTAAACAACAGAGTTTCGTGATTGTTTAAAGAATCTGTATTTACCCATTAAAATTTAAATGAAGCTTCTTAAATATCCCAAATAAATATTATACGTAACCATTTAAAAGCGTCCTGCTTCCAAGGAGACTGCTATTAAATGTATAGACAATAATCGCGAACGCCTAGGAAATTACTGCAGGCAACATTAAATTTTATTTCATTTTAGGTACCTACTCATTTATTTATAAATCCGTGAGCGTTTTATATTATGTAAAAGCAATACCTACCCATGAAAATTATATTTACCGGTTAGAAATTCATAAAATATTGCAGCGCTGTCGTGTTGAAAATAAGCAAGAAGCTTAATTGAATTCTCTTTGTGTGCACGAATTTAATATTCATTGTAATACAGTGGTTTGTCTCCCGGAAAGCGTTACCTGTGCCGTGAAATTATGCAACAGAGGTATACTGAACACACATTTCAATTAAGCGTATCAGTGTCAACGATTATTTGACAGAGACGTTGCGTTGCATGTTCATAATACCCACTATGATTTTTTACAAGCTTTTATTTAACTTGCAGTATGAATACTTATGTTCCTATGTTAGTTGTTTGTTTAGTTCAAATCTTGGAAGCCAAATCTTAACACCTTCCCGAAGTCCATTCGAGTAAAAAAAATTGTGCGTGCACATAAATATAAGTCACATGACAGTGCTATATTATATAGTGCTATATTATAGCCACAGCGACTCCTAAACTACACAAGATCCGTTTTTGAGCTCATTGAAACCCTCTCAAGTAGGTAGTTGATGAATGTGAAAAAAAATTACAGTCGGCAATAAATAAAAGCTTGTACCGAAAATTCATTTTTTGATATAAACTTATTGATGTAATGATGTTATTAAAATCATTCTTCTCTTTTACAGTAGATACAGTCACCGGCATATCATATATGACGGATCAAAAGGCCGCAAAAATATCTGACACGCTCTAACGGCTCTAGGAATAGAAATGTCATCAGATATTTTGCGGCATTTGTTCCATCATATATTGATGCCGGTGACTGTACAACAAACTAGAAGGCTTCTTAATATTTATTATTTTTCTTATCTTATCTTCGTCTTAACTTTATTTCCCATTTTAAACCTCGGCTTGCCAAACACTCCGCTATAATCTATGCTTCAATATTATATGCACGTAGTTACCTATACGAATTCGGGTATAGTCTGTTTCGGTAGCCGCTAATATCAATGGCATTTTAGTGAAAAGTTCCACTACCCTATTTTCTGGCCGCTGTTTGGCTCGGTTCATACTATTTCATACATACATGGATCGAAACCACGTTTTAAAATAATGCTGCGTGATGATATTAAGTACCCAAAACTCGTTCTAAGTTATAGCAATTAATAATATATTGTTGTGATGTCTTTACTCAGAAAACGTATTTTTATTTTTTATGACGTTAAAAATAATTTGCATTTTTTTTCCATGATGTCGATCAATCTTGTTTTCTTAGTCATGAAGTACTGCATTCATTAGAGATTCATGACGTCGAATTGGCTAAAATCAGCTATCAGCTTATTGTTTTTGTCATCAATGATCAAAGCTAATTTATTTGTCCAAACATGAGTAAAATTACATATAGTAGAACAGCTGTCATCGTTAAAATCAAGTCCTTCATGTTTAATACGTACCGTGCATAATTCGTGTTATAATTGGGAATGGATGAAAATTATAGAAGTGCCAGATTTTTTTGGTGTTATAGGTATAACCTTCATTAGCAACAGAAAAAAGTTGCAGAAAAAGTTTAAAATATTTTTTGTAATTATGGGACGGATCAAGGAAAGTGTCTCATTCGCCGTCCTAATAAACCCAAAACGTAAGTGAGGAAACTGTTTATATTTTTCAAAAATAATTGACGCGCAGCTGACAAGTCTGCAACTTTTTTCTGGTGCTAAGGAAGGTTATTCCTATCACCAAAAAAAAAATCTGGCACTTCTATAATTTTCATCCATTCCCCCATTATAAAATCAAGTTAAAGAAATATTTCTTAGCATTGATGATTTTGATTTCACCAGTAGGTCGATCACGTAACGCATTGTACGCGCGTCGGGTAGGTCTAAATGTCACTTTTTATATGGAGAATTGACAGTTAATCCGTACCGACGCGCGTTCGGAACGTTACGTGTTTACCCCCCCGGAGAACGCAACCTTTAGTATACCTATCTGTATTTAGTAGGACGAAATAAAAAATAAAAAAATCATATTGATTCGTCAAACCTCGACCCTTTCGTGTTCGATATATTGATTTGTATTTTATGCATGATAAATTGGCCAAGTGTGAGATCAACGCGAAGGGTTTTTTACCAACGCACGAAATCCGATTGCGAATGAGCAAAAACGCCAAAAAATACGTATCTTCTATTACAACCCCTTTTATTTTTAACTGTTTTTTTTAAATTATTGATAGCAGCTAAATAAACACCTAGTGAAAATTTCAAATGAAAAAAGATTATAACTTCGGCAACCACAGGCCAGGCATACGCGGCGCGTCGCTCTTAGAATCTGAGCTATCGCAACAACCCGTCTCGGTAACCAATTTTCACTCTGACAACGCCTTAAGGAAGGTATGTAGCAAGGCGATTTTCTTTACTCGTAGATTTCGTTAGCAGACTTTATTGCTCAGTACAAAATTACCCTTGTGAAAATTTCAAGAATCGGTACATACTACTCGTAACGATTAGAAAAATAATAGCTATTACAGACGGTCAGCCAGCGGAGCTTTAGTAATAAGGTTCTGTGCTCTTTGGGTTCGGAAGCCTGAATACGATCTGTAACGATCTTTTTCCATTTCAGCTGCGAATTTAATTTTAATTTAGATGGTCTCTGATTATTGGATTATATCGGGTATCGGCGGGGAAGGGGGTCGACCCTGGCAGGTGTCAATATGTCCTTATTTAATTGTTTGCAAAAACCTGTTTAGTGGTAGAGTCATAGATATAAAATTTCGCATAAACGATTTGAAAAATGTTTTAGATTAATATATTGGTATGGAGGTAGTTTGAGCCCTCGGGAAGGGCATTATTATTATTATTATTATAGCCATTTATTCCCACAAAAAACATTCCAACTAAAACTTTACAACAAGAATTAAGTACATTTCATTTTAGAATTAAAGTACTGTGAACATCAATAATTATCTAAGTATTTTCAGCATGCAGTGTAGATTTGGATACATTTATATAACTATAACTAGGTATCTAATAAATAAAAACTTAATACACCGTGCATTTCATCTTCAAATATGTATATTCTACTTGATCTAAATGTCAGTATTTTAAAATCATTTGATTACTTCATTTTAGTAATTTATGTGACTGTACATAATGAAGGGCATTAAACACGAGTGTGGGTTTATGAAACCGAGCCGCAGGTGAGTTTCATAATAACATCACACGAGTGTGTTAATGCCTAATTATGTCTCCATGATGCATTCAGGAGCCGCATATTATGACCGGCATCGCGGCGTTGTTTTCTGGCAGCTGTCATAGTATTTTTTTTAATTCAGAGACAAACTAGAGTCGGTGCCAACTGTCATATCGTTCGATATCTTACTTACGTTTGTTAAATTTGTATGCAAATTGACAATTCATTTCGAACTAAACGTCATCTCGACTGATATTAGAATAGAGGTCAAATCAAATTGCTTTGTTTTTCAGAGGTGTTCGAAATTTGAATGTAATAATAGCATCGAAATCGATGTTATTATTTAGCAATAATAACATTTTCACAGATAAGAAATTTGTTCTAACAATACAGTCTGTTTTTATGGTGGTCATAATGTGCGGTTCTTGAACGCATCATGGAGGGTTTATGATATTTGGATAGATAAACAATATTTATATGCTTATTTAATTCAAATTATATTCAATGTTGGTATTTACAATATAATAATTAGTGGGCTTCACGGGGCACTCAGCAAACGCTTGAGGGAAGCAACAGGCGACCCTCGCGCAGGCAGCTTTCTTGCACAAAGACTTGCAATCGCAATTCAACGCGGGAACGCTGCCTGCGTGATGGGAACCCTACCAAAGGGTCCAAATTTAGATAGTAATTTATAGTTTTTGGTAGGTTATTTTTATGTTAGTTTTAGTTTTAATTTTAAATCTAGTTTTAATTGTATATTCTATTATACTTATATATATTCATATTCAATTTATTCATAAAACCGGTTTACATAATTAGTAGTAAATTAAATAAGTTAGAATATGAATTCAGAGCTGTAAGAATTTAAAATAGCTATTTACATACCTTAAATGAATATATCATAAATTAACATTTAAGGTGATTATTATTTCATTAAAAATTCATATTCATCAGTCTAAAGTCACCAATTAAAATAAAATTATAGACTTGGTAGGTATAGATTTAAATAAAATAAATATTAAAAACATGTTGAACACTTAAATTAGTTTTTGGGGACCCAAGATTGGGCAAAGGCCTCCTCCATGCACGTCCACGATTTTCTGTCTTGCGCGAGAGAGGGGTGACAAGGACAGTATAAGTTATTATAGGACGCGTATTTTCTATTAAGCGAAATTTACACATGCAAGAAATTGCATGCAAGTTTCATTACATTGCGGGTTACTGTTGCATACCTACTGAGTTCAATTTATCTATCAAATCCCGCAATGTAGTTAAACTTGCACGCAATTTATTGCATGTGTAGGAGCCGCTTTAGATTTTGTATAGGCGTATTTAAATTACGCAATACTTTTTACCAAGACGGTAGGTATATTAAATAAAATGCGCGCAGGTATATTCACAATGAATCATTGAATCTGCACTCTTGCACTGCACATTGAATTCAGAAACATGTTTATTCAAATATCATTCACTCTTTTCAATCATACACCGATACAGGTCGGGGATGCAGTGCCTGGTTCGAAGACTCGGGAAAATTTCATTAGATGTATTCAATAAGCATTCATTTCATCGCTGCATGATATGTCATAATCGTTCATGTCGTCCACCATTGCCAAAATAATAATTATTATATTTATTTATTTCAGACTTGAAGTCCATAGGGTTTGTAAATACAATAACTTATATATTTATATCTAATGTTATAGATCTGCGTTTGATTTTGATAAGCGACAATGGCGCAACTTTTATAGGAGCAAAATATTAAGTTCATGAAATACTATATACATCGGAGCTAGACGCTACTATGCCTTCCATGTGTCACAAATTAATTTTTATATTTTGTTGCGTAAACGCGGTGTAATTAATAATGTACCTTTATGAAATTGAAACATCAATGTGGTCGATTTTAGATTATAAATCGTGGATCCGTGCCGACTTGTTGAAACAAACTAGTCATTAAACATTTGTAATTATAAGCCCTTGTTATACATACAATATTGACGTTTCTCCTTTAAGAATAATACGATGTAAACGAGGTAACGTAATATTTTTACAGCATAGCTTACATAGTGTCAAGATTATCCTAAGCGGTTTACCTTTTTGCCTGTCCTAAAAGTGCCACCCCAAAGTCATGTCCCATAGTGTAGAGCGAGCGACATTATTACGATATTTATGACCTGTCAATAGCAGTTGGTGGTGCGCTGCCGCCAATGAAAATACGAATTCCATTTAAAAGCACGTAATTGGACGTCGCGGCGGTATTTTAAGGTCGATAAAACTTTATTTTACCTCGAAAATTCTACGTTATTAGGAAGTCGAATACTGAATATAGCAAAATTAATGACTCAATTAAGAGTAAGATACATTAAAAATAAGTATTGTAAAAAAAAGTTAACAATTCGTAGTTTTATTAAAATTGATTAAAACAGTGAAAAAACACAACGACACCTAATAAACAGAATAGCAGGCTCTCATATCCTTTTATATACTATACGAGCAATATTTGTTTATATATATTTGTTATGACGTTCTCCAAAGCTGCTGTAACGATTTCGACGAAATTTGCAACATAGGGGTTTAGGGGGTGAAAAATCGGCCCAGCTAGGTGTCCAGATAAAAATAACAGATAAAAATTCGTTTTGTCCATTTTAACCGAGCAGAGTTCGGTCGCCCTGGTACTCTATGGTTAATAAAGTACTCAGGCACCTACCTAAGTTAGGTACTTAGGTTAAATACACCTAATTGCTCTAGGCATCATTAATCTCATGACAATATGTGGCTGGAACATTCGCGTACTTTATGTACCTATAATGGCTATAATGCTGCAGTAGACAGTAGAGCATATGTAATGTAATGTAATGTGCCTGTAATGTGCGCACCTCTCACGGCAGGCGCTGCACGAACGGGCAAGATGTTCTTTATGGGAATTTAAGAGCTCCACGTCGCATATATTGAACTACCGTTTTAGGAGATATGTTTTTTACGTTTTTCATTGAGTGGCTTTAGTCTAATACATGTATACGACTTTAAACGCATCATTACCCAAACTTGGAAGCTAAGTATTGGTTTTATTGGAGCAATGGTTAATGTGGTATGTTATCTAAATTCAATACGTAGGTTAATGTTACTGAAACTGTCAAAAAATAAAGTTACAAAGATGAATTTAAAGGTGAAAAAGCACCCTATAAGCATTGCTCTCCAAACGGGATAATCAATATAGCTAGCGAGGGCATTAAGGGGATCCCATACGCCAATGACCTTCGATCTGAATCCCTTAGTTTTCTAATGTTTTTTGTAGCCTATCATATGAACAACAACAGCTTTAAGCAATATAGTATCCTATATTTACTTCAAACATCACTGTCTTCGAGATATTTGGCCTCAAAATTGAACAATTTTAGACCAAAAAACAGGTTACATAACTTTTGTGTTAATTAGTTTAAAACAAAAACCGTACACACGTTTAAAGAGACATGAGAGACGAACCCAAATATGTAGATTTTGTATTATGTTTGATCTTTCACAGAAATCTTAGAACAAAAAAAGTGTTTTTTTAGACAATGATTAAAAAAATTATAAAAAAATAACTATCAAGTTCTTTCAAAATATGGTTAACCAAAGTGGAGATTAAAGATTGAAGAATCGATAGCCGTTTGCCTTATAATTGTATCTGTAGTGCAAAAGCATTTGTATCAATTCAAAACTAGTCAAAAATCGATGAAAACCTCGGGTAGCCCCTTAACACATTCACTGCCAAGAATCGCTTCGCGCTACGGTCGAAGCCGATCCCGTGGTTTTTCTCGTACATAGCGGAAAGCGACTACGGCGTAGGCGCCCGCTAGGGTCGTTCCTGGCAGTGAAAGTGTTAACCCATTCACGGTCACGCTAAGCTCGTAGCGCTACGCCGTAGTGCGTAGTAGCTTAAACTCCGTGTGTAGCAAAAAGCGCTCGTAGCGCTCTGACGCATGTGTGTCGTCATTGGCGCTGAATGGGTTAATGTTTGAACTTGTAGTTCACTACGTATACGGCACATTGACTGGCAACGAATTCGTAGCGCTACGCTTGTAGCCGATGTCGAGGATTTCCCGATAAGTAGAGGAAACCGCCTACGAACAAAGCGATCGCTACGCGGGTTACGGCGTGCGCTATGTGTTAAAATTTTGGCAGGATTTATTAAATACCCTCAGTAACTATATAGAACAGTATAAACGTATTTATATTAGTAAACATTATGGTATAAAATATTTAAGCATAGTGAAACAGTTACATAGGTATAAACTATGCTATATAGGTTTTTGAAGTGCTACGTCGCGTCGTTTGTTTAAAAATTCTTAGATGCTATTTGAGCGCTACAGCACGAGCTACGAAGAGTGTTAACTTTCAAAGGTAACTCGCGATTTCTCATCGTAAATGCAATACGGGCGGGCGCCGATCGACATTAACCTAGCAGTGGCTCTGTTCCGAAACACGTTCGTGACGTATTGAGATTGGGTGCCATATATACACAAGCATACGGCAGCGGCACCCAATCAAAAAGTAAGTATACAGGGTGGCTCATTCAAATCGGTCAGTATGGGAATGTCTGAAACTATAAGACATACGAAGACTTGTTCTTAGGAACCATGTCACCGATTTTGATAAAAATAAAAACTGCATTCATACTTTGAAAAAAAAACTGTACCCAGCTCGGGAATCGAACCCGGTTGTTTTGAAAAAATAAACTTTCACTTTTTCTATTTAAATATCGACTGTGTAGGTCTTAAGCTGTAAATGTCTCTAAGAAACGTAATGTCTAAAATACATTGTTTTGACATACTTTAATTTATCATAGTAGGTGTTCGAAGTGACCACCGTTTTTAACACGTCTCTCTATCTACAATATCTACATACTTACTTTAAGTGGGCTTTTCAATTGATTGTTTATGTTTGATTACTGTAGATAACAAAACTTCCTTAAAGATTTAATGCAATGCTAATGCCACATGATAAGGTGTATGTAACAAGTAGAGAGGTACAAACAGCCATAGAGACAATTTTACATGCCTGAACTTGTTGAATATTGTAACGGTGGTCACTTCGAACACCTACTATGATAAATTAAAGTATGTCAAAACAATGCATTTTATTCATTTTAGACATAATGTTTCTTAGAGACATTTACAGCTTAAGACCTACACAATCGATATTTATATAGAAAAAGTGTAAGTTTATTTTTTCAAAACAACCGGGTTCGATTCCCGAGCTGGGTACAGTTTTTTTTCAAATGTATGAATGCAGTTTTTCTTTTTATCAAAATCGGTGACATGGTTCCTAAGAACAAATCTTCGTATGTCTTATAGTTTCAGACATTCCCATACTGACCGATTTGAATGAGCCACCCTGTATACATTATATATGGAGCCCAGAGGGAGCTTTTACCATTTATTATGAATGTTAACTATTCCAACATAGTAAGGCTTAGTGTATTTTTACAAGCTTTTATTTAGTTTCACCTGTCCCGTTGTGTCTGTAATCAAATCTTGCAAGTTAAATTTGACTCACTTCCCGGTTTCCGATTGAGCTGAAATTCTGCATGCATATGTATATCGCATGATAATGCAAGATGCTGAAGCTGGAAGGTGGCCATAGGAACTCCACAATAAAACGACACAACCCCCTCGAGTTTGGGCTTGTTAGAATCGTCTCAAGGAGTAGTTGATGATGGTTTACAGAAAAGTACAGTCGGCAATAAAAGCTAATACCAAAAATTTTTTTTTGACAGAAACTTGTTACTAACATATGTTATGGACCTGGTCTGAATTAAATCACGTTTGATACACTTTATACAATTTATGTAGCAACTGTACATTTATCTAAAGCATAGATAAAGTTATGTTACAAGCCTTTAACGATGAACGATGAAGTTCGCCTTTGTACCAATTTAACCTATTTTGTCTGAGTTTTTACCATTGTAAAACTAGTGCAATTAATTAACAAGTAAAAGTACCTTCGATATCCTAGAATCCTAGATAAACGTAGAAACGAAGACGAATTTGTCAGTTTAAAATCTAATGATTTATGGACTGAGGTACAATTAATATCCATAACATTTTGCATTCCAAGTTATTTTTTTACGCTTTAAAAAATAATCTGCAAATGTAGATTCTTCATGCATCTTACTATGTGAATCACTCTGTTGTTTTTGCCCATGTAATCATTAACCTCTATTTATTCCCATTTAGGAACTCAAGAAAAGCTCCATGTCCATACCAACTTTCAACCCTTGGTTTCTTGTCTTTCAATAAAGCCTTTCGCTTGCGAAGTGTCAGAAACTATGCGTTACCCACATTAAATTACAGCCCCTGTTAAACCCTTTTAGGAAATAAATTTACAAAACCGCAGAAATCAGTTTATGTCCGAAGTTTCTAGACTCTTTATTGGAGAAATTCACAGTCCCGTTTGAATTACTATCCGTGCTATCTTATTTAAGGTTCAGATAATGTGAGTTCCGTCAAATTACTACTAAGTATATGAGTAATATGACATACATTTGAGAGCAGTAAAAATAAATGAAGTGCTTACCTATATACAGCGTGGAAATCCAATACGAGCAAACCTTTAAATGGTTGTTAGTACAGGATCTAAGAAGCGTATTATGGTAATTTTTGTCTAAAATTACAACGAAAAAGTTAACCATACAAAATAATTCAGCCCGCAATTTAACGTTAAATGTTCAAGTTAATGTCACGTTGACAGTTAGGTACTTGTCACCACCAGGCACCAAGAATAATTTGCGTTACTATGCTGCTCGGAATTTTTTCAAAAATTAATTATACTTAGTCTTTCAATTAAGTGTAACTTAAAAAGTCCCGTTAATTAATGTTTACGCTACTAAATAAACCCTTCGTCTGGTTTAACTCTTTGCTCGTATTGTAGTTGCTGGTGTTGGCTTCCTTATACGGCGATTTGTGATTAAGAGATTTCCTTTTCCTTGCGACTCAAATATGGATTTAAGAAGGGGAGCCATAAAAATTTCAGATGTAAATTTTGGGATGGGGGGAGGGCTTACTCCGAATTACCTGACGATGTTTATTAAGCTATAGGGCAAGTTTGGTATCATTTTCATAAATTAATCAAGGACGCCGAATTCATTCCTGATATTTAATTTTAACTTTTTTCAGCGTAAAACGGAAAAAATGAAAGAAATCAAAATTTACATTATCTCGTTTTTACTAAAATATCTTCATATCTTTTTTATTTAAATTTTAAGAAAAAAACAATAGACATATTTGGATAGCCCTATAGTTAAACATAGTAAAAAATACCCATATAATGATTTCTTAGTCTGAGTATTGTACGTGCAAAAAAATAATTACTTTCCACGGAACCATAATCACAATAAATGCATTTAGCTATTATGGCAAGTTTGGTATAATTTTCGTATAAACCAATGATACCAAATTTATTCCTGATATTTAATTTGCATTTTTTTAACAAAAAAAGGTAAAATCTGAAAATATACGAAAGTTAAAATTTTCTTTTTCTTTTTATCTATCCAAATATCATAAACCCTCCATGATGCGTTCAAGAACCGCACATTATGACCACCATAAAAATAGACTGTTTTGTTAGAACAAATTTCTTATCTGTGAAAATGTTATTATTGCTAAACAATAACATCGATTTCGATGCTATTATTACATTCAAATTTCGAACACCTCTGAAAAACAAAGCAATTTGATTTGACCTCTATTCTAATATCAGTCGAGATGACGTTTAGTTCGAAATGAATTGTCAATTTGCATACAAATTTGACAAATGTCGCACGTAAGTAAGATATCGAACGATATGACAGTTTGCGCCGACTCTAGATTGTCTCTGATTAAAAAAAAAATACTATGACAGCTGCCAGAAAACAACGCCGCGATGCCGGTCATAATATGCAGCTCCTGAATGCATCATGGAGGCTTATGATATGTGGATAGATAAAGTAGTGTATGTAACTGTACATAATTAGGCATTAACACACTCGTGTGATGTTATTATGAAACTCGCCTGCGGCTCGTTTCATAAACCCACACTCGTATTTAATGCCCTTCATTATGTACAGTCACATAAACTACTATTAAATATCCTTAAACTTTTTTATTTCATTTATAAGACATGTACATATGTACATAACATACATTTGGAAAGCCCTATAGTTGCACGATGTAAAAAGTACCAATATAATTTATTGATTTCAGTAATGTGCATGTAAAAAAAATACTTGCAACCGAACCAAGATCAAAATAAAAGCAAAGCCTTGTGTTCGACCACAATCTCAGGTGACGGGAAGCTACGATGTGGTCTAAATTGAAGCATGCTTGCTCACAAAATACTAAAATGATTTTCCTTTTTACAAGCTTTATATTAACACTAGCTGTTGCCCGCGACTTCGTCCGCGTATAACATGTTATCGTCTAAATGTTTGTTGAAGGAATGAATTAAAAAAAAAACATTGAAATTAATTTTCTACCTAGACTTTTAGAAAACAATCTAAAACCGAAGTTACACATCTCTTACTTTCAAAATCTCTTGCTCTCTATACAAACTAAGAACCCTCTCTGAACCCTCATAGTAAACAGTCTGAAAGCGTAGTTACAAATTTCTTACTTTAAAAATGTCTTGCTCTCTATACAAAAATCGAACCCCCTTTTAACCTTCTTAGGCGATGAATTAAAAAAACGCTGAAATAAGTTTTGTAGTCTAAACAGGCTAAGATCGCAGTAACAAATATCATACTTTAAAATTTTCTTGCTCTCCATACAAACTTTGAACGCTTTTCAGGGAAAAATTAAAAATAAAACACTCGGTTTTTTTAATGTAATAGGTAAGTATTTTTTCTACAAACTATCTAGTCTCTAGCTAAAAAAAAGTGTTTCCCATACGAACCTTGCACCCCTTTTTAACCCCTTAAGGGGTGAAATTTTCCAAAACGCTGGCAGTAGGTATTTTTTTGTATTTTAATAAGTAGGTACTTAATCTTTCTACAGAGTTTTAAGTTTCTACCTAAAAAAAAAAATTCCTACACAAACATTGCACCTCTTTATCCCCCTCTTAGCGGGTGGAAATTTTCAAACCACTGAAAGTAATTTACCTATATATTTGTATTCTAATAAATAATCTTGCTACACAATTTCAAGTCTCAAGCTCAAAAAAAAAGTTTCCTCCATACAAATTTTCACCTGTTTTAATCACCCTTAGGGGTGGAATTTTCCAAAACGCTGAAAATTCTTTATTTGTATTGTAATAAGTAATCTTTCAGCAAAGGTTTGTCGCTTGCGATCTTTTTAAAAAGGTTTGAGATTCTAGCTCAAAAATCCCCTTTACCAACATTGTACCCCTTTTTCATACCCTTAAGGGTGGAATTTTCCAAAACGCTGTTTTTTTTTATTTGTATTTAATAAGTAATCTTTCTACAAACTTTTAAGCTTCTATCTCAAAAAGAAGTTTCGCTCATACCAACTTTGCAACCCTTTTTAACCCCCTAACAGGCTGATTTTTCCAAAACGCTGGCAGTACTTTATTTGTATTCTAATAAGTAAGCTTTCTACAACGTATTGAGTCTCTTGCTAAAATAATAAAGTTTCCCCCATACAAAATTTGCACCCCTTGTTTACCCCCTTAGGGGCAGAATTTTCCTAAACGTTGAAAGTATTTTATTCGTATTCTATAAGTAATATTTATACAAAATTTTAAGTCTCTAGCTATAAAAAATAAAGTTTCCCCCATACAAACTTTGCACCCCTATTTGACCCCTTTAGGGGTAGAATTTCCAAAAATCTCTTCTTATCCGTTGCCTACGTTGTAAAAGGTAGTTCTGGTGTAAATTTCAACTCTCTAGCCCCAGTAGTTTCGGCTGTGCGTTGATGAGTGAGTGGGTGAGTCAGTCAGGGCATTTATATGTAGGTATAGATAGATAGAAGATGACGAAAATCCCATTCAAATATCTCAAAACCGTTTTAATGTCGCTTGTTAGAGTGAGAAAACGACCGGGGACTGTGACGTCAAGATCCTCGAGCGTCATAGTAAAAAACAATCGTTTCATTTGAAGGTGCGTTTTGTGAAAAAGGGACAGAACATAAAACTTTGGAACTTAGTGATTACCTATACATATACCTAACCTCTTGCGTTGGTTTTTTCTCTATAATCCTTATTTCGAGAAAATACATTATGATTATTTTATTTAGTGTCTACCTACAGCCGGGTCCGCTGCACCAATGTTTTCCATGTTTTTAAACATCTAACATGGTTTCAGTCAGGTTCGGCAAACAAATAGGGTTTTGTTTTGATTGGCAAAACATGTTTGACGTTTAAAAACCACGAAAACATGGCGCAGCGGACGCGGCTTACGGGGTGTAGTTTCGATTCGAGCTATAACCACGAACTTCGGAATTCGAAAATATTCGGGTATCTCTATCTCTATCGCACTAACTATACTCGAGTGACAGGGATGCAGTTATACGAACTTCGAGTTTCGGTTTTCGTGGTAGCGCCGTAGGCACTTTGGCAGAATGCACAAAGAACGCGTGCCATTGCCATTCAAAAAAAACAAATTCGTGTTAATTATATTGTTCAAATTTGTTAATACATTTTTTGAAATTACGCCATAATGCGACATTTGCGCATATAAGTCCTCATATCACAATCGAATATTTTTTTATGGTTTAACTTTTGGCATGTGTATCGTAAAGGTCTATCGTAGACTGGATTTAAATTATTAATAAGTGAAAGGCAAAGCAATTCCGCCATTTTGACGAAAATTTGACGTTTCTTATAGCTGACAGTTGGAGCAACGTTTGATTTCAATAAAAATAAATGAAAAATTAAATGAAGTCGTATATTTCGGAAAATTAATTAATTGTCGCAGTCGGATAAAAACTATCCTAAGTTGCAGCTAGAATAATAATGTACCTATATAAAATGTTTCATATTTTTCCGTTCATGGGATGCTGAGAACATTCGTACCACACAAAGCTTAGTTTCAAACTGGCTGATTCTTTTTTTAATTTAGAGATTTATTATAAGTGGAGATGACCTGTTCGTATGTATGTAAGTATATGTATGTAAGTTGTCAGTTCCGATTTTCAGTCACTTGCCGTTATCCGATTGAGCAGAAATTTTGGGTATTAGTATAGTCTGGATGACAATTAAATATTATGGTACCATCGAGCTGATCTGATGATGGAGACAGAAGGTGGCCATGGGAATTCAGTATTTGACCGACGAAACCCCTTTGAGTTTGGGCTCGTTAGAATGATCTCAATGAGTAGTTGATAATGGTATACAGAAAAGTACAGTCAGCAATAAAATATTGTACCAAAAAAAATTTTTTTGACACAAACTTATTTTCTTTTATCTCAAGTTTTTAATATGAAATGGTATAAATATTATTCCATAAATGAATTTGTCATCTTTCGTTTATTTGAAAACGACACCAAGCATTGCATTGCATTAAGCATTAGCCTAAACACAAGCTGTTATAAAATTAACACATTACTGATAAGGGACCCCCCCCCCCATCTTCCTGCATCAAAAATCAAGATGGCTCCCCTTCTTAAAACAGTCTGGGGGCTCAGGGGATTCACTCTGCCAAAGGACAACTTTTAATCATCAAAAGCCCTATATTGCACATTTATGTCGTGTACAGATGCCACTATTGGATTTCCACGCTGTATAAACAAAAATGAATAAACTAAACCTACGATAAATACTAGGAAAACATCAAGGTTTGCTTTTGAATTTTTGATACATAAATTTATTAATAACTAGCTTTTGCCCGCGACTTCGTCCGCGCGGAACTCGTTTATATCGTAACTTTCTCCCCCCTTTTCACCCCCTTAGGTGATGAATTTCCAGATAAAAACTATCTTTAGTAAGGATTCTTTGGGAAGGCCCCGGAATTCAAAGTATCTCTACACCAAATTTCATTTCAACCAAATTAAGGAAGAAAAGTTAACAGACATACAGAGTTACTTTCGCATTTGTAATATTAGTATGGATTGTATGAAGGAAAGGGTCATTATGGCTGAGTTGCATGATTTTATAGATAAGCTTACTCCGAACGCCTTTTTTTACAAAATAGACTCCGCCGCAAACTTGGTTTCTATGACCCGCCTAACCATAATAGATGCATGTAGGCTTTTTTCATTATTATTTTGCATATTTTCATATCACACGGCCGTAAGGACCTTTTCTACTAAACCGTAGGACTAAATTAACTGACTTGTAATTTAAATATTTTATATTAAAAATAAAGATACGTCAACAAAATGTTACATCTAATAAATTTCAAAATAGCCATAATAAAACGTATTTTTTACCCCGTTTTAGGAAACATCTTCGAAACTACCGCCATAAGGTATCTTTACCCTTGGAACGTCACATACATATATTTACCTATATAATGTTCCTATTCCCCAGGACTCCCAACTACCGCTATATACCGTAAATGGGTTCCATCCAATTTTTCACCCGCTATTTCACCTCCTTAGAGGATAATTTTCGGGATAAAAACTATCCGTTGTTATGACAACGGGTAGTTTTTTATCTTGAAAATCATGGAGAATGCTCCAGGACTCAAGCTATCTCTATACCAAATTTCATCTAAATGGGCTACATCCAAATTTTCACCCCCATTTCACCCCCTTAGGGGATGATTTCCGGAAAAGAAACTTAATCTAAATGGGTTTTTTCCAAATTTTCACCCCCTATTCGGATTTTCGGGACTAAAACTATCCGTTGTCATACTCCGGGACTCAAACTATCGTTCAACCAAATTTCATCAAAATGGGTCACAAACAAATTTTCACCCCCAATTACACCCCTTAGGGGATGATTTTCGGGAGTAAACTATCCTATGTCCTTCCCCAAGACTCCAACTCGCTATACCGTAAATGGGTTCCATCCAAATTTTCATACCCCATTTGACCCCCTTAGGAGATGATTTCTGGACTAATAATTATTTTAAGTCCTTCCCCAGGACTCTTAACTATCTCCATACAAATTTCCACCCCCCATTTCATCCCCTTAGGGGTTAATTTCCAGGATAAAAACTACCCTAAGTCCTTCCCCAGGACTCAAACTATCTCTATACCAAATTTCATCTTAATCAGTTTAGTCGTTTTCACGTGACGCGCGGTCACATAAACAGACAAACAGACAAACAGATAAACAGATAAACAGACAAACAGATAAACAGATAAACAGACAAACAGACCAAAATTCTAAAAACTGTTGGAACGTGTTCTGTTATCGATTTTAAGTATCCCTAGCCAATTTTTTTTTCGAATATCTTCCATGTACAGACTTTCGACCCTCTTCAGCTTTATTATATTATGTATAGATGTATAGATTAGATAACGATCAAACAATAGACGCTCTTTGACCGTCTACAATTGTGACGTCATTAGTCTGCATTTCCCTACAAACTTCATACTAAAATAACGTTTATGACATTATGACGCAGAACAAGCTGCTGGTTTTAATATCAGTGAAAAATACGTTACTTATTACAGTCATTTAACCCGTGTAGGTCTACAACAAGGAAATGATAGTAGCAAATAGCTTTTAGTCCCTTTTTACAATTTAGATGAATACATACTCGTCCCTGGGAGACCTCGGATTGCTCTGTGAGTGAACAAAAATTTGAAATGAGACCAAGCTAGGCATATGCCTACTCACATGACAATGGTTAGAGAAGTTTTGTTGCTTGTTTTACCATTTCTCCCAGGTAAAATTAAGTAATACGCTTAAAACAGTTGAAGTGGTTCATTTCAGATCAGAGACTTATCAGAGGGTATCAGAAGTGGGGAGATATCTTCAAATTATTCGTTTTTACTCTGTATATTAACTGGTAACTTTTTATATGTACCTAGCACAGGCACACATGTAGCAAATATAGGAAAGACATTTACTTTTAGGCCACAAGAAAACCGCAAAGGTGGGCCCTCTGGGGCGCGATAGCGCGAGCTGCCTAAACGAGTTGAGCGGAGAAAGTTCCCGCCCGCTCAGAAATATAGCAAACTTTAGCGCAGCGGTCCGGTAAACCGTAATTTCCCAGGAAAACTCACCTATACCCGCATCATAACTTTTGTTATATCGATACCTGCAGACTCAAAGGGCGTAACAGCCTTACAACAACAGGCTGTTACACCCTTTGAGTCTGCAGGTATCGATATATCAGTTCAAAAATCTTAATCACAATATCTATAATCTATGTTAAGGATGTTTGATATATTTGCGCATCTACGATAATTTCAGGTTAAATTTATAACATCGAATAATCTCAAAATAACTACTTTTATAAATGCCTACATTTTCGGGATTTTAGTGCAATTTGATCTAAAAAGACGAATATCTCACGGGCTGCCTTTATAGGAGAAACATTTACTAGTTAAGTAGGTAGTCATTAAAAACGTGAAATCGGTGTGGAAGACAATTTATTCAATGTGATAATTGCTGGCAAGCATCAGCGAAGCTTTATAAAAAGCTGAAACGATTCTTTGTTCTTCGTGGAGTTTTCATCTCCTCAATCGTAACAGGACTTCTTTTATAATTTATTCTTCAGTAAATTAACCTCTTTCTTAAAAAATCACAGTACAATAAAATTAATTTTATTAAAAGCGAAAAATATTAATGTTTCTCACAAAATTAACCCTTAACCTTTACAAGGTTAGGGTGAAATAACACGTTGTAAAGACGTGAACGTATCAATGAACTTTCATTAGTACTTTCCACTACGTCACGAATGTTACCCATATATTATTTGCAATTTTTTCCTAACCAACGTGTAGTTTTTTAGAAAACGCTCTTACATACGGTATATCAAATTGCCAATCGATTGTAATTGTTGAACGAATAATAACTACAGAAATCTCTTCTTAAGTTGATAGGCAGGTTAAAAAAGAAACAAAAGTTCGTGTAGACATTTTGACATCGTCATTATTTAGTTTGGAAGGTCCCTCGTGGGTGGGACTCCAGTTGCAGCCGGGAGCGATCCATCAAATCAAAGTTGATCTCTGTTCAATTTATGAAACACGATAGTTTGTTTTCCGAGCCATCCGCTTTCATAATCGTTGGAGTCATATTGAAAAACTTTGCGGCGTTTCACAAATCATCGGACGGACAAAAAACTCTATAGAAACAGATTGGTATGAAACTCTATCAACTTACTTATCCTACATCTAAGTATTCTTACTCATTTGATAATATACCTATGCACCTAAAACGCAATTGTTTGAGGCATGGATGTACCTAATCATCATATTTTCTCAGCAGTGTTGTCGCCAGTCGTAAAAAATATGGAGGTTACACCGAGTACAACGGTTCTGATGCATGCATGGAAGCGTCATCATTAAACTCTACAAGCAATGCATAGGCTTCACTTTGGCAGGTTGGTCGCTGAAGTTTGCCTCGATGAGCTGAGTCGGCGCTAAAAGTTGGCACATCAATATGCAGGGGCGCCTGGCTCGTGGCCAATCTAGGATACGCCAATTGAATGTTTTGGCCGCTTTAGGTCCTATACGTCCGCGATACAAAACTTATGACAACTTTATTAAAGCGCCCTAACACAGCTTCGTTTTGGATTGCTTCAATAAAAAAGAAAGTGGCAATACAGGCAATGTTGAGAATATGGATGGGGATCCAAGAACGTCAATACGAATACAGCGTGGAACGGAACGACGGACCTTCCCGCCAGAGGGGGATTATTAAGCGTTAGTACTTGCCCTCAAGGTTTGTCAGAGAGCCATGGAACGCAGTATTTTGGGCGTGAAACTAACAGATCGCATTAGAAATACAATACTGCGTTCCAAAACGGAAGTAGCTGACGTAGCTCACGCAGCCGCCAAACTTAAGTGGGACTGGGCCGGGCACATCTGCCGCATGCCGGAAAACTTGTGGGCTAAAATCACCTCCGAGTGGGTCCCAGACAACCGAACACGGCGTCGCGGTAGACCTCGTCGGAGATGGCGAGACGAGCTTGACGTTTTTGACCAAGACTGGTGGGAGACTGCCCAGGATAGGGATACGTGGAAGGAAAAGAGGGAGGCTTTTGCCCAGCAGTGGGACACTTAAGGCTATTAAATAATAATAAATAACAGTACTTACGTAAAAACAAAAATAATTTATTTTTGACGCGATTCTTTTTTACATTTGTAGTGATCAGGTCGCCCCAGTCAACCAACGCTCAATAGAAATGTAAAAAAAAATCGCGTCAAAAAATTATAGTACTAACGCTTAATATTCCCCCTTTACTTACATATGGCTTTTTCCTGAATTGTTAATATATAGACGTTTGCGTAGCAGAATAACATATTACAAGCTTTCTTGAATTCTATCAGCCATTTTTGATCTTCTGTCATTTGCCAACCCAGTAAAATTAATAAAATTCAAATATAACATGAATTGTATTGAAATAATAGCTGTCACCGTCGTTAAGCAATCTCAAATAGATTAGTAACTGCAGTGTCTTCAGCTTCGCTGTATATAGTTGTCTTAGCTCATAACTATATGTAGGTAAAAGTAGGTACCTACTATGTCTTGTAGTCCGGAATTCATCGGAACATTCAGAACCCATACCTACTGTTTTATTCTCAAATACCATCAAATATCTAGAGGTACTAGATTTTTTCTCGAACAATTTCTTTCAAGGACACCATTTGCAGTGGAAGGTACCGACCGACTTACTAAGTTGAATAATGATTTCTTTTTTATTTTGTTTTAATATTGTAGTAAGTAAATGCATTTTACTACATGTTGAATAAATTATTTATTGAATTGCTTCGTCAGCGTGCGCCATAAAAAAGAGCAAATTCGTTCTCGGCACTGGCACTACAATACGCCACACACTTTGGCTAGAGGACCGCAAATTTCTATACAAATGTCGCCATTTATAGCAGCTTTCATAATTGAGTTCACAGCTGTTATTGTGTTAAGCAGAGGTCTAAGTGAGTACAGAGACCTGTCTATTTGTGGGCGTGTGTGCAACTAGCTATAATAGACTTATTATTTATTTTTCACTTCTCATGCTCTAAAAGTTCGTCTTTATGTCGTGCGTAGGCGACATAAAGTCGCTTTTTATGCTCTAGAGCATAAAGTAAAATCTTCGTCGAAGACCAAGGCAATCGCTGCAACAGCCACACGAACATCTTTAACTTCATACAACAACCTCTTTATTTTATTTCGTTTCGTTCGTATTCTAAGACCAAGGCAAAGATACCAACAGCCAAAGTACACAATAAAACTTCATGAAATAAACTTATAATTTGTATTTCGTCTCATTTATTATTTTACGTGTTGCTGTTTCATTTCCTCGCAATCGAAGTGAAAAGTAGAGTGTACAACTCGTCCATAAAACCCATTTTACACTCGACTTTATATCTATCCTCGCTCGCAAGCTCGCTCGGATGGATAAACGTCTCGAGTAAAATGGTGCGTTTTATGCACTTGTTGTACAATCTACTATTAAAGGCTTAAGGTCAATGAGGGCAAAACCGTCGTATTTTTGTATAAGTTCAATTTGGTTGGCCATAACTATGGTATTATTCACTTTTTCATAAACTTGATGCTTATAATAGGTTAAGCATTTATTTAACTTTTTGGGGATATTTGTGTAAAATAGCTAATACTTTTTATTTTATACAGGTTATTTCAATATGATTTTTTTGAAAACATGTCAGCAGACGGATTTTCCCTAGGGTTTGGGGCGTTTCCGTCTAGCAGTTATTTTTCGTGTACCAGGACGTATTACAAATCTGTACGTCAAGTAAGCAAATGTAAATGTACTTTTGATCGAAACTAAACCTGGGGCTATTCCGGCCTATTTTTAAAATCAGAAGTAATAAACCTTCATTGATGTTTAAAATCAACGTCTACTTTTGAATTAAAATAACGACCTGTGCGACATGGTGCAATTTTGCCTTTACAAGTTGAATCAGCTTACAATTCTAGAATAAAAATACAGAAGTTTGATACTAAGATCTCGATCACCTCTGCATTTTTAGAAAATATAATCGACACATATTTTCGTACTGTATAGGAAAATTTAAAAAGGTTGGCAATATATGAAATGCGGATATTCCGGCGGCATATGACGGTTTTGACAGATTCATACCGGACGGCTTTTTCCCACTTGAGATTTGAGGAATTATACATTTTTAACAACCTGTAGTTTCACAATAAGTAACGATAATGTAAAATGGATCAAACTACCAATAAGCCTGATTAACTAACAATATAATGAACATACTTACTAAACCGTAATCCACATTTTCTGATCGCATTTTCAAAAAAAGAAGCAACGCTCCGAACTCGTGTTTCGACTTCGGAGCTCAACGAAACTTTCAAGGCCATTTTATTGCATGTGCTGCCTACATAGCGCCATCTGTTTTTGACTGTTGGTAGCAAATACAGCTGCTTTATCGATCGAGTCGGCAAGTGCGTATTGTGGTTAGAATTGCCACAAAAGCTGTTGTACGGAAATACCCCGCAGACGGATTTGGCCGCACTGACCTTACCACATTGGCATCCTCTCAATTTGTTCGTCCATGGCTAAGGTAACTTTATTGTCAGTTTCTCCGATACACCGTGGGTATTTTTTGTAACGTTAACAACTTATTTGTTACTCAGGGATACCAATCTGATTCACGGAAAATTATTTATCAACATCAACTGTTTAAGGCGCTCTTATTAGACGATATTTAGGTATTTGTGGAGGTGAGGCAGACGGAGCGGGAGACGCGCGTCCCGCGCACCCCGCTAACGGCCTTATTCTGTTGGCATCCGTATTCGGCTCGCTTTTGCGGATCATACGATCAAATGTTTGTCTTCTTGAATAATTGTTTTATTTTTCAAATCTTGGTTGATTTGTGTAAGATTGTCCCCAAATATTTATTGTTTATTTATTTATTTAAATCTATTTTTTTAGAAAATAAGGAATAATAGGTAGTTACAGTTCTTAAGTACATCGTAGTATGATGACATCAATTATAGACACTTACTTTCCAAAGATATGTTAGTACAGATTTCTTCATCATCAATCCACCTATCGTTTTCCCAGTTCCTATGTGGGTGCTTTCGTTTTCCAAATACGTAGAACTGATAAAATAATAGTACATCTTCACTTCCTAAGGGTGAACGTCACCAATTATGGATTGAACTAATATATTACAGTTTTTTAAACCGAAATAAAATCGATTACTTCTAGGTAAAGTTATAGCGCCGGTTAACGCCCGCTTAAGAAACCATCAAAAATAATAAACAAATAGCTATGTTCATCTATTTATCTCCTGGCAAATTATATTATTACTATAATTATTATTACCTTTGTTACATAAGTATGACTGACTGATCAAAAACCGGATAATTAGACCACTGTTAGTCAGAAGAGCATTTTATTATACAGGGTGGTTATTTTAAGACCAGCAAGTTCTTTAGTACATGACTATGTCTATAAAAAAATGTAATTTGACCAAACATCATATAAAAAGAACAAATTCAATTTGTCTCTTAAATACCTAAACGTGTTATGTCACTGCGCTCGCGCGGCGCGTGCTGCCTACCATGCTCCCTCGACCAGCGGCCACACCGCGATGGACCTTGATACTCTCAACAAGCCAACAAGATTGGACTTACACTTGTTACTTGGTTGCTCTATACTCCAGGCAAAATACGGTTTCGAAAATCATTAATTTATAATAGCGTTTTTTTGTACATTTCATTTTTAATCGTTATTCTAAGATGCTTTACACAAGAATCCAACAAATTTTCCAACTGGAAGTAATTATATAAATTTAAATTAAGCTTTAATTGTCTTTTTTGTTTGATTTATATAGAATATTTTAAAGCAAATGTAAATTAACCAAGTAAAAGCCTCCTCGATCTCATGCAATTTTTCTCGGTATTTAGCCAACTGCATCCAGATAGGTCCGGCGACCTCAGTTATGTCATTGGTCCAACGTCTTCGTCGTCTACCTTTCGGCCCTGACCAGTTTGTTGCTTCCAGTGCCCATCTTTTCTCCTGATATCTGGCGATATATGGCTTTTACCCGAATATAAGAAAGAAAAAATGGCATAAATTTTTTAGATTTAGTAAATATGTACTAACACAAACAATATGGAATAAATAAAGCTTAAATAAATATATATATATATATAAACTAGCTGTTGCCCGCGACTTCGTCCACGTATAACATGTTATCGTCTAAATGTTTGTTTAAGAAATTTAAATGTTTGTTTAATAAAAAAAAACATTGAAATTAGTTTTGTACAGTCCGCATCAGATAGTTAGTAGTAGCCTAGGTAACCAAATATATCGCAACACGTCTTTGTTACTATAGGTGTAAGGATGTGTTACGATATATTTCGCTACTTTGGCTGCTACTTACTATATGACGCTGACTGTACCTAGTCTTTAAGTAAACAGTCTAAAACCGAAGTTACAAATCCCTTACTTTAAAAATGTCTTGCTCTCCATACAAACTAGAAGAGCTGTATATCCTAGAAGTAGGTATTTTTGTCAAGACCAATCCAAGCATGTTCAGTAACGTTTCAGAAGGCCGCAGATTTCCGACACGTAAACAATACAAACAAAAATTGAAAACTTTGCAGGGTAGCAACAACACAGCGCTAATCAGAGGCGGAATCTTGGGAATGGCACCAAACATTTTCAATAAAATTCCAGACCGAATTAAACACTGGATATTAATAAATTTTACGTCATACCTGGCCATAAAGTAGGAATTACCGCACGCTATGCGTGCGGAAAACCCCACTTCCTGGCCAGATAGAGACGTAAAATGTTGTACTCACCACGGGCGGTAATAAAGAAAGCCTCAGAGCGCATATTTATCGCCCTTGCCTTCGGCTCGGGCGTCAAATACCTGCGATCTGAGACATTCTTTGTTTAACCGCCCTAGGTAAGTAATGTACTATAAAAGACAATTGACTTCAGATTCAGATTCAGATTTAATTATTTTCATAATTTTACAATTGAAATCATAGTACAATGAATATACAGATAAAAATGTGTTAAAATTATAACTTGTCAGTTACAATAAAATACAATAGATGTGTACAGTTGTGTACAGAATTGTTATTATTTGTAAATAGTTTAATAATACTCATACTCATAGCATAATGCTATTACATAAAATAGAGAAAGAAAACATAATACAAATATTAACGTCAAGCTTTTAAGATCTTGTTATTTAGTCATTTGAAAGAAATTCTTGTAAACTATACAGTGTTTTTTCAAGCAATAGTTGTTTTACATGGAAGCGAAAAGAGTTGTCGTTCGTTATGGTTTTAAGGTTGAAAGCCGGTTAAAAAGTATTTGTCCTATTAACTTCGGAAGTTTTGTGCCTATTCTAAGTCTGGGCGAGGTTGTTTTGAAGTGGATACTTCTTTGCTCGCGTTCTTGTATAGGGGTACAGTTCAAAATGTATCACGTAACTTCCGGATTAACTTTTTGTAGAGAAGCCTAATCTGATTTCAAATAATTGTTTGTTACATGTTTTAATCCTTCTTTATTTGCTATTAGTTGTTAATCACAAAATGTTATTTAGTTTATGTGACGGGCATGAAAACTATGCTGAAATGACCGCCATTTTCAATGCCTCGCGAGTCAAACGAGCTACGTCAGTCAATGTTGCTATATATACCGATTTATCTGTGCTTATACAGATTTTAGTGAATTAATGCAGATATATATTTTACGGGGACAACCAACAAATAAGTATCCACTTAAACTTAATTAACGGTTGTATCTCGGACACAACCCGCTTCTTTTTAAGTTATTCGCATTTCTCATTGATCTCGAACTATTTTCACCTCTCCTTTGAAATTCATTTGGATAACGTTTATTTATGATGAATACATCAAAACTTCCAATATATAAGTTGAAACTGATGTTAAGATACTAAGTTTTCTTAAATGTTCGCGACACGTGTATCTGTCCTTTGCATAGGGAAGTACTCTAATTGCACGTTTCTGGATCTTTAGGATGCGCTCATAATCCGTACTGTTGCCCCAAAGCATTATCCCGTATGAAAGTTGAGAGTATATGTACGCATAATACAGCTCTTTTAAGCAACTTTCTGACACAAGTGGTCTTAACTGTCTTAGAGCATAGATCCCTCTTGCTAACTTACTGTATAATGTATCTATGTGATCTTTCCATGACATTATTGGATCAATCATTTCAATCAATAGATCAATATTTGATTGAAAAGTGTAATTATACCATTAAAGATTACTTAAACGACCCTACGACATAACATGATTCCATTCCAGACATTCCTTAGTTATAATATTCTTTAGTTATAGTATTTTTTGAGAGTTTTTGACATGTATTTGAAGTATTTAACACCAATCACTGTATTGAATTTTTTTTTTAAATTTTTATAAATATATTAGCTGGCTGAAATATTTTGTAAACCTACATTGTGGGTAATGCACAGAAGTCTTATATTTTGTATACCAACAATACTTGTAAAAGTTGTAACCTATGTTTAACAAAATAAATGTAATTGAATTGAAAGTACTTAATTTGTATTCAAATAAGTAATCTTTATGCAAAAATTTAAGTCTCTAGCTCTAAAAATAAAGTTTCCCCCATACAAACTTTGCACCCCTATTTACCCCCTATTTAGTAGTTTCGGCTGTGCGTTGATGAGTGAGTGAGTGAGTGAGTCATATCAATAACTCCATACCGACAAAAGGTATGTTCACTTAGATAACGTCACATTTATTTGCTTTAGTGGGCTTATTTTTAAAGGGGCGTGGCGGGGGAGGCTTTCTTGGTAGTTATTTGGAGAAACAGCGGTGGCAGAGTGAGTTCGAGATGTGAAACGGCATACTTTAGTGTTTTGTGATGGGTATCATGTGCACAAACAGCTGGCAAAGTTTTGCAGCTGTATAGGGGAACACCCTGTAGTACTTTGTACCCGACTGCCTCAGAAGGAAGTTTATATTTTTCGAGCGTATGTATCATCATATCAGCCGAAAGACGTCCACTGCTGGACATAGGCCTCCCCCAAAGAGTGCCACAATAGCCGGTCCTGCGCCACCCGCATCCAGCGGACTCCCGCGACCTTTACCAGGTCATTAGTCCACCTTGTGGGGGGCCTAACCACGCCGCGCCTTCCGGTACGTGGTTGCCACTCGAGAACCTTTCCGCCCCAACGGCCATCGGTTCTACGTGCAATGTACCCCGCCCACTGATACTTAAGTTTAGCGATTCGGAGGGCTATATCGGTTACCGTGATTCTGCTGCGGATAGCCTCATTTCTGATGCGATCGCGCAGAGAAACTCCCAGCATAGCCATCTCCATCGCCCTTTGAGTGACTTTGAGCCTTCTTATGGCCTATAGTAAGCGACCACGTTTCCGTTCCATATGTCATCACTGGCAACACACACTGGTCAAAGACTCTCGTCTTGAGACACTGCGGAATATTGGACGAAAAGATGTGCCGTAGCGTATGTATGCATGTATGTCTATGACGAAGATGAGGAAGGGCCGTGGCCTGCTGCTGGTGGAGTGGCAGGGTCTTTTTCCGCACTCGTTTTTAATAGAATCTACTAAACAGCAAGTAAATATACTTCAGTTCACCAACTCGTTTAGGACTTTAGTCTAGGTAGTCGCTATCCGGCGCAATAGCCCTAAATGCTTTTGATATATTTCTGTATGAATAAATAAATCTATTATTCGTACAGTCCATAATTGGTACCATTACCCCCCTAACCATGTGCTCGTGTCCGAATCCGATTTACACCCGACTTCTTACTACCTAACAGTTCTAAATACGTATTCAGGATAACTGAAGATTTTTATTGACATCTTGTCAATATGCTCCAGCTACCTATTCATACGTTTTAGGTGCGGATGTAGAAACGCTTTAATGTAGTAAATATCGCATACCTTATATTTGTTATTCTATCATTTCGAATGTGTTCTCCAGCATGTATTAGCGTTTCCTATTCCTTTATATATTTTTATTTACCTTGATAACTCGAAATAATTGCTGCAAAAAGGCGTATTTGCGTGCCAGGTAAACATTCACAGGTCCGTCGTCGGCAGTGGCCACGGGCGTACTAAATTGTACTCGCCACCGCGCATGCATGACGCGGACACCCGGTTTTTCAGACAAATGACCAAATGTATTGAATTATCAAACATATTGAAATTCTAAGAAGCCGGTAGATAGATCTACCAAAAAGCTACCTATCATAACAAACTTCATTGTAATATTCCAAATAACTTTTGAGATATTTCGAGTTTGGTGGTAAAAAAGCACTGTTTTGAAAGGCAAAATCTATCGAGGTTTTTGTAAGCAATCGTGATTTTACGAAGTACGAACATAGCCAATGAACTGAAGATATACATATCAAAAATTTGGATCTCTAGCAATAGTACAAGTATACTAATAATCGGTTTGGAAAAGGCACTTTTTCGATGCGCAGCTGCATACAGCGCCTTAATTTGTCCTAAAAGCAATTTTACTCTTTCAGGGTTATTATAAAACTAACCTATCTGAACCTAATACGTTTCACACGATAAGTAATAATAAAAATAAAACTTAGGGGTCTTCGAAAAACCTGTATTTCTGCCTAGGAACGGTGCTGGCTGAAAATCAGCGCTGTAGGTGTCTGACACACTTGTTTCACGTTTTATGTATTTTACTTGTTTTTTTTATTGTTTAATATGTGTGTCCTCTGGGTTTGTCAATAAATGTATCTTAATTCCTTTGTTTCTTTCTTTCTTTAGGATACTCAGGCCGGCAGGCAGGATACTGTCGTTTTTTTACACTATCAATAAACAAAACTCACTAAAATACTCCAACAGCATCACGCTTCAACTTATTTTTGTGAGTTTATAAATTAAAAAAAAATATAGGTACATACCTCCCTAACTATAAAGATCCAAAACGAGCGCAGTTTGACCATGGAAAATCGTGACGTCATTTGTTCCTATATACCTACCAATTTCATTTTTTTACAGAGCGTTTTTGACTTTGCATAAAAAGTTCCTGATTTAACCATCAGTCAATATCATATTATACCTACACGGTTACGCCGTTACCGGAAGTTAGGTGACATACTTGCCATACTAATAGTAATCTGACGTTTAATAACGTTAATTGACTAAATTCCAGAATTAATAACATCTAGGCAGAATTCCCTGCATATTTAATGGATGGATATGTTATTATAGCATAGTTAATTGATTTGAGGGGATTGTAGAATGTGCCGCATTTCACGCATTTGCAATAATAGCCAACTGATACTGAAAAAGTGCTAATAAACATGTATTTGATATACTTTAACGGATTTAAAAAAAAACTGATATTTTGCACCTTGTCCGTATTATATTATAACAGGAGCCCAATTACCGGGCCGAGAAATAATCTCTATTGACGTCATGTCTATTGAAAAATCTCACCAAAATTTCGAAAAACAGCGAAATTTTTTTTCAAAGTGTACCTTTTTATTTGAATAGGCGTCATTCCATCACTTCAGAGGGCTACTTTACCATACAAATAGTAACGGAATGGACGTAACGGAACGAATACTTCGCAGATTAAAACACGTGTTTAATATACTGTTTTTAACAATTGTAATAGTATTTTACTGGAATCATGTTCAATGATAATGACACATTAAGATAATTGAGTCGCTAATGCTGAAAAATAATAGGAACCTTCGTAATCTCGTAACGGAACCAGGACTCTACTCGTATTTTTTGGGTCCACCACTCGACGCACCGTTCGCGCGCGATTTCTAGCCACTACTGACAGTTTGTAAACAAAACGAATTATGTTACGTAACGGTATGTGATGCTAGATGAAAATAAACAAATTTGGTAATAAACATACCTCGTTCCTACAAAATCATCGTATCGGAATGTGGACATGTCCACTTTTCCAAAATCACTGGACAAGATTAATTTTAGTTTATTATTTAAAAATTACTTTAGCGAGATAAATAAGAGAGAAAATTTAAGAAAATTCATGTTTTCCACTATCAGAAACAAGTATTTCCAGGCACAATATGCAAGTCCTACTACTTCGAATCGATACTTGAAGTTGGCTTTCCGCAGGTGGACAGGCAAAAATCGAGGGTCGGCAGCCAGAAAAACCAAGAAAATGTGGTAAATTTAATGCTAAATGATAGGTTTTTTGGGTTTTTATACGATTTAGATATATTAAGGACCGTATCGAAAATTATGGAAACAAGTATTATGGTGTAATGTGCGTAAAACTTTTATTACAAAAATAAAAAAAAACTAAAATAATGCGATTCTTAAATCTTCAAACAATATAATAACTATTGTCGCTGGTAGGTCAGAATTGAAATGCCACATCCACTTGTATAATTGTATTTCTCAATTCTTATCCAATAAGTTATCACATTTCATAATTATCGCATTTAACTTAAACAGTTTGGTATCTACGGTAATTCTCTACAGGTCGACACTTTTCAACGGCTCTCGATCGAATGCGCTAGTCCTCGCTTGTGAGTCTGACCAGCTGTTTTCCCCTTCCAATTGGTCCGTTAAACAAGTCACGCCACTACGCGGAAGGATCAATTGACCATCTTTTAATCAATAAGACATCATAAGTGTTTAATTACATGCGTCAAATTGCCCTGTTAAATCAGTATTTAATATAGATTCGTATAATTACCTTACATAACAGTGTCCATTTTTTATTTTGTAGCAAATTCGATTGCCACAAATGGGTAATTTTAAAGATATGAACTTATACGCGAAACGATGCAAACTGAGCTAGGCTATATGCTGCAGTCACTGACCTTGATGGCTGAACGGGCTGGAGCTGAATCCTCTGGGTGTCTCCACGATACCAGGGTACGCGACGGCTGCTTCCTCGTTCCACTAAGTGTTTGATGTACAGTAACTGCCGGCCGGCTTTGCACTTAAAGTTTGCACTGTGAGGGTTAATTTGGACACCACAGTTCAGAATTATATATGAGCGATAAAGTTTTGATGTTAGCTCGTTGGCGTTTTAAAATGGAGTCATAGGTCACGCTATTTCTTGGGCATTCACCGTCTCGCTTGCGCGTTACGGGCGCTGCCATCTTGCGTCTCTTTCGCGTGACTGCAGGCGCAAGCTAAGACGCTTACGTTAACCAATCAGAACGCATCGTGTGTGAGTTTAGTGGCGCGAAAATTAAAGATAATTATTTGAATAGTGAACATATTTATTGCCTCCCTTTGCTAGTTTTCTGACTTTTCTTTTAATATTCTTCATTAACTTCTGGACAGCAACTGTACTGAAGGATTTTTGGGTACGAATCCAGTCTTTTTTGAATTGCTCGATGTTATCAGTTGGTTTGGCTTGTTTTTAGGGTTCCGTAGCCAAATGGCAAACAACGGAACCCTTATAGATTCGTCATGTCTGTCTGTCTGTCTGTCTGTCTGTCCGTCCGTATGTCACAGCCACTTTTTTCCGAAACTATAAGAGACATACTGTTGAAACTTGGTAAGTAGATGTATTCTGTAAACCGCATTAAGATTTTCACACGAAAATATAAAAAAAAACAATAAACTTTGGGGTTCCTCATACTAAGAACTGAAACTCAAAATTTTTTTTTTCATCAAACCCATACGTGTGGGGTATCTATGGATAGGTCTTCAAAAATGATATTGAGGTTTTTAAAATCATTTTTTTCTAAACTGAATAGTTTGCGCGAGAGACACTTCCAAAGTGGTAAAATGTGCCCCCCCCCCCCCCTGTAACTTCTAAAATAAGATAATGATAAAACTGAAAAAAATTATGATGTACCATGCAAACTGTCCACGAAAATTGGTTTAAACGAGATCTAGTAAGTAGTTTTTTTTAATACGTCATAAATCGTAAAAAGCAATTTATTCAACGGAACTCTTCATGTGCGAGTCCGACTCGCACTTGGCCGCTTTTTTCTTAACCTTGCCTTCATCAGAGCCCAAAGTCTCTCGATTGGTCTAATTTCAGGGCAATTCGGGGGATTATGCATTTTCGCAACAAATTCAACATTATTCTCTCTATACCAGTCCAGTACATGGCGAGCATAGTGACACGCAGCTTAATCAGGCCAGAACAATGCACGGCCACTGTGCTTGCGAATGAGTGGCAGCACTCGCTTTTGAAGGCATTCCTTCTTGTAAATATCGGAATTTAAATTGCCATTTACGAAGAACGGAGACGTTTTCATGCCGCATTGACAAATTTAATAGCTTGCCAAACCATCACTTTTTGGCAAAATTTTTCGCAAAAAATTGCTTTGTCTTCTTTAGGGACCTTTGCTCCTCTCTCTACTGTATAAAACTGCGGCCCAGGTAATGTGTTGTAGTCAAGTTTGACATAAGTTTCATCGTCCATGATGATGCATTGGTAATTTTTACTTAAATTTTGGTCGTATAACTTCCGAGCCCTAGTTTGGACGGAAGACTCTTGGGTTTTGCTGCGTTTCAGTTGTTTTTGCTTTTTATATGTTACCAACAAGTTCCGCTCCTTGGCACGCTGGACCATGCCTATAGTAGTATGGCATTTTTTCGCACAATCCCGAATGGAAATGTCTTTTTTCCGGGAAAACAGTTCGCGTATCTTCTTGTCCAAATTAGGACGCAAAGAGCCGCGTTTTCTGCCAAATCTTTTAAAGTATGATTCATGCCGAATCGTTTGATGGTATTATAAACCGCTTTCATGCTAACTGCTTCCTCTGCAGCTATCTTTCTCATAGACATACCCGATCCCTTGCAGTATTTGGTCACAATTAAAAGTCGTTTTTATCTGATAAACCCTTCATCTTGGATATTAGAAGATTTGTGTTATTTTTATATATTAAATTCCAATCATTGAATATACACCTTGACATAAGAAATAAAATTCTAAATATTGCAACCTCTTTTTTTACCCTTACAAACTTGTTTCCATATATTCCGATACGGTCCTTATTGACGTTTTACAATCGCTACAAGTACAATTTTTCAACGTGTTTCGTATTTGTAGGGTGTCAAATACACTGTGCACTGGACACGCCAAAAACATCAAGTCAAGGTACAAGAAAAATTAAAAATGCCCTAGTATGGATAGTAGTTATTAAATTAAATTAAAATCCATTTATTTCAAGCTACATATAGGCTCATAACATAACACATAATTAAGTTATGGATGCTGGGCGTAAAATAATACTGGATTATTTATTGCAGATAATGGTTAACTAACAGGTGCAACTAGGAGGGAATGTGAACTTGGAAATTAGGTTCCTTGATGGGCGAAGCAATTTCGAGAAACAAAAGATATCGGTTAAAATGTTTACAAAATTATCTCCACTTATCTCCACTTATAATAAATCTCTAAATTAAAAAAAGGATCAGCCAGTTTGAAACTAAGCTTTGTGTGTTACGAATGTTCTCAGCATCCCATGAACGGAAAAATATGAAACATTTTATATAGGTACATTATTATTCTAGCTACAACTTAGGATAGTTTTTATCCGACTGCGACAATAGCTGCCAGAGTGCAGCACTATCACAATTAGTAAACAGTTTTTTTGACAACTTTGACAAGTCCTTCAAAGCTCTAGATTAAATAGGGAAGATAATATTTCAATAAATAAAATGCATCAGTGTTGCGTAATTGGATGCAAGAATGAAGGGCATCATTCATTTCAGAAGGAAACGATGATACGAAAACTATGGGAAGCGGCAATACGTCGTAAAGCAAAAGAAGCCCTCATCCACCTTTAGATGGCTATAGGATGCCATTTTGATATCACAGTACAGGTATTTTACATAAGAATGATAATAAAATTATTGTAGTTTAACGCGTTTTCATCAATTATTTGTTATTGTTTGTTAGGTTAATAAATATATGACATTGTAGTATTGTACGTCATGGCAGTTTGTTTACGGTTTGTGTTAGTGTCGCTCCCTACGCAAAGCTTTGCGTAATGTTCCCTATTAAATAACTTTCCGAAATATACGACTTTATTAATTTTTCATTTATTATTCTTAAAGTATATCGCCGCCACATCTGTCAGCTTTATGAAACGTCAAAATGGCGGAATTGCTTTTTCTTAATTTCACCTATTAATAATTTAAATCCCGTCTCCGATAGACCTTCACGAATCACATACCAAGAGGTAAAGCATAAGAAATTAATCGCTTCTGATATGAGAACTTATATGCGCAAATGTCGTATTAAGGCGTAGTTTCAATAAATGTATCAACAAATTCGAACAATATAAATAACAAAAATGTTTTTTTTGAATGGCACGCGCGCGCTCTCTTTGTGCATTCAGCCAAACCACGCAAACCAAAACTCGAAGTTCGTATAGTATCTGCATTCCTCTAACTCGAGTAATGTTAGTGCGATAGAGATAGAGATACCCGAATATTTTCGAATTCTGAAGTTCGTGGTTTAAAAGAAAATACGGATGTCGGTGTAAACACTGTAGACACTAAATAAAATAATCACAACGTTGTATTTTATCGAAAAAGGACTTAAAATCAGGGACTGCATAACCGAAAAATACCGGTATTCTATTTTAACGGTATGACGTCATATCGGTTGTCAAATAGCGGTTTCGGTAGCGGAACTTTTATATTTCGCTACCGAAATATAAAGGTACCTTTATTTTTTCCGGTACCGTAACCGCTATTTAAAGGTACCGATATATCGACTTTGGCCTGGAGTTGTTGCCAAACCGCCGGCAAAGGCTGTGCTGCTTTGTCTTTTAGTCTTTAAATGTTTAGTAGCCAATGCTTCCTCTGTAGAGTGCCAGCTCGCTTACTTTTCTCGATAACCTTTATAATACCGGTATTATAAAGGTTACGGTATCGTTTTAAACTGGTACCGCTAACCGTTATTTCAAAACGGTTACGGTACCGTTATGTTCGCGCGGCGCGCATAACCTTTACGACATAACGGTACCGTAATGGAATACCGGTTTCATACCGGTATAACCGTAACCGAAATCAGACCCTGCTTAAAATGAAGTCAAATGGAGAAAAAAACAACGCAAGGGGTTATTTAAGTAGTCACTAAGTTTCCAAAGTTTTAAGAGGGTATGTTCTGTCCTTTTTCCGCAAAACGCACCTTCATATGAAACGATTGTTTTTTACTATGAGTACTATGACGCTCGAGGATCGTGACGAAGCGATATTAAAACGATTGTAGCTTCGTACTTTTTTGAGATATTTGAACGGGTTTTACGTTTCTTCTTTCTTTTGAAGTAATAATACATTTTGAGTCTACTCCTCTATTTGGAAGACAAGCGGAAAGAGTACCTAAATTAATTTATATATTAAAGATGAGTCATCTGAAGAAATAGATACCTACAGAAAAAAAACAGTACGGATTGACAGAAAAAAGTTTAATAATTATATTTATGGTAACAAAAATATAAATGCCTATGTCCTGACTGACTCACTCACTCACTCACTCATCTACTCACAGCCGAAACTACTGGGCCTAAAGAGTTGAAATTTACACCATAAATACCTTTTACAACGTAGGCAACGGATAAGAAGAGATTTTTGGAAATCATACCCGTAAAGGGGTTAAATAGGGGTGCAAAGTTTGTATGGGGGAAACTTTAAAATTCTTCCCCCAAAGGGGATTTATAAGGGCATTCAAAGTTTGTATCGAGAGCAAGACATTTTTAAAGTAAGGGATATGTAACTTCGGTTTTATACATAACAAACATGCTTAAATACTACAAAACTTATTTATGTTTTTATTCAGTGCAGGATTATTTTAGAACCTAATTATTATTTAATTTTGATGTCATTTAATTATATTTATTCTTTAAGTATGCTAATTGTAATTTTGTATGGGAAATGACAAATAATATTTAAATATTAAGTTTCAAAAAAATTTGCATGACCAAAAATTTTGGCGAGATGTGCTGATCATGATTAAAACACTGTTCCATCTATTGTTGTACCATGTCTCTAGCAAATAAATTTCTTTCTTTCTTTCTTTCTTTCTTTCTTTCTTTCTTTCTTTATTTCAGCGTTTTTTTTTAATTCATCACCTAAGAAGGTTGAAACGGGGTTCGAAGTTTGTATAATATAGTGCAAGACATTTTTAAAGTAAGAAATTTGTAACTACGGTTTCAGCCTGTTTACTATGAGGGTTCAAATGGGGTTCTAAGTGTGCATAGAGAGCAAGCCATTTTGAAAGTTAGAGATTTGTAACTTCGGTTTCAGACTGTTTACTAAAAGCACATAATAGTATTACATACAGAACGGACACGAACCGCCTCCCACCGAAGTCGGCTACCTCACCGATGGGCGTTATTTCCCGGGCGCGATGCCGGGTAGCCCAGTGCGGCGCTCACCCACAAAGTACTTTGTTATATACTGAAATAGAGAACAATCTCTGGGCCTAAAAACGGTAACCCTGTAATTGATGCGCCATCTAGAATCATTAGTTTAAATACTCCACTTCAATGTTAAAACATACAAAAAGTGCGTCGGTCGCAGGGTTTGAACCCCGGCTCATCGACTCCAAATACCTCCGTCTGTACCCCTAGGCTACTGATGTCTTATGACAACACGGCGAATTTTGAAATACCTTGACAGCCTCTAGTTGACTTATTATGCTGTCATTACCGCGCAACTAGTACTAAGATTGGCCGCCCTGCGCTCACCGCTCTGCCGTGTGCACGTTCGCGCATAAATAAGAGAGTACCTACCTAAAGTAAGCACCAGTTTGAAACGAAAAAAAAAGTTAACAAACAATGTATTGAATTTGACATATTAAATGTCAAATGCGATACATTGTTTGTTTACATTTTTTTCGTTGTCAACTGGTGCTTACTTTAATTTATTTTATAATACACATTTTATTACTTATAGGATTATAAACAAATATTTACAACAAATATAAATATAAAAAAAAGAATGGATGGTTGTATGTAGAGAGTAGAGAGGGGTTAGGGAGGGGTTAGGGGGCGATGTTGGGTAGAGCTGCCCCGTCGTTGAGGCCGAAAAAATGCTTTACTGATCTGAATTTGTGCCGGGTCCCGCGAATGCACATGCTTGTGGCTCGGATTATTGATATTATAATCTTTGACCTTAACCAGCCCATTATTATAATTTATAACGTTAATAACGTTCGCGGCGATGGGTAAATATTGTGCACTGTTTGGGTGCTTATGCACGCACAGTTCCCATTCAAAGCAAATAGGTAAGTACGTTTTTCAAAACTTAGGTAGGTGTTATAGTTCAATTAGTGTAATAAGTACAATCTAATTATGACCCGAAGAAAATGAATTGGTTCTATGCTTTTACTTTACTCGCACAAATTATTTCTGTTATTATTAATTTAAATAAAAAGCTGTACTTTAAACAAAAAGAGCACATGGTAATCTAACTAAGACTACTTACTATTCGATTGAGCAGGACGAGTTAGGTTTAAATAGGATTTAAATTTCTGTAATTAATTATTTAAGTAAAAATCTCTACTTAAAATAAAAAAGTAACGCATGGAACACATCCCAATCTACCTAAAACCACTATCAGATTTAGCCGGAATTAGGTTTAAGTAGGATTTAAGTTTAAATTAATTAAGTACATACGCAGGCTTCAATCGTTTGTTCGTCTACCTCTGTTGCTGTCGCACTTGTATATTCAAGCGACAGAGAGGGAGATATTGCGAGTTTCGATTTTCTTGGTACGAGTAGTGCCGCTGCTGCAGGCGGGGCAGGACTCACGCACGGACTTGTGTCGGTAGATACGCAAATCGGAATATGATACAATATAGATTATGATATAGATGGGCGTTTTTCAAAAAAGGTTAATTAATTAATACGTTCAGAATCGTCAATACCTACTGACGATCCTCATACAAGAAAAAAAGTGTCCCAAATATTCCATTCCAGATCGTCACAGTTTTGTATCCCGTTTTTAGGGTTCCGTACTCAAAGAGTAAAACGGAACGGTGACTAAGACTCCGCTGTCCCTCCGTCCGTCCGTCCGTCTGTCTGTCACCAGGCTGTATCTCACTGATACCGTGATAGTTCCAGTTGATATTTTCACAGATGGTGTGTTTCTGTTGCCGCTACAACAACAAATACTAAAACACAAAATAAAATAGTTTTTTTATAGATAATGGTACAGAAGTCTTCGCGCGCGAGTCCGACTCGCACTTGGCCGGTTTTTTTTATATACCAGTCGCGTGACGCACAGATAATTTATATTATATAGTATAATCTGGGACCATCTTTTTCTTGTTTAAGAGTCCCCGGCAAGCTCAGTTCTCTATACAAACGTAGTAAAGCTTTTTTTTACTATTTGTTAATACACTGTACGAAATCATATTTGTCAATTTATATTGGGGTTAATAATATTCAGCCGTGTGAACACTTGTTATAATGAGGCCGTCTAGCGACTTGAACATCTACAGTGAATGTGCCAACCCTTACGCCATTCACGCACACATTGACGTGTGCACCGACAAGGCGCACACACATATTTACCGGAACTAACTCATTTGTTCGTTGTGAACATCCTGTGCTAAAAGACTAGGCACAAAACTAATTTCAATGTTTTTTTTTAATTCATTCTTAAAACAAACTTTTAGACGATGACATGTTATATAAATACGCGGACGAAGTCGCGGGCAACAGCTAGTATATAATATAATACAAATACAAATTATTTATTTCGGACTATAAAATCCATAGTGTTAGTGGTTACAAACTTAGAGCTATGGTTAGTGTTTTATAATTATGCTAAACTAAAATTAAAGACGCCTGGGCACCGGTATTACAGGCGCGTGCAGTTGCACCAAAATCAAAATTTCAAGACAAAATATGAATTTGATGAACATGATAAATAATACCTGCGGCGGGAAACATGAAATCCAATATTTGTTATTCACGCCGGAAGCGAAATAAAGTAGAACAGCCTGAACGGAAAACCATCGGGGTAGATTTCGATTCGGTGTGTCGGCTAATTGTAGAGCGCACGGTCGCGCCGCGGCGGCTAGGCGCTTGTTTCAGCGCTCCTAAATGAAACTAGTTTGTATGCAAGTGAAGTTTTTCATAAACTGTTCCAGGCTCGAACCGCGCCAGGCGTTACCGCGAGGAAAAAGTGCAATTAGTATAAGAAGAATGGAAATGAAATCGTTTTGTTCTAGGTTACTTTATTTATTTCACAGCGACTGCTTATTCATAACTTCTTATTGAAGGGATAATGTGCTCGTAATTCCTTTCATATTGTAATACAATGCAATTACCTACCAGCAAAGATTATTACATTGCACATAGAACCGATGGCCGTTGGGGCGGAAAGGTTCTCGAGTGGCGACCACGTACCGGAAGGCGCGGCGTGGGTAGGGGGTTGTGGGGTATGTGGGGGACAAGGTGGACTGATGACCTGGTAAAGGTCGCGGGAGTCCGCTGTATGCGGGTGGCGCAGGACCGGCCATTGTGGCACTCTTTGGGGGAGGCCTATGTCCAACAGTGGACGTCTTTCGGCTGATATGATGATGATGATGAAAGATTTTTTTTAATATTTGTATTCTGCTCCACTGGGTTAACATGCGAGCGTCGAAGGTTCTATTCTCTTTCGAATACACGGTGGAATTTAATCGGTGATCAGGAATCCAAAAATCTTAATTATCAATCTACACAGAAACCAATACGTGAGATCTCGTGCAATATAGCTCACAATCTAATTAATCACACTTAATTAACATCGGTAAAATGTACACTGACTGAATAAATGGACACCCTACTTTTATTGAAGGGAAGTTACTCGTAAGTGTACATAAGTCAAGTGCTTGCTGGCTTTGGCGGGAAACTAGACAGATCAGACGTCAATAAATGAAACGTCATTAAACTTTTCAGACTAAACCATTAGTAGGGTGACAATAAACTTTAATTAAAATTTAATTTCAACTTAAAAATTAGTTATGATAAAAAAAAAAACTTGGTTCCACTTAAGTACTACATAAACGTGACCGCCATCGATTACTGAATTAGAAAAATGGGTTCCTGTTCACCGATTAAATTCCACCGTGTATAGGTAGCAATAACACACAATTGAGGACAAATATACCTACGTAAATCGATCTAGTACTTACTACGGTACCTAAGCTCAATATAGCTTCTGTTATGAGTACTAGATGACGGAATACGTACTTATTAATACATAGAAAACAAGACTCAAGAACAAATACTCGTGCGCATCACATAAAATATTTGCCCTGACGGGGCTTTGAATCCAGCCCGTTAGCTCCACAATAAGGAAAATCGGTATATTTACTTGGTGAAGAATAAAAAGCAACGCTGCTAAAAATATTTGTTATTCTAAGGTCCAGTTTTTCCAGCCTAAAATCACATAAGGGGTATCACAGGAACAGCCCGGTCAGCCTATGTTAATGCACCGTTGCGTTGCCGGGGGACAGATTATGCGGCATGGGAGCGGGCCAGAGGCCCCCACTCTGGGGTTGCAGCGCCGGCGATTCATCATGTTCGCTCCTTTGTGACTTTTCATCGAGGTTATCCGCCGCGTTATTGTTAATCTAATCTCATATACGATGTGAGCAGGTTAGTATTTTCTACTAAAACTAACAAAACGCGCCTGTAAATGTGTTTCCTTTTTGGCCGGATATCGGTCATCGGCCGTTTCAAAAGTTGCCGAAATCAAATATTGAGTTTCAACTGATTTTCCTAACAAATAGAACAAGGGTGACACAGCAAAAAAAAATCACTTTGAGAGGCAACAGATTTTATTTTCAATTCTCATTGGAATTTCGATCATTTTTCTAAAAGCGATGCCTGTCATTGCCGTATATAGTTGATATACAAAATTATGTTGTACCTTTTTAGGGTTCCGTAGCCAAAATGGCAAAAACGGAACCCTTATAGTTTCGTCATGTCCGTCTGTCCGTCTGTCCGTATGACAAAGCTTTGCTCGAAAACTAAGGTATATTTGAATAAAATTTGGAAGATAGCTGTATTTTGTAAGCCGCTACATAGTTCTGTACCTAATGAAATGACTAAAATAGTACATCGGGACGAGTGAAGAATGACATTTCCGCACGTGTATCGAACGACGTTTTTTAATACAGTTGCGAAAAAATAAGAAAAACAACAAGTAAGAACAGTATTTTTTTTTTTAACAACTTTATTATTTTTCAACTGTATTACAATGATGTTACAGAATTAATAATAAAAAAAAATTCAAATTCCTTACTTGTTGTTTTTCTTATTTTTTCGCAACTGTATTAAAAAACGTCGTTCGATACACGTGGAAAAGTAAAAAGCACTAGTGCGCAAAATACAACTTTGCGCACGATTTGCCGCTACAAAAAGTACCACTTTTTGAGCAACTGTATTAAAAAAATATTTTTTTAGGGGTGCACTTCTTACATATAACTGCAAGTTAAAAAAAACCATTGTGAATCCACGTATGGCACCACATCTATCGATAGGTCTTTCAAAATAAATATAAGGATTTTCAGCAATTTTTTTGATTAAGTGAGTAGGTATACTCAGTTGGAGATAATGGCCTTCGGGGCAGTCAGCAAAAATTGTGTCCCCCGCCTCTAATTTTCGAACGGTGCTACTTATTAAATTCTTTCACCGAAAATTATTGACATTGGAAATATCTTTTCGTTCGCTCCAGTATAGGCCCGGATTTCACGAAAAAGTGCGATCGCCTTATATCTCTATTGATATGATATGATATTCAAAAAACGTGAAATATGATATTCAAAAATCGGAAGATGCTGTGATATGAACCACTTTACTATTCAACTTAATTCTTGGTTGCGAACATGATTAAATAATAGATTTGTGAAGTAGGTACAGCAAAACCCAAGTAATATGGCGCGCGGATTAAGCAATAATAGCCTTTCGGTCAACGAATTAAGCGCTTTGACGCGCGCCATATTACTTGGGTCTTGCTGTACCTACGTTACTGCCGTCAGCGTGGTTGCGTGTGTAAGAATTAATAATCAATTATGTTTTAGAATAGTCACTCACCATGATCCTCGCTCTTGAATCACGTTCGTACGTTGTATAATATAAAGGGATTTGTAAGAGAAATTCAATTAGCCCGCGCCTGTTTGAGCATCAGACCGGTGTTCGGCGACAGCGTGGACCGACTTGCAGGGAACAGGGAACTAATACATTTTGTATAGAACCATCGGCGACGGCTTTAAGTGAGAGAAAGATCACATATTCATGACAGTACAGGGCCGTTTTGTTTTTATTGTTGGTATTGCTCTCCCCTGAGTTAAAGTGCTTAATAAGGGGCCTGCTGCGATGTTACATACGTACATGCAGTCACCAGCCATATCTGCCACAACACAACAATGTAATTGGTGGCGCAATTAAATTTAAACTATTTTTAACTGACTTCAAAAAAGGAGGAGGTTATATGTTCCACTGTATGTGTTTTTTTATGTAGGTATGTTCGCCGATTCCTCCGTCAATTGTGGACCGGTTTCTAAAATTCTTTTTTTATTCAAAAGAGTATACTTTCGAGGTAGTCCCATTGTCACCAAATCAGGATCTGATGATAGGATATTAGGGAAATTGAGGGCAACCCTCAAATTTTATAGGCACGCATGTAGTGATTTCGGTATTTTCTATTATAATTTGAATTCGAAATCGCAATTTTGGTGAAGTGGAACTGATACTGAAGACCACAGATGACTTATGGAACTCCTCAAAGATGTAAAGTTCGTCAAAGATTCTGACATGATTCCGCTGAAGTAGCAACTCATGAAGTGGTAATCCTTTAGGAATCGACGGAACTCCTCAAATATTATCAGCCCACAGATAGCGACTTGGGTTTTTTCTGTAATAATCAAGGCATTTGCTCTCTGAAAGCAGTGCATGTGGTAAACTGGAAAGGAAATGTGGAAATGTTCATAAACCTATGTGGCTTGGCGAAGTACTGAATTGAAGTCGATTTAAATAAATTTAAACTTTGTTTTTAAAGTAATTATTTTATTTGTATTAAGCGCTTGTGTTTGTTGTTGCCGCTGTTCCTCAATAACTGGACCAACACACTAAAGACCTACACCAAAGATACTGGGAGGAGATAGACACATGCAGACAGACCAAAGAGATTCTGTCGAAGCGCGACTACAAACTCACAACCACACTACTAAGGACACATAGAAACCAACTGCGCAAGATAGTGGGTATAATAACAGGACACAACACCTTGAACAGACACCTCTATAACTTAGGTATCACAGACAGCCCCATGTGCAGAGCGTGCATGGAGGCAGAAGAAACGACTAAACATATACTACTGGACTGCAAGGAGGTAGAAGTATACAGAATTAAGCACCTAGGTTCTCCAAACACACTACGGGACGCAGTCAGCAACACCAAGGCACTCACCAACTTTTTAGACGAGCTGGGGTGGTTAGAGTAGCGCCACACCGCCGTTTCACGCAAAATAGGCACGATGGATGTCGACTTGCGGAAAACGCCCAGTATAACTAACTAACTAACTAATAACCCTTAATAATAAATAAAATTAACAAATAAACTAATAAACAAAGCGCGCCTACAGTATATCTGATACAACTCTATTTCTAGGGCCATTGGACGTATCAGATATTTATGCACGCTTTGTTATAGCTGATGTTAATGCTGGTGACTAAATAGTTGAAAATGCCTTCGAACAGTTCTGGAGTTTCATAGATAATACCAAGTTTAGTAAACTGTATCATATAGGTAATCCACACAGGCAAATCCCTCAACACGGTTATCTATGTAAGCCGAAATTCAAAACTGTCATTAGCTTCGTTAGACGTGTTACTAAAATTCAATCAATAGTTGAGCCCCGCTGGATGTAGACTCCAAGTTCGTTATGTTGTTTGTGTTCAGTATCCCTTCGGAAGAACCCAAACTAAACTGCTAATTCCTAACGCATTCGAACTAATTCCAATTTAAACATTAGTCATTTACAGGCAGGAGAGGCTCATTCGAATTTGCAAAAATTGATTTAGTTTTTTGTTGGCTATCTCTTTAGTGCCTTATTTATTAGCTTTTATTACACTACAATGTTTTTTATATTGAGGTTGATTCCGATATTGTCCTTCGGCTTTTATTTAGAGAACGAGTTTTTTAAATCTATTGGAACTACATATTATTATGTCTAAATAATACTCAGTAGTAACCTACTCGGTGCTACATGCGTGCGAATTTCGCTAAGTACCGGGAAAATAATAACACTCCGGCTGCGGCGTAGCATCCATAGCAAGTGTTTTAGGTGTTTCATGTTTGGATTAAGTAGGTATAGTGAGAATATTTTTTCTAGAACGGATCTTATCTTAAGACCCATCGGTCCTACAATGCCCATTGTTTAGCCAGCCAACATAGCCTTTTCATTTCGAAGCGTTCGAGGCACTTTCGCTCCGAAATAAAAAGGCCGTGTTTAATAATTACTCGAATAGTGGCTCATTTCTTAAAGTAGCAAGGTTGAAATTAAAACGAAAGGTTTATCGGTATTACCAACTTTTTTTTTATACCACGTCGTTGGCAAACAAGATATTATAATATATTAGTAGTTGAAGCATACTTAGTATAACGTAAACAATTAGCGGTTACACTTAACAATAAAAGTCAATGGCTTTGTCATCTCTTTGTGCCTAGTACAAATATACCTTGGTACACGACACATGTAAACATCTGCGCAAGATGAAGACTTTCATAACTCGTAAGTCTTAACCTACGTCCAAACGAACATTAAATATTAGAGGCCCCGTCTGGGACTACAGGTAGATAATATGATATCTCCGTTGGCGAAAGCCATCCACGCAGACCTGTATTATTTAATTTATTATTTATTCGGAGTGAGAGGTTATTTCGTAAATTATATTTATCAAGGGAAAATCTTTTATGATTATATCATCCAGTTTCACTTTTATTAGTTAGGTTATATATAAATACCAGACAAGTGCGTGAGACCATTTCTCGAGCAACAAGTCACTCGGGATCCCGGATCAACCGTAGTTATAGGATTTACATGGGAACACGTTGAACAATGTTGTTGCTCGGGAGTATTAGAGTTTGTATTTCCCTAAGGGTTTCTGGAATGTATTTGGATTTGCATGTTTGACGTGAAATCTACCTGCCTGCACAGTAACACGCACGACTTGGAGCAGTGGCGGCGTCGGTAGCGGTGCGCCAAATGAGAACCTACTTACTTTAACAAAATAATGCCAAACGGTGGGAATAGCATCATCAACCCGTAACACCGTCTCGTGTTCAAGTAACACATGTAACATACAATCAAAACGTTACGCAATCGAACAGCAGGGATACGGAATTCGGAAAGGTATTTGGAAAAATCTACAGTTGGCAACCTACCTAATATGACGAATTGACGATACTTAAAATATTACTCGATCTCTTTAAATTTCCAATGTAAATAAATACTGAGTTGATTATTTATATTTAGGTACGTATTATCTAATGTAAGTAAAAATTGACGCAAAGCTTCATCCTTAGATGAAGCTTTGCGTCAATTTTGCTTTTCAACCTGAATTAGTTGAATTAATAACAGTTAATGTCCTAAATATTAAATTAACTTAATATACAGAGTCACAAAATGTGTCGTCCTCTTCTCTGAGATCAATAGTTAAGCCTGTGCCGAGGAAATTATGAAATAATTGCGTTCGTTTGATCCCTTGTTGTGTTGTTATTACTAAAGATTTAGTTCTGCAATTCCTATGTAAGATATTTAAGGTTTCACTCTATCCATCATACGCTTTTGCTTACACTTTCCTCGATAAATAAATCCTAAGTTACCTCTACAAAAGAATAAACCCTTAGTACGGCGTAAATACTTCACGAAAGGTTATCAGTTTTTGAATAATAACAAAACTAAATGTAGTCTATGACGTATACGTCTCACATTTTCAGAATTTGATTTTTTCCGCAATACAAAGGAAATAAATAAATTCCCGCACGTTTTGTCCATTCTAGCCAGAGCCAGCACGCTTCCCTTCTATCCGCTTTAGTCTTGCTTCGGCTGTCAGACGGGGAGGCTGTGTCGCCTGGGCTTACGCACGGTTTTATAACAACGATTTTTGTGTTTTCACCATGGGAAACAAAACCAATAAATCAAAGAAGAAGAGGGGTTGGCGAATAAACAATGCTAAACGCTTGCTTGAAGAATTAAAGTATGTAAAACTCATATAACTACAGATTATGCGCCCAGGGACTGTGCGCGGGTGACAGTTGTGCATTCTCGTTCGAAATTAATTTTGATCAATCGCCGTAGGCACAGGGTGGTCACGACGAACAAATGAGTTAGTTCCGGTAAATATGTGTGCGTGCCTTGTCGGTGCACACGTCAATGTGTGTGTGAATGGCGTAGGGTTGGCACATTCGCTGTAGATGTTCAAGTCGCTATACTAAAAACCGTATACAGATTCCAAAAAAGTTACCAAAGATGGACGAATGTCACTGTCACAAATGTCATTGTCATTGTAAAGTTCCAGATGTAACCAACTCCAACAACATAATATATTATTACGTTGTTCGCCTGGGCAGGCCCCCCACAAGGTGGACTGATGACCTGGTAAAGGTCGCGGGAGTCCGCTGGATGCGGGTGGCGCAGGACCGGTCACTTTGGCACTCTTTGGGGGAGGCCTATGTCCAGCAGCGGACATCTTTCGGCTGATATGATGATGATGATGATACGCACATAATGAGAATATTAATAGTTACCAAATGTTGTTAAAACCTGAAGTATTACCACAGTAATATGAAGTTTTCTTCTACAAAACGGCCTCCGTAGCCCAGTGGGTAGTGACTCTGCCTACGAAGCTGGAGGTCCCGGGTTCGAATCCCGGTCAGGGCATTTATTTGTGTGTTTATCACGAATATTTGTTCCTGAGTTATGGATGTCATATATGTATATAAGTATCTATATGTATGTATCTATTATATATATCATCGCCTAGTACCCACAACACAAGCCTTATTGAGCTTACCGTGGGCCTAGGTTGATTTGTGTAAGATTGTCCCGTAATATTAAAACAGTTTAAATAAATAAATAAAATAAATATTTGCGGACAATCTTACACAAATCAACCTAGTCCCAAACTAAGCAAAGCTTGTACCATGGGTATTTTTGAAATTAACATTCACATAAGATTATTTATTTAGGCGGTTGTATTTAATTTTAACTTTGCAATTATGTATAAATAAATTACATACGTGCATCATTTAGAAAAATAAAAACTTACCTATGCAAAACTATTTCATTTTAATGGCAACCCATGGGTAGTTTTTTTGGAATTTGTATACGGTTTTTACTATAGACGGCGTCATTTAAAACAACAATATAATTTCGTACACTGTATCACAAGGTGGACTGATGACCTGGTAAAGGTCGCGGGAGTCCGCTGGATGCGGGTGGCGCAGGACCGGTCATTTCGGCTGATATGATGATGATGATGATGAGTTGATGACACTGTATTAAAAAATAGTAAAAAAAAGCTTAACTACGTTTGTATGGAGAACCGAGCTTGCCGGGGACTCTTAAACAAGAAAAAGATTGTCCCAGATTATACTATGTAATTTTTTTTCCTGTGCGTCACGCGACTGGTATAATAAAAAACAGCATACAAAACTGTGACGATCTGGAATGGAATCAACAATTAAAAAAATAAAAAAATTTTGGGACACTTTTTTTCTTGTATGAGGATCGTCAGTCAATTACTTAACCTTTTTTGAAAAAAACGCTCATCTACTAGTATCATAATCCATATTGTATCATAATCCAATTTGCGTATCTACCGACACAAGTCCGTGCGTGAGTCCTGCCCCGCCTGCACCGCAGCGGCACTACTCGTACCAAGAAAATCGAAACTCGCAATATCTCCCACGCTGTCGCTTGAATATGCAAGTGCGACAGCGACAGAACAAACGATTGAAGCCTGCGTATGTGCCTAATTAATTTAAACTTAAATCCTACTTAAACCTAATTCGTCCGGCTAAATTTGATAGTGGTTTTTAGGTAGATTGGGATGTGTTCCATACGTTACTTTATTTTATTTTAATTAAGGATTTTTAATTTAATTAATAATTACAGAAATTGAAATTCTATTTAAACCTAACTCGTCCGGATCAATCTAATAGTAGTCTTAGTTAGATTACCATGTGCTCGTTTTGTTTCTAATTTTTGTTTAAAGTCCAGCTTTTTATTTAAATGAATAATGTAATGAATGACATAAATAATTTGTGCGAGTAAAGTAAAAGCATGGAACCAATTCATTTTCTTCGGGTCATAATTAGATTGTACCTATTATACTAATGCTCTTGTACGGAGCTGAGACCTGGACTTCGTACGCCAATCACGAGCGTCGGCTCAACTCCTTCCACATGCGCTGCGTCCGAAACATCCTGGGTATTCATTGGAAGGATAGAGTAACAAACGAACGAGTACTGGAAATTGCACAGCTGCCCAGTCTACATGCGCTGCTGAAGCAGAGACGGCTACGATGGCTTGGACATGTGCATCGCATGCAGCCATCACGTTTGCCGCGTCGTGTAATGCTTGGCGCTATAGCGGACGCCAAAAGAAGCATCGGTCGGCCGATGTTGCGTTATAAAGACTGTGCCAAGCGAGACTTGCACGCGTTCAACATCCAGGCCCGTAACTGGGAGGAGCTTGCTGGTGACAGGGACAAATGGCGTAAATTGACGTTGGATGGGCGTACAACTCATGACGAAGCCTGGATTAGAATTCTCGCGAATAAGCGATCCAAGAGGCACCAGCATAGCACCCGTTCGCCGCGCGCAGGATTCATTTGCATGACTTGCGGTCGTGCGTGCCGCTCCCGCATCGGCTTATATAGCCATAAGAAACGTTGTCTCTCCCCTTAACACTGTTTTTATAGTCTGTAATAGACTGAAAGGCCTATGATGATGATGATGATTATACTAATTGAATTATAACACCTACGTTAGTTTTGAAAACCGTACTTACTTATTTGCATCGAATGGGAACTGTGCGTGGATAAGCACCCAAACAGTGCACAATATTTACCTATCACCGCGAACGTTATTAGGTACTCTCTTATTTATGCGTGAACGTGCACACGACAGAGCGGTGAGCGCCGCACTGGGCTGGGCTACCCGGCATCGCGCCCGCGAAATAACGCCCATCGGTGAGGTAGCCGACTTCGGTGGGAGGCGGTTCGTGTCCGTTCTGTATGTAATACCTACTATTATACTATTATGTGCCGTAGGTACTGTCACTATGTCTATGGTTCTTTATTTTGTTGGTGTCACTTTGTTTTCACCATACGTCGTGATGTGTGCTATCGATAAAGCTTCTCAGATAAAAAATAAAACGCTTCATACAAAAAGCTGCAGAATTTGGAATATTTAGTTATTTTCTACTTACTTATATTTTTTTAATGTAAAATCAACAAATATATTCAAAAGAAATAAATTAATCTTTTTTGACCAAGACATGTACAGGCCGATAATTTTGAAGATAACGTTAATGCTCCTGTTGCTTCGTAAGCATACTCAGTAGACTCACTACCTATACCCTACCTACGAATAATACAGGGTCAAAACATGTGAACATTCATCAGTACATACATGGGACACAAATGTATACTCATTTATATCATTTTTAGGGTAAAAAAGAAACCCTTATGCCGACACTGTCCGTCTGTCCGTCTGTCACAACGTTTAATATCTCAGGAACTACTTAAGTTATAAATTTGAAATTAGGAACAACTGTTAAGAAGAAGGTGAAAACACGTGTATTGAAAATAAAAATTATAAATTTACATTTTGGTTTTCTGTGTAAATTACGAATATTAGGGGGTTAAAAATTCAAAGTCTAGTTAAAAGATTAATTGGGGTATCATATGAAAGGGCTTGATTTGCGCTTTCTAAAACCGTTGTTTTTTTTCTACAAAGGTTAAATTTTGATTTATTAAGTAATATGTTGAAAAAAATACCATTCCCCCCCTTATCTTCGAAATTTACCAAGCAAAAATTCTGAAATTATTACATATGATTAGGAGTAACATAAATAAATATGGAGTACTAACGTTAGTAGTTGGGTTTTGTCCAACTACCCGCGAGTTAGTCTGTTATAAGAAATTAAACTGTTAACGTGCACTCCGTCGTTTAGTTATCGTTGATAGCCTAAACAACATATTAATACAGGAAAAATAAAACGTTACCTTTTTTTAGCGTATTTTTATTTATTTATAAAAAATCATTTCTTAATTATATTTGTAATTTTATTACTATTTTATGAAATTTTATGTATTCAAATTCATATGAGATTATCGTTAACCTTCTTTCAAATAAAAATCATAATAATCGAAATCGGTACGCGTAATCAAAAATATCACTGATAAACAAACATACTAGGTTGCAAGTTATTAGTACCAAAATGCAGATGGCGCCTGTACAACGGTAACTTCTAATGTGACCTGTTAAGATTGTTCAAGAATTAATGGGGTCGTGACGTGACAGGTATGGTGTATGAACGTTTGTACGGAATCCTCCGTGCGCGAGTCAGACTCTCAATTGACCGGTTTTTTTTAATATGTGGGTAGGTAAACACGTTCCGTTCGTAAACATGTCGCCTGTACTGACATTTAATACGCGAGTTTAACCGTGTTTAGGGTTTGCAAGATCCGCCAATATTTTGGATCCGGATATTTCGGATATTTCAATTCAACAGATCCGGATATCCGGATCTTTCGGATAATACGGATCCACAAGGTTTTTTTGGTATAAAGTAGGAATTGTAAGTTTAAATCAAGAAAAAACGGCTACACCACCGTATACCTGAAATATTTTAAATATGTACGCATTCCCGAGGTCATATAGAGTATAAACTTCTTTTTTTTATTCAACTTTTTATTTACAACTACAAACTAACCGGCAAAGTGAGAGTTACGTCACTGAAAGCTGTCACTTGAATAACAACCAGGGGTAATCAACGTAACGTTCCAAACGCGCGTTAGCTATCGAACTGTCATTTTCCCACATAAAATTTGAGATGTAGATCTACCTTACGTGCGTACAGTGCGTTACGTGATTGACCAGCAGGTCGAGTTAACTCCGTACCTGGTGCTCGTACATATATTTCAATGAGCTCTATGTACCGAAGTTAATTCAATAGGGTTGTAACTAGGTATCAAACCTAGGAGGAGAAATTGACAATGTGATCCGGACGAGGGAAAAGGTGTTTGTCTAGCAGGGGGCATTCCTTTAGGCAAGACTGTGTCTGGATATGGCAAAAACGGCGAACGGGCATTAATATAGCATACTATGATTATTATATTACATGATCATATTACAGGTCAAGATCATAATACTAAAATATTAAAAAAAATATTACAAGTATTAAACGTAGGTATTGTTGTTGCATTTACTTTTTACTTCCTGGGTCAACTATACTTCTTAATTATTTCTATAGGTTTATTTAACTAAACTAATCCCCTTATTCATAAAACTTAAAATGGCTGCTAAATAAAATGTGCTTTGTCCACTTCTTACGAACACAAATGTCAAAGTGACAGAAAGGACAAACTAATTTTAACGCCATTTTAAATAGTTAAAATAGGCTTGTTGAACGTTTATGAATACGGGCGCAAGTCTTTAGTAGGTAGCTATAATAGTACCTATAGGTAACATTGGATTTATAATAATTACTTTGTGTCTTTGCCTACGGTGAATTAGTGCATTTAAACCAACGCCAACTTTCGCCATGAAACTGCGGCATTTTTACTAGTTTCTAGTATGTAGGTTTAATTAGTTTTTGTGACTAATAAATTAAAAACAAAAATAATCTGGTCTGGGATGATGAAGTAGCGAATAAAAACAGAGATTGAGTTATCTACCATTCGGTTTTCAGCGTGGACTCGGTAAAAACATCATTTTGTAGCCGTATTTTCGGTTTTCATTGTTGTATTTTAAGGATCCGTAATATCCGAAAGATCCGGATCCAAGAGCCTGTAAGATCCGGATCCGAAATTCAGCGGATATCCGGATATTTCGGATATCCGGATATCCGGATTGCAAACCCTAACCGTGTTATTATTAGCATTATTTCAAAATGTGAAAGTTTAAATTCGAGCTGTGCACATGTTTCTCGTGCATATACATGTGAACAAAACACCTTATATTGTGCTTAGAATACTAATTTTTCATTGATTTTAGATAATATTACCTAACAGCGGTAAATTGTAAATAAATAAAATGTGTAAAATCTGCATCAAAAATTCTATAACTATAAATATTATCAAATTAATTATTTGAAATCGTTTTGGTTGTTTAAATTTTGTATATATTGGTTTGCCGCCAGTCATTTCGTTTTATGTACGCGATCGGCGCACAGCTCTTGTCACACGTCACCACACACACACATGCACGAAGCGCATAGAATACCTAAAATCCATTGACGCCAGAAGCTCGGTGGCCCCTTAAACTAATGTTTTTTTAAATATATTATTGGATATTTAAACGATAGATTTTTATTTTGTTTTGAATGCTACGTTCGACATTTGTATATACAAAATAGCCGTATAAATGTCGCTATACAAATGTCAACATGAACGTTTGGCGGTCTTTCATACACTATTAATTGAATTTACTAATTATTTAAACATGAAACTCGTACCCCGTACATATTGCTAACCATTGTTATGAAAGACACATTTTTATTTCAATACTATATTAATTAAGAAACGCCCATACAAATGTCGTGATAGCCGTACCAAAATACATCGTTATAAAGACTGCTTCCTCCTCAAAAATACTAGTTCAGCATCTATTCCCGTTGGTGATTGAAGCTCAACTAACGCATTATCGAATCGTAAAGTAAATGTTACGGTGGGCCAATAGAAAAACAGATTTTAAGGGTCTTGAGCTTGAGTCCTAATAAAAGGGCCACGCGTGGGACAACTACTAAAATACTTCACTGGTTTTAATTATTCACCCATTATTTTTTGAAAATATTTTAACTAATACACTAATAAATATTCTTTATAACACAAAACAAGTACAAGTTGTTTATTTATACGTTGCCGCAGTCTATAGTTATGAAATTTTGTTTGAGCAAAACTGCAAGTGGGACACGCGAAAAAGCGATAAATTTTGCTGTTTTAGGACTTATTTTTTCTTTTTTCAAAATTGATTGGTCTTAAATGTATTATAATATATATTTTAAGTACTTTACAATACACAGAACGCAAATATATATTGTATCAATACTTCATGTTAGACTGACTCGAAATTATAGGCGTGGGACAGCAAAAACAGCTCCTTAGAAAAATTACCCATTTTTGCTTTCCAGCCAATTCCTGTAATAGCCCAATATTATGAAAAATACCTGCGAGGTTGTAATATTTAATTGTGCCTCGAGCGCGCGCCAAGGAAATGTCCGGAAAAATAAAAATCTTGAAACGTTAGATGTTCTATTTCTACTTTAATTTGGACGGCATTTATTTTGATCTTCGCCTATTTAATTACAGCCAAAAATTTAAATTATAATTTTTCTCGCACTACGGTGTTAAGTTCTAGGTGTTGTGGGTTCTGTAGCGCCTATCTCCTAATAGTAAATAATAGATTCTGCATATTTGTCTCCTAGTTCGTTTTTCATAGCAACTGAAAATTAAAACACTGCGTTTCTTGGAAGAAAGCATTCATCCACCACCAACAACCATCTCGTATAAGTAAATAGTGTCGTTCTCATTTCTATATTATATGTTTCACAATATGTACTATTAGGTACTTTTTTACGAAAACACGTGAATCATTTTGAGAGTGGATGTGGCTTGGGGTCCTTTTGATTATATTATCACCATGTGAGCTTACTGGTCGTTAGATTTAAAGAAAATCGTTTAAACTCTGACTCTGTAAGCTGTAGAACTCATGTGGTAGAGCTTAGCTTTTTTTTTTTTTAATAACTGAACCGAAAATCGATATAATTATTGAACCTACTCAGAAAACTTCACGAAGAAATGTTGGCCCAAGCAGAAACCAAGAACTTCGTTCGCTTCGCTCGCTCGTTCAATTAAGCAACATTTGATGTGAGTTTATTAAAACGATTTTTTACACTGCAGCTTGCTTACATACATTATCAAACGATTTCCAGAGTGGAATAGCCAAACTGATTACTGAACCCTATATCCCGGGGGTCTGGTACGAGCTTGGATCGCCACTTTACAAACTCCAAAATGTAAAGGTGAGTAAAGGGGTGTTTATTTTATTATTTTCGTTTACCTCTTAGAAATGGTATGGAAATAGATCGCGTACAATGTTCTTCGTTTTTTAAATGCTTAGTTTTCTCTTTCATTTTGGGGGTTGCTTAACTAGTTTAAAGCAAAAGGTTTAAATAATACTTTGACCCCTTTACTCTCCTACTAGTAATGCCAGTAGGTACTAATTACAATCTGAAAAGTTTAATTGATCTAGAAACAGGCTTGTCGAAAGGAAAATAAAAGCAAACAGCACAGCTTAACTGCAAACAACAAACTTAAATGAATAGCCGACCAACAGCTTACCACTTTAACACCTCCCTGTGTACAGAAACGAGATTTTTGCAGTTTCGAGCACGAGTACCTATACCTTACAAGTTCCTTATTTAGATAAAATTATTCTTTACTCTTCAAAAAGGCTACTTAAGAAAAAGCGTGTTTAAATAATAGTTAACTAGATGCCTGGAAGACCGTTCCAAACTATACTTTAAGTCACCCCGGAGCAAGTTTCTGATTTGGGAATCAGCCAGTCTTTTAGTTTAGAAAGTTGCTGAATGTCTGCATACATAATGCTAATATTTTCCTTCTTAACAAGGTAAAAGGTTTTTAAAACTAAACGACGTCCCGGAATTGTTCAAATACTAGGAGCTTGTTCATTGTTCAAATATTTGTTTCCAAAGAGCGTTCCTCTGGCCCATGAACCATATGGAATCTAATTAGAAAATTACGCTGTTGGACGAAGACTAATGAAATTACTCTTATATATAGAGGGTACGGGGACCCGTTAAAGCACCTTCTAAAGGAGATTACGTGGCTAACCTCGCATACATCTTGCTACAAGCTAGTGTTCGCGCAAGTTTCTGCCCATTTTCAGCGTTATGGTATTTACGTCAAAAATAAAAGCGAGTGCCGAAAACACCTGTCCTATTAACAGAAAGGGATATCGCTTCATGTCTCTTTCATTCTGATTTTGAAAGACAGAGAGTAATTTTGCCATCTCAAATTTGGCTACTAGGGATGCCCCCTTCTGTTAATTGTGTTCGTGTGTTGGTCCAAGACGTCTTATCATTCTTGACTTGTAGTAGACGCATCGTGTCGCCATCATCACGTGTATAAAAGCTTAATAAAAATCTAAACGTTTCTTACGTCGTCTGGAACGCGCCCAATACCACCTGTCATTCGACTTCTTCGTGCGCGCCGAAAAATCACGGATTTATTAAATTTCTAATAAGAAGCATAAAATACAAGTTAATTACAAGGTTTTTTCCATCATCGTCATCATGGGAAAACATAAGAAGAGAAAAAATGAAGATGAGGAGTTATTCTCGTTATTTAAAAAGTTTACCAAGAAAATGAAAAAACGACACAGGACGCCGACAACAAGCGAGAGTGACACCGAAAACAATGCTGAAGGTAAATATAATAGGTTTTATGGTATACAAATACAAATTTGTCTCATTCAGTAACGTAAAATACCTTGGTTTTTTTTTTCACACTCCGTTCATTTCATGACACATGAAAATAATGGTAACGGAAAAACGAATTCGAATCATTTTCAAGCATAGTAATTACACTTATAGCTTAAATATCGTATGTTGAATTATACGTTTTGTGGATCTACTCGTGTGGTAACACTGCGAGTGTTATTCGTGAGGTTTATCCCAAATCACAAATAGCAATGAGGTTATGTTCGTGAGGTGGTACTGCGAGTCCCATTCGTGTGACATATTCCCGTTATAATATTATAAGGTCTGTGGATTCACTCATGTGGTGGTATTAAAAGTACTATTCGTGTGGTTTATCTCTTACCTGATGATATAAGAGCATTAAAATTATTTTTTCATTGTAGCACCATTAAATGGTCAAGAGGCTCTAATAGAAGAACCAGAGATATCTGAGGCTGACCCTGTTCCAGTAGAGCTTGGTGCAGAGATATATGAGCCTGATTTGGTTCCAGAAGTGCTTTGTGCAGAAAAATCTGAGGAAATAGATGAGGAGATTTTGAATCTATTAGGGGAGGACCCAAATAAAAAGTCCTACGCTGAGGCCATACACAAAGACATTGCCACCAGGTGGCAACATATTACTGGTAACGGGATAGAAAAAGAAACAAAAACCGAATTGTATAAATTACACCCGCTACCAGAAAACTGCCTTTTTCTTGAGGCCCCTCAGCTTAATGCTGAGATTAAAGCAGCTGTATCCGATCAAGTTCTGAAAAGAGATAAGGCAATGGAGCAACAACAGAACTCACTAGGCCAAGCAACAGCTTGTATCGGAAAAGCCCTTGATATTCTAATAAAATCCAAAGAATGCAAGGAGGCAACAAAAATCCTTAGTGATGCTGGGCGCATGATGTGTGATCTGTATCATACAGAATCAATGTCACGCAGATATCTTTTACAATTTGCCTTGAATAAGAGCACAAAAGATATTGTTACCTAAACAAAAGTTGGAAAATATCTCTTTGGTGAAAGTTTGCATGAGGATCTCAAAGCTGGAAAGGCTATTAATAAAACTGGTTCAGAAATCAAATACAATAATACTCAAGCTAATAAGCAAACAAAGCCAGCTACTTTAAACTCACGGGGCCCGCCTCGAAGATACCGACCACAATACACTCCGAGTGCGGGCAATGAATTCAACAACAGACCTCAAACAGCATATCAGAGGTGGCCAGCACCCCAACGAGGTCCAGCACCCCAGCGATGGCCAGCTCCCCAGAAGAGATACTGCCCTCCGCAAAAGAAAATCTAGAGGTAAAAAGACTGTCATCTTACTATTATAACTGGTTGTCCATTACTAATGACAAGACTGTTTTATCCTGGGTTGAAGGATATAGAATACCATTTGTACATATACCGCAACAAATAATATTACCTGAAAATAACTTGAAAGGTACGCAGGCTGAAGACATGCAATGCTCTATTTCCCATCTACAAGACATTGGTGCTATAATTGAATGCCAACCATGTAAGGATCAGTTTCTTTCTCACATTTTTTTTGACCCCAAAACCAAACGGTGATAAGCGGTTTATTTTAAACTTGAAGATATAGGACTGCCACTAAACTACTCTCAACTAATTCGTTGATGGCAAAAATTGATCTAAAAGAGGCATATTTCTCAGTAAGTGTTCATAAACTATATAGATGGTATTTAAGATTTAAATTTCAGAACAAAATATATGAATTCCAAGTGCTTCCATTCGGATTATCCACAGCACCCTATATCTTTACAAAAATGATGAAGCCGGTTATTGAGCACTTACGAAAACAGGGCATTGTGTGTACAATTTACTTAGATGATATACTTTTCTTTTTTGATAGTGTTTCAGAGGCAGGGAAAGGTATAGTTAAAGCTTGTGGTTTATTAAAACACCTTGGTTTTACCATAAATTATGATAAGAGTATGCTTGTTCCTAAGCAAAAATGTAAATTTTTAGGATTTGTGCTAAACTCAATAGTCATGACTCTAGAATTGCCCCCTGAAAAATGATTAAAAGTTGAACAGGAATTATTATCCTTTTATACTAAAGATAAATGCAAAATAAGGGAATTCGCACACTTGCTTGGGTTACTAACTTCAATATGTCCAGCAGTTAAATATGGCTGGGTCTATACAAAAGCCTTTGAAAGACTTAAATATCTAAATCTACTTAATAATGACAATTACAACAAAATTATGAAGTTGCCTAAGTTCTTAAAATCAGACTTTGACTGGTGGCTGAAAAATATAAAGGCACCCTGTAACAATATTAGGTGTGACCATTATGAAATAGAAATTTATTCAGACTCTTCACCAAAAATGTCAGATACTTCTGCGAATAGATAATACAACCGCTATATCTCCACTTATAATAAATCTCTAAATTAAAAAAAGAATCAGCCAGTTTGAAACTAAGCTTTGCGCGGTTCGAATGTTCTCAGCATCCCATGAACGGAAAAATATGAAACATTTTATATAGGTACATTATTATTCTAGCTGCAACTTAGGATAGTTTTTATCCGACTGCGACAGTTAATTAATTTTCCGAAATATACGACTTCATTTAATTTTTCATTTATTTTTATTGAAATCAAACGCTGCTCCAACTGTCAGCTATAAGAACCGTCAAATTTTCGTCAAAATGGCGGAATTGCTTTGCCTTTCACTTATTAATAATTTAAATCCCGTCTACGATAGACCTTTACGAGACAAATGCTAAAATATAAACCATAAAAAAATATTCGATTCTGATATGAGAACTTATATGCGCAAATGTCGTTTTATGTCGTAATTTCAATAAATGAAATCAACAAATTTGAACAATATAATTAACACGAATTTGTTTTTTTTGAATGACAATGGCACGCGCTCGGCGCATTCAGCCAAAGTACCTGCGGCGCTACCACGAAAACCGATACTCAATGTTCATATATTTGCATCCCTGTCACTCGAGTATGGTTAGTGCGATAGAGATAGAGATACCCGAATATTTTCGAATTCCGAAGTTCGTGGATATAGCTCAGGAATCGAAAATATGGTAAATAATCATAATGTATTTTCTCGAAAAAGAATTTAAAATAAATATAGTCAAATGGAGAAAAAAACAAAGCAAGAGGTTATATAGGTAATGATTAAGTTATAAGAGTCCAAAGTTTTAAGAGGGGGTATGTTCTGTCCCTTTTCCGCAAAACGCACCTTCATATGAAACGATTGTTTTTTACTATGACGCTCGAGTATATTGACGTCACAGTCCCTCATCGTTTTCTCACTCTAACAAGCGACATTAAAACGGATGTAGCTTCATAATTTTTTGAGATATTTGAATGGGAGTTTCATTATCTTCTATCTATTTATACATAATAAATGCCTATGTCCTGACTGACTTATTCACTCAATCACTCACTCACTCACTCATCAACGCACAGCCGAAACTACTAATCTTAGAGAGTTGATTTTTGCACAGTATGTTGCTTTTATAACGTGGGCTAGGGATAAAAAGGGATTTTTGAAAATTCTACCCCTAAGGGGGTAAAATGGGGGTGCAAAGTTTGTATGGGAGAACCTTTTTTTTTTGAGCTATAGACTTAAACTTTGTAGAAAAATTAGTTATTAGAATACAAATGAAATACTTTCAGCGTTTTGGAAAATTCCACCCCTACGGGGGTAAAATAGGGGTGCAAGGTTTGTATAGAGGAAACATTTTTTTTTAAATAGAGACTTAAAACTTTGTAGAAAGATCAGTCATTAGAATACAAATAAAGAACTTTCAGGGTTTTAGAAAATTCTACCCCTAAAGGGGTAAAATAGAGTGCAAAGTTTGTATGGGAAAAACTACTTTTTTTTAAATAGAGACTTAAAACTTTGTAGAGAAATTATTCATTAGAATACAAATAAAGTACCTAGATTCAGTGTTTTAAAAAAATCTACCCCTAAGGGGGAAAATAGGGGTGCAAATTTTGTATGGGGGAAACAATATTTTTTTTAAATAGAGACTTAAAACTTTGTAGAAAGATTAGTCATCAGAATACAAATTAAGTACTTTCAGCGTTTTAGAAAATTCTACCCCTAAAAATAGGGGGCTAAAATAGGGGTGCAAAGTTTGTATGTGGGAAACTATTTTTTTTAGCTAGAGTCCTAAAACTTTGTAGAAAGATTATTTAAATACAAAGAAAGTACTTTCAGCGTTTTGGAAAATTTTACCCCTAAGGGGGTAAAATAGGGTGCAAAGTTTGTATGGGAAAAACATATTTTTTTTTAATAGAGACTTAAAATTTTGACGAAAAATTACTTATTAGAACATGAAAAATATTACATTCGGCGTTTTACAAAAATCATTCCCTAAGGGGGTTAAAAAAGGGTGCAAGGTTTGTATGGGGAACACTTTTTCTGAGCTAGACACTTAAAACTTTGTAGAAAGATTATATATAAAAATACAAAAAAAAAGACTTTCAGCGTTTTGAAAAAATCTATCCCTAAGGGGGATAAAAAGGGGTGCAAAGTTTTTATCAGGGAAAGTTTATGTTTTTGAGTTAGAGACTTGAAACTTTGTAGAAAGATTACTTATTAAAATACAAAAAAAGAACACAAATCGTTTTAGAAAATTCCACCCCTAATAGGGTTAAAAAGGAGAGCAAGCTTTGCATGGGCAACACTTTTTTTTTAGTTAGACTTAAAACTTTGCAAAAAGATTACTTATTAGAATACTAAAAAAGAACTTTCAGCGTTTTAGAAAACTCCATCCCTAAGGGGATCCTTAAGATCCTTAAGAAGGGTAGCCAGTGTTGTGTGGGAAAAACTTTTTTTTTTACTAGACTTAAAACTATTACTTTAATTTATAAAGTACTTTCAGAGTTTTAGAAAATTCCACCCCTAAGGGGGTTAAGAAAGCTTTGTATGGGCAACACTTTTTTTGAGCTAGAGACTTAAAAGTTTACGAAAAAAGTTCTTTCAGCGATTAGAAAAATTCAACCTCTAAGGGGGTTTAAAAGGGGGTTCAAATTTTAAATGGCGAGCAATAAAATTTTAAAGTGTGAGTAAGAGATTTTTAACTTCGGTCTTATTCTGTACGTTAAAAGACTACAAAACTGATTTCAGAGTTTTTCCAAATTCATCCCCTAAGAGTGTTGTGAGAAAATTGGTTCAAAGTTTGAGTATTTCAAGGCATTTTTAAAGTATGAGATTTTTAACTTTGGTTTTAGACTGTTTGTTCACAAACTAGAAAATGAACATCAACTTTTTTTTTAATTATCCCCTAAAAGAGGGTTCAAAATTTGTATTGAGAGAAATCATTTTCTAAGACGATAAAAAGTTTTACGCGGACGAAGTCGCGGGCAACAGCTAGTCTTACATAAATCGCATGGGAGGAGTGCAATTCCAGCATTTGAATATTCTAGCTAAAGAAATTTGGCAATGGTGCGAAACTAGGAATATTTTCGTGTTTGCGTCCTACATCCAGTCTAAAGAAAATTGTATCGCAGATGCAGAGTCTAGAAAAACTCAAACAAACATAGAATTTGAATTAGCTGATTATGCATTCCAGCAGATAGTAAAAGTATTTGGCAGACCTGACATAGACCTATTCGCTTCCAGAAGTAATAAAAAATGTGACAGGTACATATCCTGGAAAAGGGATCCGGATGCTTTTTCTATTGATGCTTTTACCACTTCCTGGTCTGAATATTTTTTTTTTTACGCCTTTCCACCATTCTCACTTCTATTAAAAACACTCAGAAAAATTATCAATGATAAAGCTATTGGTATTGTCGTTGCACCCCACTGGCCAACCCAACCTTGGTACCCCTTGTTCAAAAAATGATTGTGTTCAAAACCAATATATTTCGAACCTAACAAGTCATTATTAATTTCTATCAACAGCACGCCCCACCCGCTTCACGAGCGCCTTACCCTGGTTGCAGGAGCCTTGTCAGGAAAGCATTAGAAAAACGTGGCGTTCCTGATATGTCGATCGAAATTATGCTAGCTTCTCTAGCAGAGAACACTATAACACAATACAACACATGTTTAAAGATATGGTGGTCATACTGTACAGACAACAAAATAGATTGTTATAGTGCTGGGATCCCAGATATATTAAAATGTTTAACTATGATGCACAATAAGGGCTCGAAATATGGGTCTCTTAATTCCTTTCGTTCGGCAATTTCGTTAATAGTTGGACAACATGTTGGTTCAAATGAACTGATAAAAAGATTCTTTAAAGGAGTCTTTCGGCTAAGGCCGAGTAACCCAAAATATGACATTACCTGGGATACCAACACGGTGTTGACTTATTTAGGTGGCCTTTACCCTAACAATAAAATATCATTAGAAATGTTATCAAAGAAACTGGTAACCTCCCTGGCCTTAATAACAGCACACAGGGTACAGACTTTAAGCCTCATCAAATTAGAAAACATCAGTTGTTCAAAGGAAAAAATTATAATTAAAATCACTGACCTTATCAAAACATCAAGAGTAGGTGCAACTCAACCTGCCTTAGTCATTCCTTTTTTTCTCGAAAAACCAGAAATCTGCCCTGCACAGTCATTGGTTGACTACATTAAAATGACTGAAAGATTGCGTTCTAATAAATCAGGACAATTATTCGTAAGTTTCAAAAAACCATACGGGAGTATAGGATCACAAACTATTAGCCGCTGGATCAAGGATATAATGACCAAGAGTGGCATAGACACTACTAAGTTTACTTCCCATAGCACACGCCATGCGTCTTGCTCCAAGGCAAAGGCTTTGGGTCTTAACATTGACGTGATTCGAAAAACGGCAGGTTGGGGTGAAACCTCGTCAGTGTTTGCGAAGTTTTATAACAGACCGATTGTTCAACATACATTTGCAGAAACTATTCTAAATTCAAGTCTCACATAAATTTGGAGAGGTACAATTATATTATAGTATAGTAATTACAACCGTAAATTTATATTACTAATTTTACTAAATTGAGTACAAGAAGAAATGAGTACATGTTATGTTATAATAATAGAAATTTATATTATTAATTTGAGCACAAGAAGAAATTGAGTACATATTATGTTAATTCATTTTAATTTTTGTACAACGTTAAAATGTTAAATAATATACGAAGTATATAAAAATGTGTGTTATATTTCACGACTCTTTAAACATCCTACAAGTCAAGAATGATAAGACGTCTTGGACCAACACACGAACACAATTAGAAATCAAACGAACTTACCAAGTGAAGTTCGATGTTAATTGTGTGAGGGTGTTGGTCCAAGACGTCTAGACTCCCGCCCATGCCCCTAATTATACTAATTCGTTCCCTAGCCTTACAGGTCGTGAAATAAAAACTTTAAACTAAATGACAGGTGGTATTGGGCGCGTTCCAGACGACGTAAGAAACGTTTAGATTTTTATTAAGCTTTTATACACGTGATGATGGCGACACGATGCGTCTACTACAAGTCAAGAATGATAAGACGTCTTGGACCAACACCCTCACACAATTAACATCGAACTTCACTTGGTAAGTTCGTTTGATTTCTAATTAAAACGAAAGGAAAACAGTGTTGCGTTTTCATCACAACTTGAGAAAATGCATTAAATACCTACTGAAGTATCAAATACAAAAGTAGCAGAATGTGATTAAGTAATGTAAGTGACTCTTATAGATAATGTGATACTGATATGGTTATAGGTGAAAAAAAAACGAACATAGGTACCTAGTTACTCTCTTTCTGTTTTGCACTACAAAATTCCGACTCCTTTTCGGTCTTAGACAGTTAGTTATACCTAACTTTACAGAAACATGATAACTCAATACATTGCTATGTATATGTGAAGCAGTGCGTGAATGTCTAATATCGGGTCATCGCCTCTCTAGATCCACTCACGGGTCCTTGGCTAGACTCCATAATGTATAATGGGGTATGTAGGTGTAATCATATAATTCGGTCTCCTGCATTTCCACCATTAGCAAAAGCGTTCCCTAGACGTATTGTAGTAGCACTGCACTTGGAGCCTGAGAGAGCCCCACGTGGCTCACGAAGGCTATTCACTAACCAATATAACTAATAGGTATCTTGACCGAAGCAGAGTGTAAATAAATATATAATTATATGTAGGTAAGAAGATGTAAACTGGTCTAATGAGTACTTACGATTTAATATTTAATCAGTTGTCATGATTTCCTAAGCCCTACGTTATTGGTTATGAAATAGCGCTTGAAGCCTTCACTTATAAATTATATAATCTTTATTTCATTACAACAGAAGTTATAGGTACAAATACTTAAGTGTGGTTGAAACTAGTCACATAGTTATCTTTTGTAATTTAAATGTTTGTTTTCTCATCGTGTTGCATTTTATAAGTCATGTCATGATACATTTAGCAGCGACCCAATTGATATATTTGGTAGTAGGTCGTTTAGGTGCCTAGGTAGATAAACGATACCTACGAGTAGGAAAACGAACGAATGAGCGTGCAGGTATCCTGGATAACAATTAGAAGCTGGTTCGTTAGCAGTAGTTTAGACATACACCTGCCCCAGCAATCGCAACCGATTTAGTCAGTTATGCACATGTACCCTTAAAGCACAATTCCATTCGTTCACGCGTAAGCAAAACGCAACTGGCCAGCCAATACATTATCTGTTATGATTATAAAAACTGTATAATTGTGCCCAAATGTGGCTTATCACTTTTTATTACCAATCAAAAAACTCAGCATCGTGGCAGCATTTTCACTATATGAATATACATATAGTGGTAATTGCAATCCTTCAACACTTTCCGGGGGAATGACGCACATGCAATGATGCTCTTGCGTGCTACGGACTCTTTTTACCCAATCAACCTTTCCTTAAAAGCGAGTTATATGCATATACGTAGGCATATAACAAGGTGACAGGGATACTAAGTACCTGCGCATCGAGTCGACGGAACTCAATTAGCAGCAATTATTCCAACAGCGACGCGGCGCTAACCCAAAAGTTTCCTCGACTATTTCGTAATTAATTTTGTTTCCAGCGACCTCCGCCGAAGCTCACCGCAGTTTGACTTCACGCGAGGTTTGGTCTTCCTTGTCTGTCCCCCATATCTAACTAACACTTATCGAAAGTGAATAAAGTAAGTACATAAATCTCAGTCTCTAATATTAAACAAAGTATTTCAACTTAAACAATCATACTTGCGTAATTTTAGACATTTCATCGATGCAAACTTCGAATTATACTGAATTTGTAACTTTTAAAAACAACTATTATAAAAGCGTTATATCAAATGAAGCAATAGAAGAAAGTTTCCAATGGTTTTCACGCCCGCGACTACATAGTGGTCCACAACGACCATATAAGGCCGATTGCTTTCTTAAACTTATCCCATTTGTACAGCCAGCCTCAAGGACTTAGAACTTCTTTATTGTGCCAAAGTTACGAATGAGAGCGGTTATTTCCATTTCTATCGGATTAGTAGGCCAGAACCAATAAATTATTATTGTACCATGGCATAGAGGGGATCCGTTATGAAACTCGGGTGATAAATGGCACCGCAACTATTACTTTCTGACGCTCGAGGGGCGTGATGCGTGCGGATAACAAACGGTTTTATAATGACATACAATTTACATTCGCGAATCATTTAATCTCACGCTCTAGCGATATTTCGCTTACCAGCTGGTTTGTATATTGTACAATCATATGAAGCTCGTTACATTAAACAGGGTCCATATAGATATAGATAGACGGACGTGGTCATTTAAATTATGAACTTGCAAACAACGCGTGAATTGGTGGGCTCGGTGTAAAGTCCCATATTAACATCGTAAGGAACCCATTTCCATTATCATCCCCAATTTCGTGCTCCGAAGGCACTTAAACACTTAATGGATCTCGGCTCCCCGTAATTTAGCGGGCCGCTGGATTGAATAAAACCTTAAATCTAAACATCAACATAACGATGGTATTTTAACGAAGAATGATTTGCGTTGGATAATTATCCTACCAATGATAGCGCGTTTATCGAACAGTAGGTATACAAATATACAATAAACAATCATATATTATAAAACGGTAGCTGATTTTATTAATAGGCGGCCGAAACAGTAGTCTGCTAATGTGTGAAAGCAGACGATTCACTGGGTGGCAGAATGCAGCAGTCCACAAATAAACTGGATCAATACCGCGCCGCGTCGACCTCAGCCTGAGCCTCCCTGGTGACTCGTGCACATCTAATTATCACCTACATCAAAGGAAACAATAACCAGACTTTTTTGGTTAGTATTTTTTTTCCTATAGACATTTCAATATGGAATATTTTAATCGACTGTATTACCTACCCCCAAACTGTATTACCCCAACGCAAAAAGAGTGTTATAAGTTTGACGTGTCTGTGATGTGTCTGTGTTTCTGTCTGTGGCATCGTAGCTCCTAAACGAAATGACTGATTTGAATGGGGTTTGTTTTGTTCCTAAAGCTGACGTGATCGAGATAGTTCTTAGCTATATCTATTCAAAATTCAAAATTGACATGTTTTTATTTTTATTGATTATATTTTAATTAATCTTTCTATCTAATCTAAAAGTGTTAAATATGGATGAGAATCTGAAACAAATAACTGTTTGTTTAATTTATTTTAGCTACGTTTTACCAAATTCGGTTCAGACAGTTTTGAGATTTTGACATGAAAATTTTGTGGATTTTTAAACGTTTCTATTTTAAGTTGTAATTATACAGCCTGTATGTTTGATATTACCTCAAATTTTTACCATACGTAGCTTTTAGTACCTACTATGAACCGATATTGTAAGAAAATTGTAAGATAGTCTTAAGGCCACCGAGCTTCTGGCGTCAATGGATTTTAGGTATTCTATGCGCTCCATGCATGTGTGTGTGTGGTGAAGTGTGACGCAAACAAGCAGTAGCGAGCGGCTAGAGCTGTGCGCCGATCGCGTACGTAAAACGAAATGACTGGTGGCAAATGCTACCAATATATACAAAATTTAAGCAACCAAAACGATTTCAAATAATTAATTTGATAATATTTATAGTTGGAGAATTTTTGATGCAGATTTTACACATTTTATATATTTACAATTTACCGCTGTTAGGTAATATTATCTAAGGTCAATGAAAAATGAGTATTCTAAGTACATTTTATATATTTACAATTTACCGCTGTTAGGTAATATTATCTAAGATCAATGAAAAATTAGTATTCTAAGCACAATAGAAGGTGTTTTGTTCACATGTATATGCACGAGAAACATGTGCACAGCTCGAATTTAAACTTTCGCATTTTGAAATAATGCTAATAATAACACGGTTAAACTCACGTATTAAATGTCAGTACGGGCGACATGTTTCGAACTCTTCGGGAGTTCTTCTTCAGGATTAGTGTTTTCGGCGGTATCGCTTGAATCACGCGCTTAACCGTGTACCTAATTATAAGCATAATGCTTATGTGCGCAGATATTTGTAGGAACGTGTTTACCTACCCAAATATAAAAAAAACCGGTCAATTAACAGTCTTACTCGCGCACGGAGGATTCCGTACAAACGTTCATACACCATACCCGTCACGTCACGACCCCATTAATTCTTGAGCAATCTTAACAGCTCATATTAGAAGTTACCGTTGTACAGCGCCATCTGCATTTTGGTACTAATAACTTGCAACCTAGTATGTTTGTTTATCAGTGATATTTTAGATTACGCGTACCGATTTCGATTATTATAATTTTTATTTGAAAGAAGGGACGGTAACGATAATCTCATATGAATTTGAATACATAAAATTTCATACAAAAGTAATTCAATTACAAACATAATTAAGAAATGATTTTTGATAAATAAATAAAAATACGCTAAAAACAGGTATCGTTTTATTTTTCCTGTATTAATATGTTGTTTAGTTAGGCTATCAACGATAACTAAACGACGGAGTGCACGTTAACAGTTTTATTTCTTTTAACAGACTAACTCGCGGGTAGTTGGACAAAACCCAACTACTAACGTTAGTACTCCATATTTATTTATGTTACTCCTAATCATATGTAATAATTTCAGAATTTTTGCTTGGTAAACTTCGAAGATAAGGCGGGGAATGGTATTTTTTTCAACATATTTCTTAATAAATCAAAATTTAACCTTTGTAGAAAAAAAATAAAACGGTTTTAGAAAGCGCCAATCAAGCCCTTTCATATGATAACCCACTTAATCTTTTAACTAGACTTTGAATTTTTAACCCCCTTATATTCTTAATTTACACAGAAAACCAAAATGTAAATTTATAATTTTTATTTTCAATACATGTGTTTTCACCTTCTTCTTAACAGTTGTTCCTAATTTCAAATGTATAGCATACGTAGTTCCTGAGATATTTAACGTTGTGACGGACAGACGGACAGTGTCGGCATAAGAGTTCCTTTTTTACCTTTTTGGTACGGAACCCTAAAAATGATAATAATATGAAATTGTGAATAATATGTGACACATGTAATATTTGTCTAATATTATACATAAATGAGTATACATTTGTGTCCCATGTATGTACTGTCATCAGTATGTTCACATGTTTTGACCCTGTATTATTCGTAGGTAGGGTACAGGTACTGAGTCTACTGAGTATGCTTACGAAGCAACAGGAGTATTAACGTTATCATAAGGAGTGGACCATTGAGCAATGACCCCAGTTCTATTTTCAGCAGAGTACAGAATGTGCCTAAATGGCTGACATCGAAAAGGAATAGTCTACAGGAGTCCAGAAGAATGTTTTGCTCAGTGCTGCTTCTCCGAAAGAGTCGCCTACAGCGGAGGTTCCGTCATGTTTCGGGGCGGCTACGGCGGGCGAACTGAGCTGGTTTTCGTGCCTGGTGGGGGTTGCAGGATATATAATATATAAGAGGTTGCCGGATGCAGAATAATGCCCTTGTCATCGCAAGGGCCAAGAGCCTGCCTTCTCGAGATGGGCATCGATCGACACCATGGACTGGCCAGCGATTAGCCCGGACCTTAACCGAAAAAATCTAAACAGCAGGGTTCGGAAGCGGAACCCTGCCCCGGCCAATGTTCAGGAGCCGAAGAAAGCTTTGCTGGAGCAGTGGAACGCAATTCCTCAAGATTATGTCAAAAAAATATTAGCTCAATGAAAAACCCATTAATTTGTGTAAGCAGGGATAGGGGTGGCAATACCAAGTACTAACCCAAGTATTTTTGGATCGTTTTAAGTGTTAATAACTCAGTATACTGAAAGCATGCTTACTTGAATACTTAAACTGTAATTAGCGAAATAGAATTTATAATTAAGACTATCTATATATAAGTATGTAATGCATGCTGCTTGCAAATTTGTATGCCTAAATGGCCAAACATAGTGATACGCATTATTACCATTGTACCATCTTTGTTACCTATGCTTTACAAATAAAATTTACTTTACTTTACTTTACTTTCAGTATACAGAGTTTTTTCAATCTTAGGACCTGAAATAGCATTTTTTTTCTAATGCATTGAATTATAAGCTTTTGTTTGGTACCATAACTGTCAGCCAAACATAGTGATACGCATTATTACCATTGTACCATCTTTGTTACCTATGCTTTACAAATAAAATTTACTTTACTTTACTTTACTTTCAGTATACAGAGTTTTTTCAATCTTAGGACCTGAAATAGCATTTTTTTTCTAATGCATTGAATTATAAGCTTTTGTTTGGTACCATAACTGTCAGATTCGGTATACATAACTGATATAACTTTCAAATTACAAAGATATTTTGAGCACATATAAAAATGCAAAGTGATTCAATACCTATTTTTGCTCGCGAGTGTACATAAGAATAATATTGATTACCTATCTAATGAGTTTTTTTTGTTTTTATACAAAAAAAATAAGCGTCTTCTGCATTTGTATGGCAAAATCGACATTTTGATGGCACTTGCCGACATTTGTATGCCGCTATCGACATTTGTATGGCAGAATCAACATTTGTATGGCACTATATCGACTTTTGCATGGGGCTGTCGACATTTGTATGGTGTTCACGACATTTGTATGGCACGGTTTTTTAAAGCATCAATATCTCGCTAACCATTAGAAGTAGAGTGGTGCCTCGTGCACCATATTTTTTATTTTTAAAAACCCTACATCACGTTGTTGATACGAATCTAATATTCCAAAAAAAAATTAAAAAACATACAAATGTCGAAAAAACGTACTCTTCAAAAATTAACCCAAATATTAAAGTAAGCACCGTCAGCCCATTACACCTGGTTGCTTTAGCGTTGCGGCTCTGTCGATTTCACTGTAGGTAATCCGATTTGCAACCATGTATTGGGCCTAATTTCTTGCAGTACCTAACAAAACGAGTGTTATAATTATTTATGTTAGTCACTAATTGAGTGTTGTTATTATTTATGTCACTTACTCAATAAGTCTTATTACTCTTATTAGGGAGAGAGGGTTCGGCTGACATCGCTTATTTAGGTCCCTAATGCCTAATACATGACACGATTAATTTATATTCAACGTATTCTGCGAGAATCACTTGCCATAGGGCCTAATAGGTATATAATTACCTAGATGTATGTTTTGCTATACTGTATGATAGTCATTTGCTCTAAAATCTAAAGCAGTTTGTTATAAAAACGTTTACATTTGAAGTTACCACCGTTATATATTAGGTATAAGGTTTTTGTAAAACAATCCCAACAAGTTTCAGGTTCCAGAAAAGAGCATAGATCAGATATAGTAAATTAAATTATGCGAAATATAATATAAGCAACGCGAGTTTTAACTTTAAAAGTCATACGATTAATTTAACATAAAAAGGAAACAACCATGACCAAGCTTGTGCCATCAATAAATAGTAGATTGTATGACAAGGGTCTAAAATAAGCCATATTACCACTAGATGGTCCAAACGGCTGAACGCGGCGGACAGCATACAGGACATAAGATAAAGCGAGATAGACATCAGTCTATCCCGCACAATATCATAGCTTATGATGCATAAAATAAAATTATAAAGCCACAAGAAACAAAAAAAATATTATTTAAAGCCAAAATAATATAACAAACCAAAAATCTTAATTATTCATTTACAATCAAGCACACTAATGTTTACAGAATGGAAATTTGCCGTACAATAACAAATCACGGTAATCAGGTGTTAAAAACGGCCACGGAAATTAGGTGTTAAAAAAAATGGCCACAGAAATTAGGTAGTAAGATGAAAATACACGAAACTTTCAAATAACTAAACTACGTGGTACCAGGTAGGCAGCTATAACTAAGGATAAGAGTTTAGTGTCTAGCCGTGTTCGACAGTCGCCACGATAACGGGAGCCCTGGCAAGACGCACTAAATTATCAAATGAAAACAAGCAATAACGTAAAAAGGTATCAACTAAATAACAATTTGGAAATAAATTAATGATCTTGTGATGCGCGTGACGGTAGAATGAAACGGGTGAACTGGGGGCCGATTTTTGACTTTCGAGCGCTCGAAAATTAAATAAAAGTAAATACGATTTTAGTGTCAAAATTGCAGGCAATAACTTTCTACCGATATAATTGAATACGAGTGGTCAATACCACTCGTTTTTCAATTTTCTATCGCTATTTCAAAAGCGTAATTTTTGACACTTTTCGAGTGAAAGATTCGAGCGCTCGAAAGTCAAAAATCGGTCCCCTGAACCTTTACACGTAACGCAAGACGTCAGAAATCGCCTCCGGAAGCCGCTACGGCTCGTGCTGGCGCATGGAGCCTGCTGGAGCCTGACGTTGTCAACGTCGCCGCCATTGCTCGCCGCACACGCCGCACAGGTTACGGCGCTCCCGCGACTGCCGACTGCTCACTTTATGATAACGCAAACCTCTACTGCCGCGTAGGGTGAAGTCTGCTCGATGATTATTAATATTTTTGAATTTGTACAGTAGTTGTTCGTAGCGCTTGCTTGTACAGCCAGTCAAAGAACTGCAGCGCGAAGCACGCCCATTTATGCCTTCAGCACAGGAAAATCTGGCGCGTCTTCCCGATGGCCAATACAAGCAGCCTTTATAAACCTGAAATATGCACAAGTAATATCAAAAACTGTACAGAATAGATATAAACCACGCAATTGTACAAACAGAACCAAATTCTCATCTCTTTTCATCAAAAAGCTTAATGTCACCTCCTATTGTCAACCCTTCTTTTTCTTTTTAAAAAAAACGCCTGTCATTTCTGACGTGCGGATGAAAATAAACGAATAAGGTCCAATAGGACAATCCTGCAGCCTTTTTACGCTGCAGTATGCAGTCATCCACGCTCGAACGTTTGGACGCGGCTATAGAACGGTCAGAGGCGTTTTTTTTAATGATTGTGTATTAGGGAATAAAAAACGCCTGATGTTTGAAATTAATTCTGTTTCCTGATTGGTCGATAGCAAATAGAAATGTTTTTTTTAAAGGGTTGTGATTGTGTTAGCAACACTGGCAGAATATTTCACATAAAAATGTGGGTAGCCAGAATCTCTAAAGAAATGATAACAGGCGGGTATTCCGGCAGTCGAGGTGAAGGAAGGAACTTTGTAACGGACTAAACCCGAGTGCAAATAATGCTGTAAAAGTAATCAATATACGGAATACTACAAACTGGAGTTCCTCTTTATTGTGAAGATCCTTGGCCTATCACATTTCCGAAGTGGTAAGAGCGTTGTGAGAAATCTCAGGTATGTGTTTTTATTCGACTTATTCTAACGGTTACACGCCCACAATCTTGAATGTTGAGGATAATATACGGATATTGCGGATAACGTAATGTAACTTCACAATACATTAGTAATTTAGGTACTCTTTGTTTTTATGCATATTATTGAATCGATAAATGAGTGATGCAACTTATTTTATGTCGTTGGTTACCGACCACTAAAAAAAAATCTCAAGAAGAGCCGCCGACGGATTCATATTTTAATTTAATTCAACGTAAAAAAAAAAAAAAGAAAAGATGCAATTATTTACAACATAAAATTATTTGAGATGGACAGTGTAGTGACAAAATGATCAGTTCAAATACCGACCGAAATATCTTAGCGAGAATGTTTAAATTGTGTTAACAGTATAATAAGAATATGGAAATTCTCTTTAGTCTCAAATAATTTCAAACATTATTTGAATATGAACTTTAGGATATGGTAATAAGACACAATATAAAATTAGGATTGAAGATTGTTGCTCTTATGATTATGACCAATTACTTATTGCTGTTTTGTGTTTGAAAATAATATACTTATGAATCATTAATTTATTAATGAAATACCTACCTGATTACTTATACGAAACCAGTGTCTCTCACAGCATTTTAAAGTTATTGGCAGACATATTTAATACAAGGAAGATGATTTTATAAAAAAAAAAAAGGAATTTAGATCTACGTCATCTTGATAGTTAAAATAATGTAGGTACTCAACGTTTATCTAGAGATCAAACTACAGCCGGGTCTCAATTGTAATTTGATCCGCGGATTAAATGTATCTGCCCGTTGTTGGGGATCTTGTCACTCTCGACGTCTCGACGCAGGACTGATATTAACAACGAACACTTATGCCGACTCGCCAAAGCTGACCAGAGTAAGTATGACCTCCGGATGCACGTAGGTATTGAGAAGCTCGGGTTCAGGATATACTGGGGAGTGTGGTAAGGTGAGTCGAGACAGGTTTCCAATCGTTTAGCTCGTCGTCGACCGAAAAGTGTGAACCCCGACGGCGAACGGTTGCCTCTAGTCCGAAGGTGAGAAAATAATGTTTCGATTATATAACACAAATACGTGTGCATGCATTTCGCTATCTATTGATATTTTGGTTCTGAAAGCTAGGTACAGTTGACGATATATACTGCGTAGATTGGCTCCATGCATATACGTAAAATCCTATCAAAATAGTAGGTAGGTTACCTTACCTACTCTATAAATTATAATTTACTTAGCTACACCGAATGCAAGAAAGTTTTACACCGAAAAGATATCCTGTTCCTTTGAACCAATTTTGATTTTATGGAGCAAAGAAAATGAAACAAATTGATTACTTAGAAAATTTGATATATAGAAATAGGTTATGAACAGTTTGGGGTAGCTACATATTTGAGACAAAGATCACATCTACAGGAATCTATTGATTAAACTTAGGTACTGATCGAGTATTTACATATTACATCTGACTAATATTGATTATCACGGATGCTGTAATGTAACTATAAGATTATACTGAATTATGTAGGTACCTACTGGTTTGGTTTTGACGTAACTAATGAATTGTTTGTTTTCTTCCCAATTTTCTCCTCCGTACTAACTGTCATTTTCCACAATAATAATAACAATAATAAAATATACTCCACCATAGCCAAATTAAAATTATACAACAGCTATTATGAGTCCACCGGGTTTATCGCCGGGAAGGTCAACATATACTCCACCGCTCCCTCGCCGTAGGAGGATGCCCAACTGTGCTGTTAGACGATCCAGGTCATCGACACGTAAAGGGAGTAAGCGCCGTAAGCAGTCCAGATCTATAAATTGACTACGGCATCACCGTAAACGTGAAACGTACCGAAGTAGATCTCGCCGTAGACACATCAATACCGATATCAGCCTCACCGACAGTGCTTCGTCGTCTGCAACTACAAGTACGAGTAGCACAAGCAGCACATCACGCTGTCGTCGTCGGTTTTGCCATAGATCTTCACGAGCGGCTCGGCGCGGCACTAGTTCGTCGACTGACAACACAGTGAGCAAGAAAAGAAGGGTGCGACGCCACGGCCGCCATGGACGAAAGAATCGACGTACTAATAAACGCAAACATAGTACGTCTACAAGCACAGTATCATCTGGTTCCTATTCGAGCCGATCAACACACGCGCGACAAAAGCGGCGTAGAGTGAATAAGAAACGCACCTCGTGTGATAGATTCTTTGATAAATTTACACGACTAATATATAACAGGGGGACTCGTATTGAGGGAGCTCTAAATGTAATCCCCGAATTTGACCCAGATACCAATGCACAGACAGCTGCTATTTGGGTACGTAAAGTCGATGACACTGCCAAAATATACGGTTGGGATGATAAACAAATTGTTTATTATGCTTTACCAAAACTCTCTGGATATGTAAAAAACTGGTACCAGTGTCAAAGTTCTAAGCTGGAAACAATGGAAAATTAAAGTTCTGAAAACTTTTTCTGACGACCGAAATTACGCAGATAGACTGTACGAAATGCTTGACTGGAAAAGTAAAAGAGACGAGTCTTTAGAAGAATACTTTCACGATAAGGCACGAATGGTACGAATGTGTAACATTTTAGAATTGGATGCTTGACTGTATTATAAACGGCATTTTTGATCATAACGTTAGGTTGAATGCGCAAGGATCCAATTTTAAAACGCCATCCCAGTTGCTAAGGTATTTAAGGCGTATTTCAAAAAAGAGCCATGTACAAAAAAGGGTAGCACAACCCATCAAATATAATCAAACAAAACAGAACGATGCCACTAACACTGTAATTAGACCAACAACATCTTTTCAGTCACGCAACCAATATAAGCTTATTCGTTGTTATAATTGTACTGAATTAGGCCACACTGCAGATGTCTGTAAAAAACCTATAAACCGTTGCGAAAAATGTAGTCGCCTCGGTCATAAAGCCGCAGAATGTCCTAGAACGGTGTTTTATGACAAAGGTGGTGCTTCGACTGATAAGATGAATAAAGGTGTCGAGGAAGCACTGAAGAGTCATCACGCAAGGTGATGTAAATTGCGGCTAGCGACAAAATCCTAACGGCAAGTATTGTAAGACTATTACTGTTAATAATACATTGTTCAGCGTACATAGACTTTGGGAGCCAAAGTACCTTGTTTTAAATTAACACTTGCAGAGGAAATAAACTTGCCTTTAAACAAATCTAGCTTACCAATATTAATAGGATTCGCTTTCGGTAGCGTTACCCCGTTAGATAAAGTTTCGATTCGTATCGTGGTAGATGCGGTAGATGCCGTCGAAGAAGCATATGTAGTCAAAGAAGAACTTTTGCGCACTGATATACCTACTTATTGGGCAGTCACTTACCGAGTTGCAAAACGTCGTGGTTTTTAAAACAAATTAGCATCTAAATCTCTAGTGCGATGAATCTAAAGCTTCAAGAATGGAATTATTTAGTACTTATGATACCATTGTTGAAGGCTTGAATACTCTTGAAGTTAACACAAACAGTCCATACACTGGATTATTATCTGTTCCGGGCAATATCTGCTTGAAACATACTACTACTATACAAGGGTACTATACAAGGGTGAGTACTATACAAGGGGTTTACAAGTTCGAAGAGGGCAAAGGTAGTTGCCTCATAGCGAGTTGGGCGAAGACTCCATTAAAGCTAAATAAATGAAAATTGGTAGCACGTGCCGTATGTTTACTACAAATGATTCCCTCGCTCTGCAAACAAAAGCACATCAACTATAGTACCATGTACCGAGATAGTTACCCCATCAAAGGAAACAAAATAATTCATTAGATTAATAGATATGCTTAATATCGGTCCTAAAGCCACGTTAGAGCAAAACGAAAATTTGCTTAACCTGCTCAACAAATATAGAGATTGCTTTGCTTTGAATATCCAGGAACTAGGATTGACTAATATTACTGAAATGGTTATATAAGTGCAACATGATCAATAGGACCTTAGGCGCAAAACGCTTTGAATTAGCTTTACCGTATATGGACGAACCGTGGACGTGGAGTGATGCAGAGAAAAATGCGTTCCAGGAAATAAAAGCGAAACTAATTACGCGTCCTATTCTTGCTTTATATGATCCCAATTATCATACTGAGGTCCATTATGACGCTAGCAAACTAGGGTTAGGAGGAATATCACTCCAAAAATCAGATAGTGATAGCCCTTTACGCCCAGTTGCTTATTACAGTCGTCAAACGATGCGGGAGGAAGAATTTTGGCATTCATATGAGCTCGAAACCATAGCTGTTGTACTTTCACTTAAGAAATTTCGAGTGTATCTAATTGGGATCGATCTCATCGTTGTCACAGATTGCAATGCATTACATTTAACCTTGACTAAAACAGACTTGTTACCAAAAATTGCCAGATGGTGGCTCATGCTTCAATAATTTAAATTCAACATTGAGTACCGACCAGGGGGTAGCATGCAATATGTTGACGCACTAAGCTGGAACCCAGTGTCAGCAGCAGCACCCGATGACCTGGAGGAACTTAATGTTTTGAACATTTCAACTACTGACTGGTTGCACACCGTTCAAATGACGGATCCACGTCTGAACCATATTAAAACTATTTTACAAACTAGCGAAGTCGATATTAAAGATATCACAAATAATTATGTCATGCGTGATGATAAATTATACAGGCGAGACGGACGAAAATTTAAATGGGTGGGCCAAATGGAGCTCGATGGAGACTGTGTCGAATCCACCATGATGAGGCAGGTCACTTCGCTGTGGAAAAGACCTTGGAGAAAATGCGCGCTGATTATTGGTTCCCGAAAATGAAACGCTTCGTTTCTAAATATGTCGCTGCGTGCATCAACGTGCTTATAATAAGGAGGTAACGAGTAAAAGTCGGGATATTTTCATCCCATTCCCAAAGTCAACTGTTGGGTCCTTTTGTAAGAAGTAAACGTGGCAATGTATATATTCTGGGCATAATTGATGGGTTCAGTAAGTATATATTTATTAGGGCAGTTATGAACATGAAATCCAAAACCACAATAAAGGTCTTAGAGGGCGAAATGGCTTGAATTGCTGAAATTGGTTACCCCAAAGTCATTATATCAGATCAAAGGGCAAGCTTTACGTCTAAAGCATTCAAAACTTTTATAATGCATAAGGGAACCAAGCACGTGCTTAACGCGGTAGTGACTCCGCGAGCTAATGGCCAAATTGAGCGCTATAACAGAACCATTTTAAACTCACTCACAATCATAACCCTGAGAAAGGAAAAAGTAAAAAAACTAGCTCCTAAGCACCGGGGTCCCTTTAAAATAACGGCAGTAACGATAGATACCAAGTTACCAATATCAAGGGGCACTCCCAACGCAAGTATAGTAACATATTTCCAGCTGATCAACTTAAATATTGGGTTACTTTTCAGTCATCCCCTGGTAGTGCTGACGAAACCGATAGCGATGAATCCGTGTTGGCTCCTCAAAGTGGCAAAGACGGTGATGCTACGTAAAACGCAGAATTTCAAGTTTAAATTCTAAGTAAGATTCAGTAAATTTAACACCTTTTCCTATTCCTACTCTTTTCAGTCTAGATTCGGTATCAAGAATGGTAGCGCCGGCAGCTACTAAATGAAGATTGATGATTATAGTATCTGACCCGCGGGTGGCAGAACTATTTCAATAAGAGCAAATGCAACCTACAATAAAATGATATCCTCAGTTGATACAGTGACTTACAAGATATACGAGAACGTGTGAGCACGTCTACGGTGACGTGTAGGCTTATTTGGAATGTGTGATCATGTCTACGGTGACGTGTACACATACGAGGAATGTGTGATCATGTCTACGGTGACGTGTACACATACGAGGAATGTGTGATCATGTCTACGGTGACGTGTACACATACGAGGAAGGTGTGATCATGTCTACGGTGACGTGTACACATACGAGGAAGGTGTGTGATCATGTCTACGGTGACGTGTACACTTCCAGAAGATTTTTGGAATTGGATGTATATTTAGTGCTCTTATTGTGATGAAGTTTTTTATTATTGCTTTTCTTTTTGTTGAGTTTATCTGGTTTTCTTTATATAATCGTTTTACTGTGAAATTACTGAACTAGCAAATTTGATTCCCAAGTTGATGTTACATTATTGTATGAGGGCATACACCCTCTTATTGAGAATGGCCGAGCGTTTATCGGAATAGGGACATTCCTGCAACAGAATGGCCGTCTGTTAGCAACACTGGCAGAATATTTCACATAAAAATGTGGGTAGCCAGAATCTCTAAAGAAATGATAACAGGCGGGTATTCCGGCAGTCGAGGTGAAGGAAGGAACTTTGTAACGGACTAAACCCGAGTGCAAATAATGCTGTAAAAGTAATCAATATACGGAATACTACAAACTGGAGTTCCTCTTTATTGTGAAGATCCTTGGCCTATCACAATTGGTAGATTTAATACGGTGAAGTGTTTTGATTGAAAATTATAAATATGTATACCTTAGAATAATAACGCATAGAAGGATAGTTTCATACGGCCGACGCGCCAAGCGTGAGGCATAAAATGGATTCATGTAGTTGTGATCAACTCGTATTCACACGCGCCAATACGCACACAAACGCACCAATTTTGTTCCACTGATCGGCGTACTGGGCTATTTATGGCCGAGTTTTAGTGGCCTCACCGTTGCGCGTGAACTGCGTTTATATGCGTTATTATTCTTAGATGTATATGTCACCGTTAGATTGTGAACACCGTCAGTTTATAATCTAACTCGCGATATTATAAACTGACGAAAAATTGTGAACTGTCAAAACCGTTCACAATTTAACGCATTATTTTTCGTTAGTTTATAAACTATCAATGTCTAATCGTCAAATTGTGAACTGAGATCAAATCGGCTTGCTACGGAACGTACACAAAGACTAGGTAGGTTAGGTTAGTTAGGTATCTTCAGTTGCCCGAAGGGCAAAGCGCCCAGAAATAGGAGCCCCGCGCAGCGGGGCTCCGTCGACACTGCTGGAAGCCGTAGTAAACGGAATAAAACGTCTGAATAACAAAAAAAATGATCATTTTCTGACGTAAGTGGAAACTGATGCAAGTGGAATAATTCGCTCAACCAAACAGCGCAAAGGTTGCGTTCCACATCAGGCAAATTTGATTCAGTTCACAATTTGACGATATGACATTGTTAGTTTATAAACTAACGAAAATGAATGCGTAAAATTATGAATTATTTTGGCAGTTCACAATATTCCGTCAGTTTACAATATAACGGGTAAGATTATAAACTGACGGTTTTCACAATCTAACGGTGACATATACATTATTTTCCCTAGGGGCTAAAAGTACTACTTTAGCCCCGCTTGCTAAGCCTAACATGCCACACCTTTCGAGCAAGAGAAGTGAATAGTAGATTGTTAACCAAGGGTTGAAAGTGACTCATTACACCCGAGATATTTCTGGCGCTCGAACGAAGTGAGAGCGCCAATAGTTCGAGGGTGAAATGGGTAATTTCACCCGTGTTAAACACTCTACTTTTCATTTCGACTGTGAGGAAAATTAATTATTCGATTTTAGATATACCTAAGTAAAATAATTAAAACTATATCCAACCTCTAACCTCTTTGCACTGGCAACGCAACTAATCTAGAGGGCCATGCCGACACGTGAAAAAACAAACAAAACAAAAACAAACAGAACAAAAACAAAAAAAAACGAACCAAAAACAAAACAAACTTACAAAAAAACTGAAACAAACAAACAAAAACAAACAAACAACAAATTTACTAGATTTTATGGTATTTTTACAATACGCAAAAATTACTTTCCACCCTAGGGGAGAAAACGCTATTTTCCACCCGGCTATATGCCCATGAAAAGTCAACTTTCAGAACAGGAGAGATGAAAAATTATTAAGTATATAAGCTGATGGCGACGTACTACGTATTTGAATAAAACGCTCCCAATACCTGAATTCCGTTATCTCGAGTGACACATCATTATATAAACCTAATGGCTGTTTCAGTTTAAATAAAAGGTCCGCTTTCATCAATGATTACCGAGTTGCCCAAAATGCGCGAACCTTTACGAAAGAACGTTTCTACACAAGGACAATACTGTTCGTAATTTGGTGAAATCCTTGAGAGCTTTCGGAAGTGGCCGGTCGAGCACGCGCCGAAAGTTCTGAGTTCCCAGCGCAGGCGTCCCGAAGAGAAATCTCCTCGGAAGTGGACTAGATTTATGGCGGCAGTTAACGTGACGCAGGTATTTTTGCCCGCGCCAAGCGACGGAAAACTGACCGATCCTTCCACACATTTCCCGATGTTTGTTTTAGCGACCGGGTATGATCGCGATAAGATTTACTGTTAACATAAACTGTGTATTTGGGATAAATCTTCAATATAAAAGCAAGACTGCTGTCCGAAATTAGTGTTTACAAATTATTAAAATGTATCAAAATCATAAACCTCGAGCATCGCCTAAGTGAAAATATGGAACCAATAGGCAATACCAATGACAATAATGGAGCCCATTCTAATGTTATAAATCCGAAGGATAAATAGACTGTGGGTCGCATACTTTTTATGCAGACCTGTTATTTTGAAATTTAGTAAGTTCTTACTAGAAGGTAGTACATAATGTGAGTCTCCGAGAAGTACAATTAGCAACATAATTACCTGTATGTATCTAAAACTGTACTCGCCTTTGTGTTAGTCATAATAAAATCCCATACACACACAGGTACATATATTTTTGGCGTTGGTTTCGTACAGATATTACCTAATCTCGTTGAGCGAAATGGGGGATGGAGTTTGTAACGGGCGGAGCCGCGGGCCTACCTAAGTAAGTCAGTAAATAAATCCGTGCTGTAATTTTATTTACCTGCATGTCTTAACATTCTCTAACCATAACCGCCATAAGGGCCGGCTGAGCACTCTCTTTAAGGCAATTCGTGCTAAATAGACAAAGCAAACACAATATAAAAAGGATTATTTGATGCGCAGAAGTTTCGTGGGTCGAAGTCGGAGCCCGGCGAGAGGGTTTACTGCCCTCTTAATAAATCTAGAGATCAAGGTATTTCATACAATGCCGGGAGATTTATGGCAGTGTAAATCATTGATCTAATAAAATCGTCACTCCTTGCTACATATACATAATACCTAGAAGAGCCCTAACTCAGAGGCATCTATACATCATTGGGGATAACGATCTTGCAAGAATGTAATATCTTAAGGAAATAAAGTAAGTACTTACTCAAATATAATGCTCTTTCTTATAAGATTACCTATAGAGATATTATGTAAGAACTCTTGTGAAAACAAAATGTCGCTTCTTTTTAAAAGGGAACTTTCCATACACACGTATTTTGGGACTAGTTTGCGTATCGGTAATACGAATGCTACTAATTATTCTGTTATAAAATTAATATACACATTTGTTCAAGTAAAAATTTAAAAACACAAAAGTAATGCAATATTTTTATTAACATAATCCAGTGGATAACAATCTATTCGCAAATAACTTAATCGAACTATTGTTATGGATAGAAATTGATTTGTAAACTGTTTGACGCTTGTACTTACTTAAACATGACAAGCTTATAATAAAGCCTTGCAAAAATGCAACTATGTAACTAGATCATACTAAGTGATTAAATTTCATGGACGTAGCCAAAGTTAAGAGGTTTGAAATCAGATTTGTTGGACACTTAATCCGCATTTATAAACGGTATCCGCTTCCATAATTCAATTATTTATTTATTTATTCGTATTGCGATTTTACAGCCGTGCACAATAATCATCTATCTATACATATAATAAAGCTGAAGAGGGTCGAAAGTCTGTACATGGAAGATATTCGAAAACAAATTGGCTAGGGATACTTAGAATCGATAACAGAACACGTTCCAACAGTTTTTAGAATTTTTGTCTGTTTGTCTGTTTATCTGTTTATCTGTTTGTCTGTTTATCTGTTTGTCTGTTTATGTGACCGCGCATCACGTGAAAACGGCTGAACCGATTAAAATGAAATTTGGCATAGTGATAGTTTGTGTCCTGGGGAAGGACTAAGGGTAGTTTTTATCCTGAAAATAAACCCCTAAGGGGATGAAATGGGGGGTGGAAATTTGTATGGAGCTACTTAAACCGCTGCACCGATTTAGATGAAATTTGGTATATGATTAGTTTGAGTCCCGGAAAAGGTTAAAGAATAGGTTTCATCCCGAAAATCTTCCCTTTAGGGGGTAAAATGGGGGGGGGGTGAAAAATTGGATGTAACCCATTTTGATGAAATTTGGTTAAGAGGTAGTTTACGTTCTGGGGAAGGACATTGGATAGTTTTTATTCCGGAAATCTTTCCCTGAGGGGGTGAAATGGGGGGTGAAATTTTGGATGGACTCCGTTTAGATCAAATTTGGTATAAATATAGTTTGAGTCCCGGAGGATGACAATGGATAGTTTGAATCTCGAAAATCATCCCCCAAGGGGATGAAATAGGGTTGAAAATGTGGATAAATCCCATTTAGTTAAAATTTGGTATAGAGATAGAAGGAGTCCCAGGGAAGGACAATGCATAGTTTTTATCCTAAATCATCTCCTGAGGGGGTGAAATGAGGGGTGAAAATTTGGATAGAACCGATTTAGATGAAATTTGGTATGGAGATAGTTCAGAGTCCTGGGGAAGGACTTAACATAATTTAAGTCCAGAAATCATCTCCTAAGGGGGTGAAATGGGGTATGAAAATTTGGATGGAACCCATTTACGGTATAGCGAGTTGGAGTCTTGGAGAAGGACATAGGATAGTTTACTCCTGAAAATCATCCCATAAGGGGGTGTAATTGGGGGTGAAAATTTGTTTGTGACCCATTTTGATGAAATTTGGTTGAAAGATAGTTTGAGTCCCGGAATATGACAACGGATAGTTTTAATCCCAAAAATCATCCTCTCAGGGATCAAATAGGGGGTGAAAATTTGGATAAAACCCATTTAGATGAAATTTAGTAAATAGATAGAAGGAGTCCTAGGGAAGGACAATGCATAGTTTTTATCCCGAAAAATCATTTCCTGAGGTGGTGAAATGAGGGTTGAAGATTTGGATAGAATCCATTTAGATGAAATTTGGTATAGAGAGAGGTAGAGTCCTAGGAAAGAACACAGATTTTTTTAAATTCCGGAACACATAAAAGGAGGAAATCATCCCCTAAGGGGGTGAGAAATGGTGGATGAACATTTGGATTGAACCCATTTACGGTATAGCGATAGATAAGGAAGGACATAGGATAGTTTTATCCCGAAAATCATCCCCTAAGGGGGTGTAATTGAAGGTGGAAATTTGTTTGTGACACATTTTGATAAAATTTGGTTGAACGATAATTTGAGTCCTGGAAAAGGACATATAATAGTTTCTATTCCAGAAATCATCCCCTAAGGGGGTCAATTGGGGGTGAAAATTTGGATGGAACCCATTTACGGTATAGCGGTAGTTGGGAGTCCTGGGGAATAGGAACATTAACATTATTTAAGTAAATTGACGTTCCAAGGGTAAAGGTACCTTATGGCGGCCTTAGTTTTGAAGATGTTTTCTAAAACGGGGTAAAAAAGACGTTTGATTATGGCTATTTTGAAAACTATTAGATGTAACATATAAAATGTTTTAATTTCAAGTCAGTTAATTTAATCCTACGGTTTAGTAGAAAAGGTCCTTACGGCCGTGTGATATGAAAATATGCAAAATAATTCTGAAAAAAGCCTACATTCATCGATACCCTTTCCTTCATACAATCCATACTAATATTACAAATGCGAAAGAAACTCTGTCTGTCTGTTACCTTTTCATGCTTAAACCGCTAAACCGATTGAGATGAAATTTGGTATAGAGATACTTTGAATTCCGGGGCCTTCCCAAAGTGTCCTTACTAAAGATAGTTTTTATCTGGAAATTCATCACCTAAGGGGGTGAAAAGGGGGGAGAAAGTTACGATATGAACGAGTTCCGCGCGGACGAAGTCGCGGGCAATAGCTATTAATAATATAATCTTATTCTTTAAATTCTGTATCCAAGGGATTGCGTCATTTTTAAGGGTGAATAGGCCTGTTGGGTCCTTTATCTGTAGGGTCATGGTATTAATAAAATAAGTAATAATAATTAGTAATTCAATAGTGAGTAATAATTCAGTGTGTGCTATGCAAAACATACCTACCTAATTTACGTATACATAAGCTTTTAACTATTGACCACAGAAAAGACGACTCTTTTGAATGAAAAGGTTGATCAGTTTTCAAATCAAATCATTTACCTACGCGTTGCAAGCACATGTTACCTTTTTAAACTGTGTATCAGAGGAGAGTGATGTATTGAAAATTATGTTCAACTGTTTGACAACAAAGTTCAAATTTACTTAGACGAATTTTCCTTGACTGTTAATAGTTGAACTAAAACCTTTTTGGGTCATTGTCAGTCACAAAAACAAAAATCATCTTTCCGGTGGTCAATAGTTAAGGGCTTACGCTCACATATAATATGTTTTTATCACATATAATTATAGAAGGGGCAACGCCGTTTATGCGGATTCAGAGTTCAAGCAAAAATTAGGCTTTATAGCCCTTAACTTTGGCAATGTCCACCGAAAAGACGCGAACCTAAATCTGACAATGACCCTTTTATTAGTTTGATCTTGCCATTACGTTGTGTCAAGTTTGATAAATCTAATGATTAAATCCTCTTCCCTTAAAATTATTAAAACTATAAATGTGAGTAACAGGTCATCATTGCTATTTCTTGTATACTTTTGTTTAACTCGTTTTCCAAAATTCAAAGAGGTGTAGTGAAATGATATTCATTATGACGGAATGTGTCTGACACTCGGTCGATAAAGCAGATACTGATAACTTATACTGAGCAAGCAAAAACAGATCTTAAGGTGATCAACCTTTTCATCATTTCCCTGACTGTACCTTGCGGCAGCGGTGATGTACATGTGTACTGTAGTTCGTATATCATGTGTAAGTCAACAATAGGGCGCGTCAAGAGCCGCACCCCAGGGCTCCGCAATGAGTGCTTGTCACTCCGCAGATCATAAGTGTGTACCTACATAGTGTACACGCCACGTGCATGCAGCATGTCTGTCTTTGCCCTATGTCTCGAGAGGGACTCGAGAAACAAATAATGTTAGGTTTTAAGCCCTGTTTTGTCGTTTTTACGAAAACCAGTAAAAAGACGAACCGACGCCGACTGGCTGTAATGTTCCGTTGTTTATATGTATATACCTACTGGCCTGCAAAAGAAGGTATAACAGTTTTAGTTATCGTCACGTTTATGAGTGTTATACCTTCTTTTGCAGCCCAGTGTAGTTTGGTACGGAACATGACAGTATTTTATTGAACACAGCAAAATATTTGAAGAATACAAGCAAACTCACTTAACTGACTGGCAAACGGTAAACGTTGAATATAGCGCCGGCAGCTGTCATCTCATACAAAACTGTCAAACATCCCATACGAGTAAGTACAAACAAATTTTAACGGACGTAACTTACAGTTACCTACCGACGGTTTAAGGTGAGGCATCTCGGGTGAAGCTACACACGCGACACTAAAAACCTACTAGGCGGCGCAACATTATCGTAATTCTCCCCAGAAACACACACCGCTACATTTCACAAACACTATCTCACTTTACTGTGACAGGTCACTGACCTCGGTATTTTTTTTGCTTTCGTGATATTATACATTTAAATCAGTCACCAACCTCCATACAGAAAGTGAAATTGTCAAAACATCTTATTGAATAATGTCAGACTTGTTGACATTTTCTTATTCTGCGATGATTCTGCGTATGTTTCTCAGGTACATTTTGGTATATGAAATATGTACTATTGATAAGTCAATAGATTAGTCTTTAGATTGGCAATGTCATAGCAACTCTATTCGGTCTTCGCTAAGGTGCAAAATTTCATGAAAATAAGCAAGCGAAAATTTATTAACATTGCTTGACAAAAGGGGTAGCATTATGGTAAGGACTCAGATCGAGCTGGCTTTTTGGGGGGCTTGAGCCTGGATGGATAATTAAATTTGAAAATTCAGTTTCATTCTCAAGTCTCAACTCATCACAATAGAGGGGCCATTAAGCGATCACGTCAGTCAGAATGATCGAGCCTTGTTGGTACGTACCTATTTGTACGTTACTGGGTAGGTATCTATATTAGGTAATCCTTATTTTGCTCCTTAGTTTTATAGTGTGAGAATGCAAAAAAGTAGGTACTACAAATAATACTAAGTATAAAATACCGTCCTAAAACATAATTATACATTCGGTTTCTGCTGCTGTTGTAAGTGTTATTATGAAAGTGTAACACCAATGTATTAGGTATACCCGTAAACCAATATCAGGCCAGAATATAATTATACTAAATAGACCTAATAAACTCGTACCTACATATATTAATACGTATTTAGTACTCTTTAATCACCGTCACTGACACCCCCTGGTGCCTCTATGATTGTGATGTACGGTAAGTAGTGTCGTCAGCAAACCGAAAGTGAGTAATGTAGTCGCAGGTGATGGTGATACCTACATCAAAGGGTAGACACTAATAACATAAGTATAGTAATTTGTTAGTGATATGTGGAAGTTATTTGTATATTCATGAAGATCATAAAAACTCTTCGGTGCTCTCCAGTACCACATCCAATGAACCTGGTTCAAAGCGATGCGTTGTTAGAACTATAGAATTCGACATTAAAATCGCAAAGCACGATGTAGTTCTGGTTTTTGCAAGCTTTATATCAACTTCACCTGTTTGTATGTAGGTTAATTTTGTCAGTAACTTATTTGGTTTTGTTTTATGGATCAGTTAGGGTAGTGTAGACACAAGTTTGCGACTTCGAAAAGCTTGTGCCAGTTGCGCGACACGCGTAAAACTGCGAAATTTTAGGACTTTTTTTACATTTACGTCTGAATTTTAAAGTTGATTAAAATGGGGAACTTGCATGGGACTTCAATTTCAAATAAATTGCACTCAATTGATGCGGATATACGTAGAAATATCATACAGAAGAAAAAAAAACGATTGTATTAGTTTTATCTCACGTTAAAATGACGAAAAAAAAATATTATTGTTTCGATAAAATAACATAACAGTTACACAGAATATTGAATTGGCACAGAAAATGATATTTTGTATGACAAGTATAGACTTAAACGCAAATGATGTGGAGATAATTGCAAATTAATGACTTACTCCATAGTAAACGCGCCGAGAATATATGTTGTGACGTCATAGCATAAGCCAGTTTAATATAGAGCGTTTTCGGGGGGTGCCGGCGCGTGCAGATTTCAAATGCATATAAAATCAGAAAAATAAATCATAAGAAAGTTTTAGTGCTACAGTTGTTTTAATGCTAAATTATACATTTGATTTTCGCAATAAAATAAAAAAATGCAAGTTCCCTATTCCAACAATTTTATTTGAATTAAACTGCAAATCTGTAAGCTCTAAGGGGACGAAGCTATTGCCCTTCGAAAATTATATATTTTTTCCGAACTTCGTCGATTTTAAATTGCCCTGTCTGCACCAAAACATAATCATAAATCCCTCGCGCTATGAGAAAAAATATTAGTAATAAAGTTAAACTCAATGTAATTTGCTTTCATTAAAACACAGAGAGGTCTGTGAGACTAATAATTCAATCACAATCTCGAAAACACTAAAATAGGTAAAAATTGATTATCAAATAATGAGACATTTGGTGTTACTATACTGACAAATGTATAGGTATTCAAAGGGCTTTGCATGCACATTTGCCACCAACTACCAGTGAGCCAAGGTCAAATGCTCAGTTCTATGCTTAATTTGCTCAGGAAAATTATTCGAAGTCATCGCTTTGATTTCGATAGGCGATGACGAGAACGATCTTGAGAAAGCCCAGGCACAACACGAACTCAAAAAACTGAAAGAACCTGAGGAAGAAAGCGTGGAGGAACCTGAAGAAAGCTTCTAGCTGAACCAAACTAAAAGAAGTCTGTAAATTAAAAAGTAATTATTGTTTTTACATGATTTATAGCCCTCCGTATTGCTTTTAAAAGGCAGAGGGCGGGGCACATTGTGGTGCGGCAAGACAAACCTTTTAATCGGCGCCAGCCGGCAATCCAGTATTGCGTTCGTGTTTCAGCATACAAGAAAGAATTTTGTTATTTCACAGTAAACACTTGTACTTCGGTAATCACTTGTAGGATTTTTGAGTTTTTTCAATAGTTTTTGATTGAGCGTTAGCGCGTGCGAGACGGGTATTTTTAGTGCACTGTGGTTTGGGGTGAGGGTGAAGGAAAGTTGCCAGGTATGGCGTGTAATAGGATGCGTTCAAAAATGTGTGGTTGTATATTAAAAATAAATTAATTAAATGATTTAATAGTAATGTGTAGGTATTGGCGCCGCCATATTGCACATTTGATATTATTTCTTGTGTAACATTTATGTTTAATATTCAAATTTTAAATTTAGGTACCTAATGCATAAATTGACATTGTTTATTTCTGTTCAATAGTAAGTGTCTATTAGTTGTTAAATGACAATCCTTAATTGGAGATACAATTTCCACTTTGTGTATTAACATTTTGAATATTATTTTATTTTTATTACTTATTATTGACGATCGTGATAAGGACCTATATTGTAATTTTTATCTCGAAAGAAATAAATCTAAACCTAAATCACGTCGAACCGATGGCCGTTGGGGCAGAAAGGTTCTTGAGTGGGGACCGGACTGATGACCTGATGAAGGTCGCGGGAGGCTGCTGGATGCGGGTGGCGCAGAACCGGTCATTGTGGCAATCTTTGAGGGAGGCCTGTGTACAGCAGTTGACGTCTTTCGGCTGATATGATGATGATTATTTATTGCTTTTTCCATTGATACTTGGCTACTTTCACACAAACTATAGGTCTCTCGAAGGCCTTTTGCACTCAATTCTTCAAAAAAGCCATTTTTACCTTTTTTTCGTATTTTCAAGATTGTGCGTGTAGTTTTACAGAATTTATAGAGGGTTTGTATGAAAGATAATTACATATCAACAAAACTTTATATCCAACATTTTTTCTCATTGGACGAGGGATTTTGCCAATATTTTGATCCGGATGGGAACATGACTTAAAATTGACAATCTTCGGGAAAATAGACTATATTTGAAGGGCCATAGCTTGAGTTTATAGACCTGTGGCTTAACTAAAATTGTTTTAAATTTATTTATCTTTTAAAGTGTACTACATCTTGATGGTCAAAGTAGCATAGTTTATGACTTTTAAACCAAAATTTCGTGTTCACACTATCCTAACTATATATCGGTTCCATATACCGAAAAACCATGCCCTTGCGATTTAAGCCTATTTTGTGTCGATTTCTACTGTCCTATATCTACAAAGAATAATATAGGTAAGCAATATTATATCGTAAACTAGTGAATATCTGTGAGTTAATTCAAATGAACCCTAAGCATCCTCCAATGTGTGAATCCTCTTTAGTAGCAAGCGTCCATAGGCTTCGATATCTCGCAAACCGTGTGTTTGTTTGCAAAATACATGGTATAAAAAATGGTATCTCCACTTATAATAAATCTCTAAATTAAAAAAAGAATCAGCCAGTTTGAAACTAAGCTTTACGCGGTTCGAATGTTCTCAGCATCCCATGAACGGAAAAATATGAAACATTTTATATAGGTACATTATTATTCTAGCTGCAACTTAGGATAGTTTTTATCCGACTGCGACAGTTAATTAATTTTCCGAAAAATACGACTTCATTTACATTTTCATTTATTTTTATTGAAATCAAACGCTGCTCCAACTGTCAGCTATAAGAACCGTCAAATTTTCGTCAAAATGGCGGAATTGCTTTGCCTTTCACTTATTAATAATTTAAATCCCGTCTACGATAGACCTTTACGAGACAAATGCTAAAATATAAACCATAAAAAAATATTCGATTCTGATATGAGAACTTATATGCGCAAATGTCGTTTTATGTCGTAATTTCAATAAATGAAATCAACAAATTTGAACAATATAATTAACACGAATTTGTTTTTTTTGAATGACAATGGCACGCGCTCGGCGCATTCAGCCAAAGTACCTGCGGCGCTACCACGAAAACCGATACTCAATGTTCATATATTTGCATCCCTGTCACTCGAGTATGGTTAGTGCGATAGAGATAGAGATACCCGAATAATTTCGAATTCCGAAGTTCGTGGTTATAAGCTCAGGAATCGAAAATATGGTAAATAATCATAATGTATTTTCTCGAAAAAGAATTTAAAATAAATATAGTCAAATGGAGAAAAAAACAAAGCAAGAGGTTATATAGGTAATGATTAAGTTATAAGAGTCCAAAGTTTTAAGAGGGGGTATGTTCTGTCCCTTTTCCGCAAAACGCACCTTCATATGAAACGATTGTTTTTTACTATGACGCTCGAGTATATTGACGTCACAGTCCCTCATCGTTTTCTCACTCTAACAAGCGACATTAAAACGGATGTAGCTTCATAATTTTTTGAGATATTTGAATGGGAGTTTCATTATCTTCTATCTATTTATACATAATAAATGCCTATGTCCTGACTGACTTATTCACTCAATCACTCACTCACTCACTCATCAACGCACAGCCGAAACTACTAATCTTAGAGAGTTGATTTTTGCACAGTATGTTGCTTTTATAACGTGGGCTAGGGATAAAAAGGGATTTTTGAAAATTCTACCCCTAAGGGGGTAAAATGGGGGTGCAAAGTTTGTATGGAAGAACCTTTTTTTTTAGAGCTATAGACTTAAACTTTGTAGAAAAATTAGTTATTAGAATACAAATGAAACACTTTCAGCGTTTTGGAAAATTCCACTCCTACGGGGGTAAAATAGGGGTGCAAGGTTTGTATGGGGGAAACATTTTTCTTTTAAATAGAGACTTAAAACTTTGTAGAAAGATCAGTCATTAGAATACAAATAAAGAACTTTCAGGGTTTTAGAAAATTCTACCCCTAAAGGGGTAAAATAGAGTGCAAAGTTTGTATGGGAAAAACTACTTTTTTTTAAATAGAGACTTAAAACTTTGTAGAGAAATTATTCATTAGAATACAAATAAAGTACCTAGATTCAGTGTTTTAAAAAAATCTACCCCTAAGGGGGTAAAATAGGGGTGCAAATTTTGTATGGGGGAAACAATATTTTTTTTAAATAGAGACTTAAAACTTTGTAGAAAGATTAGTCATCAGAATACAAATTAAGTACTTTCAGCGTTTTAGAAAATTCTACCCCTAAAAATAGGGGGCTAAAATAGGGGTGCAAAGTTTGTATGTGGGAAACTATTTTTTTTAGCTAGAGTCCTAAAACTTTGTAGAAAGATTATTTAAATACAAAGAAAGTACTTTCAGCGTTTTGGAAAATTTCACCCCTAAGGGGGTAAAATAGGGTGCAAAGTTTGTATGGGAAAAACATATTTTTTTTAATAGAGACTTAAAATTTTGACGAAAAATTACTTATTAGAACATGAAAAATACTACATTCGGCGTTTTACAAAAATCATTCCCTAAGGGGGTTAAAAAAGGGTGCAAGGTTTGTATGGGGAACACTTTTTCTGAGCTAGACACTTAAAACTTTGTAGAAAGATTACTTATAAAAATACAAAAAAAAGACTTTCAGCGTTTTGAAAAAATCTATCCCTAAGGGGGATAAAAAGGGGTGCAAAGTTTTTATCAGGGAAAGTTTATGTTTTTGAGTTAGAGACTTGAAACTTTGTAGAAAGATTACTTATTAAAATACAAAAAAAGAACACAAATCGTTTTAGAAAATTCCACCCCTAATAGGGTTAAAAAGGAGAGCAAGCTTTGCATGGGCAACACTTTTTTTTGAGTTAGACTTAAAACTTTGCAAAAAGATTACTTATTAGAATACTAAAAAAGAACTTTCAGCGTTTTAGAAAACTCCATCCCTAAGGGGATCCTTAAGATCCTTAAGAAGGGTAGCCAATGTTGTGTGGGAAAAACTTTTTTTTTTACTTGACTTAAAACTATTCAAAATGTTACTTATTAAAATTAATAATAAAGTACTTTCAGAGTTTTAGAAAATTCCACCCCTAAGGGGGTTAAGAAAGCTTTGTATGGGCAACACTTTTTTTGAGCTAGAGACTTAAAAGTTTATGAAAAAAGTTCTTTCAGCGATTAGAAAAATTCAACCTCTAAGGGGGTTTAAAAGGGGGTTCAAATTTTAAATGGCGATGCAATAAAATTTTAAAGTGTGAGTAAGAGATTTTTAACTTCGTTCTTATTCTGTACGTTAAGACTACAAAACTGATTTCAGAGTTTTTCCAAATTCATCCCCTAAGAGGGTTAAAATTGGTTCAAAGTTTGAGTATTTCAAGGCATTTTTAAAGTATGAGATTTTTAACTTTGGTTTTAGACTGTTTGTTCACAAACTAGAAAATGAACATCAACTTTTTTTTTAAGTATCCCCTAAAAGAGGGTTCAAATTTTGTATTGAGAGAAATCATTTTCTAAGACGATAAAAAGTTCTACGCGGACGAAGTCGCGGGCAGCAGCTAGTTAATAATAATTCTTTGATAATTGTACTGACTGCCGTACTTCCTGGATGGCCCCTCGATTTCGATTCCTGCTTGTAAGTAATGTATTTTATTTACTGATATTTCTTTTGTACGCATACGATTACAAATGATATGCCATTTTATACTATATATATATGTATCACATACATACATATAAACCTGAGCTCTGCTTGGGTGAAATTAGAGAAAAAGAATTTCCCAGATATGAGACTTAGCTGGTAAGGCGAAAAAATTATATATTCTATACTACTATATATAGAATGGGTGGCGCAGGACCGGTCATTTTGGCACTCTTTGGGGGAGGCATATGTCCAGCAGTGGACGTCTTTCGGCTGATATGATAATGATGATGATATATAGAATATTTTTCTTTTTCGCCTTATCACAAAGGAATAATGTGCCAAATTGTAAACATAGCTCGGAAGTCGATTTTAGCTACCTTATTGTATTCTCATTGGCAAGATCCGTCACATCATTATATCCTTCCCATAAAGCTTTAAAGCGAGCATACGTTGTTTACTACAGCATACTTAATTTAAATATGTCTGTTCTAGTGAATTCCTTAGCCTCAGAGTAGGTAAAGAAAATGAAACAAATTCTTCATTAGTAGGAATGTTTTATACCACAAGAATAAAAAGTATATCATTCAATGTAAATTACATCATACAATGAAATCATCCTACTTCATTATTTGTAGGTAAAAAAATATGTTAGGCAACAAAATGATGCAAATCTATATATTATGCAATGGAATACTTTACTGTTTAGGCATATTAATTATTACAATTATTTACTACTTCTTCTTCCTCACTTGACTTTCAAACTCTCACTCAGGTCTGCCATGAAACCGCTTAGCGGGCGCCTACGCCGTCGGTGCCTACGGCGTAGGAGGAGCGTAGTGCGTAGAGATTCTGGGCAGTGAATGTGTTAAAAACTTGGAGTTGAAGTGTAGTTAGGAGGTATCTTGAAGAACTGTATCCAATTGGGTGACAATAATCCGTCTTGATTTGACCACAATAAACACAAATTACATCATGCTTGCATATTCCGAGTAGGTATAAATATTCTGACAATCTCTTTCCACATTCAATTGGTTGGAACTGCAGGGGATTTAACTGGATGGCGTCATTATTACAGCGGATCACAATATACTATCATAATCGTTATAGTTTGTACACTATACGATTTTCATTGTATTTAATATATTATTATTTTATTGAAAACGATATATCTAAGTCCTAAGACAGCGTAAATGCCAAATGTCAAATCTTTCTATATGACAGATCGCTGCCCCAATATTATAGGGTTATATGTTGCACTTTTATCAACTTGAAATTTGAAGTCTGTCAGAGTGACACTAAGTCTAAATTGAAGTACCCCGACAATGTAACATAGGACCCTATAATATTGGGGCAGCGAGATGTTACGACATACACCGTACTAGACAATGTGACCTGTGTGATAAAAAAATATTCCACATTCTTAAGAAACGTATTCGAACTTCTTTCATTAATAACGGAATCTTAAGATGAGAAATATGAAAAATCGGGTTGTAATGGTAGGGTTTGTGAACGAACTTTTGTGTTTTAAATTAGAACAAATTGTAAAAATGACCGAATATCTATTTTAAACGTTTATCCACCCACATGACACCCTATTAATTCTCCCTGAAAACGTATTATTTTCTAACAGCTGGTATTAAACTAGCGAATTTTACAGTTGTCAAAATGCAAAAAATCGCGACAGACGTCCGTCCAGCCCGAGGCCGCTTGGCCATCTGCCTACTAAAATTCAAACGAATGACTTACGCGCATCCGTTTTGAGCGAGATTTTGTATTTATGTGCTTAATGTTACTAATTTACGTTAATTAAAAATAAAATGACGCTACTACGTTGTCAAATATTTAATAAGGAATAAAAGGATACAAAAATAAATACTGAACATTGACTAGCAAAAAAATGGTTCTGGTTTTTAGTCAACTCGACCTACCGAAAAACGCGCAATCAGAGCTAACTTTGCGAGCCTAATCCATCGAGGCAAATTAATCAAATCGTGTGTTGGGCATTATATAATTGTAGCAAATATCTTCAAATAGCATTTAAATAAGAAACCGTTACATTTTATGTAGTTTTCGCGTAATGAAGTAGGAATTTCCAAGCCCATTTTGGTACTTTTCTGAAGCTGCTTCACCTTAAACACCGAGCCTTACTGTTGTAATAACTATAAACGACGTTTTATTATCATCATCATCGTAATATCAGCCGAAATACTTCCACTGCTGAACATAGGCCTCCCCCAAAGAGTGCCACACCACAGTGACCGTTCCTGCGCCACCTGCATCCAGCGGACTCCCGCGACCTTTACCAGGTCATCAGTCCACGCGCCTGCGCCTTCCGGTACGTGGTCGCCACTCGAGAACCTTTCCACCCTAACGGCCATCGGTTCTACGATTATAAACCTACGCAATCAAGTTTATTAATAAAACTAGGACCGTAGCCAAATGAATTGCAATAGATGAGAGTCCAACAATATTTGATGCCGTGATTAATGACAGCTGAATTATACGGTGCTGCGCGGCGCCATACATTTTGCGGTTGATAACTAAAGATTGTTTGAAATGCATTTATTCCTAAACTCCGGTATTCTATAAAATTCATTTGTCTGTGCTTATACCCCATACTGTACATATTATCATACTCATTTCATATATGTACCTATATCTTATGCATTGAAATTTATAAATAACTTTCATTATTTTGATTTAGAACACAATTAAAATTAAATGTATCAGAGTTATTTCTTATTTTTTTTTCATACTACGTCGGTGGCGTACAAACTTACGGCCCACCCAATGGTAAGCCTAAAGACGCTTGCAACTTAAGGGGTGTTACATGCGCGCTGCCGACCCTTTAAGAATTATAAGTATTATTCATTTAATTTTAACCAAAAAACGCGTTTCTGAAAGTATGATAATGATTTCTCATTTAATTTATAGAAAACAGATATATAAAGTAAAGATAGGCCCAACCCGCACGAATAATTCGTACAATGCGGTGGCCCTAAACTAGCAATCTGTGGCAGGACGCCGTACCGTTCAGCTGTCAGTGTGTCAGAGCCAACTGTCTCAAAATGCCCATTTGCGCCGTAAAAGGGTGCAAAAATTATGAAACAAAAGTAAAAAAAATACATGGGATATTGTATCATCGGTAAGTATCGTCAGTTTCTTTTTTATCGCTTAGTAACACATTTTCAAAAGAATTATTTGGTTACCTAGCGCCATTACGTTTTGTTTTTTCGCAACGGCTAGTCAATCAAAAGTAACCTTGTAAGGGCGTCATTTTTATACTGGTGTATGAACCATTGACTATGGACATTGTTTGATAATATATAGCTATACATTTGATTGTTATTGTTTCTTATACGTAATATCTTCTACTAATGTAGGTAAGTAGATGCGTAAGAATAATGTACAAAAGAAAGACGTTTGAAATGTATTTATTTGAACACTTACTCTAATATTTTCAACTTTAACGAGTCGATTCGTCGTTCATTGTTTGACGAAGAGACACAGAATGACATGTTATTTGGCTCTTATTCTATTATTTGCCACATTGTAAAGTGGTGTGCAACTAAGAATAAATATTTGTGTTGTAATTATTGTGAGCCTTTGTGGCCTAAGTCACTAAATTGTGCCCGAGATTTAGTCCGTGTGGTTTTCTATCATTTGGAGAAAGTAAGAAAGAAAGAAAGAATATATTTATTTGTAAAAAAACACAGGTCACAAATAAACAAATAAATACATATACAAACTCACTTTCACATTTATAATTACTCATTTATTACATAGGTACCACTATGTGATGTTTACATCAACCACTGCCAGCCACTTCATTATTATCGAGAAAAGTCCCCATTACAAGGTTACTCCGGCCACCCGAACGTGTGGTACGCAGTCCGTACAACAGATGGCGCCAAGCGAATTGTTCGGACGGGCGTATCTTTACTTTATAAATCTATGATAGAAAAAGTTGGATCTCCCGATAGAGCGTCACGTTCGGAATTCAAAATAACTTTACAAGCTTGCGGATAAAATGGACTTTTGCGCGCAGATTTTGAGCGATAGCCGTGAGGTAAAATAGTTATTTGTTATACAAGGGTGCAAAGTTGTATTTTAACCGCGAGTGTGGAATTGAAACACGAGCTAGCGAATGGATTCTAGGGTTGAACCACGAGCTAGCGAATGGATTCTATGGTTCAAAAATAGAATCCTGAGCGAAGCGAGTGGTTCAAAAATAGAATCCTGAGCGTAGCGAGTGTTGCAACACACGAGACGTCAAAATAACTTGCACCCGTGTGTAACACAAATCTTTTCACCTCACTAAAGCGAAGAAAAAAACAAAAAGTAAAGTAACGAAAAAATTAAAAAAAAAAATATTAAAAAGGGGAAAAAAAACATTAAAAATGAGAAAAAAAAATTAAAAACATGAAAAAAGAAACAAAATATTACAAAATTAAAAAAAAACATTTAATAAAGAGGAAAAGAGAAAAAACATTGAGAAACAAAAAAAATAACATTTAAAATAAAGAAAATCTTTTAAAAAAGGCATAAATAATTTCAAAAAACATTAAAAAAGACTGATAAAAGAAAAACGAAGCAATAAAATAGAGACAAAAACATATAAATAAGAAAAAAGTTACAAAAAACATAACATTAAGAAAAAAAACGTAAAAAAAGACAAAAAGACAAAAAACAAAAAAAAACTTGTAAAAAGAAAAAAGTTACAAAAAACATTATATTAAGAGAAAAAACGTAAAAAAAGACAAAACTAACAAAAAAAAACGTAAAAAGAGTGGAAAAAAATTTAAAATAATGGAAAAAGAAAAAAACCTTGAAAAACACATATAAATCAATAAATAATAAAAAAAACATTAAAATATGGCAAAAACATCAAAAAAATATAAGTGAATTTCAAAAAACCTTGAAATAATAAAAAATAAACATTAAAAAAAAGGAAAAAAACGTATAAAAAAGAAAAAAGACAAAAAAAACAAAAAAAGAAAAAAAAACATTCTAAAAGAAACAAAACATTTATAAAAAGGAGAAAAAAGCAAAAATCATTGAAAAAAGAAAAACAAAGCAATAAAATAGAGACAAAAACATAATAAAAGAAAAAAAGTTACAAATAACATTAAAATAAGAGAAAAAACGTAAAAAAAAGATAAAAAAAGAAAAAAAACATTTAAAAAGAGAAAAAAGTGGATAAACCACAAAAATAAATCCAAAAAAATTAAACATTAACAATTTTTTTTTTTTAAAGTGGAAAAAATAAAAAAAACCTTGAATAAACACATTTAAATCAATAAAATATAAAAAAAAAACATTAAAATGTAGACGATAACATCAAAAAAATAAATAGAATTTCAAAAAACATTAAAAAAAGAAGATAATAATTAAAAAAAAACGTATAAAAAGACCAAAAAAACATTAAAAAGAGAAAAAAATACAGAAAAACATTCAAAAAGAAACAAAACATTTAGAAAGAGAAACAACATTTTTAAAAAGGAGAAAAAGAAAAAAGATTTATAAAACAAAAAAACATTTAAAAAAGAAAAAAAGAATTAAAAACATTTAAAAAAAGAATAAAACATTCAAAAAAAGGTACCTAAATAAAATAAATCTGATGGGCGAAAAATGTCCTGTCTGGACTGGCCTTTACATGTTTACATTATGTTTAAGAAAGTAACTAATAACACGTTCGGATTTCAAATATTCTTTGCACTCTAGTGGATAAAATGCAGTTTTGCTATCTGTTTTTAAAGAATAAAAATGGGCTTTCCGAGCTAGTGAGGTGAAAATTAATTTGTATTGTTACTCTACAGTTTTGTAAGTTTGTACGTAGGTCATTCCGAAACTACTTGGTTTCAATATTCTTTCAACAATAGGTATGTATAAGGATATTCGAAATGGAAAAAGGCTATATAAGGCTCCCATGCCTTTGCCTGAGTGTTTTGTAACAAGATGTCCTGTAATAGTTATTTGTTATACAAGGGTGCAAAGTTTTATTTTACCCGCGAGTGTTTCAACACACGAGAAGTAAATATATTTGCACCCGTGTGTAACACGAAACTTTTTACCTCACTGTAGGGAGGAAAGTGCAACATGCAAAACTATTTAATTTAAATAATAAATACAACTTTGCACCCTTGTACAACAAATAACTATTTTTTAATTTTTTAACAGTAATAATAACGTTAAGTAATATCAAGTAGAATTTTGGTCAAGTGCGAGTCGGGTTTTAGTTTTCCCATACATTTTGAGACCCAGTGCTAAATTTTGATGACAACAAGAAATTTTGAAAAGTTTTTTTGTATGGGAGCCCCCTTGAATATTTATTTTACACAAATTTTTAGTATTTGTTGTTATAGCGGCAACAGAAATACATCATCTGTAAAAATTTCAACTGTCTAACTATCACGTTTCATGAGATACGCTCCAAGGTCAAATTACTTTCCCCACTAGTGGATATAATGCGTTTTTGCTCACTGGTTTTAAAGGATAAAAGAAGGCTTTCCGAGGCAGTGAGGGGAAAACGAATATAGTATACTTATCGGTATGGTAAGCCTTTACTTATATCACTATTTACTTTTGTAAATATTGATGGCTTATCTTTGCATTTTATCAGTAGCATCATATCAGAGTGGATCTCGTTTGCAGGATTTGTGAGAACGTAAATGAGGTTTTCCCTCCAAGAAAGGGTCGCATGATGCAATTTCCTTGTCACGTTTATGCTCGTTGGCTCCTTAATTATGTATCGAGTACTTTCACCACATCGGTCGCAGCTACCTTTCGGGCAATAGATTGTCGAAATCTGTTACCAAATTATAAGTACATATTCATATTATCATCATCATCATCATACAATCACGCCTCTTTCCCAGAGGGGTAGGCAGAGATCACGGATCTCAATTTGCTACGATCCTGACAAACCACTTTCGCTTCACATATTCATTCATATTATGTATGTACTTATACTATTTACGAGACAAGAAACGTTGCCAAGATATGACTAGTGGCTATGTGAGCTGTAGAACTCGCAAGACTGACATTATTAGGTACAATTTTCTTTTTAAATTTCGAATAAATGGATTGGCAACAAAAAAAATGTATGTTTAAAAATGTAGTATTGAACCTGCCCAACATACTCTACATGAGGAGGTACAGCCGGACATCTGAACATCCGGACATATGAAAGAATTGGCTCAAGCTGAAACAGAGAACTTCATTCGCTTCGCTCGCTCGTTCAATGATGTTACTAAACGGTTCCTAATAATTTTCACTTTCGTCAGAATGTAAGCAGCTGCCGGATTTTTGCTCTTATTTACCATCTAAAATTTGCAGCGAACTCGTTAAGAAAGTTCCCGCAGGAGGGCAGTTGTCGCCGTGGGCTGTTTTATGTCGGGAACATTAATTTGTCGTGTTTGAAATGGTCGTGTAGCCTCTAATTGGCCGCGCGTCGGATTGTAGCATCTCGTTAGTTGTACCTACCTATTATCTTTGTCGCTGGATTCCATATTGTCTTATGTTGTGGTAGTTATAGTTGTCGAAATGTTCTCATATGTGGCTTGATTAAAATAAGACCTGGTTTGGCTCATTAGTGAAACAACTGTGTTGAAGACACATTCACTGACAACAATTTCGTAGGGCTCGCTCGTAGTTGATGTCGTGGTTTTCCCGTGTAGTATCTGAAAGCGCCTACGAACAGCGCACGGGTTCCTAGCAGTGACAGTGTTAAAAAAGATTTTTATTTTGTGGGAAATGTTAATATTGCTTACCTCCGTTGACGGTATGTGTAGTGACTAAGTAAAGAGAACATCTCCAAAAAGCTCTCTCGAAATCGTAGGTTTTCAATCATCTGTCTTTAAATCCATAATCAAAACTGATGAACAGTAACTTAACTACTACAGTAACCTAGTTGTTCACAGGAATCATAATGCGGGTCTAAATTATTCATAGCAATTTGCAGGAATGTGTTTGATGTAGGCACCTGTAGATATAGGCAGCATTACATTTTGACAAATCAACGGAGATTACTCGGCGACAGCGCGCTATGCCCCCTCACATAAGGAAAATGTCGGAGCTTTAATTTCGCGATAATTGCTTCGGTATCAAATATAATTTATATTTTATTATGGGAATGACGATCCTTCGCAGATAATTATTATTACGAGTTTCTAATAATTACCAGTAATTTGTCCGCTTACTTTATTTTTGTGTTGTTCTCATATCCCGCACCAGCTATGATTATTTTCTGTTTGGCCTAAAGGTTGACTGGTAGAGAATGCCTTACGGCATTAAGTTAACCTTTTCTATTTGTAACTTGTTACTGTGCAATACAGTTTAAATAAATAAATTAGGTACGTAAAAAGTCTTTTATGAACTAAAACAGGCACGTTCCAATTTGATGAGTTTTTAACATCCATTTATCTGCGCTCATGAAATTTTAGGTATAGTTTGTAACCAAAATCGTCTCGGAAGCTTAGGCAGCGTATTTACCTAAACAGGTGTAAAATGGATGGTTATGCGGCGGAATTACCATAATGTTTGTTGTCGAAATATTCGCTCGCCGAAACGGAATATGTAATGAGCGGGCCGGGCAGATTTCGCACGGCTATGGCTTGGCTATGGCGCTCATGTTCTTTAAAGGTAATCCAGTAATTTTATGCAGTGATAAATTTAATTTGTACTTTGTTTGCGGAGTGGCATAAAGCCTACTGCGTTCTGAGTATAAAAGTTTTAAGCAGCGAAGTGAAATTCCGCATTAAGAGTTTGGTGCGAATGGAGATAAGCGAATACCTACTTATTTACTGGCTTTAAGTATGCATATATTTTAAACGCCCAGATTGCTGCTTGTACTAAATGGTTTGAGATTTAATAAGTTTTAAAATTGCAATTTCAGTTATAGAATGAACTAAACGAATCCATGGTCTCAAGTAAAAGCGTTTGAAAATGGTATTTTTTTCCGGACTGAGAAGAAAAAAAGGAAGGGAGTTAGCAGTCTATGTTTGTATTGACGTGTGTTCCACTGTAGCGTTTAAGATACTGAACTGATTTTAATGAATGAAGGTATCAATCGATTCGAAATGATGTTCCAGGTGACATAACCTGTAGTATGAAAAAAAACCGGTTTTTTCAGTTATTTAGGAGGTTAGGACTCGGGATACAGTTTTTTGATTTTTTATGCTAGTTGGTTACTTCATTGAAATCCCCCAATTTGAAAACCACATTCTCCGATTTTAATTTTTCTTTTTTTTTCCGGAAAACCAAGACAAATGTGTCGGATCCTAGAACAGGTGACGTGTTAAAATATTGGTTATAAATGACAATATTGATATTATTGATCACACAGTCAGCGCAACGCATCGGATATACCACATCGACATCCTATAGGTACTACACGGGAAAACATGCGTGTTTTTGTTTTGAATTGTACGTACATACTTTACCGCTCGATGTTGTTAACTAGTTTTTCCTTTTATTTAAGTTGACTATTACTTATAGGCATTTCCGCGCAACAATGTCAGTGCTTCCGCCCAGTCATGACATTTTTGAACCAATTTTTATGTCAGATGGCATGTGTACTAAATCCAGGGTTGACAACGAAATTCCATTATAAACAATTTATTGCATACGATTTATTTATATATATTATTAAACATTAACTTCTTTTGCCTGAAAAGGTGCAGTTTGACTTTTTTTTCTTGGGATTGTGGAAGCGTTATCACTAGTGTGTTACACTACAGTGTAAATTAAAGAGGTAACTTAAAACCTGAAAATAGTCCATATCGACTTGATAATAGAACCGGTTACATTATTTTTAAATAAGCTCTATTTATTTGTTTATTAAAAAATCATTTTCAGAGGGTTAAGTACATTTATGACATTCATTTGCAAACTTCATGTAATACAGGTTTATTCGTTTGCTTAATAAATATGAATTTATTTATATTACATTCAGTTTTTCCTTTACAATAAAGAAAAGTACAACCAACGGAATAACATTTGACTAGTGCGCTAAAAATAAACTTTTACGTCACACCTGGCCATAAAGTAGCAATTAATGAACGCTACGCGTGCAGAAAACCAGACTTCCTGGCCAGGGAGGGACTTACAATTTTGTACTCACCACGGCAGGTAATAAAGAAAGCCTCCGATCGCATATTTATCGCCCTTGCCTTCGGCTGGGGAGTCAAATACCTGCGATCTAAGACATTCTTTGTATTACCGCCCTAGGTAAATAATGCACTATTGTTTAAAGGAAGAAGATCTGCAAAGTTACACTAATACTAATAAATTAAGAAATATCAAAGTCGGGCTAACCCGCATAATCTAAATACATCACTTATAAATTATAACAGTTATAACTAAATACATCACTTATATTATAACAGTTATATAACTCAAGAACGGCTATACTGATTTTTATTATTTTTTGATTTAAGTATTGGATTTGACTTCGCTTAGAATAGCAGATTAATTATGAAAAAGTTTACTTTTTTTAATTTTACAAAATAATTGTATGGCGATGGGAAGTTCGCGGGGTCAGCTAGTTATGTAATAAAATAAACTTACATAAGTAGGTATGACTTTACAGTTACATTTATGATAATAGTGCAAAATACCATGAATACTTGTGTCGCGAACTTCAAACTCAGATAAATCCACTCTAACCATTTGCGAGATATCTAATTAGGGTTTGCAAGATCCGCCAATATTTTGGATCCGGATATTTCGGATATTTCAATTCAACAGATCCGGATATCCGGATCTTTCGGATAATACGGATCCACAAGGTTTTTTTTGGTATAAAGTAGGAATTGTAAGTTTAAATCAAGAAAAAACGGCTACACTACCGTATACCTGAAATATTTTAAATAGGTACGCATCACCGAGGTCATAAAGAGTATAAACTTCTTTTTTTTATTCAACTTTTTATTTACAACTACAAACTAACCGGCAAAGTGAGAGTTACGTCACTGAAAGCTGTCACTTGAATAACAACCAGGGGTAATCAACGTAACGTTCCAAACGCGCGTTAGCTATCGAACTGTCATTTTCCCACATAAAATTTGACATGTAGATCTACCTTACGTGCGTACAATGCGTTACGTGATTCAGCAGGTCAAGTTAACTCCGTATCGTACATATATTTCAATGTGCTCTATGTACCGGAGTTAATTCAATAGGATTGTAACTAGGTATCAAACCTAGGAGGACAAATTGACAATGTGATCCGGACGAGGGAAAAGGTGTTTGTCTAGCAGGGGGCATTCCTTTAGGCAAGACTGTGTCTGGATATGGCAAAAACGGTGAACGGGCATTAATATAGCGTACCATGCTTATTATATTACATGATCATATAATAGGTCAAGATCATCATACTAAAAATTTAAAAAAATATTACAAGTATTAAACGTAGGTATTGTTGCTGCATTTACTTTTTACTTCCTGGGTCAACTATACTTCTTAATTATTTCTATAGGTTTATTTAACTAAACTAATCCCCTTATTCATAAAACTTAAAATGGCTGCTAAATAAAATGTGCTTTGTCCACTTCTTACGAACACAAATGTCAAAGTGACAGATAAGGACAAACGAATTTTAACGCCACTTTAAATAGTTAAAATAGGTTTTTTGAACGTTTATGAATACGGGCGTAAGTCTTTAGTAGGTAGCTATATAGGTAACATTGGATTTATAATAATTACTTTGTGCCTTTGCCTACGGTGAATTAGTGCATTTAAACCAACGCCAACTTTCGCCATGAAACTGCGGCATTTTTACTAGTTTCTAGTATGTAGGTTTAATTAGTTTTTGTGACTAATAAATTAAAAACAAAAATAATCTGGTCTGGGATGATGAAGTGGCGAATAAAAACAAAGATTGAGTAATCTACCATTCGGTTTTCAGCATGGACTCGGTAAAAACATAATTTTGTAGCCGTATTTTCGGTTTTCATTGTTGTATTTTAAGGATCCGTAATATCCGAAAGATCCGGATCCAAGAGCCTGTAAGATCCGGATCCGAAATTCGGCGGATATCCGGATATAATAAAAAAATTACGTGAAGTTTGTATGGAATTTTATATTAGAAACAGATGCAATTTCTTCTTCGTAATCCACGTCAGAACACACCGCAGCACAATGGCATTTTATTTGTGTAATAGAATAGTGATAGGAGTAGATAATTTATTAGTTTTTCAACATTCTCTGGGAGTAAACAGTTTTGTTTATCACTATAAATCCATTAATGTATGTGCAACTTCACTTGACGTCAAGGGAGCAAATTTAAAAAAAATATATTTTTCAGTTTGTGTAATATTTTCAGATATTTCACTTATTAGTTTCATAATCAGGATTTGGTTCGAGCACAGTTTCAAATTTGCTGGTAAAAGGGCAATATCACTGGTAAAAGTTTACTCCAATTTTGGTAGCAACTAACGGTATCCAGAATAAGGAAGGTTTCCGCAGTGGACAAAGTCGAACATGGCAATTGTTCTATTGAAAAGGCTATTACTTCTAGTTTTTTATTAAAAAATATAAAAAGGTTGTTTTGCACACTGTAAATTGTCAATAATGTAAAAATAAATCGGCATGTTATTTTTATACCTATATGGGCGAATATTCAGCGTTTTTAAGGCGTTTTTTTTTCGTCATTGTCGTCTCCAGGAAATACTATTAAAAGAGACGAATATCAGAGTCCACTTTTGATGAAGACGTAAGCCAATACCGGTGCTGAGTCTTTTTTGATTTAAGTTTCCGCGGTATGTTTTACCTCTGCTGAAATAATCTTGAGCCGACAATGACTTTAGAACCGAGCGGTTCAAACGCTCGGAGATTGGTCCAGATACATACCTTATAATACTCGATATCGATAAAATTATGTTTCTATCGCTGGCTAAATTGCGACAGTGTTCGGGTTCTGGTCATAACTGACATCAATACGCCAAACAGCATGTTTTTTGTGCTATGTTTATAAAATGTTCTTTACACAAAAAGGCGATTATACCCAAAGGTTACAAAAACCATACCCTGAATTGTTTCTTCAATTACGTGTATATTTTGATACATATATCAATTGGTTATCATTATCATACTGGCTTTAGCAGAAGTAACGACATCGATTGAGGTCAATAATATGTATAATTTTCTTTTCTCTTATATCGACGTAGGTGTATTTACTAATCTCTATCAAGCTGCACGTAACGCCAGAAGGTACGTAAAATAAGGAATAGTTTTTGTAAAACATCAAAAGATTGGATTCATCTCGCGTCAATTGGTTGATTAACATTAACTGAACCGATGTTATTTAATCCTAACCCAATGTGGAGTATCGAACAGCGGGCGGGAAGAAAGGCAATAAAACGCCTATTTATTTGAAAGCCAACAAGGCTCGCAGTAATGAAATTCCTCGCGAAATATTAACGCATTTTTTCCAACAAAGAGGTGATGTATTATCGGCGCTATACCGACCGAAGCAACATTTTAGTAAGTATTGATTCAATGACGCAGCTTTTTAATACCGTAACGGCTCTGTTAAAAGTGTCCTACGGGCCCTACGGCTTTACATTATTTTACGGGTGATTTATTTATGTTTATAATAGTATCTAAAATGTTGTTTGAAACACTGTTGATTGTGTAAGGTTTAGATGAAATTAAATTAGTAGGGGAGCATATAATTATAGAATAGCGAAGTTTTAAAATTTCACGTAGTCGTTACAGTTTAAAATTATTATGTCTACCGTCCCGTATCTCTTAGCCGTTAGCCGTCGTCTTAGTCGTCTTAGCCGCGGCGAGTCGGCAGAGTTTTATGTCACCGACTTTGACGATGTGATTTCATAGATAATGATGGATTAAGGGTAACAGTAACTAACCGTAAAACGCAAAATCACAGTTTCGCGTTGAAAATAATCGACGTTGAAATGATCTTCAGGGTCTATTCCTTTTACGTTCACATTTCGAATTTAAAAACTGGTTTGATTGAAACCTGAAATCCGATAAAAAAGGAAACAACAAACCGTTTTGTAAATAAATCTGCGCCGTTTATTCATCGCAATCCCTACAAATTACGTGGGCTGTAACTGGCATCGAAACAATCACAGCCGATGATCCGGGCCGTGTTATGCAAATCTGGGCTTTGCTTCTAACAATTGATGCCTACTAGCGCCATCTGTTGACAGTACATAGGAACATCGTTATGTATACCGCGGGAATACAATACGGTTACACGATCGACGGTTTACTGTTAAACGATCCGATTGAGAACAAACAGACTGACGGACGGAGTAGATATGCTAAGTTTGCCCAAGTTTTTGCAGCAGCCCGACCTTTCAAAACCTGAATAACAACCTATATTTAAATCCTGTTACAGTGTAATTGACTTAAGTAATTAGTACAGTCATTTACGAAGTTATCTTGGCTTGAGACGAGCCAAGCGAAGCGCAAGGGCAGGCACTACCTACCTTTTCTCGAAGCGATTCGTCGTTTTATTAACCCTCATAACTTGTGTTTGGATTATACCAGATACACAAAATTCTCGGAATATGATGTCAACAGTTAACTTATTAAAAATATAAAGTTTCAATTGCATAGCTCTTATACTTTAGATTTTATTGATATCTAAAAAACGCCGATTTCGTCACTGACTCACTCACGTTGATCATCAAAACCTCTAGGGTACTCCCTGAAGTCCTAGAAGTCGAAGTCGGCTTGCGAGTTACCCTGTTAATAAATAGCTAGTTGGCGACAACCCTTGCAAATAGTGTTTAAGTAGTTAATAATATGATTCATCATCATCATATCAGTTGAAAGATGTCCACTGCTGGACATGTGCCTCCCCCAAAGAGTGCCAGCGGACTCCTGTGACTTTTACCAGGTCATCAGTCCACCGTTTGGGGGATCTACCCACGCTGCGCCTTCCGGTACGTGGTCGCCACTCGAGAACCTTTCCGCCCCAACGGCTATCGGTTCTACGTGCAATGTGCCCCGCCCACTGCCACTTAAGTTTAGCGATTCAGAGGGCTATATCGGTTACATTGGTTCTGCTGCGGTAAGCCTCATTTCTGATGCGATCACGCAGATAAACTCCCAGCATAGCCCTCTCCATTGCCCTATGGTTGACTTTGAGCCTTCTTATGAGCCCCACAGTAAGCGACCACGTTTCAGTGCTATAGGTCATCACTGGCAACACACACAGGTCAAAGACTCTCAACTTGAGAAACTGCGCAGCGGAATACTGGACGAAAACATGTGTGCCGTAGCTTCCCGAACGCTGCCCACCCGAGTCCCATTCGACGATTGACCTCTTTCTCAAAGTTGGACTTGGACCTATCTAACTGCCCCTATACCACTACAAATTGTTACACCTCTACTTAGATCTACTTTACATTTCTATTATGTACGCCGTGTCAATCCATATCCATATCCATACTTCCATATCCATCCATACTTACTTAATATTATAAATGCGAAAGTGTGTATGTCTGTCTGTCTGTTACCTCTTCACGCTTAAACCGCTGAACTGAATCTTAAACCGCTGAATTTGGTATGGAGATAGTTTGATTCCCGGGGAAGGACATGGGATAGTTTTAATTTCGAAAATCATCCCCAAAGGAGGCTAAAATGGCGGTAGAACGTTTGTATGGAGCTCCGATACAAACGAGTTCCACGCGGACGGAGTCTCCGGCAGAAGCTAGTGAAAAATATAATCGAAAACGGCACGCCATCTCGCTTACACCATAGTGCTTTTATTTAAATTTCTATTACAGTCACACATGCCATTCATAGTACCTAAATGCCACCATTTTAGAAATTGATTTAATATATACAAGCTTAGAATAATAACGCATAGAAACGCAGTTCACGCGCAACGGTGAGGCCACCAAAAGTAGGACATAAATGGCCCAGTACGCCGATCGGTGGAACAAAATTGGTGCGTTGGTGTGCGTATTGGCGCGTGTGAATACGAGTTGATCACAACTACATGAATCCATGTTATGCCTCACGCTTGGCGCGTCGGCCGTATTAAACTATCCTTCTAGGCGTTATTATTCTAAGTATACAAGATACACAATCCCGTACAAAAATGTTGTTATAAACCTTAGAATAATAACGCCTAGAAGGATAGTTTCATACGGCCGACGCGCTAAGCGTGGCATAAAATGGATTCATGTAGTTGTGATCAACTCGTATTGACACGCGCAAATACGCACACCAACGCACCAATTTTGTTCCACCGATCGGCGTACTGGGCCATTTATGTCCTACTTTTGGTGGCCTCACCGTTGCGCGTGATCTGCGTTTCTATGCGTTATTATTCTAAGTTATAAACTGTCCCAAATGATATTGACACTATTGACAGCTGTGTTCAGATACATGCTAACATCGCTATTTTTTACTTAACTATTAATGCAAAACAAACATGCAAAAAAATACTATTAGCTGTCAAGTGTCTGCAAACTAACGTTTCAAAATATTTAAAACTTTTTAGTGAAATCGCCATTATCATAATATTTACGATAAAAGTGAACATTGGACGAATGGAGTCGCCTTTCCCATTTTATATTGTATTAATGATAATGAAATGACAAATTATAAAAAAAAAACACTTATGAGATGTTTTATAAATGCTGTAATTGTATATAATACTTAGTTGTTTGTATTGCCATTAAATAACTTTTAACACAATCACTACTTACTAACATCACGTTCCATTCCCTACTTAGTACAACACAAAGAAGAAAACATTACAATACCTAAAACTAAAATTAAATAATAAAAACAGCTACATTGAGAATTAAGTGTCGAATAACCCGCCCCGAGTCACTCCAGGCGCAAAGGTGCCCATCACACTAGCCGCATTGCCGCGCTGAACAGCTATGGCTAACCTTTGCACCAAAAATGACCCAGAGCGGGGATCGAGACCTCTCTCCTGTAAGCGGCGCCCCACTTCCTTGAAAAAGGTTTTGGCTTCTGAGCACCAACACCCAGTAACCTCCACCGCAAGAGGAACGAATAAATAATTTGAGAGACCCGAGTACTTGTCCCTCTTCCGTACTGCCGCCAGCTCAGCCGCAGCTCCAGGCGCCCGAATGGTGCGACCAATGTGCGAAGCAGCAAAAGTGCTAACACATGTAGCGTCCCAGAGGAGACATTTGCCTTTTTGCCATGGCACCAGGGTTAAGCCGTCGGGCCTTTTACCGTCAGACCGGCAAAGGCCTGGAGGCTCCAACATACATGGCACATTAGCTGACACGAGCGCCCTCCGAACAATGTCGTTAAGGACATGGTGACGTGGGAACCTTCCCGCGCAACGACAACAACTCAATGCGTGATGACCGTTACTCTCTACCGTAGCGCCGCAGATGCATGCGTGAGGTTCACAAACATCACAGCCCAGGCGAAGAGCCACGGCCACCCGCAACGAGTCATTGTCAAGAAGAGTACCTAAATGCGTAGAAGGGAGAGCGTGTAGCCACGCCCCAGACTCTGGCCTTGATGCCGCCACGAGTCTTGCCCTATCCACACCCACCGCGTCCCCCAACAGGCCGTCTAGTTTTCGCTTTCCACCTACGTCATCCCACAATCGTTGGCGGTCCGGTTTCTCAGGCACAGGCGCACCCAAGTTGAGAGTCGTCCAGGCCTCCAAAGCATCGACAGCATAAGGTATGGTTGCCTTATCACCATCTAAGGAAAGAATCTTAGTGACAAGGTCCAAAATCCCCTCCGCCGATGCCAGGTAAGCTGGCAGACTCACATCCCGCGCGCGTCTTACACCTAAATCCACCGAACCGAATGGGTAAAGATGCCAGGTCCCATTGGTCCGAATTGAGGGAGACATTCAGTAGGTCCTCCACTGACTCCTTCAACACACAATCAAAAGAGTAACAACTTAAGCTAAATAAACAAAACAATAATAATAATAAATAGCTAAATGAAAAGCAAGTTTTAAAAACCCGTCCCGTCGATTGTTGTTATTCCAATTTTAACAGTTTAGAAAACATGAACAGAAAGGGCTCACTTTAACAGACAGATTTATCTGACGATTGTAAAATCAAGCTTTAGTGGTCGGTTGTATTTTTTGAGATTACTAATATGAAAACTATTTAGTGACATTTAAGTACTTAGTTATTAAAGACAGGTATTGCAAATTTCGTCAGTCTACTAAAGCCTTTATTTGGAGTATATACGTCTGTGGTACGAAAGTGGGTCAAACACACAACAGGACTTATTTGGCTTGAATAGTTGATCACAGTTATCTTGTGCTAATATTGCGACCCATTTTGCACGTCGTAGAGGATTTCGTGGAAAGCTTTAATTTAAAAATATAAGAAATATTATTTAAAAAACACTTTTCTATCATAAGTCAAAATAAACCAACACGATTTATTAAAATTAAAAAAAGTTATAGCTACTCCAGCTCCATATATTTTTGTTTCGTGATAAGTCATAATTTGTTTGTACAAAATAAATTCCTGTTTATAAATAAATAGAATTTACGTAAAATAAGACATTCCATCCTTCCTATTTGATTTTTGTTATTATTTTTGCAGTTTTTCACTGCACATTTCGTCATGATTCAACCAAGTCGGAACAAGACTAATAGGGAACATTACTGCAATGTTCTGACGCCAGAGGCAGCACTACCACTAATAGACACAATTACAAACGAACCAAGAGCGATGTTCACAAACCATATTACCTCGACCTGAAGCACCTTGTGATAAAAACCATTTATAGCGAGAAACGCGCCTTCTTCACGCACCATATCAATGACATTACTGACCCGAAGACTCTCTGGAAAAACTTAAAGCGCACTGTTCTTCCAGATTCACAGACGCAGACTGACCTCCCGGCACAATTTGATGACCCTGACTTGATCAACCGGCATTTTCTTAATATTCCTGGAAAACAGGACATGACTTTATCTGACTTGACTTTTTTTGAATTTCATAGACATAACGACAAAACTTTCACGCTTTCTGCTACCACAGCTGCTGCCGTCACAAAGTCATTACTTCAATAAAAACTACAGCAAAAGGACTCGACTCAATTGACATTGACATCACAGAGGACTTTTCTATATTGATTGACATGTTGCTTCTGACATTACCGAGAGTCTTACATTATTAATATGAGCATTCTGACTATGACTTTCCCAGCTGACTGGAAAATCGCTCAGGAGATCCCGTTACCTAAAAAACCAAATCCTACTGTCGTGCCTCAACTGCGCCCTATAAGTATTCTTCCTTGTGCATCGAAGATAATAGAACGGGTAATTTGCGATCAGCTGTCCGATTAGGTACCTGGAGAAAAATAGCATACTCCCTGAACTGTAGTCGGGTTTTCGCAAGGGTGTGCTATTGCGTTGTTCGATGTAGTCGATAACATCCTACAGGCTCGTGATGTTGGTAAAAGTACCTTTTTAATTCTTTTAGACTTCTCCAGGGCCTTTGACTGCATTAGTGTAACTCTTCTATTATCCAAGATGTCTTATTACGGGTTTGATGTCACTGCAACAAAATGGTTCAGTAGCTATTTGTCTGGCCGTACGCAGGCAGTTTCGTTTCACAGGGAAAATTACGCAAAACTCTTCGTAGGTGGCGACACTAGCAGCGTTGACATTGTATCTCGTTCCCACTTGCGGTATTGTCTATGCAAGCATTCTTGTCACTCATTTGATAATCAATTGTGCATGTGTGTGTGAATCCCTATATTCTTATACAGGTTTACTATTAGTGGTAGTGCTGCCTCTGGGGGCAGAACATTGCAGTAATGTTCCCTATTGAGGTTACCTTTTATTGCTTTGGATTAAGCTGTCGGTTTTAAATTGTATATATTCTTATTCTGATAATATTCAAGAATAGTTAATACCTTTTAATTTTTCTGTTGGGTTTGTAGAAATGTTAATATCTTGAATTGGAGCAAACGTAGTCCGTGAAGTGGTTGCTAACCGAAGGTACCGGCTAAACGACCCTACCTACCTACTCTCCGAGTTTATCGCAACAGCCATACGGAGCTGACCGGTAACTGCTGTGCTTAAATAGCAAAAAATATTTCTCTTGAAGCAACTGAGGTAATAACGTAAGTATGTCTATGCCACAAGATCCCATTTATTGGGTAGGTATGAGCAATGTATTCGTAACATTTACCTACCGTATACAATTGTACTCCGTTATTCACATCAGCCTTTCACAAATTCCTGGCAAAATGTAAACGCAATAGACAAAAAAATGATGCAGGAAATTTGAAAATAGTGGTCCATTTTGCAAGCCGCGGCTAGCGCTCGGGGCGACCAGGGGGCGGAGGCTATTACGTGTCGAAAGGTTTCCGCGCCGGTGCCCGGCCGGGGACGGACGATTTTTACGCATCACCGGACACGTCAGGATTGCACGTATTCTTGCTCTTACTTTCTTGGTTCGCGATAAAGTGAATGCACCCGTCATATCTAGTTGGAATGTAATATCGTATATTTTATTGAATCTATGTAATGTGGAATTCGTTCGCATTGGTCATACAGGTCATACTTACCTCCTTTAATCAATGATGGGTCTTAGACTTACATATACATATGAATACTAATAAAAAAGCAGCTAAATAGGTTATCTAGTAAAGTTAGTATCGTGGATATGTGGAGAACTTTTCGTGATCGATCATACCAAAATAAACAAACAGTGGAACTGTTGCCAACAAATACCTACAAATTTGACACAGTTCGACTCATAGTCAGTACGACAGACCGTACCTTAATCCCTCGTATGTGTATGACAAAATTAGCTAATCAAGAGATGACCTTGTTTCAAACGGATCCACGCCTAAGCTTGCGATGGGTTAAGCAACATACATCATAAGTAATGCCATGATAGTATTGATATCTAGTAGCAAAAAATATCAATTTACGTCGAATACGCTCCAGATTACTGTCAATGTCTGGTAAAACTGGACTCGGAACGGTTGTTATTATAATAGTTTGTTTTCACAATTAATTAATATGGTAATATTTCCCACATTCAGCTCGTACACCGGCGTGTAAAAACTGTAAAACATAAAAAACATTCTCGCGTGCCGTTTTTGTTCTTGGGGGAGTGGGAGAAGGGGCGAAAATGAGAAATGCAAATAGGTTGTTGAGCTCCTCGTACCGAATAAGCCTATGAACGCTTGACAAATAGTATTATGCTACGATTGGCGCCGTCTTCGGGGAAACATAAGATTAATAAACCAGCAATATCCACGTTGTTTGCCTATTCATACATCCGAAATTCTGTTTTAAAAGAGGCACGGCCAATCCAAAACTTAGGCTCCATCAATTTCCTTTTGTGACCGTAGAGTTTGCTAATAGCTATCCCGTATTCGATTAAGATTATCACCCAGATATTGAAATGATACCAACATTATATCCTTCCAACTTCTGCGTGAGAGCGACATGTTTCGAACTCGTCAGCAATCCTTCCTAAGGATTAGTATTTTAGCGATCGCATCGCATCAGATAGTGGCAATTTACACGTGTTAGTAGAAATAATTGTAATCGTGTCTTACGAAAGTATTAGTTTAATTTGAACTAAAATTATTTTTACCCAATATACCTACATTGTTAATCTCCACTTATAATAAATCTCTAAATTAAAAAAAGAATCAGCCAGTTTGAAACTAAGCTTTGCGCGGTTCGAATGTTCTCAGCATCCCATGAACGGAAAAATATGAAACATTTTATATAGGTACATTATTATTCTAGCTGCAACTTAGGATAGTTTTTATCCGACTGCGACAGTTAATTAATTTTCCGAAATATACGACTTCATTTAATTTTTCATTTATTTTTATTGAAATCAAACGCTGCTCCAACTGTCAGCTATAAGAACCGTCAAATTTTCGTCAAAATGGCGGAATTGCTTTGCCTTTCACTTATTAATAATTTAAATCCCGTCTACGATAGACCTTTACGAGACAAATGCTAAAATATAAACCATAAAAAAATATTCGATTCTGATATGAGAACTTATATGCGCAAATGTCGTTTTATGTCGTAATTTCAATAAATGAAATCAACAAATTTGAACAATATAATTAACACGAATTTGTTTTTTTTGAATGACAATGGCACGCGCTCGGCGCATTCAGCCAAAGTACCTGCGGCGCTACCACGAAAACCGATACTCAATGTTCATATATTTGCATCCCTGTCACTCGAGTATGGTTAGTGCGATAGAGATAGAGATACCCGAATATTTTCGAATTCCGAAGTTCGTGGTTATAGCTCAGGAATCGAAAATATGGTAAATAATCATAATGTATTTTCTCGAAAAAGAATTTAAAATAAATATAGTCAAATGGAGAAAAAAACAAAGCAAGAGGTTATATAGGTAATGATTAAGTTATAAGAGTCCAAAGTTTTAAGAGGGTGTATGTTCTGTCCCTTTTCCGCAAACGCACCTTCATATGAAACGATTGTTTTTTACTATGACGCTCGAGTATATTGACGTCACAGTCCTTCATCGTTTTCTCACTCTAACAAGCGACATTAAAACGGATGTAGCTTCATAATTTTTTGAGATATTTGAATGGGAGTTTCATTATCTTCTATCTATTTATACATAATAAATGCCTATGTCCTGACTGACTTATTCACTCAATCACTCACTCACTAACTCATCAACGCACAGCCGAAACTACTAATCTTAGAGAGTTGATTTTTGCACAGTATGTTGCTTTTATAACGTGGGCTAGGGATAAAAAGGGATTTTTGAAAATTCTACCCCTAAGGGGGTAAAATGGGGGTGCAAAGTTTGTATGGGAGAACCTTTTTTTTTTGAGCTATAGACTTAAACTTTGTAGAAAAATTAGTTATTAGAATACAAATGAAACACTTTCAGCGTTTTGGAAAATTCCACTCCTACGGGGGTAAAATAGGGGTGCAAGGTTTGTATGGGGGAAACATTTTTTTTTTAAATAGAGACTTAAAACTTTGTAGAAAGATCAGTCATTAGAATACAAATAAAGAACTTTCAGGGTTTTAGAAAATTCTACCCCTAAAGGGGTAAAATAGAGTGCATTTTTTAAATAGAGACTTAAAACTTTGTAGAGAAATTATTCATTAGAATACAAATAAAGTACCTAGATTCAGTGTTTTAAAAAAATCTACCCCTAAGGGGGTAAAATAGGGGTGCAAATTTTGTATGGGGGAAACAATATTTTTTTTAAATAGAGACTTAAAACTTTGTAGAAAGATTAGTCATCAGAATACAAATTAAGTACTTTCAGCGTTTTAGAAAATTCTACCCCTAAAAATAGGGGGCTAAAATAGGGGTGCAAAGTTTGTATGTGGGAAACTATTTTTTTTAGCTAGAGTCCTAAAACTTTGTAGAAAGATTATTTAAATACAAAGAAAGTACTTTCAGCGTTTTGGAAAATTTCACCCCTAAGGGGGTAAAATAGGGTGCAAAGTTTGTATGGGAAAAACATATATTTTTTTAATAGAGACTTAAAATTTTGACGAAAAATTACTTATTAGAACATGAAAAATACTACATTCGGCGTTTTACAAAAATCATTCCCTAAGGGGGTTAAAAAAGGGTGCAAGGTTTGTATGGGGAACACTTTTTCTGAGCTAGACACTTAAAACTTTGTAGAAAGATTACTTATAAAAATACAAAAAAAAAGATTTTCAGCGTTTTGAAAAAATCTATCCCTAAGGGGGATAAAAAGGGGTGCAAAGTTTTTATCAGGGAAAGTTTATGTTTTTGAGTTAGAGACTTGAAACTTTGTAGAAAGATTACTTATTAAAATACAAAAAAAGACCACAAATCGTTTTAGAAAATTCCACCCCTAATAGGGTTAAAAAGGAGAGCAAGCTTTGCATGGGCAACACTTTTTTTTGAGTTAGACTTAAAACTTTGCAAAAAGATTACTTATTAGAATACTAAAAAAGAACTTTCAGCGTTTTAGAAAACTCCATCCCTAAGGGGATCCTTAAGATCCTTAAGAAGGGTAGCCAGTGTTGTGTGGGAAAAACTTTTTTTTTTACTAGACTTAAAACTATTCAAAATGTTACTTATTAAAATTAATAATAAAGTACTTTCAGAGTTTTAGAAAATTCCACCCCTAAGGGGGTTAAGAAAGCTTTGTATGGGCAACACTTTTTTTGAGCTAGAGACTTAAAAGTTTACGAAAAAAGTTCTTTCAGCGATTAGAAAAATTCAACCTCTAAGGGGGTTTAAAAGGGGGTTCAAATTTTAAATGGCGAGCAATAAAATTTTAAAGTGTGAGTAAGAGATTTTTAACTTCGGTCTTATTCTGTACGTTAAAAGACTACAAAACTGATTTCTGAGTTTTTCCAAATTCATCCCCTAAGAGTGTTAAAATTGGTTCAAAGTTTGAGTATTTCAAGGCATTTTTAAAGTATGAGATTTTTAACTTTGGTTTTAGACTGTTTGTTCACAAACTAGAAAATTAACATCAACGTTTTTTTTTAATTATCCCCTAAAAGAGGGTTCAAATTTTGTATTGAGAGAAATCATTTTCTAAGACGATAAAAAGTTCTACGCGGACGAAGTCGCGGGCAACAGCTAGTATTGTTATATTCGTTAATTGTAATACATCCAATTTTTTTTCCAGTTGGATTTATTCTGTTTTGTTTTATTCGGTTGCATGTAGGTAAGCTACGGGGCAATATCAAAAAAAACCTCAAGGAAAGGAAGGACTTCGTTCGGATAACGTTTGAATAGCTAACAGTTTCGTTCAGGCTTTAGTTTTGTCACCAGGTTCGTTGTGTGAAAGTCAAAAGTTAACTTGAAATATAAATAAATGACCCGTGTTTCCAATTTTGATACGGAACTCTAAAAAGCAAACTGTCACAATATCAATCGTTTCAAGTATTCTGTCAGCGTTTCAAGTATTCTGTTAGTCCTTTCACATGTCCCCGCAAACATTGGATACCTAACAACTCTATTGTAATAGAAATAATGTCAAACGTAAACGAGGAGGTCATGCATATGTCATACCCACAGATGTATGAATATAAGGTGATCGGACATACCGGCCGATTTGTATTGAGTACGCCTGTCGCAAATTCATTAATCCACACAAAGCACAAGTAATTGACAAGACAAAGCACGCACACATCTAAAGCACACACACTTTTATACCTACGCTCTTATTGGACAATACACGCGCATCATATCAAACATTTTGGGAAGAAACGTAATATTCTGTGCGATCAGCACGGGTGCACACTCGGTAACAACGGACGGTGAACTAGCGGCAGAGTACGAGTATGCCCATTCAGCTAACAACTGCGACGCGGCCGCCGGCGGCTTGTCCTCTCTCTAGTATTCTATGCTCTGAGGTCATACCTGTACCCAGTGGGATATTTCAGCGTGATGCATGATATTTTATGTACCTATAGGTACAATTTGACTTGAAAAGGTCGGTCAGAAATAAGTTTCTCCAAAATTTCATTTCAGCTTTTACTGCCGACTGTACTTTTCTGTATACCGTGATAAACTGCTCATTGAGACGATTCTAACGAGCCTAAACTCAACGGGGTTACGTCGGTTAAGTACTGAATTCCCATGCCCACCTTCTGTCTACGTTTCGTAAGTTTCTGACTCTACTGAAAAAGGGAACAGTCGCCACGTTTGTATAAAGGACGTTGTGCCCCTTTTCACGATGTAAAACCACTAAATTAGCCTGCCCGCTAAAATAAGAAGTTAGGTACCAACTTTACTAAGAATTCGTTAAGTAGGTATAATCCAATTAAACATGGGTGGAACAAAACTACTTACGTAAATTCGTTGTGCTCATAAGGTAATCCAGCTGACAGCTTATTAGTACGAATTAATGGGTCCGAAGCCGCATCCTTATCCCTGCGACGCTGATTTAACACGCAAAACATACGGCTGCGATATCGCAAACGTGTGCTTATAATTTGTTTAATACGAGCCATTTACAGCATTGTCAGTAATCTTGCCGCTATTTTTGTTACTTATGCACCTGTTGAGAGGCATTGAAAAGCTGGATTTTATGAAGCTCTAACCTCAGACCATGAAAAAATATTGACAGAGCATTACGAACAACCTAGTGAAGCCGGTTTTCAACCAAGCCAAATAAGTTTAGCACACGCTCACGCACACATAAACAAATGAAATTCGCTCAAAACTCGAAATAGGTGATCTTGATAGCATTCGACACATGCTGAATAGTTTTGTGCAATTTTGTTTGTACATGTGTGCGTGAGCGTGTGGTAAACTTATTTGGCTTGGTTAAAAACCGGCTTCACTATGTTGTTCGTCATGCTCCGTCTATCTTTTTTTCTTAGTCTGAGGCTCTAACTATAGATTTATGAAAGTATAACTGTGTCTATGGGATAAGGGATTTACTAACATTCGAGTGTTTTCACCAAGCGCGTTTTACAAGTTACCCAATGATTTTATACACTTTCCACACCCAACAGCTTATTGTTATGTAGAACATGATAATGAAAAGAGTAAGGGTGCTACGAATAAAAATAGTAACGCAGTAAAAGATATTCTAGGTTTTTTCCTGCGGACAGGTAAAGCCACCGGTTGGTAGCGCTTGGGATGATATTTCAAAACTAAACAAAGATATCGTAGCCTCTTTTGTTCTTTCAGCAGAACAAAGCTCAAATGACCCCTTCAACGACGGTCACTCCTTTGTTATCAGAGCCCTTCTCTGCGAATGTCGAAGAAGATTAATTACTGCCATGCAAATGAATAAGACTAATTTGGGTCACAAAAATGACATATTTATATCCCATCTACTAAGGGGCTGAGAGTATAAAGGGCTTTTAGGGGTTTTGGTATAGCTTTGATCGTTAATTTACGAAGTACATATAGCGTAGCGTAGGTGATTTTCTATTTAAGGAATCGTTTAATAAAATGTATATTCCATAAATAAACGGTTTGATAATTATATAAACGAATGTTACATTTTATTAAGGTGGTTCGATTGCCATACAAAGCGTTATTTGATATTCGCAGGCTAACGGCGTGATATTGAAAGAAACTTATGTAACAAACTTTCATCAATTGGCTTCCCATTTGCGCCAAATTCCCCCTTTCCTAGAATAAACTTGTATAAACTAGATTAATTTGAGAAAAATAGTATTCCCAAAATATCACGTCCCAAACCAATTTCTCAAATTAATCTAGTTTATACAAGTTTATTCTAGGAAAGGGGGAGTTTGGCGCAAATGGGAAGCCAATTTATGAGAGTTTGTTACATAAGTTTCTTAAAATATCACGCCGTTGGCCTGCGAATGTCAAATAACGTTTTGTATGGCAATCGAACCACCTTAAATCAGTCTACCTAGCGTTAGGTAGGTACTTGAAAATAACATGCGTGTGGTATTCAGATGCGATTGATTGCCACGCAGATGACATACAACAATATACGTGAAATAAAATGTCCAACGGCTGTACGCTCTACTAAAGCACATGATAAACTAAAGAGAGCTCCTACTTATTATTAGATAAACATAGTCTTGAAGTTAAACTGCGTTAACCGAATGGCAAACTATCGAAGTGCAAAGTTCCCCTCAGCATTAAGAGGTTTCCTTTCATCTCAAACGTTGATAGTTTAAAGTTTAGCGTGTAATATAATAACTAAACATGGCGGCATTGGTATGGCGGCGCTGAAACCTACCTATTGTTTGTGCGGCTGCGAACTTGAGGTTTGTGTTCTAATACCTACTTTTTCACGAAAGGCCTTTATTTTGTCTAAAATCCAGGAATCAAATACCGGTTAAATATTTCGACTCAAATTTTTTCATTGACCTGGCACGGTTAGACATCGTTTACCAAATTTATTAATCAGAAGGTCTATTGGACTGAGTTTTAAATTAATTACACGCTCACTTCGTATTTGGCTAAGCGTACACACATTATTATAATTTATACTCCCGTATTTCCAAAAGGTTGAGCGTTGTTGCGTAGAGAGAGAAGTTGTAGGTTTGAAGATGAAGAAAATGCGATATTGCAGATCACTGCAACAAATCAAGGTTGCTTGTTCATCGGCCACAACACAACTCACTTCAGTCATAATCCCATTATTAACTTTACGTCATACCTGGCCATAAAGTAGGAATTACCGCACGCTATGCGTGCGGAAAACCCCACTTCCTGGCCAGATAGAGACGTAAAATTTTGTACTCACCACGGGCGGTAATAAAGAAAGCCTCAGAGCGCATATTTATCGCCCTTGCCTTCGGCTCGGGCGTCAAATACCTGCGATCGGAGACATTCTTTGTTTAACCGCCCTAGGTAAGTAATGTACTATTACGACACTGACATTAAGAAAGCGACGAGACTTAAACCCACACGGGGCTGTTACCTGACAACACACGGGGGCCAAGCGTAACGAGTCAGAACGACCGCGGGCGACAAATAGTCCAGTCGAGATTGTCAAACCTCGAAATCCCGGAGAGTTTGATGTGGTAGGTACTAATGTTCGTTGGTGGAAGTGGAAGCCCTGTTTTCGTCTCCCAGAAGTCCCCGGGTCAGGACCTTGTGGAACGGCCGCCATCTTGGAAAATCTACTCCATTAGAAAACTACGTAATCTATGGAAACATGGTGTAGAACAACATTAAAGCGGAATAAATTCTGTACAAACCTGTAGTACACAACCTTGACGAGAAAACATGTCTTCATTGAGAAAAATGCATCCACAGGGGAGATTCTCAAAATTTGAAGCAAATGCCCGTTAATAACACTACTTTCTTGGTAAAAAATCCAAATCGTGCCTTGTAAAAACCTCGACAGTTTGCAGCAGTTGCTTGTCCACCGGCGAGGAGGGGTGAGGCGACGTGAGAAACTTCATAAAGTCGGCAATATTCTATTTCATCGTCAACAGTATGAAATGTCTCGCCTCGCCTTTCCTTGCCGGTGGTAAACCTCCTCGTGAGCCACCACGTGACCCATAGTATAAAAAAAACCGGCTAAGTGCGAATCGGACTCGCACTCCAAGGGTTCCGCACCATTTTTTATAAAAAACTATTTATTCTGTGTTTTTAGTATTTGTTGTCATAGCGGCAACAGAAATACTTCATCTGTGAAAATTTCAGCTGGAACTATCACGGTATCAGTGAGATACAGTCTGGTGGATACGGACGGACGGACAGCGGAGTCTTAGTAATAGGGTCCCGTTTTACTCTTTGAGTAAGTACGGAACCCTAAAAAGCAAGCAAAAAAGTCAAGAAACGGAACTTGTTTTTTTCCGACCGTATTTATTAGAAACATTGCTGGAATGACAGGTTTTTAATTATTTTAGACTAATGATTATGATACCGTATGTGTTAAATTATGAATGATTATATTAATTTTATTCGTTCCTAACGCTACAATCACAGTAAATTGATAATTTTCGTCTTGTTTACATAGTACATTGTAGAGGTTATATTTACACAAAAACAGCTTGGTTCTTACGATATATTTGATGAAGTTTAAGTATTTTAATTAAGTGTAATTGTAACCGAAATAGAATATTTGCAGGAGAAAGAACTGTATATTGTACAATTTAATAGAATTTATAAACTAATCTTTATTTAAATTACAAGCATTCTGCCTATAAACACTTATACAGACGGTAATATTTGTGAGTTTGTATGTCTATAGCAGTATGTACCTATTTGATTGTAATTTTACCCTAATAAAAATAATGTCCTAGTAAAAAGTGAAGTATCAAAATCGCTGGATTCGTGTTGCCATACTTGCTTGTTGCTATTATTTTCTTGATTTTTTTGCCCGACTATATGCATAAATTTCAACTGCCCCTCTATTATGGTACAAGATAGATGCTGTCCTTCAAATGTCGGATAGACGGACAGACGGACCGACTGCGGAGGCTTAGAGGTTGAATATCCACCAGGGATGTGCGAAGGAGTTTTTTTTCTAGCTTTACGATTAGCCAACGACACGTAGATGTGTTTTCATATATTTGACACCTCGCATGGTGTGCGTCAGGATGGCGGGTGGACCTCGGGAATTTCAATGAAATGTTGACAGAATTTTATTAAAGGTACACAGAGGTACACAGAAAGTACCAAATATCTGTCAACATTTCATTGAAATTCCCGAGGTCCACCCGCCATCCTGACGCACACCTCGCATGGTTGACAGCCGTGTCAAATATATCCATGGATGTGTTTCGCAGCGGGACCTACCCTAAAAAAATTATGTAATGAAACGTGTAGAAACTAGGAAATACTTACATAGAAACCAGTAGTGTCGCTGCGACACGTCGTCTGCTGCTGCGGGAACACCTTCTTTTCGCAACTAACGTTTGGCAAACTGATTCATTTCGCAACTTTTCATTTCCCAAGCTCTGAAACTGTAAATATTTCAGGATTTATTTCAGGGCCATCGTGTAGAACCCTATAGGTTAGGTAAGGTTAGTTTATAAAAATCCTGAAATATTGAAAAGTTTCTGAAATATTAAGAGGTTGGGAAATGAAAAGATGCGAAATGAATCAGGTTGCCAAACGTTAGGTTGGGAAACATTAGTGAACCGCTGCTGCGCTATCTGCGGTCGGGTTTCAACTTGTACATTTATTCGCAACTAGCTGTTGCCCGCGACTTCGTCCGCGTATAACATGTTATCGTCTAAATGTTTGTTAAAAGAATGAATTAAAAAAAAAAATTGAAATTAATTTTCTACCTAGACTTTTAGAAAACAATCTAAAACCGAAGTTACAAATCTCTTACTTTTAAAATCTCTTGCTCTCTATACAAACTAAGAACCCTCTCTGAACCCTCATAGTCAACAGTCTGAAACCGTAGTTACAAATTTCTTACTTTAAAAATGTCTTGCTCTCTATACAAAGTTCGAACCCCCTTTTAACCTTCTTAGGCGATGAATTAAAAAAACGCTGAAATAAGTTTTGTAGTCTAAACAGGCTAAGATCGCAGTTACAAATATCATACTTTAAAATTTTCTTGCTCTCCATACAAACTTTGAACGCTTTTCAGGGAAAAATTAAAAATAAAACACTCGGTTTTTTTATTGTAATAGGTAAGTATTTTTTCTACAAACTATCTAGTCTCTAGCTAAAAAAAAGTGTTTCCCATACGAACCTTGCACCCCTTTTTAACCCCTTAAGGGGTAAAATTTTCCAAAACGCTGACAGTATGTATTTTTTTGTATTTTAATAAGTAGGTACTTAATCTTTCTACAGAGTTTTAAGTTTCTACCTAAAAAAAAATTTTCCTACACAAACATTGCACCTCTTTATCCCCTCTTAGCGGGTGGAAATTTTTAAACCACTGAAAGTAATTTACCTATATATTTGTATTCTAATAAATAATCTTTCTACACTATTTCAAGTCTCAAGCTCAAAAAAAAAGTTTCCTCCAATTTTCACCTGTTTTAATCACCCTTAGGGGTGGAATTTTCCAAAACGCTGAAAGTTCTTTATTTGTATTGTAATAAGTAATATTTCAGCAAAGGTTTGTCGCTTGCGATCTTTTTAAAAAGGTTTGAGATTCTAGCTCAAAAAAATCCCCTTTACCAACATTGTACCCCTTTTTCATACCCTTAGGGGTGGAATTTTCCAAAACGCTGTTTTTTTTATTTGTATTGTAATAAGTAATCATTCTACAAACTTTTAAGCTTCTATCTCAAAAAGAAGTTTCGCTCATACAAACTTTGCAACCCTTTTTAACCCCCTAAGAGGCTGAATTTTCCAAAACGCCCGCAGTTTTTTATTTGTATTCTAATAAGTAAGCTTTCTACAACGTATTGAGTCTCTTGCTAAAATAATAAAGTTTCCCCCATACAAAATTTGCACCCCTTGTTTACCCCCTTAGGGGCAGAATTTTCTTAAACGTTGAAAGTATTTTATTCGTATTCTAATAAGTAATATTTATACAAAATTTTTAGTCTCTAGCTATAAAAAATAAAGTTTCCCCCACACAAACTTTGCACCCCTATTTGACCCCTTTAGGGGTAGAATTTCCAAAAATCTCTTCTTATCCGTTGCCTACGTTGTATAAGGTAGTTCTGGTGTAAATTTCAACTCTCTAGCCCCAGTAGTTTCGGCTGTGCGTTGATGAGTGAGTGGGTGAGTCAGTCAGGGCATTTATATGTAGGTATAGATAGATAGAAGATGACAAAAATCCCATTCAAATATCTCAAAACCGTTTTAATGTCGCTTGTTAGAGTGAGAAAACGCTCGGGGACTGTGACGTCAAGATCCTCGAGCGTCATAGTAAAAAACAATCGTTTCATTTGAAGGTGCGTTTTGTGAAAAAGGGACAGAACATAAAACTTTGGAACTTAGTGATTACCTATTTATATACCTAACCTCTTGCGTTGATTTTTTCTCTATTATCCTTTTTTCGAGAAAATACTTTATGATTATTTTATTTAGTGTCTACCTACAGCCGGGTTTTCACCAATGTTTTCCATGTTTTTAAACATCTAACATGTTTTCAGTCAGGTTCGGCAAACAAATAGGGTTTTGTTTTGATTGGCAAAACATGTTTGACGTTTAAAAACCACGAAAACATGGCGCAGTGGACGCGGCTTACGGGGTGTAGTTTCGATTCCAGAGGGCCTACCGGGAAATGCATTCGAAGTTTTCCCTCTCTGTCATACTTACGAGTTCGTACGTAAGTGCGACAGAGAGGGAAAACTTCGAATGCCGTTCGCGGTAGGCCCTCTGAGCTATAACCACGAACTTCGGAATTCGAAAATATTCGGGTATCTCTATCTCTATCGCACTAACAACACTCGAGTGACAGGGTTGCAGTTATACGAACTTCGAGTTTCGGTTTTCGTGGTAGCCATTGCCATTGCCATTAAAAAAAAAACAAATTTGTTAATACATTTTTTGAAATGACGCCATAATGCGACATTTGCGCATATAAGTTCTCATATCACAATCGAATATTTTTTTATGGTTTAACTTTTGGCATGTGTATCGTAAAGGTCTATCGTAGACTGGATTTAAATTATTAATAAGTGAAAGGCAAAGCAATTCCGCCATTTTGACGAAAATTTGACGTTTCTTATAGCTGACAGTTGGAGCAACGTTTGATTTCAATAAAAATTAATGAAAAATTAAATGAAGTCGTATATTTCGGAAAATTAATTAATTGTCGCAGTCGGATAAAAACTATCCTAAGTTGCAGCTAGAATAATAATGTACCTATATAAAATGTTTCATATTTTTCCTGGTCATGGGATGCTGAGAACATTCGTACCACACAAAGCTTAGTTTCAAACTGGCTGATTCTTTTTTTAATTTAGAGATTTATTATAAGTGGAGATGGAGATGATATTTTAGTACAATACGCGCCTCACTGCCTACACCCGTCGAACCCATTTTAGTTAGGGAGCTGGCGAGCATTTCGGTATATGATTTGCACACGTTTCACGTCGAGGTGGATTGCAGTTTAAATCATTACGAATTGATTTGGTCCAATCAATTAAGGTCCTTTGTCGCTGCGTCGTGTGCTATGTCGTGTTACAACGGATTGAAGTTGCTTAAAAAAATCGTGGTATTAAATCATTTGCACATGTATGCCTCTGGAGTTCATGGTCACAATCATCTTGGAAACGAAGAAAATCGAAGAGGCAGACATTCAGGACTCTGCATTATCATGTGACGGAGTTGTAAAAATGTTTAAAAAAAAGCTCTACTAAGTCATTTGCACGCGGTTCTCATTGCGCCCATTCGATTCACTATGACTCCGTGGATTCAAAAAAAAATGTGGCAGACACTTTGCTCACTGATTTTCAGATGAATAACTGTATGAAATTCACGGAATCAAGGGAAAGCGGGTTAGTGGTTTCCGCGCCGCGAAGAGGCGTTTGTTTTACACATGCTGTGTTTTCTCTTTTAGTCATTTTTAGATTTAAATGCACAAAAGCACGTGCCTTTAACGTAGATGAACTTTGGAACCACAATATTAAAATAATAGTCTTCGTACTCGAACTTGTCAATGACATATCACACACACACATAGGGCATACATATCACTATTAATAACGTCTGCCTTGTGTGCTGATCATATCGTAATTTTGCTCGCCAGCTCCCTAACTATAATTTGAGACCTTTGCAAGCCTAGCTAACACCAGAGACGCAAACTTATGTGGAGCGTAGATACATGACCAAATAACCGCAATAAATGCTTCCGAGATTGCAACAACTTGACTTACTCCTACATTAATAATTGGGTAAAAAAGAATACGTAATTAAAATGATAAACGAAAAAGATACAACTAAGTATTTGTCACTTGCGATTCATGTTTTCAAGTTTTTTACCCGGGTGCGACTGAAGCGCAATGTCTCCCATTGGGTAACGCATTCGCTTCACTTTTGGAGCAATTAGGACGTATCTACTACGACTATAAAGTATTCGTTATTCGCAAGAAAGTTATTTGCACCGGGTGCATTTGAATCCCTAGCTTCCTTTGGCGCTTTCTGAGATTAGTTTGTCATGGTCATCATTAACCTCTCGTAGGTATTTGTTTAGATACGGACTCGAGCCAAAGACGTGAACTTATCGTTTTAAATTTCAAAGTCTTCATTTGATTGGTCTTGACATCTGCACATGTGAGGGGTTAAATACACTGTACAATACGATTTTTACGGACTATATTTCTTAAACAATCATTGTTTTTGAAAACGATATATTACCCGGTGAGTTATCACCGCACGTGGCGCTCTTTGAAATGTGCGAGCGCCGTGTGCAGAGTTAACTCAACCTGGCTATATAAAACGCAGTGGGGTTAGTCGAAATATTATGGACTGTGACTTTCCTTGCTTAACCAATCACTAGTTGATATGATCCATTTAAGTACGTAGTCAGCTGCCGCGTCTGGGGATGGTTATGGCGGTGGGAGGTGATTATACACTCCAACACTCCACAGGCACGGGTTTAATTTAACGCCATTTACACGGCCCACGAGGAGACGCTCACCGTTTGACGGCCAATTATGATGGGTAGCTAACTCTCGGTACCGAAACAGAGCACTTATACTTAGATGGAGCAAATTCCCTTGATACTTATCTCTTTGAAACGATAATGAGTTCTCTTTATTGCGTTAAGGGTTTCGACGAATACACTCCGTAAAATATGAACGACGAAGCTTCAAGTACGAGGAAAAAACGGATTTTATTAGCTGGATATGAAAGAGGGAGTGGTATAATTGATCGAATCAATGGCATGGAATCAGTTGTGTGAGCATCGAAAGCGTGTGCTGTGCGAAAAAAGAGTAAATTTTTGCTGTTCTCATTTGTACGTGCAGTCGACATCAAAGATATGTTTACACTTTTACACCTTATTCCTTTGTAACAAGGCGAAAAATTTAACCATCTCTTTAATGCCAACTGTACATGTACCTACCTCAGAAGTGTACGCCATGAATTAATTTTGAATAAATGATTTTGAATTTGAATTTTACCCGATAAATTCTAGTGGGAATATATGGGAAAAATGACACTGACGAAAAGAAGGGATAAATAAAAACTCTTGGTATATCATATAAACAACAGAACAGATGTAGTTAGGTATGTACGTAAAGAAGATCCTCTATCTAATAAAACCAATGTTTGACAGCTAAAAATCTTTTTTTTTTTTTACGAATCGAACGGCACACTAAAGTCTTTTTGCCCGATTACCGCAGAACCGAAAGGATAACGATTTAAGCAGTCTATGTTTGTATTTACGTGTTGTTTGTGTTCACCGTCGTCGCTTTTAAGATACCTAGAACCGATTCTTATACATGAGGTGTTAATCATTTCGTAATTATTGTCCGGTTGACATATAGACTACCTTTTGTAGGAAAAACATTGGACACTTATAACTTTGTGATTATTGAATCCCCTGCCTTACTTTTTTCTCCATTTGACAATATTTTTAATCCTTTTTTGAGAAATTTCATCATTATTTATTATTTTATTTGGTGTCTACCCCTATTCTCTTGAAAGTGAGCATAATAATGAAGCCTTTAACTTTGAAAAATCTAAACTCCTATAAGTACATCAACTAGCGTGAAGTAAAAGGAGCATATTTAACTACCTATACTTGAAAATGAATGCAATCAAACCCGGTATTCAACTGATGTTTGAGTTGTCTTGTCAAATACGAAACCGGAGCTATCACTTGAGCAACGTAAACCTAATCATCGAAAGCCAACAGTCGGTTGTGTCGGCGGCCATACTCAGTCCTAGTCACGAAGATGTGTTTAACTTAACGTTTTGTGCTCCCATGTTTGCGGAATCTTCTGCTGCCTGGCCACTGTTCTGTCGCACTTTGCAGATTGAATAACGATTGCACTGTTTCGTATCTACGGTATATCTGCATATTCTGATTCTATCCATGCTGAATTTTAAACCTATGTATAACCGAACGTAGGAAGCATCTATGCATCTATATATTTTATTTGCTAGATGTTTTTGTACTCATACATACATAATTGTGACCACATGTCATACACGTGCCACTGATAAGTATGCTCAAATACTACGCAGTATATATCTACTATAGGTAATGTCACAGAATAAGTAATATTTAAGTAGTACTACGTAAGCAAAAACATATTTTAGATACAGTCAAGTGACATTAAAATATAGGTATGACTACCTCACAAAAACATGGTACACACACTAAACGTAATGAAACTAACTTTTAGCTTAGGTACTCTTTAAGTATCTGTAGTACAGATACTTAAAGAGAGAATTAACTGTCACAGATTAAATGTGCAGGTACAGATTCTGTACCTGCACATTTAATCTGTGACAGTTAATTCTGTGACGTCCAAAATCATTACATTGAGGCGCCGCCGTAGGTTCAGGTTCGAAGTTAAGCGAACAGAGTTTTTGAAACAATATAATACGTCTGTTTATAATTGTATGGTTTCAAAAAATACGAAATGTAATCTTGAGGCTTTTTTGCAGGGAAATCAGTGATTCGAAACATGATTAAGGCGACGTGAGCTCAGAAAACGGATTTTTAAAAAGTCGTAGCTCTTGTTTGGATTATAATACGGCTGCTTTAAATTTAATTAGCAATCTTGAGGCCTTTCTTGAGGGAAATCAGCTATTCGAATCCAGAGTTTTTGACTTTCGCTTCATAGAAAAAAACCTCGAACATAGGTCTAAAATACACTTAAAAACATCGTAACAAATTATGCCCAACAGCTACCTAACCATATTAAAATTGGTTCTAAAAATCGGCAATATCATATTTGAGGGAACTTAGCTATTACTTTTTTATTTATTAAAATGCACAAAAAAATTAAATAAAAAAAAATTATATCCGCGCTTTCAAACACGCACTTCCATTTTGCTCACGCTTATGCTCAGTGAGAGGGAGAGAAGATCACGAACCTACGTCGCCCTCGATAGGTAGAAAGAAATCACGAACATAGGTCTAAAATCACAGATGTATGAATATAAGGAGATCGGACATGGCGGCCAATTTGTATAGAGTGAGCCTGTCGCAAGTACATTAACCCACACAACGCCCAAGTAATTGACAAGACAAAGCACGCACACATCTAAAACACACACACTTGTTTGACAATAAACGCCCATCATATCAGGCATTTTGGGAAAAAACGTAATATTCTCTGCGATCAGCACGCGTGCACAGTATGGCAGTGTATGCCCATTGAGCATACAGCTGCGACACGGCCGCCGGCGGCTTGTCCTCTCTCTAGTATTCTATGCTCTGAGTCTAAAATACACTTAAAACATTCGTAACAAATTATGCACAAAAGCTAAACATATTGAAATTGGTTCTAAAAATCGGCAATATCATGCTTGAGGGAACGTAGTGATTACTTTTTTATTTATTTACGCACAAAAAATTTAAATTTAAACAAAATTATATCTGCGCTTCCGGACACGCACTTCCATCTCGCTCACGCTTATGTTCAGTGAGAGGGAGGGAAGACCATGAACCTACGGCGCCTTAACTAAGAACGAATATTCATTAGAAATACAAAGGCTTGAGTAAGTAAATTGGAGCCGTCTAAAATTTCATCTGACGGCTTCGTTTTGTTCATGGAGCAAATTGTTTCTGAATCTGTTTATTGTTTTCACGGTAGGTAGTCTTTATAAAGATTCCAAGAAAGGCATAAATTATGAGACATCTACTAAAAGAACGCTTAAGCGAACTCCTTATAAAGTTCTATATTTCTTGCCAACGAAATGGACAAAGCGACGACAACAATATGAAATGCATGAAAAAAATATGGGAAGTTTCTAAGTGGCTCGGTATCCGCGGTAGGCGAGTGGTCGTGTCACATTGGCCCCGACCCCTTGCATACAAATCAGTACAGTGGCTGACTTTGAATAAAACTTTTTAAAATTAACTTTGATCGCATTTTAATGCGCGCCCGCGCGGCTTTAAATTACAATTAAAATTACTTGGGTCCGAGCCTTTCTCCCTTGTTACCTAGTTTAGGAATCAATTTAGTGTTACGTTTAAAGGTACCTTTAATGCTTGAGAAATAATTTCGCTGCGTGAAACGGAAATAAAAGTATTTTTTACGAGAATACTGAGGACTGAAATATGATAGAATGGATCTTCTATTTTTAATCCGGCGGCTCCGCCTACATTCTTTATAAAACGCGGGTGTAGCCGCTCGGGCAGCTATTATATTATACAGTCATTGACTTATTAAGTTTGTCACTGTTGAACCCAAATATGTATGAATATAAGGAGATCGGACATGGCGGCCGATTTGTATAGAGTGAGCCTGTCGCAAGTACATTAACCCACACAACGCCCAAGTAATTGACAAGACAAAGCACGCACACATCTAAAACACACACACTTGTATACCTACACGCTTATTTGACAATAAACGCGCATCATATCAGGCATTTTGGGAAAAAAACGTAATATTCTCTGCGATCAGCACGCGTGCACAGTATGGCAGTGTAATGCCCATTGAGCATACAGCTGCGACACGGCCGCCGGCGGCTTGTCCTCTCTATAGTATTCTATGCTCTGAGGTTGAACCTTTACGGCATTATCTCCACTTATAATAAATCTCTAAATTAAAAAAAGAATCAGCCAGTTTGAAACTAAGCTTTCTGTGGTACGAATGTTCTCAGCATCCCATGGACGGAAAAATATGAAACATTTTATATAGGTACATTATTATTCCAGCTGCAACTTAGGATAGTTTTTATCCGACTGCGACAATTAATTTATTTTCCGTAATATACGACTTCATTTAATTTTTCATTTATTATTCTTAAAGTATATCGCCGCCACATCTGTCAGCTAAAAGAAACGTCAAAATCACAGTAATAAGAAATACTACGGACAAAATGGCGGAATTGCTTTGCCTTTCTTTCGCCTATTAATAATTTTAATCCCGTCTACGATATACATTGACGATACACATAGGTACCAAAAGCAAATATAAAATTAATCGATTTTGATATGCGAACTTATATGCGCAAATGTCGAATTAAGGCGTAATTTGTACAAATATGTAACAACAAATTCGTACAATATAAACTTGGTTTTTTTGAATGGCACGCGCGCGCGCTCTTTGCGTATTCAGCCAACCCACGAAAACCGAAACTCGAAGTTCGTATATCTGAGGGCCTACCGCGAACGGCATTCGAAGTTTTCCCTCTCTGTCGCACTTATGTACGAACTTGTAAGTATGACAGAGAGGGGAAACTTCGAATGCCTTTCGCGGTAGGCCCTCTGCATTCCTGTCATTTGTTAGTGCGATAGAGATAGAGATACCCGAATATTTTCGAGTTCCGAAGTTCGTGGTTTAAAAGAAAATACGGATGTCGGCTAGATCTAAATTAATATTTTATGTGTGAATATGGTTAAAATTATTTGGAAATACTATTGTTGTTATTGTTTTAGTATATTTGACTAGCTTTAAGATTAATATTGTACGTCCGAAATGGGCAAGCTGTTGGACTTTATTTTACCCAAAACAACTAAATGTACACAGTTCTGACAATAAAGAAATCTTATTTTATCTTATCTTATCGAAAATAGGGATGTAGACACTAAACAAAATAATCATAATGTTGTATTATCTCGAAAAAAAAAACAACGCAAGAGGCTATATAGGTAATCACTAAGTTATAAGTGTATAAAGTTTTAAGAGGGGGTTTGTTGCGTCTCTTTTCCGCAAAACGCACCTTTATAATGAAACGATTGTTTTTTACTATGACGCTTGAGGATCGTGACGTCACGGTCCCTGATCGTTTTCTCACTCTAACAAGCGACATTAAAACGGTTGTAGCTTCGTAATTTTTTGAGATATTTGAATGAGTTTTTCGTTTCTTCTTTCTTTTGAAGTGAGTCTACAGCTACACCTCTATTTGGAAGACAAGCGGAAATGATCCATACTATCCATACTAATAATCCATACTTCCATACTAATATTATAAATGCGAAAGTGTGTCTGTCTGTTACCTCTTCACGCCTAAACCGCTGAACCGATTTAGATGAAATGAGCCCCGGGGAAGGACAAAGGGTAGTTTTTAAGGGGGGGGGGGGGATTAAGGGAGATATAGGTTAAGTCCTGGGAAAGGACATGGGATAGTTTTTACCCCAGAAATCATCCCCTAAGGGGATGAAATTAGGGGTGAAAATTCGGATGGAGCCCATTTTAATACAATTTGGTATAGAGATAGCTTGAGTCCTGGGAAAGGACATAGGATAGTTGTAATTCCGGAAATCACTCCCTAAGGGGGTGAAATGGGGGGTGAAAATTTGGATGAATCCCGTTTAGATGAAATTTGGTATAAAGGTCGTTTGAGTCCCAAAAGATGACATTAGATAGTTTTTATCCCGAAAATCATTCCCTAAGGGTATGAAATAGGGGGTGAAAGTTTGGATAAAATCCATGTACCTAATTGAAATTTGGTATAGAGATAATTTGAGACCCTTCAAAGGATATAGAATAGTTTTTGCCTCGGAAATCATCCCTTAAGATGGTAGAAGTTTGTTTGCATTATATTTTCTAAGTATTAAGTTCTACGCGGACGAAGTCGCGGGCAACAGCTAGTCTCCACTTATAATAAATCTCTAAATTAAAAAAAGAATCAGCCAGTTTGAAACTAAGCTTTGCGCGGTTCGAATGTTCTCAGCATCCCATGAACGGAAAAATATGAAACATTTTATATAGGTACATTATTATTCTAGCTGCAACTTAGGATAGTTTTTATCCGACTGCGACAGTTAATTAATTTTCCGAAATATACGACTTCATTTAATTTCTCATTTATTTTTATTGAAATCAAACGCTGCTCCAACTGTCAGCTATAAGAACCGTCAAATTTTCGTCAAAATGGCGGAATTGCTTTGCCTTTCACTTATTAATAAAATAATTTAAATCCCGTCTACGATAGACCTTTACGAGACAAATGCTAAAATATAAACCATAAAAAAATATTCGATTCTGATATGAGAACTTATATGCGCAAATGTCGTTTTATGTCGTAATTTCAATAAATGAAATCAACAAATTTGAACAATATAATTAACACGAATTTGTTTTTTTTGAATGACAATGGCACGCGCTCGGCGCATTCAGCCAAAGTACCTGCGGCACTACCACGAAAACCGATACTGTCACTCGAGTATGGTTAGTGCGATAGAGATAGAGATACCCAAATATTTTCAAATTCCGAAGTTCGTGGTTATAGCTCAGGAATCGAAAATATGGTAAATAATCATAATGTATTTTCTCGAAAAAGAATTTAAAATAAATATAGTCAAATGGAGAAAAAAACAAAGCAAGAGGTTATATAGGTAATGATTAAGTTATAGGAGTCCAAAGTTTTAAGAGGGGGTATGTTCTGTCCCTTTTCCGCAAAACGCACCTTCATATGAAACGATTGTTTTTTACTATGACGCTCGAGTATACTGACGTCACAGTCCCTCATCGTTTTCTCACTCTAACAAGCGACATTAAAACGGATGTAGCTTCATAATTTTTTGAGATATTTGAATGGGAGTTTCATTATCTTCTATCTATTTATACATAATAAATGCCTATGTCCTGACTGACTTATTCACTCACTCACTCACTCACTCACTCATCAACGCACAGCCGAAACTACTAATCTTAGAGAGTTGATTTTTGCACAGTATGTTGCTTTTATAACGTGGGCTAGGGATAAAAAGGGATTTTTGAAAATTCTACCCCTAAGGGGGTAAAATGAGGGTGCAAAGTTTGTATGGGAGAACCTTTTTTTTTTGAGCTATAGACTTAAACTTTGTAGAAAAATTAGTTATTAGAATACAAATGAAACACTTTCAGCGTTTTGGAAAATTCCACCCCTACGGGGGTAAAATAGGGGTGCAAGGTTTGTATGGGGGAAACATTTTTTTTTAAATAGAGACTTAAAACTTTGTAGAAAGATCAGTCATTAGAATACAAATAAAGAACTTTCAGGGTTTTAGAAAATTCTACCCCTAAAGGGGTAAAATAGAGTGCAAAGTTTGTATGGGAAAAAGTACTTTTTTTTAAATAGAGACTTAAAACTTTGTAGAGAAATTATTCATTAGAATACAAATAAAGTACCTAGATTCAGTGTTTTAAAAAAATCTACCCCTAAGGGGGTAAAATAGGGGTGCAAATTTTGTATGGGGGAAACAATATTTTTTTTAAATAGAGACTTAAAACTTTGTAGAAAGATTAGTCATCAGAATACAAATTAAGTACATTCAGCGTTTTAGAAAATTCTACCCCTAAAGATAGGGGGCTAAAATAGGGGTGCAAAGTTTGTATGTGGGAAACTATTTTTTTTAGCTAGAGTCCTAAAACTTTGTAGAAAGATTATTTAAATACAAAGAAAGTACTTTCAGCGTTTTGAAAAATTTCTCCCCTAAGGAGGTAAAATAGGGTGCAAAGTTTGTATGGGGAAAACATTTTTTTTTTTAATAGAAACTTAAAATTTTGACGAAAAATTACTTATTATATTATATACTATATTAGAACATGAAAAATACTACATTCGGCGTTTTACAAAAATCATTCCCTAAGGGGGTTAAAAAAGGGTGCAAGGTTTGTATGGGGAACACTTTTTCTGAGCTAGACACTTAAAACTTTGTAGAAAGATTACTTATAAAAATACAAAAAAAAGACTTTCAGCGTTTTGAAAAAATCTATCCCTAAGGGGGATAAAAAGGGGTGCAAAGTTTTTATCAGGGAAAGTTTATGTTTTTGAGTTAGAGACTTGAAACTTTGTAGAAAGATTACTTATTCAAATACAAAAAAAGAACACAAATCGTTTTAGAAAATTCCACCCCTAATAGGGTTAAAAAGGAGAGCAAGCTTTGCATGGGCAACACTTTTTTTTGAGTTAGACTTAAAACTTTGCAAAAAGATTACTTATTAGAATACTAAAAATGAACTTTCAGCGTTTTAGAAAACTCCATCCCTAAGGGGATCCTTAAGATCCTTAAGAAGGGTAGCCAGTGTTGTGTGGGAAAAACTTTTTTTTTTACTAGACTTAAAACTATTCAAAATGTTACTTATTAAAATTAATAATAAAGTACTTTCAGAGTTTTAGAAAATTCCACCCCTAAGGGGGTTAAGAAAGCTTTGTATGGGCAACACTTTTTTTGAGCTAGAGACTTAAAAGTTTACGAAAAAAGTTCTTTCAGCGATTAGAAAAATTCAACCTCTAAGGGGGTTTAAAAGGGGGTTCAAATTTTAAATGGCGAGCAATAAAATTTTAAAGTGTGAGTAAGAGATTTTTAACTTCGGTCTTATTCTGTACGTTAAAAGACTACAAAACTGATTTCAGAGTTTTTCCAAATTCATCCCCTAAGAGTGTTAAAATTGGTTCAAAGTTTGAGTATTTCAAGGCATTTTTAAAGTATGAGATTTTTAACTTTGGTTTTAGACTGTTTGTTCACAAACTAGAAAATGAACATCAACTTTTATTTATTTTTCCCCTAAAAGAGGGTTCAAATTTTGTATTGAGAGAAATCATTTTCTAAGACGATAAAAAGTTCTACGCGGATGAAGTCGCGGGCAACAGCTAGTATAAAATAAAAGTGGACCTTCTTTTCATTATGGACAGGTGTGACGTAAAAATACAAAATAAATATATATTATATACGTACGAACCACGTCACAATTTTAATTTATATACATTTCGCTTAGTTAATATTGAAAGACGGTTTCATAGTAAATAATACATTTATATTATAATACTTTCAAAAATCATAAGCCAAAGTTCAACATTAAGAATATTTAAAATCTAATAAAATTTATAAGAGTATTCGAATTAGGCACCTATATAATTTAACCTATCATAAAAATAGAAAATACGATTAGAGCATCAAAATTACTGTGTCGTGGGGCTCATATTATGTATAGCAACTGGTAGGAAAGACGGCGACAGGTAGGACCCTGTGTTTGCGGTCTGACACGATAACCCCGTACGCGCCCTAGGTACAGTCGCCATCACATACATCGGAGCAAACAAGCACGTCACAAACATCGGAACACACCTCTATTTTCAAGGCATTAGGGTGCATGTGCCGATATTTTTGAACACCTATAGTGTACCTATGTATGTGATGGCGACTGTACGAGTAAATTACTTACTGTTGACCATTGACAATTGCTTTTAATCCGTTTGATTTTCTACCATAACACTAATAAATTGAAGTATTATATTATAGTGCGACATGTGATGTGTGATGTATCGGACGTTGGCGTAGAAATCAAATGAATAAAAAGACAACCAAGTCTGTGTCGGACTTGCACACAAAGGGTTACGTAATCTAATCTTGTATTTAATTTCCTGTTGCAACAGCCATAGTAATAGACAATCTGAAACTGTGACTCACTCATAATTTATGAGTCATCAACAGACAGCAAAGACATCTCGTTAGCTACATTCATCCATGAAAACGATCTATCAAGCGTCTATCTAAAAATGATTTACCTGTACAGCTGAGTGCCGGGTCAGACTACACAGAAAGCTGCTCTAGAGCAGGGTCGTGTCGTGTAACCAGTGGTTACTACCCACGTGTAACCGTGAAACCAATGAAGTGCCACAGGAGGAACCATCGTATTCGATCACGCCTGCACTAAAGTTCTGCATCTTAGCTTCAAATGTGCTATAGAGAGTGGAGGATTCAGTTCATCTTGTGGATCTTCGGCTTGGAGGTTGTTCCTGTAACCACATACTCATAAAATAATGTCTACAAATAGGTTTTGTATGATCAGTACCTACTATTAAAGATATTGACTTTTATGAAAAAATTGGTATAGTTACATTAAATTCAATGGTATTTTTATAACTATAACATTGCAAGACTTTATACTTCAAAGGTAAACTTAACGATATCTTGTTTCCTTTGGGAAGTCCCAAGTGGGCACTACCGTACTGCTCCATAAATATGTATACTTTTTTTTCCCCAAGCTTAATTCCCGAATAGTAAATATGATAACATGCATGGCTTAATTATGATTGTACGTACGGTAAATGTAATATAGAATTGCCACTTGGTGGAACACCATCAAGAAAGAGATGGATCAGGATAAACTTCTCTAGCGCTTTTGTACCGGAAGGGCCGACCCCAGATGAACTGGGAATTTGGGTTGGATAAAGAAGAAGGGATAAATATAATATAGTTACCAATTTAATTACCTACATTCCTGCATTGATCATTAGATCTAGTTTGGATGGTTTAAGCTGTGCAGGAAGCTCTCCCAAAAACGGAGAATGGCGAATGCCAAACGAAGGTGCCGGCGCTCTCTTTTTCTGCATCGTGAACTGTAATTCAATTCAATTCAAGACATTTATTTCGACCAACTGGGATCATAGATAAAGTTAGTTACAGTTTCTTTGCCTAAAGTTAGTTAATACTACAACCTAATACATATAGATTATAAAATAAGGACAGTACTTAGTAGGGCTTGACTGTACGACAGTAATATAAATTGCAATATTACTCAATTTATTCCCTTTCAACATTTTTGTTTGCATAAATGAACTCAACCTTCCTCAAACGCAATTGCAGGGTTTCTTGGAAATAACGCTGTTAATACATAGAAAGCTTGAGCGGAAAAAGTGAATCAACAGGTTCCGAGCCATTGAAATATGAACACGGAGTACCTACATTATTATGAGGCAAAGTTATAACAAAGCATTAAAGGTAAAGCCGTAAATACAGGGGCAATCGATCACGGAGTGTGTGGCTCGTCTCGCGGCAAATATTTATACCCGTGATGGAGTTTCAGTTCAGCCAAAATGTTATTAACAATGCTAATGAGACTGGCGTGGTCATATTTCAATATAATGAATAAAACCAGTTTAAAATGCTTTTCTGTCGTCATTTACTTATACGAGCGGCCTGTGGTGGCGCGTGAAGCGAGTATGAAACTGCCTTCGCACTCTATCCCTTCTAAAGAAAATTCTGGCTATATCCATGAAAGTTCAGAATATAGTAGATTGTACAACAAGCGCATAATACGAGCCATTTAACCTGAGACGTTTATATCCACCCGAGCCACCGGCGAGATTTGATTTTCAACACGTGATATTAGACCTAGGTACTTCATACTGCCAAGTAATTTAATGGTTCAATACGTTTTAAAATAATAATTGACTCCTATTTTATCTGGTTTTATTAAATTAGTAACAGAAAACTTGGATGTGAAATTTATTAAAGCATATCAAATCAAATGACAAGTTTATTCTACGAAGTTTTATTGTGTTGGCTGTTAGGCCCGATTATCTTAGTCTTTAAAACAATTTTTCTTTGTGCACTAGAGCATAAAAGTGGCATTTTGTGCAGCATACATCCATCACAAAGGCGAACTTTGCGAGCATGAGAAGTGAAAAAGTATTTTTTAATACAGTTGCTCAAAAAGTGGTACTTTTTGTAGCTGCAAATCGTGCGCAAAGTTGTATTTTGCGCACTATAGCTTTTTACTTTTCCACGTGTATCGAACGACGTTTGCGAAAAAATAAGAAAAACAACAAGTAAGGAATTTGAAACTTTTATATTATTAATTCTGTACCATAATTGTAATACAATTGAAAAATAAGGAAGTTGTTCAAAAAAAATTGTTTTTAAATATTATTCTTACTTGTCGTTTTTCTTATTTTTTCGCATCTGTATTAAGAAACGTCGTTCGATACACGTGCGGAAATGTCATTCTTCACTCGTCCCGAGTCTTACCACTCGCCTACGGCTCGTGGCAAGATATCTCGGCACTCGTGCGGTAATGACATACTTTCCGCACTAGCATCGAAATGTACTATTCCCCAAGCTCGTACCCTCCAACCACGCAATTCGACCGCTATATCGGGTTCGTCCTATACTCGTAATAGCAACAGTCAGGTAAAAAAAAAGCCAGAGCGCACGAGGATGCGCTGCCGCTGTGTTGAGAGTGAGAGATCTGCATTTATCTCTTACTGTCAACACAGCAAATCATCAAATCAATAAAGGGTTGGCAGCGCGCTTGTGATCCTTCTGGAGTTGCAAGAGTCCATTACCTCCACGGAATACTAGTATTTACTTGTTTTGTGATTACCTTTGTAGCGTAGTTGGTAGTGACCGACTACGAAGCCGGAGGTCCCGGGTTCGAATCCCGGTTATTTGTGTGATGAGCTCGAATATTTGTTCCTGAGTCCTGGATGTTTTCTATGTATTTAAGTATTTATTTATCTATATAAGTATGTATATCGTCGTCTAGTACCCATAGTACAAGCTTTGCTTAGTTTGGGACTAGGTCGATTTGTGTAAGATTGTCCCCAAAATAAAATAAATAAATATATAAAATAAATAGTTGCGGACAATCTTACACAAATCAACCTAGTCCCAAACTAAGCAAAGCTTGTACTATGGGAACTAGACGACGATATAGATACTTATATAGAGAAATACATACTTACATAGAAAACATCCACGACTCAGGAACAAATATTCATGCTCATCACACAAATAAATGCCCTTACCGGGATTCGAACCCAGGTCCTCTTGCTTCGTAGGCAGGGTCACTACCAACTAGGCTAAAGCGGGCGGTTTGCATGGTAATGTTGTATCATTATATTATTAATATTATTATAGATTTGGCAATGGTGTCTGCATACCATCAGGCAGCCTGTATAGCACCTTCGTAGCTTATATAAAAATGTCCATCTTCTACCTTTTTCTCGCAGTAGCGGTTTGGTGGTGGATAGTCCGGCGGCACCGCGGGCGGGAATGGACGACCGAAAGAAAACGCTGGAGGGTTCTTTTGTTGGTAATGGAAATTCGGATCATGTGCTCCAGGCCCAGGGAGGGGCGCAACTGTGAGGCCACTCACTGAGGGGCCAATGGAATACGCTGGGGCCTTCCTGTAATGAAAGAAGCAACAGTTAAATGACAATCATCAATATAATTGGTGTTCTCACTGCAGGTCTTGTTTGATCCCTACAACGATATTTGCTGGTTTCGGTGCATCTCTTTGATATCCCAATCGCATTTCAATATATCTCATATTGTATTCGTTCTGACACATTAAACTGTAACTGCGCAATGTAGAAATAAACATAATAAACTCATATTTTTTTACATTTATATGAAAATGAAAATTAGTTTATTCAGTAACTTAACTTAACTAAATACAGGTTGGTGTCTCTTTTTAAGTATCGAGATACCTGTGTCAAGAGACACCGCTCTTCCACAGAGTGTAACTTGACACGTACAGAAGTGCACAAACTATGTTCAGATATAAGAGGAGTAAATCTCCTAAAACGAATACTAATTATTTATTTTAATTGATACGTAAAGGAAATACAGTGATATAAACAAAACTAGAAATAAATATGTTTCTGTCAAAAATGGAATTGTTGGTACACAAGTTTTTTTTTGCCAAATACTGTAGGTACTTTTTTTGCCAAATACTGTAGGTACTTTTTTTGCCAAATACTGTAGGTACTTTTTTGCCAAATACTGTAGGTACTTTTTTTGCCAAATACTGTAGGTACTTTTTTGCCAAATACTGTAGGTACTTTTTTGCCAAATACTGTAGGTACTTTTTTTGAACAGTCATCGACTTCTCGTTGAATGGGTTCCAGTTGCCATTGGAACCTTCTGTCTCCACCATCAAGTCAGCTCGGTGGTACCAGAATATTACGTTGTCACCGAACTTACATAAGTGTGCTAACTTGGCATGTGACAAATGGTGGGCAAATTTAAAAGGACAACTTAACATACTTACTCATTTACATGCAAACAGTGCAAGTGCAGTGATGATGAGGATGAGTGCAAAAAGTAAGTAAATAAAAAATACATTCGAGGTCCAACAAAACGCACACACTTTGCATAAAATGTTAACTTACTTGAACGGTATATACGGCCAGTACATATTAGGCGGGCACGTCCACATGTCCCACGCCTGGTAGGGCGGGCGGGCGGGCGGCTGGCAGGAGAACGCCGGCGGGCGCTTGTAGCGCGAGTCGCCGGGCGGCGCGTACGCTGCCGGGCCTGGCTTGCGTGTGCGGTCGCTCATGGGCTCCAGTTGATGCCCCTGTACGCCTCCGGGAATTTTGTCTACACCTGTTATCAAATTAATAGGGGTGTAGACTCAAAATTTATTATTACTCCAAAAGAAAGAAGGCAAAAAAATATGCCAAGAGACGAAAATCCCATTCGGTATCTCAAAAAATTACGAAGCTACAACCGCTTTAATACTGCTTGTTAGAGACAGAAAACGCTAGGGGATCGTGACGTCACGATCCCCCATAGTAAATGACAATCGTTTCATATGAAGTTGCGTTTTGCAGAAAAGGTACACAATATACCCCCTCTTAAAACTTTGGACACCTTATTTTATAACTTTGTGATTATTTCATCCCCTGCTTTACCTTTTTCTCCATTTGACAGTATTTTTAATCCTTTTCGAGAAAATTCATTATTATTGGTTATTTTATTTGGTTTCTACACCCCTATTGGTACAAGCATGCTGCGAACATTAGATGATAAAAGAGGGACTTTTCCCCGTGCATTGATAGGTTACTACGATTTCATTTATAAAGTGTTCAAGCAGTAATATTTTACCTAACTTTTGGACTTAATCGATTTACCTCTGAGGTATCCCGATGTTTTGCGTGTGTCGCAATATCCATGGTCACGGGACAACTCCGATAAAAAAGTTAATTATACGCGTTTAGTAAAATAATGTGTGAGAAAGTTGGCCACCTTTGATACCGTCTGCCAAGTACTACCGGCCATTTCAGAGGGCCTACCGCGAACGGCGTTCGAAGTTTTCCCTCTCTGTTGCACTTACGTACGAACTCGTAAGTATGACAGAGAGGGGAAACTTCGAATGCCTTTCGCGGTAGGCCCTCAGGACTGACAGATTTAGGTTTACTCTCTCTACGATTACAGGGCTAAATTATGCCACATGTCTCGTACTGTTGTCATATGACGTAAATATACCTAGGATAGGTATACAATTTTGACCGGAAGTGAAGGATTTTACAAACTTTCGGCAAATTTTAGGTGCGATAATCTTCTGACTCTTGCTCAGCACAACTTTCTCGACCTGATGCCATGTCGTGTTGTCATGAGACGTGGGCGTATTGTGAGTGGGCTTACGGACTTAAAAGTCAAGTGAAAAAAGTACAAAAAAGGCCTGCAATATTTTGACATCTCTTACACTTTTCGTCTCTTTGTAACATTTAAACGCAAAATCATGTGTAAAGATAGCAGATAAACAGCAATCTTAGTTATGAAGGGATTATTAGATTACATTTTTTGTATACACACAACAAGAGGAATTCCACTTGTTACCTTGTTACAAGTGTTGTACTGTGTTACCTATTTATAATTTCCCTTTCATTCTTTTGAAATAACTAGTCCACCGGATGAATGAAGCTAACGAATTGAGATTTTCACGAAACACGTAACAACTTTGTTCAATTTTCGTAAACGGATAATTAAGTAAAGCGATGACAGTTGTTTAGGCCCGTAACATTTTGCCCTCTTTCTTTTATCTTTTTCTACTTTTAAATCTTCCCAACCATGATTAAAAGTCGAGAGTTTTCTCTCGAATAAACCTGTAGAAATCCCTGGGTGAAGTTTTTCGGGCTTTGGACGATGAGCAACATTTTATGTCTGATAATATAATCAACTTTTTACCTTTTTGTGTCATTCCTCGTATGTTGAACATTTTTGCATTTGGCGTGGCTGATGTACTGACGATATTGACGGTGTTTACTCCAAACGTGTATGCCGGTGCGCGCTTGATATGCCCATGTCCCTTTCCACCTGTGGCCATATAGACGTATGCAAGTATTAGAAATGTCAAATACTCACAAATAAATTTCATGTGGATTCATGGAGTTTTTATTTGTATCGTATATCAAACTAGTTTTTGCACGTGATTGCCAGTGCCCGTGAGCCGGGTAACGTTGCCGGCAGGTATGCCTGTCCAGACAGCAGCCGCGAGCTCCTGACGTGATACTTCATTATTGTGGATTTCAAAGTATCACCAACTTCAAAAAAAAATCAAAAAATCAAAATAATTTATTTCAGTAACTTATAAATACGTATACAAGTATCTGTGCTGGTGCCTCTTTTTAAGTATATAATATACTTGTGCTAAGAAGATCACCGCTCTTCCACATGTTGTGACTTAGGTGTAGGCATAACTTAAAATATAATGTATATAATAAGTAAACATTTTATATTATACTATGTGGTAAGTGTGTGCGCGTGTGTGTGTGTGTGTGTGTGTGTGTGTGTGTGTGTGTGTGTGTGTGTGTGTGTGTGTGTGTGTGTGTGTGTGTGTGTGTGTGTGTGTGTGTGTGTGTGTGTGTGTGTGTGTGTGTGCGTGTGTGTGTGTGTGTGTGTGTGTGTGTATCACATTTAATATACAGGTCTCTGAAGTAAATTTTCAATATCAAAATAGCTTTTGGTTTTTAACCATACTGTTAACTTAGATTTACACTCATGCGTGGTGGAGGAATACATATCTATGTGCTTATTTATAAGATTATACAGGTTGGCAGATTGTGCTGCTTGTTGTCTCCTTGCAAATGCAGATTTCACTGTGGGAGTGTGGATAACTTTAGTTCTTTTCCTACGTGTACTTGTTGTTTCCGGTGTATATGTGGTTGTCTTGTGTGTCTTTATGATAAGGCTAAATATATATAATTTTCTTACAGATAATAAGTCACAGAGTGTATACAGTTTGTTTGTGGAAAATCTGTACGGTTTGAAAAACATCACTTTTAGAAGTGCCCTTTGAGCTCTCTCAAGCTCAAGAAATTTGGTCTTAGTTGCACCACCCCATATAGGGATACAATACGCAAGGACTGACTGGGCCAGTGATATGTAAACTTGATTTAGTACGGTCTTCGTTACTATCGATAGAATTATATAACTTATAATTAGTATCGATAGAATATAATAGAATAGGTTTATTCGCGACAATAACAGAGCATGGACAGACAATGTTAAGAGAGTAGAGAGTAGGGCATAGCGGAATGTCATCTCGCTCATATTTGGAGCAGCCCAACTATGACACCACTAGGTACTTTCTTGATGGGTATTGGGCTTTTTTGATGAGAGTCTGGGACCTGCATGCTTCTCTAGCTGCAACACAAAGAATTCTTAAATCAATAAAGGGTCGGCAGCACGCTTGTAATTTTTTTGGTGTCACAAGCGTCCATAGGCGACGGCCGTATGCCTGTTTGCCAGCTTGTTGTTGTATAATAATTATCAACCTAGAAAAGTTGTAAAACCACCGACATTTTTATTTCAAAGTTTAATATCTCAAAACCAGCTCAACCAATATCATTGAAACGTAGCTAAAAACCATTTCGATTCCGTCATCAGCGTTGGGACAAAGAAAAACGCATTAAAATCGGTCCATTCGTTTAGCAGCTACGATGCCACAGACACAGATACACAGACATGTGAAACCTATAAAACCCCTCTATTTGCATCGGGAGTAAAAAACAAACTAGACCAATGTGAAATGTGATGTACGAGTATTTCAATGCATGTTAAACAAAGGATACATACAAGTCATATACAAGTAGAATAGACGACCGGTTAGCCAAGTGGGTAGTGACGCTGCCTATGAAGCTGAAGGTCCTGGGCTGGGTTCGAGTCCCGGGATTTATTTCGGAGTCTTGGATGTTTCCTATGTATTTAAGTGATATGTATTCAATATATCGTCGCCTAGTACCCAACATAAGCCTTATTGAGCTTAATATGGGACTAGTTCGATTTGTGTAAGATTGTCCCTTGATATTTATTTAAAAAAAGAATGAGACAGGATAATTATCTTACAATATAACTCGGGCACCTCATATTGCTGCGGGCCGGGCTCCGCGGCCTCCCCGCAGACCGTCCCTCGCCGCTCGGTCGGCTTGGCCGGCAACTGCTTCACTAACTTTGCCCTACACTCATAACCCCACGGCATTACGAATTATTTGATGTAAATTATCTAAAGAACAAAATTGCTTTACAAACAATACGGGTGACGTCTAAACTGACGTAAATTTGAAGTATCTATTTTTTATTTTAACTTACTAATTACCAACCTACCTCATTAAAGGCCGCACAAGTAGGTGTGTATTAATTTATGTATACCAAATTTGTCAGGTATTTGTCGTGAATGGTCATGATTCACGATAGTATTTACATTGGTGTTTATAATTATGTCTCAAACAGCCGATTTATCTTATGTAGCAACACCTACAAGGAATCATTTTTATAACAAGGTTGACGGGTAGGCGGGCTGTCAGAGTTCCTAACGGCTATATTGGGAACGAACAGTTAAGTGCGGTTTGTAGTGGTTGATTTGGAGGAAAACCAGGGTGAGCTCTTTCCATAATCACTTTCGATGCGTCCTATGATATTGTAACGATTTGGTATCATTTACACGCGTGTTCATGTGCTTTCACAGATCGGACGATGATTACTAAAGAGTTTAAGCGGTTGAGGGGTAGCGAATATTTGAACAAGTTTAACATCATTAATAACCGATACACTATGGGAAGAGGCATGATAAAACGTCGCACGGTCATAAGAACTAATGTAATGGCGCCTATTGACCGTGTGTGAGGATTGAAGATACGCAATATCGCAAAGCCTAAAATCTTATCGGAAAATCACATATTGAAGGACACCCGTCATACTATATGGCGCTCTCGGTGGCTCGTGGCAGAGGTAAATAATATGAAGAATACAAGCAATAGTTGAAAATGATGATTTTCATGCTTTCAGCTCAGAAACAAAGTCTTTATTTAAAACTCAACCAAAAATTTGACTTTTGGTATCCTTCAAAGCCAACATATCATTATTACACTTTAGGAGTGCTTAAAATACTGGTTTGGCAGTGCTCAAAACAGCTTCACGATCGTCAGAACAGTTTCGCGACGCTCAGAAGTCTGGATTTAGCGGTCCTCAGAACAGTTTTCGTTGGGCTCAGAGGCCTAGGTAAGCAGTCCTCAGAGCAGTTTTCATAGGGCTCAGAGGCCTAGGTTAAGCTGAACAGTCCTCAGAACAGTTTTCGTAGGACTCAAAGGCCTAGGTTAAGCAGTCCTCAGAACAAATTTCGCAGGGCTCAGAGGTCTTGGTTTAGCGGTCATCAGAACAGTTTCCATGGTGTTCAGAATTATTTTTGGTGGTCCTCAGACTCAAGCACAATTGAGCGATTTCAATAGTGCTACAATAATACAGGTTATTTTGGCAATGCTCAGCCAATTTTGGATTTACAATCAGAATAAAATGGGCTGTTAAAGATCAGATTTGAGGCTTAGAAAAATATTTCTCACGGTCGGTATTTACCGAATGCTTGACTCGACCACTGATAGTGGAACATTGGAGTCGAAAATCACCGTAGCATACTACTTTCATTGTTGAATTAAAACGTATACAACTGCGCGTAAAAATAGGCAAGATCTGTGCAGATATAGCCAAATGTGTACAGTTAAACTTTGACATAACTGGGACTTCAAGGGACCAGCAGATGTGTCTCGCTTAAAGAAGTATTCTACTTAACAAGTGTCTCAGATATCCAAGTGTATTAATATCTGTCTCATTTACAGAGGGTTCCATTAATACAGGTGAGATAAGAGATTATTTTCGTACAGAGGTGCAATTATTAAATGTATAATAAAAAAGTTAGTAAACAGAAATAATTAAGCACGTTTCTATTAACAGTACATAAAGGCATACAGAATCCGTCAATCAAAATAGAACACAAAATTTTATTAAAAAACAAAAAAAAAACAGAAAAAAAAACATTTATAAAAATTAAAATAAACTGTATATTTGTTTTGTGTACTTTGGAAGTAACATGAGGTCATTTAGCCAAGAATGAGGAAACAAGACGAACATAAATCAACAATAAAGTACGAGTTATACGAGGTAATGAATTAACGTTATCTCAGTTATCGAGGTATACGTCGTATGAAATAAATCAAAAACAATTTTACAAAAGTATTTTTTAAAATATAGTCTTAGTAAAAGAGGTAAAATACACTCGCTGTCTCATTTATAGAGGTAATGATGACAATAAAATCGAAAGCACTAGTCCCAGATACATTATATAGGCTGGGTTTCTGCCACTAACAGAGGTGGTTCAGTGTTGGGACCTCAGCATGAGTTCCAGCTATGGAGGTTTCTCACTTATCTAAATACTTAACCAAGTTTACTCTATATCAAGAGGTTTTATATCAAGTATGAGACATAATTCATTTAATTTATATTGAGACTGAGTGCTCACTCCACCGTCAAACTAAGTTTGTGGTGGATCGTATTTTATTTAAGAATTAAATTCATTTTCGGTATTATATAACAAATAATAATAACCAGGGGGCCGATTTTTGAATCTCACTGGTGATATCAAAGTCACCGGTGACTAAAATTATCACCGATGACTTTTATGTCACCATTTTCCAAAAGCCGTATTTTTGAAAGTCACACGCTGTTTACCAACATGCAGAAATTTTACAATATCAGTCGGAGACAATCTTCCCGTTACGTTCCTTTTTACGCAGATGTTATAGTGTTGTCCTTGATACCGGTTTCTATTTTGTCAAAAACAATCACATGGTGATTTCAATTACGAGTGGGTAGGGGCACTCGTAAATCGATATCATAGGTATGACAAATGTAAGTCACCGATGAGTTTCAAAAATACGAACTTTCGGAAATCCCTCACATCGGTGAGAATTAGTCACTTGGTGAGATTCAAAAATCGGCCCCCTGGTCTTAGGAAAAGAAAAGAAAAAACAACGTCAAGTCATAGGGCAGCCCGTTGTTTGCCTCTACTTTCAAGCTTCATGTTCTATCCTATGTTATTTTTTTAGGTGATCAGTGGAGTGTATTTGTATTGTATAGACAAGAAAACGCTTTAAAAAAAAAAAATAACACTGACCCGCGCAGAATAATTTTTAAATATTTATAGTAGGTCGAGGAGGACTAAGGGAAATAAATAGATTAACTGATAAATTAACATTAGTTGTGGTATGGCTTCGTGCATTCGTTTAATAACGTAAGCAATTTTGCCCGCGGGGGAGGATTCCATTCCATGGAAAAAGGAAACAAGTATAAAGATGATAATAAAATCTGGCCAGATATTCGTTTCAATCTAGCAAGGCAAAGCAAATCCTATTGCGATAACCTAAAAGTATGTACATACATGAATCAGCAATGCACAATGTATAGAAGTATTTTCATACACAAGCAAATCTATAATATGGTTTTACGATATATATAGGACATATTATGATTGATTATTTATAACGACATGGAACGCCAAGACACGATGAAGCTTGGTTGGTCAAAATCTCAAGAATAGAGGACCTCGCAGTTGGCTACACGGGTCCCACGAAGAGCTTGGAACTGATTTAGAAAAGTCCGTCAAGATGAACTTATCAGACGTTACAGCTATCAGAAACTATGTGGATTACTGGGCCCAATCAAGGTGATCGATAGGATTCAGAGCTTGTAAATATTTGCAATGGGAAAAGAACGGTAATTTCAAAGATCTGAGGAAGAGTTAAATAAAGCTGTGAAAGATGATAATCTCTATTGGATATATGATCGCCAGTTTTCTGGGGGGCCGGGAGTGTCGTGAATGGTCATGATTCACGATAGTATTTACATTGGTGTTTATAATTATGTCTCAAACAGCCGATTTATCTTATGTAGCAATCATTTTTATAACAAGGTTGACGGGTAGGCGGGCTGTCAGAGTTCCTAACGGCTATATTGGGAACGAACAGTTAAGTCTCACTCGCAGGCGGCCAAGATACAGGCTCAGCCTAGTTTGGCGTCTGACGGATATAACGTTTATAATTTAAGTGTGTTTAAGGTTTTCCTACAGGTCGCGCATGTACGTGACCTGTAGGACACACAACACAGTTCTTAGTTGTGGAGTTCTTTAGTGTTAGAGGATTCGTTACAAGTGTAACAACAGGGTAGTTCGGTAGTCTCGGCTTCAGGCCATATCATCATCAGTCAAGGGTGCACCCGGGTAACTGGAACAATAGCGTGTGAATTGGGACAGTATCAATGGTGGTAAGGGATGTCTATAAGGGGAGGTTGGAGGACATTCTCGGGGACGAAAGTCCCGACACGTCATCGGGAGCTGGCACGCACGAGGCGGCAGCCCCTATGTCAGATATATAATGGATTCCGCAAGTTGTAAGGGTATGTTTATAGTTGCATATATGATAATACGGGTGTCTTAGCTTGAGTGCTATAGGTTCTCATTCGCGGCCATGAGAGTGACCAGAAGTGGCTTCGCGACAGTATTGGTGTCCGGTCTGGAAGCAGTAAATTCATGCCGTTTGAGGTTTTTTGAATTCCCTTGCATTCATTTTCATCTATTTTTAATTTCCATGCGCACAATTCAATAATTGCGCCATGTTGGCCACGGAGCGTATAACCGGAATACGAGAACAATCAACCGCCTGAATGCGAGGCTCATCCGAATGGGCCATCATATACAAATTGGAGGACATGGCCTGCCTCACTTTGAAGTTTTCGACAAAGAGAATATTTCCGATTTGATTTCAATACTTGGTCAACATTACAAACATATTCATATTCATATTCATATTCATTTTATTGGTAATATAAATTACAGGTCAGGTTTACTTAAATTAATTCACAATAGCAGGACAACTTTTACAATAATAATGTATATACAATTAAATTAAATAATCAATATGTCTAATCCTCTATTAATAATTCAGATAGCATGTCCATGGTTATACCTAAGTCGTTTATGTTACACATCTCAAGACATTTCTAACTCAAAGAACTCCTTGTGGCTCCTGGTGGTGGAACTCTAAGAATGTTAGGTTTTTGTTAAAATTGCTGAGTATTAAATTATATTGCCGAACCCTCATAAAAAATAGCACATTCCTTTCGTGAATTTACCATTAAACATAAGTGCGAAAGTAAGCAAAGTACAGCAGATGAGGATACGTATAAAACGAAACGCGTAGTCCCAGATTAATCGCCGCCCCCCTGCGCACCTGCAATCTAATTTCTCCAAATGGCTTATCTAGATGCGATTCGTCGTTTATGTTTATTGGGCAGCTGGCGGGTAATCCTGATGGTCGATCAGACACTTACATTTTCTATTTCAATTTTTGTTGCTCTACTTCGGCAGAGCTGAAAGAAAGGGATATTTACCCAACTGCCGAAGGCTAAGGAGGGTTATTACCCAACTGCCGAAGGAGAGAAGGGTTATGTTTTTCGAGCGTATGTATGTATGTGTGTAGGTCTTATTCTTTGACACGCCCTGCAGCCTAAACCGTTTGACGGATTTCGACATATGAGGTGTCATTGGATGCCTCATAATCGTGGGACACATTGGCTATAATTTTTGCAAAACAGCAGTTGGGTTTTTCGAAAAACTTTTTAGCAGTTTATGTTAGAATTTAGTGTTCCACCGTAGCGTTTAAGATACTGAATCGATTTTGATGAATGAGGTATCAATCGATTCGAAATTATGATCGGGGTGAGGTTACCTTTTGTATGAAAAAAACATTTTTTTTTTCAGTTAGTTTTCCGTAGTCGGGGTACAGCTATTTGAACTTTTTATTCTTGTATCTTGTATATAAATGTGGTTCGCGAGCTAGTTATAAATAAGACATGTTTGTGTCTAAAAATATATGTACTGTAGAGGAGGTGATCAATCTAAAAATCTAAATGAACAATAATGAAAATACAAGAGTGCATACCTACCAAATTACAGGTCTATTTAAAAATAATATACAAAGTTAAAGTTCTGTTTGTGATTTTGTAAGTGGCTAGACAAGAAATAATCTGCGGAACTCATACGATTTAATAAAATCTTTCCAACCTATCACAAATCAACAGCGTCGTGTGCGTTGACCCTAATAATAAACCCTGATTCAGGAACAAGACCAATAAAATTGGTATTGAAATTGGCATTGACAGTTGTCTCAACAGGATAACATATATGTTTTTCACCTGCAGTGCAGTGCGGTGACATTAACATTGCTTATATGTTTGGTGCTTTACCAATTACTATTCGAATAAAATAATACATTGTGCCACGAAGTTGGCAAGTAAAAAAACTTACCATCCGTGTGGCACACAATGTTTTACATCACATTTGCGAGAAAATAAATGCATTGGAAACCAAACTAATACTAATCACCATAAAAATTATAAGGCAACGGCTATCGATTCTTCAATCTTTAATCTCCATTTTTAACCGACTTCAAAAAAAAAGGAGGAGGTTCTCAATTCGGATGTATTTTATTTTTTATTTTTTTTATTTTTAATGTTTGTTACCTCAGAACTCCGTTATTTATGAACCGATTCGTACATTTCTTTTTTTAATTGAAAGTATATGCTTCCAGATTGGTCCCATTGTTTTCAAAACCCCAGTTGGATGATGGAAACCATGAGGAATTGAGGGAACTCCTCTAATATATTAGGCAAGCGTGTAGTAATTTCGGTATTTTCTATTATTACTCGTGTATTGAAATCATAAATTTGGATGGTGGAAGTGATGATGAAGACCACAGATGGCTAGTGGAACTTTTCAATGATGTGTACCTACTTCAAACTATAAAAGTACGTCACAGATTCTGATATGATTGCGTTGAAATAGCAAACAATGAAGTGCCAAGGGTAATTCTGAGATCCTTGAGGAATCGACGGAACTCCTCAAAAATTATCGGCCCACATACAGCGATTTGGTTTATTGGTCTAAAAATCAATGCATTTGCTCTCGGAAATCAGTTCATGTGGTAAATTGGAAAAAAAATGTGGAAATGTTCATGTGGCTTGGCGGAGTACTGAATTGAAGTCGGTTAAAATTTTGTTTTCAAAGTAAATTATGGTCTACCATATTTTGAAAGAAATGAAGTTATTTTTTATGCTTTTTTTTACATTGTCTAAAAAAACACCTTTTTTGTTATAAGATTGCTGTGAAAGATCTAACGTAGGTATACGAAATCTACATATTTGGGTGCGTCTTTGATGTCTCTATAAACTTGTGAAGGGTTTTGATTTTAAACTAACTAACACAAACGTTATGGCCTGAAAACCTGTTTTTTGGTCTAAAATTGTTCAACTTTGATGCCAAATGTCTCGAAGACAGTGATGTTTGAAGTACGCCCCGCTGCTCCTTTCCGCAGTTGTATCATAAATAACTATTACATACTATTACGACTAACAAAACAGCATTGTTGGACTTAAAACACTTTCTTGCCCGTTTGTCTGATTTAACTCGTCATTACACAACAAGGACTTTGAACCCACACAAAAATGATACGTAACGAAAACACTATAGGGCAAATAAAAACTGGTGGAGAATTCCAACGGTCCAGGAAATTGAGCTGCACCGGATATCGTCGCGCCGGATCGACGTACGACGGAGCAATGGCTTCCGGTCGAGGTGGGCGTTCATTATTCCCCCATCCTCTCACATTTAAATTTTATATTAAGTTGTTTGTTTTTAATCGTATATCTTTAAGTAGTTTCCTGTCTGCCGTGAAAAAATATTTTTCAGTACTGTTAGAATGGTACTGCTCGATAGATACTATTAATTAAATGAAAATAAGGATTTAAATACAACTATTTTCTCAAACATGCAATGAAATGTCAAATGAAATGTGTATAAAGGAATTTCATACGAAATTGAAGGCCTGGGCCGGGAAGTATTTTTTTTTAATTTTCATTCCACTATTTGTGGCACAGCATCACGGCATTCAGCCATGAAAATTAGTTTGATTTGAGGAGTTTTTTTTATTTATTGAATCGCATGTTTGAGAAAAGAACTAAGTATATGTGACAATCCCAATTTGCCGTAGGAAACCGTAGATAGGTACATAAAAAATGCGATACTTTACAGATACAATAGGTCCATTTTATTATTATTGTTAACTGTCGCCTGTCTGTCACGTTGGCACAGAATAGTATAATACGATGGTAATCTAGGCGAGACAAAATAGCCCACACCAAGCCTAAAAAGAACAATTGGCAATAAAATTTATTTTCACCTCACTAGCTCGGAATAGTACATTATTGCCGTGGCCGGGAAGGAGGCAATTGCAGGCTGAGTATTTTGTTTAAACGGACGAGCTTGCGAGTCCGTTTAATTATAATACGAAGCCTGCAATTGCCATTCCGGCTGAGGCTAATATAGTGCTTTTCTCAAAAATGGGGGAATAAAAAAGACTAAATTGAAATCAAGCGTTATTATTAAATAAAAATTGAGCATACCTACTACAAATTTCATAAAATTAAAGGTCATAATATTTTTTTTAAACAGAATCGCAAGTGTATTTTTCCACCGAAAAACGCAATCTTTTAATGACACATGCAAAAATGTCGCGTTTGCAACAGAAAAATACGACTTGATTTGGCTGAATACGACCTGTGCCGTCTTTTATATGCCAGTTTCTACTTTTTAAAAAGTTTGGTACTCGACAAATAAAGGAATTTATATGTAACATTCCAGGCGGCCTGCAATGTTTTTTATTTTTTAATTTTGATCTGGCCTTAAACTATACACTTTACCTTCCAATATGTAGCGAGTTATGTCCACTTTGCGGGTCATTTTTGAGAAAAGTCCTTTTTGTACGTTTGATACCTATTGAGAAAATAGCTTTTTATCCACATGTGAATAAAGAGTTTTGACATTTGAACGCAGCTTAAGTGACATGTGACAGCTAACAAAACGTAGAAAGTTAAAAGTAAGTACTAAATGTTTGGCTCGTTTAAGTTTCCCTATGTGACATATATATATGTTTTTTGTCTTACCCTTTTTCTTATTTTCCTCGCTGTAGTGAGGTGAAAAGTTTTGTTTTATACGCGGGTGAAAAGTTATTTTAACATCTCGTGTGTTGAAACACTAGCTACGCTCAGGATTCTATTTTTGAACAACTCGCTTCGCTCGTGGTCAATCATAGAATCCTTTCGCTAGCTCGTGTTTCAAATGAACACTCGCATTTAAAATTTGACTTTCCCCCCTTGTATAACAATAGTTATTTACGATACAAGTGCAGAAAATAGGAAATTCGCAACGAGTGGTGATAAATTAAAACACGACCGAAGGGAGTGTTTTAAATCGACACGAGTTGCGAATTACCTATTCGCACGTGTATCGTTTAACGTTTTACAGTACAAATGGCTCTTTAAAGTTTCGACACATGTACGGAAAGTGCTATTTTCCGCACGAGTACGGAAAAGTAGCAACATGTGTACTGTAAATAACTATTTATTTACCGTGTTAAATACCAGCTTTACACTTCATCATAAACTACTGTTCAATCTTTTATGATGAAGTGTAAAAGCTGATATTCATTTCAATTACATACTACTATACATTGGGACGTTACCTACCGTGAAATATTAAATGTGGGGCAGTGTAAATATGGTGGCTGCAGAGGGAGAGCATCCATTATTCAGCTCGCGCGGGACATGCGCCGCTGTAATAGATTGCACTATGAAATCTTCAGCGCCTACATCAATGCGTTTCGTACTAAATAAAAGAAGAGGGATACAATACGTTTGTTTTTCAACACACTTGCTCGTAACGTGGCGCTTATGCGCTAACAATCAAACTATAAACCGTTACGGCGCACTCGTATTTAACACGTTAGTTCGGCGTGTTGTAGAAGCGAGTACGCGAAACAGATAAGAATCTGATTGGCATTGAAAGCAAAGGACAAAAAAAATAGCACTGAGGGCCTACCGCGAAAGGCATTCGAAGTTTCCCCTCTCTGTCATACTTACGAGTTAGTACGTAAGTGCGACAGAGAGGGAAAACTTCGAATGCCGTACGCGGTAGACCCTCTGCTGTTACCTACGCAAAATAGGCGCAATAGGGAACATTACGCAAAATTCTTCGTAGGTGGCGACACTAGCGCGTTGACATTGTATCTCGTTCCCACTTGCGGTATTGTGTATGCAAGCATCCTTGTTACTCATTTGACAATCAATTGTGCATGTGTGTGTGAATCCCTATATTCCTATACTGTTTTACTATTAGTGGTAGTGCTGCCTCTGGCGGCGGAACAATGCAGTAATGTTCCCTATTGGCTACTTTCCTTAAAAAAATGTGTCTGACGGACTTAAAATATCAAAAGTTTCTTGTGACGTCACATTACGGTCCTTACACTTTTTAGCATAATCTGACGTCACACACGGAACTTTAACGGGCTACATCTTCATAATTCTTTGTTTGGTTGACAAAATAAAAAATAAGTGTCCAACTGTCCAATATTTTATCACCCAGGAAAACAATTGTACCAAATTATGACGATCAGTTGCGGAAACCCAGCCCGCGTACACCTATATATATATATATATATACATATATATACAGCCATGCTGTTCTCATTGACGATGTTTACATAACTCTAAATTGTTACATGTACATCGATACACATAAATCAACAAACGAGATGAGAATATCTGAGCCACTGTCAATTACAACCCTAAATATAATAATTTCCGGCGCTAACACTTCATACAAACTTCCTTTAGACAGGAAATTGATGTGAAATTTGGCATATATAGGGATGCAATATTTTCAAAGGGATAAATAACGAATGAAATGTATTTGTTTCATTATTACCGTCGTTTACAAATAAGTAACTTATGAATCACATTGACGACGTAGCGTTATTTGAGTAATTTGTAGGTGTATTTGGTTCGTGCATGGAATATAGAAGTGGTGAAATGCTATACACGTAATTAATTTCGTGATGTTGGGATCCACTGTTAATATCTCTTGATCTCTTTCAGTGGGCCGGCGTTAAGCCTTCGTGATCATTCGTCGACACTCATTTATGCCTAGAAACCTTTGTGGATAAAGATAATAACTAATTGCTGTCTAAGAACGTTACGTAATCATTAATTATTCATTTAATTAAAATTATATTACTTATAATAGAATAGAATAACTTAATTGCTTTCATGTTGTTCAATTATAATTATCAAAAGACAATTATCTTATTTTTACTTGAAATAATGTAACTACTCATATTTTTCTTCCCTGTAAAAAAAAACTTAGGTAGGTAAAACCATGTAAAACGCAAAAAGATAACTTCAGCTACACTTAACGATCATAGATGTACGTGAATAATATAGCTGCTCGTATAAAATTATTGTTAAACGTTTATTATTTAAGGGGTACTAAGATTTTATACCTACGAGTAGATGGGATAAAATATACCGCTTCGTTGCCTTTTGGTAAGAAGATTTGGTTCACTAAACTTTATTACGTCTTTTGTTAAGGTAATAAGCACGAGAGCTTGTATTTTGTTCGTTTTGGGCTAAAGGTTGTGACCTTATAAGACGAAACATACTTTAAAAATAAAGTAAATTACTTATCTCATTTATCAATTAGGGTGCTTTGAACAATGAGGCCTTCACTCCTAAAGAATTTATGGAACCCGCGGGATTCTTAAGAAAGGGCAGCAAATAATATTAAGGTTGGATCTCGAAAAAAATTAATGTCGAGACGAAACAATAATGCAAAGTATTCAAGTTGAAAATCAATGAAAAGGGTCCTCTCAGTGCGGCATAAAGCTCTCTGAAAAAGTTTCCAGTTTGAATTGACTTTCCCTGTTCGGGGCCGAAGTTCTAGAATGCCTCAGTTGGCCGTATCGCGGGAGACCCATTTCAAATGTCATTGTTAAGTCGACACGTACGAGTAAGTCTCGTCCGCGTACATACACCTTCACACAAAAGAGGATCTGTCGTTACTCGCAAACTTTACTGTTACACTGGAATTCCAACCTTCTGAATAGTTAAATTTGTATCTAAGTACATACGACGGAGACATTTATTGGGTATATTTATTTGTCAACCGTGTATTACCTACGGCCCATGGGAAAGTTCAAACTAATATCCAGTATTTCCTTTCTCTCTCCATCTCACCGAGTAAATAATAAATAGCACGGTCACATAAAAAAGCAGGTACATTGTCTGGAAATAAATCCTTATACGAAAGTGAGACGGATGAATTCCTTAAGAACTTTCGTTGTGTTCACTAATTTATCTAGGTACTTATTACGCAAAATCCAGTAGTCAGATTAGTTGTTTGATAGGGCACCTACAAATTATTTTCTTAATGGTCAACATTCATTAGCCTCATTTAAGTCATATACTCATATGTCCCACTTTCGGTAATAAGGTTTATTTCCATTTAAGATAAGCTTACTTATTAGAATACAAATAAAGTACTGTCAGCGTTTTGGAAAATTCAGCCTCTTAGGGGGTTAAAAAGGGTTGCAAAGTTTGTATGAGCGAAACTTCTTTTTGAGATAGAAGATTAAAAGTTTGTAGATAGATTACTTATTACAATACAAATAAAAAAAACAGCGGATTGGAAAATTCCACCCCTAAGGGTATGAAAAAGGAATACAATGTTGGTAAAGGGGATTTTTTTGAGCTAGAATCTCAAACCTTTTTAAAAAGATTACATAATAAAATAAAATAAAATACTTTTAGCGTTTTAGAAAATTCATGCTGCAATGTTTGTAAATATATTTTTTTAGCAAGCGACAAACCTTTGTTGAAAGATTACTTATTACAATACAAATAAAGAAATTTCAGCGTTTTGGAAAATTCCACCCCTAAGGGTGATTAAATCGGGTGAAATTTGTATGGAGGAAATTTTTTTTTTGAGCTAAGAGACTTGACATTGTGTAGAAAGATTATTTATTCGAATACAAATATATAGGTTAATTACTTTCAGTGGTTTGAAAATTTCCACCCGCTAAGAGTGGATAAAGAGGTGCAATGTTTGTATAGGAAAACTTTTTTTAGGTAGAAACTTAAAACTCTGTAGAAAGATTAAGTACCTACTTATTAAAATACAAAAATACACCTACTGCCAGCGTTTTGGAAAATTTCACCCCTTAAGGGGTTAAAAAGGGGTGCAAGGTTCGTATGGGAAACACTTTTTTTAGCTAGAGACTTGATAGTTTGTAGAAAAAATACTTACCTATTACAATAAAAAAACCGATTGTTTTATTTTGAATTTTTCCCTGAAAAGCGTTCAAAGTTTGTATGGAGAGCAAGAAAATTTTAAGTATGATATTTGTAATTTAGATCTTAGCCTGTTTAGACTACAAAACTTATTTTAGCATTATTTTTAAATATATCCCCTAAATGGGATTATTAGGGTGTTCAAAGTTTGTATGGAGAGCAAGATATTTTTAACGTAAGGGATTTGTAACTTTGGTTTTAGACTGTTTGCTAAAATACTACAAAACTTATTTCAGCGTTTTTTTAATTCATCGCCTAAGAAGGTTAAAAGGGGGTTCGAACTTTGTATAGAGAGCAAGACATTTTTAAAGTAAGAAATTTGTAACTACGGTTTCAGACTGTTTTCTATGAGGGTTCAGAGAGGGTTCTTAGTTTGTATAGAGAGCAAGAGATTTGTAACTTCGGTTTTAGATTGTTTTCTAAAAACTAGGTACAAAATTAATTTTAATGTTTTTTTTTTAATTCATTCCTTTAACAAACATTTAGACGATAACATGTTATACGCGGACGAAGTCGCGGGCAACAGCTAGTAATATATAAATGCCTATGTCCTGACTGACTCACTCACTCTCTCACTCATCAACGCGCAGCCGAAACTACTGAGGCTAGAGAGTTGAAATTTACACCAGAACTATCTTTTACAACGTAGGCAACGGATTAGAAGAGATTTTTGGAAAAACCTTCCCTAAATGGTTTAAATAGGGGTGCAAGTTTTGGATAATTCTGCCCCTAAGTGGGTTAAAAAGGGGTGCAAATTTGGTATGGGGGAAACTTTCTTTTAGCAAGAGACTTAAAAAATTCTAAAAAGATTACTTATAAGAATACAAATAAAGTACTTTTTCAGCGTTTTGAAACATTCCACCCCTAAAGGGGTTGAAAAGGGTTGCAAAATTTGTATGAGAGAAACTCTTTTTTGAGATAGAAGCTTAAAAATTTGTAGAAAAATTACTTACTTATTACAATACAAATAAAGTGCTTTCAGCGTTTTGGAAAATTCCACCCCTAAGGGGGATAAAAATGGGTGAAAACTTGTATGGGGGAAACTTTTTTTAAAGTACCTAAGGGATTTGTTACTTTGGCTTTAGACTGTTTGCTAAAAACCTACAAAACTTATTTCAGCGGTTTTTTTTAATTAATCGCCTAAGAAGGTAAAAAGGGGGATTCGAAGTTTGTATAGATAGCAAGACATTTTGAAAGTAAGATATCTGTAACTTCGGTTTTAGACTAATTTCAATGTTTTTTAAATTCATTCCTTTTACAAAAGTTAAGACGATAACACGTTCTACTCGGACGAAGTCGCGGGCAATAGCTAGTTCTGAATATAAATACAAAAAAAGAAAAAAATACGGCGTTAATCGTAATCGTATGGCGTTTTCTTGAAGAAGGAATATAGATAATTTATAAAAATAGTAGCTTATACAATAAAAACGGCATGAACCTAGTATTTGGCTGGCAGCCAGGCTGTAGGCATATATGCTAGGGTTCATTAAAATATTTAGTTAACTAATTTTAAACGCGCGGTCGTGGCGTAGGAGTATCATGGCCGCATAAGTAGCGGAAAATTGCTCGTAACAGATTGGCGCGCATGCGAGTTCCGCGCGCTAAAAGGGTTATTTTTTTAATTCATGTAATTATTTACGAGGGAAAAATCAACCATAAACACCATGATCAATAAAAACTATAGGTACTCAGTCGTAAAAATACAGTCTAATGAATGTGTGTATACGTAGGTACACTTTTGATTGTGTATGCATTTCTGCCTCATAATTTCGAACGATGTGCGAAAGTGTAACCATTATATTTGTGTACCTATATAAACTTTTTCATACGCATGAAAAAGTTTATGTAGATACACAAATAAAAATTCATAAAAATAAGAATTCAACAAGATTTATTCACTCAAAGGCTTGCGGTCGGATTCGACCAAAAATGAATAAGGGCTTATAGGTATGAATTTAATCGTTAAAAAAAACCGGTCAAATACGAGTCTGACTCGCGCACCAAGGGTACCGTACAAAATTTCATACAACATACCCGTCATGTCAGGATATGTTTGTTTATCAGTGATACCTAGCTTTTTATCACGCGTACCGTTTTCTATTATTTATTTTTTACTTTAAAGATATTCTGATAGGAATTTGTAGTTCCTGAGATATTTAACGTTGTGACAGACGGACGGACGGACAGACGGACGGAGTAGCACCATAAGGGTTCCTTTTTTAGGGTTCCGTACTCAGAGAGTAAAACGGGACCCTATTACTAAGACTCTGCTGTCCGTCTGTCTGTCTGTCTGTCTGTCAGTCTGTCTGTCCGCCTGTCACCAGGCTGTATCTCAACAACAGTGATAGTTAGACAGCTCAAATGTTCACACATGATGTATTTCTGTTGCCGCTATAACAACAAATACTAAAAAACTATATTTTTTTTTTTTTTTTTTTTTTTGTAGCCTAATTTGTGTCCCACTGCTGGGCAAAGGCCTCCCCTTTTTTCCGCCACTTGTCTCGGTCCAGTGCTAGTGTTCGCCAATCTGTACAAAATGTGTCAAGGTCGTCCCGCCATCGCCTTTTCGGTCTGCCTCTACTTCGAAAGCCATCTTGTGGGGTCCATTCGGTGGCTAATTTGGCCCATCGTTCTGCGTGCATTCGGCAGACATGTCCAGTCCAGTCCCACTTAAGCTTCGCGGTCTTGGCACCCACATCTACGATGCCAGTTTAGGTACGCAGCTCCGTGTTCCTGATCCGATCGATCCTACGAACTCCGAGTATGCTGCGTTCCATTGCTCGCTGGCAAATCTTGAGTCGGGACTTTTGGGCTTCTGTTAGTGACCAAGTTTGGGCGCCATAGGTTAGGATAGGCAGGATGCACATATCGAACAGCTTGCGCTTCAGTGCCAAAGGAAGGTTGCCCTTCATTAGCGCCTTCATAGACCAGAAGCTCTTCCAGGCGTTTGCGATACGTCGATCGATTTCTTTAGACTGCCTGTTATCGAAGGATGCTGTCTGGCCCAGGTAGGTATACTCGTCGACATATTGCATATCCTGCCCATCTACCTTAACCCTATGCTTAACGCCATTGGTCATCAACTGGGTCTTTGCCCTGTTCATTTTGAGTCCGACTTCAAGACTGGCTGTGCTCAGATCTTGGAGCATTTGTTCTAGATGGGGTGCAGTGTGGGAGAACAAGACAATGTCATCGGCGAAACGCAGGTTAGTCAGCCTTGTGTCGCCGATGTCAATGCCCATTGCTTCCCATTTAGCCGCAAGCTTCCGAAAAATTTCTTGTAGGCAACTAGTGAACAATTTCGGAGAAAGCGGGTCTCCCTGCTTAACCCCTTTTTCGATGCGAAATTTAGGACCGGAACTATTAAACTTGATGCAGGCTGTGCTTTGTTCGTAAATACTTCCAACGAGTGAAATGTAGGTGTTGTCGATCTGTTGTTGACGCATGGCTGAGAATACAGCAGAATGCTTGACGCTGTCAAAAGCCTTGCTGTAGTCCACAAATGCAACGTAGAGTGGCTTATTGAACTCGTTGGACTTTTCTATGATTTGGTTAAGGGTGTGAAGGTGGTCTGTGGTGGAAAAACTGGGACGGAAACCGGCTTGTTCCGGAGGCTGATGTTTGTCAAGCAAAGGGGCAATTCGGTTTTCGACAACTTTAATAAATAATTTATAAATGTGAGAAATTAAACTAATTGGTCTGTAGTTTCCAATATCGGATTTGTCACCTTTTTTGTGCAGAAGAATGATATTTGAGTGGCAGAAGTCTTGAGGAAATTGACCGGTATGTAGAATGGAGTTGAAAAGGTTTGTTAGGTGGGGCAGCAGTGTGTCTTTGCCTGCTTTTAAAACTTCCGTTGTCACACCATCTTCCCCAGGGCTTTTCTGGTATTTCATACTCTTTAGAGCAGCGTTGACTTCATACCCTGTTATGGCAGGGACGGCGTTGGAGCAGGAATAGTAGCCAGTTGTTGATGAAGAAACAGATGAGTCTGAATACAGCGATGAATAAAACTTTGTGCAGATCTCGGTCACTTTGTCTCTGCTGCTGTATTTTTGTCCGTCATCGTCCCGTAAGCTCGTTATCCACGCCCTTCCTTTTTCAAATCCGTTTTTGGCTCTTCTGAGTGAAGTGTGTGTTTTAATGGCAATTTCAACTAATTTTGTATTGAAATTCCGTATATCTCGTCGTATGCTACGTTTGACTTGTCTATCCAGGGTTGAGTAATGGTTTCTGTCGTGTTTGTTTTGTTCTCTGTATTCTATTAAATTAACTGTGGATTGCGTCAGCTTATTACTGCTTCTTTTAGGTTGTTTGATTTTACTGCTAGCTATTTTAACACTGTTTATAATATTGTTATATTGTGTCTGTACGTCTATGTCCCTGTCGAGGAGGTTAAATTGATTTCTTAATTCCATGTTGAAGTTATCCTGGTTGGCAAAAAGGATAGCTTTATCGAAATGTTTAATTTTATTCTTGAATAATTGCTGCCGGTAAACTTTTGTGTCAAATCTTATCTTTGCTCTTAAAGGCCTGTGGTCAGAAGAGAATTTTATTTGATTAAGAACGGTAACATCTTTAACTATGTATTGGTTGGAAGACAGAATGTAATCTATTAAATTTTTAGTGTTTCCTCCTGGTGAAACCCATGTCCAACGACGGGAGAGTTTTTTGTGAAAGAAGGTATTGCAGATCTTTAAGCTTTGTCCAAACCCAAACTGAATAAGTCGGGTGCCACGTTCGTTCCGACTTCCATATCCGTGTGGCCCGATTACGTCGTTGTTATCCAGTTCATGTTTTATGCCGACTTTTGCGTTGAAGTCACCAAGGACCATGTTCCATGTTCCCCGGTTTTCTTCACAAGCTGTGTTAAGAAGGTCGTAGAAACTTTCTACCTCGTCGTCACAATGAGAGGATGTTGGTGCGTACGCTTGAACTATAGTTATGGTGTGGTTGCTAGTGATACGGAACTTCAGCACAGCAACTCTGTCAGAATAGCCTCTGAATTCTATGATGTTGTTTTTCCACTTCTAATTTACTAGGAAACCGACTCCGTTCAGCCCGCCTGCTGTTCCATAGTGGTAAAACACACCATCGCTTCTCTCCACGGTCTGCTCACCATCTCTGCGCACTTCCGACATACCCACAATGTCCCAATTAATGTCTTTCAGAGCGTGTTCTAACTCAACAAGACGCTCTTCCTTCATCAATGTGCGGACGTTGTATGTAAGTACGTGAAGTAAATCGGTAACCTTTTTCGTAGCCTGGGTCGTTTTATTAGTATGACGGGGGATCGTATACGCCCGGGGATTCTTAGCACCCCCATCTCCAGGGCTAGTCCGGCTTTCGTCAGGGCCGGAGGCACTGGAGCGACCGGGCACTGGGGGCCGAGACGGGGAATTGTACATTTCATTAAGGGGGTTTGGACCGTAAGCCCACCACGCTGGTCCAATGCGGGTTGGTGGGTTGCCAGAGCCTCGTTTGTTGTTCGGCAGGGTATACCGCGTGCAGGTGAGGATGACTTGGAGCCCGAGAGATGATGGTTGGGCCCCCTTATACCCCTTGGCTAAAATATAAAAACTAAGTAACAACTATGTTTCAAAAAGCCAGATATAAAAACTTTGACAATATACTCTGAACATCTACAAGTATATAATTATCATTTCAAGATTGCACAGCGAGGCATAATTAGGAATTAAACGAACTTACCTGTAAGTGAAGTTCTATTCTAATTATGTGAGCTGTGCAATCTTGAAATGATAATCCCACCCGCCTCATACCCAAGTTGTAAGGAAGTGTATCAAAGTTTCTTTTAGACAATCCGTGCCTGGATCTGACTTTGCTGGCGTCAAGTTATCATCATCATACAGGACAGGGTGTTGTGGAATACCTTCTCCCTTGCTACTCTAAACTAAATGACAAGCAGCGGGGTGCGGACCGCGGGCGGGGTCACGGGTTCGTTCGGAAATCGGTGTTTTTGTCCGTCTAGAAACCCTTGTGCTCTGAATTTTGTGGAAATTGGCTGTACGATTAAGGACGTACTACAAGTACAATAAATAAATAAAAAAAATTTTTTTTTTTCTTTTTTCTTTTACAATCTTACACAAATCGGCTTAGTCCCAAACTAAGCAAAGCTTGTACCATGGGTACTAGACGACGATAAACATACTTATATAGATAAACAAATACTTAAATACATAGAAAACATCCATGACTCAGGAACAAATATATAGAGGGATCTCCATCTCTCATAGCCGAGTGGATGTGACGTCTCTGAGCATCACGGCAAATTGTGCTGCAGCTATTACGCAGCGCATGGTACTTCGATTTATTCTTCTCGGAAGAATACCCCTTGTATCGCGACTTAGCCAAGTCTTTCTTTATTATAAGATATCTAATTTCTTCAGTAAGACAGGGAGCAGGAAGATGCTTGACTTGAATTGGTCGTACAGTTAGGTATAAGTATGCGAAAAACTGTTCGCCCATATATACAACTACCCAAAAATTTGTCGATACAGCTATCTAACTTTGGAATAAACTGTATTGTGTAACTACGTGTCGTATAGACAGTTAAGGTTGTAATTTTTTCCATTTCTGTCTCATGATCATGAATGAACGTTTAACATACTGGTTAGTGTTTCTTTGGTGGAATGGCAAACTAAACAATGTGCGAAACCTAAAGCTCACTGATAAATTATTCAATGCCCATGAATACTTGAGGGACTTCACCGAATACGTGAGCAATCAAACACATTATCAGAGCTTTCTTTGTATGCATTCACTACACATTAAACGGGTACGGGTACGCTAAGTAGGTACTAATATAAAATGTACGAGAGATTTTTTTTACAAGCCTGCCTACTACAGCGTACTTACGTTGTTCATGTTGTTATGTCTATGTACATAATGTTAATGTATAACGTACGTGTGAAAAGCAAATAGTGAAATGATTCAAGATACTCCAGTTAAATGAGTTAAGTTTCATTTATGAAATATATTTGCGTTGTCTTCAAAATACATGCATGCTAATATTATATATTTGCGAATACTGTTACATATTCATGCATCCAATTTTTAATCAGATAAGTATGCCAGCTGTAACAAAATAATTGATAATTATACCCCGCCGTAGGTTAATGAAGGTGCTTCGTTCGGTGTCATGTCGTACAGTCGGCGTTAAATATCACGCTGCGAACAGCGCTTCTAAAATATCGAAATTAGACCTTATCGTTTTGGAGCCTAAGACTACATTTTAGGTGTATACAGGTGTACAACTATGTCTCTAGTTACCGTGCAGGTCTTCCGGGAGGTAATCCGTCTATTAATATTCATTGTCACTGAAGCATCACGGTTTCGGCACGGTGCCGGGAGCTACTTGAATATTTTGCCGAGTTGGGACGCTCCTTAGTATTTTAATGTAAATGTTAATGTTGAGTGAATTGACATGTAAGTATTTGCCATTAGAAAGTAAAAAAAACTTGAAGAGGTGAAATAGTACATTGTTTAACAAGGGGCGTATGAGGAATATTGCAAACGAGAGTCTATCAGGAGCCCGACGCCGTGAGGCGGAGGGCTTTTGATGACTCGAGTTTGCAATATTCTTACGCCCGTGTTATACACAATATTTTTCATCACATTTGCGAGGAAATAAATATACCTATGTTTTATACAAGCGCATCATCAATCAAATGTTGACGAAATTGACAACTTCACTTCTAGATCAGTGCGAGTGGAGGGCGGAGCTTCAATATTTCAACCAATCACAGAGCATGGAGCAGAATTCTTGCCGTCCAGATTTGCTTAACGAATCAGATCACACACAAGCTCATTACTTCCCTTGGGACCATTATTTCCAGCGGGAACAATTTAGGCCATTGTCCTTCTGTATACAGGCAAGGAATAACACCATTTATGAGCAAGTGTGATGAAAAACAGATTACGAAGACTTAAAATATTAGGTAGGTAGTAGGTACTTGCGCTGGTAAATTTTCCGTAGTTTTGTTGGTTGTATTAATTTATTCTATTATTAAATTTTTCTTGCATTTTTCCAGTGAACCGATAGAGAATGCATTTATGCCCCTGCCTTTTGTACTAAGATTTTTTTAAAGAAATCAATATTAATTAAATAAGTAAATAAATAGGTAAAATGTATTTTATGTTCATATCCAAGGCACGATCATGTATCTGAGGCCACCTCGGCCCGAAATTGGTGCGGTCTCGATCATTAAACTCTCAGCTGTCAGTGTCAAGTCGGAACAAATTATATACTGCGCACTTTCAATGAGTGGTTCCTGAATGGCGTGTGATGCGCGGAAGCGGGGCGGTACGAATGCAGTACTGCTTGCGTACCGACCCAAATCCTCGTTACCTATATCATTACTACTGCGCAAATGTAATAATAAATAAATAAAAAAATAATAAATAAATATTACGGGACAATCTTACACAAATCAACCTAGGCCCACGGTACGCTCAGTAAGGCTTGTGTTGTGGGTACTAGGCGATGATATATATAATAGATACATACATATATATACTTATATACATACATAACATCCATAACTCAGGAACAAATATTCGTGATAAATACACAAATAAATGCCCTGACCGGGATTCGAACCCGGGACCTCCAGCTTCGTAGGCAGAGTCACTACCCACTGGGCTACGGAGGCCGTTAAAATAATGACAAGTAAGGTAAGCTCCTTCCTTGTGGAGTTGTGGGAGGCCTACTAACGCCGCGCCTTCCGGTATGTGGTCGCCACTCGAGAACCTTTCCGCCCCAACGGCCATCAGTTATACGTGCAGGTGGACTGATGACCTGGTAAAGGTCGCGGGAGTCCGCTGGGTGCGGGTGGGGCAGGACCGGTCACTTTGGAACGCTTTGGGGGAGGCCTATGTCCAGCAGTGGACGTCTTTCGGCTGATATGATGATGATGATGATGATGAAGGTAAGCTCTCGGTAAAGTACAAAATACAGCATGTACGGATTCCGCCCCGCCAAACGCGGAAGTGGTCTTAGGGTGAGCATCCACAAGAGATGTACTATGTTTCCATACAATATACAAGTGACATCTAGCTCTCAAGCATACGAGCTGTCAAATACTTATACAAAGTTGACATCGAAATGAATTAGGCAGAACGAGACGGCGAATGTAGGTACCTAATCCATTTTTAGGGTTCCGTACCTACTCAAAGAGTAAAACGGGACCCTATTACTAAGACTCCGCTGTCCGCCCGTCCGTCCGTCCGTGCGTCTGTCTGTCACCTGGCTGTATCTCACTGATACCGTGATAGTTCCAGTTGAAATTTTCACAGATGATGTATTTCTTTTGCCGCTATAACAACAAATACTAAAAACAAAATAAAATAAATATTTTTTTGATAATGGTACGGAACCCTTCGTGCGCAAGTCCGACTCGCACTTGGCCGGTTTTAGTTATTTTTTTACGTGTAGGTAATTAATCAATCCTAATTTACATCATGCTTATATATATGAAAAATAATTGCGGTAGCCTAGTGGTCCAAGCAAACAATTGCTGCGGTTGTGGGGTCGAATCCCGGCTCCTACAACTGAGTTTTAGAACTTATGAATGGAATTTCATCTGATGTTTAATTTGTAAATGAAAACATCGTAAGAAAACCTGCAAGATGTGGGAACAAATTCAAAGGTGTATATGAAGTCTCCAAACCAGACTAGGCGTAGCGTGGGGACTGCTGCCCATTTCGTTTCATCTATCAAAGGAGGCCTGTGCCCAATCAGTGGTACCTTTACAGGCTGATGATGATTATGATTAAATTAATTTGCTCTTAGTTTCCTAACGAAATTTATGCATTTCAAATTAAAGGAAAAATTTTAAATGATTTGAGACGTTGTTACCGTGGAAGAAGCTCAGTTTTCTAGGTACCTACATGTAACATGTCGCTACACGCCTCCCTAAGGCGCTGTAAGAGGGAATACCTATAGATTGAAAGATTTGGTGACCGAGTCGGATTGTTCCAATAGCTCAGTTGGTTAGTAGCTATGGGCCATGTATGCCTGTGTGGTCGTCGGTATAAATCCGGCACGTAGCATATATTTTTTAAATTTGTCCTTTTATTTTAAATTGATGATTATGAAATTCATTAATTATTGAGCATCATTTACTAATTAGTGAACAATTATCGAACTCATTGTTAAGTCCCGTCGCGCTCCGCCGAGCGTGCTCCGACCGTTAAACCAACACTACCTCCATCGCTCCAAATATTCAAAATGGCATGACAATACTTGTAATCGAGAGGCTGTTCACATGTAATCCGTTTGTTTGTGTCATCGAGATACGCTAGAGATAGCAAAATGGTCAGAGTGCACTTCACTGTGCATGGGGAAAATACTACTAGCGTTGAATATTCACATTTTGTTCGGCGCTCAAGGTCTAACAGTCGCAAATAAAATTAGGTGATCTCCATGTATATACTGATACCTGTCCCAACTCCCCGAAATACTCTGCATTCTTTACACTTGACTTATCTTTCCTTATATAAATTTTTTTATGAGCCTATTGTGTGTCACTCTGCTGGGCAAAGTCCTCTCTCCGTGATCTCCATGCGTCCCTACTAGATGCCTCTTCCACCAAATTGCTGAGGAATACATCCAGGTCGTCCCGCCATCTCCGTCTAGGTCGGCCCCGTCTGCGTCGCCCGCCATGTGGCACCCACTTGTTAGCTATAGGAGCTACTTAGCCTACCTATCTGGATGCATGCGACAGACGTGGGCGGCCCAGTCCCACTTGAGCCTTATATCTTATTCCCCAAAAATGGCAACGCATCTTAAGTCTTTTGTAATCATCTGCAGTAGGTATTTATTTAGTAAATAGGGCACGAACTAGCTATTAAGATAGCTGTTTTAGTTTTGCGTAATCAACATGGCCGACTGCCTTGATGCCGAGTGTTCGAGAAACGCGTATCAAATCAACACTGCGAATCCTCACCTCGGTCATAAAGTCATACATAAGTAAATAACATGTATTTCATCTGTGCCCGTTTACCATCACGTGCGCTTTTTGCAGACATCATGGTATTGAATCAATACTTTACTGATGTATTAGTACATGGACATAACCTAATCCGGCACTCAAACTGATGGAAATTTTATTTACATACCTGCGCCATGACTGTCAATAAATAGAATCGAAAATTTTATATCCGAACATCATCCTTCGTCCCTTTTTAGGGTTCCGTACATCAAAGGTAAAAACCTGAACCCTTATTGGATCACTTTGTTGTCCGTCTGTCTGTCTGTCAAGACCCTTTCTCTCGGGAACGCGTGGAGCTATCGAGTTAAAATTAAAACCCATGTACTCAAGTCTACAGTCCCTTGAAGCAGTGAAAAAATCAAACTTAATAATTAACGAAAAAAAAGATAGGGCCGTTTATGCCGCAAAAAACGTATATTTCGACACTCTCAAGGGAATTAAAATTTATAGGGTACTTACCGTTGACTCAGAACTATGAAATTTGGCAAGTAATATCGTCTTCATTTTGTATAATGCAGCCTGCTAACGATATTCATAAACTTCAAATTAAAGGAAAAATTGAAATTTTTTGGCTCCGAGCCGGATTCGAACCGGCGACCACAGGCATACATGGCCCGTCGCTACTAACCAACTGAGCTATCGGAACAATCTGTCTCAGCCCCTAAATCTTTCAATCAGTTCCTTCTTACAACGCCTTAATATCGTCTTGATGTGTGAGTTTTCATATATTTTAATGACTTCACGCTTTCGCTTCGCGGTATCTCTCCATTTCTGGCGAATGCATATATGTTGCGAGAATATGGCCTTTACAAGTGTAAATAATCTCTCAGTATAAATAATTATACGATTTAATTTGATGCAATGTTACAATATAATAATTGTGTCCGTTCGCCTTTGTTGGAGTTGTCAGTGGTTGAACGTAAATTATTGGTTTACATTGTAAACCGTGGATGCATTTTTATTTGGGCAATAAAACGTACATTGTCAATTCAACTGACACATTATCATAAGTTCCCCGAATACTTATAAATAAGTACCTACATAACAAGAGACTCGGATATTACTTTAGCGACGAAACTTCTGGGAATGTCCAGAAATTTCTAGGAAGATCTACCTACATTGGAAATTCTAATAAATTCTATGAAAATAGACTTCATGACAGTAATATCTTGTTCTGCTAAAAACCGAAGAAATATTTTTCTAGAAACTTTTTATGGAAATCCGTAAAGTGTTGTGTGCGTAAGGCTGCTCATTCTACAAAAATACATATGTCCCATTCCTTTTCATTCATTATTTTTTTTAGTGTCTCGTCAGATTGTTCACTTTAGCGTTAGGTAGGAGTGGGGAGCGTCTTCGTGGATAATAAAATTATTACTTATAGCTACTAGCTGCCCGCGCGGCTTTGCCCACGTATTGAAAAGTACGCAGGCAACCCCACGGGATAAAATAGCCTATAACCATCCAGAAGTTTATAATTCATAATTTCATAATTTATACAATACTCGTATTAATTTATTTGGACAATACGTAATATGAAAACAAAACACAAATTAAAAAACTACTTAAATAAATATTAACGAAACCTCAAAAGTAAACTTAGAAACTGAATCGCAATACTTAAGCGTTGAGCGAGGAAGCTGCCAGCTCAGTCTTTGGTCACCAGTTGTGTTGACGAGCTTTTTTGACAGTTCTCTAAAAAGCGTCCTGGCGCCTGGACCCCACGGCCCCAGCGTCTCAACACCGAATGCCACGAAGTGGTAATGAGGGCCGAGACACTGGTACTTTGCTGTTTTTTTATGGTGGCACGAGTCCGACGGATGATATCATTCAAGGCCGCGTGCCTTGAGAGGCGGCCTGCACTTAGTCGGCAAGAAAGGCCGTGGTGGCCTAGCTCGTCCACGGAAGTGCCGCAGGGGCACAGACCCTCACACCTAGTCTAAGACTTACCGCTAGTCTTAGTGTGTTGGGATCTAAAATGTACCGATTGGGGAAGACGGGAAGGCGTGTAGACACTGACCGGCTTCCTGTTCGGCAGCAGCCAAAAGCAGGGCGCGCGTCTTACCGGAACTGTAATTTAAGGCATCAGAATATACCAATTTTGATATTGCGTCGTCCCAGCTCTGTTGGATGTGTAGATTGGTGGGTAAATTTTGACCCGGACAAGCCAATTGCCAAGCGTTCCTAGCCTCCGTCAGGCACACCGTCTCATAGTTTGAAGGGCTAACCCTTAGGATTTTACCTACAAGAACATTCAAAAAAAATTTTTTTTTTTCATAATTCATCTTACTTACACAAATATACAATAGTTCCACTTAACATACAACTTTACACTTTACATACATGGAGCTTAGGACTAAATGAACAAGTTCATTCTACACCTGCGTGAAATAATTTTTGAAATCCAATAAGCGGTTCCGGAGATTACCCATTACATACAAACTTACAAAGCTACAAGCTCACAGACCTTTCCTCTTTATAATATTACCCCCTTATTCATAAAACTTAACATGTCTCTGCTAAAAAAATGTGCTTTGTCCCTTTCTTACAAACACAAATGTCAAAGTGACAGATAAGGACAAATGAATTTTATCGCCATTTTAGTTATAATAGGCTTCTAGAACGTTTATTAATACGGCCATAGTATAGAGATCTTTATAATTGTTCGGGCCGAACGTCTGCCCGACCTTTATCTGTGGAGCGTGTGTGCGCTCTTTATGTTTGGACTGTGACATTTTCGTTTGCAAGGTGGCAACATTGCTTGTCTGTCGGAAATAAGACACGTCAGAGTTCGGTCAAACAACGTGTACCGTTTTTTGTTGGTAATATCCCTCGCTTTGCAGCCACACGGGTGTCCGAGGGTTTGTTTGTGATTTGAAAGTGCTTGGACTCGTGTTGGTGGCCTGAAGGCCCGAGTCGTTTTGGTGAAAACAGTGCCGGAGAAGTGATTTTGTGACTATGGCAGACCGCGCCTTGCTGGCTCCATCCCGCGGAACCCCACGGCGCCTTCTTCGGTCCCGGAGACCAGCTTGGGAGACTTGATTTGACTTGACTGACCTTTGACGGAAACTAGACAGAATTGACACGATATCGCGTCGATGGGAACCAGCATTACTGCCATAAATTGGACCCACGAGATCGTGTGTCACGTTCAGTTCCTAGCATTAGGCGAGGACTGAACAATAATAAAACGCAAACTCAATTCATCCTAATTATTTTTGTTTGCTAGTGTTCAGCCACGAGTGTCATTCCACTAATTTAACGTATGCGGAATGAAATTTCGATAAGGTTTTAAATATGTAAATATGTATTGAAATTGTGGTTATCTGATCTTACGGTTAGTTGAAAGTATACATATATGTCAATCAATCTGGTTAGTTTCATGGGCCTTAGATTTTTCTCTTGAAATTATGGTAAATCGAGAAGAATGACGTCGCAAAACTGTATGTCAGTTCCACAGTACACATTCCCTACGGCCGACATTGAAGATAGTGGAACATTTTGTGCAAATGGGTGCGAGCCGAAGCTCTGTTTATATTATTTTTGTGTCCTTTTCTTTGAGAAAAAGTACTACTAGAAAATGGAAATTCTTGGCAAGATAAATTTTTAAATACTGTTTTTTCCGGGTCTAACGCGATATTTATTTACCTTTATTTCTTTAACAGTATTTAAATATGTGTACAAAGCGCGAGAGTTTAAAGTATTATATAAGATACATTTTATTTTGAGAACACCAATGGTCCAACGGACGAGAACGTGAAATATGTCGAGCAAAGGTACGATATTTCCTAAAAAAGTTTTCTTAAGGAGGATATAATTGGAACTAAAAAAATGCCAACATCTATATTTTCGACGTGAATGGATAAAGTAGGTACCACAAAACTGCCGTAAATCATCTCGCACTGGAGTAAACTTTTTTTTGCATTGAACGTTGTGAAATACATGATTGAAAAGAACATTAGTATTTATAAAAATAACCATGTGTTTTTTATTTAAAATACGACATTGAATTTAGTCCACATTTCATTCCGCATATGTTAATTCGCACGTGGACTAACGATTCCGATATTTAAATAACGGAAAACTGTACACAGGAGAGCCGTTCGTTTTAATACACAGTTTAGTTTTTATCATCACGATTCACTATAATGTAGTAACTATTACCTATTCAATAATGATTATGATAAGGGACCTGGGGGCCGATTTTTGACTTTCGAGCGCTCGAAAATTAAATAAAAGTACATACGATTACAGTTTCAAAATTGCAGGCACTTACTTACTACCGATAGAATTGAATACGAGTGGTCGATACCACTCGTTTTTCAATTTTCTATGCCTATTTCACACTAGCATTTCATAATTTTTGACAATTTTCGAGTGAAAGAGTCGAGCGTTCGAAAGTCAAAAATCGGTCCCCAGTTCTGCCCGAAAAAATACTTTTTTGTTATTTATTATCTTATTTACTCAGAGATAAAACAGAAACATACAATTGAAGAACAGTACAGCTAGCTAAATTCAGCTATGAGTTTGTAATAAATCAGGACAATATCTTTAGTTCAGACATAAGATCCAGAAGCAAAGTGGTCGTTGTCTTGTATAGACAAGCAGAAATGGAGATGGGCTGGACACACTGTAAGATGCAAGTTAGAGAAGTGGAGTCAGAAAATCACGATAGTGGTACCCAAGAGACGGAGAAAGAACAAGAGTAATGTGGAATTTAATGTAACTAGGAATATACGAATAACAATATATGTACAGGAAGTTAATAGTGACTTCATTACTACATAAAAAGTACTCGTGTTTCCAATAAAGGTCCGTTCATTGAAGGTATTGTGTTGTGTCCTCAGGTATTCTTCGTACGTATGTGTTTGTAAGCAAGTCGGAGAAGGATTTGCTTTGTCGGTCGTAAATCCGTTGGCCGAGTCCGCTTATTTGATTACGTGAAGCCATGCTGGCCCAGATATAGCCGAGTTTATTGCCTTCTTTGTATAACTACCTTCGCCCCGAACCACAAATGAGATAGGTTGATCCACTTTATAGCCCCCTTATAATTATCATAATGTTCATTCATAATTCATTTATCAGGCGTTATTTGCTTCTTGTAATTCTATTTTCCAAGTTATCAACTACCTACGCAAGGGGAGGTATTGCTAAAATAATTTCCGTTAAGGCTCCACCTTTGATATTTTCGTGAAAATGAGTTGTTTAGTAACCATTTTATACATTATAACGTTACTTTGTCAATTCACGCTGCGGCTACACTACATACACTGTTCTTGTTAGATTCTATTTAACAACATATTTCCTTACAAAAATAGTCAAAAATAGCCATAAACTAAACATAGGTATGTAGGTAAATTTGTATCATCTTATGGCATTTCGGGCGATGCCGGAGTCACGGAGTATATTTATTAAATTTATAATAAAAAAAAGAATCCGACTCCATATTTTCCCAACAATTTCCGGGATTTTGCCAAGTTTAGGTAAATATCGATCCGAATATCCGAACCCTGATTATAACGTAAGAATTTTCAAGTTGGAAAAAATATATCACAATCTGCAAGATATGAGAAGTAATAAAGTTTTCGTAGAAATCCATTTTAACAAAAGAAAGTAGAGAAAAAAAATCTAAAGTGAACCCTATTATTTCACTTGTAACTATTTTACTGCTCCATTTTGTATCAGAAAAAGATGAAAATTTATAATCTTCTTCATAAAGTAATGAAACTAATGAATAATAAGTTTTTTTTCTTACTTACTTAAATTCCTGAAATGTTTACCTCTGTTTCTGAAATATTCCGAAAAAACATGCTAAACACGCTTTCGAACACGCACTTCCATCTCGCTCACGCTTATGCTCAGTGAGAGGGAGAGAAGACCATGAACGTGCGGCGCCTTAATAAGATAATTTCAGTCCTGCAATTATAAATAGTTAGTACGCGGGGCCGATTTTTACATTATAGATAATGCCATCAGGATCTACAGTTATGTATTTAGGGTTCCGTACTCAAAGAGTAAAACCCCTATCACTAAGACTTCGCTGGCCGTCCGTCCGTCTGTCTGTCACCAGAATGTATCTCAAGAACCGTGATAGCTAGAGAGTTGAATTTTTTACAGATTATGTATTTCTGTTGCCGCTATAACACCAAATACTAAAAACAAAATAAAATAAATATTTTTATTGATAATGGTACGGAACCCTTCGTGCGCGAGGCCGACTCGCACTTGGCCGAGTACTAAAAGTACTAGAATTTAATTTAAAAAAACTACTGTGCGTTGAACTCGTGACTTCGGCTTTAAAATGTTTAGACTTGCCTATAGCTATTTTGCTATATAAGGTACATTACTGGAAAGTTTCATAAAAATCGTCCAGTAGTTTTTGAGATTGATTGGAACGTACATACATCCATCCAAACTTTCGCATTTATAATATTAGTAGGATAATTAAGGAGTTCCTATGGCCTCGGAAGTACCATAATATTGCATTGTCACTGATTTTAAACACGTGTACAAAATTTTAACTCGATTGAACTCTGGGAAGTTAGTTAAAATTGTTATTAAGGGCTAGTGATAGCTAAGAGTGTGTGTTTTTAAGCCACCCCCCCCCCCTCCCAAAATTTTAACTCGATTGAACTCTGGGAAGTTAGTTAAAATTGTTATTAAGGGCTAGTGATAGCTAAGAGTGTGTGTTTTTAAGCCACCCCCCCCCCCCCTCCCAAAATTTTAACTCGATTGAACTCTGGGAAGTTAGTTAAAATTGTTATTAAGGGCTAGTGATAGCTAAGAGTGTGTGTTTTTAAGCCACCCCCCCCCCCCTCCCAAAATTTTAACTCGATTGAACTCTGGGAAGTTAGTTAAAATTGTTATTAAGGGCTAGTGATAGCTAAGAGTGTGTGTTTTTAAGCCACCCCCCCCCCCTCCCAAAATTTACATCTGAAATTTTGATGGCTCCTCTTCTTATCCATCTTCTTTGAGTCGCAAGGACCAACTCTGCAAAAGGAAATCTCTTAATCAGAAATCGCCGTATAATGAAGCCAACACCAGCAACTATTAGGTCAAATGGTCAAATCAACTGTAATTTTCCGGTAAAATACCGGTCAAGTGACTCGCGCACCGAGGGTTCCGTACAAACGTTCATACACCATACCCGTCACATTCTTGAATTTCTTGAACAATCTTAACAGCTCATAGTAGAAGTACTAGAAGTTACCGTTGTACAGCGCCATCTGCATTTTGGTACTAATAACTTGCAACCTAGTACGTTTGTTTATCAGCGATATTTTTTTAATCACGCGTACCGATTTCGATTATTATTATTTTATTTGAAAGGAGGGACTTTTAAACATAATCTCATAGGAATTTGAAAACATAAAATTACATACAAAAGTAAGGAAATTATATATATATATCTTATTTTATTTGATACTGCGACACGTATTTTTTGTAATACTGTTTGTAAGCGACCCTATGAACAATAACGTCCCATCTTTTTCATGGTCTTAACTAAAGGCCTCCACACACCGGTCGCGTGCGCGGGCCCGCGACCGGTGCGTGGAGGCCTTAATTTTAACAAAATTCTTACTATTGATATATGACTAAATACTATCCTTTTGAGACCTTGACAATTATCAATAATTTTGAATAGATTGTGAGAAACAATTGTCTTTACAACTTTTTCTTTGCTTTTAAGATTAGTTTGGTTGGGCTTTGTACAAATATTTAATTTATTGTCACATTTAGCTTGAGTCAATCAGTAGCCATTAGAATAACATATTCAAACTCTTTATCGTAATACTATTTAACTTTAGCATCATTTGAACCATGTACCGAACTTATTTATTAATGTTTACCTTTCTCATCCAGCGACTGACAAAGCTATAAACAACTACCTACTAGAAAATTGCTGAATAAAACTGGTATTTTATCAAAATACGCATGTGTCGTAATCGCCCAATTACAAATAATCAACCTGTTTTCAATTAGTTAAAATCCGCCTTGAGTCGCTTTCATCGTTTGCAAGTCCGCTCGCCGTTTCGTAAATATTAGATTCTTACTTAAAATCACTAACTTTACTTAATTTATTACCAGCCCGTAACTGCGAGAACTCATCCAGATACACAAGTGTATCCGTCGCCATGTACAACCTATTTGACACAAACTATTTGTCCAAAACCACCCACTTGTGATGGTCTCTAACGACTCTAACATTCCTTTCGTTTTTTGCAAAAGTAAAATCAAAGCCCGATGCCGACCTATACCTATATAGGTAGATAACACCATTTGCATTTAACTGACAATTGCATGAAGAAATCTGTATTTCATTATTTGTCTAGATGTTGTTCGCGCATCAACATACATTATAATCACAAACAAACAATTGCATGAAGAAATCTGTATTTCAGTATGTGTTTTAAATTTTGTTCGCGCGTCGACATATATAATATAATCACAAATAATTACTGAAACCTCAAATAAACAATCAAATTGCAACTCAACGACACGAAACTCGTACTGCAGAACAAAACGAGCGTGCGCCCTATAATTGCGCCACACGTAAGAGATAAAGAGGCCTGAATATACATATTCTGTTAATGTCTTAAATTCATGATACACAAAACTATTATATTTTCATCACACTTGCTCGTAAAGGGAATATAGAGCAAAGTTGCTCTTTTTTAAAAAAAAATGTAGGCCAGCTCAATACCCCGAGGGCTTTTTTTCATTTTTTCGATATCGCTTTTCGTTTTCAAGAATTTGTCGATTTTGTACGACAAGACACCAAAAAAATTTGACATTTTTCGGCATTTTAGCAACTTTTAAAAGTTATTTTTTTTGGTTTTTTTTACCTTTATGTAATCCTTGCCAAGAGGCATCTTTTGACACTCGCTGCAATTGGAGGATATACTGAAGCAATCGAAAAAACATTTTCAATGTTAAAATATTAGTATAATTAATTACAAAGACAATACAGACTAGATTTTGCCCAAGAATAAACTACCTCAGTTTTTTGCGTGAAGCACCTCGAAAAACTTTCACGTTCGCAGCAAATATATTATAAACAACACAAATGTTTCAAGGAAAAGATTCAATCTAAAGAATGTTTAAATTACATTGCCGTTCCCCGATGAAATCTGTCTCCATCAGTTGTAAGTCTAAATGCATAAATGCAGTGGACAAACGGGCAAAGGTCTACTTTCATTTAGTTCCCGAGCCTGTGTCCGTGCGGGGCAGAGCTAAATAGATTTGGTTTCTCGTATTGATCGGGGCTATTCGTAGCTTCGGCCTAGACGGCCTGAAAAAGCTTCATGTTCGATAACCCTTTTGTTTGCTTAGTTCTCAGTGAATGTCGTTTTAGCTTTGATGGGTTAATAGTTTAATGTTGGTTGACAGATTACTCTGTGAGTGTCACTAAGTACCTATATACCTAGTGAATATGCTACTAATAAACATTTTAACTACCTATATAATATAATATTTTACTTCCTACTGTTTTCATTCTTTTGATATATAGAAGTTTCCACATTAAAATGATTCCTTAGAACTAGTAGAATAAATATAAAGATACAATATGGTATTAAGAAGCAGTAAACAAATAGTGCACTTTCAATTGAAATAAAGATGTTCTTAAGACATAATTATTCTAAAAAACCCTACAACACAAATCGTATCATCAACAAATAAGCAGCTGTAGTATGGCTTGGCAAGTTCAAGCAAAAGCCGAGCGACAGTGTGGTTTCTAGAAAAGTCAGTGGCAAGGTAAGATCACATAAATTCCGAGCTAATATTCGAGCGGGCAGGTGTCGCCGCAGAGAGCCGGAGGTTTCTTGCGATCCGCTTCGAGATTAGCTCTTAGCAGTACTTCCATTCTGACCTTGTGCAGTTAAAGCCAACTGCTGATGTAGTCTGATAATATCAGATTTTACACCAAAGTTTATCTAACTACTGTCTAAATAAACACAGTTTAAAATAAGTCACAATTACTATTTCTAATACACGGTTCCAGTTCTGGAAATTGCAAGCAATAAATGATACGCCAGGCTGAGTTGTCAATCATAAAATTCGGGTTGACTGTAACTACCGACTCGACACCCCTCAAATTGGAGCAAAATAATTTTGGGTCTGTAGAGCCATTAAAACCGACTGATCCATAATTTTTAGGTCGCTCGTGTCACAGTTTACGGCCAATATTATGGCTGTGCAAAACAGCGGAAATTTTGTATTTATTCTTCAAATGAATTTACCACTTGCATATTGAAGCGAATTTCGATTTCATTTCGTATTCACAATCACTTTTATTTCAATACAGTACCTACGCTTACTGTGAAAACGATTTATATAGGAATAATAATATAGATGGGTTGGAATAGGAACCTTGCCTGCAATGCTGATGGTCCTGGGTTCGGATCTCGGCCTCGGTAAAGTCAAATATTTGTGTGATGAGCATGAATCTTCGTTTCTGAGATAACAGAAGTCTTATTGAAGTTACTACGGGACTCATTTTATTTGACTTATGTAAGATGGTCCCCTAATATTTATTTATGGATTTAAAATATAAAGAAACGTAAGACTACTAAAATACGTAATTTATATATCGCTACTTCATAGATAACAAAAGCCAGACGGTTGCCAAGAATTTAGCAAGTAAAACAAGCAGCCGAAGCAACTCGAACGTCCTATGTGATTTTCATCTAAGTGCTTCGAGAGACAGACGCAAGATTAAAGTAAACGTGGACCCATGCTCTTGACACAAACAATATAAGGTTTCCTTGCCACAACGAAAATCTATACATACATATAAGGGGGAATTTAGACAAAACCCATGTAGATGAAATTTGGTATAGAGATAAAAGGAGTCAGAGAAATACAATGCATAGTTTTTATCCCGAAAATCATCTAGGGGGATTCTCATAAGGTGGGTGAAATTAAGGGGTAAAAATTTGGATGGAACCCACTATCTACGCGCCCCACTGCCCGGTGAAGCGGGGGGCGAATCCCACCACACCACATATAAACGCCCGCGCCGCGGCATCGGTCTCTTTTCCGCCGACCTCCACCGCGCTCGCACCTCGCCATGAGGCTGTCCAAAAATCGTACCTACCATTGTAATTTATAATTAAACGTATATTTAATATTTCTAAATTATATTTAAGTCAATTGTGTAATAATTGACTTAAATATAATTTAGAAGGATGAGGATGAAATAAGGGGTAAAGATTGGAATGGAACCCATTTAAATGATATCTGGTACAGAGATAGTTTGAGTCCCGGGGAAGGACGTAGAATAGTTTTAATCCCAGAAATCAGCCTTTAAGGGTGGAAAATTGGGGGTAAACATTTGTTTGGAGCTACTAGAACGGCTGCACCGATTTAGATGAAATTTGGTATAGAGACAGTTTGATTCCCGGGGATAGGTCCCGGGAAAGGACATTAGATAAATTTTAACCTGGAAATCATCCCCTAGGGGTGAAATAGGGACTTAAAATTTGTATGGATAGAACCTATTAAGATAAAATTTGGTATAGAGATAGATTTTGTCCTGAAAATCATCCCCTAAGGGGGTGAAATGGGGGATGAATATTTGGATAAAACCCATTTAGATGAAATTTGGTTTAAAGCTAGTTTGAGTCCCGGGAAAGGACATGGGATAGTTAGTCGGAAATCATCTCTTAAGGGGGTGAAATGGGAGGTAAACATTTGTATGCACCCGTTTAGAAAAAATTGTCTCGGGGAAGCACAAAGGATAGTTTTTATCCCGGAAATCAACCCCTAAAGGGGAAATGGAGGGTGAAAGTTTGTATCGAGGTACGATATAAACGAGTTCTACGCGGACGAAGTCGCGGGCAGAAGCTAGTGTTTCATAAAAAAATATTAAGCCATTGTATTATAGCAGGTACTTGTTAGGTCTTGAGCATCCCTAGTTTAAATTTATTTGGATTTCACTGACATAAATTTCTCAAAGCTGGGATAGCCTAGCTTTAATGCTAAAAAATTACTCGGAGCGCAGTGAAGGCAAAATTAATGCATTCGGCCGAGAGCGGGTCGCAGGTGACACGACTGTTCTAGCCAACTGATGTGTCTCACAAATGGTAGCGGCGCAAATGAACGAAAATTGACAAGATTAAACTTAGTCTCCTAAATATACAGGGTGTGGTCTGTAATAGGAGCAAAAAATTAAACTGTAGATTATTAAGCTTGTGAAAAATTATTTCCACGTGGTTTTGAAAAAAAAAATAAAAAAAAAAAAATGATTTTTTTTTTTTAAATATTTTTTTAAAAATATGTTTACCTGTATTGTTTTACTCTTCTGGAATGCTATCAGTAACTTTTTATTGTAAAAAAATTAAATGCAAAAACTATTCTGACTCATTGGATGATGTTACCTCTAAATCTGCATTGACTGCTGTGCTATTATCTCGTGGTCGTGGTATTAGGTCATAACTTTAGATCAAAATTTCTCCGAATACAAAAAATAATTAATTGGGGTTACTGCAAATAATAATAAAAAAAATAAAAAAAAAGTATTTATTTAACTCCACCATAAAGTACACAGTTTACACAGATTAACATTATGGTTATTATAAGTAATCACATTACTTGTGCGGCGGAGACTGGTGCCCGAACTAGGGGAAACCTGTATGTCGGGTCACCAGGCTCCAGTCCTCAGACATCTATAACACAATCTTGGAAGTCAATTATACAATCCAATATATATCTATTATACTAACTAGAAGCGAAAAATAAAAAAATATCTGTGTTTGCGTGATACTAAAGATATTTAAGGTATTTTTTTTTTCACTTAATTGTAGGTAAATACTTAGGCATCGCTTATGAAATTGGGATCAACAATCTTTCAGTAGGTATCATTATAATCGAGACTGAGCAGCCACTTCGTGATAGTTTTTTTGCATTGGTTTATTGTTACTGAGTAAAAAGAATGTTTGTTATTAGCTTTATTATACAGGAAGCCTCCTAGGAAGCCAAATGCTCTAAGGAAGCACCCTTTTGTGTAGCTAGCTGATTTGACTAAACTTACAACTTCTTCAACTACATCCATATATTAGCGCAATAGAAGATGCAGTATAAGGCAACTACTAGATAGATTCTAGATTTTTGTGGCCATTTGCACGTGATATGTTAAATGCAAGTCTCGATTAGTGGTGTATTTTAGGAAGTTGTCTCCTGCAGACGTTGTCTCATACAAATTTTAATGAAACGTACACTCGAATAAATCATGTCTTATGACGAACATTAGTTGTCTCTTTGGATCAGCTATAAACGCTATATTTATTTACTAGAAACAAACAGTCTCATATGGTTACATTTGACACAGTAAAAGGTAGTAAATTGTGGATTTACAATTTCCTTAATTCGAATATGTAAACCTAAACATTCACAATAAATAAAAAACAATAAAGATAAAAAATCTTTCACTTATATTATATAGGTTAGTAAAGTTTTTTTTTCGTATGATATGTCAACTAAATTAGATGTTCGTGAGTAGAAGGAAGACAAACTAAAATCATTTATAATTATATGAACAAATTATGAACATAAGTATAAAAACTGTTCCACACAGAGTTAGGGGAAACATGAGTAAAAGGCCGGAATTAATTAAATTCACAAGCTTTATTATCAACGTGTTATAGACACCGTTCTTTAGTTACATAAGATACTGAGAGCGGAAACATCTCCCACCCAGTAATGCCAACACCATTAATATAAAAAGCTAGTAGCTAATCTATGTTCGGATATGTCTCGAACATGTTCGGGCCTAGGCCAAAATGTTAATTAAGACCTATTTCTACTTAACCAACTACACTTTACAATGTAATAAACTATACCTAAAACACCAATATATACTGTACCTATCACATGTCTTTTTAGTACCTGCTGATACGCAAATGCCCAAGCAGGTCTTGACTAAACAAACTTAAGAAAAGATACTTAATTGAGAATAGAAAATAGGTAAGTACAAGGTTTTCCCTTTTTTTTTTTTTTTTTTTTTTTTTTACTTGAAATAGTATACTTCTACTACTACTAGTACTTATTTGAGACTTTAGGTATTTGAGTTACACAATCCAATAGCATAGTAATAAATCTAAATTTTTTAGTAATTTTAGTTCACTTAATTTAAATTATTTAGCTTACACTAAGTGAGAGTCGGCCCACCACAATGCCTTTGAGAAATAATAATATAATAGTACATTGTATACCATTACTATAAACTAATTATAATCAATAGGGAGTGGACAAACTTTCATTATACTAGTTCTAATGACAAACCCTTTAGGCGTTTTTACATCAAGCGCGCGAACTAAATTGTCGTTGCCTGGTATCACCTTTACAATTCTACCTACTGGCCACTGAAGAGGAGTCACCTTATCAGACTTAATTAATACCATAGTCCCTTCCTGCAGATTGGGCTGGGAGCTCTGCCATTTAGGTCTGCTCTGTAGCATTGTTAAGTATTGCTTGTGCCATTGGGCCCAAAAGGTTTGTTGTAGTTTAGTACATTGTTTCCAGAAACTAAGTTTTCCTATATTTATATCAGTTAGGTTTAATTCTGGATATGAAGTCAATGGCGCACCAGTGAGGAAGTGCCCAGGTGTTAGGTATGACATATCATCTGAGTCCCTAGATAGAGGGGTAAGTGGACGAGAGTTCAAAATGCTCTCAATCTGAACCAAGACCGTGTACATCTCCTCATAAGTAAGTACAAGATTACCTATTACACGTTTCATATGATATTTAATACTTTTAATCCCTGCTTCCCACAAACCACCGAATACTGGTGAGTAAGACGGTATAAAATGAAAGGAAATTCTTTCTGCATTACTGAAATTTATTATTTTATTTTGATGGTCTGTGGAATTCAGTGACTCATACAACTCTTTTAGTACGTTATTGGCGCCTTTATAGTAACTGGCATTGTCACAATATATTTTAGTAGGTTTATTTCTGCGACTAATAAACCGTTTTAAGCAGGCCAAAAAGGTATTGGTTGTCATATCGGACGCTAATTCAATGTGAATGGCTTTTGTAAGAAAGCAAATAAACATTACAACATATGCTTTAGTTATAACAGGTTTTCTAATCCTAGTTTGCTTTACCCTGAAGGCACCGGCATAGTCAGTTCCTACAATTTGGAATGGTCGTGCCATATTGACTCTATCAAGGGGGAGAGAACCCATGAGTTGACTTGCATTTTTAGCCTTTAACCTAAAACACATCACGCATTTATGTAGAATGGATTTAACTTCTCTATTTGCATTGATCAACCAATATCTTTCGTGTAGGCTACTCAGAGTCAACTTTTGCCCCGCATGTTTGAGTCTAATATGCTCATGAATAATCAATAACTTGGTCAAAGCTGAACCCTTGGGCAAGATGATAGGGTGTTTTTGATCAAATGCTAGGTTTGCATTTTGCAATCTACCTCCCACTCTTACGAGACCAAAACCATCAACAAACGGATTTAAGTTGCTTAAACTTGATTTTTCATTAATTTTAAACTCACCAAATTTAAATTCCTTTTCAAAATGTTTTCTTTGTTCAAGTTTGATCAATTCATTTAGTGCGGTAGTTAACTCATCTGGACACAAAGTTCCTTTTTTCTTGTTTACATTTTGTTTTTTACAATTGAACAAAAATCGTTTTACATATGATAATATTCTAGTCATTTTTTCTACATCTGAATATTTTTCAATGAAGTCTTGAAAGTGATTATGTACCGTACTACATACAAAGGACGCAGGTGAAAGCCTTTTGAGTTCAGGAAGTTCAACATCCATTGGTGTTGTACTTTCTAAAGGACAGTGTACATAATTTATATTTTTTAAATATGGAGGACCATGAAACCACAATAAATTCCCTTTTAGTTCGTGAGGCTCTACTCCACGCGACAGACAGTCGGCTGGGTTTTCATTTGTGTTTACATAGTTCCACTGAAAAGTATCACATAACTGCCTAATTTTCTCTACTCTATTTGCAATATACACAGTGAGTTTTACTGGTTCTATATTTAGCCAAGACAACACTATTTTTGAATCGGAGTACAGAAATGTATTAATATTGTCATATTTGAGTGACAAAGTGTTATATACTTTTCTAGCTAACATAGCTACCAAAAGAGCACTATTTAATTCAAGCCTGGGAGTGGTGAGATTTTTGTCTTTTGGATTGATGCGAGATTTTGAACATAAAAGATTGACATTTACATGATTGTCAGGGCTAACTACTCTCAAATACAAACAACAGCCGTGCGCAATATTTGAGGCATCAGCATACCCAACCAGTTCCATTTTGACAGGCGATTGTACATTAATATTTCTAGGTACAGAAATATAAGACATGTCTATCAAATTGCTAGTAAAGTCAACCATTTTTCTATTAAGGTACTCTGGTAACACATCGTCCCATTTCAAGTTCTCAACCCAGACTTGTTGCATCAAATACTTTGCGTGGACCAAAACAGGTCCTACAAGGCCTAAGGGGTCAAAGAACTTACTAATAAAACTAAGCATTTCCCTCTTAGTGAAGCCTTTTTGTTTTTCAGTTACTGGACATTTCATATTCAAAGTGTCAGTATGCACATCATAGGAAAGTCCTAGAGTTTTTATGTAAGTATTGTTTACTTTGTCAAAATTTTTACTGCTTAACTGATGAATAGATTCAGGAATATCGCTTAAAAGCTCACTGCAATTTGAACACCATTTGTGTAGGGAAAAACTAGCTTTATCCATAAGCTCTATCAGTTGCCGTTTTGTTTCTGCGAGCTCTGCCAAACTATTGCTACCGCATTGGATATCATCAACATAACTTGTGTTTTTTAAGACAAACGAAGCTAGTGGGTACTCATCTTTATACCTGTCGGCGAGTTCGATTAAGCAGCGTGTGGCCAGAAACGCCGAACTCTTCAAACCATAGGTCACAGTCTGCAGCTGAAGACATTGAACAGGTTGCGTAGGCGAATCTCGCCAAAGAATGTTTTGTAAACAGCGATAGTCACTATCTACTAGAATCCCACGATACATAGCCTTGACGTCACAAAGTACTATGTATTGGAATGTTCTAAATAAAGTTAGAATATCGAAAAGATCATTCTGCACAGTGGGGCCATTAAGCATGATGTCATTTAGACATAAATTATTGCTTGTAGCCATGCTGGCGTCAAAAACAGCACGGACCGGTGTGGTCTTGCTATTTGGATTTAAAACCGGGTGATGCGGAATGAAATAAACGTTTCCTGCCTTGAGATCATAATTAGATATATCATAAATTTTAGCATGACCTTGACTAACATAATCGTGCATGAAATCTTTATAGCCTTCATATAATTTATTATCTTTGGAAAACCGTTTTTCAAGATTATAGAACCTTTGCAAAACCCTACCAAATGAGTCACCCAACCCAACATCATCCAGCTGGAGTTTTAATGGTAAAGCTACAGAAAACTTTTTGTTTACAAGCTTGACAGAGTTTATAAAACTTTCTTCTGCTAGCTGATGTTCGGTTGTGCCCTCTTTGTAGACATTGGGTACTTTCTCACACTCCCACAGTTGTGAAATAGTGTGATTAATTTTTTCTTCCAAGGAGAACTCACTCTGTTTATCAAGAAAGGGAGAAGACTGATCCTGTGCATCAAGAGAAGACTTATTTTGTTGCAAATAATTACATTTTTCTTCACTAATGTGTGTATTATTTTCATTATTTGGATTACCTCTGACAGTTATGCATAAGTTAGATGTAGAAACTCTGCCAGCAGATACGGGCAGATTGCCCGCCACAACATACCCGAACTTAGTATTCACAAGGTAAGGCCCAGTCGGCGTCAGCGGTAGGGTCTCCCTCTGCAGCACCTGGAAGAAGATTTCACAGCCTAAAAGCATGCTTATCTCACCTGTTTGATGGAATGCTTTGTCAGCTAACTTGACATATGAGGGGATGTTCAGTTTTCTTACATCAAAGGACTGTTGAGGTAAGTTGCATGTAATGTTTTTAGTAACAAAGCATGTCACATTCAAATTAAAGTTATTCACAGAGGAATACACCTCAAGCTCAGTCTTTTGTGTGACACTATTGGTGCCATCTATTATGCCTGTAATAATCTTATTAGCTTTAGAAATTTTACAGTTAATTTTTTCAGCTAATTTATGTGTAACAAATGACACTTGGCTTCCGCTGTCCAACAAAGCACGGGCATAAATAAATTTTCCATTCTTGTCTATTAATCTTACCACCACGGTAGGCAACAAAACATCTTGTTCTTGAGAAGTGTTAGTCATCACCACGGCACTGTCAACGCTAGCACCAGTCGAGCTTGCAGTAGCAATATTACTTACATTTGCATCAGATTTTGACTCAGTGTCAGAGTGAATAAGCGTGTTATGCCCGTTGTGACAAATATTGCATTTTAAGCGAAGCATACATTTACCCTGATGCTGATTCAAACACAAAACACAAAGTTTCTTGCCGTTTACAAAATCACACCTATCTTGAACTGTCAACAGCCTGAATTGCGCACACTCATAAAGTTTGTGTGATTGGTTGCAGTACTTACATGACAGCTGCTTCATTGCTGATACTAAGCTGGCTTTGCCAGACTTCACAGGTTTTGCTGAAGTCGGCAGCGCCTGTGGCGGCTTCTCGCTGGCAGTATTCTCCATTGCCACGGCACGTTTTTCTATAAAATCAAGGAACTCTGATAACCCGGGTAACTCTTTTTCATTTTGTTCTAAATGAAACCCCCTGTTGGTATAGGCATCAACCTTGCGAGACAATATATTTACTAAGATCGCACCCCATTGCCCTACAGGTACGTCCAGGTTTTTGAGAGCTGCAGTGTGCTGATTTACTTTAGACACAAGAGAGCGCAGATTCTGTGCCGTACACTTTGAAAAAGTCGGCAAGTCGAGCAAGCTGTTTATATGGTGATTTACTATCATCGGAACATTATTATAGCGTTTTTCTAACAACTCCAGGGCTGATAAATAGTTATCATCAGTCAATGACAAATTTTTTATGATGTCAAGCGCCTCGCTGTGTAAATAAGTACGTAAGTAGTATAGTTTTTCACAAGGACTTATATTTGCGTCTGAATGAAAGACAGCCTTGAAGATATTTATAAAAGGAATAAAATCTTCTATGTTTGTACCATCGAACGGTGTAATGTCGATTGGCGGTAACCTTTTAAATCCATTTTTGGAGCTATCAGGTGGTGGAGTATTTTGTTCCTTTTTTCGTTTGCCTATCGCACAATCTAGCAAAGTTACACAATTTGAGTACTTACGCTCATAATCCTCGTAATCTTCCTGGTCTGAGGTGTTGAGGAATAGAATTTCCTTGTTCAGGGTCTCATATTCTCGAAAATAATCTACTAAACGTTGACGTTTTGACACAAGAGCCTCATGGCTTGTCTTTCCTATCTCTTCCGAGGTACAGAACGTTTCCATACGAGTGAGGCACCCCTTAACATAGCCGCGGTCACTTACAAGCCGAGTTAACGACATTTTTAACGAAACTGCAGAAACAAAACAGATTACGACAATAAAATATCACGCAAACGAAAGGGAACAATTCTGGTTTGATCTTATTGATGCAACAATTCACTTCTTACCAGTAAAACTCCAACTTATTATTAAGCGCTTAATTAGCCTTAAACTATTTTACACACTATTGAGCGTATAGACTTTTAATTATGCACAAAATGGTTGCAAAACCACAATTATGTTGCAATGTCTGAAAACAATATGGCGAATATGGCATGCAATACAAAATACTTTTTTCCTGTGTTGTATCGTTCTGTCACACAAAGAGAATACAAACGCCAAACACTACGCTGTCATGTCACCGATCGGCACGTTTCGGTCGTCATCGGCTAACTTCGTCGTTCTACGTATTCGCCTCGCAACGCTGATTGGCCGGAATCTTGCAGTCACGTGATTTCTTGCGTTCGGATGCACGCTGCTTACCCGATGATAACGTTGTAATGCCCACAGAGTGGCACAAAGTGCCAACATAAGCAAGTTAGCGGAAACGTTGACATGCAGCCAATGTGGGACGAGCCACGATCATGAGTTGTAAACTTCTTTTAGGTTATGTATCTTATTGTGTGGAATAAATGTAGCAACTTCGATGACGGAGCTGACGATGAACTACGTGATATTTAGTACCTTTCGTTTGATTATAATGACGCAATTATTTTCTTCAATCGATGTAGATCTGGAGAGCCTCCCAGCCGCAACTATTGGAATGTACGCTATGACAAAACCACCGTGTCCTTTCAAAAGACTGCAGTCGGTTTTCATACGAAGCTGTAGCAATTGCCCTGCGAAGTCTCGTACACCCGAAGAATTCCGTATAACACAGAATAACGCGACAGTCTTACCACTAACACTGTAGAACAGCAAGCTTTTTGCACCTCACAGCCCGATTGATCATGCAACTTGTAGGTTGTGTAATATAGTTACACTATTGGCGAACTTTGCACTGGTTTGCACCTTTCGAAGGACCATTCTCATGTTCCACACAGAGTTAGGGGAAACATGAGTAAAAGGCCGGAATTAATTAAATTCACAAGCTTTATTATCAACGTGTTATAGACACCGTTCTTTAGTTACATAAGATACTGAGAGCGGAAACATCTCCCACCCAGTAATGCCAACACCATTAATATAAAAAGCTAGTAGCTAATCTATGTTCGGATATGTCTCGAACAAAAACTCCAACAACAAGTAATAAAGGAAAATGATACCAACCTAAAATAATGTCACTGAACAAATTCCATCATCCGAACTACCGAAATCGCCAACTTTACTACAGTTTTTTGTTTAATTCTGTTTATTTTCCTTCTCGTCGTCATTACGAAGGAGATTTGTATTATTACTTGAAATGAACTTTCCCCGATTTACTTCCATACTATTGTCCTCTTACTTAATAGTGAACTTTTTTGCAATTGAAGGGTACATGGAAAGGACATGGGTGTATAGATCTGTATTTTTTCTGAAAATGAGATTCTCTTGTGATGTACTATTAACATGAACGTGGATTTAAAATCTTACTTAAAAAGAAAGACTACCTATACTTTTCCTTTCCGTGTTCCTTTCAATTGATTTATTTTATATTCCACGCTACCCAAGCAGATACAATATTCTCAAGGTGGCGCGTCTAAAAACTCTTCCCCGTCTGATTTGAATTTAAAATAAATTTCGCTTCACAGAGAACAATGAGATGCTCATCATTTTCCCGGCGGCTCAGTACTTCTATCCATCACGGACCTATCAAAACCCGCCGCACTGCGCCCTGCCGTTACTCTCGTGCCATATTATGATGCGGTTCATCACTTTATGTAAATGAATGCCATTCTTATTTATGTATACCTAAGTTGACATTTTGGCGATTTTCTTCAGTTAATAAAATATTTTTTTGAACATTCATTTCCATTTCGCAGCTGTGAGTATTTAAAAAACTTTGGAATTTTCAATTTTGAGCTTTTATTGCCGATTTTACACAACTAGTTGTCGGTTCATTATCAAGGTAAATCAACGAATCCATAAAACTGTACCAGACTATCGTTCTTTAATCCAATTTACATAACTGCAACCTTTCGGCACAATCAAACACCGAGAAATACATTTAATTTGTAAGGATTTAATACTTTCTCAAAGTTAATCAAATCGCGTAATTATAGTATTAAAAAAATCAATTTAGTTTTTACTAATGTTGTTACGGAACACTAAAAATAAATAATATGATATTTTATGGGGTAAAACTTGGATGTTATTTCTATCAGTGTCTAGTAAATAATAAATATATTTATAAACTTTAGATTAATTACAAATGGTTTTATAGCGGACCCCGGGCTCTGAAGCACATAATAGCTGAAGATGGAACCGGGAAATCGCTCAGATGAGAGAGGGTTTTATTTGTATTTTAATCTACATATAAAAATAAATAACCCAAAAAGAGATAGATACTAAGATGACTGCAAAATCATGCACATTTATGTTTTCTTTTCAACATTACTAAACCGAAATATGTGTGATCATATAGGTAATCCAAGTGATTTAGTTGTTAAATTTTTATAAAATTATCATTAGTTTGTTTTCTGTAAAGTAAAATATTCTTGGCCGGCTTTTTTCGCGGGTATTTTTAGCTTCTATTTTGCGAAGGACGGGCGCGCTGGCTTGTTGCTGGCTTAGTCAAATGCCGCCTTATTTATGACTGGGCTGTTTATTGATTCAGCGACTTGATTCATGCCCGTACACAATATTTAGTGAAAAACATTATCTACATATACCATTGTACACCTATATCATTTCAAAAGTCAGAGTAGGTGTAGAATGATTTCTCGTAGTGGTATCATTTAACCGCAAATTTGAAAAGTTTCAGAATTTCTCTGGTTCTTGTTTTCTATTTATTTAGTTTTTAACCATGTTATACCGCCGGCACGGTTATGTGTATATGCGCTAATTGATTCTGTATCAGTGGCAGCCTAAGGTTGGCTTTTGGCTTAAATGGATATGGATACAACAAAATCAAACGTCAAAAATAGGGATCAAATATTATCTCGAAAAATTAACGAACCGTTTTAATATTATTGTGGCTTAAATAAAAAGAAGATGCACATCAAACAAATTATAATAATACTCCAGACGAAAAACTCTAATTTTCCTTCAAATGGCTTACTTTAAAGGCTGAGCAGTTTTAAGAGCATGATGCTGAATAATCCGAGGAAATCTCACAAAGGCAAGGGTTGCGAAAAACTACGTAGCTATTAATATTTTTATATCAAGCCTTTTCCCGCGGAGATCATAATTTCCCCAACATCTCCGACGGTTATTGCGACATAATAACGCAGGTTATGGCCGCCACCACTTTACGGGTTTTTTATTGTTACCAGTCTATCCAAGGAAAATAAATGCTAACACTATCTAAACAGATCAGAGTTATTGCTGCCATTACTTGAAATTGTATAGTTAGTCTTCATAACGTGTAAGTCAAACAATCAAAATAGCGTTGAATTGAGATAGCTGAATACCTACCCTCTGACTTTATTCACTATCAATAAAACCGAGTAGGTACCTACTCTTTGTATGGAATTTCTGTGCAAAATGTTCCAATTTTCTTTAAAACACTTCTTTTAATTTTTTTATCTATCCAAATATCATAAACCCTCCACGATGCGTTCAAGAACCGCACATTATGGCCACCATAAAAATAGACTGGATTGTTAAAACAAATTTCTTATCTGTGAAAATGTTATTAAGTTATAATTGCTAAATAATAACATCGATTTCGATAATATTATTTCATTCAAATTTAGAACATCTCTGAAATCAAAGAAATTTGATTTGACCTCTATTCTAATATCAGTCGAGATGACGTTTAGTTTGAAGTGAGTTGTCAATTTGCATACAAATTTGACAAATGTCGCACGTAAGTAAGATATCGAACGATCAGTTGGATCCGACTCTAGTTTGTCTCTGAATTAAGAAAAAACTATGACAGCTGCCAGAAAACAACGCCGCGATGCCGGTCATAATATGCGGGTCCTGAATGCATCGTGGAGGCTTATGATATGTAGATAGATAAAGAAGTGTATGTAACTGTACATAATTAGGCTCGTTTCATATTATGGGTACTAGACGACGATAATATTTAATAGAGATAAATACTTAATAAATACATAGAAATCATCCAAGTATCAAAAACGAATATTTATGCTTATCGGAAAATCCTGTATATTGAATAGATGAGTGGTATATCATCAATAATTAGATTTATTGCTTATATTAAATTGTATCTTTATTTACACCAAAGTTGTATACTCATTTGAATTGTGTAGGTATTTTTAGATCAATGACGAGTATGATGACCCGTATACGGTGATCTTAATTTTATACTCATTGATATCTTAATCTCGAATTATCATTTTGTAACTTGTTGACATATACCTGTGTACAGTCGCGGAATGAAAAGGTTGACCACCTTATGATCTATTTTTGCTTGCTCAGTATAAGTTATCATATCAGTATCTGCTTTATCGACAGAGTGTTAGACACATTTCGTCATAATGAATGTCATTTCACTACATGGCCTACAGATACGTCCACTATGAGAATTGACCTCTTTGAATTTTGGAAAGGCGAGTTAAAAAAACGAATACAAGAAATAGCAATGATGACATTGACAGGAACTGTTAATCTCATTTAGTTTTAATCATTATAAGAGAAGAGGATTTAATCATTAGATTTGTCAAACTTGACAAACGTACCATTACGTTTGTCAAGTTTGACAAATCTAATGATTCAAGATCAAACGAATAAAAAGGTTTTAGTTCAACTATCAATAGTCAAGGAACATTCGTCTAAGGAAATTTGAACTTTGTTGTCAAACAGTCAAACATAATTTTCAATACAACACTCTCGTCTGTTACACAGTTTAAAAAGCAAACATGTGCTTGCAACTCGTAAATGAATTTATTTGAAAACTATTCAACGTTTTCATTCCGCGACTGTTCGTACATACATCATTCCCTTTGAAATATTGGTTATTATAATTTAAAATTTAACTTGATGATGTTAAATAACTGACGATCATCTCCACTTATAATAAATCTCTGAATTAAAAAAGAATCAGCCAGTTTGAAACTAAGCTTTGTTCTGTTACAAATGTTCTCAGCACTCCATGAACAAAAAAATATGAAACATTTTTTACAGATATATTATAATTCTAGCTTCTTCAGGATAGTTTTTATCCGACTGCGACAATTAATTAATTTTCAGTGAAATAATTTAATATTTATGAGCACTATGCTTCTTTTTTTTAATGCACTTTAGCAATCCAAGACTTGAGAATATAAGCAAATATAACGTTGTGTTATCACGGTAGCTAGACCTTTTATTAACTGATTTGAGATCATTACTATATAAAATCTGCATATTAGACGTGATTTAATTTTTACAAGCAATATTTATTCCTTGGAAAAAAATATGAATTTCGCTAACCGCCTTACAAAGTTACATGCTATCATGAAGTGACCATTCTAATCTTTCTAGAAAAAATATGGTATAAAGGGGGTGAATAGAAGGCCGAAAGTTTGTATGGAGCTACGACATAAACGAGTTCCGCGCGGACGAAGTCGCGGGCGGGCAAAAACTAGTCACAATATAAATTCCTAAAATTGATTAAGTGTAATTGTTTTCAGTAAAAAAAATCATATTATCATATCATTTCATATCGTATCACATCAAATCACACAAATATTTTGCCCTTAGCGGGATTCGAACCCAGGACCCAGCTTCGTAGGCAGCTTCACTACCCACTATGATGCTATGCTAATCGGTCGTCAAAAAATGAATTCCGTATATTTTACTATCTTACTGTTCGTAAATCTTTATACATTATCAGTGATCATCTACAAATATAAAATAAAAGAAAAAAATACCTACGTTAATATAACTCTACAATCGATTCAACTCTAGATCTGAACAATGAAAGTATTTTTTACTTTAGTTCATTTCAATAACTAGAAAATCTGAAACGTTGGCTAAGTTTGTGCAAGATGTAATTAATGATTCCTGAAATGATGGGAAAGTTTTTACTTAGATACAGACGGTCCGTATCTGCCGAAGGTAAGTTTAAGCGTCTTCAATTTCAGTTCAATTAACCGTGGTGATTATGCTAATATACCAGGCAATTGCTTTCACGTTGGTACCGCAGCGTTGTAATTAAAGTTCATCAGGCAGTCGCGCCGCGTCTTCTACTCGGTGTGGCAACGGTGTAGCCACCAGCGAGACAGACCTGGACCATTCCACCCCGGCTTCCCCTTTGTGGTCGTTACAGGCTGAGGCACAGGGGAGGGGTGGGTGCAGCTGCTAATGGGTGCTGCACAGGTAGTGTAAATCGAGGGGAGACGTTATAACTTCAGTATTTTTGTCAATATCGATCCCTGAATTAACCCATATAAGAGTATCTGAGACGAGCATCCGTTGGTCAAACTAATAGGGAACATTACTGCAATGTTCTGCCGCCAGAGGCAGCACTACCACTAATAGTAAACCACTATAGGAATATAGGGATTTACACACACATGCACAATTGATTGTCAAATGAGTGACAAGGATGCTTTCATAGACAATACCGCAAGTGGGAATGAGATACAATGTTAACGCTGCTAGTGTCGCCACCTACGAAGAGTTTTGCGTAATGTTCCCTATTGAGTGAATAGTAAGAAAAAATGACTAAGAGTGAGCGAAGAACCTTCGCTACAATCTTCACTCCTTGGCGATACCTGTTTGCGAGTAGAGCTGCGTTGGTCTAACTATCCTCATAAATCGTCCAAGTGGCGAAGCGGTTGGAGATTTTCGTAGCAAGTCTTTAGAGAGCTCTCGTGGGAACGGTTCAGTTGAATATTTCCTGTGCATTAAGACACAACGTTACACTTTGGGAATTTTTCTGCCCCGGAACAGATGACGTTGAAATATGCGGAATAACGGATTCTTGAAAATGCAGGTTGTAGGTATTCAAAACTGGTTTTCTTCATACCTGTCTCTGTGAAGGTATATTTACTTTGTAAAGTGTTAAGAAATATTGTCTACGTTTAAGACAGTTAATGCTAAAATAAAAATTTATTCTGGTGGAGGAAATCAAAATGTCAGCATTAACTTAGTTCAAAGTTGTAGGTAAAGTTTAATTTAAACGTGATTGGGATGCCAGAGTTCGGTACACGGACGGTAATGTTATTCCTTCGCCAATTGTAGAATCATATCTCCCGAGCGTAGATAAACATACGAAGTTAGCTCCAGTGCATATGTTCTCACAACAACATGAACAATCGCAAATTCGTCTCGTGGCTGCCGCACTGTGCATTTGAACTGAGATCGAATTCGAAGCCGGTATAGGTTCAACTACAGTTGAGTCGTCTAATTGTTCCCTGTTGTGTACACAAAGGTGAAGTAGGATAGCGCTAGGTAATGGCAGGATTTGACTCGCGTCGAGTGGTTTGAATAGGTCGGCTGGCACCGAGCATCGAGTCGGGAATATTGTCTCAAGACAACGAGCTTCATAATGAGACGTGGCCCGGCAAATTGCTGGCTCAGCCCACCCGCTACTCGGCTCAAGGGAAATTAAAACCGTTTATTTAGAGACATCCAGACATACATCAACGGCGTAAATGCGCTTAAAATTTGTGTATGAAGACTAATGAACTAATTATTGTAAGGGTACACCCGCACTCCTAATTATTCTTTTCATCCCTTAAGGCTCAGTTTGACAAAAATGTTAATGACGAGTTTGTAATTTTATTCATTTAATTTGAAAAGGGAAATTCATATTACCTACCGGACGAATCGAATAAATCTAGAGATAAATACATGTTAAAGTTGTCACTCCTATATGTATAATGTAAAACCTAGTACCTAAAGGACTATGGAGCTTCATTTCTGGGTGTAATTATTCCGTGTCATATAACATATAAACTATGATTTAGACGCATCAGCAACAGCTACCTGTCTAAAATAGAATAATAATCTATACATATAAATGCCTATGTCCTGACTGACTTATTCACTCACTCACTCACTCACTCACTCACTCACTCATCAACGCACAGCCGAAACTACTGGGGCTACTTAGAGAGTTAATTTTTGCAGAGTAGGTTGCTTTTATAACGTAAGCAAGGAATAAGAAGGGATTTTTGAAAATTCCACCTCTAAGGGGGTAAAATAGGGGTGCAAAGTTTGTATGGATAACCTTTTGTTTTTGAACTAGAGACTTAAAACTTTATAGAAAGATTAGTTATTAAAATACAAATAAAGTAAAGTTTCAGCGTTTTGAAAAATTTTACCCCTAAGAGGGTAAAATAGGGGTGCAAAGTTTGTATCGAGAAAACTTTGTTTTTTGAGCTAGAGACTTAAAACTTTGTAACAAGATTACTTATTATATTAGAATACAAATAAAGTACTTTCAGCGTTTTGGAAAAGTCCACCCCTAAGGGGGTAAAAAAGGGGTTGCAAAGTTTATATGAGGCAAACTCTTTTTTGAGATAGAAGCTTTAAAATTTGTAAAAAGATTACTTATTAAAATACAAATAAAGTGCTTTCAGCGTTTTGGAAAATTCTGCCACTAAGGGTAACCCCCTTAGTGGCAGAATGGCAAGGGGTGCAAATTTTGTATAGGCGAAACTTTATTTTTTTAGCAAGAGACTTATAACTTTGTAGAAATATTACTTACTAGCTGTTGCCCGCGACTTCGTCCGCGTAGAAATTTTTATCGTCTTAGAAAATGATTTCTCTCAATACAAAATTTGAACCCTCTTTTAGGGGATGATTAAAAAAAAAGTTGATGTTCATTTTCTAGTTTGTGAACAAACAGTCTAAAACCAAAGTTAAAAATCTCATACTTTAAAAATGCCTTGAAATACTCAAACTTTGAACCAATTTTAACACTCTTAGGGGATGAATTTGGAAAAACTCTGAAATCAGTTTTGTTGTCTTTTAACGTACAGAATAAGACCGAAGTTAAAAATCTCTTACTCACACTTTAAAATTTTATTGCTCGCCATTTAAAATTTGAACCCCCTTTTAAACCCCCTTAGAGGTTGAATTTTTCTAATCGCTGAAAGAACTTTTTTCGTAAACTTTTAAGTCTCTAGCTCAAAAAAAGTGTTGCCCATACAAAGCTTTCTTAACCCCCTTAGGGGTGGAATTTTCTAAAACTCTGAAAGTACTTTATTATTAATTTTAATAAGTAACATTATGAATAGTTTTAAGTCTAGTAAAAAAAAAAGTTTTTCCCACACAACACTGGCTACCCTTCTTAAGGATCTTAAGGATCCCCTTAGGGATGGAGTTTTCTAAAACGCTGAAAGTTCTTTTTTAGTATTCTAATAAGTAATCTTTTTGCAAAGTTTTAAGTCTAACTCAAAAAAAAGTGTTGCCCATGCAAAGCTTGCTCTCCTTTTTAACCCTATTAGGGGTGGAATTTTCTAAAACGATTTGTGTTCTTTTTTTGTATTTTAATAAGTAATCTTTCTACAAAGTTTCAAGTCTCTAACTCAAAAACATAAACTTTCCCTGATAAAAACTTTGCACCCCTTTTTATCCCCTTAGGGATAGATTTTTTCAAAACGCTGAAAGTCTTTTTTTTTTGTATTTTTATAAGTAATCTTTCTACAAAGTTTTAAGTGTCTAGCTCAGAAAAAGTGTTCCTCATACAAACCTTGCACCCTTTTTTAACCCCCTTAGGGAATGATTTTTGTAAAACGCCGAATGTAGTATTTTTCATGTTCTAATAAGTAATTTTTCGTCAAAATTTTAAGTCTCTATTAAAAAAAAATATGTTTTTCCCATACAAACTTTGCACCCTATTTTACCCCCTTAGGGGTGAAATTTTCCAAAACGCTGAAAGTACTTTCTTTGTATTTAAATAATCTTTCTACAAAGTTTTAGGACTCTAGCTAAAAAAAATAGTTTCCCACATACAAACTTTGCACCCCTATTTTAGCCCCCTATTTTTAGGGGTAGAATTTTCTAAAACGCTGAAAGTACTTAATTTGTATTCTAATGACTAATCTTTCTACAAAGTTTTAAGTCTCTATTTAAAAAAAATATTGTTTCCCCCATACAAAATTTGCACCCGTATTTTACCCCCTTAGGGGTAGATTTTTTTAAAACACTGAATCTAGGTACTTTATTTGTATTCTAATGAATAATTTCTCTACAAAGTTTTAAGTCTCTATTTAAAAAAAGTAGTTTTTCCCATACAAACTTTGCACTCTATTTTACCCCTTTAGGGGTAGAATTTTCTAAAACCCTGAAAGTTCTTTATTTGTATTCTAATGACTGATCTTTCTACAAAGTTTTGTCTCTATTTAAAAAAAAAATGTTTCCCCCATACAAACCTTTCACCCCTATTTTACCTCCGTAGGGGTGGAATTTTCCAAAACGCTGAAAGTGTTTCATTTGTATTCTAATAACTAATTTTTCTACAAAGTTTAAGTCTATAGCTCAAAAAAAAAGGTTCTCCCATACAAACTTTGCACCCCCATTTTACCCCCTTAGGGGTAGAATTTTCAAAAATCCCTTTTTATCCCTAGCCCACGTTATAAAAGCAACATACTGTGCAAAAATCAACTCTCTAAGATTAGTAGTTTCGGCTGTGCGTTGATGAGTGAGTGAGTGAGTGATTGAGTGAATAAGTCAGTCAGGACATAGGCATTTATTATGTATAAATAGATAGAAGATAATGAAACTCCCATTCAAATATCTCAAAAAATTATGAAGCTACATCCGTTTTAATGTCGCTTGTTAGAGTGAGAAAACGATGAGGGACTGTGACGTCAATATACTCGAGCGTCATAGTAAAAAACAATCGTTTCATATGAAGGTGCGTTTTGCGGAAAATGAACAGAACATACCCCCTCTTAAAACTTTGGACTCTTATAACTTAATCATTACCTATATAACCTCTTGCTTTGTTTTTTTCTCCATTTGACTATATTTATTTTAAATTCTTTTTCGAGAAAATACATTATGATTATTTACCATATTTTCGATTCCTGAGCTATAACCACGAACTTCGGAATTCGAAAATATTCGGGTATCTCTATCTCTATCGCACTAACCATACTCGAGTGACAGGGATGCAAATATATGAACATTGAGTATCGGTTTTCGTGGTAGCGCCGCAGGTACTTTGGCTGAATGCGCCGAGCGCGTGCCATTGTCATTCAAAAAAAACAAATTCGTGTTAATTATATTGTTCAAATTTGTTGATTTCATTTATTTAAATTACGACATAAAACGACATTTGCGCATATAAGTTCTCATATCAGAATCGAATATTTTTTTATGGTTTATATTTTAGCATTTGTCTCGTAAAGGTCTATCGTAGACTGGATTTAAATTATTAATAAGTGAAAGGCAAAGCAATTCCGCCATTTTGACGAAAATTTGACGGTTCTTATAGCTGACAGTTGGAGCAGCGTTTGATTTCAATAAAAATAAATGAAAAATTAAATGAAGTCGTATATTTCGGAAAATTAATTAACTGTCGCAGTCGGATAAAAACTATCCTAAGTTGCAGCTAGAATAATAATGTTCCTATATAAAATGTTTCATATTTTTCCGTTCATGGGATGCTGAGAACATTCGAACCGCGCAAAGCTTAGTTTCAAACTGGCTGATTCTTTTTTTAATTTAGAGATTTATTATAAGTGGAGATTAGAGTACAAACAAAGTACTTTCAGCGTTTTGTAAAATTCTACCCCTAAAAGTGGCTGCAACATTTGTATGGAGGAAACATTTTTTTGCCGACTTACAATTTTGTGGAATGCTTACTTATTAAAATTAAAATTAAATACTTTCAGCATTTTAGAAACTTCGACCCTTAGGGGTTTATAAGGGGGTGCAACGTTTGTATTGAGAAAATATTTTTTTTAGCGAGGGACTTAAAGCTTTGTTGAAAAATTACTTATTTCAATACAAATAAAGTGATTTCAGCGTTTTGGAAAATTCAACCCCTAAAGGGGATAAAAAGAGGTGCACTGTTTGTGTGGGGGAAACTTTTTTTTAGGTAGAAACTTAAAACTTTGTAGAAAGATTACTTAATAAAATACAAAAAAATACTGCCAGCGTTTTGAAAAATGCCACCCCTTAAGGGGTTAAAAAAGGGTGCAAGGTTCGTATGGGAAACACTTGTTTTAGGCTATAGACTTGATAGTTTGTAAAAAAAATACTTATTATAATAAAAAAACTTGGTGTTTTCTTTTCAATTTTTCCCCGAAAAGCGTTAATCGAAGGGGGTCCAAAGTTTGTATGCAGAGCAAGAAAATTTTAAAGTATGAGATTTGAAACTTCGATCTTAGCCAGTTTGTTAAAAAACTACAATACTCATTTCAGCGTTTTTGGAAATTCATCCCCTAAAGGGTGCTCAAAGTGGAGAGCAAGACATTTTTATAGTAAGGGATTTGTAACTTCGGTTTTAGACTGTTTGCTAAAAGACTACAAAACTTATATCAGCGTTTTTTTTAATTCATTGCCTAAGAAGGTTAAAAGGGGCTTCGAAGTTTGTATAGAGAGCAAGACATTTAAAAGGAAGAAATGTGTTACTACGGTTTCAGACTGTTTACTATGATGGTTCAAATGGGGTTCTAAGTTTGTATAGAGAGCAAGACATTTTGAAAGTAAGAAATTTGTAACTTTGGTTTTAGACTGTTTACTAAAAATACTACAAAACTAATTACAATGTTTTTAAAAATTCATTCCTTAAACAAACATTTAGACGATAATATGTTCTACGCGGACGAAGTCGCGGGCAACAGCTAGTAATATATAAATATGTTTTCGGCATGTATCAAAATTATGGGGTTAGAGCAGTATATCAACTAGAGTCTCTTAAAACCTTTTTAGACCAGAGCTTTATTGAAAACCACACCGTCTGATCTACTGCTGATTACTCTGAATTATGCTTAAGTTTATTGTTGCGACGCGTGTGTGAGTGCGTCAAAATCGGACGTTTGAACGGATTTGTTTTACGGCATTAAGCTATACATCTACTGTATCTCATGCATGTCTCCAGGTTGTTATTGATAATTAGGGACTGTGAACGGCAAATTAGCATATGAATCCGACCGTATCACACCTGACCGTTACGTTTGAATAAGCGAACGAGCGAACTCTTTCTACATAGTAAGGTGCACCTAAAGAAGTTTTCACTTCAATCAAATAACTTTGTATTAAAAAATATGCTGTAATTAACAAATAAGAGCCGCCAACGACGAGAGGCACAAACTTTTACAACGTTGGCACCACATCCATCACGGCGCTTACGCGGCAATTCGCTGACAATATCGATTGCTGCCAAGAAAAATATATGTATGGCACTTTCCAACTTCCTGCATTAATCCCTTATTTGTTAATTTATTTATAACAAAGCACGGAAACATTTTTTGCGAAAAGGATTACTCACGGTAACAGTGTTGTGCCCGACATGTGAGGGTGATGGCGTTTGGTCAGCTGATTTCTTCTCGCGTACGAAGCGTTAGCTGGGTTCGTATTTAGGTATATACTTAATATCAAACCGTCAAACATTTTGTTCAAAATTTGGTCTTTACTTAGTTTGTCAGGCCCTGTCTGACGGCATGGTGTACTAAGAATCATCCTGAAATGTTCGAAAAGGGTATCCATCAATGTCACGTTATTGATATGTAAAATAATATGCAAATAATAACCCCATTCTCTCTCATCTATCAGAGGAGGCATATGCTTAACAGTGGGACACATAAAAGGTGATGATCATCATGATGTTACACTCAAAATAAATACAAAACCACATGGTACTCGTACTCGTACCACCGTGGTGACGTTTTAGTATGGGAGTAGCATGGATGTTATTTGAACTATACACGTCATAATTTTTTTAGGCGTTCGAAAACACGTTCATAAAATAACCTTGTAGCTAATATTACGTATAATTCCCGGAAAAGAAGAACCCAATTTTACGCTTGGATCCAATAATCTATACAATTGAGGGAACTTTACAGCTGGGTCCAAACGAATTCAAAGTAGAGACGATTTCAAGCATTTTATTTATGTACAGTCTAGAGCGATGGAAATGGTGACACAAACGGTTAAAACGGTACACTTTGTATCAAATTTTGACTCTTTCTCGAGTGTATTTATCGCATGACGGGATATATTGTGTTCACATTAAACTTATAAAAAAGTATATTATAAACTTATTACCTAAGAATCTGTCCTATATTTACTTTAGCGTTTACATTTTTTTTTATAATCGGTAGAAACGTAGACTTCCGAATCTTCTATATCCTTAGTGTGCGTAACAATACAAAAGTCACATTCGATTACTACTTTCAGGATCGAATAAACGCGCTTTGAATTGATTTCGTTCTCGCTACGGTATTCTTCGATTCGACCTGTCAAATTTGTAACTCATACTGCTTTTGTACTCCGAAAACAACTACAAAACGTTAGACGCTAGCGTTTAGTTTTCGATGCGTAATTTAACGTTCGATTTGTACTACGAATAGGTAGTGTGACACACAAATTTGACATCTCGAATCGTATAATACCGTAGCGAGTGTAGTTTACTATTCATAATCATAATCATAAATATATTTCCATTTAACCTTAGGTGGTTTTTATAATGTTCCAAAGATACACGAATATCATGGCACGTGATATCGTATTATACCGTCAAGAGTTACCATAGATCCGATCGACATTTATCTCAAATTAAAGAACGTATAAAAATAAAGGTTTTGAATTGACAACATATATCCCAAAATTCGGATTGTCGCGTATTTTGTATTTAAAAATGCAAATAAATGGCACACGCGCCGCCATATTGTTTCGACACTGCCGACGTCGCGATGCGCGTATTCTGTAATGTCATAACCGAGAAACGCTAGCATTTAAATTAAAACGATAAATGCTTGTTATATAAGGTTGAATATTGGAAAATCGATAAAACTATACGAACGATCATGAACTTGATCGCGAGTAAAGTAATGTATAAGTGACTCATGCTACGGTTTCGATTTTCAGTTCTATGAGTGACCGCCAGGGCCGGTGTATAGATTTTTCATACTAAATCTTTTACGTAGTCCTAGCGTCTGCGTAAACGCAACTCACGTCAAACCCATGCTAAGGGTACTGATGTATGAAGACGAAGAAAAATTTGAACTTTTTCTCATAAACACCACCATTCACTATTTTAACGTTTCTAAATTATCAATTTGCCTAGTTACCTACCTATTTATTTTTCTAACATTTCCGATATGCAACTCGAAAACAAGAATATCTCGTCAATCTCAATTCTGAGAGCGATAAATTGCAAGCAAAATGAGGAAGGCCAGAGAAGTCACGGCAGTGTCGCCTTACAATCTGCACTCAATCACTCAATACGTGCGCTCGGCGACGACAGTGAGCGATTTACGTGGTCTCTAGTGATTAATATGGACCTCATCCACACCGAAAAATGCATACACCACGACACTCCCTCCCGATATGGCCTATTAGGCTTTATAGGTGGACAATACTTTCTGAAGTCCGCTATTCTAGTGTACCTAAATACATTTTGCAGTTTTTGCGTTCGTCTAATTTATTAATTGATTGAGATCTCTCTCACTCTCTCTTATTACGACACCCGAATTATCTGAATTGGCTTTGACCAATTCGGACAAAACCGGAGAATAAAAAATTCTTAAAAATATTCTCAAGACATAACTCGCAATAATAAAGTACAATCAATATACAAATAGTAAGAAAATATTCCGTCTGTGTTTACTTATGTATGAAAATGTTATTCTCCTACCGATTGCTTGGTAATTTGGTACTTTGAATCATTTTACATATGTGTCAGTCGAGAACTCTATCCAGTCGTTCTTTTTTTTACCGACTTCAAAAAAGTTATATTGTGCCACTGTACGTTTATTTTATGTATGTTTGCCGATATTTCTGTCAAATCTCCCGAGGTGATCACATTGTCACCAAGGATCTGAAGATGGGATCCCAGGGAAATTGAGGGCAACACTCAAATTTTATAGGCACGCGTGTAGTGATTTCGGTATTTTCTATTATGTTATATGTAACCCGTACACTATTTACTCTCGGATATTACAATTTTGGTGAAGTGGAACTGATGATAAAGACGACTTATGGAACTCCTCAAAGATGTAAAAAAGTACTTAAAAGATTCTGACATAATTCCGTTGAAGTAGCAAACTAATGAAGTGTTAATTCAGAGATCCTTGAGGAATCGACGGAACTCCTCAAATATTATCAGCACATGGTGGCGCATCTCCTTAGCATGATAGGAGTTCAGTTTATAATATGTTTTCTAACACACACACACACACACACATATATAATAAGTTAGTACTCTTTCTTGACCCAATAAGACACACACACACACACACACACACACACACACACACACACACACACACACACACACACACACACACACACACACACACACACACACACACACACACACATTTTATCTTAGATGTAAGCCTATATTGTATGTTTAAAGCTGTTGGTCTTCTAATAATTAAACATTAAAATTGGAAAGGAAATGTGGAAATTTTCATGTACCTAAATATGTGGCTTGGCGAAGTACTGAATTGAAGTCGGTTTCAACTTTGTTTTAAAGTAAATTATGATAGTACCTGAGACACCGATCGCTACCCGGCTCAGTGAGTGAAAATCACAAGAAAATATTTTTTTCCAGAAACGATTCTTTACCTAAGAATCGATTCTACGATCCCATAAACTCCTGTGTTATATCATCGAAATCGAATAAATTAACAAATTTGGCTCCCTTTGTTTATAAGACCATAAACGAGAACAAACTCATTACAATGATTGTTTTGGTTATCGAAGTACAAGTAAATCGTAACTTGGATCTAGATATGGAATATACAAGTGAAATAATACGGCAAAAGCAAACAATCACATGAGGAACGGCCCCGGAGATAGCCGCGACGCACCTCCTTCGGGCGACATTTTTCACTCTCCCTTCAATTTACCTGCTGAGTTCATCTTGAATAATTTATACCTACAGTTCGCAACTAGAGATAGCTGTATTTGTGCATGCTACGCTATGGGAATAGAGCTCACAATCAGGTGTCAACGCTTCCTTGAGAAAATGTAAAGGCGATCATTTTAATATCTACCAAGTATCTCAGGCGGATTTCTCACTAAGGGCATTGTTATGTTGCTGCTCAGACACTCTCGTATTACTTTTTGAAGTAATAGCTACGTACGTTTTACGCAAATACAGGGTGATTTGTAATTCGACCTATTCCTTGAAAGGGGTTATACTAGAGCTAATTTGCAACAATTTATGTCCAGTCAACCAGGGGTCAAAACTCGTATTTTTTTTAATTTTTCGAGTTCTTAGTTTGTTTGAAAAAAAATCGCCTTGCGGCCTTAAACTGGTGATTGTGACAAAAATGTTTTTTTACCATCCAACTGGAAGTACTTTTGTCACAATCACCAGTTTAAGGCTGCAAGGCGGATTTTTTTCATACAAACTAAAAACTCGAATAACTCGGAAACCAGCGAGTTTCGTGCAAATTAGCTTTAGTATAACCCCTTTCAAGGAATAGGTTGAATTACAAATCACCCTGTATATATTTACTTATCAATAATCTTACAAAATAATCTTGAAAGTCTCTAAACGCAAAAAGGAGTCTCTTGAATTATGGATTTTTTTGAATAATTCGTGTGTAAATATTCTCATATAAATACATAGGTAAGTATGTAGTTTTAATTGAATTGTAAGTAAGTTGACAGTTTTCTTTCCCCAACCCGTAGTTAGCTTAATTGCTTTATGAATTAATCATATTGCTCCTGGAATATTTATGAATACCTATTCCGTGTTTACGGCAACCAAAAATTTGTTATCTCGATCGTTATTTGTCTCCCTTGTCATTCGAGTGAACGGTTGCCTCATCTAATTACGTACCTCACTTAGCAGATAAACAAATTCCGCTTTTAAAAAGTACTAGCTATTGTTTTCTATTAACTTTTTTATTACCCATTTAATTTTCCATTTGCATTCTATTTCTATTTCGTTCAGTCTGGCTTTGAAGAACTGGTTCTCGCAAAGCTTTTTATACGTTTTTACTTAGCAATGCTTGTGGAGATATTCAACACTGTGTAAGTACTAAATAATGGAAAGGGACATATATTATGCACAAACACAGCAAGTTCAATGTTAGTTAAGACTAACTTATAAATAGTGACTTTTTTTATTAAAACAAAAATGTTATTACAATACAAACAACTAATACTAAACAAGAAATAAAAAAAATTAAAAACCAATTACAAAAAAAATAGCCCGTCCAAAAGTTCTGCCTGCGGAAAGGACCCCATGACGCTGGCGGCATTTCCCCTTTGGACCGCGAGAGCGATCCTTTGGGAAAGGTATGCGCCAGCTCTGGGGTCGCCTGAGGCGTGGACCAGCCGTGATGACAGGGTCCTCATGAAGGCCTTCATGTCGGCTGACCAGGGTCCCATCGTTTCAACTGCAAGCGCCGCAAACTCGTAGTTCTGTACTAGAGAAGAGTATTTGCGGCGCTTGAGTAATTGCACTGAAAAAACGCATGGGTTAAAAATAAACAAATTACTGTTAGAAATAGCTAAGCATGTTTGCCAATATAGCACCTGCAAAGTTTGTTGCTAAAAACAAATACGTCAACTTTGCTGACATTACTTGACAAATAGTAATCTATATAATTGGTTAAAAATACTTGTTTCTTAATAACATAGTAGTAACATTAGACACAACAATGCAAAGTTAGCTGCATTGAGCCAATTTTACTTTGCAGCCTCAGCCGGAGAGTTCGGTTTAAGGAGCCAAGTTACTCAGTACCGTCAATTATGTCTATTCGGTAAATGCAACCGATCTACTTGGTAATTCCAGCTAAGTAACTAAAACGAGTATAAGTAGCCAAGTTACTCAGTACCGTCAATTGTGTCTATTGGGTAAATGCAACCGATCTACTTGGTAATTCCAGCTAACTAAAACGAGTATAAGTAGCCAAGTTACTCAGTACCGTCAATTGTGTCTATTGGGTAAATGCAACCGATCTACTTGGTAATTCTAGCTAACTAAAACGAGTGTATGTACCCAGTTACTCAGTACTGTCAATTTTGTCCATTGGGTAGGGGCAACCAATCTACTTGGAAATTCCAGCTAACTACAAATCGGTATAAGATAAGTAGCCAAGTAACTCAGTACTATCAATTGTGTCTATTGGGTAGAGGCAAGTTGCTTCTACACAATAGAGACAATTGTCAGTACTGAGTAACTTGGCTACTTATACCAAATTGTAGTTTGCTAGAATTACCAAGTAGATCGGTTGCATTGTGTAGGTTTGTACAACCGATCTTAGGAGATACAAAAGAAAACTGACTTTAAAGAAATAAGCTTTATTTAAACATCACAATCACATACCTATACGGTAAATTAAAATAAACGAATAAGGTAAATTGAGAAAACAGGTAAGTATTACCATTGACGAATAAATCTAGAGGTATATTGATGGCCGGCGCTTCACAATTCACAACAGAACTTATAATATTATAAGCTAAAAGAGTAAATGAAACATCTTCTTTGTAAAAACCATTGGTACATCTATTAAATATAACAAGTCTGCTGTTAATCAGACTTGTTATATTTAATAGATGTCTATGTCTATAATCTAACACTATCACTATTCTTAACTTTTGTAATGTCTCTTTAGCCTTCACAAAACTAACAATCACTAATTAGCACCACGATTGCCCAAATCACACCACAGCACACAACGCTCATAACGCGGCCCAAGCAAGAGTGCCTTCGGAGAGGTTCCCGTGGTTTGTTTATACTTCCAGCGGCACGGGAGGGGTTCCAGGGTCGGACCTTGACAGTGTCTGCTTACAATATTATACGTACAATAAAATTTACAAGAGCAACAAGATAAGTCACCCGCACGGCTACAAGTCCCGTTACGTAATGGCCGCCTCACTTTGCTGCAAAACGGCTGCGAAGGCAAATTAGTCAATTTCTGATTTAATTGTAAATAAGTAACTGTTGTAAAAATGTGATAGCTCACTCGGTGGCTAACTGCCGAGCTGTGCTTGTTTAACTAAAAATAAGCAACTTGTTTGTTTTTTAATATTGTACGCGGTTATTTGCAGGAAAACTACTTAGCAGATTTTAACCTAGTGTTGTAAGACTTAAAATTAAATAACGCATTAGACAGCAAATAACAGTGTAAACTTGTCTATTATTAACCGATAAAGAAAGGATTATATTTACTTAAGCCACTTGTTTGTTTCTTAGTCGTTTACGCAGTTATTTGCAACAAAACAATTTATCTAATTTTAACCTAGTATGCAAGGTCTGAAATGAAATAACGCAGTTGATAGCAAATAACAGTGTCAACTTGTCTATTTTTAACCGATAAAGAAAGGCTTATATTTACTTAAGCCACTTGTCTGTTTCTTAACCATTCACACGGTTACTTGCAACAAAACAACTTATCAAATTTTAACCAAGTATTTCAAGGTCTATAATTAAACAAGGCTGTGGTCAGCATATAACAATGTAAACTTGTCCATTTTTAACCGAATCGGGTATGGATTGGATTTACCGAGACAATCATTTGGAAATAAATAAGTATTGTGTTAAAATAACCGAGGAAGTTTAGCAGTATTTGCTCGTTTACCATTAGCAAACCTTTATCGCGCGTTTTAAATGAATCATGGTTATATGTAACCATTTTTTTCTTAACCGAGCTAAAAAGGTCCTTTGCTAAAATTTATTTTTTTCAGTGTGGGCCTGATCAGCCGCAGCGCCGGCCTGTGACCGTGTTGCCTGTATGTGGGACAGTGCGAACGTATCGACGCACGTAGCGTCCCAGACCAGGGCCCTACCGAGTCTCCACGGTACCAAAGTAACTCCGTCCGGGCGCTTGCCATCGTCTCTCATCATACCAGGAGGTTCTAATGACGAAGGTATGGAGGCAGTAGCGAGCGCCCGACGCAGCAGGTCGTTTATGGTACCGTGGCGGTACATGCGGCTGGCACTTCTGTTGCATGAAAGGCCATGTCTACCCAGCTGGTCCACACCTTTGCCGCAGACACAGGTGTGGGGAACACATATTTTAGATCCAAGTTCAATTGAATTTATGCTAAACAAAAGATCTTAGAAACAGATTTTATTTAAATATCGCTTTTAATTACTGATTTCATTATTCAAAATTTCCAATCCTAATTCAACTTCATTTTTTAATGGACAGACGTATTATGTGTCGTGAAATACCAAACAAATAAGTGAGTGACGTCAACAATGAATAAGTTGGTGTAACGGTGGTTCCAGGTACCTCGCTGCAGCGCTCAGCGTCTACAAATTGAATTTCTAAGTTATTCCTTAACTAGTGAAGGCACGAATGAAGTGAGGTTGTTCCAAGTTGTTGTTCCACGAGTGATTGGAGTCGAATACGAGTGGGGCGGTGTCTGCGTCTGCGATGCCAAATGATTTATGAGTGTGGTGATTACTGGATGATCGAAATCCATACGTACTGTTTGCATTAGAATTTGCTCTAACAAATAACTAAGTAATAACTTGCCATTATTACACATTACACTTAGATGCACGAATGAGATTTCCAAGTCTGCAATTGAAAGTATCATTAAAAAAAAAATTTTTATTTTCAGATTCCTAAGATCCCTAGCATTGTTAGTTACAAAACACTTATACAACTACATTAGTAAATTAATATTAAATGGCCACATGAATTATTTATTTTTTATTATTTAGGACGTGCGACATGTACCTACATACATACACAGTGTATCGGCGGAGTATGTCCGAGTCCCACCTCTCTGCTATCATTCTCAGGATGCTATTTGAGCTCCCCCTCGTGTGCATCACCAACGCCGTTTTCTTCCGTATTATGGCATAAAGTCATCTACGCTAGCATCGGCAAACATCCCAGAGGCGCTGCAGAATCGGGGAAACCCAAACAGCCTCCTGAAAATGTTGTTATATTGGATACGCAAGGCGTAATATGACTTCAGCCTGAAACTAGCCCACAGGCCACACGTATAGAAACTTTGACAATAAGCTCTAAATAAAGTCAGCTTCACTTGGGCACTACAACGTGCGAACCTGTGCGCCAGCATCCCGCCTCGGACTGACTACGCCCTGTGCTCCCGCTCGATATCGAAATCGTCTTTCAGGTCCTCGGTCACTATATGACCCAGGTATTTGAAATGAGTAACACGATTCAGAGGAACTCCGTTCAACATTATTTTGGGCGAGTAGCCTGGACACTTAATTTTACCCCTGAACATCATGAACTCGCTTTTATCCGCGTTGTATATACCTACTAACATAAGTTTTTAAGTTACTTGAACTAACACATTAATGATTTTATATATTTTTGATATATTAAGTACTAACATAGTCGTTCTAAGGATACTACTAACAAATAATGGATCTCGTTATCTGAGTAATAAATAAATTGAATTGAATTGAATTAAACACGCGTGTTTAATAACATTACGACACTCGTGTAGTAATGTTTATATCCCGATTACGACACGTTGGCACCTTGCAGCAAGGTGTACGTATGGACTCGGCGCATTCTTAAATTGACCGGGTTATACAGGTATGTTTTTAATTCTCGGCAAATGGATTCTTACTCGACTAAACAAATTAAATCCTTCTTGTGGATTAATTGATTATTTCTTGTTGGATATGATATAGAAACGTTTCATTTAGTAAAACTATTTACTTTTGTATTTGTATTTACATGAATTTATATTGAATAAGAAATAAGAAAGACCTTTATTTATTTTTGATATATTAAGTACTAACATAGTCGTTCTAAGGATACTACTAACAAATAATGGATCTCGTTATCTGAGTAATAAATGAATTGAATTTCAAACCGTGCTGTTGCGCATACATCTCACATGTATCGATTAGCTTTTTTAGCCCTGATACTGCATTGAGTAGTACATAGAAAAAAAATAAAAAAAAAAATATTACGGGAATCTTACACAAATCAACCTAGGCCCACTGTAAGCTCAATAAGGTTTGTGGTGTGGGTACTAGGCGACGATATATATAATAGATAAATACATATAGATACTTCTATACATATATAACTTCCATAACTCAGGAACAAATATTCGTGATAAACACACAAATAAATGCCCTGACCGGGATTCGAACCCGGGACCTCCAGCTTCGTAGGCAGTGTCACTACCAACTGGGCTACGGAGGCCGTTTAAAGGCTACTAGTTCAAGGACGCGCTGGGCGAAGGGTGAACAACGCACACAACTTAACACGTTCAGTGCCGGGAACACGACTATTGTGTGCCTACGTCGTAGGCACTTTCCGCTACATGCGAGGAACACCAAGGGATCGGCTACGAGCGCAGCGCGTAGCGATTCTTGGCAGTGAGTGTGTTAATGGAATGTATATAAGTTAATTGTGAAGACATGTGCCTCTACGTCAAACTGATGAAATTCCGAAAGACAAGTCATGTGTAACTAGGCACAATATAAGACAGTGTTTTTCAACCTGTGGGTCGCAACCCCCTCCCAGCCCCCCGCAGCTGTAATATAGAAGTAAAAGTGACGTAACTATTCAATATTCGAGTTTTTTCCGTACTAGGGGCGTCGCGGCTTGAAAAAGGATGAAAACCACAGATATAAGACAATATGATTGACCTAAAAAGTCCTAGGAAGGATAACATGAATAAAAATACGTACAGATTTTGTAACAAACGAAGGCCGTAAATCTACGTTCTAGTACATGCCCAGGCTCAGGTAAAGACACGTGAGCCAGTAGGTACCTACTTGTAATTAATGATCCTTCCCTGTGTACCTACTCATCCGCACACACTGCGCTGTATGCACTAACACGCCCTCCGCCCTCTTCGTACATTCATTAACATCCCCAGCAAATGCAAATAATATTGCTGTCTAAAATAGTTCCAGCTATAACTTCATCAAATTATCCACTAGCAATGAGCAAGTTGAACAAGATTCCACACTTCCGTATTTGCGGGCAGTATACTGTCCGGTGGCAATTAATGTAATAGCGTCAGCAACTTGTGTCGTATTAGTTGAACTTTACACGATTTCCAACAGCTAGGAGATCCAATTAGCAATATCATCCGGCCTGAGTGTAACGAGCCCGGAGTGGCAATAAGCGGCGGCGGTACAGTTAACATACTGCAAATTGATGTAAAATTTACTTAAACTTCTTGTTACAATTGAGATAGGACGCTGAATGGAGATTAAGTGAATTGTTACGGGCAGTGTCTAAGTACAGCAGAGTATCGGGTGACTTCTTAAACTTGCGTTAGGACACATCATCTGTCTTGAAGATGAAAAAGACACTTGATTGTCCTAGCGCTCGTTCGTAACGATACGCAATCCCCATGCAAGTATACCTACGACTAGATTACTTTAGGTATTTATTTAGGCAGATGTTAAGAGTCCCTTGGGCCGCCAACGCACAAATCAGTCCCCCTCACAGCTGAAAATAAAAGAGCGTCTCTATCAGCGTGTGTTCAGCTACTTTCGACACATAAAGAGACGTGGAGACGGCAGCCTCGAAAAGTTAGTAATCGTTGGGAACACAGAGAGAAAAACCCAAAGCTTGAATTTACTAATATTATAAGTTTCTGTCAAAAAAATCATTTTTGGTACAAGCTTTTATTGCCGACGGTAATTTTCTGCATACCATCATCAACTACTCATTGAGACGATTGTAACGAACCCAAACTCGATGGGGTTGTGTCGTTTTATTGAGGAGTTCCTCAGGCCACCTTCCAGCTCCAGCATCAGATCAGCTCCATGTCATCATAATATTGCATTGTCATGCAATATAGATATGCATGCAAAATTTCAGCTCAATCGGAAACCGGGAAGTGGGTCAAATTTAACTTGCAAGATATGATTACAGACAACGGGACAGGTGAAACTAAATAAAATCGTGTAAAAAGATCCAGAGGCCGCTCACCAACTTAACAAGAATCCAGACACATCAAAATTTCACACTGTCGCTTTTACATTGCACCTTACAACTCGTCGGAAATATGTGCGAACCTGGCTTGAGCATACTATAAAGCTGCAATACGACTGATTTCTCCTGATAGAATTGATCTCCGGGAAGGAGACATGGTGGGGGTGAGATTTTGATGGGGTCTTATAGAGGCCGGCAAGGTGACCACCAGAAAAGTCTGACAGCTTGGGATTTGGCGAAGCGAGGTTCGCAGATATTTCCGACGAGTTATACATGAGCCGATGGTGACAGTTCGTCCGTCCAGACTTGCATCCCACCATGACTACGATCTCCAGACATCAAGGACCGACAAGTGAGAGCGATTAAAATTAGGTAAACAAATTATGAATGCGGATATTTTCGAGCATATTTTAAACTTGCGTAACGAAATATTAATGTACTGGTATCAATGATTATTAAAACTTTATGAAGGTATTAATAGTACAAACCGTATGTTTAAATGATGATGTGTATCATTGATGCAATCTACCTAATCGTAATAACCACCTAATCAATCTTATTTTTCGTCTCTTTAAGACCACGTTACCCGAAATCGACCTATTTTACATTCAATAATAAACAATGAAATACTGAATTTTTTGATGGGATATTGAGATATGTTATAGTTTAATAACCGCCCTCGATACTTTTACGAACAAAAACACAATATTTTAAACTTTGCTCGATCATATCATGCCACGAAAAATGGGAAATGCTGATCTTATTTCGAGTTGTACATAAAGTAGGCGCAAAATTGACTCAAGTGAACAATTACAAAATATAGGCAATGATGTAAAATAGATCTTTTTACGAACACTTTCTTTAAAAATGCCTTTATATTTATTTATACACAATTTATCTGGGAAACTGACCTGCGCGTCTCATTTTCGTAGCCAGATGGCCATGTGGCCTCGAGCTGGACGGACGTCTGTAGCGATTTTTGTCATTTTGACAACTGTATAATTCGCAAGTTTAATACCAGCAACCAGATAATAATATGTTGTTAGGGAAAAAATAAAGAATTTGATGTGGTTGGATAAGCACTGAAACTAGATTTTATGGTATTTTTACAATACGCACTAATATAAAAGTTCAAAAAACACACCATTCGAACACGATTTTTCATATTTTTCTTCTTCGATCCCTTTATTAATGTAAAAAGTTCGAATTCGTTTCTTTAGAACGTGGAAAATGTATATATTACACAGGCCACATTGTCTTATATGGCGTATAGGTGTATGTGTGTGTATTTATGATAGATTTATTTGAGATTTATCAGATTTATAGTAACATCTGACATCAATCTGACATACTTATTAGTTAGGTCTGACATTTGAAATTTACACTGTTTCTATTGATTTTGCAAAGCTAATATTCTAAATAAATAATATAAAGTACAAGGAGCACCGTATCATGTACCTACCTACGAAATATGAAGATTGTATCATTTATGATGTCGTGGTTCTACCATAATGTTTACGCCATCCATTAAAACGCAGTACTGCAGTGCCAACAGATGGAATCCTAATTATTAATAGAAATACATACTTAGTTACAATATTTATAGGATCAAGCCGAGATCGTCTACAATTGAATGTTGCGCTGATCTCCCGGTAATACTTCTGCTGCTGTAAAAACTATCGATGATATAAAGACATTAATAATGCAGCCGTCATGATGCTTCAAGATACTAAGCTAGCTACCAGCACAATTCAACTTCTTCATGTTTTTGAAACTGAAAGTCAAATGAAGAAGAACCACCTACAGTATGGCATAAACATGTGTATAATTTGTTACCTATCATACCTGTCATAAGTCATTAACTTAAAAATAAAGCTATTCTATTTGCGAATTAGATTGGTCATTATATGATTTAATCTACTTACATAAAGATGATTAGATGTATTAAATGAAAATAAAACAACGTAATAACTTCGTATTATTTTCGTATATAATAAAACAAGGCATGTAATGGTTTCATTTTCTTTACTCTGAGATTATGGAATTCTCAAGGACATTATAATTATAACATACATATGTTGGTTATACTATACTATAGGTAAGTACTTTGGGTGGACTATATCTAATACATATGTATACTGTAATACTGTATCTATCTTATAACTTCGTATCACTGTTTGAATTTTCACAGCTTCAGGGGATTGCAGACTTGTATTTGATTTTTAGGGTTTCGTAGTCAACAAGGAACGCTTATAGTTTCGCCATGTCCGTTTGTCCATCTGACCGTCTGTCAGTATGCGGTTTAGCTCAGTGACCCTTACTACTAGAAAGCTGTAATTTGGAATGGGTATAAAAATCAATCACGCCACCAAAACGGTAGCATAAAATCTTGAAAAGTATATATTTAAGGTAGGTACCTTATATGGAAAGTGGGGATGTATTTTTTTTCTCTCTAAACTCATGTGGGGCATCTTTGGATAGCTTGTTCAAATATATTATGGGTTTCTAAAAACCACTTTCTAATCAGCCGTTTGCGTGATATTGGGCTTTTTAAAGCCCTTATTTTGTTCTACAGTCAATGTAGATAGCATGTGACCAGATTCATAAAATACCATGGGTCAGTTTTATTTATGCCCACACGCGGTGATGATGATGATGTGATGTAGCAATTATTTTATAAGACCGCGGATAGTCGGGTTGTAAAAGACACACACTTCTTCAAGGTTCATTCTAAACTATGTCCTTAGAATACTATGTCCTATTGTTAATTTTAAAGTCATAAGTGGAACTTTTGTTCGCGGCATGCGAATCTCCTCGCTACGTAATTTTTTGAAATCACTTTCATTATTCATGGATTCTAAAACGTATACTGGTAGATCGATATTTTTTGTAGAAGTTGGTAAAATCATAGCAAATTGTAATTTATGTTCTTCTGATTATTTTCATGCGATTTTGCACCTTAGTGAAAGCCGCATAGAGTTGTCAATCTAACGTGGGTACTAGGTAGCATTGACTTTTCAATTGTATGTCACCCACCGAAATATATCTAATAGACCGTCAGCCCACTCCCAATACGCCTACGTCTCATGACAACACGATAAAATGCCAGGCACCTTTGACACCATCTGCCAAGTAGGTACTTCCAGCCATTTCAGGACTGACAGACTAAGTTTTACTCTTTCTACGATTAAAGTGCTACATGATGCCACTTGTCTCGTACTGTTGTCACATGACGTAAATATACGTAGGTACCCTTATAATTTTGACCGAAAGTGAAGGATATTTCAAACTTTCGGCCAATTTTAGCTGCGATAATCTTCTGATTCTGGCTCAGCACAACTTTCTTGACCTGTTGCGATGCATTTGATGGTGTTGTCATGAGACATAGGCGTATTTGGAGTGGGTTTACGGTCTATAAGAAGCATACTTAGAATAAAATACGAAAATATAAATAAGTCACTGTCATTTTCCAGCAAGATGTTTTGACAGTTTTGACAAATTTAGTTTCTCTGAGGAGGTTGGTGACTGGTTCAAATTCTTTATGTCACTAAAAATAAATTAAATCTTAGGTCAGTGACCTGTCACAGTAAAGTGAGATAGTGTGCGTGAAATGTAGTGGTGTGCGTTACTGGGGAGAATTACGATAACGTTGCGCCGCCACCGGATTTTTTGTGTCGCGTATGTAGTTTCAAGTCGAATTAGAAACCCTTAATACTTGACATAGTCGTTGTGGTCATTATTTTCGACCATTGAGGACCTACTGGTGATCATGGATTAAGGTCTCGTCCTGAACGTCAGTCTCGTCCTGAACGCCGAGCGGTGCGTACACGCGCGTGCGCCCGTGCGGATATTTGTATTATTACTTGCTCAAAATTAACCTAAATTCGCGCGCGAAATGGAGTGCCAAAAGTGTAAGAAAGTGCTCGCAAAAAAGGGTTCACACTTTGTTTGCCAGGGACCATGTCAAGGGACATTCCACAGGAGCTGTGTAAAGGGGTTAGCGGCTGACATCAAAAGTGGAAAAAATAGAATTTATTGTAGTAACTGTGAGGAAGATGAATCGGAAGAAGAGACAATAGAAGACGAATATAATAGCCAGTCGAAAATATTAAAAGACATTCAAAAGAAAGTGGGTGCACTCCCGGGAGTCATGAAACACCTGGACTCCATCACTCAAAGTTTGACCTTGCTGTCCGATAAATACGACACACTGATTACTGAACACGAACAGTCAAAGCAAAAAATCTACAAACTAGAAAAGACGGTCGCAAGTGTCAATAATAAATGCGTTTACTTAGAAAAATTCAATGCTGCCCTGGAACAAAGATTGAACGAATTCGAGCAAACAACTCGGAAGAATAATATTGAAATAGTGGGCGTTGAACAACTTCCCGGTGAAAACTTGAAAGATATTTTATCCAAACTGGGTGCAGTACTCAACGTGAACACCACCGATGTCGAGTGGGCAAGGCGCGCTCGGCAACCGCGGCCCGGCAACAACAAACCGGCGGCCATCCTCGTCGGGTTCAAGGCCGGCGCCGGTGGCGCAGCGGCGCGGGACAGCTGGCTCGCGCAGCGGCCTAAGGTGGCGGAGTTAACGAGTAATATGGTTACCAATGGATCGGCAGTGAACAAACTCTATATTAACGAGGACCTATCCCACTCGGTACGAACCTTACTATGGAACACAAAAAAACTGCTAAACGGAATCTACAAGTACATCTGGGTGTCTAATGGAAAAATATTAGTTAAAAAGAGTGACGGCGATAAATCAATCTGCATTCGTGCTGAGAGCGATGTCACCGAACTCAAGGACGAGTGAAATACCTAAATTACTAATGCCTAACGTGTTTAACTTTGCTTTCAACATTCACTGACTTAAATAACTTAGACAATATAATTGATGAAAATGTCAATTATGTATGTATCGAAAATTTATCTAACTGGAGAATTAATTTTAGCGTAAAAGATTTATGTATTTTACATGTTAATATTTGTTCATTAAGGAAGCATTTTAATGAGCTTCTCGTAACTCTAAATGACCATTTGAAGCACATAGATATTTTAGTGATCACCGAAGCCAATATACATTACTCGCTATTGCCATTTTTTCAAATCGATGGTTTTAAAGTGGACGCCTATACCCGCGAAGGCCGCAGTGGTGGAGGTGTGCTTGTCTATTCGCAACAGCGCCTTCGAGCGCGTGCGAGTGAGACGGGTGCACTTGCTACCGCCAGCGCCATGCGATCGGCAGAGTGCGTGTCCATTTCACTTTTCAATAATAACGAACATATTTATGTCATATCTATATACAGACCTCCCCGTTATAATAAACAAGATAGAATGTTTGAGTTCTTAGCTGAATTACGTAATCTTTTAGACAGCTTACCTAGAAATTCTAAAGTGATAATTAGTGGCGATTTAAATATCAACTTATTAAACTGTCAGGATAACCGAGTCTTAGCTTATGAAAATATGATGGCGGAATATGGTTTTTCAAGATGTATTAAAGATGTCACTCGGAGAGAAATTATTACAGGAAAACTTGTAGAATCGTGTTTAGACCACATTTATGTTAGAGCATCAGCATCCGTTATCGACTCGGCAGTAATTACGCACAAGATTTCTGATCACTATTTAACTTCAGTGGCAATACAATGGAAACAGAGCCTAGCGAGGGGCGACGCGAGCGCGCGCGCTGCGGCTCCGCCGGCCCGCGGGCCACCGGCGAGCGCGCGCGCGCCCCCAGCACGCGCGCCTGCGCTCGCACCGCCTGCTACTAGGCACGTACTTGATAATAGCCTAGTAAGAGAAAAATTGTTAGCGACTAATTTTGACGACCTATTAAATATGCAATGCCCGATTAAACTGTACGAAGCGTTCACTCTTCTGTTCCAAAATATTTATAAGGATTGTTATAAGACTATAGTTGTAAGCCATAATTCCTACAATAGAAACAGTAAGAATTGGATATCTGATAATTTGAAAAAAATGATCTCAGAACGTGATAGGTTATTTTTAGTATGGAGTAACGAACCAAACAATATGTCAAAGAGGCTTAATTATACTAGGTATAGAAATAGATGTAATAAACCTTTAAATGTAGGAATGATTATGATAAGCAAAGTATATTAAATTGCAATAATAATATTAAGAAAGTTTGGGATAAAATAAATAGTCTGTAAGGTAATAATAAACAATCTTTAGATAGTTCCGTCCTTAGTAACGTAGAAAACCAAGGCAGTATTAAAGACACTTGTGACAAGTTCGCACTTAACTTCTCTGATGAGATCGAACAGATCAAACATATATGTAACGAAAAATGGCTAGACCGTAATAGTTATGTAAATAAACCGGACGTGTATATAAGATGGCAACCCGTGCGTAGCAAGGATATTGAACGCGTCATTCGCCAAATGAACAAAAATAAAGCACCGGGGAGCGATCTTGTACGCATGTCCGACTTGAAACTAGTGATGGATAAGGTGAGTCCAGTCATAGCTCGGTTAATCAATTTATCAGTAGCCCAACATAAATATCCTAACAAGTTAAAAGAATCCTTAGTCCGTCCAATCCATAAAAAAGGCGACCGTAAAGTACTTTCCAATTATAGACCTATATCCATTCTATCTAGCATTGACAAGGTGATCGAAAAAAGTATCATAAACCAAATTAATTCTTTTCTTCAAAAAAATAAAGTACTTAACGACTGTCAACATGGTTTCCAAAAAGATAAAAGCACTGTTACCCTTTTATCAAGATTCACCTAGGAGATAAGAAATTTGTTGTAGCCATATTTTATGATTTTAAAAAAGCATTCGACACCTTGGAAACCGACACTCTTTTAAAGGGCATGGACGAATGTGGTGTGGGGCAGCCGCTGAACTGCTGGTTCCGGGACTACCTCACATCACGTTCATATCGCGTCAAGATAGGCGACGGTTTAAGCGACGAGACGCGGGTGCGCTGCGGGGTCCCCCAGGGCTCCGTGTGTGGACCTGTGTGCTACCTCATGCACGTTAACAGTCTGTGTGGAGTACTGCGTCACTGTTCCGAGCACATGTTTGCAGACGATCTATGCACCCTACTTGCCGGAACCAACCTTTCAGAAACTTGTCGCTTGGTTCAACAGGACATAGACGCAGTCGTTAAATGGTCCCATGATAATGGTATAGTGTTAAATACAGATAAGACCAAATTCCTCATTATTCAATCACCTTATTTGTCAATAGCTGAAACCTCACCACTTATGTATACCCATAGTTTTACTTGTCTTCATAATAGTTTAAATAATTGCCAATGCAAACATATTGAAAAGGTAGACTGTGTTACATATCTTGGCGTCAAGGTTGATGTTACATTTTCCTGGCTACAACATATTAACTATATTTGTAGTAAATTAAGATTACTCCTAGGAAAATTTTACCACCTTAGCTTTAAAGTACCAAGCAATATACTAAAATGTCTGTACTTTGCTATAGTAGACTCGGTGCTGGGATATGCCCTTGATTGCTATGGACTTACATTCAAATCTTACATAGACAAACTTGAAGCATTGCAAATTAGATTCTTAAAATTACTAGTAAATAAAAAAACAAAAAACAGTTGCAAGGGCGATTATTCAAAATTATTTAAAATCTGTAAAATACTTCCGGTTAGCCTAAAACATAAATACCTTTTAGCAGTTAACAATCATAGCAATCGAGTACATAGCCCAATACCGATAGAACACAAACATAGCACAAGGTCGGTGTCCGCGGGTAAGTATGAAGTACCTCGGGTTGATAACTATTTTGGAGACCGTACTTTAGCCAAGAGACTTCCGTACTTCTTAAATACTTTACCCGAAGACATCCGAAATGAACCAAATAAACATAAATTAAAAAAGCACTAAAAAAACACCTACTGCATACCTACACTTAAGTAACTGCTTGCTTGCTTATTTTGCAAGCAAGCGTTATCATATCACACTCATATTTATAACAAGATTAATAAGTTAGCATTTAAGTATAAAATAGGATTAAAAACGATGTTATTATTATGATATGTATATTAAGCATAAAAGAGACTTACCTGCAGGCAAACTGTTCAAACAGTTTTGCAGGGACATGTTTTAGAATAAGTTTTTTATATATTTGGTTAATAAATAAAAAAAAAAAAAAGGTCATTGTTTTGGTTAGCGACCAACGAAAGTAGTTTAATAGTGGGCCGGCTAGCGACCACTAAGATCAGTGACTTGAAAATATGTTTTGTTCAACAAGAGAGCAAAGTAGATTTTTGCTGCGAGTGTTGATGTTGAGTCCCGAGCAAGTGAAAGATTCTATATTTGAATCACGAGCGTAGCGAGTGATTCAAAATTAGAATCTTGAGCGTAGTGAGGGACTCAAAGGCACGAGATGCAAATATCTCTCGTGTGATACATACAACTTTTCACCTCAGCAGTGAGAACATCGTCACGTTAAAAAATATATCGTTAGGCTTTTACGCACCTATAATATTCTGAATTTGTAATAGACCCCACACTATGATGTTGATGTGTCACCAGTGCTCGATATCAAAATTAAAAAGCTACTTTGACTCACGGAGTGAGCAAAATCGCATTTTGCTCACTGTTTTCACGCAGCAAAATATGCTTGTTCGAGCTGCTGAGGTGAAAATAACTATTTCACCTCAGCAGCTCGAACAAGCATATTTTGCTGCGTGAAAACAGTGAGCAAAATACGATTTTGCTCACTCAGTGAGTCAAAGTAGCTTTTTAATTTTGATATCGAGCACTGGTGACACATCAACATCATAGTGTGGGGTCTATTACAAATTGAAAATAACTATTTCACCTCAGCAGCTCGAACAAGCATATTTTGCTGCAAAATACGATTTTGCTCACTCAGTGAGTCAAAGTAGTAAAGTAGCTTTTTAATTTTGATATCGAACACTGACATTTCATAGTGTGGGGTCTATTACAAATTCATAATATTTCAACTTTAAGAGCACTCTCCCTTTCATTTTCATTACGAAAAAAGAATACGACAGAAATGCGCGACTAATAGTTCGATATTCGAATTTAAAAGTAGACCCCCAAAACAGCGCGAACCAAGTTACACGATCGAAAACACACTTAACATACTTATAAGTTTAAATTACCAAAACAATTTGTACAAAGGAATGGTTTAAATGAAAGAGAAACAAACATGGAGCATCTCAAATAAAGTCAGTTTTGCTTAAATAGGTAAAACCATGAATTTTCATACGCTGAACAATCAATGATTCTATTTTGAACAGTCTTCATTTTTAAGAACGTATACTAAAGATGCAGTTTCCGAACGCACACCCAGCGCCCCGCCCCTATAAAAAAGCCGGCGCGCTGTTAAATTGTTTACATTTTATTCGTAATATTATTCGTCATGCTTGCGCTATTGATATTAGTTTTGAATATAAAAACGACTAGGATTAATTAGTTATCTATCTAACTAAGAAATATATATCTAGTGAACTCATTAAAGATTTAACAACAATACGCTTAGTATTTGGAGCGCACGCGCGACGCGCGTAAGCGTAACAGATATTAGATTGAATATTTCAAAAAATAGCTCGAAAATATGAGTGAAATGTGGTAACATGAGTGACAGTACGAGTATTTTAACAATAAAAGGTACGGTTAGTTTTTAGTGTTGTGTTAGTGTCATGCGAGACTCGTAAGTATAGATTACAAAAATGTGCTTTAGTCTGTCGTGTCGCGCCTTGTCTCGCCCGCACTCTCGCGTGCTTCTAGTAACTAACTAGCCACGCTGAGGAGTTTAAATAAGCAGTAACGAACCCCGAATCTAGTTTTCTTCCTGAATATCCACGAGACGAATAGGTACGTAAAAGCCTATCGATGTATTTTTTAACGAGACTATGTTCTCACTGCTGAGGTGAAAAGTTGTATATGTTACTCGAGAGCAAAGTATTTGCGTCTCGTGCTTTTGAGGCCCTCGCTGCGCTCAAGATTCTAACTTTATTCGGTTGATGCGGTTATGTTTAATGGCACTCCTATCCCGTACAGTCAGAGTGTCACAGATCTAGGTGTCTATTTGGATAATACACTAAGTTGGAGGACACAGATTTCTGAGGTCAGTCGGAAAGTGGTAGGGTCACTTCACGCTATTAATATGCTTAATCATTTCTTGCCCATTAAAACCAAGATTTTATTGAAACCAAGTTTTTTTTTGGACAATAGCCCATAATAGGAAAGTCTGTTATCCGGACTTGAATTTTTTTTTATTTTTTTTTTTATTTATTTATATTTTCAAATTACATCTTACAAAACATTTATATTCTCACCAAACTGTTACGTTTGATGGCGAGACGCGCTCAGTTTTTATACAACTTAACCTATTAAACTCATCTTATATAAAACAAAGTTTCATGCTTAAAGTAATGAAAAAGAAATATACCTATTTCTGCAACTATACATATATATACATACCACATACACATCCATATGTGATAAGTCGAGAGTGTGTTCTCGTCTCATCACACATGCACGCGAATATATGTACATATATGCATACACACTACACTACACACACACACACTTAATTATGAGAAGTCGAGAAGACAATTATTTAGTCTAGTTTTTATCCTAGATTTACTTAGTTTAGGACTTTGTTTTAATAAGCTAATCTTGTTGAATATTCTTGGGACTAAGTATTTTGAACATCTTTCGCCATAATAGTTTTTCATTCTCGGCTGTACTAACTTTTTGTCGCTTACACTCCTAGTATTATATTTACTGTTAATTAACACTTTGTACTCTGAATTGTAATAATGCTCTAAACCTAAGAGGTATGTGACTTTCTTATCTACGGGTAAAATTTTACATAAGGGAAATAGTTTATTATAATCTTTTTCACAATCTTTCTTCACCTTTTTAGTAACTAAGAACTTAATCAATGAAGAGCTACTTGACTTCTGTCTTCGTAAATTCGTCACTTCTTTCCGCTCCTAATTGAGCTGGCTTCCCAACTGCCCGCGTCGCAAAATACGTTTGCTCTGCATTCTTTTCCCCATTCTCTATGATCCTCAATCTCCCGAATATCTCTAAAGTCTTTTTCAGTATCACGGCGTCACTCGAGTCCGTCAACTTCGCTCCTCCGGCAATTTTTCGCTCTCTATTCCGTCTCCGTACTGGTTTCATGTCCGATTCCTTCTCCGGTCAGGTAGCTCGCCTCTGGAACAGTCTCCCTACCATTATTAGGCAATCTCCAAACAGGTTTGTCTTCAAAAAATCACTAAGTAGTTTCTTTGCTGGCAGAACTAAAAAAACGTTAAGTATCTGATTAGATTAGTATGTTTCATCAATGTATATATATATATATATTTATGTATATGTGTGTTTGTATGTATTGGTATATATCTATCTATACATATAATAAAGCTGAAGAGGGTCGAAAGTCTGTACATGGAAGATATTCGAAAAAAAATTGGCTAGGAAATTACTTAGAATCGATAACAGAACACGTTCCAACAGTTTTTAGAATTTTTGTCTGTTTGTCTGTTTTTCTGTTTATCTGTTTGTCTGTTTATGTGACCGCGCATCACGTGAAAACGGCTGAACCGATTAAGATGAAATTTGGCATAGAGATAGTTTGTGTCCTGGGAAAGGACTTAGGGTAGTTTTTATCCTGGAAATCAACCCCTAAGGGGATGAAATGGGGGGTGGAAATTTGTATGGAGCTACTTAAACCGCTGCACCGATTTAGATGAAATTTGGTATATGATTAGTTTGAGTCCCGGAAAAGGTTAAAGAATAGGTTTTATCCCGAAAATCTTCCCTTTAGGGGGTAAAATAGGGGGGGGAGGGGGGTGAAAAATTGGATGTAACCCATTTTGATAACATTTGGTTAAGAGGTAGTTTAAGTTCTGGGGAAGGACATTGGATAGTTTTTATTCCGGAAATCTTTCCCTGAGGGGGTGAAATGGGGGGTGAAATTTTGGATGGGACTCCGTTTAGATCAAATTTGGTATAAATATAGTTTGAGTCCCGGAGGATGACAATGGATAGCTTGAATCCCGAAAATCATCCCCTAAGGGGATGAAATAGGGATGAAAATGTGGATAAGTCCCATTTAGTTCAAATTTGGTATAGAGATAGAAGGAGTCCCAGGGAAGGACAATGCATAGTTTTTATCCTAAATCATCTCCTGAGGGGGTGAAATGAGGGGTGAAAATTTGGATAGAACCGATTTAGATGAAATTTGGTATGGAGATAGTTCAGAGTCCTGGGGAAGGACTTAACATAATTTAAGTCCAGAAATCATCTCCTAAGGGGGTGAAATGGGGTATGAAAATTTGGATGGAACCCATTTACGGTATAGCGAGTTGGAGTCTTGGGGAAGGACATAGGATAGTTTACTCCTGAAAATCATCCCATAAGGGGGTGTAATTGGTGGTGAAAATTTGTTTGTGACCCATTTTGATGAAATTTGGTTGAAAGATAGTTTGAGTCCCGGAATATGACAACGGATAGTTTTAATCCCAAAAATCATCCTCTCAGGGATAAAATAGGGGGTGAAAATTTGGATAAAACCCATTTAGATGAAATTTGGTAAATAGATAGAAGGAGTCCTAGGGAAGGACAATGCATAGTTTTTATCCCGAAAAATCATTTCCTGAGGTGGTGAAATGAGGGTTGAAGATTTGGATAGAACCCATTTAGATGAAATTTGGTATAGAGAGAGGTAGAGTCCTAGGAATGAACATAGAATTTTTTTTATTCCGGAACACATAAAAGGAGGAAATCATCCCCTAAGGGGGTGAGAAATGGTGGATGAACATTTGGATTGAACCTATTTACGGTATAGCGATAGATTAAGAAGGACATAGGATAGTTTTATCCCGAAAATCATCCCCTAAGGGGGTGTAATTGGAGGTGCAAATTTGTTTGTGACACATTTTGATAAAATTTGGTTGAACTATAGTTTGAGTCCTGGAAAAGGACATATAATAGTTTCTATTCCAGAAATCATCCCCTAAGGGGGTCAATTGGGGGTGAAAATTTGGATGGAACCCATTTACGGTATAGCGGTAGTTGGGAGTCCTGGGGAATAGGAACATTAACATTACATAAGTAAATTGACGTTCCAAGGGTAAAGGTACCTTATGGCGGCCTTAGTTTTGAAGATGTTTTCTAAAACGGGGTAAAAAAGACGTTTGATTATGGCTATTTTGAAAACTATTAGATGTAACATATAAAATGTTTAAATTACAAGTCAGTTAATTTAATCCTACGGTTTAGTAGAAAAGGTCCTTACGGCCGTGTGCTATGAAAATATGTAAAATAATACTGAAAAAAGCCTTCATGCATCGATACCCTTTCCTTCATACAATCCATACTAATATTACAAATGCGAAAGTAACTGTGTCTGTCTGTTACCTTTTCATGCTTAAACCGCTGAACCGATTGAGATGAAATGTGGTATAGAGATACTTTGAATTCCGGGGCCTTCCCAAAGAGTCCTTACTAAAGATAGTTTTTATCTGGAAATTCATCACCTAAGGGGGTGAAAAGTGGGGAGAAAGTTACGATATAAACGAGTTCCGCGCGGACGAAGTCGCGGGCAAAAGCTAGTAATTGATATTATTTAAAGGTATTTTATAGCATTATGTATTAAATAGACTTCGTCTATAAAGTTAAGTTGACTGGTAGAGAATGCTTCATAGCATTAAGTTCGCCTTTTGTACTCTTCTTTTGTGCAATAAAGATTAAATAAATAAATAAAAATTACTGACGCCTGTTTCATAAAAATAACATTATGTACCTACAGAATTTTACGTAGCGGAACTGGTAAAATATAGTGAGCTCAGCAAACGACGACCAGAGTCTGTAATAAAATTGGTCAATTCAAATTCCCAACGCGCCAAAGGGTTAATTGCTCCTAACAAATTAGTAACTACCTGTCAGCAAAGTCCGAAAATCGTTCCCTTGTTAATGAAATCATTAGAATTTACATCAAACGCTGATTACAAAACATCACGTATTATTAACATAAATGTTTTTCCGGATAATCACATTTCTATTAATATATCGTCGTCTATGTACCCATAACACAAACCTTATTGAGTTTAATATGGGGCTAGTTCGATTTGTGTAAGATTGTCCCCTAATATGTATTTATTGACTTATTTTATTTCTATATAAACAAAGCAAGTTTAAAAAATCTGTAATCTAAAGTATACTGAAAAAAATAATGAACTCGAATAAAGTCCGCGATAAAAAGGACAAATCCAATCCGAGCCCGGTAATTCTTGGCAGTCGTAAATCAAATATAAATGGTTCCATTTTCGTTTTGGTGTGTACGGAAACACTAAAAGGCCTTGGGCAATGCCGCTAAATGAAGATTTGTGGCCAGCAATAAAATACCATTGTGTTGTGCGTCCCATGGTCGCTAAGGCTGGCCAATAGATAGACGCGAAAATAGTCTAAGCAAATCACTCAACAATAACGAAATGAAACTCTGTGCTTGTTTGAATATAACATACTGTTAGTTCCAGGGATATTAGATGCCTTTGAATAAATTATGTACCTTACCTTTTTCGGAGTGACGAAATCGTTTAGACTTCGGTGGCTTAGTCACCCAGAGCGAATGGAAGATGTTCGCGCAGCTAAGTGAGCCTACGAGGGTAGGCGTGTAGGAAGACGTCTGGGTCGACCCAGATATCGGTGGGCTGATGTAAGTAGTGGATGCGGATCTTCGCGAGCTCCAAGCTGGCGATTGGCGAGAAACCACTCAGGACCGGTATTGGAGGTACCTATATATTACACATAAGTAAGTAAGTACCTTTTACAAGCTTTTATTTAACTTGCGCTGTTCGCATGTACAGTCGCGGTACGAAAACCTTCGTCAGTTATTAAATTCATTCCTTTATAAAGTCATAACTCTCTACTCATGGGTCATAGTACTCTTTTTTTTTATTTATAAAAAAATGGTACTCTTAGTACCTTTTGAAAGCAAAGTACTAGGTAGACAAGTGCATATAAAATTATACTTACTTGATATGATAACAAGGATAAAAATAGTTTACACCTCTGAACTATATCTAGTTTCGTATCAACATCAAACCTTTTTTTAATGAACTAGTCAAATAAACAACTTCGTAAGAGTTCCAATCAAATAATATTCTATTTAATTGTCAGTGTCAATATTTTCTCTTTGCGATCATTTAAATATCCATGAAAGAGCTGCAGTTATTGCAGATAATAAAGCCGGCTATAAAATTAGCGAAATACTTTTAAATCAGAATATTACGAGAGACACTATTTGACGTCTACTCTGGAGTAGGTACTCTGAGATTAGCCTGTTATTGGGCCAATCTCCGAGCGTTTGAACCGCTCGGTTATAACGTCATTGTCGGCTCAAGATTATTTCAGGAGAGGTAAAACCTACCGCGGAAACATTAATCAAAAAAAAAAAGCGGCCAAGTGCGAGTCGGACTTTCACATGAACGATTTACGATTTATGACGTTTTAAAAAAAACTACTTACTAGATCTCGTTCAAACCAATTTTCGGTGGACGTTTGCATGGTAATGTACATCGTATATTTTTTTTAGTTTCATCATTCTCTTATTTTAGAAGTTACAGGGGGGGGGGACACACACATTTTACCACTTTGGAAGTATCTCTCGCGCAAACTATTCAGTTTAGAAAAAAATGATGTTAAAAACCTAATGTAATTTTTGAAGACCTATCCATAGATACCCCTCACGTATGGGTTTGTTGAAAAAAATATTTTTGAGTTTTAGTTCTAAGTATGGGGAACCCCAAAAATTTATTGTTTTTTTTCTATTTTTCTGTGAAAATCTTAATGCGGTTTACATAATACATCTACTTACTAAGTTTCAACAGTATAGCTCTTATAGTTTCGGAAAAAAGTGACAATACGGACGGACAGACAGACAGACAGACATGACGAATCTATAAGGGTTCCGTTTTTTGCCATTTGGCTACGGAACCCTAAAAAGACTCAGCATCGGTATTGGCTTACGTCTTCATCAAAAGTGGACTCTGATATTTCGTTTCTTTTAATTAGTATATATGAACGCTTTAAAAACGCTGAATATCACCCTATTGCAAATGTCAATGCTCTTCGTATAAATGGAAATACTTACGGCAATCTCAAATATATATTAAAAGGATTACAATAACAAACACATTTTAAGTTCATAAAATCTCAGACAGCTCAATGACGTACATTCTTCTTTTTCTCTAGCAACCAGCCAGTATACCATGAAGGTACTAAATCATATCATAAGTTTGTCTTTCAACACGCCTCCTTGATTTAGTATCCCTTATTACATAAAAACTAATAACGAAATGTACCTTCTACATATCAACTTAACTAATACATTAACTAGCCTATTTAACATGCTTTAACGCCTAACATATTTCTTAGTTTCTGAAATTTTGCTTTACACAAAGACTTAGTAAGTATATCAGCAATCTGATCTTCAGTAGAAATCTTTTGTACATTAATTAAACCTTTATTCTCATAATCATACACAAAATGATAACTTATGTCGATATGCTTAGAGTTTTTGGAAAACTTTCCGTTTTTGGCTAAACCTATCGCACCCGTATTATCTTCGTATATGTTTACACTTTCCTTTATTGTCACATCTAAATCACCTAAAATTCCTCTTATAGGTAGGACCTCTTCAACGCAATTTGCAAGTGCATAATATTCAGCATGCGTTGATGGTAATACTTTCAAGGTAGTCATTCTAGCAACTGGTGAATATATTTCTTCATTTTCTTCATACATCTGTTGAAATCCTTTTGCTAATCTCGCTTTATATATCCCACTTGATTTAATCGTGTAGATCCACTTTACTTCTATTTTTTTTTTATCCATTGGTTCTTCTACAGTTTCCCATGTTTCATTATTTTCCAAGCTATCCTCTTCCTCCCGGACCACCGTAAGGTGTAGAAGTGTTCATACTCTGCGTTGAAATTGTTTTAAATAAATTTAAAATGTAAACAGTGTAACAAAATTCATAAGGAAAAATAGGAGTGCATAGTTGCTGCATAGTTACTTGCGAATAAAAACACCACTGTGAGCCGTGTTCTCCTGGTAGCAGAGGCGCGCGCGCAAACCAATTACGCTGCGTCTGTAGATAACGACCCCGCCTCCTGCCACCTGATAAGCCGAGCGCCCGCGGTTAGACTCCGCCCTACTACGTCACCCATTGTCAGTGATTGCTGTACGTAGCCACTAACACTCGAAGTACTTTAGCTTCTGATAACCGAGTACAATGAACTTCGCTGGAGACCGGTCGCTATCGGAAGCCGCTTTAGACAAAGCCCACGAAACTACACCGCCAAACAGTTATTTGACGCCAAGACCTAAAAGAAAGCGGGAGGTTGACGTATCAGCTGACTGCCTGTCATCGTTCAAGGAGGAGATCCGGGCCATGATCGCCAGTATGATGACTACCCAACTCAGCGAAATCATGAAAAACACTGAAACACTCAAAGAAATTCAATTAACAAATAGAAACATCGAGGACTCGGTGTCCTTTCTCTCCACGCAATATGAAGAATTCCAAAACAAAATAGTTAGCCTGGAAAACCAAGTTAAAGATGACAGGATTCATATTCAACAACTGGAATACAAGATTGAAGAACTTCAAAGAGAGTCGCGGAAGAATAATTTAGAAATAAGAAATGTACCTAAAAACCCAAAGGAATCTAAAGAGGACCTGGTGAACATGGTATTAGCTTTATCAAACAAAATTAAAAGCCCACTACACAAATCTGACATCAAAGATATTTACAGAATCCGTCCTAAACAAGAAGGAACTAAAAACACCCCAATAATTATCGAGTTGGCATCCACCATGGTAAAGAACGACGTCTTAAAGCTGTGCAAGGCACACAATATAGAACACAAGATGAACCTCAGTTCCTCCCACCTCGGACTACAAACAACGGATAACTCCGCCATTTTTGTAGCGGAGCAACTTACTGCAAAAGCGTCAAGATTATACTTCCTGTCAAGAGAGCTAAAAAGAAGAAAACTATTTAAACATTGCTGGACTAGCATCGGAAAGGTATATTTACGACAAACCGACCACACTCAGATAATCCATATTACAACGGAGTCTCAAGTAACACAGCTGGGCAAGGAGGACCCCCAGGCTGCACCAGCGAACTCAACGGCTGCCACCACGAACGAGCAGCCTGGAAGCAAAAGTTCTGCTGCAACGAAGAATGCCCGAGCCGTCCCCGCCACCCAGGAAACGTGACTATCATTTCAAATTACTACTCATCACTATATTACAATTTCATGTTGTCCTAGTACAACTGAAATCGAGCATCATACACTTAGTTTAAATATAACTTCTAGTTTTAAGTATAGCATAATTATTACTGTACTATGCGCCCCTGGTACTTGGAAACTAACATACCTACACATAAAACCAATAAAACACACTCACACACTGCATAATGTGTCAACCTGCCTTAGAATGTCTGCTCCTTCACAACAAACGATCCGTTTACATAAATCGTTTATGAAAGGCATATACACACTCTCTGCACTCATATGCAATGATAAAAACTATTTATACTCAAATACACTACATAATGACATACACACACACTCACTAAAAAAGGAAACCCACTGCATTATGGCATCATTTGTCCCTAAAAGAATAACTAATTACCTATTATTTAAAAATAGCAATATCAATACACAAAATATACGCATCTTCAGACTAAAAAAACATTACACGCAGCGCTCATTATCTCATTATTCACACATTAATCGATGTAAACATCTAATGTCTATAATAAACCCCCCCATAGTTAACCCTTCTAGAACTATTTTCTCCTCCAATGGCTAATCAGCTTAATCTAATAGATGAGCTTGACAGTATGGAAATAGCACAATCGTTTGAATGTGACGTTCAAGACATTCGCAAATATATACCACCTTCTAACAACAACCTTTCTGTCATATCGCAGAATATACGGAGTATCTACACAAATCTTCCCGATCTCCAAATTACACTATCTCAACTGGATTTTGATCCTGACATCTTGATCCTAACAGAATGTCGATTAAACCCTATAAAGCCCATCCCTATTATACCTAACTATAATTCAATGGCTTCATCGCAAAATTTAAACCAAAACGACGGAGTTGTCGTGTATGTAAAAACCCACTTAAATGCAATTATTGACGAAGTAAAACTTGAGCACGCATCGTGCCTACAAATATCTTTACATAACATAATCATACTCGGTATATATAGGTCCCCGTCTAACACTAATGCCTCAAACTTTGTTAACTCACTAAATGATTGCTTAAACTCGTTATCGGCTAAAACTATAGCTATCACCGGGGACATAAATATAAACCTGATTCCACGTACAGTTGAGCCGAGTTATGAATGATATTGTAGCAGAGGTTGCTAAGGAAGCTTTTAGGATACTGAAGTATTGTATAAATAATAATAGAGGATATAAACGAGATTTGTTAAATATATTATGACTTTTGATGTAAGAGAAAATTTGCGAGTGACAATGACATATATCAAAACATTGATTGCTTAGAATCCATATAGACTTCTTCGAAGGAGGTTTCTACATTAATACTTTCCCTCAATCAAGGTTTTCATTGTCATCTTCATTGATTAGATTATAAGGTTTCAGTTAGTCCGATAAGACTTCTTAACTGAATCAGCCTTGGTCTTGGCATAGGTTTTGTTAGCATATCTGCTAACTGGCTGGTTGTGCTAGTACGCTCCACAATTATATTTCCTTCAAGAACTTTTTCTCTTACGAAGAAATGTCTGATTCTTATATGTTTAGTTCTCTTGTGGAGCTCGGGATTGTGTGCCAGACGAATTGCTGCTTCATTGTCAACTAGAAGTATTGGAACTTCTTTTAGCTCGGTGAGATCGGTGAATATTCGTTGTAGCCAAACAAGTTCTTTCGTTGCTTCGCTGGCTGCAACGATCTCGGCCTCTGTTGTTGAAATTGCCACAGATGCTTGTCTTTGGCTTAGCCATGATACTGCTCCTCCAGCATACAAACATATCACACCCGTGGTTGACCGCCCGGTTTGCTGATCTCCTCCGTGGTCAGCGTCACTGTAACCAACAATGAAGTCTTTGGTCGATTGGTCTGTCCTATGATACTTGATACCAAGGTTACTTGTGCCTTTCAAGTATCTTAAAATCTTCTTCACCATTAACCAATCTGATTCGTCAGGATTCTCAAGTTTTCTGGAAGCCACGCCCACTGCATATGCTATGTCCAGACGAGTTCCGACCATAAGGTATGACAAAGCACCAACTGCTTCACGATATGGAAAATCTTTCCTTTGTTCTACCACTTTCTCTGACTCAGTGTTCGATGTCACTGATTCCTTCTGAATAGGAGTTGAAAGTGGATTGCAGTCCGCCATATGGAATCGCTCCAGAATTTTCTTTGTATAACTTTCCTGTTTAATGGTTATAGATCCATCGCTATCTTGCTCAATTTCTAAACCTAGGTAATAAGATGCAGGCTTCGTAGTTATTTTCAGCTTTTTCCTCAAGTCTGCTAGAAATGCGTCTGTTACTTCTGCATCCGTAGCAGCTACCAGCCCATCATCCACGTACAACGTTATGAGCAATTTCTTTCCATTAACGTTTTTGACAAACAAACAACTGTCGGCGTCACATTGTTTGAAGTCTAGATCCAAAAGGATCTCAGCGAAGCAAGAGTTCCAGCAACGTGGGGCTTGCTTAAGTCCGTATAAACTACGTTTCAGTTTCCAAACTCTGTTCGAACCGTCATCAAAGCCATCTGGTTGTTGCATGTAGATCTCTTCTTGTAGTTTTCCGTACAAGAATGCCGTTGAGACGTCAAACTGTGTTAAGACCAATCTTTCCTTAGCTGCAACACTAATAAGCGCTCTTATTGTGCCCATTCTGGCAACCGGACTGAACGTTTGGTCATAGTCAACACCTTTTCTTTGCTTGAACCCTTTTACCACCAGGCGTGCTTTGTATTTATCTATAGAGCCATCGGGATTTCGTTTAATCCGGAAAACCCACTTTGAGGAAAGCGCCTTTCTCTTAGGTGGTAGGGCACTCAGCATCCACACGTCACTATAACAGAAATAATTACCTAAACATGTTGAGTGTACATGGCATCCTCCCTGGACTAATCAAACCAACCCGATTAGGTAACTGTTTAGACCATATCATGTTAAAAATAAACAAAACCTCAACCACCGCCTACACAGCCGTCCTTAACACATCAATCACAGATCACAGCACCACACTCTTGATCTTATCCTTTAACTACAGTAAAAAAACAACTCCTAAAACTATTGAAGTAACTAATTATGCAAATGCAGCCAACAATCTATTAGAAAAAAACCTGAATTCCCTCCTTTTAAGTAACAACCCTAACTTCATAATACAGCAACTTATTCATAAACTTAACAAATCATTAAATGAAAGTAAAAAAGTCTGTAAAATACCCAGAAACCGAAGAACTATTAAGCCATGGATAACTCCGGGTATTCTGCGATGTATCAGAAACAGGAATAAAATGCAGTTGAAGCTAAAGACGGACCCAGATAATGAGGTTCTAAAGGTCACATTTAGGAGATATCGGAATTACTTATGTAATTTAATAAAAAAACTTAAACGACATTATGATCGAAATTTACTGGAAAACTCAAAGAACCCTAAGAGTCTCTGGACATCAATAAAGTCAATAACCAATTATAAAGCCACCAAAACTTCCAACACTGAACTACTCAAACACAAACCTGTTCCCAAGGATGCTGTCAATTGCGTCAATGAGTTTTTCTGTAACATTGGAAAAAATCTTGCTGCAGACATACCTGTTGGTAATATCCCTAGAACCGACACCGGTACCATACATAATAATAGCGCCACGCTGTCATCTTTCGTTTTACTAGAAACAGATCCCCGTGAGGTTGAAAACATTTTAATGTCGTTAAAATCCGATAGTGCCCCGGGAATTGACGGTATACCTACAAAATATTTAAAGCTGTGCAAAACCACTATAGTGCCCGTGATTAGCCACCTAGCGAATCTATGTTTTGCCCAAGGTGTATTTCCGAAACTGCTAAAACAGTCGCTAATTACGCCGGTTTATAAGAGTGGAGAGAGAACCGACCCGAATAATTACAGGCCGATTTCAGTGCTCACATCAATCTCAAAAATAATAGAGAAACTTATTAATACTAGACTATCAAGCTACTTTAACAAATATAAACTATTATCAAAATTTCAATTTGGATTTATGCAAGGGAAATCGACGGAAGACGCAATTTTGAAACTTACATCGATGGTGAGCAAAGAAGTTGACAAAGGGAAACAGTGCCTTGCTGTTTTCCTTGACTTAAAAAAGGCCTTCGACACTGTATCTCTCCCCATTCTTGTAAAAAAACTAGAACACTACGGCATCAGAGGCAAACCTCTGGATCTGCTGGTTGACTACCTTCGGGATCGTTGTCAGAGGGTTAAAATTGGAATCCATACAAGTACAGATGCTGAGGTGACCTGTGGCGTCCCACAAGGCAGCGTGCTGGGGCCGACCCTGTTTCTTGTCTACATTAACGATCTTACTAACATGGCCATCCACGATGGACATGTTATTTCATACGCAGATGACACGGTTGTAGCATTCACAGGCAAGAATTGGGAAGCGGTCTTTGGTGCTGCTGAGATGGGGCTCCGCAAGATCGACGCGTGGTTGAAATCCAATCTACTTACACTCAACATAGCTAAATCTAAATACATCTGCTTCACAAAGACGGTCAGCACACAACCTCGACAGGAACTAAAACTCAAAATTCACAACTGTAATCCGCAAAACAACACATTATGTAAATGCACCCCACTAGAAAAAGTGATCTCGATTAAATATCTAGGCATAATAATCGACCAACGGCTATCTTGGCATCAACACCTAGAATATTTAAACGGTAGAATAAGAAAGCTAGTGTGGATATTTAAGACTCTACGACATATCAGTAACGCCAATTTACTAAAACAAGTATACATTGTGTTAGCTCAATCTATAATGACCTACTGCATTCCAGTATGGGGGGGCGCTGATAAAACCAAGTATCTGGAAGTTGAAAGAGGTCAGAGATGTTTGTTAAAAACGATGTACTTTAAACCCTACAGATACCCCACTACAGAACTTTATGAGCTATGTAAAGTACATAGCATTCGCAAATTGTACATAATGTCTGCCATCTTAAAACTTCACAGATCGCTAGTTTTCAAACCTGAACTGTCAACTCAGAGAAGAACTCATAAAAAAGCACCTTTGCCTGCGTACAAATCAGCTTTTGCAAAGAGACAGTTTGATGTACAATCCGCACTGTTATATAATAAGATAAACAGGGAATTGAATATTTATATATTAAATTGCTACGACTGTAAAAAAACTGTATCAACATGGCTAAGTGGACTGAACTATTATGAGACTGAAAATATACTTTGAGGTTTATAATAATTAATTAATACAAAACACACACATACGCACACGTACACACACACACACACACACACACTTACACACACACACACACACACACACACACACACACACACACACACACACACACATACATATAGTTTAAGCTAGGCTTAAGTACCTATTTTTGTATCTTTGGAACATTATAAAAACCATTTTAACGTTAGAACTACCTATAATGTATAATTTGGAAGAGCGAGGTCTCCTGACACAGGTTATATAATACCTAATAGGAGGACTCGACCACAATGTATTTACCACCTAAGGTTAAATGGAAATAAATTTATGATTATGATTATGATTATGATTATTAATCTCCGACTGCATAGCCTTTTTCCATTTGACAGATTCGGAGCTCTTTATTGCCTCATCATAGTTTTCAGGGATATTTGCATTACACATATTGGCATAAATAATATAATCGTTATATCTTTCGGGTACTTTCCTTGTTCTTTGTGGCCTTCCATATACAATCATGTCAGGTTCATTTCTTTCTTCACTGTTTTCATTTCTTTGCTCTTGTCCATTATTTTCACCTCGCTGGTCTTGCACATTATTCTTACCTCTCTGCTCTTGCACATTATTCTGTCTCATTCTCTAGCAGTTCAGTTGTATCTTCAAAATTCTCATCCACTTCTCTTACCTTTTCTTCATTATCATTCTGTTCTATTAATATTGCAGTTTCATCAACAAATCTTACATGTCTGCTTGTAGTTACTTTATTTTCTACCAATATTTTGTATCCAGTGTCTGTATATCCAATTAGAGTCCCTTTTACTCCCTTAGGATTTAACTTTGAATTTCTTCGTTCTTCGGGAATTCTTACAAAGACTTTGCTTCCGATTATTCTCATGTTTGACACATTTGGTCTTCTACCCGTAAATATTTCATAAGGGGTCTTCTTTATCGGTGTATTTGTTAACAATCTGTTTCCTATATATACCGCAGTCTCCACGCACATTGGCCAATATTTTTTGTCAATTTTTGCTTCTGACAACAAACATCTAGTGCGATCCATTATAGTTCGATTAAATCTTTCAGCTACGCCGTTCAATTCATGTGTATAAGGTGGACATGGGTTTATATATATTCCTCTTTCCTTAGCTAATTAGTACATATTTCCGTTTATGTATTCTCGTCCATTGTCACATCTCAACTCCTTTATTCTCTTACCTGTCATATTTTCAACAAGATTCATGTATTCTGTAAAACATTCCAACACTTCACTTTTATGTTTAATACTGAACACTTTAGCTATTCTACTAAAATCATCAATAAATGATACAAAATAACGTTCACCATTAACACCTGTAGGATTTAATGGACCATTGACGTCAGTATGCACGATTTCTAAAATTTCACTTGCGCGATGTCGATTGTTTTCAAAAGGTAAATTAAACATTTTATTCTTTAAACAAATTACTATACACAAAAACTGTGTATAGTAATTTCCAAGTTCTCCTGGTAAACCATGTACTATTTTTTGTTGACACATTTTATTTAAAAGTATAAAATTAGTATGTCCAAGAACTCTATGCCATTTCTCTTTTGCAGTCATTTTGCAAGTTGTGTACGATTTTACAACGTTGTTACCTACTCTACCGTTCATTACAAATAATTTATTCTTTTTATCAGCCACAGCTACTAAATTACCACTAGGCCCATAAATTTTTGCACCATTATCATCAAAAATCACACGATTGTTGTAGTTGGTGATAGATGACACACTTATCAAGTTCTGTTTCATGCTTGGCACAAAGTATACATTGTTAATGTTTGTTTCGAGCCATTTGCCATTTACATTGAAATACATTAAAATATTACCTTTTTTCTCCGCTTTTAGGGGAAATCCATCACCAACCTTTATGTCAAACGGGCATTCTAGATTTGTACATTCTGAAAAATATTGATCAGTATTTATAATATGGTCAGAGCATCCACTATCTAAAAGAAATGTAATATTGCCCCTATAATCTTGATGTTGATATTGACTCACCGGATCTGATGTAGAAGCCATAACTTCGACATTAAATGATGTGGTACCTCGTTCAGCTCGATCGACTTCAGGTGCCGAAGGAGCCGCCGCAAAATATTGTTGAGGTGTTCCTCGACTAAAACCACGACCACGGAAACCTCCTCTTGCTCGAAAACCTGTATTATCATGTCCTGGATGTCCTCTCCAGTTCGGTCCTCTCCAATTTTGTCCTTTCCAGTTTTGTCCTGTCCAGTTTTGTCCTCTCCAACTATTTCCTCTCCAGTTGTGTCCTCTCCAATTTTGGTGTCTTAAATTGTAGCCTCCCTGCCAACGACTTCCTCTATTCCTTGGGCAGTTCACCTGTACATGTCCGGGTTCATTGCACTCATACCAGTTGCTTGCACCAATCTGCATGGTCGACATTTTCTGTTGAATGTTGAATGCTTCCATCATCTTCTCATTATGTTCTTTATCTTCTCTTTGTTTATAGTTTAATAACAGTTTTGATTTTATATAATCAACCGATTTCTCTGGAAGTGCATCCACAATATCAATAATATGTTCGCAGCTGGGTGGTAAACACAATAGTAAATGATTTAATTCGTCTTCTTTGGTGATGTTCCCTCCAGTATTTTTAAGTTCATTTATGTGTTTGTCAAAAATATTCAAAAATTCGATAGGATTGTCACCGACCGCCATCTTTAATTTCAATAATTTTCTTTTGCATATTAATTTGTTTGCACTACTTTTTGCCAGATATATCATGTCAAATTTTTTGATCATATTAGCCGCTGTATTTGCTGATATAATTGTCTCCAACTGAGTATCGCTAACACTATTCACAATGCAATGTTTAGCAACTAATTCCATCTTCGCCCAGTTAGCTTCCGTAATTTCTGCCGGTTTCGATCCGTGTGCGATCACTTCATAGCATCCTTTCAGTTCCATATAAGTTATCAATCTGTATTTCCATTTGTCGTAATTCATTCCATTAAATATTTGTAGGGAAACTTCTTCTTTTTGAATTGACATTTTACTTTCAATCTAGTCACGTATATTTATGCATTAAATAATATAGCGATCTTACTTCAGTTTACTGAACGCTCTGCTACCATCTTCGTATAAATGGAAATACTTACGGCAATCTCAAATATATATTAAAAGGATTACAATAACAAACACATTTTAAGTTCATAAAATCTCAGACAGCTCAATGACGTACATTCTTCTTTTTCTCTAGCAACCAGCCAGTATACCATGAAGGTACTAAATCATATCATAAGTTTGTCTTTCAACAAATGCGATATTTCTGTTTTGTTTGAAATGAAACGTTGGCAGGACTGATACTATACTGGACTAGGACTGGGTGCTATACCATATTTTTTCTAGGAAGATTAGAATGACAGACTTCACGTCATAATATAATGTCACTGTAAGCGAAATTCATATTTTTTCCAAGGGACAAATATTGCTTGTAAAAATTAAATCACTTCCAATATGCGGATTTTATAATATAGACTTGATCTCAAATCAGTTAATAAAAGGTACGTAATATATATTTACGTGAGTTTGGCATCTGTCATTCTAATCTTCCTAGAAAAAATATCATATAGCAAATGTCGACTTTAAGGTGACGAACCTTTTCTTACCCCGACTGTACCTCGCGTTGTCCTCAATACTTATGTAAACTTGGTGACAACGCAATAATATGTCACAAGCGAGCTGATCTAATGATGGAGACAGAAGGTGGCCATAGTAACTCCCGAACTACACATGATACACCCGTCGTTGTTTGCGCTCATTGGAAGTTCCAATTTGGAACCCTCTCAACGAGTCGTTGTTGGGGGCATTGCAAAACAAGACAGTCGGAAACGCAATAAGGTAATTTTTATTTCGGTTAAATAATAGCGTAAATAATATTTGGTATATTTATTTTGTTGTAGAATAGGTAGGCAGTGCCAGAGAAAATTCAACGCCCGTGTGACAGAGTTGTTTTGTGGACAGTGTTAGCGATAAAATACGCTGAATATATGTCGTGACTAAAAAGTTTATTCAATAGTATTTATCAGTTTTAGGTAGGACTGAGCCTCGCTCTTACATATATGATCCGTTTGAATTGATTGTTGAGTTTGAATTGATTGATTGGTTTCAGTTGACGACTGGTTTAGCCTAGTTGGTCCCGCCTACGCAGCTAGAGGTCCTAGGTTCGAATCCAGGTGAGGGCATTTATTTGTGTGATGAGCATGAATATATATTTGTTCCTGAGTTATGGATGTTTTCTATGTATGTAAGTATTTTTTTATCTATACACATACGTGTGTGTTGCATGTGACCAAAAGAGTATTAGGTATTTATCAATGTGGATGAATATAAGAGACGAGGTAGGTAAAGTAAAAATGGATGGACTGTGTGAGAGACGATATGAAGAGAAAAGAAGTGAGTGATGAGATGACGGGTGACAGAGAAGTATGGAAGAAAAAGACATGCTGCGACATTGAACCATAAAAATGTGCAACATGACAGTATTAACCAAAACAGCTATTCAACTTAATCTAAATTACTAAACATATAAATGAGATAAGGCCGATAAGGGCATGGAAATGATGATGACATATTTGTTTGTATGTTTGTCGTCGTGCGTATCGTCGTCAGTTTGGGACTAGGTCGATTTGTGTAAGATTGTCCGCAATTTTTTATTTTTTTATTTAATTCACGATGACACTTTTTTTGTTTTATACCTACCCCTAGCGTAGGTAAATTAAACGCATCGCATCTCCGTGGATTTAAACGTAACTACAACACCAAAGCCTTATCCTGTGATAAGATCCCTCCTGCTCACCTCACCTGAGCATTATCCTGGTTGCATCCAAAGTCCTTACGGATCCTGGGATGTGTGTACGAAGGAGTACGAAGTGTTTAATATGAACTGTTTTTTTAAATATTGAACAAAAACTTATTTAGCCCTCTCCAATAACTGGTATGATTTATTTTTACATGAGAATTAAAGTATAAATTAAACTATTAAAAAGGACCGCCCCGGATCGGTGGTGGCCCTAAAGTTCCCATGACACTGGCAGCGTTGCCACGCTGGATGGCCAACGAAATATGTTGAGCCAGGAACGATCCGGAACGAGGATCGCAGCCCCTATCCCTAAGCCGGCGACCCAAACTCCGCATGAAGTCTTTGGCCTCCGTACCCCACGGTCCCGCAGTCTCCACCGCCACTGGCACAAAGTCGTACATTGGCTCCAAGGCAGAGTACTTGGCATGTTTCATCCGAGCCGCCGACTCGGCGGCCGACGCCGCGGATCGGATGGTGTGGCTCAAATGGGCCCTGGCAAACGTGCTTACGCATGTAGCGTCCCACAAGAGGCACCGCCCTTTCTGCCATGGAACCAACGTTAGACCATCTGGTCTTTTCCCATCTGTGCGGCACAACCCCGGAGGCTCTAGGACACAAGGCACGTTGGCCGAAACCAAAGCCCGACGAATTAAATCATTTATGGCGTGTTGCCTCGGAAAACGCCCCGCAGTCCTCTGACAGCTCAAACCATGGTGCCCGTTTTCCTCAACGACCACCCCACAAATGCAACGGTGCGTCTCACAGACCTTACACCCCAACCGCAACGCAACCGCGATCCGAAGCGAATCATCATCCAACAGCGTGCCTAGTTTAGTTAAAAAAGTCTATTGACTACTGCCAATTATGAGTTCAAAATGATTGAAGTAAAGACCCAACAAAAATAAAAGTCTCCTTTCATAATCGCGAGTTAATAGCGCCGTTGCGCTCCGCTTAGATGAAACAAACAAAACAGGAAGACGTACAATTTTAAAATATGGATGCTCTTCTGTTTGTCATACAATACCTACTCGTTTTTATTGAAAAAATAAAACAGTTTTTGTTTTTCTAACCGGGACAAACACCTAAAGGCTTTTACATTCATCCCAATTTCACATTAAATAATGCATGCTCAAACCAAGTATTCATAAACTCATACATAATTGAGATGTTTCCTGCCTCGCAATCCTATAGTTTTTATTATACATAGCCATTGTGATTAAATATGAAACCGTAATGGTTGGTAAAATATATTACCGTGTTAAGAATAAGCCTTTTACCAATATTACCCCTTACCTATTCCAGTTCTATGTATCTCTTTAGTTCTGTGTAATAAATATAGTACATCTATCGTAATTATCTCCTTCACTTGTCCAACAATTATAGTAGGTAGGTAGTATGCCCAGGAGTTAATAAAAGAGAGCGATCGTTGAAAACGCAGCTCAGAAACAAACGGCAACGGTGCAACCTGAAATTGGTCTCTTTAATGTTCCTGTTATGAATTTTCCATTACGTAGGTACTGTCAACAAAGCTGCATATGAACGCTATTCAAGAGCTGACGTATCAGCGAAACGAGGGAAATGTGAGGTTCAATCAAAATGTTGATGGGTATTGCATGTCGAAGTGTTGGATTGCTGATGATCCAAGCATATTAGTCTTGTACTTGGCATCTTTAAATGCACCTTGGATTGTGGGGCAGTTTCACGTGATAATGTGGACACGCTGGATAAAAACACCAATTTTTTTTCAGGTACTAGTTAGATATTCCCTGACCTCAAATATGTACCTATATTTAGATACCAAGTATGTGATTCTAAGTGATTTAGAACTCGAGATGTTAATAATATACATTTAATTAAAAATGACCGCCATTAAAAAAAATATGGCTGACGGAGGAGTTGGTTCCTATCAATAACTTAAAGCTATCCTAATAATACCTAAAAAAATGTGGTGCTTTGTGTGTTCACATTTACGACAATTTGTTCCAGCAATCTGCTGCACTATAACCTAATTGTATTTATTTTAAGATATTTTTTTGCTTTATACAGCGCGACCGAGAATTAACCCAGAATATCTTAAATCCTGCCCAGTTAATGACTAGTTAAAAAGTCTTCAGGTATAATTCTTTGGGTGTAATAGCTAGTTAATAATTAACATAATTTAATCAATGAAGGTATCCTTAACAAAATTTTAGAGGATCGCCTAGTCAGTAGCTACCTACAAGTGCCGTGCTCGCACAAGATCGGCTGGTGCTCGCTTAGCTGGTTCCTCGTGCCACATCCGGAATGTTCGCCGAAAAAATGGCGCTGGAGACACAAATCATAAATCAATAATAAATTATTAATATACGAACTGTATCTAGTATCGTTTTCAACGGGCTCGGCGTCACGTGAATCCTCCTTTACAGAGTTCATGTCAAACTCCAGCAGCGAAAACGACTACAAATAGCAAGTGAAATCAGAAGACTTTTCAAAACATCTAACTGAGTTTTTCAAATAAATATTATAGCCTATTTGGACTGTTAGTAAGGGTTTGGATATTTTAAAGGTGAACTTTAAATCGTTATAAATCCTAAACGGTTATTTGAACTAAAAAAATATAATGATTTTGAAATACCCATTCAACGATACCCCACATGGCATAGTTCGTTGTCTTTTTTTTCTTTTTAGGATTCCGTACCAAAAAGGTAAAAAAGGAACCCTTATGGTGCAACTCTCCTTCCGTCTGTCCGTCTATCACAACGTTAAATAACTCAGAATCGAATTAAGCTATCAATTCGAAATTTAGATCAACTGTATGAAGGTTAAGACACGTGTATGGAAAATGAAAATTTAAAGATACATTTTTATTTTCAGTGTAATTGACGAATATGAGGGGGGTTAAAAAATCAAAGTCTAGTAAATAGAGAAAGTGGGGTACCTATCATAATTATAAAAGAGCTTGAGTTGCACTTTCCAAAACTCTTTATATGTTTTTTCCACAGTGGTTAAATTTTGATTTATTAAGGAACATGTAGAAAAATATACCATTGCCCCCCTTTATCTCCGAAGTTTACCAAGCGAAAATTCTGAAATAATTACATACAAAGTTTAAACCGACTTCAATTCAGTACTTCGCCAAGCCCCATAGTACATAAAAATTTCCATATTTTCTTTCTATTTACCATATGAACTGCTTTCCGAGAGCAAATGCGTTGATTATTACAGAAAAAACCAAAGTCGTTATATGTGGGCTGATAATATTTGAGGAGTTCCGTCGATTCCTCAAGGATCTCAGAATGAACACTTCGTTAGTTGCTACTTAACACACTAAACAAGCTAAAGCCCTGATCGAAGGGTTCAATAGTACGCTGTCTAAAGAGTTATTACAATTCAAAAGGCACATAACCTGCGCAGTGACTAGAATCCTGATAGGACATTGCAAATTCAACAAACACCTGTTTCAAATGGGTATGAAACAGGACACAACCTGCAGATTCTGCCAGGAGACAGAGGAGACTGCAATGCACATTCTCTGCTCCTGCGGACCACTCATGCATAAAAGAAGTACCTACCTAGGGCGGCACATAGTGCAGCCACAAGAAGTACAACAAATCACCGCCCAAAGAATCTGGAATTTCCTGGAGGCAACGGGACTTAACGGTGAACTCTAAAGCAAGGGCTGCCACAATAGATCACTTGCTGGTCGAAGCGGCACATTAAGGCCCACAAACAAAATAATAGTTGCTACTTCAACGGAATCATATCAGAATCTTTGACGTACTTTACATCTTTGAGGAGTTCCATAAGTCATATCTTCATCATCAGTTCCACTTCACCAAAATTACGATTTCCGAGGGTACATACATGATTATAATAGAAAATACCGAAATCACTACACTCGTGCCTATAAAATTTGAGAGTTGCCCTCAATTTCCCTGGGATCCCATCTTTAGATCCTGACTTGGTGACAATGGGACTGCCTTACGAGTATACTCTTTTGAAAATAAAAAGAATTTTGGAAATCGGTCCACAGTTGACGGAGAAATCGGCGATCATACATTACATCTTTAAGAAAATCCATAAGTCATCTGTGGTCTTTATCATCAGATCCAATTAACCAAAATTGTGATTTTCGAGCGTAAATACACGAGTAATAATAGAAAATACTGAAATCACTACACGCGTGCCTATAAAATTTGAGGGTTGCCCTGAATTTCCCTGGGATCCCATCATCAGATCCTAAATTGGTGACAATGAGACCAAATTCATGGTCTTCCTTTTCTTTCTGACACTATGTTATTTACCAAAAAATAATTCTTATGATGAAGCCTTTCAATCGGTATGATAAAGCTACAGGGTAATTTTATTTCTCGTGTAGCGTGTTCGATTCCCGGTTCAATCATGTAATTATTTAAAAATCTATGAATGCAGTTTAAATTGTTTCTTAAATTAAAATAATGTCTTCTATCAGTAAAATGTTCCATCTACAATATTCAAGGTACTTTCCCTCCATGTGGCATCGGCGTGGGACGCCCTGTATACATACATACATAGACTGATAAACACATTATCCTCCTTTGCGTCGCGCAGTTGGGTAAAAAAAGAAAACGGCTAGGACCGTTATCTCATAGAATTCAATAGTGACACCGATAAATGTCAATGAAACGCTTCACTGAAATCGAAGGTCTATTTGACTCGAAATTGTTATATTATTCTTGCACGCACGAGTTATGACACTATAGGATTGGCGCGCGTCAAAACGAGCGCGGGCACTAAATTATTCGTATCGTACCAATATCATAATTATCAATACGTCGAGCAGATGTCCTCTTGAGTTTAATTCCATTAGTGATGCTAAGTTGACAGCTCTCACCTATGTGCGAGTCCACAGGCTGGGCAGTGTCTCCGGCTGAAAACTTTTAATTGCCTTTCCTTTCGATGTTTTTATGAGGATTTTGAATATTAGCTCGGAGTATATCTACAATAATCTACAATAATGCTCTGACAACCTTTGCAGCTGTTTGGTTAGATTATGTTGCTGACACATAATTACAAAACACTGCAATTTCCACGTAATGTGTGTTTGCGTGTATTCCAAAATAACCAACTTCCCATCCTCGTAATATGCAATATTCCACAAAATGTCTGCTAGTAGAAAAGCTATCTATGTAGTTGTGTCGATCCCGGGCCGCTCAACTAAATCAATTATGAGCCGCAATTACTGAGGTAATTAAATGCTTTGACAGCTCCTAACGGCAGTCACCGTATGCCTATGTCTAGCAAATTTCACTGTCTTGGGAGCTAATTTAATTTAGTCCAAGGTACACCACCAGGGTTTAACGCTTAGAGTACTTGCTTTGTTTACATTTTTCATTAAATCTTGAGAAGGATCAAGGATAAGGTCAGTTAGATATAATGACTAGTTGAAATCTTCAAATTACATTTCAATCACGACACGGTTTCATTCCATGCTCAGCTCGAGGTATTTTTCAAAGGAATCAAATAAGCCCGGTAAGTACCCGAGTGCCAGTTTAATTTCTAGACCTATTTCGCTGAACGTCTTAAATTTCCCCTTCATTGGAAATCGGTTCATCGTTTACTAGGAGAATAATATTAGACGACTTTTAAAGTACAATATACCCTCTTACGTATTCCAATAAGCTTGTCAAATCAAAATCCATTTTCCGTAGTCTCAATGGAGCGCTTGTTATGTGCGAGACGAGGACAACAGGATATTAAACTTCTTACGCCTTTGTACGGATTCATTCAAATTTAACCGCTTTGTGGCAAACCGCTTTAATCATTATGTATATACGTGTGCTTTTGTAAATATTCCGCACTACAAATGGTAGGCAGCTAACAAAGGCTTAGTTTATACGTCCGTATCCGTACGTTAAGGGATGCTTATGCCATGGCCTGTCTCTTAAGGGGCTTAAAAATAAATTGACAATTGTTCGCGTTATTTCTCCACCCAGAAGAGCTTCCACCTTCTCTTCGACTTTTCTCCTCAATGACATTCAACCCAACCGTCCATTGTTCTGTCACTATTTCAAATAATACCCGTTATAGCCCTCTGTTGGCGCACGGTGGACCTTGCCCAGACTATGTCCTCGTTAGCTGACTTTTCAATGATGATATTTGTAGAATTATAGTAAAAGCACATTACAACCGAAGTCACGATGAAAGTAATAGAGGGCGCTCAAGGCAATATTCTTATTTCCGACATATATGATAAAACATCGAATTCGATAAAACATTCATTTCATTTCATTGCTAACGGACACTGCTGGCACAGTTTTCGGTTACCAGTAAACTAAGACCCAAATTGGTTCGCTGAAAACTCAGAGCAATTAAAACCTTTACTCGACTCGAAACGCGAAGCTGCATTGAAACACCGCATGAGGTCTGCATTGAAACTCCAGAAACGCGGGAAGAACTTAAAAACGCCACGTCAACTCTTCAGCGTAATGCATGACACTATGCAAATATGTACTGGATGAATGTGTGCACCAATATTCAGAAGTGCGTGGACGCCGGTAACTTCAGCGGTGTTTATTCAGGCATCAAACAGGTTCTAGGTCCTGTGACTAAAAAGACAGCCCCTCTTAAAGAAGCGGACGGTACTATCATAACCGATAGCTGCCACCAACTCGGACGATGGGTGGAACATTACACCGCACTCTATTCGAACCCGATTGCTATTGACTCAGAGGCCTTAGAGCATACGCCTAAATTAGCAACTTGGATCGAGCTAGAATCTCCACCCTCTATAGAGGAATTTCACAAGGCTGTAAAACAGCTTAAATGCGGAAAGAGTCCAGGCAGCGATGGTACTCAAGCTGACATCATAAAGCTTGAGTGTGTGGGTCTAATTCTGTACAGTTTGTTGTGGAAATGCTGGGAGGGAGGTAAATTCCCACAGGATATACGCGATGCGAATATCGTCACGCTGTACAAGGGGAAGGGAGACCGCGGCGATTGCAAAAATTACCGCGGAATTTCTCTCCTTAGTATCGTGGGCAAGTTATTCGGTCGTGTAGTATTGTCAAGGCTCGCTATTGCAAACGATCGCGTGTATCCCGAAAGTCAGTATTGATTCCGTGCTCAGCGTTCCACAACGGATATGATTTTTACACTTCGACAAATTCAATAAAAGTGTAGAGAGCAGAAAACGCCTCTGATTGTTGCGTTCGTTGATCTGAACAAGGCCTTCGACACCGTCAGCAGGGAAGGGCTTTATTCCGTATTAGAATACATTGGATGCCCACCAAAACTCATGGGTATTATAAAGTCCTTTCACGAGGGTATGCAAGGTGCGGTGGTGTTCGATGGCACCATGTCTGACCCGTTCTTCATGCGCAGAGGTGTTCGTCAAGGCTGCGTACTGGCGCCTACCCTGTTTGGTATATTTTCTCGTTACTGCTGAAAACCGCTTTCGGTGACGACCATCAGTGTATCCGTCTCCATACAATGGGCTAACGGAAAGCTTTAAAATGTTTCTCTCCTAAAGTCAAAGCAAAAGCAAGACGATTTATTTGTTGACAACTTGCTGTTTGCTGACGACGCAGCCTTCGTCGCCACATCGCAGTGCGAGCTCCAAACCATGATGGATAAGTTTTCACATGCCTGCGCTCTATTTTCCATGTCCATAAACGCCCGGAAAACTGTTGTGCTGGCTCAAGGGTATGCGATCACACCGAAAATTCTGCTGGATGGCACGCCATTGGAGTCAGTCGACAGGTTCTGCTACCTCGGGTCAACTGTGACTAGCAATCTTTCATCGGATGCAGAAATCGATGTTCGGATTGGAAAAGCAGCGACGATGTTTGGGAAGTTAAGTACAAGAGTATGGCAGAATAAACATCTAACCAGGAAAACCAAGATAGTCGTATATCAAACTTGTGTCCTTAAAAAAATATAAATAAATATTTATACACTGGAAGGACAGGGTCACAAACCAGAGGGTGCTTGAGGTTGCACAGCTGCCCAGTCTCTTTGCGCTGCTTAAGCAGAGACGCTTACGCTGGCTGGGGCATGTGCATCGAATGGATCCATCGCGTTTGCCGCGGCGTGTTCTGCTTGGGGCCGTAGCTGATGACAAAAGAAGCGTAGGCCGGCCGATGCTGCGGCATAAGGACTGTGCCAAGCGAGATATGCACGCATTCAACATCCCGGTTCACAAGTGGGAGGACCTTGCCGTGGACAGGGACAAATAGTGCAAACTGGTGTCCGATGGTCGTCAAGTTTATGATGAAGCGTGGTTTAAAACACTCGCAGTAAATCGAGCCAAGCGGCATCAACGTGGCACCTGTTCGCCGCGGGCAAATTACACCTGCCAAGCTTGCGGTCGTGTATGCCGCTCTCGCATTGGCTTACACAGCCATGGAAGACGTTGTCTCCTTTCTTAACACTGCTAGTATAGTCTGTAATAGACTTAAAGGCCATTGATAATGATGACATATATCTACATACTACATACACATCCATATGCGATAAGTCGAGAGTGTGTTCTCGTAGGTATTATCCGATTTATCAGATTGTGCAAGTTCTATATTTATTATAAATACAGTTTTCTGACTAACAGTGTTATTTCTTAACCTGTGTCCGTTGTTTGACATACAAGTCCGATATCGTTAAGGACTTTTTTTTGTGACGTAGTGGAACGAATTAAATTTCACTAATTAAGTTCATAACAATAGATTTTTTTAAAAAAAAAAACAGAAATTCCTAAAGAGTTGGTTCGATACGTACTCGTACATAACATAGTACTTATAGTGGAATATCATATGTAATGCAATGCAATGCGTACTCCATTAATATAAACTTTTTGCATTACATGCAAAGCTAAGTAAAATACAATGTTCTGTCATACTAATGTTAATTGAACGAGTACGTTTTTGTTGTTTTGAGGGTCCCGGCTGAATGATGTCGAGGCACGTGACAGGCGGAGACGTCATCTAACTTAGCTCATAAAACAACTCGCTGGGTGTGTTGACGCAACCTGCCCCGCTATTCTGTAAGTTGTTCTAACCTTACTTCACTGTTCACCCACAAATATATCTTGACACCGCGATTCGTACCTAGTAACTAAGCGTAATCCGAGGTCTAGTTTCGTTAGACGTGACGGGTGAGGTGAGGGGCATCAACGCGTTCCGAATAACAGCCCTGCAGCGTTACTGTTGCAAGTTGCAAGTAAGTAAAGTTGAAAGCATTCCCGCGTAAAACACATTAAGACGCTCGGTACCTATAGGTACATAGTATTTGCAGCCTTAGTGCAAATTGCAGGCTTAGTGTCACAATAGTAGTTTATGCTACAGATACATAATGAGAGGCCTTAAAATACGAGTGTGGTTTTATGAAACTAGCGTCACCGAGTTTCATAATAGGATCACACGAGTGCTTTAAGGCCTAATTATGTACAGTTGCATACACTACTTTATCTAAACACATATCATAAGTACTCTAAGATGGGTTCATAAGCCGTAGGAAAATGACCTGCATTGCTACGAGTGCTGTGCTACCTGTAAGTTATCTTTAAAAAAAAAAAAAAGTGAAAAAAAAAATGAATAAAAATGTGTTTTTTTTTTTTTTTAAAGTAAGAAAAAGAAAAAAAAGTGAAAAAAGTAAAAAACAGCAAAAAAAATTAAAATAAAATTGAAAAAAAGTAAAAAAAAGGTAAAAAGGACTAAAAGTGACAAAAATTTAAAAAAAAGTAAGAAAAAGTAAAAAAGAAGTGAATAAAGTAAAAAAACAGCAAAAATAATGAAAAAAGTGAAAAAAAAGTAATTACCGCTATGCGTGCGGAAAATCCCACTTTCTGGCCAGATAGAGACGTAAAATGTTGTACTCACCACCGGCGGTAATAAAGAAAGCCTCAGAGCGCATATTTATCGCCCTTGCCTTCGGCTCGGTCGTCAAATACCTGCGATCTGAGACATTCTTTGTTTAACCGCCCTAGGTAAGTAATGTACTATTGTTAAACACATATAGCCGGTTCTATTTAAACTATACAAATACAAACATATATTCTATATCGGTATATACTATGAGTACATAGCGAGATTTTGGCGTATACATATATTGCGAGACTCTAAGATACAGATATCATCATAATATCAAGCTTGTCCCTATTTCTGACAACTAAACAGCCAACCAGCTCGGTAAAAATCAAAAAAGAAATAGTACTTAATGTTCGAGCAATACGATTGTGTTCCGAGTTTCATACCGAAGAGCATAACATGATAGTGCTTCAAAGCACAATAGGTACCTAATGCGCTCTTGTCTGAAATAAGTATTTGAATTTGTAAATTTCTGAATTGAACTGAATACTATTTGAATCTATATCATTCGATTACTTTTCTGATATCACTTCAAGTTCTAATCTAGGTAACCAAAAATATTTTGCTTATTTGTATGGCTAGTATTTACAGGCACATCAAAATAAAAACGTTCGATTTCGGGATTTCTGAGTATGTGAATAAATTGTACTGAATTAGTACTTACTTGAAAAAAATTGTACCTCAATAGTTTCGAGCGTACAATTATTTTAAACTAGCTGTTGCCCGCGACTTCGTCCGCGTAGAACTTTTTATCGTCTTAGAAAATGATTTCTCTCAATACAAAATTTGAACCCTCTTTTAGGGGATAATTTAAAAAAAAGTTGATGTTCATTTTCTAGTTTGTGAACAAACAGTCTAAAACCAAAGTTAAAAATCTCATACTTTAAAAATGCCTTGAAATACTCAAACTTTGAACCAATTTTAACACTCTTAGGGGATGAATTTGGAAAAACTCAGAAATCAGTTTTGTAGTCTTTTAACGTACAGAATAAGACCGAAGTTAAAAATCTCTTACTCACACTTTAAAATTTTATTGCTCGCCATTTAAAATTTGAACCCCCTTTTAAACCCCCTTAGAGGTTGAATTTTTCTAATCGCTGAAAGAACTTTTTTCGTAAACTTTTAAGTCTCTAGCTCAAAAAAAGTGTTGCCCATACAAAGCTTTCTTAACCCCTTAGGGGTGGAATTTTCTAAAACTCTGAAAGTACTTTATTATTAATTTTAATAAGTAACATTTTGAATAGTTTTAAGTCTAGTAAAAAAAAAAGTTTTTCCCACACAACACTGGCTACCCTTCTTAAGGATCTTAAGGATCCCCTTAGGGATGGAGTTTTCTAAAACGCTGAAAGTTCTTTTTTAGTATTCTAATAAGTAATCTTTTTGCAAAGTTTTAAGTCTAACTCAAAAAAAAGTGTTGCCCATGCAAAGCTTGCTCTCCTTTTTAACCCTATTAGGGGTGGAATTTTCTAAAACGATTTGTGTTCTTTTTTTTGTATTTTAATAAGTAATCTTTCTACAAAGTTTCAAGTCTCTAACTCAAAAACATAAACTTTCCCTGATAAAAACTTTGCACCCCTTTTTATCCCTCTTAGGGATAGATTTTTTCAAAACACTGAAAGTCTTTTTTTTTGTATTTTTATAAGTAATCTTTCTACAAAGTTTTAAGTGTCTAGCTCAGAAAAAGTGTTCCCCATACAAACCTTGCACCCTTTTTTAACCCCCTTAGGGAATGATTATGTAAAACGCCGAATGTAGTATTTTTCATGTTCTAATAAGTAATTTTTCGTCAAAATTTTAAGTCTCTATTAAAAAAATATATGTTTTTCCCATACAAACTTTGCACCCTATTTTACCCCCTTAGGGGTGAAATTTTCCAAAACGCTGAAAGTACTTTCTTTGTATTTAAATAATCTTTCTACAAAGTTTTAGGACTCTAGCTAAAAAAAATAGTTTCCCACAAACTTTGTTTGAAACCCCCTATTTTAGCCCCCTATTTTTAGGGTTAGAATTTTCTAAAACGCTGAAAGTACTTAATTTGTATTCTGATGACTAATCTTTCTACAAAGTTTTAAGTCTCTATTTAAAAAAAATATTGTTTCCCCCATACAAAATTTGCACCCCTATTTTACCCCCTTAGGGGTAGATTTTTTAAAACACTGAATCTAGGTACTTTATTTGTATTCTAATGAATAATTTCTCTACAAAGTTTTAAGTCTCTATTTAAAAAAAAGTAGTTTTTCCCATACAAACTTTGCACTCTATTTTACCCCTTTAGGGGTAGAATTTTCTAAAACCCTGAAAGTTCTTTATTTGTATTCTAATGACTGATCTTTCTACAAAGTTTTAAGTCTCTATTTAAAAAAAAAAATGTTTCCCCCATACAAACCTTGCACCCCTATTTTACCCCCGTAGGGGTGGAATTTTCCAAAACGCTGAAAGTGTTTTATTTGTATTCTAATAAATAATTTTTCTACAAAGTTTAAGTCTCTAGCTAAAAAAGAAGGTTCTTCCATACAAACTTTGCACCCCTATTTTAACCCTTAGGGGTAGAATTTATAAAAATCCCTTTTTATCCCTAGCCCACGTTATAAAAGCAACATACTGTGCAAAAATCAACTCTCTAAGATTAGTAGTTTCGGCTGTGCGTTGATGAGTGAGTGAGTGAGTGATTGAGTGAATAAGTCAGTCAGGACATAGGCATTTATTATGTATAAATAGATAAAAGATAATGAAACTCCCATTCAAATATCTCAAAAAATTATGAAGCTACATCCGTTTTAATGTCGCTTGTTAGAGTGAAAAAACGATGAGGGACTGTGACGTCAATATACTCGAGCGTCATAGTAAAAAACAATCGTTTCATATGAAGGTGCGTTTTGCGGAAAAGGGACAGAACATACCCCCTCTTAAAACTTTGGACTCTTATTACTTAATCATTACCTATATAACCTCTTGCTTTGTTTTTTTCTCCATTTGACTATATTTATTTTAAATTCTTTTTCGAGAAAATACATTATGATTATTTACCATATTTTCGATTCCTGAGCTATAACCACGAACTTCGGAATTCGAAAATATTCGGGTATCTCTATCTCTATCGCACTAACCATACTCGAGTGACAGGGATGCAAATATATGAACATTGAGTATCGGTTTTCGTGGTAGCGCCGCAGATACTTTGGCTGAATGCGCCGAGCGCGTGCCATTGTCATTCAAAAAAAACAAATTCGTGTTAATTATATTGTTCAAATTTGTTGATTTCATTTATTGAAATTACGACATAAAACGACATTTGCGCATATAAGTTCTCATATCAGAATCGAATATTTTTTTATGGTTTATATTTTAGCATTTGTCTCGTAAAGGTCTATCGTAGACGGGATTTAAATTATTAATAAGTGAAAGGCAAAGAAATTCCGCCATTTTGACGAAAATTTGACGGTTCTTATAGCTGACAGTTGGAGCAGCGTTTGATTTCAATAAAAATAAATGAAAAATTAAATGAAGTCGTATATTTCGGAACATTAATTAACTGTCGCAGTCGGATAAAAACTATCCTAAGTTGCAGCTAGAATAATAATGTACCTATATAAAATGTTTCATATTTTTCCGTTCATGGGATGCTGAGAACATTCGAACCGCGCAAAGCTTAGTTTCAAACTGGCTGATTCTTTTTTTAATTTAGAGATTTATTATAAGTGGAGATTACTCAGAAATCCCGAAATCGAAAGTAATGTTGCCAGGGAGCATGACATAAATATAAAAACCTAACTACCTAAAAAATATTGATTTGCACGTCTAAAATACTAATCGTTTGTCAAAATTCAGTTTGTATGTGCAATTGTTACAATTTGATGAGCAAGTTAGTAATTTTTGGTAAGCGATTAAAACATTCCCTATTTTTATTTGGTAAGTAGGTACATGTAGGTACCTAAACGAGACCGAACACTAGGTATCAAGTTAGTTCGTTAGTGGTGAAGGGCCCTGCAGACGGGTCGCAACTGTGCAACCCTTTGATGTCGCCGCTGCCTGTAGTGGGTTCTTGGCCTTATTACCTAATTATATGCATTTTCGCCTGACTTGCTTTAGATTAATTTGTTCACAGCTTATACAATATGCATATATGTAATATGGAAGAGAAAAAAATTAGGACAGAACGAGAAAACTAACTAAATAAAGTATGTCGTATCCCGCAGCACAGTGTGGGGGTTGTCTTAATAAATAATTTATTATTATTATTATCATATTTATTACCTAAATCTCATCACTACCTACATGATCGTTGTTGGAAGATGAAGTAAAGCATCAAGTAAAAGATCAAGATGATGTAAAAGTTCAAGGTATGCATACTTGTAACTTTTACATCTCTATAATGATATCATACGTTACAATACTTAGCGGTTTAATGAAATAGCGAAAAGCAAGTGTCATACCGCAAATTGTTTTCTACGGTCTAAAACCGAACCCCAAGTTGTAACGTGGGGTTCGGTTTAAAAAAATACAGCATCGTGTACGATGCTGAATTTCTTTAATTATTATATCTTTTGTAGGTAAGTTACTTGGGTTAGTGCCACTGTAGCCGATCTGTTATAAGGCGGGGTGCCAGGGCCCGTGTTATCATAGGCCAGGCCGGATCGTGCCCCGCCTGTGTACGCCTGTACGGCTGATTGCGGCTGAGGCCGGTACATGTGTTGGCATGTACCGGCCTGTCGTTACCACTTACGGTCACCATGCGTTGCCACTACCGCCAGAGGTGTTCGCGCACGCGCCGCCGCTGGTGAAATTAATGAGTTTGGAACGGACGCAGGCGCGCCCTTTCGGTCCGCGACAGGCGCCGCCGCGCATTTGAACTTTGAACTTACCGACTCCCGGTGGATAGGACGGGTGATGACAGGCCACCGCAGGCATCATCGGATGCGACGGTTCCCACGGCCCGTCGGTCCGTCCTGGCGCGTCAGGGCCTCTCAGAAATCGGGCCGTGGGACCCCGACTTTAGGAACATGACTTTCAATCTGGGGGTCGTGGGTTCAAACCTCGGCGCGTATCACGGGGTTTTTCAAAAAAACATATGTAGAAAATATTATTAGATATTAACAGTCGTCTTCGGTAAAGGCAAATATTGTAAGGAAAAGGGTCTAATTTCAACAAGGTACTTAGTCGCTTTTGTAAAACTAGCGCCTACGCCAAATCTAAGGATTAGGTGCCAATGCAGATCCCGGCCTTCTTTAGGGTAGGTACAACCGGAAAAACGATAGGAGGAGGATGATGCTTTTTAGGTACCAAACTATTTATATACCTTGAGTTTATTGTCCCGATGACATACTTACTGTGATACAAATGTTATTCGTTAAAGAAAAAATAAGAAGAAAAAAACTTTAATTGCAACTGATTTGTCATATAAGGGAGAAAACGTTTTCCATCGCAACTGGTTGTAAAACTCCGGTTTCGTACATGGCCAAATAGGCTAACGCTACTATGAAATAATTACGCTGAAGCGACGTTAATACTAGTTTTGACGGATATGCAATCAAACCCAAAAGGGAACTTTCAGATAGTTTGAGTTGTTTAACATTGAGTTTGAAGCCAGTAATCAGGTGGCACCCTTGACCAAATATTTGAGCATTTGATTAACTAGCGATTGCTAAAGGCAGTTTGAAACAACTTTTGGTCATCCGTTTACTTTGGCGGAATTAACAAACATGGAGGCGAGGGGTCCCGGGGATTCAATAAGACACTTATGTACCCCCTTATTCATAAAACTTCAAATGCCTCTGCTAAATAAAATGTGCTTTGTCCCTTTCTTGCGAACACATATGTCAAAGTGACAGATGAAGACGAATTTTAACGCCATTATAGTTAAAATAGGCTTGTAGAACGTTTATGAATACGGCTGTTAGAATTTAAACTACAGCTCACTAGACACATCTTTCGACGATCCATTATTTCCTTAAATTCTAACGACTAGTCGTAATCGTATAACATAACGTGTGCGTAGGTACTGCCTACTTTTGTAGGTATATGTGATTCAATGAATTCTTTCTTTCTTTCAATGTATTGCCGTGTTTTCCAAAAGAAGCAACATAGGGTCGTTTCGCCGGTTAGCGACCACTTAGCCGAGTTGCTCACTTTAGATTAGTAAAAATATACCTATTCAATTTACACACATAATAGATGGTATTCGTAAAGGCTCTGAGTATAGTCAAGTTTTGAAACCTACAATAAAATATAGCACTTTCATCCATAGATTAGGAAAAAATATAGAAAAGGTTACAAAATAGCGAATTTGCTAGATAGCGACCGCTTTAGTCGGTTTGCGACCACCTGTTAGCTAGTTGGCGACCACTCTTGCAAATAGTGTTTAAGTAGTTAATAAAACTATTTATCATCATCATCATCATATCAGTCGAAAGACGTCCACTGCTAGACATAGGCCTCCCCCAAAGAGTGCCACAATGACCGGTTTTGCGCCACCCGCATCCAGCGGATTCCTGCGATCTTTACTAGGTCATCAGTCCACCTTGTGGGGGTATATCCACTCTGCGCCTCCCGGTACGTGGTCGCCATTCGAAAACCTTTCCGCCCCAACGGCTATCGATTCTACGTGCAATATGCCCCGCCCACCGCCACTTAACTTTAGCGATTCGGATGGCTATATTGGTTACTTACCTTGGTTATGTTGCGGATAGCCTCATTTCTGATGCGATCACGCATAAAAACTCCCAGCATAGCCCTCTCCATTGCCCTTTGGGTGACTTTTAGCCGTCTTATGAGGCCCATAGTAAGCGACCACGTTCCAGTGCCATACGTCATCACTGGCAACACACACTGGTCAAAGACTCGCCTTGAGACACTGCGGAATATTGGACGAAAAGATGTGCCATAGCGTAGCTTCCCGAACGCTACCCAGACGAGTCGGATTCGACGATTTACCTCTTTCTCTCAAAGTTTGACCTACCTAACTGCCCTTATACCACTACAAATAGGAGTGTAGGTAGACTAACCATTTATTATTAATCCAAAAAAAGAAGGCAAAATGATAAGCCTAAGTGACGAAAATCCCATTCATATACTCGTATCTCCAAAAATTACGAAGCTACAACCGTTTTAATATTGCTTGAGAGAAAACGCTAGTGGATCGTGACGTCACAATCCCCGAGCATCATAGTAAATGACAATCATTTCATATGAAGGTGCGTTTTGCGGAAAAGGGATAGAATACACCCCCTCTAAAAACTTTGGATACTATAACATTGTGATTACTTAATCCCCTGCTCTTTTTTTTCTCCATTTGACGTTACATTTAATCCTTTTTCGAGAAAATTCATCATTATAGGTCATTTCATTTAGTGTCTACACCCCTAAATTGTTACTCTTCTAAATCTACTTTACATTGCTGTGTCAATGAAGAATAGAATCGAAAAAAGCGCGCCATTTCGCTCACACCATAGTGCTTTTATATATATTGCTATTATAGTCACACATGTCATTCATAGTAGGTATATAAATGCCACCTTTTTACAAGCTTTTATTTAACTTTTAGATTATATTCTACTTACACTAGCGTCTGCCCACGACTCCGTCCGCGTGGAAATCGTTTATATCGTAGCTTTACAAACTTTCACCCCCTTACTGGATTATTTCGGGGATAAAAACTATCCTAGGTATGTCTCTTCCCGGGACTCAAACTATCTCCATACCAAATTTCATCAAAATCGGTCCATCGGTTTAAGCGTGAAGAGATAACAGACAGATAGACATACACACTTTCGAATTTATAATATAATTATCTCATATAAATTATTTATTATTATATAATATAATATATAATTATATATTATTATTATATTATATATACTATGGACATAACATAGATTGGCGCGGCTTAAATACCGACTCAATTTGCTAGCCAAGCTAAATATCGCGGGTGCCGCATAAGAATCCATAAGGAAAGAAAAAGAAAACGATGTGGTCGCTATCCGACTTCTTTGGTAATTATGTATTTGGGTACGCGACCACCCCATTTTATTTAAATCTATTTTTAAATATGCCGAATCTCAACGAAATTATTACAACAGCTAAATCATTTAAACGATCAATTAACTAATTTCAGCATTATAATAACATTAAGTGACGTAACTAAAGTTTTCGCGCCAACTGTCGCGTTATTTTTTTTACAGATTCACTGCACTTCAACACTTTTCGGAAGCAATGTGTGAAATGTGTGAATTGAGGTTATTTTTTCTTGCTGTGGATTAAGCTTTGGGTTTTAAAGTGTATTTATTCTTATTCTGACACTATTCAAGAATAGTTAATAACTTATTCTTTTTCTGTTGGGTTTGTAGAAATTTTAATATCTTTAATTGAAGCAGCCTAGTCCGTCAAGTGGTCGCTAACCGAAGGTGGTCGCGTTACCGGCGAAACGACCCTACAAACAACAGTAAAATTACTGAGAGAACGACGCCCGTCTATTTCAATTCACATCAGCCTACGAACCGAGTCTAAAAGAATAATATACGCAACACACGGACAGGCGCTGCGCACGACTATAGAGAAATTTGCAAGCGGAGAGGTTAACAATTTCATTTTTATAGGTGAACAACCCAGGATATTGCAGACGTTTCTAATTTCCGCCGGCCACCCTCCGCCTGCTATGCTGAGTTATTACGTATTTTACAGTAAATATTTTCCTTGCCTTACCTGAATTCATGCCGAAAGAACGTGCAACGTATATGCGAAACATAATATTAAACATTAATCGAGAACATACTTTACCAAACATACCATTTTTGTAGGTGTACTACGTAATTAGCCGACTGATTCGCCTGCCAATCTCCTAACCTGAAAATTCTGTTTTTTTTCTAGAATTCAGCGGTTGGCAACCTTTTAGTAGCCAAGGGCCACAAAGTCACGAACGAAATTGACGCGGGCCGTAATAATAATAGCCGTCATAATTCGTGACTTTACCTACCAAGTTGGTGCGGGCCACACTTGTTAATAATTTATGAAAGAACAGCCAGTGCAAGCCGCATGCGGCCCGCGGGCCGCCTGTCGCCGACCGCTGTTCTAGATATGTTGTGAAAAGTGAAGTTAGCGTACGAGTAAGTACATGTGAAAAAATAGATTTAGCTACATTACAAACTATGTACTTATATTCAAGAGCAATGCAATAAGGTATACTTTGTATCGAATTTCCGTATGAATTGATCGGTTTTCAATGCGCTTGGGTGTCGAACATAGGAACACTTTAGAACAGAGGGGTGATCAGCAGGTCGATCACGTAACGCATTGTACGAACGTCGGGTAGGTCTAAATGTCACTTTTTACATGGGAAATTGACAGCTAAATTGTACCGACGCGCGTTCGGTACGTTACGTGATTACGCCTCAGGATCACGTAACGTTTCGAACGCAAGTCATGACAACTCAACTGTCATTTTCCAATACAAAAGTGACAGTTAGATGGGCATTTTTTTTTCAAAGTGTACCATTTTATTTGAATAGGCGTCATTCCATTACTTAAGAGGGCTACTTTACCATACAAATAGTAACGGAATGGACGTAACGGAACGAATACTTCGCAGATTAAAACACGTGTTTAAAAAATATACTGTTTTTAACAATTGTAATACATAGTATTTTACTGAAATCATGGTTAATGATAATGACAGATTAAGATAATAGATTCGCATTAGCAGAAAATTTATAGGAACCTTCGTAATTTCGTAACGGAACCAGGACACTAGTTTTTGGGTCCACCACTCGACGCACCGTTCGCGCGCGATTTTTAGCCACTACTGACAGTTTGTAAACAAAACGAATGATGTTACGTAACGGTATGTGATGCTAGATGAAAATAAACACCTAATTTGGTAATAAAAATACCTCGTTCCCACAAAATCGTCGTAACGGAATGTGGACATGTCCACTTTTCCAAAATCACTGGACAAGAATAATTTTAGTTTATTATGTAAAAAATACTTAAGCGAGATAAATATAAGGTTGAATTAGGAAATTTCATGTTTTCCACTATCAGAAACAAGTATTTCCAGGCACAATATACAAGTCCTAATACTTCGAATCGATACTTGAAGTTGGCTCTCCGCAGGTGGACAGGCAAAAATCGAGGGTCGGCAGCCAGAAAAACCAAGAAAATGTGGTAAATTTAATGCTAAATGATAGGTTACTTTGGGTTTTTATACGATTTAGATATATTATTGACGTTTGTATTTGTAGGGTGTCAAAGGCACTGGACACGCCAAAAACATCAAGGTACAGTCGGGGAATGAAAAGGTTGATCACCTTAAGATCTGTTTTTGCTTGCTCAGTATAAGTTATCAGTATCTGCTCGACCGAGTGTCAGACACATTGCGTCATAATGAATGTCATTTTACTACTCCTCTTTGAATTTTGGAAAACGAGTTAAAAAAAGAAAACAAAACGTATACAAGAAATTGCAATGATGACATTGACAGGACCTGTTACTAACATTAAATTTATAGTTTTAATAATTTTAAGCAAAGAGGATTTAATCATTAGATTTATCAAACTTGACACAACGTAATGGCAAGATCAAACTAATAAAAAGGTTTTAGTTCAACTATTAATAGTCAAGGAAAATTCGTCAAAGTAAATTTTAACTTTGTTGTCAAACAGTTGAACATAATTTTCAATACACCACTCTCGTCTGATACACAGTTTAAAAAGGTTACATGTGCTTGCAACGCGTAAATGATTTAATTTGAAAACTGATCAACCTTTTCATTCCGCCACTGTACAAGAAAAATAAAAAATGCTGATCTACCTGACGCTCGTACAATGCGTTTCGTGGTCGACCCGCAGAATCAAATGTTTAACATTGATTGGATCACACTCATCCGTATAATCCTAAATTTAAAACATAAAATCAAACACCTACTTTATCGTTCAATACATTCAATAGGTATTAAATATAATATAGATAAATATATATAGAATCATGAAACTTTGTATTAAATTTGCAAACAGATTTTCAACTTTAATAAGTTTCTCTTATTCTTAGTAAGATACAACAGACATAGCAATAGAATCACGTTACATTCCTGTAAGTCTTCGAAAGTTGTATGTTTAAAATAAAAATAAATATACAGGTAAGTATATGGGAACAATTTCACACGAATCCATCTAGTCCCAAACTAATCAAAGTATGTAGCTTCTATGGATACTATAAACGTTGTCATAGTCATACGTAGGTATATAAAATACATGTCATCATCATCCTCCTAAAGGAGCCCGGGGTACGCTTTGACACCTAATCCCAAGATTTGGCAGAGGCACTAGTTTTTACGCAAGTGACCGCCATCTGACCTTCCAACCCAGAGGGAATAATACTAAACCTTATTGGGATTAGACCGGTTTCCTCACGATGTTTTCCTTCACCGAAAAAGCTAATGGTAAATATTCCGTACATAAGTTCCGAAAAACTCATTGGTACGAGTCGGGATTCGAACCCACGACCGCCGCTTGACAGCCGAATGCCTGAACCACTAGGCTACCGTAGCGTAGCATAATAAAACACATGTATCGTAATAATTATCGTTTTAGCACCAGGATTTTTGCCTAAAAATAACTTTTTTATTATAATTTTATTTCCTTTGTGATCATGGGACGACATGAGTTCGAATCGTTTATTGACATTTATTATTTTTAATAAAATTGAAAATAACACGTTTGGCCGATATAAGTAACGTGATTTTATCATTTACTCAGCCGGAATTAATCGAATGGGACGTGGCATCGCGCCCGCGTAGCGCTACCGACTCTGTGTAGACTCATACAAACCTGTTAATTCTGTAATCATAATTATAGTCCATGGGCGACCGAGCTCTGCTAGGGTGAAAATGGAGAAAAACCGGAGAAAACGAACTTTCCCGGACATGAGACCCAACTAGATCGATTTCTCGCCCCCGTAAAGCCCTGTATTCCAAATTTCATCGAAATTTTAGCGCCGTTTCCGAGAACGTGATTGCAAATTATATACAAATATTGCTCGTTTAAGTATAGGATATCAGAGGGGCAATCACGTAACGTCCTATTCGAATCTAAATGTCACTTTTTATATGGAAAATTGACAGTTAAATTGTACCGACGCGCGTTCGGAACGTTACGTGATTACCCCTCTGCTCTACAATCACATTTTCGTTTGGTTTTACTTGATAACCCGAATACCGCGAATAGGTACCTAAGTACTTAGGTACGTATATTGTTCATTCTCCTTTTAACTACAGATATACGACAACCGGCTTAACCAAGTGGGTGGTGGCTCTGCCTGCGAAGCTGGCGGTCCTGGGTTCCTATCCCGGTAAGGGCAAATATTTATATCATATAAATAAATATTTGTTTTTGAGTCTTGGATGTTCAATATTTGATTTATTAAAAGTATTAACTATTAGAAGTATTCGATTATTAATTAGTAGGACACTAATGTCAGTTATACTAAAACCTTACGTAAAAAAATATACCAGCATGCTTATAAAAAGGTTTTTTTTTTTCAAATTTCTTTTGCCCTAATAGTTGTAATTATACCAAAAAAATATATAGAACAATGTCCTGCCATATGCCCTACTAGGAATCTAACACAAACTCACCGTTATGTAGAAATATATATACACATGTTAGGTAAGATCAGTATCAAGTACATAAACACCTTAACCGGAGGAGTGTTTTACTAGGACCTCGAATAAGATCCTGCTCTAGCGTCTTCAGACGCTTTTAGCTAATAGTGGCGCATCATATACCACAGAGTGCAGTCATTAAATAATAATTCTCAGACGAGCGTAGCACAAACAATTTAATCTGTTTCTATTAACGATCTCAATTAGAGAGTCGCAGTAGCAATTACCAGCTAATGGATCCCGCGGCACTGAGATTTCAGTAACCCATGCACGATTAAAATAATGAACCTTCTTTGTCCCGCACGTCGGGCATCCATTTAAAATGTTATATGCGATCCTTAACACTCTCGTAACGTTATAAGGGATATAAGACATCTTGTCGAATGTGTATGTACAGTCGCCATCACATACATAGGTACACTATATGTGTTCAATAATATCGGCACATGCACCCTAATGCCTTGAAAATAGAGGTGTGTTCCGATGTATGTGACGTGCTTGTTTGCTCCGATGTATGGTGATGGCGACTGTACCTAATATGAAATAAAACCTACTGTGAATTCCAATAAATTAATACTATCTCCCAATCATTTTCCTGAAAAAGGTTTGTACGTCGAGTTCTCCAATATCTATACAGAGTACAGACAACCTATTAAAAAATCTATACACAGTCTTTATTGTTACTGAAATAAGACGCATGTGTAGATATTTTTGAAAGGTTATCTGTATAGTTCGGATATATTTGACTGTAGGTATAAGTACATATACCTACTTACCGTCCTCGAATAAACAAATATTCATGGCTGTGAAACTTGGCTGACTTTCAAGCAATATCTACGGTCAAAGTATTTCGTTAAACATATTTATTTTGTAACGTTTTTGTCTTAAAAATCCACTCCATTACCGTGTGAATGGTCCATTAGGCCGCAGAGCCCACTGATCTGGTGATTCGATGCTTTTGGCAACAGCCATCGTTAGCAAAGTGGATAGTGCGAGATGCGTTTAGTTATGCATCATTAGGCGCGGTATCGGGCAGTGCTAAGTCGCATATTTCACGTCCGCCTTGCCGGCTCCGGCCAACACACGGCTATCAGGCCCGGGTAGCAACCGACACATTCTCATGAATAAATTGCACCTATGTACTAGATATCTCGAGTACCTACATCTTGTATGAGTTGTGTTTGGAATATCCTTGTTCTATATTATGTCAAGATTGTCAAGTCAATTTGCAATTTGACAAAGGGGAATTATTCATTTGTGAGTAGCATAAAGTACTTTGTTATATACTGAAAGTGAGTAGCTTAGCTTGGCTGAGATAAATTATTTCGGTCTAGCTGTACATTAGAATAGCATAAAGTAGGATGTGAATTATACGCGTTTCTTTCTTTGTTATTTGTTTATGTAAGTATTCGACATGTTCGTTCCCAATTAATGTTTGAATTTATAAATTATTATAATAGCGTTGTTTGCCAGATTCAGTGAAAAAACAATCATACATCATAATTCATAACTTCATGTACCTATATTTGTGCAAGTTACATCAACACCGCTCTCTACAAATGTATATTTCAGCACGGCTTTATTATGTCGTCCTGTCAATAGCCGTGCAGGGCTGTTATTCGCTACGCGTTAATGCGGCTCACCCCGCCGGTCACCCGTTACGAAACTAGACCTCTACGAGTACCTACGCTTAATTACTACGCATCGCGGTGTCAAGGTATAATTGTGGGTGAGCGTTGAGGTGAGCTTAAAACAAGTTACAGAATAGGAGGGCTGAATGCTTAATACTTTCGGTGCCAAAAATCCGTTAGTCGGGTCCTCAGCCATAGCATGTCGTATCCACCAACCAGGTTCCGCTACAAATCTGAAATACTACGCGCGTAGCGCTAGGAAAGGTTGGTAGTGAATATTTTAACAGTTATTTTTGAACACGGTCCGATTATTTAAGACTTTTCAGATAAATTTGTCTAGGAAGTGTCAAAAGTACTTAGCCTTATAATGTAGGTTTGTGTCCCGCAGATATTATATCAACGGTAGGTATCAGAGCGACTAAAATGATCTCGATATCGATTTAATTTTAATATGTATCTTTCCAAATATCATAAACCCTCCATGATGCGTTCAAGAACCGCACATTATGACCACCATAAAAATAGATTGTTTGATTAGAACAATTTCTTATCTGTGAAAATGTTATTATTGCTACATAATAACATCGATTGCGATGATCGGAGAAAGAATACATCCTTGCCTAACACCTTTCTGCTGCTTTAAGGGTGCCGACAGTACATTATTTACTTTGATCAGTGCTTCCATCCTGATAGAGGTTTGCGATTAAATGAAGTTGTGAGCTGTGGGTATACCATCTCTATTAAGGTATTCCACAGACATTCGTATCTAACTCAATCGAACGTTTTTGAGTAGATAACGAAGCACATCAAATTTGAAATTTTAAACTCGCGACACTTCCCTTTAATCTGTCTAACACTCAATAACTTATGCTTCGTACTTTTATGAATTCAGCTTATTATAATGGGATCTGCCAGTGCAAAAATGCCTTGAGCCGTTCGTTAAAGATATAATAATGACGTAAAGTGGAATATGAGCGCTACAGTCCTAAAGTTTCCACAGGACTTGGTCGAACCTTTCTTGTGCAATGGTATTATAAAAGATCCTTGCCAATTGCTGATCCATTCACCTGTCCTCCATATTGCATAGGTGTGCAGAATATTGAAGCCAGTATCACCATGAGCTTCAAGTTTTCGTCAAAAATGCAGTCACTACCGGCAGATTTATTAATCCGTTTCCGTTAGTTTAAAGCAGCAAATCGAATTTATGACTTGACTTTAGGATATCAGTCTCAATAGTTGCACATGGAGTGTCGAGAGCTTGTTGTTATTGTAGTTGCGCCTGTGTCTGTGTAAAAGCTTTCGCAATACCATCGCCATCTTTGTACCACCTTATCAATCTCCGTTAGTAAGGCTCCGTTTGCATCCTCCGCTGCCCAGGTTTTAGTTTTAAAATCTATCGTAATGCTTTCTAATTTCATAAATAGGTCTCGAGTATGCCTCTTCTGGGCATGGTCTTCAATTTTCGCGCACATGTTGCTGTAATATCCATTATTATTCTCTTTACACCGGAGTTATACTTATCTTGAGAGTACCTTGTATCTTTCACGATCATCATTACATGAGAGCAGCTATCCCAGTTACCTGATATCATGTGTGGCATGGCATGCATTACGTTGAAAATGTACTGTAACGTCACGTAAAATATAACGGCTAGCCGAATCATACCTAGTAGGTCATAACATAAGTTTGCAATTTGTATAGTTCCCTGATAGACATTCACCGCACACAGCCGCCACGCCGTTGAAATATTTTGTTCATACCAATTTTACTTGAGACTTGCCTTTCAAGTGATACTTTTTATAATAACAGATAAATGGGCTATGTTACGGTATTTTTATTATACAAAAAATGCTGTCGTGCCATCGTGATAGACAAAATAACAAAAAAATGTTTTTGATAATTTTCTAATATTGCTTTTTTTTTGTTTTTTTGTATAGAAAGGTAAAAAGTTAAATTCACAAATGAAAGCGCCATCCCTGAATTATACGAAATTGATACTAAACTTGACCTAGTAGCTATGGTTAGGCAGAAATATAGCTGAGACCGGACCTCGGGAGACAGCCCTTCTCCCCTCTTTTTGGGTACTAGCCAGGGGTTGATGTCGTGGCTAGGACGCTAAATAAGCTAAGTTTGACCCATGTAACAATCGTGCCAAGCGGCGTCGCCTAAGACAAAAGTGCATACTCACTGCCACTATTTCCCCTACTAATAACTATAAAAAGCGAAGCAGCGTTTATTAGTTATAGTCCGAACGCTTAACTCAGTCCTCCTCTGCGCGGCACGCGGGTGCAGGGGTATGACGGTAAAGGGGCGCGCGCGGCATCTGGGTGGCGGGTTTTGCCTACCGCACGACGCCCGCTCCCCATTTATCGTCATACCCCTGCACCCGCGCGCCGCTGCTTCGCTTTTTATAGTTATCGCCGAAATAAATTGAAACGACGCCCGCTCTCCGTTTATCGGCATATCCCTGCACCTGCACCCGCGCCCCGCTAAGGCGAGGACTGAGTTAAGCGGTCCGACTATAACTAATAAACTACACAGAAATTACCCTATATAATAAAATGCAAAATTGATAGTAATCAACATATTATGACAAAATTAAATTTTGCGTTGTGTAATTTTATATTTGACCATACTGTTATGATCACACGAATTTGCAAGCGAAATTAACGTTTAAATCGAGTAATTGCAAAAATAATTATTTCAGCACATTTGCTCGTAACGTGCCTCTTATTGTGCCGCTTTTGGGATCATAATCCTGGATATTAAACACGCGTGTTTTATAACGACTACGAAATAAATTACGACACTCGTGTAGTTATGTTATATCCCGATTATGACACGTTGGCACCTTGCAGCAAGGGGTATGTATGGACTTGGCGCATTCTTAAATTGACCGGGTTATACAGGTTTGTTTTTAATTCTCGGCAAATGGATTCTTACTCGACTAAACAAATTAAATCCTTCTTGTGAATTAATTGATTATTTCTTCTTGGATGTGGTATAGAAACGTTTCATTTAGTAAAACTATTTACTTTTGATAACATTTTACATGAATTTATATTGAATTAGAAAATATTTATTTTATTTTGTATTGGATGTTTAGAGATTTCATCTAAGCCTCGCTGCGGGCGCACTGCGCGAACTTCACGAAAAAAAAACAGTTGCGCGCTCGTATAAGTAATTTCACAAATATTTGTGAACATTGATGATGCGTGTTTGGTTATTATTAAAAACGTTGATTCGTGGTGAATAGAAAAGTGATAAATAGAATTGACGCCACTGTACATTCTTGGAGATGTACAAATTTATGTGAGTAAAAACCTGTTGTCATCAATAACTAAAGGAAACAAATTAGGAGCCTGTAACATTTTAATTTTATGAAAAGGATTTATTCCTCGCAAATGTGTTGAAAAACGTCGTATGACACGCGTGAGCTTTGATAATCGCTCTCTTATCACGCTCACCTGCGGTTTGCGTGACAATTCCGCCTCTGATGTAATGATCAACATAGCTCACTTGTATTTTAATAAACTATTAATTTACCAGGTCGTATCGAATTAAAATTATTCTATTTACTCAAGCGGACGTAGACTCTATTCGTGTGTCGAGCGTGTGTAAATGAAGCATGCGGTATTTTGTTGGCTACTGTTCAATTAAGTTATTTCAAATTTCTCTCTGTATTCTGGTCCAGGCATTTATGAGTAGGTATTTATTTCATTAAGAGGGCAAACGGGCAATACAGTCAACGCAAAGATTAACGAAATTTAATAAATGGGTGGTTCAATTATCGTAAATTAAAGGGTAAAGTCCGAGAATTTTCCAGTCATGGTCCACGATGTCTGTCTAGAGCTGGCCTTTATCGCGGCCATCGGAAATTCAATTACGGCGTTTGCCGGCCACATTATGAAGCGGCACCTTCGTCACCGCCTCTTCGCCGCCGACATTGTTGCGGCTAAGTAAATGGGCACCTTGGGAGGGCTTAATCCTCCGCATTACTTGGCACCTACAGCCTACACAGGTAATTCCATAGGTACTCGTATAAGTAGGTTAGCGTTCTTTCAGTTTTAGAAGGTCACCTCGTCAGGTTGTGCCACTTTCAAAGATTTAGTGCTTATGATGCTTAATGGTAAGATGTATGATGCTCTGATTAAAATCTACTGACAGTCATGCGTGCATCCGATGAGTCGAGGTCATCTCGGCAGACTGTCTCTACGCACCTATCGTGCGCGCTTCCGACACGCATCCAGCAACATTCATCATTCAGTCATGTCGTCAGAGGCGTGCGTCCGTCCTGCATCCTACGAGCGTACCTATTCGTACGGTGACTTCCATTTATGGCGCAGTGTGGGCTAGACTAATATTCGTTGCCACTTTATATGCCATCGATTTATAACTACTAAACTAGCTGCCCACGTGGCTTCGCCCGCGTATTGCAAAGAACGCAGGCAAACCCGCGGGATAGAATATAATATAGCCTATAACCATCCAGGTAGTTAATTCTACATGCAGGCGAAAGTATTTTGAAATCGGATATGCGGGCCGGAATTTACCCCATACATACCTGCAAACTTATATACGTACAAAGCTATAAACTCACAGAATTTTACTCTTTATAATATTAGTATACCTAATAATAGTATTTTTTTTCGTTTCTTTATTATTATTTTGCTTGCACAACACGTGTCCGTGTTCGATTAATTGTTCTACCTTTGCCACGATAGACAAATAAATAAATAAAATAAAAATATAATAAAAATAATTTATTTCAGAGCATGGCTGCCGCAAATATCATTACGTACTATTAAATACGTTAGAAAAGGACAAGGCGGCTGTAAAGTGATAAATTCTAGGACGAATTTAATTAAAATTTCCATTACGACGACAGTAACTAGAGGCGAAAATATTCGGCCAGAAAACTGGATTAGTGAATAATAATTACCCATAAACAAATGTTAGGGTCTTAACCACGCTACGGCACGGCTTAGGGTGACTTTGTACTGGTTGGAATTTAAATTTGACCTTTGCCGTTGTTTACTGTACAAGTTATTTAGTCCGTGGTGTTGTAGTAACGTTGTTATTATAATAATGATTTTCTTTAGGGTCAAAATTCAACTTAATTTTATATTTAGTGTGAGAGAGTAAAAGTCTAGTTTTCATATTTTACTTAATTTTATTACCTGTAATATTCCGTTGTTACTATTTATAAGCGACCTGCTCGCCTCGTACGTACGTTAGGTAGATCTAAATGTAATTTTCTGTACGTGAAAATGCCAGTTAAGCCGTCTTAACGCTTGGTCGAAAACTTACGCATAAGCCCTTTGAAGAAGTTCGGGGAATCCTGGTCGAGTAATGTTTATAAAGGTACTGTATAGAGCAGCAGTTTCTAAAACATCAGTTTTTTAACCTAAGCAGGCAAAGCGCAGACAAAACCGTTAGGACAAAGGATTAGGCCGTAAAATTCTAACAAATAAATACTTCGTTAGTGAATTTTGTCAAGCTTTTCATTCTAGTCTTTTTACCTCCTTTTTAAATAGGAATAGTGTATGATGATGCTCAACATATTATGTATACGCATGCAAACACTCAGTTGAGGGCCACTAATATTTTGACGTCTGATTTAGCCTTAGGCCTGTTGAACTGACGGTTCAGGGTCCAAATAACGACAATTAATATTTGTGCTTTTTCTGAGTCTTGAATGCTTTCTATGGTTTTAAGGTTTATATACGAAATGCTTATAATATTTTCGTTTAGTAGGTGGGTAGGTGGTACATGTGTTTAATGTAATACTTGCGCAACAAATTGTTACACTCTTTGAGACTTCCTATTATATATTTCTAATGAATATAAATAAGTAACAAAAGACGTAGGTAGAGGCACACATTGAAAATACTCGTACTTAGTTCAAGAGCTGCGTAACTTACATTTGTCGCTAAATGGAAAGTTGCCAAACTGTGAGAACTTCCGAGCAATTTCGTGTTTCGTACCTTGTCCTACAACAAATCAAAACTTTTCTGTACTGTTTTGTGTATCAGAAATGTGAAATGTTTCTCAGATCTCTTGTTAATTAATTGCTTTCATGAGTATTTACCGGATGCTGTGAAAGCGAGTTCAGCTTTGGTTGTTTGTAATTCCGATCCGCTTATATTAGTTGGATTTCTTACACATAATAGTAAACACCATCTGCTCCGATTATAGGGAATATACTTTTTTCTGTGTAACGACACGAAACGTATGGTAATTCTCCGGATTAAGCTATGGAAATTCTAATACCTAAGTGCCTGAATGTATTCGGAATTATTCATTCAAGCCAATTCGAGCAGTTTGTGAGGCGGTCGGAGATTTATGTCCCCAACTTTACCTAAGTAACGTACGGTCACGACGGCATTCCATGGGCGTAAATCAAACGTTCTATCCCTCACTTCGAGGCGCGCAGCCGCCCTCGCTGCGCCAACCCTCACAATACACCAGGGAATTAAAAAGGTTTTAAAAGCAAATAATCAAACCGGTAAATTGCTCTTGGGACTCCATGATTTCATTGAAATGTTCACGGTCAATAATGTTGACTGCCACCTTATAATATTATTCCAAGCTCATTGAATTGCTAATATTTAGGCTCCAATTAAATGTTTCAACTAAACCTACTTATTTTGTGAACCGTTCTTAATTTATAGATGGATGTATAGCTTACCTTTATTAAAGTCTTCTCTAAGTAGTTCCTTATTGTCATTTTTTAAATAATATTACCTGTTTAATAAACAAATATGAACACATTATTTTTTCAATTTTTTTTTTTGCGGACAATCTTACACAAATCGCCCTAGTCCCAAACTAAGCAAAGCTTGTACTATGGGTACTAGACGAAGATTAACATACTTATATAGATAAATAAATACTTAAATACATAGAAAACATCCATGACTCAGGAGCAATGCCCTTACCGGGATTCGAACCCAGGACCTCTTGCTTCGATTGAATGATTATTGCGCTTTTAACTTTTGTTTGGGTACTTACAATGACTTATGTTATGTTAAGTCATCATCATCCTCCTAGCGTTGTTCCCGGTTATACCCCACTACCCACAAGGGTATACTAAGTATCATTGATAATACCTTTTAGGTATGTTTCTCTCATTCCCAAATAGTCCTATTTGGGATATCATTACGAGCCATATTATTTTACACCACAACGGAAGCAAAAAAGTGTATAGTCTGACTGATGATAAGCAGACACCGGAGAGTATGGACCCTGGCGTCTTCAGAAGAATCCCAAGCGTGTTGTTGACCCATTATTGATATGTGGATTCATTGTTTGTGTTGATAGCTAGAGGTAAATGTAGGTCCCTCCCACACAGCCCATCAGCCTCGGGAGCTTTAGCGACCTTCCTTACTCACTAAGAACTCTTTCATCAGCAACACAACACTTGGGTAAGTTGCTATCATAGCAAGTAGTGTTTACTGTCCGAATAAAAAATAAAAGCAAAGATATATTATCGCTATAGTTTTTTGCGGCTTCGTATCTCAAAAGGGAAAAATGGAACCCCACTATTTGTCTCAGGAGCGGGGGAGGTACGAGTATCAAGTTGGAATTAATATCAAATACTCAAATATGCAATCTATTTAAGGTGTGAAAAAATTGAAAATCTAAGCTAACGCAATCCAAATATAGGGTCATTTATGCCAAGGTAAAGGCGGTTTAATCCAAGAATACAATAGGGAATATTTATTAGAAAAGAGCTTGATTAAACGTTACCTATTAAGTTCTACATACTTATTTAATTGGCGGCTGTTCAATAACGTAAAAAAAGCGGCCAAGTGCGAGTGCGGACTCGCACATGAAGGGTTCCGTAAAATAAATTGCGGTTTACGATTTATGACGTATTAAACAAAAAACTGCTTAATAGATCTCGTTCAAACCAATTTTCGGTGGAAGTTTGCATGGTAATGTACATCATATATTTTTTTTTAGTTTTATCATTCTCTTATTTTAGAAGTTACAGGGGGGCGGGGGGGGACATTTTACCACTTTGGAAGTGTCTCTCGCGCAAACTAATCAGTTTAGAAAAAAATGATATTAGAAACCTCAATATCATTTTTGAAGACATATCCATAGATACATTTTGTACATGGGTTGATGAAAAAAAATTTTTTTGAGTTTCAGCTCTGAGTATGTTTGATCATCCAATAAAAGAATACTGTCTCAAAATGAGGTTCCAGGGAACACTGTGCTAGGGTATCGAAAGCTTTACTAAAATCTATGAATATTACTATTATGTGCATTTGTTTGTTTAAATACCCATTAATCTCATCACAAAATTTACCAATTTTTCTAGCAGCTATACTTTTATTTTATTGCAAGCCGATTTTTTTTTATTATTTATAATGTAGTGTTATTGTTAACCTCATGCTACGTGGAATAATACATCAGCAGATAATAAATAATTATAACTTGTATCAAAATTAGAACTCCCCATTGGCATACAAACCTCGTCTAGGTTTTGCCTACAATGGGTATTATATGTAAAACTTAACTTAACATAATATGTCTTAATCAATAAATAAATAAATCTCTTAGAAAGCAGTGTTTTGTGAGATCAACGTATTGGAATTGTGGTGGGGGTAGTATTTTACACAAGAATAATGAAGCTAATGAAGATTGGTGGCCAGGTAGTCTGTATTTCCTTAAGTCGTTATTTCTCGCGGAAAACTTAATTAAAATGAAATGAATCTTTTTAGGACGCGGATTTTTTTGGACACAAAACTTGGAAAAGTAAAAGGCGTTTAAAATGATGCACTGCAGGCGGGGTATTAGTTTATATTTTTTACGTCGTACCTGGCCATAAAGTAGGAATTACCGCACGCTATGCGTGCGGAAAACCCCACTTCCTGGCCAGATAGAGACGTAAAATTTTGTACTTACCACGGGCGGTAATAAAGAAAGCCTCAGAGCGCATATTTATCGCCCTTGCCTTCGGCTCAGGCGTCAAATACCTGCGATCTGAGACATCCTTTGTTTAACCGCCCTAGGTAAGTAATGTATTATGATCACACAAAATATGATTATTAAACGTTCATTCATCATGCTCAATTACGTAATTATATTAAAATGAGGAACATAATTAGTTTTTTTCAATTCATAGCGCAGCAACACAGTGTTTTTGCTGCAATAACGAAAATTAATATCACTAGGTATAGTTAGACATATGCAAGTGTAGGTATACGATCGTATATACAGACCTACATGACCCATAAACACGCTTATTTCCCGGCGGAATTGGCACATTTTGAGGGACTCAAGTCCCAAGTTACTAGGGACTAGTGACTCTATGAGCTGCAGCACTCCCGAAAAAAAAAATTAACTTATTAAATAAAAACCTGATTGGACTAAAAATAATCTATATAATTACTGAACCGGCTCACATAAATTCACGAGAATCGGTTGAGAAATGCGACATGTAGGTACAACAGCCGGACAGACGCCGGACAAACGATTTTTTTTTCTTCCTAAACTGAAACGGAGATCTTCGTTCGATTCGCTCGCTCAGTCAATATTTTTTTTAAATTAAAATTACTAGGTACTCACTTGTAAAAAATATGTCACAGTGGTATCCCCAATTTCGAACTGGTTCATCTAAAAAGCAACCAATGTTAATGTAAAATGCAAACGGTATAATTACTTGTCATTGACTTAGCAGCGAATGTAATGTTTCCGAGAAATCAGTAGAATTTCGCTGAAATCACACGCCGCGTGCTTGTTCTTGTAACACTGCAGAGTAAACGTCTCAGGCAAACGCCGTAAGCTCCGTATTCAGTTAAAATTTGAACCTTCAATAGCCCAATGGAAACGTATAAACGTATTGCCTCAGTCTAAAAATAATTATAATTATTATTACTAGATCGTGCTCATTTTATTGTTTTATTTCTATTAAGATATGTAGTTACGAACCGCTTTCATATTTCGAGTAAAATGCCTGTGACATGACATGTGAATACGTGAGAAAGCCGCCAGCTCTTCGATCACCAGTTATGATGATACTAATGCTGAGATAACTCTTGATTTTGTAAATTCCTACAATTCATAAAAACCACTATCTTGAAGTAATTAGAAAGTTGGGCAAAACTTCCTTTTCGACCATGGTTTTCTACTATGTCACTGAACAGAATTGTAAAATTTTGGTACTCATTAGACGTAAACTTGTATGTTCTTTAATTTGTTAGAAAATAACTTTTCGCTAGGACCGTATAGATTTTACGAGCGAGAAACCAAAAAAAGACCCAAAATTTCGAGGATTTGTGGCTGCCAAAAGTTGTCCCGAGACATCTCGTGTAACCATTTTTGATATTTGCTCGGTTTTATCGGTATGCCCGATATAAAAAAATTAGATCTTCTACAACACGCAACGCAACGTACCCCCCCTGCTTTGAAGCTCTGCTGACTGGCGTATAAAAATCGATCTAGCTGGGTCTCATAAGTAAATATCTGGAAAAATTCGCTCTATCCGTATTTCCTCTATTTTCACCCGAGCAGAGCTCGGTCGCCCAGGGACTAAAATGTGTATACAGGATTGCCACCGCCAGAAATACTTAGAGGAAAAACGAAAGTAATTTAGCAGCCTACAACCCGTGGAAAGGATTTGTTCATCAAAAGTGTGTTGAAAAACGTCGTGTGAAACGCGTGAGCTTTGATTATAAGTTTTGACTCTTTTATCATAAATAAAAATAATATTTCACCTCTACCTATTGTTTTTCTACCTTTACTTAAAATATTTCATAGGTAGTGTTTATATTACAAACGTTGTCCTCAAATACAGGTTTATCTGATAATCTACTATCTTTTTAAATAAATTTACTAGGTCCATAGTCAAGGTATGTATGATGTAGTGGTTATAAGCAAACAGTTTATTGCAGTTCATAAAATAATCGGCCGTGTATTTTATACGTGAGCAAGGTCGGGTCGGGCGTGAGGCGCCTCCATTCTCGGCTAATGATGGAGGGAGAACATCTTCCACGAATATTGCATTGTTTATGAGCTTTCTTACCCAAAATGAAGCCAGTAAACACCATTCCTATTTAAGGAAAAAATAGTTAAGTAACAAAACGACAATTCTCAATCATGCGAGTATGAAATATACATTATGATTATGACAATTTATCAGGATGACTGCTCAATTTAAAGCGGCACTTATTTATACGGGATTTTGTAATTAACCGTTGTATTTATTCAATTCCATTGAGTACTCGTGTAGCAATAACTTAAATACGTTCAATGTAAAATGACATTGCGGTACAGTAGTTGATGCCAAATCCATTATTGTCCAGTGGAAATACTGTACAAAGAAAGCATGCAGTGCTGTATCGTAATGGATTTCGTTTGTTGGACACAGTACTCTCAGTTCTAGATTTAGATCGGAGATTTTCCATTCGCGACGATGCTTTTGTATGATGATACTATTTCAACAACTATCCGTTAGCCAAATTTACGCTACCTGAATAAAACTCGATAAAAAGTTTAAATACATATCAAAAATAAATATGTTAGCAAAACAGACAGCATTATAGTAAGTATTACAACGAGACGACTACAAATTAACTACATATAATTTAGGTATTAAGTATACTACTCAACTTATTGATTATGCATGTCTTTCCCGCTCACGGGACAATGATGTCCCGGACCTTTGGGAGGCGTGCGTGGGGCTAGGTTACCTACAAAGTACCAACTGAGCCAATACGTTGAGGTCCTTTTGACAATTTAATGAAATGCAAGGAGTAAACCGAGCGGATGCTGTCCCTGTCCGTGTCATGGGACGCACACAGAGACAGCACCCGCTGGAGTGTATAGGGACTTATTGGGTGAAAATTATGGACTAGTCACTAGTGGCTGGGCTATTGGGTGAAACATCGGACGCCTGCCTAATTAACTGTCTCATTTTTTATCTTTGGCATTATTTATTTATTATTATTATTAATTTATTACAGACATTACCCATTTCACAACACAAACATACAACATAATCATAATCATTAATTAGCATTATAGTTAACTTAAAATATCAATTTCAAACAATCACAGCTTTAAATTTATATTAATTCATGAAATTAAATTAAATAAAAATAAAAATGTCAAATAATAACAATGAATGATAAATAAACATTAAATTTTACTTAATGTAAATATTTTTATTAACAACTTGGAAATAAAAAATTAAACTAAATTAAAACTACTCAAACAACCCACCCCGCGCCACCCCCGGTGCAAAGGTGCCCATCACGCTCGCCGCATTGCCGCGTTGGATTGCGATGGACAACCTTTGCAATAAGAATGACCCGGAGCGGGGGTCGAGGCCTCTTTCCCGCAGGCGGCGCCCCACCTCCCTAAGGAAAGACTTTCCCTCCGAGCACCAGCATCCCGTGGTCTCAGCGGCAAGAGGGACAAATAAGTAGTGTGAGAGCACTGCGTATTTGTCCCTCTTACGTGCAGCCGCCCACTCAGCAGCAGCTCCTGCCACTCGTATCGTGCGGCCCAGGTGGGATGCTGCAAACGTGCTGACGCATGTTGCGTCCCACAATAGGCATTTACCTTTTTGCCAGGGTACTAAAGTGAGGCCGTCAGGTCTCTTTCCGTCGGACCGACTGAGGCCTGGTGGTTCCAGGACGCAAGGGATATTGGCAGATACCAGCGCCCTCCGGATGATGTCATTCAGGGCGTGGTGGCGAGGGAATCTGCCGGCACACCTGAAGCAGCTGAGAGCATGGTGGCCATTGCTCTCCACTGTGGCACCGCAGATGCATGCATGGGGTTCACAGACATTACAGCCAAGGCGGAGAGCAACAGCCACCCGCATGGAGTCGTTATCGAGCAGGGTACCCATATGTGGAGACGGGAGAGCGTGCAGCCACGCACCGGACTCTGGCCTCGACACCGCCTTGAGCCTGGCTTTCTCCACACCCAAGGCGGTTTCCAAGAGGTTATCAAATAGACGCTTGACTCCTGGGCTGTCCCACATCCGTTGGCTGCTAGGTTTTTCCGGTGCAGATGTAGATGGGTTGAGCAAAGACCAGGCCGTCCAGGCATCGGAAGAGAAGGGAATGGTTACCTTGTCACCATGTAATGGGAGAATTTGAGTGACAAGGTTCACAACCCCGCTCGCCGATGCCAGAAAGGCCGGTAGACAAACGTCTCTCGTGCGTCGAATACCCAACCCACCGCTTCGAATGGGAAGAGATGCAAGGTCCCACTGGCTCGAGCTGAGGGAGACGTTAAGCACTAAATTAAATTATAAATGAAACTTGAAATTTAATTAATTAATTGATATATATTATTTCTGGACTCCATGTGGATGGAGTTCCAGTGCCTCCATAGTGGGCTGTTAATATTTTCAGTAATGGCTCTAAGGAGGCTGTTGGGACTGACGCGAAAACCGTCCGTGCGCTCCTCGCAGAACATACCTGACGCGCTACAATATCCTGGAAGTCCCAACAGCATCCTGAACCCATTATTATATTGGACGCGCAGGGAGTCGTAGGTTTTTCGGGTATACTTGGTCCATAGTCTGCAGGTATGAAATGTTTGACAGAAGGTCTTAAAGAGTGTCGTCTTAACCGCTTTTTCACATCTTGCAAACCTACGGACCAGCATATTGCACCTCACAGCAAACGCCCTGCGCTCCCTCTCCATGTCTGCATCATCTGTGAGAGCCTCGCTGAGCCAGTGCCCCGAGAACTTAAATTTCGCCACCCTTTTAAGTTCTGACTGGCAGAGCAAATTTGATTACACTAGATTTTTATCGTACATTTGTAATTTTATCTGCAACATGCTCAGAATTACTCGCAATTGGTTCAAAAACCAACAAGGGGTCGCGAAGTGCCTAATTTTAGTCTTAAGTAGGTAAATTTATTTAGTTAAAATTCTAGGAGTAAAATAACTATAAAAACCTATGATATTTTCTTCATCCTTATCCTAAATCATAAACAAAATATGGATTTTATATATGAAATAAAGATATAATATGTATGAAGATTTTACTGAGGATAAACCGCACTGCTTCCAGTGTGTTTTTGTTGCAAGCTTTTTTTTATTATTAACTTGCAATGTATGTAACCTACTTAACTTTGTATTGTCTGTATTGCATAACAGTTTTAGTTATGGTCACGTTTCTGAGTGTTATACTTTATTTTGCAGGCCAGTATGTTTATTCGGGTGGAATCTTGCAACTTAATTTTGAAGCAGTTATCTACAACCTTGGAGCTGAAATTTTGGGTCAAGGTATAGTTTGGATGACAATAAAATCTTATGATACCATTGAGCTGATCTGATGATGGAGACAGGTGGCCATGGGAATTCAGTACTTAACCGACGTAAACCCGTTGAGTTTGGGCTCGTTAGAATCGTCTCATGAGTAGTTACCTACTGTATAAAATTAAAGAAGTGTTGTGATTTATGATCTGGATTTATTTCAGCACGTTATTATCTAAATGTGTTTTTCAGCTTTACAAACCGAGTTTGAATGTAGTGTGAAAATAAATAACGCCTTTGAAAAAAGTCGAAAAAATGATTTCAGTGCTTTTATTGGGTATGTCACGAAATATTTTTTGCAAAATATATTTGTATTATTTCCTGACATTGTTTGACGAAAGCAATGCAAATTTACCCTGGCGGAAACTGGGATTGCCTGGCTATTCATTATTATTTGTATCGGCAAAAAAAAACTATTAAATATCAGTTAGGTGTATACGAGTTGATATTAGTTTAAAGTTAATGCGATTATCTTTCGTTTGCCAACTGAGGTAGTTATTTTAACTTTTGAGGTCTAATCTCGCGGGTATTTAGCGCTTAAGTAAACTCGGAGCACTGATGGAAAAACTTCTGCCGAAGTGAGTTTACGTGCCCGGTGTGCCGAGCAGACCCACAGATTGAGATATGTAACGTGAAAAACAATTTAACTTTTGTGTTCATTCAAGAACATATAAAATACATCTTGGTAATCACCCAGTTTAATCAGTGTGGGTATCTGTTTCATACTTTTAGTAAGTATCAAATGTTTAAAGCATAATTTGTTGGTTCAACCTGGACAAAAAGCAAAATCCAAGATAACCCGTGGCTATTGCAGTAAGAATGTTTGTGCTCCGTATTTTGATTCATGTAGCTATTGTGCCCAAGATTAACATCTTTGTGGATAAATACCTCTAGCCCGCAATCCACACAAAATTACATTATTTATTTAGTACCTTTGGTCTTTGTCACGTTTTCTTGGTGGTTTTGGCCTCCTTCAACTTCAGTTTCTACATTCAAGACTGCTTAGGAGCTACTATTGTCGTGTTATAAATTGACATTAATTAGTCATGTAGTCCGTACATACGCCTTATCTATTTTTCTTGGATAAAACCTGCAACCTTGTATGTGCCCGGGTGAAGGCGTCACATGGTTGCAGATGTATACCAAGATACGTATAGGCTTGTATATCCGCTAAAACTCAGACTCCCTGATCACCAGTGATCGGTTTTTTGGATTCGACATGGGGTGAACGACCGATTACACTTCTTTCAACTAAGAGTTAGTTTGAGAAAAACAATGTCCACCAATGTCAAATGGTTTTATTGCTCACCAAAAATATAAAGCAACAATATTAACATTATAAACTTAAACTAAAAATAGTACATAAACAGATGGCCTTACTAACATGCGATTTCATAACCACTATCAATCTTACGGTTTGTTCGGTATCGCGGGAAACTGTCGTATCTATATAAACTTTTCTACTTGATATCCCGCGAGGGAGAATCCAAATAACCGATCACTGCTGATCACCTAATTAACACACCGGAACCCTCGTTCCTCGCCCTGGCCGGCCTGGAGCGACAATATCTTCATTCCTAGGGGCCATTAGTCAAGTGCCGTATCCTTGCCATGAAGAATACTCACAACCCCTGATGATAGTTGCCAGTTACAACACGCGGGAAATCGTAGACTATCTTAAAATTAGACCTAGCCACACTGTGCACTGCACACTAAAGGTGTAAGCTACATTGTTCTAGTATAATGTCTTCGCCATCGAATTTATGGGGCCTGTCGTAAAACGGTCGTATTTATTCATGTGCATGTTTATGTTCATTGATATGACTAACATAAATGAAGATAACGTCTGACGGTGTAGCTCTTCTCATGAATTTGTCACTTTTGCTGTTATGGTCTGCTTAGTCAGGTTTGAGATCCTTCCTTTTTATAGCACACTTTAGTACCTAAAAAGCATATTTTTAAAATTAGCCAATTTAACCAACATACAATAAGTTATTTGATTAACGTCACTTGTTCGGTTTTATTTTATAACTAGCTGTTGCCCGCGACTTCGTCCGCGTAGAACTTTTTATCGTCTTAGAAAATGATTTCTCTCAATACAAAATTTGAACCCTCTTTTAGGGGATAATTAAAAAAAAAGTTGATGTTCATTTTCTAGTTTGTGAACAAACAGTCTAAAACCAAAGTTAAAAATCTCATACTTTAAAAATGCCTTGAAATACTCAAACTTTGAACCAATTTTAACACTCTTAGGGGATGAATTTGGAAAAACTCTGAAATCAGTTTTGTAGTCTTTTAACGTACAGAATAAGACCGAAGTTAAAAATCTCTTACTCACATTTTAAAATTTTATTGCTCGCCATTTAAAATTGGAACCCCCTTTTAAACCCCCTTAGAGGTTGAATTTTTCTAATCGCTGAAAGAACTTTTTTCGTAAACTTTTAAGTCTCTAGCTCAAAAAAAGTGTTGCCCATACAAAGCTTTCTTAACCCCCTTAGGGGTGGAATTTTCTAAAACTCTGAAAGTACTTTATTATTAATTTTAATAAGTAACATTTTGAATAGTTTTAAGTCTAGTAAAAAAAAAAGTTTTTCCCACACAACACTGGCTACCCTTCTTAAGGATCTTAAGGATCCCCTTAGGGATGGAGTTTTCTAAAACGCTGAAATGTATTTTAATAAGTAATCTTTCTACAAAGTTTCAAGTCTCTAACTCAAAAACATAAACTTTCCCTGATAAAAACTTTGCACCCCTTTTTATCCCCCTTAGGGATAGATTTTTTCAAAACGCTGAAAATCTTTTTTTTGTATTTTTATAAGTAATCTTTCTACAAAGTTTAAAGTGTCTAGCTCAGAAAAAGTGTTCCCCATACAAACCTTGCACCCTTTTTTATCCCCCTTAGGGAATGATTTTTGTAAAACGCCGAATGTAGTATTTTTCATGTTCTAATAAGTAATTTTTCGTCAAAATTTTAAGTGTCTATTAAAAAAAATATGTTTTTCCCATACAAACTTTGCACCCTATTTTACCCCCTTAGGGGTGAAATTTTTCAAAACGCTGAAAGTACTTTCTTTGTATTTAAATAATCTTTCTACAAAGTTTTAGGACTCTAGCTAAAAAAAATAGTTTCCCACATACAAACTTTGCACCCCTATTTTAGCCCCCTATTTTTAGGGGTAGAATTTTCTAAAACGCTGAAAGTGCTTAATTTGTATTCTGATGACGAATCTTTCTACAAAGTTTTAAGTCTCTATTTAAAAAAAATATTGTTTCCCCCATACAAAATTTGCACCCCTATTTTACCCCCTTAGGGGTAGATTTTTTTTAAACGCTGAATTGTATTCTAATGAATAATTTCTCTACAAAGTTTTTAAGTCTCTATTTAAAAAAAAGTAGTTTTTCCCATACAAACTTTGCACTCTATTTTACCCCTTTAGGGGTAGAATTTTCTAAAACCCTGAAAGTTCTTTATTTGTATTCTAATGACTGATCTTTCTACAAAGTTTTAAGTCTCTATTTTAAAAAAAAATGTTTCCCCCATACAAACCTTGCACCCCTATTTTACCCCCGTAGGGGTGGAATTTTCCAAAACGCTGAAAGTGTTTCATTTGTATTCTAATAACTAATTTTTCTACAAAGTTTAAGTCTATAGCTCAAAAAAAAAAGGTTCTCCCATACAAACTTTGCACCCCCATTTTACCCCCTTAGGGGTAGAATTTTCAAAAATCCCTTTTTATCCCTAGCCCACGTTATAAAAGCAACATACTGTGCAAAAATCAACTCTCTAAGATTAGTAGTTTCGGCTGTGCGTTGATGAGTGAGTGAGTGAGTGAGTGAGTGAATAAGTCAGTCAGGACATAGGCATTTATTATGTATAAATAGATAGAAGATAATGAAACTCCCATTCAAATATCTCAAAAAATTATGAAGCTACATCCGTTTTAATGTCGCTTGTTAGAGTGAGAAAACGATGAGGGACTGTGACGTCAATATACTCGAGCGTCATAGTAAAAAACAATCGTTTCATATGAAGGTGCGTTTTGCGGAAAAGGGACAGAACAGAACTCTTAAAACTTTGGACTCTTATAACTTAATCATTACCTATATAACCTCTTGCTTTGTTTTTTTCTCCATTTGACTATATTTATTTTAAATTCTTTTTCGAGAAAATACATTATGATTATTTACCATATTTTCGATTCCTGAGCTATAACCACGAACTTCGGAATTCGAAAATATTCGGGTATCTCTATCTCTATCGCACTAACCATGCTCGAGTGACAGGGATGCAAATATATGAACATTGAGTATCGGTTTTCGTGGTAACTTTGGCTGAATGCGCCGAGCGCGTGCCATTGTCATTCAAAAAAAACAAATTCGTGTTAATTATATTGTTCAAATTTGTTGATTTCATTTATTGAAATTACGACATAAAACGACATTTGCGCATATAAGTTCTCATATCAGAATCGAATATTTTTTTATGGTTTATATTTTAGCATTTGTCTCGTAAAGGTCTATCGTAGACGGGATTTAAATTATTAATAAGTGAAAGGCAAAGCAATTCCGCCATTTTGACGAAAATTTGACGGTTCTTATAGCTGACAGTTGGAGCAGCGTTTGATTTCAATAAAAATAAATGAAAAATTAAATGAAGTCGTATATTTCGGAAAATTAATTAACTGTCGCAGTCGGATAAAAACTATCCTAAGTTGCAGCTAGAATAATAATGTACCTATATAAAATGTTTCATATTTTTCCGTTCATGGGATGCTGAGAACATTCGAACCGCGCAAAGCTTAGTTTCAAACTGGCTGATTCTTTTTTTAATTTAGAGATTTATTATAAGTGGAGACAAGGAAAATGGAGCAAACTAGACTCGTAAAACCAAATGTCTGTGTTTACAAAAAAATTTGTTGCCCCTCGTTCCACGGTCTCAGGCTGGCAGTCTACGCAGCGCAAACTAACAAATTGCAGTCTCAGCCTCCGTCCCGCAACAGTATTTTCAAGTAAATGTCTCGAAAAGAAGCTTGGAAATGTTCCGCAGACGTCAAACTTTGTCCGCAAAATTTATAGTCGATATTTCGCGGCGCGGCTGTCAAATTATTTATATATTTAAAGAATCTTCCGCGTCACCAAACAAGATGCCGCTATTTTCTTGGTGAGAATTTCTGTTTCTAGCTTTCAACGTTGGTCTGAAATTACGCTTGCAAATTCTGACACGGGATAAGCGCTATTATCACAAAATAAGTTTCGTATGTTGCACACTAGATTCCAATAATATACTTCCCTACCGATTTTGTTCTATGCTTTGTTTCTGTGGTGAAAGGAACGATGCTGAAAGGAATTAGCCGGAGAGCTAGCGTGGCAGGGTGTTTCGTGGGACAACGGAATCTAATTAAAGAAGTGGCACAACACGTACTCGTACCTAACCTACGTAATTTTAGAGAATTTAATTTTGTATACTTCTTAGATCATTATTTACATTTTAGAGAGGCAGGGCACAGCGGACTGTCATCTTGCTCATAAATTAAACGGTCCAATTGGGGAAGTAGGTACCTTACAAATGACCGCAGCCATGATACCACCACTATATTTATGGTTTACTATTGAAAGGCATAAAATCATTAATACTAATATGGTTACGCCGAAAATAAGATATGCATAAGTCACATTTCGCATATTTTTTACGCATAACATTAAAGTTACGCATAACCTTCAGGACTTCAAACTCAACAGTGATATCCACGACTACAACACCAGAGGGGTAATCACGTAACGTTCCGAACGCGCGTCGGTACAATTTAACTGTCAATTTTCCATATAAAAAGTGACATTTACACCTACCCGACGTTCGTACAATGCGTTACGTGATCGACCTACAGAAGTAAACACAAGATCGCAGTGCAGTACAGTCGTCTTCGCAAGGTTAGCACGTCGTTCGTGGGGAACTGTATACGTTTTTACAATAAAATACCTACCGAAATTGCTAATTTGCCGTTAAGTAAATTTAAGTCTCATATAAAAAATATTTGCTAAGCAAGGCGTATTATAATGTCAACGATTTCATAAACGACAAAAATGCCTTTAAGCCAGTAGCAGTCAAATTCTATTAGAATTAATATACCTTCGAGTATGATTGTCTTGGCGTATTACCTTGTAATTATTATAAGTACCGGAAATAGCTGTTCCGTTTTATGTAACATAAGAGCACGTAATGCATTTTCTCGCCGAACAAGTCGCTTTAATCTTTGCTATTATCAATGTCCAGTGGCTTGAATATGTCATGCTCGCTTAAAAGGCTTTGCTTACGGTGGCGTCGTTGATCGGGTCGCCACCTTCCCTAACATATGGTTGAGGGAGGCGATGGCTGAGATATGCGTCATACTCGTGATCGGGTGCTGTTTGTGGAGTCCGGTCTGTTCATGCTTGCAAGGGCATAGTAACTACCTAAATACTAGTGTTATTATCATTATTTTGACGAGAGACATCATTCTGTTCTTGACACGTTTTATTGTTATTGACCCTGTACATCTCTGACAATATTACATTAATGATCCTTTTTTTCTGTTTTAACGCTTAGAGACAGTATACATCTCAATAAGAACATTAGAATAATTATTAATTGTATTTGGATGCTCAGAGACATTATACATCTCTGGGGTACTAAATTAATATCATAAACTTATTGTTAATTCTGATACAGACCTTATATCGAATGTATTTGATAATATTTTACCAATTTGGATTTTTTTAGTTTTCATTTAGTGACATTTAGTTTGTTAACCATTTAGGTACTAATTGGTTAAAATCTGCAATTTGAAAATGATTATTGTGTAAGATTATTAATATTATATTGTAGAATACCATTTGACATGTAAGAGTGCCCTTGTGGTCTATTTGCAGAATAAATAATTGATTTTGATTTTGATTTTGATTCATAATACTCAAATGACATCATATCAAAATGCATAACGCTATCCTATTAAAAGGGGTACGTATCACAATTAATGTCTAAAATTAAAAAAAACTAAAGTTTAATAACCTACGTTCAAAATCCCTAAAATCTATGGTTTTCTTAGTAGTAAATTGCCTAATTGTCATTAGTAGTAAGTTTTTTTTTTTATTTTTTTATTTAATAATTTACATCAGAAATATTATTTCCATAATTTGTTAGTAACAGTGATCTTAAAATTATGTTAGTAGGTATTTTATCACACTTACAATTAGCAGTTGGATGGCCTATGCAACCTATCCCAATGGAACAGGAAGGGGCCATCCAAGCGCGCCGCCACCGTCTGCAGGAGGCTGTTCGGGCTGCCGCACAGGCGCCTCATCAGGGACGCGACCCGCTTACGCATTATGGCGTGAAACCCATCCGTGTGCGCTTCGCAAAACATCCCTGATGCACTGCAATGGCGCGGCAGCCCCAACAACATCCTAAACCCATTATTATAGTGGACGCGTAGGGCACTGTAAGCCTTTTGCGTATAGTTGATCCATAGGCTGCAGGTGTAAAATGATTGGCAGAACGCCTTAAAAAGGGTAATCTTTACGTCGGTGGTACACCTTGCAAACCTACGAATCAACATGTTGCTCCTGACTGAGAGTGCCCTACGCTCCCTCTCCACGTCCTTGTTGTCACTCTGGGTCTCCGTGACCCAGTGACCCAGGTACTTGAACTCCTTTACCATTTGCAGAGGTGTGCCGTATAGATAAGCCGGTGGAACGCGTGGATAGCATTTGCACCCCGCCTTAAATACCAGCAACACACTCTTGGAAGTATTATACCTGAGCCCATGGGACACCGCATACTCTTCGCAGACCCTGAGCAGCTTGTTAAGGGCATTGACCGATGGGCCCAACAACACCATGTCATCTGCATAACTAATGTTATTCACAAATGTGCCATCCACTGAGCATCCAGTCATAGTGTTGTTGAGCTCATCAATCATAAAATTTAATAAAAGGTTTTTCCACTCTTTTATAAAAAAAATAACCTCGAAGACGAAAGAGCTCCCGCTTCCGTCTTCTAACCTATCCGCGATCCGAGTCGGTTTTGTCAATAAGCCCTTGGCAAAACCGACTCGGATCGCGGATAGGTTAGATTAAGACGGAAGCGGGAGATTAGCTCCCGCTTTCGTCTTCGAGGTTATTTTTTTTATAAAAGAGCGGATAAACTAATAATATCATTTTAGGTATTTTGACCAGTTTCATTAATTTAGACAACTGAAATTATGGATAATGACAGATATACCAAATAACCAATTATGCGAAACTGCATTAGTCTAAAAACTATTATGCGATCCAATGGGATACCCCATTTATTCGGTAGATTCTGTAGGTACCTTACAAATTACCGCAGCCATGATAACACCACTATTTCTGCGGTAGATTCTATGGTGTTGTATTTCTGGTGGTGAAGCGGCCTTCTGAGGATACGTTTTGTTGAATGAGGAATCTGCAGCTCTGCTGTCAACACAACGAATTCTTATATCAATAAAGGGTCGACAACGCGCCTGTAACGCGTCTGGAGTTGCAAGAATCCATGGGCTACGCTGTCTCTTTACCATCAGACAGGCCATATGCATGGTTGTCACCACAGGTTGTCACCGTAGCGGTATTAAAAAAAAACCAGCCAAGTGCGAGTTGGACTCGCGCACGAAGGGATCCTTATCTATAAAAAACTATTTTTTATTCTGTGTTTTTAGTATTTGTTGTTATAGCGGCAACAGAAATACATCATCTGTGAAAATTTCAGCTTCCTTCAGTACGTCCTTAATCGTACAGCCAATTTCCACAAAATTCAGAGCACAAGGGTTTCTAGACGGACAAAAACACCGATTTCCGAACGAACCCGTGACCCCGCCCGCGGTCCGCACCCCGTTGCTTGTCACTATCACGGTATCAGTGAGATTACAGCCTGGTGACAGACAGACGGACGGACGGACGGACGGACGGACAGCGGAGTCTTAGTAATAGGGTCCCGTTTTACTCTTTGAGTACGGAACCCTAAAAAAATCGGTCAAGTACGAGTCTGACTCGCGCACCGAGGGTTCCGTACAAACTTTCATACACCTTACCCGTCAATGTCAGGACCCCATTCTTTCTTGAACAATCTTAAACAGCTCATATTTAATAGAAGTTACCGTTGTACAGCACCATCTGCATTTTGGTACTAACAACTTACAACCTTGTAGTATGTTTGTTTATCAGCGATAGCTTTTTATCACGCGTATTGATTTCGATTATTTATTTTTTATTGGAAAGCAGGGACTTTAAAGATAATTTCACAGGAATTTGAAGACATATTAAAATTACATACAAATAAAAATAAAAATACGCTAGATAGAGATATCGTTTTATTTTTCCTCCATTATTTATGTTACTCTTCATAAACTTCGAAGATAAGGGTTTTCTACATTTCCTTAATAAATCAAAATTTAACCACTGTAGAAAAAAAAAAAACGGTTTTAGAAACATTTCAAGCCCTTTCATATGATTCCCCACATGATCTTTTAACTAGATTTTGAATTTTTAACCCCCCTAATATTCGTCATATACACAGAGAATAAAAATGTATATTTAAATTTTTAATTTTCCATACACGCTTTCCATACACGTTTCTTAACCCTCTTAACAGTTGTTCCAAATTTCGAACAGACGGACAGACGGACAGAGTCGCACCATAAAGGTTCCTTTTTTATCTTTTTGGTACGGAACCCTAAAAATAGTAGATTGTATGACAAGGGTCCAAAATAAGCCATATTACCAATTACCAAGAGATGAATATTTCCCCGAACGAAGTGAAATAAAAAAAGCGGCCAAGTGCGAGTCGGACTCGCACATGAAGGGTTCCGTGAAATAAATTGCGGTTTACGATTTATGACGTATTAAAATAGTACATTTTACAACTAGTGTGAAAAGAATGTCTTTTTACCACTAGTACCGAGGTATCTTGCCACGAGCTGAAAGCGAGTGGCAAGACTCGGTACGAGTGGTAAAAGACATTTCACACGTGTTGTAAACGACGTTTTTTAATACAATTGCGAAAAAATAATAAATTAATATTCGTCATTTATATATTAATGAATTCTTTAAATAAATTTATATTATTGTACCTCGATCTCAACTGTTAGTGGCTGCATCGAAACTTCTGCTTGCGTATGCGCTCCTGGTACCTATAGGTGGACCGTTTAACTCGGTCCTCGCCTGCGCGGCGCGCGGGTGCAGGGGTATGACTATAACGGGCTGCGGGCGACGTGCGGAAGGCAAACCCCGGCGCCCGCACCCCGTTATCGTCATACCCCTGCACCCGCGCGCTGCGCAAGCGAGGAATGAGTTAAGCGGTCTACCTACAGATGCGTACATTTTCAGCTTCAAAAATGACTTTCATACTAACGCGATCAAAAATAAATACTCCTAGTATTCGTAAGCGTTTTTAATTTCATAATTTCCAAGTAAAAAATCTAATATAAAATTACTGCGTTTCGAAAGTATAGTTTGGAACTAAAAAGTAAAAAGCACTAGTGCGAGAAATTGAGCTTCTCGCACGCTACGCAGCCACAAAAAGTACCACTTTTTGAGCAACTGTATTAAAAAAGAACTACTTAGTAGATCTCGTTCAAACCAATTTTCGGTGGAAGTTTACATGGTAATGTACATCATATATTTTTTTTAGTTTTATCATTCTCTTATTTTAGAAGTTACAGGGGGGGGGGGGACACACATTTTACCACTTTGGAAGTGTCTCTCGCGCAAACTATTCAGTTTAGAAAAAAATGTTGTAAGAAACCTCAATATAATTTTTGAAGACCTATCCATCCCACACGTATGGGTTTGATGAAAAAAAATTTTTTGAGTTTCGGTTCTGAGACCCCTAAAACTTAATGTTTTTTTTCGATTTTTGGGTGAAAATCTTAATGCGGTTCACAAAATACATCTACTAACCAAGTTTCAACAGTATAGTTCTTATAGTTTCGGAAAAAAGTGGCTGTGACATACGGACGGACATACAGACGGACGGACATGACGAATCTATAAGGGTTCCGTTTTTTGCCATTTGGCTACGGAACCCTAAAAACCGGCCAAGTGCGAGTTGGACTCGCGCACGAAGGGTTCCGTACCATTATCTATAAAAACGGCAAAAAAATCACGTTTGTTGTATGGGAGCCGCCCTTAAAAAAATATTTTATTTTGTTTTTAGTATTTGTTGTTATATCGGCAACAGAAATACATAATCTGTGAAAATTTCAACTCTCTAGCTATCACGGTTCTTGAGATACTGTTCTAGATAGAGATGATGTTTGAAATTAATTCTATTTACTGTCTGGTCCAAGTGTTTTGATTGGTCAAATTAAAATGTTAAAAACCATACAAATGTATACACACTTTTCGAGCATGATAAGATAGATAAGTGAAAAAACAAAAGTCCAATACCACGCTAAGTGTCTTTGGAAATTAATTAAATTGAAATATGAATAGAAATGTTGATGTTACCTCCGAAGAAAGTTAATTAAACTTACATCGCCTGTTGAACGCAGTAACTATAATAGTACATTATTGCAGAGACCGGGAAATTGCAATTCGTGGATGAGTTGATTTTGTCGGATGAAGTGAAGCTGAATCCGACAATAGAGACGAATCCACGAATTGCCGTTCCCGCCGAGGCATATTTAGTGCTTTTCTCCAAAAATGCGAGGAAATCAAATAATATTTTCAAATAATATAATACGAAGCCTGCAATTGCCATTCCGGCTGAGGCTAATATAGTGATTTTCTCAAAAATGGAGGAATAAAAAAGACTAAATTGAAATCAAGCGTTATTTTATTATTAAATACAAATTGAGGATACTACAAATTACATAAAATTAAACGTCATAATATTTTTTTAAATAGAATCGCAAGTGCATTTTTCTACCGAAAAACGCAATCTTTTTATGACATATACAAAAATGTCGCGTTTGCAACAGAAAAATACGACTTGATTTGGCTGAATACGACCTGTGCCGTCTTTTATATGCCAGTTTCTACTTTTTTAAAAGTTTGGTACTCGACAAATAAAGGAATTCATATGTAACATTCCAGGCGGCCTGCAATGTTTTTTATTTTTTAATTTTGATCTGGCCTTAAACTATACACTTTACCTTCCAATATGTAGCGAGTTATGTTCACTTTGCGGGCCATTTTTGAGAAAATATTTTTATTTCTTCGTTTCAAACTATTTGAGACATTTTTTAAAACGTCACTTCGATTACTTACATTTTGTAATAGTTTTGTCTATGACTTTAAGAAAAACAGAAAACGCGGGAAAACTTTAGGCACACTACAAACGGGTGAAATTTGTCACAGCAACTTGTACTAGTTGGAAAGAGACAGCCACACATTTCTTTCATTCTAACAATAACAAGTTGTTATGATAAATTGCTAGGCCTTGAAACGTACGAGCATTTGGCTGTTTGCGTGATTTGCCTTAGTCAAAACATATGGTTAAAAGGTAAAAAACTATACAGTAAAGGAATTTCATACATTTTCCTGGCCGCTAAAGCTGTATAATAATGATTTTTAACTTTTTAAATTTGCGCTCGGCAGTAACAAGGAACTTCACGGACTATTTTTGCTACAGTAAGGCGGACATTTCCGAGCATATTGGAGAAAAAAGATTTTATGGTTAGTTCTATTCCATTAATCGTGCGTTCGTGCTTAATTATCTTATCTTAGTAGTACCTTCATTCAGCCGTTTCAGAGCTAAAGGCAGGTGGTGCAGTGTCGTGCTTTCAAATCGCTCTCGTTACGGTGAGAAAACGACTGAGTCTCGGCGACCGGGCTTACAGCTTTACCGCATTTGAGAAGGTTCTAGCAATGACTATTCACTTTCAATGCGAACTGATTATAGTCTAGGTACTTTATATTGCTTTCTACATATTTTGTATGTACCTACAGGCATAATACAGGCAGGCAGGCTGAGCTTTATCTATAATAGGCATGATTCCTCATGTTAAAATTGGTACCTAACGTAGTGTTGCTAAATGGATAGTCAACCATCAAATTATTGTAAAAAAGTATAAATAAAAAAATTGAATTAAAATCATGAAAAGATGGACCTTGAAAGTTTAGAATCAGATGGATGGATGGTTAGCTGGTAGAGAATGCCATTTGGCATTCAGCTCGACATTTGTAATTTTATTTTGTATTTTATTCAATGAAGTTTAAATAAATAAATAAACAGATATGCATTTTTGTGATTGTCCAAGAGTAAATGTAAAGGTACCAATAGAATCCTTACGCTTTTATGGAAAAAAAAGTATGACAATTATGGACCTAAACGCAGTATTTTGCGACATAAACAGCAATATTAACTTGATTTTCCATACAACGATTGGTACAAAAATTGAAGTTGTGACGTCATACCTGTGTGTCAATTAGTGTAAAGCGTTTTGGGCTGCCGTCAGCGTGGTCCATATTTGTCTCAAATTTGTGGGTATTTATGCTCTTTAATTGCAGTTCCCACACAAACATTTGTTCCTCTCCAAAAACTGGTTCGGATGGCATCGTAAAAAAATCTTAGTCATCATCCCTATTCCTACTCCAGGCAAAATACGGTTTTGAAAAACATTAATTTATAATAGGGTTTTTTTTTTATATCATTTTAAAACATTGATCTATGATGCTTTATTCAAGAATCCAACAAACTTTCCATCCGGAAGTATTTATATAGATTTAAAAAAAGAATGAATTGTTTTTTTTTTATTATTTATCTTGAATATTATAGAGTAAATGTAAATGAACCAAAATAAAGATAAAACCATTTATTAATATTTTTTCTGACTTTTCAGAAGCTAGTTAAGTTATAATTTTTTTGATGTCTGAAATTTTGTTGGATTTTGTCACTAAGTAACTATTTAATTGATAATATATCCATTACATCAAAAAATCTGCTATTATAAATTATTTCCAAATTTGACTTATTTTCCATACAAGCTGTCAGTTCATTGCCTGGACTACTGTGTAATGCTGAGGAGAAATTTTAAAGACGAGGTTCAATTTAACTAACAGTTGGTACGCACGTGATGAAAGTGTAGGTTTCACTAGATCACGAACACTCGTTCCCACATACCACTATTACACCAATTAGGTACCATATTCTCAAAATAAGTTAGCATTACAGGTTAATAAATTACCACGTTCCCGATTTATAAAATATAAAATAAATAATAAATTTATTAAATGTTATTTAGAACATAATTTAAATCCTGAAACTATTCATGAATAGTCTGGCTAGCAATTTCTCGAAATATATTATAATAAAAACAATAGCGCTAGGAAATTCAATCTCAATCTCGCGAGATCTCGTGAATTTTTTGAGACTCAATCTCGTCTTTTGGAATTTCGATTTCAATACTACTTAGCTTTGCAACAAATGCGAGCTTTTCTAATCAAGCATAAAATGTTATTCGTTATTGTACCTAAAGTGTACACTAATATTGATTAAGTGTAAATAAAAAATAGCTAAACGCCTGGATGAGCGTATCAAAAAGTTTAAAATGAGCGCATTAGCTCACTAAACTGTTCGTGTATTATGTTTTTGCCGTCTAGGATCTAAATGTACACTAGATAAGTAAGATACTGTTGTACTTATTGTTATAAAGACATTTTATAAAAATAAAAAAAAATACTACTTAGTAAGTACATGTTATTCATTCATGTTATTCCATGACTCGACTAAATACTCATTAGTTAGTTAGTTAATACTGGGAATTTTTCGCAAGCCGACAGCCAGTGTGCTTCTGATGCTTAGATTGCTTAGTCTCGATATTCTCGAGATTATTCGACATTTCGTCGGTCCGGCTAACGAGATCTCAATCTCTCACTCAATCTCGACCTTAGATTTCTACGCGAGACCTCGAACGGCCATTCTCGGCTCGAGATTGCATTCCCTAGATAGCGCCCACCGTTTCAATTTGCTTGAAACCCTGCTGCTCTCCCAAATACCCTTGGCCCGTTGTGTGCACAAGTTCGTGTATTCTTCATACGCAAAGTAACTAGAATAGGTAAGTTCGTGGCGTCGCACGTTACAATCAGTATTATATATTTCCTTTATTCTCGGGGTAAACATGCCAAATTACTTCCATGTTTTTATGTTATGCCACCTAAACACAAGAACTTAAAGAGAATCTTGTCAGGGATTGGAATTTTATCGATAAGCGATAACAAGATAGTGACACCAACAGTGTTGGCACAGTAAATTTCAAAACAAATTAGTTCTTACCTTTGTATGTTTTTGAAATCTTCATGTAAATCATAGGTAGGTTACGTATTATATTTGAGTTGTTCAACCATATTAATATTTATTTTAAATCACCAAATTATCGCAAAAATTGACAATCAAAAAAGTTATCACAATCATAAAAAGCTTCTAAAAAGATTAATATATTTTCTTCTGGACTTCAAAGATTCGAAAAAAACATATATTTTTTATAATCCATTACGGGGACCTAGTGTTTTTCAATAAAAATATATTTTTGTATAGCTACCTAAACGCAATACCTATTTCACGGACAAAACAACAATTTACTTGTTTTTTCTACACAACAGTTGTACCTACTGATACAGAGTTGTAAAGTAACGTAACAATTCGCAGTCGGTTAGTATTTAGTAAAGGCCGTTTATTGAGGTTGTGTCCGATTCAGACTAATTTCAATTGTCCTCTGATTGCAGTTGATCTACGACAATTTTATCAAGCAGAAGCCTCTGCTACCAAAATCTTAAATCCCACTCGTGGCGATTCATTTTTTAATTTTTCAGGCTGGTCGTAATTCACCAGTTCATCACTGAACTATCTACTCCCTATTTTTTTATTTTATCTGACTGCCTATTTATGACACTGCTCGATGAAACGCAATATGCTAATTATTCGAAAAATTATGTTATATTTAATCAATATTTATTCCATCAACTTCTATAAGAATTATAAACATAGAATGATGCAAGGAGATGTTGATACCCGCTTGAGCCAGTTGTCCCGTGAGCCCCTGACCATGGACTGCCATACATCTGAAACGTCGGGAGACCTCAGAGAGGTAAATAAATAAATTAATTGTACGAGAGTAAGTCTCGTTTCGTATAAATAATCTATCTATCTATCTATCTATATCTATATCTATCTATCTATCTATCTATCTATCTATCTATCTATCTATCTATTTATCTATCTTTTTCTTCTATATAAATAAAAATGAACCCCTATTTCTCTTGGTCACGCTATAATTTGAGAACGGCTTTACAGATTTGGCTAATTTTGGTCTTGAAATATTTGTAGTAGCTCAGGGAAGGTTTAAACGGTAAGAAAGTAAGAAAAAAATTCGAGTAATATACTAAAAAACGAAGATATTGTTCTCCCATACAAACTTTATCAATTCGAAAAAACAGTAAGCGCCGCAGTATTCATACATCTTACGCTTCTTTGCGAGCAAAATAGGTACTTTATATTATTCCAGCACTAAAGTCGTTAAGGCGATAGTTTCTTACAAATTGTTAATAAATTAGCCCTTATTCCCTAAGATACGGCTGTCTCTCTATTGAATGACAAGAGACACTGCTGAGTTTTCCGTTTCATGTATAATTCCGCGTTCAGTTTTAATCTTAAAGCTAAGTTACATGCTCATCCGGTCCTCTGGTGACAACAGGGCTGGCTCGTTCCTCGCACAGCGAATTGGCATTGCCATTCAACGGGGCAACGCAGCCAGCCTTATGGGTACTCTGCCTAGTGGCAGCGATTTGGGGGAAATATGTGTATATAGTAGTTTAGGTTCACATAGTTTAGGTTAGGTTTAGTTCGTTTTTAACTTTCTCTTTCTGTTCCATGTTTTTTTAATTGTTCTAATAAAGAAAAGTTAAAATCTTAAATAAGAATTTAAAATAAAATATTTAAATTTAAATAGTGGATGCGTGAAACAAAATAAATTATGCTTTGGCAGTTCCGTTTTACGCCTGCTTTAATCGTAGTTAAAAAAATATTAAAACAAATCTTTGAAATTATATTATTATTATCATTTACACTGGCCACTTAGCCATCATGTTAGCGTGTGACAACTCACTGTTGTCAATTTCATTGTAGCAGCTTATTGGAAAAAAATACGCATACAGGTGATATTAAATAATAAATACAAAGAATACGTTTAACATGCATTGCCCTAACTGCAATAAGTGGATAGAGCGTCAAGACAACCGAAGGGCATGTAAAAGTTGTGGCCAACATTTGTTGCGTTGCGACGAATGCCAATCAATTATCGCAGACACAATCAAGTTTTGTGTTAAATGTGGACAAAACCTAATCTACGTTTTCTTATCACGACGATAATAATAATTTATCTTAATAACACGACAACATTGTTACAGGCACCGAAACAAATAAAAAAGTTAGTTCAATGAATTATAATTCATACCGACTGATGGTTCGGGAAAATGAAGACAATCACATCTTAAAATATCGGCGTCTATTTCAACAATATGTTGTGGATATGTACGTGAAAATAGAGACCGAGCGTTTGATATATATCAGGTTAAACCAGGCAAAACTCCGTTCTGAGGCATACGTTCATCTACGAGATGCCATTAATGCTGACGGGAATGCACAAAATGTCTCGGAAATCCTCGGCATATGCATGAATACGCTCAAGATGCTATGTCGTATGTTCGTCATTATGGCACAGCAGATGTGTTTATCACTTTCACGTGCAATCCACAGTGGACAGAAATCCAGCAAGAATTATTACCCGGCCAATCACCCATTGATCGCCACGACATCACTGCAAGGGTTTTCAAAAGAAAATTAAAATCACTCATGGATTTTATTGTCAAACATCGCGTGTTTGGTGAGACGCGTTGTTGGATGTATTCAGTCGAGTGGCAAAAGCGCGGATTGCCACATGCACAGATCCTCATTTGGTTGGTTGAAAGGATAAGGCCGAATGAAATCGATGATGTAATATCAGCAGAAATTCCCGATAGAGATGAAGATCCACTGTTACATGAGGTGATTACAAAAAATATGATTCATGGTCCCTGCGGAATATTAAATCCTAATTCTCCCTGTAAGGTTGAAGGGAAATGTTCGAAACGCTACCCAAGACAATTAGTATCAGAAACAATTACTGGAAATTATGGTTACCCACTATATCGCCGCAGATCCACAGATGACAATGGAAGATCAACAATAGTCAAAGTGAATCAACGGGACCTTGAAATTGATAATCGTTGGATTGTTCCGTTTTCGCCGTTACTCTCAAAAACATTTATAGCACACATAAATGTCGAATTTTGCCAGTCCGTGAAATCTATTAAGTACATTTCCAAATACGTGAAAAAAGGTAGTGACATGGCTATGTTCGGAGTTAATACCGAAAATTTAAAATGGGCCGCTATATTAGCAGTAATGAAGCGATGTGGCGTATTTTTTCATTTGCAATACATGAAAGACACCCCACAGTTGTTCACTTGGCCGTACATTTGGAAAATGGTCAAAGAGTGTATTTTACAACGGATTATGTATTACAACGCGTTGACAGGCCGCCATCGACAACATTGACCAGCTTCTTTGAAATGTGCCAGAATGATGACTTTGCCAGAACGTTGCTTTACTCGGAAATGCCAAGATATTACACCTGGAACCAATCATCAAATAAATTTCAACGACGGAAACAAGGAAAACCAGTTCCAGGTCACGCACAAATATTTTCCGCCGATGCACTAGGACGTCTTTACACAGTCCATCCCAGTCAAGACGAGTGTTTTTATTTACGTTTACTGTTAGTCAATAAGCGTGGCCCAACATCATTCCAACATCTGAGAACAGTTAATGGCGTATTGTGCGGCACATATACATATAGAGAAGCCTGCCAACATTTGGGATTGCTAGAGAATGACGCTCATTGGGAGCACACACTGGAAGATGCTATAATATCGTCAAATGCTAAACAAATACGAACATTATTTGCTATAATTTTGTGCACATGTTTCCCATCCACACCGATTGATCTTTGGAATAAATATAAAGATTACATGGCCGAAGATATATTGCACAGATGCGTCTTAGAATATTGAATGCAGATTTACAACCAAATGAAGAAATTCACAATGAAGCATTAATTTCACTTGATGATATATGCTTGATGCTTACCAACAAAACATTATTACAATTAGGAATGACAGCATCCAATCGCCCAATGCACGACGCATTCAATCAAGAGTTGAGACGCGAAACCCAATACAATTGCGAAATATTAAGAGAAACCGTTCAAAGACACGTACCCCATCTAAATCAGCAACAAAAATATGCCTACGATACACTCATGCAAGTAGTGAAAAATGGAACTGGCGGAATTTTTTTTAGACGCGCCCGGTGGAACTAGGAAAACATTCTTAATATCGTTTATTTTGGCGACAATTAGATCGCAAAACGGTATTGCACTTGCATCTTCAGGAAGGCGGTCGAACAGCTCATTCAGCACTTAAATTGCCGTTGAACATGCAAGTTAATGAAACTCCAACTTGCAACCTTTCGAGGAATTCTGCGATGGCCAAAGTGTTGCAGCAAAGCAGTTTAATCGTTTGGGATGAATGCACAATGGCACACAAAAAATCTTTGGAGGCATTAGATCGCACCATGAAAGATTTACGAAACAATCAAAATCTGTTTGGTGGAGCGATGATTCTATTGGCAGGTTATTTTCGACAAACATTGCCTGTTATGCCTCGATCAACGCCAGCCGACGAACTTAATGCATGTTTAAAGTCGTCCATTCTATGGAAATACGTCAAGACACTCAAATTAAGTATTAATTTGCGAGTCGTATTGCAAAATGACGAATCTAGTGAAGTATTTTCCAAACAATTGCTCGATATTGGTAATGACAAAATTCCTGTTGATACATCATCCGGATACATTACATTCCCTCCAAATTCTTGTCACTTTACTGAATCAAAGACCGAACTCATTGAGATGGTTTTCCCAAACATTGCTGAAAATTACAAAAAAATCATGTTTGGTTAAGTGAACGTGTTATATTGGCTGCAAAAAACGTTGATGTCGACGAAATGAATTTTCAAATTCAAAGTAAGATGGCTGGCGATTTAATGACATACAAATCGGTTGATTCCGTTACTAACCAGGATGATGTTGTCAACTATCCAACGGAATTTTTAAACTCCCTGGAATTGCCCGGATTACCACCTCATAATCTGCAACTAAAAATCGGATCAGTAATCATAATGTTACGTAACATAAACCAGCCACGTCTTTGTAATGGCACCCGGCTCGCGGTGAAGAAATTAATGAACAACGTCATTGAAGCCACAATTTTAAAAGGGAAGTATAAAGGCGAAGACGTTTTGATTCCACGCATCCCTATGAAGGTAATAAAAAAATACAATGTATTTTAATAAGGTTATTTAATTAACTTTTTTACTTTGGTCTCAATAAAAAATAATTTTACCCAACGGCCAATGGCATACCATACATCCGTTACAAGCAATTAGTCTTTGTCTGGGTAGGACGACGTCTGCCGGGTCCGCTAGTATTATAATAAAATTGGTTAATATTATCCTATTTAATTAAATGAGACTTAGTAGGTTAGAAGATTGAAGTGGAGGTGGGCCGGACATTTAGCACGCTACGGCGACTCTAGATGGAAGAAGAGAGCGACTGCGTGGTGGGGACCGGGCGGCGGCAAGCGGCGCGCCGACCTGCCGCTCAAGCGTTAGGCGGACGACATCCGCGCATCGATTTAAAATTTAAATCGATGCATCCGCGCCGTCGCCGGTGCCGACTGGGTGCGCACCGCACAGGATAGGGAGAAGTGGCCACAGTTGGAGGAGGCCTTTACCCGAAAGGGGTTCCTTAATTGAATTGGGATAGACTTATAAAAACAAATAAATACATACATAAAAATAAGTAACATTCTCTAGTCACTGAAAATAGTCAAATCAATAACTTTTAGAATTGAACTCTAGCTTAAATAAATATCAAATTCAGTCACAATTATTATTCACATTACCTACTTACTAAATTATTATTTTTATTATTTTATTTTTTTAAATCTCTTAGTGACCTTCAATTTAATAATGAATTGTAATGTAGGTAATTTTATCCCAATTTAATTTAATTTAGCTTAATTTTATTAAATTTAATATTTTTAATTTATTATTTTGTAACTTAATTATGTAAATGAAATTGAATAATGTTTATTTGCAAATTGTATTCAATTGCTGCAAATCAAATCTTTACTTTTTTTTACTATATATAGGATACAACGTTTTTAATTTAAGTGTGTTTTTTGTTAAATAAATAATTTTTTTTTTTTTATTATTATTATTTTACTATTATACAAATTACTAGAAAATAAGAATCAAATGCATGGATGATGGATGATCTTAACTTTTATGGTAGATATTTTTTTTTTATTAGTAGGATACTAGGTGACATTCAATGCAATACAGTGCAGTTGTCGCCAATTTCGCATGCGAACCATTCAAATACGGCCCTTTGAACTGAAATGAACTAGGTAGCTCGTAATTAATACAAGCTTTTATCCAATTAACGTGTAAGGTTTCAGGGATGTTTACTCAAAATCGTTTTCTGTAAATCGGCACTGTCACAATGGCACTGTGTCAACAAAGAAACATTTTAGCATGTGTAATTTCTTTAACCGTTCTCTAAAGTCTCTATTTAACCCAATCGCCACCACAGAATCAAAACTTATAAAATGATCTTTAAGTATCTAAAATAAAGATGTAGTACGCTCGTGCTATTTCGCCACTGTGCACTCGCTTCTACAATATGGTACAGAGTTGTGGGGCCGCGCCGCCGACTGGGAGCGCGTATTTCGCATGCAAAAGAGAGCCGTACGAGCGATTGCACAGGTAGGCCAAACAGTCTCTGCAAGACCTTACTTCCAGTCCCTCGGGATACTCACGCTACCTTCCATCGTTATATTTCAGGTGGCTACATACGTGCGGTGTCATTTAGACGAATACTCTATACACGGTCGTAACCTGCGTAACGCTAACAAACTTGTTGGTGTTAAACATAGACTAGCGAAGTCTGGCAAACTAACACATGTCATGGGACCAATGGTGTACAACCAATTACCGGCACATATCACAGATGCACCATCACTGGCCAGCTTCAAATCACGACTCAAATTATGGCTTATCGAGCACACTTTCTATAGATTTAGCGACTTTAGTACGCAATAGGTCGCACTTTATTTGTGTAATGTGTACAATTATGTATATACAATTCGTTGTACCTATGCTTTAATTTTATTTTTTGACTTTTATGATTATTTATTATTTTTACAATTATGATTAAAATATTGACATGTAATATGAAATATTATGAATAAATATGATTATGATTATGATTATGATTAAACATTACTTTCTATACGCTTAAGTACACACACATTTACCATTTATAAATAAAATCCAATAAAATGTAAAACAAAACAAAAAACTTATACACTTAACTCCTTACTAATATATATATATATATATATATACCTATGTGGTGGGGAGATAACCTTCGATTCCTATCTTGATGGTTTACGCACGAGTAATCACATCATCGTTAAACTAAACCCATTATCGTAAATGTACCATTGTTAGCGTTCCCACCACGCAGCCTTACAGAGAGTGTATATAAGCCAGCGTTCACCTAAATAAAGGGTTCATTCCTATTCTGAAGCTCGTCTATTATTTACCTAGAACATACTTCAGTTCATGGCGACATTGCCAGGCCTGGCAGGACATTTTCATAGTGTTCCTGCCAGGGCAGGTCGCCTCACGGCGACCTGCCATGCCGCTACATGATAAAATATAAAAAATTCGCGCCGCGTTCCACGCAGATCCCCTCTTAAGCGATCTTGCGAGTAGGGCTGCTCGAGGCAGCCCCGAGCCCAGCTAAGCCAGCAACCGTCGCAGCGCATCAACCAACTCTTCAGCAACGAGAACCTCTTCAGCAGCAACCAAATCGTCGTGGCACTCATCAGCAGCAACGGTCCAGCCAATCCACGACCACGCCACGCCAAGCAAGTAAGAAGACAGAAGAAGAGTCCAGGGTTATCCCGGCCCATGTTCGAGGGAGTCCAGGGTTTTCCCGGCCCGGCATCAGAACCAGCAGCCGACGCAGCCGTCCCGAAGGAGCAACTGCAGCCACCACAGCTTCGAGGACGAGATACGACACGGACACCACGAGGACGTCGAAAGCGTATCGTATTGTTTTAATTAACATTAATATTTTTTTTTTAAAAAACGTAAAAAACGTAACGTTATTTTAACGTATATTTTTGTAAATCTAGTGTCACCATAATTAAATTCGTAAATTCAAGTTATATTACGCAATATTTCACACAATCACACATTAACTAGTTATTGGGATGGCCACCTGATAATTTAGTGAATGTTTAATTGCTTATAAAATAAATTGTCTATCAAGCAAGAAAAAGATTGAATATTCGGGTACGGTAAAAATGAATATTATAAACATTATTATAGAAAAAGCATTAAAATGACTCTAAAAACAGGCGCAAAAAGTTATTATTAGGAGCAAAAGACTCCGACGGAATTAATATACGCGACGACGTAGTGTTAAATAAGATATAAAGTACCAATACCATGATACCAGTAGGTAGAATTAGAATCCGTAAAATTAAATGCATTAAAATGAAAAGTTAAAATATTATCAGAGAAAAATAGATATTTAATGAAATAAGTTATTACAAATAAAAATAAAAAAATTGTAAGATGTATTTTATTAATTCCAGATAAAAGGATAAAGAGGAAAAATATATAGGTATTTTTTAAAGAAAATAGTGACACTAGGTAATATACTCGTACTAGATAATATACTAGATAATATTTTAGATAGAAAATATTTAATCACGTAATTTAAAAATGTATAAACTTAAATTCAGTAAATTAACAAATAAAAGAGTAAAAACGAGTAATTTTTCAGCTAATTTATAATTAAATAAGGTTTCCAACTGTGATTGGACTGCGCAGCCAAAAATGGTGGAAATCCTTAAAAATTTACAATACTAAAAATAAATAAATAATATCAGACAATTCAAATTATATAAAAAAAATAAAAAATTACAATATTACAAAAATGGAAAAACTAAATCGCTAAAACTAATGAAATCCGCGTTAGTAAAATATATAAAATAATATTGGAAATAACGAATATATTGCAAATGATAAATTAATACGTGCCGCTGGATGACGACACACAAGTAATAAATAAGAATTAAATAGTTAAAAGTACGGTACCCAAATTACTTAAAAATACGTAAAATCATAATTTTATATTTTCCCCATTAAATGATTTCATAATAAGACGCGAAGCGACGTGCGTGTCCTGCAGGAAAGGATAGGCACGCCATGTCAAAACAAATAATTATAAATAATAATAATAAAAAAATGACGATTAAAATTAAAACACATATTTAACATATACAAAGAAGCTTCGTGCATAAATACATTTTTTTTTTACAAATTCATTTAATTTTAAAATCACACCAATATTATTCATGACCCGTAAAGAAATTGCTTTCACAAAGAACATAAATTCAATAAATAACAGATAGTACAATATTTAACTATAACAACTAATTATAAGTGTACCGACTTTTACTATTTAATAAATGGAAAAAAAAAAGCTTTTTACCTACGTATATAAATAACAAAAGTATAGAAATAATAAGTATTTTTTTTAATAGTAATTTAAAGTTAACAAGTAGGTATCGTAAAAATGTAAAAAGTATTCAGTACGTGTCCGAGAAAGTTAAAACATCTAAGTTTTTCACAGAACGATTAGACTGATCACCTAAAAGTTGTTGAAATTCTTATATGTCAAAGTTCTCAGGATTCGTGCATATGTAGTAGGATAGACAGTCAGAGTGAACTTTTTAGTATTAAAACGTTCATAGGATAAAAATATGTCCTAACTTGACCAATGGTAGCTTGGCAAGCGCCGTTGACCAAGCCGGTACGGTTTGGCAAGCGCCGTTGACCAAGTGGGTACGTATTGGCTTTGGTACACGGGATACAAGCAGACAGGAAATCTTTAGAGCCATCATGAGGGATCAAGTGATCAATCATGAAGGTCTTTAGACCCATGCTGGCTGAAAATATGTTATCATGCCATAGAGAGGTATGGTAAGAATAAATTCAGTACATGAGGGTTAAATGAACTGTCTGGCCATATACATGCGCTTGTATATGTGCGCGCGCTTATAAATAAATATAGGTATATCCTATTCTTGTATCCTTATTATTTTTATTATATATGGTCGGCCGACCCGCATTTAATGCGTAGTGTACCAGCCTGAGTATGGCATTTCGAGATGCACTCATGCAGAAGTGAGGCAAACACTTCAACAAAAAACGATTAATTATAATGTTTATAAACACAGTATCCTAGGTAGAAGAAAGTAAATTAATCGTATGACTGTTCTAATAAATTAAAGATAGTTTTGTTTTCAATTAAGGAATATAATATAGTTGTTTAGTAAATACTTCCATAGTTTCGTCATCCAAGCGTGCATTCATTGATAACTTAAAATAAAAATATTAAACGTAAACGAGATGCAATAAGATGCTTATATCAAGTATAATTATTAAAATAATAACGTAATACAATTAAGTAAATGGTGTTTAAAAATAAACGTAGAAATATTTTAATTAAAACTAATATAAAAAAAAAAAAAATTAAACAAAAAACTTTGAAGAAAAAACTATTCAAGAAAATAACGACGTTAGAACGCATTTTATAACATAATATTATTATAATTTAGAGAATAATTTTACATTTATATTATTATTTTTTTGGCAAATACTCTATCAGAAGTAAATTTTCAACAAACGTCAAAATTAGAATACACTGGAACCAGTAGATCGTGTTACCAGTAAAAATAGCAACATAATATCACAAATACATTTTTCGTTAGCATCATGCCTCCGAGAGGCTCCTCGCGCAAAATCGGAAAAGGTATAGGTGATATTGCAGGGTATGCCAAGGTGCAAGCAGGCAGTACATCCTTGAATCACAACATGGTTTGGTCGAGCTACCAACCATGGAGGTTTTTGGACACAGTTTTTTTTTTAAATAAATAATAATAATAAAAGGGGAAGTGTTAAAATAACTGTCTGAAAAGTAAAGAAGAAATAAAGAAGTAGAAGTATAAGTAATAAGTGCACACATATTTCCCCATAAATGCGTACCTAGCAGTACCCGGCCAGCTCCAACAAATAATGACGTAAACAAATAAATATAAAAATATTGTAACCAAGACAATTATGAATTATTAAAAGTCAAAGTAAATAGAAACATAAAAACGAAGAAACGTATCAAAAGTCATACGATCATAACAAACTTGCGATTATTAAACAGCATTCCAATTTTTTTTTTTTAACCAAAATCTTGTTAGGAAAGAAAATACATATTTATGTAATATTTTAATCATGTAGCAGTAATCAAATAAAACAAAAAGAAAAACATAGAATTTTTTTTTTTATGAATTAAAACATAACTATATTAACCTTAGGATAGGAGATTTAATTTTAATATTAACCATATTATATTTTGATTTCAAGTATTAACTCTATTAACGAACAAAACTAAACTCTATTACTGTTAACAATAAAACATAAATTAAAAACTTACCGAAACGCAGCAAACTATAAGACTTATTTCACAATGCACAAAGTTATATTGTCCATCTTTCAAAATTTCATGAGCACTGCCTTCCCCATTTGGGAGTGAAGGCGTGAATCTATAAATTAATTTAAACAAACTTTAACACATACAAACGGAAACACCGTGACGCGCACCAAACACGGCACTGAACATGACACACTTTGTTCAAGGACATCTGCGACCTCCAATTTTTTTTTAAATAACTAAAATAAAACAAAAACCAGGTATAAGCCGACTAGGACGCAGGACAAATTAAACTAATAACTTAGAGAGCGAGAGCGACATCATGAATTTTAGACCACCCAGAATAAAGACACCAGCGATGTTCTAAGTAACACACATTCCAATCCCAATATGGAACAGTATATCAAGTTCATAGTACTACAGTAACATAAAACATAGTGTTAAGCGCAACAATGTATTAGTAATATAAGCATTAAGATAACATGTAAGTCGATCTAGAACTCATATACAGGACGTTTAAAATTAACATTGAAATATTGAAACACCATAGTAATGTGTACAAAGTACACATAAGATACTTTTAAGTCCAGATGTATAACATTAATTAGAATAAGTTTAAGTACTTATGTAAAACAATTGTTTGAAATACTTTTAAGCCAAAAATATGTCTACACATTTTTGTCTCAAAAAAAAAAGGGAGGACGTGTAGTGGGGAGATAACCTTCGATTCCTATCTTGATGGTTTACGCACGAGTAATCACATCATCGTTAAACTAAACCCATTATCGTAAATGTACCATTGTTAGCGTTCCCACCACGCAGCCTTACAGAGAGTGTATATAAGCCAGCGTTCACCTAAATAAAGGGTTCATTCCTATTCTGAAGCTCGTCTATTATTTACCTAGAACATACTTCAGTTCACCTACTCCCCGAGGTAGCTGCCTGTGGGAAGGGTGCCCATAAGGCTGTTCACATTAAATTTCCTCGTTGGTTAGGTATCCCTATGAGTTTAAAGTAGGTACAAAGGCGAACTTATCCCTAAATGGAATCTCTTCCAGCTAACCTTTGAGCAATTGAGTGGAAGGCATGAACGAGATGAACGAGACAAACTTACACCGTGTATAAAACATATAGAACAAACCAAGAACACAAATAAATATGTACATATAAGCATACCTGTGCTAACTCGGGGCACGTTCTAGGGATTTGATATCGATAAAAGAGATGTCGATACTTATTATATTAATACATATGCTTATTGAAATATATTGACAACGAAAAGGGTCACTCGCGTGCTAAACGCGCCGGAATCGCGAGCGCTCACGATTAAGAACCGAGTATCGGTTCCAAACATGTCCAGCGATATTCGACTTTAAATACGGGAGTGACTCCGTTTCATGATATGTACTTGAATATGTCATAAACTCCCGGGGGTTTTACAGGATGTCTCAAAAGTCAACGTCAAGCTGCAAACGCGTGATATCAGTTATAAAATAAAACAAGTGCTAGTCTGTCTCGCGCACCGAGGGTTCCGTACCAACTTTCACCACGCTTTATTAAGAAAAAATCTATGTTGGCTTTTCAGAGATAATTCTTTATCAAGTGAACCAATTTCGATACCTAATTCTTCGTTTATTTGCTAGAAAGACATTTCAGACTTATATTAAATTACAAACTTAAATATTAATTGATTTTTGAGGAATAAAAAAAATACGCTAGGTAGAGGTATCGTTATACTTTTCCGGTAATATTAACGTTATTATTAATTATATATATTATTTTCAAATTTTTCGCTCTGTGAACTTCGGAGATAAGGGGAGAATGGTAATTGTTTCTACATTTTCCTTTGTAAATCAAAATTTTACCACTATAGAAAAAAAAACTCTTCTAGAATGTGCAATTCAAGTTCTTTCATATGATACCCCATTTGTCCTACTAACTAGACTTTTGATCGGATCGGCAACGGATCTGCAGCGCAATATCAGTATAGACGATGCGCGCTGGTTTTCGTCCTGGTCCCTCAACAGGTTCAGTGATTTTTAGCCTTAAAAATACAGTAAATTACTACGTTGCTCGGGACTCATCGGTGTACGCATGTTTCCTGGACCTCAGTCGAGCTTTTGCCCTAGTTAACTTGAAGTTGCTATGGGAGAAACTGGTTGCAAGTAATGTACCCTCAAAAATCGTGAATTTGTTGAGGTACTGGTATGAAAGCCAGTCCAACTGTGTGAGATGGGGTGACACAACCTCTAATGAATTTAGATTAGAGTGTGGAGTTCACCAAGGAGAGCTGACCTCTCCGGACCTGTTCAATCTCTACATTAACGACCTGATTGTTGAGTTGAGAAGATCCAGAGTGGGCTGCCACATTGGTACTACATGCACTAAAAAAAAAAAAAAATTTTTAAAATTTGAACTGTTTATTTTCAGATCTGTGATTAAATTATGTATATCAGTTACATTTAGTACAATCTTTAATATTTAAGATTATTTACTAAACTTTTTATCTTAATAACTAGTTATATTTATCTATGTTACTACTGGGGGCCATAATGAACATTTTCTTAATTATATTTTTAGTTTTTGTAGGTTTACTTTCTATATTTTCTACAGTAGTTTTGGGAAAGCTGTTTAATACAAAGGGTAGGTAGTTAGACCACACTCTTTGCCCATATGTGTTGTTATATTTGTTAATTATGTATACATTCTTACTGGTCAGGGTTCGTAGGTTGCCTTTCCTTGTGTACTTAACAAGATCTCCCAATTTATGTTTATATTGCATTACAATTGCCATTTTAACTTTATCGAATACATTCATGACTCTGCAGTATTTAAATAGTTTATGATAATTATCTCTATATTTATATTTAATTTTTAGCGGGACTATTGTTTTCAGTAGTCTAATTTGTAGGTTATATATACGCTGTAAATATGTTTTGTATGTTCTACCATAGCTAGAGATTCCATAGCTTATGATTGAGTCAGCCATGGCCATGTACAGTAGTCGCAGAGTAGTGTACGGCATTTTATGTTTAAGTATGTTAATGTTACATAGGATGGCTCTTAGTTTTTTACATACTATTTCTATGTGAGTATTCCAGTTAAATTTATTATCTATTGTACGGACAGATGCCTGAGTAGCCAGTGTCTCGCACAATTGGTGACCGCGGATGCATGCAGCGCCCGCGCAGAAAATCGGACGCTCCTTATCGCACCAACGAAACAAGGCCGCAAGGTGCTCCCCTGGGGGGTTTACGAGCGAGATAGTAACACCGGCCGGCTACAAGTGCTACGCGGCTACGAAGCGCTACGAGATACGTAGCGCATATAACGCGAAGAGACAATTTAATCGGACTAGTTCTTTAAAATATAAAAATGGTTAAATGCTCGAAGTGCACAAAAACAGTCGGGAAAAAATCACCTGGAGTGCAATGCAGCAAGTGCAACAAATGGATTCACGGCTCATGTGCCTCTCTGTCAACAGAACAATTGGGGGCACTGTCAATGACCGATTCAATTGACTGGAAATGCCGACTGTGCGCAGCAGCAGCCGGAGGCAAACCCAAGCGCTTATCGGTCATAATGCCAGACCCAGAGGATGAGGAGTCGGACACCGAGACCGCGTCGAAAGCCGAGCAAAATAAAGTACTGCACGAAATACGTAACGAGGTACGTGAAATTAGGTTGTCAGTTCGAGAAATCATCCGGGAGGAGCTGCAAGGCACATTGCAATACTACTCGGACAAGATTGACGATTATGAAGTAAAAATGAAAGCCCACGAGACAAAAATCAAACTAATGGAAAATCAATTCTTACACCTTGCTAATACATACAAGAACCTAGACCTAAAATACAACGCGCTAGACCAAAAAACTAATCAAATGGAGCAAACCCAGATTAGCGACATAGTGGAAATCTGCGGAATCAACGAAGAGAAAGATGAAGACATCAAATTATTAGTGTCGAAAGTATGTGATCTCATTGAGCAAAACACTAGCGACGTCATAAGGGCCTACAGAAAAAAACGCCCCGCACGTCCGGGACCGGCCCAGGCAGCACGCACGGCTTACGATTCGCCAATCTGCGTAACCCTAAAACAAGGTCACAGCAACGCATGGATCGAGGCCTCTAAAAAATTGAATTTGACCACAAGTGACCTGAAGACGCCAGGCTACTAACTAATAATTTTAGTTACGACGATGACATGGTTCTTCTCAGCCCATCTATCAGAGGCCTTAGAAAGCTGCTGTCCATTTGCGAGCAATATGCTCGTAACCATGGGCTGCAGTATAACGTTGGCAAAACCAAATTGTTGGTATTTAAGGCTGGAAGGGGTCCGGCCAGAGTCTCGCCAGTATATTTGGACAGAGCGCAGGTGGAAAGGGTGGTAAGATTCAGATACCTCGGATACATACTTACGGAGGGTCTTGTTGATGACAACGACATTGAACGGGAGCGCAGAGCGTTGGCCGTGCGGTGCAACATGCTCGCTCGCAGGTTCGCGCGTTGTAGTGATGAAGTGAAGGTGACATTGTTTAGGGCATATTGTCTATGTTTCTATACATGTCAACTCTGGAGCAGATTCACGAAACGCGCGATGAGCAAAATTAGAGTGCTGTATAATGATGCATACCGTATTCTAATGAAACTGCCAAGATACTGCAGCGCATCGAGCATGTTTGATGAGGCTAAAGTTCCGGACTTCTTTGCCATCATACGCTCCTGCATAGATTCCTTCTGGAGCCGCATCCGAACGTCGGACAACGGTATCCTCCGTGAGCTGTCCGGGTATCTGAGTAATCCGATCTACAAACATTAGATTTTCGTACATCACGAAAGGAACAGGAAGTAGGTCTTCTTGGTTGTGACTGCCTAAATAAAATTAGGTTATTATAAAAATTTAAGGTTTTATTTAATTTCATCTTTACACTTATTATACAATTTAACTTTTTACTTTTACTGTTTATTTTTTATGCAATTTTTATTTTTGGGTTATTGCCTGTCGATAAAAAACGTTATTTATTTATTTAATTTTTGCTTGCTGAAAAAGGACGGATAAAGGGGGGCCTTTATCCGTCCTTTTTATCATCATCATCATAAACTTAAGAGCCGGACTCTTGTCGCCACTCTGTTCTTTTGTCTGCAACTGTTTTGAGCTCTTGATACGACCTTGCTTTAACTTTCTCTTTAACTAGGTTTAGTAGGACAGAAAGAAGAACAAACGAAGAGGTTTTAAATCTGATAGGTGAAAGGAGATGTCTACTAAAAACTATTGAAAAAAGAAGGGGGAAAATATTGGGGCACCTGATACGACATGACAATTACATAAAAACTATAATTGAAGGAAAGATAGAAGGAAGGAGAGGCAGGGGAAGACCAAGACGTGCGTTTATGGACCTTTTTTATAGAAATTAAAAATATATCTTTAAATTTTTCATTTTCCATACACGTGGATTAGTTTTGTTTACAACTATTCCAAATTTCAAAATAATAGCATCAGTAGTTTCTGAGATATTTAACTTTGTGACAGACACACAGACAGACGGACGGAGTCGCACCATAAGGCTTGCGTTTTTATCTTTTTAGTCCGGAACCCTAGAAAATGTATATATAATTGCGCGCCGGCAGCGACAGTGATAGTAACCACGTCAAACCGCGTCGCGTCGCCAAGCAAGGACTCCCGTGGGGCAAATCGCTCCGTCACAAAATCGCGTAATGCGCTAGTCGTGGATCAGCTTCGACTATTTTTACCTGATTATACTGTGAATCTACGGGGAATTTAAATTGAAGTCTCAAGGCTTCAATAAGCCGGGGATTTACCGCGTCTTGCGAGATAAAGTACCATGATATTAAAAATTATTATTAAAGAAATTCCTGTGCCATTATTATTTTATTGTTCATATATTAATAAATATTTGTGGTCCTTATGTAATAAATTAATAGTAAAATAATGTATTGGAAATAAGCTACACAATAAGGTTAAACCCTATAAAACGTCAACCTTATGGTGGTTCGATTGCCACACAAAACGTTATTTGACATTCGCAGGCTAACGGCGTGATATTTTAAGAAACTTATGTAACAAACTTTCATAAATTGGCTTCCCATTTGCGCCAAATTCTCCCTTTCCTAGGAAAGTTTTTTGGGAAAACCATTTTTCTCAAATTAATCTAGTTTAAACAAATTTATTCAAGGAAAGGGGGAATTTGGCGCAAATGGGAAGCCAATTGGTGAAAGTTTGTTACATAAGTTTCTTAAAATATCACGCCGTTAGCCTACGGATGTCAAATAACGTTTTGTATGGCAATCGAACCACCGTCAAAACAATAGAGGTAATGAAAAGGTGTCAACTAGGTAGGCATTACGGTTTCAAACATAGGGACGTTTACCTTAAGGCGACGTGAGCTCCGAAAACGGATTTTTAAAAAATCGTAGCTCTTTTTTGGATTATAATACGGCTGCCTTATGATATAAGACTAAAATAACTAACCAAGTAAACAGATTCGACACTTAAGGTGGTTCGATTGTCATACAAAGCGTTATTTGACATTCGCAGGCTAACGGCGTGATATTTTAAGACACTTATGTAACAAACTTTCATAAATTGGCTTCCCATTTGCGCCAAATTCCTCCTTTCGTAGAATAAACTTGTATAAACTAGATTAATTTGAGAAAAATCGTTTTCCCAAAATATCACGTCCCAAACCAATTTCTCAAATTAATCTAGTTTATACAAGTTTATTCTAGGAAAGGGGGAATTTGGCGCAAATGGGAAGCCAATTGGTGAAAGTTTGTTACATAAGTTTCTTAAAATATCACGCCGTTAGCCTACGGATGTCAAATAACGTTTTGTATGGCAATCGAACCACCGTCAAAACAATAGAGGTAATGAAAAGGTGTTAACTAGGTAGGCATTACGGTTTCAAACATAGGGACGTTTACCTTAAGGCGACGTGAGCTCCGAAAACGGATTTTTAAAAAATCGTAGCTCTTGTTTGGTTTATAATACGGCTGCCTTAAATTTAATTAGCAACCTTGAGGCCTTTCTCGAGGGAAATCAGCTATTCGAATCCTGAGTTTTTAACTTTGCTCGATAGAAAACAATCACGAACATAGGTCTAAAATACACTTAAAAAAATTGTAACAAATTATGCACAACAGCTAAACATATTACAATTGGTTTTAAAAATCGGCAATGTCATGTTTGAGGGAAATCAGCTTTTACTTTTTTATTTATTAAAACGCACAAAGAAATAAAACTAAAAAACTTGATATCCGCGCTTCCAAACACGCACTTCCATCTAGCTCACGCTTATGCTCAGTGAGAGGGAGAGAAGACCACGAACCTACGTCCCCTTAATACTTAAGTATCTAATTATTAGTACATGAGTGAATCTTGACATGAGAGCCAGGTAGATACTTTAGCCCATTCGCCGCCACTGACTTGAACTCAAGTTCGTAGCCGTTGCCATCCACCCGCCACCGACGACTTCATCCGAAGTCCAAAAACAATAGATAGACATTAGACTTAGTTCCGTGGCGTTGGGGTGCCTCCTTGCATTTTTTTCTGTGGCGGCGATGGGTTAACTCGACCGGGTAATACAGACTACAGTCTTGTTTTGTGTAACAAAGTATAAATAATTAAATACGAATCCAATCCAAATAAAAAACTCCGATAAATGCAGGCGCACACTTACATTAATTGACTACTAAGTTGTTAATGGCACTGAAAATAAATCATCGTAAATGCTTATGCGAGCGTGATAAGCAATGGAGCAATAAGAACATTGCCCTTCGCCAATATACATTCTTTCATGAGCATTACGAGCATTTTATGCCCAAGAGGTTTAATATTCGTAGTTTCCTAATGGAACACAGAAATTCATTCGAGATGTTGAGTCACGGAGGCGTTGGTAGTTTCCTCTGTTTTACATAATAGGTAGGTATGTAGGAGGGAATTCGTTTACGTCGAAGGGGCCGCAAAACAATAATAAGCGACCTCTTTTTATTCCTCCGATAAAACCGCCTTCGGAAAACTATTCATGTTGCAGTATAAACCTTTTATTTACGACGTCTTGAAACAGTTACTATAGGAATGGGAAACCGCTCAATTACGCTCATATTGTGTACGATCGGAACGGAGATCGAACTGATTTTCCGCAGACTGAGTTGGTGGCTTTAGTTAACGTGTAGGGGTGTGAATTTTAACTTATTAGTGTTATTTCCGCGTGTTTTCCTCTGGTTGTCAGAAGATATTCCTAGGCGAGGCGCGACGTGTGCTTCACTCGAATCAGAAGTGGATTCGACAGAATTCCCTGCGAAAATTCCCCTACGAGATCAGAATATCAATTGCTTTCTGCCCAATTTTCTCCCAAATTGCTACGGAATATTATACCATGGAATATATAATATTTGAATAACGTCATACCTACACATTCGAATACCAAAAAAAGTAAAGTGAAAGAGAACCGCTGTAACAGGTGTCATTGATTTTGTTAGCTTAGTTTCATAAATGTTTGAGGGCAAGGGTATACGCCACAGATGTATGAATATAAGGAGATCGGACATGGCGGCCGATTTGTATAGAGTGAGCCTGTCGCAAGTACATTAACCCACACAACGCCCAAGTAATTGACAAGACAAAGCACGCACACATCTAAAACACACACTCTTGTATACCTACACGCTTATTTGACAATAAACGCGCATCATATCAGGCATTTTGGGAAAAAACGTAATATTCTCTGCGATCAGCACGCGTGCACAGTATGGCAGTGTATGCCCATTGAGCATACAGCTGCGACACGGCCGCCGGCGGCTTGTCCTCTCTCTAGTATTCTATGCTCTGAGGTATACGCCCTCAAACATTTACGAAACTTGGATTTGTTTCCTGTTGGTAAATGAATTTCTGCAGTACATTTTGCCGGCAGTAGGTAAGCAAATATTGTTAAGAAAGTGTTTATTACTCGCCTGAAATATTGCATATGAAAAGAGACCATTATAATACGGTAAACAATATTATTTAATTGCAAATGTGTACATACCTACATACAGGTGGCCCAAAAATACTTGGCAATGAATTATTATATTTTTTCTCTTACGACTTAACAGTATGGCATTAAAAGTTAAAACAATAATCTCTTTTCTACTAAAACCATGAATTAACTTAATCGTCCTTTGGTTTCAAAATTAAATTCAAATATTTGTTAAAATTATCAAGGAAATGCCTGCTTTCAGAGCAACTACTTTTACAGCTTTCAGATATTTTTTGCTGCTTATTGTGTGTGTACAAATAAACCCTCGCATCTAAGATAAACTACCAATTATTGTAGTCTATTGGATTTAAATAAGGTGAGCAGGGTGGCCACTCTTTTGAGCTCATGAACAAGAACAAATACCGGCCAAGTGCGAGTCGGACTCGCGCACGAAGGGCCCCGTACCATTATCTATAAAAAACTATTTTATTCTGTGTTTTTTGTATTTTTTGTTATACCGGCAACAGAAATACATCATCTGTGAAAATTTCAGCTGGAACTATCACGGTATCAGTGAGATACAGCCTGGCAGACAGACGGACGGACGGACGGACGGACGGACGGACGGACAGCGTAGTCTTAGTAATAGGGTCCCGTTTTACTCTTTGAGTACGGAACCCTAAAAAATATTGACACCACTTTTACGTATTAAACGCCCTTTAAGGCAGTCTTGATGGAATATCTACGGTTGGCTCCAGAGAACTTCTACAGCTTCAAGAAAATTATAATAAATAATAAAAACATATTAGCGGACAATCTTACACAAACCGAGCTTGTCCATAGTAAGTTCAATAAGGCTTGTGTTATGGGTACTTGATGACGATATATTTAGTAGATATAAATAATAATACCTAATAAATAATAATACTAGTTCAATTTGTGTGAGATTGTCCGTTAATATTTATTTATTTACTTAAAAACATCCATGACTCAAAAACAAATATTCATACTCATCACACATATATTTGCCCTTACTGGGACTCAAACCCATCAGCTTCGTAGGCAGAATCACTACCCACTAGGCTAAACCGATCAACAAAAGAATTTTTATTCTGATTGTAATTATATTATAACATTTAATAACATTACTCACAATTATAATGTTCACTCAAATATTGCATTTTATTTACTCGCTTATGTGAAAAACCTGACCGAAACAAGACTTCTACATGGATAAGGAATATATTAGATACTTAGTTTAGTCTATTTTCTATTAGAAATTACATACCTAGTTTCTTTTATGCACCTTGCAGGTTCATGCCTACTTCTCTCTCGACTCTCTCTCAAACAGGGAATAACACTGAAATAACACTGGTGTGGTCGTAAGCAGAAAATTCCCGAGTGTTAATTGCAGTTTCGTGACAATTCTACGAAACGCGCCACTGCAGGTCTATTATATATATGGACAACAAAATGCTCCATTGGGGAATGGATGAAAATTTTAGAAGTGCCTGATAATTTTTTTGGTGATAGGAATAACCTTTCTTTAGCACCAGAAAAAAGTTTCACACTTTTCAGCTGCGTCAATTATTTTTGAAAAATATTACCAGTTTCCTCACTTGCGTTTTGAGTTTAGGACGGCGAATGAGACACTTTCCTTAATCCGTCTCATATTACAAAAAAATATCCTAAAAATCAGGGGTAAACTGGCACTGGCAATGATATTGACAGCTGCAGCAGCTAAATTTGTCATTGCCAGGGTCAGATATTCAAAATATTTTTTTGCAATATGAGACGGATCAAGGAAAGTAGACATTCGCCGTTCTAAACCGAAAACTTCAGTGAGGAAAATGTTTATATTTTTTAAAAATAATTGGCGCAACTGATAATTCTGCAACTTTTTTCTGGTGCTAAGGAAGGTTATTCCTATCACCAAAAAAATAATCAGGCAGTTCTAAAATTTTCATCCATTCCCAATTGTAGTCAATTTAATTTATCATTTATTTCAAGTAACTTAGACTCATATATTTATGGTAAGTGTGTACTTATAGCTATGTTAATATCTATATTACTTAATCATTAAACATTTTATTATTATTTTTACCTATTTTTAATGTCATGTTTCTAGAAGCACTTAAGTAGGTCAGACATAGTAAGTACTTCTAGAAACATGCATGTCATCGCAGTGCCTCAAATATGGGCAGTTAAACCCCCCAGCCAACAAACGCAGGATGGGGTTGGGGCTGGCCCGCACCCGACGCACCAGAGATGTGCATCGCTTGCGTATAGTCGTATAAAAGCAATCTATGCGCGCTTCAGCAAACATCCCTGATGCGCTACAGTAGCGGGGTAGCCCCACCATCACCCGGAACGCATTGTTATACTGGACCCGAAGGGCCCCATAGGCCCGCTGCGTGTAGTTTGCCCATAAGCTGCACGTGTACAGGGAAGTGCAATATGCTCTAAAAAGAGTTATTTTCACCTCCCTAGTAAAGCGCGCAAATTCACGTGCAATCATGTTTGCCCTGACCGACAGGGCCCTCCGTTCGCGTTCGATATCCATGTTGTCTTTTAGGTCTGAAGTGACAACATGGCCTAAATATTTAAAAGTCCCCACCCTTTCCAGTGGACTACCATTCAAATTGATGGGGGGTACCCTGTGTATGCGGTAACCAGTAGGTTCCAACACCATGTATTTAGTTTTACCTACATTGTATCTCAGCCCCTGTTGGATAGCGTAGGCCTCACAAATACCTAAAAGTTTACGCAAACCACAAGCCGATGCGCTCCTCAAAACCATATCGTCTGCGTAACTCAAATTATACAAACAAACTGTGTCAATATGGCAGCCGATATGCGTCTTGCTGAGCGCCTCGAGAAGCTCATTTAGGTAAAGGTTAAAAAGTGAGGGCGAGGTTAAACCCCCTTGTCTCACCCCACACTCCAACCTGTACGGGTCCGATAAAGTACCTGCCCATCGGACACTATTGATCTGATTTCCATACCAATACCTCAGAATTTGTATGGTCTCCTTAGGTAGTTTAATAGCTCCTAGTTTTTCCCATAGGATATTGTAGGAAACCAAATCAAAAGCCTTACTCAGGTCTAGGAAGCACGCATAAATGGGCGTCTTTCTATTTAAATAATATTTGACAGTGTGCTTAAGGCACAGTATTGCACTCTCTGTTGATAACCCTGGTCGAAAACCAAATTGGTTAGGGTTAAGACTCACGCACTTATTTAACTGTACATTAAGCACACTATCAAATACCTTAGCAATAATATTCGCAAGGGATATAGGCCTGTAGTTATTGGTGCCAGACATATCTCCAGTTTTATTCTTTGGTACAGGAATAACCACAGTTTTCATCATATCCTTGGGCAAATAACCTTGCCTTACACACAGCGTAAAAAACAAAGCTAACACTCTTGAGATGTGGGGACCCGCATTCTGAAGATGTTCGACGCTGCCCTGGGGATTTGCCTCGGGAGATAGATTTAATAGCCTTGGCTACGTCCTTAGCAGAGTACCCCGGCCCAGGTTCCCCTTCATTGGTCTCAGCCTCGCTCATCCCATCCTGCGATGGTCCAAGAGGAGATTTAACAATGAAATGATTTTTAAAAGTGTTAGCCATGTCTTTGGTGTCGGTTTTGCCATTAACACTCACAGTGCATGTTGGTCGAAATTTCATGTTGTTTGTAGTCTTCCAAAATGACCGGAAGTCTTTTTTGGAGTGTTGTGAAGCTAGAATATTCATTTTTATTTGGGTCTGATTGTCTTGGCACCACTTCAATCGAGATTTGAATATTCTTCGCGTTTCACACATCTCATTAAATAACCTGCCAATTTCCGGTCTACCACAAAGTGTCCACTCATGAAATTTCTCTCTCGCAGCCCTGTGCGCATCGCTGACATGCCTATTCCACCCTACTACCTGTTTTTTGGGTTTACGCTTCCTCCTTGCGGTTCGCATCGCAGCCACACAGAGTGCAGACACAATATTTTCATACAAAGTGTTCAAGACTTTCCTATGCCGAATGTCACTACAGTATGTATCGGCACAATGTAATGAATTTATTATGTACTCTACTACTGCTACTATACACGTATTTTTGTGTCCTAATTCTACGCTGGGAAATCATTCGTACTTATTTTTTTTAATCTAACTGTATTACACGTGCAACCGAATGGTGGTGAAAAAATCATCTATCATTTTCGATAAAGTTAGTTCTCTCCGTATTTTAACTGCCGGTCTCAGGCCTCGTCGTTTGTTTTTCATTTTGACAATATCACTTTAAAGACAATCCACAGGAGGCAGAGGCAGTTAAATGCACTTTCACTGCCAGGAACTCGCGTAGCGGGCGCTTACACCGTAGCCGCTTTCCGTTACTTAGCGGGAAAACTGCGGAATTGGCAAGCGTAGCGCGTAGCGATTCCTGGCAGTGAATGTGTTAATTTAATAGTGGCGTCTGTACACGACATAAAAGTGCAATATACGGCGTTTGATGATTAAGATGATTTAAAATGTACGCGAATTGATTCAGTGTGTCTGCATAATGGCATCAATCTTCAACCGTTGTGAGACGATATGTATGAGTAATTCAAGGTGTAATAAATGATTGGTACCTTTTAGATAGTAATTTATAGTTTTTGGTAGGTTATTTTTAAGTTAGTTTTAAAGTTTTAATTTTAAATCTAGTTTTAATTGTATATTCTATTGTGTTTTTGTACTTAATGTATTTATTTTTATTATTACCTATTAAATTACATTTTCATTGGTACCTAGCATATATAGCTAATTGGATGAATTATGCTCAAATTAAAGTGCGCAATGCCGGGAATTGTTTTGAAACTTCCGGGTTTGACACGAACCCACGTCATGATTGACGTGTGATTAACTTATTTATCATGACGTTTATCAATCAGAACAGGCAGGCATAATTTAAAACAATTAGCTAGCAAGCAGACACGACTTAACCAAATAATGGTCGGGATAAAGACCTTCTGCCCCGCTATTCTGTAAGTTGTTTTAACCTCACCTCACCGTTCCCCACAAATATATCTTGACGCCGCGATTCGTACTAACTAAGCGTAATCAGAGGTCTAGTTTCGTTAGGCGTGACGGGTGAGGTGAGGCGCATTAGTGCGTACCGATAACATCCCTTCTGTTCGCAATTCCCAGGATTGACTTGTGGGTGTCGACCCGCGGCCCCACTCCATCGTGCATGATTGACGTTTAGGTTAACACATTCATCGTTAGTTAGTATTTACCGCCGATATTTACTTGTACTGCCGTTTGCATAGTTGAACTTGGTGAAATTCAACTGGGTGCGATTATATCTTGTAATACAGTGCGTTACCGGCAAGTGGTTTTTTAAAAGCTAGGTAAATTAACTGAGTTATTTAACTTAATTTAATTAACTAAAATTCCGCCTTCATAATTTTTAACACAATTTAAATTGCCAGCAATGCACAGCAAAGTAAATGGACCACTAAGAGTAAATGACAGCTCTTGACGGTCGGCCTTGTACCGACCAAGTGCATTTATGCTTATAAGCGATATTATTATTATTATGTCTTTCCCGCTCACGGGACAATGATGTCCCGGACCTTTGGGAGGCGTGCGTGGGGCTAGGTACCTACAAAGTACCAACTGAGCCAACACGTAGAGGCCCTTTTGACAATTTAATGAAATGCAAGGAGTACACCGAGCGGATGCTGTCCCTGCCCGTGTCATGGGACTCACACAGAGACAGCACCCGCTGGGGTGTATAGGGACTATTGTTGGTTGATGGAATCTAAAGAAAACGGGCTATTGGGTGAAACATCGGACTGTCTCATTTTTTATCTCTGGCAGACGGTGACTCGCCAACTGCTAGATGGGCCCCTATTAATAGCGACATTAAAAAATGGCCTAAGGGCAACACCATTCAGAGAGGATGGGGGGGTAGAGAGGTGGCACTGGACTTTAAACATATAGCCAACTCGCCACTTAGGTGTCCACATCTACCCTCGAGCAACAGCTCTTGCGACTCCACTCTGGACAGCCAGTTAAGGCAAGCCAGAGGTGGGGGGCCTGTCCAACCAACCACCCGATCGGCTCAGCCTGACCACAGGACACCCCCAGGAGCACTCAGGTACGTAGGGTCGCTACTCCCTAACAGCCCGCCACAAGCTGCCTTACGTTGACTGATTGCACCAGAAATTTGGTGGGCGATGGGGCCGTCACATCCCTACGCCATTTTATTATTATTATTATTAAGCCTTTATATTCCATATTACATTTGTAGTTGAAGTTATATTTTAATAGTTTTATATCTGCTGAATATGGATCCCTCTTTGGGTGAAGGCCTCCTCCAAACTCTTCCACTCCTCTCTTTGTCTTCCTATCTCTGTCCAATGTTTGCCAGCTGTCTGGATGATATCATCAACCCATCGCTTGTAAGGTCTGCCAACATTTCGTTTACCGGATGGCCCTTGCCACGTGGTGGTTTCTTGAGTCCATCTTCTATCTGTCATTCGTGTGATGTGGCCGGCCCACTACCACTTTTGTTTAAGGGCATAAGTGAGAGCGTCGGTAATTTTCGTTTTTTCCCTGATTTTTGTATGCCTTATTTTATTTATTTTCCGCAGTCTCATCATGCTTCTCTCCATAGCTCTTTGTGTGCACTTTTTTTTTTCTCTTATTTTGTTTGTGTAGACCCATGTTTGTGAGCCGTAAGTTAAGCATGGTAGAAGACAGGTGTCACACACTACTTTTTTTAATGAAAGGTTGTAGGTAGTCTCCCTTAACAATATCTTTCATGGACCAGTACTTTTTCCAAGTTATATTTGATCGCCTTGTGACCTCTTCTTCATTGTAAGTTTTTGAGAATGACACCTGTTTCCCTAGGTATATATAGTTATCCACATAGTCTATTGTTGTGCCATTAACGTTTATGGGTTTTTTGTAGCTGTTAGTCATCACTTTGGTCTTGCTTATGTTCATGTCCAGTCCTATCTTAGAGCTATGTTCGTTCAGTGTACTTATCATGCCTTCTAGGTTGCTTTGGTTCTCAGCAAAGAGCACGATGTCATCAGCGAATCGTAAGTGGCTCAAATAACGATATGAAGTGGCTCAAATAACAATAAGCGATATTAATAATGACAATTACGTAACATAGTAGTACACCTACTACATTTAAATTTAGAATTTCAGAAATTTAATTGTGAAATTAATTTACATAATTATGATTAGCTAATATACAAATGATTGCGAATAGAACATAATATTATTATCAGTTTTATTAATGCCCGTGTGCAGTAACACAGTGTGACTGTTCCTTCCTGACACAATTTCTCGTTATTAGTCTGATAATTCTTTCGTCAATAGATTTCTCATGTGTGTAGTTTCATACCTGTAGGTCGATCACGTAACGCATTGTTCGAACGTCGGGTAGGTCTAAATGTCACTTTTTATATGGAAAATTGTCAGTTAAATTGTACCGACGCGCGTTCGGAACGTTACGTGATTACCCCTCTGTTGTGGTTTTTGCATGTTTAATTATTGGTTATTCCTGATTGACAAGAGCGCGTGATACTCGCAAAATTAAAAACATTACCCACGTTACCGTGGAGTGAAGGATTTTTCAAACTTTCGGCCAAACTTAGTTGTCTTCTGATTCTTACTCAGCACAACTTTCTCGACCGTGTGCCATGCATTTTATCGTGCTGTCATGAGACGAAGGTGTAGGCGACGGGTGCAGGCACAGGTCGAGAGGAGCGAAATTAAAACAAAAGGGGTTGTTTTTAAGGTAAAGTGCTTGAGTGCATGGACATGCGTGTATCGCCCGGAGGCTGTAAGGTAACTGAATCGGGATTGGTCGATGCCGATAGCCGATGCACACATATGCACGCACTCGCGCACACGTTTATTCAACACATAGGAAACAGCGGCGGTGAGTACCTCCATATGTTATTTTATCAAATGTTATACTAATTAATAAGTTTGTTTTTATGTTTCAGGTTTACTTTTCAGGTGCGGTTGTATGGCGTCGTCTACAGTAGGTATATTGGGAGTGGACTTACGGACTTCGCGGTTTAAAACCTGTACATTTTACGCTAGATTGGATCAAACAGGAATAAAGACTTAATCTCAATAATTAAATTAGCTGAGATATTTAAGTAGTTTCTATTCTACAATTTGGTAGGACTCATGTATTAAGTAACTTTACAAACTTTTTAGAATCTCAGAGTGAAAGGGGTGTTATTATATTTAACCGCCTTCAAAAAAAGGAGGAGGTTATTACTCGTATGTTCCACTGTGGGTATGTATTTTTTTTATGTAGGGCTTTTGCCGATTTCTCCGTCAATTGTGGACCGATTTCCTAAATTCTTTTTTTATTCAAAAGAGTTTACTCCTGAGGTGGTCCCATTGTCAAGTCAGGATCAGATGATGGAATCCCAGGGAAATTGAGGGTAACCCTCAAATTTTATAGATACGCGTGTAGTATTTTCGGTATTTTCTATTATAACTCGTGTATTTACCCTCGGAAATCGCAATTTTGTTAAAGTGGAACTGATGATAAAGACCACAGATGACTTATGGAACTCCTCAAAAATGTAAAGTACGTTAAAGATTCGGACATGATTCCGTTGAAATAGCAACTAATGAAGTGATAATTCTGAGATCCTTGAGGAATCGACGGAACTCCTCAAATATTATCAGCCCACAGATAGCGACTTGGGTTTTTTCTGTAATAATCAACGCATTTGCTCTCGGAGAGCAGCTCATGTGATAAATTGGAAAGGAAATGTGGAAATTTTTCATGTTCGCTATGTGGCTTGGCGAAGTACTGAATTGAAATAGGTTAAAACTTTGTTTATAACCGACTTCAGAAAAGGAGGAGGTTCTCAATTCGGTTGTATTTTATTTATACATTTTTAGGGTTCCGTACTCAAAGAGTTAACTATTACGGGACCCTATTACTAAGACTCCGCTGTCCGTCTGTCTGTCTGTCTGTCCGTCTGTCACCAGGCTGTATCTCAACAACAGTGATAGTTTGACAGCTGAAATTTTCACAGATGATGTATTTCTGTTGCTGCTATAACAAAAAATAGTAAAAACCAGAATAAATATTTTTTTTTTTCTTTTACAATCTTACACAAATCGTCTTATTCCCAAACTAAGCAAAGCTTGTACTATGGGTACTAGACGACGATAAACATACTTATATAGATAAATAATTACTTAAGTACATAGAAAACATCCATGACTCAGGAACAAATATTTGTGCTTATCACACAAATAAATGCCCTTACCAGGATTCAAACCCGGTATAAATAAAAATGTAAAGTACGTTAAAGATTCGGACATGATTCCGTTGAAATAGCAACTAATGAAGTGATAATTCTGAAATCCTTGAGGAATCGACGGAAGTCCTCAAATATTATCGGCCCACATACAGCGATTTGGTTTTTCTCTCTAATAATCAATGTATTTTCGCTCGGAAATCAGTTCATGAGGTCTATTTGAAAACAAATGTGGAAATGTTCATGTGACTTGGCGGAGTATTGAATTGAAGTCGGATAAAACTTTGCTTTTAAAGTAAATTATTAAATAAGGAATCGATTTACTGACAGAGTGAGTATCAGTGATAGCTGAAAGTTGTGAGACTGCCGGCGGCACAGTTGAGACCTGCATCCGAGTGATCACTTTATACCGAGCGTTGTAAGCTAGGATGTCCACTTAACATCTCTCAGTCGAGTTATGTTTGCTTTAAATCTCAGAAGCCACCTCCACGCACCCTTTCGCAGGAAAAATATTTCCTAGTAAATGTACGGTTACTCTGTTTCACGGATTTTATTACACCACGTAAGTAGTACCAAATAGTCGAGAATGTAATAATACATGTGCTTAACTATGCTCTGCAAAACTGATTGCCCTCCTATACAGGGCGTCCCACGCCTATGCCACATGGAGGGAAAGTACCTTGAATATTGTAGATGGAACATTTTACTGAAAGAAGACATTATTTTGATTTATTAAACAATTTAAACTGCATTCATAAATTTTTAAATCATTAAATGGTTGAACCGGGAATCGAACCCGCTACACGAGAAAAAAAAATACCTTGTAGCTTTATCATACCGATCGAAAGGCTTCATCATAAGGATTATTTTTTGTTTCATAACATAGTGTCAGAAATAAAAGGAAGACCATGAATTTTATCATTTTTATTCAAAATTAATCTATTTAATTTATCAAATGCTCAAAATGAGTCCCATTGACAAAATCATTTACGCGTCTTTCGGCAGATTCAGGATACAGCAGAAACTTGATTAGACAGAAACTCGATTTGTTGCATATATACAGGTTCGGCCAAAGCCAGAGTCGACCAGATTCAAAACAGAATCACTTGCAATGCTATACGGCTGGAACCAAAATGCGCCTTTAAGGTGGTCGACTCTGGCTTTATAATTTTATCATGCACTCAAATTATAATAGGGAAATGATGCGTACTTCTCAAGTGGGTACTGATTCATTCATTAGTAATAGGTACTTTAAAGTTGTATCTCTTTACGGCAATGTCAGGTTTTCATTTTTCTTAACAAAATTTCACATTAAATGTTAGAATGCATGGTCTTCCTTTTATTTTTTGCATTATGTTATTTAGCAAAAAATAATCCTTATGATGAAGCCTTTCGATCGGTATGATAAAGCTACAAGGTATTTTTTTTCTCGTGTAGCGGGTTCGATTCCCGGTTCAACCATGTAATTATTTAAAAAATTATGAATGCAGTTTAAATTGTTTAATAAATCAAAATAATGTCTTCTTTCAGTAAAATGTTCCATCTATAATATTCAAGGTACTTTCCCTCCATGTGGCATAGGCGTGGGACGCCCTGTATACCGAGTTTCAGGGAAAATTAGTAGTTTATCATACTCGTGTGATGTTATTATGTACAGTTACATACACTACCTATAGTTTATCTATCTACATATCATAAGCCTCCACGATGCATTCAGGAGCCGCATATTATGACCGGCATCGCGGCGTTGTTTTCTGGCAGCTGTCATAGTTTTTTCTTATTTCAGAGACAAACTAGAGTCGGATCCAACTGTCATATCGTTCGATATCTTACTTACGTGCGACATTTGTCAAATTTGTATGCAAATTGACAATTCATTTCGAACTAAACGTCATCGCGACTGATATTAGAATAAGGTCAAATCAAATTTCTTTGCTTTCAGAGATGTTCGAAATTTGAATGAAATAATCATCGATTTAAATTTAAATCGATGGAAATAATATCATCGAAATCGATGTTAATATTTAGCAATAATAACATTTTCACAGATAAGAAATTTGTTCTAACAAAACAGTCTATTTTTATGGTGGCCATAATGTGCGATTCTTGAACGCATCATGGAGGGTTTATGATATTTGGATAGATAAACATTTTTATTTTTCATCTAGCGGAATTGTTACAATGACTAGGGAATTTTGGTAGCATTTTTACGTTGAAATTCTACTGTTTGAAATAAAATGATTCTGATATGTGTGTGTATTCTAGAATGTCAAGCTTAGGTACAACTTCCAGCGCATTCATAAAATGATTCAACTTGACTGTTTCTGTACATTCGTGCTCGTCACACAAATACTGGAATGCGAACGCAGGGCCACTGGCTTGAGTCACTACCATCTAGGTAGAAGTTGTCATACTCTGTCTAATGTTTTAGAGATCATAATGTTCGTCCACTGTTTACTGCATCCACTTAAGGGTATGTTTTTTTTTTTGCTTGAACTACGAAATAAAATGAATTAGTCTTAGACTTCAATTCTGTTGTTAGTTGGTAACGCATGCTTTTAATTTTCTTTATGGAAAAGAAACCAAAGTTTGGTCTTTATTTTCCTTATTTACCTCAGTCAGCTCGAATAATATGTTATTTAACGACACAATCAAGATAAAATGACCAACGTACACATCTAAAATCTAAATAAATACATCGCAAATACGATTAAAACTTAACATATTTAGATATTTATCGACATTTGTGACATTAGTCCAAAAATGCCATTCCCAAAGAGTATTGCATCTCGTTTTCTCCTGCACGGAAGACATACACATATTATCTCTTACAAGAATGGGTGTGGTTTACAAGAATCAAGGCATCCCCTTAAGCCACAAATATGTTCAAAATTTTATGGGGAGTTCCAATATCTCTCTTGGACAGTAATGAAATTCCTGAACAGGAATATTGAATGATCTACTTCCATGTATATTACCTACTGATATTCACGTCGACTGAACGAGGTTGCTTTATTTTCACTATTAATTTTATAAAATTCACTACAAATTTTATTTCTGCAATATACCTAATTCTTCTTGTCCTTTAACAGTTTCACTGCCAGGGACCCACCTAGCAGGCGTCTACGCCGTAGTCGCTTTCCGCTACATACGGTAAAATTACGCAATCGGCTACGATACGAGCGTAGCCGCTACGCTCGTAGCCGATTGCGTAATTTTGCGTTGCGATTCTTTGCAGTGAATGTGGTAAGTAAGGCGTATTTTAATTGTTCGATAGGACCCGCATGCGGGGTGCGGAAGGTTTCCAAAACACATGACATAGCGCGCTGGCATGTCTTCAACCTTTTTCACTGGTCGGTAGCGCCCGCATTCGGGATGCGGAAGATTTCCAAAACGCATGCCATAGCGCTCGCATGCGGGCAACCATTGCCTCTAGTCGACAGCACCGCCATTATTATTATTATAAACAATAAGTATAAGTACCTATTAAGCAGATACCTATTGAGACTCGTACCTGCAGGCAAACTGTTTTAATCAGTTTTGCAGGGATATGTATAAAAATAAGATTTATGCACTGGTCATTATACCGCATGCGGTAAAACGATTGTGCTGAAAATGCGCCGTTATATGATGAAAGAGTTGAATGTTAAATTGTAATCTCTGTTAATAAGTAAAGTACTACATATTTTAATAATGGCATGCCTCAAGAAGAAAACGTTAAAGGTACTGCAACGCAGCAATTCTCGAAAAAGTAATGACAGAAAAAAATCATATTTCATTTCGGTCCCGTAAACTGACATTTATTAAAGAACCCGACATCTTGATTGCCTTGTTGGAATCTTCAATATTTCTGTGGGTACAAGGCTTGTTTTATAAGTGTTTATTTTAATAGGTAACATTATAAATCGCTGTCAAATTAAAAATAGTACATTACTTACCTAGGGCGGTACAACAAAGAATGTCTCAGATCCCAGGTATTTGACGCCTGAGCCAAAGGCATGGGCGATAAATAAGTATGCGATGTGACTATGTAAGATCGAAGGTGACCAGGAAAACTCTATAAATTAATTCATCACTTTTTGAGTGTTCTATAAATCAAATAAAAGATCCCGACAAATTGAGAACCTCCTCCTTTTTTAAAGTCGGCTAAAAAGCACAAGGCAACGTACTTAATCATGTTCCGGCATTCATCTTTAATGTGATTTAATTTAATTACCCCATTAATTCGCATCTTCTGGCCACGGTATTATAAATGACGTAATTGACATGACGTTTAATTTCCCAGTAGGAACATGATACAAAGTTTGCAATTTGTTTTTAATTCTGCGAAATTAATTTAGAATCTGTTGAGATTGTAAATATTTAATAAGGGCGCGGCCGGAAATATCTTGGGATTTAATCAACGACCCTGGGCTGGGGTAAATAAATTCTTATTTGTGAAATGTATTGTCTGCTTACCGTGTTGCCCTCATTGTCACTGCCTTTCATTCACTTGCGTTGTAATTAGCTGAGTTCCCCAGCTAATGGAGACATCTTCCTTTTAGTAGATATCAGACGTCGTCATGATCAGGACTAGGGTCTAACAACATTACACCAATGTCGTCATCTATCTATATCAATAATTTTACTTTTAATATTATATAATAATAAATATCGTGGTTACAATATCAACAATACTTGTCACGCCTGTATATAGATGCATTCACCATAGATATTAAATTTACTCTTGACTTACACCGGCTTAAATGAAACGAACGCGAAGATATCGTCTGTTCAAAAGACAATTTATGTAGCAGCAATTAAACGGGACTAGATCTTCTTAAATTGCTGGAACTTCGTAATTGTATTCCCTCCCTAATAAGGAGTACCGTCTTACCTCGTAAATATAAAGCGCTTAATCTCGTTTAATTTTCTTGTTCACAAAGATTGTCAAAGATGTAGGTATTGGTTTCAGTACTCCTGGCATCAGACGTTAACTGCTTACTTATTTGAGGGTTTACTCTAAAAATAACAATAAGATGCTTATTAAAATTATATAAGCGGAGCCGCCCTACTTACGTACTTATTTCTAAATACTGACTACTTATTTCTGTAGTCTACTACAGTAAAATGACTAAAACTAAAAGTAAGTATTATTAAAGTTTTTTGAAAATTTTAACGGGTTGCATTATCGAAAGCAGATAATAAAGTCATCACGACGATTGATAATTTTAATTAATAAAATTGAGATAATTGTAATGTAACTACCTCATGATCAAGTCATCCACTAAGAAATTGCGAACGTATTCCTCATGTTGTACCGGGTATGTAATAAATTAATCTTTGAAATTCTTGAACTAAATAGAAACAATGCGTGGTTAGTTTGTGAAGCTTGGCTCCGACAATAAACCAATGCGCTGAGAAGCAAAGTATGCGGAATGTACGTTATCGGCTGATCACAAATGTACAGATGGTCTAACCTCACTGTCGTTCAAAAAAATAAGGTACACAAGTAATATATTATATTGAGTAGATCTCACAAAAAATCAATTAGGAATATTTTAACACTACTTTAGATCGATAGCTAACACAGCTAACCTATTAAATATCAATATTAAGTATTTGAGCGTATCAAACCCCGCCAAAATAATTAACAGGTACGTAGCCGATATACCTTCTGGAAACGAGCATCCATTGCTTGTAATTTGGTTAACTTCAAATAGGTTATAAATTAAATAAACATTTTTCTTGTAGCTAGTGTTCCAATGTAATCTACATCACTGTTAGCAATTCGTTTATGTAGGGGTCGGTTCTAATCTAACTTAACCTACTTACTTCCTGCTAGTACCTAGCAGGAAGTAAGTAGAAAATTTTCGATGGGCAACCCGGAACATAAAAGTTATGAAATAGTTTAGAGTATATAACTATAGGCTTGCCTAAAAAGAACTTTTAGGTAAGCCGGTGGGAATCGGCTTGTATGGGCACTCCGCCACTGGTACCTAGATCGTTTCTGTTGTGGTCACAGTTCTAACCTAACCTGACCGACTTTATTTCAATCTCCATTCTCTTTTTTTAACCCCCGAACGCGCAAAGAGGGGTGTTATAAGCATACATCGGGGTTTTCGGAGCGGGAATGATTTGAGAAAGAGTAGAGATAAACAGATATGTTAGTCTAAGAAAATATCTTATTATGCCTAATGAATAACTACCTCTCTGTGAGTTGTATACAATCTGTGACAAAGTTTTATTTTAATTTCCGTAAAAGTCTTATAACTTATAAGGTAACAATAAAAATAACTTTAATTAATTACCTGCTGTAAATTGAATAGTTGACACGATTTTCAGAATAAACTATTAATATTTCTTCTATATTTGGGACAGTTAATCTACGTCGTCTTGCTGTAAATATCCATTTCAAGGAGCTAAATGATCTTTCCACGTCGACAGTTGTATGGTGCATATTTAAATAATCAATTGATGCACGAGAAGTTTGAGATTGAAGTTCTATTTCTTTGCCTTGTACCAACTCATTTATAATTTTTAGTGTGCTATAGCCAGAATTCTTCTTTAACACCAACTTCAGTTTATCATAAATCTGTTTTCCTTTTACGCTCATGTTTAATTTGGAAACATCTCTATAGGTTTCATGAACTATTTTTAAACTATCGCTGATGGACAGCTTCGCATCCTGTAGTTTTTTAACAGCATTTGGGATAGTCATCAAATGATTTGCTATGAAATTTAAGTCGCTTTTTATATTTGCATTTCCAAACGCTCTTTTTGCCTTTCTAATACTCTGGGCTTCGGTGGGACTGAATGTATTTAGAACACGTTTCACTTCATCGTAATGTTTGTTGTAATACGTTGCAGCTTCTATCCAGGTTCCCCACCGAATAATTGTTGGTCGAGGTGGTAAAGGCACTCCGGGGAGCATTTCTTTAAACTTTTGTATTCTTTTAGGAGATTTCAAAAATGTCTTCTTAACATTTGCGATTAAATCATTCACATCTGGATAAAGTTTTCTTACTAGTTCAGCCACTCTATTTAAACCATGAGCCAAACATGTGACGTGCAAAAGATTGGGAAAAATACATTTTAAATTTCTTCCAGCCTTTAGCATGTAGCCCACACCGTCAGTTAAAAGTAAAAGTACTTTATTGTGATTATTATGGTTAGCACCCCATAATTCATCAAGAGCACTTGTGACCGTATTGGATATTGATACATTGTTCGTGCTGTCTAACCGTTTACTGGATATCAAGTGTTGAGTGCCAATGTGATCATCACGTAATGCTCCCACTATTACGTTAGCTATTTGACGACCATAATCATCCGTGGTTTCGTCAACACTCACATATATATATTCATTTTTTAGCTCGCTGCGTATTTTATTCATTTTTTCATCGTAAGCTTTATTTAAATATTCCCGTCGCAGTTGACATTCCGAAGGAACTTTTGCAGTTTTTCCAAATTTACCGGTAACACAATTTTCGATAAAATCTTTAAATATCGGATTGTTTACCTGCGTCCATGGTTTATTACAGCCCACAACAAATTTCAAGAGCTCACTATTGAAATCATATTTCATACCTGTATGTTTATTAGATGCGACATGTCGCGTTACACTAGATTTCGTTTGAGCGAAGCTCACATTGCACTTGGTGCAAAATAATAAAGAATCTCGAACCTCTATCTCTGGATTATTTTCTATCCACGAACGCATAAACTCGTAACGAGTTTTTTTTCTCGGAGGCATATTTGTGTTGACTGATTATTTAAAGTTTTTTAAAATACAATTGCATATAAGTTTATCTACTAGACAAGCAAGGGTAACGGTTGACAATAGGTGTCTAATACAATGTCAATCTTGACGCTCGATATCTATGAAGCATTTTCTTATAAATGAATAGACTTAACTGAAGAGGTTGATAATGAATGACCAATATAAAATATGTACCTATATGTATGATTAATCTTTATTTATTTTTCAATCAATTATTCATTCGGTAGAAACCTACTAGGGTACGATCTGTTTTTAAGTAAATACCTACTCTTTGGCTAATGTCAAACGTTCCCGCTCCGAAAACCCCGATGTTTGGTTATAAGTTAGACGTGTCTGTGTGTCTGTCTGTGTGTCTATCTACAGCATCGTAGCTCCTAAACGAATGGACTGATTTGAATGCGGTTTTTTTACCGAAAGCTGACGTAATGGAAATGGTTCTTAGCTACGTTTCAACAAAATCGGTTTAGCCGTTTTTGAGATATTGAACTTTGAAATGAAAATATCGGGGGGTTTTCAACTTGTCTAAGTTGTTAATTATTCAGAATGAAATTTTATTCTTAGAGCCACCTGGCCATTGTTTCGAGTTTGAAGATTCTTCAATTTACAAACACTTTTCTCATAAGAATTTTTCCCATTTATGTAGGTTAGGTATTCATAATATAAATAGTTTTTCCAATAAGATTGCATTAACATTCTTGCCCAATTTATTATATAATTTTAAGACATATAGGTTGGACCAGTCTCAAGTCTCAATAGTTGTTTTTTTTTTGTACCCGGGTGACGGTCCAAAAATGTTGTTTATTCATACAAACATATTATAGCTATCTACACTTATGCCTATACCGGGTCGTGTGACACAGTGATCAAAATATCATCGGGGTGTGTAATACAATAATGTGTACATTGATTTAAGTGAGCAACTCACCATCTGCGTGAAGTGGTACTCTGCTTAACTGAAGTGCTACCGAGCCGACCCTCGTCCGTGAGGGCGATAAAGTATGACTACTTGATTTGATTTGTCACACGCCATCGTGTCACGCTTCCCCATATTCATAAGGGTAGAAAGGGATAGCTAACTGTACGGCCGACAGGCTTCAGCCAGACTACCGTCTAGGGACGTTGTTCCAACCGTGAAATTGTTAAGGTTTCATCTAGCACAGTCTACCGTTAAATTATAACAGTTAAGATTGGATGCCACTGCAGCGAAATTTTGCATGAAGCAAGCCCGGCAGCAATGTTATCTTTTTTGCTAGGTAATTCAGGACCTAAGATAAGTATTAAGTACGAGCTGAAAATACGGCTGTCTAAAATGGAAACATACTTTCACATAAAATTTACTATACTGCGTAAAAATTTGCTTTCATTTTAAAAATACCGGTCCATTTCGTTCCCGTCTGACTATTGATGTTGTTCGTTATTTTTATGCATTTGAATTTTAGGACAGAGAAGATGCAATATTTTTGAGTCAATGTGATGCGTGAACTCCTATTTGACGACTTAGTAGCAGTAGCCTGACAAGCTGACCGTCTATTGGGAGCACGGCGTGATTTCGTTGTGATTATATTCGCTACATAATATGCGATTAACATTAAAACTCTCGTCGTGGTTGCTTCAATAGTTATTTGTGTCACAAGGGAGCAAAAAATAGTATATTTACGGCGAGGGCGGTGTATTGAATCCTGAACGTAGCGAGGGATCCTACAATAGAATCCTGAGCGTAGCGAGGGATTCTAACGTAGGATCCTGAGCGTAGCGAGGGATTCAAGTGTTACCCGCCCAAGACGAAAATAATTTTGCTCCTGAGTGACACATGTAACTTTTCACACCGACTATGAGGAAAACATTTGCAAAAAAAAACAAAAGAAAACAACAAAAAATTACGAAAAAAAAGAAAAAACAACAAAAACAAAACCAAAAAACAAACGAAACAAAATTTAACAAAAAAAAACAAAAAAAGAAAATAACATAAAAACCTAAAAAAAACATAAAAGAAAAAGAAAAAAATAATACAAAGAATACAAAAAAAAAACAAAAAAACCAGAAAGATAACAAAAAAAAAAACAAAAATAAAAAAAAACAGCATAAAACCCAAAACAAAAACAAACAAAAATTAAAAAAAAAAAATTAAAAAAATTAAGCAACAAAAAACAAAAAAAACCAAAAAAAAAAACGGCAAAACAAGCAACAAAAAAAACAAACAAAAAACTAGAAAAAAAAACAAAAACCAGAAAAAAAATACAAAAAAACAATTGAAACAAACAAAACAAAAAAAACAAAAAATCTAAAAAAAAATACAAAAAATAACAAAAAACAACAAAAAACTAACTAAAGACAAAAAAAAACGAACAAAAACGAACAAAAAGAAAAAAATACTTAAAAAACAACAAAAACTGAAACAAACAAAAAAAAACAAATAAAAACAAAAACCAGAAAAAAAAACAAAAAACAATTAAAACAAAAAAAAAAACAAAAAAAAATTACAAAAAAAAAACAAAAAAAAAGAACAAAAAGAAAAATAAACAAAACAAAAAAAAAGAACAAAAAAATAACATATATATACCTATATATATGTATACCTATATACGTAAATTGCACGTAGAACTGATGGCCGTTGGGGCGGAAAGGTTCTCGAGTGGCGACCACGTACCGGAAGGCGCGGCGTGGGTAGGCCCCCCCACAAGGTGGACTGATGACCTGGTAAAGGTCGCGGGAGTCCGCTCGATGCGGGTGGCGCAGGACCGGTCATTTTGGCACTCTTTGGGGGAGGCCGATGTCCAGCAGTGGACGTCTTTCGGCTGATATGATGATGATGATGATGATATATATACGTTTGTCGATTACGATGAAATTACAATCGATTATTTTATCAAGATTCTATTGGCACATTGCGTAAATGCTACAAGCCAATGAATAAATTAAAAAAGTAGCTTGAACAGAAAAGTAGCATTTTGCTCCCTCTCGTCGGGGACCAAAACTTACTTTTCTGAATGAGAGGTGTGAAAAATCCTTTTACTATCTGCTTGTGTACATTAGATTGCGAGTATGGTTCTTAATAGCCGACGTAAGTCCGGGAAGGAACCTTCAAAGCCTCGTAGATTTTTTCGTTGAATTAGATTACGGCATGTTTGTTGATCTAAAAAGGGTGCCTATTGTGGGTGATGGTAAGGTTTGCAGCTAGAGACCTGACTCCCACTCTGCAGTTGCAAGGAGACGACCTCGATCCGCCGGGCTGGTTGACGTTTGTAGGAGATTTTTCCGTAGTCGGCAGAGCGGCTCGTTCCTTTGTGAACATGGATTAGGAGGCGGGTCAGCAGCGGGCGGAGTCGCGGAAGTGTGCGTGAGCGTTCCCGTGGCTCCGCCATAAAGCAGTGCGCAGAGCACCGTGGGGTTTTAGACGGTAGTCCGGGCGGTTCCCGGGAGTCCGTCATACCCGTCCTGGTTCCCCAGCCAGGCGGGATGTGTAAATGCATTTTCCCCACGAAAAAAAAAAAAAAGGTTAAGGCCCATACGTTATTGACCTCGGAGCAATGCGCAGCCTCTGGGTTGCCAAGTGACGGGGCTAAAATTTTCCCGATCAAACTCTGAGCGCAATGCACCAAGGACAGAAACGCAAGGAGTGATACACTATAGTCTGGACGTTTAGGTATTTAAAAAATTGTAAACAAAAAAACCCACGTGACTTGGTCATTCAACCAATCACAGCAACTTTTTGTATCTATGGTATTATCTTATTGGCTGAAAGACCAAGTCACATGTAAACAAAAAATTTTTTTTTTTTAAATACCTAAACGTCCAGACTATAGATACTCGTAATTTACGTATACCTAGTCCACCAAATCTGATGTGGCTGGCTTGGGTCCAAGTTCTTTCAGTAAATGAAACAATTAGAATTTTGGAAAGAGTTTGCTTTTCAAGAAGTGACTAAAACGGAGAACGTACGTGAATTTAGGCACAAGTAGGCAGTGTCGATGTCGAATGAATCGAATGATAGTAAATGCGGTGTGCATGTTAATTTTGAGTAGCTAAACATTTGAATTTTGGAGTCAATGAATTGGTTAAATTATTGATCTAAAACGGGGCAGCCTAGAAGGTGAAGCGTTTTTGCATCAAAAATATTTATGCCCGGAGCAACTTTTTTTAAAGTTATCAATTATGGTATCTTTGTCAATGCATGCACTTTGAACAAAACGTTCACATTTCTAAAAATTTAGAGAAAGGCCGATTGTGGAGAAGGCGGTTGTTAATTTTTGAATGTCATAAAAAACTGTATGGGCATCGCCTCTAAGAGTACCGTCGTCTAAATACCACACATTTAATTTTGAGTTTTCAGTGCTTTTATAATTGGGTGAATAGCGAGGCTGAAAATAGCGGGTCCCATAGGGTCCTCCTGTTGACACCCAACGGAAGAAGCCAAAAGGTTTGTTTTATACAGGGTGTGGTCTGTAATAGGAGCAAAAAATTGAACGGTAGATTATTAAGTTTGTGAACAATTATTTCCAAGTGGCTTTATTAAAAAAAAACATTTTTTTTTCTTCAAAATATGTTAACTTGTATTCTATTATTCTTTTGGAGTGCTATAAGTAACTTTTTATTTTAAAAACACTACAAAAAATTAAATAAATATTAAAAGAACACAAAAATAACTTTTGAAAACAAAAATGTAAAAACTATTATGACTTATTACATGATGTTAAATCATAGTAGAATTATTAAATTACCTCAAAATCTGCATTGATTGCTGTGCTATGATGTCGTGGTGCCAAGATACATTACTTGGAGGTCATAACTTTAGATCAAAAATTCTCCGAATCCAAAAAAAAAATGAATGGGACACAAGGGGTAACTGCAAATGCTCTAAGGAAGCGTCCTTTTGAATATTTGCTCCTGTTACAGGCCACACCCCGTATGGAAGTTTTGTTGAAGAACTGTAACATTGCCACAACAATTTGTACGATAGTGGGATTTTCTCTTTGATTTGTGTCAACATTTTTTTTTTCAATAGAACATTTAACTTGTTTAGGTAACGATTGTATGCGTTTTGTATCTTCTTCTACCATTGCCGCTATGCCGTGCTGGTAGGTTAAACGTTTCCAAGAAACTCGTGAATATACCTATGAAGCTATATAGTATACTTATGACGAGTATAAATGTAAAATTAATTACAATAATTACGAACATAATTATATGCAAAAACGATCTGATGCCACAACCGCAAACTTGATGCGACGAACAACCAGGTAGTTGCGTAGTTTGTTCAAAGCTGTCAAATTAACAAATTAATTTTCTGTGTTTATGATACTTATGATGAATAATTATATTTTCGTTAGTTATTGGGAGTTAAAGCTTAAATAGTTCATGGTCGGTTGGTAATATTTACTAATAATACCTACAAGTTGTTACAATATTATACTTAATGCGGAAAGGGGGTAAAATGGTATATTGTAAAGATTCCATTAACTATATATGAAAATTCTAGTGCCACCCTAAATTAATTAATATTCATTGAAGTGTAACTCTAATTACGTTTAAAGCCTTCTATTTAAACTGTTCTGACGGTACAGTCGCGGAATGAATCGGTTTTTGCTTACTCAGTATAAGTTATCACTGATAACTTATCAGTATCTGCTTTATCGACCGAGTGTCAGACACATTCCGTCATTATGAATGTCATTTCACTACATGGCCTACAGATACGTCCACTATGAGAATCGACCTCTTTGAATTTTGGAAATGAGTTAAAAAAAGAAAAAAAATACTTATACAAGAACTAGCAATGATGACATTGACAGGACCTGTTACTCACATTTATAGTTTTAATAATTTTAAGCGAAGAGGATTTAATCATTAGATTTATCAAACTTGACCCCAAAGCTTGACCCAATATAACAAAATCAAACTAATAAAAAGGTTTTAATTCAACTATGAAGTGGTGCTAAAAGTGCAACAACCTGGCAACCGTACCGTCTTTTCGAAGATCTCGCGGTTCTAATACAATGATTTGCCATACGATAAATAAATTCAACTATTAATAGTCAAGGAAAATTCGTCTAAGTAAATTTGAACTTTGTTGTCAAACAGTTGAACATAGTTTTCAATACATCACTCTAGTCTGATACACAGTTTGAAAAGGTAACATGTGCTTGCAACGCGTAAATGATTTGATTTGAAAACTGGTCAACCTTTTAATTCCGCCACTGTACCCTGTTATTCAAGCAACGAAAATTAGAAGTAGGTACCTACGGACTGAACACAACTAGTTTTGTCTCCGTCCGTTTGCCACAACATATTCTTACCCAATCCTATATTATTCAAATAAATACCTAAAGTTGTCTTTGAATTTGGCTTGAGTCTTAATTTGGTTGAATCGGGCAAAGCTTGTCATCCTTTTAGCACATTGCTACATGAAATGGATCGATTGATAAATCAATGGAAGTGGAAACATCCTTGCCGTTGAAGCAAATGTTGCTCTAAATGGAATACCTAGCATGTTACCTACAAATCGTACAATCAAGTCTAAAAATATGTATATGATTTTCAATCCTATTCCCCAGACATACGTTCTAATCCGTATACATGTTTTTAGACGTAAATGTCCTGAAAGCTGCCTAATGGTAAACAGCAAAGTACGATTGCGGTTTAGCAATACACTGTACCGCACCTGAGATGGCACAAAGTCTTTTGATCAGCTAGAATTTGGAGAATTCTGTTTCAATTACCTAGCGAGGACAATCGAAAATATGCCTTTGAGGATAAGACGTTGAATGCATATAGGTCTGTAGGGATATTTTTTTTTTTTTTTTTTAATTTATTTATATATATAATTCTTTTACAATACATGGCCAGACAGCGGACAAAACCCAGCAGGGTTTAACTGCCACTGCATTCACTCAATTAATATTTAGTTTATACATAGGATAACAAGCTTATAAAAATAAAGCGCACACGGCGATTGCCTACACAAAATGCGACATTATGACGTGATATGCTGTGAAGCACTTGGGAGCACGCTGGAGACGTGCATACCGTTTCTTATCCTATTGCCGCGGCTTAGGGTCCAAAAACTGCATACACGTCTACGGCGGCAACAGTAATTTAGATTAGCTATTTCATTAATTATTACTATCAGGTTTGGGATATACAAGCAGATTTCATTATACGTTTACAATGTTGCGGTTTATCACATATATTTGTGAGTACATCAGATGGTAAGTCATTCAGGATACTAGGTAACAAATATTCCCATCTTCGTTTACCATAGACATTGGTACATTTTGGTAACACATATAGTGGTAGGTATACTAATTTTCTGAGTCTTAGTGGTCTAGTAGTTTTAGTTAATTTCTCTAAATTATCGAGTTCTTCAGCAATAATTAAAATTTTGAATCTATTTACAACAAAGCACAAAGTCTTTTGATCAGCTAGAATTTGGAGAATTCTGTTTCAATTACCTAGCGAGGACAATCGAAAATATGCCTTTGAGGATAAGACGTTGAATGCATATAGGTCTGTAGGGATATATACCTATAATGCTGTATGCTAATGCATATCCCTATATACCACCTACCAATATAACGACTGGTTTTTCCCGGTAGTTACTGCTTTTTTGAATAAGTTGATGGTAACTACTGCGAGAAAAGTGGCCAAGAGCGTGTCAGACCACGCCCCATGACAGGGTTCCGTACCTTAGTTATTACCAAGCTAACCCACATTAAAAACCACTAGATAACTTTATTATACCGTAAGTAAAAAAAAGTCTTATCTTCATACGAAAGTGACGACACTTACGTCCTTCTCATTACATTAAGGACGGCAGCTTTCCAGCAATAACTCAAACACCTTTGTATGTATACTTACCGATTATGGTCAAAATCATGTTCGTTGCAAAAAATTAAAAAAACACTAACACTTGAAAAGTATTGAAATGACACCGTAATCATGGTCCATGATTGATTGATTGATTTAATTAACAACTTCCCTGTCCAATGACTCGTATGTGACTCATGTAAGCCATTTGGAAAAAGCTCTGAGTCGTAATTGACTAATTTTTGTACTTAGGTTCGGACCTATTTTTGAACTGAACGTGGTGCTGCAGTGTTTCGGTTATTGTAGCATGGACGTGTAGAAAAAGCCTTTATTTTGCTATGCAAAAAAAAACCATGATTTATCTTTGGTATAGATTTTTTAGGCTACCTGCCATTACGGTGATAAAAGTAAATTTCGTTGTATGAAAATACAAAATAATTATGTTTATCGATTAGAAGTAGATAAGTTGTAAGTAAATATCCTAAATCATCTCTAAGTTTTTTTTTTATTATTATTACAAGCTTTTATTTAGCTCAACCCGTTTATTTTATTCTTGGGTCAAATTTAGTCATTGAAATTTCACCCTCTTCCTGTCAACCGATTGATGAATGAATTGAAATTTTGCATGCATAATGTATATCTTATGACAATGCAATATTATGATGACATGGACCTGCTCTGACGCTGTGGCTGGAAGGTGGCCATAGGAACTCCGCAATAAAACAATACAACCCCATCGAGTTTGGGCTCGTTAGAATCGTCTCAATGATAGTTGATGATGGTATGCAGAAAAGTACAGTCGGCAATAAAAGCTTGTAACAAAAATGATTTTTTTGACAGAAACTTATTAGGTACTTTTCGTTTCATCAAATTCATCTTCATTAGGATCGTATGTATCATCGTTTCTGCTACTAAAATCTTGCTGGCTTCATAACGTAGCCTCAAAAACAATACGTCGCGTTGAACAAGTAGAAGTTTTAGAATAAGTCCCGTCAAATATAATAGTGATTTCAATTGCACCCACTAAAGCCGATCATTATCTCCACTTATAATAAATCTCTAAATTAAAAAAAGAATCAGCCAGTTTGAAACTAAGCTTTGCGCGGTTCGAATGTTCTCAGCATCCCATGAACGGAAAAATATGAAACATTTTATATAGGTACATTATTATTCTAGCTGCAACTTAGGATAGTTTTTATCCGACTGCGACAGTTAATTAATTTTCCGAAATATACGACTTCATTTAATTTTTCATTTATTTTTATTGAAATCAAACGCTGCTCCAACTGTCAGCTATAAGAACCGTCAAATTTTCGTCAAAATGGCGGAATTGCTTTGCCTTTCACTTATTAATAATTTAAATCCCGTCTACGATAGACCTTTACGAGACAAATGCTAAAATATAAACCATAAAAAAATATTCGATTCTGATATGAGAACTTATATGCGCAAATGTCGTTTTATGTCGTAATTTCAATAAATGAAATCAACAAATTTGAACAATATAATTAACACGAATTTGTTTTTTTTGAATGACAATGGCACGCGCTCGGCGCATTCAGCCAAAGTACCTGCGGCGCTACCACGAAAACCGATACTCAATGTTCATATATTTGCATCCCTGTCACTCGAGTATGGTTAGTGCGATAGAGATAGAGATACCCGAATATTTTCGAATTCCGAAGTTCGTGGTTATAGCTCAGGAATCGAAAATATGGTAAATAATCATAATGTATTTTCTCGAAAAAGAATTTAAAATAAATATAGTCAAATGGAGAAAAAAACAAAGCAAGAGGTTATATAGGTAATGATTAAGTTATAAGAGTCCAAAGTTTTAAGAGGGGGTATGTTCTGTCCCTTTTCCGCAAAACGCACCTTCATATGAAACGATTGTTTTTTACTATGACGCTCGAGTATATTGACGTCACAGTCCCTCATCGTTTTCTCACTCTAACAAGCGACATTAAAACGGATGTAGCTTCATAATTTTTTGAGATATTTGAATGGGAGTTTCATTATCTTCTATCTATTTATACATAATAAATGCCTATGTCCTGACTGACTTATTCACTCAATCACTCACTCACTCACTCATCAACGCACAGCCGAAACTACTAATCTTAGAGAGTTGATTTTTGCACAGTATGTTGCTTTTATAACTTGGGCTAGGGATAAAAAGGGATTTTTGAAAATTCTACCCCTAAGGGGGTAAAATGGGGGTGCAAAGTTTGTATGGGAGAACCTTTTTTTTTGAGCTATAGACTTAAACTTTGTAGAAAAATTAGTTATTAGAATACAAATGAAACACTTTTAGCGTTTTGGAAAATTCCACCCCTACGGGGGTAAAATAGGGGTGCAAGGTTTGTATGGGGGAAACATTTTTTTTTTAAATAGAGACTTAAAACTTTGTAGAAAGATCAGTCATTAGAATACAAATAAAGAACTTTCAGGGTTTTAGAAAATTCTACCCCTAAAGGGGTTAAATAGAGTGCAAAGTTTGTATGGGAAAAACTACTTTTTTTTAAATAGAGACTTAAAACTTTGTAGAGAAATTATTCATTAGAATACAAATAAAGTACCTAGATTCAGTGTTTTAAAAAAAACTACCCCTAAGGGGGTAAAATAGGGGTGCAAATTTTGTATGGGGGAAACAATATTTTTTTTAAATAGAGACTAAAAACTTTGTAAAAAGATTAGTTATCAGAATACAAATTAAGTACTTTCAGCGTTTTAGAAAATTCTACCCCTAAAAATAGGGGGCTAAAATAGGGGAGCAAAGTTTGTATGTGGGAAACTATTTTTTTTAGCTAGAGTCCTAAAACTTTGTAGAAAGATTATTTAAATACAAAGAAAGTACTTTCAGCGCTTTGGAAAATTTCACCCCTAAGGGGGTAAAATAGGGTGCAAAGTTTGTATGGGAAAAACATATTTTTTTTTAATAGAGACTTAAAATTTTGACGAAAAATTACTTATTAGAACATGAAAAATACTACATTCGGCGTTTTACAAAAATCATTCCCTAAGGGGGTTAAAAAAGGGTGCAAGGTTTGTATGGGGTACACTTTTTCTGAGCTAGACACTTAAAACTTTGTAGAAAGATTACTTATAAAAATACAAAAAAAAGACTTTCAGCGTTTTGAAAAAATCTATCCCTAAGGGGGATAAAAAGGGGTGCAAAGTTTTTATCAGGGAAAGTTTATGTTTTTGAGTTAGAGACTTGAAACTTTGTAGAAAGATTACTTATTAAAATACAAAAAAAGAACACAAATCGTTTTAGAAAATTCCACTCCTAATAGGGTTAAAAAGGAGAGCAAGCTTTGCATGGGCAACACTTTTTTTTGAGTTAGACTTAAAACTTTGCAAAAAGATTACTTATTAGAATACTAAAAAAGAACTTTCAGCGTTTTAGAAAACTCCATCCCTAAGGGGATCCTTAAGATCCTTAAGAAGGGTAGCCAGTGTAGTTTTACTAGACTTAAAACTATTCAAAATGTTACTTATTAAAATTAATAATAAAGTACTTTCAGAGTTTTAGAAAATTTCACCCCTAAGGGGGTTAAGAAAGCTTTGTATGGGCAACACTTTTTTTGAGCTAGAGACTTAAAAGTTTACGAAAAAAGTTCTTTCAGCGATTAGAAAAATTCAACCTCTAAGGGGGTTTAAAAGGGGGTTCAAATTTTAAATGGCGAGCAATAAAATTTTAAAGTGTGAGTAAGAGATTTTTAACTTCGGTCTTATTGTGTACGTTAAAAGACTACAAAACTGATTTCAGAGTTTTTCCAAATTCATCCCCTAAGAGTGTTATAATTGGTTCAAAGTTTGAGTATTTCAAGGCATTTTTAAAGTATGAGATTTTTAACTTTGGTTTTAGACTGTTTGTTCACAAACTAGAAAATGAACATCAACTTTTTTTTTAATTATCCCCTAAAAGAGGGTTTAAATTTTGTATTGAGAGAAATCATTTTCTAAGACGATAAAAAGTTCTACGCGGACGAAGTCGCGGGCAACAGCTAGTTCATAAATATGGTTGCTCATATTTGATTCACTGAGCGTATAAATTATTAAAAAAATATATCACGCTCAATGAGTCATACACGAGTCACGAAAATGTGCTCTCATGGGATATTTTCTATAAATCTAATAATTATTAAAGGTGAACAAGGGTAGTTTGAAAAAAAATTGTATCGGGACAATAAAGTTGTTTACCATTCCTAAAGTTATTTGTTTTTAAAGACTTGTCGATTGATGTGCTACCAGTTGACCTACAGTGATATTTTTTTTTTAGTTACATGGTTGTACTTATGGAGTGTAGTGCACAACTATGTAGCGGCACAGAATAAGTAATTGGTAGCGGCTAACTAAATCTTTACTTCAATTCTCATTTCTTTTAGGAGTAAAATGCCTATTACAAATCGACATGACGAAACTATAAGGGTTTCATTTTTGCCATTTTGGCAACAGAACCCTAATATTCGAGTTGTTACCAGTGAGTAGGTATAACCACTGACGTCGCGAGGTCCTGTTTTTTAGATTTGACGTTGCAGTTATTTATACAAAACATTCAGCATTGCTGAGGTTCATTTATTTCATGTTGGTGACACTGCACTTGTAAAAATTGCAAACCAGTATGGCATGAGCAAATATTTGTGTTGATACCTAAAAGAACGACTACCGGTACCGGTAACTTTAAAATTTGAACAAGCGACCTTTTAAGTAAAGAGATCTTTGAATTGGCACCTGACAAAAGTGTTATATGTCATGTGTCCATAAGTGATAGCGGGCCGGTACGTGCTATGGCCACTTCAGCGTAAGCTGCTAACGCCCCCAGATTTATGACTGCGACGTGAAGGTACAGTCAATAAATCTAGATCGCCACCGGTTTCACTGCCTGCACATACTGCTCCGATTGCGAAAGGTCAAAAACGAAGCTCGATTTAATACTGGATCAATTTATTTAATTCATAATATGTGTTTAAACAGCGCTGCTATGAAATTGAAAATCTGAAAGTTTTCGTTACCGTTTCGAGTCTGCAATCGCACATATTTAAAATTTCGGTTGTGTGAATATAAATTCACTTTTCCAGTCCTTCAATTAAACTCTACGTAGCTGATGTAACTACACGCGACTCGAATAATAATCAGCTTAATGTCATTGCACTGATGTACGCCTGCACTCGCATACACCAACGTTAAGACCCGGTATTCTTCATTATTGCTTATATTTCAGTCTTGCTGCAACATGAGTGGAAACTACGTGAACATTTTTTTTGCTTGCCGATTGCCAGACAAAGGGGAAAAGGATCAGACCCCTTTGTAGTTTAACGAGCTGATGAAGTCCATACTTCCCGCACTCCTATTTCCCGTCCCGTCTTAGATTGGAGCCTTTTGTATCAGTGCACTCTATTATTTGCCCAATCGATATTTCAAAGGAGATAGTGCCTCGATAAACGAATAAAAGCGTGATTGAATCCGTGTCGCGCCTGAAAATATGTATTTAGTTAAATTAAAAAGTAGAATCCTTTTGAAAACTAATCTAAGTTCACACTGGGATCAACAAAGACGAGTTTAATCTAATCAAACGAAGCCTAAAAAAGCCTTCAACCCCTTAAATGTGGGTTAGACTATCACCAGCTATCTCCGATTCGTACTCGCGATTCGACAAGTCTAAAAAATCTTTTCAGTGTTGTGTTTCACTCGCACCAGTGGTGTTTGGCATTGATAAAAAGGGACGGTTTGGCCTCGTAGATAGGTCTTTAATAGGGTAGGTAGTTGCGAGCTAGCCGGATGAAATCGCGGCGGGCTCACGCCGCTCGCCCATTAGATGGGCAATTTGTTTGGCTACTGCCGGGCAAAGCCTTTAATCTCGCGTCGCACTTCGCTGCCCCGCTCGCCCACGCATCCTATCAACGCTATTTGCGTTTCCAATGTAAATTCCAAATATAAATACTTAAGTACAAATTACACATTACACTTATAAGTACAAAATGACATACCACTATATAATCTATCTTACTTCTTAATAAGCTATGCCAGCTTCATTTTCCGAAAACATTTTAGTCAACCCTTAACATTTTGATCCTTTAATCATACGCGGCTTTCACAAGACGGCGTCTGTTTTTATTAAGTTTTCTAATGAGAGAAAGACGGATAGTGCGAGAAAAATCGAGAGAGCTCGCACGACGTCTTGCGATAGCCGTGCAGATCAGTAAAACTGTATATTACATTCTGAAATTAAATGGCTTGATTGAACGAGCGAGCGAAGCGCAAGAAGTTCTCTGCTTCAGCTTGGGCCAACATTTTTCGTATGTCCTGCTGTCCTACTGTTTTCCTCTACGGGTCGCATTTCTCAACTGATTCTCGTGAAATGGTGTGAGCAGCTTCAATGATTAAATATATTATGATTTTTGACGATTTAATTTTTGGAAAAACAAATCAAAGCTCACGCCTTACACAAAAAATACAATTCACTCGCAGAAACAAAATTCGGAATATCAATAAGAACCCTAAACGATCCATTGCGTGAATTGCGTCTAAATTGCGTGGTGCTTCTGCAACGGACGCCTTGCCTGCCAGGTGTCGGGCCAATAAATGGCACCCATTTTTTTGCTCATGTATCACATCTATAATATCGCGCGCGATGTTAACTTTGTTAGTTAATAAAGTGGTATCGACAGCTCATCGTAGATAACTACCGGAAGTTAACGTTTGTGTATACCTTAGTACTTGGTTAACTTACCGTCGACGTCAATGTTATTTATGAACGCAAACTTAGATTAATAACTGGGTTCATTATGATGTACCTAGCAGGAAGGGCGTTACGATGGTGTATGTACCTGACTGTATTAGAACACTGCGGACAGGTTGTACCTAATCCTATTTGCTCAGATAGTTGCTTCCGAATGCAACATAAATCATAATAAGGTACCGTCACAGAAAAAGTAATAGTACACCGTCGCCTAATAAGGCCCACCTTAATTTCAAAGCCTTGTAAAATAATTACTGTATTATTAATAAAGAAAAGCCATATAGGACTGCTAAGCTGATGATTTATTTAACAAACAATTTTTTTTTTATGTTATCTGCGTTCTTACAGAAAAGACTGTCCATCTTAGGCACCCGGTCACCTTAGGCCCGTTATAAATTACGTTATCTATCCAAATATCATTAAACCCTCCATGATGCGTTCAAGAACCGCACATTATGACCACCATAAAAACAGACTGTCTTGTTAGAACAAATTTATTATCTGTGAAAATGTTATTATTGCTAAATAATAACATCGATTTCGATAATATTATTTCATTTAAATTTCGAACATCTCTGAAAAACAAAGAAATTTTATTTGACCTCTATTCTAATATCAGTCGAGATGACGTTTAGTTCGAAATGAATTGTCAAGTTGCATACAAATTGACAAATGTCGCACGTAAGTAAGATATCGAACGATATGATAGTTACAGCTGACTCTAGGTTGTCTCTGAATTAAAAAAAAATCTATGACAGCTGCCAGAAAACAACGCCGCGATGCCGGTCTTAATATGCGGCTCCGTGATGCATTCAGCATCACGGAGGCTTATGATAGATAAAGCAGTGTATGTAACTGTACATAATTAACCATTAAAACACTCGTGTTTAATGCCCTTCATTATGTACAGTCACATTACTTTATTACACACTACTATAAAATAATCGTTTAGTCAATGTCTAAACATTAATATCGTCTAGAACTAGAAAATACACTAGCCGCCACCGCCGCGCCGTAGGTTCATGGTCTTCTGTCCCTCGCACTGAGCATAAGCGTGAGCGAGATGGAAGTGGGTGTTTGGAACGCACAAAACAGCTCATGCTTTTTAACTTAATTTTTTTGTGCGTTTAAATAAATAAAAAACTTATCACTTAGTTCCCTCAAAGTTTCAAACATGATATTGCTGATTTTTAGAACCAATTTTAATATGTTTATGTAGGTGTCCAAATTTTGAGAGGATTTATGCCTCCATGATGCGTTCAAGAACCGCACATTACTTTTATTTTTATTTTAAATAGACTATTTTGTTAGAACGAATTTCTTATCTCTGAAAATTTTATCATTGCTAAATAATAAAATCGATTTCGATAATATTATTTCATTAAAATTTCGAACATCTCTGAAAAACAAAGAAATTTGATTTCACCTCTATTCTAATATCAGTCGAGATGACATTCAGTTCGAAATGAATTGTCAATTTGCATACAAATTTGACAAATGTTGCACGTAAGTAAGATATCGAACGATATGATAGTTGGGGCCGACTCTAGTTTGTCTTTGAATTAAATATAAAACTATGACAGCTGCCAGAAAACAACGCCGCGATGCCGGTCATAAGTGGCTCCTGCCTGAATGCATCATGGAGGCTTTTATGATATGTGGATAGATAAAGTAGTGTATGTAACTGTAGTACATAATTAGGCATTAAAACACTCGTGTGATGTTATTATGTTATGACCCACACTCGTGTTTAATCCCTTTCGTTATGTACCGTCACATAAACTACTACCTATTAGCTTTTGTGCATAATTTGTTACGAATGTCTTAAGTGTATTTTAGACCTATGTTCGTGATTTTTTCTATTGTTGCGAATCACTGATCTCCCTGCAGAAAAGCCTCAAGATTACTATTCGTATTTTTTGAAACCATATTATTATAAACAGACTCATAGAGATTACATTATACTCGTATTGTTTCAAAAACTTTGTTTGCTTAACTTCGCTGAACCTACGGCGCCTTAATAAAATATTGAACGTATCCCAAAAAAAGGGCCTTCTTAGGAGTATGAAAATAAAAATAAATGCTTTAACACGACAATAACTTTTTAAATTAGAAAAAAAACATAAGTGTGAGATTCTTCATATCAGTATCATGATTTCATGATATTTATAAATCAGTTATTTGTACAAACATATATTTTTTAAATAAAAATTTAGAATAATGAGACGAAAGCTTAAGAAAAATACTTAAAGAGCTTAAGTGTTTTTCTACATAAATTATGTTGGGAAGAGACTCAATAAAAAAAACTTACTTAAAATTATATCAAGAACAACACTATCTACCCAATTTAATCATTTGGTCGCAATTGAATTCCCAAACGGTAAATTGGTATGGTGAGGCAAAGCAGAACGCAAGTGTACACCCCCCGGGGCACTCTTGCGCTTGATTGCGTGGCATAATCGCCTCGCCACTCAATTCTTCCTGTTTTCACTACTGACCTGTACAAAAGCGGTGTTTGTTTTAATATTTGGCGACAGTTAACCAATACGTTTTACCGCCCCACAATAATAAGAGAGCATTAAATAACGGGAGCTTCGTGCAGTTTAATGCAAACTCAATGTTGTCAAATACGCACAATACATTACGGTAACTCTCACTGTCATAGCTTTAATTCGACGAAGTCGTAACTTCAATTAACAAATTTACTCGTAAAAGTTCCGCTTGAGCGCAAATATCAATTAAGCAACGTCTCAAAAGAGAGTACAACAGCCACTCGTAATTATCTACCCCTAGTCATATATTTTTAATGAGCGTAAAATAATACCTTGGGGCGTTTATTTAAGCGTATCATTTATTTATTTTCTTCAGGATGATTTTGTTTCCTGCTCAGAATTACGAGCACTATTCATTCACACACATGTTTACAGTAGGTATCTATAATACAAAGGACTATTTATTCTTATATTTAAAAAAAAACCTTTATTAATAAATGTAAAATTATTATGTAGGTATACTTAATTACTAGTGTTAGTTATGTCAAGACCAGCAGGTCGATCACGTAACGCATTGTACGAACGTCGGGTAGGTCTAAATGTCACTTTTTATATTGAAAATTGACAGTTAAATTGTACCGACGCGTGTTTGGAACGTTACGTGATTACCCCACGGGGCACTCACGTGTACGAGGTGACTATTGAGTGTAGGTACTCTATTTAGTCCAATGTATGAGAAGCAGACTGTCCATCCTGTCAGCTATAACGGCCAGGAGGTTGTTGCGGCCAATAAAGTTAGCCATATGAATTGTATAAAAACACATAATTAGGAAGTACCTAAGTATGTAAAATACCCATTAAGCACTCCCTATTAATCACTTTTAGATATTTAAATTATGTAATAATGTATCATTGTTCATCGTCTCTTTGTTCCCAATACGACCAAACAAGAAGTGTTTATTTTAACTTTGATTGAATATTATAGATCTTGCACTTTTTTATCAGGCCTCGGTATTAAGTTGATAACTGTTTGGTATACATTTATCTCGCTTCCACGCGCGCAAAGTCGGCGTGTTAGAGTGCGAGCGAACAACAAAAACGGGTCCAATTCAGTACGTTATGTCGAATAAAGCTTCTCTTTTATTTCCACAAAAAACATACCTAACTATATTTTATTCAATTCCTTGGTACAATATCATTTAACAAAACCTTGAACGTTCAAAAGCTTTATGAACCTACAAACAAAATGTTTCCATCTTTTAAAAACGATGGTCATTTATCAAAATTATTTGCAAAATTGTGCGGCAGTATCATGGAATGACAAATATTGCCTTGTGCGCAAAACGAGCAATTTATAAAACAAACTGATGAAGCGAAACTTTATGACCACAATTTTTATGTAAATATGTCAGTTTAGTCGTTTAAATGATGGCGACATGCAACAATAACGATGAAGCGGCCGAGAACACAGTGCCAGTCATTATTCTTGAGTTGAGTTCAGCTGGCACCGACTTCAACTGCAGGAACTTTCACTGCGAAATGATATACAGTTTCTTTCTTTGAATTTTATTACCACCTTAGCAGGCTCACAGACAGCGAGAGAGATGTCGGGATAAATATGTCAAACAAAAACCTACAATTAATACATTCATTAAAGACGAGTTTAATATTTATTTGTTTGAGCATTCCATTTTAATAATCACCTAAAACTTGAGCAACATTTTCTCCTAAAATTCAATCACAACCACTTTTGTTCATTCCTTTGTTTGAATTTCGATTAGTTGCGAATTTTACCGCATTGAGGAAACTTTCCCAGGATCATTAAGGTATTACAGAAAATATGAAATTTATGTTAATCCTTTGCCGAGTTTGGCATTTGGTGATAGCTACACGTCCGATGTTTAAAACCCCAATTACAGAGTTTTAACGATCTGCATATTTAAGAGGGAAAGAAAATTTTGCCTTAATTACGATTTGTTTAATTGTTATGTTGGGCCTGAGTCGCCGGGGCGGGAAGAGTCGGGTCGGGCGGGATTTGAATATTTGCCGTGCCCGCATGTAGTTTAAATTGCGTTTCCTTTGAGAGGGGCACAAAAGACGTCAGCGGCGTGGATGCGAGGAACTTCAGCCAGACGGAGGCCGCGCCAGCAGCCTTTTTCAGTGCACAACTTTCCGAGCGGCGCAGCGGCTGACGACAATCAAAAGCGTCAAAGTAGGCTGCCGACTTGGGGAAATTGTATTAGAATATGCAGGTACTGCAGCTGTCGGTAGTTTGCACTTTGTTTTATCTCTTCAACGTACGTATATACAAAAATATATTCGTTCTAAGTGTGGTAACTTGCAAGCGCAAATTACATGTTTGTTACCTATTTCCTACCTGTACATTCGACGTGTTCCAAACAAAAGCAATTTGTGTTTCAGACGATGGATTAGTAGACCTGGAACACGCCAAAACGTTCGTTTTGTAACAATAATATCCGTAAAACATGATATCCGTTTGTGTGTGATAGAAGTACACAAGTGCCACAAGTGGGTGATAGAAATGTAACATTGTAGGTACAACTAATTTGTTGACGACCGGTTAGCCTAGCTAGTGAGTAGATGACGCTGCCTACGAAGCTTTCCAGGACCTCCTGTGTTCGAATCCCGGTAAGGGCAAATAATTGTGTGGTGAGAGTGAATATTTGTTTCTGAGTCTTGGATGTTTTCTATGTATTTAGGTATGTATATCTATTAATTATATCATCGTCTAGTACCCATAACACAAGCCTTATTGTACTTACTACGACGGGACTAGGTCGATTTGTGTAAGATTGTCCCCCTTATTTGTTATTTAATTTAGTGATATTTAGTGATATTATATTGTATCGGAAACGGGTGGAATCTCACAAACTGCAAATATCTATTGTAAAAACTAAGTTTGCGTTTTAGAAACCTCAAAGCGAAATGGTGGAAGTTAAAGAACGGCAAAGGCGAGCATTTCCAATGAAAAGTTTAACCGCCGCTCTTGTAGAATGACAGAGCTTCATACTTAAAGCAGTTATTCCTTCATTTTGTTAACCGCAAAGTGGTTTTAGAACCGTGGCCCTTACCGGGGTCAATTATAATATCAGCTCCAGGACACATTTAATTAGAAATAGAAAAACATTTATTCGTGACACACACACAAAGACAAACATTTTCTCATATATATTTTTTTCATATAAATAAAACAAGTCATGAAATGGTCCCAACTCAGCATGGTGCTGGCGATTACCAGAACCGATCGGTTGGAACCATTGGTAAAACCACGGCGGAAAGCGCCGCACATTGCAATAAAAATATAAAAAAAGACAATAATAAAAACAACAATAAGACAGTGAAACAAATATTCAAAAAAAAAAAGATAAAATTAAATACAAGAAACAGAATTCGTTTAATAGGTAATGGGGAATGGATGAAAATTTTAGAAGTGCCTGATTTTTTTTTGGTGTTAGGAATAACCTTCCTTAACACTAGAAAAAAATTGCAGACTTTTCAGGTGCGTCAATTATTTTTGAAAAATATAAACAGTTTCCTCACTTACATTTTGGGTTTAGGACGGCAAATGAGACATTTTCCTTGATTTGTCTCATATTACAAAAAATATCTTAAAAATCCGTGATAAACTGACACTGGCAATGATATTGACAGCTGCAGCGCAGCTATATTTGTCATTGCCAGGGTCAGATATTTAAAATATTTTTTGTAATATGAGACGGATCAAGGAAAGTGTCTCATTCGCCGTCCTAACCACAAAACGTGAGTGAGGAAACTGTTTATATTTTTCAAAAATAATTGACGCAGCTGACAAGTCTGCAACTTTTTTCTGGTGCTAAGGAAGGTTATTCCTAACACAAAAAAAAATCAGGCACTTCTAAAATTTTCATCCATTCCCCGTTCCCCGAAAGTCTATTATTATGGCATAAAAGTAGGCCAGTTGCGGTTTCAGGTAAGATTCCAAATTCAAAATAATTACATCAACTGAAAATATTATTACTGAACACTTACAAGATAATTTACTTTAAAAACCGGCCAAGTGCGAGTCGGACTCGCGCACGAAGGGTTCCGTACCATTATCTACAAAAAACTATTTTATTCTGTGTTTTTAGTATTTGGTGCTATAGCGGCAACAGAAATACATCATCTGTGTAAATTTCAGCTGGAACTATCACGGTATCAGTGAGATACAGCCTGGTGACATACAGACGGACGGACAGCGGAGTCTTAGTAATAGGGTCCCGTTTTACTCTTTGAGTACGGAACCCTAAAACAAGTTTAAACCGACTTCAATACAGTACTTCACCAAGCCACATAGGTACATGGAAATTTCAACATTTCCTTTCCAATTTACCACATGAAATTGCTTTCCGAGAGCAAATGCGTTGATTATTAGTTAAACCCAAGTCGCTATATGTGGGCTGAATATATTTGAGGAGCTCCATCGATTCCTCAAGGATCTCAGAATTAACACTTCATTAGTTGCTACTTCAACGGAAATATGTCAGAATCTTTGTAGTTTGTCGTAGTTTACATTTTTGAGGAGTTCCATAAGTGATGACTTATGAACACACGAGTTAGAAAATACCGAAATTACTACAAACGTTACGTGCCTATACAATTTGAGTGTTGCCGTCTATTTCCCTGGGATCCCATCATCAGATCCTGACTTGGTGACAATGGGACCACCTCAGGAGTATACTCTTTCGAATAAAAAAATAATTTTGGAAATCGGTCCACAATTGACGGAGAAATCACTAAATAGGTAGTATAAAACAAAGTCGCTTCCCGCTGTCTGTCTGTCTGTCCCTGTGTATGCTTAGATCTTTAAAACTACGCAACAGATTTTGATGCGGTTTTTGTAATAGATAGAGTGTTTCAAGAGGAAGGTTTATGTGTATAATACATGCATTTATTATACATATAAACCCGTGCGAAGCCGGGGCGGGTCGCTAGTATGAGATAATGAGGTGAACATACATAAAAAATAAATACATACTCTGGAATCTTCTCTTTTTTTTAAGTCGGTTAAAAATAATGTGGAATTTTCATTTAACTTTAAAGCAACCACTACTACTTACTCTGTAGGTCACTATCCTGGTGATGGTGCGGGTATACTAGAGCTGGGGGTGTGTTATATTGAATGTGAGGCGGTGCATTTGTTCTGCATGATGTCAATATTACAATAAATCCTCTTATAGTTAACTAGGAAGGTTCTGTTAGGGCTCAATTCCAGAAAGCACTTTTGAGGAATTAAGATTAGGGATATATGGCTGTATTATTCAGACGGGGCAGTGAGGGAAAATCCGAAACTACAAGAGATATGGAAATTTGCTCTGAGGAGTCACAAGACCGATTTTAGGAAAAATAAAAACTACATTCAAAGATTTTCAAGAAAACCTCATTTACGGTCGGTAATCGAACCCGGTCAAATCTGTCTAAAAATCGGAGGTAGTATTTTTGCGTAAATTAATAGTGCTGGATATAAGAAACAATTATTGCTATGAAACCCTGTATCGCAAATCTCAGAGAAATGCTGTATTTCATAACTTCATAAGTTTAATTACAGAAAGCGATCTCCCCATACTAAGCCATGCCGGTGTCAATACGGCATTTTCCTGTGAGCGTAGATACAGAGTTCCTTAGCAACAATTGTTCCACCACTCCAGCACTATTATGTGACGCAAAAATAGGAACTCCGATTTTTAAACAGATTTTACCAGGTTTGATTCCCGGCCGTATAAAGAGGCTTGTTTAAAAATGTTTAAATGCAGTTTTATTTTTTTTCAAAAATCTGTCTCGTGACTCCTAAGAGAAAATTTCCGTATCTCTTGTATTTCAGATTTTCCGTCGCTGCCCCTTTTGAATAATACCTACATTCTGTATACCAATCGTCTTAGCTTATGTTTTGACAAAACTGTACGCCAATAGTCTAAGCTAATGGTGCGCAGGTGAGCATGAGTTCGATGCACTGATAGTCAGATTAAAATTGAATTAGTAGTATGTTTCAAGGATTAAGAAAAACACGAATAATGCGTTCAGTGGATCTATTTCGGTGTAACAAACGTTATTATTAATACCACGGAATCATCTATTAAGATTAGAGCTTCGTTAGTTTATTATTCCAACTTACTATTTACATCTACTGATCTAAATTAAACATTTTAATAGTTCGAGTCAGCCGGGGATTTGCGATTATAAATAAAGGACTAGTAAGAACTTTGAATAACGCAAAAAATTACATTTAGAAAGATATTACAAAGGCGTAGAGACAATGTTCATTTAGCTTACAATATCTACATAAATAATTCGTTTCAGTACAATAATTTTGACTTTTATTATCGAAACCAAGAACAGCAATGTTTAAGATGTGTACGCTTTACCATAATAAGTTTTTTTTACTGTCTGTTTGGTATGCAGGGACTTTTTCCATCGAATAGGGTAGAATTATAATAAGAGATAGAAGCTCTAGTAACTTGTAAAGATCACTGGCACCCTAAATATCAAGACCGGAATAATATAATAAAAATAATTACGAGTTTTTATTAAGAATGTTCGAGCTTAAGGCAGTAGAAAATTAAACGCTGTGATTGTTCTAATAATGCACACTTGTTAAGATCTGATATAGTCACAAGTACTTAAATCTAAACAAGAGTATTGCCTCTACACCCAAGTAAATTCTCTCACAAACGTCCTTATCAAAGCTTAAAAGTCCCTTTAACTATTGCAAACATTCCCTAAATTTAAATAACCAGCGATTAAGCAACAGAAATACTTGCAAGCGAATACTTGTCGTCAACTGAATTTCTACGAGTTAATGTTTTTCAATGGACTTGTGCTAGCCTAGTCAGTACAGGTAGTGGGCTGGTCGCACTTAAAGCAACTAGAATCCTACACGGCTGAGATTTCAAATCCCTAAATCCAGACCATCTCGGTTAATCTTGTGTCTCTAAGAAATGTAGTGCAATGAACTAAACATGTTCACGCCTTAACAAGTTTGGCTACGTATTTAATAAAATTATGTGCATATTAATAATAATTGAGTTTAACTCTTCAATAAATAATACGTGCAGATTATTATCTTTTTGCAACAAAGTCTATTTTAATTATTTTAACAGCTTTTCATAAAATCAAGCTAATAACGTATGTATTCCAAATCACGAAGGAGTAATTTTAAATTACACTGTTAGTACACCAATGCCAATCAATCTAGAAATTTACATATAGGTAAACTTGGACCATGCTGCCCCTAAAATATCAAAATCCGGTACAAAATAAACATGACTATTACAATTGATTAACATAATTTCAACAAATATGATAATTGACATCGAGACGTACATACATTATTACATTAAAGACTAACATCTCAAACAAAACATTTACCTAGTGAACAGTGTTGGACACTAAACATTCTTAAATAATAAATTCTTATCATCGTCTTACTTTTTATGAATGAACTTGAGTTACAATGGTATTTGATGCATGTATTTACAATGACGCTACATTTTAAAACGAAATAAATAGTGTAATTTATTTTAAAATTTCAGTGTTTTTTCTCAATCATTTTAACATAGCAACGTAACTAATGCTATGTTTTGCTCACTTCAATACTGTTACGATGTTTTTCTTTGGCCATTAAGCAAAGTTAATGTCCAAAAGTAAGTGCTCGAAAATAAAACCTAAGCAGAAAGTAACAAATTCACTTATGAAACATATGAAGTACAATCACCCTGTGTTTTTGAGCGAAAAAGCTTTAATTTATCAGTATACATCTCAAAGGTCTATTTGTAGCTTCAGATCTGCATTCCATATCAAATCTACAAAACTCAGGTCTAGACGATACACCGACGGTAAACAAACAGTTCGCAGGGCTGCAAACATTCTAAATTTCAATTAAGTGAATATGCAAAACAGCCACCGAGGTTCACTGAATAATTTAAATCACACAGTCACTGGCCGGAAAGTCTGTACGCCGATGCAGAAGGTCACGTAAAGCAGAAGATGGTGTAAATTTGTCGGCGGAGAGGCGGCAGAGGCGGCCGGCGCGGGCGTGGGCGCGCCCAGCCGCGTGTTGGCGCGCACCACCTGGGAGCGCCAGCGGATGGTGTACAGCGGCTGCTGTCGCGACAGCGCCACAAGTCTACGGAAAAAAAATATTGCTTACTGATGATACGATGCCCCTGTGTGTATTCGTCGCACGTACTGTAGGTATGCTGCGGATCTTGTTAGCTCGAGAGTGACTAATGGTTGTACGCACGTACGTATACTCTGTTCGTGTTATTTTTGCGGAATAATTCAAACGTAAATTTCGTGAACATTCATTTATTTATTCATTTTTTTATGACATGCAACTGCTTTTTTATGGCATGCACAATAGTGTTGTAAATTAGTATATATTATTCACAGGTAAAAAACATATTATAATTAGCTACCTATACTTATTAACGACACAAATCGAACTGCTACCTAAAATTTTCCTGTGATCAACGAGCGAGCATTGTATTAGCGTGGTACAGTTTCGGATTCTTCTTGGAAACTAGACTCCAAACTTACTTGAAGTAGACGTCCGTGGTGTTGGATGTTTGGTCTCATCGCACCGTTGTCGTTGTCGCAATCATGCTATTTGCCCATTAAAAATATTTTTAAAAAGTCTGTTCGTAAAACGATGAAAATCGCTTTTCATTGAAAACTCGTAACAAATGTAATAACTGTAAGAGCGAACTACATTCATCGCTTTAGAGGTGAAACATGAAAAGCTATAAAATATTTGGGAAGGGGATAGAAGGCTCATCGAATGGGCTTGTTTTTACACATCGTTATGCGGGATTTACGAGTGGGAACGACATTCGGGAAGCACGCCACGTCGCCGCTTACGGCCTCTATATAATATGCACAGAGAGAAAACCTTTGTACCAAGAAAGTGTATAAATAAAAGCATGCGCTTTCACGAATTTGGCACGTATGCCGTGTATTAAGCCCGAGGTCCATTCCTAAATAAACCAGCAAATGGCGAGCTTGAAAAGTGTTTATCTATCTTTAGTGAATTGTTTACATCGTGTTTAAAAGCCCCTTAGAAAGATTTCTTTACCTCGATTTTCTTCTCTATTTTTTTCTTTTGGTCACCCACTATGTACGTGCTCTAAATATTTGGACAGTGTTAGCTTTCTTGTGGGAAGATTAGTTTATTTATATTGTACCAAGGACGTGTTTCACGAAATTGATTTTGAGTGGTCAAACACGGCGACTTTTTGCAACGTGTCGCTACAAATGCGATACAGTATCGATACAAGTGATTTTGACAGGTGATCTTGGCTAATGGTGATCTGTCGCGCAACAGTTGTATCATTGCACGGCTGTATCGCTGCAAAAAGTCGTCGTGCGTAACCACCGCATATTATAGTGAAACAATTTATGAACCGGCACCAAATTAGGATAACGTGGTTTGCACAGTAGAAAAATTTATTACCTTATGACAACAGTGTTTTGTTTGTAGGGTAGCGAGTAAGTGTGGTTCTTGTAGCGCGCGCAGAATGTGAAGAGGCGATCGCCAGCTGCCGCCGCCAGTCCGGCCTCGCCAACGCCCGCGCCAGCCCACTCGTGCAGCGTGATGTTCCACGACCCACATGACTTATCCTATACATGACATTGTAATCAGACAACTGTTGTATATACCTACCTAACTAGCGCAATGTCGATTTGACGACGAGTGTTTGTGTTCATGTAATGCGCCATTTCCTTTTCTCATTTGTACAAATTATTTGTTTAGTTCAAAACATTATAAAACCTTTCAAGGCTGGCCGTAGGACTTACGTGCCACTGCGTAGCAAATGAATCTCAACCATAATATACATATTACTAAACGCGCGAGTGCATCATGTGGAATAAAATGTCCATTTGCTGTTTAGTAACCCGATATGTTTGAAAATATGCACACACAAGAGATGATATCGGATTTTTAAAGATTTTTGACTTTTCATCTCGAGCTTCAAAGGAACAATTTTTTAGAATTAAATTATGTTAGATCAGTCGGAGAGGCTTATCTTTTCTTTGATTAATCTCGAGGCTGTCTGCATGCCTGATATATCTGTGAGAGATTGATCAATGCAAATGTAGGATTATGAAGGGGCACAGTCGTCTACTCATATGCAGATTTGACTAAGACCATAACGTAACGCAAATATAAACACATAAACTGGAATTGTTGTGATATTACAGGAGGATTACACGAGTACAATATACAATACAGAATTATAAAATGAAATTTACCTGTTCTGAAGATATATCAATGTAGAGTTGTCTTTCAACATTTGAGTCCAACACCCAGGTACATTGTTGATAAAAGAACTCATTAAGGCTGCCCGTTACCGGCACGTTTCGCGAAGATATCTCACCTATAGCGAGAGAAAACAAAATAAAACAATGTTGTAAAGGAAAATAAGAAATTTCAAGAGGCAGTTTACGTGAGCAATAATGAAATGAAGAGGCAGACGCAATGAGTCGCCACAATAGCTGCGACGAAATTGGAACTTTACGATCTTGTTCAAGGATTTTTTCGTTTCAGTGTCACCCCAGGCAGCGTGAAACTGGGTCGTGCCATGTAATTTTCTCGGACACGCCCCGAGCCGCCGAGAATAATATCCAACGCATTTTCCAAAACCCCGACGCGTGTCGAATGTCAAATTGAACTGTTTGTTTTTCATTTTATGCGATTGCCGACCCGGCCGGAGTTCATTGGAGATAAATTGCCGATTATCTCCTACTTCCCACGGACCTTTTCATCGAATTATCCGGCGTTCCGTTTTCATCAGCTATGTGGTGTATTACAAAAACAATGAGATGCCATAATAGACACCAAAATATATTAACGCTTACCGGAATGCGTGGTGAAGGTGCGTTGTCCACACATGGTATCGTCGTTAAAACTGTAGCCGGCTGCATAGTCGAAGCCCCGGCTTCCGTAAGTGTAGTGCGCCACCGAGTACTCGAGGCGCAAACTCGTCCAGCTTCGCACCACCACGGGCAGCCACGCCGCCTGCCGACCACACAGACGTGTAAACGATGATTCATCACACGTAATTATGCCACGTGCATTTAGGAATCGACGTGACTAATGACTCTAGGGAACGGTGACTATGGTCGCGGTGTAGGTGTGTGGTGTGCACGGAGTATTGACAAATTTACCCTGCAACTGTCTACGCAACACGCATACGTTGTCGGCTGCTAAGTAATTGAATTTTCAGGGGCGAGACTCCGGTCGGTCGCCCCGAGCGACGCCCGGCCACTAATAACAAGGGCGGAAGGATGACACGCCGCCAGTTAGGCCATGTTTTATGACCGCCGCCGGGACGAGGGCCATGCAGGAGGCAACCGTCAGCCCCTGATATTCTCGAAAATTTCGCAACAATGTGTCCTCATAGCAATTTCGCGCCAAGCGTCGCCAACGCCAACTCCTGATAGGGGTAAAGCGCTGTGAATAATTAAATTACGTGTACGCTGGACGGACGTGGTGCAGTGCATGCGAAAGTTTGAACCGCATAACCAGTGCATGTATGTAATTAAGATAGTGTCGCGGGAAAAGAAAATACGCGGCATTTATTTTCTCTCGAGTGTCAACTAATAGTTGTTTTTTCACCGTGGATATTTCTATTCTATTTACGATTTTATTCTCGCATAAACTAAATGGCGTTTATCAAAGTAATGTACGAATTAGTTGGGCATGGGATTGCTCTACCTACGCTATACAGGGTGTGGCCTGTAATATGAGCAAATATTCAAAGGGACGCTTCCTTAGCGCATTTGTAGTAACCCCTTGTGTCCCACTCTTTTTTTTTTGGATTCGGAGATATTTTGATCTAAAGTTATGACTTCCAAGTAATGTATCTTGGCACCACGACATCATAGCACAGCAGTCAATGTGGATTTTGAGGTAACATCATGTAACGAGTCATAATAGTTTTTACGTCATACCTGGCCATAAAGTAGGAATTACCGCACGCTATGCGTGCGGAAAACCCCACTTCCTGGCCAGATAGAGACGTAAAATTTTGTACTTACCACGGGCGGTAATAAAGAAAGCCTCAGAGCGCATATTTATCGCCCTTGCCTTCGGCTCGGGCGTCAAATACCTGCGATCTGAGATATTCTTTGTTTAACCGCCCTAGGTAAGTAATGTACCATTGCATTTTTGTTTTCAAAAGATATTTTTGTGATTTTTTTTTTTTTATTGTCTTTAAAATAAAAAGTTACTGATAGCACTCCAGGAGAGTAAAAAAATACAACTAAACTTATTTTGAAGAAAAAAAATACAAAAAAATTTTTTTTTTTAAGTTTAACCATGTGGAAATAATTGTTTGGAAGCTTAATAATCTACCGTTTCATTTTTTGCTCCTATTACAGGCCACACCCTGTATAAAAGACTGAATGATGTTTGAGTATGTTAACCAGCAAATAAAAAATATTTTAAGTTGGAAAGAGTATAAGCTAAATTCATATTAACATACTTTTACAATGCACTTGCTCTGAATGTGCCCTTTTATATGTATGGTTCAACATAAACACAGGAAGTGTTCGATGGCAGCACTGGCGTCGCTGGGCAGGACCTGCCCGTGCGGAATGGATTTCAGTACAATATTCCCGCACTTCTATCATAATAGTTATTTACAATGCACTTGCTCTGAATGTGCCCCTTTATATGGTTCAACATGAACACGTGAAGTGGCCCATGCCAGCATGTTGCAGCACGGCGTCGCGGGAGGTGACCAGCCCGTTCGGGAATGGATTGTTCGGGAATGGATTTTAGTACAATATTCCCGCATATTGTGCGATAATGAGATTTCGTGACAGTTAAAATTTCAAAGTTATATAACTATTATGATACAAGTGCGGAAAGTAGGTAATTCCCAACGAGTGGCGATGACCAAAAACACGACCGTCAAGGGAGTGTTTTTGATCGACACGATTTGGGAATTACCTATCCGCACGTGTATCATACAACATTTTACAATGCATCATGACAGGAAATAAAAAAAAATATGCATAAAAGGTGAAATTTTAATTGTCACGAACTCACGAAATCTCATTCCCGCATAGTGTGCGGGAATATTGTACTGAAATCTATTCCGCACGGGCGCGGTCCACCCTGCGGCTGCCGTGCTGGCATCGAGCACTCCCCGTGTTTATGTTGAACCATATATAGGGGCAGTTTCAGAGCAAGTGCATTGTAAATAACTATTACCTACAGGATCATTACATAGTGATAGTGTTATGAACACACTTACACTTAGGTCAACGCCTAATCTGGGCTAATACGACCTTAGTACGACATCGTCAGATATTGTACGTCAATTTGATTATTTATTATCCAAGGGCTCTGTTATGCCTCGAAAATTGGTCGTATTGGAAAATTATTCGTGAATTGATGATTTAAACACATGATCAATATTCTCTTCTAGTCGAATCGACTTAAGATAAAGTTTATCTTGATAAATAAATATATGGGTGTAAATAATCGAGTCAGAAAGTCGAACAGCCATACACAACAAAGGAAACTAAACAAAAGGGCGTATTTAGTTGCGCGGCTTAAGTGGTACCTAGGTAAAAGCACTCCTCAGACCCGCGTATCATGTGCAGTGTTAAACACAATACTCAAATACTTACTCGCTTAGTTGCTCCCCTCTACTAAAGTAATTTGTGTTATTACGTTCGGTGAAGTTAAGAAATAAGACGAAGTTAGCAATCAGTTAATTGCTATTCGATTACAGAGACTGAAACTTCGGACCGGGAAAATTAGTAAAGTGAAAGGAATGTACACCGAATTTAACAGAAACGTAGATAAGATACCGTCTGTAGCCAGAGGTATCAAGGCGTATAAATAATTGTTTGCATTGAAAAGTGCCTATGCGAACTACCAGTAGTTATGTTTGGTTGAGTGAACTGTTACGATAAATAGTTAAGATTGCTGATGATGATGATGATGATTAAGTTGCTTTTTTTTTGTCCATCAAATTAAGAGACTCCTTACAGATTGGTGGTCGGTCCACGCGTTATTGCTGTTACATAGTTAATAGCGACCCTCTTACTTAATTATACCCTAGATTGTGCCACGGCGGAGTATTGTGCGAGGGTTGCCAAACCCATAGGCCACGTTAGACTAACATACAAGACTCATAACATGACCTACTTCATCATCCTCCTAACGTTTTTCCCGGTTGTGCCCTAAAGGAGCCCGGGGTCCGCTTTGACACCTAATCCCAAGCTTTGGCATAGCCACTAGTTTTGCGAATGCCATCTGACCTACATAACACATTATTATTATTATTTTAATTACACAGTCGTGCACAAAATGAATTCAGGACCGAACTGATCAGAAAATATAAATTAAAAATCATGTTGTGGTTGTACCTATCGATTTATTAAAAACAGTCCACGAGTTTCCTCGAATACGTAAAGAGATTATTACGAGCGAATTTTCCTTACAAACTACGACGCACCCCAAATATGGTGTTTCCAGGTTTAATTAACCCAATTACCAATTTTGAATGCAATATTAATACTCATACCGCAACTTGTTGATGTTAACGGAAATTATTTCAAAAGCATTCTGTATTTATACAGTAGGTACTGTAATACGGGAAAAGTATTTAATTTCAATATATTTATTATGGTTAAGGTGATGTATGTATAACTGAATATAGTATTTTTCACCTCACTAGCTCGGAAAGCCCATTTTTATTCTTTAATAACCATTTAATAACAGATAGCAAAACTGCATTTTATCCACAAGAGTGCAAAGAATATTTGAAATCCGAACGTGTTATTAGTTACTTTCTTAAACATAATAACATGTAAAGGCCAGTCCAGACAGGACATTTTTCGCCCATAAGATTTATTTTATTTAGGTACCTTTTTTTGAATGTTTTATTCTTTTTTTTAATGTTTTTAATTCTTTTTTTCTTTTTTAAATGTTTTTTTGTTTTATAAATCTTTTTTTCTTTTTCTCCTTTTTAAAAACGTTGTTTCTTTTTTAAATGTTTTGTTTCTTTTTGAATGTTTTTCTGTATTTTTTTTCTCTTTTTAATGTTTTTTGGTCTTTTTATACGTTTTTTTCCTTTTTTTAATTCTTTTCTTCTTTTTTAAATATTTTTTGAAATTATATTTATTTTTTTGATGTTTTCGTCTACATTTTAACGTTTTTTTTATATTTTATTGATTTAAATGTGTTTATTCAAGGATTTTATTATTTTTTCCACTTTAAAAAAAAAAAAAAATTTAAATGTTTTTTTCTTTTTGATTTATTTTTGTGGTTTTTCCTCTTTTTTCTCTTTTTAAATGTTTTTTTTTAAGTTTTTTTTTTCTTTTTTTTACGTTTTTTCTCTTATTTTAATGTTTTTTGTAACTTTTTTTCTTTTATTATGTTTTTGTCTCTATTTTATTGATTTGTTTTTCTTTTTTCAATGATTTTTGCTTTTTTCTCCTTTTTATAGATGTTTTGTTTCTTTTTGAATGTTTTTTTTTTTCTTTTTTTATGTTTTTTTGGTCTTTTTTCTCTTTTTTATACGTTTTTTCCTTTTTTTATGTTTATTTTTTATTATTTCAAGGTTTTTTGAAATTCTTTTATATTTTTTTGATGTTTTTGCCATATTTTTTATTGATTTTTTTCAAGTTTTTTTCTTTTTCCATTATTAAAAAAAAAACCACTTTTTACATGTTTTTTTTTGTTTTTTTGTCTTTTTTAAAGTTTTTTCTCTTAATATAATGTTTTTTGTAACTTTTTTCTTTTTACATGTTTTTTTTTTGTTTTTTGTCTTTTTTTGTCTTTTTTTGTCTTTTTTTACGTTTTTTTTCTTAATGTTATGTTTTTTGTAACTTTTTTCTTTTTATATGTTTTTGTCTCTATTTTATTGCTTCGTTTTTATAATGTTTTTTGAAATTATTTTTGCCTTTTTAAAAAGTTTTTCTTTATTTTAATGTATTTTTTTTTTCTCAATGTTTTTTCTCTTTTCCTCTTTATTAAATGTTTTTTTTAAATTTGTAATATTTTGTTTCTTTTTTCATGATTTTAATTTGTTTTTCTCATTTTTAATGTTTTTTTCCCCCTTTTTAATATTTTTTTTTTTAATTTTTTCGTTACTTTACTATTTTGTTTTTTTCCTCGCTTTAGTGAGGTGAAAAGATTTGTGTTCCACACGGGTGCAAGTTATTTTGACGTCTCGTGTGTTGCAACACTCGCTACGCTCAGGATTCTATTTTTGAACCACTCGCTTCGCTCAGGATTCTATTTTTGAACCACTCGCTTCGCTCGTGGTTCAACCATAGAATCCTTTCGCTAGCTCGTGGTTCAACCCTAGAATCCATTCGCTAGCTCGGCCTAAACACGGTACTCGACACAACTTTTTCTACGAATACTTTTTAACTGAAATAATTCAACAAACTTGATACCTATCTATTGAAAATCTAAGTCCTGCTGAAACGAAACGCAGCCCACCGGCTCAGTCTAAGTTGAAGTTGTTTTTATCTGTACTGTGTCTGCGGCGACGTTCTATTGGTCAAATTCATTATAGTTCAGTAAATAAAGGCGCCACGTGATTGGTCCAATTTATTATAGTAGTCTAAAGCGTTGTATAATAATATTAATAATTGTTATACCTAGTTGAGTCGGGAGCTCCATAGAAAAAAGTATGTGGTTGAAGTTTGGTGTACGAAATCTTAAGGCTTTCTTATTCGAATGAAACTACATACGCGACACAAAAAATCCGCTGGCGGCGCAACGTTATAGTAATTCTCCCCAGTAACGCACACCACTACATTTCACGCACATTATCTCACTTTACTGTGACAGGTCACTGACCTCAGATTAATTTATTTTTAGTTCTAAGAAAGTGTTCGTTAAAAGATCTATTTTACATCATTAACTATATTTTGTCATTGTTCACTTGAGTCAATTTTGCGCCTATTTTATGTACAACTCGAAATAAGATCAGCATTTCCCATTTTTCTTGGCATGATATGATCGAGCGAAGTTTGAAATATTGTGTTTTGGTTCGTAAAAGTATCAAGGGCGGGTATTAAACTATAACATATCTCAATATCCCATCAAAAACCTCAGTATTTAATTGTTTATTATTGAATGTAAAATAGGTCGATTTCGAATAACGTGGTCTTAATTCAAACATTAAAGTGGACGAGTAGGAAATATTTTTTGAATTAAATCATCGATGCAGAAATCAAAGCATGCGTATGCATTTAAAGAAGCAAAGTGAAGAAATATTATATGTGTAAGTCCAAATTCCAAAACCACACTTCTTACAAAAAGTGCTATTTGTATGACCGGAACAGTTTTTAAAAAACTTCCAGTAGAATTAAAAAAAATACCACCTAAGCCTTTAAAAAAATAGTTGTTTGACTAGCTGGTGAAACAGTGTTTTTATTGCATAAGAGATTTTTTTACAAAGCTAGTTAAGTATATTAAGTACAAGATATATAATGTAAATAGAATAATTCGTTAATCATTGACATTTGATATATTATAATGTAATCGTAAAATGAGCATAATATACCTAAGCTTATAATTGTACGCCTTTGTGAGGCAGGATGTGGAGAACATAAACCATTTATGTAACAGCTGTATAAACCCATATTCGTGCAATAAAATATTTTGAATTTTGAAATTTTTTGAAGAAAGAAACCTAAATTTGCCTAAACAAATAAATAATTATTTGTTTGTGTTATCTTTGTTCACGTAATTTTTTAACGTTTAAGGTTCACAATTTTATTTTATAATTTCGCTTTCGAACGAGATCTTATTGTAGGTAAAGCCAAACACCTGGAATCTAATACTGCACAGAAGGGGACTAAACTTATAAGTGGTAGTGGGTGACACTTTGAACTTACATTCTACTTCAGGTATTAAGCACTAGCAAAGTACTTACGAAATTCAATGCCAAGAATGTTACTATAATAGTCCGGTGGCCGACTGCATGAAACCCTACGTGATAAAAAAAATAGAAAATGCCTACTCTGTAGGGGTAGCTAAGTATGTAGTACGTGCGGCCTCGCAGATACCGGTTGGTTGGCATGGTTATGACGTATGACTATACTGCCGTGATTCTTAAAAAGGCAGTCAAAAATTTAAATTATATAAAAGTGTATGAAAAAGACTGCTTTTAAAAAACACGGCAGTATAATGCGATAGTCTTATTAAATTAAACATTATTAGTTCAGTTTAAGCAATGAAGAAACCATATTTTCAATAATTGAAACAAGCAAATTTTTTTTATAAATGTGGTCGGACTGCAAAAACTGCCAGGCTAAGGTGAAGCCGACCAAGACATACGTCAACAGGTTTAATTAAGGTATTATAATCCGTTTTTTTCATTCCATTTTTCGATAACGTAAAATGCAGCTGTCACGTGGTACCACAAATTTGGTCGGACACAGGAACCTGCCAACACTGGATTTGGCCGACCACTTTTTCTTTACTGTCCTCAAAGGCAGCTATCGTACCACACAAGTTTGATTCTATTTTTCGATGAATTTTTGTACTACTTTTTTGTCATTTGCGCAAAATTTGCCAAGTTAAGCCGCGGCCGACCAAGAGCAGTTGAAGTGACTAAAAGTCAGCTACAGAGTAGGCATTTTCTATTTTTTTATCACGTAGGGTTTCTTGCAGTCGGCCACCGGACTATAACAGTATGCATGCTTGGCGACCAATCGCAGAAGAAGGTCAGGTTGCTGGATTACTGCTAATTTAATATGGCCGTGCCTTGCTGTAAGTTTGTCGGACTAGCTGCTTCCGAAGCGATCAAAAGCAATCCATATATACACATAAATAACATACATACAATAATTAATTTGTATATAAAACTTCTCGACACTTCTGGCAAAACCATACATGGCCAAAGCATATACTCGTAAATCGAGCAACGTTACATTCCGATTGGTCGAAAATTTGCATGGTACGCCAAATTTTCAAGCTCTACAAGGCGCAAAAGAGGCGTAATTCTCGTTTTTTTTTTAATTTGTCTACGTTTAGTCGTTAAGAAATTTTAAACTTCAAGAGTAAATTTTTCTCAGTTTTCTTCGTACTTTTTTGGGGAAGCATACTCAAAACTCAGCTATTCTACCTGAAAGTCGCCGCACAGACACGACAGGTGCGTGCCGTCTCCGGCTACCAGGGCGACGTGGTCGTGGTAGTGAAGGGGGGTTGCCGCGCGGCACTCGCAGCCGGCGTCTCCGCACGCTGTGCGGCAACCCGCGGCCCCCACGCCGGCCGGCTCGGCGCTCCACATGCGCTCCAGCCGCTGAATCTTGACACAAATATTTAACATTCTTTTTATTCATGAACTATTTACCGCACAAAAACAGAACTCAAATCGGTCCATCCGTTTGGGAGCTAAGATGCCACAGAAAGACAAATACACACAGAACACATGCAAAAAAAAGCCGGCCAAGGTGCTTGTCGGACAAAGCGCAGTGTAAGTTACCGTAGTTGCCTGTTTGTCGGTGTGACATGGAAACGCACGCACCAACTAAGTAAACGTTGCGGTTGCGTCGCCCGAATTTGTACGAAAGTTGGGCTTTTCTCCACATGCACAGTTCCGAGATACTTTTTTAATAAAAATAAACATATTTATGTTAAACTTACCTAATAGTCACCAATCCATAATAACTAATACTTTATCCATTTAAGACAATATAGTCAACAATTCGGCTAAACCTAAACATCAAAGTTTTGGGTAGTTACCAACCACCATACCTTACTTATATCTTATCATACTCACGTCATTGTGGCGCTCTGCACGTTCTGACAAATAAGAGCGTGCGAGATTGAGGGATGTCGTCTTATCCACAACGATAAGTGATAAAATTACAAACATCATAGGCCCGCTGATATAAACCGGTGCGTGAACACCAGCCACCTTTTGAGTTTCCAAAACTCCTCCCGTAGTGCGTGGCCGTGCACGTCACGTCCATGGACGCTATACATACCCTCGACTTTTCTGTATAAAGTTTACTCATCTCTATAGTAATGCGGTTCAAGGCCGGTATGAAACGGTGCGTGCACACCAGCCGCTCCTCGAGGTTCCAGAATACGTGGTGCTGCGTTGGCACAGTCACGCCCCCGTGCACGTCGCGTCAAGCCCGCTGTACCTTCAGCTTGTTTTGTATGTAGTCTACTCACCTCGATAGTGACACTCTGGTTAGGCGCCGGTATAAACCGGTGCGTGCACACCAGCCGCTCCTCAAGGTTCCAGAACACGTGGTGGTGTGTCGGCGCGGCCACGCCCCCGTGCGCAGGCGCCGACAGCCCGTAGTGCGTGGCCGTGCACGTCGCGTCCGGGGCCGCTGTACCCTCGTGTTGTTCTGCACAAACCACAGTTATTTATTCATTAATAGATAAAACACAAAGAAAAATTTGATACGTGAGAGACAACAAGATCGAACCTGATACCCTACCCTACCAATTCTACGACTAATATTAATACGTTATGAGTAATTACTAGGCTAAATAAAGGAATTACGTTAGTTAAGTAGGTCTTGTATGCAATTTCACTTATATTGAATAGTTGATTAGCGAACTCGATAGTTTTTGATTATGAAAGGTCAGAAACAACGAATGATATAAATTTAAGATTTCTGTAATAGGGTCTCAAAATCTTGTTGAGATCTATCTATATTACGTCTCGTTTATATCGTAGATCCATACATACTTTCACCCCCTAAGGGGATGATTTCCGGGATTCATACTGTCTCCATACCAAATTTGATTTCTATCGGTTCAACAGTTTAAGCGTGGAAAGGTAACTGACAGACAGACAGAGTTACTTTCGCATTTATATGATTAGTATGTATTTAAACAATAAAAATATCACTAGAACAGGACCTCCGTTTTCAGATCAGATATAGAATCACACAAGACCATATTTTTTACAAAGTATAGCTACTAACCGTCATGAAACGCAAAAGCGCCATCAAGGAATTCTTCGTCGTCAGCGCTCTGTGAGGTCGCGCGCCGCACTAAAATCGTCAAATTAGCACCCTTCGATATCACTGCTTGCCGCACCAGGAACCTCCCAGAGGGATCCCTCGCTTCCCTCACCGAGGGACCGCATACTCTCAGAAGCGTCCGGTCACCTCTGTCTGACCGCTCGCCCCTCTCCCTCGAGGGAAACTCGTGAAGTCCTTCAAAGATCTCAATATGAGATCTACAACTTTGTAACCTGATTGCAAAAAGTACAAAGACATATAGTGAGAATGTCTTGAAGTTCCGTTTATGATCTTACTAAGCAGCTAACGAGATCACGTGGAGTCTTTGAAAGTTTAATCGATGTAATGAACCGTGAGTCTTACTTTCAACGTGGAGCAAATATACTTCTTACTAAAGTGCTCGGAGAAAGAACGGTAATGTGCTCCATATAATGCTACTTGGAAATATCTTTACAGATTATCAAGCTTGTGTAATATTTATGTTGGCTTCTTGTAGTTGCTTCTTCATCATTTAATCTACTTAGTGAGAACGTTTTAATCTTTTCAAAAAGCATGAGTAATAATCCTTTACACTTATACTGTATAAGTCAACAAATTGATTAACCTTATACTTAGTATCGCATTATTATCTAGTAAAATAGGGAACTTGCGTCTTAATATTTTATTACGAAAAACAAAAGTATAATCCAGCATTAAAACAACTGTAGCATTAAAACTTTGTTATGATTTATTTTTCTGATGTTATATGCATTTGAAATCTGCGCGCGCCGGCACCCCCCGAAAACGCTCTATACTAAACGGGCTTATGCTATGACGTCACAGCATAGCCTTTACTATGGAGTAAGTCATTAATTTGCGATTATCTCCACAAAATTTACGTTTAAGTCTATACTTGTCATACAAAATATCATTTCTAATTTAATATTCTATGTAACTGTTACGTTATTATATCGAAAAAATAAATTTTCGTCATTTTAACGTTAGGTAAAACTAATAAAATCGTTTTTGTTTTATTTTTTTTTCTTTAGTATGATATCTCTACGTACATCCGCATCGATTGAGTGCAATTTATTCGAAATTGAAGTCCCATACAAGTTCCCCATTGACAGTAAAAGTTTCCTGGTATGGATACCAGATATTAACACTAGTTATGCGATTATTCATAAACGTCCATCAAACCTAATTTAGTATAAAGATGTTTGTGTTTGTTCGCTATCTGTCACTACTATATTTGAGGTTGTAAAAATAGAACTACAGTACATTTTAGCAGTGTCTACGATGGCTCATCCTGATGGTAAATAAATTAGCTATAGATTGGGGGCTAGTACATTTCAGATGACAGGCAACTTGTATTTTCGTCTGAATGAGCGGCTTACACTTTGAATTACTAACCTTAAATTATAATTAAACAACGACACTTGCACGACGTCAGTGGGCGTGCCCAGCAGGTGTATGGTGCACTGCGCGCGCCACGCTGACGCTCTCGTGTCGAAGTGCCCCGAGCGCGCGCCACCGGGCCCGTAGCCCCGGACGCGGGCGCCGCACCCCACCCGACCGTGGCTGGCGCTCGAGATCTCGTTCACCGAGTTGCTGTCCATCTCTAACAACCTGTCTGCTAAGAGAAACAAAAAAACAGGGGCGTGAGGATTTTTTTGATACTACGACGGTGGCAATTAGCATACGGCCTGAATGATGGCAAGCAGACACCTATTATACGGGCGCTTCCGATTCCAGAAGATTTGTCTCGCCGGAAGGCCAGCGCTGGCTTACGAGCCAGCAATTATGCTGAACCGAAACCATTTCGTGACAAACTGCTTAGTATGTAGATCATTATCTTAGTATTTTAAGTTTTAATTGCATAGTTGTTTTTCATTAGGATTTGTTTGTCACGAATAAATTATTTCATTTAAATTTTTCAGAAGAATCACTAGCGCGTTAATAGAAGTTCGGTCCTTTATTGACTTGAGGACATGAGTGATAATTAATTTTGTCTTGATTCAATCAACAGTATGACATCAGGAGCTCAATGTGGTTCGACATTTTGGCCTTTGAATATGAATATTAGTGTGTTGCACGAGCTCATTTCCACTCATATCGAGCTTAACATGTTAGAACCAGTGTCCAGCCAGACCTTACATAAATGTGGAGTTGGATTGATTACGGTTACGGTAACCACTTGGTGTAAAAAAACATCATAAATAATAGTTTAAGAATATAAGACTACGAAGCGGCTGCCTACGCCGTAGCCGCGTAGCGATTATTGGCAGTGAATGTGCTAAGAGCGTGTTGCTCACTTGTCGCCTATACACAAACAAGTCCTAAAATACAAGCAAAAGCAATATTTATTCGTACACCTAAAAACTATAACAAAGAGCGTAGCCGTGTTTTCATGGAAAATCGGCCCTTCCACCAAATGTTTACTGTATTTTTTTTATTGAGAGCCCTCATGGCAAGTATTATTTCCTGTGAGTTTCAGCTTCCTATCTTTGTTATTTTCTGAGATATGATTTTTTTTAACTTTTTACGAAAACAAAAAAAACGCACACTGGCTAATGCGATTTACGTAAACTTTTGGTACAGTAATCTATATGTAGAGACTCAGTATTCTTTAAATAATATTTTATTTTTTCAAAAAAATCTTGGATAAATGTAGGAAATAAAACTAAACAATTTTTTTTTCTGGCTTTTTAGAAAAGCGACACCAACAGTTCTTCGTTAGGTAATTGCTTATATAAAGATCTGCAATGTGTATTTTTTTCAAAATAATCCAGTTGGTACTTCATACTAGAAAATGGATAATTAAAGGATAAGGTATACCCATACCAGATATTTTAGTCGCAAAAGAGATTATGCACATTGCAACCTCTTTATTGTTAACGTTATAGGTACTGGCAGATTGCATTCTTAAGGGTATTTATTACGTATATCAATGTCAAACTGTAATGATTGCACGAAATACCCTTAAAAATGCAATCTGCCAGTAATAGAATACTGTACCAAAAATTTACGTAAATCGCATTAGCCAGTGTGGGTTTTTTTTTGCTTTAGTAAAAAGTTTAAAAAAATCATATCTCAGAAAATAACAAAGATAGGAAGCTGAAACTCACAGGAAATAAATATTTGCCATGAGGGCTTTTAATAAAAAAAATACAGTATATATTTGGTCGAAGGGCCGATTTTCCATGAAAACACGGCTACGCTCTTTATCGTATCCTACTCACTCGAGAATTGAATCCTGACGATAGTTTATTATTGAATCATGGGCGTGTACGAATATCAGTCATATTTTCTATGGGGAAGATATTATTTATGGTCACGTCTTTGAATTATGTCAATAACCTGCTTTAGGTGCTTAAGATATAAACCATTCATACGATTGTGGAAAAATATTATGTGATGTGTTAAAGGTCTCCTAAAGTATATGAACACCTTAAAACTTTTAGATATATATATTTTGTTGCACAGGATTTTGCACAGAAGTAAAGCTTAAAATGTAGGGTCCGATATATGCAGGGCAAACGCAAAGGGTGCCAAAGAATCAGGTTCTATCGTATTACATTACAATTATTTGGAAAACGATCCCTGAATACGTCATTACAAGGTGGCTACTTGGAAGGAGGGAAGTAGCTCTAGGCTTCTAAATTCTGCCAGGGCTCCAATTTCGAGTTCACAACAATCGCTTTTACGACTAAGAAGAGGGAGCGCAGCGGTACGAATTCAGCAAGTGCATGTTTCATAAAAAAACCGGGCTTCGTGGGTGTGGTTACTTGGTTAGGAAGTAGTCAATTTCGTGATTCAGCCCTCAAAGTGATACATGTAAGCTGTACTTAACTGAATGGTTTATAAGAAGAGTAATAAATTGTACATGACTCTTATTTACAATACCATAATTGGGTATAGTTTTTCACTCTCTACTCATTATCTTAATATAATTGCAAACGTCTGTAATTTTGGATGATTGTTACCTACTCAGACACCTTAAAACGGCAGAACAGTTATAGGTGACTCTTGCCCTACAGGTAAATTATCTATGTTTTGCAGACATTGAATGCTATCTTAGGAAATATTACCTAACGGTAGTGGATGAAATAAAAAATGGAAGTTAATACTAAAGTTCACGCGGACGAAGTCGCGGGCAAAAGCTAGTTATGTAATAAAAATGGTTCTCCGGTTAAATGAAGGCATATTTCCATAGTAACGTAATTAGACAAGGAATCCATACGTCCGTTTTGACTTGGTGTAATAGTAATAGATATTATTTATTACACAAATCACAAGCAAATGTATTACTATAATATTGATATAGGTACATAACATATTATCACGTATAGGTAGCCACGTCGAAACGCCACATCATCAGCCACGTCGAAATATATGTTGACATTGTGGTTGATACCATAAACCTGTTTACGCCTAAACTAATCGAGCATGGAAGAGACAGTCAATATGTATTGTGTACAACTGCTATAAAATAACAAAATGTAATGCTTAGTCTAGGCAACCGTTTGTGTCAAAGGAGATGACTCCGAGTGGCTTTCTTACAATAACAATATTATTCGAAAAACAGAAGATAGCTTCAGCTTCTCTGCTACTGAGACGGGTTTCCTCTGCTTGTAGGCACTAAATGAACCAGTACCGTGCTGTGAATGGTGCGTGAGCGCTGCCAGCGGCGGCGAGGCAACGATGGTGGGTGGCGGCGCGCTGCCGACCACCCCCTCCGTGAACTCCACCCGCGCGATGAACCCGTTGTAGTCGTACGGTGGCACCAACGGCCCCGAACTAAACAAGAAACATACTCCTTTAACCGAAAAGTATTCCAATTTCTCCCTCCCCACTAATTGAATTAAAAGCAAGACTAAAATGTACGTCCGTTCAATTAATTTAAAAGCTGAAAACGGAAGTGGAATTATTTCAATCAGCTAGATTGCCAACGAGGACTTACTTGAATTCTAGTAATAGATTTGGTCCGGGTTGCTCCAAAGTAGCGCTTCTCTCGGAGCAAAGCGTCGCCAGCAACGGAGCCGAGGGCGAGTTGCCAGCCCGAAGCGTTAGGTAATCCGTGGTGCAGTGACTGTAAATAATTATGGCTGTGAAACATCCTCTACTTAAAATAAATTAAATTTAAAATAACATGACGTAACTACAGACTTCGTTGTGCCTTTCAGAATTAAGTATGAGGCTTAATTCCGCAGCTAAATTTGCATGCTTTGCCATAATGGTTAGTGCGAAGTTGGCACTACTAAAATTGTAGCTCTCATTTAAATCATTTAACACTCGTATTTTATTTTGTTCATAAATTTGTTATCTCTAAAGCGGAAGCTACGTGCAGTCTCTCAAAGTGTTTTATGAGGGAATACATAATATTCTTTTGTACGTTTAAAAACTTGACTAAGTAAAGCGTTTTGCCTAAACAGGTGCTTATTTAAATAATAGTTTATGTGATTCACAAATCTATGCTAAAACTACAAGTATTAGATCTAACTAAGAATATTGTTTGCCATTCTCAGTAGTAAACTTATGCAAATTGTTTGATAGCACCCATAGGTATGTGTTTAATATACAAGTTGCTAAAAGTGCCAGATTTGCAAGCGTTCACGACGCAACAGAATACGCAGCGTCATCTGAACGGTGCCCGCCACAGCACCAGCGCTTGGTCGCCGTAGCATTTATCTACAAGCAAACAGAACACTGTTTTCTTTGGCGAGTTTAAAGGGTGTGCTTGCTATTAATCTAAGAGCAGAGAGGAGGCAGCATCCGTGTGTATTAGTATGTAGGAAAACGTATTGCAGCGAGATAGCGGTTTTATTTCCACTCCTCGGCTCTCCTTTGAGTATAAACGTGTTGTAGGTGGGCGGTACTTTTTACATGGTTAATGGATTTATTGCTCGAGAAGACATTCAAATAGAAATTCGGCTTTATTATTTTTGAACAATGTTTTTCGTTATTTTTATTGCTTGTAATTTAGCACACGTTATACGGAAAAATGGGAACGTTATAATTTACCCTTAATACTAAAATGTAGGGTAACTCTACAGATTTATGAGGTACACAAACCACCGAAAAGTAAATCGGGTATCTGTTCAGTTGGCAAGAACGAAGTTTCCTTCCAAATGCAAGTTAGCATTTCCGATGAGACAACCGGCAACACGTTACACTAAGCCGGGATATCGCAATCAAGTGTAGGTACGCCGAGCGCGCCACGCATGCTAATCACTGGGAAGTTTTCTACCTCTGGTTCTAATTTACCACAAAGTCATAAATAAAAAATAAAATAAATAAATAAATATTACGGGACAATCTTACACAAATCAACCTAGGCCCACGGTAAGCTCAATAAGGCTTGTGTTGTGGGTACTAGGCGATGATATATATAATAGATAAATACATATAGATACTTATATACATATATAACATCCATAACTCAGGAACAAATATTATATTATTATATTAGTCATAAGATAGTTTTCACTTAGACAATAAATATAGGTATTAAAATATGTTAAATTTTTACTAGGTTGTTACTCAAAGAACATAAAGGTATAAATAATGATATCATTGTCCCTATGTGTTCCTGTTTATGCTAATGTGAGATAACAAGTTCTGTATCAAGTTTGAATAATATTTATCTAGTTCAGAGGGTGAAAGTAAATAAAAGAAATAAAATAAAAACCTTACATACATTCAAAGAAAATGTTTACAAACAGCAAACAAATGGTTTCTACAAACATCTGATGTAACGAATTGAGCAATATGAATCTGTTTAAAAACCTACCTGTCTATTTAATAGCAGAATGTATAGGAATCCACTGTTTGGAATCGAAACATCCTTGAAAACTAAGCTTCCATTTTGTTTCTCGAAGCTTGAAAATTGAGTGCATCCTCCAAGACTAAATTATCACATAGGGGCTGCGCCGAGGAAGTAGAGGTGAAAAATCTAACCGTTAATTTCAGTCACACACACGCGAATTCACGGGGTGGAAAGGAGATAGAAGCCGGACGTTTATTTACAGAAACGATTGTTCGCAAAGCCTTTCAAAACGCGAACGAGTGGATTTCATACGGGTGCTTGATAAAAATACTTCCGGAAGCGGGGAAGTGAATAAAACTCGCCTGGCATTTATAACTTTGCTGCCGCCTATTATTAATTCATAAGTTTCATAACAGCTTGTTTACTTCGAAATAAAGTGGCGGTATATTAAATCGAGTATGGTTTTATAATTTTTTCAGGCACGGAAAAAATTGTTTTCACATACCAGATATATTTGTTTGCTAAAAACAAGAAGCAAAAACTCAATAGATTTTGTAGATAACACCGTGGCCATGTGTCATCTGAACGGATCGGGGATTTTTACTCCTGTACCGACCGGATATTTATACACATAGGTACTATATCATTCAAACGGGGCTGTGCGTGAAAATCTGAAACTATAAGAGATACGGGTTTTTTTGGATTGTAGAATTGCCGATCCGATTTTAGAAAAAGTTAAAACGGCATTCGAAAGGCAATCATCCATACACGGCCGGATATCGAACCCGTTCAAATCTGTCTAAAAACTGGAGTTCGTTTTATTGCGGATATTAATAGTGCTAGTAAGGAACAATAATTGTTGCTATATATTCTAGAAACATTTATCTACGATCACAAGAAAATGCCGTATTTCATACTTTTGTATACGGAAAGGGATCTTCCCATACTAAGCCATGCCATTGGCAAGCCATGGTTAGTATGAGGAGATGTGAGATCTGAAACTAGACTAAATAAGGAAATAGATAATAATCAAATTTATACATACGGAAATAGCACTTTTAATGCACACGCCTGTTGTGAATCTAAATACAATTTTACCGTCGACACAATACGAACATTTTATCTCAGTGAGTACTGAATAAAAAGCGGCCAAGTGCGAGTCGGAGTCGCACATGAAGGGTTCCGTGAAATAAATTGCGGTTTACGATTTATGACGTATTAAAAAAAAAACTACTTATTAGATCTCGTTCAAACCAATTTTCGGTGGAAGTTTACATGGTATAATGTACATCATATATTTTTTTTAGTTTTATCATTCTCTTATTTTAGAAGTTACAGGGGGGGGGGGGACACACATTTTACCACTTTGGAAGTGTCTCTCGCGCAAACTATTCAGTTTAGAAAAAAATGATGATAGAATCCTCAATATCATTTTTGAAGACCTATCCATAGATAGACCCACACGTATGTGTTTGATGAAAAACATATTTTTGAGTTTCAATTCTGAGTATGGGGACCCCTAAAAATTTATGTTTTTTTTCGATTTTTGTGTGAAAATCTTAATGCGGTTTACAGTATACATCTACTTACCAAGTTTCAACAGTATAGCTCTTATAGTTTCGGAAAAAAGTGGCTGTGACATACGGACGGACGGACAGACAGACAGACAGACGGACGGACATGACGAATCTACAAGGGTTCCGTTTTTTGCCATTTGGCTACGGAACCCTTATAAAAGCCTTATTTCTTTCAAATGTTTCCATTTTCAAGTGTGCTTTTAAGCATTATTAATGGAGTATTAAAATACAAAATTATCTTTTGTTTCAAACGTAACGCCAGAAATATCTAAATTATTATTAGAAATAATCCCTCTTGTAAAGGCTCTTCATTATAAGATCTTAATGTGTGAATACACTATTCTTCATACAGAGGGTGAATCTGAGACATACATTTTGCATTCCAATAGGATTTTAATGCGTTTTTCACACTCGTTCTGACGCATCAGCTCAGCGCACGAAGTATATGTGCGAGATGTACGTAACAGATTGATCCTCAGTTGTTTATCTCTGAGTAGAGCAGACTGTCTTTGTTGCGCTACGCCCAAGCCTGCAGCGTGGCAAATCAAGCCTGTAGAGAAAACTCGGGGTAGCGTAACACATAGGTATCGTAAGTGTAATCTTTTAGGTGTAGGTATTCAAATACAATGATAATAGGTTAATTAACAAACGTTGGTGTGTATTAATTAGTGTTGAGTTTATCTACTTGTAATATAAGTAGACCCCGCTATCGGAGGTGCAAAATGGTAGTTTTGAGTCAAGTTCTAGGGATGGGTATAAATTATTTAGAAATACTAGCTATATGTCGATAATTATAGCTATATGTCGATAATTATAGCTATATGTCGATAATTTTCCTTTACCATAATGAGAGTCTAATACTTTAATCAAACGTGTTTATTTTATAAAACAGGGCTTTTTAATTACAAAATTGTCTGTTCAATATTTTTCATTTTTATAAATAAAAATCTTCAATCTTTCATCATTACCAACAAATTATCGTTATTTTCATAGTAGGAACCATTCATAAATTAATTAAAAATTAATTAATAAATCTCTCTTTTATTTCCACCAAAAGGGCTATCGTTTTCTTAACGAACAATCAGTTTTTTTTGATTATCTGCAGTAATCTAGTGCAGCCACGATGAATATATTCAACAATAAACCCAGTATTATATCTCTATCGAAAAGGTTTATCTCAAGAGCGTTCATGCACTGCCCTGCAACTCGAAACATTAGAAAAGTAAAATAGCAACCATAGTATTTTTGTTGTACTGATAATGGTTTATATTTCTGATGACAATGATTATCATGGATCCCAAAAAAACAAGTTAAATTGTAGTCTAAAAAATGGTAGGTAGGTATACATAAAAAACTAAATGTACAGAATAAGTAAGAGTATCGATATCGATATCATAAATATTGTTCCCATCCCTAAGAACTTGACAGCTACTAATTTGCACCTCCGATAGCGGGGTCTAAATATAAGTAATACTTTTTTTGAGTTTTTTTTTTTCGTTGGGGTTCCCTTGATGCACCGTCCACCCGGTCGGAGGGGGACCGGACGGGTATGTGGGACTCCAAGGCATAAGGCCTAGAAGAGTACCCACTAAACCCCCAACGATTGTCCAACCATTTCGCTTACAAGGAGGGTTAAATGATCGCTTACGCATCTACTTTGACCCTCGCGACTAGCCCGCTTGACGGGCCTGACCAGGGAGAGCGCCCCGGAACAATTTCGAGGCGCTTCAATCCCGTGGACTTATTGGGTAGTTAAGGTCCTCTAACCCTGCAACCCGGTCCACTACGGCTGGGGGAGCAAGTGCGCATAACGCCGACGTGCGCGCCCCGCTTTAAGTCTGCGGATATGGGGAGCGGAAGGGTCGTCCTCCCGCGCTCTTTCCGCAGCCTCCTTCTGCGCCATTACGTACTTGCAGATGGAGGCCATTGCTTTACCTTTCGCTCTCAAGCATCTTAGATACAATGATCGGCAGCGAGAGGTTCCCACCCAATACGTCGCACAAATTATGCCGCTGTGGCCTGGGGGCGGGGCTCCGAGCATACCTCCACTGTGTGGCGTACATCGTCTACTGCTGCGCCAAAATCGTGGCAGCGGAGGCTTTTTTTTCATCCGGCAACTTGGTGCAGGTACTTCCCAAAGCAACCGTGTCCTGTGAGGACCTGGACCAGGTCAAAACTTAATTCACCGCGTTTGCGGCCGGGTCCCACCTCTCGAACTGGGGAAAAATTGTCCCTATGGTTGTTCTGCCGGCCGTGGACACCTCCAGGTCTGCCCTCCCCTGCCCATCTTGTGAGAAGGGTGGTCATAGCTGCATCCCGTAGCCTTTCTACCCCCCGTAGCTTTTCTACCCCCCGTTGATTGGGATGCTCTCAGTCAGGGGGCCCTCAGTTCCACACGGTATCTATATATCTCGGCCAGAACCTCCGCCTGCAGCCCACCTTGACCCATATGTTATTGTTTTGTTTCTCTTCGCTTATGTGGGGTGTGGGGGACAATCTGTTGCTCGCGTCCGCAGGCAGGATCTACCTAGCACAACCCTGCACGTGTCCCCTGAGTGGTGCTAAATGAGTGACAACACTTCCGGCGAAATAGGCGCTACTATAAAAAATATCATATCGATATTCGCCTATTCTACAGATCACCATACGATTAAATAAATATGTAAGGTGTGTAACAGAGAGAATTTGTATTGTGTAATAACTCCAATAGTGACTTAAGGTCTATGGAAACTAGTCACATTATCATCCTCCCAGGGTTATTCCCGGTAGTCCTCAACCGAGCCCCGCTTTGGCACCTAATCCCACGATTTGGCGTAGGCACTAGTTTTACTTACAAATAAATTCCAAAATGCGTATGCACGATAATTGTTTATTGCCAAGTATATTAAATTTCATAAGCCAGCAATAAACGGGACGGTTGCACATGAGCATTCAGTTCGTGGCTATGCACATCACAAAATAATGGACATAGGTTTTGCTCGGCTTGCACGGCTGAAATCCAGTTTAGCGTAGTACAGGCAGTAACACGCTACACTGAACACTAGTAGACCTTATTGCTTTGCAATAAGATTCATGAATGGTCAGTTAACTGTGTCATCGATGGTACATTAAGCGCCGTTGGTTAGTGCCATTGTCCGAGAAAACGCCAGGAGATAGCCGAGGCTGCTTCATTAGCTCCAGCAATAATGGCTACATCGTTGACCGCATGTAGCTTAGTGTGATTAACTAACTATTGGGAACGTTTACCTGTATTATCGTGTCATTATGACGTAGGTAAGAAATGATGCAGCTAAGTTTGCTGGAGTTCATTGCATGTATGTAGCTAAGTGTGATTAGCTAATTATTAGGTACGATTCACAGCCATGTCAGGCTTAGCGCAATCCTTGAAACGGAACATCGGTCCCTCAACGTTTCTCTTGGCGTTTGCTACTGCACTAAGCAAGGTACGTCGAGGTATTCGAGAAGGTTCCATCCGGTGCACATGCACAAGTACCTAATAGTAACAAACATAAATATGCAAATATTAAAACAACGGTTGTACGTTCTGTCAGCCATATTGAGAATTTGAAAACGTTTATATTTATGTTACCACAAGCTTCTGCCTGCCCAATTGTTACCCGTCAAACAAAGTAATGGAGAAAACAAGTGAACATATTTCAGATGTGCATAAAGTGGTGAGCTATTGTACGATACATTACTGTAAAAGCTTTTACTGCCGACTGTACTTTTGTCAGTCATGAACTACTCGTTGTGCCCTCTCAACGAGCCCAAACACGATACGAAAAATGGCTAGTAATGGTTATTAATGGAGAATGGCAATTTTTTTATTCAACTAGGTATTAAAAAAAAGCTTGTAAAAACGTTCCATCAGCGTTGTAGCAGCAGTATCGTGCTGCCACGTCGGTACAAGAATATGCATTAAACAAAGAAGATACCTAGTTTTCCATGAAATCTTCGTCGCATAAAGGTTTTGCAGTTTACACACGGCACCGAGTTTCGCGAACGGAATTAAACATATCGTATGACAATATTGACAAAGTACTTAGTTACACGGACGCGGAAAAAAATGTGTAGGTATTAAGCAGTAACGTCTGCTAACGAAATTTATAAATTTCAAATTAAAGGAAAATTTTAAAAATGTACCTTACGCTCCGAGCCAGATTCAAAGTATTCAAACCGGCGACCACAGGCAAATGCGGCCCTTCGCTACTTTATAACTGAGCTATCGGAACAATCCGTCTCATCACCAAATTTGCAATGAGTTTGATTTTTTTTGTGGCCGAGACGGATTGTTTGATTCGGTCGCCAATTTTTTCAATCAGTTCCTTCTTACAACGCCTTAGAGAGACGTGTAGAGACATCTACCTAGAAGACTCAGGCTTCCTAACAACGAAGGTAAAACGAGACGGATTATTATAATAGCTCAGTTGGTAAGTAGCTACGGGGGGCATTTGCCTGTGGTCGGGCCGCGGCCGGTTTGAATACGGCTCGGAGCATTAAAAAAAGATATTTCCCTTTAAATTGAAATGTATGTCTTATTGTGTAATACTCACTTCCTTGGCAGCAGAATGGAGGTGAAGATGATTTTGACCCTGGTGTTGACGGAGTTGGTAGCGAAGAGGTAGCGACAGCGACGGTGCGGCGGGTACAGGCCTGGGTAGCCCGGGCTGGCCAGCACGCACGGGACAGGCCCGCGGCACGAAACGTCCTGGTAGAGCCAGTCGCAGTCTGTGCCAAAGAAAGGTGTTATACTTGAGTATTCAGTTGTAAAAACTTGATGAGCTGATTTTCATGAGTTTGTAATTGGCAACTAAATAACAAGCTATGGAAAATAAACATGCGAGTAATCGCATTGACCCATTCACCGCCACAGAAAAACACTCCGTTGCACCCCGACGCTACGAAATTTTTAAGTCTATTGTTGCGGATTTCGTACCATGACGTCGGTGGCAGGTAGGTTGCAACAGTGACAAACTTGAGCTGGAGTCAGTGACGCCTAATAAGTTATAGACGGACTTTTTCAGTTACATGTAGGGATCATAAATAACAATTTTACTGTAGATACCGTATTCTGTTTTGCAAGAACTATTATAGCTATTACTTTGTATATTGCTATTACATTGTGTAATAGGCATCGTGTCGGAACAAAACACGAATTAAAACTTTCTGGAATGTTCCAGCGGATTGCTTAAATATATTTTTTGTATTCCTTCGGTAGGGTTAAACAAAAGCTAAAAGGCATTGTTAGATTAGTTAGGTACGCATATATAGCCGAAAAGCATAATTATTCCAAAGTTCTAACCGTTCATAATACTATATTAAATAAATAATTTCGTCTGATTTGCTGATTACGTAAAATTTAATTAGTTTTCGATCTGATTATTATTTCATAATCAGAATAATGAGCTACATTTACAATATTCTATAAAAAAAGTATTTCGACGGTGGAAAGGCAAAACAACTGAAAAGACATTTTTTTAATTTTACACGAGAGCATTTTAAAATTTATTTTTGACTAAAAAAATCGTAACTTTATTTCTTGTTAACTAAGAGCGTTGAGTTATATGCACGTGTTATTTCAAATTTTAATAGCTATTTAATAAAAATAATGTTATTCCCCTAAACAAGGCGGATTCGAAAATAAATGTCGCATATGCATATATAATCTGTGGCATAAGTGAAAAAGCCCCCAAAAAAATCCCGGAAGAACCATTGAAGCGACACCATCATGCCACAATTTTCAACATGTCCGAAGAAACACTCAAGTACCTTATCTTATGAAATATGTAGGTACCTGGAAGAAACACTTTTAGTGGTTTTGATTAACTTTGCTTACTATGGTTATGATTAAGTGTACGGTTAAGTGACACAGGTTAGATTTTACTCAAAAAGTGTGTCGCACAAAGTAACGTTTTTAAGGTTCCGTACTCAAAGAGTAAAACGGGACCCTATTACTAAGACTTCGCTGCCCGTCCGTCCGTCCGTCCGTCCGTCTGTCTGTCTGTCACCAGGCTGTATCTCAAGAACCGTGATAGCTAGAGAGTTGAAATTTTCACAGATTATGTATTTCTGTTGCCGCCATAACAACAAACAAAAAATAAAATAAAATAATATTTTAAGGGAGGCTCCCATACAACAAACGTGATTTTTTTGCCGTTTTTATAGATAATGGTACGGAACCGTTCATGCGCGAGTCCAACTCGCACTTGGCCGGTTTTTTAAATTTGGCGCTTATCTTTGTATTAAGTACCCTAAGCGACATGAAAGTCATCAGATCGCCGTGAAACCCGGCTCAATCGATGCAGAAAAAAACGCTGATTTCAACGATATATATAACTCTATTTTGACCAAAATGTCACTTCAGAGGTTTTGCCTTTCCACCGTCGATTTGATATTTATCCAGCCAACCAGTTTACTTTTAGTCTATTTATAAGTTATTAATCATAGTAATACCCTCATCAAAAAGGTACATACTGACATTACAAAAAGCAAAACATTTTTATCGACTCCAATTTATCGAAAGAGAAGTCACGTAAATATACAATTTATAAGTGAGTTCGATGCGATATCCTGCTGATACTTGGACACATAATATTTATAAACAGAATGTGACGAGGGTCGCACCTAAGTCCGGCACACTCGCGTTCAGTTCAAAGCATTTATGTATCGATGATACAGAGTAAAAAAAGTTTGTCTGACATTTCCACTGAATAAATAATAAAATGACTACGGAACAAAACTTTCCAAACCCATTTCAAAATGATAGAACGAAGTCAAGAGATACTTATCACAACTTTGCAATCATTAAAGCACTTGTTAAAGATGAATAACATAAAGCAAAGTTTATGCAGTAAAAGAAGAGCTAAATGGAGTGGGAGTGCAATGGAATTAAATGGATCTGAACGACTTCGAGGAGGGAGTTGAGCGGCGCTTCTGCTCAAGTTTTGTAGTGGCGCGCACTTTCAATATTCTGTTTGCAATCCATAAGACGCTCGTTTTAGGAAAGAATGCGTACGATTTATTGTTGCTTTAGGATGCTTGGTAAAAGGATTTCGTCAAGGTATCATATATTACCTTGACGAAATCCTTTTACCAAGCATTGTTCAATGTCGAGTAGTATTGTACAAACTAAGAAGATTATCTATATATATTACTAGCTTCTGCCCGCGATGTCGTACGCGTATAAATTATAGCCTACATGTTATTTTCATGTCTAATGTCATATTACTGGATAATTTGTAATTAACGATTTATAATATTTTTTTAAACCACGTCGGTGGCAAACAACTTATAATAAGTGGTTACCGTAGCCTATAGACGCTTGCAACTCCATAGTTTATGCGTGTATCGGTTCAAATTCTCTTTCAATCAAAACACCCTCATGCACAAACGTCGTCATCGTCAATAATATTTAATTTTAGTTATTTAATTTTTATTGCAAAAGCTGGACTTAATGCCTTAAAAGCATTATCTGTCAGTCAACCTTAAGTCAAAGCAGATAATACTTGGTGGGAAGTATAATTTTACTATAGACCCATTCATAAAATTTTCTTGACATTCGGTAAATAACTGTGGCATAGCGCCCCTATACCCTGAGAAAATTACGGTTTTTTTGGAAATAATTCAATATCAGGCTAATTATTTGTATACGGCTTTTATATGTTATTTTAAACAACTTTTACTATCGAAGTCAATAATTCTATGGACCGGAAGTTAGAAAAAAAAATTAACCCACAAGCAAAAATGCTATCAGTATTTTTATAATGAAAACATGTTTGAGTACACAAATTTGGATACTTACTACCTGAATCCAAAAATATATGCATCAGGAAATAACGGCATTTTAATTAAATATTTTACGACCTTGAGATAATATTGAATTTCATCTGGCCTATAGAAAGATTTATTCATAAACAAAAATAAGTGGATTATGCGTGTATCCCATAGAACGTATATAGACATAGTCAATTATAAAGTAAAGAAAGTTTATACCATTTTCGCCTGATTTTTACGGAATTTATGAAGATTATTTTTCATAATTTTTTACCGTATCAGTATTAAATTTAGGTGGATTATTAATACATATTTAGTCAAATTACCCAACCTATTTTTTGGTGTAAAAATATGGCTGATATCGATATATTGTTGTGTTTTCATAGAGCGAAACCGTAAAGTTCTCAGGGTACTACTATAACTTCAGTTGTGTAAGTATTTTCTGTAAAAACCCAAGCATAATATATGCTTTCGGAAAGAGTCTGTGAGGTAAAGCCCTTTATTTGGCAAATTTAAAAAATATCGTGAGTTCATTGACCTCGTTTGCGCCTTGAAGAGCAAAAAAAAATGTGCATAAAAAAATACAAAAAGCACATCAAAAATGTGTATACTGTGGCATACATCATCAAATAAAGAGTAAACAGGAAGTGCATGCATGTAGTACAACAAAGTATTGATTTGAAGTCGTTTTTTAGTTGCAAATTATGAAACAAATTAAGTCTGTCCCAATGTAAAGCAGCAAGTAGTTTTATTTTATCTTCAGAAAATTTAATAGCTAGTAACAATTTTAAGCCTCCCTCTTCAAAAAAGACTTATTTTCTTATCACACTTTAACTTCCTTGTAACCCGTCCTTCTCTTAATGTTTTTTTTAAACACCCTGAAATAAGTTTACTTGTCCTGACATAGAATATAGACGATGTATGGCAGGCTAAGAGTTTGAGTTGCAGGACCTATTACCTAAACAGGGACTTCTGTTTGACTGTGTGTATTTTCTGAAGATAAAATAAAACAACTGCATACGAAGTATAATATTCCAGGTAAAGATAGAGCACGCACTATCATCCCCGGGTGTCTTGCAAGCGAAACCTGAGGATCGAAGTCGAGGAGGTGAGTGGCCAGGCAAGCTAGGTTTTGGTGGCATTCGTATATCGAGCTAGATGTGATGTTATCACTGCTCAGATCACTGAGTACTGATACAAAATTAGTACTACAATCATGTAGTACTGATTTACAGTCTGAGAGTATCCGTATGTTTGTGTTTTCGACTTGTCGTCTCTTTATGGCATTGCAGGCTCCCTACGCATTCAGCCTGGAATGCCGTGTTTTGTACACCCAGTGGTTTGGACATGTGTATGTTTAAATCCTCTGAGAAAACACCACATCCCGTTCCCGTATTTGTTTTTGAACCATCTGTAAAGATTCTAAGTTCTGTTTAGTTTAGTCCCTCTTTCGAGTCTTCCGTCAGTAATATAATATGCCATAGTCTTTCCTAAAGACTGCAGTTTTTGGTATTTTGTCGATTGAAGCTTTCATCATAGGTAGGCTTGTGATCAGTTTGTTACGGATCTTCGTGTGGGGTATGTCTAGTTTCGTCCATAGGTAGTTTCGGTTTTTCAAGCGTATTGCCGTCGCAGCCGCCTCCTTTTGTATGTCATCATTATCATCATCATATCAGCCGAAAGACGTTTGATTGACCGAAGGCCCAAAGCATCACTTCAAAGCGTGCTCACGTGGTCACTTACTATCCTGTAGTGTCTTGCAAGTGAAACCTGACGGCCAAAGTCGAGAAGATGAGCGGTGAGGCAAGCAAGGCCGGGGCCGATTTTCTCGTAGGAATGAAAGGCCTAGAGCGTCCCTTCAGAGCGCGCTCACTATGCGAGCCCCCACGGACACTCACTATCCCCGGATGTCTTGCAAGCAAAACCTGAGGAGAGGACCGCAGTTGAGGAAGTGAGTCAAGTGGCCAGGCAAGTGAGGCCGAATGCTGAATTTCTCGTAGGGATGAAAGGTCCAAAGCGTCTCTCCAGAGCGCGCTCGCTATGGGAGCCCCCACAGACACTCACTATCCCCGGATGTCTTGCAAGGAAAACCTGAGGGTCCAAGTACCGAAGGTGAGTGGCGAGGCAATCGCAGCTGAAAGCCGAGTTTTTCGTAGGACCGAAGGCAGAAGCGCCCCTTCAGAGTACGCTCACTATGCGATCCCGAGGGCAAGCGTACGTGGGCACTCACTATCCCCGAATGTTCTTTTAGTGAAACCCAAGGGCCGAAGGTAAGCGGCGAGGGAGGCTGAAGGCCGAGCTCCGCTCCATGAATTTCTTTTTAGTTTCGCGCTTTATTAGGAAACACCTATTCTAGTCTAGACATACTTTTTAAAAGCCTTTACTTTTTTTGTAAAAAAGTTGAGAATAATTATTTTACACGATTTCTTACTTTACAATACACATACTTTTTATTGCACACTTCTTGACCTTTTTTTTCTACTTCTCTGCGTTTTTGAAAATGTTTAACAAAAAAAAAAAACTACACAAAAAGTGTATGCCGGTCTCTAGGTTTGAACTCGTGGACACCAACTCCGTAAGCTATAGGCCAAACAACCGTGCTACGACGTATGAGTTGTAAGAACACAATGAATTTTCGAATATGGTGACAACGTGTCACCATGGTAATGAAGCTGTTATAATCCCGCTCTCGCAACATTATATCTAGTCTCTAGTCACCTCAGTGCCTAGTTTTCATCCCATATTTTTCACGTTTTATCTATACATTGCTGAAAATTTCAATTAGGATGTTTTTACTTTCCAGTCAAGTTTATGCTTGCCAATTTTCAAGTCTTTAGCTCATGGATTCAAGGAGTTCCCATACAAAGTTCAACCCCATTTTTTACCCCCTTTAAACCCTAATCTTTATATTTTTATAGCCTAAAGCCTGGCTGAAGATCCACTTAACGTTTTAGTAAAAGTCCATATTGATCCATTCGCTCGTTTTCACGTAATGCCGTTACATATAAACAGACAGACAAACCGACAAACAGACAAACAGACAAAAATTTTAAAAACTGTTGAAGTGTGTTCTGTTATCGATTCTTAGAGCCCTCAATTGATTTTTTTGCCAATATGTACAGACTTTCGACCCTCTACAGCTTTATTGAAATTGAAATTGAAATTGAAATTGTTTATTTCGGACATCATCCATAGTTGGTTAGTGATACATTTACTTACGAACTATGTTAGTAGCTACAAAATTTACTAAAAATATAATATTTAATAACAATACATTAAGTTACATTACATTTAAATTAAATTGAATTATATAAAATTAAAGTTATTATTCGGCCTCACATGCATGCCTGCCCAGTGCCTGATCATAGGACTATCTATCCTATCTGCGACCACCTTCAGGAGAGTGTTAGGGCTGCCCCGCACGCGCGCCCACAGGGACGCCACGCGCTTGCGCAACACGGCGGTGAAGCCGTCCGTGCTGCTATCGGCAAACATTCCCGACGCGCTGCAGCGCCAGGGCAGCCCCAGCAGTCCCCTGAAGGCGTTATTATATTGGACACGCAGAACGCTAAATGTCCTTTTCGTGTAATTGCTCCACAGGGCGCACGTGTACATCGTCTGACAATATGCCTTAAATAAGGTGATTTTGACCTCTCGTGAACAACGTGCGAACCTCCGTGAGAGCATATTACCCCGGACTGATAGCGCCCTGCGTTCCCTTTCTAGGTCTTCGTCGTCTTTTAGGGTGTCCGTGACCCAGTGACCCAAATATTTAAAGCTGGTAACCTGCTTAAGAGGAGAGCCATCGAGAGTAATTGGCGGAACAGGGTAAGTTTTTGTACCAGATTTAAAAATCATTACCTCGCTCTTTTTCACATTATATTTGAGTCCATGGGCCACGGCAAACCTTTCACAAATAGACAGTAGTCTCCTAAGTGCTTCGATTGAGGGGCTCAGCAGTACCATATCGTCGGCGTAGCTGATATTATTAACGCAACAGCCGTCCACCGAGCAACCCACGCCGGCACTGCTGAGCTCCTCAATCAACCCATTCACATACGCGTTAAACAAAACTGGTGATGTAAGACCCCCCTGTCTCACACCACACTTCATCTTATAGGTTTGTGAATAGCTTCCAGCCCATCTAACCGCATTGGTTTGGTTATCATACCAATACTTAAATATACCTATTATTTCAGGCGGTAGACTTGTGTCGTTGCTCAGCTTCTCCCACAGCTCATTATACGACACTAGGTCAAATGCTTTCGACAAGTCCAAAAAGCACGCGTATACCGGCGTCTTTCTATCAGTGTAGTAACGCACGGTGTGCTTAAGACATAGCACAGCCTCCTCGGTTGACAGCCCAGGCCGAAAGCCGAACTGGGCGTCATGAAGACGTATGTGTTTATTTAAATATGTATTAAGCACCCCGTCCATCACCTTCGCCAGTATAGTGGCTGTTATTATATGTATAGAACTGAGATTCGCCGACGACATCGTTTTGTTTGCCGAGACCCTGGATGAGCTCCAAAATATGATCCAAGACCTTTACCATGCTTCCTTGCAGGTAGGTATCAGGATAAATATGTCCAAGACTAAGGTTATGGCGAGCATTTCCAGTGACTCGAATTCAGCAATAACAGTTGGGAACGAGTCACTGGAGATGGTTGAGCGGTACGTTTACCTTGGTCATACTCTATCCTTTGACAAGGAACATCAAAACAAAGAGATCTCCAGGAGAATTCAGCTGGGTTGGGCGGCATTCAACAAGTTAGATGACATCCTCAAATCCGTTGACGTTCCACAATGCCTGAAGACTCGTCTCTATAATCAGTGTGTCCTGCCCACAATGACGTATGGTGCTGAGACATGGACGCTCACAAAGGAGACTGTGAATAAAGTACGGGTAGCACAGAGAGCCATGGAGCGCGCCATGCTCGGCATTAAGCTACAAGACCGAGTGAGGAATATTGAGATCCGACGTCGCACTAAGGTGCGTGACGTCGGCGAAGTCATAACCAAACTCAAATGGAGTTGGGCAGGACATATTGCCAGGCAGCGTGACGGTAGGTGGACCAAAACGTTAACGGATTGGTGGCCAATTGCAGGAAAAAGAAGCGTTGGTCGTCCACCAGCTCGATGGGTTGTTGACATAAAAAAGACCGCGGGTCATTTCTGGATGAGACTAGCACGGGACCGGGATAAGTGGCGTACGCGAAGAGAGGCTTATGCTCAGCAGTGGGCGATTACAGGCTGAAAATGATGATGATGATGATGATGATGATAGATTGTCACCTATAAAGAGTTCTATCACTGGACGTGTAAGTAAAGTAGTTATTATGTGTTTTATGAGGCTGGCACACTTAAATCAAAATCCTATTTAAAACTTGTAATTCGACTGCCGGGAAGACATTATGGTGAGAATAAGTGAGGTACCTACATCCAAAAGTTGGTAAGCAGAAAAGATCAGACTTGTGAGTGGTGGTGGAGACCTGCAGCCGCCGCTCGGGTGGAAGCCCACGCCCTGCGTGTTGCTGAGAGACGTGAAGCTGAAGAACGCGAGGAACTGTGACCGGACTCCGTCTTCTCCGTTATCCTGTCAAAAGTTGGTAAGCAGACAAGATCAGACTTGTGAGTGGTGGTGGAGACCTGCAGCCGCCGCTCGGGTGGAAGCCCACACCCTGCGTGTTGCTGAGAGACGTGAAGCTGAAGAACGCGAGGAACTGTGACCGGTCCGTCTTCTCCGTTATCCTGTCAAAAGTTGGTAAGCAGACAAAATCAGACCTGTGAGTGGTATCCTGGCGCCACCGCTCGGGTGGAAGCCCACGCCCTGCGTGTTGCTGAGAGCGGTGAAGCTGAAGAACGCGAGGAACTGTGACCGGTCCGTCTTCTCCGTTATCCTGTCAAAAGTTGGTAAGCAGACAAGATCAGACCTGTGAGTGGTATCCTGGCGCCACCGCTCGGGTGGAAGCCCACGCCCTGCGTGTTACTGAGAGAGGTGAAGCTGAAGAACGCGAGGAACTGTGACCGGTCCGTCTTCTCCGTTATCCTGTCAAAATGGAACTATGTTCTCAATACACTCATAGGTACATCCTATCCTATATCCTATACTATTAAACGAGCAATATTTGTATATATATTTGCAATCACGTTCTCGGAAACGGCTCTAACGATTTTGATGAAATTTGGAATATAGGTGGTTACGGGGGCGAGAAATCGATCTAGATAGGTCTCATGTCCGAGAAAATTCGTTTTCTCCGTATTTTTTTCCATTTTCATCCGAGCGGAGCTCGGTCGTCCAGGGACTTAATACTAGTATTCTCACAGGTGTCCGAATAAAATATGTGAACCCATTGAAATCGGCTTTTTAAAATGTCTGCATTTATTAACGGATGGGGAAAAAAGACAAGAGTATTGTTTAAGTGATTGAGTAATTGGATGTGTATTTTATAAATATCAGACATTGTAAAGAACAATTATTAGTCAACTCTACCAAAGACTAAAATTAATTTTGAAAGTTATCTTTTATTTTTTTATTTACAAATACCATTTCCTTACTAACTCTTCGAAAAATCTACGAAGACATAAGCAACCTGTTAAAAATTAAAAAAAGCAGTAAATATAACAGGAAGTTAAATTACGAGTAAACAACGTTCATCGTTGTTGTGGTTGGCAGTTAAACTACATAAATCACAGTCGCAATGCTGCGAGCTGCAAAGTGACGGCACTTGCTCAATTACCGCCCTAATGTATTACCGCAGTCGCAAATCGTGGCGGAAATGGAATTACTCGTGTCTCAAGCCATAAACTGACATCAGCGGCCATAGTACGTACATTCGTACAGAGACGGTACCAGTCGGTACGACTTTGCGAGCTACGGGACCGCAATTCCGAACAGGGCATTACCGGTTCCGTTGTGACGACCTTTTGTCCCGCTGACTACCGGAATATGCGTTTCCGAAACGAACTGCAAATGCAGATAAATTTTGGAGGCCTCCAACCATTCTGCCTCACAATAATACCGGTTAAGTGCCTCCCATTGTCATTAGCACGAAAATGTAATTAATTATTATTCGTTACGGACGTCGGACGAAGCAGTGGGTGCCCCATTATGCCTAAGCGTGAAAGTTATTAGCTCACACATAATTGAATAGGTAAATGATTTTCTTGCACATTTTTCGAACTTAACATGAAGAGAAAATATGAATTATGTAAAATATCAAGAGTCCGTCGTAGTATCTAGTGGGTAATTTATTTAAATTATACACTCGCCGGATGGGACGCTCCTGCGGGACCTACAATATGATAAGGATCAGGTTTAAGAGAATCCTGATCCAAACCACTTGCCGTGGGACGTACTTAGTTTGCCAATTTATTTACACGTCGAAATTGAATACCAGCTAAATTGTTCAATTCAGATTTTGTCCTTACAGGACGTGAATTAGTGGAATCACTTTAGGGGTGAGGTTGCACTATTGCAGAGTATGTATAAAACTGGCATTGCCATTGTCACTAGGATATCACCTGCATTAGCAATATCAGCAATAATTAATAACTAAAAAAAAACCGAACCGATTTTGTTGAAATGTAGGTAGAACCATCTCGATCACGTCAGCTTTCGGACAGAAAACACCGCATTAAATTAGGTCCATTCGTATAGGAGCTACGATGCCACAAACAGACACACAGACACGTCAAACTTATAACACCCCTCGTTTTGCGTAGGGGGTTACATAATATGAATATATTATTTTTTACTAACGAAAATAATAATATGGATCTGTATGGTCTGAAATAAATGTTTTATTTATATAGTAAATCTTGCACGTTAGGTATTTCGAAAATGATTATGACCTGATTTGCGTTTCCGAGTAATATACAGAAGTGGATCTACAGTTAATAAATATATGAAAAGAAAAAAATGTGGTTTTTACCCCGGTGTTTATTACACTATTAATCTATTATACAATGTAGGTATCTACTTTCTTATTAAAAAACATATTTTTATTACCTACCTCTGCACTACCATACCGACAATATCCCTAAAATAATTTATTTATATGTAATTCTTTACTTGACTTTCATATTCTACTTATCAACGTGTAGATCCTTTAGAGGCTCAAATATTAGTCTCTATTTAGTATAATTATTCGTTTTCACCTCACTAGCTCGGAACGGCCTTTTTAGGGTTCCGTACTCAAAGAGTAAAACGGGACCCTATTACTAAGACTTCGCTGTCCGTCCGTCCGTCTGTCTGTCACCAGGCTGTATCTCAAGAACCGTGATAGCTAGAGAGTTGAAATTTTCATAGATTATGTTTTTCTGTTGGTGCTATAACAACAAATACTATAAACAAAATAAAATATATTTTTAAGGGGGGCTTCCCATACAAAAAACCAGATTTTTTTGCCGTTTTTATAGATAATCTGTCACCAGGCTGTATCTCAAGAACTGTGATAGATAGATAGTTGAAATTTTCACAGATTATGTATTTATGTTGCCGCTATAGCAACAAATACTAAAAACAAAATAAAATATTTTTTTAAGGGGGGCTCCCATACAACAAACGTGATTTTTTTGCCGTTTTTATAGATAATGGTACGGAACCCTTCGTGCGCGAGTCCAACTCGCACTTGGCCGGTTTTTTTTATTGTATGTTTGATATCTATTGAGAAAATCGCTTTTTATCCACATGTGAAGAAAGTAGACGTAGAACGTTAAAAGTACTATGACGTATAGGTTGTACGCGGGCTGGGTTTCCGCAACTCGACGTCATAAATGCGCCTATTTTGCGTAGTACTATGACGTAGAACGTTAAATGTTTATTTTTGTTGTTTGTATATTTAATGTGACATTTTTTTTTTACTTAATTTTTTCCTTTTTTAAACTTTACAAGATATCGAAAAACTAGACGGAATAAAACTTGTAAAAAATTTAATCAGCATTAATTTTGTATAAAGTAGACGAAGAAGGTAGTTTTTGTTTTCCAAAATTACAGACTTTCAACAGCAGATAAAATATCTCGAAAACTATACAAGATATCGAAATAGTCATGTCGCTAGGACGCATAGCGTAAACCCAAAAACTGGGACTTCAAACCCATTGATCTCGTAACTAGTCCAAACAAAGATACGAAGGCAAAAATTGTGTTCCAAGCATTTCCCTCTATACCTTCTCGTTTCCTGACCTAATGGGCCCTGAATGGGTTAATATTTTTCTAAGAACTGATCGTGGCATCCCGCAAAGTAGCGCCCTATTTATTTACAAACCATTCATTTCATAATGTTATGTCGTATATTGTAATAAGTATGATATCTGAACTGAAGAGTATCTAGTGTAGGTACATAAACATAGTATATAAAAGATAGGTAGGTTCTCAATTATTCAACGATCTGCATTATGTATTTTCCATCCCAAGTATCGATGTCAAGCTTGAACTCCACTTTAATCCAAGGTGACGCTCAATTCAAGCTTCAGCAGTTTTCATTGTTGCAACTTTGAAGTCTATTTGGATCACGGTATCGAAATTAAATTGGTATTGCATTAGGAAACGAGCGCAAGCGGCAAACGCCACACGAATACAATATCATAAGAATAATAAGTCAGATAGACTTATTTGAGGAGACACGATGAATAAGTGCATACACCTAAATTCTAAAGTAGAAGGACGACGCTCTGGACAGTAAGCATTGCAGGGGGGTGCCCTTTGTTTCCCATAATTTTATTGTTCATATTTTTGTTAAGTATAACGCTTAATACATAGTTCTAACATTAATTATTTTATTATTTAAGCTAGAATCTCAAAACTTTTTAGAAAGATTACATAATAAAAAAAAATAAAGAAATGAGATTTGTAACTTCGATCTTAGCCTGTTTAGACTACCAAAATTATTTCAGCGTTTTTTGAAATTCTTCCCCCAAAGGGGATTTATAAGGGCATTCAAAGTTTGTATCGAGGGCAAGACATTTTTAAAGTAAGGGATTTTTAACTTCGGTTTTAGACAAAACAAACATGCTAAAATAACTACTACAAAACTTAATTCAGCGTTTTTTTTAATTCATCGCCTAAGAAGGTTAAAACGGGGTTCGAATTTTGTATAATATAGAGCAAGACATTTTTAAAGTAAGAAATTTATAACAACGATGTCAGCCTGTTTACTATGAGGGTTCAAAGGGGATTCTAAGTGTGTATAGAGAGCGAGCCATTTTGAAAAGATTAAGATTTTAAGAGATTTGTAACTTCGGTTTTAAACTGTTTACTAAGATACTAGGCACAAAACTAATTTTAATGTTTTTTTTTTAATTCATTCCTTAAACAAACTTTTAGACGATGACATGTTATACGCGGACGAAGTCGCGGGCAACAGCTAGTTATCAATACTTGTGACAGCTCAGATGAAGAACATGATAGCGACTAAAAGCAAAAAACAGAGGACTACTACTTATTCCATTTCTTAAGGGTATGTAATTTTATTAAATTAAGAGAAAATTATTTTCCTTTTGTTGCAAACGGTACAACCACTACAAATGCAATTCCATGTTCTCGATAATTCATCTATACCTACCAGCGATCCTTGAAATAAATGCATACAATAAACAGCACCACCGGCGGGGTGTAGCGTTCGCCGCAGAGGTGTGTCTCGGCCAGGGGACCGATTTTTGACTTTCGAGCGCTCGACTCTTCACTCGAAAACTGTCAAAAATGATGAAATACTATTTTACGATAGCGATAAAAAATTGAAAAACGAGTGAAACTGACGACTCGTATTCAATTCTATCGGTAGAAAGTAATTGCCTGTAATTTTGACACTACAATCGTATTCACTTTTATTTAATTTTCGAGCGCTTGAAAGTAAAAATCGGCCCCCAGGCTGCCGACGCGGAAGACGGAGACGGAAAGGCATGTGCTTTCAACTGAAGCTTTAACCAACTTCACGGCCAGAGTGTAGTGATCTGTATAATAAATCCTTAAGTACCTAAATTCTAAAGTGGAAGCGCCGTGGTCAGCAAACAGCACTACTGGCGGGGTGTAGCGCTCATTGGCGCCGCAGAGGCGGGTCTCGGCCAGGCCGCCGGCGCCGGCCGCACGCACGGCGCTGGCGCCGCTCAGCTGCAGCCATCCTCCTTCGCAACTGCACAAGACACATGTTCTTACGTATTGATGTATTGGTACGAGTAACATGCTTTTACTAATTTATACGAATCTGATATTGAAAAGAATAAACCGATGGTCTTAATATATTGAACAACGATTAAGTACTTATAAGTAGATATTCTTGTTCATAACAGAATTGTGCGGCATATAATGATTTGTTTCGTAGATTTTTGACGCTATTTATGAATTTGCTGCACAGTCGATGGTCTCTTCCAATCGTCAAAACTTTACGGTTTCAGAAATAAAGACTTTTTATGATAAGTACCTATCACTGTTGTTCATCGCAGGTAAAAGAAAATTTCAAACTTTTCACATGTAAGTATAAATAAATAAAAGCACAATAAAGTTTAATTCAAGCGTGGTTAATTCTTATAGACAAAGTAAGGAACATTAACAAACAAAGTGGTTCTCCACGTGATTGTCAGTAGGGAATGATAATTATTACCTACTGATAATTATTACTCGAGTACACAAAAATACTTATTTATTCGAATAAGTAGGTAGGTACAGTCAACCAATTTGATTCCTAGGCCATCATAGAACCTTGTCGTTGTAAATGCTATGTCAATACCGGTTACTAGGATTATTGCGTCGCTATGTAGCAGTTAAAATGACAGGGTTCTACGGTGGCCTAGGAATCAAATTGGTTGACCGTACTTACACGAAATTAATTCAACACCAGGTCGGTTGAATTTCACTAAAAACTAAACAATATTTTATTTTATCTTTATATTGCTCCAGCACAATTATTTTTATTTCATATTAGTTCGATCAGCCCAGCTCCGACGATATGTTTTATCGTTATATTTTACGTGAAGTCTCAGTACATTTTCGCCGTAAAACATGACGATAAAATCTATCGTGCTAGGGCCTCAGACACACCATTGTATGTTAATTTATCCGTTTATAGATGTATGCAAGCGCAAAATTGAATATTGCCGTCATCCAATACTGCTTTATCTAAAAAACAAAAACTGGGAATATTGGCGTGCACTGACCCGAACAGTTCAAGTTCTGAATAATAATGAGGAATCCGTGCTCCAAATACATGGACGTTATGGCCGGGCTTAGTCGGTCAGACTAAATACCTATTCAATTTGACGGGACATTGATCACGACTGCGTGCGTGTGACAGCCCCTGTCCCTTCACACTCGACTTTTTCACATTTCGGCTGATCCCTGTTTTTGATATTCTGGATATTGGTAGTTTTTGCCCACGGCCGATAAATAGTGAAGGAGATGTTTCATGAATATTTGTCGGAGACACAAAAACGGCTGAAACTGTATCAGAGAAATACCTAAATAGGGGTCTCAATATTCTGACAAATAACGTGATTGTAATGTATACATTATGGTGGTGGGAATATGGTATAAATTGAATAATAATCGCCTACATCCAGGATTTTTTCCCAAATCTAAATACACTATAGTGTATCAATCTTTTGACTTGCAAACGGAATAAGATTTAGGAAAAGATCCTGAATGTAGGCGATTATTACTTGATTTATCATATTCTCACCGCTTTCAACTCAGCTCGAAGGCGGGCGTAGGTACGAACAAGAGCGAAACGAGGAGGAGTGTAAGGTGTGTACAGATTATGCGCGGCAAATGTTCGATGGAATTTAGGTAGACCGCGGCGGCTGTGCGAGGCATGCGATCCAGCTAGATCAGCGCGTGGCACGCGCGCCAATTATTTCGTTTTAAACCATGGACGCGCGTGGTCGTGAAATTACCAGAACCAGTACAAAGACTTGATGAATGATGATTCAGATTCAGATTCAGATTCATTTATTCACAATAAAAGATTACATTATAAATTACATCTCAATTTACAAGAATCCCTATTGTGATCGTCAAGAACATTCAATAAAATAAAAATTTAAGAATAATAACAATTTAAATATAACTATGTCCACTCAAATAATTTAAATTTATAATGTCATAGATATCAGAGTTCACCTAGAAGGATCGTCATTACATATAACCACAATTTAATAATAACAAAAACAATAAATCAGAATTATGCGGTTATGTCAAAAAATTCACTTATAGAATACAATGGATTTTCCAATAGAAAGTTTCTTAATCGACGCTTGAATATTGTTACTGTTGTTTCCATTCGTACTTCGGCGGGTAAACGTTCATAATAAGTTGGACCTATATGATAGCTATTCTTGATTTTTCTCTTCTATACGATGTATACGATGCCATCAATGTCGTAATTTTTTTCTTCAAATCTGGAATAGGCAAACCCATCTTCCTACTAATTTCCGTCCACACATCATGCCTTAGTGCCTTGTTGTGGTGGAAATGCGCTTTGCTGTTCCACAGCAGATCATAACTTCCATAAAATTTAATTAACTCGCGCCGCTTCTCGGTATCCATAATTTAAGCAAACGTTCGTCGCAACACAACCGTCCATACTGCGCGCGCGCCAGCGACCGAAGCTTCTTTGATGCGGGCTCAAAAACCGACAGCGCTCGGATCGCCGCGCGGCACGTTCGAACGCGGCAATGTTCGAGCTGCCGCGCACGGAAACCCCGTCTCCATTGCGCGCGGCGCCGCGCGATCCAATGTTCGAGTGATTGCCGCGCATAATCTGTACGCGCCTTTAGGAAGAACACCGACCCTACAGCGCGCGAGCCAAGGGAGCGAAGCGAGCGTGCCACGGTAGCGGCCGGCGAAGCGCCAGAACCGAACATTCGCAACATTCAAACGTCTCGCAGAAATGTAGTTTTTTATGGCAAATGAATATTCTGTCAAGTAAAATGATTGCATACAAAATTATGGGAAATAAAGTTTATGGCATACCTATGAATGATTCATGCAACATTATGGAAAATATTAATATTTCAAATGATATTAATTTGAAATATTATTATTTTGGAAAATGAAAAGTTATGGAATATGAAATTCGGGCAAATGAAATCATAGAAAATGAGATTCGGGGAAACGATAGAAAAACCTTAATAAAAGCGTTTCAACTTGTGTTCTCATTACATTTTCCTCTATCATCATATTTTCATTCGTTTATATAAAGTCATATTCACGTCATATTCTCAATTGCCATCTATAAAAAAATGGTTCTACCTAGTAGTAAACTACGTAGCCCTTAAAGCTCACTATTGTTAGGTAAAATACTATGCAGACTTCGGGCACCGAAGCAGCAAGTAGTATGCAAATGGGATTAAACTAAGACGAAAGATTAAAAACAGTAACTCACTCTTGTTTGGGCCTTTTACAACCTACAATACTGAAAACGTAGGTTGGTGTGAAGTCTTACCTGGTGCCATTGAACCTTCCATCGGAGATCAGCCTACACAGCTGTATCTCCACACGCTGGCCAGCGTCCGGTTGGAGGAAGTACGACCAAGCACCAGGGACCTAGATCGAGGGCGACTTGATTTGCCCGAAGGTCTTGCCCGACTTGGTCTTCAGTATGCGTGAACCAATCTTGACGGCGAGGAGGTCGACAATTTCTTTAAACTTGCCAAAGTGGTCGGGTCTTTTGCAGCCTAGAATACCTGAAACATACGTTGGTGTGAAGCCTTACCTGGTGCCATTAAACCTTCCCACGGAGACCAGCCTATACAGCTGTATCTCCACACGTTGGCCAGCGTCCGGTTGGAGGAAGTACGAGCAGGCGCCAGGGCCCTGGATCGAGGGCGACTTGATCTGCCCGAAAGTCTTGCCCGACTTGGTCTTTAGTATGCGTGAGTCGATCGTGATGTTGCACACTGTTAAACAAGTACAAATGAATCAGAATTCAAATGTCTATTGGGAGTACAATTTTATATAAATAACACGAGTTAACTATTTCAACTAGGCTTATGCAACAGTGCCATTACAAATTGGTATAGAAAACATCAGAGACTTAGTTAAAAAATATGTGATTATCACACACATATTTGCGTAAGTAAGTATACCGCGGAATAAAAATCAGGACTACTAGCTTTGTAAGTAGGGTTACAATACAATACAAATATTCTTATCCCGGATTTTTCACGGCAAAACAAAACACTATCGTAATCTAGCCATTGGTAGAAACATAATTCTATCGATATCCGTAAGTGTGTAGTAGAAGAAAAAACGCCCTGACTGACTCACTCACTCACTCACTCATCAACTCACCGCCGAAACTACTGGGCCTAGAGAGTTGAAATTTACAACAGAACTACCTTTTACAACGTAGGCAACGGGTAAGAAGTGATTTTCGGAAATCATACCCCTAAAGGGGTTAAATAGGGGTGCAAAGTTTGTACGGGGGAAACTTAATTTTTTGAGCTAGATACTTAAAACTTTGTAGAACGATTACTTATTAGAATACAAATAAAACACTTTCAACGTTTAGGAAAATTCTGCCCCTAAGGGGGTTAGAAAAGGGTGCAAATTTTGTATGGAGGAAACTTTATTTTTTGAGCAAGAGACTTAAAACTTTGTAGAAAGATTACTTATTATAATACAAATAAAGTAACTTCAGCGTTTTTAAAATTTTCACTCGTAAGGGGGTTAAAAAGCATTGCAAAGTTTGTATCAGGTAAACTCCTTTTTGAGATAGAAGCTTAAAAGTTTTTAGAAATATTACTTATTACGATACAAATATAAGAAACAAATAAAATTTTTTTAACGTTTTGGAAAATTCCACCCCTAGGGGGATGAAAAAGGGGTGCAATGTTGGTAAAGGGGATTTTGGGAGCTAGAATCTCAAAACTTTTTAGAAAGATTACATAATAAAAAAAAATTAAGATATGAGATTTGTTACTTCGATCTTAGCCTGTTTAGACTACCAAAATTATTTCAGCGTTTTCTGAAATTCTTCCCCCAAAGGGGATTATAAGGGCATTCGAAGTTTGTATGGAGAGCAAGACATTTTTAAAGTAAGGGATTTGTAACTTCCGTTTTAGACACAACAAACATGCTAAAATACTACAAAACTTATTTCAGCGTTTTTAGGGTTCCGTAGCCAAATGGCAAAAAACGGAACCCTTATAGATTCGTCATGTCTGTCTGTCTGTCTGTCTGTCCGTCCGTATGTCACAGCCACTTTTTTCCGAAACTATTAGAGCTATACTGTTGAAACTTGGTAAGTAGATGTATTCTGTAAACCGCGTTACATTTTCACACAAAAATAGAAAAAAAAAACAATAAATTTTGAGGTTCCCCATACTAAGAACAGAAATTCAAAAATTTTTTTTTCATCAAACCCATACGCGTGTGGATAGGTCTTCAAAAATGATATTGAAGTTTCTAACATCATTTTTTTCTAAACTGAATAGTTTGCGCGAGAGACACTTCCAAAGTGGTAAAATGTGTGTGTCCCCCCCCTGTAACTTCTAAAATAAGAGAATGATAAATCTAAAAAAAATATATGATGTACATTATTACCATGCAAACTTCCAACGAAAATTGGTTTGAATGAGATCTAGTAAGTAATTTTTTTTTAATACGTCATAAATCGTAAAAAGCAATTTATTTAACGGAACCCTTCATGTGCGAGTCCGACTCGCACTTGGCCGCTTTTTTTAATTCATCGCCTAAGAAGGTTAAAACGGGGTTCGAAGTTTGTATAATATAGAGCAAGACATTTTTAAAGTAAGAAATTTGTAACTACGGTTTCAGCCTGTTTACTATGAGGGTTCAAAGGGGGTTCTAAGTGTGTATAGAGAGCAAGACATTTTGAAAGTAAAAGATTTGTAACATCGGTTTTAGACTGTTTACTAAAAGACTAGGCACAAAACTAATTTCAATGTTTTTTTTTAAATTCATTTCTTAAAATTTTTTTAGACGATAACATGTGTGGAATAATAAAAGTCTTTTTTTTATCATTTAATGGGACAGTCAAATGCAACCAGACACTGTTTTGAAGCAGATCGGAAAACACGAGAGGGAAAATGATGACAGTGACAATATCCTACGTTGAAAAACGGTAATACTCGTAAAAACATAGCGTTTAGGAAAATAAGAAGGTATGCGGAATTAAACAATCGAAAATTTTCTTAAGTTGGAGTGGAGCCCTTTAGTAGTTAACGGCAAAATTGATACACAAAACTGAAAACGGTTCAAAAAAAAATAGAACAAACGCGACGAACACAAAGGCTATGTACTCGCAATTCAATAATATGATAACATTTATAACCTAATAAAATTACATTGATACTTTGTAATAAAACTATCTCTAATGCCTATTCAAATTAATGTATGTATCCGGTTTATATAACAAATCACATTTGTTATGAAACGCAACTGCACAATGCTAGCGGAGCCACAAGAACAACACTGAAATGCTTTGATATTGACCAAGGGTTAATAATGGACCGTTATTCAAGGAAAAGGTAAACATTGCGAGAACTGGACCTCCTAATACCCGAGGGATCTGGGAACAAACAGCGGTCCGGTTTTAAATTGTCGTGCATTTAATTTATTTGCATTGATATAAGCAATTCGAAAAAGTCTCATTCCTCATTCTATTGGCGCGTGTTTCGCACCGACTCTCAGCGGAATTCGATGGCACGTAATTGGAAATAAAATCAACTTTTCGCCCGCCAAGTTTCGCTTTGATTAGGTATTTTTTTGTTGATTTATCAATAGAATGAACTCATCATCGCATTGGAAACATGATCGTGGCTTGCGTAGAAAGATTCATTTCATAATTGTGGCCACATCGGATTTATCTCTGCGTTTAATTACCGTGTGACTATATTAAGAAATGACATTGGTAGTGAAACGGTTATGAGCCGCAGACAATGCAGACATACCTATATTTTGAGTATGATCGATGTGTATTGTGTATCTGTCAACTTGCATAAACCTTTTCTACTGAAACATTGTCGTTACTTAAAACAATAATAGAGTTGTTAATTGGGTTCAGTAGCAACAAGTTGTCGAGAGCTCTGAACAATAAAGTTATGAATAATACAACTTCCGCGGTACGCAACCTGGCTTATTCAGTCGGGAACAAAGGATTAGAACTAAATTATTAAAACCAAACTTCACGAGGTAGTACGTCCGCGGCGCCCTTAAAGTACAAAAGTCAGATTACCCGCTGTCAAGGACGTGTCGGGTCCTCCCGATTGTGCTGGCGCGGAAACTGACTATTAAAGTGACGTAAGCGATTTCCAGGTCATCAATTTTGTGCGTGATAAGTCGAAAGTGCAGGAAAAGACGGGAAGATTAAAAGTGGGTGTCCGGGTTTTATTATAATTTTGTGTTAGCATTTACGGCATTCGTGCTGAAAAAGCAATAAAATTGGATGAGTTCAACGAAATTACGATTATGGATGATGAAGGTATATCGTTGGGCTAAGAGGCTTGTAAATAAACAGAGATAAACTAGCTTATAAACCTCGCTGATCACTTTGCTGTAAGCAGTACAGTAATATACACACTTGGAGATTTTTTTCTAGGTCGCTTCTGTATTTTTTTGCTGGATCCCCCGTTAAACAATACTTAATCATTCCTAATTCAGAAACGGAACTGATCTTATACCTCAGGTAACACATAATTGTAACGATTTAAGGGTTTTATCACACCACAGTCAGCTCACAGATAAATAAAGTCCACACTGTTTTGTGAACAAAAAGGCTACCTACTTACAATACGATTAAAATCAGTTAACGATTCTGATGTTAGCTACTAGTAGCGCCGCAAAGGTGTCAGAGGGGTCGGACGGGTATGCGGGAGGCGACTCGAGGCTAACTTCAGACACGCAAACTTTTGTGCCGCGTACTGTAATAGGGAAACTTACTGTTTGCACAGTACTGCTCCAGCCCACACTGCGCACAACGCGCCGGCGCGACGTCGCCGCAGGGGCAGGCGCCGTCGCGCACGCAGCACGCGCAGTCGCCGTCCGCGCCCGATGGGCACGCGCAACCTTTTGGCGACTGCGTCCATAGGTCCACTTGACCTGCCGTACAAACGCAGGTTAGGTTGGAACGTTGAGATTCAGCTTAATTTTAGTCAACTCGCGTAAAATGTTCATTCAAAAAGTAGTATTATTCGATTAAAGTACCTACAATTAAAGACGAGTGGAAAAAGTTAAATATGAATAGTAGGTATTGATTAATTACCTACGTCCTGGGGACCGATTTTTGACTTTCGAGCGCTCGAATCTTTCATTCGAAAACGGACAAAAATTATGAAACGCTCTTTTGAAATAGCGATAGAAAATAGAAAAGCGAGTGGTATTGACCACTCGTATTCAATTCTATCGGTAGAAAGTTAGTGCCTGCAATTTTGACACTAAAATCGTATTCACTTTTATTTAATTCTCGAGCGCTCGAAAGTCAAAAATCGGCCCCCTGGCCATCTGATCATCTGACGTGCTATTTTTGAATTCAACTATAACAGGATCTTGTAATATTGTAGTAAGATAAAACCATTATTTTAGACACAGTGGTAGGTACAGTCACCGGCATCAATATAATATAGGTAATATGCTGAATCACAGGCCGCAAAAATATCTGATTTGCTCTAACGGCTCTAGGCATAGAGTTGTTATCAGATATTTTTGCGGCCTTTGTTCCATCATATATTGAAGCCAGTGACTGTACAAATAAAGGCATAGTGGTATACCTAAGGATCAATTACACCGGAACTTACATTACGGATACGCAAACGAAAGGTTACTGATATGTTTTACCCTGTATCTACTACCAATTTTTTTAATACTTACTGGTGGCGTCAAGAAAGATAGGCGTCCACGCGATCTGCGCAAAAGCAGTGACGCAGGCGGCCAGGAGCAGCAGCGAAAGAGCCAGCTGCATGGTGCGCGCGAGTCACCACCCCTCCCCTCACCCACCGACGCCTTCGCATTTGACACACTCACACTCACGCACTCGCAGAGACACCGCCCAAAACACCGCACCGCTTCATTGCACAAAAATAACTCTAAAGTCGTTTATATTGTTATTTCGCAGCACCTCACTAGTTTATTGCGGTTTTATTGCGAATCCTCGCAACCTTCGTTTTTCCATTTGATTGCGCTGCGGGTTTAAACGCCGTGTTGTCTGTAACAAAATGGGATCAGGTCAAAATAATGAAGATAATTTTAGTTTCTTTTTACATTATGCTTACAATGGTTTAACACTACATTTCACCATCTCTTTACAAGCATTGTTTCTGTTATAAATAAATGCCTGCACTATTATTTATTTTACGTCATACCTGGCCATAAAGTAGGAATTACCGCACGCTATGCGTGCGGAAAACCCCACTTCCTGGCCAGATAGAGACGTAAAATTTTGTACTCACCACGGGCGGTAATAAAGAAAGCCTCAGAGCGCATATTTATCGCCCTTGCCTTCGGCTCGGGCGTCAAATACCTGCAATCTGAGACATTCTTTGTTTAACCGCCCTAGGTAAGTAATGTACTATTTTCATTAAGCTAATTTGAAACGTTATGAACTCTGACGTAAATAAAACGGAACAGTGATTCTGATAAATGCTTAAAATTTTGTGCGTTCGTTTAGTCTCTTGCCTTCACATACATCTTTTCTGTCGACACTTAATAGCACAATAATATAATATCTTACTAAGGGCTAGTGAATAGCTATGTCCATTGTTAATACAACTCAGGTAGACTGCGTTGTGTTCACGAACAAATGTTAAGATCCGTAGCATACGTACCTCCAACGAATGATAGTAATACATAATACACATACATACTTATATCCTTTGTGTTACCTACACTACACACTACATTGCATAGTACACAGGTATTCTAAAGACATGCATAAATAAGTGATATAGCCTTAATACCGTCTAATAGGTACCCATAGTACAAACTTTGCTTATTTTGGGACTAGGTCGATTTGTGTAAGATTGTCCCTTAATATGTATCTAGTATTATTATTTATATTAAGTATACACTGGCCTGCAAAAGAAGGTATAACACTCATAAATGTGACGATAACTAAAACTGTTATACCTTCTATTGCAGACCAGTGTATAATTTATCTTTAATCCTGTTCTAGCGTTAATTATTATTTGATTTGACTATACATATTTACTTCAGCCATTTCTATGCGGCGTATTTCCACATGTGGAGGCTTCCTGTTTGTTTTCCTGGGGAGGCACGATTAAAATTAATGAATACAGTTACAGAACCCTAAGCCAACACTTTTATAGATCTTTGTTAATAAATTCAGACCTTTGACTTCATTTTCTAAAACCGGCCCAGTGCATGTCGGACCACGCACAACGAAGGGTTCCGTGCCTATTAACCCTTTTCTACGCACAGGAGTTATACTGACCACATACATAGTGCCTGTCAAATATGTATGTTAATGTTAACAATGATTTAGGTACTTTAAAAACAAAGTTTAAACCGACTTCAAATCAGTACTTCGCCAAGCCACACAGGTACATGAAATTTTCCACATTTCCCTCCAATTTACCACATGAACTGCATTCTGAGAGTAAATGCGATGATTATTACAGAAAAAACCCAAGTCGCTATATGTGGGCTGATAATACCTATTTGAGGAGTTCCGTCGATTCCTCAAGGATCTCAGAACGGAATCAACGGAAGCATGTCAGAATCTTTGACGTACTTTACATCTTTGAGGAGTTCCATAAGTCATCTGTGGTCTTCATCATCAGTCCCACTTCACCAAAATTGCAATTTCCGAGGGTAAATACACGAGTTACAATAGAAAATACCGAAATCACTACACGCGTGCCTATAAAATTTGACAGTTGCCCACAATTTCCCTGGGATCCCATAATCAGATCATGACTTGGTGACAAAGGGACTACTTCGGGAGTAACAGAGAAATCGGCGAACATACATAAAAAAAACATACAGTGTACATATAACCTCCTCCTTTTTTGAAGTCGGTTAATAAATAAGTACTGGCATTCGATCATCTCATCTCACCTAATAGTTTTCGAGTAAAATGCCTGTGACATACGGACAAACAGACATACATGACGAAACTTTTATAAGGGTTCCGTTTTTGCCATCTACGAACCCTAAAAAAAATTATATTCACATAATATATTCGAAAGAAAGCCTTACTGATTAGCTTAGAGATTTTAAAACTAGTTTGGTGTACAGTCAGCATCAAAAGTAGCTACGCAATCGAAGACGTCAAAAGTTCTTATTAAAAGTTATAATAAAGACTTTTGACGTCTTCGTTTGCGTAGCTACTTGTGATGCTGACTGTACCTAAGGTAAACGCGTTGTTTTCTCGTGGTCCCACTGATTTGTCCCAGCTACTACTGGTTATATGAAAAAAAACATGGCAGTAGTAAATATAATGAATTTTATAGGGAAACTATCACGGATAAAAGAAACCACAACGTAATCATAATGGGTGATATGAATATAAACTTACTGGTCAAAAACTCCCATACCAAAAATCTTAATGAAATATTAAAACAGTCAGGTCTAAGATCACTCGTAAAGTTTCCGACTAGAACAACAACAAACACGATGAAATGCCTCGATCACGTTTACACTAACATACCTAAACCGGTAATATACAAAGTGGAGCCTAGTTAATTTCCGATCATATCGGTATTATAGTAACCATCAGATGTCAAATAACTTCCTTGCCTACGAATGCAGTAGTAAGTAAACGTTAGTTTTCAAAAAACAAAATATTAAATTTTAAGCTGAGTTTGGAACTGCACGACTGGAATAAAATCATTTTAATAAGCCAAACAAACTGCCCCTTGTGTAGCATTAGAACGAGTATTTTATTGTAATAAAACACCTTTATGACATTAATTTCCCTGTAAAACGCTATCCATAAAAATATCGCCAATGTTACGCCCTGGATAGACGACAACATTCGTCATTTGCGTCACGATGTCCACAGAGTAAAGTCAGTGCTACCTAACTGCGCCGTGGCAACTCAGAATTATACCTAAACTTTGCGCACCATCAAGGGTACATCGGCCAGTGGGCTGGCGCACGCGCTCACGGTCGGACGCTGCTTACGCGCACGATAAAAGTTATTACCAATTCCTTAAAAATGAGTTCGTTGCGAATAAATTCAGCGCACTGCGGTGTTGTGGGGTGTATGAACAATAAAAAATAGACATTTATCATTTTCACAGACGATGAAACGAATGAAAAGTTAGTAACTTACCTATTTTATACTAAGTACCTACTAATTATTTCCATGGCAGGTACAAACTAGTGAGTTTGAACAAAGGCGTAATGTTTTTTTTACGGAACACCTAATACCTATTTCAAATAGTTACGTAATACATTTTTAAGGCCTGCTTGAGTTTTGGTAATTTGGTATACCTACCTACCCCGAGCCGTAGCCGTAAGTTTAGGTACTCCGCCACTGCCATTATGTCCAAATTAATTATTTAGTTGTTTGTATTGATTTCATGTTTATATTTATCCCTGTCTAGCAGCAATTAGTATAATATTTTACTTAGTAAGATTTGCGGGGTGCATGCATTGCACGGCCTAAGAAAGGGCGTAAACATCGTCGTTGCTCTAGGGACTTATAACCTTTTGGAAGGGCTTGGAATGCACTCGCGAGGATGAAACGTAGGTAATCAGAATATTTTAAAACAACTTATGCCTAGTGGCTAATTCCAAGTTTGCAATGCTACTTTAAAGCCCCTGCTAGACGGTCGCCAACACGCCCCTCCGACGGGGCGACCTTGGTCCGCACCGACCGTGTAGACAGTTGTTTGGAGCAAAATTTCATACTACAGCGGTCGGTGCCGACCAAGGTCGCTCGGTCGGAGTGGCGTGTTGGCGACCGTCTAGCAGGGGCTTTAAACTTTTATACAATATGACGTTATTTATATACTTACGTTATAGATAACGAATATAGGTACTCGTAGGTACCAAATTTATTTCATACTGTCGTCGGGATACACCTACTTTAATGAAGTTACCTACACAACAAGTTTCGTTTTGTTATACGTGGTAGCTGGTAGATGAATAGGGAGGAGGTACCAACATTTTGACTGTCGTAAAGTATAGACAGGGTGAGAGATACTTGACATTAAAAATTATTTAACATGTTGCGTTGATATGCCTGTACTAGGGAATGCAGAACCGGTTCCATCTGAAAGAACCGGGAAATTCGGGACTCACCAAAATGAGAACCGGGATTCCCGGTTCTTTCGGGATTTTCGGGACAAAACTTAATATTTGTTCATAAAATTAAAAACGCGATTAAAATATAATTATTCGTGATTAATTTTGTGGATTAGTTAGTCTTCTCTATAGTATATAGGATAGGAACAAAAGCTAGTCATAAGTAAAACAGATAGATAACTTCGATTCACGTTTTTAATAAAAGTTTTTGAACTTAACAGTTTTTATTCTACCCACCAAAATTTCCAAACGTCTACAATTTAATGTTATTCATAATCATAACTATCCACTTATAATAAATCTCTAAATTAAAAAAAGAATCAGCCAGTTTGAAACTAAGCTTTGCGCGGTTCGAATGTTCTCAGCATCCCATGAACGGAAAAATATGAAACATTTTATATAGGTACATTATTATTCTAGCTGCAACTTAGGATAGTTTTTATCCGACTGCGACAGTTAATTAATTTTCCGAAATATACGACTTCATTTAATTTTTCATTTATTTTTATAGAAATCAAACGCTGCTCCAACTGTCAGCTATAAGAACCGTCAAATTTTCGTCAAAATGGCGGAATTGCTTTGCCTTTCACTTATTAATAATTTAAATCCCGTCTACGATAGACCTTTACGAGACAAATGCTAAAATATAAACCATAAAAAAATATTCGATTCTGATATGAGAACTTATATGCGCAAATGTCGTTTTATGTCGTAATTTCAATAAATGAAATCAACAAATTTGAACAATATAATTAACACGAATTTGTTTTTTTTGAATGACAATGGCACGCGCTCGGCGCATTCAGCCAAAGTACCTGCGGCGCTACCCCGAAAACCGATACTCAATGTTCATATATTTGCATCCCTGTCACTCGAGTATGGTTAGTGCGATAGAGATAGAGATACCCGAATATTTTCGAATTCCGAAGTTCGTGGTTATAGCTCAGGAATCGAAAATATGGTAAATAATCATAATGTATTTTCTCGAAAAAGAATTTATAATAAATATAGTCAAATGGAGAAAAAAACAAAGCAAGAGGTTATATTTCTCACTCTAACAAGCGACATTAAAACGGATGTAGCTTCATAATTTTTTGAGATATTTGAATGGGAGTTTCATTATCTTCTATCTATTTATACATAATAAATGCCTATGTCCTGACTGACTTATTCACTCACTCACTCACTCACTCACTCATCAACGCACAGCCGAAACTACTAATCTTAGAGAGTTGATTTTTGCACAGTATGTTGCTTTTATAACGTAGGCTAGGGATAAAAAGGGATTTTTGAAAATTCTACCCCTAAGGGGGTAAAATGGGGGTGCAAAGTTTGTATGGGAGAACCTTTTTTTTTTGAGCTATATACTTAAACTTTGTAGAAAAATTAGTTATTAGAATACAAATGAAACTCTTTCAGCGTTTTGGAAAATTCCACCCCTACGGGGGTAAAATAGGGGTGCAAGGTTTGTATGGGGGAAACATTTTTTTTTAAATAGAGACTTAAAACTTTGTAGAAAGATCAGTCATTAGAATACAAATAAAGAACTTTCAGGGTTTTAGAAAATTCTACCCCTAAAGGGGTAAAATAGAGTGCAAAGTTTGTATGGGAAAAACTACTTTTTTATAAATAGAGACTTAAAACTTTGTAGAGAAATTATTCATTAGAATACAAATAAAGTACCTAGATTCAGTGTTTTAAAAAAATCTACCCCTAAGGGGGTAAAATAGGGGTGCAAATTTTGTATGGGGGAAACAATATTTTTTTAAATAGAGACTTAAAACTTTGTAGAAAGATTAGTCATCAGAATACAAATTAAGTACTTTCAGCGTTTTAGAAAATTCTACCCCTAAAAATAGGGGGCTAAAATAGGGGTGCAAAGTTTGTATGTGGGAAACAATTTTTTTTAGCTAGAGTCCTAAAACTTTGTAGAAAGATTATTTAAATAAAAAGAAAGTACTTTCAGCGTTTTGGAAAATTTCACCCCTAAGGGGGTAAAATAGGGTGCAAAGTTTGTATGGGAAAAAACATATATTTTTTTAATAGAGACTTAAAATTTTGTCGAAAAATTACTTATTAGAACATGAAAAATACTACATTCGGCGTTTTACAAAAATCATTCCCTAAGGGGGTTAAAAAAGGGTGCAAGGTTTGTATGGGGAACACTTTTTCTGAGCTAGACACTTAAAACTTTGTAGAAAGATTACTTATAAAAATACAAAAAAAAGACTTTCAGCGTTTTGAAAAAATCTATCCCTAAGGGGGATAAAAAGGGGTGCAAAGTTTTTATCAGGGAAAGGTTATGTTTTTGAGTTAGAGACTTGAAACTTTGTAGAAAGATTATTTATTAAAATACAAAAAAAGAACACAAATCGTTTTAGAAAATTCCACCCCTAATAGGGTTAAAAAGGAGAGCAAGCTTTGCATGGGCAACACTTTTTTTTGAGTTAGACTTAAAAATTTGCAAAAAGATTACTTATTAGAATACTAAAAAAGAACTTTCAGCGTTTTAGAAAACTCCATCCCTAAGGGGATCCTTAAGATCCTTAAGAAGGGTAGCCAGTGTTGTGTGGGAAAAACTTTTTTTTTACTAGACTTAAAACTATTCAAAATGTTACTTATTAAAATTAATAATAAAGTACTTTCAGAGTTTTAGAAAATTCCACCCCTAAGGGGGTTAAGAAAGCTTTGTATGGGCAACACTTTTTTTGAGCTAGAGACTTAAAAGTTTACGAAAAAAGTTCTTTCAGCGATTAAAAAAATTCAACCTCTAAGGGGGTTTAAAAGGGGGTTAAAATTTTAAATGGCGAGCAATAAAATTTTAAAGTGTGAGTAAGAGATTTTTAACTTCGGTCTTATTCTGTACGTTAAAAGACTACAAAACTGATTTCAGAGTTTTTCCAAATTCATCCCCTAAGAGTGTTAAAATTGGTTCAAAGTTTGAGTATTTCAAGGCATTTTTAAAGTATGAGATTTTTAACGTTGGTTTTAGACTGTTTGTTCACAAACTAGAAAATGAACATCAACTTTTCTTTTAATTATCCCCTAAAAGAGGGTTCAAATTTTGTATTGAGAGAAATCATTTTCTAAGACGATAAAATGTTCTACGCGGACGAAGTCGCGGGCAACAGCTAGTAACTAATAAAATAACAACAGCGACCACCAAGTGAAACCTTTTTTTATATAAGTAAATTGCCTTGAACCTGGTAAACTTGCAAAATCAAACTGATGTGTAAAATGTAACTAATATTGTAAATTGTCCGTTCTTTCTCATATCATATTAAATCAACAATCAACATGTGTAATTGTGTGTATTGTATAGGTTTAGTTCTCAAGTGATAATTAATACTAACAGTCTTTTTGGTATAAAATTAACATTATTTTCATTACAGTGTAGGTACTAGGTACTTTTATATATATAATGAAACACTATAACAATCATCTATATCTAATTATAAAGTCTTCTAAATCATCACAGCGTAAGTTATATGTATGAGTAAATAATGTCACATATTGAGATCATTAAATCAGCATTTATACATAGATATTTCTTAAATGAGAACAATGTTCTAATCAAATTATGAACACAGAGCAGCTTAAATATTTACCATGTATCAAAAATCAAATCTAAACATATTAACACTAGAATGAAAAAAATATTGCAAGATAATATGCATCTTCGATAGTTTTTTTTGGTTTTTATATTGTCTACTTCTTTCGTAACTCTTTTTGCTCTTTATAAAAACTTCTTAAAAACAATAGAGCGTCTAAGCTTTCGTCGCTTAAACACGATCAAATTTTATTGCAAAGTAACCCTGCAGAAGAAAATATCCTTTCAGGCTCCACGCTTGTCGGTGGGATTGTTAAAAGACGATCAAATGCTCGTGACAAGTGACGCCCACGATCACCCCCATTTTCAAAAAGTGCCATTTCTATCATGATGTTGGTGTCCAAATCTTCTCGAGTTGTTGTTCGGGGGCAACCGACATATGCCAACATTGCCAACCTAAAACCTAAGCGTAAACGCCGAGCCACTGCTAAAAAATTTCCTTTTTGCTTTTAGCTGATATTTTGTTAATACTCTCGCTTGCATTAATAACTTGTACTTGCATTAATAACTTGTACATAGTATAAGTATAACAATTATTATGTAAACTTACTTTATTCTTTGTATATGAAACGAAAAAGTATATTTCCCGAAAGTCCCGAAAGAACTGGGACAAGGTTTTCGAAATCCCGGTTCTTAGCTCGGTCCAAAAAACCGGGAAATCCCGGGATTTTCGGTTCCGGTATTTCCCGGGTGCAAACCCTAGCCTGTACACTCGGCTACAAAAGTCGCACCTTTTCTAAAATTCGTTTCAAGCGATTATTACTCCTAAGATACTTACTGTCGATATTAGTATCGTTTGAAAGGTAATAAAACCCCATAGGCTTTAGCTTTCAAATGATATTAATATCGACAGGGTACAGTAAAGTATCTTAGGAGTAATAATCGTTTGAAACGAATTTTAGGAATGGTGCGATACTTTTGACGCCGAGTGTATGTAGGTATGTATGTAAGTATATATATCAGTATCTGAACTATGCAGTTCAGATACTGGCAGACACTCTAGAAAAACTTACAAGTCTTTTGAAAAATTAAAATTGAAAAACAATAACAATTAAATGAGGTAACCTAATTAGTGAAGTGCATGGAATGTGTGGGTGTTTTTATTTCACTCAACTATTAATAATAAAATCATTTCTAAGTGGTGTCAACCCTAGCGTCTATTGGCTGGCAAATGCGGGCAACGACCGGCGCGTTCAAGGTTGCTCCATTGTTAAATTTAGTAGGCATGGAAAGCGGTAGGTATGCGCATTTTTATTCAGAGTCGAGTATCTGTTTGTTAGAACTATTATATAATCTGTGGTAAAGTGCATGTTGCGAGGCTGTTAGCACCACTGGCTAACAAGCCAGTGGTGCTAATAGCCTCGACGTTCTTTCTGTGACTAGCAGGGATATTGTTGAACTTGAGTCAAAATACTCCAATGCACTAAGACGTACAAGGAAAAACTATATAAATGACTGTATATCAAACACTACAGATAATATGAACCTTTGGCGCGTTATCTCATCGGAAACGGGCCGCGCAGATCACAAAAGTAGTGCACCGGACATCCTTGTACACTCAGCGTCAAATACTCTGTAGCAGTCAAAGTGGCCAAATAGTTCGGTACACCATACTAAATATATGGTGTACCGAACCATTTGACTACTTTGGTTGCTAAAGAGTATTTGACGCTGAGTGTACAAAGGTCGAATGGCGACTGCAGCCGGGAGCGAGCCGCAACGGCTGCCGCCGCATTGAACTGCTTCTACATCGATGCAAAAAATAGCGCAAACACGAAACCGGTCCTGGCCCAAGCGCTAACCTATCTTAATGCATACCTAACAATGCCAACTGTCAACTTTATATGGAGGCGCTTCACACTTGGAGAGGTAATTGAAGCGATTAAGAAAACAAAGCGCAAACAGTCAAAAGACATAAATGACATGTCTCAACATTATTTGACTATCTCCCACCTATAGTTGTATCTATACTGTGCCACTTATTCAACGAGTGTGTTACTTCAGGTATTGACCTCCAATCCAAGTACACTCAAACACATAAAAGTGCAACCCATATACAAAGGTAAGGGAGAAAAATACGCTTTAAAAAACTATAGGCCCATTTCCCTGATACCTGTAGTCTCAAAAGTATTTGAGCGGCTTATAAGTAAAAGATTAATGACATTTTTAGCCAGCAACAGTTTGTTGAATAAACGGCAGTACGCGTACCAACGCGGTCGATCTATTGTAGACGCAGCGCGCGAAGTGGTATCCACTGTGATGGGCCACATCAAAGGTAAGCGACAGGTGGCAGCAATCTTCTGCGATTTGTCGCGAGCTTTCGAATTGGTCAACCACTCACTATTGCTGGCTAAACTTGAAAAATATGGCATTACCGATGAATTCCTAAAGATATTAGCCTCGTTTCTCAAGGATCGAAAACAACGGACATATGTACAGGAATCCGTGTCAGATCTCCAGCTCATTGGAGATTGTGCAGTACCACAAGGATCATCGATGGGGAATGATCTTTTTACAGTGCTTAAAAATGACATGACAGCGGCAACCCCCGAGGCTGAATATGTGCTTTTTGCAGACGACGGATGTGTCATAGTCAATGCCGAATGCCACTTAGAGCTAAGGGATAAACTGTCCAGAGTAATTTCCGCTCTTGCGGACTGGTTTTCCGTCGATGGAATGATACTAAATGTCGAGAAAACCAACATAATGCATTTCCAGCTACGCAGACGCACAAATTTAGATTTAAATATTAACTGTAACGGCACATCCGTTCCCCAGGTCGAGGGAGAATAAAAATACATAACAGAGAATAAAAATACATAAAAGATTAGACATAGGTACAAGGTACGTTCAGTTCTTCTATGCAGTAGGTACCTACCTACTATAAACATTTTTGTTGTTATTATCTTTTCTGTTTATTTTATACTGTAGACTACTTAAAATTGAAAGTTATTTACCTTTTTTTGTAAAGATAGGTAACAAAAAAAGTCGCGGGATTGTAAGTCATATCCACCTTAATATTACGAACTTAAACCCCGGGAAATTGCATCCTAGATCCGATCACTGAATTTATTACCGACACTACCATTATCTTCATTATCTCTGTCATCAACCAGATAATGATACGGAATATAATACTGCACTCCTAGGCGTTTTCTAAATTGTGAAGGGTGACACACGCTAAAAATATATGGCATGCTTTCAAAGGTTGCACACGGAGATGATTAAGACAGGGGAATTTTTCTTTTAATACTCCTAGAGCGTTTTCAACTAATCTTCTTGTACTTTTAAAAGCTCGTAAAAATCGCATAACTGCTTCTGTTATTAGTATTTCAACTGGGATGTTTGGAGTGATGAGCCATTTTTTCATGGCATATGCACTGTCTCCTAACAAGAATGCATTTGGGAACGGCCTAGTTACATGTTCTACACTGATTTTACTAACACGGATTTTTTCCTTGAATGCAAAATCCGTAAGATCAAAAGAAAAATTAATTATTTCTTTAAATCTTCTTCTATATGCAAAATCATCAAGATCACTGTTACTATCACTATCGTCACTACTTCTCGCATGGAGAGCCATTTTGAACTACGCGTATGTCAACCACGAAATACTACAATTGTCACGCAATTCGACACAGCTTTAATCTCATGTCAAGATTCACCGACAATTCTACAAATATGTCAACTAGAAAAAATAATTTTTGTTTCACAACATAATTGTAAAACATACAATTGTAGCAAAATGCCTGTCATGTTTGTAAGCATTTCTAGAAAAAAATATTTTATAAAATTGTAATATGTCAATGTCGCTTGACAATTGTCGCTCGACATATGTCACTGACAATTGTAGCCGTGGTGAAATAGGGGCTAAAGCTGTCATTCTAAACACTTGTAAAATAGTCAGAAAATTCCTACAGAATGATTCACTCACTAACGTACAAATCCATGCACACCCTCATCTTACTTCTTAAACTTACTCATCTTCCACCCGAGTCAAACCATAACCAAGAACATCTCTCCGATCATCATCATCAAGATGTTCTCTCAGATCATCATCATCAAGATCTTCTCTCAAATCATCATCATCAAAATCTTCCGTCTTAATTAAAACCAAATAGGTATATGAGATGCACTTGGCTTCGGCCCGTGCTTCCCATTACACCAGTATTTAGGTTGTATAAGAGCATTGTTAAGACTTAAACAAGATGCCCATATTTCGCCGTACCACATGTCGCCCATATTTCATTAAATATCGCATTATGACACTTTACAGTTTGTACATTTTTGAGGTATGTTTAATTGTATATAAACACCAATATATGTTCCAACAAGTCCAATCAATGTCTTCTAGGACAGTAAGATCACAATATACGCAAAAATTGTACAAGCCCTATGCGAGACTGAAACTTACTTCAAAAAATTGTTTTATTATGTGTATTGACATTTTTAATAAGTTACCTGACAATCTCAAATTATTAGACATAAATAAATTTAAAAATGCAGTTAAGCAAATAAATTTAAAAGTAGGTTTTAGATAAATGTTTCTATAGTTTAAAGGAATACATGGAGCTTATATAATTTTGTATTATGCAATTCATGTATGTTTAATTATTAGTGGTAAAAGTTGTATACAATATTGTTGACATTTTTAATGAAATGTAATACTATTAATTATTAAGATAAGCGTGTACACCTGCAAAGGTAGAGGTTCAGTGAAACTTTCTTTATGTAACTATATCTGCAACTGTAACCTGGATTCATTATCTCCACTTATAATAAATCTCTAAATTAAAAAAAGAATCAGCCAGTTTGAAACTAAGCTTTGCGCGGTTCGAATGTTCTCAGCATCCCATGAACGGAAAAATATGAAACATTTTATATAGGTACATTATTATTCTAGCTGCAACTTAGGATAATTTTTATCCGACTGCGACAGTTAATTAATTTTCCGAAATATACGACTTCATTTAATTTTTCATTTATTTTTATTGAAATCAAACGCTGCTCCAACTGTCAGCTATAAGAACCGTCAAATTTTCGTCAAAATGGCGGAATTGCTTTGCCTTTCACTTATTAATAATTTAAATCCCGTCTACGATAGACCTTTACGAGACAAATGCTAAAATATAAACCATAAAAAAATATTCAATTCTGATATGAGAACTTATATGCGCAAATGTCGTTTTATGTCGTAATTTCAATAAATGAAATCAACAAATTTGAACAATATAATTAACACGAATTTGTTTTTTTTGAATGACAATGGCACGCGCTCGGCGCATTCAGCCAAAGTACCTGCGGCGCTACCACGAAAACCGATACTCAATGTTCATATATTTGCATCCCTGTCACTCGAGTATGGTTAGTGCGATAGAGATAGAGATACCCGAATATTTTCGAATTCCGAAGTTCGTGGTTATAGCTCAGGAATCGAAAATATGGTAAATAATCATAATGTATTTTCTCGAAAAAGAATTTAAAATAAATATAGTCAAATGGAGAAAAAAACAAAGCAAGAGGTTATATAGGTAATGATTAAGTTATAAGAGTCCAAAGTTTTAAGAGGGGGTATGTTCTGTCCCTTTTCCGCAAAACGCACCTTCATATGAAACGATTGTTTTTTACTATGACGCTCGAGTATATTGACGTCACAGTCCCTCATCGTTTTCTCACTCTAACAAGCGACATTAAAACGGATGTAGCTTCATAATTTTTTGAGATATTTGAATGGGAGTTTCATTATCTTCTATCTATTTATACATAATAAATGCCTATGTCCTGACTGACTTATTCACTCAATCACTCACTCACTCACTCATCAACGCACAGCCGAAACTACTAATCTTAGAGAGTTGATTTTTGCACAGTATGTTGCTTTTATAACGTGAGCTAGGGATAAAAAGGGATTTTTGAAAATTCTACCCCTAAGGGGGTAAAATGGGGGTGCAAAGTTTGTATGGGAGAACCTTTTTTTTTTGAGCTATAGACTTAAACTTTGTAGAAAAATTAGTTATTAGAATACAAATGAAACACTTTCAGCGTTTTAGAAAATTCCACCCCTAAGGGGGTTAAGAAAGCTTTGTATGGGCAACACTTTTTTTGAGCTAGAGACTTAAAAGTTTACGAAAAAAGTTCTTTCAGCGATTTGAAAAATTCAACCTCTAAGGGGGTTCAAATTTTAAATGGCGAGCAATAAAATTTTAAAGTGTGAGTAAGAGATTTTTAACTTCGGTCTTATTCTGTACGTTAAAAGACTACAAAAATAATTTCAGAGTTTTTCCAAATTCATCCCCTAAGAGTGTTAAAATTGGTTCAAAGTTTGAGTATTTCAAGGCATTTTTAAAGTATGAGATTTTTAACTTTGGTTTTAGACTGTTTGTTCACAAACTAGAAAATTAACATCAACTTTTTTTTTAATTATCCCCTAAAAGAGGGTTCAAATTTTGTATTGAGAGAAATCATTTTCTAAGACGATAAAAAGTTCTACACGGACGAAGTCGCGGGCAACAGCTAGTACGCAATAAATTTCATTCATTCATTCATTCAAATACTGAGAAATTAAAAAAAACAAAATAATAATAATATTAAAGCTGTGTATTTATAGTTATATGTATAGATTTAATTACATAGTAGTCTGTATAGATAGTAGTATAAGTAAAAACTATGTTATAAATTAGTCCTCTCAACTATGTTGCTGTGCCCTCGCAGGGCGTCACATCTGTACCTATTCTTAAGTTCGTTCACGTACCAGAAGGCGCAGCGTGGGTACAGATGTCATGCTCCCTGGCAACCTCACTTTCGATTTAGGGATTTCTAAGTATGTGAAAAAAATTTACCACAATTGTACCGAATTAGTACTTACTTGAAAAAAATTGTACTTCAATAGTTTCGAGTGTACAATTATTTTAAATTGAGATTACTGGGGAGAACATCTCCAGCAACCCCAATCCTAAAAAGAAGGAATTTCACGTAGAAACTAGGTTTTTTGGGTAAAATAAGGCCCAAAAAAAATTGTACTCTCGTTTTTCCCGTTGAACGAGATAGCTAGGCTAGTTAAATTACCAAACTTGCGCCAGAAAGTGAACACCTGCGTGACACAGCAATACGGAAAACACATGTACTCCATATTTTGATAATATTTTTCATCATTTTTTGCGCCTGATGAAAAATATTTGCAAAATATGGAGTACATGTGTTTTCCGTATTGCCGTGTCATGCAGGTGTTCGCTTTCTGGCGCAAGTTTGGTAATTTAACTAGCCTAGCTATCTCGTTCAACGGTAAACACGAGAGTACAATTTTTTTTGGGCCTTTTTTTTACCCAAAAAACTTAGTTTCTACGTGAAATTCCTTATTTTTAGGATTGGGGTTGCTGGAGAGATGCTCCCCAGCAACCCCAATTTAAAATAATTGTACTCTCGAAACTATTGAGGTACAATTTTTTAAGTAAGTACTAATTCGGTACAATTTTGGTACAATTTTTTCACATACTCAGAAATCCCGAAATCAAAAGTGGGGTTGCCGGGGAGCATTAAGCTTTAAAGCTGAGAAGAGTTGTCTTGAAGTCATCATAACACCGAAATAATTAATACAATTAATTTTGGAGACTGTTTGATTTTAAAATAGAATGCAGATTTGATTACCTTCTTATACACAGAACGAAACATTCTTAACCCTGAAGTTAGTTACTACTACGGTGTAGCCGCCCGCTCGGCGTGTTCATGGCAGTGAAAGTGTTAATTGTTTTATTTAGTTTGGTATTATCTAACAGAATGAAATGGAATTGAGATTCCTTGTAGTACGATTGGCGGAACAGAAAAATCCTCGTCCGATCAGTAAAACAAAGCAGTCTGACTTACTGATGTGCCGACGGAAAGTTTTCTATGTTGCGACGAAATGTTTCTGCAATTTAACATGGGAAAATTTCGGAAATTTTCCTAATTTTTGTATGGGAATCGAAACTTTCCATTTCCAACATGGAAATTTACGTACCTACTGATAAGCATAAAACTGTAACTTTTATACATAGTGTATAAGAGTTACATTTTTATGCTTCTCAGTACCTAAACTTCCTTAATTTCTTGTGAAAATTTCTAGAAATTTCCCAGAACTTTTCCAACTTTTTGGAAACTTTCCGCAATTTGCACATCACTAGTCTGACTACATAGTCAAAGGGCTCAATAGGGATGTTGACACCAAATTAATAGATTTTCATTTTCTCGAGCAAGGATTAAAATAATTTAGTCAAATAGAGAAATAATAACAAGTGAGTAAATAATCACAAAGTTTTAAGTGGAAGTATATGCTGTCCCTTTTCTGCAATGCCCAGCTTCATATGAAACTATTATCATTTACTATTTTAGTCTATGACGCTCGAAATCTGTGTGAATAGAGCATGTCCTCTAATAACTCTTTACAACTGAAAAATCGTTATATTTGGATGGGATTTTCATATAGTCATAATACAATTTGAGTCAACAACCCTATCTGTATAAGACGCATTACAAAAAAAAGTAAAACAATTGAAAATTAGTTACATAATTTAATATCACACACGTCATAATTTATCTGTAAGAACAATCACGAAATAAGAAAGTATCTTAAAACAATTAACATAGTAAGGCGTCAACGTGGCTGCATATTCACTTTTCATTTCTTTTATTTTTCGTTTTGTTAATACAGTTGAATGTTCATGTCATATTAATCTTGTTTGTAGGAATATTGAACGTAATGTTGACAATAACACTAAGAACAAGGAAGAGGTATACACTGCCAAAAAGACAATGACTAGCAAAAACATTTTCAGATTGAGAAATGAACACACAGACACAGAGAAATGAACACTGAACGAGACGAAAAAAGAACTTGACGAAAATTAAATCAAACGAGCAACATTAATGCTAACATGAAAATGTATGTTCCGAATTTCGCCGTTTGAGGTATATAGGTAGGTAAATACCATAGGTATTTCTTAGAAAAAATAGAAACAATTACTACTAATAATCTCAACATTTTCGACATATATCAGCAAACAATATAGGTAATTACTTCGTATAAATATATTATACTATCTATTAAAGACTGAGCTGTGCGATGAAATATGTCGAATTTAGGCTAAACAGTTTCCGTTTGATTCCGATAAATACCGTGAGTAAATATGAAAGATTATTTTGGAGGTTTATCTGACATAATGTAAATAGTTCACAGTAACTTCACATTTGTTACGCGCACTCGCTCTGAGAAAATCAACCTTGGTTTGCGTAGCAGGAGTGCGCCACAAGTGTAAATTTGACACCAAACCAATACATATATGTTTAAAGCAATGGACCTCCAACACGGGTAGCAGCGCGACGCGTCTAGCACGAGAAGCGATAAAATGTGCAACACACATACCTACTATATCCCGCAAGAGTTAACTTGAGACTCGAGCGCATATTAACGTCATACGAACGAAGTCTCAAGTAAACTTTTGCGGGATATACAGTGTTTCATTATCACTCGCGTCTTAGGCTAGCCGTTCAGGTGTGAAATGGTCTAATTGACAAATTCAACAAGGGTTGCAATAGTAACAGTCACGGGGCGGGGCCGCGGGCCGGCCAGTCACGCAAGGCGGGTACTCCATGCAGTATTGTGGGCAGGACGCGCACTGACCCACCACGGGAAGAGACCGGCCATGGGTTTTCTGTTTTTCAAAATGAAAGCAACAGTTGCCCTGATAAAGAAAAGAAAAAATATCACAACTGTAGTACTTAATTGAAGAATATATTTTCAAAAACAAACATTGTTGAAAGTACACCATTGAAGCGGGTTAGGCTCGTAAAACACACTTTCCCGAAATGTGCACTTTACGCAAAATGTACACTCCCAAAATGTACACTTTCCCAATTTAGAAACTTTCCCGAAATGTGCACTTTTTCAAACAGTGCACTTTTCCAAAACGCACGCTTTCCCAAAATGTACACTTTCCCATTTAGGGCACTTTCTCAAAAGGTACACATTTATTATTTAGACACATTCTTCACACACACACACGCACACACACACACCACACACAAGCACACGCACACACGCTTCACACTTTTTTTTTAAATCCACACGCATTTTTGTCTTAAATTTAATGTCATCTACTTAAATCGATTGTGTAGAGGAGCCTTAATTTTAAAGTCAAAATATTTTTTTTTAGGGTCCCGTAATTTTTAAATTAAGGGAATTTCAAAAATGGAACGCTTATAGTTTCGGTCTCTCTGTCCGTCCGTCCGTCCGTCTGTCCGTCTGTTTGCAGTTGTACTATTTGATATAAAGCCTTAGTACTATAAACAGGGACACCCCCTAAAGTGTACTTTCCGGGAAAATATACCTTGTGCGAAAATGCACATTCTGGGAAAGTGTACTTATTGATAAAGTGTACATCGAATAGCGTCGTTCTGGCAAAGAATATCTACGCATTTCTAATAATGTGCTAATTGAGACGGTCAGTAACAACTTGTACCGAAATGCAATCTTCCTGCACTGGTTATATGCGCATCGGCACCCGAATCGCAAATAATTGTACGTAATTGTATTAGTTAAGGATTTTATTTTATTTATTTCTTTGTATCATATATATATTGTAATGTAAAATAATGGGTTTATTGCCTGAAATAAAAGAAACATTCATTCATTCATTCATTAATCTATTTATTTAATTATAAATTTAATTGCAGAAATACAAAAGATATATAATTGGTGGACTTAATGCCTTAAGACATTGTCAGTATCAGTTCAGGTATTTTGAGCACCCTTGCACCTCATGATTGTACCGTATATTACATTTTACGTCTAAACACCCACAATGATATTATCAATGTTGGCAAAGCACCGCTACGCAAACCCGAAGTAGGGTACCCAGTTATAGCTTTTGTTCTATTTTTGCAACCCTCACGATTCGGCTCGAGGTTTTACGGCATATGAGAGAAAACCCGACCACTTTTACATAATCACTACCTCACTATAAAGGATCCAGACGGCAATCTTCTTATTTACATAAGCAGATAACTTCCTCAAGTAGGATCCCGTGAATTAATTAACTTCCCAGGTAAAAATCTTACGGCAAAATTCCAGGCAAAAACTTTTCGTAATTCAAGTAATACGACGCTTTCTGTTAATTACTGAGCTTAGAGCGAGAAGTTGAAAAGTTCAGATGTTCTTATCCTAGCTACTTATCGTGATATTTATTTTTAAAAGATAATTGGGTACAATATAAATTCACGATTTAAGATTTTTCCGAGTGAACTAGGTACAAATACTTTATGTTGATAAATATTACCTAAAACTGTATCAAATTGAAGACTAAATATAAAAAGCCGGTCAAGTAATAGTCGGAATCGCACACCGAGGGTTCCGTTCCGTACAAATATGTAGGTAGATGACTGAGTTTTGATAAATAGTTGTTCATCACTGGAATCGAGTCTCGAAGATTTTTCCCACATAATTGAGGGGCAAACTTAACCCTTTTCCCAGCCGGCAGTTGAAAAATGACAATCGAGTGTCAGTCTTATTAATTGACATTAAAATATACGTTTGACAGGCTACATGTGGTCAATATAACTCTGCCTGGAAAAGGGTTAAACTGTTGTCTTAATACATCGAGAAAGGTCACGGTCAGTGTAACTACTACAAATGTGCATCGCAGTGGAATTCCGGCTTTTCCTTCGGCCTTTCGGTTGTGAAAACAAGCCTTTTTATATGTAGGTCGAACACAAACATGTTGGCGCTCTAAACTTTACATACAATTCTCGGTGCACTCGCGTCACAATTAGTGAACTGAAATCAAAGTTTGAGCGCTGTCAATATGGTTTAAATCATACAAGGTACGAGTTATAGGAAAGTGCTAACTGATGTAACCAGAAAGAGCATCCTGCTGAACTGATTGAGTTAGCCGTAGTAGCTACTCCATAAGCAAAATCGCAAAAGTTTAAACTGACTAATAGTACGCTGCTTTGAGGAAGACTTATTCATGACTTGGCATTAGTAGGCATTATCATAAACCTATATATACATTTCACAGCTGGACACAGGCCTCTTCTCATGGATGAGAGGGAATGGACAGTAGTCCCCACGCTGGCCCAATGTGGGTTGCAGTTACCTGACATATTTCCAGATAGGCCAGCACATCTTATTTCCAAGTGCCGTTGCACACGACTCGGCTAGAAAGATGACGATGGATCTCGCATCACGTTGCAGCGTTAGATACTAGTCCCATTGATTTAAGTTCGGGCCAAAGACAGGCTACCCAATATACAGATAACCACACTAAGAATCTTAATTTCAGTTACCGGATCAATATGGTTATATCAATATTATATCTTTTACAAATATTAATAACTTCGAGGTTAGCTACGCAGTAATCGAAGAGTCTCTTTATCACTACTAGAGGCACGAGAAGCTAGCAAGTAGTTGAGTGATAGCTGGTCGGGGAAAAAACCGCTTCCAAGAAATTTACATTAACGCTCCGCCTGATTTGACCAACGCAGCAATTGCATGTGTCAACTCTGTCTGCTGCGGTATACATATCAAAGAGATCCTTATTAAAAGGCACCCTCTTTGTACCATACTACAGGCAAATAAGCGATCACAAATCATTTACACCGATTATATTTCCGGTAATTTAAAGGTACCGACCTATAGTCTATTTTTGATGCATAGTTGATTCTAATTTGACGAATGTTACAAAAAGAAAAATAAGGTTATTTCTAGATTTTCTAGCAATAACTCGCTATGTATCATAATTAAAATGATTGCCACACCATTCACAGTACACCAATCGAAAAATGCCGGCAGAAATCAAACACATCTCAAGGTGGGTCAAGCGAAGGCTCGGACCTCTAAATATAACCGTTTTTCCCCTGAAGGGATAAAAACGAATATTTCGAGTCCAGCCGAAGCTTGACCCACCCAAATTTAAATGCCTTGCCGGCATATAAAGGTACTGAAGCTAGTAGCTAGCCGGCACGCGTTGGTGTCTGTGCGGTAGTGACGTCACTACCGCACAGACACCAACGCGTGCCGGCTAGCTACTAGCTTCAGTCGAAAGTCGAAATTACTTTTACGATCGGCTTTTCCCCAAGTAATTTGTCTTACGAGGCCCCTATACCCTACATTTCGGCCATCTTAACTGGCAACACTGGTGTGACGTCACTACCGCACAGACACCAACGCGTGCCGGCTAGCTACTAGCTTCAGTACCTTTATATGCCGGCAAGGCATTTAAATTTGGGTGGGTCAAGCTTCGGCTGGACTCGAAATATTCGTTTTTATCCCTTCAGGGGAAAAACGGTTATATTTAGAGGTCCGAGCCTTCGCTTGACCCACCTTGAGATGTGTTTGATTTCTGCCGGCATTTTTCGATTGGTGTACTGTGAATGGTGTGGTAATCATTTTAATTATGATACATAGCGAGTTATTGCTAGAAAATCTAGAAATAACCTTATTTTTCTTTTTGTAACATTCGTCAAATTAGAATCAACTATGCATCAAAAATAGACTATAGGTCGGTACCTTTAAATTACCGGAAATATAATCGGTGTAAATTATTTGTGATCGCTTATTTGCCTGTAGTATGGTACAAAGAGGGTGCCTTTTAATAAGGATCTCTTTGATATGTATACCGCAGCAGACAGAGTTGACACATGCAATTGCTGCGTTGGTCAAATCAGGCGGAGCGTTAATGTAAATTTCTTGGAAGCGGTTTTTTCCCCGACCAGCTATCACTCAACTACTTGCTAGCTTCTCGTGCCTCTAGTAGTGATAAAGAGACTCTTCGATTACTGCGTAGCTGACCTCGAAGTTATTAATATTTGTAAAAGATATAATATTGATATAACCATATTGATCCGGTAACTGAAATTAAGATTCTTAGTGTGGTTATCTGTATATTGGGTAGCCTGTCTTTGACCCGAACTTAAATCAATGGGACTAGTATCTAACGCTGCAACGTGATGCGAGATCCATCGTCATCTTTCTAGCCGAGTCGTGTGCAACGGCACTTGGAAATAAGATGTGCTGGCCTATCTGGAAATATGTCAGGTAACTGCAACCCACATTGGGCCAGCGTGGGGACTACTGTCCATTCCCTCTCATCCATGAGAAGAGGCCTGTGTCCAGCTGTGAAATGTATATATAGGTTTATGCCTACTAATGCCAAGTCATGAATAAGTCTTCCTCAAAGCAGCGACAGAAGGATTCCACTTCGCTTCAGCCCGTCCAGTCCAGATCAGTTTATTTGAAATGTATACTGGCATACATATGCCTTTATTCCACTTCTCTCTAGTGGACGACCAATTTAGTTGACTTGTAAACTTGTAAATTTTTACGGGACTGGGTCCAGAGACGTTTGTAGGAGCTAGATGTGCTCTATATGTAGTAAAAATTGCTACGGATGATATGCCACTTTTCCGGAGATTCCGGAGATAAATCAGTAATAGAATAGGTGTTTTCAGCTACCCACTTTTTCATCTAGTAAGAACTGATTAAAGTCCTTGAAGCTTTTTCTCCCGGAAATTTTGAGGAGGTTTCGTACATTTACCGGCCTTGTATTGATTTCAGCCGTACTCTACGAACATCCAATTTTAGTATCCCTTGAATTCTGATTGTAGATCTCGGATTGCGAATAAACCTGCTGTTGTTTGCGATAAAGATCGGTTCTCCAGCGTCATTTGTGCCATGTAGAACAGGCAATTTTCCAAGAATATTGCCGGCAATAGGGAAGTACCTACTCCATTACCAAAATATACATGACGGTATCCGACAGGGACGCCTACATGTTCATGGTGTTGAGTGCGTATGCGCGCTGTAACCAGGCGAGTCCCTCTTGCCGCTTCGTCCAAACTCGGCTCTCACACACCTCTGAGGTGAAATTTATCTGAAGACGGCAAACAGTGACTTATTGTACTACGGTCGGCGTTGTACCACAACGACATGACGCGACACACGACGACCAGCAGTCACTAGACGAAAGAGCACGTGCTATGCGGTAGGACGATATTGTGCTATAGTGTTTTAAACTGTCAAACAACTGCTTCTTTAAACCGAGGACCTTCTGTACATGCGTGCCTTCAGTTATACTGCGCTGCCGTGCGCAGCGCGGGGGACAATCTGTTGCTCGCGTCCCCCAGGATTTATCCTGTACGTTTCCCCTGGGTGGTGCTAAATGAGTGACAACACTTTCGGCGAAATATGCGCTAGTGGCGCTACTATAGAAATATCACATGGATATTCGCTTATTCTACAGATCGCCATACGATTAAATAATTAAATGCTGCGCCGCAGTGTTTTATTAACCCGGGATAAGTAGGTATACCTCGCTGTGAGCGTGATGTTGTGATGCGGCAACATCAGTGCAGAAACAAGGTAGTGGCAAGTCATTGGCAACATCCGTTGGCCAATGACTTGCCACCACCTTGTTTCTGCACGTATGCCACAACATTACTTTCCTAGCGCGATTGGGTATATCGACACCTCAGATGTATGCAAGAACCAAGTTAAAGCTACTAGAATATTCACATTATTTGGAAGTGTAGTGTATCAGACACGGCCGGCACTCAAAATTTATTTTATTAATATCTTAAGCTACAAGTATTTCCAATTACAATTTTAATCTAAGGGGAGTGGATGTCATCTATTCGTGGCATCGTAAGTAACTCGAGAGTTAAGAAGACGGATTACAGGGACCAATCTCGGGGCACGGCGGCCCCCGAGCTACAGTCGAATACCCCGCCCAGGCCCTTGACGCATAGCGAGTAAACATCGCGGTCCATCTAAGTACACGCCAGAACATGCGCGGCTGTTAAGTAAGGGCTAAGCTAATCCAATCTAATTCCTTCTAAATTGCTGTTGAGAACTTTTAAGATCAACGAAATTTCTCTTGCCCACCATATTTACTGGAATTAGTGACTGTAAATTGGCTGCTATTTTGATTGTTTAGTAAAATAAAAATAGGCGCATTCAAATTTAACACATGCGATGTTATGATTAGCTTCCTGACAAGTGGTGGCAAATTTCACACAGATAGTAATTCAATTCAATACTTTAAACTCTCGCGCTTTGTACACATATTTAAATAATAATACCGGAAAAAACAATATTTAATTCAATTCAATTCAACACATTTATTTCGCCCAACTGGGATCATGGGTAAAGTAAGTTACAGTTGCTTAGGCTAAAGTTAGTAACGGATTCGTTGTTTTTTACAAACGTTTTACGATCGAATGAATAAGTTATTTATTTACTTTAACTCTATGACATTTAATTGTTATGAGCTGATCAAACAAACACAAACCGACTAATGTTGGTAAACACTCAAGTCCTTTGAGTCTTCATTTCTAAGACTGGACTCAGTGTTTTAGAAGCTCAAGTCCTTTTTAACTTGGGGGACATGAGTCTTCTGTAGTCTTCTATGGGGACTCGAGTCATCTATACAGACTCGAGCGTTTTGTTTACGCTTAAAGTAGTGTAGCAATCAGTATATTTTTTGGTTTTTAATTATGTCTGTTAATATGGTTTCCTTAATTTATCATAACCCAGAAAATATTAATATAAAGTTGAAAAAAAGACTAAAAGATACGATGGCTTGAGTCTTTTATAACCCCCGACGGAAAAAAGGGTGTTATAAGTTTGACGTGTATGAGTGTCTGTGTGTCTGTCTGTCTGCGTGTCTGTGTGTGGCATCGTAGCTCCTAAACGAATGGACTGATTTGAATGTGGTTTTTTTTTTATCCGAAAGCTGACGTGATCGAGATGGTTCATAGGTACTTTTCAACAAAATCGGTTAAGCCGTTTTTGAGATATTGAACTTTGAAATGAAAACAGGACTCGATGTGACTCGAAAAAAGACTCAGACTCAAGACTTTAAAAAATCTTTTAAGCTCATAGTCCCGTAAATTTGGCTCGAGTTCTTGCAATTTAGACTTCAAAAACTTGAGTCTTTACCAACACTAAATCCGACACATCATTATGTACTTGCAAACATTTTGGCTATCGCAGCCGTAAGATCCGTGCGTGACCTTTTAAATGCTTGCATATTGAGCTCTGGGAATGTCAGGTACTTTTCTGTCTAGGTATGATTATGCAATTAAGCTCTTATATTGACTTTTTGTTACCAATCGCTTGCTGTTTTTGTAAACCAATTTTTAATAGAATCCGATTATCATTAAAAGGTTTTGCGGTTATATTAACCCTCCCTTCTTTGTTCAAGTTTTTTAATAAAAGCCTGATTTTAATATTTTTGAGGTTTCAGTTTGATTCAGTTCTTCACCTTAGTTTTGAGCATGGCTGTAATGAAATTGGATTTCACCTCGCCGTCACAGGCGTTCATTCGGTTTTTTTGCTTTGGCTTTGAAAGGATATTGCGTGGGAATTTATTCAGATGGCGATTTTCCATACCTCCAACTTTTATTGGTATTGGACTTAAATTAATATTTCAATTTCATTCAGTGAAATAGATTTAGGGTGATTACTTAAATGCCAATATCTCGATTTCCTCTGTAGTATGTGCAATATAGTACAAATAATACCTACTAAGTATTTGGTACTAACAATAAAATGATGCACTTGTGCCTAGTTAAGCATTGCAACGTCTTAAAAGTGGAGTTTAATGCGTGTTTTAAATGCATGTTTATATAAAAATAAAAAATAAGAACACCACTGAAAAACTAAATCAAACTTAAACCTCAAAAAATGAAGATTATCTTAATTAAAATAAATATATCGTTGTATAGGATAGTATAGCATACATAGTATCGTTAAGCCCTTAAGGAAACGCCTCTCTCCTACCTTCTTATTGAACAAAAGACAAACCAAAGATTGTACCTGTTCATCTTCCCTGATGTACCGCGACTCCTGGTGGTCCGCGTCTTGAATGAAACGGGCCTCGACGTAAGGCTTCTTACGCGGGCGGTTGCCGACTGCCACCTCGCAGGCGCGCCTCATCAGCACCGTCGGCTGGTTGGCCTGCAAAAAAAGAAAGGAATATTTTGACTTACCAAAACAACTAAAATCGGTCATTAAAGTATGGTCCGACGAGTCAAGTACCCGTTGTCGTCACCCCTCGCGTCCCTGTCCTTTCATAGGCGCCGTCCTAGTGATTCATATTAACCATAATAAATACTGTAGCGCGTACGTTTTTAATCATCCAATATGTCTTCAAGGGAAACCCTGATCGGTTTTTTCTTCACTAGTTTGCAGCAGACTGATTTCTTGCCATCGCAGAGGGGCACTTTCGCAAGATCGCAAATTTTCAGCTGCTTGGGGCAGACATCGCACTCTAGTTCGACGTCACGGGAGCAGCGTCGAAGGAAGTTGGTGGCGCCCTGAACCTTCCCGTGCTCCTGGTCCTGCATGCCATTCCTCTTGAACGCGGTCACGGGCAGCTTGCGCACCTGCAACCCAGATACTCCCGTTTAGTCTCGTAGATCACATATAAAACTTCTTATTTGGCTACAATAAGTGACAGAAGAGACAGAGTGATACACATTCTAAGAAATCTTTAAATGTGCATAACAAGCACGCCACACTTTCAATAAAGCTTGTTTAATATGCGTCTGCTCGCGTTTTGTGTGCACAATTTAAGCACTTATAAACATAAGAGTGTAGTAAAGATTTTCCACTCGGTTTCTTCACGAAGTTCTTTACTTCCAATGAAGACATTTACGCACCCACAACATCAGTATTTCTTAGGGAGTTTAACAGCCAGTTTCTTCATTGGTTTGATGGCAATTGGTTTCGGATAGTCGCCGCACCAAGCCTCGTGCCAACATTTTCTGATGTATGCGATGCCGCCGCTTTCTCCAACAGTTTGATCTTGGAGCCCATTCCTTTTCAACGCAGATGACGGCAAGGGATAAGCCTGCCAAAGGTCTGGGTGGTCATTAAGAATATTTTCATTTCTTTTAATTTTACTAGTCATTATTAAGGAAGTGATTCATTTCTTCTTTTTAATCGGCAGCACTTCTTGTGTGATTTTTGGGAATAGTTTACGCATGGGTGTAACAGCAGTGTAAACGGAAGGGTGTTGTGGTTCTCCGTCGGAACATAGAAACCGAATTGCGCCTCTGTATCCGTGGATTTGATCTTGAATCCCGTTCCGCATGTACGCAGTCTTTGGAAGTCTTCCATAACGAGAAGGAACATACCGTTCCTGAAACCAACCACAAAAAATAAGTGAAATATAAAAGTTGTTGGTTTCAGTGTACGGGTGACAGCAAAAATGTCCTACAGGCTAGCACAGAATAAATCATAGTGCCTACCTACTCGTACTTAAGTACATAAGGTCCGTTGTCTAACAAAACCGATGTTGGACCGGTAGAAAATTTAAATCATAGCACTCTGCTCACATGCGCCCGCCGAATAGCACGTGCTCTTGTGCTCTGTGTGTCGGCACCTCTAAGGTGTGCTAGAACAGAATTTAGCCGAAACGGCAAGAGGCACAGAGGACCGATTTTGATTTTCAAGCGCTCGACTCTTTCACTCGAAAACTGTCAAAAATGATGAAATACTATTTTGAAATAGCGATAGAAAATTTAAAAACGTTTGGTAGGTATTGACCACTCGTATTCAATTCTATCGGTAGAAAGTAAGTGCCTGCAATGTTGACACTAAAAAAGTATTCAATTTTTGAGCGCTCAAAAGTCAAAAATCGGCTAGTTAATATCGAAACGTCTTTTGTAGTTAAATATATTACGAGTATTACAATGTATAAAATAAGTTACTTACAAATTTCAAACTTGGTATTGTAGGTCTGTTAACCGCGCTTGAATTTTGTGCACTAATGAGAGAGTTTTGTTCCTTGGGCGTTTTACAGGAAACGTGTTCGTGAATGGTTTCAGAATCGTTATTTCAGCTTATGTTTTCTGATGGCTTAACTCTACATATATATTGTACAGTGTTCAGTCTTAATCCCCAGACACAAGTTCCGCAACACATACATATTGAAATATGTAAAGGTTGCGTTTTTAACGAATCGCTACTATGTAGTGCTATCTACTTACTATGAGGTGATTAACTTAAAATAATAACTTATAGAAGGATAGTTTCATACGGCCGACGCGCCAAGCGTGAGGCATAAAATGGATTCATGTAGTTGTGATCAACCCGTATTCACACGCGCCAATACGCACACAAACGCACCAATTTTGTTCCACCGATCGGCGTACTGGGCCATTTATGGCCGAGTTTTAGTGGCCTCACCGTTGCGCGTGAACTGCGTTTCTAGGCGTTATTATTCTAAGGTGATTAACTACCACCATTACTAGGGTAAATACACTTACAATGCGTCCATCTTCGTATCGGTAACAAGGTATGATGTACTTCGTCTTGACCGGCTTGCAACAAGACGGATGGGGCTCACAACAGGCCGGGTGTGGCGGCGGAGGGCGGATATAACAACAGTCATGGTGGTTGTTTGGTGGTGAACAGGAACGCCGGTCAATTTTAAGCTGACTATGGTGACCGTGATGACTATCGCCGCGATGACTATCGCCGCGATGACTATCGCCGTGATGACTATCGCCGCGATGACTATCGCCGCGATGACTATCGCCGCGATGATTATCTTCATGATGGTGGTGATATTTTGGTTTTGGTTTTTCACAACAATAAGCGGTCTTGGTGCACGGAGGAAGACAAGGGTAGTAGGCGACAGGCTCAACTGCGTACCTCGGCGCGATCAGCATTGGCCGAACCGAGTTTGCGCCACATTCTTCTATGCAACAAATATCCATTTTTATACTTTTGAATTTTCATTTATCAGTTTTATCACTTTAAAATTTAGTTCATAGTAGCAAAAAAACACAGCAAATTTTTATGACTGTCCAAATCAAGACAGTCGGTTTCTATTTGTCAATTTTGAATTGATTCGGAATAAACACTTGCAAAATTTACGTCCAAAATTCGTAACAGCCAGTATTCTGCCAATGTATGATAAGAAACTTTCTGAAACCATTATATGCCAATCAAATTAGAATTTTTCGAAGAATTAATTCCCATAAAGCTGGAAATTGTTTTTCATCACACTTGCTCATAAATGGTGTTATTCCTTGCCTGTATACAGAAGGACAATGGCCTAAATTGTTGTGTGTGATCTGATTGGTTAAGCAAATCTGGACGGCAAGAATTCTGCTCTGTGATTGGTTGGAAAAAAATCGAGCAGGCCGTGCCCTGCAAGAACCACATGCTCCATTCTCTGTGATTGGTTGAAATATTGATGGCGGACCTCCACTCGCACTGATCTTGTCGCGACGATCGCGAATCCGTCAAGACCGTGTCGTGTAGCGACACCTTTATAATAATCTGTACATAATTTATGATAAAAGAAGCCTCAATGCTACCAAGCGCTTCCGTATCCTGTTGTTGATTCTAGAAGCGATGACTCTTTTTAGTTTATGGCAAAGAGTACTATGAATAATATAGAGATAGAGACGTCAGTCAAGGTTTTGCATGCCGCGCGTCATCTAGTTTTTATCCGACTTCAACAGCCCAATAGTTAGCTCTAGTAAGTTCATATGTGTGAAATACTCACACACACATATACACTTTCCCTGTACCTACATGCATACATATTGATGTATAATATGCCAATTCCTATTTAACGAATAAATTTAAAATAATCAAGACAATTTATGAATTATAATATATTTTATTCGAGGAATCACAGTCAATTACGAACATGAAACAGTTATTCAAGCAGTAGGTGCAGCAGTTTGGTATCCTGTTACTAGTTTGGTACAATATTATTGACTTACAATCGTCAATAAGCAAATCAAGGTCCAGATGAGAAAACAGCAGGTCCAAGTGATCAGCGCACGATAATAAACGATAAATAATAATTAAAGGCAATTATGAAACCATTTTCAGAGTAACGGTGACAGTCTGACAATGACGTGACGTGAATGACGGCAGCATAGACTAGACGGAAGCATAGACTAGACGGAAATGACGGAAGCATAGACTAGACGGTTTACGTTCCATTTCATGTAAAATGCTCTAACCGTAAATTTAATGTTCTGTTTTAATTATAAGGTAACTATAAGTAGTAAGTTTTTTTAGCAGAATCAATTGTATGACGAATATACTAACGTGGAAATGTAGTCTCAGTTATAATCAAACTACGTAAAATGGAATTTTCCTGACTGTCATACTTAGGCAGGCCTGTTTCCGCTTCCGCTTTGGACTGCCACCTGCAGGCGTCGAAACAGAACAACGATAGGTCTCCTCAAACTCGCCACTATTTTGACGTATAAACGTCAAAATAGGCTTTATAATATAAGGCACTGAAAACACCGTGGTTTATGGTAAGAGACCTTTTACGTTATTTTGTTGAGCCATTTTGAAATGCATTGTTTTAATAATATATGTTCATCTTGGAACATATAGTTTTTGTTCAGTTATTAGTCTGTGTGTGGTTCCTGTTCTGATGGGAGGAACTTTGAATTAAGAGCTAAGTATACTATTGAGTACATGAATATTTCTTATTCTAGCTTGCAATCTTGAAATTTACTTTGTGCTAATCATATTTGGTTTAGCAGTTTGTATATCTATTCTGAACTTGCGGATGTTACAATGGTGACAGTTCATTTATCTTAGGATGCTCGCTTTCTAGGAGTAGTCCAACTCTTGAGGAGGTCACAAAGGTGACGGTCCATCTATATTTGGATGCTCGCTTTTGATGAGCAGTCCAACGGTACCAGGATGCCCTCTTTCGGGGAGCAGTCCAACTGTACCAGGATGCCCTCTTGCGAGGGAGGCAGTCCAACATGATAATGATGTTTTTCCATTATTCATAATGAGGGTGTAGGCCCGTCCGTAAGAGCATGCCAGGAAAAATACCTATTGTTGAAAGGAGTTGAAAGAATCCTCCTTAGTACTTTGTATGGTACGTAGATATTATAAGAGATTATATCTACATGTGTCTGGTCTCGCTTGCGAGGGGATCAGATGCGTTGGAGCCCTCTTGCGAGGGGGTCCAGCATAAGTCGTGGGTATGTATGTTTGGTTTGTAGATGATAATAAGAGATTATATCTACATGTGTTTGATTTCGCTTGCGAGGAGATCTAACAGTTCTTGTAAGTGTGTTTGTATGTATTCAGGATATTATTCAATACAATACCTAAATCCTGATAAATGTGTTCAGTCCTGTAGGAGGAAACTAATCTCTGAACTTTTCTTCTGAGGAAGTCAGTAACTTAAATAATATTATATTCATATGACATTTCTAATCAGAAGTATTAATTATTAACTTACCATAATTATACTTAACTTCACATAAAAGATAGTAATATATTTCATACACAACAATAGTATATTTCGTGATATCGGAGAAGTCATAGATATCTTTCTCCACAGATCTACATATGTTGATATCCTCTGAAGCTGGTGAGCTTCAGGGTAGCTGACAAATGACTGCCAACATTTCATCGGTTCTGGATAACTAATTGAATATCAGGTACAAATCTGTTCACCTTCAATAGTTTATTATTTGCATCAAGGATTTTTTAGACCATTTGTTTAATAATTTAATTAAGCGAAGCAGATAAAACAAACCAGACTTACTGTTATATCATTTATTAAGTCAAATAAGGAACCAAGGCAATCTAAAAGAGTGTGTGCCATGATCCCCTATAAAAACGTGGCGACAGATCTAGAAGTGAAGTTGTCAATTTCGTCAACATTTGATTGATGCGCTTGTATAAAACATAGGATTTTCTGTCTTTTGTGGTTATTTATTTCCTCGCAAATGTGATGAAAAACATTGTGTATAACACGGGCGTAAGAATATTGCAAACTCGAGTCATCAAAAGCCCTCCTCCTTACGGCGTCGGGCTCCTGATAGACTCTCGTTTGCAATATTCATCATACGCCCCTTGTTAAACAATGTACTATTAATACCTTCACATGTTCCTAAATACGTGTAATCTGAGTTTGCCCAATCCCAGGAGGTGTGCATAATTGCAAAATTCGATCTAATTTGCTTGGCCTAGTAGTTTCGTTGGTTTTTAGTACAATGTCAAAAATTACCGCCACTTCAATCTAACATTATGAGATTGAATACCATATAGTTGCCCATAAATGATGAAACCACTATACCTATACCTAAAATTATACTACTGGCTTTGTGAGCTGTAGAAATCGGAAGAATAATAAAATAAAAATAAATTGTGTTTTCGTAGTGGGGCTAATCAAAAAAATCTATATAATTAACGCACCTGCTCACAAAATTTCACGAAAATCGGTTGAGAAATGCGACCTGTAGAGGAGAACATCGGGACAGCCAGACAGACACCGGAAAAATGTTCGCTTCGCTCGCTCGTTCGAATAGTCACCTTAAAGTCCGGCTACACGCTCAATCATACATGCGCAAATTCCAATTTGCACAAGCAAGCATGTGCGTTAATACGGCAAAACGGTATACCGCACAAAAGGCTTGCACGAAACGCTAATTGGCACAAACTATAAATTTGCACAAATAAGCATGTGCTAAGACGGAAAAACGATATACTGCAGTGTTTGCAGTCGCTATCGTGTGGACTCCATGCAGATTTTGCGCCAATTTTTGCACTAACCGTTTGCGCATTCAAGTCGCTATCGTGTGGACACAAAACAGTTTTTGCGGCAATTTTTGCACAAACCGTTTCCGCATGCAAGTCGCTGCGTGTAGCCGGGCCTTTACATGGTCATGTTGAAACTTGAAACCTAGGAATATTAAAAAAAATAACAACAAATTTGTCGAGTTAAAAATTGAATTGTCAAAAGATTGGTCAAAGGCCGCAGTGACCATGCTATGCGAACTTTGAACTTAATGCAAATCCAGTTTCTTATTGAAAAAAAACCTTCTTGATAGGTGGCGAACTCTCTGAAGCTCTAGCGATTGCTAGGCTAGGCTGTCAAGGTGTTTCAAAATTCGCCGTATTGTCATAACACCTAGGGGTACAGACGGCGGTATTTGGAGTCTGATGAGCCGGGGTTCGAACCCTCCGACCGACGCACTTTTTGTATGTTTTGTACATTCAAAGAAAAGTTTTAAGTATCGCAGAAGAGATGGCGGATGGCGCCTGTATACGCAAGCATTAAATGCCTTCTCAATTTGGTCGAGTTGCCTGTCTATCTCAGTAGGTATGTACAAAGACTACAATTTATTTCAATTTCAATTTCATTTATTTAAAAACCAACTGGGATCATGTGTGTTAGTAGATACTTAAAAATAGTGTTAATGATAGGTAATAACTTAAAATATATATTCTACCTGCTTATTTATGTGCACCATACAGCAGTGCCTCAAATATGCACAATCAAGGCGTTCAGCGACCATTCTCAGGATGCTGTTAGGACTGGCCCGGATCCTGCGTACCAGGGATGCACACCGTTTTCGCATCGTAGCATGGAAACAGTCCACCCTCGCCTCCGCGAACATCCCCGAAGCACTGCAGTAGCGGGGCAGTCCCATCAACATCCTGAAGGCATTATTGAACTGAACTTTGAGAGCATTGTATGCTTTTTGAGTATAGTTCGCCCACAGACCGCTAGTGTAGAAGGATGTACAATAGGCCCTAAAAAGGGTGACTTTTGCTTCTTTGGAGCACTTAGCGAATCTGCGAGCGATCATGTTCGCCCTTACAGACAATGCTCCCCGTTCACGCTCAATCACTATCATCTTTAAGGTCATCAGTCAAAACGTGTCCGAGGTACTTAAATTGTGTGACTACGTTGAGTACCTTACCTTCCAGTTTTATCGGCGGCACTTCTGGTGTGACTTTATTCCTGACCTTAAAGACCATACCCTCACTTTTGGCGACATTATATTGCAATCCATGCCTGGTCGCATATCCTTCACAGATTGCGATCATTTTTGCAAGGCCACAAGGAGAGCCACTCAGCAGCACCATATCATCCGCGTAGCTGATATTATTCACGCACACTCCATCGATGTGGCAACCAACCCGGGTTGCTGAGTTCCTCCACCAGGGCATTCACATACAGGTTGAAGAGCTTAGGCGAGGTCAACCCCCCCTGCCTCACCCCGCACTCCAACCTGTATGGATCCGAAAATGCACCCGCCCAACGCACGACGTTCGATTGGTTTTGATACCAGAACTTAAAAATGCGGGTCATGTCTACCGGCATATCAATGTAACTTAATGTTTGCCAGAGAATGTCATAGTTAACCAAATCGAACGCCTTGGATAGGTCTAGGTAGCATGCGTACACATTTGTCTGTCGATCTGTGTAGTATTTGACAGTATGCTTTAAACTCAAAATTGCACTTTCCGTTGATAAGCCCGGTCTAAAACCAAATTGATTATCATGAACTTTCAGATATCGGTCCAAATAGGAATTTAGCACACTGTCAAATACTTTACCGACTACAGCAGCAAGCGATATCGGCCTATAGTTGGTTTTATCGCTGATGTCACCTGTTTTGTTCTTCACTATTGGTACTACCACAGTCTTCATCATATCCGCCGGCAGGTAAGAGTGTCCTACACAGAACGTGTACAACATCGCAAGCACTCTAGGTAGGTGTGTGCCTGCATGATGAAGGTGCTCAATACTGAGGCCGTCATGGCCAGGAGATTTTCCTCGTGACATACATTTAATAGCTTTACTCACATCCTTAGCTATAAACCTCGTACTTATCTCCCGACCACCCGACTCAGTACATAGCGTCTCCAAAGACTGTGATAGTCCCAATCGTGATTTGACGAGAAAATGATTCTTAAAAAAATCCGCTATACCTTTATGATCGCTGACGCTATCTACACTTGCTGGAAGGCCCGGCCTACTGCTCAGCATGTTTGTACATTTCCAAAAGCTTCTAAAATCTCGCTTAAAATGGTGTCTTGTGATTATATCCAGTTTAATTTGCTCTTCGTTCTTTTGACACCATTTTAAACGAGATCTAAAGATCCTTTTGCTTTCAAGCATTTCTTTAAACACTAGCCCTGACCTAGGTTGGCCATGCCAAAGCCACACTTCGAACTTAAACCGGGCCATTCTGTGAGTTTCGCTTACATGTTTGTTCCATCCTGCTACAGGTTTTTTCTTTCGAAATAAACGGATACTCTTACTTACAGTAGAAGACTCCGTTAGTGCACAAATTATATCACGGTAAAATGAATCTATAACTGCCCTATTACTTATATCATTACACATATGGTCGCAACACTGACGGAGCTCTTCAGGAAAATCAATTAATCTCAGTCTGTTTTTACATTCAGTCTTGTACTTTTCCACTTGTTCAGGCTTTCGCTCACCCCATACAATATTGTTTAGCTGAGTTTTGTTTTCAGTCATAAGTTTCGGCTTAATAGCTTGCAAATTACATTCAAGCACTAACGGAAAGTGATCCGACCATAAAACGTCATATTTAACATAAACATTCGTAATCGAGTCAATGGCCGACTTGGTGGCCAGACAGTGGTCTAACCACCTTGAAGAACCATGAGCATCACTTACAAATGTGTATGCACCCGATTGCAGACCTAACATATTCACATCAGCACAGATCCATTCCTGGTCATCGCAAAAACAAGACAGTTCCTTAAAAAATAATTCACCCGGATGCGCGTTGAAATCACCAAGCACGTACACTGATTCCGTATTATTATTGTCTACGATAGCACTTACTGTACTCAGGCAGTCCGTAAAGTCTGCTAAGTTGTCCAGTTTGTCCGTAGGCATATAAACGCACAACACCAAAAATTACTTTTGACACATAGTTATCTTTATGGCACATATCCGCGGGTTAGCACAATTCACGACCGACACATTCTGAAAAACCCTTTTGTTCCACAGTAAGGCTACGCCGCCGTAAGGTCTAACTCGTACCATCCTCGTACCTCGTACAATAATGTCAATAATATACTGAGATAGACAGGCAACTCGACCAAATTGAGAAGGCATTTCTGCCGTGCAGAACCTAAAGTGCAGTATCGGGCTAATTTGGGTGTTTTTTGTTTTTTGATGATCTGTGATCAGTATTTCAAGATGCACATGTGTATCTAATCGGTATTTCATTTGGACAACTGGAACATGTAAAAAAAATCTCCTAAAGTACAGTAATGGACTAGCGTAGAACACAAAATACTACTTAAACCGCAGTTACAACGTCTACGGCTACGAATATTGGACCATTACCAACTAAAACGCAGTAGAATCGTAATTTATCAGATGTTTTAGCCTGTATCAACTCAACAAGTTATTCGTGAAAAACGAACTAAACTGCAGTATCAAAGTTTTGTTCCAAATTCTTCGTACTGTGTTTCGAATATCTTTGATTTTTAGACATAATTACTAACTAAAACGCAGTAAAAAGTATGTTACCTTACTTTAGTCGGTACCCTCCCTATTTAAATATTACTCTTATTGCCATCTAAAGTGCAGTAGCAAGCCGAGGTACTGCACTTTAGATGGTATTTTCAATGCATTTGTTTTTTGTCACTGTACTCGTGGACAGACAGTGTGTTTTTACAGCCTAAACCACAGTGTCTGGAGCTTCACTACTGCGTTTTAAATGGCATTTTGCTCGATTTTTTGTCCTGTTACTGTATTTAAAATAGGTTTTTGTAAAAAAAATACTGGGGCCTGTTTGCCAATTGATCAAATTATTTAATCGTCATCGAACCTACATTTGCTCAGTAAAAGTCGAGTCAATCACATCACATTAAGTGGCCGAAAATCGTCTAGCAAGATTGGAATATACTTGTTTGGTATTTATTTTTGGAGATAGTAAATTAATCACATACCTAGTTGTTGAAATCGTATGTAATCAATGTTTATTAAACATAATTATGTATGACAGTAATAAAAAAGACTACCTACTACTTCAGTATAATACATTATTCAGTCTTATGTAGCTAAATGGCACTTTTATCTTATTATAACGGACAAACAAGACACGTTTTTAAACTGTCAGTAATGAGATCGTAATTACGAATAAAATGGACGGCACACATATATTACCATTCAATGGGCTATTTGTAACAATACAACCTTCAACAATATACAAAATTTACTGCAAATAGAGCTTTTCCCAGTTAGAACAATGTGACTTCTAAACATAATGCCATTAGAATACTTGCGTAACCTCAGGGAATAAAGATATACCTTATAAAACAACTTAAAATTTTAGCTGGGATAATTTTATTAATTAATAATATGTATAAGCGAGGTACAAGAATCAAATGATTTTTGGAAAACTTACTTCTAAGCTGTTTTCTTTAAATAATTCACCAAAAAAACTTGACTGTGTCAGTTCAGGCAAATAAGATAAAGAAAAATTATTTAATTTAAAGATTGCGATCATTATTATTAGGGAATGATGAGACAGGTAAATGCCACCAATACACGAGCCGATTTTTGGGCATCAGTGAACCCTGCAGTTTCTTAAGACGGCATTGCTTCCTTACGGAACTGGAGCCAAGTTTTACTGGAGCATTTGAGATTATCACTATTTATTATGTAGGCTGGTCGTCTTAAACATGAAAATCACTAGATATAGGTCAGAAAAACTGCACCTCTTGATCTTTTGCTTGGTATCAGTTACTTAAGGAAGCAAAACCTTGATGCTCAAAAACTGGCTTGTGTTTTGTAGGCAATTACCTGTCTCATCTGCACCAGCAGGTCGACCACGTAACACATTGTACGCACGTCAGGTAGATCTAAATGTCATATTTTATATGGAAAAATGACAGTTCGATTGTACTAACGCGCGTTTGGAACGTAACGTGATTACCCCTCTGACAACGGCAGTACGTGGGGTAATTCCTAATTATAATGATCACCATATTTAAATTTAAATACCAGTTTTTAGTTTTTCTTGTTTGCCTGAACTGACACAGTTAAGTTTTCCAAGCCTTGACCAATTTTAATTCGTTTTATATTTAAAAGTTTTGGTGAAATATTTTACAAAACAGTTTAGAAGTAAGTTATTAAAAACAAATTTTATTCGTATACCTTATTACTATAATACATTAATATAGCTAATCCCAGCTAAAATTTTACTTTGTTTTAAGTATAAGGGTATACACAGTATAATAAAGATATATCTTTATTCCCAGGGGTTACCAAAGTATTCTAATGTAATTATGTTTGGAAGTCACATTGTTCTAACTGGAAAAAGCTCTAGTTGTAGTAATTCTTGTATATTGTTGAATTTTTTATTGTAACTAATAGCCTAATGAATGGTTATATATGTGTGCCGTCCATTTTATTAGTAATTACGATCTTATTAGTTATAGTTTAATATCTGACACAGTAACTGAACGGACAATAACAAGAAGATAAGAATAAATAGTAGCATTATACTGAAGTAGTCGTAATTTTTTATTAGTAGGGTTACATAATTATGTGTAATAAACATTGTTTGCTTACAATTTCACGAAATATGTGTTTTATTTAGGATCTCCAATAATAAATCACAAATAAGTTTATTTAAATCTTGCTAGTCGTTTTTCTCCCACTTAAAGAAGCCTGATTGACTTGACATTTACTGAGCATATGTAGTTTTGAAGACAAATAAATATTAAATCATTTTATTGGCAAAAAGGCTTCAGTCATACTTTTTTTTTACAAAAACCAGTTTTAAATGCAGTAACGGATGTTCGTAGCACTAAAAATCAAGCAAAATACCGTTTAAAACGCAGTAGTATAGCTCCGCGTACTGTGGTTTAAACGGTAATTCATCACTTGTCTGTGTAAGTGAATGCAAAACATGGACAGTAACTCGACTTTTTACTGTGTTTTAAGCGGTATTTCTCCACCGAAAAAAAAACTTTCTAATCTTTCTATGTTGAAAAATAGTAAAATTAAGATTGTTCATAGTAATTTTTGTGACGATGCTTTTTCAAATGTTGAGGGTGTCTAACGTGACGTAACGTTCAAAGGATAACACCAAATAAGCAATGCTACAACGGCTCGATTGTGCAGCAAACGGTACATAACGTAATCCAGTCTACCAATAGTCTACACTTCTACACAAACACGCATTATAATATTTTTTTCTCAAAAATGGCCCGCAAAGTGAACATAACTCGCTACATATTGGAAGGTAAAGTGTATAGTTGAAGGCCAGATCAAAATTAAAAAATAAAAAACATTGCAGGCCGCCTGGAATGTTACATATGAATTCCTTTATTTGTCGAGTACCAAACTTTTTAAAAAGTAGAAACTGGCATATAAAAGACGGCACAGGTCGTCGTATTCAGCCAAATCAAGTCGTATTTTTCTGTTGCAAACGCGACATTTTTGTATGTGTCATTAAAAGATTGCGTTTTTCGGTGGAAAAATACACTTGCGATTCTGTTTAAAAAAATATGACGTTTAATTTTATGTCATTTGCAGTATCCTCAATTTGTATTTAATAATAACGCTTGATTTAAATTTAGTCTTTTTTATTCCCCCATTTTTGAGAAAAGCACTATATTAGCCTCAGCCGGAATGGCAATTGCAGGCTTCGTATTATAATTAAACGGACTCGCAAGCTCGTCCGTTTAAACAAAATACTCAGCCTGCAATTGTCTCCTTCCCGGCCACGGCAATAATGTACTATTATTGTTTTGAAGTGGATACTTCTTTGCTCGCGTTATTTTGTATAGGGGTACTTCCGGAATAACTTTTTGTAGAGAAACCTAATCTGATTTCAAATAATTGTTCGTTACATGTTTTAATCCTTCTTTATTTGCAGTTAGTTGTTAATCACAAAATGTTATTTATTTTATGTGGCGTACATGAAAATAATGCTGAAATTACCGCCATTTTCAATGCACCGCGAGTCAAATGAGCTACGTCAGTCAATGTTGCCATATACCTATACCGATTTATCTGTACTTATACAGATTTTAGTGAATTAATTCTGATATATTAGGGTTCCATAGCCAACAAAGTAGTATCCACTTAAGCTTAATTAACGGTTGTATCTCCTACACAACCCGCTCCTTTTTTAACTTTATCTTGAGGGCTATTACTTTTCACTTAAGGCAGATCGAACAAACAAATCAAAAATATGTTAATAATACCAACGTAGCAAACGCAGCATTAACAATATCAATCAATAAATAAATATGTTAAGAGAATTAAACGGTTGAACTCACGTATTTGTTAATAGCGACATTTAGCTACGGGCGATATGTCCCGACAGCCTCACGGGCCGCGCGACCATCGGAGAGAGCGCGGGCAGTGACTCAAGCGACATCGCCGCGAGAACACTCATCCAGGCCCCGTATCATGGATACGCGATAAGTGATGGGATAAGCGCGTCGTCTCGTTCTATCGAACGGTGTCAGCCAGGGACGGAAGCTCTATCCTGTCACTTATCGCGTGGTAAGGCCATCCATGCTACGGGGCCTGAAGAAGAACTCTTGAAGAGTTCATAACATGTCGCCGGTAGCGACATCTAATACGTATGTTCAACCGTTCAACTATTTGTATTCATTTAACATGTCTGACGGAAGTTTAAATTTGAAATAAATATGTACCTACCTACTTTTACCTAATTGGTACAGTCGCGGAATGAAAAGGTTGACCTGTTTTCAAATAACTTCATTTACGCGTTGCAAGCACATGTTACCTTTTCAAACTGTGTTACAGGGTGTATCAACTATTTCTTGTTTTTATTCTATCCCGTTAGCCAGAAGACAAATTGACAGAGTTTCTTAGAAAAATTGTTACAATATGGACTTAAAAGATGGACCATACAAAAAGGGGTTGAACGTGATAAGAAAACTCCACATGTGGTGAAATTAAACCCATAAAATCGCAGTTTTAAAAAGTGACCCAAGGGACGTAACCATGGCAACTAGTGACATAAAATAGTTGATCCACCCTACAGTACTATGTTACCTTAAACTGAGCAAGCAAAAACAGATCTTAAGTTGGTCAACCTTTTCATTCCATGACTTGGTATGCTGATGACGAGACTTTGGTACTCCCAAGAAGTTTTATATATAATAGGTGAGAAAGGGTTGCTGAAAATCTTGATGGATGACCATGACCCCAAACTACACTTTTAATATTTTCGAATGAAATAAAAGTTTCTGTCAAAAATTACATTTTTGGTACAAGCTTTTATTGCCGACTGTACTTTTCTGTATACCGTCATCAACTACTCATCGAGACGATTCTAACGAGCCCAAACTAAACGGGGCTACGTCGGTTAAGTACTGAATTCCCATGGGCACCTTCTGTCTCCATCATCAGATCAGCTCGATGGTACCATAATATTTAATTGTCACCCAAACTGTACCTTAACCCAAAATAACAGGTCAATCGGTTGAAGATATCTGCTTCAACATTGAGTTGCAAGATTCCACCCGAACAAATTACATACTTATTACCTACTCGTACATACATTGCAAGTTAATAAAAAGCTTGTAAAAAGCTATAGCCTAGTTTAACGTTATCGAATCTACTGTATTGTATTCCTAATAGTTTAGTTAATCTTTGTTGTCTTAGTTTATTTTTGGTTTGTAGGTAATCGTGTAATAGGTAGTTGAAGCGAACGAAGTTCTCCGTTTCAGCTTATGTCAAAATTATTTCGTATGTCCGGCTGTTCTCCTCTACAGGTCGCATTTCTCAAGCGATTCTCGTGAAATTTTGTTATCAGGTTTAATAATTAAGTACTTCTATAAAAAATCGTCGATTTTTTTACTGCGAAAAAAAAGTTTTTTTTTACAGAGCCCCTAGTATTATTAAAATCACAAACCACCGTGGGTGTTACAGCGAATCATAGCATATTTATTATATCTATTCTCTATCTAGTTTAGTGCGAAACAATGCATTATTTATTACATTATAAATAACTAACTCAATTATTTTTTAGGGTTCCGTCCTCAAAGAGTAAAACGGGACCCTATTACTTACTAAGACTTTGCTTTCCGTGTGTCTGTCACCAGGCTGTATCTCAAGAACCGTGATAGCTAGAGAATTGAAATTTTCCCAGATTATGTATTTCTGTTGCCGCTATAACAACAAATACTAAAAACAAAATATTTTAATTGATCATGGTACGGAACCCTTCGTGTGCGAGTCCGACTCGCACTTAGCCGGTTTTTTTTAAGTTCTAATAATAGGACCTTTTAGTAGAAATATTCATTTTAAAAGCAAACACTTATTCTATCGTTCTCTGCGAGGTTGCACCCGCCGAGGACACACATTAGTCGCCGAGTTATCGCCAACAAGAGCCCGGAGCAAAATCCTAAAGCAAAGCTTTTGCCAGCGTCGCAAACATTTGCAGCCGCCTCCTTGTCGCCGACGACTCGAAAATGCAATTTTCCCAATGCAAATCGAACGCTCCAGACAGATTTAATGCCTTTAACTTGCCGATTCCGTTCATCACTTCCGCAGAGAATTGAAGATGACCACGTCCTAAGGGAATCTAGCGAAATTTGCATTTGCTCAAGAATTTGATGGCAGATCTCGGCGTTTAACATAATTTTCTTGGGAAAAGGATTTAATCTGCAAAATAGCATACCTGGATTTTGGTAGAGACTAAAATACTTAATTACAAGATTTTTAAAAGTCTTCGTGCACAGATTATAATTTTACGGTCTCGCTTTTAATTTTTTAGCAAGTTAATGACATTTCCAATTTAATGGCATCACTTTATACTCATCTTTCCTATATAAGTACATAATTAGTGTTGACTGAACGAAATCTTTAAATTAGGTACGTTTGATAAAAGGAGAAGTTTGTTTTCTATACTTATATTGCAAATAGGTAAAGTTTATACGAGTATATTTGTTTAAATACGTTTGTATGAAGGGGGTAATCAAATGCGTGGAACTACACATCCGATTTCAAAAATTGTTTCACCAATCTGCCTGTACCTACTGTATTCTTGCAATAAAAAATCAGATTCTGATTCTGCGTGCTTTGTACGCGGGCGGAGCCGCACGGGCAGCTTGTAGTCGATAAAGTGACTGTTTAAGCTATTTCAAGAGCGCGCGATAAGTTTACGAGTAAAAACCAAGTATTATTCCTCCCCATAAATGAGGTTATTGAAACAAGGCTCTCAATATTATTTGATTGTCATCGATAACCGTATATAAAAGCTGCTCCGCGTTCTGTTGGCATTGCGAATCTCAGACGCAAACATTTTACTCAGCAAAATGGTGAACTCTCATGCACTCGCGCAGTTTGCTCGGCCATTGTCATACGGCACGGCACCTACGTCGTTACCCAGAGAGGACGTACCGTAACATATCCGTTACTGGCCGCACTGCAGGCCAAACGGAAAAAAAAAAAAAAAAAAACAAAAAAAACCTAACCTAAGTCGTTAGATACACTGGGTTCACGTATAGATGAATTATCGAGAACATGGAATTGCATTTGTAGTGGTAGTATGAGAAAATAGAGAAATCAAATATAGAATGCCTGTAAACATTAATTCCATGATTTATCTATACCTACCTATCTACATATTTAATAGCAATGCTTACGTTGTTCGACACGACAGATTCAGAACTGTGTTTTGTTGCAAACTGTTTAATATCGAACTATTGTATTATAGGTATATTAAGTATACTAGCTGCCTGCACGGCTAGCGGAGCTGTGGGATAAACTATAGTGGAAATCAAATCTAACTAGTACGATTCCCCCTACATACAAACTTATAATCTCAGACGCATCCGCTTGATATTATATTTAGTATAATATAATGATAAAGATAATGCAAAACTGTCGTAGTCAAACTGTCTGTTTGTTACCTTTTTTTTGAAGTGGATACATCTTTGCTCGCGTTCTTGTATAGGGCTACAGTTCAAAATGTATCACGTGACTTCCGGAATAACTTTTTGTAGAGAAGCCTAATCTGATTTCAAATAATTGTTTGTTACATGTTTTAATCCTTTTTTATTTGCCATTAGTTGTTAATCACAAAATGTTATTTAGTTTATGTGGCAGACATGAAAATAATGCTGAAATGACCGCCATTTTCAATGTATCGCGAGTCAAATGAGCTACGTCAGTCAATGTTGCCATATATACAGATTTTAGTGAATTAATTCAGATATATATTTTACCGGGAGGTACAGCCAACAAAGAAGTATCCACTTAAACTTAATTAACGGTTGTATCTCCGACACAACCCGCTTCTTTTTTGATGATTTTTTTTGGTGTAGCATGAAATAGTGCGTGTAGAGAAGGATTAAGAAGAGAAATGTATCCCCATATTTAAAATGGCTGATAGTTGTTTATATGGGAGCGCGCTATTTTTAAAATAACGACGCAAAAACAAACCTACCTCAATTTTTACTTAATTTTGAGTCAGGTTGCAGAGGATTCGAATCGCCATGTTGGATGCGGTCACCAGTGGGTCGATCACGTAACGCGTTGATCGTTTTGGCAGCCCATGCTGCTCGTCGCGATGCAGTATCTGGACGACATGCTTCATTAAGAATGCAGAGGTTATCAGCATATTGTGATAACGTGATACCAGCTATGTGATTTTTCGGAATGTCGCTTACATATAAGTTGAAAAGTATCGGTCCAAAAATAGAGCCTTGCGGTACTCCATGTGGAACTGGCATCTTTTTTCCGTACATCGTGCGGTATTTGCCACGAGCCTCTCGGCCTGAAAGAGTTGAATAACGTTGTTTGCCATTCCAGCGTCGAACAATTTTTTACTCAGCCCCGTGTGATTTATGAAATCAAATGCTTTGCTAAGGTCGGTAGAGATCATTGCTAAGCTGTTTCCTTTAGCCAAAGCATCGGTTATAACTTTGCCAGTTCGTAAGATTTGTGTACCATTTCCTCTATGCTTTGTGAAGCCGTGCTGATATTCTGGAATGAGTCTATTAGTTTCTGAGAGAATTCGACTATACATAATCCGTTCGCAGATTTTCCCCATAATGCAAAGTAAGGTAATCGGATGATACGACGCAGCATCTGTGTGGGACTTGCCGGGTTTGTGTAAGAAAATACAATCCCCCAGCTTCCATCTTTTAGGAAAGTATCCAGTGTGCAAAGTGTAATTGATAATACGAGCTAATGCATTATGGTACGCTGGTCCAGCAAGTTTCAATGCGTCTGCTCTTAGTTGATCAGCACCTGGTGCTTTCTTATTTTTAAAAAGGCGAAGAGCTCGTATCACCTCGTTTAAGTCAGTTTCAGGTAGGGGCTGGTATGGTGTGAACATTTCAGTATTTATGTGATCATGACTCACATTTGCATCCTTAACGATGGCTGTGTCCACCAAGGCGTTGATTGTATCCTCCTCTGTCACCATTCCAGGCAAGTCAGGCAGACGCTGTGGTTTAACTTTCAGTGAACGTTGAATTTTCCACATCTTAGTGAAGTTGTTTTCGGGACTTTCAATGACAGTGTTCCACTGGGTCTCGCGGTATTCTTGTAGTGCTTGCTTCAGAATATTTTTGGCAGCATTGTATATACGGCGTAGAATATGTCCTCTAGGTGCATTTTTGGCTCTCAATTTGCTCCGGTTGCGATGTTGTATCATGTATTGAATGTGCATCGGCAGTTCTTCGCGTCGCTTTGCCTCTTGTAAAGGTGCCATCTTATCTAATGCCCCTGTCAGTATATCTTCCATTTGCTCTACGTATAGTTCCGCTTCAATATCAGTAGTTGGCTCTGTGAGCTGCAAATTGGTTTCGATGAGTTCCTCAAATTTGATACGAGATTCCTTAGACTCTGTAATATTACCCATCATTCGTCTAAGTTGTACGTATTCTGAGGTTTCTATGTCCACTTCCAATTGCCATGGGTAGTGATCCGAAGAGATAGAATCAAGTTGTTTTGTTCGGTAATTTAATTCCATAGCCTCCTGTGTAACTAGTGCAACATCAAGTATTCCATCTCCTCGATGACATGGGCGTGATGGTAAGTTAATGTGGACTAGCTTTAATAAATAAATAAAATAATAAATAAATATCACGGGACAATATTACACAAATCAACCTAGGCCCACGGTAAGCTCAGTAAGGCTTGTGTTGTGGGTACTAGGCGATGATATATATAATAGATACATACATATAGATACTTATATACATATATAACAACCATAACTCAGGAACAAATATTCGTGATAAATACACAAATAAATGCCCTGACCGGGATTCGAACCCGGGACCTCCAGCTTCGTAGGCAGAGTCACTACCCACTGGGCTACGGAGGCCGTTTAAAGTTTAAGCTTTGCCTCTCTATTGTCGATAGCACGTTTTACTAAGCTACCCGCTGCCTGCGTTTGAGAATGTCCTAGTTGTTGCATTCTCAAGTTTAGATCTCCAACATTGATCGAGGTAGTATTATCTTACAATAATGCTTCCCAATCCGCTCGGATCTAACTAAAGCGTAGGTGTGGATTGTATAAACCCCGTACGATAATACCGCCGTTTAATGTTTCCAGCCTGATGGCAACTCCCTCAATACATCGGGTCACGTCATCAACACCCGGTATCAGTGTAGTCAGATTCCAACGCAGACCATGCCTTATGTACATAGCCGTCACAAGGTGAGCTGCTCTTGCTTCATAGATTTTATTAAACCCCGGTATATTATACTTACTCTTAGTGAAGTCAATCTTAACCTCATTTAATATCAAAATATCCGGCTGATGTTTAATCGCCAGCTGTTTAAGTTCGACGTATTTGTTTCGGATACCTTGAATATTACAGTGCACAATTCTCAAACACTGTTTTCTACTTCTGAGCACGTTTGGTAACTTATCCATTGATGAGATCTAACATGAAATCCAGAATTGTTTCTGCGGGATATCCCTTTGCTTGTAGACTTCTCATGAGATCTTTAGCCTTGGAGAGTAAATCAGGTGATGCTTTTACATTTGCTTCCCTCTCATCGGGTATGCGCGCTGTGTCTGGGTTGTTTTTCGTGCCTGCCATTGCTGCATAACTAGCACCGTTTGTTCTTGCTGTCTTGGAATTCTTTAAAATAATTAGTTTCTCTGGTTGTTCTTGGATATTTTGAATAAATGCTTGTCGCCTATTTTTTTGTTTTTGAATTTCAAGTTGAAACAGCGGACACTTTGCTTGCCTCGCTGTATGTCCTATTTCGTGACAGTTGTAGCATACGTACCAAATTTCTCCATCTTCCCGTCGTTCAACAGATTCTGGTTGCTGAGATCTGTGGCAGTGAGCTTGTACCTACATGGCCAAATTGCCAGCATCGTTTGCACTGAGTTATCGCCGAATCGCGAACTTTATATTTTTCCATCGTAGCACGTTGACTCAAGATATATTTTATGTCGCGGGCGGCAAATGGGAGGAAGACCGAAAAATGTAAGGGTGGCTTGCCTCAACCACACTTTACAGACGTAAACGTTAAATATGGCGCAGGGAATAGTCAGAACGGCATTCTGAAGGTGATTGCTGGCAGAATTAACTGCCCGATTATGTGGCGCTAGGTTGAGTTGGTCAGGACTACTTTGACGTTACGGCAAGTAATCTAGTAGTCAGTGGATACCAATTTTTTAATTACTAATATAGCTTGTAAGTTATTTTTTAATGCACTAACAATATATGAACCTGGTCTAAAATAAATCATTTGAATTTGTCAAGCTTAGGTAGTATCACCGACGGTTTTAAATTAATGATTCCTAAGAACCGTTAAAGTTAAATTAAAAGACTTCATAATGATTAAAGATTGATACATTTCATTAATCTTACTATTAATAAAGATTATAATAAACCCAGTGTCAATAGTCGGATTGACTTTAAAGTTGACATACCTATTAACCTAACTAACTAAATAACATTTATAATAATGTAATGAAGTGACCGAAAGGTTCTTATGACCCTAGGGAAACGATAACTAACGTCATTTCTCTTGAAAACAAACATGCTGTAAACACGCTAACAATTCTGTACATATACATAAGTATAAGTACCTATTTACAGAAGCTTAACAATAAATATATCTACCAAAATAATGTATCATGAACTAAGTTAGCCATAGACAATCCAATCAAGTATAACGTCAATCCAGCCCTCCGCCAAGCAAGATCAGAGATAAGGGACGTTTACAAACGCCCCCAGTAATATTATCAGAAGAAAAGGCGATTACTTCCAATCGACTTAATCCTTTCAGTATGAACTGTGGTGTATTCGATACCCTTGTACCTCAGATATTTCCATTCAACTGGAGCGTTAGAACACTGAACAAGAGATAAATACCTGTAACTGGCAAAGTACTTACACTTACTTAATAGGAATTATATTTTATTACAGTTTCTAAAAGATTGGTGCAAACAATGAAAATAAATAAAACTTTACCTATTTCGTTTAGTTTCAGACGTCACATGTCCCCTTAGTGACCGGCAGTGGCTTAGTATGGGGGAAATCCCTCTCTGTAACGAAAATTTTAGAAAATCTAATATAGCAGTTTTAATTTTTTCTAAAATCGGTCTCGTGACTCCTAAGAGCAAATTTCCGTATCTCTTGTAGTTTTGTTTTTCCCTCACTGCCCCGTTTGAATAATACACCCTGTATGTAGGGCATTTATTTGTGTGATATAAGCACGAATGAGTCATGGATGTTTTCTATGTATATACATAAGTATTTATTCATCTATATACGTATTTAGTTATATCGTCGCCTAGTACCGTCAACTTTGATTCGCAGGGCGACTTTGATCAAATATGTTTTTCTCCGAAATCATTGTTTTTACTTGTGGGTGAACTGTGGCAGTGAATATATTAGTTATCTATCTTGCTGTATACTCGATTGAATCTTCTTCATTTCAAATAGTTTTGCTTTTATACTACATTCTAAATGATCAAAGTAGCCCCATTTTTTCCTAAAGTAACCCCAGTCTACCGGTACCCAGAGTACAAGCTTTGCTTAGTTTGGGACTAAGTCGATTTGAGTAAGATTGTCCCTATTTATTTTTATTTTTAATATTGTGATCATATGCCTATGAGTGAAAACTTTTTGTTTGTTTGAATCTCCTCGACTGTACGTCGTATCTCTTTTTTGACGACACTTGATAGAAAAACAATCTTGTTCACAATAGTTTTACTTTACCAAGCCGTATTATGAAGCATCCTTCTCCGAAACCCGATGAATACGAATTTATTGGCCACGACATGTTGTCGACTTATGAAATCAACAAAAATAATGTCTGTAGCAGGGCCGGGTATCTACAATAAATTACCCTCCGAATTGAAAGATATTGAAAATAATGCGACATTTCTCAATAAGCTAAAAAAATGGCTGACTGCCAAAGCTTTTTATATTTTTTAGGAGTATATAAATAATATATAATAATAATAATTTTAATCATTGTATAACGTTGATATTTTGTTATTCATGCCTAAATATTGTTATGTACTTAGTTGAAAAATCAAATTCATTTAACATATTATAAATCTATTTTGACATGTAAATTTTTATATTTTATGAATAAATGAGTATGAGTATAATAATTATGTAGTTAAATATTCAACAGCTAGTAAAAGGATCTCAGAATTACCACCTTATCAGAATCTTTGACGAAATTCACATCTTTGAGGAGTTCCATAAGTCATCTGTGATCTTCATCATCAGTTCCACTTCACCAAAATTGCGATTTCCTAAGGTAAATACAAGAATTATAATAGAAAATACCGAAATCACTACATGCGTGCCTATAAAAATTGAGGGTTGCCCTCAATTTCCCTGGGATCCCATCATCAAATCCTGATTTGGTGACAATGGGACCACCTCGGAAGACCACCTCTTTCGAATAAAAAAAGAATTTTGGAGATCGGTCCACAATTGACGGAGAAATCGGCGAACATACATTAAAAAAAATATATATATATACATACATACAGTGGAACCTCCTCCTTTTTTGAAGTCGGTTGAAATAGTACCTGATCGGACACATACTTACAGACCCGTGTATCCTATTTCCATAATTTACATACATTGTAGTGAAGCATCATTTCAATGAGTTATGTTATATGAAAAAGGAAAATGTGTATGAATGTATGTACATTTATTTATTTATGAAGGCTTTTGTCAAAGGCGCGCGGGTTCATCCGGGTGATTCATGACCTATTCCATAAAAGGGTCCGTACGTAGGTACCTATATTATGAAGAGTTGTGGTAATAAATTCTTCCGTTTTTTATTGAGAACTTGGGAACTCGTTGACGCCGTGATTTGTGCACTCTGCTCAATGGCGATAAGGGCGACATTTGAACGGACCCCTACGAATTTTAGCGTAACGTTGCAATAAATTATATCCGTGCACGGTAGATTAAACTCGTGAATTATTTGTTCAAATGTGATAAAAGGTTTAGAAGTAAATGAAACATACATTACCGTCATTTTATTTCGATTATATCGCACCCAATTATTAGGTCGTACAATGAACAACCCGCTCGATCGCGTGTGTTAATTATTCGGTACTGATGGTAAATACTATACGTTAATAATTACACTAATGATAATGATACTCCAAATATAATCCTGCTGTCTATAGATACTTGTTTAACGGATTTGAGTTGGTACGATAAAGGATCCTGAAACATATACCTGTTCATAGTGACAAGAGCGGAAAAGTGTGTGTGTCTACGTGTTTCAATCTCCTTGTCAACAAGCATCTACACTCACCGGCTAATTTAGGGGAACATAAAAAAAAAGATCAAAAAAATGATTCGTTCTAAAATATATGGCTAGTATAACCAGCCAGTAATCTCAAATAAAAACGTTTCGTACATATTTTTTATGTTCCGCTAAATTTGCCGGTGAGTATATTTATGTCATCGATTTCAGCTTAATGAATTCTTATGTCGTTAATGTCGTGATGTAGATAGGTATATCTACAAACTAAGTAGTTACAAGCACTTAAATTTCAGTCATATACATGGTGACTCCAACCTTATGAAGAGAATAATAAACACTTAAATATTTCTTATTCACCTATAATTGCCACTTTTTGACAACGACCTTCAATATACATTTTGCTGTACAATACAGTAATAGGTACGTTTACGTACAAGTGTTTAAAAGGTGAAACGCAATTTAAAATCACTTTGTTGGCACTCTCAACACAAAAAAAATATACTTCGTCACAAGGGGAAAGTACTTACTCAATGTTACAATAAAATGCGGAAAATACAGTTATAATTTGTCGGAAAACATATACCTAAATATTATTCAATAGGTACGTATTACAATCCCTATAGGTAGGTATACGGAAGTATAGGTTTACGATCATACGACATCAAATAGGGAGGAAATATGTAAAATACGTCGGATATGGAAAACGATATCCACGGTATTGTAACGATGGATGTCATTTGTCAATAAGGGTGAGATTTAGTGCTCCCTTTATAACTCGTCGCCGCAACGACGGCCCGCGTCGCCATAATAACCTGAATAACCTGAGACTTTATGCAGCGGGCCCGCGTAGATATAACGAACTATTCAAAAGGAAATGACACCTCGGATTTTATGAAAGCACCATATATTTCAGCTTTGCAATGGTAGGGTTGTTTAAGTCTGCCAGTAGACTACCTAAATGCGCCGTTACATGGAAGTTCCAAATGTACAGTAAGTAAATTTTTATTACGATGAAGAATAACTTTGTGTTAAATTATGTTTATCTGTATTCAGATTAATAAAAGAAAATAGGCTTTTATGAAACTTTCTAATGATGTAGCTTAGACATCAGATTGTAGGCCTCAATAAAAAAATTGAGGGATCATAAGAGGGTTGAACAGAGGTTGAAAGTTAGTATGGAGAGCCAGATTTTTTTAAGTGAGTAACATCAAACTTGATATTAATAAAAAATATAATAAGTATTTTCAGCGTTTTTGATAATCCACAACATCCGACAATACAACGAACGATATCTATCCTAACGCTTACATACTTCCTTAGGTTCTAAATAATGAAGATTCCACGATGATTAAATTCTTAACTCGTCGTGCCGGATCAAAATTACGATTACTTCTTCTCGATTCTTAAATAGAGTGATTAAGTCACGATATGATTAAAGCTTGAATGTTAAGACCAATTTCTTTTTCAATAGGTACGTACCTATTTACTTTAAAATACCTACATCTCGTCTCTTGATTGCGAAAACCGCTTAAACTCCGTGTTGGACAAAACTGAGATATAAATACTGTTAGATTATGCTTTCCCAGATCTACATGCTACAAAAGCCCATTTATCGATACGTGGCTCCATTCCTGATTTAGTTTTAAGATAAGGTTAGATAACAACGATTTTTAAGATAATCTACAAGCCAAAACCTATTTAAGTCTTTGTTATAATAGCTAGATTGAACAATACTTGCAATTTAATAACATTAAAACAGTGCTAAACGGTATTTCTATTAGTAAGCGGACACTGTAGCCTAGACACGTAACGGGTATTTTATAGATTTGAAAACTACAGTGATGATAATTTGTAAAGCTAACATTTAATTTTATGATTTTAGACAACGACTCGTACTGCCAACACATCAACTTCTGAAAAGATCTACAAACAAAGGCATCCCCTATCGAACCCGCACACAATGTGACAAGAAACTTTAAATTGACGATTTCGCAAAGTGAGGTCGCTGTAAATTGTTTCTAGTCGGCGCGGCGCTGCGGAAATATTCAAAGTTTATAATGTGACGTTTCCCGCCCACGACTACGCGGCCATCATTTTCGGAAGACAATTCAACTTTGTTTTAGGTACTTACTTGAACATTTTCGAAATCATAACTAACAGGAGTGTTTCAGGCCTGTAATTTGTTTTTTTTATACAACGACGGTGGCAAACAAGCTTACGGCCTGCCTGATGGTAAGCAGGTACGTAGCCTATGGACACTTGTGACTCCAGAAGAATCATAAGCGCGTGGTGATAAAAATTCATACCGACCGTCGTAATTATTTGACAATCGAATTATTATGTACGAGCTTTGGTTAACGAACTATGACCGGGATGAAAGCCGCTACAATGATCGTGGCGGCCAATACTCCTGGCAGTATATATAAACCAACTAGCTTTATCTATGCTCGACGTTTGTAATTATATTAAAATTAGATCTACTTAAAATTAAATCGCAATATAAATATGATATGTGTACAGTTAGGCCTTCTAGTTACATAATTAGCAAGAGTACCTATGCTACTGGAATCAAAATCTTTAATAACTTATTATAAATATATATTAAGTCATTAGATAATAATACGTTCAACAAGGAGCTGAAGAAATGGCTGGCAGATAAATGCTTTTACAATCTGAATGAATATTTCGTATAAGTACCTAGGTCTACAAATTATTAAGTTTAATTTTAAGTTCAATAACATTGTATGTACGCTCGAAAAGGGCAAACTGTTGATACCTTCCAATGTCTGACATGAGATCATGTACACAGTTATGTTATGACAATAAATGACATCTATCTATCTATGTATCTAATTTGTTTTGGAAAGAGAAAATGTGTTGTGTGATATACACAATCCATTTAAACATTCGGTTCCATTTATTCAGGGATTTTCAATATGGTAATTCTGCAAAACAATAATACCTACCGCTACACGTACCTACTCTCTGCGTTGAACATGACAAGCAATCTGCAACAAAATAAACATTTCACCGCATTGCTTTTGGTCACGTTGCCCTCTTACAAAGTCTGATGACGTGTCAAAACATTACTTAAGTAAAACAATTTCCTGCATAAAATATACACAGCTTTTAGTAGGTAGAAAAAAGGTAAGTAAAACAAAAAAATAAAATCTATTCTTATACGTTGCCTGACCCTTTGATGGTGAAAAGGGGTGGATGTTCAAACCGGAAGATTTATGCTTCGAAAGAAAATAAAATACTCGCCTTTGTTTGGTAAGTAAGTGAATATTCCATAAAGGCGTTGAGAAGTAAGATCGATTACTTTTATTTTTTAAACCACAGCATTAGTGTTTCAAGACTTTACACTGACTAGGCTGAAGAATATAGTATAATGAATGAAAAATAACGCTTTTTTCGTTTCTGCTACTACTAAAAAAAGTTATTCTTATTCTTATTCTTAAAACCAAATAATTGACTACCTCAAACATGCTCGGAAAGCTTTGCACTTGGTTTGAAAAATGAACACAAACACGCAAAGCGCCTAATTTTCATCCGCCAGAATTTAAAAAGTAAAAACTCTTCCCTGCCTAGGAGTATAATAACATTAATAACCCATACAAAAACCCATTATTTCCCGCTGCGTTCAACTTTTTAAAATCCTGACAGTGCCATACTGAATCGAGATGACTAAGGAAAAATCACATTCAGCCAAATTTATGTGATATTTTTTATGGTCAGAAAAAAAAAAGTTTAAAAACGTAAGTAATTTCATTTACACACCTATGCGTGCAGAAAATCCCACTTCCTGGCCAGGGAAACAAATATTTTTTTTACTCACCCCGGGCGGTAATAAAGAAAGGCTTAGATCGCATATTTACTGCAATCTGATACATTCATTGTTTCACCGCCCTAGGAAGTAGGTAATGTACTATTATTTGAGAAAATTTAAAAATTTAAATGAACTAAATGTGTTATAATTACTTTGAAAACCGCGTCGAGTGTAAAAGATACTGTGAAAGTGAATACCGCCTTTAAAAGAAGTCTTAGAAGATTGCTCAGATCAGCTAAATCAAAGTACAAGTATCATGTCATGTTATTTGAAATGTATTTGTATTATTTCTTCACATGTTTGAGAAAAGCACAATATTTTCCCTTGTGGAAACCGGGATTGCTTGACGAGGTGGTTGGCAGGCCGAGGCTTGCGCCTTTCTTTCCGCGCCTCTACTATTTTTATTTTCCCATGTCTTGAAGTTATGGAACGACTGTCCACTGTAGGTCAATAAACCATACCTCGTTTATTTTTGAAATCGGAAAACTGCGCAAATGCAAGGCTAATGAGTAAAAAAAAACATAGTTCCCATACAGCACTCGTCGGACTTTAGCTCCGGCGCTGCGGGAAGAGCAGACCTTCCGCCCTTGCGTGACAAAACGCGGTAGCCCGTGCTCCCGTGCTTTGTCACGGCGGGCGAGGACTGGGGGCCGATTTTTGACTTTCGAGCGCTCGAAAATTAAATTAAAGTGAATACGATTTTAGTGTCAAAATTGCAGGCACTAACTTTCTACCGATAGAATTGAATACGAGTGGTCAATACCACTCGCTTTTCAATTTTCTATCGCTATTTCAAAAGAGCGTTTCGTAATTTTTGTCCGTTTGCGAATGAAAGATTCGAGCGCTCGAAAGTCAAAAATCGGTCCCCTGTTCTCCCTCCGCGCCTCCGACTTTTATGCATATATGTCACCGTTAGATTGTGAACACCGTCACTTTATAATCTTGCTCGCGATATTATAACAATTTGACGATTTTAAATTGACAGATTATAAACTAACGAAAAATATTGCGTTAAATTGTGAACAATTTTGACAATTCACAATTTATCGACAGTTCATAATATCGCGTGTAAGATTATAAACTGACGTTATTTCATATTCTGACTGTAACATATACACTCTAGGGGTAGGGCAGACAAGAGCACGTGAGTAGTGAAGTGCTCCGCTTCTGATTTTGGTACCAGTAATATGAAGCCAATCGAATTTTGAGGTTCAATACCTTCACCATCCAACCCCTCCCTCGTGCCCCTATAGCCGCCATAGCGTGCGTACTTAATATATGAATCAACATGTTTGCACTCCAGATAATATTAAAATCCAGTAAAAAAAAGCAAATTCAACACCATAAAGCAATATTGTAAATAATTGAAACGAAAAAATACACGTCCAAATTACGCAACTTTGACAGGCGCCAAGAAATAGTGAGTTTTATATGAAGACTTTAATTTTTTTTTCAGAAACAATGTGTTACAACATAAGATGAGTACAATCTAAAAAAAAATACCCTTGAACTCGATGGCCGATAATATACAGTCGTACCCTAAACTCTAATTTACTCACCCTTGTTTTCGTTTTCAAGGGAAAGTACCTAACGCGACAACTTTTCGGAGTGTTTTTCATTTCTGCGAAAAAATACTTCTCCGCATCATAAAGTTATGCATTTTCACGAAGGAAGAAACTGTAAGTAACTTAAACTCAAGCCTATTCCGTAATAAGAGTGACGTTGCTTTGTCGCTTTTGTGTTTGTGTCTGCGAGAATTTATGCGCTGAGCCCTTTAGTACAAAATAGTTGAACAATAAATCATTTATATTAATACCGCATTACACTACTTCGAATAGGACTAGGTTTTATGTACACAACGATGATTAACTCACCTGAAAAGTCATCAGTACCAACGGTATAAGTATATTTATTGTTTACTTAGATTAAATTAGACGATTTCTTTATTTTCAGGATGTTATGCATTTAGTACGATTCAACCCATTTTATTTTTTTGGATGAAGGTAAACAAAAAATACAGTAACTAGGTAATGTTTGTGTAAACGTTTGTTTACATTTCAGCGGTAGACCTATCGACAAAAAATGTAAGTAGTGTATAATTAATATACACGTTTACTTAGTTCTTAATACTAAAGAATACACTCATACAATACTGTTTGTTGATGCCGGGGCCTAGATGAGATGCCATTTGGCAAATACATCCGACCCAAGAGTGTAAAAGTTGAACTGTCGGTAGTACATAATTCATAAAATATTGGCATGTCACCAAAATTGGTAGACGGTTTAAACCTAATCGATGTTGAACAATTGCATTTCCGTTCGGCCTCGATGACTAATGGCATAAATTTAGTATTGACATTGGTAGAGTAATGTGTCATACGGAGATTTAGGTGCTCATATTTGCGTTTCCTGTTCCTGATAGTTAAGGAAATTGGAGTATTGGAGACGCACAATTTTGTATGTGTGTAAATACTTTATTGTACACAAGACGTTGTTAAAAATACAGACAAAATAGGTTAAGTTGGTACAAAGGCGAACTTATCCCCGTACGGGATCTCTTCCAGTTAACATTTGAGCAATTGAGTTTTGATTGATTTGGTTTGGGTTTATTGATTTCCTTTGATTGCTTTGTTTATTTGATTTGATTTTGATACAGTCCATATTGTTTTTCGAAACTTAGCTCCAGTTTTGGTAACTTTTCGAAACAAGACAGACGAATTTTGTTTTTCGGTGGCTGTATGACATACACAGGCGTAGTTACAGCAGTTCTCGATATTGAATCTAAAGTTAGAGAGATATACCGCGGAAACTTAAATCAAAAAAGACTTAGCACCGGTATTGGCTTACGTTTTCATCAAAAGTGGGCTCTGATATTCGTCTCTTTTAATAGTATTTCCTGGAGACGACAATGACGAAAAAAAAGCGCCTTAAAAACGCCGAATATTCGCCCAGGCACAGGTCGAGAGGAGCGAAATTAAAACAATACTTAGGGGTTGCTTTTTAAGGTAAAGTGCTTAAGTGCGTGTATCGCTCGGTGGCTGTAAGGTAAGTGAATCGGGATTGGCCGATGTCAATACCCGATGCATACATATGCATGCGCTCGCGCACACGTTTATACAACACATAGGAAACAACGGCAGTGAGTACCTACATATTTTATTTTACCAAATTTTATACTAATTAATAAGTTTGTTTTTATGACTTTTATGATTGACGACCGCTTTAGCCTAGTTGGTAGTGCAGCTGCCTACGAAGCAAGAGGTCCTGGGTTCGAATCCCGGTATGGGCATTTATTTGTGTGATGTGCACGAACATTTGTTCCTGAGTCATGGATGTTTTCTATGTATTTAAGTATTTATTTATCTATATAAGTATGTTTATCTTCGTCCAGTACCCGTAGTACAAGCTTTGCTTAGTTTGGGACTAGGTCGATTTGTGTAAGATTGTCCGCAAATATTTATTATTATTTATTATCATGTACCTATGCTGGTGTGCCAGCTTCAAACACGGTCAAAACCATGGCGTTTAACGATAGTTGACGCGACCCGTTGGGTATCCAGATGGAGCGCAACGCGCCATCCGAATGGAACAGTCGTGAACTTAGAATAATAACGCCTAGAAACGCAGTTCACGCGCAACGGTGAGACCACTAAAACTCGGCCATAAATGGCCCAGTACGCCGATCGGTGGAATAAAATTGGTGCGTTTGTGTGCGTATTGGCGCGTGTGAATACGAGTTGATCACAACTACATGAATCCATTTTATGCCTCACGCTTGGCGCGTCGGCCGTATGAAACTATCCTTCTATGCGTTATTACTCTAAGGTCAAAATTTTCACAATTTTATATTGTAGGTAAACTCCAATTATAGGTCACAGTGCGGTGAACAAAGTATCCGAATTTGAATTGGCAAGTTCATCCTATACATATTCAGTTTGAGGTCGCGACGCAGTGCGCAAAACTTTTGGCACTCTCGCTTGCATACAAAAAATGAAAGTGCTTCTCTATGCGACGAATGAAATGGTAAATTTACCCGAGCGAAACACTGTCCGACCTACATCCATCAGGCTTCATATTCTGAACTAAGCACAACGCGGTTGTTGTGTAATGATGCCCTAATTGTTATATGACAATGTTAGTAACAATGTGGGCGCTGTGTCATTATATTATTGTATGTATCTTAATCTAATATTCTGTTAACTTTCAATTAACCTGCTCTGCTCATAAATATATGGCTCACGTAATGAATAAAAATTAATTTTAACAAATACCCTTGGAACTTATATTGCTTCGCATGAATAAATAAATATTATGGGACAACTTTTTCACAAATCGAACTAGCCCCATAATAGTACCTAAGCTCAATAAGGCATGTGTTATGGATACTAGACGACGATATATTTAATGGATATAAATACTTAAATACATAGAAAACATCTTAGACTCAGAAACAAATATTCGTGCTCATCACACAAATATTTGTCCTTACCGGGATTCGAACCCAGGACGTCGTTAATAATAAAGTAATTTTATACATTAAAACTCATCACTAGTTTAAAGCTATACAAATTAGTGAAAACTGCATCAAAATAGGTTTCAGTACTAGTTCAATAATATATTGGGCATTGATTTAGCAGCATGTTCAGAATACAGTGGATCAATGCTTAGAAGCATCCCATAGCATAGTCATTCGCAAATATATCTAGGCAATAAATAATAAAGGCCTCTGCTCCAATAACACTAAAATAAAAATGTTAATGGAGTTTTAATTGGATTGATCATTTCATCAGACACTGAACGCCGTTTGCAACTCAATTCGTTTACCCTGGAGAATAGAGATACCAAATCAAAAATATGATGAGAGTTATGTATGAGATCAAAAAATGCATGTATTGTATGTAGTGTATTTTACCTGCAAGACTATTTTTTATAAAAACAAACAAAATAAATATTGTATATATGCTGCGTATCGTACTTTGTTTTCATTAAGGGTTGGTGCGAATGACAATGGTCATCCCAGTATAATAAACTGTAAAATTGTTTACGTATAGTTGACCTTTGTTATTTAAACCAAGCTAAATGCAAATATTATAATAATGTGTGTCTTTTAATTATACACACTACACCCAAAATATCAATATGAACTTTCATAAATCCATATTACTGGTCCCCAGACCCCAACTATAATTCAATTCTAGGGTTTACCCTTCTTTTGCCGAGAAAAAAATTTCGATGAAATGAAAATTCCGCGAAACAATGCTTTCGGTGAAACGTTTGTCGGTGAAATAAACTTCTAGACATATTATATAGCTGTATTGACAAGGGATGTTAACAAAAGAGACACCTTACTGCCGAGTGGTCCGTGCCTCGTGTGAATAATCCTTTACATTGTAGTCATTTGACAGAGCTCGCCTGACGAAGGGCCCTCGACTCCTTTCTGCGAAGACAGACGTGATGAAACCTCTCAGCCAATTATGTCAAAGTCATTCCGAACGCTTTCTGCCTACTTAACTTGCGTGTCATCTTTGAAGATTTGATTTAGGAATGGTTCCTATCTGTAGCCACTAGCGATTATTAGTAGATATTAGGATTCCCTCGATTGGTCTAATGACTTTTTGCCTAATTTCAGTTTGTCTTACAACTTTTACTATATTGCATTATTTGTCTTAAGTCAGTCAGGGTTCCGGACCAAAAAGGTAAAAACGGAACCCTTATGGTGCGACTCCGTCCATCTGTCTGTCTGTCTGTCAAAAAGTTAAATATCTCAGGAATTACTTTCTTCTTCTTTTTTGACCTTTTCCCGTCTCTATTTGGAGTCAGCCCTTCTGGTCATCCTTCTGTAGATGGGTCTGTTTAGCGCTGTGGCTTCCGTCAGGTTATGATTGTTCAGGTCCTTGCGGATCGTCGTCGGCCAAGTAGTCGGGGGTCTTCCGGATCCTTAATTTGTGGTGTCTAGGCCTAATGCCACCTTGACCATGTGCGTGTCTGGCCTCCGCATGACGTGACCATACCAGCGAAGACGTCTTTCCGTCATTTTTTCGCTTACCGGTGCTACTTTAAACGATCCTCTGACATGGGTGTTATTTACTCTGTCCTCCAGGGTCACTCCACCTGCCCATCTAAGCATACGCATCTCCGCGACATGCACTTTTTGTTCTTGTGCCTTAGTGGTCGGCCAACATTCTGACCCGTAAAACAGTGCGGGCCTTATTACAGTCTTGTACAACTTTCCCTTTACCCTGACTGGCATTTTTTTTATAACACATTGTTCCAGAAAGTGAGCGCCATTTTTGCCACCCAACATTGATTCAGTATGTAACATCTGCCTCAATTTTTCCGTCTTCATTGATGATTAGGTATTTGAATTTTTCGGCTTTTGGTAGTTGGTGTACACCATCAAGGGTAAACGTGGCCTGTGCACGGTGTTGATTGTCATCGAAGTAGCAGTTAAGGTACTCGGTTTTTCAAGATCTCAGGAATTATTAATGCTATCAATTTGAAATTTGGAATAGTTGTACAGTCGCCATCACATACATAGGTACACTATAGGTGTTCAAAAATATCGGCACATGCACTCTAATGCCTTGAAAATAGAGGTGTGTTCCGATGTTTGTGACGTGCTTGTTTGCTCCGATGTATGTGATGGCGACTGTAAACAAAGCTAACCCACGTGTATGGAAAAAGAAAAATTTGGGCAAAAACTAAAAGTCTAGTTAGTAGGCCAAGTGGGGTATCATATGAAAGGGCTTGATTTGCACATTCTAAAACAGTTTTTTTAATTTTTTGTCTATATTGGTAAAATTTTGATTTACATAGGAAACTTGATTTGTATTTGAACATGTCGAGTCGAGTTTATAAATAAGGTAAAGGGTCAAAAATATCTGAGCAACCTTATGCCCTTAACATTCAAAGGTTCACATATTATTGATGACTTTGTCGCGGTGCTCATTATATTATAAAAACGTTGAAAGTTACGAGTAGGTACCTTCATTACACATCAACAAATTCTGATTTAGACTCGCGCACCGCGGACTACCTGTCAGTCACAGTGACAGACAGGTAGTCCGCGGTGTGTGTCAGTAACTGACACCGCACCTTTTTGTTATTATTATTTACAAATTAAAACGTTTCTGATCCGTTACAATGTTGTATAGTCTGTGAAAATATCAAGCGGTATTCTCTTTCAAGAGACATATAGATAGACTAGCTAGACCTACAGATAGACAGGTGTACTATGTACAGAGTACAGAGTAGACTTAATGATAAGTACGGCCAGTACCCATTCTGTGTGGAACCCTAAAAATTCTGGCAATAACGTAGCTTTGAAGTAAGCAAAGAAGAAAATGGGTTGGATGTTGAAGACGAGTGTTCATAAAATTTGCATTTAATGAATGTAGATATTGGGTTATTTGAATCGAAGTGTACTTTGTAGGGAAAAATATTACAAAAGTAAGTCGCTTCCGATTTACTTAGTCGCGGAAACAACGTGCGCGATATCGTGTATGACGGAGAGTATGTTCTCCCTTTTACATGATACTTACGTCATACTTACCTTCTCCATAATACCTTCTCATTTACGTGAACAGGAAAATTGCTTGTCATATTATATAGCTGAATGATTTTATATAAATAAGAGTTTTATTAGCAATTCTTTACATTTACCTCATTTCGACCGGCCGGTTCGTAGATAAACAATGTCCGAAGCTCAAATAAACGCACGTACTATTTCACCCACTTATGATTGCTCACTGATGTTTATTAAGAGAGCTCTCAGCTGCTCCTTGCGTCTCAGTCACAAAACCACTAAAAAGGTTATTAAATCCCGTTGGTAGTATCTAATCGGGTTACGAGTGAAGCGAGTTTTCCCGGAGCGCGCGGTCCCTGTCGCGCCGGACGCCACTATGCCAACTCCGACTGGCGGGCACACACCGCGCATGCCTCCATCACAATAAGCCAAAGTTCACACGGACTGCTGAGGAGGTTACTCGAGCCGTGAAACGAATTTATCTTTATGCAACAACCCTCTCGAAGACTGATTACGCAGCGCCTGTTTATGATAATGCCGTGACCCACGTAAACATTAATTGCATTATTGTGTTCGGGGCTTGTTTTTAGAGGGCTGTTCCGTGTGTGCTCGTACCCTAAGATGCCCAGCTTTTAACTATTCATGAACGGTTGGTTCTATGTTTGCCGAGCCGATAACCAACTGCCTGATAGCTTCCTTATCGTATTTTTAGAGCCAGCCAACTTCCACTTCGGAAGTTAACCGCTCTCCCTGCACTGCAATCCTTTAAATGTACCTACTCCGTTCGTTTGGGTACTCTTTTTTATCAAATGTTTAACTTTTACATTAATCGATCTTTACTTTTCAGTTGTTACAAAACAAACATCATATCTATCTAATAGAACACAGTATGTTGATGTGAATGAATCTATATCTAGGGAAATGTTGGTTAAGATAGGCGTCCCTCAAGGATCTATTTTGGGACCTTTCCTATTCTTAACCTACATAAATGACCTACCATATATGCTGGAAGGTTTAGCTCGTATAGTCCTATTTGCAGATGACACATCACTTTTGTTTAAGGTGCCAAGAAACAGTGATCGAGCCGAAGCTTTTGTTAATCCTGTATTGACATGGTTCTCGACAAACAACTTACTTCTGAACCCCAAAAAAACAAAATGTATTTTATTTTCAACTTGCCGCCAACAAAAATACTATGGAACCAAGCTAGTCCTAGGAGACCATACTCTGGAGTTCTCTGATGGTGCAAATTTCCTGGGTTTGACTGTGGATTCCAAGATGCAGCGGGATACGCACTTAGCTGTCTTAAGTAAGAAACTTTGTTCTGCTGCTTACGCTGTTAGAAAAATAAGACAGATAACTGATACAGATACCGCAAAACTGGTTTATTATAGTTATTTCCATAGCATTATGTCTTACGGAGTCCTGCTGTGGGGGAAATGTGCCGAAGTAGACAGCATATTTGTTCTACAAAAACGAGCAGTGCGAGCCATCTACAACTTGAAGCCGCGTACCTCACTGAGAGACCTATTTAGGGACTTTAATATTTTAACACTGCCTTCACTATTCATTTATGAGGTCATTATGTACACCAGGAAGCATTACAAAGATCTTCCGAAAAATAGTGACACACATAACTTTAACACGAGGAACAAAGATAAATTAATGGTGCCTCGATTACGACTAGCAAAAGTAAGCAAATCATTTGTTGGACAGTCGATTCATTTCTACAACAAAATCCCAAATCACATAATAAACTTATCGGATAATACATTTAAAAAGATTGTTAAAGCCAGATTGATTCAGAAATCGTATTATAAAGTGACGGATTATATGTCGGACAAAAATGTTTGGGATTTAAATTTAAGAAATGTAACACCTAGTAAAAAATTATTCTAGCGATAATCTGTAAGTGTAAATATTTTTGTACTTATATTGTTGACGGACATAAGTGTATCTTAGCAAACCTATATGGTAAATAAATTATGATTATGATTATGATTGAATGTTTTGGTTTTCTACGTAAATTCTGCTTGATCTACTAAACAGGAAAAGTTTTGCGATAAATGGAATTGTAGTTGTTGAACAAGTTTATACACAAGAAATTAAACAAAATCCTGCGCGAAATAAATATTAAGCCTAATGATGTAATGATTGACTATGTAGATAAAAATGCCATCATAACATATCTGCATGCAAACAACATTGTATAGTAGGTAAGTTCAATTAACTTCGAATAAAATCAATTAGGTAACTGATTCCAAATTTACTAAATTAGCTATGTTATAAATAGTCTTGGGACGTTTGGTAGCATACAGTGGTTCTAGAATCCATGGAGTCATCATGTTATGTCAAAATAAAAATTTCTATGTCAAAGACAAACTGTAAAAATAAAACATAACATTAAATGTTATGTTATGTTGTTACATCGCCAATAAACACATTATAGTAGAGTGCAATTAATTGTATCATACACTTATACCGGGTGAAATAAAGTTTGTGAATCAAAATAGTAAAATGTAAATCTATCCATGATTCTGGGCAACTTTTACCATGCCAACTTTGTGTTATACTTAATGCAATTTTTTTTGGAAAAAAGTCAATCTCTCGAGTTTTACAGCTCACAGACCCAAGTAAAGAATAAGTTTATTCTAGTTTTTATTACTTAGCTAGCTTAAGGCGGTAATCGAAACAATACTCAACACACAACTACAACTCGGTCATAAATCACCGGTCGCACTCCCATACATACGATGAAGGAAATAAATAGAATTTATAAAATGTATGTAAAATTATATATGTTCGTAATTGTTAATATTTATCCTGGATTGATACACGTCCCAAATGAAAACCAAACAACACCCTGATTGGTTTGAATCAATATGTTTCAATCAATGTGTAGTACGGTGTGACGCGCACAGATAGGTATTGCGTTTGCCCTCTCATTGTACTGGAACGTGTTTTGAATTAAGTGGCGCGAGAGGCAGGCTGTTTTTACCAGCAACTGATGTCACGACCGCGCTAAATGTACATGTAAACATCGCCCCCGCTGTATTATTGCACGTCTTGAGGGCTTTTGGGACAGATTTAATTTAGAAATAGAGTTTAGGAATATGCTAACGAATGTAGCAAAAGACGATCTAAAATCTTTTGTCGCTCATTGCCATGGTTACATCTTCTCGGATACTCTTTAAGGGTAAGTAGCCACCACAGCTGTGCGAGGTAGCGAAGCGGTGTACTAGGAAAAATCCACCAATGGCATTGCTAGTCTCACTTACACATTTTTTTTCAATGGTGGTTTTTCATCTCTGGTATGATTTTTCAGCGTTAAAATCCATTAAACTTGTACTTTTTGAATTATTTCATAACCCTTTATATAACGGGCATCTCGCAAACCACAATCTCCACTCCACATACTAAATCTCTGAATTAAAAAAAGAATCAGCCAGTTTGAAACTAAGGTTTGTGCGGTACGAATGTTCTCAGCATCCCATGAACGGAAAAATATGAAACATTTTATATAGGTACATTATTATTATTTAGGTAGTAACTTAAAACTCTGTAGAAAAATTAAGTACCTACTTATTAAAATACAACAAAATACCTACTGCCACCGTTTTGGAAAATTTCACCCCTTAAGGGGTTAAAAAGGGGTGCAAGGTTCGTATGGGAAACACTTTTTTTAGCTAGAGACTTGATAGTTTGTAAAAAAAATACTTACCTATTACAATAAACCGATTGTTTTATTTTTATTTTTTCCCTGAAAAGCGTTCAAAGTTTGTATGGAGAGCAAGAAAATTTTAAGTATGATATTTGTAACTTCGATCTTAGCCTGTTTAGACTACAAAACTTATTTTAGTATTCTTTTTAAATATATCCCCTAAATGGGATTATTAGGGTGTTCAAAATTTGTATGGAGAGCAAGATATTTTGAACGTAAGGGATTTGTAACTTCGGTTTTAGACTGTTTGCTAAAATACTACAAAACTTATTTCAGCGTTTTTTTTAATTCATCGCCTAAGAAGGTTAAAAGGGGGTTCGAACTTTGTATAGAGAACAAGACATTTTTAAAGTAAGAAATTTGTAACTACGGTTTCAGACTGTTTTCTATGAGGGTTCAGAGAGGGTTCTTAGTTTGTATAGAGAGCAAGAGATTTGTAACTTCGGTTTTAGATTGTTTTCTAAAAACTAGGTACAAAATTAATTATAATGTTTTTTTTTAATTCATTCCTTTAACAAACATTTAGACGATAACATGTTATACGCGGACGAAGTCACGGGCAACAGCTAGTTTTTAATACACTCTGTCCTTGTTATATTTATCCTCGCGTACGGGACAGAATAACAACAAAACAGTTAAACGACCTATTTACAATCTGCGTCAAAATCATTGCTGTATTACAATCCATGATTAATCCGTTAATAAGTAATAAGATTAACACAATAATAAATGCAGCAAATTGTCTCCGAACAATTATTACATTGTGGAGAGTAAATTAACGGAACATAAGTCGTAAATATGGAAGGTCGGTGGGGCGCCGTGGTGAACGACGCGGGTTTCTATTGATTGCCGCTATTTCCAGCGTCACTTTTGTTGCCACCGCTGCCACTCGATTCATTTGTTTTCTCTAACCTTCGCGTTAAAGGGCCTGAGTAATACTGTATGAATTCACGGGAATAGATTGGTGCAGAAATTCTGCGGGCGATGTAGAAAAATATAAAAGAACAATTTTCTTTGATGTTTATTAAACAACAGTTATTCATTGACTACTATTATTCCTCAATTGCTTGTTAGAGAGTTTTTATTTTTATTAAGATTGCCCAGCTCGCTTGACTCAAGTGGGCTCTCCACACAAATGTATTATGGTTCTCATTTTTAAACGGCAAGCTGGAATAACGTGAAACTCTTAAATGATTTAGGTATTTATACCGACTGTTACCTTAAGTCAATTGCTTACTGAAAAAACGCACCTTTAATTTGTAATCCAAATAGAGTTTCCAAGGCTTTACTTGGGTCAGTTTGCAATGTTTTGTAAGGGGTCTGAGTAAATTGAGCGAGGGACACGATCGTAACGGCTAACCGATATTGTGAAGAAGAAATACGTCAATGGGAGCCACAAAAACCGCCGAAGGAGCGGACGACCGACCTAATTAATGGGCTCCGACCCCGGCCAGATTAGCCCGCACATAAAACCTTTCTGCCCATGACACATGCTGCCTAACCTCTCTATTCTCCTATTGTCAATCATGATGGTTTATTAAGCTAGGTACTTATTTGAAACCGAATTAAAATAAGATAATTGACTTTCAAAACAAAGTTTTAACCGACTTCAAATCAGTATTCTCCAGGATCCCATCATCAGAACTAGATTTTGGTGACAACGGGACCAATCTGGAAGTATATGCTTTCAAATAAAGAAATAAATTTTAAAATCAGTTCAAAATACGGAGTTATAGCGTAACATACACACATAAAAAAAATAAAAAAATAAACATACAGACGAATTGAGAACCTCCTCCTTTTTTGAAGTCGGTTAAAAACATACAGACGAATTGAGAACCTCCTCCTTTTTTGAAGTCGGTTAAAAACATACAGACGAATTGAGAACCTCCTCCTTTTTTGAATTCGGTTAAAAATAAATCATTTCGCTGTTGTGTTATGTTAAGGGACTCGGATCTAAGGACTTTTCAAATCGGTTCATAAATTACGGAGTTATCGCGTAACATACACACATAAAAAAAAATAAAAAAAAACATACAGACGAATTGAGAACCTCCTACTTTTTTGAAGTCGGTTAAAAACATACAGACGAATTGAGAACCTCCTCCTTCTTTGAAGTCGGTTAAAAGTAACACATCTCGCTGTTGTGTTATTTTAAGGGACTCGGATCTAAGGACTTGGCCACGACTTGGTGCGGCGGTGACAGCGGTGCACCATAGGTGGGAGCAAGATGCTGCCTTCTGATCTCTCACTCACACAAATATTGCCGCCACCGCTCAATAGTTGTGGCCAAACCGAACCCGTAGTCCGTAGATTCCTTACCAAAAAAACTGGCTGTGACAGACGGACAGCCTCCGAGTGATCGCATAAGTGTTCCGTAGGATCCCCTTCATTGGCATAATTTTTTTTTGACTAATATAGTTTTGCATAATTGATTTGGCATAATTTATATTGGCATAATAATACTGTCGCATAATAATACTTTGGCCTACTACTTTTTTGGCATACTACGCTAATAGCATAATTTCAGTTGACGTAATCTTTATTGGCCGAATACACATTATGCATACTATTGTTTGGGCTAATAATTATTTGGCATATCTCTCATAATCCATAATTTCAGTTTTATAAATGAATAAAACTCAGTTTAGTTATTGTCATATTATTAGTTTTTGCGCTATTTTATAAAAAAAAATAACCTCGACGACTCCCTTTTCTCTGAGATCAATTAATGAGAGTGATCGTAGCGTAAGTACTAGGGAACAGGGGCTTAGTGGCAAAACCGACTCGGATCGCAGATAGGTTAGAAGATGGAAGCGGGAGCCTTGCTCCCGCTTTCGTCTTCGAGGTTTTTTTTTTATAAAAGAGCGGAAAAACCTTTTATTAAAACTTACTACTAATGAAAATTAGGCAATTTACTACTAAGAAAACCATAGGCTAAAATCTAAATTTCAGGGATTTTGAACGGGTAGATAGGTATCACTTTATTACTATACTAGCTGTTGCCCGCGACTTCGTCCGCGTAGAACTTTTTATCGTCTTAGAAAATGATTTCTCTCAATACAAAATTTGAACCCTCTTTTAGGGGATAATTAAAAAAAAAAGTTGATGTTCATTTTCTAGTTTGTGAACAAACAGTCTAAAACCAAAGTTAAAAATCTCATACTTTAAAAATGCCTTGAAATACTCAAACTTTGAACCAATTTTAACACTCTTAGGGGATGAATTTGGAAAAACTCTGACATCAGTTTTGTAGTCTTTTAACGTACAGAATAAGACCGAAGTTAAAAATCTCTTACTCACACTTTAAAATTTTATTGCTCGCCATTAAAAATTTGAACCCCCTTTTAAACCCCCTTAGAGGTTGAATTTTTCTAATCGCTGAAAGAACTTTTTTCGTAAACTTTTAAGTCTCTAGCTCAAAAAAAGTGTTGCCCATACAAAGCTTTCTTAACCCCCTTAGGGGTGGAATTTTCTAAAACTCTGAAAGTACTTTATTATTAATTTTAATAAGTAACATTTCGAATAGTTTTAAGTCTAGTAAAAAAAAAGTTTTTCCCACACAACACTGGCTACCCTTCTTAACCCCCTTAGGGATGGAGTTTTCTAAAACGCTGAAAGTTCTTTTTTAGTATTCTAATAAGTAATCTTTTTGCAAAGTTTTAAGTCTAACTCAAAAAAAGTGTTGCCCATGCAAAGCTTGCTCTCCTTTTTAACCCTATTAGGGGTGGAATTTTCTAAAACGATTTGTGTTCTTTTTTTGTATTTTAATAAGTAATTTTTCTGCAAAGTTTCAAGTCTCTAACTCAAAAACATAAACTTTCCCTGATAAAAACTTTGCACCCCTTTTTATCCCCCTTAGGGATAGATTTTTTCAAAACGCTGAAAGTCTTTTTTTGTATTTTTATAAGTAATCTTTCTACAAAGTTTTAAGCGTCTAGCTCAGAAAAAGTGTTCCCCATACAAACCTTGCACCCTTTTATAACCCCCTTAGGGAATGATTTTTGTAAAACGCCGAATGTAGTATTTTTCATGTTCTAATAAGTAATTTTTCGACAAAATTTTAAGTCTCTATTTAAAAAAATATGTTTTTCCCATACAAACTTTGCACCCTATTTTACCCCCTTAGGGGTGAAATTTTCCAAAACGCTGAAAGTACTTTCTTTGTATTTAAATAATCTTTCTACAAAGTTTTAGGACTCTAGCTAAAAAAAATATTTTCCCACATACAAACTTTGCACCCCTATTTTAGCCCCCTATTTTTAGGGGTAGAATTTTCTAAAACGCTGAAAGTACTTAATTTGTATTCTGATGACTAATCTTTCTACAAAGTTTTAAGTCTCTATTTAAAAAAAATATTGTTTCCCCCATACAAAATTTGCACCCCTATTTTACCCCCTTAGGGGTAGATTTTTTTAAAACACTGAATCTAGGTACTTTATTTGTATTCTAATAAATAATTTCTCTACAAAGTTTTAAGTCTCTATTTAAAAAAAGTAGTTTTTCCCATACAAACTTTGCACTCTATTTTACCCCTTTAGGGGTAGAATTTTCTAAAACCCTGAAAGTACTTTATTTGTATTCTAATGACTGATCTTTCTATAAAGTTTTAAGTCTCTATTTAAAAAAAAATTGTTTCCCCCATACAAACCTTGCACCCCCGTAGGGATGGAATTTTCCAAAACGCTGAAAGTGTTTCATTTGTATTCTAATAACTAATTTTTCTACAAAGTTTAAGTCTATAGCTCAAAAAAAACTTTGCACGCCTATTTTACCCCCTTAGGGGCAGAAATTTCAAAAATCCCTTTTTATCCCTAGCCCACGTTATAAAAGCAACATACTGTGCAAAAATCAACTCTCTAAGATTAGTAGTTTCGGCTGTGCGTTGATGAGTGAGTGAGTGAGTGAGTGAGTGAGTGAGTGAATAAGTCAGTCAGGACATAGGCATTTATTATGTATAGATAGATAGAAGATAATGAAACTCCCATTCAAATATCTCAAAAAATTATGAAGCTACATCCGTTTTAATGTCGCTTGTTAGAGTGAGAAAACGATGAGGGACTGTGACGTCAATATCCTCGAGCGTCATAGTAAAAAACAATCGTTTCATATGAAGGTGCGTTTTGCGGAAAAGGGACAGAACATACCCCCTTTTAAAACTTTGGACTCTAATAACTTAGTAATTACCTATATAACCTGTTGCTTTGTTTTTTTCTCCATTTGATTATATTTATTTTAAAATTTTTTTCGAGAAAATACATTATGATTATTTACCATATTTTAGATTCCTGAGCTATAACCACGAACTTCGGAATTCGAAAATATTCGGGTATCTCTATCTCTATCGCACTAACTATACTCGAGTGACAGGGATGCAAATATATGAACATTGAGTATCGGTTTTCGTGGTAGCGCCGCAGGTACTTTGGCTGAATGCGCCGAGCGCGTGCCATTGCCATTCAAAAAAAACAAATTCGTGTTAATTATATTGTTCAAATTTGTTGATTTCATTTATTGAAATTACGACATAAAACGACATTTGCGCATATAAGTTCTCATATCAGAATCGAAAATTTTTTTATGGTTTATATTTTAGCATTTGTCTCGTAAAGGTCTATCGTAGACGGGATTTAAATTATTAATAAGTGAAAGGCAAAGCAATTCCGCCATTTTGACGAAAATTTGACGTTTCTTATAGCTGACAGTTGGAGCAGCGTTTGATTTCAATAAAAATAAATGAAAAATTAAATGAAGTCGTATATTTCGGAAAATTAATTAATTGTCGCAGTCGGATAAAAACTATCCTAAGTTGCAGCTGGAATAATAATGTACCTACATAAAATGTTTCATATTTTTCCGTCCATGGGATGCTGAGAACATTCGTACCGCAGAAAGCTTAGTTTCAAACTGGCTGATTCTTTTTTTAATTTAGAGATTTATTATAAGTGGAGAAGATGAGCCATTTAACTTTTTTTTGTTATGCATTTTGATATGATGCCAATTGATTATTATGCCTACTTGTGCTTATGCTATTTGACATTAGTCTTCATGAAGATTATGGTTTCAGTATTTATGCTTTTTAATGTTATGCGTATATAATTATGCGTAATGAGAAATATGCACATCACTATTTCGGCGAAAAGCAATTATGCGTAACAATAATAGTACAAATGACTTTATGCCTTCCAATAGAGAACCGTGTTCCGTTGGACCAAATTTGGTACGGAACACTAAAAACATCTAAAATGCGTGTGAGAGTGTCTGTATAAGTTTTAACCATCGTACCAAAGGTAAATATATCCGTGCAACTATCTAAAACAATACTAATACTATGTTTACTTTATGTACAATTTTTTGTTCGGAATGTCACACAAAAGCTGTTTTCAATAGGAGTTAAGTTTGACTTGTAAGTTAGTAATCAACCCCAACTTTGTGCACCCGCTGTGACAAGTTTGCGTATAAAATCCACAATTTTCCTCGCTCTTACAAATTTTAACAATGCCGCCGAATCTTTCATACATTTGAAGTTGAATTTCGTCGGCATTTGAACGGGATTCATAGTCGCTGCAAATGCATGAAAATTTACTTGGATTCTATGGTATTTCTTCTAACATATATTGTTTTGTGTTTCTTAAGCGAATATCCCTTTATTACACAGAGTGAAGACTAATAAAAAACTGTTCAATAGGTAGCGAGTTCGACTTGCACGTGAAAGGATAATAAGTTTTTTTCGATAAATATGTGTTAAAATGTGCAGCACGCCAACAATTTTCCTGGAAAACGTACGTTGGATTTAATTCGACTCGCAAAACAACTGTGTTTCTGGAAGGCGAAAATTACAGTTATGACTCCATACAATACCCCTTGAAGCTTGACTAACACGCTGATGATATTTATATTTTAATAATATTGCACAATATAGACAACAGACAAAATCTACTGGCCAGAGGACATTATCCTAGAAAAAATCTCGAAAGCGCGATCGAGGAATTAACGCCGACGGTACAACGCTATCTATGGGGTAATTTACCAAACCTATAAAAAGCTAAGGGGTCCTGTCACTTGATCTACTAACTTTTGCCCAGATGTTTTACTAGATCTAAGGCATTTTTCCTCGAAACAGTGGACTATTCGGGTTTTCTTTCAATATCATCAAATGGAAGTCATTAAGGGTTAGGTTTGTTTTGCAACAATGTTCAAAATTTTCTCGAGATCTGCTAAAATTTGTTTCAGCAGAGATTAGATAATGTTGTTGACGTCAAAGATACACGATTATTATTTTACCATATTCCATTGTAATACGGCGAAAAATGTATACTTACATAGTATATTTGATGCCGACTGTACAGAAGTATGTTTTAATAGTACATAAAGGAAACATTTGATGACCGACTTAGCCTAGTTGGTATTGAACATGACTACGAAGCTAGAGGTCCTGGGTTCGAATAAGGACCCAAGGCATAAGGCAAAGGGTAAGGGCATTTATGTGATGAGCACAAATATTTGTTTCCGAGTCATGGATGTTTTCTATGTATTTACGTATTTATTTATAGATAATGAACGTCTAGTAGTAGTAGCTTTGCTTAGTTTGGGAATAGTTCGATTTGTGTAAGATTGTCCGCGAATATTTATTTATTTATTTAATACACCCTCGACATAACAAACCTTATTTAGAACCATTTCGACCACGACAGACAAAACTTTCGATTCAAAAAAAACGCACTCAAATCGGGCCATCCGTTTGGGAGCTACGGTGCCACAAACAGACACACAGATAAACGGATGCACAGACACCTGCATACATATGCGAATTCATTCAAAGATGTATGGGAAGTCGTTAATCCGCTCCGGGCCAGCATCTAGACTACTGCCCATTCCCTCTAGTAATGATAAAAAGGACAGATAGAAGAATTATCCTAACATTATTTCCTCGTTTCCTTTATATAAGGCTGGTACCGATGGAATCCTACAATGAAATATTTTTTATTTTAGACTAATTCTATTTCTATTTAGCCCGTACCCACCCACTGTTGCTTCTTCTATATTACGCCCCTCTCCTCGGTCCTGTGCCAATCTCATCCACTGTTTGGTCCCTAATCGGCAGATAATATCATCGATCCATCGGGCTGGTGGTCTGCCCGCTGACCGTATCGATGACCTTGTCCACCCATTCAGTAACGCGCTTTGTCCATCTCCCATCTTTTCTCCTCGCCAAGTGTCCGCCCACCTCCACTTTAAGTGTGTTATTCATTTGCCGACGTCCACTACTTTCATTCAGCGCCGGATTTCAGTGTTAGGGACACGATCAACAAGGGAGATGCCCAACATGACTCGCTGCATGCCTCTCTGTCCCACACTCATTTTGTGCACACTCACCAAGTTTCAGTTCCGTAAGTAAGGATAGGCAAGACACATTGGTTAAACACCTTTCTCTTAAGGCACTGTGGAATTTATTAAGACTTCCGCCAGGTTACTGAACGCAGCCCATCCTAACTGGATTCGTCTAGCGACCTCCTTGCTCAGGTTCTCTTGGCCAAAAGATAAACATTGCCCAAGATATGTGTAATCATCCTCAGGTTCCACGTGAGAACCACCAGCAGTAACATTTGGTATGACGAGTGAATGATTTGCCATGATCTTGGTCTTGGACATGATCATCTTGAGTCCCACATTTAGAGATGGTACATGGAGCTCTTCGAGCATATCTCTTGATTAATTACTAAACTCCAATTATAATATTGAAGTGCAGAGAAACGGGGTTCGTCAAATTTGCAGTTCGAAGCGCGAGCGCTCACCTTCGACCCTTTGTAACTAATCGAACAAAATTATCAGTTAAACGAATACATTACGAGTTGGGTGAACTTTTGAACGCAGTTATTTAGGGAGCACGCGAAAAGCGACGGTAATTGGGTGCAGTTAGCTTAACGATAGGGCTCAGCGAAGTAAAAAGTTTTCTAGTTATTATCGTGTGTCGGCAGCCTGCCCATCACTTAACTACTACGTGTTGGAAACGGTGCATTCAAAATTACTATAGCTTTATGCAAACAGGCATCTTTTTCTTCCTCGTAGAAACCATATTATGGTTTAGGGTCGTCACCACCATTAGTCGTTTTAGACTGTTTTCATTGGAGTTTAGCTTATTCGTTGTTTGCTTGTTTGTTAGTTGCTTGTGGTTTTGTTTGTCGTGATGTTGACCCATTTTGCGCAAATACCACATTTCGAATGGGTCATTTTTAGATTTAGGTTCACGTCTCTTCGGTGGACATTGCCAAAGTTAAGGGCTATAAAGCCTAATTTTTGGTTGTACTCTAAATCCGCATAAACGGCGTTGCCCCTTCTATAATTCTATGTGATAATAGTACATTATGATACAAGTGTGCTAAGTTGGTCATTACACTCGAGTCGGTTTTTAAGCCTGAGCCAAAGGCGAAGGCTTAATGGAGACGAGAAGTGTAATGACCAATGCTCACGTGTTTCATACGATTTTTCAACACATTTGCGAGGAAAAAAATAAAAAAATAAAAAATGAAAATGTTAAAAGATATGTAATGAAAAGGCACAAGTGCGATAATGTAATGTAAAAGTCACGGCATGGGTAATATTCTGCATTATTTTGCTAATATTTTAAAAGATATGTAATGAAAAGGCACTAGTGCGATAATGTAATGTAAAAGGCACGGCATGGGTAATATTCTGCATTATCAGTGTAAATACGCTGTAATAAGACCTACTTTACGAGCAGGTGTGTTGAAAAAAACATATTATATGTAAACGTAAGCCCTTAACTATTGACCACCGGAAAGATAATTTTTGTTTTTGTGACTGACAATGACCCGAATACGTCAGGCCTTTTCCTAATATAAAGCCAGTTATTTATACTCTAATCTGTACCATGCTAAAACAGCATACGAGGCTGAAATTAATTTATAATTAACTAATTTGTATTCCTATTGCAACATACATTGAAATCGATAGCAAAACGCTGGCAAAGCATCTCATGTTCAAAGTTTCACTTGTGTAATACAAGGTTTATGAGTTTCATGTAAAGGCTTATATCGGAAACCGGGCGATTGCAAGCTATTCACGACGGCTGTATCGAGAAACAGTGGCTCTCTCAGAAGCACGCCCAACTGAAGTCTTTATACACAAATGACCTTTTTCTTTTATGGTGGATTTCCGAGAGAAACCAAGCATTTAGGTTCCAACTAGAAGATACACTTTTAACGGAAAACAGATAAGCCTGTTTACATAACTGTTTATTCGGAGAACCTTGTAAGAGCGGAGATGAAATTTAATGAACTCGACGTCAAATGTAAAGTGTAGAAGACCGGTCATGACCGATAGGCCAAAATTGCCAAGACCAAGTATCCAATAACTAGTGTCCGACCGAAGGTTCGGTTTCGAGCAGTTTCGGCCAAAAAATCATGTTTCAGCCGTAGTTTTGGTTTCGGACAAAAAACGGCTGAACCTTTCGGCCGGGCCGAAACTTACGAAAAGGCACTTCGGGTCGCGTTCGGCTACCTTCGGGTGTGCGCTCGTGCCAACCGGCAATATGGCATATGGCGTAGCTCGCCGGCCACCGGCTCAGTGAAGTGACGCTTTGTGTCCTTGTTCCCAGAATTATGGTAACTTGTAGTAAACCTTGTTTTATTGTATACAACCTTCACGAATTTCAGGTGTTACATTGTTAATTTGTGTACAAAAGCGGTTTTTCGTAATTTTTTCAACGATTTTAACAAGTCTACAAAAGGTTCGGTTTCGGTTTCGGCCGAAACTAGAGCCAAAGCCGAACTTTCGGTTTCGGTTTCAGCAAAAAAACATATTTCGGTCGGACAGTATAATAACCCTAAAATGTAATAGAAAATGGAGTCTTTTTGGCAATTGTTTTGTAATTTGTTGTGTAAAAACTTGAAGTTTTAATAAAAATCCGCCCCTCTACCTGTATAACAACATCCAAGATTTACTGAGACCGGACCTTATGCAAAGAAAATAGTTTTAATTTGGTCTACTCAGGTTAATATCGTCGAATGAATAAAAACCTAGGATTTCATTTGATAAGTTTTTATATACGGTGCTAATTAATTAGGTAACTACAGACCTTACCAATACTTTTCAAGACGTCACTCACATCAAAACAATTAACTTTAAATAGAAATTTAAAAACTTTTCACAGTTACATACATATCTACATTGCAAGTTAAATAAAAGCTTGTAATAAATGTTTGTTGGTTAAAATACCTGCGGATAATAAAGAAAACCTGAAGAAGTGTCATAGTAGCTATGAAACTTCCGCAGGTTGTTTTAACCAAAATTTAATGAGCATATTCTAAACAATTGTCTAACTATCAGATAACTTCCTAAAGGTCCTAGCGCAAGCGACATAATTGAACTTCGACACCGTCTAAAACTACGAATAGAGCAACTCGGATTTTAAGTGATCACTAGCGCATATTCTAACAAGACTAATAATCCAAAGAACTAATATCAAAAAAACTCCCGTGAGACTCAGACATATTAAAATATAATGAAAATGGTTGGAAACATGTCGAGCGATACTCGACCTAAAATACGTGAGTGATCCGACCCGTTTTCAATATATTTTTCATCACACTTGCTCGTAAAGGGTGTATTATAGGCAAGTTTATAGATCAGCTATACCTGATTTACCTCCCGCGGGAGTTATGGGTGTATAACTCCCTAGGGAGTTATGAGCTTGTGTGTGATCTGATTGGTTAAAAACAAATCAAACAAATTAGTTGGCAAATCTAGTTGGCCGCGCGTCACAAAAACTCTTCTATGTGATTGGTAGAAAAAATCTAGCAGGCCATGCGGCGCCACGCCCCCTCACCCTCCGCAAATCTGTAAGTGAAGTGGTCAATTTCGTCACTTTTTGAGTGGTGCGGTTGTATGAAACTTAGATTTTTCTGTCTTTTGTAGTTATTTATTTCCTCGCAAATGTGATAAAAAACATTGTGTGTATCACGGGCAGTAAGGGGATTACAAACTCGACTCATTAAAAGCCCTCCGCCTTTTCTTACGGCCCTTAATGCACAATGCACAACTACTATCAAGCTTTGTTTTTATTAATTGCACATGAAATAGTAGCTATAAGGTTCCTAGTCCTCGACGCTGCACTAGGGTATGACATGGCCACTTTATGTAAAAATGCCCATATCATACAAGGCTTAAATTCGAATGAAGAAAAATCCTCCTAGTTTAAAATTAACCCATAATGGGCTTGTGACCTTAAATTTGTTAACGATGCCATTCGAACCAGTTTTTGTAGATGAACAAATGTTTGTATGGAAGCAACTACATTTAAATGACATTAATACCCAAAAAATCGAGTTAAAGACGGACCTCGCTGAAAGCAGCCGAAACGCTTCATACTGATTGGCTTTAAAGTATGACGTCACACCGTGCAATTTGTCCTAACCGTTGCATGGAAAATGAAGTAAATTGCTGTTTCAGTCGCGAAATACTGCGTTTAGGTCCATAGTTGTTATACAAATTTGTTTATATAAAAGCGTAAGGATTCTATTGGTACCTTTAAATTTACTTTTGGATAATAAATAGAAAAACTTTTTTTTCTAAACTTTCAAGGTTCATATCTTTTTATGATTTGAATTATATTTTGGAATTTATACTTTATTACAATCATTTGATGGTTTACTATCCATTTAGCAACACGACGTTATCAATTTTAACACCACGCAACAAGCCTATTGCGTTGACATAAAGTGCCCATGTCATACACTAGTGCAATGTAGGGGACTACGACGTTTACCTTACGTAGCTGTTAACTGTACCTGAAGTCTGGTTAGCCAACCATGGCAGAAGCAATGTAAGCAGATCAGATTTTGTCAACCATTAATCTATCATATCATATCTATTGATCCAGATAGACCGTAATAATTATGATCATAGGTTAGTTTTAGGTACTTCGATTTTAATATTAGGGATGTCCCTCACTACAATTATTAAAACAAAAAGGATTTAAAATTTTAACTGCTGGGAAATATTAATACTTAAGGCTCCGCACGATCATGGTCTTCTCTCCCTCTCACTGAGCATACGCGTGAGCGAGATGGAAGTGCGGGTTCGAAAGCGCGGATATCATGTTTTTCGGAATATTTCAGTAAACGAGGAGAAATTTAAGAAAGTAAGAAAATGAAGTTATTGTTCATTACTTTATGAAGCAGATTACAACATTTCATCGTATTCTGATAAAAAATGGAGCAGTAACCTGGTTACAAGTGAAATGATAGGGTTAACTTTAGATTTTTTTTCCTCTACTTTTTATGTTAAAATGGATTTCTACGAAAACTATGTTACTTCTCATATCTTGCAGATTATGATTTATATTTTCCGACACGAAAATTGTTACGTTATAAGGTATAAACTGGTTACTAAACAACTCATTCTTACCAAAATTTGAGATGTCAAGCCTTAATAACAATTGTTACACTTCTTAGTAGGTGACTCCCAAATGCGCACACAACTTTAAGAAAACTTAAGTCAGTGATTGTGACGCTATTTTAATGTATACGCAGTAGAAACAGAACCAAATGAAGTAAATCACAAGTCCAACACTTTAATAAACTTGCCTCTTTGTACCAAAACGGTAATTCTTGACTCATTACAATAGACTGTCGCTGCCGTGGCACTTAAGCTTAATCATACGCTATTAGGGGGATTTTTGAATAAAAAGGAGAGGAAATTACGTTTTTGCGTGAAAAGAGTGTCGTTACAATCTTAATGTGCCTTTATTCATTATGCTGAAAATTAAATTACATTCATAATTTGAATAATGACATCATTGTTATGGAAAAATGAACGTCATGTTGAAAAATACTTTCATGTTGACGCCCCCCATTAAAAGTTAAGACTTATGGTGGCATAAATTAAAATTTTATTCATAACGTCCGATTCTAATTACATTTTTTGTACTCGTCGATTAAAATCTGTGTATTAAGATTTCATAGAGAATACTGCAACGTCACTCTTTTCATAGTTGTAGTCCATGTTACTGTCGAAACAATCGAAATAACTGTTTCGATACGCTCCAGACAACCGAAAAAAATTTGAAAATTGAACAAAAATAAATTCGACAAATCACGTGGCTGCTTTACCGAACTGTAATGAATTGGACCAATAGAAACGCTTTGATTATTGAATTTACTCGTTGATGTCGTATGTCTTTTAAGATATCAACGAGCGTACGAGCGATAGGCTGCACTTCGTTTCAACAGTATCGAGTTTGTTTAATTAGTTCAGTTGACTCGTAGAAAATTAATTTTACGTCATACCTGGCCATAAAGTAGGAATTACCGCACGCTATGCGTGCGGAAAACCCCACTTCCTGGCCAGATAGAGACGTAAAATGTTGTACTCACCACAAGCGGTAATAAAGAAAGCCTCAGAGCGCATATTTATCGCCCTTGCCTTCGGCTCGGGCGTCAAATACCTGCGATCTGAGACATTCTTTGTTTAACCGCCCTAGGTAAGTAATGTACTATTAATGAACTCGTACAAAAAGTATTGTTCACAATAGTGTTATAATCAAGCTTTTTAATCTCGTACCTAACACGGTACTCGACTAAAAAGCTCTCTATTATAACACGATTGTGAAAAATACTATTTTAAATCTGTTTCGAGCGCTCTGCCACACTGTTAATGTAACGTAATCAGAACAAGTAGGCGAAACAAATTGAAACGCAATTGGGATGCGAAAGTAGTGAATTCTATTGATTTTGATACTAAATTCCTCCAAACAGATGATAAATTCCTCCAAAAACTGTAAATATATATACACCGCACGAAAATTCGATCAAATTCAATTTACAGAACTTATTCGCCATATATTATATTATTTAAGAGGGCCGTTGCAAACACATGGTGCCACAAATTCGAGTAGATAATAGGGTTTAAATTGAGATCGAGTTGAACAGCGCCGCGGCCATTCACGGGCCTATAAACGTATAAAGTGTATTTAAAACGGTTATCGCCATACACTTCGGACTCCATTTAACTGAGAGTCTCTCAACCGTTACAAGCTGTTAAAATCTTTATAGAATAAAGGGCTTTCTGTACCTACACAAAAACACTATCTAGTACGCAGTGAGAAGTGGCACTCCGTTGTGGATTATCATGGAAAATAATGCATTAGGTACGTGCTCTCGTGTTATATAAAACGGAACAGCTATTTCCGGTACTTATAATGTTTCTCGCCGAACAAGTCGCTTTAATCTTTGCTATTATCAATGTCCAGTGGCTTGAATATGTCATGCTCGCTTAAAAGGCTTTGCTTACGGTGGCGTCGTTGATCGGGTCGCCACCTTCCCTAACATATGGTTGAGGGAGGCGATGGCTGAGATATGCGTCATACTCGTGATCGGGTGCTGTTTGTGGAGTCCGGTCTGTTCATGCTTGCAAGGGCATAGTAACTACCTAAATACTAGTGTTATTATCATTATTTTGACGAGAGACATCATTCTGTTCTTGACGCGTTTTATTGTTATTGACCCTGTACATCTCTGACAATATTACATTAATGATCCTTTTTTTCTGTTTTAACGCTTAGAGACAGTATAACATCTCTATAAGAACATTAAGAACATTAGAATAATTATTAATTGTATTTGGACGCTCAGAGACCTTATACATCTCTGGGGTACTAAATTAATATCATAAACTTATTGTTAATTCTGATACAGACCTTATATCGAATGTAATTAATAATATTTTACAATTTTAAATATTTTTAGTTTTCATTTTTAGTGACATTTAGTTTGTTAACCGTTTAGGTACTAATTGGTTATAATCTGCAATTTTTTAATTATTATTGTGTAAGATTATTAATATTATATTGTAGAATACCACTTGGCATGTAAAAGTGCCCTTGTGGCCTATTTGCAGAATAAATAATTGATTTTGATTTTTGAAAAAGGTACCATGAAAATGTACCTCCTATAGTTAGGAATGTAGATATAAGTAATTGAAATCTATGTAATAACAATGGGGATAATACCAACCCGGAGAACTAAATCAAATTGACAAGGTCAATGGATATTGAATATAAATCGAATTTAAAGCCGATTCGATTTTACAATCGTACGATACTCGTAATTCTTTCAATACCACTTGCGAGATAAAATAAATCGGGAGACCGTAGAACGTAAAGGATGGCCCGATATTCTGCCGAAACCATTGCCATGACACATTAACCGGCGCGGTATCTGACCGCAGAATTAACGTTTTCTGCACTCGGGGTAGGGACACACTGCACCGGGAAGTTCATATTCACGGACGATATGCGGAAAACGGCCCTATAGGTATGTATAACAATTATTATTCCTTAACCTGTTTTAATCGTTAGTCAGTGGAAGGAAACATACTTACACGAAACGTAACATGCATAAACAAACGTGCCAGCATTTGTTTTCGGTTGATGCTAAATACAACTAGTAGTAAGGTTAGCTGCATCTAACATTATAAAGTTGTTATGGTGTCTGCAAATACGGGATATAAGAGTTGGTAAGGTAAATAATACAGTTTTTATATAACTATAGGTTCCTTAATTTAATAATTGTAGTCCAGGCAATGAACTGACAACTTGTATGGAAAAAATGTCAAGGAAATAATTTATAATAGCAGATTTTTTCTTTGTAATGGATATATTATCAATTAAATAGTTACCTAGCGACAAAATCCAACAAAATTTCAGACATCAAAAAAATTATAACATAACTAGCTTATGAAAAGTGAGAAAAAATATTAATAAATGGTTTTATCTTTATTTTGGTTCATTTACATTTGCTCTATAATATTCAAGATAAATAATAAAAAAAAACAATTCATGCTTTATTTAAATCTATTTAAATACTTCCGGATGGAAAGTTTGTTGGATTCTTGAATAAAGCATCTTAGAATAATGTTTTAAAATGATATAAAGAAAAAAAAAACGCTATTATAAATTAATGTTTTTCAAAACCGTATTTTGCCTAGAGTAATTGTATTAGTTAAGGATTTTATTTTATATCTTTTTATCATATCATATTTAGTTGTATACACTATTTTTACATCGGAATTCGGTGGAACATTATTATTATTATTACTATCGCCATAAGTTTGTTGCCTTAAAATCCTTAAATAAAGAAGCATTATTTAATTCATAATCAGGATGCAACAAAGGCTCGACACCAAGGCTGAATACCGGGATCGAATTCCTCTGAGCTGATTCCGATCGCTGCTACTCCAACTCCATACAACATCTTTGAGCCTACCCCAGACAGCTAGGCGGACGAAGTCAGCGGCGGACAAATTTATCCGTCGCTGAATTTGTTCACCTGTCTGGCCAGAATTCAGCAAGTATATAGCGAACTTTAAGCGCATAAAAGGAGGTACATACTATAAATAACATCACAGGTATCACTTTTCGCACGTTTCGAATGTGCGTTGAGCCAGACCAACTGCCGTATAACGCCTATTTGCTTTATAACCATTAAAATATATCCATCTGGAGCAGCCTCGAAAAAATACTCTGAAAATATTTGCTGTACGTGCCCCGTTAAGTTTTATAATCGAAGCGTTCGTAGCCCAAGCCCAAATGCCAGAGTATTATGAAAGCAAAATCCTTTTCCGATTAGCGAACGAAAAAGTGTGAAGACAGAAAAAGACACCGGACATACAAAAGATTTTCGGCCCAAGAATTTCGTTCGCTTCACTCGCTCGTTCGACTACGCCGTAGCGCGTAGCAGCGTTTTTCCGCGAAGTAGCGGAATCGCTAGCAGAGGCATGACTCATAATGTGAATTATCCTTGAATGGGCCAAAGAAGTCGGTGATTGATACCGTAGTGTTGCTAAACGGATAGTAAACCATGAAATTATTTTAATAAGCATAATTTACAAAATATAATTAAAATTATAAAAAGATTAGCTTACCTTGAAAGTTTAGAAAAATAAGTGTTTTTTTAGTGTCCAAGAGTAAATTTTAAGGTACCAATAGAATCCTTACGAATTTATTGAAACAAAATTGTATGACTACCTATGGACCTAACCGCAGTATTTCGCGACCGAAACAGAAATTTACTTGATTTTCCATACCAATATAAAACTGTGACGTCATACTTTAAAATCATTAGTATGAAGCGTTTCGCCTGCCCCCAGCGAGGTCCGTCTTTGACAAAATTTTCTTTAATTGTTCTTGTTCCCATACAAACAACCCGAAAACTGGTTTTAATGGCATCGTAAAAACTATTTCGACAAGCCTATTAGCTCAGTTGCTTATTTTATTTATACATATAATAAACAAGCTATAAAATTGTTCAGAGACTTACCAGAATCGAGAGATTTATTTCGCCTTATCCCATACTTATCCTTGTTCCGGAATATTTCTGTGAATCCTCACGTTCGGAAAACATAATTTTATTTATTGGATAACAGTGGCTCAAATGGACCTGAAATTTTTGATGGAAAATTTGTAAATAACAAAGACCAAATAGGTATATGTATGCAGCAATATAAAATTATTAGAAAGTATCATGGAAAGTATGTAAGTGCTTTGGAAGGCACGCTAAGCAGTTGATCCCGGCTGATGTCTATGACAGTAGTCGTTAAGCCGAGTTAGAGGCCTTCGGGCGGCTTAAGAACCTCTAACAGTCGAGTTGCCCACTCACTTGACAAAGGGGGACAACTGTCACTTGCGTCCGCGGGAGCTACGTACCACAAACCTGCTCGTGTCCCCTGGGTGGTACTAAAGAGTGACAAACTCAAAGGCCAAATAATATATGACATACGATTAAATAAATGGAAAGTATCATATTAGTAGTATATATTTGTATTTCTGCACAGAGATAGAACAGTATCCCTTCTATGGGTTCTCGTTATTTTAGCCAACTACCTTTAACAAAGGTATTCCAACACGTTGCATATCAAAGGAAGCCGCATTGGGTTACAGCTCGGTATATGTAAATGTGTATTTGAATAGGAACTAATAATCGCATCCCTTTTGTTACTGGGTTATCCTGGTGATTATCTCGTGCAGCAGGATCTAAGCTTACTGCCGACGCTACTGCCCAATATTGCCCTAATTAACCACAGCAGACGAATTAAACGCACCAGTGGTTAAACGCACGATGCTATTTATAAGCCAATCGAATGACCAAAGCAATTCGTACGACACATTATATTGTTACAGCTAAAAAAAAGTAATTCCAATTATATATTCGGTCCAATTATATTTCAAGCAGGAACTTCTTACTAGCGTTAATCCTGGTTGTGCCCTAAAGGGGCCCGGGGTCCCATTTGACACCTAAACCCAAGATTTGGCATACGCACTAGTTTTTACGAAAGTGACTGCCATCTGACACTGCCATTCATTACAAAGTGAGGTGAGTGAGGTATATCACATAATTACTAAAAACATCCCAAACAAACCATCGAAGGATCTGTACAGTGTCTCGATGGAACTTTTATAACTCGCTGCAGCTTCTCTATCACCCGGTGCTGGCGGATTTGTACAATCGATGCATCTCTGAAGGAGTTCCGCTCTGAAGATTTCTCCATTATATAAGGGCAAGGGAAAAGGAGAAGACATCATGTCTTCTCGTTTTCTGTGTTTCCATTTTCCAACACCTTTGCCACCGCAATCTACAGACCCGTCTCCATCATACCAGCGGTGGCAAAGGTGATGGAAAATTGATTGAGTACGCGAATAACGGAATTTCTGGCGGCAACCGACGCCCTGTCCGCGCGGCAATATGCTTACCGGGCGGGACGCTCGACGGGCGCGATGGCGCGCGTGGTGGTGCGCCGGGTAATGGACGCGCGCGATCGGGGCCAGCACGTCGCGGTGTTATGCTGCGACCTGTCGAAGGCCTTCGATGTCGCCGACCATAACGTGCTCGCTATTAAACTTCGTAATTTATACTTATACTATAATTATACTTTTCTCAAAAATGGCCCGCAAAGTGAACATAACTCGCTACATATTGGAAGGTAAAGTGTATAGTTTAAGGCCAGATCAAAATTAAAAAATAAAAAACATTGCAGGCCGCCTGGAATGTTACATATGAATTCCTTTATTTGTCGAGTACCAAACTTAAAAAAAAAATAGAAACTGGCATATAAAAGACAGCACAGGTCGTATTCAGCCAAATCAAGTCGTATTTTTCTGTTGCAAAAGCGACATTTTTGTATGTGTCATAAAAAGATTGCGTTTTTCGGTGAAAAAATACACTTGCGATTTTGTTTAAAAAAATATTATGACGTTTAATTTTATGTAATTTGCAGTATCCTCAATTTGTAATTAATAATAACGCTTGATTTCAATTTAGTCTTTTTTATTCCCCATTTTTGAGAAAAGCACTATATTAGCCTCAGCCGGAATGGCAATTGCAGGCTTCGTATTATAATTAAACGGACTCGCAAGCTCGTCCGTTTAAACAAAATACTCAGCCTGCAATTGCCTCCTTCCCGGCCACGGCAATAATGTACTATTCCACTAACATAATATGGATGTGTGATTGTCCGAAATAAATGCTTTATTTTTTCATTATTATGATTGATTGGTTATTTATCAAATTAAAATTCAAATATTTATTCGTGCCAACAAAAAAAACAGAAATAATATAAAACACACTTTGTCACGAAATGGACCCTGCTCAGCATGTTGCTAGCTTTACAGCCAGCGCCGGTCTTCCGCAGGGTCCATTCGGTGAGAGCACGGTAGGCAACATCGACAGATACACATGCAATATCATAAAACAAAGTATAAAAATGAAATTATGTAACTAAAATACACACTTAATAATCAGCCGAAAGACGTCCACTGCTGGATATAGGTCTCCTCCAAAGACCGGTCATTCGCCACCCGCATCCAGCGGACTCCCGCAACCTTTACCAGGTCATCAGTCCACCTTGCACGCTGTGCCTTCCGGTACGTGGTCGCCATTATGACCTTCCAACCCAGAGGGAAAACTATATAGACCTTATTGGGATTAGACCGGTTTCCTCACGATGCGTTCCTTCACCGAAAAGCTAACGGTAAATATTCCGTAAACAAGTTCCGAAAAAATCATTGGTATGAGCCGGAATTCGAACCCACGACCACCGCTTGACAGCCGCATGCCTGAACCAGTAGGCCACCGTAGCTTCTAGCAGGAAAAAAATATTAAAATCACAATAGTTTCGTAACAATTACAGCACATTGCGACTGTGTCATATATTATATAAATTAAATTAAGATAATTGACTCATTGAATAATTGTAATATTTTGTATTTTTTTTTATTTTATTAATAAATGAGTATGAGTTTGGTTTCTACGTGCAGGTTAACAACTGAATGTCAACGTCATCGAGACCAGACGCCGTGAGCGTGTTAGCTGCAGTACTGATAATCTCTTGATTAGGAAGCTTAGTACAGACAAGTGCAAAAATATGTATCAATTTAATCCTCTCACAAATATGTACCGAAACCCTAATCCGCTTCCTAGCAGAAAGTAGTAATACCTGCATAATTATCTTTTACCCGACAACGCAACAGAAGAGGCTTTTGACGCTTCTCTATCTATGTGGTACTTTATTCTCTCGAATCATCATAACTGCAAAGTTTTTTTTTGAAAGCTATATTTTATTTTATTTCATTTCGTTTAACTGTATTTGTAAGATTGGTTTTAATTGCCGTCCATTTCAGGCCACCACAGAATTAAAAAAAATATATTTATTTCGTACCACAGTGAATAAAAACAACAATATCAAACTTAAACTAAAGGTAAAAAATTTGGCCTAAATCGCCGTCAATAGGCAAGGTGCCCAGAAGGCTGGCCGTATTTCCTCGCTGTATAGCGATACTAAAATAAAGCAGTTTACTCAAGATAGGTATTGATAATTACCCACAAAACGAAAACAGAATCGGCGATGCGGTATCGTTAAACTTTTTACCTCTCGGTCCGCGCAGTCCTGCGGATAAATCTCAGATGGATGTTATCAGCGCAGGCAATTAAGATAAGCGAACGTGGCTGTCACAGTGGCTCGCTTTGCGTGGTGAGACTTGCAACCGATTTATGCTCTCCTAGTAGACTATAGCTATACTACAATACACTGGTCTATTTGCAATAGTAATTCGTGGTCTATATCTACATACATATTCATTTTATTAGAGAGAATAAGCTCCTTGTCGCTTCTGGGGCGAAGGTGCCCGTAATTAATACTTACGACCTCCTTACGATATTTCACGCCAGTGTTCGCATCAGAAACAACTCGGAGCGGAGGTCCTCTCCGTTTTGCGGAGCTGACGGTCTACATATATCCCGAACCAATTTCATCTTGCAATAAATATTTTTAACGAACGTTAACTGAAAATACACAACGAAGCATTTTTTCAGGTTGTACACACACTACCCTATTTAAACGTTAACTTTTTACAAGACTTGGTACTTAAAACTTGTATCGCCAGTGGCTAAAAATACAGTGAAGTCGTTTCCAATGACTTGATTTGTTAAACGAGGAAACCTTATAAATGTGATTATATATCAAAATTCAATTCTTAAATCTGATATTCCAAAAGTAAGTATACATGAGAGTAAAGTCATCTTTTGGAAAAAATATTAGGCTAAAACCTATGTAGGTACCTACTCGTATATGTAAGTATATCACAATCGTGGTGAAGTTTTTCACGACCGCGGGTCTCGGTAATGGTTAGGTGTTTGGGTAGTATATGCTTTTGGGGCAAGGGCGGCTTTACCTGGGCCTTAAAGTAATATATTAAAAATTAAGGACTCCCAGCCTTTTGTTAGCAAATTATACGTAATAATCTAAGCGGTAGATCCCTCCTTTTACGCCCTTACGCGTCCGCCCTAACCTCTAGGCGAGAAAGGAAAGTCAGCAGTTTGTGATGAATGGGCCCGACTTTCTTATGGTAATATTAGTATGATAAATAATCAACCCATGCTTTTTACGCGTTTGTTGATTGAGTATATTTTTTTCAAGTATGGAAAATTATACTTGTATTTCTGATATCACAGTTTCAATATACGTAATTAGGTGGCAATAGCTATTATGAGATATGCATGAATTGTTACAAACAATTTGTTTTCGATAGCCTCACTTAAATATTCATCGGATATTGCCAAACGTTAAATATAAAATTATGAACGGTAAACATGAGAATCGTACATTGTTTACTGCTTTAATGCACCCCTAAAATATTATGATACAACCGACACGTTACATTCATTTTCCGTTCGACGATATTATTTAACCAGGCTGTCGACATAACATCGATAAAATTGCCCATTTAGGAAATTGCCAAGTTTTTCATGGTTTCTCTTTTATTCTCTAAACAAGAAATGTGTGCCAAAAGAGTTTGTTACCAATTTTACTTTTGTTTTTAGGATGGCGGCGAAACCGGAGACATTAATGGGGTGTTTTTCTTTTCGTTGTTTGAAAACAAAACAGTGGAACATTCCAAATTGGAAAGGCAGGGCATGGTTAGTTGAATGAGCTGACTACTGAACAACAATAAGATTGTCTCATCATTTCTCTCCCAAGCATGACAGAGAGGGTTCGCAATGCGGTTTTGAGCGGCGTCTGTAACTAATGAATGAAACCTGTCTCCGCGGGCCCGAGTGTAGTGCTTAGGACTCGATAAATTATGTTTACAACGGAACTCAAGATCGGGGCGGAGGCGCTTTCATAATTATTTACTAACCAGGAGCGGGTTAGAATAATTATGTGCTTAGTAGGAAGTATAATTAAATTCGGTTCTGCTGAGCTAAAAGCTCTATTTTGTTAAGGTTTTGATTCGCATCAACAAAGCGACCGTCGTCGCCCGCAAATTGCAGACTCATTGTTTGCCACAAACAAACATTTGCGGGCCTCGTTTCCTTCCTCCACAAAGGAACTCCTTCAACGGCAAGCAAATCATTTTCATTTGTTTTTACTGTAAACTTCTCATACATTTGATAAGTTGCCACGGTTAACGATGCAGCCGAGGAAGGATTGGCAACCTTGTGTATGTAACGTTTACATTCATATTGTTTTCTGTAAAGCTTGCGATATTAATTCGTCCACAGGCTCTAATTGTTCTCTTATATATAGTTTAGTTAGTTAGTATCATTTATTTCAGGATAAAAATTACAAAATAAGTTTGCATAAATGTCAACATTACAAGAATTTCTACCATGATCGTCAATATAATTGAAATGTAAAAATAAAATATAATTCTATCTTCCAAAAAGGATCGTCATTTGTTAAACAGTAGGTATGATAATACAATTTAAAAACTATTCATGTCAACATAATAAAAATTAATAAAAAATAAAAATCTCTAAATAAAGACTATCACTAAAACTTACAACAGAATATAATAATACTTAATAACATTTGATACAATTATAATTATAATCAATCCAGCAATGTCAATTTAATAGGTACATCATTTAAAAAGTACTCGTTCACGGAGTACAGAGGGTTGATCAACAAAAGATTTCTCAGCTTGCACCGAAATGTTTGTCAGATTGTTCATTTCTGATATCGGCAGGTAATCGTTCATAGTTTATTTATTTATTCGTATGGCATTACTAAATTACAGAGTCGCTTTACTTAACTATTATAATGTAATGTCTAAATTCTTCACCCATTGGGTAGCGTTTGCGTCAGGTGAGTGCAGGTCTAAGATATTCCCAGAGAATTTCCGGTTCGGACAGTCGTTGATTATGTGGTGAATCGACTGCACAGGCGCTCCGCAGTCGCACGCTGGTGATGCACGCCAACCACATCTATGCAGGTACATCGCACAGCCTCCGTGTTGAACTGGCACCATAGCTGGGTGCTGAGAAGCCCCAAGGTTTGCACGTGGGGTCGTAAGTACTCGAACTGCTGGCTGGAGCGTTGGACCGCCACTCTGCTTTCCAAGCTTCCTTCATGCCGAAGCCATGACGTTTCAGGTTATGGGTGGTCTGGTAAGGAGGATGCCGGGAACTCAATCGATGCTGTGGTGGATGTTAAAATTCCTGGTAGGCATATTTGGGTTGTTGTATATTTTATTGGCCTCCTTCTATAGTGCTTGCTGCCACCTGAGGTGCGGCGGTGGGCTCCCAGCTCTAAGCCATATGCTTAGAGCTGGGAGCCATTGTACAGGAGTGGATTTGATGGTACCCGATATGCAACGCATAGTAGTTCGTAGTTGTAAATCGATTTTGTCCGTGTGAGAGCTATTCGGCCAGGCTGGAGCACAATATTTACCTGCTGAGTAGACAAGGCTCAGCCCTGTGGTGCGAAGGACATCAGCATTAGCTCCCCAAGTTGTGCCAGTTAATTTATGGAGAATGTTGTTCCAGGTTCCTTCATAGTATGTGGGGCCGATGACGCGGGGGTTCTTTGTTGAAAGCGCCATGCGACGAGGAACCGTTCTCAGCCGCCCTGTACGAGTAAAACGAAGCTGTTTCCCTGGAAAGCCCACGCGTTGGAACTGAGAAATGTTCGTTTTTACAAATAAAAAAGAGTCGAATTATTTAGTATTGTGAGTAGAGTGTCATAATGCGTTGAGATTTGAAAAGTTCTCTACAGAGGTGCCTATGTTTTACTCCAACAAGTGTACGAATTGCTCGTTTCTGCACAATTAACACACTCTTTGCGTCTGTAGAGTTTCCCCAGAGGATTGTGCCCTACGAAATAACTGAGTGGAAATAAGCAAAGTACACCTGTTTCAATACCTCCCCGGAGATCAATGGTTTCAATTTCCTCAAGGCAAAGACGGCACTACCCAACCTATCACACAAACTGTCTACATGGCGCTTCCAATTCAAATTCGAGTCAACTATGAACCCAAGGAACTTGCTCTCGTTACATAGTGGCATAGGACTACTGGCCATACACGGCGGAAGCGAAATCTTTCGACCAGAGAATAGCATGATGTTAGATTTTGAACAATTTAAAACAAGTCCATTTGCCGAGAACCAGTTCCTTAATTGACTGCAAGCCTCACCAACCGTATGGCTTAGCTGGTCGTACGAATTTGTACTAACTAGCACAGTTGTGTAATCGGCAAACAATACAAACAAACCAGCCACAATTTTCGAAGGAAGGTCATGTATAAACAACAAAAATAAGGTATTTCCCAGGGCAGAACCCTGAGGAATACCAATATTTATGTCCCCTACGTCGGATTGTAGTGATTTGCCGTCAGTGGGTAATTTCACGACTTGTTTCCGGCCTGACAAAAATGAGGTGAATAGATTGTAGGCATTGTTTTGGATTCCATATCGATTTAGTCTATTCAGAAGTAATTCATGGTATATGATTATAATATTTATTTTGCCGTCAGCTATGGTTTGCGTGGCTGCTGAGTAAATGTCAATCATTGGGAATTCGTAGAAGGATGTATGTCGAGACACTCGATTGCTTCATTGCTCACAAAATCTCCGGCGAAGTGCGAGTACTCCATTCTCAATATCACTTGACATAATCTAATTCGCCTTTCTGATGAATCTCGGCGTTCCACGCTTACTTGAGTAACTAATACAGCACACACTTGTAAAGGCTACTACTATAATGATTCAGATCTTTTTAAAAGCTTTAACATTTATTTCGCACCATGTAAACTTAATTGTGATAGGTAGAGTTATCTCAACATATAAGATTACTTAAGTTGTGATAGAATTATGTCAGGGTGAAGTAGGTTTAGCCAAAATATAACCAGGCTGATTAGTGGTATTTGCAAGTGTTACAGCCACAGGTTTCATCAGAACAACCCCAACAGCAGCACTAGAAATTATGCAAGGACTCCTACCCGTGTAACATACAAAAGGAAGCGGATGCGAGGGCAATACGCCAAAATAGCCTTAACGGTACTAAACATACCTCACACGAAAATCTGATCACAAGCTTACCTATGATGGAGGCAAAAACCGAAAAAATACCTAGAACCCTGGTCTTCCGTTTTCTGTAGGTCAATCACGTAACGCATTGTACGCGCGTCTGACAGTAAAATCACAATCTAACTGTCATTTTTCCATATAAAATTGACATTTAAACCTTACAGACGCGCGTAAGAAAAGTTACGTGATCGACCCACTGAACATATATGGCATAGCACCATTAACGAAAGACTCGAGAGAGAGGCTAAACTAAACAGAGCTTAGAATTTTCCCGTGTTTGTTTTTGTGACCCATTTGGGATCCGCACGGATGTGGGGTGTTCTCAGAAGATTTAAACAAACACGGTATTCCAGAAGGGTAATCACGTAACGTTCCGAACGCGCGTCAGTACAATTTAACTGTCAATTTTCCATATAAAAAGTGACGTTTATACCTACCCGACGTTCGAACAATGCGTTACGTGATCGACCTACAGCTGGGGGGTAAACACGTAACGTTCCGAACGCGCGTCGGTACAATTTAACTGCCAATTTTCCATATAAAAAGTGACATTTAGACCTACCTGACGTAACGCATTGTAGGTACGCACGTTAGGTAGATCTAAATGTCAAATTTTATATGGAAAAATTACAGTTGGATTGTCCTAACGCGCGTTTGGAACATTACGTGATTACCCCTCTGGTTGAATGCGTGATAATTGAAGTCTTAGATGCCACGCTTTATATTAAGTTTTAATATGGAAATATATTATATTACATTAATTAGAATAATTAATATAACATACCAGTAATTTGTCCGCTTACTCTATTTCTGTGTCTGTTTGGCCTAAAGGTTGACTGGTAGAAAACACCTTATGCCATTAAGGTCGCCTTTTGTATATGTAATTTGTTAGTGTGCAATAAAGTTTAAATAAATATATAAATGCCATAAAGAGACGACAAGTCGAGAACACAAACATACGGATACTCTTAGACAGTAAATCGGTACTATTACAAGCACTGAGTTCTAAACAGTGACAATATCAATATGGGCAGATAAGAACAAAGTTACAATACAATGGATCAAGCAGTACAGTGGCTCAATAGGAAATGATGCTGCAGATGAACCGGCAAGAAAAGGCTCAGAAACAACGGCATACGGACCGGAACTAATCTTACCCCTGCCACAAAGCTACACAACGACCTACATCGAAGAGGAGTGGGAGAAGATAGACCCATGCAGACAGAAAAAGAGATTCTTTTGAAAGACGACCACAAACTCACAACCGCGCTATTGAGAACGTACAAACCAACTACGCTAGAGTAGGAATAATAACGGGACGCAACACCTTGAACAAACAACTCTAAAATTTAGGTGACAGCCCCATGATTGTGTGTGATACCTAAATTATAGATAGAGAGAGTAATAGGTGTAACGTTAATATAAAGAATGTATTATGTCGTTTTAATTTATTGTCTAATGAACGCATAATTTATTGTAATATATAAATGTTTTGGTTGGGCACTGTAAACTTGCATATGTCTGAAAATAAATAAATAAATGTATAGAGCGTGCATGAAGGCAGAAGAAACAGCTAAACTTATTCTAATGGATTGCAAGCAGGTAGAAGTAAACAGGAAGAAACACCTAGGACGCCTTCTCCAGACACACTAAAGGAAGCAGTAAGCAATACCAAGGCACTCCCTTAATTTGTAGAGGAGCTGGGGTGGTTTAAGAAGCGCTATCCCCCTCCTTTTTCAATGAATGAAAATACCCAGTTTAACTAACTATTGGTATTTGCGATAAAATTTTCTAACGAGCGAACTTTATGTTCTCGTGTAATAATTTAGAAGCAGAGTTACTAAAATATTCAGTACCAGTAGATCGATCACGTAACGCATTGTACGCGCGTCAGGTAGGTCTAAATGTCACTTTTTATATAGAAAATTGACTGTTAAACTGTACCGACGCGCGTTCAGAACGTTACGTGATTACCCATCACCATTACTAGATCACACAAAGTTCATTCGACATAGAATCGTATCGCAAATACCACATATTCGTCTATGTGTACGTCCTCACCTTAAAACGATCCCTTCAATCTGGCACGATATTCACAAATTATTACGCGTGATTTCATAATTGACTTCACTAAATGTTCAAATTAAAAATAATATAATTATAAGCATAATTCAAGCAAGGAAAAACCGCAGCGCTAGAAGATGCTACCCGGCTACTCGGGGATCGTTTTTGTCATGTCATTTTATTCGACACGTCCGAAACGTCAAAATCGAAAATATATGAATATGTCTACAGGTTTTAAGTTGATCAAAGACTTCCTATGTTGTTAATTATAGTGTAAAATCGGTTATCCGACAAGCATACTGCTCTATTGTGAATATAATCATGTAGGTATGTACACCACACAACTTCACAGCCGTTTCATAGAACCGAAGGGTATCCCTCAATATTCAGCCGGTCAGCATCCAATTTCTGCATATTGTTCATAAATTTCTAATGGTCGGCGTTAGGCGGACTACAGACTGAGAAGTAAACCTATCACCACAAATATTTGCGGGGCTTGCGAGTGTAATGTGTGCGAACAATGTTAATTAAGCCGCCCGAACGCAGCCGGCAACCGACGGGTATCGGCTATCAACTTGTATAGGAAGGAGGATAGTAGTGATGGAACCACATAATTCTGCGATAATTTATCGCTCGCTGGCACAGTCAATTTCAGTGGTTTCAAAATTCAATTGTGTCGGTATGACATAAAGGTTTTTTCTGCTAAGTGCGAATATCGTTTTGTTCCTGTCTTGTAGCCTTTTTTTAGTAAAGATGAAGCTAGAAATATTTCAATCTGAATTGGTGGTGAATACGAAAATAGGAGAAGGTAGAGTATGCATGATTACGCCGTTGAATATTATTACATATATCTTCAACGGTGTAAGAATGAAGTTTTCTTAAGTTAAGCCAGCTGGTCGATCACGTAACGCATTGTACGCGCGTCAGGTAGGTCTAACTGTCACTTTTTATGTCGAAAATTGACAGTTAAATCGTACGAACGAACGTTCGGAACGGTACGTGTTTACCCCCCTGACCCACATAAAAATGTTGCCACATGAAATAAGAAAATTAAGCCTATACAGTCTTACAGGACGAACCTAGGGGCCAGTAGGTATTTTTTGTACAAGCTTGAAACTTTAAGAGAAGGAAATAGTAGTTAAGTGTAGCAATCCTAGATTTTAAAAAACTTTCATGGGTTTTGCATTTTTACGGTTCTTGACTGTTGTGCAGATCTATTTAAATTGGATTTGGGATTAAAAGAAATAATGTTACGTTTTGCCAATTTGATGTAGAGTATTAAAAATTTGCAGTTTCATTTGTTAAGGCGACGTAGGTTCGTGGTCTTTTCTCCCTCTCACTGAGCATAAGCGTGAGCGAGATGTAAGTGCGTGTTTGGAAGCGCGGATATCATGTTTTATAATTTTAATTTTTTGTGCGTTTTAATAAATAAAAAAGTAATAGCTGCTTTCTCTTAAACATGACATTGCCGATTTTTAGAAATAATTTTAATAGGTTTAGCTGTAGTGTATAATTTTTTACGATTTTTTTAAGTGTTTATGATCGTGATTTTTTTCTATTGAGCGAAAGTCAATAACTCAGGATTCGAATAGCTGATTTCCGTCGAGAAAACTGCCTTAAGATTGCTAATTAAATTTAGGGCAGCCGTATTATAATCCAAACAAGAGCTACGAGCAGTTTTCTGAGCTCACGTCGCCTTAAAAGGAAAAGGGGAAAATTTCTCGAAAAAGGATTACAAATATTGACAAATGGAAAAAAAAGTAACGCAGGGAAATTAATAATCAATAATCACAAAGTAATAAGTGTTCAAAGTTTTAAGAGGAGGTATATATTCTATCCCTTTTCCGCAAAACGCACCTTCATATGAAACGATTATCATTTACTATGACGCTCGTGGATCGTGACGTCACAATCCCCTAGCGTTTTCTCTCTAACAAGCAATATTAAAACGGTTGTAGCTTCGTATTTTTTTGAGATTTGAATGGTATTTTCGTCACTAGGTATATTATTTTGCCTCCTTGCTTTTGGAGTAATAATACATTTTGAGTCAACACCCCTATTTAGTGTTCCGCACCTTTCCTCTTCCAATGCATTTAAAATGGACAACATGACAAAGAACAAAATTTCTCTTACCTATTCAAACATTGGATAAAGCCGACCGATCCCAGTAGCATACCTGACTGATATCATTTGTATAGGTATTCATCATCGCATATCGCTATGTGTAGAATACTATAAGAACGTAAAATATCAGCTTGAAATAAAACACACACTGTGCGGTCATCCGATTTTCCCTAGCGGGCGAAATATCCACCAGTGTTCTCAAACGCCGCACTTTATCATGCAGGCCTCGTACAGGGAAATTTGTGAATGCAATGTGGTCTGTAATGGATAATCTATAAAATTCGGTCCGCAACTTACCTTGATAAAATCACCCGAGCTTACGGTATGCCACGAGGTATTTAAAACCGTTGAAGCTTCATACCAACACATGCAACCTCAGATACCAGATCAACCCGACCAAAAAGATCAATTCCAAATCTCATTTGAGCAAGACGAGGGTCTTATAATTTGTTGACTTATGTAAATTGTTGGGAAAATACTCAATAAGCCGCGTCTAATACGTTGTAATCCTTTATCAGCACGAGGCAGGCATATCTAGCACTTCTGACGCGGAGACGGGCCCGAGACCGGAGGCCGGGGAGGGCTAAGAACAACAACCCGCCCCTTCGGATGATACTCGTTTAGATCGGCACTTAGGGTGAACCGCAAGCAATTTAACTGTCTCCTTTTCAGAGGTCGATGTCCGCTGATGAAGTACTAAATAAGCGCTTAGCACTCGGACATTTGTTTATGTCATTGTTTAACAACAGATTTGCTAAAGTGTTGTTTTAGCGACACTAAGCTAAGTATTATTGATCGTAAAGGGTCGAAGAGCTGACACTAAAGTATAGATAAAGCCTTTGTTTAATTCTTGTTTGATAAGTAGTAATTAGTCATTCAAATAATGTAACTACCTAATGACAAAATTATTTAAAATTCCACGAGTGCCGAGTGAAAGTTTTTTTTTTCAAGTTTAACCATGTGGAAATAATTGTTCACAAGCTTAATAATCAACCGTTTAATTTTTTGCTCCTATTACAGGACTTTAGAACGCCCGCAGATTACAGGCACTAGTCGCGCAAGCCACCCTCGCAGCTTGTGGCTCGGACGCGTGGCCACAAAACGCTTGGTGTGCGCCAATCCTATACAAAATATATGAAAGAACTCATCCGCAGTAGTAGTGGCTCAATGTGTGGTGGCTCTTATATGCTTCGACACGCCGAGATCGACGTCGGGCGGTTAACCGTTTATAACACCCTGTCAGGTCAAAAAATGATAATGGTCCAGCTAATCGACCGACAAAGTATGCCGACAGCAAAATACTAAGTATCTGCCATTCAAACCTGTGCCTACTTAAAATTGATTTAATATGAGAAGTTTCATCGGGAAGCTACCTTAAATAGGTATACTCGTGAAGATTATAGGTAGTCCAGTAACTTGCGTCTAATCCGGTAATTGTAATGAATAATCCAAGTAATGAATAACCCTACACTGAGCGTGGGCCGACACGCTCTTGGCCGGTTTTTGATTGTACCTTTTACAGACGTTTTTAAAGTAGACTAAATTTGCTACATTGTCGTCACGCGTTTCGAATACCATTTTTAACCGACCCCAAAAAAGGAGGAGGATATATATGTTCCACTATATGTATTTTTTTTATGTATGTTCGCCGATTTCTCCGTCAATTGTGGACCGATTTCCAAAATTCTTTTTTTATTCGAAAGAGAATACTTTCGAGGTGGTCCGATTGTCACCAAATCAGGATCTGATTATTCATGAAATTGAGATTCCCAGGGCAATTGAGGGCAACCCTCATATTTTATAGGCACGCATGACGCATGTAGTGATTTCGGTATAATATATACATATAAATGCCTATGTCCTGACTTACTTATTCACTCACTCACTCATCAACGCACAGCCGAAACTGCTAATCTTAGAGAGTTGATTTTTGCACAGTAGGTTGCTTTTATAACGTAGGCTAGGGATAAGAAGGGATTTTTGAAAATTCCACCCTTAAGGGGGCAAAATAGGGGTGCAAAGTTTGTATTTGGGAAACTTTTTTTTTGAGCTAGAGACCCAAAACTTTGTCATGAAGTGGAAGCAACTCATGAAGTGATAATCCTGAGATCCTTTAGGAATCGACGGAACTCCTCAAATATTATCAGCCCACAGATAACAACTTGGGTTTTTTCTGTAATACTCAACGCATTTGCTCTCGGAGAGCAGTTCATGTGGTAAATTGGAAAAGAAATGTGGATTTGTTCATGTTCGCTATGTGGCTTGGCGAAGTACTGAATTGAAGTCGGTGTAAACTTTGTTTTTAAAGTAAATTATTATGTAAACAATGATTATTGATTACGAATAACAAATGAAAGAATTCGCAGGTTAGTTTTACTAAATAATATAATAATATAATGTCCTCAAGATTCTTTCTTCCGAGACGACTCATTTTATTATACGAAAAATGTATACAATTTTACGAGAGATTTCATTTTAATATAGGAGAAATTTAATTATAAATTGGTACGCTATTAAGTCCTATATTTTAATTAAAATATCTAAGAATGTCCGATATTAATAATAGTCTCCCGAGAACACATAGGTAACAGATGCAATACCTGTTCTTATTAAATTTAAACGTTTATTCTCGAAAACACTACTTAGACTTATTTTCATTAATTTAACAAGATTTAGGTAAGCCAGCTACTGGGTCCAGTAATAAATAACAATATTGATTTATCCCCATGAACGCCGTCCCTTAATTATAAACATTTATATCCACAATGTGCCTTAAGTGCTCCAGTGACTAATGAACAAAATAATTGGATTCCGTAATTCGAGGGAATTTTCTAATTAAAATAAATCGACTTAGATATCGAGTCTTCCTTTGGTATTTACGATTTCATTTAAAAATGTTTAACGTAAACTACAGCGTAGTTCGTCGGGAGCGATTAGATTGGCGCTATTTTTCACTCCGATAGAGTTGTGAACTTAAATATATCGCCTGTGGCTTACGGGGCTAGTGATTTGTTTTCTTCCGTAATGTAAAATGTCGAATAATTATTTGGTTCTATTTATCGCCATAATTTTTTTTTAATATGTAAGAAAATCCACTGAAAGTGGTGACGTTTAGCTATCAATGTTATATCAAAGGTAATATCATGATTCAGTTTTTATCATACCACAATGGTAGCAAACATGGTTACGGCTGCCTGGGGACCGATTTTTAACTTTTGAGCCCTCGATTCTTTCACTCGAAAACTGTCAAAAATTATGAAAATATATTTTGAAATAGTGATAAAAATAAAAACGAATCCTTTTGACCACTCATATTTAATTATATCGGTAAAAAGTAAGTGCCTGCAATTTTGACACCAGAATCGTAGGTAGGTACTATTATTTGACATTCGAGCAATTGTATTGTAGTGTCAAAATTGTAGGCACTTACTTTCTACCGATAGAATGGAGTACGAGTGGTCCATAGCAATACCACTCGTTTTTAGGGTTCCGTAGTCGAATAGGAACCCTTATAGATTCGCTTTGTCTGTCCGTCCGTCCGCGGATAATCTCAGTAACCGTTAGCACTAGAAAGCTGAAATTTGGCACTAATATGTATATCAATCACGCCGACAAAGTGGTAAAATAAAAAGTGTTTTTTTTTATTAGGGTACCTTTCCTATAATACGTAACGTGGGCAGTGTTTTTTTTTTTCATTTCAACCCTAACGTGTAATATATTGTTGGATAGGTATTTAAAAATGAATAGGGGTTTGCTAAAATTAATTTTTGACAATGTTAACATTTTTGACAATGTTAACATTTTCGGAGATAATCGCTCCAGAAGTAAAAAAAAATGTGTCGGGGGACGACTCTAACTTTTGAACCATAAGTTTTAAAAATATGAAAAAAATCTCAAAAGCAGAACTTTATAAAAACCTTCTAGGAAAATTATTTTGAACTTGATAGGTTGAATGGCTTTTGAAAAAAATTACAAAATAATATCATACACTTACTGTGACGGACTGAGCGTGGCCCGACACGCTCTTGGCCGGTTTTTCAATTTTCTATCGCGATTTCAAACATCATTTCATAGTTTTTGACAGTTTTCGAGTGAAAGAGTCGAGCGCTCGAAAGTGAAAAATCGCCCCCCTGATTGACTGACGAGATCCTGACGCAACGACAAAAGTAAGATGCATCCTCCAAATGACACCGATTTGGTTGCACAGCGCGCCCGTCGCATTAAAAATCTGCACATTCACTGCCAGGAACTCATTTAGCGGGCGCTTACACCGTAGGCGCTTTCCGCTGCTTAGCAGGGAAACCACGCAATCAGCTACGAGCGTAGCGCGTAGCGATTCTTGGCAGTGAATAACGCGATAACCAGGGATTGTAACTGGTTATTTTTTGTATGAGATCGTAACCGTTATTTTTTCGTTCTTTGTTAATTATTTCGTTTTCTAATTGGGCAATCTAATAATACGCACTCGTTACCTCAAAACACAACTGAGTCCTACATATGAAGTATAAAATAGTTCGCGAGATATGTGGTTATTTCGAGGTTTTTGCAAAAAACCGGTTACACTCCCTGGCGATAACTGATAACGCGCGTTCTATCGGCCCGTGCCGTTGCCCCTGGACCCCACAATCATCCACTTATTCATAAAACTTAACAAACCTCTTTTTACTAAAATGTGTTTTGTTGCTTTCTCACAGACACAAGTGTCATAGTGACAAATAAGAACAATTCGATTTTAACAGGATTTTAGCTAAGAAGCAAACCTAAGCTTTTTAAGACATTCAGTGCCGAGAACCCGACTATCGGGTGCCTACGCCGTAGGCGCTTTCCGCTACATACGAGGCAAACCACGGGATCTGCTACGACCGTAGCGCGTAGCGATTCTTGGCACTGAATGTGTCAAGAATATAACGAGAAGTATCAAATCACGCGACGCGTGCGACAGGCGACACGTGCGTCATCAGGCGAGTAATGGAAACACTCACGCAAGTAAATAGAAAAAACCGGCCAAATGCGAGTCGGACTCGCGCACGAAGAGTTCCGTACCATTATCTATAAAAAACTATTTTATTCTGTGTTTTAGTATTTGTTGTTATAGCGGCAACAGAAATACATCATCTGTGAAAATTTCGGCTGGAACTATCACGGTATCAGTGAGATACAGGTGACAGACGGACGGACGGACGGACGGACGGACAGCGGAGTCTTAGTAATAGGGTCCCGTTTTACTCTTTGAGTACGGAACCCTAAAAAACACTCCTAGACAACGCCATGTAGGCTATTCTACTGTGGAACTCTCTCCCTCTTGACATTAGACTTCAAATCCCTTATTAAGGCCTCTCACAGACTGGCGCGGCCTGGCCACGGCGGTCAATAAAAAAACTTGTCATTAGCTGTCAAATTTACTATGGTCCGCCACCGCAGGCCGCGCCAGTGTGATGCAGGCTTAAGGCCTCTCACAGACTGGCGCGGCCTGACCGTGGCGGACAATAGAAAACTTGTCATTAGCTGTCAAATTTACTATGGTCCGCCACCGCAGGCCGCGCCAGTGTGATGCAGGCTTAAAGAACATTATTTGTCTCTGCCCTAACAGATAATTTTTTTTTGGCTTACTTTTTATGAATTATATATTTGTATTTGTGATATTTGTATATATGTATGATTGTGGATGTATGTTTATATATAGAGCTATTTATGTACGCGTATATATATTCATTTGATTTTTGGTTCATTATAATATCTGTGCTACCTACTGCATAATCTAGTTTTATCTCTTTCGCCGATACCCAAACGTTGTCTGGAAAAGATCGTCCTTCAGCGATAAAACCGCCTGTTATCTACTTACATGTTCGCTGATGCGCATGTTGACGGTTTTGTCGCTATTATGCGCAAAAGGGTAGCAAAATTTGTATGGAGAACCTTTTGTTTTTGAACTAGAGACTTAAAACTTTGTAGAAAATTTAGTTATTAAAACACAAATATAGCACTCTCAGCGTTTTGGAAAATTTCACCCCTAAGGGGGTAAAATAGGGGTGCAAAGTTTGTATTGGGAAAACTTTTTTTTTGAGCGAGAGACTTAAAACTTTTTAAAAAGATTACTTATTAGAATACAAATAAAAAACTTTCAGCGTTTTTGAAAACTCCACCCCTAAGGGGGTAAAAAAGGGTTGCAAAGTTTGTAACCCTTTTTTGTTTTAAGATTATTTATTGAAATACAAATAAAAGGTATATTCAACGTTTTAGTAAATTCCACCCCTAAGGGGGATAAAAGTGGGTGCAACATTTGTATGGAGGAAAAATGTTTTTAGCCGACTTACAATTTTGTAGAATGCTTACTAATTAAAATTAAAATTAAATACTTTCAGCATTTTAGAAACTTCGACCCTTAGGGGTTTATAAGGGGGTGCAACGTTTGTATGGAGAAATTCTTTTCTCCATACAAACGTTGGACGAAGTCGCGGGCAACAGCTAGTGTTTTCATATGTTTTTATTTTTACTAACAACTATGAACAATGTTCTGAATTAACCATTGTAATGTTTCTCTTTGTATCTGCTTTGTTTGTGTGAGGTATGCAATAAAGAGTATTTGTATTGCATTGTAGGCTCCTTATTAATGCTTAGACTATGCTTGTGTTCCAACGCGCCCACTTCCTTATAAACACGGCCTAACATACAGAATTTACTAAAAAATTCTAAGTAGATATATAATTATTGAACCTGCTCACTAAATTTGACGAGAAACGGTTGAGAAATGCGACCTGTAGAGGAGAAAATCCAGACAGACGCCGGATATACGAAAAAAAATTCGCTCACGCTGAAACGGAGTAGGTACTTCGTTCGCTTCACTCTCTCGTTCATCTGTAAAGAAATGGTATACCGTCCTAGGCAGACGATTGAACCGAACCAATAAAGCGAGACAAAACAAAATCAACAAGAGTGCAGGCTTTAAAAGGAGGCTAAATTCGTGAAATAGCTCTATCGAATTTTGGCACCGATGCATGGGAGAGTTGACATGTGGCATGGTGCTCGCTGGAAGCCTTTTTTGTTGCTGAAACAACATCCAGCGTTGAGCGGCTTGGTGCAAATGAACTGATATAGTGCTAAATGTGTAGAGATAGTTTTACGGAGATGCATGTGGTTAACTAATGTATCATATGTAACTTGTCTATTGAAATGTAATTTGATTTAGTAAATATTATATTAAGCCGACATTTGTCCGTTATTCCATCTTAATGACTACTGATTGAATAATAAGCTAAAATATCAAGGGAGATATCTTACCTCTGTATCCTGAAATCCTGAATTTCTGAACGGTAACTTACAAACTATACCAACGTCTTAATTTAAAAACTCCCAGATAACGTTACCTACAGAATCATACAATCTTCATGTACAGGTCATGTACTGGACTTCACTTTTTTTAAGCCTCTCACAGACTGCCGCGGCCTGCGGTGGTGATCATTAGTAATTTTGACCGCTATTGTCAAATTTACTATTGACCGCCACTGCGGGCCGCGCCAGTGTGATTCAGGCCTTAAGGTGAGTGATGCGCGACAGCTTCCAGCCACGCTATTGGTGGATTATTTTCCACGCTCACGGCCTCTCTACCTCGCACAACTCCAGTGGATACTCACTCTTATCATTCTGATTGAAAATCCTTAAAAGTGGCAAAACGGTAAACTAATTTTTTTCACTGACGACGGGGATAAAGTAGAAATACTGGCGATATTTCTAATTGCCCCGGAGCGACAGTGACGTTAATGAAAGAAAACGCGCGAATGGTTCGGCCGAATACCTATTACCGTGTGGATGCGCTAAAAGGTAGCCTTTCAGTGTTGCAGTTCATGAATAATGTATAGTCTGAACTACCAATATAGTATGGAAAATAGAAGATTAAAAACGAGTAGGCACCAATTTGTTTCTGATTAATTTCATACAAATTCATATCTATATGCTACTTGGCATCAATTAAAACACCCATTTCATTTTAATTTTATTGAAACACTAATAAAAATAAAGTAAAATGAGGAAAGAAGTGCAGTGCAGCAAAAAGTGAAATAATGACAACGATAACTTACAGTTGGTATTTTTAAAACGTTCTGCCGCTTTTCCACAAAACTCAACTGAGTATAGTATAGAGCGACTATGGCGTAGCATGCCTGTAATGTCATATTTACGTAATGCATTTTTTTCTCATTAGCAACATTGAAATGGTTTTTTTTTGTGTTCTTTCTGTCAATTTGATGATACAATTTGGGTCAAAAGCCGAATTGTATGTTGAACCAGTAAGGGCAAGTATTTGTCTGGTGAGCACGAGAAGTACTTACTAACACAAGCCTTAATGAGCTTAGAGTGATCAATACAACTTATCAGTTGATTCATAAATAGTATTGCCTGTGTTTGTATAATTAATATTATCATCAATTTTTTTCATTAATATGATGATTTACCTCATCACTAAAAACTTTATAGAGGGGATCAGATTATACCCCTAATATTTTTTCTACTCGTCGACTTTAATCTTTGAATTAAGATTTCGTACACGAAACTAAGATCACATACTTTTTAATCCTGGAGCTCCACGAGCTCGTCACGGAGCTCGTATAGTTTCATAAGATAACCGCCAGCAGTCATCTTATGAATCCAGTAGCTGTATAAGATAACTGTGAAGACATCAACGCGCAAAATTACTAAGCTGCTGCGCTTCATTTCAGCAGGGCGATTTTCAATAGATACCAAGTTTGTTTAATAAATTATTATTTCCGTTGACTCGTAGAAAAAGTATTGTATACAATAGTTATATAATTAGCTTTTTAAGTCTCGTACCTTAATTAGGCCACTCAGCAATCTTCGTGGTCTAAACGTGGTACTCGACTTAAAAAGCATCCAGTATATAACGATTGCATTAAACTACTAATTTGTTTATTTATGTTTTATCATCTACAAAATGTAGAGGTGGAGGTTCAGGAGATTTTTAGCTACTAATCGATATAGAAACCTTTCTTGCAAAAGTGTTTTCACGCGCAGTCATAAATACACTTGATTTTATGTAGACTTGATCTAACGAGCAACAAAAATGATAGATTCCTTGCGGTAAGTTTAATTAAGTTGCTAATTCTGAAACAAAGTTACCAAAACTAGTTAGTAACTAAATAATTAAAGTTCTGCCAAGTTATGACGATGTAAGCGAATGAATTCTCCGGAGAACTGCCCTGGCAGTCGCCCCTTTAGTATCGGGTAACATCATAATCAAGTATTATTTATAGATTCTTACTTCAAAAAGAAGGAAAACTTATACGCGATTTTTATAGGAGCTCTTACGGATTATGATACAAGCTCTCTTTGTCGGAGACTAATTTTGTTGCTTTTTAGGGTTCCGTGCTCAAAGAGTAAAACGGGGCCCTATTACTAAGACTCCGCTGTCCATCCGTCCGTCCGTCCGTCCTTCCGTCCGTCCGTCCGTCCGTCCGTCCGTCTGTCTGTCACCAGGCTGTATCTCACTGATACCGTGATAGTTCCAGCTGAAATTTTCACAGATGATGTATTTCTGTTGCCGCTATAACAACAAATACTAAAAACACAGAATAAAATAGTTTTTTATAGATAATGGGTACGGAACCCTTCGTGCGCGAGTTCGACTTTTTTTTGGCCGGTTTTTAGGGTTCCGTAGCCAAATGGCAAAAAACAGAATCCTTATAGATTCGTCATGTCCGTCCGTCTGTCTGTCTGTCTGTCCGTCCGTATGTCACAGCCACTTTTTTCCGAAACTATAAGAGCTATACTGTTGAAACTTGGTAAGTAGATGTATTCTGTGAACCGCATTAAGATTTTCACACAAAAATAGAAAAAAAACATTAAGTTTTAGAACTGAAACTTAAAAAGTTGGATAGGTCTTCAAAAATGATATTGAGGTTTCTAACATCATTTTTTTCTAAACTGAATAGTATGCGCGAGAGACACTTCCAAAGTGGTAAAATGTGTGCCCCCCCCCCCTGTAACTTCTAAAATAAGAGAATGATAAAACTAAAAAAAATATATGATGTACCATGTAAACTTCCACCGAAAATTGGTTTGAACGAGATCTAATAAGTAGTTTTTTTTGTATACGTCATAAATCGTAAACCGCAATTTATTTCACGGAACCCTTCATGTGCGAGTCCGACTCGCACTGGGCTGCTTTTTTTACTTAGTTGTCTACAAACCTACACGTAGTATTGATAAAAACGGTAAGTACCTACATGAATAGTGGTGCAGAATCCTAAATAATGAAACTCGGAGGGAAACACAAATCAATAAATTAATACCTACATACAATAATGCATACAATATAAACTTACTTATACATACTTAAATATATACAATTATAGTCTCCAATATCCGTACTTAGATATCATGAGGACCATCAATCTTAAATATTTGAAAAGAGATTTGCGTTTAAAGGAGACTTTGCTGAGATTGCCTGACGGTAAGAGGGAGATCATTCCACGGACGAATAGCCTGACCAGCGAAGGAAAAACAATTCCATTGGTTAAAACTTTTGTAGGCAGCTAATTAGATTTTGGTGGCAGCAGACTTTTACTTACATATATGTAGTTATTATGTTTTCTTGATTAGTATTTTCTGTAGCATTAAATATTCGTACCTTATTGCTAAACGTTTATTTATATTTATGTAGGATCTATGGTTTACCGTGCTCACGATTTTGAATACCTACGTAAGTACCTACTTACCTACATGTACAGTCAAGTCAAGTCAAGTGTGTGTGTGTGTGTATACACGTATCGCTTTAATCCTCTCATAAATATGTAACGAAACCTTAAGGTGGTTCGATTGCCATACAAAGCGTTATTTGACATTCGCAGGCTAACGGCGTGATATTTTAAGAAACTTATGTAACAAACTTTCATCAAATGGCTTCCCATTTGCGCCAAATTCCCCCTTTCCTAGAATACACTTGTATAAACTAGATTAATTTGAGAAAAATTGTTTCCCCAAAATATCACGTCCCAAACCAATTTCTCAAATTAATCTAGTTTATTTATACAAGTTTATTCTAGGAAAGGGGGAATTTGGCGCAAATGGGAAGCCAATTTATGAAAGTTTGTTACATAAGTTTCTTAATATATCACGCCGTTAGCCTGCGAATGTCAAATAACGTTTTGTATGGCAATCGAACCACCTTAATCCGCTGACATAAGAGCGATGGGACATATTTATGAATAAGTTGTATGCACACATATTTTTACACTTGACTGTATAAAATAGCAAACAAATCTCGTCCCAGGAGTGCACCATTTATTTTCAGCCGTTCTACAATTGTATTAAGATGAGTGTGTAAAGGAAGCAATTGTGCAAAGTTGTAGCAAGTTGCAACAAAGCGAGTGCCGTCGCAGGTGCACCGCTGTTGTTTCACTACATTACACTACAATGGCGGCAGTGGACACAATACAAGTGAATGTTATTGTTGCAACCACACACGAGTCTTTGTACATTGTACATTATATTTCTAACGGCCTTCCATTCCTTTGACGAACGGTGTAGCCTACTAGGTAGTGAACTAGTGGCCCTGCCTACGAACTTACGGTCCTGGGTTCGAATCCCAGTAGAGGCATATGTTTGTGTGATGAGCATGAATACTTGTTTGTGAGTCATGGTTTTCTATGTATTTATCTGGGGGACAATCTGTTGCTCGCGTCCGCAGGAGTTACCTACCACAACCCTGCACGTGTCCCCTGGGCAGCTGGGTAGTGCTAAATGAGCGAAAACACAATCGGCGAAATAGCTACTATGTATAAAAATATCACATGGATATTCGCCTATTCTACAGATCGCCATACGATTAAATAAATGTATTTATCGTCGTCGTCACTTGCTTTATTGAGCTTACTATACTTAGTTCGATTTGCATAAGATTGTCCCCTAATATTTATTTAGAAATGATGAAAACCACATTGGGTGATAAACATGAGCAAGAATAGTAAAGTGTGCGACGAGGTATGTAAGAGATTTATTTGCGACCGAGATTATATTGAAGCTCTAGGCCGAAGGTGAAGAGCTTTGACGATTCGACTTCGTAAACTTACCTACTGTCCGTGTCACACACAATGTTTTTTCATCGCGTTTGCTCTGAAATAAATACATTTTAACCACTGAAGACCCGGCACACGATATAAAATGGCATTGGAATTTTAATCAACTAGCATAGAAATGCGTGCGTGTGTGTGCGTGGACCATGACTCAAAGAGATAATAAGTTACATGAAATAAATAAAAGAAAAAGTAGCAGTCCCGTCGTATAAAGAGATCAAGGAGGTGGCCCTAGATAGAGTCAGATGGAGGGAGCTACACCGACAAGAGTAACTCTTAAATTAATGATGATGAGCATAGAAATACCTATTCCGATAGAAATAGATTTTAAAAGAATAAGTCCTTCTAGCGAGCCCGTGGGCCTAGGATATTATTTGCCCATACACGGTTTATACTTACTAGCTAAATAGTTTATAATAGCTGTTTTTTTTCTATCTAATGGATATATTATCAATTAAATAGTTACCAATGCGAAAAATCCAACAAAATTTCAGACATCAAAAAAGTTATAACTTAACTAGCTTCTGATAAGTCAGAAAAAAATATGAATTAATGGTTTTATCTTTATTTTGGTTCATTTATATTTGCTCTACATATAATAATCTAGATAAATATTAAAAAAAAAGACAATTCATGCTTCATTTAAATCTATTTAATGACTTCCAGGTGGAAAGTTTGTTGGATTCTTGAATAAAGCATCTTAGAATAACGTTTTAAAATGAAATAAACAAAAAAAAACGCTATCATTAATTAATGTTTTTCGAAACCGTATTTTGCCTGGAGTACTATGGCCATGTGACGTAAAAAGATTTATGTGTGAGTAGGTGCGATTTCGCATAATATTGTTACACCTTATATTAAGGTAAACGTCCGAGTGCTAGACGCTGTACTAGTATATGGGATGGGCATTCTATGTCATAGTGACATGGCTTCTTAGTTCGCATTTAACCAATATTGCTTTGACGATAATATATAAATACAAATACGAATACATATAAATGTACCAGTGTGTAACCGCCATACGACAAATAAATAAATAGCTTTGACAAAGAGTGCCCATGCCATATACTAGTACAGCGTCGAGCACTCGGACGTTTACCTTAATATTTATTTAAGAAAAAATACCGTTTCATATCTGTTTCCTGTTCTTAGTATAATGTAGTCAAAATACGGAGTAAAGCAAGCTTCGATGAAAATGTATTAAAAATAATAAATAATTTGTTGAGCTAAAATTACGGTAGCGTTTAAGAAGGTCCATAACTCGTAACATAAAAAGGCTTTATTCATTCACTCAAAAAGCATAGATACAGTGGCGGAATGAAAAAGTTGATCAGTTTTCAAATCGAATCATTTACGGCGTTGCAAGCACATGTTACCTTTTTAAACTGTGTATCAGACGAGAGTGATGTATTGAAAATTATGTTCAACTGTTTGACAACAAAGTTGAAATTTACTTACACGAATTTTCCTTGACTATTAAAAGTTGAACTAAAACCTTTTTATTAGTTTGATCTTGACGTTGTGTCAAGTTTGATAAATCGAATGATTAAATCCTCTTCGCTTGAAATTATTAAAACTATAAATGTGAGTAACAGGTCCTGTCAATGTCATCATTGCTATTTCTTGTATACGTTTTTTTTCTTTTCAGGGTTCCGTACTCAAAGAGTAAAACGGGACCCTATTACTAAAACTTCGCTGTCCGTCCGTCCGTCCGTCCGTCCGTCCGTCCGTTTTCACAGATTATGTATTTCTGTTGCCGCTATAACAACAAATACTAAAAACAAAATAAAATATTATTTTAAGGGGGGCTCCCATACAACAAACGTGATATTTTTTGCCGTTTTTATAGATAATGGTACGGAACCCTTCGTGCGCGAGTCCAACTCGCACTTGGCCGGTTTTTTTTAACTCGTTTTCCAAAATTCAACGAGGTTTAGTGAAATGACATTCATTATGACGGAATGTGTCTGACACTCGGTCGATAAAGCAGATACTGATAACTTATACTGAGCAAGCAAAAACAGATCTTAAGGTGATCAACCTTTTCATTCCCTGACTGTACCTTCGAGAAACGAACGGTTTTGACTTAAATACATATATATAACTATTATAATAGCTACCCGCGCTGTGCCAGGCGATCGCTGTGCCAGGTTAACTGGAATAGATCCCTTTCCTTTAAAGGGACAAATTCGCATTTATAATAATATATTGTGCCACGAGGTTGGTAAGTCATAATTTTACGAACGAGTGTCTATTAGAAGCCCGGCCGAAGGGCTTTGAAGGCTCGAATTTGTAAGAAAATATTACCGTCCGTGTCACACACAATGTTTTTCATCACATTTGCGAAGAAACAAATACTTTTGATACAAAATTAATACTAATCGCAATAAAAAATACAAAATGTCAATCGTTCATTTTGTTGAATTTGCCGGTGTGCAAAATTTATACAGACACTAAATTACTAAATTTATAGTATTTTATGCAACTGTTGTATAAGAAGGATCTTAAAAGGTGAGTGGCGTGGGTTGCGATGCGAGCCTTGGCGAGCATCGCAATTAAAGACGCCACGAGCGTTTTTAGACCAGTTATACACCGTTGCATACAATACTTTTACTACGACAATTTTTAAATAAATAGCAGACTACAGAATAGTTAAACTTTTCAGGCAGCAAGTTTTCTATTCGTACTTTTGCTACTCACGCAATTTCTTCAGTAGTGCAGTTATTAATTTCTTCGACCATTTTGTAAGGAACGTACACTTTTGTCTTCACAAACACGAATAAAATCTTAATAGTTTAGGACTACTTAATAGTTTATCATCTTTCGTCTTTACATTTTGAACTGTATTTTGGTGGGAAATCGGAAATATGACAGCTCTTGCTTATGTTTTGTTTTGTTTTTAATTTGTTTGCACTTGCCATCCGAACCAAACTAAATCCGGACCCGGACCGAATTCGAACTGTTTTTTTTATAAATAATACCAAGAATTTATAAAACATGTAATTTAACACACAATAGATGATTATTTATTATTATTGTAGTAAATAATTTATAATTTACAAATGCTATTTTTTTTTTATTTCGAAATATTTGTTTATGAAGTTCACTGCAATATTAGCGGCCGATTAAAAAACAAACTTAAACAGTGCTTTTATGAAAAATGTATGAACCAAAAAAGTACGCTAAACACTGCGTTTTTGGGCCATAGAGCATAGAGTATTGCGACGACTTATTAGTGGTGTCATTGTTTTTGAGCTACAGCCTATATAAATGACAGATAACGGTACAGGAGTAGATTTTTTTTTTAACCTTTAATTAATTTAGTTAATCGTGTTTTATGATGAGTGTTGTTAGGTTTAGATTTATTCATAAATACGTTTTCAATTCAAACATCCTATATGATTCAAATAAAAACCTCCTTGCTTTACAAATTACAACAGACGCACGGGCACGAGTGACAGATACAATAAAAATAAAAAAAACCATTACGCCCCTGGACGTAATAAAGGCTATTTTAGCTGTATGCCTGCGCGTTATGAAGCCCTTTACGAGCAAGTGGGATGAAAAATATTTTTTGTTACTTGCTGTTTTAGTACGAGTACGTATACAATAAAGCTTAGTACATACATCTACATGTACCTACGTAGCATTTTCTTTTTTAAGTTGAATATGTTCAGGGTAACTGCTTTAAATATATATTTAGGTTAATAACAACGTTAACAATGTAATAAAATACATCGGATTTTCCATAAAAAAGTTTCTCTTTTCATTACAGCCGTACGTACAATTTTGGGATTACCCCGGAAAGTAATAAACGAATTTAAAAAAGTTTTTATTTGGAAATTTACTTTCGTTTGAGTAAAGGGGAGACGGGTGCAATGATGATTAATTCTGATTGGCCCTTACTGTACCTTCTGCAGATTATTCTTTGCAGCTGGTATAAATACCTACCTACTAAATAAATTGTACTTATCTATTAAGTTTTATATACCTACTAGTATGGTATAAAAAGGGGGGCCTGTAACAGGAGCAAAAAATTAAACAGTAGGTTATTAAGCTTGTGAACAATTATTTCCGAGTAGTTTAAACCAAAAAAATATATATTTTCTTTGATTTTTTTTCTTCGAAATAGGTATACGTGTATTTTTTTACTCTTTTGAAATGCTATACTTAAGTAACCTTTTATTTTAAAAACACAAAGAAAAAAACACAAAAATATCTTTTAAAAACAAAAATGCAAAAACTATTATGACATTACATGATGTTACCTCAAAATCTGCATTGACTGCTGTGCTATGACCTCGTGGCGCCAAGATACATTACTTGGAGGTCATAACTTTAGACCAAACTCTGCTTTTTTTTTAATGCACATCAGATACAAGGGATAACTGCAGATGCTCTAAGGAAGCGTCCTTTTTAATATTTGCTCCTGTTACAGGGCCTAGCCCGTATATATGTACCTAAACATATATTTTTTTTCTTTATAAGCTAAACGAAATACAATTTTAAGGTATTACTATTTAAAATTATAATTTTATATAATTAATTTAAAGATTTTAATAGATATTTTAATAGTTAAATACATAGAAAACAACAAATACTCTGAAACAAATAAGTATTTTTAATAAAACGTTAGACACACCGGCTCGTGCTTGGAAAATATATAAATAAAATACAAATAGTTAAAATTTAAAGCTGTATAAAATAGATACTTAAGGTATATTTTATCCCGCGGCTACGCCCGCTTACTTTTTAAAAGCAGGGCGGGGCCGCGGAGACTGCTTGTACGTAACATAATTTAACCGTAAACAAAGTTTTAACCGATTCTAATGCAGTAGGTACTCCGCCAAGCTACAGACATGAACATTTCCACATTTCCTTTTCACTTTACCACATGAACTGCTTTCCGAGAGCAAATGCGTTGATTTCTTATGACAGAAAAAACCCAAATCGCTGTCTGTGGGCCGATAATATTTGAGGAGTTCCGTCGATTAATCAAGGATCTCAGAATCACCTTTGGGACTTCATTAGTCGATATTTCAACGGAATCATATCAGAATCTGAGACGTACTTTTATTGTTTTAAGTACATAATATCAGTTCCACTTCACCACACCGAAATTACTACACGGTCTAATATATTTGAGGAGTTCCCTCAATTCCACTTGGTTTCCATAATCCAACTGGAGTTTTGATAGCAATGGAAGCATATTTATATTTTCAAATAACAAAACTTTTGTACGAATCGGTTCATAAATGACGGAGCTGAGATAACACCCATAAAAAATAAAAAATCAACTGAATTGAGAATCTTAATTTTTTTTTGTCGGTTAAAAACAGCCCTTTAAACATTGCGAGATCAAGTCACGTGCATTTAATTAACAACGTGTCAGATCATTACGACTGATCACTCCGAATCTCGAAATGCCATCCTCTTCTGATAAAATATGCACAAAGCACATAGCTTGCAAAACGGGCGTCAAGCTAGCTATTCACGACCACTCCAACAGGACATATTTATTAATTTACCTATTTATTTGAATCATAATAAATGTAACATTACAGCAAATGCAAAGCGTTAGAAATATTCGATAGGTAAATAAAAAATAGGTAAAGCTAATTAGGTACTTAATATCTAAATTAGAACTAGGGTCCGTCTACGTACAGGATACTTCATCTCAAGCACTCGCTTCCATTCCGTCATCCACCTTGCTATCCCAAACAAGTCACATCCAGAAACTGCTGCGAGTAGGGAGTTGATGAGCGCAGTTGCGCGCTGAACAGGAGAGTGTAAGCGTAAGCGTGTGCGTGCGCGCGCAGAATCAAGCAGGGGGGGGCCGCCTGCTTGAGTACTCGATAGGTACCGAAAGTTTCACATTTTTTTCTAAATAGAAGTCCAATACTGTCCGCCTTACCCCTCAGAATGATAAGCCCCAGGTTTCTAGCACTTTCTACCCAGATCCAGTGAATCATAGCCTAAGTGTCCCTGTAGTATGGAGTAGCGCTCCGCCAAAATCAGTCCTTGAATCATAAATAAGAGTGTATATAACCTTGAATGTCAAAACCGTAGCGTTTAAAAATACATGAAGCGACTAGTTGGATATTCATACCAGCCAACGCCAAATGTCAGGAAAGCCAGCGCAACGAACCAACGCACCAGTTGAAAGAAACAATCGTGAATGTCAAAATTCTAGGGCTGGTGCTGCTGCTGACTCAGCCGAGTCACACAAAAGGCTCAAATATGCTGGCATTGATAGTGGCTTCATGTTTGAGCCTTTCGGGGTCGAAACCTTAGGGTCATGGGGCACCAGCGCTTTAAAAATCTACAAATCACTTTCGCAGCTCCTTGTCGACGCTTCTGGTGACCAGAAGGCTGGCGCATACCTAGCCCAGCGTATAAGTATTGCCATACAACGTGGCAATGCCGCCAGCCTTCTGGGCACCCTGCCGACTGGCGCCGATCTGGGCCAAGTTTTCTATTTGTGATGTTTGTTATCTTTATTTGTTTTATTTTTTATTTTTTTTTTACTTTCGTGTAGGTATTCTGTGTGTAGGTATTTTATTTATTTAGATTTAATTTTCTATTCTTATAAACCATATAAATTGTTATATTAACAAGCAACTGGGAGTCAATAAAATTAAGGTGCCAAATTCAAGATTAAAACACACCACGCCTTGGCGCCAAGACAATAGTCATTGTGAATGCGGCCGATCCGACCGCGACCTAGCGTAAACTATGTAGCGTACCCGTGAATGTGGTCAAAATATCCATCCATCTGGATGCATAGATTATTAGTCGCAAAAACAAACGGCGCGGCGCGTCAGTGAATGCTCAGCTCAGTGCCATCAATGATACCACTGGATGGTACCACGGTAGATACAGTGGATAAAAGGAAGTAAGATGAGACAGGTTGAGATTCACATTCATAACGCTTGCCGATAATTCCCCTGCAGGGTTAACACTATACTGACATGCGAGACGAGAGAATCTACCCTGGTCTGTCTAATTTGCTTGCTTAATTTGCGAGTGAGACAAGAGTCGATAAGTCGCGCGCAACTTGGCGACAAGTTGTGCTAGACGTGCTGAGGCGATCAGTCGTAAAGCAAATATGACTTGCGATGACGCCTAGTTGTTACGAATGTTGAGCTCAAGATATAATAGGAGCGAGAGGTGAGGTTGATCTCGATAGGTTGTGTATCACACCGCTGAATGCTGTCGACAGTTCGCAGCGAATGGACCGTAAACTCGCTGATCGGGGCGACGAGAGCCTTCAACAATCATTTTATGCTCTGTAATACGCGATCGAATGGATAAACGCGTCGAAAAGCGCTTTCATGACGTTCTTTGTGTCAGACATCACACATAAAACGCAATATTGGATTGACGCAGTTATTAAAGCCTAATGTAATAAATATGTATAAATCACATGGTGATAATATTATTATTTAATTTGACACGGTTTGTTGGGGCAGAATATAATATGTATTTTAAATTATATCCTGATAGGAAAGAATTTAAAATAAATCAAGTGATTTCCTTACACATTAATTCATTTTCAGGGTTCCGCACCCAAAGGAAGTAGTCAACAAGACCCTCTGGACACTATTTAATTATTGCTAAGGCTCCGCTGACTGTTCGTTCGTGTATCCTAGAGTTGAACTTTTGAACTTGAACCCTTAGGTAGTTAACGGCAACATATTTGCCGTTATAGACGAAACAAAAACGATTGTATTCTGACCGATTTACAGTTCAGATTTGAATGTATTGATAGAGTTGGCAAATAGTCAAAGGGTTTAATAGCAGACACTTACACAGTAGATACTACGGCCGTTGTAACAACAAACAATATAATAAACAACTTAGAAAGGTTGAAAAACCCCCGATATTTTCATTTCAAAGTTCATTATCTCAAAAACGGCTGAACCTACGTTACGTTACCATTAAACGTAACTAAGAACCATCTCGATCACGTGAGCTTTCGGATAAAAAACCGCAATCAAATCGGCCCATTCGTTTAGGAGCTACGATGCCACAGACAGACACAAAGACCGTCAAACTTACATAATTATACACTCAAAAGTTATTAATTCTGCCGAATTAACAGAACTATCGCAAAAACGTAATTTCAGAATTCCCGTTTCCTCTAAAAATTCAGTTTTTGCCCAAAGATTTGGCTCGTTTCTCCATCCATTCATCTCCACTTATAATAAATCTCTAAATTAAAAAAAGAATCAGCCAGTTTGAAACTAAGCTTTGTGTGGTACGAATGTTCTCAGCATCCCATGAATGGAAAAATATGAAACATTTTATATAGGTACATTATTATTCTAGCTGCAACTTAGGATAGTTTTTATCCGACTGCGACAATTAATTAATTTTCCGAAATATACGACTTCATTTAATTTTTCATTTATTTTTATTGAAATCAAACGTTGCTCCAACTGTCAGCTATAAGAAACGTCAAATTTTCGTCAAAATGGCGGAATTGCTTTGCCTTTCACTTATTAATATTTAAATCCAGTCTACGATATACCTTTACGATACACATACCAAAAGTTAAACCATAAAAATATATTCGATTGTGATATGAGAACTTATATGCGCAAATGTCGCATTATGGCGTAATTTCAAAGAATGTATTAACAAATTTGAACAATATAATTAACACGAATTTGTTTTTTTTGAATGGCAATGGCACGCGTTCTTTGCGCATTCTGCCAAAGTGCCTACGGCGCTACCACGAAAACTGAAACTCGAAGTTCGTATAACTGCATCCCTGTCACTCGAGTATTGTTAGTGCGATAGAGATAGAGATACCCGAATATTTTCGAATTCCGAAGTTCGTGGTTATAGCTCAGAGAGCCTACCGCGAACGGCATTCGAAGTTTTCCCTCTCTGTCGCACTTTTGTACGAACTCGTAAGTATGACAGAGAGGGGAAACTTCGAATGCATTTCGCGGTAGGCCCTCAGGAATCGAAACTACACCCCGTAAACCGCGTCCGCTGCGCCATGTTTTCGTGGTTTTTAAACGTCAAACATGTTTTGCCAATCAAAACAAAACCCTATTTGTTTGCCGAACCTGACTGAAAACATGTTAGATGTTTAAAAACATGGAAAACATTGGTGCAGCGGACCCGGCTGTAAGTAGACACTAAATAAAATAATCATAATGTATTTTCTCGAAAAAAGGATAATATAGAAAAAATCAACGCAAGAGGTTAGGTATATGTATAGGTAATCACTAAGTTCCAATGTTTTATGTTCTGTCCCTTTTTCACAAAACGCACCTTCAAATGAAACGATTGTTTTTTTACTATGACGCTCGAGGATCTTGACGTCACAGTCCCCGATCGTTTTGTCACTCTATCAAGCGACATTAAAACGGTTTTGAGATATTTGAATGGGATTTTCGTCATCTTCTATCTATCTATACCTACATATAAATGCCCTGACTGACTCACCCACTCACTCATCAACGCACAGCCGAAACTACTGGGGCTAGAGAGTTGAAATTTACACCAGAACTACCTTTTACAACGTAGGCAACGGATAAGAAGAGATTTTTGGAAATTCTACCCTTAAAGGGGTCAAATAGGGGTGCAAAGTTTATATGGGGGAAACTTTATTTTTTATAGCTAGAGACTTAAAATTTTGTATAAATATTACTTATTAGAATACGAATAAAATACTTTCAACGTTTAGGAAAATTCTGCCCCTAAGGGGGTAAACAAGGGGTGCAAATTTTGTATGGGGGAAACTTTATTATTTTGGCAAGAGACTCAATACGTTGTAGAAAGCTTACTTATTCTTATTAGAATACAAATAAAGTACTGCCAGCGTTTTGGAAAATTCAGCCTGTTAGGGGGTTAAAAAGGGTTGCAAAGTTTGTATGAGCGAAACTTCTTTTTGAGATAGAAGCTTAAAAGTTTGTAGAAAGATTACTTATTACAATACAAATAAAAAAAACAGCGTTTTGGAAAATTCCACCCCTAAGGGTATGAAAAACGGGTACAATGTTGGTAAAGGGGATTTTTTTGAGCTAGAGTCTCAAACCTTTTTAAAAAGATCGCAAGCGACAAACCTTTGCTGAAAGATTACTTATTACAATACAAATAAAGAACTTTCAGCGTTTTGGAAAATTCCACCCCTAAGGGTGATTAAAACAGGTGAAAATTTGTATGGAGGAAACTTTTTTTTTGAGCTTGAGACATGAAATTGTGTAGAAAGATTATTTATTAGAATACAAATATATAGGTAAATTACTTTCAGTGGTTTGAAAATTTCCACCCGCTAAGAGGGGGATAAAGAGGTGCAATGTTTGTGTAGGAAAATTTTTTTTTAGGTAAAAACTTAACGTACGTACTTACTTACGTACCTACTTATTAAAATACAAAAAAAATACCTACTGCCAGCGTTTTGGAAAATTTCACCCCTTAAGGGGTTAAAAAGGGGTGCAAGGTTCGTATGGGAAACACTTTTTAGCTAGAGACTAGATAGTTTGTAGAAAAAATACTTACCTATTACAATAAAAAAACCGAGTGTTTTATTTTTAATTTTTCCCTGAAAAGCGTTCAAAGTTTGTATGGAGAGCAAGAAAATTTTAAAGTATGATATTTGTAACTGCGATCTTAGCCTGTTTAGACTACAAAACTTATTTCAGCGTTTTTTTAATTCATCGCCTAAGAAGGTTAAAAGGGGGTTCGAACTTTGTATAGAGAGCAAGACATTTTTAAAGTAAGAAATTTGTAACTACGGTTTCAGACTGTTTAGAAAGAAAGACAGAAATATTTTAATAACAATTGCTACAAGTCAGGGTACAATATTTACGAATATTTATTTATATATGTCAAACTATATTTTATACCTTTAAATTATCATTGGTATACTAAAGAATTCTTCGTACGAATAGAATGACTCCTTTTTTTTTTTTTTTTTTTTTTGACGGTGTGAAAATGCTTTACGCATACCCCCGGCCTGGGGAAGGCTATTTGGGGGTAATGTGGGACTCTCTCCTCCCGCCGCCATCCGAGTGATGGTGACTGGGGGAGCATACCCACTAAAAACACACCGGCGTCACCCGCATTGCCGTTAAGGGGGCGCCATGGGATCGCGAACATTCAAACCACGGCTCCCCCCGGCGGTCCCGGCTTCTACTCGTGCCAGGACACCCGCGCCAAAGGAGGGGAGGGTCAAGACGCTTGACCCTCCCCCCAGACGTGTAGGGCCATGTGCAATGTGGGTCCCCAACCCACTGGCCCTACTGGGGGAGGACGCGGCCTGCCGCTGCATACCGCGCGCGTCTTCGACCCCTCCGTCTGCGCCGGAGCGGGAGCGCATCCGCACTGTCTTCGCGCTCCCGCTCCGCGGCCTCCTTCTGCGATATGACGACTTCGCAGAAGGAGGCCATCGCCTCCCAAGATCTCTCGCTACGCAACATGGCCGCCACGACGCTGGGCAGCGAGAGATCACTCACTCCAAGGGCCATCGCCATTGTGCGGCGCTCGTCGGTCCAGCGAGTACACCACTCCAGGGTGTGCTGGGCCGTATCATCTTCAGCGCCGCACTCATGGCAGGCGGGGCTTCCCTCCCTTTTGATTTTATGCAGGTAATGACCGAAACATCCGTGTCCGGTCATCACCTGCGTTAATCGGAAGTCCACCTTACCATGGACCCTATCCAGCCATTCATCCAGTGACCCAAGGAGTGCCCCTACAGTACGGATTCCGTAGGGGGAGTCCTCTAGGTCGCTTTTCCAGCGTTCGCGCAGCCTGCGCTCGGTCTGCCGCCGCGCCGCCCTCACCTCCTCAGGAGCGGGATAATCCCCGGTGGCTCTCCACCGCACCCGCTCCCTGTGTGCCTCAGCTAGCACCTCCGCGTCGAGCTCCCACGGAGGAGTGCCAGCCAAGGCGCACGCTGCCGCCCACGCCACCGTTACGTAGGCCCTGCATATGCGTATGGCCACCACCCTTTGTGGCCTACGCAGCAGGGTCTTATTTGCCCTGCTTAGCCTGTCTGCCCAAATCGGGGCCCCGTAAAGGGCCATACTTCGGGTGACACCGGCATATAGGCGACGGCACGCGACGGACGGCCCCCCCACGTTGGGCAGCAGCCGCCCCAACGCAGAGGCCGCGGCCACTATCCGAGGAGCAAGTAGGCGGAAATGCTCCCCAAAGTTCCACCGCTTGTCAAGGATGAGGCCCAGATATTTAATGTGGGGCCTCACCTGAACCATCTCTCCGCTCACTCGCAGCGCAGCACCCGCAGGCGGCCGCCACCCCCCTCCCCTTGAAGATTATTGCGTCTGTCTTGGGGAGGGAGACCTCCAACCCCAGCAGCCGTATGCGGGTGACAGTTAGCTCCGCGGCCACTTCCGCCTGCCGCAGAGTCTCCCTCATCTCCGCTCCCCGAACAGCCACCATCGTATCATCTGCGTAGCAGATTACTGCCATTCGGGGAAGGAGGTCACCCCTGATGGCCCAGTCATACCCCAGGTTCCATAGAAGGGGTCCAAGAACAGACCCCTGGGGCACGCCGCAGGCCATAGGCCACGCCCTCCTTACTCCTCCTCTTTCCTCGTAGAGCACTACCCGCTGCGTGAGGTAGTGCTCTACTATACGCCTCAAGTAGGGAGGCACCCCGTGATACCGGAGTGCCTCCCCTATTACTGTGTACGGGAGGGAGCCAAACGCGTTGGCGATGTCGAGCGATACCGCCACTACTCCCTGCCCCCTCCCCTCCGCCTCCTCGTTGAATGCCCTGAGGGTACTCAGCGCGTCAATACAGGACCGCCCCGCTCGGAATCCGAATTGGCGGTCCGATATGTTGGGACCCGTATTGCCCAGATGCTTGACGATCCGGGACGCAAGGATTCTTTCCAGCATCTTCCCGGTCTCGTCAAGCAGGACGATCGGCCTCCACCCGGATGGGGAGTCTGCCGGCCGACTCTCCTTTCGGAGGAGGCAGAGTTTGCCCTCCTTCCAGCATTGTGGGAACCGCCCCGTCTCCAGACAATCGTCGTAAAGTTCTTTGAGGCGGCTCCCTAGGTGCTCCATCACCAGTGGTAGGACCCTACCGTGCACTCCGTCCGGCCCCGGGGCCTTTTTGCAGGCCCTCAAGCGGTGCACTGCCCATGCCAACTCACCCTCAGAGATGGGTACCACCTCCATTGGCACCTCCTCCACCTGCGGCGGCGCCATTGCCGGCGGGGCGAAGTCGAGGGCGGGTGGGAATAAGCCCACCACCACCCGTGTGAGGAGCTCCGGCTCTAGGGAATCCATGGAGGGGCCATTTCGCATTTTATTGCGCACGACCTTGTAAGGCCGCCCCCACGGATCTCTGTCCAGCGTGGCCAAGAACACATGGTGTGCCGTGTCCTTGGCTTTGGCAATAGCCAGGCACAGGGCCTCTTTCGCTTCCTTTAAGGCCCTGTGCAGGAGCTCCTCCTCTTCCGGGGTGTGTCTTCGTCGCCGGCAGTGGGTGTCGTCTCGTCGTGCCCTATTGCACGCGAATCGGAGGGCCGCGACCTCCTCCGACCACCAGTAAACCTGCTTTCGCGCCGGCAGCCGCCCCGCCCTTTTCATGCTACTGTCACATACCGCCGCCAAAATAGAATGACTCCTGCGTCAACCACTTTTTCAGTCTGACCTTGAATGCTGCGGTGGAAGTTGCATCTCTTACGGAGTCTGGCAGGCGATTGTAAATAGAGGGGCCTACAAAGTACGCGGATCGCTCTGACTTGGCAAGTCTGTGTGATTCGGCGATCAGCCTTTTATGGTGTATATTACTGCGCAGGTTGTAGTTTGTGTTAATGCCTCTGCGCTTGAACATATCCAAGTTCTCGTGTGTGAACACTGAGATCTGGTAAATGAGTAAACAAGGCAGGGGCAGAATCTTGAGGTCGCGAAAAAGGTCACGCGCTGGGGCATCCCTTGGCTTACCGGCCATCGCGCGGTTGGCGCGCTTTTGCTGCGAGAACACATGCCTCCAGTCGGAGGCGCGACCCCAAAACTCCACGCCGTAAGTCAGGAGCGAGTGCACTGTCGCGTAATAGCACTCTCGCACAGCCACCCTTCTCGCGGTGGTCGTTAGTCTCCGCAGCGCAAAGCACGCACTCCCCACTCTCTTGCACAGTTCCTCGATGTGTTTACTATGAGGGTTCAGAGAGGGTTCTTAGTTTGTATAGAGAGCAAGAGATTTTGAAAGTAAGAGATTTGTAACTTCGGTTTTAGATTGTTTACTAAAAGTCTAGGTAGAAAATTAATTTCAATGTTTTTTTTTTATTCATTCCTTCAACAAACATTTAGACGATAACATGTTATACGCGGACGAAGTCGCGGGCAACAGCTAGTATATAATAAAATATGTACAAAAGGCTATAGCCGTGTTTCTATACAAAATTTGCCTTTCTGTCAAATGTTCTAGTAATTTCATTTTTAAATACTCCTTGTAGGCAAAAAGGTCTGTTCCCCAAAGAAGAGCCATGTACACTTGTCAGTTTTCGTAATATGGCGGTTTGTTTTTTTTCACTTTTTAATTTTTTTCTTGAATTCGGTCTTTGCGATTAATTTGATTTTTTGGTAAACTATACTACATAATAAAACCCATCACTACAAAAAATATTGTCTGAAACTTTAGTACAAGTTTTTATTTCATAAACTGCCCATCTATAGACCTACTACATATATTGAATTCAAATTATTAACTTTGGTACTTCATGCCAAAAACTAAAGAAAAAGATCTTTTGGTTCTCAACTGGTTGTGAACAAATTATAAACATTCTTTATTCACACCTGGTTGCGAATCGCAGTTGTGAAAACGGCCGGAAGGGTCGTTTACACTCGTTTGACAACTTCATATGGCAGTTTAACATGACGTTTAATGCGACACGGTACAAAGATGACAAAAGCCCCTTGTGAGATTGACCGTACCATAAGTAAAAACTCAATGTCACTCAATGTGCTGTTACAGATCACGCAGGAGTGAAATAGCTGCGTTCATAAACCACTGGACAATATTATTATATTTTATGTTCTATTTTTAATTTCGTCAATTGTCCCTTCTCGTGTTTAATTAAGTTTTTATCATTATTTTGTTTTTTCTGTTTGTTATCCACCGTGAACTCACTCGACGGTTCTATCGGAAGACCAGCGCTGGCAGCAATGCCAGCATTATGCTGAGATAGAACCGTTTCGTGACAAACGCTGTGTGTTGTTTGTCTAGAATAAATGTTTCTTTCTTTCTTTCTTTCAATGCCAATTATTTTTGCATGGGCAAAGTATTTGCAGTTTGAAAGGAAGTATTAAACATTTTCACACTTGCTTAATTTTCCGGTTGCAAACTAACTATGAAACTAGAATGATGAATTATGAATGAAATGTTTTTCATGAAAACATCCACGCTAACTGACACAACCAGTATGTTCACTGAAAGTAAAGTAATAATTTCGCACGCTTCTTATCCTCGACACGCGAAGTATATCACGTTGGCGCCATTGTAATTCTACTTTAACAAATTCAGGGCCTGCACCGTTTTTTTAACCCCCGACGGAAAAAGTGGGGTGTTATAAGTTTGATGTGTCTGTGTGTCTGTCTGACTGTCCGTCTGTCTGTGTGTGTGTGTGTGTGTGTGTGTGTGTGTGTGTGTCTGTGGCATCGTAGCTCCTAAACAAATAGACCGATTTGAATGCGATTTTTTTAATCCGAAATCTGACCTAATCGAGATGGTTCTTAGCTACGTTTCAACAAAATCAGTTTAGCCGTTGTTGAGATATTGAACTTTGAAATGAAAATGTGCGGTTTTTCAACGTTTCTAAGTTGTAGTTATGTTTCCACTAGTTAACTTATTCACGCGAGAGTGCTACGCTATGGCTAAGCCTTAGCACGTCGCATGCTAAAATTACAAGTAAAAATCTGGTAAAGCATGCAAGTCGTGCACGCTAAAAGGATTAACCACGTGTAATGATTCAACCTCTTAAATGGCTTGCTTTTTATGTTTTTGTATTCTGAACTTAAATTAACCCCTATCTGAAAGCTGAAGCTCCTGAGAAGCTTCTAGTCGTCTGAAAATTGAATCCTACCTGAAGGAAAAGGTATTGAATAAAATTAAACAGATAGTAAGCGAGAAAATAAATCATTTATTTACCATAGAAATATCAAATTAATTTTGTTTGTTTTGAAGCTAAAGAACCTTTGACTAATTAATCCAGTAAAATCAAGACTCGATTGTACTAGATATCCACTTTGTTCCTATAAATACTAACTCGTACCAAAGCGAATAGAAAAACCGAGTTAGTTCCGGCCGATCCTACTAGAAAGGTTGGGTTTTATTCTAGTCTAGGTAAATCTATCCTACAGCTACAGAATCTCTCGTTATTTATGTTAAAGTAATCGAGCTTGAGTACTTTAACAGACCAAATCATCTCCTAGGATATTGCCGGACGGAAAGAGATTCGGTCAAATAAAAAACCGTCCGACTCCAGGCCTACAATGCCGTAATCTAACCTAGAATTTATTATCTCTGGAACCTAACCTCGAAGACCTATTTAGACCTAAGCTATACGTGATTCGCGCTGGTGAAGTGGCTTGGCGTGTGATTTCGTCTAGTGGTTAGGCCCCGCGTTGTGCGAGTAGACCCAGCCCTTTTCGAGAAGTATGAAGTTTGTATTTCTATAAAGAGAAAAAGTTACACGTTAATTGAAGTTGTACAATAACCCCATTTTAGTAGAACCTATAACTTAAGTAAGACAATTATACCAGTTCCTTAGAATTAATTTACAATTCAGTAGTCTCATTGAGTGATGCACAATTATGGAGGCTAAAGTGGGCATAAATTCCTTGTTATACTAAGTTGTGGGAAGTGATAAATTACGCTCTGTGGTAGGTGACGCCCTTTAAACAGACTCGCAATACAATAGTGGTCAACTTGTGTTGGCCATGATGGAATCTCTATTGATGATGATGCGATGATATAATAATGAAAATAATCATGAAGAAGTCAAGATATTGATGATGATGCGATGATATAATAACGAAAATAATCGTAAGTCAAGATATTGATGATGATGCGATGATATAATAACGAAAATAATCGTAAGTCAAGATATTGATGATGATGCGATGATATAATAACGAAAATAATCGTAAGTCAAGATATTTATGATGATGCGATGATATAATAACGAAAATAATCGTAAGTCAAGATATTGATGATGATGCGATGATAGTCTATTGAAATAGAATATTAGTACATGTTTTACTTCCAGGTACATGAATGACGCAATGTCTAGTATAATATCGATTCTCCCTAACGATGAATCTTAGAGTTGTTAGTGAACTGTAGCGCTCGCCTCTCGTTCGCTCGCGGCTGCTCGTACTCGCTAGTAATCCCACCTCACCTGTTGATTCCTCCTACCCTATCGTTATTTCTATCAAATCTAATACCAATTAGTACTGACTTTTCCTAAGCTATTTATAATACAATTCACCCCCAAAATATCTCAATGGATGTAACACAATGTCTTAGCAACCAATCTCACCCAATCAACTCAAAGGCACTTTATAGTCGGAACAATGTTAAATATACGACAATGCACAGTTGAACTGACGAATGATAATTAATTACCAACCCACTGCGATACTTTTGTTGAGATCCCGATAATAACGACCCCACCTAAGAAGATACCTACTTAATTATTGACGTTACTAAAGCGAAAGTGTTGGATTCCCTTGTAAAATCAACATAGCTAGCTTCACGGTAAGAAGCTTCGGTTAAAGCAAAACGACGGCTTGGCCAGCGAAACTCTTCAGTTTGCAAGACTGAAAGGTCTCACCAACCTTACCTTCGTTGACACATCCGTGACGGAGGCCTAAGCGCGATCATCATCTCTACTGACTAAGAAACCCCTTAACGGGCGAATTCTCGTATTGGTCAGGGTCGTCAATGTGCTCTTTGGATATGGTTGTCCACAACGCTAAGCTCTCGGCCACAGGTGTACATAACTAATTTACTACGCTAGATTCATTCATTCAAGGAATTCCACACAATATATCTATAAGTACATCTGATTACTTCATAAACCAACACAACCGTAACCCTTGTTAAGAGGGTTGTTAGAACTAAGACAGCAGCTCGACCAGTGAGGTCCCTCAATTTGCAAGATTGAAGACTCTCAGCCACTCACTCTGTCTACACATCTATGACTGGCGCTCTAGTGCGGGCACATCTCTGCTGACTAAGAAGCCCCTTTCGGGAGAATTCTCGTGTGGCCAGGGTCCTCAATGTGCCCTGTGGATATGGTTGTCTCGACACCGAGCACACAGCCACGAGTGTATATAACTACTTTATTCAGTTGCGTTAATCTAGTAAAGTAACCACCCATCAGCACCTATACTAACCACCGGATATTAATATGAACTTGTGGTAATATTTGTCGCTTATCCGCATCTTAACAATCTATCCTCATAGTGTAACGCGTACCACGGACCGAGTCAATTGCTATAGCTAGGTTGTCGTATAATAATTGATCACTTTATCTCGTGGGGGCGCACGGAACCCAATCATATCGCAGTGACAAATCAACTAGTAATATATATGTAGAACAAAACAACATTCCTGTAATATCGTCAGTTATTTAACCAATGACCTAGATCCGTTCATAACCTATACATAAAACTATATACAGTAGAACTAGATTTCGATACACAAATTCAAGTATGATAACGTTGAAATGGTTAGATAATAGCCCAAAAACAAATTAATAAGTTTCAGAATCATTCAATACAGTGATTATAAAGGTCACTCACCAGATTTTAATTTCTTAATAGTGGGACACGTACCCAACGCCTCTCTGGTTCCCAGGGCTCCTGCCCTTCTGATCTCCCTCGACGCTCGTAACAAGCCAGCTCCTCCGCCATAAATAAATTACAACATAATATTAGCACATATTTTAATAAAGATTTCCCTCATTTGTACCTACAACTAACCACTAGATACTGGTATACAATTAGGAATTATTTACCATTGGACCGTTCCTTAGCGAACATTCATGTACTATAAATAGTCGTGTTCACTTCACTTCATGGGAGTATACGGAATTCTAATATGATGATGTCTTAAGCGCATTTATTAGGTGATAAACCTATTAGACCGCCACATATTCAAAATACACACGTGGTCATATAAGATCATATCAGTTCACGAGCAGAAAGATATTGCCTAAATATTAATCACTCAATTCAAGACAATGTGCGCACAAGATAATTACTCCCTAAGAAATTCCAGAATTCACTATGATTAGTCACACTTTAAAATAAAATATTCAATCTCACCAGACGATCGCAAAGGCATTTGCGACCTTACCAAACTCTAATTCCTCTCAGCAACAGCCGTAATGCAGCCCAGCGGTGACCAGCCTTGCTCCGCCTCGAAGTAGTACGCGCCCAGAGGTCAGCCTAGCCTGGCCGCCCTCGTATTCTGCAGCGTGATCTCGCTTCGACGTCCCATAGAAAAGTGAAACGCTCCTCGGCCCGCCGGGGTATTTATAGCCAACACTAACACGATCACGCCACTAATCCGACTCCTCATCTGAAAATATACCTTAACAAAAGGGTATAAGGCCCATTTTCCAGGGAGCGTTCCTCGCCCCATTGTGCCGATCGATAAGCACTTTTCTCGACTTCGCGGGTAGAATGTCTCTGCAGCTCGCGCGTCCGTCCACGCGTTTTCTTGCTGGCCAGCGATCCATTCCTGCAATTAACCTAAGTAGTCTAATTTATGAATCCATAAATCTAGATCTAGCACACATTAAATGATACACTAATCCAACAATACTGAATTAGTATGCTGAAGTATATTTTAAACCAATTATTTAGGACGAAACGCGAGTTTTCTACACTTTTAATTGTAGTCTTGATTTTAGCCTAGAATAGCATCTAACGCAATTTATATCTAACTTATTTACATACATAATTAACAGGATGATAACGAATGAAAGCTTCAATCCCTTCATATTTGGACCTGAAACCCACAACGCTAACATCTATCAATTTAAAAGAGTAATTCCGCCCTTAGATACTATTGAGTCTGAGAGCGGAGCTCTCGGATCGTCTCACACGACAATGTTATAGTAGAAAGAGCGGAAAGTAGGATATCTCCGGCCCAATCCGCGATATAATTGCCTACCGTACTTGCCTCTCTCAGAGTTGTCACTTTTAGCTAATTCTTAATTCAGTGCTTAGAAATTGGCAAGGGCCTGGAAGTTGTATTTTTTACTCATGTTGTCTGGGTTCAGGGTTTTTGAGGTCGGTTTTACCTAAAGGATGATGAAACCTTTTTCGATGAAAGAAAGAGCGACAGGCGATACGACAGAACACATTTTTTTTATTTTTATTTTTTTTATTTAGAATCAAAAAAAATACAATTTTAGTTACTTAACTTAAAGATTCGCCAAACTGCAAAGCTGTTTGTTGGCGATTCGCTCACTTAAAAAAAAAAAAAAGATTATATTATCGCGGTACACGGTACACCGAAACACTACACTACCGCCCCCGCCAAAAGGCCACTACTATACTATAGAATGGCGATGTGGGCATGCGCTCAAGCTTTCGTATACCAACTTCACCCGGTCGCCGTGTTGTTGCAGGCGACGTGTAGGGGACGAGGGGGCGACACCGGTCCCGATAGAAATCGCTCTTGATACCCTTTCTATAGTATTTAGTATTCTGTACCTACGGTAGTTTATTGATAGTACTGTCAACCAATTCATTAGATTAGCCCGGCCCTTGCCAAAGATAACACATCTCTGTATAACTAATTCAGTGATTCGATAAAGTTCAACAATGGTTTTCCTAACAAATACAGAAATAACAAACACCCAAACACTCAGCAACAAGTTCTCCTGCGATTATCACACATTTTTCATTCATTTAGCGGTGCCGAAAAGCCGTGACGCGCGAACCTTGTGCGGTGTTAGCCCCGACTGGCGCACCGAGAAAAAGGTCGAGATTTTGTTTGAGTGTGTGTGCGGCGACGCATAGATACTATGGCGCACACATTGAAGCCGCGCGCGGTGTGTTTGTATGAAGATAACGTTCTTTTATGTGTACATTTTAAGGTGTTTTTCAACATTAAACTTCGCTGTGTTCCTATGAGATTAAATATGTTTTTTGGAAAAATACTTAGTAAATTGGTGATTGTTTTAGAAAGCTAAAAACGCAGATGTTTATTAAATAATCTGCCTGCCATGTGTGTCTTGGCTCTTTAGAACAAAAAAAAAGACAATTAAATATTTTCCCACTCCCTTTACAATTTTTTACACGAGTTACGACAACTCTTGTTGTTAAATCGGTAATTAATTAATTGTTATTTATTTTAAGTGGACCAGCAGAAAACAAGACTTTAACAATTAGTTTTCTTTTTATAAAAAAAATGGATTTATCTCGAAAATGGTTCACTTTTGCACAACGCGATGGATTTTAAAAATTGTATCAACCTCGCTTTGTAACCTCTTTACAGGAATAGGAAATTCGAAAATACCAATAACCCTACAGGTATACACCAGGCACCGTAGCATGGATGGCGTTATCACGCGATAAGTGATAGGATAAGCGCGTCGTCTCATTCTATCGAACGGTGTCAGCCAGGGACGGCAGCTCTATCCTATCACTTATCGTGTGATAAGGCCCCATCCATGCTACGGGGCTAGGACATAAACTACCTACCTACTACTTTTAAAATAAGTAGTGAGGCACTGAGGCAGCAGCTATAACTAAAAGGAACACCACGGAGCGAACACGCGCCTCGATTCTTGCATATAAAATGAGCCAGACCGCAGGTAAGGAGCAAAGTTGAGCGGCCAGTTGTTCCCTAATGTTGGCCCTAAATAAACCGCATTTCTCTCCTTTCAAAACTTAATTATGAGTCCACCTCAACCGAACTAACCTAACTTGCGACAGCGTTGTTTCAACATTTTCTTAATGCTATTAACCGACTATTAAGTGGAGTGTTACTTAGCCCTGCGAAAGCTAAATATATGTGGCAGTTTGCTCGCCAAGTCCCGGTGGAACTTGTGCCTCTATTTGATTTGCTACCCGAGTAAATAATTTAGCCAGACTGTGGTGTTGGAGCCTCCCTATAAATAACTTATATATTCTTGATTGAGCATCTCTGGGGACCCTAACAACAATACAGATAAATTAATAGGTACATTGCACAATTCGCGAACCCTAATAAATATCATTTAATGAAACCTTAATACAATAAGCTTTGATAATTAATTTAGTTTGTGCTTATATAGACTGAAAATATTTCACATGGAACCCATGCAAACCTGTCCGTGTGACGTGTGTGTCCTGTGTGTCGTATCGTGTGGTCGTTCATCCTATCACTCAGTTCAAACTAGATAAGATTAACAATAAGGAATGAAGCACAGTTATTACCTAGTTGAATAAGAGCGCATACTGTCACAAGCTCACTCTGAAACGAAATTAAGTTCAGTGTGAATAGGGTTGCCACGTCAACAAAATATTTGAATATTTATGCTGCTTAATGGTGAAAATAAACCACAAATTTACCGTACCATAAATACGACGATAATATAATATATGAAAACGACACTAGCGGCGTGCTGATCGGGAATCGAATCGTTGGTTTATAGACGCTCGAGTTGCTTTGCTGAATGAGTCTTCGATAGTGATGTCTGAAATATTGAAAGATTCATAAAGTTGACAAGGTTTTGGTAGCTCAGTTGATTAAAAAGTATCACCGGGACCGGCGAAAGGCTCCAAGTTAGAAAATCGACGAAGCACTTTTTTATTAGCTTTTAAATTTATTATTTCGTTTTCATCGGTTCTACTCAGTAGAACAATGATTTGATGTATTTAATTTTCTACCGATTAAATTAGTGCTAACTCCCGATTTAATGTTCAAATAACACTTCAATATTCAATACAATTAAAATAAACTAAAACTCTATTATTAAACTAGACAGCACGCGTTAGTTTAAATAATGAAAGCAGTGAAATATGCCAAGACCAGGGACAACTAATGCAAATTATGAATGCATGAAATAAATCATGTTACGCTGGCCAGAGTGGGGTAATCTGGGTAACTGCCAACCCTGGCAAAACGAACGCGGCGGCTACCGCGAGGCTGGCTCTGAAAGCCGCTTATTGAGTCATGAATGAATATCAATAAGCACCTCAATTTCGTTACCTCTAAGACCGTATTTTAATCAAAAAACTTTTTAATATAGGTCGGTAGCGTATCATTTCAACAATCTGCTGGATACTGTGACGAGCTGCATGGTAACCAGGTTGGAACGGTAATACAAACACAAGGTTTGTATAGCTCCTAAATTTGTACCTGTATCATTCCTCTTGCCCGTCTCATCACAGGCACCCGTCTAAGTTTTTAAAGTGGAAGTTGGGATAACACAGGGCGGAACTATGCTATCTAGTCAATTATATGCATAGATTAAAAGCGAACTTTTCCAAAAATTTAAATAATCCAAGCTTCATTCATCCACTCCATAATCTCACTTTTAAAGATCGTGAATACTTCTTTGGTCAATGCGTATGCACTGAACCCCCGAACAAAGCGCGCACGCTGCTGGAACCGCAAGGAGATCCCTTTCACTGGCTCCAACTAGGAAATCGCGCGCACTCTATGAAGAGTGAGCATGAGCTCGCGTATCAGCTTCAGGGGAAACCGCAAAGCTAGTACTCCAACTAAAACATGAATGATTAAATAAAACCGCCAAGTGCGAGTCGGACTCGCGCACGGAGGGTTCCTTACCATTATCTATAAAAATATTTATTTTATTCTGTTTTTAGTATTTGTTGTTATAGCGGCAACAGAAATACACCATCTGTGAAAATTTCAACTGGAACTATCACGGTAGGTATCAGTGAGATACAGCCTGGTGACAGACAGACAGACAGACAGACAGACAGACAGACAGACTGACAGACAAACAGACAGACAGACAGACAGACAAACAGACAGACAGACAGAAAGACAGACAGACAGACAGACAGACAGACAGACAGCCAGACGGACAGCGGAGTCTTAGTAATAGGATCCCGTTTTACTCTTTGAGTACGGAACCCTAAAAACGGTAATCTAACTTTCATCTGTTCTGGGTATACTAGGTATGCTTTCTCGTCAGAAAAAAGAGGCTTATTGCAGAAAATGGTATATATCGCCAGAGCACCACGTCGGACAAGGTGCAAAATCCAATCTGACACTATAAACGTAATGTTTTGCCCTCGAAGGTGAACAAAAGCATTATTTTTTTCATTTGCAAATTAAAAGTATTTTTTCCGGCGCTAACCAACTTGTCAGCCAGTATCCAAAAAACTATACAGGTTTCGCTGCGGTAGGTACTACCATTATTTTGTATCGTGAACTTTCGTACAACTCAGTACCAACGACACAATTCTCTTCAGCGGGGGTGGCAGCTGGGTTACCTGCCTTTTATTTTGTACACATAATGTTGGTAGCACCGCTGCCGTACCTATTCATGTACTCGTATAGCGAACGCCACAGCAAATTAAAACTTTTCTATTTAGAAGAAACATTGCCCGAGCAGTGCCATTAGGGAGTACGAACTGAACTAATAATACGGTATCTCGTCGAGGTATCTATTGTTATTGTTTTCTGTACGTTTTGTTGGTATAAAAGTTTGACGGAAATGTCCTTTGTATAATACATAGTTTTGTATCAAAAACTGTACGAAGAGGACCCTTTGAAACAAGAATTGGATAAGTTGCCAACTAAATATTATGAAATAACTGAAGCACAAATATAAGACATTAGATGGCAATGTGTTAAAATAATACTTAAATTACTTACTTATTAACTTTTGTTTTAGGAGCGACGGTAACCTAATGGTTAAGGCTGTCAAGCGGCGGTCGTGGGTTCGAATCCCGACTCGTACCAATGAGTTTTTCGGAACTTGTGTACATAATATTTACCGTTAGCTTTTCAGTGAAGGAAAACATCGTGAGGAAACGGGTCTAATCCCAATAAGGTCTAGTTTTCCCTCTGGGTTGGAAGGTCACATGGCTCGCTTTCGTAAAACTAGTGCCTATGCCAAATCTTGGGATTAGACGTTGCGTTCCAAAGCGGACCCCGGGCTTTTAAGGCACAACCGGGAATAACGCTAGGAGAATGATGACTTATTGGCTTTAGTTTTGTTGATGTCACATTTTCATTTAGTTTTGATGTCGGTCCTTTATTGGCTGTTACTTTATCAGTTAGCTAGCAAGCAATGTAGGCTCCGCTTGGCTCCAGATGTTGGTTGGGGAAGCCTCAGTCCTAACAACACGAAACGAACAAACATAAATGACGATGTGTAGGAGCGTACCGTTCTCTTACGCTACACGCGCCGCGTGACGTGCCGGGATTTCGCACGTCTATAAATGTTACGTAGTATCTTGAATTTAATCTGTGACACAAACATAAAAATTTCAAAAAACAGTAACCCGGCTACGAAAAACTAACTGAAACAATACGCTATTTTTTCATAACTACAAAGGTTACATGTCACCCCGAGCATAATTTGGAATCGATTGACACTTCAATCATCAACATCGGTTTAGTATCTTAAACGCTAAGGTGGACACACGGAAATACAAACATAGATTGCTAAACTCATAGGAACCTATCCTTTCCTTTCGGCTCTGCCGTAGTCGGGCAAAAAGTATAAGATTATGTATATCTGTTGCCGCTTAAATATACTAAAGACAAAATAAGATATTCTTTTAAGGGGGCCTCCTATACAACAAAAGTGATTTTTTTGCCGTTTTAATAGATAATGGTACGGAACCCTTCGTGCGCGAGTCCAACTCGCACTTGGCCGGTTTTTTTATACCGTAGCGTTTAAAATACTGAATCAATTTTGATAACTGTGGTGTCATTCGATTCAAAAGTAATATGACTAAGTGTAAGAGTGACTAAGGCACCCTTTTTATGAAAAGGAATTTCTTTTTTTCAGTACCTTTGTTTATCGTTGTCGTTTTTTTTTCGTTCGTTAGTTTTACTTATACACCCATAATTAGACTGCTTCACGTTATTAAATGTATATACGAGTATATGTATGGGTACTAAAAGGTACGTTACATGTATGTTTTTAAAGATTTCCCTAAAATTGCCTTAAATTCATGCTGGTAAGTTTAGAGATTTAGAGATGCAGGAGTTTTTTCATTTTATATTTTTTGTAAAGATGTCGTGAAGCCGAGGAATATTATAGGATTTCTCAGACTCCGGGGGACCTAAAGGCGCGTTATAAGATTTTTCACTTTCGTGGAGTTTGCGTGAATATTTTAGTATTGTAACTACATAGCTGTTACCCACCATGTACCCACCCTAATATTGTGTGATCAATATAAGGGTGAGTATGAGTATCCACCAGAGCTGTGCGATATAGCGGAGCTATGTGGAGCTGGTCGGAGCGATGTGCGAGAGAAAAATTCACCAACAGGAAGAGATGCGCGATCGAGGCTATCAATGCTATTGGTGTTTTTTTTCTCGCACACCGCTCCGATACCTCCCACAGCTTTGGTGGATAATCACCCTAAAACAAAACAAACAAACAAACAACGTTTATTAAAGTAATACGTGTACATAGTTATGCTTACATTTTAGTATTAATACAAGAAGGTAACTAAGTATGAGCCAAGTAAGCTTCAACTGATCCCCGTACTAGTGTGAACTGTATAACGGTGGATCAGGATTCACTGTCCTTAACTATTAGTACCCATAAAAACATATCTATTTAAATGGTAACAAACTTGTTAAATGTAGGTACATGCACAAAAGATTGGTGCACAGCCTAGCAACGCCTCCTAAGCGAGCGCTGTGTCGAGTCGAGAAGTAAACAAGTAGTATATTTAAAAACTTAACATAATTTTACACTGTAATAACGTATCGGGGTTTAAATAATGTTGTACAATCGTAGTAATATAGTTTATATATGGATGCGTGTGTGTGAGTATGTGTGTGTATGTATGCGCGTGTGTGTGTGTATGTGTGTGTGTGTGTGTGTGTGTGTATTGTGCGTGTGTGTGTGTATGTTTATGTGTGTGCGTGTGTGTGTTACACCATGTGTTTAAGTAGTTGTTCAGTATTTTCATAACTCAAATTCTGTATGTACTGTTCCACCGTTTTTTTGCAGGAATGCAGATTGAGTGACCGTAGGTGAATTTGTTTGCTTAGTTTGTTGTATAACGTTGGGCCAAGTACACTAATGTTTTTTTTTGAAAACGTAGTTTTGTGAGTCGGAATATATAATATACCAGATCATTTCTTCTCTTGGTCGCAGGGTAATTAGGAATGCATTTGAGTTGTCTTAGTAATAATAACTTAATAAATAGTTGCCTAACCGTGAGTACCAAGGTTTCATGGTAAAGTAAGTGTGTAGGAAATCTAAATTAAACCTAACAATGTCTGGGATACTTATTTTAATTGCGTTATTTTAAAAGCCTAAATCCTTCTAAACTCTAAAGAATAAAGTAATAGGTTTTTCAAACACACAACACGTGTGATTGAAGCCACGGCGCTCCACCGCAAGTGACTACCAGCTCAGCTCAAGTGACAACACTCTCGTATATCTGTTAGGACAAAACTAGCCTTCAGAGTAAGCAGCGTGAAGTCGGCTAAGTGAGATAAATTGCCGTTTTAATTAATGCGCGCGTCGCCCGTTACTCGCCCGTGGTAGCACTGGAAAATTCTCAAAGCCTAGGTAGCTTTAGCATGCAAATTGCCACCACGATATTGACCTGATACCTAGAATGGGTGATTCTCGAGTGGAAATAAAACGCATTGGACAAATAATTTTTCGTAACTGGGTTAACTCTATCGATTCTGAGTTGATATTCCATTCAGTATTAAATATTACGACTCCGTCCTCCTCTTTAGGTCTACCTTTGTTGAAAGGTCAGCAGGAAGTTTAAAGACACTTTTATGATTGTAGCATGTAAGTAGGTACCTAGTAATTAATTTTAATGAAAACGTTTCTGGCGCATTGCGGGAAAAAGTTTGTAATCCCCGATCTTTTATCATAATTATGGGTTAGTCACCTACTTACTGATGTTAACTTTACAAGAGCGTTTCTCAAAAAATGCCACTAATTTTAATTGTATTTTACGTAGAATTACGAGCTTATTCGATCTTATAGGGCAAAAAAATTGTCCTTAATTATTTTTCCTATTGTGTTACCATTTGCCATGCATGTTCTTTGAATGGCAGTAACACACAGTTCAAAAATGTATAGAAATTTTGGGACACTTTTTTCTCTTATTTGGATGAAAAGAGCTCGTGATTCGGAGCAGAAATAACATAAAACTTGCAAAAAAATCATAACAAAATAGTGACAACTTTTTAAAGAAGTAGGGTAGACTGGGTACGGTTAAAACAGAGGTCGGTTGAAACAACGTAAATATCTCGCAAACCGTTGGCGAGGCGGCGAGGGGTCCTAGGAGGGAAAGAAGCGGACGATCGGTTTGTACACGAAAAACATCGTGACGTTGCTTCCCGCGCGCGTAATTTGTTTGTAGAGGACCCTATTGTATTTTGATCCCCAAAAGTAACTATTTTTACTCGTCGAGTTTTTTAATTATTCTGGTTTCTATTTAAGTGAGAATATTGAGTGTGTGTTTATGTTTGAAGTGAAGCTTGTGGATCATGTCAGCGTATCTAGCTTTTACTGTATCATTATTCTCATTATTACTACAACGGTTTTTTTTAGGAGGTAGGGACCGTTGAAACGGGACGGTTGCAACAGAGCGATTTGCTTGTATTTTTTTGACATTGACTAAAGAAAGTCAAAGTAAGTTTTCTTTTAGTTTATTTTCATGTATTTGTAATAAGTTATGTTACGTATAAAATGCAAACAGTTTATTTTTGTTTTGGTTTAGGTAACTTACTTAATAAGGTGACAAATGACTGATAATATACGTAGAGTTTAACTTGTATGCGCAAAAATGCAAGCTGATTAAAAACAGTTCCTAAATTATACGTAATCTCATAAAAAATACGATATAAAAGACATAAAAGTATAATATTTTGTCACTGTTTCAACCACCCCTGGGATGGGGACAGTTGAAACAAATCGGTTTTTTTTTCAATTGGATCTACTGCTAAAACTAGAACACCTGGACCCAAAACTCTATTGCCGTTTAGTAGATAATAACACGCTCTTTCATTTGATATATTTTCTTCATCTCACAGATTATAAAAAGCAAAACTACGGACGATATACGAAAAATTGGTTCAATCGTACCCAGTCTACCCTACCTACTCAAGGATACTCCTTTCGCCTAAATCCGAATATAAAATCAGAAGCATTGGAAACTTTCAATTGGGGATTTGGAACGCGTAATTTAAAAGTTTGGAAACCACTGATCAGCATAATGTTCAGGAGCGGTAAGTTTTAGTATTTAGTAGGGAAGTTTGCCGCCCTCTATACTAACACAGTACCTAATCCCAGGAACGGCTAGCTTTGCGCCAAAGTGCATCTCGATCCGTTCACGATAGTCAAATCAATATACTCTGACTATTAATTAGACGTTTCAATTGACTGCCGAGTATTTGTAGGTAGGTAGGTACACAAAGTGTTGAATATTTATTGGATTTAAATTGTAACACCACAAATCTGATTAGGCATATCACGTCTTAAGGTAAAATGATGTCCCATTAATCATATTATTACCTTTGTTGCTGAGTCATGGATGTTTTCTATGTATTTAAGTACCTATGTATTTATCTGTATAAGTATTTGTATTGTCGTCTAGTAGGTACCCATAGTACCGTCGCCATCACATACATCGGAGCATACAAGGACCTCACAAACATCGGAACACACCTCTACTTATTTTCAAGGCATTAGGGTGCATGTGCCGATATTTTTAACACCTATAGTCATGGCGACTGTACAAGCTTTGCTTAGTTTGGGACTAGTCTCGATTTGTGTAAGATTGTCCGCAAATATGTATTTATTTATAGTTAATGAGAAATCTTGTTTCTCCGCTCCTATGACCCACAACTTTGAAAAAACGACACTTGTCTTACCTTTTATACCCAAAATCAAAAAAGAGTTGTTTGCCCGCGTGTACTTTATTAGCCCTAGCTTGTTAAACTATGTTTTTCCTCGTCTTCCCTAAACAACCATCCACAATCTCTGTCTCGCTTCTTCTTCCATATAATTTTGCCCTACTTTTAATCATACATGCCACCAACATTCGACCACTAGATTTTTTGTCTAAAAGCGCGCGTTTCAAACAATTATGAACTGGCTCACTTGCTGGTGCGTAAATTAGTATCTTTCGGTGAAAATAGTGATTTTAACATCAAATAGCTAATAGTGCAAGATTCTTAATTAAATTTGGGGATGTTTAAATTTAAGAGTGAAGTGAAAAGTGGGTGGAAAATGATATGTTTGTGCTTATAAAGTTGAGAAACTCCTGCAGTCAGTCGTAAGGTCAGTTGTGATTTTTATTGTTTCTGGTTATAGAATTACTTCTATGTGGAATCAGGAGATGAAATGTATTCTTACATGATTCTTTTAAAACTAGTTCACATAATCCTTACATACATATAGGATATGCTTGTTGAAACTGTGATGGCAACAAAAAAACTCCGTTGATGGACTAAGGTCAATTCATTTTATTTTTGTAAATAATTTTGTAACAGACAGCCATCTACTTACGAGGGTCAAACTGAAAGTTCTTAGAAAATCAAAAACTGAGCAATCAAGCAACTTATTACTTTTATTATATCTTTTCAAAATAGCCTCCCTTCACATCAATACATCGCTGCATTCGATAGAACCACTGAGAAAAGCACTTTGCCCACTCGTCCTTAGGGGTCTCTTCGACGGCCTTTTGAAACGCAGCCACTGCTTCGTCGGCGTCCATAAAACGTTTTCCTCGAAGTTTTTCTTTAATTTTTGGGAATAAATAAAAATCACAAGGTGCAAGGTCGGGGCTATAAGGTGGGTGACCCAGTAATTCCACGTTTGCCGTCGCCAAATAGTCGATCGTTTGCTTGGCGGTGTGCGATGAGGCGTTGTCGTGGTGAAGCAGGATCCTACTGCGAGGCCGTTTTTCTCGAACTTTTTCCAAGACAAGTGGTAAACAATTGTTAGTGTACCACTTCGCAGTAACTGTTTTTTGATCCTCTAAAATAATTGTTGCGTAATGACCAGTCCTTCCGAAGAACGAGGCCACCATCTTTTTTCCCACACTTCGACCTCTCTTCACTTTAGTAGGCAACTCCTCGGAAGGAAACACCCACTCAGCAGACTGTCTTTTAGTTTCAGGATCATAACAGTAAATCCAGCTTTCGTCACCCGTAACTACGTCGAACACAGCATTTGAGTCACCTCCGTTGAATCTTTGACCCATTTCACGGCACCAATCAACACGACGGACTTTTTGGGCTTCTGTCAAATTATGAGGTATCCACCGGGCACAAAGCTTCCTCACCGCTAAATGTTCATGGAGGATTTTGTGGACTTGACTCATACCAATGGCTAAGCTTGTACGAATCTGCTGATAGGTTACTCTTTTGTCAGTCTCTATCATACGCCGCACAACACTGATGTTATCTTCAGTAGTCGCCGTAGAAGGCCGGCCCTCACGCAGATCATCAGTGAGATCAGTGCGGCCACGTTTAAATTCATTAAACCAGTTGTAAATAGTAGCACGAGATGGGGCTTCATCGTGAAAGGCCAATCGAAGTCTATCATAACTTTCTTGTTGACTTAAATTACATCGAAAGTCGTAAAAAATCATTGCTCGAAAATTTTCTCGCGTTAAATTCATGCTCACGTAGTACACACAATTTTCAATTTGCCGCCAAATCGTAAAACAAATGACAATCGAGTGGAATTCGTACACAAAAATATTAAGAAAGAGTTCCATTTTCAAATTTTGAACTTATTTTTTTATTATATTTATTACAAGTGGCCAGTTCTAAAGACTTTCAGTGTCGCCCTCGTACATGGTGGATTTGATCTGTATTCCTATTTCTAAGAGCGAAGCGATTCAACTACTTCCAAAAAGTGAGGTGTTTGAGGTGTGTCACAGATCTTACCAATATTTTACCCTGGGTATTTTTTGTACACAGCTAAAAGAGCATTTCCAAAAAACTCCAATTTAATAGTACATTACTGCAAAGGCCGTGAAGTAAGGGATTAATGGACGAGTTTGGGCTAGACGGCCGAGTCGTAGACGAGGCCGGATACAACGAGACCAGCAATCCCTGTTCCGGCCGAGGCTTGTATAGTGCTTTTCTCAAACGATGTGAGGAAATAATAAATAGTTATTTGTTATACAAGGGTGCAGTTATAATTTAACCGCGAGTGTGGAATTGAAACACGAGCTAGCGAATGTGAGTGGTTTAAAAATAGAATCCTTTTCACCTCACTAAAGTGAGAAAGATTCTAGATAAAAAATCTAAAAAAAAAAAAAACATTAAAAAAGAGTAAAACAAAAAGGAAAAAAAATAAAAAAAAAACAACTAAAAAAACAAAGAAAAAACAACTAAAAAAACAAAAAAACGCCCAAAAAAATGACAAAAAACATTTAAAAAAACAAAAAAAAAACAAATAAAGGAAAAAAAAGAAAAACAAACAAAAAACATTAAAAAAAAACAAAAAAAAGGAAAAAAAAAAACATTAAAAAAAGTAAAACAAAAAGGAAAACTTGAAAAAATAAAAAAAAAACGACAAAAAAAACAAAAAACATTAAAAAAAGTAAAACAAAAAGGAAAAATAGATAAAAAAAACTTAAAAATAACATAAAAGACCCTACAAAAATTTTAACATTAAAAAATAGACAAACATCAAGAAAAGAAAAAAAATTTTTTTAATCATTAAAAACGATAAACAACACTAAAAAATAAACGAAAAATAACAAAAAAAATGTAAAAAACTAAAAATTTTTTTTTTACAAAAAACTAAAACAATTAAAAAAAAGTATTGGTGGTTGGCAGTATGTATTTTTTCCTTTGTCTGTTTAATATCAGTAAGCAAATTTAAAAAGTTAGAGTAGCGGCCAATAATGTTTTTAGTTAGGGTTTTCATACATTACTTCTTGGCCTAGGCCAAGAAGTAATGTAGGCAGCCATAAACAAGGAACTTCATGTCTTCATTTCGTGACATTAACGCATACATTTCCGAGCATGTTTGAGAAAAAAATATACCCAGTGTTACGGTCCCATTTTTTTTTATTGAATTCCTTATCTTCTTCTTATTTAACAGCTAGGCTCTTGTCGGTGGAGTAATTTCTAACTTGTTCTACATTCTGCCTTTCTCTTTTATTTGCTCCATGTAAGTTATCCTCGGCCTTCCCCTTTTTCTTTTCCCTTCTATTTTTCCCTCTATTATTGTTTTCATCCAGTCGCCGTGGCGTAACATGTGTCCTATCATTTTTCCTCTCCTGTTTTCAATGATTTCTATCAGATTTCTTTTTTATTGACTAAATCCAGAACCTCATCATTAGTTTTCTTTTCCGTCCAAGTGACCCTTTCTAACCTCCTCCAACACCACATTTCAAACGCCGCCAGTCTCTCTCTGTCCCGTTGCGTCATGAGCCACGTTTCGCAGCCGTAGAGTGCTATGCTCCAGATGTACACTTTAACCAGTTTTTTCCTAGTGCGACTTCCTATTCTGGCAGTGAGTAAATGCCTTTTCGAATTAAAAGCTTTCTTTGCCATGGCTATCCTGGAAATAATATAAGGTGTAGGTACATCTAGAATCATCCGAAACAACGCTGCCTAGATATCGGAATGACTTGACTAGCTCAATTAATTTATTACCCAAGAAAATTGAACTAACAATTGAATCCCTTATCTAATGAAATTATCTTATTAGTGAGATAACTACATTGTATCCGTCAGTATAAAACTTACCAAGACCATAAATCTATATTATATAAATGCCTATGTCCTGACTTACTCACTCATCAACGCACAGCCGAAACTATTGGGGCTAGAGAGTTGAAATTTACACCAGAACTACCTTTTATAACGTAGGCAACCGATAAGAAGGGATTTTTGGAAATTCCACCCCTAAAGGGGTTAAGTAGGGGTGCAAAGTTTGTATCGAGGAAACTTTTTTTTTTGAGCTAGAGACTTAAAACTTTGTAGAAAGATTACTTAATAGAATAAAAAAAAGTTGTTTCAGCGTTTTGAAAAAAATTGCCCCGAAGGGGGTAAAATAGGGGTGCAAAGTTTGTATTGGGGAAAGTATTTTTTTTTTAATAGAGACTTAAAACTTAGTAGAAAGATTAGTCATTAAAATAGAAATAAAGTACTTTCAGCGTTTTGGAAAATTCCACTCCTAAGGGGGTAAAATAGGGGTGAAAAGTTTGTATGGGGAAACTACTTTTTTGAAATAGAGACTTAAAACTTTGTAGTAGTAAATAACTTATTAAAATATGAAAAAACTACATTCAGCGTTTTATAAAAATCCTTCCCTAAGGGGGTTAAAAAAGGGTGTAAGGTTTGTATGGGGAACACTTTTTCTGAGCTAGAGACTTTAAACTTAGTAGAAAGATTACTTATATGGATACATAAAAAGTGCTTTCAGCGTTTTAGAAAATTCCACCCCTAAAGGGGTTAAAAAAGGGGGCATGCTTTGTATAGGCAATTTTTTTGAGCTAGAGACAATTAAAAGTTAGTACTAAGATTACTTTTTGCAATACGAAAAAGTGCTTTCAGCGATTAGAAAAGTTCAATCCCTAAGGGGGTTAAAAAGGGGTTCAAATTTTATATGGAGAACAAGAAAATTTTAAAGTAAGAGATTTGTAATTTCGGTCTTATTCTGTATGTCAAAAGACTACAAAACGAATTTCAGAGTTTTTCCAAATTCATTCCCTCAGTGTTAAAAGGGGGTTTAAAGTTTGTATATTTCAAGACATTTTTAAAGTATGAGATTTGTAACTTCGGTTTTAGACTGTTTGGTCACAAACTAAAAAATAATTTCAACATTTTTTTTAATTTATTTCCTAAAAGAGGTTACAAAGTTTGTATTAAGAGCAACCATTTTCTAAGACGATAACAAGTTCTACGCGGACGAAGTCGCGGGCAACAGCTAGTAAAGTATAAGTGTATATTTTCTCTATGCCTAGACACAATAACCTAGCATGCAAAGCTTGACAGCAAGACGACGTTCAGTTTAGACCTCTTTTGTTGTGTTAAAATAAATATTAAATAGGCTTAATCTACCATGAAAGTGTGTTTTTCTATCATATGTAACTTTTAGGAAATTGGTATATTTTAGGGCTATGTGGTCATATTTATTCGTACGTTACTGACACGCGTATTTTAATATGCATTTAAAATACGCGTGTCAGTAACGCTATGGCATAAAAAAAATTACAACAATTACTCTTTTCTTTTAAGCAACTAAGAAAATTTATAAGGATTTCAAAAACGTATAAGTTTTGTACGTACATCGATCTTATTTGCAAGAAAAACTAAATAATATAGAACATTAGCCACAAAATTCCTGTCGTATGTGGTTAGACTAAGCGTTACAAAAGACTACGTAACATTTTTGAAAGAATCAAATACCGTGATAAAGATGATTATGTTACTAAACATTAGTAATACCTAAAACCATGTCTTCATGGTTTGTTTTGTGGATGAAAAAGACCGCCCGGCCTGCATTTATCCAAAATGTAGGGGCAGACAAGGGTATAATTTTCTCAAAAAAACGGGGGAGAAAAGTAAATTTTCTAATTGGGTAATTTTTGTAAGCAGGGACATAATACATATATGAGCGGTTCTACAGTTTGTCTAAACTACACGGCTTGACAAAAAAACAGTGCACCAAAACTCCATAAAGCCCTATAAACCCTTCATCTCGAAGCAGTTTCAATAAAAAAGCGACAACTCGCCAAACCTCAAGATTAAAGTCTTGGCGTGATCCCGACAAATTGGCCAACTAATGAGATAGTGGAGACGCGGGTGAGATTAAGCCTAAATGAATCAAAGTTATCCCTCGCCCTTCACTCGCAGTGGTGGGGACCATTGCTAAACGCGTAACTACTAAAGCGTAGCTAAGTCAACCTTTATAATCAAATTTAATAGGTATATTAGATCAGAATTAAATTGACGATGACGTCGATTGAACTGTAAATCTAACCTATTTACATAATTTACTTTAAAAACAAAGTTTAAACCGCCTTCAATTCAGTACTTCGCCAAGCCACATTGAAATTCAGTACTTCGCCAAGCCACATGAAAATTTCCACATTTCCTTTCCAATTTACCACATGAACTGCTTTTCGAGAGCAAATGCCTTGATTATCACGGAAAAAACCCATGTCGCTATGTGGGCTGATAACATTTGAGGAGTTCAGTCGATTCTTCAAGGATCTCAGAATTAACATTAGTTGCTAATTCAACGGAATCATGTCAGAATCTTTGAGTAACTTTACATCTTTGAGGGGTTCCATAAGTTATCCACGGTCTTCATCATCAGTTCCACTTTACCAAAATTGCGATTTCCGAGGGTAAAAACACGAGTTATAATAGAAAATACCAAAATCACTAACACGCGTGCCATTAAAATTTCAGGGTTGCCCTCAATTTCCCTGGGATCCCATCATCACATCCTAAATTGGTGAAAATGAGACCACCTCGGGAGTATACCCTTTCGAATAAAAAAATAATTTTGGAAATCGGTTTACAATTGACGGAGAAATCGGCGAACATACATTAAGAAAAAAAAATACATACAGTGGAACATAGAACCTCCTCCTTTTTTGAAGTTGGTTAATACAACTGAATCATTCACCATTAAAGGATAATGTTTACCGATGCATCGAATTGCCTAACAAACGACAATACGGACCCATTTTGGGTAGCTACCTAATTATTATAGCCTAATACTGCGTATTAGCTTCAAATTATCACGTACAGACTCAGCTTAATGAAAATTACCCCATTACACGCTATAACCTAATAGGTATCGTAATTAAGCGGGCAGGTTTGCACGCATTGCGCGCCGTGGACAAACAAAGAGGCCACGGGTGAGGTTTAATAAAATGATAACAAGTGCCCGCATGCACGCCGCCGCCCGCCTGTTTATACCAAATTGTTATACCAACTCAATAATGTTCGTGTGCTGGAATGAATATTGTCCACGCAAGTAGTTGCCGTTTAAGAAAACATTTTTGCTGACAACAATTACTAGCGACAAATAGCGTACGATTAAAAACGTGTTGATGAATATTTAACAGATAGAGGTCAGAGAATGGCTGGCAACCCGACGGAAAACCGAAAAGCCCGAGAAAATGCCTAAAGCGTTAAATTTACAATGAGAGGCGGTTTGGCCGGTCCGTAAGTGTGCGCCGCCAGATACCGCCGTGGTTCGCAAAGTTTTTAAAATTCAATGTTAATAACCGCCTAGTTCTTCGTTAATTGTGCTGGCTTTGGTTAAAACAGCTTTAATAAGTAAATGAGGTTTCCTTTATATTAAAGCATTTTACTAAATCAGGTAAAAGGTTAATAGGTTGGTACCTATTCTGAAAATAGTCGTAGGTAGTCGAAAATAAAAAGCGACTGTGACGTGTACAAACCTTAATGCAAAGGGTCAAGCAGTGTCACTCTCGTTTTAATTTCAAAGTGTTTCGTGCTCTTAATACTGACACCTTGGTCTTAATTGGGTTCATCTTTTTCACACCCCAAATTTGAGAGCGAGTTGTAAAACAGCGCGGTGCGTGGACTTGGGGGTCCCTCTTGAAACACATTTACATTTCGCATTCGAATTTTACGGGCACCGAACTGAGCAAGCCATCTGCACGCGCGTGGAAACACGCGAAATAGATTGTAACGTGATCGGGATCGGAAGCGACAGATAAGAATAGACTTGCTTAGTTCGGTGCTCGTAAAAGCGAGCGGGCTACACGTTAAAGTTAAATTCGAATGCGAAATGTAAATGTGTTTCCAGAGGGACCTCCAAGTCCACTACAGCATTACTATTAGTACGCTTTCGTGATTGAACAGACATTGTAAGCCTGTAAGGTAAGGGCGGGCAGGGTGCTGTCTAGCGATTGTATCACGCATGCATCACAGCAAAAAGTGTCTGCGTGAACCAAAATTAAGAAAAGTTTTCCTTGTCTGTATAACTTGGACATAATGTTGAATCTCATCGTTGAAAACAACGTCCCCCAAGGTGGACTGATGACCTGGTAAAGGTCGCGGGAGTCCGCTGGACGCGGGTGACGCAGGACCGGCCATTGTGGCACTCTTTGGGGGAGGCATATGTCCAGCAGTGGACGTCTTTCGGCTGATATGTATGATGATGATGATGATGAATCAGGCTGCTCCTAAATTATTGATAAGGCGATAATCGCGTCAGACTATAACGAAATCTTTTTATAACATTCGTTATGCGTAATTGAACCTATTTAATTATTATTGTAATTAAATCAACGTAATTGATTAATTATTTATTTATGTGACAAATTCAAACACGATTAATGTATTTTTATTGAATAAATGAACTGAACTGATAAAGGCTTTTTTGGTTAGATATCTGTTATTAATACAAAATGTTGTGCAAAGTACACTTATTGTTTACGACGAGTTTTTCCTCAGCAATATGATATGAATTCAAATGTCGATAATACGAGTATAAGGAAAATAAATCTGCCCTTGGAAAGATAAAAACTTCAGCTTCCTAAGGGGTCAATCTGAGTAAAGATGTGTAGAAATTGGTAAATACCGAGTATAGTCCCAGTATTTACCCTCCTTTATGTAGTATGGCACCCGTAGGTAAGTTTCTGGTATATTCCCGGTATTTAGGTAGTACCTACCCATTTTTATCTCAGACGTGCACTCATCACGCAGATTCCATCAGACACGCTGTTGGTCTAGGTTGACGTCATGGATGGGGTTTGGGCAAGGGTCGTCATTGTAAAATGTTAACATGGTAATTTTTTTAGGTGAACGGCCATTTGAGAAATGGTAGATTACAACCATGTTCAAATAAATAAAACATTTTTTTTATTCAGGGATCCGTTTGCGTGATATTGGGCTTAAAAGCCCTAATTTTTGTTCGAGGCAAGTGTCCCCCGGCCCTGCCGGCTAAATGGTTACTACCTACTGGTTATGTGAAAAAATCGTGGCAGTAGTTGACACAACTAGTTAATGTATATTAGTCGACCAACTTAAAAAAAATTGGAAAGGCCAACTTTTGCACAAATTTAGGCGACGCAACGGCACCGTTTATTTGCCGCGCGTGATGATGACGACGCGCATGTCGATGTAACAAAGACAGACGGGCAACTACCGAACCCCATACTGTGCGTGGCCGGTTTTTTAGGGTTTCGTGCCTCAAAGGGAACAAAAGAAACCCTTATTAGATCACTTCGTTGTCTATCTCTCCGTCTGTCAAGACCCTTCTTCTCAGGAACCCATGGAGGGTTACGTTGCCCGACTGTCTCAAGCTCTACACTCGCATCGTTGCTTCTTTCATCGCGCTGCGTGTGAAACGATGCAACCTTGATTGTGTGTTCGTCGGGCGAACATCGGGCAGTATGTACACAATACACCACTATTCTTGCCGCGACCAAGGCAATGACCTTGATCTGAGTCAAATGCTTGCCTTATTGATAGTAAAATATAATAAAACGTGTGATCGTTACCCATTTCTGTTCATACCGCATAAGATCAATTTCGTGGTTTGATGTGTGACATTCATTGTATTTTCATTGTACAATTACAAGCACAATACAGAGACCAGAGTGTAAGAAAGCTCCATTACACACGAGCAAGACTCGCATGCAAGTTTCATTACATTGCGGTTACCGAGGTAAAATGAATTCAATCTCAACTGAAACTTGTGTGTGCTCTCGTGTGTAAATGTGGCTTTAGTTTTAGAGGAAACATTAAAATACTATTCGATAGCGCCCGCGGTGGTGAGGTGAAAAGTTGTGTGTTTCGCTCGGCAGCAAAGTTGTTTGGCGTCTCGTGCCTTGAAAGCCTCGCTATGATTGTACTTTTGAACCATTCGCTTCGCTCATGGTTCAATCTAACAATCCTTCGCTAGCTCTGCTTTCAATACAAGCACTTGCGCCAAACAACAACTTTGCAGCCTTGCATAACAAATAACTATTCTACCCGTAATTTTTTATGTTTTTTAATTTTTTTACTAAGAATGTTATGTGTATATTTGTTTATTTAGTCTTAGGTTTAAATAATATTAATTTATGTAAACAAACACGCTCGCTGGAATAGAATTAATTTGTAAATAACTATAAGCTCTCATTAAGTGAAATGTAAATTTCTTTAGAGGCAATAAATTTCTTTAACCCGATAATTAGGCCTTAAAACACTCGCTGACGCTTGTTTCATAAAACCACACTCCTATTTTAAGGCCTCTCATTATGTATCAGTAGCATAAACTACTATTATTCAACGACGACTTTATTGGGAGCATTATCGTATATTTGTACCTAAATAATACTACGAGATTTAGCAGACGAAAATGACGCCATAAAAAAGCGGCTTTATTAGTGTTGCCTTGCCACCAAGTTTTAACTGTTTTAGGGGAGCGACTATATAATGCTTCACTCTTACACGCGTTCATATTGGACGATAATTGGTCCGATACAGAAATTGTTGCCAGCCTCATGTTGTCGGACGGATATTATCATGCAATGTGAACACGCTCTGACAATCAGTTAATTTAGATTTAGTAACACTGTGTTCATTCATGTTGATTGATAGTGAGTTAGTTGGGTTAGTTGTTGACTCCTTCTCTGCTCAAGCCGAGCGCTTACTTGATTCATCGCCTTACTGTTTATTTCAAGAATAAAAATGGTAAGACTTTTTCAATGCTATGTATACCTACTTACATACCAGCATTAACACCAAATAGGTGTTTGTTGAAATGTAATAAAAGCGTACTTATATGCGTAGCGTGTAGGTATGTGTTTTTGTGTATGTGTGTGTTGTTATGTATGGCAACAAAAGATTGATAAGTAAGTAGGTGCCTACGTAAATTACTACGACCGGAATATAAACCGCTCAACGTCAATGATATTGTTTTGTCTAAACATCACTAATAATGTGCGCGTTTGGATACAAACATTAATATGAATGTAAGGATATCTACCTAGTCCATTCAGATAATGAAACAATAAAAAATAAATACACAACACACGAAGGTTTATATTATTAGCTAGTAGGTATATGCAGTAAAACCCCCATGCTACTTATTAATATTACAGTACCTATGATTTTTTTCCTATCCTATATTTACCTATGTTTTACATTAATTATAGGACAACATTTTATTTATTTATTGAACCATAAATGTGCAACATGACAGTATTAACCAAAACGTTACAGCGATTCAACTTAACCTAAAAATGCGCACCTTGAACACTAGATAAAAAACCGGTCAAGTGCGAGTCTCGCGCACCGAGGGTTCCGTACAAGCTTTCACCACGCTTTATTAAGAAAAAATCTATATTGTTTTTTTAGAGATAATTCTTTCTCAAGTGAACCAATTTCGATATTTTTTTTTATTTGGTAGAAGGTACTTTTAGAATACTTCCATACAAATTACTTAGAAGGAAAAAAAATCAACACAAAAGTATTAAATTACAAACTTAAATATTAAATGGTTTTTGAAGAATAAAAAAAAATTTGCTAGATAAAGGTCTCGTTATACTTTTCCGGTAATATTTACGTTAATGTTAATAACATATTATTATTTTTCGATCGGTAAACTTCGGAGATAAGGGGGGGGAATGGTATTTTTTTTCTATATTTTCCTTTGTAAATCAAAATTTTACTACTATAAAAAAAACTGTTTTAGAATGTGCAATTCAAGCCCTTTCATAGGTTGGACTGTAGCAAAGGGGGGCCGGGACTTAGATTTTTTTTGGCAAAGTGGTGTCATTATAACCCTACTTTTAAATGATTGTACTGTGTAGAACACGTAAAAATAAGCATCTTTTATAAGAACATTTTTTCTATAAAATTAAAAATGGCGGAGATAGAGCGCTCCAAAAATTTAGGTTTTTAAAGGGATCAGTAGGTCAATCACGTAACGCATTGTACGCGTGTCTGACAGTAAAATCACAATCTAACTGTCATTTTTCCATATAAAATTGACATTTAGACCTTACAGACGCGCGTAAGAAAAGTTACGTGATCGACCCACAGGACTTGGTAAATTTTCATCGAGAGTGGTGCCATTATGACATATATTTTAAATGATTGTATCGTATATAACACGACAAAATAAGCAACTTTTACTTGAAAAACTTTTTTGTAAAGTTGAAAATAGCGGAGATTTAAAATAATTTAATTAAGAGTGGTGTCATTATATTACCTAACAGCTAGGTATTTTAGATTTATTTATTTATTTAATCGTATGGCATATATTATTTTTGGCCTTTTGAGTTTGTCACTCTTTAGTACCACCCAGGGGACACGTGCAGGGTTGTGGTAGGTAGCTCCTGCGGACGCGAGTGACAGTTGTCCCCCCTTTGTCAAGTGAGTGGGCAACTCAACTGTTAGAGGTTCTTAAGCCGCCCGAAGGCTAGCTAACTAGGCTTAACGACTACTGTCATAGACAGCAACCGGGATCAACTGCTTAGCGTGCCTTCCAAAGCACGGAAGCGCTCATTTATAGTAACCACTCAAACAGGCGGTCACCCATCCAAAGACTGACCCCTGCCGTCTTTGCTTGACCTGCGTTATCGTTTCCGATACGCAGGCGCCGCCGGGCTATGAACGCTTCAATTGTTTGATATTTTAGATGATTGTAACGTGTAGAACACGCCGAAATAAACCACTTTCAAATGCAAATTCATTAATTACCTAATGAAAAACATCAGAACAGAAAGCTACCGAAAACCGAATCGGAGCACCCCCCTTCCACGTGGTCTTGTCTGTCCTACCCCTAGAGTGTATATAATAATAAAATCTTTATTTCGGAATACAAAAGACTCCAAAGTTGTTAGTAACATAATATAAAAGCCCGCGGAGCCAGGAGGCTCCTGGGGCGAGCGAGTTGAGCGGGCGTATGAGACCGAAGCAAGCCTCCCGAGCGAAGCGTAGGTCGAGTGCGCCAGTGAAACGAAGAGAGTTTCTGGCGGGAGCCCGGGCGGGGGGCGGGGGAGTGGTATTTAGAAATGAGCCAATATGGACCCGTGTTTATTTCAGCCTTGAAAATTATGATCTTTGGAGTGCTCTACATCTGCCATTTTTAATTTTTGAATTAAATGATCTACCAAAACCTCAATATTTCGGTAAATATCGATCTGAGAGAAAAAGTTTATGTCATTTTATGCTTATTTTAGCATTTTCTGTAGGATACATGAATAAAAATGAGGTGTTATATTGACATCAAGTCTCAGAACCGTTTAAAATTACTGACATTTGAACCTCAATATCTCGGTAAATATCAATCGGAGAGAAAAAAGTTTTAGAATAAAACATGCTTATTTTAGCGTAATATACATGATTCAATCCAATTTTAGCCTAAAAACGGCAAGTCCCAGAAACGGCCTCCCTTTGGTACAGTGTGACCCTTTCATATGTATATGGTGCGACTCCGTCCGTCTGTCTGTCTATCACAAAGAATTAGAAATTTGTAATAATTTGGCCACCTCACTTGGCCTACTAACTAGACTTTACATTTTTGACGCCCCTCTTACCCGTCCTTTTTTTATAGAAATTAAAAATATATCTGTAAATTTTTCATTTTCCATACACGTGGATTAGCTTTGTTTACAACTATTCCAAATTTCAAATTGATAGCATTAGTAGTTCCTGAGATATTTAACTTTGTGATAGACAGACAGACGGACGGAGTCGCACCATAAGGGTTCCGTGTTTACCTTATTGGTCCGGAACCCTAAAAAAAGAAGCGGGTTGTGTCGGAGACACAACCCTTAATTAAGTTTAAGTGGATACTTCTTTGTTGGCTGTACCCGTAAAATATATATCTGAATTAATACACTATAATCTGTATAAGTTCAGATAAATCGGTATAATTATATGGCAACATTGACTGACGTAGCTCATTTGACTCGCGATACATTGAAAATGGCGGTCATTTTAGCATTATTTTCATGTCCGCCACATAAACTAAATAACATTTTGTGATTTACAACTAATGGCAAATAAAGAAGAATTAAAACATGTAGCAATCAATTATTGGAAATCAGATTAGGCTTCTCTACAAAAAGTTATTCCGGAAGTAACGTGATACATTTTGAACTGTACCCCTATACAAGAACGCGAGCAAAGAAGTATCCACTTCAAAACAACAACGGGTGTGATCAATTACTGATCCCACCAAAGCGGCTACCACGAAACAAAAATGAAGTTCGGTTGTGTATCGCTCTCTCTGTCGCCTTATGCCTTCATCAGCCGTAGCAAAACAGAAAAAAAAATTGTGGTAAAAATCTTGTCAGTTTTTAAAGTTAAATATTTACAATACAGTTAGTTACAAAAGCAATAAGAATTCGTTTTAGAATAATAATTTCACAGGGCAATGACTAAGTGTGTTACATTCTTGCAAGTTGCAGACAAACACCTGTAAAATTATTTGGTAAATTCGCACGCTTTTTCTAAGCACATGCATTACTAATAGATATTTAGGATGCCGAGACTGTCCCGGCCGCCCAGGTACACTATGATCTTAATAAAGGAATACCAGATTTTAATTTTTTTTATTAATAGTGTTGGTCATTATTTCATATAATATTTTGTCAGGTGAAGTTTACTGCACGGGGGCTAATGATGCCAGTCTTCACTTCCCTCAACAATGATTTCACTGTCAACTTTGGCGCCATACCTGCGTACTTGCAGTACGTCTTGCGGTCTGGCTTCAAATCAATACTAGGTATGTCCTTACAGTCTGTTAATTAAGTACATAATAACACAAACCCGCCGAAACATTATTGAGTGCGTCCAAATAAAATAGCTTCTTTTTCATCACACTTGCTTTGCATCACACAATGGCCTAAATTGTTCCCGCGGGAAATAATGGTCCCAAGGGAAGTAATGAGCTTGTGTGTGATCTGATTGGTTAAGCAAATCTGGACGGCAAGAATTCTGCTCTGTGATTGGTTGGAAAAAAATCGAGCAGGCCGTGCCCTGCAAGAACCATATGCTCCATGCTCTGTGATTGGTTGAAATATTGAAGCTCCGCCCTTCACTCGCACTGATCTAGAAGTGAAGTTGTCAATTTCGTCAACATTTGATTGATGCGCTTGTATAAAACCAATATAAAACATAGGTTTTTCTGTCTTTTGTGGTTATTTATTTCCTCGCAAATGTGACGAAAAACATTGTGTATAACACGGGCGTAAGAATATTGCAAATTCGAGTCGAGTCGATAGACTCTCGTTTGCAATATTCCTCATACGCCCCTTGTTAAACAATGTACTATTCTGGAACGCCTTTTCATTACGAAACAATTTCATCTTAAAGGGAAAATCCATGCTGAAAAATTAACTGGGTAACTCTATTATAATGTTGGGGATAAATTACCGCACTGCCCCACAAAACGAAATAAAACAATGTAGAAGCCCTCTTAATTCTCCAGTGTTGCTTTCACAGTTGCTGGTACGACTGGTGAGAGCGTGACCCTCACTGTAGCCGACAGGAAGAAAGAGATAGACTTATGGGTGGCCGCCGCCAGCGGACTACACGTCCAAGTCCAAGTGGGCGGTGCACCCTTGCCCGATGTTCAGGAGTTGGTAAGGCTTGCAACTAGCTGCTACCCACCTTACAGTATTCGCTTTCTAAATTTGTAATCCAGTGTGCACTAGCAGTCTAGCACACTAGTCTATATTTGTGCAGGCAGGCCCATGCGGGAAGCATTGTGCATAGTTGTCGAGGTGTTTACACGAACCACGCCAAATGATCCTTCCCCATGACATGATGGAATGCCTAGACGAAGAAGCTAAACCTTTACTTGGATAGTGATTGTAATATTATTTGCAGCATTTTGTAATATGTTATCAAATGTTGCACATAGGTATATTCATTAACGCTTCAAAGCCGGAGATCTCTTTTCGTCCATCGTTTCAACTAAACGACCAAATTTTCCTAGTTTCTAACCTTTGATTTCGAATATACCACTGAACCGAATTTGAAGTTTTAGATATTTATTCGACGCAGAATTTGACCCTCTTTAATATTGAATGGAATATATTTTCTGTCCGAAGTACTTACCGTTTTTGTGCTACATGAAAACAGAGCAAAAATTTATGCACACCTCCTGGGATTGGGAAAACTGAGATAACACGTATTTAGGACCAAATGAAGGTATTCAAACAATTTCCAGCTTTATGGGAATTAATTCTTCGAAAAATTCTAATTTGATTGGCCTATCAATCCCAATAAAATTTTCGCACTCCGTCTTTCCCCCGAACGTGTTGGAACGTCCGTATGAAACATAATAAAACGTTATTAGGATGTGAAGGAGATGAACAGAATTAAGGCTTAGTGTAATAGTAATGATTTTTTTCTACACACACAATTGTAATTTTAGGCCAAACACTGTCAGTCAGTCGGCGTGGATTCCCTTCTCACCATGCCGGAGTTATACTTCAGGCCTAAGAATGCTGATGAGCTGGTTTCCTACGTAGGACTGGTCGCACAGGCTGCGCCCAAACTGCCCGTACTATACTACAACAATCCCCCTAGGAGTAGAGTCGAAGGTACATAACTACTCGCATACTCGACGGTTTACATTTTAAAATAAAGCTACAAATATTCATGATAAAGGGGTTAATTTATAAACGAACTTACTTTTCAGTAAACATGCCAGAATTCGTAGCAAAAGCGACGGCTAGTATTCCCAACTTCAAGGGCCTCAAGTTTTCTCCAAAGGACTTAAGCGAAGGTGCTCAAGTATTGAGAATCCTTAAGGACGATCAGGCGATGTTCGTTTCAGCAGATACGGTAAGCTACGCTTAGTTTTCGACAGGGCACACCTACAGCCCCCCGCGGCTATGAAGTCAATCCTGACACATTGCGCAACTATGAAGTTTCTGAATAATGAAAATGTCAACCATAGGAAAAAATTACATATTCAACCCTAGAGACATGTCTCAGGATTGACTTCATACCCGCGGGGAACTTTAGGCTGAAATAACGTGCAGTATTAGTAACATTATATGGCTTGGTTATGTAATACTAATAAACTGTTATGTGGCTAAGTGGACGACATCCCATCGTAAATTTAACAAGGTAGAGCAGAATCAGTACTGCGGAGCGTTGACCAACTATTAACTTACGATCTGAATGGGTTTGTGAACTGGTAATAAATCGAATGACGCGCACTGGTGCCGAGCTGGCACATGCTGCATATAAACAAAAATGTCCGTGCTCGCGTGCGATGATATCAATTGGCCCATAAATCCGAACAACGTGCAAATGACTAATAATACAGTCGATATTGTTCAACCTCGAAATTTCGGGGAGTTTGAAGAAATTTGGTAAGAATGTTCGTTGAAAGCCCTGTTTTCGTCTCCCAAAAGTCCCCGGATCAGGACCTTGTAGAACGGCCGCTATCTTGGGAAATGTAGGTACTCCATTCGTTAGAAAAACAGGTTTTTGTTCGAAAACTTGACAAGAAAACGTGTCTTCGTGGAGAAAAATGCATCCAAATGTGAGATTTTCCCTCAATGCCCTTCCAGGGAAGATTCTCCAAATTTGGAGCTCGGGTAACCGAAATTTCGAGGTTGAACAATATCGACAATATTATAATTCTAACGTACAACTTGTACGGTACAAGAAAAGGCGCGAAATTTCAACAAAGGCGAGCTCCGCGTATTTCGATCCAAATTATTTTATTAAGTACTATTTATTAGCGACCCACCCCGGCTTCGCACGGGTTTATATTTATACTAGCTTTTGCCCGCGACTTCGTCCGCGTAGAACTCGTTTATATCGTAGCTCGATACAAACTTTCACCCTCCATTTCCCTTTTAGGGGTAGATTTCCGATATAAAAACTATCATATGTCCTTACCCGAGACTCAAACTATCTTTATCATTATTATCATTTATCATCATCATCATATCAGCCGAAAGACGTCCACTTCTGGACATAGGCCTCCCCCAAAGAGTTCCAAAGTGACCAATCCTGCGCCACCGGCATCCAGCGGATTCTTGCGACCTTTACCAGGTCATCAGTCTACCTTGTGCCTACCAACGCCGCGCCTACTAACTACCTCTATACAAAGTTTTATCTAAATGGGTTGTATAGTAGCTTCATACAAATATTCAACCCCCATTTCACCCCCTTAAGATATCATTTCCGGGATAAAAACTATCCTATGTCCTTTTCCGGAACTCAAACTATCTGTTAACCAAATTTATTCTAAATCGGTCACTCACATCCAAATTTTCACCCCTTAGGGGAGGATTTTCGGAATAAAACTATCCTTTGTCCTTCCCCAGGACTCCCAACTATCGCTATACTAAATGTTCACCCCCCATTTCACCCCCTTAGGGAATGATATCCGGAATAAAACTATCAGATGTCCTTTCCCAGGACTCAAATTATCTCTTAACCAGATTTCAACTAAATAAGTTCCATAAACTATGCATTATCCTTTTTCGGAACCCCAAACTATCTCTATACCAAATTTCATCCAAATAGGGTACATCCAAATTTTCACCCCCTATTTTATGCCCTTGGAGGATTTTTTTCGGGACAAAAGCTATTCGTTGTTCTTCTACGCGAGTAAAACTATCTCTATAGGCACCAAATTTCATCCTAATCCAAATTTAAACCACCATTTCACTCCCTTAGAGGATGATTTCCGGAATTAAAACTACGCTTTGTCCTTGCCCAGGACTCAAACCATCTCTATACCAAATTCCATCGAAATGGTTTCCATCCAAATTTTCACCCCCCAATTCCCAGCACTCAAACTATCTCTTAACTGTTAACTTAAGTTTTATAAGTTTTTATTGTTACTAACATGATATGGACTAAGTCTGAAATAAATAATTTGAATTAAATTAAATTAACCAAATTTCATCTAAAAAGGTCACATCACATCCAAATTTTCATCCCTTAAGGGGGTGATTTTCGGGATAAAACTATCCTATGTGCTTCCCCAGAACTCCAACTCGCTATACCGTAAATGAGTTCCATCCAAATTTTCATCCCCCATTTCACCCCCTTAGGAGATGATTTCTGGACTAAAAATTATTTTAGGTCCTTCCCCAGGACTAACTATCTCCATACCAAATTTCATCTAAATGGGTTCTATCCAAATTTTCACTCCTCATTTCACCCCCTCAGGAGATGATTTTTCTGGATAAAAACTATGCATTGTCCTTCCCTGGGACTCCTTCTATCTCTTTACCAAATTGTAACTGAATGGGATTTATCCACATTTTCACCCCTATTTCATCCCCTTAGGGGATGATTTTCGGGATTCAAAGTATCCGTTGTCATTCTCCGGGACTCAAACTATCTCTATACCAAATTTGATCTAATCGGAGTCCATCCAAAATTTCACCCCTCACTACACCCCCTTATGGGCAGATTTCCGGGATAAAAACTATCCAATGTCCTTTCCCAGAACTTAAACTAACTCTAAACCAAATTTTATCAAAATGGGTTACATCCAAATTTTCACCCTACCGTTTTACCCTCTAAGGGGAAGATTTCCGGGATAAAGCCTATCCTTTGACCTTCCCCGGGACTCGAACTATTTATATACCAAATTTCATCCAAATCGGTGCAGCGGTTTTAGTAGCTCCATACAAACTTCCACCCCCCATTTCATCCCCTCAGGGATTTATTTCCGGGATAAAAACTACCCTATGTCCTTCCCCAGGACTCAAACTATCTATATACCAAATTTCATCTAAATCGGTTAAGCCGTTTTTACGTGATGCGCGGTCACATAAACAGACAAACAGATAAACAGAAAAACAGATAAACAGATAAACAGACAAACAGATAAACAGACAAACAGATAAACAGACAAACAGATAAACAGACAAACAGACAAAAATTCTAAAAACTGTTGGAACGTGTTCTGTTATCGATTTTAAGTATCCCTAGCCAATTTTTTTTCGAATTACTTCCATGTACAGACTTTCGACCCTCTTCAGCTTTATTATATGTATAGATAAATAGATAGAAGATAATGAAACTCCCATTTTTGAATGGGAGTTTCATTAGGGACTCCCATTCAAATATCTCAAAAAATTATGAAGCTACATCCGTTTTAATGTCGCTTGTCAGAGTGAGAAAACGATGAGGGACTGTGACGTCAATATACTCGAGCGTCATAGTAAAAAAACAATCGTTTCATATGAAGGTGCGTTTTGCGGAAAAGGGACAGAACATACCCCCTCTTAAAACTTTGGACTCTTATAACTTAATCATTACCTATATAACCTCTTGCTTTGTTTTTTTCTCCATTTGACTATATGTATTTTAAATTCTTTTTCGAGAAAATACATTATGATTATTTACCATATTTTCGATTCCTGAGCTATAACCACGAACTTCGGAATTCGAAAATATTCGGGTATCTCTATCTCTATCGCACTAACCATACTCGAGTGACAGGGATGCAAATATATGAACATTGAGTATCGGTTTTCGTGGTAGCCCCGCAGGTACTTTGGCTGAATGCGCCGAGCGCGTGCCATTGTCATTCAAAAAAAACAAATTCGTGTTAATTATATTGTTCAAATTTGTTGATTTAATTTATTGAAATTACGACATAAAACGACATTTGCGCATATAAGTTCTCATATCAGAATCGAATATTTTTTTGTGGTTTATATTTTAACATTTGTCTCGTAAAGGTCTATCGTAGACGGGATTTAAATTATTAATAAGTGAAAGGCAAAGCAATTCCGCCATTTTGACGAAAATTTGACGGTTCTTATAGCTGACAGTTGGAGCAGCGTTTGATTTCAATAAAAATAAATGAAAAATTAAATAAAGTCGTATATTTCGGAAAATTAATTAACTGTCGCAGTCGGATAAAAACTATCCTAAGTTGCAGCTAGAATAATAATGTACCTATATAAAATGTTTCATATTTTTCCGTTCATGGGATGCTGAGAACATTCGAACCGCGCAAAGCTTAGTTTCAAACTGGCTGATTCTTTTTTTAATTTAGAGATTTATTATAAGTGGAGATTACATGCATGTTTTGTATTGTATAATACATATCAAACTTCCTCTTGAATCAGTCTATTTATTAAAAAAACCGCATCAAAATCCGTTGCGTAGTTTTAAAGATCTAAGCATATACAGACAGACAGCGGAAAGCGACTTTGTTTTATAATATGTAGTGATGTGTTACTTTGCATACCTACTGAATTAAGCAAATGTATATTTTCTTTCCAATTCATTTTCAAATCAAAGACGCAACTACCCTTATATACTTCACACACTAACGTTTTCATTTTTTTTTCTAGCTGTTAGCCCCGGCAGTGTTGCTCGGCGTCAAGTCCTATGTGTGCACATCCTTTAACCTGTTCCCACAACTGGCTCAGGATATTATAGCTGCAGTGGAAGCCAGTGACGTCCCCAAAGCCCGCGCCCTACAGGAGACCCTTAGCCTGGCTGTAGAGGCTATTACAGTTGAGGGTATGTAATATTAGAAGCTGATACTGTACTCGACAACACCGCAAGCCTACTATGAAATTGATCCCGCTGTTTAAGTTTATAACATTATAACACACTAACAGTGAAAACAGGTCACTTTGTATAGGAATATTAGGAATATCCATGGAACGTGACCCGTTTTCATTGCCTCTGAGTGAACCCTACATACCTACACCTACCTATGAACAGGTAAATGATAACTGTTATGACTGTATCACGTTTTCGGCTCGATGCACACTTTTGGGACACCATGTATAGAAATATTTCATTAATAGGATTCATTATCTGAAGCGTTCATAGCCCGGCGGCGCCTGCGTATCGGAAACGATAACGCAGGTCAAGCAAAGACGGCAGGGGTCAGTCTTTAGATGGGTGACCACCTGTTTGAGTGGTTACTATAAATGAGCGCTTCCGTGCTTTTGAAGGCACGCTAAGCAGTTGATCCCTTTTGCATTGACAGTAGTCGTTAAGCCGAGTTAGAGGCCTTCGGGCGACTTAAGAACCTCTAACAGTCGAGTTGCCCACTCACTTGACAAAGGGGGGACAACTGTCAGTCGCGTCCGCAGGAGCTACCTACCACAACCCTGCACGTGTCCCCTGGGTGGTACTAAAGAGTGACAAACCTAAAAGGCCAAAAATAATATATGCCATACGATTAAATAAATTATTAGGTATTCTTGAATATTAAGTAATCATGAAAACATCTGGGGACCGATTTTTGACTTTCGAGCGCTCGAATCTTTCACTCGAAAATTGTAAAAAATGATGAAAAAGCGATAGAAAATTTAAAAACGAGTAGTCTTGACCACTCGTATTCAATAGGGAACATTACTGCAATATTCTGCCGCCAGAGGCAGCACTACCACTAATAGTAAAACAGTATAGGAATATAGGGATTCACACACCCATGCACAAATGATTGTCAAATGAGTGACAAGGATGCTTGCATAGACAATACAGCAAGTGGGAACGAGATACAATGTCAACGCTGCTAATGTCGCCACCTACGAAGAGTTTTGCGTAATGTTCCCTATTCTATCGGTAGACAAGTAAGTGCCTTCAATTTTGACGCTACAATCGTATTTACTTTTATTTAATTTTCGAACGATCGTAAGTCAAAAATCAGTCCCCTGCAATGTGCATACGTAGTAATAGAGCACAATTAAAATTGCAAAATATTTTTTGTCGTCCATGTTAGCCTAAGGACGAAGCATCATACCGTAAACCGGGGTTACTTTGATCAATTTTAGACTTTGACAGCCTTCTTTGACGATCCTATTATACGTAAAAACATGCAATTAAAATATAATAATCGGTTTTTTTTCTTCTTTAGGCCTGCCAAATAAAAAAAAATATAGACTTATATTTTTCACAGAAAAAAATAAAAACAACGCGATCAAAGTTACATTGAGAATATATAGCTTTGAAACTTTGAAACCCCTACTTTTTTAACTGCCAATGTAAAGTAAACCCGCTAAAGACCTCGTAAAAAATAAAATATAACAATTCGAACCAGTACTTTTTCAGTTATTTATATTTTAAGAGTGTGGGGTGACTTTGATAACTTACCAAATGATACAAATTGATAATTTCAAAAGATTTGTTAAATTAGAATAGGCCCATTCTACTCTAGGGATATTATTTTGGAATTTAGCCACTACCCGTCCTTGTTTATCTAAATATGATTTTGCGATATATCTTAGATCTAAGAGCGACAAGGGGTAGCCCCAATCAGCGCACTTTGCAGCAGATTTAAGAATGAAAAGCTCTTCCTTTTCAGTAAAGATGGTCTGTGCACCTGGTTTTTCAATATGTTTCCCAATATGTTTCCCTTTGTATTTATTGTATGTTCCATAAGAAATTTTGTATGCTTCCGATGCGGCACGAATAGATTTTTTGCCGTCCACTATGTCTGAGAGTGCATTATTGAGTTGTTCTTCTTGATATTTTTTGTAGTCTCGCGACCCGATTATTTTTTGTAATCTCGTGGCATGGCTTCTAAAAACAGAAACAATATATGTTAAATCAATATAAAATAATAAAAAAAAGATCAACCTACCCAGGTGAAAGAATTTTTGAAAACGGATGAGTAGTTTCGGAGATCCACCTAACTATGTATAAACTTATAAAGTACAATTCTACAACCTCCCAAAAATCTATAAACTCAGAAACGATATATATTTATTACATTAGTCATGAAAGTTAACATATAAACATCCAAAGCTGCCAAGAAATAATACTTTGATCATTTGATCAATTTCACCACGTATAAGTGATCAAAGACATCCCGAGTCATGGATTACCCGGCCGCGTGGGCATGTTTAGGTTATCGATTTGAGGTTATTTTTTTCTTAACTCACGAATAAACACTAATTAACGTAAGATATCATAAAATGCACATGTATTTATTATTGACAGAAGTACAGACAAAGTTTTTCACGCAATAAAACCAGGAAGAAAAGGGTACTTACCATTAATATGTTTTTTTCTTGGCGAAATAATAACGTTACAGGTGCACCCGGTCAGTATGCGGTGAGGCAACTATCAGTGTAGCCAATAAAGAAAAAATAAATACTAAGGCGGTTTTCAACTCGCTAAAACCAGGACTAGTAGCGGAAAGAAGTTGTTTTCAAAGTCGACCCGCAAATCAAAGTAACCCCGGTTTACGGTACCATACAACTTAAATCATAAGTTTGTTATTCTTATTAGGTGAATGGGTGCCCACATTTAAAGCCGGCATGGAGATCGTAACTGGCTTCAAAGTCGGCCCACCATCGCAGGTCCAGAAGCCACTAACCACCGAGGCGAAAACACGGATCGAGGGCAAACTCAGGGCACTTAAACTTGTCAAGTAAACTAACAAAAAACAATAAATCGATGGTCATTTGTACGCAAATTATGAAATATGATTACTTATTTATTTTTTGTGAACATTTTTATTTAATAAATATTATGTAAGTAGGTATAGTGCTTTTATTCTCACACTAAATTCAGCAAGTAGCGACCGTGACGACTAAATGTATCGCCAGACCAATGAAAAAAAACCCGCTAACATGTAGAAGAACATCGTTAAGGTGGAATGACAGTGCGAACTTTCCATACGAAGGATTTTCGAACTATATATGATTTTTTCTAGCTTGATTAGAATGATAATGATAATGTCATAATAGAATGCCACTTTGTATTGGTAAGCGAAATTCATATTTTTTCCATGGGACAAATAATATTGCTTATAAAAATGAAATCACTTCCAATATGCGGATTTTATAATATAGACTTGATCTCAAATCAGTTAATAAAAGGTGAAAACAGTACGTAATATCGTGAGTAGTGGCATCTGTCATTCTAATCAAGCTAGAAAAAATCCTATATAACTACATTACTTAACAATTGTATTATTGGTTGCAATTGCAGTAGGATACCCCAGAAAGAGTTATAGTACTTTATGGACAATCCTTCTGGATATCATTCTGTCCACTATAATCAACCGGGGGATCGTGATAGACATATGGTCCAGCACGATCACCTGGGTGATCTTAATGGTTAAGTTCGTCCACTAGAATAGAATCACTTGCATAATACTTTCTGGGGTGTCCTACTGGATATAATTCTGTCCACTAAAATCACCCAGAGGATCGTGCTGGATATGGCGTACAATAGGATGACCTGCCTCATAAGACATATTCGACCAATACGATCACCTGGGCGACCGGGTCAGGTGATCTTAAAGTATACTGCGCTATTGCGATTGCGACTTTGTTGGACGATAAAATCCGGTCTCGAAATAAGAATCCGCACTATATATTAATTTCATCATAACAGCAATTTAGAAATTTACTAACATGTTAAGAAATAAATAAACCAGCATTTAAATTGTACTATCCCGATAATTATTACCTCGCATAAGTCCACCTCCCGTATAATCCTGATTAGTGGTGTGCTGTTGCCAATATTCATATCGCTAGCGATAGTTCCTAGGAACGTGTTATACTTGGTTACTTTAAATATAAATGAATTTAAATGTGAATTATAATCAGAAAAACTGAGTTAAAATAGTACACAACCATTATTTCCACTTCACCACATACTTTCGGAGAGCAAGTTCTTTTGTGAGCCTATATTTGAGGAATAAGTACAACAACATAACATCATTTCCGCGTCATTATGCGCATTATGATGATCATATGATTAAATCTTATTCGAATCTGCTAAGCCAAATGCGTAAGTTACTAATGAAAATACCAAAAATACCTTCATATCTTTATGAATTTCCATCAGTAGGTACCTCACTATTTCCATCAGGGATTGTAACGGGTTACGAATTTACCGGTATTTGTTTAAATTAAACCGGTTAATTATATAGGTTACGTTCGAACGAATTTATTAGGGAACGTTATTCCGAAGCGCTCCCTAGCCGGTTAGGTAGTTAGGTACCTACTCGGTGTTTCGATACGGGATCAACGACAGCTGTCGCGCCGGTGACGTTGCCTGCGGCTGCGCAGGATTGGTCGAATCCCGTATTGTAAGCGAGCGGTCATTCACCCTAGTATGTATATTATGTATACTAGTAAGTAGTATTCACTCTAACCGGTAAATGGATTTCGCTTCCCGTAAGCTCTTCGAGATATTAACGGGTTAGAGCTATGTTCGTTGCGAGCGTAACCTTTATTATGGGTTAGGCACTCAAACCGTGGTTCTAACCACTAGCCTTGGTTTCCATCATCTTGAACAATTTTACTGACTATCGGGAAGGAACTTCAAACTAAGTAACCATTCATTGTCATCTTTCATCTATAACTATAAATATGTACACATGAAAACTATAGGGGTATCCTTCTTCTGAAGTCAATCAAAAATACGTTTGACATTTCCACATTTTCCACTTCTGTACCTACCATGTTGCCGGTAACGTTAACGGCAGCTGCCGACAATGGTTCAATATTTCCTGGAGCAGCGCATCACTAAACCTGTCCGCTCGATATACTTAATAGCCAGTGTCATTAGATTTGAATTTGTGTCAGATGCCCAGCAATATGTGCAGGTATTGCCTCCCACTTGACTCGGGCTCGGCGTAGTCATATTTATTAGCGGCTTAGTTGATGGGCTGACATTATTAGGCAATAGGCTCTCTCTCAGTAACAAAGCTGCCTGACGGTTGCACAAGACATGTAACTGACATTTGACTTGTGCAAGGTTAGGGCGAAGCTAGACTAATTCTTTGTCCGAGCATTTATTAACCCCCGACGCAAAAAGAGGGGTGTTATAAGTTTGACGTGTATGTGTGTCTGTCTGTGGCATCGCAAAGCTGTTGTGATCGAAATGGTTCTAAGCTACGTTTCATCAAAATCGGTTCAGCCGTTTTTGAGATATTGAACTTTAAAATGAAAATCCCGGGGGATTTTTAACTTTTCTAAGTTGTAGTTAAAGGATTACATTACTTTCAGTTACATCAGACAGAAGAATGGACATGCCGAAAATGTGGGTTCCCATTTTGCCGTTTTGTTCTCGTCATTTTAATAAAGTTTTTTCTCGACCTCCCGCTTTTCAAATCGATTAACCCCGACGCAAATGGCCTGCATTCGCTCATAGTCCTAGCGGTACACCCCGAAATTCAGCAAAATGCTGCACATGCTGTTAAAAGCATAAAGATCGGAGCGATTGATCTTTAGTCCATATAAATCAATTTGACCCGTAGTACCAAAAAAAAGATAAAAAAACCGGCCAAGTGCTAGTCGGACTCGCGCACGAAGGGTTCCGTACCATTATCAATACAAATATTTTTTGTACTCGACGATTAAAATATGTGTATTAAGATTTCATAGAGAATACTGCAACGTCACTCTTTTCATAGTTGTAGTCCATGTTACTGTCGAAACAATCGAAATAACTACTTTTCGATACGCTCCAGACAACTAAAATAAATTCGACCAATCACGTGGCTGCTTTACTGAACTGTAATGAATTGGACCAATAGAATCGCTTTGATGTCGTACGCTCGTTGATGTCTTTTAAGATATCAACAAGCGTACGAGCGATGCACTTCGTTTCAACAGTATCGAGTTTGTTTAATTAGTTCAGTTGCCTCGTAGAAAATTAATTTTAATGAACTCGTACAAAAAGTATTGTTCACAATAGTGTTATAATCCAGCTTTTTAATCTCGTACCTTACTTAGGCCACTCAGCAAGCTTCGTGGCCTAAACACGGTACTCGACTAAAAAGCTCTCTATTATAACACGATTGTGAAAAATACTATTTTGTACTCGTCGATTAAAATCTGTGTATTAAGATTTCATAGAGAATACTGCAACGTCACTCTTTTCATAGTCGTAGTCCATGTTACTGTCGAAACAATCGAAATAACTGTTTCGATACGCTCCAGACAACCGAAAAAAATTTGAAAATAGAACTAAAATAAATTCGACCAATCACGTGGCTGCTTTACCGAACTGTAATGAATTGGACCAATAGAATCGCTTTGATTATTGAGTTTACTCGTTGATGTCGTACGCTCGTTCATGTCTTTTAAGATATCAACGAGCGAACGAGCGATAAGCTGCACTTCGTTTCAACAGTATCGAGTTTGTTTAATTAGTTCAGTTGACTCGTAGAAAATTAATTTTAATGAACTCGTACAAAAAGTATTGTTCCCAATAGTGTTATAATCAAGCTTTTTAATCTCGTACCTTACTTAGGCCACTCAGCAAGCTTCGTGGCCTAAACACGGTACTCGACTAAAAAGCTCTCTATTATTTATTTTATTTATTTATTTATTTATTGTTTATTTATTTCAGGCCAGGAGCCCATAAAGTTGTTAGTACAGTACATTATATATTATAACACGATTGTGAAAAATACTATTATGTACTCGTCGATTAAAATCTGTGTATTAAGATTTCATAGAGAATACTGCAACGTCTCTCTTTTCATAGTCGTAGTCCATGTTACTGTCGAAACAATCGAAATAACTGTTTCGATACGCTCCAGACAACCGAAAAAAATTTGAAAATAGAACTAAAATAAATTCGACCAATCACGTGGCTGCTTTACCGAACTGTAATGAATTGGACCAATAGAATCGCTTTGATTATTGAGTTTACTCGTTGATGTCTTACGCTCGTTCATGTCTTTTAAGATATCAACGAGCGTACGAGCGATAAGCTGCACTTCGTTTCAACAGTATCGAGTTTGTTTAATTAGTTCAGTTGACTCGTAGAAAATTAATTTTAATGATTTCGTACAAAAAGTATTGTTCCCAATAGTGTTATAATCAAGCTTTTTAATCTCGTACCTTACTTAGGCCACTCAGCAAGCTTCGTGGCCTAAACACGGTACTCGACTAAAAAGCTCTCTATTATAACACGATTGTGAAAAATACTATATTTTATTATGTTTTTCGTATTTGTTGTTATAGCGGCAACAGAAATACATCATGTGTGAAAATTTCAACTGGAACTATCACGGTATCAGTGAGATGCATCCTGGTGACAGACAGACGGATGGACGGACGGACAGCGGAGTCTTAGTAATAGGGTCCCGTTTTACTCTTTGAGTACGGAACCCTAAAAAGGAGTGGAATGACGTCATCTTTTTTGTCGCGAATTTTTTTTTTGTTTTGTAACCTATCGTGTGTCGTATCAAATCTTGGCTTTCTGAGGCGGTTCTAAAAATATACATATTACATTATTACATTTCTTTCCCTTTTTAATAAAAATAAAAATATTTTTGTCTAAACAAATCAAGTCTGGGCTCCTCCAAATACGATACGGTTGAATATTGTTTTGTAAAATATAAGTAGGTACCTCAAATGATACCTAATATCATCATATCAAACCCAAGAAAGCAATTTTGAAAACATTAACATTTAGTATTTTAACATTGAAAATGTTTTTTCGATCGCTTCAGTATAGCCTCCAATTTCAGCGATAGTGATACATTGCCCTGCGCGATAAGTGACAGGATAGAGCATCCGTCCCTGGCTGACACTGTTCGATAGAACGAGACGACGCGCTTATCCTATCACTTATCGCGTGATATCACTTATTGCCATCCATGCTACGGGGCCTGGTCTCGTGAGTTTTAGGGCTACGTGGATGATTGAGGTGTCAAAAGATGCCTCTTGGCAAGATCTACGAAATGATAAAAAAAAACTAAAAAAATTAAAATCTCCTTTTAAAAATTGCTAAAATGTCGAAAAATTACAAATTTTTTTGGTGTCTTGTCGTACTAAATCAGCAATTTCTTGAAAACGAAAAGCGATATCGAAAAATGAAAAAAGACCTCGGCGTATTGAGCTGGCCTACATTTTGTAAAAAAGAGAACCTCTCTATCTCTTACGGTCTAGGCAGGAAGGTGCCCTTTATGTGGCGCAATTTCAGGGTGCGGCTCGTTATGTTCTGCAATAGGAGTGTCGTGTTGTTATTGGAGCGTTTATTTGAGGTTTCAGTGCTTATTCTAAACTAGCTGTTGCCCGCGACTTCGTCCGCGTATAACATGTTATCGTCTAAATGTTTGTTGAAGGAATGAATTAAAAAAAAAACTTTGAAATTAATTTTCTACCTAGCCTTTTAGAAAACAATCTAAAACCGAAGTTACAAATCTCTTACTTTCAAAATCTCTTGCTCTCTATACAAACTAAGAACCCTCTCTGAAACCTCATAGTAAACAGTCTGAAACCGTAGTTACAAATTTCTTACTTTAAAAATGTCTTGCTATCTATACACAGTTCGAACCCCCTTTTAACCTTCTTAGGCGATGAATTAAAAAAACGCTGAAATAAGTTTTGTAGTCTAAACAGGCTAAGATCGCAGTTACAAATATCATACTTTAAAATTTTCTTGCTCTCCATACAAACTTTGAACGCTTTTCAGGGAAAAATTAAAAATAAAACACTCGATTTTTTTATTGTAATAGATAATTATTTTTTCTACAAACTATCTAGTCTCTAGCTAAAAAAAAGTGTTTCCCATACGAACCTTGCACCCCTTTTTAACCCCTTAAGGGGTGAAATTTTCCAAAACGCTGGCAGTAGGTATTTTTTTGTATTTTAATAAGTAGGTACTTAATCTTTCTACAGAGTTTTAAGTTTCTACCTAAAAAAAAAATTTCCTACACAAACATTGCACCTCTTTACCCCCTCTTAGCGGGTGGAAATTTTCAAACCACTGAAAGTAATTTACCTATATATTTGTATTCTAATAAATAATCTTTCTACACGATTTCAAGTCTCAAGCTCAAAAAAAAAGTTTCCTCCATACAAATTTTCACCTGTTTTAATCACCCTTAGGGGTGGAATTTTCCAAAGTTAAGAATTTTCTAAAGTTCTTTATTTGTATTGTAATAAGTAATCTTTCAGCAAAGGTTTGTCGCTTGCGATCTTTTTAAAAAGGTTTGAGATTCTAGCTCAAAAAGATCCCCTTTACCAACATTGTACCCCTTTTTCATACCCTTAGGGTGAAATTTTCCAAAACGCTGTTTTTTTTATTTGTATTGTAATAAGTTATCTTTCTACAAACTTTTAAGCTTCTATCTCAAAAAGAAGTTTCGCTCATACAAACTTTGCAACCCTTTTTAACCCCCTAACAGGCTGAATTTTCCAAAACGCTGGCAGTACTTTATTTGTATTCTAATAAGTAAGCTTTCTACAACGTATTGAGTCTCTTGCTAACATAATAAAGTTTCCCCCATACAAAATTTGCACCCCTTGTTTACCCCCTTAGGGCCAGAATTTTCCTAAACGTTGAAAGTATTTTATTCGTATTCTAATAAGTAATATTTAAACAAAATTTTAAGTCTCTAGCTATAAAAAATAAAGTTTCCCCTATACAAACTTTGCACCCCTATTTGACCCCTTTAGGGGTAGAATTTCCAAAAATCTCTGCTTATCCGTTGCCTACGTTGTAAAAGGTAGTTCTGGTGTAAATTTCAACTCTCTAGCCCCAGTAGTTTCGGCTGTGCGTTGATGAGTGAGTGGGTGAGTCAGTCAGGGCATTTATATGTAGGTATAGATAGATAGAAGATGACGAAAATCCCATTCAAATATCTCAAAACCGTTTTAATGTCGCTTGTTAGAATGAGAAAACGATCGGGGACTGTAACGTCAAGATCCTCGAGCGTCATAGTAAAAAACAATCGTTTCATTTGAAGGTGCGTTTTGTGAAAAAGGGACAGAACATAAAACTTTGGAACTTAGTGATTACCTATACATATACCTAACCTCTTGCGTTGATTTTTTCTCTATTATCCTTTTTCGAGAAAATACTTTATGATTATTTTATTTAGTGTCTACCTACAGCCGGGCCCGCTGCACCAATGTTTTCCATGTTTTAAACATCTAACATGTTTTCAGTGAGGTTCGGCAAACAAATAGAGTTTTGTTTTGATTGGCAAAACATGTTTGACGTTTAAAAACCACGAAAACATGGCGCAGCGGACGCGGCTTACGGGGTGTAGTTTCGATTCCTGAGCTATAACCACGAACTTCGGAATTCGAAAATATTCGGGTATCTCTATCGCACTAACAATACTCGAGTGACAGGGATGCAGTTATACGAACTTCGAGTTTCGGTTTTCGAGGTAGCGCCGTAGGCACTTTGGCAGAATGCGCAAAGAACGCGTGCCATTGCCATTCAAAAAAAACAAATTCGTGTTAATTATATTGTTCAAATTTGTTAATACATTTTTTTAAATTACGCCATAATGCGACATTTGCGCATATAAGTTCTCATATCACAATCGAATATTTTTTTATGGTTTAACTTTTGGCATGTGTATCGTAAAGGTCTATCGTAGACTGGATTTAAATTATTAATAAGTGAAAGGCAAAGCAATTCCGCCATTTTGACGTATATTTGACGTTTCTTATAGCTGATAGTTGGAGCAACGTTTGATTTCAATAAAAATAAATGAAAAATTAAAAGAAGTCGTATATTTCGGAAAATTAATTAATTGTCGCAGTCGGATAAAAACTATCCTAAGTTGCAGCTAGAATAATAATGTACCTATATAAAATGTTTTATATTTTTCCGTCCATGGGATGCTGAGAACATTCGTACCGCACAAAGCTTAGTTTCAAACTGGCTGATTCTTTTTTTAATTTAGAGATTTATTATAAGTGGAGATTATAATATACATATGTATATTTATATATTGTGAGGTTTCTGTATTTATAAAAATAAAATTTTTGAATAAATTGTAATATTACTTTGAGTTTAGTTTTTAATGATAATGTAAGTTAAAAATGTTATGAACAAAATATTTTTTTTTTTAAAACACATAATGAAATACAGATTTCTTCATGCATTTGTATGTTTGTGATTATAATATCGATACCTGCAGACTCAAAGGGCGTAACAGCCTGTTGTTGTAATGGCGGTTACGCCCTTTGAGTTTACAGTTATCGATATATGGTTGACGCGTGAACAACATCTAAACAAATAATGAAATAAAGATTTCTTCATGCAATTGTCAGTTAAATGCACCTATATAGGTATCTTAGGTCGGCATCGGGCTTTGATTTTAATTTGGCAAAAAACAAAAGGAATGTTAGAGTCGTTAGATACCATCATAAGTGGGGGGTTTTGGACAAATAGTTTGTGTCAAGTGTTTGTACATGGCGACGGATACACTTGTGTATCTGGATGTGTTCTTGAAGTTACGGGCTGGTAATTAATTAAGTAAAGTTAGTGATTTTAAGTAAGAATTTAATATTTACGAAACGTTGTTTATGAAATGATTGGATACAGTACGGCGGACTTGCAAACGATGAAAGCGACTCAAGGCGACTTTGACCAATGAATTTACGTATTTTAACTAATTGAAAACAGGCTGATTATTTGTGATTGGGCGATTACGACAGATGCGTATTTTGATAAAATACCAGTTTTATCTTAATATCTACTGATTGACTCAAGCTAAATGTGACAATAAATAAAATATTTGTACAAAGCCAAACCAAACTAATCTTAAAAGCAAAGAAAAAGTTGTAAAGACAATTGTTTCTCTGTGAATAGATTAGACTCATAAATTGCATGATAACTGTCAAGGTATCAAAAGGATAGTTTCAATTTCAATTCATTTTTATTTCAGACAAGGTCCATACACATTTGTTAGTAAAAAATAATTAACTTATGACTAAATGAGTGTTAGTTAATAATACTACTTAGGGTCTAAAATTCTCGTGCGCGCGTCTTTACCTGCACATGCATGGACGTCCAGCGGGCTAGCATAGGACTGTCCCAGCGGTAAGCGAACACGCTCAGGATGCTGTTGGGGCTGCCGCGCAAACGAGACAAAAGCGAAGCGCATCTCTTCCTCATCACAGCCGCGAAGCCATCCGTCCGCGCTTCGGCAAACATGCCGGAAGCACTACACCATCGCGGCAGCCCCATCAGCACCCGGAACGCGTTATTGTATTGGACACGAAGTTCGTTGTACGCCCTCTGCGTGTAATTGACCCACAGGCTGCATGAATAAAAAGATACACAAAAGGCTTTAAACAAGGTAATTTTGACATCTTTAGTGCATCTTGCAAACCTGCGGTCCAACATATTGCACCGAACGGCCAACGACCTTCGCTCCCGCTCGATGTCCATGCTGTCGCTCAGGTTATCAGTGACCCAGTGACCCAAATATTTGAACGAGCTGACCTGTTTTAAGGGAACACCTAACAGGGTTACAGGCGGCACATTGTAGGTTTTGGTGCCTGCCTTGAAAACCATCATCTCACTCTTGTTCGCATTATATTTGAGTCCATGGGCCACCGCATACCTTTCACAAATGGCCAGAAGGTGCTTAAGGGCTCTAATTGAAGGAGCCAGCAGCACCATGTCATCAGCGTAACTGATGTTGTTTACACACACTCGATCCACATGGCATCCGACTTTGGTACTGCTGAGTTCCTCAATCAACCCATTCATGTATAGGTTAAAGAGCCGAGGCGAGGTTAGCCCCCCCTGCCTCACCCCGCTCTCCAAACGGTACTCCTCCGACAAATAACCTGCCCATCTCACATTGTTTCTTTGCTGGTTATACCAATATCTCATAAGAGAAGTAATTTCACCTGGCAAAGTTGTTTCTTCACTAATCTTACCCCAAAGCACGTCATACGATACCAAGTCGAAAGCTTTCGACAGATCGAGGTAACAGGCAAAGACTGGCGTTCTCCCTGTTGTATAGTATTGGACAGTGTGTTTAAGGCACATGATAGCACTTTCCGTGGACAGCCCCTGTCTGAAACCAAACTGCGCATCATTAAGACGGAAGTGCTTATCCAAGTGACCATTCAACACACTGTCCAATACCTTGGCCACAATAGTCGCCAAGGATATTGGCATGTAGTTTGACGGATCTGTTGAGTCACCAGTCTTGTTTTTTACGACCGGTACAACAATAGTGCGCATAAGCTCGTCAGGCAAGTATGGGTGTTTAATGCATAAAGAATAGAACATCGCCAGGACCCTGGGTAAATGTGTGCCAGCATACTGCAGATGTTCAATGCTAAGACCATCGTGCCCAGGAGACTTCCCTCTTACCATGTTTTTAGTGATAGAAGCAACTTGACTCGCTGTTATGGTAAAGGTCTCTTTGGAAGTGTTGGTCTCAGCATGGAACACTCGCGCGGACGGCCCTAGTGGCGATTCCACTCCGAAATGACGTCGGAAGAGGTTCGCAATGTCTATTGGGTCATGTTCTCCAGCGACGCTCACGAGGAGGCCGGGCTTGTGGTTCTGCTTATTTACAGCTTTCCAGAACTGTCCAAAGCTTTTATTGGAATGGTGTTCAGCTAAAATGTCACTTTTTATTTGCTGCTCATTGTTTTGACACCATTTCAATTTGGCCTTGAACACCTTTCTCGACTGATACATCTCTTCATAAATACGACCAGTAGATGGTTTACCATGCAGCACCCAGTTTTGAAAAAACATCCTAGCCTTCCCATGGGCCCCACTTACATATCGATTCCATCCTGTGACATGTTTATTTTTACTATAATTTCTAACAGTGTAGCTTCTTTTTGCTGCTTCGGACAAAATACATATAATATCTACATACATACACTTTAAAAGCTCAATATGATCGCTATTACAACATGTCCGCAAATATTTATTTATTTATTCTATCACTACAGTTAATAAAATCTGCCGGAAAGTCAACATATCGTAACTTAGAATTACACATATCATGATACAGTGCGATTTGTGCAGAATCACGATCCCCCCAGACAATTTCTTGGTGGTTGTTAAAAACAGATGTTACAATTTTAGGTTTAATCATTTTTATATTGCATTCTACCAAAATGGGATAATGGTCGGACCAATATGTATCGTATAGCACTGACATGCTCGTTACAGTTTGCCGCGCAGCACTAGTGACAACGCAGTGGTCAAGCCATCGCCGACATCCATCCATAGTAGTCATAAATCAATGGTACGTATATTGTTAATATAAGTTAAGTCCATGAAAAAGATGGGACTTTATTGTTCATATGGTCGCTTACAAACAATATTACAAAAATATGTGTCGCAGTAAAAAATTAAATAAGTTAAAAATTAACATTTGCTTCATAACGCAACAGACCATGAGTAAATTTAGTTTTGTTTAATTCATTAAATTCATTTTCTATGTACCAGAAAATCGTGAAAGGCACGAGATCTGTGTTTTTTATTTTAATTTTTCATTATTGCTATTTTTATTTTTTTTGTTTTAATTAAAAACGAGTAACTAATATGTAATGATGCGATATATATTTAGAATAGGCTCAAAAAACCCTGTCATTTGATACCACACACGACCTATCGTGTGACCTATCTCAGAACATTTTTTTTTCCCATACAAAAACAAAGAGGACGTCATAACTCTTCTCCTTTTTTTGTGCTACGGGTCAAATTGATTCATTTGGTCTAAAGATCATTAGTTCCGATTTTAATGCTTTCAACACATTTACAACTTTTGTTTGGCATACCGCTCGGATAGGACTAACAGCCCGACTACACGAGTTAACTTGTTTAGGCATCGGGATAGTAGGTACGAGTTTATCAATATATGTGACGGTTTTTGGGAAAACGTCCCACTTCGTCGATATAAAGTTAAGAGTAGTTCCTAATACTAAAGATAATACGCTATCTTTTGGTGAAAGATTCATGTCTCTAGGTGCTAAAGTTATTTTTTAAAAATTCTGCAAAGTTGCAGAAGTGAAAAAGCGACAATTGAGAAAACGTTGGTTAAAGTTTGGGATGGCAGAAAACACACTTCTACTTTGAAGTTATGGAGTGGTTGGTATTAAATGAATGGGCATACTTTAGGGATTTTAAATTAGTTAAAATCATGTATGTAACCTTAGTATTTTGAATGTTATGGAGGCTTAAACATAAAAACAGGACGAAAATATGTAAATCCTGAATATGGGTTTATTTCTATATTCTATTATACGGCACGCAGATTTATCATTAAAGTTGTATTTATAAATGGTTTCCCATGCTTAAAAAGACAGAAATAATCCTGTGGATCCTTTTATTTAGTTATTATGTCAAAAAGTTAATAACAAATGATTTGAAGAGTGCCATGCATAAAAATTAAAATACATGTGTCTCTTAATATATAACATGAGATTACTTAAAAAACATACTTTTCAAGCATAGAAAGTATGTAAAATATCAAATTATAAGTACTTTTTGTGTGTAAGTATAAGGTTTAGTGATTTTATATAGGGAGGGTCCCACTTGGTCGGTTTACTAAACTTTAGTGCTTCTTCATTGAAAGTGTTTGTGTTTGGTATATTTTTCAGTTTTATGTATGAGATAATGGTTTGTTATTGTTAATCTAAGAGTATTTGATACTAACGTCGTTTGTTTAAACTTTTTTAACGTAATTGAACGAAATTTCTTTTCGACTCAAGTTTAGTGACCCACTTTGACGGTTTGGTGGATCATACGCTAAAAAATTACTACAAGTATAAAATCATAATTTATAAACTTAGGTGTAATTTGCTGAACCAAAAAGAGTACCTATAATTACAATCCAAAAATGTTGTACGTATTGAACCTATGAGATCCCCCATTTCACTCACTTAGGGGGTGATTTCCAGAATTAAAACTATCCTGTGTCCTTTCCTAGGACTAAAAGCACTAAAACTATCTCTAAACTAAATTTGATCTAAATGAGTTCATCCAAATTTTTCCCTCCCATTCCACCCGCGTAGGGGATGATTTCCGGAATAAAAATTATCCTATGTCCTTCCCCAGGACTTTAACTATCTCTATACCAAATTTCATATAAATGGGTTCCATCCAAATTTTCACCCCTAATTTCACCCCCTCAGGAGATGATTTTCGGGATGAAAACTGTGCATTGTCCTTTCATGGGACTCCAACTATCTCTGTACCTACCAAATCTCATTTAAACGGGTTCCATCCAAAGTTTCACCCCCCTTTTCACGACCTTAGTGGTGATTTCCGGAATTAAAACTATCCTATGTCCTTTTCCAGGACTTAATCTATCTCTATACCAAATTTCATCAAAATTGGTTACATCTAAATATTCACCCCCTCATTTCACCCCCTTAAGGGATGATTTCCTGAATAAAACTTATCCTATGTCCTTCCCCGGGACTCAAACTATTTATATACCAAATTTCATCCAAATCGGTGTAGCGGTTTAAGTAGCTCCATGCAAATTTTCACCCCCAATTTCATCCCCTTAGGGATGGATTTTCGGGATAAAAACTACCCTATATTACAAATTACTCATAACACCATATCGGCAAAGTAGAAATTGTTCTCTAATAACTGGTACAAATATGATATCGACGATTTTTTCTGTATGCGACAAAGTGGGTCGCTGGGCACTAAACTTTGAGGCCCTAAAAAGGTGCTTAAAATGGAGATTTATGCGTCGTCATCAAAATCATAGGTTTATTACAGTATGTTCTATCAGTTTTCATCGAAAGTTGATTTTCGGTAAGTTTTGCCATATTTCACTAAACTGCCCGTAACTGGGCGTTTTCAGAAATTGTTGTTGGTGGCGTAAGTGGAGTTCCACTTTTAGAAATGGGCCAAATTGATTTGAAATGTAGCTGAATCGATAAAATATTGTATAAACAACATAAAAATACGAAATTTGTTACGCAATAATGTCAAATCTATAAAAAAAACTCAATTTTATTTAGTTGCTACTGGAAAGAAGTTCTATTACGCCACTCATTTTGAAAATTATTTAAAAAATAAATAGACATGTTAAAAATCTTCTAAAACTTTAATATTCAAATATAAACAAAACAGTCTTCTAAAAACATAAAATTATTGGACCTATATAACAAAACAATGAGTTATATCAAAAAATCTTTCCTTAACGCTACTTTTCTGTACTTTGTACTACATGTTATTGTCTCTGCAGCGACCACTACGTAATATTATTAGAAAGTATTTATTAATCTGAGATACCTAGTTAAATACTATTTACTTAGCATAATTAACTTTTAATATCTTATAACAAAAATCACAATATTTTTGGAATTTTAATCACAGTCTCTAAATGGACAATGGCGTATAATGGAACTCTAAGTGGCGTTTAGGAACTATAAGGCAACGTTCATTAAAGCGATTAATTATACACACTGAGTATATATTTTTTTACACTATGAGATCAAGGCAGTCATTTTAGTTAAGTAACTATATTAATTAAGTACTAAACCTACATAAAGAATCAGACAGTTCAAGTATAAATTTCAGATTTGGTCTGAGTCTGATTTTTATTTTAAATATCAGTCTTACAATACCTATTATATTTTTCCAGGCATACCTCAACCTCAGACCAAGTTTGAATTTTATCATGAATAGTAATGCTCTAACGCAAAAAAATTGCGAACTAAGCTTATTTTGCAATTTTCCAAGGATTGGTGCTGATAAGCAATAATGTGTCAACCGACAGCCAACCCTGTACCATACATAGTCAATCCTGTATCATAGATGGCACATTATTGCTTGTTAGCATCCCGTTGACAATCTTTATATCAATATTTTTACCTACACACTAGTAAAGTTTTATAGCAGGAACACATTGTATCAAAATTTAAATAACGATATATAAAAGGAGTCGACAAGCAAGACATTCATTTGTGTAAGGTCGGTTAGCTCCCATAGGAACAATCGGTGCACATGCCACAAACTGACGATGAAAATACCTTTAATTTCACAAATATATTCATAAATCGTTGTTTTGATTTCGCCAAATTGTCACTCTAAATAGTTTCTCAGATTTAGTATTCACAGTAACTGTTTAACATCGATTTAGCGAAAACAAAACCGCGATATATACCAACTTAATGTAGATGGAATGGAAAACCCTATGATGTGAATGTACACAAACTGTTTGTATTGTATGGGGTTGAAACCGCGTTTAACTGTCCAGACAAATCGGACATATGTAATCAAAGAAAGTAGTATTGCTACATTTAGTGCATATCCAATTTTTGCATACCATACATTTTACCATCATCGAGATGTTAAAAGGCAGGCGTTTTTTACAATTGTGGCATGGAAATGTCCTTGATGACCTTTCCATGACACATTTTGTTTGTGCAGTCACTTTTTTTATTTTATTTCTTTCTTGAGATTGATTACATTTTGCTTCCATTTTCGGTTTTTTATGTTGAGGACTTTCTTTTTTTACTTTATTTCTTTCTTGAGATTGATTACATTTTGCTTCCATTTTCGGTTTTTTATATTCAGGATGTTCAGGACTTTCCGTTGGCTTATATTTAGCTTCCATTTTCAGTTTTTTACGATGAGGTCGATATTCAGGATGTTCAGGACTTTCTTTCATCTTTGAAAGTTCCGGAAATGGAAAAATAAAATCCGAATCTATATCTTCAAATAAATTCAGGGAAGAAGTTATCTCTATGAGTGGTTCTGCAGGCATTTCCAGAGTATCAATGATTTGACTTAAATCATCTTCACGAAGGGAGTCGAAACTGCAAATATCAACAGGTTCTAGGGGTGGTGTGCATGGCTGGGATATATTTACTGCCGAAACTAGTATATTGTCATTCGTCAAATTTGTTCCGTCATCAGATTCGATGTTTTCATTTAATTGTCTCATAACAGTAGTATAACTCGCTGGTGCAATTTTATTTGTGGCGATGTTATGTACTTTTGGGTGAAGGCAATCGCACAAACCACGTAAATCTCCACAAAAGCAACTTAAAGGCCTGTATTTTATCTGGTTGTCTTGTGTACATGATATTTGATGCAGATGCATTGTTCCAGGAACAGCTTTAATACCTTCGGGGATAAGTTTCTTCATATTTTGAATGTCTCGATCAGATATGTAAAAGCACTTCACAGTTTTCATGCTACTTTGCAAAATTTGAAATGCTTCGGTAGCGTTAGTAACGTCATGACCATAGGAAATCCTTTTGTCCAATTGTCTTTTCACGCATCCTCCAATACCATCTGCCATACTTTTACCATGCCCTGCCTCAGAAAAGGACCATGTTGAATGTGTCAAATTCCATTTCGAGGTAAATAGACTCAAAAGGTAAAAGTTTTTTTTCTGACGATACTGGCTAGATGGGCCGTCCGAAAAAAAGTGTAGGACCTTGATAGTATGAGAACATGTTTCTCTTGCAAGTTTGATAACTGGTATCAAGTGTGCCCAGATAGCATTAGGTTCGTGACAATTCTCATCTGATATTGTTACAAAAGACTGTGACTGACTTTTCCAAAATATAACACCACAGTGTAATGTGACAGAGTTTTTGGAGGCACCAAAATGCATCGATTGGATTTCATTACTGTATTTGCATTGGAAATTTTCGGAAAAGTCACATAAAATGACCATTTCATCATCTTTTATGTTATTGACACAATCTCTGTATTGACGTTGTTGTTCTTTCCAGTTGTAAGAATGAATTTTGAATGCAGGCAAGGCATTTTGCATTTCTGCGATAACATCACGCACATTTCCTTTTACTTGTTGTCTTGTGGTCTTTTTCGTTACAAAAACCTTGCCAGACTTCTCATATCGATGATCTACTCTAGCCCATTTGTGCCACGTTATATCAGAATCCAGTTTCTCTTCATCATATATAATACTTTGTTTACAGCAGGTATTGCATTTATTGTACATGCATTCATATCGTTTAATATCACAAGCTACCGTGTTTAAGAGCTCCTTTGTATCTTTGTACGCTATCACGCCTTTTAATTTCAGAGCTTTAAAGAGGTAATCGAAGTTACTGTGCTTGATACACATGCAAGTGTCTCTATTATTAATACTTGGTGACAGTACGTAGTGAGGCTTACACGTGTAAAAATTGGTGAAGCCAGATAGTCCGCCTTCTTTTTTATAAATTTTGTAAATATTTTGCAGTGTATCAACTAAGTATCTTATCTGCATTTTCTTTTTGTCTTTAGTCCTGGTTTCCTTCTTACCTGCAGTACATCTGCTAATGTCGTCTCTCAAAAAAAAACGTTCTATTTCTTCTTGCGAGTTCTTAGGTATCCTCTTTTTTTTGTTATCTCGTATTCTGACTTTTCCTATAAGGCCTAACATTTTGTTCTGACCTACTTTTCCAAGTAATTCTTCCTGTTTTTTGACCACTTTTTTGAGCAATAGTCTTTGCTTTGGTTTCTGGCACTTACCATACAAATCACGTAGTGATATCTCCATTGTCTCTTGTCTTGCTCTCAGTTTATCATTTTCTGTTTTTAAAAAGTTTACTTCAGTTTCATTCTTCTTTTGTGTTCGATATAATTTCTTTCTTAAAGTCTCCAGTGCTGTTTTGTATCGAGAAATCGATTTACAGGCCGTTTTATAGTTGTTAGTCAGTTTTTTATATCGAATTTTTAAAGAATGCGAAGGTGGTTTTGGTTCACGCAGCGGCTGTTTGGGTTGTGCTGGTTTTGAGTTCGACTGACTGATATTTTTCTTTTCTTTTTGTTTGCGTTTTTGTTCCCTCCATAGTTTTCTTTTTTTGGCTTGTTCGTCTTCTGTTAGATCTTTTTTCTTCTTTTGATACTTCTTTTGTCTTGCTAATTCCTTTTTCTTAAACATTTCATGTTTTTGGGGGTCATTTTTTATTTTCTCCCGGTACCTCTTTGACTTTTCTGCCGTTGTTAACGGCATGTTTTAGCCTAAAAGCCGAAAAAAATATTGAATTACAATCGTGATTTGCTAAAAAAAATATCCTTTACCCACCAGAAGATACAATAAACTTGTAGTACTTATTTAGATAACTGCCACAAACACGAAACGATCTCGCGGCACAGATAGGCAGACCAACAAGCAAGAGCAAGACATCCAAAGAAATTGACGAACAAACATAATAACACACAAAAAAACACGAACTGAAACTTACATGTTAAATTGTATTAATTGGACATGTATTTAATTTACAATATTATTACAGTGTAATATTTGTGTAAGCATTTGAGATAGGTAGTTAACCTTATATTATGATATTTTTGTTATTTTGAATTTACGATGTAATTTAATTCTGATTAAATGTTAGTTTTAGCAATTCACTCCATATGAAACGAGCTTTAGAGTTCCATTACGCCACTTTTTCGTTCCATTCACGCTATAGTGGCGGAATGGAGGTGGCGTATGCGCGACAATAAAACATTAAAATGAATTTACAAATAGACAATAATGATTAAGGCAAATGTAACTTTCTTTTCAGAATTAGCAATACGTAATAAGTTCGTTATAGTAAAGAATCAAATACGCAGGATGTTCTTACCTTGTCAAAATCAGTCTTGTAAGTGGAACTTTGGTTTTGAATGCAGGAACACGCGACCGACATTTACTCATTTCGCGGATTAACTGCTGTCATTATTGAGAAAATGGCGACTGCCATAGACTCAAAATGTTGCTATAATTCAAAATCTTCATGAATTTTGTAGGTCTTTTGTTGCCAAGTTATTGAAAAGGCGGTCGCGTAGTGCGGAAATTCCTTCACACGCCATTTCGCGGGACAGGATAAAACCTGGGTTTTTCAATAGAACTTCAACCTAAACATATCTTTTTTAAGGTTTAAAATGAAATTTAAGTTTATAAGTGACCCGTACAAACACCCGCCAATTTTGAAAAAAATTAAGTACTATTAATTTTTTTACTCCGAATGTGGCAAGGTAGGTATGGGACACGTCAAAACACGACCTTTCATTTTACTTATTTAATTTTTATTTAAAATTGCTCATAGCTTTTCATTCTTTTAAAGCTATTATGGAGTAAATAAGGTCTAAATAATATTAAAAAAAATAAACGAATACGTACATCTTGCCAGAATTCGAATAATTCACTATGAAAGTGACGGGACATGACTTTTTCCAACTGACAACTTTGTTTGAAAACGCCCAACTCCGTAACTAGAATCGACAAAGTGGGACGTTTTACTAAAAACCGTCACATATAAAATATAATATAATTAATTTCGAGCACACTAATATTCGTAAATCTAACCCTGATTAAACTTTTAATAACAAGACTCGGTCTTGAGGGCATTATTATGCTAATGTTGGCTGGTAGGCGTCTTAGTAATTATCCCAGACAAGCCTGATGGTATAAATAAATCATCATTGTAGTATGAACACAATTTGACGAGCTAGCCTAGCTCGTTCCGACCGAGTCGTACTTTTCTAATGTCCACTCATCCCCACGTTAGTTTACGAGCTCGCTGACCCAATATTATGTACTTTTTACAACCTCCATCATCACGGAGCTATGTTTTACGACAAATATAATTTTATAGCGAAACGAGCACCTCAACAGGATCTTATTACAGTTAGGAAATAACAAAGCCAGCCAACCAAAAAATCCAGCTTACGAAAAAACGTAGAGGTTTATTAACGGTGTTGGCTTGTAATTACGGTCCTGGAAGGCTTACAAAAGGAAAATAATATATACTTTAATCTTTTGAAATAGACTGAAGATATCGCCGTTGATTTAGTATAAATAAACTCGCATCGATTTAAATGAATAAGTAATATATATTACCTAGTTATCATTAGTAATTTAACATGACTTGTAACAATTGTTATTAAAATATTTCTTTATTTCTTCCTTCTTTCATGATTTTAATCTAAACCGTGGAAAATAGGACTCCTTCCACTATTTGGAACGAATAAAATAATCGATAACAACTTAAATTAAGCATCGTCTTAATTAAATCAGTCTCTAATTAATAATTAAACCGTTTTGAGTAAGAAATAAAATTAAGTGGTACATATAAAATAAATGAAAAGAGAGGTGAAAATTAAATGATATAGTAGTCTGAGAGCAAAGTATTAGTTACTCGAACTTCTATGCCACTAAAAAGTACTGAACGTATAAGACTAAAACCACGCGTAATTATCCCAAGAGAAAGGGTAATATAAAGTTAGTGGCTTTTAACATGTTCAAGCGTTCAGCAAACTGCGGCTCGCTGGAACTTCAAATGTAAACTCCACGTTAGTCTTCGTACGCGAAACGAAGATAATTTGAATAATTTTCAACAAGAATTAATTTATCTTTTAAAACTTATATTCGTGACCAAACAATAATATTTATCTTCCAAATGTACAAGAACAACGGATTCTGGATTGAATAATTTATTACCCTGTTGGAGGTTTCGTTTAAATATGCTGTAGGTAGGTACTTGGCAAGTATCTATTGAAATATGTAAATAACGCAGTACCTAGATACTCAATCCAAAATAATTCTACATAAACAATTCGCAACACGAAATTTTCTAATAAATCTGACTGTGAATATTATATATCATATAGGCTCAGTTTATTTGGTTACCTACACGGGTCGGCTCTCTAATAATCAGATATTTCTCTATTATAATCCTGATTTAGATTTTAAACGCATTCATACTCGTAACTGCCGCCGCTGCTGCTGTTATGTCGCCTTAATAATTAGTTTTAAATTTTATAATTGTATTGTATAAGTATGTATGTTAGTCTTTAAGGTATTTGTTACTATGGGCCTTAGATGCCTGAAATTAATGGCTTCATTATTTATTATTCCTCATCATCATCATCATAATCAGCCGAAAGACGTCAACTGCTGGACGCCTCCCCCAAAGTGACCGGTCCTGCGCCACCCGCATCCAGCGGACTCCCGCGACCTTTACCAGTAGGTCGATCACGTAACGCATTGTACGCGCGTCAGGTAGGTCTAAATGTCACTTTTTATATGAAAAATTGACATAAATTGTACCGACGCGCGTTTGGAACGTTACGTGTTTACCCCCCAGGTCATCAGTCCACCTTGTGGGGGGGCTACCCACGCCGCGCCTTCCGGTACGTGGTTGCCACTCCAGAACCTTTCCGCCCCAATGGCCATCGGTTCTACGTGCAATGTGCCCCGCCCACTGCCACTTAAATTTAGCGATTCGAATCGTTATTTATTATTACTAGCTACCCGCGCGGCGTGTATTACCTACAAAGAATCTAGGCGGAGCGAAGGTATAAAATTATAGCACATACTTAACCCTGTAGGTCCATCACTAACTACATAGTATAAAACAAAGTCGCTTCCCACTGTCTGCTCTGTCTGATCTTTAAAACTACGCAACGGACATTGATGCGATTTTTTTAAATAGATAGAGTAATTCAAGAGGAAGGTTTATATGTATTACCCCGTAAACCCGTGCGAAGCCCGGGCTGGTCGCTAGTTCTGCATATAACCTACTGAAGAAAGGGTATTTAGAATAGGATGGGTATAGTTTCTGAGATTATCCCGAACATACAAACTTAAATTGCACTGACATTACACCTGTTTATTATTAGTATCGGCACAGATCAAAGAATATTGAATCAGGGACCGTTAATGGTTTAAAATAATATGTGACTTACCTGTTATAAGTTTAATACTAATTTACGTTTCCCAGTATTTAAGACATATCGGTTTGACAAATTACAATTTATATAACCTGCCTGTAATCAAAATATAATTATCTAAACCTGAAATAATTTGGATAGTATTCTTTGTCAGGTCAACAAAGTCGCCAATGGGAGTCCCCCGGTATCCGAAAATAAAATTTTGTAATCGAGTTTCGTTTTCTACATCTTTATAGGTAGGTGTACCTACTGGAAATAAGGCGAGCCTATCGGCGCCGACGACATTGTGCTAAGTAAGGTTAAAAAGCGGCCAAGAGCGTGTCGGGCCACGCTCAGTGTAGGGTTCCGTAGTTTTTCGTCCGTCACAGTAAGTGTGTGAAATTATTTAATTTTTTTCAAAAATTATTCAACCTATCAAGTTCAAAATAATTTTCCTAGAAAGTTTTTATAAAGTTCTACTTTTGAGATTTTTTTCATATTTTTAAAACTTATGGTTCAAAAGTTAGAGGACACATTTTTTTTTACTTATGGAGCGATATTAACATTATCAGATAATTATTTAAAAAAAAATTTTTTTTTTCTCTTCGCATATTTAATAAACTGCCAAATGAATTTATTTAATCGTATAACAAGGCAATTAATAAATACAACAATATAAAACTTAACCGAAAGGTAAAAAATTTGGCCTAAGTCGCCGTCAACAGGCAAGGTGCCCAGAAGGCTGGCCGTATTTCCCCGCTGTATAGCGATACTAATACGCTGTGCGAAATAGTGGCCAGCCCTCTGGTCACCCGATGCCTCTATTAGGCGCGTCGCCAAATCCTTGTACAGCCGACGCGCACTTGGCCCCCATGGCCCCAAGCGGCCAAACGCCGCTAACATGTAGCTATTTCCTAGGATGGCATATTTGCGGTGCTTGAGGATTTCGGCCGAGGATGCCGCAGCGCCAGCGGTAGCACTGGTGCTTGGAACGTGGGACGGTGCCAGGGTATCGACGCAAGTAGCATCCCAAACTAGCGGCCGACCCATGCTCCAAGGCACCAGCGTCATTCCGTCAGGCCTCTTGCCGTCGTCCCTGGCCAGCCCACTGGGTTCGAGGACTGCCGGCACTCTCGCACTGACAAGGGCCCGACGGATGACATCGTTAATACTGGCGTGGCGGGAGATCCTACCAGCGCTCCGGACACATGAGAGGCCATGGTGGCCCAGTATGTCAACCATGGCGCCACATTGACAGCGGTGCGGCTGATTTGTTGATACCCCCAAACGCAAGCTAGCTGCCAGGCGGAAGGTGGTGCTATCTAGAAAAGTACCTATGTTTGGAGAGGGTAGCGCTTGCAGCCACAGACCCGACTCCCACTCTGCAGTCGCAAGGAGGCGAGCACGGTCTGCCGAGCTAGTTGACGTATCTAAAAGGTTTTCTGTACTATCTGACAGAGCGGCTCGTCCCATAGCCTCTGCGAGCAGGGATTGGCAGGTAGGTCTGAATCGGGGCAGGTTATGGACCAAACGTTCCTGGCCTCGGAGCAGTGCGCGGCCTCCGTAGATCCAATGGAAGGATCTAATATTTTTTCTATAAGGCTTTGAGCGCCATGCACCGAGGACAAGAAAGCAGGTAGAGCAACACAAGAAATTTTGCGGATACCCAGGCCGCCGAATCGAATGGGTAGGCTAGCCTGGGACCAAGATCTATCGTCAAAAGGAATATTGAAGATCTATGTGAGTGTTTCTACGACTAATGTATCTAATTTTGAAATCAAAGTGGGGTATATTTCCAAAAATGGGTTCCACGAAGTATACCTATATATGTAAATTTTGGGACGAAAAGACAATGCTTAATAATAGAATAGGCTGAATGAAGATTTATTTTGGCCAAACGGTGTGATGTTTCTTTGAAATTCTGAATTTTTGAGTCGACAAAGTTTTCAAAAGATTGATCTAAGACGGGACAACCAAGGAGGTGAAGCGATTCTTTGTTTATAATTTTGATACCCGGGGCAAGTTGACTAAAAAGGTCGATTGTATTTTCTTTGTCCGGACAGGAATCGGTGATAAATAGTTCGCACTTGAAGAATTTAGCAAAAGGCCAATTTTTTCCATGTCTGTGTTAATTTTTTTTAAATCTTCGAGGACGGAAATTGCTTCTCCGCCGAGGGTACCGTCATCTAAATACCATACGTTTAATTTTGAATTTAGCTCCTTAATGATGCATGGGATGTATAGCAAGGCTAAAAATTGCTGGGCCGAGCGGATCGCCTTGTTGACAACCTACAGAAGAAACCAGAACGTCGGTTTTATATAATAATTTGGAAGGAGAACTATAACATTGCCATAAAAAATTATATTCATTTTTAAATACCTATCCAACAATATATCACAAGTTAGGGTTGAAATGAAAAAAAAAACTCCCCACGTTACGTATAGGGGAGGTACACTAATAAAATAAAATAAATCACTTTTTATTTTACCACTATGTCGGCGTGATTGATATATGTACCAAATTTCAGCTTTCTAGTGCGAACGGTTACTGAGATTATCCGCGGACGGACGGACAGACAAAGCGAAACTATTAGGGTTCCTAGTCGACTACGGAACCCTAAAAAAGCCAACTAATAAATTAAACCTCATTCTTCTACCAACATCTCGTATATGCGAAAATAAGTTTGTATATAAACTTTTTGGAAGTAAAAAAATACATGGCAAATAATACTGACGTGTCCAAGTCAATAAAAAAATAATCCACAGTTGACACAATACATTTGTCAGTTTTTATAAACATTGAGAAAAGATAATTATCAAATTTGTTAATTTCTTAGTGTTGTATCCATATGTGGCCGAATCAACATTTATAATTTCTTATGCTGAAGAACTTACTACAGGTTTGAGTTCAATTTTTATCTATTTATTTTACACTAGCTGTTGCCCGCGACTTCGTCCGCGTAGAACTTATACTTAGAAAATATAATGCAAACAAACTTCTACTTACCATCTTAAGGGATGATTTCCGAGGCAAAAACTATTCTATATCCTTCGAAGGGTCTCAAATTATCTCTATACCAAATTTCATCTAGGTACATGGATTTTATCCAAACTTTCACCCCCTATTTCATACCCTTAGAGAATGATTTTCGGGATAAAAACTATCTAATATCATTCTTCGGGACTCAAACGACCTTTATACCAAATTTCATCTAAACGGGATTCATCCAAATTTTCACCCCCATTTCACCCTCTTAGGGAGTGATTTCCGGAATTACAACTATCCTATGTCCTTTCCCAGGACTCAAGCTATCTCTTTACCAAATTGTATTAAAATGGGTTCTATCCGAATTTTCACCCCTAATTTCACCCCCTTAGGGGATGATTTCTGGGGTAAAAACTATCCCATGTCTTCCCAGGACTCAACCTATATCTACACCAAATTTCATCAAAATAGATTACATCCAAATTTTCACCCCCCCCCTTTCACCCCCGTAGGGGATAATTTCCGGGATAAAACCTATTATATGTCCTTCCCCGAGACTCAAACTATTTATATACCAAATTTCATCTAAATCGGGGCAGCTGTTTAAGTAGCTCCATACAAATTTCCACCCCCAATTTCAGCCCCTCAGTTATAAAAACTACCCTTTGTCCTTCCCCGGAGCTCAAACTATCTGTACACCAAATTTCATCTAAATCGGATCAGCGGTTTAGGCGTGAAGAGGTAACAGACAGACAGACACACTTTCGCATTTATAATATTAATATGGAAGTATGGATTATTAGTATGGATAGTATGGGTTCTTTCCGCTTGTCTTCCAAATAGAGGTGTAGCTGTAGACTAACTTCAAAAGAAAGAAGAAACGAAAAACTCATTCAAATATCTCAAAAAATTACGAAGCTACAACCGTTTTAATGTCGCTTGTTAGAGTGAGAAAACGATCAGGGACCGTGACGTCACGATCCTCGAGCTTCATAGTAAAAAACAATCGTTTCATTATAAAGGTGCGTTTTGCGGAAAAGAGAGACGCAACAAACCCCCTCTTCAAACTTTATACCCTTTTAACTTAGTGATTACCTATACGAGTATAGCCTCTTGCGTTGTTTTTTTTCGAGATAATACAACATTATGATTACTTTGTTTAGTGTCTACATCCCTATTTTCGATAAGATAAGATAAAATAAGATTTCTTTATTGTCAGAACTGTGTACATTTAGTTGTTTTGGGTAAAATAAAGTCCAACAGCTTGCCCATTTCGGACGTACAATATTAAACTTAAAGCTAGTCAAATATACTAAAACAATAACAACAATAGTATTTCCAAATAATTTTAACCATATTCACACATAAAATATTAATTTAGATCTATCCGACATCCGTATTTTCTTTTAAACCACGAACTTCGGAATTCGAAAATATTCGGGTATCTCTATCTCTATCGCACTAACAAATGACAGGAATGCAGATATACGAACTTCGAGTTTCAGTTTTCGTGGTTTGGCTGAATACGCAAAGAGCGCGCGCGCGTGCCATTCAAAAAAAACCAAGTTTATATTGTTCGAATTTGTTGTTACATTTTGTAGAAATTACGCCTTAATTCGACATTTGCGCATATAGGTTCGCATATCAAAATCGATTAATTTTATATTTGCTTTTGGTACCTATGTGTCTCGTCAATGTATATCGTAGACGGGATTAAAATTATTAATAGGCGAAAGAAAGGCAAAGAAATTCCGCCATTTTGTCCGTAGTATTTCTTATTAGTCTGTGATTTTGACGTTTCTTTTAGCTGACAGATGTGGCGGCGGTATACTTTAAGAATAATAAATGAAAAATTAAATTAAGTCGTATATTACGGAAAATAAATTAATGGTCGCAGTCGGATAAAAACTATCCTAAGTTGCAGCTGGAATAATAATGTACCTATATAAAATGTTTCATATTTTTCCGTCCATGGGATGCTGAGAACATTCGTACCACAGAAAGCTTAGTTTCAAACTGGCTGATTCTTTTTTTAATTTAGAGATTTATTATAAGTGGAGATAAATAGATAGAAGATAATGAAACTCCCATTCAAATATCTCAAAAAATTATGAAGCTACATCCGTTTTAATGTCGCTTGTTAGAGTGAGAAAACGATGAGGGACTGTGACGTCAATATACTCGAGCGTCATAGTAAAAAACAATCGTTTCATATGAAGGTGCGTTTTGCGGAAAAGGGACAGAACATACCCCCTCTTAAAACTTTGGACTCTTATAACTTAATCATTACCTATATAACCTCTTGCTTTGTTTTTTTCTCCATTTGACTATATTTATTTTAAATTCTTTTTCGAGAAAATACATTATGATTATTTACCATATTTTCGATTCCTGAGCTATAACCACGAACTTCGGAATTCGAAAATATTCGGGTATCTCTATCTCTATCGCACTAACCACACTCGAGTGACAGGGATGCAAATATATGAACATTAAGTATCGGTTTTCGTGGTAGCGCCGCAGGTACTTTGGCTGAATGCGCCAAGCGCGTGCCATTGTCATTCAAAAAAAACAAATTCGTGTTAATTATATTGTTCAAATTTGTTGATTTCATTTATTGAAATTACGACATAAAACGACATTTGCGCATATAAGTTCTCATATCAGAATCGAATATTTTTTTATGGTTTATATTTTAGCATTTGTCTCGTAAAGGTCTATCGTAGACGGGATTTAAATTATTAATAAGTGAAAGGCAAAGCAATTCCGCCATTTTGACGAAAATTTGACGGTTCTTATAGCTGACAGTTGGAGCAGCGTTTGATTTCAATAAAAATAAATGAAAAATTAAATGAAGTCGTATATTTCGGAAAATTAATTAACTGTCGCAGTCGGATAAAAACTATCCTAAGTTGCAGCTAGAATAATAATGTACCTATATAAAATGTTTCATATTTTTCCGTTCATGGGATGCTGAGAACATTCGAACCGCGCAAAGCTTAGTTTCAAACTGGCTGATTCTTTTTTTAATTTAGAGATTTATTATAAGTGGAGATTGTAATGTCAAGTCAAAACAGGAGTTACTTCACGTGAGTCACGTGGTCAGCGCACAGTAGTTTTTTGAAATTATTTTTTTTGTACTTTTTCGATAAAAAATTAAAAAACTAAGACCTTATTGCAAATCTGCAGCATGAGACGAATAGAATGCCATATCATTTATCAAAAGGCCATAACTGTAGATCTGATGGCACGTACAAAAATCGGCCTCGCGTAATAATAATATAGATTGGTACTTTGGTACTCAGTTGGTACTTTGTAGGTACCTAGCCCCACGCACGCCTCCCAAAGGTCCGGGACATCATTGTCCCGTGAGCGGGAAAGACATACATATAGATTATAAGTTAATTTTTTCTTGTCTGTTTAAGCAGTATTCATAAACAGAAGATCACATTACGGAGGCAAATTTGAATACACAAAATGCGGATGAAATTCACTTAGGTACTCGTAGGTTTATCTGTGTTGTACATACCTAATGCTGCAGACTGTTCTTTACACAGTGCAGACTGCAGAAATATTTGAATAAGTTGGATGAGAGCAAATCCTATTCCGCTCGCTACGGAGTCCTGTTATAGAATAGTGATCATTTTGTAAGTAGTGCATATATTCATTTTATTTTATCTATCACAGCCTGTCTTTACACACGTAGAAACATAATATTTATGTGAAATAACACACATATTTATGTACAGTCGTCGTTAAAGATATGTTTACGCTTTAGCACCTTATTCTCTTGTAATAAGGCGAGAAATGTATACATACCATATAGTCCAGGCAATGAACTGACAACTTGTATGGAAAAATGTCAAATTTGGAAATAATTTATACCTATATATATTATTTTTATTACTTATTTTATTTTATATTATATATTATAGTTATTACCTACCAACAAAATCCAACAAAATTTCAGACATCAAAAAAATTATAACTTAACTAGCTTTTGAAAAGGCAGTAAAAATATTAATAAATGGTTGTATGTTTATTTTGGTTCATTTACATTTGCTCTCTAATATTCCAGATAAATAATTAAAAAAAACAATTCATGCTTTATTTAAACATATTTAATTATACTTCCGGATGAAAAGTTTGTTGGATTCTTGAATAAAGAATCTTAGAATAATGTTTTGAAATAATATAAAGTAAAAACACGCTATTATAAATTAATGTTTTTCAAAACCGTATTTTGCCTGGAGTAATAATTTAACTCTTAACTAGACTTTACACGTACGTAACAGCTATTAACTTCATTACTTTGATAAATCTCGCACTGCGCGTTGGTACATTCTGATGCCCTCGCCGCTTATGAGACACATTACACGTATTGTAAGAAATACTTATAAAAGCACTCAGTAAATTATAGCGAATGAAAATTCCGCATCTTCATAACTTCACGTCTAGGAAGACATTCCGCCACATGCTCTTTGTAGGAACTCTCAAAAGCAGCGCAATTTATTTAATGGACCGGATAGTTTGTTTCTCCACAATTTTCACGACATAAGAGGTGTTGCGAGTTATATACTTAGTTGTTTACGTAGGTTGTTCTATCCTATCCAGTTCTAGTTCAGATGTTGTGAAAACCTTACCATCTACTCAACTTTAATCGACAGTTTAAAATAAAGCACATACCTACACGTAAAACTCAGTAAGAAGGAAATTGACAACCGTTATCGGAATGTTGATAAGGTCGGGAAGCGTTTTCAGGCCCATTTCTGCTTCAAAAAACCTTTAAATAACAAGGTTAGCTCCATGGATGGTGCTTGGAAATACGTAAGTGCATGCATCAAGCGGCTGTCAACCGTGCATCTTGTATGCACGTTCTACCGCGGACGGTTTATTCCACATTATTTCTCCCGGTGCCCGGTTAATATTCTGAGCAGTCCCCAGAACATCTCCACTGGGAATACAAATTCATACAATTCCACACTAAGAGTATGAAATGGTTTGGCAAACGTCGCGACTGCAGTTGCACACGAAAGGTGCAGTTGAGCTAAAGACTTTAGTTATGTGTTCGGCTCTATTCAGAACTTTATACGTATTTATACGGGTACATTTAAGCTGAATCATGTGCCGTCTGTAACATAAACTCTCGACGTAACTCATGTTCGCAATTCGTAGCTTGCTTACCCGAATCTTGCGGTGTCAACGAGCAAACAAGACGTTTGATGTTAAAATGTAAATAGGGCAAGGAAACGAAATTGAATCACACAAAAATACGTTCCAAGATGTAATGTTTATGGCCAAGTCAATTCTGACATAAAAAGAGCGCAAGAGGACGGGCAAAAGGAAAAATAACATCACTCGTCTTCATGTTTTATTTTTTGACATTTTCCTATTAATGTACAATTCAAAACAACTTTAATATATGTACATACAAATAAGAAGTTGTAATTCCGGAAGCACGTATATAATATATTAAAAACTGTTAACTTTATTAAAGTAAAAGTGGTTACACTTACGCTTAACAAACCAACTTCATAGTTAGATTCTTAAGTAGAATTAAAGAAACAACAAACATAGTTACATCCGTTCCCTATATTCAATCTAAGGTTATAGATAGAGCTACCCCGGATAATCGGTAGTAAGTACGTTAAGTATAATAAGTATACATATGTTGAATACAGGGTAAGAGCTGTTAGTGTAGTGGACAGGCAATATAGTCATGATCTCATGACAGACGAAACTCTTTCGTCGTTAGACCAACGAATATAGAATAATTGGTATTTTTATGATGTCATTCGAACCAGTATTTAGAGAAGATCCAATGTCTATATGGGGCCTACTACTGGGGAATGGATGAAAATTTTAGAAATGTCTGATTATTTTTTTGGTGATAGGAATAACCTTCCTTAGCACCAGAAAAAAGTTGCAGACTTGTCAGCAGCGTCAATTATTTTTGAAAAATATAAACAGTTTCCTCACTTACGTTTTGTGGTTAGGACGGCGAATGAGACACTTTCCTTGATCCGTCTCATATTACAAAAAGTATTTTAAATATCTGACCCTGGCAATGACCAATATAGCTGCTGCAGCTGTCAATATCATTGCCAGTGTCAGTTTACCACTGATTTTTATAATATTTTTATGTAATATGAGACGGATCAAGGAAATTGTCTCATTCGCCGTCCTAACCACAAAACGTAAGTGAGGAAACTGTTTATATTTTTTTTAAATTATTGACGCATCTGAAAAGAAAACTTTTTTCTGGTGCTAAGGAAGGTTATTCCTATCACCAAAAAAAAATCGGGCGTTTCTAAAATTTTCATTCATTCCCCAAGAGCACAACCACGGGCAACAATAAGAGTCAAAATCAGACATTGCTCGCGAGCGCAAAAACGACTCATATCAATTGCCACATCATTATGTATGACGTGACAACTTGGTATCGTACTAACTGTTTTAAGTAAAAATAAGTAAATTGCGCGTTTAGGTAAATAAGTGTCATACAATTAATATTTATTGAAACATAAGAATCATATTGGTCACTTTGAAGTTACTCTTGGAGTTTAAAAAGAAAACAATATATCTTTTCGAACCGTTGTTGAAGTCTCATATATTTTTATGATTTCGATATTTGTTGTAAGTTTGCAATTAGTTATGATCATTTAATGATTTAATATCCATCTAGTGACACCATGTTTTAAATTGAACATGAGGATAGTACCCAATTTATTTGATACTATCTAGTTGCAGGGTTGCTTGGCTTATCTTATGTACAATCGGATCCCAAATAAAACGGTTGGAACGACGGCGGGGTTTCAAGTTTAATATCAATTTACGTACCCTATACTTACGGGTTCACCCTTAAGTACAGTGTACCCACCCACCTTATACTTAATAGGAGCAGATATGTATGTACCTACTAAGTAACTACTAAATACTTTACTTACAACTACTAAGTACACTGCGGGCTGCGGCCATCTATGTCATGGAATATATTATAGGCACTTTTATTTAATCAAATCACTAAACCATTTAAAGTTAGCAATGTACAAGTTGCAGAATATTCTCAAAATATCAGGAAAGTTCTCAGAAATTTCAGGAAACTTTCACGAGAATTTTAAAATAGTTTCGCTGGTTACGCGACCACCTTCGGTTAGCGACCACCTGAAGAACATGGTTTTTTCAATTGAAGATAACATCAATTCTACAGAGCCTATTGAAACAGTTAGCCGTATGCATTATTGTTTGTAGTTATCGAATAGGAATTAACTAAAAAAACGAGAAAATATGCTTTCAGTTCACCAACTCAGCTAAGTGGTCGCTAACCAGCATATAAAATTAGGTGGTCGCTAACCGGCGAAATGAGCCTAAGTTCTGAGAACATTCCATAGAAGAAATGCGCAACTTCACCGCGGTTTATTACCATTTAAAGTACATTATGTAGACCTATTTCTACATATTACTATACATATTATATTCTTACATATTATTTTTATAAAGGAACATACAAACTAATCACTTGCACTGTAAAAGTTCTTTTCCTATATAAATCTGACTGTCCTGCTTACTTCAAAGCCTCCGTCTCCCGACATCAACGTTAGCCAGGCACACGAAGCTGCGGGCACCAGGCTCCTGTCGCCAACAAATTATGTAAAACGGCACCTCGCAATAATTCTCATGAAAATTTAAGTGAGAGTCAGGATGGCGGGTGTACCTAAAGATATATAAAAAAAAAGTATACCAAAAAAATGTACCCAAAATGTACTAATTAGTACCACATTAAAAAAAAATTGTACCACCACGTACTCAAAGTTATTACAAAATTAAGGTACACCCGCCAACCAGACAGTCAGGATGGCGGGTGTACTTCTGAGAGCTATGTTCCCACCAATTATAAAAAAAAAATTATACACCAAAATTTTGTACCAAATTTGTACTTTAATATACAATTTACATTCGGGCAATGTAATTCGTGGTTTGCGAGTTGTACACATTTAAGGTTTTTCTACTGGTACCTAGTTAATAGCTCGTAACATAACAGGAAGGCTTTCGGTTTGTCTTTATGTACGCATTTATTTTATATCATCATCATCATCATGTCAGCCGAAAGACGTCCACTGCTGGACATAGGCCTCCCCCAAAGAGTGCCAAAGTGACCGGTCCTGCGCCACCCGCATCCAGCGGACCCCCGCGACCTTTACCAGGTCATCAGTCCACCTTGTGGGGGGCCTACCCACGCCGCGCCTTCCGGTACGAGGTTGCCACTCGAGAACCTTTCCGCCCCAATGGCCATCGGTTCTACGTGCAATGTGCCCCTGCCCACTGCCACTTACGTTTAGCGATTCGGAGGGCTATATCGGTTACCTTGGTTCTGATGCGATCAGCCGATCACGCAGAGAATCTTCCCTTTCCATTGCCCTTTGGGTGACTTTGAGCCTTTTTATGAGGCCCATTGTAAGCGACCACGTTACAGTGCCATATGTCATCAGTGTCATCACTGGCAAAACTCACTGGTCAACACTCGTCTTGAGACACTGCGGAATATTGGACGAAAAGATGTGCCGTGCCGTAGCTTCCCGAACGCTGCCCAGTCGAGTCGGATTTTATTTTATATATCAGAGATAATTCTTTATCAAGTCCGATTTCAAGTACCGGTTTCTACAGGGAGGTCCCTTTTGGATTCGAATTATATCTGATTATGGGATCCAGGAGGAATTGAGGGAATTCTTCAAATGCAATAATATGGCGATTTTGGTAACTTATATGGTAAATCATGCATTTTCTCTTGGTAAGGGGGATGACCTATGGACTTTTTAGTGACGTAGGTAACTACTGCACAAAGTTCGATTAGATTTCGTTGAATTGCTACTTCAATTACTATTGCTCATAAATAATTTTGGATGTAAATTGATGATGACTTGATGATGGCAAATTACAGAGATAGGTTTGCGTTGCGAGGCAGCTTAGCCGAGCCTTAAAAACTCGAACTAACGCGAGTCTTTTCAGAAGGTACTGCATAGCCGGTAGTCTTAGCATCATAGCATCAACGTCTCGAGTCTTTAAAGCTCGGCAGCCGAGCGCTAAATCACTACATATACATATGTGGCTTATGAGAATAGTTATTTGTAAGGGGTTGTTGTAAGGGGAGAAAGTTGTATTTTACCTGCGAGTGTTCATTTGAAACACGAGCTGAGTGATTCAAAACGAGAAAAGCGAGTGGTTCAAAAATAGAATCCTGAGCGTAGCGAGTGTTAGTAATAGTATTACTAATAATGTTTATTGCAAACCATGGTATTTTACAAAGATGTTACAAAATAAAAATGTATCTCATGGACCCTGGTAGGGTATGACAATAGTTCTTAAAAACTAGTTTATATAAACTCTAGTGCATAGATCTATTAGGCAAACTAATTATATTATTTAGTTCATAATAAAATCTATAGTTTTACATTATGATATTACAGAAGGTCATCATCCTGCAGGAACTCTGAGACCGAATAGTATGCTTTTTTTATCAGAAATGTTTTTAGTTTGCTAATGAAAGAGTTATTATTTTCTAAATTCCTTATATTTGATGGTAATTTGTTGTAAATATTGATCGATCTGTAATATGGACCTTTTTTGTAAATGTCTAATATCGGTTCCAACATTTCAACACACGAGACGACAACGGTTTCAACACACGAGACGTAAAATAACTTTTCACCCGTGTATAACACAAAACTTTTCACCTCACTACAGCGAGGGAAAGAAAAACCGGCCAAGTGCGAGTCGGACTCGCGCACAAAGGGTCCCGTACCACAAAATACCGTATCTATAAAAACGACAAAGAAATCACGTTTGTTGTATGGAAGCCTTTTTTTTTTTTTTTTAACCCAGGGAAAATCTTCAAAGATTCCATCGCGCTTTGGGGAAGCGCGGTGGATATGCCGGATTCGTACCGGCTAAAAACCCTGGGGAGTTCTTCCCACTGCCTGTGGCGGAGTCACGGGAACGCTCTCGCACACATCCGCGACTCCGCCAGCAGTTGTCCAGCTCACCGGACCCACCTGTGGGGGGAATTTTTTTTTTTGAGTGTTCCCCCCCACCATCATTTGTGGCGTACGTTTTTTTTTTTTTTCCGCGCGCCCTCCTGCCCTGGGACCTCGATCCGCTGGGCGACAGTTGTCCCCATGCCTGTCACCCGGAGGTCCTTACTATGGGGGCAGCCGGCGGTTATGCGCCTGCCGTCTGCGCCCAGGGCGCCTGCGGCGCCGTTGGTCGGACGCATTTGAGTCCTCCCTGGCCCGTTCCGCTGTCTCCTTCTGCCGCATTACCTCCTCGCAAAAGGAGACTGCCACCTGCCACGATCTCTCGCTGTCGACCATGGATTGAATCACGGCCGGCAGCGATATATCGGGTCCCACTGCAAGTGAGAGGCGAGCTCTCTCTTCGTTGAAGGCGGGACACACTTCCAGCGTGTGCTGTGCTGTGTCTTCCGCCCCTCCACACTGGTGACAGACGGGTGTCGGTTCCCTCCCTGCGATCTTCCACAGATACCTCCCGAAGCAGCCATGCCCCGTGAGCATCTGTGTGACGTGGAAGGAAACCGCACCCCACTTCCTATTGAGCCATGCCTGCAGGACAGGCCGCACTGCAGTTATGGTCCAGTGGCCAGCTCTCGGCTGCTCTAGAGCTTCCGTCCACTTCCGGAGAAGAGTTTGGTGAGCGTCTTCTCTCCATCGCCTTATCTCCTCGAGGCCTGGCTGGTCTCCTCTGTGGCGGGACTCAGCTGCCCGACGGTACACTTGTGCCCGCCAGAACGCAGGCCGCCTCAAATGAGGTGGTGCGATACGCCCTCGATACCCTGACCGCCATAACCCTTTGCGGTTTCCGCAGGTGGGCTTTGTTCTGGTAGGCGGACAGGGCGTCCACCCAGATGGGTGCTCCGTACAGGGCCATCGACCGCACTACGCCCGTGTACAGTCGGCGGCAGCCTGCTTTCGGCCCACCCACGTTCGGAAGAAGCCGGCTTAGGGCGGAGGCTGCACTCACGAGCTTTGGGGCCAGTCTCCGGAAGTGCTCCTTAAAATCCCATCGGCTGTCGAGGACGAGTCCGAGGTACTTAATCGTCTTCTCGACGCCAACAGATACTCCGCCGACAACAATCTGAGCACCAGGTGGGGGCGCCCTCCGAGGTCCGTGGAAACACAGGGCTTCTGACTTTTGCAAGGCGACCTGTAGTCCCAGTTTCCGGATTTTTTCCACTACGTGGGCCACGCCCGCCGTTGCCAGGAGGGAGGCGTCTCTGAACGTGCCACCACGGGCTGTTACGAGAGTGTCATCGGCGTAGCACGTTAGTTCAACTCCCCGCAGGTTGGCGCTGCGCAGCACCCAGTCGTAGCCGATGTTCCACAGGAGCGGTCCTAGGACTGAACCCTGTGGAACACCGCACGACACGTTCTTTTCTACCCACCGATCTTTGGTGGGGTATCGGATAGTCCTCTCCGACAGATATGCGGCCACTACCTGGCCCAGATACTCCGGCACGCGGTGGTATCTGAGCGCCTCTTTGATGATCTCCCAAGGGAGGGTGTTGAACGCGTTAGCGATGTCAAGAGATACCGCCAGCACCACCTCTCCCTGGGACACTGCATCATCCGCCAGGGCCCTCACCCGCGCTATAGCGTCGATGGTGGACCTGCCCCGACGGAAACCGAACTGGCACGCGCTCAGATCTGGCCCTGGCCCCTCCAGATGCCGGACGAGGCGGTTCGCGACAATGCGCTCGAAGAGTTTTGCCACCTCGTCCAGCAGTACTATAGGCCGGTAGGCAGATGGTGAGTCAGCCGGTCTTCCCGTCTTTTGGAGCAGAACCAATTTTCCCGACTTCCAGGCGCGGGGTATCTGTCCCTGCCGAAGGCAGGCGCTGAACAGCGCCCTCACTCTTGGCTCCAACGGGCCGAGTGCCAGCACCCACGCACGTCCGGGAATGCCGTCGGGACCCGGGGCGGTGTTTTTATGACGAAGCCTCAGTACCGCCGCTCCTAACTCTCCCTCTGTGACCTCGGGGGGAGCGGCCTCCTCGTGCAGCCTAGTCGTTGGTTCCATGCGCGGGGGGGTATGGTCACCCCTCTCTGGGAACAGAGTGTCCACGATCCGGCTTAGGAGGTCCGGCTGGAGACTTTCCGTAAGCGGGGGAGCCCAAGGGCGTAGCTTGCACCTCACCATCTTGTACGGCCTCCCCCACGGATCGCTGTTCAAAGTCTCCAACATTTCCTGCTCCGCCAAGTCCATTGCCTGGCTGATGGCTGCGCACAGGGTTTTGCTGGCCTCCCTGTATTCTGCGTACAGCCTATCCTCTTGAACCCGATCGCGCCTCCTACGCCTCCGGCTCCTAGTGTACAGGCGTCTCGCAACTACACAGGAATTGCGCATCTGCGTGAGCTCTGCAGTCCACCAGTACACGTGTTGCTTCGGGGAGGCCGCTTTGGCCCGCGGCATTGCGGCATCGCAGACCTCCATCATGGCATCGCCGAGTTTTGCCGCCTCCCGTTCCACCTCCACCGGGTCTTCGGGCTCCTCCATCCAGGCTTGGACCAAGGCCGCCTCGTAAAGAATGTCCCGGTCCAGGCGCTTCAGAGCCCATCGAGGGGCGTCGTCTCTCCGAGAGCGGCTTAGGCTGTCCCGATACGTCGGGTGGGCGGGGACTTCATATCGGATATATCTATGGTCCGATAGGGTCTCGTCGCCCTCCATCACTTCCCAGCCCTGAATCCTGCGCGCCAGGGCGGCATTTGCGAACGTGACATCTACGATAGAGCCGCCATTATGTCGCACGCACGTGTCGACCGTCCCTTGGTTGAGCACCACCAGCCCGGTCGCAACCGCCCACTCCTCCAACAGTTGTCCTTTCGGGGTCGTGGCGGGGGATCCCCACGTCGTGGACTTGGCGTTGAGATCCCCGGCGACCAGCACTAGTTCCGGGCGTCTTCTACCGACAAGTGCTCCAACCTCATCAAGGAACGTCTCAAAATCGGCCAGGGTTTTGTTTGGCGAGAAGTACACTCCGACTACCATTATACCACCGATGCATGCCGAAACGTACCCGCTGCCTCTGACTTCATTTACAAGTGGCGCGGAACCAACCGATGTCTGCGTGGCTATGGCAACCACGCCATCACGGTCACCCACCCAGTTTTCCCTTGACGGAATCGAATAGGGCTCGGCCACCACCACTATGTGTATCATCCACTCCGCCATGCTCTGGAACAGGAGGTCCTGAGCTCTGGCGCAGTGATTGATGTTCGTCTGGAGGAAGCGACGGGTGGCCATATTATCCTCCGTTAGTTATAACCTCCTCGTCCTGGGATGCGGCGTCGCCATCCCGGGGGTCGGGCTGAGAGGGGGCACTGGGGCCATCAACAGCGCGGGTATTCTGTTTGGGAGGGTTGCATACCTTGCTTCCCATCCTATGGTTTGCAGGTCGGCCTGCCTCTTTGCACAGCGTGCATTCCGGGGCTGCTGAGCACGCGCTTGCTATATGCCCTGTCTGGCTGCACCGGTAGCACTGCTGGCTCCGGTCTACCATCGCTTTGCATTTCGCAGCCAAATGGCCTGTTTCAAGGCAGCGGAAACAACGCAGAGGGCGGGCATCGAGCAGTTTAACTTGCGCAGACACCCAGCCAACCAGCAGTCTTCCTGCTTCCACCACTTTTTTAGCAGCTGCGACCGGGCAGCTTAGCCACACGGTCCCCAACCCCGAAGGGCCGACCACCACCTCTCCAGATCTGATGTCAGTCGCAGAGCACCCTCCGGCTCGCGCAACGGCCTCCACAACATCCTGGGATCGGACCGATTCGTCGAGGCCTGAGATACGCATTTCTTCGCGTTTGGTAGGCCTTGTGATCCGAACTACCTTAGGGTCCAGAACTGCCTCCAGCTTTTTGGCGAGTGCGTCTGCTTTTCCGCCACAGTCAGCTCCGGATACCTCCAGGACAGTGGCACCGGTCCGCGCTTTCCTGAAGCGAAGCCCTTGAATGTCAAGTTCGGTGATCTGTACAATGGCCTTTGCCTAGGCAATGATCGACCCGTAAGTGGCTTTTTTCTCCTCGGCTTGAGGCTGTAGCAGTGTCAGTACCACGGCCGCAGAGCGAGGGGGACGAAGCTTCTTTGTTTTCTTCATCTTTTCCTTGGGCCGCGTTTGTTCCGCATGTTGGAGTGGTTGGGCACTATTTGACGCTTTCCCCTTCTTCCTTTTCCCCACAATATCTGTCAGTGCGTCTTTAATGGATTCACCATCAAAAGTCGGCGGAATAGATATAGGCAGTGCCTGTCGATAAGCGGCTGCCTCCTTAGCAGCCAGGCTAGTTTTATTTCTCCTCGGTTTGTTCTGTTTTCCCGCTACTGGGTTGGAACCACCGACAACCTGTTTCGGTAGGGCAGCATTTGAGTAGCCTTGCCGAGAAACAGAAAGGCTATCTGGTTGTTGTTGGGAAGGCAACTCGCTATCAATCCGCTCTTCTACCTGTCCGTTGGCAGCCGACAAAGGCCGCACATGTGGCTCCGGAAGAAGTCGGCCCTCGATGCCCTCCAGCCGGGCGTTCAGCATGGTGCAGAACTGTTCACGGTTGGAGCGCGACACCTCTTCGACCAGCTTCCTCAATTCATGTTCTGTCGCTGCTGGAGGCTGGGCACGCAATAGAGCAACCTCTTTGCGCAACTCCGCCAATTGCCATGACAGCTGCATATTTGCTGCCTCCAGGTGGACAACTTCCTCTGTAGCAGTGAGAGACTTCATGGCTGCGAAGTTCTTGCTGAGTCTAGTCACCACACCATTTAGGGCCTTTACATACGTTCCCTGCAGGTGTCCCGATCTTTTTGCCACTTTCCCAATTACTTCTAAGTCCTCATCCACCTCGGCCTGTATGACAGCAGATGTGCGCGCCATTTGAGTGCCCCCGCCTAACACTGCCCGGTTCATAAGGCGGTCTGCTTGATCGTTTGCCGCCTTTTCCGCCGACTGGTTGTATGGGAGCCTCCTGTAGCCTAGTTGGTAGTGACCATGCATACGAAGCCGGAGGTCCCGGGTTCGAATCCTGGTAAGGGCATTTATTTGTGTGATGAGCACAAATATTTGTTCCTGAGTCATGGATGTTTTCCATGTTTTTATGTATTTATTTCTCTATATGTATATAAGTATGTTTATCGTCGTCTAGTACCCATAGTACAAGCTTTGCTTAGTTTGGGACTAAGTCGATTTGTGTAAGATTGCAAAAGAAAAAAAACCGGCCAAGTGCGAGTTGGACTCGCGCACGAAAGGGTTCCGTACCATTATCTATAAAAAAAAAATATTTTTAGGGTTCCGCTTATTTTCGCGCGGTTAAGACTTCGCTGTCCGTCCGTCCGTCCGTCTGTCTGTCACCAGGCTGTATCTCAAGAACCGTGATAGCTAGAGAGTTTAAATTTTCACAGATTATGTATTTCTGTTGCCGCTATAACAACAAATACTAAAAACTAAACAAAAATTTTTTTTAAGGGGGGCTGCCATACAACAAACGTGATTTTTTTGCCGTTTTTATATATAATGGTACGGAACCTATCGTGCGCGAGTCCAACTCGCACTTGGCCGGTTTTTATTAGTGTTTGTTGTTATAGCGGCAACAGAAAGACATCAAATAAAAGATGATTCAGTTATCTTCCCGGTTTTTCGTAAATAGATAATTTTTGCCCAACTCTGCCACTATAGGCTAACCGGTCATCAAAACACCCTCCCCCCCCCCCCCCCTCGCCCCCAAAGAACGAACTTTCACGGTTCATCTGTTTAGGAGCTAGGAAGTTACAGACCGACACACAGACAGATACTTATCACACCCCTCTTTATCTTTGATGGTTAATAAGTTCCGACTGCCCGACCGATCGGTTGACTCCTTATACTTACTTTACTCTTTGGTTGACTCTCACGACGCAACAGAGGCACACGAAATCCTTGTGTTAAGCCGTAGCTAAGAAGCCCACCAGCTCCCTTCTAGTCTTGTGTAAAAATATTAATTCAATGGTGCTTGGCTGAAGGATTTCAATAATAGAAGGTGGGAGCGAATCGAATATGAGTTGAAAAATAAACAAGTTTAAGTAGTATTAACAACGTGTGCGTGTACCTAACGTAGAAAGACCTTACGTGTGTATTGCTTGCAAACCACGGATTATATTGCTCGAATATCAATTGTATATTATAGTACAAATTTGGTACAAAAATTTGGTGTACATTTTTTTTTATAATTGGTGGGAACATAGCTGTCAGAAGTACACCCGCCATCCTGACTGTCTGGTTGGCGGGTGTACCTTAATTTTGTAATAACTTTGAGTACGTGGTGGTACAATTTTTTTTAAATGTGGTTCCAAATAGTACATTTTGGGTACATTTTTTTCCTATACAATTTTTTTATATTTCTTTAGGTACACCCGCCATCCTGACTCTCACAAATTTAATTTATAGGCGAAGTTGGCAAAGCAAAGAATTAATATTTTATCGCATTTCACGTCGGTTCCCCGAGAGCGTAGGGTTGTTCTGCGTTGGTCTTGAGGTAGTAAATTCCATCCTTCCTGAAACGAAACAATGGTTCTTGATCTCCGAGATTTAACTAATGCCGTTACTGTTTTACAAACGAGTGTTCTTTGTTTAATTTAACGTAGAAGCGCCAAAAGTTGCCAGCATTCATGAATAATTAATTTTTTTTTTGTTGTCAACGGCCTGTAAGTAAAAACGGCTGACGGACGGACGGACGCATGTTGGTGTTTTTGATTAAATGATGAAATATTCACGTTAGGGACTGCAGTGTTATTTTAGGGTAACACAGTCCACAATCACCCTAATCTCATTAAAACATTACTTACACCGGTGTTTTTCAACCTTTTTAATGGCGGGTTCCTCCGCTGTTCTTAAATTATATTTTTTTTTTACAAATATGTAGGTATCTAAATTTTAAATTACTTTAAATTAGCCGTTTTACAAATCGATTCTGAGTTGCAGTTCAGGTCGAGATCGCGCAAGGTTTTTGGCGGTTGGAGCTAGAAAGTCCGGTCACTGGCTACATTGTTCAGTCATTATATCCAAAAAACCGACCCTACCCGTGAATAATTAGTTCTTGGATTTTTTTTTCGTAGGTCCCTCAACGAATCAGGCTCCTGCGTATATTTGAAAAAACGGTTTTTCTTGAATAACTCGGCCGTTTTTGATTTTACAGTAAGAACAAGAATTGTAGGAAATGTGATTCTCTACAAGTTTGGTTCTCACAATTTTTCTTCTAGGATCGATATTTTAGAAATTAAATTTGAAAAAAGCTACAAATGCAAAATATTTTCATCATCTCGTTTATTTTCAACTTTACGGCATAAATGAAGAGGAGTAATTTTGTCCAAAAAAAACCAAGAACTAATTATTCACGGGTCAAAATCTACAATGACTGAACTAACATGCCCATCCCTCTCCAAATACAGGTACCTTCCTGGATCCGACCTCCCTTCGCCTGGCGCCTGGTCTGCGGCTTGGGGTGACGGTATGCACTCCACACATATGCCCTTGTGGCACGGACGTGGACCAACTGGGTCACCACAGACTTTGTTGTCAAAAAAGTGCAGGGCGCTTTTCAAGACATGCGACACTTAATGACATAATCCGCCGGTCTCTTGCCATTATCAATGTGCCTGCTCTTCTTGAGCCGCCTGGCATTGTCAGAGATGATGGCAAGAGACCTGATGGTGTGTCTTTGGTTCCTTGGAGTTTGGGACGGATGCTTGTGTGGGACGCTACCTGTCTAGACACACCGTCCCACCTCCAACGGACTACTTAGAAAGCGGGTGCAGCGGCGAAAAACGCCGAACTTCTGAAATGTAATAAATATAGAGGCCCCGGCAGAGAGTACAGCTCTACAGTTTTGTACCCTTTGGCGTCGAGACCCTCGGTCCGTGGGGTCCCAGTGCGCATAAGTTATTTGCGGAAATCGCGAAACGTCTGGTTGATGTAGGTAACTGGTGACCGAAGAGCTGGCGGCTTTCTTGCGCAACGCATCAGCATTGCAATTCAACCAGGAAATGCTGCCATCATCCTCGGTACAATGCCTCGAGGGCATTTTTAGGGTTCCGTAGCCAAATGGCAAAAAACGGAACCCTTATAGATTCGTCATGTCTGTCTGTCTGTCCGTCCGTATGTCACAGCCACTTTTTTCCGAAACTATTAGAGTTATACAGCTGAAACTTGGTAAGTAGATGTATTCTGTGAACCAAATTAAGATTTTCATACAAAAATCGAAAAAAATACAAAGTTTTAGGGGTCTATACACATAAATACACATAAATGAAACTCAAAAAAAAATTTTTATCAAAGCTATACGTGTGGGGTATCTATGGATAGGTCTTCAAAAATGATATTAAGGTTTCTAATATTTTTTTTTCTAAACAGAATAGTTTACGCGAGAGACACTTCCAAAGTGGTAAAATGTGTGCCCCCCCCCCCCCCCTGTAACTTCTAAAATAAGAAAATTATAAAACTAAAAACAATACATGATGTACATTACCATGCAAACTTCCACCGAAAATTGGTTTGAACGAGATCTAGTAAGTAGTTTTTTTTAATACGTCATAAATCGTAAACCGCGATTCATTTTACGGAACCCTTCATGTGCGAGTCCGACTCGCACTTGGCCGCTTTTTAGATTTATCGTAGTTTTAATTTAATTTAGTTTATGTTAAATATCATCTTGTATTTACTTTAAATTTAAACTAAAAGTATCTGCGACCCCCTTCAAAAGGCTACGTGGGTCGCTACCCCCAGATTGAAAAAGAGGAAGAAGGTTAAAGAAGAGAAAGTCTTTGTCACTAGCTCTTAACTCGTGTAGCTTAAATATATTTATGATTTGTTACTGCGTTTTCCATATAGGTTACCTAATTATTTTATGAAAAAGGCAAACTGGTCAGTTTCTTGCGTATCGAAATTTCAAGTTAGTAAATGTGTGTACACAAAAGCGGGTTGGTCATAATCATAATTGTGCAGGAGGATGTCTACGTGTCAGGTGTCAACTAACACGTGTATCGTATATGTCAGGCAGTTACTCGCAGTCCTACCCTAGTAGGTACCGTAAATCGACCTTCTTAAGATAAAATACCCCTGCACCCTTAACAAGTTCACTCCCAAAAATTTCGTAGCGCTACGCTCGTAATAACCAATAACATGCGAAAAACCGTATGTAAAAGAGAAATCCAAAGAGCAGACCGCCCACCCAGCGGGTTCCTAGCACTCAAAATGTCACAATACGCGCTACATAAGTTTTTGTTTGTGAAGTTAGCCTTAAGTGGAGGAGGGTGTACCCGTTGAACCCCTCCGACACCATTGCAACGCTACTATTAGCTAACATCAGAGACAAAAATTTATGTGGCGCGTTCTGTAATTCATGTACTCACCCATAATGTATGTCGAAGCCGCCCATAATGAGGGTCTCGCCAGTGCCCTCGCAGGAGCCGTCGTAGTACAACTCATCATAGTCGCGGCAGCGGACCGCCGTGAATGGCACGTCCGATATGATAGACTCCGCGAAGAACATGTGTGCGCGATTGTGGGCACATAGACCTGAAAATAGATCAGAGCGTGAGGTACCTCAATTAAGTCGTAGTTAAGCCTTATTTCGCGGCCTCTATAGACGTTGTGCACGTGATCGAGTTAAGTGTTGACTCATTCGAGACTATACTCAACGCTGTACTACGCTGTAGCCCGTAGCAGCGTTTTTCCGGTCTGTAGCGGAAATTGCACGTAGAGGCACGCCTCATATGTGAGTCACTGGCTATGAGAGCAGCCACCTATCGGGTTCCTGCCACTCCCGCGGCTATGCGACGATGAAAGGAAACTGCCGTTAATATTGAAGATGTAATGGAGTATTTTGCTCTATGGATACTTAATTTTATTTTAAAAATAAGTTATTATTGCATTCAAAGATTTAATACAATTGCTTGTCTATCCTTGAATGCAGTTTAATTATTTTCTTTTTCATATAATAATGTCTCCACAAAGCAAAACATCCTATCTTCAGTGCATCTCGCATATCCGTGGGACACCCTGTATGTTGCTGGGATTAAATTACGGTTTTCTATGGACACTGTACCCAAAAATTCTACTGGATGACACCGGTTTCCCACATAACCTGTTTGTCATGAAATTTTTAATCTTATTAGGAAAACATAATAACACGGCACAACACAGAGCCTTTTGATCTCATTGTAAGACTTGAGTTACACATTCTGAAACTTATTTTTTACTTTACGAATTTCAATAGTAATGCTTAATTACATTATATTACTATTAACCTTAATTAACAATTTTGATCGTTATTGTCTATACCAACTCCACAACCATGCGGCACCGAAAATAACATATACCTCCAATACTGTAGGTAACTTATTATGATGACTATGCTCAAATAATTCTAGTTTTTATGTGTGGGGAAGGATATATAGAGAAATTATAACGTGTCTGTGCTGTACTCATTTGTTGACCTACATGGAATTTCATTATTGCATATCCAGCATTAGAGTTAAGTATCTGTGACAACGGTCGGACAGGATATCTCATTTTTACTTTCAAGAACTCGTATATTAACGTTGTATGCTTGCAAAAGTAAGCATATGTAGTACATAATAAAGTTCATATTATAAAACAAATGCTAGAATTACGATTTGTAACAAGCAGCTAGTTGATATTACGAGGGTTGGCTTGCACATTCAACATGAAGTATTTCTACTGTGACGAGGAATTCGGAATTTTTTGACGCATAAAATACTTACTTACCTCGGTGAACTATTTGGAATAATGTGGTATTTAAAATGGAATGTCATTTCTCATTTATTTGCTTTAGTAGAGCAGATTTATCAAAAGACTAGCTGTTGCCCGCGACTTCGTCCGCGTAGAACTTTTACTTAGAAAATATAATGCAAACAAACTTCCACCATCTTAAGGGATGATTTCCGAGGCAAAAACTATTATATATCCTTCGAAGGGTCTCAAATTATCTCTATACCAAATTTCATCTAGGTACATGGATTTTATCCAAACTTTCACCCCCTATTTCATATCCTTAGGGAATGATTTTCGGGATAAAAACTATCTACATAATGTCATTCTTCGGGACTCAAACGACCTTTATACCAAATTTCATCTAAACGGGATTCATCCAAATTTTTACCCCCCATTTCACCCCCTTAGGGAGTGATTTCCGGAATTAAAACTATCCTATGTCCTTTCCCAGGACTCAAGCTATCTCTATACCAAATTTTATTAAAATGGATTCCATCCGAATTTTCACCCCTAATTTCACCCCCTTAGGGGATGATTTCTGGGGTAAAAACTATCCCATGTCCTTTCCCAGGACTTAACCTATATATACACCAAATTTAATCAAAATAGATTACATCCAAATTTTCACCCCCCCCCTTTTCACCCCCTTAGGGGGTTATTTCCGGGATAAAACCTATTATATGTCCTTCCCCGGGACTCAAACTATTTATATACTAAATTTCATCTAAATCGGTGCAGCGGTTTAAGTAGCTCTATACAAATTTCCACCCCCAATTTCAGCCCCTCAGATATAAAAACTACCCTTTGTCCTTCCCCGGGGCTCAAACTATCTGTATACCAAATTTCATCTAAATCGGTTCAGCGGTTTAGGCGTGAAGAGGTAACAGACAGGCAGACAGACACACTTTCGCATTTATAATATTAGTATGGAAGTATGGGTTATTAGTATGGATAGTATGGATTCTTTCCGCTTGTCTTCCAAATAGAGGTGTAGCTGTAGACTCACTTCAAAAGAAAGAAGAAACGAAAAACTCATTCAAATATCTCAAAAAATTACGAAGCTACAACCGTTTTAATGTCGCTTGTTAGAGTGAGAAAACGATCAGGGACCGTGACGTCACGATCCTCGAACGTCATAGTAAAAACAATCGTTTCATTATAAAGGTGCGTTTTGCGGAAAAGAGACGCAACAAACCCCCTCTTAAAACTTTAGACACTTATTATAACTTAGTGATTACCTATATAGCCTCTTGCGTTGTTTTTTTTCGAGATAAATAAATAATGATTATTTTGTTTAGTGTCTACATCCCTATTTTCGATAAGATAAGATAAAATAAGATTTCTTTATTATCAGAACTGTGTACATTTAGTTGTTTTGGGTAAAATAAAGTCCAACAGCTTGCCCATTTCGGACGTACAATATTAAACTTAAAGCTAGTCAAATATACTAAAACAATAACAACAATAGTATTTCCAAATAATTTTAACCATATTTACACATAAAATATTAATTTAGATCTATCCGACATCCGTATTTTCTTTTAAACCACGAACTTCGGAATTCGAAAATATTCGGGTATCTCTATCTCTATCGCACTAACAAATGACAGGAATGCAGATATACGAACTTCGAGTTTCGGTTTTCGTGGTTTGGCTGAATACGCAAAGAGCGCGCGCGCGTGCCATTCAAAAAAACCAAGTTTATATTGTTCGAATTTGTTGTTACATTTGTTGAAATCACGCCTTAATTCGACATTTGCGCAGTTCGCATATCAAAATCGATTAATTTTATATTTGCTTTTGGTACCTATGAGTCTCGTCAAGGTATATCGTAGACGGGATTAATATTATTAATAGGCGAAAGAAAGGCAAAGCAATTCCGCCATTTTGTCCGTAGTATTTCCTATTAGTCTGTGATTTTGACGTTTCTTTTAGCTGACAGATGTGGCGGCGATATACTTTAAGAATAATAAATGAAAAATTAAATGAAGTCGTATATTACGGAAAATTAATTAATTGTCTCAGTTGGATAAAAACTATCCTAAGTTGCAGCTAGAATAATAATGTACCTATATAAAATGTTTCATATTTTTCCGTTCATGGGATGCTGAGAACATTCGTACCACACAAAGCTTAGATTCAAACTGGCTGATTCTTTTTTTAATTTAGAGATTTATTATAAGTGGAGATTAGAGATTTATTATAAGTGGCGATTATAATCAAAATCCGAGTAGCGTAGTGTATCAAAGGTGTATTCACTGGCAACGCGCATATTTGCGTGAATAGCATCAGTAGGAAAACTAATTAAAATTACCCCATTTCTTTACCTTTTCCAACTATAGGTATTGTGTATTATTTTAGTGATCTATTATTGTGGAATTATTTTCTTTATAGTTCACCGTTAAGGCCCGTTGCCTCCAGTAAATTCCAGATTCTTTGGGCGGTGATATGTTATACCTCTTCTGGGTGCACGATGAGCCGCCCTAAGTAGGTAGGTACTTCTTGTGTGCATGAGTGGTCCGCAGGAGCAGAGAACTATAGGTATCGTTTGTGTTAACAAACCAGCAGAGAAAGTTCGGAACTCTGTAAACAGAGGTCCGTCTCTTTTTGAAATTTAAACGGTTTAAACGTCGAATAGCAAATATGCACCCAGCGCTGTCGGCCGTACGTAAATTAATACTAATAGGTAAGGTGGGCTCAGTGCCCGCCATTGACCTAGTACATGACACTTTTAATCTTATATGTGAAAACAATAGCGGTGCACAATAGGTGTCCACTATTAGGCAATAAGGTGTCGAGCATTGGGACTACATACCTTACCTCTTACAAAAAGGAAAATGTTGAAGGAGGAAGGTTGTAGCTTTTGTAAGTTTTTATGAAACGGGTAATCTCCGAAACAAATTGACCGATTTCAAAATTCTTTGTACTCGGTATAGAATGAATGGCCTTTCTGGGTGGACATAGGCTCATTGGAATACCTACGCGAGTGGAGCCGCGCTGGCAGCTAGTAACCAATAGGTATATTTTTTACGAGTAAATATCCCGCAAATATCATATTTATCAATTTACATATTTTGCATCAACATGATGTGCATGTACATAATGTATTTCATCTCATCCCCATAACCTAGTCACATCCTATGCGTAGCCGTGTATTCGCTAACATGAGCTCGAACTCGAAACTCAATAAAGTGTCATGCATTCCTAATGCAGACTGCAACAACGCAATAGTACTCACAACTTACCTCTATAGTCATAAGCGCAGCCCGGCTGCCGCGTGCCGCCGTTGGGGTAAAAGTCGATATGTCCCAAAGGCGAAGAGAATCCCAAATATCCTCCACAAGTGTGTATAACCTCGACGTGACGCGCGTCGTGTTTGTCCAGCCTCGCGTCCTTGTTGCTCAGTGTGAACAGCGGCTGTGCCGGATCGAGGCCTGGGGGAATAAAGAATTAGGGTCGTGGAAACTTTAACGTAAGCGCTGCACGAGTTTCGTGTGGCCACTATGGATGAGGCAAAGTTTTAGCTTAGCGTTTTCGTTTTTTCTAGTTGTCGTGTAAGGTGTCGGTGAAGTTTAGTTTAGGTATCATGAGATTTATACAGCAGCTTTATAGTTTACTAGCGACCGGCCCAAACTTCGCACGGGTTTATATGTATAATACATGCATGTAAGTATTATATGTACATATAAACCTTCCTCTTGAAACACTCTACCTACAAAAAAAAATCGCATTAAAATCCGTTGCGTAGTTTTAAAGATCTAAGCATACATAGGGACAGACATAGCGGGAAGCGACTTTGTTTTATGCTATGTAGTGATGCCAGCCTTATCACAATAGGCATTGATTTTAATGGACTCGAATGTAACTTATAATGAAGTCTTGTATTGTGTAATAATAATAAATGAATCTGAATTTGAATCTGAATCAGAAAAATATCTCATCTTTCCCTATTATTCATAAAATAAACAATTTTTCAAGAAATGAAGTCGAAAAGATGCTTCTAAACTTTGCATTGAAATTTATTTTTACCTATAATTTACCAATAATTAATATTTAGGACTTAAAAGTATACATGGCTACGAGTACCAAGGTATCTAGATACAACATTTGTTCAGTACTATTTCCCGAGTAATTTAAAGTGCCTTTAACAGGTGTTGCCTTATTAATGTGTGAGGCATAATGTGCTAAAGCTAGAATGGTGTGCCCTATATAATATTTATACGAGTATATACCTTTTTTTTTTCTTTTTTTCGTGGAGAAAACCTGCGAGCGTGTTTTGTTTTCAGAATAGATGCAGCATCTTATTATATTAGACTTAAAAGTATACATTTTAAGCCGGTACCAAATGATGCGATCGTTAGTGTCAACATTTTTAATATCGCTAAACGTGATTATATTAGAATGAACTTTACCTACTATCATGATACAATACATGATGAATCGCCCTAGCCAGTAAAACAGTGGAAAGCGAAAAATACAATAAGTAACAACTGTTTGTTTAACTAGCATCGTTTCAAGACTAGTTTAGCTCATAATTTTCAGAACACCATAGGATGATCCGTCAATCAAATGCTCTGCGCATGAGGTTGGTGTACGGAATTTGACTGGCCTAAAGCCGTGCCGTCAGTCACGCTTTCCCAATAGGATCCATAGGAAATCTAGAGGCTAGACGGCCGCAGCCAGTACCTTTGAGCAGGCATTATACCTACAACCGGTTTTATTAAATATCCAGGTATGACCGCTAAATATAATAACTATTTTTTTGTACTCGACGATTAAAATATGTGTATTAAGATTAAGATTTCATAGAGAATACTGCAACGTCACTCTTTTCATAGTTGTAGTCCATGTTACTGTCGAAACAATCGAAATAACTACTTTTCGATACGCTCCAGACAACTAAAATAAATTCGACCAATCACGTGGCTGCTTTACTGAACTGTAATGAATTGGACCAATAGAATCGCTTTGATGTCGTACGCTCGTTGATGTCTTTTAAGATATCAACAAGCGTACGAGCGATGAGCTGCACTTCGTTTCAACAGTATCGAGTTTGTTTAATTAGTTCAGTTGACTCGTAGAAAATTAATTTTTATGAACTCGTACAAAAAGTATTGTTCACAATAGTGTTATAATCAAACTTTTTAATCTCGTACCTTACTTAGGCCACTCAGCAAGCTTCGTGGCCTAAACACGGTACTCGACTAAAAAGCTCTCTATTATAACACGATTGTGAAAAATACTATTAAATTAGAGGTACAGTCACCGGCATCAATACATGATGGAATAAAGACCGCAAAAATATCTGATGACGACTCTATTTCTAGAGCCGTTAGAGTATCATATTGATGCCGGTGACTGTACCTATTTTTGACATTCCGCTTTTGTCTTTATCGCTTTGTATACACTATTTCAATAGTTATAAACCGTTTTGACATTGTTACTAAATCACGAAATATAGGTGTCTGAAGAGTCTATTACTAGATAAGTAAATTTTCAACACACCTGCTCGTAAAGTAGGTCTTATTACAGCGTATTTACACTGATAATGCAGAATATTACCCATGCCGTGCCTTTTACATTACATTATCGCGCTAGTGCCTTTTCATTACATATTTTTTTAAATATTAGCAAAATAATGCAGAATATTACCCATGCCGTGACTTTTACATTACATTATCGCACTAGTGCCTTTTCATTACATATCTTTTAAAATTTTAATTTTTTTTTTTTCCTCGCAAATGTGTTGAAAAACGTCGTATGAAACACGTGAGCATTGGTCATTACACTTCTCGTCTCCATTAAGCCTTCGCCTTCGGCTCAGGCTTAAAACCAACTCGACTGTAATGACCAACATAGCACACTTGTATTATAATGTACTATTATTGGTGACGTTTGTCATTATTACCGCCTAAATACGTATACTTATAGGTACATTTAAACTGCAGGTAGGTAAAGGATAGTTTTTTTTTTACCAAGCTAGTTAACTGATATAAATAGTTACGCGCCAATTTCTTTTTTTAATCAAAATTCAGTATACCGGTCTCGGCTTTTGAGCGATGCCATAATAAAGCCAAAAATAGTAGTAATAAGATGTACCTACTCAATGTCAATGAAAACAAGTACAGTTTGAGTATAGGATTTCTATGCATCGTGTACCCGTGTCATTTGCCCTTGTGTGTAAGAATACCTAGGTAAAACTCATAGATAACCCTTGATCCCAATAGACTACGGCTCGAACAGGCGAAAACAACATCGACGCGTCGGAACGTACGAGTCAACACACATAAAAAGAGCTCGAGGCGCCATATACAGGGTGACTGGTAATTCGACCTATTCCTTGAAAGGGGTTATACTAGAGCTAATTTGCAACAATTTATGTCCAGTCAACCAGGGGTCAAAACACGATTTTTTTTAATTTTTCGAGTTTTAGTTTGTTTGAAAAAAAATCGCCTTGCAGCCTTAAAGTGATGATTGGGACAAAAATGTTTTTTTACCATCCAAATGGAAGTACTTTTGTCACAATCACGAGTTTAAGGCTGCAAGGAGATTTTTTTTCATACAAACTAAAAACTCGAATATCTTCCGAGAATACCAGCGAGTTTCGACCCCTGGTTGACTGGACATAAATTGTTGCAAATTAGCTCTAGTATAACCCCTTTCAAGGAATAGGTCGAATTACCAGTCACCCTGTATAAAACGTATGGCCATCGGAGCTCTTTTTACGCGCGTTGAGTTATACCTACTTACGAAAGTTACGAGTAAATCACTGAGCGAGGTCAGGGGACCGATTTTTGAGTTTCGAGCGCTCGACTCTTTCATTCGAAAACTGTCAAAAATGATGAAATGCTATTTTGAAATAGCGATAGAAAATTTAAAAACGAGTGGTATTGACCACTCGTATTCAAATCAATCGGTAGAAAGTAAGTGCCAGCAATTTTGAATCTACAATCGTATTCACTTTTATTAAATTTTCGAGCGCTCGAAAGTCAAAAATCGGTCCCCAGCGAGGATAATACTGCTAAATGTTGATGTCATCAATTGACTTCAATGCCGTACATAAAGAACATAAATCAAAGATAAAGTTCCGGAAACCTATAAATTTATCTGATAGCTGTTACAGTTGCACACCAAATTTTTATACGATTTTTTGGAGACACTGATGGGCCGTACCACTTTGTTGTCTTGTGTGAATCGTTTGATGTGGTCTTGATTCATAGTAAATGGTCACAGTTAGGAACAATAACTAGGTGTATTACCTGTAGGCAATACAATAGTTAACAGTTTAGATATTTTCCTACATTTAAATTATACAAGTCATGGCAAAAGTGCTTTACATACCTATACGGGTACAGCGTTTAATGGCCTTAAATTATGAATACGTACACAGGAGAGATTGAACACTAACTCATGCAAAAAAACTGGTAAAGTGCGAGTCGGACTCGCGCACGAAGGGTTCCGTACCATTATCAATAAAAATATTTATTTTATTCTGTTTTTAGTATTTGTTGTTATAGCGGCAACAGAAATACATAATCTGTGAAAATTTCAACTCTCTAGCTATCACGGTTCTTGAGATACAGCGTGGTGACAGACAGACGGACGGACAGCGAAGTCTTAGTAAGAGGGTCCCGTTTTACTCTTTGAGTACGGAACCCTAAAAAACGGCCAAGTGCGAGACATCTTAGATTCAAGTTTCGTGGTTGGCTATTCCCCGGTGAGGCAGGGCTTTTTAGGGTTCCGTACTCAAAGAGTAAAACGGGACCCTATTACTAAGACTTCGCTGTCCGTCCGTCCGTCTGTCTGTCACCAGGCTGTATCTCAAGAACCGTGATAGCTAGAGAGGTGAAATTTTCACAGATTATGTATTTCTGTTGCCGCTATAACAACAAATACTAAAAACAAAATAAAATAGTTTTTTAAGGGAAGCTCCCATACAACAAACGTGATTTTTTTGCCGTTTTTATAGAACCCTTCGGAACCCTTCGTGCGCGAGTCCAACTCGCACTAGGCCGGTTTTTTTATCAATTGTTGTTAATTTACAAGAAAGGTTAATCGTTATTCTCTATTCTACACATCTATCTGATACAGTGACCAATATTAAAGATACTTTCCCTTCATGTCGTATAGCCTTGGTACACCCTTTTTAACCGACTCCAAAAAAGGAGGAGGTTCTCAATTCGTCGGAATCTTTTTTTTTGTATGTTCCCCCATTACGCGAAGATGCCGTGACAGATTTAGAAAATTATTTTTTTGTTTGAAAGGTCCCATGGTCATCAGGTCAGGAGCTGATGATGCGATCCTGGAGAAATTGAGGGTACTCTTAAAATTTTATAGGCACACTTGAAGCGGAGTAGCTAAATTGAAGTTGGTTGAAACTTTGTTTTTAAAGTATAAATTATAAACCCTGTATTTTTTCCTAAAAACCTATGTAAACTCCTTATTTACAAAAATAAGCGATGAATAAATAAATACTATCTACAGCTGAATAAAATAGCTACCAGAAATAGTTTGATTCAAAAACACCTCGGCATTTTTTTAAATCAACGCGAGTCGTTTGATGAGAGTGTTGCACATTTTTTATGTTCATTTTACAGTAACTATACAACGAAAACTAACTACTCGCGCGTCGGGTGTTTGTAACAATTATTTTGTGAGGTATTTCGTACAAAACTGTGTCACTGGAGTTAAACGCGTTACATATACGCGAACCTGTGAAGTTTGACGCGTTATAAAGGCTCAAGGCTAAAGAAGGTTTTTCTTCATTCGAATTTAAGCCATGTCACTTTATCATAGAGTGCCCATGCCATATACTAGCACAGCGTCGAGCACTCGGACGTTTACCTTATGACGTAAACGATTTTGGCCGGCGGCGGCGACAACCTCTCCCGACTGCTTTATTAAATATAGTCTGGATCAGTAAGAACGAACTTTTGACAGTTATGAATTGACCCTTTGGATATACCTATGGAACATATGGCTACCAGTTAAACGATAGGTCTTAGCTTCATATATATAAGGGTCAATTCATAACTGTCAAAAGTTCATTCTTACAGATCACAGAATAGTCGTATGCTTGCTTGCGACTTTCATGGTTAAATAAAAGTACCTTACCTGTAATAGTATCTATAGGGCCACGTTTCACGTAAGCGCCCGCTATGCCTACTACATGGGCACCTAGGCTGTGTCCTATAAGGTGCACGTCGTCCATAGAAACCCCCTCTTCGATGAGGAAGTTCAGGAAATTCGTCAGCAAACGGCCCACCATGGCAACGTTGTAGCTCGCCAGGACGTAGTTCACGTTCGCCGCGTTGCCCCAATCCACTACTATTATGTTCAAGTCGCTGACGTTTAGATACGCTGAAAAGTAGCAAAGATTTACGGTTATTCATAAAATTTAACAAAACTATCTAACTAAAATGTGTTGTCCCTTTCTCGCGAACACAGATGTTAAAGTGGTAGTTAAAGATAAACGAATTTTAAATGTAGGTATTTCATTAAAACAGTTTGAGAAACGTTAATGAATAAGGGCCGTCGAATCTTTAACAGATGGACGGCGAGACAGGATCACCAAGTAATTTTTTGTTTGCCGACCTGTCAGCCATAGGCGATATCAAGAAAAACCGCACTCAAATCAGTTCATCAGTCTGGGAGCTACGATGCCGTAGACAGACACGCAGGTTCATGAGAGCAATAAAGTATTCTTATTCTTACAGTCGACGTCAAATACATGTTTACAATTTTGTACCTTATTCCATTGTAATAAGCACACAGATACATTTTAAACGTTAAATTTATAACATCCCTCGTATGTGTCGGGGATAAATATAATAGTAGATTGTGTCTCAAGGGAGCAAAATGATACGTGTACGGCGAGGACGTTATACTTATTGACTACTGAGTGAAGCGAAAGATTCTACAATAGAATCCTAAGCGTAGCGAGGAATCCTGAAGTAGAATCTTGAGCGTAACTCGGGATTTATATGTTTACGCCCAAGATGGAAATAATTTTGCTACCGAGAGGCACATACTGCTTTTCTCACCCTCTATGAGGAAAACTGAAATCCCTCATTCGAGAGCAACAATGCATTATTTCTGAATAGCAGGATTAGGGAAGAAAACTACAACTTTGATCTCTCATTTGCGGGCAACAATGACTCCTTTCTGAGCTGAGATTTCTTAGCAGGTGTGAAAAAATACTTAGGATGGAAAAAATCACCAAATACCTATTATGAATTTATCTAAAGCCACAAATCATACGTAGGTACACTCAAGAGGCCAATCTTACCTTCTTTAATCGATTCAGGCATGGGACTATCCCCGTGGTTAAGCCATCCATGTGCGAGAACTTTAACTTTGTTGCTGAAGTCGAAATTAGAGTCCCATAAAGATAACGAATCGTTCGCCTGCAGAACTTGGAACTCATAAGGGTTGCGCCTGGAAGTAAATTATCATATTATGTAATATATTGCAACTTGCTGCCCGCGCGGCTTCGCCCGCGTATTGTTTGAAATAATTATCGAATAAACTCAATTTGTTTAATGTCGAACTGGTATGATATTTAATAATGGATAGGTACCGAACCTAGACTTCAATCGTCTGTTTTTTTCTCGATTCTTTTGTTTCCACCTGAAAAGGGATATCACTTACCGTAAGAAAGGAAAAAATAGGCGCGGCGTCATCCGTCAGCCAGTCTTGATATGAGCGACGGGGATTTTCCGACATACCATATACCTAGACATACCTATATGTATACCTAGGTCTTACTCACGCTTACTTATAATGATTCAAAGAAGAGATAGGATTCCAGTTAGGCATCTAAAGTTTCTAGACCTAACGTAGCAGAGACATTTTTCAAATAAAACGTAGTTAGGTACCCTAGTTAAGGTAAAATATAGAAACGTTAACTTTGTCAGTGTTGTCACGAAAATTAGCCGTATAAATAAATGTATGTCTAATTTTCGTGACTAAACTGACAAAGTTAACGTTTTTAAATTTTACCTTAACTAGGTTACACTTTATTTGAAAATCGCTCAGCATTTAATATTATTTTTTGTAATAAGAGGGAACTGATTGAAAGATTCGGTGAACTGAGGGCTCCAAAAGCTCAATTGTTTGAAAGAAACTGGCCGTGAAAATAAAGTCGCGGTTTCTTATCCCCGAGTTTGATTTGAAACCATGCTATGCTATACCTAAACAGTATACGCAGCTTTGTCAAATCAAAATTGAACTTTAAAAACCGTCACAATCGTTTCAAACTTGGTGAAAAGGGTGGGAAAGGAACTGACCTGAAGTGTAAAATCAGCTTCTAGAATCTGTAGAAGGTTACCTAGTGTAGAGGCGGAACTGCACATCCTCTTCCTTGAACCAGCTCCAGCTCCATCCCCAGAGCCAGAACCTGGTCTCGTTGGGGGAGGGCACGGCCCCGTACTCCTGCACGCTGGCCAGCCACACGGGATCGTACGGCGGCGGCGCGTCCCAATTTATCGCCGACACTACAAATTTGGTAAAAATCATTACACACCTAGCAATTTGTCACGACAACTTGTTGTAGTTTGAATGAAATGTATACTGTATTGCTGTTTCTGTGTTATGGAGGAGGTTCTCAATTCGTGTGCATTTTTTTTGTGTGATTGAATTTGTGAACCGATTAGAAAAAAAAATCTTCGTTTGAGAGCATAGATTGGTCCCGTTGCCACCACAATCCAGTTCTGATGATGGGATCCTGGAGAAATCGAGGGAACTCTTCAAATTTTATAGGAAAACTTGAAGCAATATGGCTTGGGATTGTTCGGTTAAAACTTTGTTTTTAAAGTAAATTATTCCGTACTAGCTTCTGCCCGCGACTCCGTCTTCGTCTGCCTGGAACTAGTTTATCTCGTAGCTCCATACAAACTTCTGGGATTCGCTGAAGCTTTCCGGGATAAAAACTATCCTATGACCTTCCCCGGGACCTGAACTATCTAAGTATATGCCTACCTACCAAATGTCATCTAAATCGTTTCAGCGGTTTAAGCGTGAAGACGTAACAGACAGACAGACAGACACACTCTCGCATTTATAATATTAGGTACTATGGATAGCATGGATTCTAACTATACTTAGGTACTTATAATTACTTCTACAGCGTGTCTCTGATCTTGGGGCTTTAAATGCAAATGTCGATTATGGTCCTGAAACGGAACTACTTTTGCTCTACAACTTTTCAAAAATAAGTAGGTACGTTCTTATTATATTTTCATTATTCCATACAAATTAAATTAAATTTTCAATGTTCATTTCCATGTAGTTTTCATACTTGTCAGTGCCATGGTTGTCAAATAATGAGGTCGTGTTTGCAATACATTGATGGTACAAAACCATCAAGCAACTAAGAACCCTAAGAACACTAAGACCAGAGCTGGAGCTGCCAGCATTTACGCTGAGTTGTGACCATTTCGTGGCAAATGATTGTGCGTAACTAGGTATGTGTCTGCAGTTTGTTTTATGTATTTGTAGCGAATAAATGTTTTCTTTCTTTCTAATAAATCATAGATAGAGTTATTTTACAAAGTTGCTGAACAAAAGTGGTTCAGTTTCAGACCATAATCGATATTTGCATTTAAAGCCCCAAGGTCAGAGACACGCTGTATAATAAACATTCTATAAAACGTGTGTTAGTAGTCAACTATTGAATACTAGCTTCTGTCCGCGACTTCATCCGTGTGGAACACGTTTATCTCGTAGTTCCATACAAACTTTCACTCCCCATTTCACCCTCTTAGGGGATGACTTCCGGGATAAAACTATCCTATGTCTTTCCCCGGGACTCAAACTATCTCTATACCAAATTTAATCTAAATGGGTCCCATCCAAATTTTCACTTCCCCCTTTCACTCCCTTAGGGGATGATTTTCAAGATAAGTAAAATCTACCCTATGTCCTTCCTTGGGACTCAAACTATCTCTAAGTATACCAAATTTCATCTTAATCTGTGCAGCGGTTGTAAGAAGCTCCATACAAATTTTCAGTCCCCCCATTTAGGGATGATTCTGGGCTAAAAACTATCCTAAGTCCTTTCCCAGGACTCAAACTATCTCTTCACCAAATTTCATCTAAATCGGTTCGGCCGTTTTTATGTGATACGCGATCAAATAAACAGACAAACAGATACTTAAACAGACAAAAAATCTAAAAACTGTTGGAACGTGTTCGGTTGTCGATTCTAAGTATTTTTTTTCGAATATCTTGCTTGTACATACTTTCAACCCTCTTCAGCTTTATTATAATGTGTAAATACTACTTAGATATTATGCTTCTCCTTCTCCAAAGGAACAACCGGTCCTGTGCTAACTTCTTACTTTTTACAACTGTAGGTACCTAATAAAGTGTCTGTCTACATATGCTCTACCTACATAAGGATTACGTACATGTTACATAAGTATATAGCAGTAGACACTTTATTTCAGAGCATTTAAAGTTCATGAAATACATAGGTATTTGTGAAAACTATGGAGGTAGGTATATCTGACCTTTTTCTTGGTACAAGATTCGCATTTCGCGAAGCTCCGGCTACTTGTTCGCGGGTCGTACGTAGCGATTATTTTGCTACATATGTAACATAGCAAAAGGGGACCGAGTGACGAATTTATCGGGACGACAAGGGAGCAAATTAAGTTAAATCTCATAGTTAACTCGGCGTGTTTAACTCGACTCGGTATAACAAACATAAAACTTCATAATAGACATTCACCATGTAGCCACAAATGTTCCTTCCAACGGTTCCAAGTAATCAGGACATGTACCATCAACTTGAAAAGTAAATTTCAACAAAAGCTAATACTTAAAAGCACGCCCTGGACGTATACCAACATCGTGAAGAAGTACACAAAAACGTACACAAGTAGTTAAAACTAGAATTTCCAGACAAGACAACACTACCGAGTTGCTCATCCGTAGTTGCAACGACTCGAGGCGAATTAGTTGCCGGTATAAACTTGGATAACTCTTATCAGCGAAATTGTAAAACTAACAACCGATGTTGCTTAAATAGTGCAGAGTTAGCAAGCCTTTCTAAGCCATGTTAGAACACGAGAGGCTTAGCGTGTATCCGGCGAGTTTGTACCTGCTGAACCATGTACTACTTACATCAGGTACCTGGGTGTAATCGAGTGACTAACTTCGATTACCGGTTTGATGTCTAGTGTGGGTAGATTTTAGCTAGGTATATTTAAATCTAACCTAATTACATTTTGATTCGCCCTCTAAAACTAAGCTAGATAACTAATAACTAACCATGGGGCAAAAAAGCATCGTAGAAACATATTGTAGGAGCAAAACACCTAGGCAATAATTCGTAGAACACTTTTATTATTATGATGGTTTGGAATTTTGTATTACCAACCGAATCTTAATAAAAAGGCTCGTGATAAAAAGGCAACATTTACAAAGAATTAGAAGCCCAGATAACCATATAACTTTCTACAACTCAAAATAATTGGTACCACAAACCTGCACAAAAGAACAACAAGAGAATCATTCCAGCTAACTCACACGCCAGAAATTGCGGGGCAAACAATTTTCCACATGCCGAGCAAAACTTCACTAAAGTCCAGAGTTAGAACGCTCATTTTCCGGCTATGCTACGCTACTAATTGGTGAACCGTCAGCGAGTAGTCACACATTTTCACTGACCGCTGGCGGTCGAGATTGAATTTAAATTTGTATAGCGGTACTGCAGCCCATTGCGATTCACGGGGCGCCGTGCCTCGTCCATCGATCATATTAATTAAACAAGAGTTGAACTATCCTTTCGGTGCCTATGGAACCGTGTGTGACGCACTATTTAGAAAGACTGAATGTGGTATCATGTTAATCGAATGCGCATCCGAGATCGGAGATATGCTGGTTAGAGAGCTGGCGGCGAGCTGTAAGTGGTGCTAGTCAACTTACCGCTTATTAAATCATGGTGTTATGGTTCCTTTCACTGCACGGTTGGCAGTTATGATGTTGCATTATTCCCAATAGCACTACCACTTTCCAAAGAGGACCTTTCACCTATTAGAGGTAAGATATTTATTTGAAGGTACACAGTACGCGGGCACTCCAGCCTAATTTCGCGAACTTATGCGTATGTATATGTACCTACCTATGCCCTGTGCGTAAACGCGACCTAACGTATCCGGCAAAGCGAGCGACGCGACAAAAGGAGGGACATGCATACTAAAAAGTAAAATTGTATTTTTGTCCCGCCTTATCTCGCATCACGCGCATTATACATGTTCTGCTAGCCGTGATAGTAGGGTGTCCAAGACTAGCGAAAGGTACCTACTCGTGTAACGGCGATATTTCACGATGTTAAAAGGAAATACGGGGTGGCGCGGTCATAGAAACACTTGAATTTCGAGTCGTGGCCTACCCCTTCATTTTCTATTTATGGTCAAAGTAAAACCTCTATATACATTTTCTAAAATAGATCCACAAAATGTTTACATATGCTCCAATGTTTTGTATGGACCGCGCCGCGCGCCAGCACGTAACTGTACGGTTGCGGTTAGCTTCTAAATGGATGACGGCTTCCGTGCTTTTCTAATAGGCATGTTAAGCCATCGATTCCGGTTGTTGTCTACAACATCAGTCGTTTAATTCGTTTTCCCTCTAGGTAGGTATGTTAGAAGACTGTGGCTCCGTGTTACACGTACAATATTATTGTGATAAGTATTTTCTAGCTGTCTCTATAGATATAACATGCAATGAGATAGAGACAGCTTGAAAAATATCACGATAATGTACGTATAACACGGGCCTAATATTGCAGTATATTTTGTAATACTATTACTAGTGCTAATACTACTTTTAAATATTAAGTAGCGAGCGGACCTAGGGCTCCCAGCGAACATTCCACGAACTCTAATGGACAATTTCAAACTAAGTACCTACAAATTGAAGTGCGGGATGAATGCTTTGGATTTTATTCAGGCTTGATGTATATAGGTACCACCCTTGATAATGGGGGCCTACCTGACATATATATCGTGTGATCGGGATAACGAAGGCTAACGAACAGGGAGTAAAAGAATTAGGGACGCACGCAACTAAGTATCTGAGAAAATAAGAGATGTTAGGTATGACCCTACCTTACTCATTATGCCGGTTACTTAGCGAACACCTGAACGGTTAGCACAAGACGGCGCGCGAGCTCTCTCGAACTCTCTCGCAGTATCCGTCTCTCTCTTATTAGAAAACTTAGAAAGAGACGGATAGTACGAGAGAGCTCGAGAGAGCTCGCGCGCCGTGTTGTGGTAACCGTGCTGTAGGATAAGGTTTTTTTCAATTAATGATTAGGTATAACATTTCAACAGACTCTAACGTATGCGGAATGAAATTTGCACAAAGTTTTAAATATGTACAATGTTTAAAAAAATCGAGACATCAATTGCATCTTACGATAAATTCAAAGACTACATATCTGTCAATCAATCTTTTAAGTTTCATGGACATTGGATTTTTTCTCTTGAAATTATGGCAAATCGAGAAGAACGACGTCGCGAAACTATTTGTAATTTCTACAGTACACATTCCCTACGGCCGAAACTGAAGATAGTGAAACATTTTGTGCAAATGGGTGAGAGCCGAAGCTCTGTTTATATTATTTTTGTGTCATTTTCTTTGAGAAAAAGTACTACTAGAAGGACTGGTTCAGGGAAACATTCCAGCTTTAGCCAGTTTTCTGAGAGGGCTCGATTAAAGAAAAATACGGCCGGCCGAGTCGCAAAATCTTACAGAGAGCTCAGAGGAAAATCAAATATGACAGCAAAACTGTAAAAACATATCTTAAAGACATGGGCATCTTCAATCGTTCAAGAAAAGTTAAGCCCGCCGCGCCGTCTCCGAAAATCATAAACTTGCTCGGAAAATGCGGCTACGTCATTTGGTCAAACCATGTAAAAACTAGCGGTTATTGCGTTATGGGATTTATGGGTGACGAATCATAAGTAACTTAAAATGGAAATTCGTGGCAAGGTAAATTTTATTTTGAGAACACCAATATTCCAATGGACGACAACGTGAAATATATCGAGCATACGAAATTTCCTAAAAAAGTTTTCTTAAGAAGGATAAAATTGCACCTAAAAAAAATGCTTATATCTGTATTTTCGACAGCGATGGACAAAGTACCACAAAACTGCCGTAAATCATTTCGCATTGGAGTAAACTTTTTTTAGCATTGAACGTCGTGAAATACACTATTAAAAAACATTATTATTAATAAAAATAATCATGTATTTTTTTATTTAATACGACATTGAACTTTGTGCAAATTTCACTCCGCATACGTTAAACAAACCGTGAACCTTATGCAAATGTTTAAGTAGTTGTTAACTAAACAGGAATCTACGTAAAAATGAGAAAACACACATGAGTGGTCGCAAACCAGTAGGTACATTAAATTAGGTGGTCGGCAAAATGACCATATCTACATATTTATGCTTATAAAAAAATAAAAATAAACCGGCCAAGTGCGAGTCGGACTCGTGCACGAAGGGTTCCGTACCATTATCAATAAAAATATTTATTTTAGTCTGTTTTTAGTATTTGTTGTTATAGCGGCAACAGAAATACATCATCTGTGAAAATCTCAACTGTAACTATCACGGTATCAGTGACATACAGCCTGGGCTGTTATTCGCTACGCGTTAATGCGGCTCACCCCGCCGGTCACCCGTTACGAAACTAGACCTCTACCTACGCTTAATTACTACGCATCGCGGTGTCAAGGTATAATTGTGGGTGAGCGTTGAGGTGAGCTTAAAACAAGTTACAGAATAGGGAGGCTGGTGACAGACGGACGGACGGACGGATAGTAGTAATACGGTCCCGTTTTACTCTTCGAGTACGGAACCCTTAAAAGGTACGACTTACTTATTTCATGCTATTTTTCGCTTACGTTTGCCCGCTCGCACTGTTACGTTGGTGTGGATTAAACTTTCCTTACAGACGTTACGCTGGTCGATCATGTAACGTGTGGTAACGTAAAATTGTACGCGTGTTAAGGTACTTACACTTGGCGGTGTTTGCCCAAATATTCGTGTTGCATCTTTTTCCTTCCTACGGCAAATTAAAGAGAGGCAACGGCCAACGACGCAACGCGAACGCATAGCGCGAAGTGTGGTGCCACCATTAGAGGCCCTAGCACGATAGGTTTTATCGTCACGTTTTACGGCGAAAATAAACTGAAACATCGTGTAAAGCGTGACGATAAACCTATCGTGCTAGGGTCCTAACGTGCGTTCGGAACGTTACGACGGATTACATTGACACAGTGCGTCCTCGGGAGCTTTGGCGATATTATACACCACCGAGCAAGAGAGGTTCGGCGTTTAGGTAACTCTGATATTTCATTACCTACTTACTTTAGAATAGATAACTATAAGAAGATCAAAAATTTGAGACATTCTTTGTTTTACCGCCCTAGGTAAAAAATATTGTGTATTATGAGAGAGGTTTGTGTCGATTGTCGCTTATGTCATCAATCAAAATTATCACAAGACGGCTTTCAATTTTACAGCATTTTGCTAATACTTATGATTATGACGTAAGATGTAATCCCATTTCAAAAAATAAACTGTTTTATTAAACTTAATCAGTAGGTAAGTATTCATGTATTGTTAACCGACTTAAAGAAAGGAGGAGGATCTATGTTCCACTGTAGGTATGTATGGTTTGGGCGCATTACGTCCCTCCACCAAAATTAAGTCCCATTCGCAAAACGTCTTCTCTGCAAATGGTCCTGCAATGGTATGTAAATTATGTAAAATATATACCCCATTTGCAAAACGTCCCTTTCTCAAAAGGTCCCACCCCTTTCGCAAAACGTCCCTTCTGAGAATGCCCCTTTCGCTGAAAGTCCCTACAGCATAACGCCCCTTTCGCAAAACGTCCCGTCTGTGAAATGACCCATTCGCAAAATGTCCCGTGTGGAAAAAGCGTGTTTAATTAAGTAGACACTTGGAGTCTTCTCATGGGATACGAGACGGCCATTAACGGGTCATTTTGCGAAAGGGACGTTTTGCGAACGGGACCTTTTGCAGAAGGGTCGTTTTGTGTAAGGGACATTTAGGAAAGGGAGATTTCGTGAAAGGGACAAAGGGACATTCTGCGATTGGGACGCTATGCGCACTAACCGTAATTTTCGCAAAAATAAATAAAACCTACTTCCCGCCATACAAATTTAGCTTTTTGAGGAATATTGGATCATTCAGTTTGACTGTTGCCTTCCCCATTTCTGCCTTACAACGCTTCCGGAGCTCAAATACCGCAAGCTATCCGGTTGCCTCTTGGACACTGAAACTACGCATCTTTGCTTTAACTAATATCACAGCATAAGTAATAGTACTACGTCTAATATGTTAAAATCCATCAAGCCGTTTGGACTGTAGCCCCTGAAATAGAATTTTCTCGTCCACATACGTACGCCCATACATAGGTTACCTACATATTAAGTCGTCAGCATCTGAGCTATAACCACGAACCTCGAATCTCGAACTTCGTATATCTCCGTCTCTATCGCACTTATGGTTTATGGTACTCGAGCGACAGAGACGGAGATATACGAAGTTCGTGGTAGCGCCGCTGTAGAGAAGAACAGCCGGACAGCGGGACAGACACCGGACACCGGACAAATATGATTTCATAGACCTCCGGACACCGGACGAGCTGAATCATAGAACTTCGTTATCTTCGCTCGCTCGTTCGATTAATCTACACACAACAAGTTGTCAAGTTAAACTTTCTATACCTACACCTTAGAGTTAGAGCACCTGCGGCCCGTGCGGCCCGCTGAGCTTTTGTGAGTGGCCCGCCAACGCCATCCACCATGCGATGTGATCCTAGTATAAAAAACCGGTCAAGTACGAGTCTGACTCGCGCACCGAAGGTTCTGTACAAACTTTCATGCACCATACCCGTCATGTCAGAGTATGTTTGTTTATCAGCGATAGCTTTTTATCACGCGCACCGATTTCGATTATTTATTTTTTATTTGAAAGAAGGGACTTTAAAAGATAATCTGATAGGAATTTGAAGTTATAAAATTACATACCAAAGTAAGTAAATTACAAATTTAATTAAGAAATTATTTTTGAAAAATAAATTTCAAATACGCTAGTTAGATATATCGTTTTATTTTTCCTGTATTATTTATGTTACTTTTTATCATATGTAAATTATTTCAGAATTTTCGCTTCGTAAACTTCGGAGATAAGGGGGGGGTGGTATTTTTTTCTACAGTTCCCTTAATAAATCAAAATTTAACCACGGCAGATAAAAAATAAAAACGGTTTTAGAAAGTGCAACATATGATTTGATCTATTTACTATATAGACTTTGATTTTTTAACCCCACTCATACTCGTCATTTATACAAAAAATAAAAATGTATATATACATTTTTCATTCTCCATACACGTTTCTTAACCCTCTCAACAGTTCCAAATTTCAAATTGATAGCACAAGTAGTTCCTGAGATATTTCACGTTGTGACAGACGGACGGACGGACGGACAGAGTCGCACCATAAGGGTTCCTTTTTTACCTTTTTGGTACGGAACCCTAAAACCATGAACCCTTGTGACCCGCGACTCCTTGGCTATAATGTATTTGCGGCCCTCGTAGAAAAAAGGTTGAGTATACCTTATATGCCTTAGACTTGTCATATACACCTATCAATTTGTTACAACAACCACCTTTAAAGCAAATGAATTGAATGTTTGGCAAGTCTCTTTCCAGCACTGCTATCACAAGACGGCGCGCGAGTTCTTTCGATGTTTCTCGCGCTATACGTCTATTTCTAAGTTTTCTAATAAGTGAGAGACTGATAGTGCGAGAAAAATCGAGAGAGCTCGCGCGCCGTCTTGTGATAGCCGTGCTGAGGGCCTGCCGCCAACAGCATTCGAAGTTTTCTCTCTGTGTCGCACTTACGTACAAACTCGCAAGTCTGATAGAAAAGGAACACTTCGAATGCCTTTCGCGGTATGCCCTCAGATTATAGCTACGCTAGGTTGTTGTGATAAATTGCTAGGTGTATAATGGCCTTTAGACACTCCAATATTGCGCAGCACGGCCATCACAAGACGGCCGCGACATACTCTCGAGCCCTCTCGCATTATGCGTCTCTCTCTTATTAGACCACTTAGAAAGAGATAGTGCGAGAGAGCTCGAGAGTATGTCGCGGCCGTCTTGTGATAGCCGTGCCCTGCGCAATATTGGAGTGTCTAAAGGCACACCTACGCCTAGCAATTTGTCACAATAACCTAATGACGCAGAAAATTGAAATACGAATACGAAGTTCGCGTAATCTCCATCTCTGTCGCTCGCGGGCCAGATTCTAGAAAATATAAATGGCGATGCACAATTGAACGAAGTTGGCGTCAAATCGAACTTCGGATAGCTCCATCTCTATCGCGCTTAATCCCTTGTACGATAGAGATGGATATATCGATACCCTAGTTCACAATCGTACTAATTACGGGGAAAAAAGTGGTGTAATTAGGATGATAGTGCACAAATCATAAAGTTACAATTTCAGTGACAAATAAAATGTAATTAGTACGACTGTGAACTAGGGTATCGATATAAAGAACATCGATTTTCCTAGTAACGCCACTGACACTCAACTTGCATGATAGGATCCTACATTCTACTGTCTATGGTAAAACAATTACCCATGGAAACGGGGCTTTTTGTGCCGTCAAACCATCAAATTCTTGAGTGGATTCCGTTCATATTCTTTCTTTCATTCGTTCATCTGTCATAACCAACCAACACAACCCTACCTATTGTCAAAGTAGACAAGACAACTTTCATTAAAAAAATCTTTCGTATCGCAGGCCTTGTGTGGAAAGTGATTGCTTCATTTAAAAATATTTATAACATTAGTTAAATTCTAATTATGGCTTTGGTTATGGAGAACAAAAAGATCCTTGAGTTCTTAGAACTCGTGGGCCGTCTGAAGGTAAGCTATCGTTGTAATACATTTTAAAGTTTATTAATCTCAGTACGAATTTGTGTTGGTTACTGAATAATACGATTTTATTGTATTTTTCAGCATGTGAAAAGAACTGGCTGGGTGCTATGCGACATCGAGGATTGCGAGTCCATCGCGGGTCACATGTACCGTATGGGTATGATGACTTTTCTGCTCACTGATGAGAACAACCCAACAAACTTGGACCGCTTTAGATGTCTTCAGATAGGTAAGGTTTCCAATTAGACTCAATATTTAATTCTAACTGTATGAAACAATAATAATAATAGCCTTTAAGAGTCTGCAGTAAGCTCGGCCGAATTTCACCTTCCCATACAAACATAGTTTGGTTCTCATTTTAAAACGGCATACTGGAAAAACATGCAACTTTTTATACACAATAGGATCCGCCATATCAAGGTCTAAAATGAATTTCTGTTGCTATACATTATAATAGAAATAAGTTTCTGTCAAAAATTCGCGGGCAGTTAGCATAATAATATAATTGAGTCTAGGTGGCCTGATATTATGTTGATCAGTTAACACAAACCTGTACAGTATCAAAATATTAATTCAGGTGGCATTTGCTCAGTCTGTAATCCAGTAACTTTATCCTCCACATCCAGAGCATGCGCCAAATCCGTTCGTTGTGATTTTTTGCCAGACTTGTTTATGATGTTGGCCCAATGAATAAACTTTGAAAGGTTTTATCTCGGAAACTATTGGGTCTACAGAGACAATTCTAGTCTCATATTGTAGCAAATCTAGTCTACCTTAAAAACGGTACTATCAAATATTAGTCCTTTAGGGTTATAATCAAAACTTACGCTGTATTATCGATTTTTGACAAAGTTGCGTTCGGCGCTCGAGGTCACAAACTTGGATTATTCATTGGGCCAAAATAATAAAGAAGTCTGCAAAAAATCAGAAACTACTCCTTACTTTCAGGCGACAAGTTTACTGGATTCTCTGGGTAAAAAGGATGAATTATTATGGTGTGATATTATTTGTCCTATTCCAGCTCTTGTCCATGACTTGGCGGAGTGCATAGTTGGTGACATCACACCTCACTGCGGAGTCTCGCCTGAAGAGAAGCATCGACAGGAAGACGTAGCCATGAAGACCATTGCGGAGCTCACTGGTTTTGCTGGTGATAGGATGTATGAGCTTTACAAGGTAAAAATTATTCTGATCAAAAATATACATACATAAATTCACATCTGTATTCCAAATTAAATTTTTAGTAATTACCAGCAATTGTAGGATTAAAGATGTGATGTAGCAGTGATAGGTTACTAGCCCATCACCCACAAAACCTTCAACCCTATTCCCACATTTAAATTTAGGTAGACTATAGTGTGGCTCTGTGAGCTATAGAACTCTCGAGTCGGTCTTTCTAAAAAAAGTTAAAAAACGAAAAACTGAATCGTCAAAAAAATACTATATAATTATTGAACCTGGTCACAAAATTCCACGAGAATGGTTTAAGAAATTCGACCTGTAGAGAACAGCCGGACAGCGGAATCCGGACATACGAAAGAATTTTGACCTAAGCTGAAACTGAGAACTTCGCTCGATCATTCAATTACAATACCTATGGGAGTGGTTGGTTATATTTTAACCCAACACTTCACTGAGTATACATCAAAATATAAATGTTAAATTGTATTGCTGTGTCACTGAAGTATAAGTATTTGAAAATATGCCAAATTTGACCGTGGATTGTGAATTTGACTCAATTTTTTTTTTCATCTGTTCATTGCTTTTACATATAATTTCACTTTGTTGTTACCAAACATATTAATGCATGATAGTACAGGAAGTAGTGGCACCCAATGTATGGGAGGTGCAAATTTTGGTATTGGATGAATTCACTTGGCACAGATGTCATATACGTAAAGCTAACCTAATTTAGCCCGGTAGCCATCCGCCACCCCCTAGAGGGTAGGCAGGGAGGGCATTCAAAGTTACACGCCCCCGCGCTTCAGTAAAAAAATCATATCAGCTTCTATTTACATAACACCTCGAGTGTGGTGTCATTTTCTGATAAATCGGGCATGAGGAATTAATTTTTGAGATATCCAATGTATAGTTTCATAGAAAAAAGGAAAATATTGACGAACATATCAAAAGCAGTTTGCAAAAATCTAAGGACTTTCCGACTTTGCGGCAAAACTAGAAAAGATACACGAAAGTAATGTATGACACAAATGATACATTTTGCATTTTCGCTTAACATTTCAGTTTTTTATTTTTAGACAAGAGTAAAATTGGAAAAATTGTGCTCAAAAAACCAACAACGCAAAGCGAGTTTTCCCTACAAGATAAATTTTATCGAAATTACTATTTTCCAGAAACCAGCACAAACTTTTAGTATGTTGTTAAACATGTTATGTGCACCGCATAACTGCAGAGAGACAGTCTCTAAAGTGTCTAGGTCATCAGTAATGAAATAATCTTCATTGCCGCGGAGGCTTTTTGAAAAGTGGGTATATTACCTGAACCATGTAATATTTATAAATGTGTGTTATATCATGTAAAAGCTAAACAAATATGCTATAATTCTTGCCAATATTGTGATTCCATATATATACATAAGTTTAAGAGGTATTTGCACAATTGTAGAGAAGAAATGTGAATATGATTCATATTTTTCCATATTGGACGGAAATATCTAACTAAAATAAAGAGTATAAACTCGTAGCAAATGTAGATTTCGTAAGTAAGCTTCATTATGTAAGAATGCATTTCAGTTTGTATTATCTAGATCAAATTAAATTAATGATTGATTTCATAATTGATAACCAATCTATCGATTGCAGTTGACGAACAAATAAATTGCTTGTGATTAAGTTGTTGCAATCAACCATCAATTTAACACGTACATTATTGCTGTGCATATGATAATGTGTGACGCATATTCAGCATACTAGTAGAATCTTTTGCGCATAACAATAGGTAGGTACGATTTTTTTTTGACATGATTTTAATTTTGCATTTAATTAGAGCACAGTACGCTACGGTAGCCTAGTGGTTCAAGCATGCGACTGTTTAACGGCGGTCGTGGGTTCGAATCCTGGCTGGTACCAATGAGTTTTTCGGAAATTATGTATGTAATATCATTTGATATTTACCTACCAGTAGCTTTTATTTATTTAATCTTTATTGCACAAAAGAAGAACTTATAGTACAAAAGGCGAACTTAATGCTATGAAGCATTCTCTACCAGTCAACCTTAAGGCAAAGCAGATAAATTGCTTTAGGGTCAAGGAAAACATCGTGAGGAAACAGGATAGATCTACAAAAAAATTCAAAGGTGTATGTTAAGTTCCCAACCCGCACTGGGCCAGCGTGGGGACGACTGCACATTCCCTCTTATCCATGCGAGCCCGCTGCGCATGCTATGCCCAGCAGTGGGACGTATTAGGATGATGATGAATTAGAAGCACTGCAGAAATCATAAATGAGATGAGAGTAAGGGGTGAGTTGCATCAAACCGTCAGTGATCGTATTATTTTTTTATATTTGTGTGCCGTAATATGCCGCTTCGACCAGCAAGTGATCTATTGTGGCAGCTCTTTCTTTAGAGTTCACCGTTAAGGTCTGTTACCTCCAGGAAATTCCAGATTCTTTGGGCGGTGAAATGTGCCGCCCTATACTTATTTTATGCATGGGTGGTTCGCAGGAGCAGAGAATGTGCATTGCAGTCTCATCTGTCTCCTGGCAGAACCTGCAGGTTGCGTCCTGCTTTCATACCCATTTGAAACAGGTGGTTCAATTTGCAATGTCCGGTCAGGATTCTGGTCACTGTGCAGGTTTTGTGCCTTTTGAATTGTAATAGCTCCTTAGACAGCTTACTATTGAACCCTTTGATTAGGGCTTTAGCTGTGATCGTAAGCGGTGTTCGTTAAAATCGGAATGTATGGAACGTTTGACAAGTTTCTATGGGATGACAGCTGCCGGCGCCATCTTTAACATTGATCGGTCTGTAAACTCACCCTAAGTCAGTTATTCGTCTCGGACGCTGAAAACGCCGCAATAAAATGACCCCAATGAGTTTCACGGTGACTGCGTTTATGTACATAGTTGTTATACAGTTTCGTTTTTGTTTCAACATACACTCAAGAGCAAAAGTTTCGGGTCAGTGAAATACCGTCATATTTCCTAAAATAGTGCAAGGTTGTACAGTTTTTTAATCCTGTCATGATCTTTATTAAATTCTACATCTAAACTGCAGAAATAAAAGTAAAAAAAAAACACGTTACCAGGTTTAAATCGGACTCGTAAAAACCCATGAAAAAAACAACGTTAACGGAGCGAGATATCGCAAAAATCGTCATATTTGGATGTCGATATTTTTATGATAGGATCCCGGAAATTGCTAATACATTTGGGTATTACGAAGAATAGTATATTATGTAAATAAGATTAGTGTAAAATATTAAAAAAAAACCTATTGCGGTTATTTAATTTAGGGTGACCCGAAACATTTGCTCTTGAGTGTAGTAGTTATATCAGAAATCAGAAATTTTATTTGTGTTTCGTTTTTGTTTCAAATGTAAAAAGCTAGCTAGGTATGTTATGTTAGGTAGTTATGTTTGAAAATTTCATGTTATCCTTTACAAAAAAAAACACTGATAAAACATGCGATTACTACTATATTCAGCTATCGCAAGTTCTCTAAATAATGACAGAATTTCTTTTATTTTCAGGAATATGAAAATCAATCGTCACCCGAAGCAAAGTTTACTAAAGACTTGGATAGGTATGATATGATTTTGCAAGCTTTTGAGTATGAAAAACGTGAGAATGCCCCAAAGAAGCTACAGGAATTCTTTACGGCAACTGAAGGGAAGTTCTACCATCCGTTTATCAAGGATTTAGTCACCGAATTATACAGGCAACGGGAGGAATTCGAAAAGAAATCCGTTGTCAATGGTACCACATAACTCGGGTACATTTATAGTACTAAAGTTAGTATTTTTTAGATATTGTAAAGCCATAATTACCTTCGACTTATGAAGCACAACAAGTCTAGTTAAGATTGTATTCATGTTTATTTTCCATCCAGACCCCGTAGCATGGATGGCCTTATCACGCGATAAGTGACAAGATAACAGCGTCGTCTCGTTCTATCGAATGGTGTCAGCCAGGGACGGGTGCTCTATCATGTCACTTATCGCGTGATAAGGCCATACAAGCTACGGGGCCAGGCCGAGTCTTGGTAATGACAAAGATCTAAGGCATCTTGGGCGCGCATGGCGCTATCCCACGATTATTACAACTTACAAGTTTGGTAATTACATTTTACTAGCGTAACCGTTATTGACTACGTTATTTTATTTCCCGACTACGGCGGAGCCGAAAGGAAGCTGTTGTATTTACGTGTGTTCCACCGTAACGTTAACGAGACTGAACCGATTTTGATAAATAAGGTGTCAATCGATTCGAAATGATACTCACTTCATTAATAGTAACTGATCCTTTACACTTTAGCTTCTGTTTTTGCGTACAATTCCAGATTGACGATTTATTAGCATAATCTTTATGCTTAAAATATTGATGGTCCTTGTCTATTAACACAAGGCCACGTTTTCTTTTTATAAACTTAATTTCTATATCCATTATGTTACGTTTCTTTCGGAATATAATTATTATAAAGTAATATAATTTCTTGAAACAAAGGGCAATTTATTACTTTGAAAGACAAGTGACAGCAGACATATCAGTGTAAACATAAACAATGAAGTGGCCCGTTTGTGCACTCGTGGCGACCGGATTGAATTGATATCGATATTTTCCCGCCATAATGCAGTGGGTGCACGGGGAAAAAGAAATTCCCCGTGGACCCACTGGTGGGTGAAGCTGGTGGGTGGACGGGTCGCGGCCGCTGGTGACATAGGCTACCTTTCGAAACAAAAGAAACCGTTTACCTTTCCGTAGTCGGGTTGCAGTTTTTGAACTGTTTTTCTATAGCCGTGTGTACACCGGACGCATGCCTCGGCCGAGCACGCCTCACCCGAGCCTGCGCGCTCATTATGACGTGCCTCGGCGAGCCACGCTGTTCGGCAAACAGGTCCGCATGCTCTGACGCACGGCCTATAATGTAACAGTTTTGTCGACTTACATTTGTAAAGTATCGTGGGACAGGGTCTAGTTAACGCTAACTTTTTGAACGTTGTTTCGTGTACCGACTAATATAGCCTTGTGCGTGGCTCAGTTTAATCAGCACCTGGCTATTGACACTTAAGGCCGTCACAGACTTAGCTATAATATATATATATATACATACATACATACATACATACATACAATCACGCCTTTGTTCCTAAAAGGGGTAGGCAGAGCATATGAAACTTGTGTTCCAGTGCCACTTTTAGCACAAATGTGGGTATAAAAGATGGACAAAATGTGATATCGAAGTGATAGGTTGCTAGCCCATCGCCCACAATACACTTCAACCCTGTTCCCTTAGTCGACTCTTACGACACCCACGGGAAGAAAAGGGGTGGTGCTATTCTAACCCGACACCTCACGGGATATATATACATATTAATATACCGTAAGATATCGAAATATATTTTATATTATAGCTAAGCACCAAACATTACAAAGATACCACAATATTTTCTTGCTACGATTAAACTCTTTGCGCCAAGCGACCGCACGATTTCAATATGTACAGTATGTTCTAAGTTAAAGCGGGCGTACGCTCTCTGTCTAACACCTATATTGTAAGAGAGACGGATATGTAATATCGGTTACGAAGTCACGTGAAAAGGAACAACCTCTATATACCCGAAATATACCAAAATATATCGTAATATATCTTAAGATACCCACCTATAATGCTATAATATACCAAAATATATATTATAGTTATGGCTGAGTGTGCGGGGTCTGTCAACTAGTACGCAAAATATATAGTAAAATATAAATATATATTTCGGTATCTTACGATATACATATAGCTAAGTCTGTGATGGGCTTTAACCCTTTACCAGGCTAAAGGATATATTCCTCCCACATCTTATATCGGTTACCGTAGTCAGGTTTTAACTCCAAATCTCCTATAAAATATTTTGTCAATCCCTGAAAATAGTATTTTATGATCTTAAATAATAAATAATCCATACTAATATTATAAATGCGAAAGTGTGTCTGTCTGTCTGTCTGTCTTTCTGTCTGTCTGTCTGTCTGTTACCTCTTCACGCCTAAACCGCTGAACCGATTTAGATGAAATTTGGTATAGAGATAGTTTGAGTCCCGGGAAAGGACATAGGGTAGTTTTTATCCCGGAAATCGACCCCTAAGGGGATGAAATGGGGGGTGAAAATTTGTATGGAGCTACTAAAACCGCTGCATCGATTTGGATGAAATTTGGTATATAAATACTTCAAGTCCTGTGGAACGACATTGAATAGGTTTAATCCCGTAAATCATCCCGTAAGGGGGTGAAATGAGGGGGTGAAAATTTCGAGGTAACCAATTTTGATGAAATTTAGTTTGGAGATAGTTTAAATCCTAGAAAAGGACATAGGATAGTTTTTATCCCGAAAATCATCCCCTAAGGGGATGAAATAAGGGGTGAAAATTCGGATGGAACCCATTTGAATACAATTTGGTTTAGAGATAGTTTGAGTCCTGGGAAAGGACATAGGGTAGTTTTTATCCCGGAAATCCACCCCTAAGGGGATGAAATTGGGGGTGAAAATTTGTATGGAGCTACTTAAACCGCTGCACCGATTTGGATGAAATTTGGTATTTAAATAGTTTGAGTCCCGGGGAAGGACAAAGGATAGGTTTGATCCCGTAAATCATCCCCTAAGGGGGTGAAATGAGGGGGTGAAAATTTTGAGGTAACCAATTTTGATGAAATTTGGTTTGGTGATAGTTTAAATCCTAGGAAAGGACATAGGATAGTATTTATTTCGGAAGCCATCCCCTAAGGGGGTGAAAATTCGGATGGAACCCATTTGAATACAATTTGGTTTAGATATAGTTTGAGTCCTGGGAAAGGACATATAGGGTAGTTTTTATCCCGGAAATCCACCCCTAAGGGGATGAAACTGGGGTTGAAAATTTGTATGGTGCTACTTAACCGCTGCACCGATTTGGATGAAACATGGGACTGTTTTAATTCCGGAAATCACCCCTAAGGAGGTGAAATGGGGGGTTGAACTTTGGATGGAACCCGTTTAGATGAAATTTGGTATAGAGATAGTTTGATTCCCGGAGAATGACATTAGATAGTTTTGAAAATTTGGATAAATCCCATGGAGATGAAATTTGGTATAGTAGGAGTCCCAGGGAAGCACAATGCATAGTTTTTATCCTGAAAATCAGCTCCTGAGGGGGTGACATTAGGCGTGAAAATGTTGATGGAACCCATTTAGATGAAATCTGGTATAGAGATAGTTAAAGTCCTAGGTAAGGAAATAGAATATTTTTTATTTCGGAAATCATCCCCTAAGCGGGTGAAATGGGGGTGAAAATTTGGATGAACTCATTTAGATGAAATTTAGTTTAGAGATAGTTTAAGTCCTGGGAAAGGGCATAGGATAGTTTCAATTCCGGAAATCACCCCCTAAGGGAGTGAAATGGAGGATGAAACTTTTGATGGAACCCCTTTAAATGAAATTTGGTATAGAGATAGTTTAAGTCTCGGAGAATGAAAGCGGATAGTTTTTATCCCGAAAATAGTTCCCAAGGTAATGAAATAGGGGGTGAAAATTTGGATTAAACCCATTCAGATGAAATTTGGTATAGAGATAGTAAGAGTCCCAGGGAAGATGCATAGTTTTTATCCCGAAAATCATCTCCTGAGGGGGTTCTTAAAATTTTGTAGAAACATTACTTATTTGAGTACAAACAAAGTGCTTTCAGCGTTTTGGAAAATTCCACCCCTAAGAGGGTTAAAAAGGGCTGCAAAGTTTATATGGGGAAACTCTTTTTGGGATAGGAGCTTAAAAGTTTGTAGGACGATTAGTTATTGAAATACAAAAAAAAGGATATTCAGCGTTTTAGTAAATTCCACTCCTAAGGGGGTTAAAAGTGGGTGCAACATTTGTGTGGAGGAAACATTTTTTTATCCGATTTACAATTTTGTAGAATGCTTACTAATTAAAAATAAAATTAAATACTTTCAGCATTTTAGAAACTTCGATCTTTAGGGGTTTATAAGAACGTTTGAATGAAGAAAATATTTTTTTAGCGAGGGACTTAAAACTTTGTTGAAAGATTACTTATTACAATAAAAATCAAGTACTTTTAGCGTTTTGGAAAATTCGACCCCTAATGAGAATAAAAAGGGGTGCAAGGTTCGTATGGGAAACCCATTTTTTGAGCTAGAGACTTGATATTTTGTAGAAAAAATACTTATTACAATAAAAAAACTTAGTGTTTTCTTTTCAATTTTTCCCCGAAAAGCGTTAATTCAAAGGTTCAAAGTTTGTATGCAGACTATCAGAGCAAGAAAATTTTTAAGTATGAGAATTGTAATCTTCGATCTTAGTTTGTTTGTTAAAAGACTACAAAACTCATTTCAGCGTTTTTTGAAATTCATCCCCTAAAAGGTATTATAAGGGTGTTCAAAGTTTGTATGGAGAGCAAAACATTTTTAAAGTAAGGGATTTGTAACTTCAGTTTTAGACTGTTTACTACAAGACTACAAAGCTAATTTCAATGATTTTAAAAATGAAATCCTTAAACAAACATTTAGACGATAACATGTTCTACGCGGACGAAGTCGCGGGCAACAGCTAGTAATAAATAAATATTACGGGACAATCTTACACAAATCAACCTAGGCCCACGGTAAGCTCAGTAAGGCTTGTGTTGTGGGTACTAGGCGATGATATATATAATAGATACATACATATAGATACTTATATACATATATAACATCCAGAACTCAGGAACAAATATTCGTGATAAATACACAAATAAATGCCCTGACCGGGATTCGAACCCGGGACCTCCAGCTTCGTAGGCAGAGTCACTACCCACTGGGCTACGGAGGCCGTTATTTCACAACACGATCTTCATTCACAACACGCTTCTAAAACGCGTAATATATATTTGGCAGCCGTTTAAATTCACTTTAACTCTAATTTCAGTAAACTACGGCGAAATTCGAACACTTTCCTTAATTTCTATAGGTTGAACAATTTTTTTGATATTTTGTAGATTTTGAGTCTTGAAAGGTAATGTAATCGTAAACATTGCTAAATATTCATGCATTATTGTGTTTGACCAGAATTAGGATGTGGGTTGACATTATCCCATGGCCTTATCCACTCACGTGCTCACGATTTTAAAAATGGTGCCGTGAATTGCTTGAGATATGCCGCGCGCCAGCGGCACTGTGTCATGTTTTGTTAATAAATCGATTGCTCGGCTTTTACTAAACTTTTTATCACGATTATTTTTACGTTGTAAAGCTAAAGAAATGAGCAATTTGTTTATATAAATAATTTAATAGGTCACACTAGTAAAATTATTAAAAAAAAATCACAAAATTGGCATACAGTTTTGAAAGCGGACTTTTGCCAGAAATGTATTTTTAAAAAAAAAACGAAATCGATAACATGTGTTTTTTTTATGTTTATTTAAAACATTAATAGTTTACGCTTCGATTGATGCCAAATAAGGTATATAGTCGCGGGGAAATATTTTACATAAAACCTTTTTGATTTGCCATGTCTAAAAAGTCAGTTTCGCAATTCACCGCCAAACCGCGTGGTTTGTTTATGATTTTTTTACGATTAATTTAGGCAAATGAGGTCAAAAATATTGTCATACGTAGATAAAGACACTATTAACCTTTAAATAACATGTGCCAGTTTTGTCAAACTTGCAGCAATTTCTGTCACAAATTATCAATAACAAAAAATAGCCCTACACACCTACCGTAAGAGTGCTGTTTTTGACGTCCGATTACCGACAATTCCCACTTCTTCAAACCACAAATACGCTTAACACAAATACACTCACATGTCACACTTCACAACTAAATACATACGAGGCCGATTACTAACTCATTATGTACTTTTTTGGTGTCATAAAAAAGGTAAACAAACGCACGTGCGAGGGTCCGAGTCACACTGACGTCACCAGGCGGGCCTCGAATGATGGCCATCATTCAAGATGGCGGCGGTATAAGGGCGGGATACACAAGCGCGAAACGATATCATAATAAAATTCATGACACGAATTTCATAGTCATATTTTCAAGATTGAAATGTTTTTTTTTATTAGTTATGAATAATAACAGATACTCGTACTTATTACTTATAAAATGCTTATACGAAATTTACTATTATGCGTTCACTCACGCAGACTTGATTTTCCTGGATTAATAAATTATATTTTAATAATAGTGGCTGTCGTGATATAGGAAAAAACCGGCCAAGTGCGAGTCGGACTCGCGCACGAAGGGTTCCGTACTTGTATGTATGATAATATTAATTTTATTTTTTTAGTATTTATTGTTAAAGTGGCAACAGAAATACATAATTTGTGAAAAATTCAACTGTCTAGCTATCGCGGTTGTTGAGATACAGCCTGGTGACAGACAGACGGATGGACGGACAGACAGCGAAGTCTTAGTAATAGGGTCCCGTTTTTACCTTTTAGGTACGGATCCCTAAAAAGACTGACAGGCAGATTAGGTACGGGCAGATTTGGATTCTCACAGCCCGGAAACCACTACCAGATTAATAATGAATGATACACCTACATGTAATATTGAAATTTTTTAACTAAATTTAATGAAACAAAACTGCTACGAGACAACCATTTATTATCTTACTCTAGTGTGTTTTTTATATGTAGTCAAACTTTGAGACATTTTTTAATTTCAATACTTAAGTGGCAAAATCTACGGCTGTACCCTCATAGTACGGTAATATGACTAGTCATGATAATTCATCGTATTACCTTACCGTATGGAACTTTTCAAAACATATCTCCAAGCAGAGAGATTTGTTGCATTGCTTGCAGATATATTTTGTGCGGCACTGTCGGCACCAAACGCATGTCTTAAATCTAGATTCACCTGTGCCGATGAAATGATTGCCAATCAATATCGGCCGCAACAAATCACCAGCGTGTGACATTGGTATGAAAGTGGTGTGCACTTGCAGCGGCCGCTCTACACTTCTGGGCAAGAACTTTTCAATCATGTTATTTACAAGGGCATGCCTAAATGCACGTTGTGCCCATTTAGGATGCCGCGTTTTGTATATAACATAACTGTTGAGGACAGTTATGTTTAGAAGTCTCCTGAAGACTTTTTTATACCATGATATATTTTTCGCTCTTTCAACGTTATGCGCAGATAAAAGCTGGTCTTTTTTGTCAACGCCACCCATAGCCATGTTATAGTCAAGGACAATTTTAGGTTTATATTTGTACCGTCCGTATTTTTCTTTTCCGCCTACATCACCTTCGTGATAGGTGGAAATCATGGACACAATATTGGTGTCCCGCCACATCATAACAAAAATATCCCGACAAAACGATTGTGCGACCTCTCCAGCACGCATTTCAGATTTGGGTGTTTGTTTAAAAGATTCTGGGACAAACTCCCTGTTGAGGCGAAGTGTCCCAAAACAATCGGTTTCCTGGGCTTTTAAATATCGAGCTAAAAGCGGCGCATTGTAAAAATTATCCATAATAAGGGTATAGCCCTTATTCAGCAATGGTTTGGCCAGATGTTGCACAATCTGTGCTGTGGCATTCGTTGGGGTGGGTGGTGATGAAGATGCAGAAGCTGTCGAAGCAGGAGGCGGCAAAACTGCATGTCTGTTTTCGTCAGGTTGTTGTTGTTCGTCCTGGTTGTCAGTTTGTGCTCCATTATTGTCATCCGTCGCTTGTTGGTCTTCTGTATGCGTGTGTCCTTTGCCTGTGTAGACAAAGAAACTCCACAAATAGCCGGAAGAGGATTCACAAAGCTCATAACTTTTTATACCAACTCTAGCTGCTTTTGTTGATATTTTCTGAGCGAATGAGAGCCGTCCGTGCCATTTGAGGAGTGACTCGTCTATGGCTATATCTTGTCCCGGAAGATATAGTGTACTGAATTTTATATTCAAGTGATTCAGCACCGGCCATATCTTACGGAGCTTGCGTTCGTCAGCCGTCAATTCCTGCATTGGACTTTCATTGTCAGTAAAATGTAAAAACTTCTTTAACAATACAAATCTATTGTACGTCATTAAATTTTTGAAATACTTTAAAGTGAGATATCCGTTTTCTCTCCAATAATCCTTTTCCACTGTAAATGGAGCCATACCTTGGAGAAGGAGTATACCAAGGAAAATAACTATCTCACCACGATCTGTATCTTTCCAATAACAGGCTCGTGAGTTTAATGCATGGGATTGCTTTCCTAAAGTCATTGTTGCATGCTTGTTCGTCTCAGTCACTATAAGGTCCAGTAAATCATCGTCAAAGAATTTAAAAAACAAGTCTAATTCAGATAAGTTCTCTGTCATTGTAAAAGTCGGTCCTGGAGTGCCACGGAACTCCTCTCGTTTGCCTTTAAAAGCTGACGGTTCACTGTTCCATTCAAAAGTCAAATGGTCAATAGGCAGTAAGCTCTGAATCGTTTTGTCTGCTTCTGCATCTTCCCGAGATAACCATTGCTGTGCTACTGGATCTAATTGCTCCGGTACAAACGCTGCAGCTTCCGAATTTAAGTAATTGGGTTCGGGGCCAGGTGGTGGGATGTCATCTTCGTTTTCAGTATCACTATCGATCTCTGCTTGCCAACTGTCGAAAATATCTTCCGCCTCTTTGGTGAATATATCTACAAAAAATATATAAATTTATACGATTTGCTGGATTTGATTTAAACCAATATATATATATAATATATATATTACCTGAACCACGAATTACTTGTCTTTGCTTTTTCAGCTGAAGTGGAGACTGTTTAGATGTTGAAGAGGTGTTGCATGCAGGTGATGTGTGCGCAAGGGTTGCTTCTCTTCGCTTTTTAGGCGGTAGTAGAGCCTGTTCAGATGTTGAAGAGGTGTGCGGAAGGGTTGATTCTGAAATGTTAATACAATTTCAAAAATGGATATCAAACCTTGGAATTAATGAAAAATTTATTATATATTAGTAATACTTTTTTTCGGCAGCGGCAGTGGCAGTGACAGAGATGAAGTCGATGATGCTGATGTCACAGACGGCAGTTTAGATTCTGAAAAATGTTATTGTTAGATTAAAAAATCTAAATCGGAACCTTCTAAGGTAATATAATAAACTTTACTAAACAATTGGCTCAAAGATACAAGTATGTTTGGCTAAAAATAAAAACGAATTCAATCATACTTTTGGTTCCATTGCCATTTTCTTTCGGCTTCTGTTCAATTAAGCTTTTCAACACCTTTTTTGTCGATGGAGACATCTGGTTTTCTATGAAAATAGTACAATAGTAATTAAAATTAGAATAAATCAATAAAGTACATTACAAAATATACATATAACAACTTACTTAAATCTCCTGTCGTCCAATCCACCCGCAACGGTGAATACCCTGGGACTTCCACACAGCTGTCCAAACTAATTGTGCTACAAAAAAACACGTTTCGTTAAAAATTTGGTGGCTCATCGTTTAAATAATAATACTTTGTGTTACTATATAATACATTGCATACCTAGTTGGGGTATCGCAATTTATGGATTCACGGTCACGGTGGTGAGGGGTTATTAGTAAATCTGGTGGTTCGTCATTTTGCTGATTTCTGTAAGAAAAAATATGTAAGGTGAATGTAACACTTTATTGTTTTAATAAACTTTATAAAATTATATAATTAACTTAATAATTTTCATAATTATTTATTAATTTTAATATGCAAATACTGTGTAACCTCGTTGGAGTATTCCAATTTATAGATTCACGGTCATGGTGGTGAGGTGTGGTTGGTAAATCAATATCTGGTGGATCGTCATTTTGCTGATTTCTGTAATAAAATAATATTTGAAGCGAACCAACCTAATTAGATTTAAAAAATATATTATTGTAGCATTGCAACAAAAAATTATACTTATATCAGTACCTGATTTGCCAGTATCTCAATTTTGGAGATGGGGGCGTTGATGGGGTGCCCTCCTGTAATCGACATTCTTGCCGAGCTGGAGACAATTTTCTTTAAAAAAACATTTAATAATATACAAATGTATAATTAATTAAAAAAAATACAACGAAATGTGGATCTTACTATACCTTGATTTCTTGCGTGGAGGGGCATCGGGCAGTAAAAAGCGCTCCATTTCTTTTGCCCGCTTCATGTCGGTAAATTTTCGTTGCATTGCAACTGGTAGGTTTTTAAGTGCCTTTTTTGTATTTGCCGACGACTTCTTTACATTTTAATGCTCTTCAGCGTATGTTTTACTGAGAAATTAATAGAATATGAAACCTGTTACTGTCTTTAATACCTATTAAAAAAACATGTTTAAGTAGTACCTTGTACTGGGTCCGGGGATTGCAATGTCGTTTTGGGGATCGTCCAAAGGAGGGAACAGCTCCTTTGGCGTAACTTTACCAGCCCCTCTACTTCTTCCCCCACCCCCTCGTCTACCTCGTCCTCCACCTCGTCCTCCCCTTTCATTTTTAGCCCGCCTGTCAAAAATACGATAAAAAAGCATAAAAATGCAATACTGCCATAAAATGATGTGCAATTATTAGTTGACAAACACAGTGTTCACTTGCAAAAAAATGTTAGAAGTACATGCCACACCAAAAAAAATCCATGAAAGATGGCTTACAGATCTAAGGTTAGAAAACGACACAGATAGCATTTTCACCTCAGCAGCTCGAAAAGGCAGCTTTTGCTGCGAGTAATCAGTGAGCAAAATGCGATTTAGCTGCCAGAGTGAGCAAAGTCATTTGCGGGGTGCAGCGCTCGGGCCCCTGGCTCGCACAAGTTCCAAATTCAAAGATTAAAATATATTATCACTATAGAATTTTAAAACAAATAACTATTTTAGAGTTCTGTTATGATTCTAAAATATAGAATTAATACCGTTTTGTTTATTTATTTACAACACACACACAACACTCACAAGTTTTTTAACTATACCGTATTCCTACTGCTGAGGTGAAAAGTTGCATGTGTACACGAGAGCAAAGTTATTTGCATTTCGCGCATTTGTATCCCTCGCTACGCTCAAGATTCCGTCATAGAATTACTCGCTATGGTCGTGTTTCAATTTTGAAATCCTTCGCAAACTCGAGATTCAAAATCGGCACTCACAGCAAAAAAACAACGTTGCTCTCTTGTTGCACAAATAACTATTACTGCCTCAATGCCACTTTCACTGAAGAGTGAAATTCTGATGAATCAATATTTTAAGAAAATATTAATATTTAGAAGCAATTTTGAAAGATGACATCCAAAAAGTTGCGGGCGAGAATACTGACAGGCCTAGATAGAAGCAACTGGAAAAGGTACACCAAAATGGTTGAAGATGGCTTAAGGTGATGATAATGAGAAGTAATTTTACATAGCCACAACAACGAAAGTCATAAATAGTTTTATTAGGTTGGTAAACCTTTATTTTTAAATTGTAGCGTGTTTTATCTCTGCCGCAGCGAAGAAATTTAAGAGTGTTAAGTTAAAACAACTATGACAATAGCTAATGTGCGACCTAAGCAAATAAAGACAGACAATTGGCTGACAAGGGTAAGAATCAAAACATGATTTATTAAAGTTATTGTAACTAACACCATATATGTTAACAATAAAACATCCTTCGCCGATTAATACAAGAATACTAAAAGTAACCAAAATATTAGTAAAAGCCTCCACAAATGAAAATAAAAACACTCAAATATGAATAAGCTAAATTAAGCCAATCGGCAACAAAAACCCAGTGTGCACCATGCCTTATGACATAACACGCAGATCTGTTATAGTGCTTGCTGCAACTATTGTTACGCACAGTTGTACTTACAGACGTCACAAGTTTCTTTCACCTAATCCTGTTCAAAACATCCATAATTATTCATTTAAAGAGGATTTACGCTTAGTTTAATAGACAAACTTACTTATTCTAATAGCCTAGACAGAAATACGGCGTAACCGTATTATAAATGTACGATTAAAAATCAAACAGGCAAAATTTTCATCACTTGACGTACTTTGTTGCAAGAATTTATCACATTATATTTAAATTGGTATTAAAATATATACTTTATCGTATGAAGTAATTAACAACGATTAATTTGATATACAATACTATTTAAAATATGCGAAATTGAGTACTTACGGCATTTTTTTATCACTAGGTCCCTCGTTGACACACCAAACTTTGACAGTCACCAATATAACTTTTTCAATTTTGTAATATTGTTCCATAGACTGCGGTTTTTATTTTTTTTAATGTTGCCACATTAATCCTCTACCTAAATAAGTCAACAGAAAAGCGCTCTTCGCACATTCCACATAGATATCATTTAAAAACCGTTGGAACTCAACCTCGCAACTAGTGTTGCACGAGCACTTTGCGTTTTGACAAATTGCAACCGTAGTTGCGCAGGGCACGTGAGTGGTTATAGAGTTTAACTGTGCGGGAGCTATTCTTCCCATGGCCCGGTAAATTGTCTTGTCATGTCATAAACTCACGTAAGTAATAAATAAAACTGTTTTTGAGTTCAACCTAGAGCGAATTCATATTTCGTAGTTTTTTTTTATATCCCTTCGCCTGATCAAGAATATAATAAGACAAAATCGAGTATGACACTTAATTACTTAGTCAGGCGATGGGATAACCGTAACCCACATTTTTATTTCTGGTTTAAAGGAACATCTCCGACTTTCGTAAATACATGTTTTACAAGGCGTTTTATAAGGTTGTAACAGTATATAAAGCACGTATGAAGACACGCTAGTTCTTAGGGGCCTGGTAAAGGGTTAAAGTGCTATTTGGTTGGGTCGTCATGATGAATGCAAAGAAAGTTGGAGATTCGAGACCTTGAACACAGAGTTAGCGTTCGAAAGGTTAAGTTTAATTGTCAATATTAAAACAGTGTGTGCAGTCTTTATTTTGTATGTGTATACATACTACCTATTTCCCGCATTTCACGAAGGCGAGTGGATTTGACGAAATTAGACTTTAACGTCATAATAATAGGAGCGCGGCCACTCGCCTTCCTGAAATGCAACAATTTTTTAAATTATTAGTCATTAACAATATTCATTACGTAGGTATAAATGGTTACAATTTGATTTATTTCTATAAGTAATTTGTTATCTTTTATGATTTTACCATTGTTTTATATCGAAATTGTTAGCAGTGGCGTGAAAGAGACTAGGAATCACCAAAGAGATGTTCTCACTGAGGGTTTCGTTTCTTGTGAGTTGTTAACCAGTTGAATAGTCTGTTAGGGTAGGCAGTACCAAAGCCTAAATGTAGCTCACGCCACTGATTTTTAGGTAGATACTTAACTTAACCTTTGGATCCACGGAATCCCGTTATACTGCCGGAACGCGGATCCACGATCAAACAAAACGTGTCCTTAAAAACAACACAAAAATGGAAAAAAAGCAAGGGTCGTTTGAACGTGGGTCCACGTTCCGACATACCAAAGTCATATAGAACCTTAGAATAATAACACATAGAAACGCAGTTCACGCGCAACGGTGAGGCCACCAAAAGTAGGACATAAATGGCCCAGTACGCCGATCGGTGGAACAAAATTGGTGCGTTTGTGTGCGTATTGGCGCGTGTGAATACGAGTTGATCACTACTACATGAATCCATTTTATGCCTCACGCTTGGCGCGTCGGCCGTATGAAATTATCCTTCTAGGCGTTATTATTCTAAGTATAGAACAATTTACAGTTTATATGTATCTTCCAATTTTTATCGGGATTAACCTTTAACTCCGTGTAAAATTAGATAATTAGTATGAGAATTCGACGTATAATCTCATTGTAAAGTCATTATCTCGTAGCTTGAGAAAGGTATGAGGAAAACGATAAGCAGGGTCCACGCTGGACGCATGCCTCGGCCGAGCACGTCTCGCCCGAGCGTGCGCGCTCAGTGTATACATGCCTCGGCGAGCCACGCCGTTCAGCAAACAGAACGGCGAACGGTCCGCTTGCTCGGCCGCAGTTCGGCGCAGCGTTATCGGCTTTTTGGTCGAGATCAAATGGGTCGCGGTGCGTTTGTAGGTAATTTCGGCCGAGCCAACCCGGGCTTGCCGCGCGCGGTTGCCTCGAACACGCTAAAATTCGACCCAGCCGTCCTCGCTTGAACAGTTCGTCGAACAGAACGGTATGCTCGGCCTAGGTCGCACGCCTCGCCCGCGGAATGCGCGCAGTGTAGACCCGGCTATTGAAATACAACATTTTAAGCAGTTTCTATCGTAAACTTAAGGAGGCTACACTATTGCTAATTTACATTCCCTTATAAAATACATCCAGGCTTACGCTGTACCTGTATTAGGACTATTATCCGCTTAACGCTTTTAACAAATTATACAATACCAAAAATATGTCGACACTTTTAGTTAGTGTCGTTTGCTTTGTTCCATTTGTTGAGTTAATTCTAATTGTTTATAGCAAAAAGTGAATTTTTTTAAATGGCTATTATTAACTAATGCTAAGTTTGAAGTTCTTTGTTCAATATTCTTGATTTCAATACCTAGCTAGCTAACCAGTATTGATTGTATTTGTGATAAGCAGAATGCCGTATTACTCATAGAACCCGTAACGTAAATACTACCTCTCTTAAATAAATAAAAATAAAAATACCAGTTTGTGTCAATTTATATTTTAGTTAAGTCTTCTCTAACCTTGTGATACCGAATCTGTAGGGAATACGAGCTATACTATCAGTAGAAAATCATAAGAACCTAACACTGGTCAGTGTTAGGTTCTTATGATTTTCTAGATTTAGATTTTTCCTTTCCAAAATGTCGTCACTACCAATACGCTCAAAACTTGACGCCAATCCTATCTAGATATTTGCGTGTTATTAGTCAAAATATTATAGTAACAGGCTGTTTATAAATAAAATAATTAAATAACTAACTATCTACAAGGAACTCCCGTGCCTACCATATGCCACGATGTGGTGCCAGTTAAGCGCCTGCTAGACGGTCGCCAACAAGCCTCCGACGGCTCGTCGTGAGTGTTCTGGCTAGACGGTCGGCCGACCACGCTACACTCCTTGCGATCGCTAGCGCGTGCTCGACGACTAAGGGCGACCTTCGTCGGTGGCTCGTCGTGAGTGTTCTGGCTAGACGGTCGGCCGACCACGCTACACTCCTTGCGGTCGCTAGCGCGTGCTCGACGACTAAGGGCGACCTTCGTCGGTGGCTCGTCGTGAGTGTTCTGGCTAGACGGTCGGCCGACCACGCTACACTCCTCGCGATCGCTAGCGCGCCCTCGACGACTAAGGGCGACCTTCGTCGGTGGCTCGTCGTGAGTGTTCTGGCTAGACGGTCGGCCGACCACGCTACACTCCTTGCGATCGCTAGCGCGCGCTCGACGACTAAGGGCGACCTTCGTTGGTGGCTCGTCGTGAGTGTTCTGGCTAGACGGTCGGTCGACCACGCTACACTCCTTGCGATCGCTAGCGCGCGCTCGACGACTAAGGGCGACCTTCGTCGGTGGCTCGTCGTGAGTGTTCTGGCTAGACGGTCGGCCGACCACGCTACACTCCTTGCGATCGCTAGCGCGCCCTCGACGACTAAGGGCGACCTTCTTCTGTGGCTCGTCGTGAGTGTTCTGGCTAGACGGTCGGCCGACCACGCTACACTCCTCGCGATCGCTAGCGCGCCCTCGACGACTAAGGGCGACCTTCGTCGGTGGCTCGTCGTGAGTGTTCTGGCTAGACGGTCGGCCGACCACACTACACTCCTTGCGATCGCTAGCGCGTGCTCGACGACTAAGGGCGACCTTCGTCGGTGGCTCGTCGTGAGTGTTCTGGCTAGACGGCTGGCCGACCACGCTACACTCCTCGCGGTCGCTAGCGCGTGCTCGACGACTAAGGGCGACCTTCGTCGGTGGCTCGTCGTGAGTGTTCTGGCTAGACGGTCGGCCGACCACGCTACACTCCTTGCGATCGCTAGCGCGTGCTCGACGACTAAGGGCGACCTTCGTCGGTGGCTCGTCGTGAGTGTTCTGGTAGACGGTCGGCCGACCACGCTACACTCCTTGCGGACCTCGCAGTCGCTAGCGCACGCTCGACGACTAAGGGCGTCCGAAGATCAAACAAATTTTTGCTGGAAACAACATTCTATCTACACGGTCCGTCCTGACTGACCAAGGGCGCTCTGTCGGAGGGGCTTGTTGGCGACCGTCTAGCAGGCGCTTTAGAAAATATAACAAGAGAATGTAACAATTTTACATATTATACACTGACACCTAACTGGTGTGGTTCAGTTCTCTCTTTCGTTCGCTTCTTTGTTTTTTTTTGTCGGCTGCCGGCCTGTGCTTGGGCTCGGATTTTCTCTGCATCATGTCAGCAGGTACCGGTAGTTGTCCAAACCTGGAATTTATTCAGCACTAGAATCAAGCAATTTCTCATCGAACAACACGATTTCAGCATGGTAGCAGAGACCGATAACGGGACTATTAAAATATATGGAATAGTGCGGATTCTTTTCCCAGACCGAATCTATCTTAAGAGTCCCCGGCAAGCTCGGCGGTTCTCCATACAAACGTAATTACGCTCTTATTTTAAAACGACTAGCTAGTTTGCTGTGAAACTTTGTACTTAGAATAAGTTAAGGTATATCCAGGTCTGTACTGTAATTAGTTTATGTAGCTTCAGATACTTACCATAGTAAAAATATACAGCGAATTTAAGTTTTTCATACAAAACTTGTTTTTGCTGTATTTCATTTGTTTTATAAACTGGAGCCATATAAACTAACTACAGACCTAGATGTACCTCAAGTATATGCAAAGTTTCGTTACAATCCAACACTTAGTTTTAAAATTAGAACGAAACTCCGTTTGTATGGGAAGGTGAAATTCGGCCCAGCTTGCCGGGGACTCTTAAGACTTAACCATCGGTCCAACAAAGCCATAATAACCACGTGCCACACACAATACTTAACTCGAATAGCGACTCTTTTTTTTAAGTAGGCTATTAAATTGTTTTAAACACAAAATGGTCAACATTGACAAGTAGCATTTTTTAATGTGGACCACCTCCTTTCCTTAGCCATAACGCCGCTTTTTGGTTGAAAAAGTGTTGATGTTTGTATTACAGATAATTTTACAGTACCAATTAGCGGTTACACTCAAAAATAAAAGGCAATCGTTTTGTTATCACTTAACAATGAAAGACAATAGCATTGTTTACTAATAGGCACCAAGAAAAGTGAATTCGGTCTAGGAAAAAATCTGCAACTACCTACTTGGATTACACTTAATCTTAATGCCACAAATATTGAAGAATAAAAGTGTTAAGGTGGTTCGATTGCCATACAAAGCGTTATTTGACATTCGCAGGCTAACGGCGTGATATTTTAAGAAACTTATGTAACAAACTTTCATCAATTGGCTTCCCATTTGCGCCAAATTCCCCCTTTCCTAGAATAAACTTGTATAGACTAGATTAATTTGAGAAAAATAGTTTTCCCAAAATATCACGTGACAAACCAATTTCTCAAATTAATCTAGTTTATACAAGTTTATTCTAGGAAAGGGGGAATTTGGCGCAAATGGGAAGCCAATTGATGAAAGTTTGTTACATAAGTTTCTTAAAATATCACGCCGTTAGCATACGAATGTCACAATAACGTTTTGTATGGCAATCGAACCACCTTAATACAATATTACAACAGATGATATTATTTTGGATCCACTATAGTCTCGTAGCACGTGTAGGTTCGGTGCAAATTATATTTCGTTAACCGTGCGTTATCCATACACTCGCACACAAACGGTTTAATTATAGTGTGGAAGCGGTATATACAGGTGGGCCATACATTTTTGTAAATGGCATCACTGAATATCTGTATATAATAAATTATATAGTTTTCGAGTGGAGGGAAATTGGACATTACTTTATGCAGTTTTATTTGCAATGAATCGTTTTACTAATTAACAACGAGCTTTTTGTGTAAAACAGTTTTATAAAAGCAACAATTTGTATGTAAACAGTTCGCCGCCTATTTAGGAGGAAGCCCGGATCTCACTCCGGCCGACTTTTTCGTGCGAGGATATTTATCTTAGAACCCATTCAGTGCCCATGAGGACACATATGCGTCAGAGCGCTACGAGCGCTTTCCGCTACATACGAGGTTTAACCTGCTACGGACTACAGCGTAGCGCTACGAGATTAGCGTGGCCGTGAATGTGTTAAAAACCGGTTAAGTGCGAGTTTGATTTGCGCACCCAGGGTTCGGTACAAACGTTCATACACCATACCCGTCACGTCACTACCCCATTCATTCTTGAGCAATCTTAACAGCTCATAGTAGAAGTTACCGTTGTACAGCGCCATCCGCATTTTGGTATTAATAACTTGCAACCTAGTATGTATGTTTATCAGCGATATTTTTTAATTACGCGTACCGATTTCAATTTTTTTTTTATTTGAAAGGAGTGACGTTAACGATAATCTCATAAGAATTTGAATACATAAAGTTTCATACAAAAGTAATAAGTAATAATAATCATGCGCAAAAAGATAGTATCACTATTAGCCAGGGTGAGAGCAAGCGCCAACAGCATTCTAAAGGCAATATCGTGGAGGTTTGACTGTCCAAAGTGTCCAATCCTATCTTACTGGATTGGACAGATTATGGGCGTTGCCCAATTTGTTATTTAAGATAATTTTTATACTTGCTGTTACTAACCTAATTTAGTATTAAGTCACGTGTTACTAACACACTATGGATCATTAGGTCTGAAATAAAGTATTTTTATTATTTTATTTATTAATAAAATTACAAACATAATTAAGAAATGATTTTTGATAAATAAATAAAAAATACGCTTGATAATAGAGGTATCGTTTTATATTTTTCTTGTATTATTTATGTTACTCTTAATCATACGTAATAATTTCAGAATTTTCGCTTGGTAAACTTCGGAGATAAAGGGTGGGGGGGGGTTATTTTATTCATCATATCTCTTAATAAATCTAAATTTAACCATCGTAGAAAAAAAATTAAAACGGTTTTAGAAAGCGCAAATCAAGCCCTTTCATACCTATATGACACTCCACTTGATCTATTAACTAGACTTTGAATGTTTAACCCCCCTCATATTCGTCATTTACACAGAAAATAAAAATGTTGAAGTACTTAGGTACTTATTCAAATTTTAAATTTTCCATATACGTGTCTTAACCTTCTTAACAGTTGTTCCAAATTTCAAATTGATATCATAAGTAGTTCCTGGGATATATTTAACGTTGTGACAGACGGACAGAGTCGCACCATAAGGGTTCCTTTTTTACCTTTTTGGTACGGAACCCTAAAAACCGAAGACAATATCCAAACTCAAGAAAAACATCCGCGATGAGATAGCCGAGATCCCTCGCAGCATGTGTCAGCGAGTTTCCCAAAATTTACGTTTTTCGTTTGCAGGCCCCGTAGCATGGATCACGCGAGTCTTATCACGCGATAAGTGACATGATAGAGCATCCGTCGCTGGCTGACACAGTTCGATAGAATGAGACGACGCTGTTATCTTGTCGCGTGACAAGGCCATCCATGCTACGGGGCCAGGAGTGCCAGCGACGAGATGGGTCATTTCAAAGATGTTATTAAAAAAAATTGCATTAGATGTTAGGTAGTCACACAAAAATTTAATGGTCAGGAAATTAACTTTCATTGTTTTATTTTCATCAAAGTTTCAAAAGTACAAACATTTTTGGCCCACCCTTTATTATTATAGGTACGAAATTAGTAGGTAGGTACTTGTCAACTCCAGGCCCCGGAATGAGATGGCGACGCAATGTCGGCCAGTTAGCCGGCGACAGCGAGCCGTTCAGGATCGTGCGGCAGTTGTAGAAGTGGTAGTCGCTGTAGCGAAAACGATATCGTTAGCAATAGGCTTTTACTTAGATCGCGTCCTACACGGGTCCAAAATACGGGTTGAAGGGACCCCCTCCCCCCCCACCAAATTCTGAAGAGTAGATAATTTGTCCGAAACAGTGGCAGATCCAGGATTTTGGTTTGTACGTAGTGTAGGTACCTATCCGTTGGAGTGGGATAGCAACGGTACTTGTGAACAACTGCTTGGCCAGCAATTTTGTCAACCTTGCGGACTGCGGATTACAGATCTATTCGTAGGCCGCTCCTATTCTCGTTCTCTTCCAGATACAAAAGGTCGAGTCCTGCGCCATCATCATAGTGGTTATATCCGTGATGGCCCACCTGATGAGAGGCATAGTCCTTACACCTACCACCTCCTGCTTGCCGAGCAACCGGTCATGCCAGCGGCTGCGCAGCTTCTCATTGGTCGTCATGGAGTACTGCCGTATGCGCACAAACGCGTTGTATTGACTTTCAAACAGCGGCAGCAAATCGTAGCTGGATAGCGTTTTATTGAACTCTGCAACTGTTAGAGAAGGTATGACCTTGTTAGTATTTGCCTAGAAAATGTTCGTAGGGCAAGTGAAGGTTGACGGGTTGGCGGGTTCAAGGAACCTGACGTAGTGCTGCGCTACCTACTAAGCTACCTAAACTATCAAAGCATCTGCATTATATTGCTCGCTTTCTGGCCTAATAGGTCGCATCTCGCCAATTGACTTACTGGAACTTATTTTAGTACCTAGGGTAGTGGAACCAAAAGATGAACACCACCCAATAGTTAAACGTTTTGTCGTAAAATTGAAATAAAAAAATCGCGATACATTTTACGCCTTCGGGATATTTTTTTCCTAACGCATCATTCCTTTGCTGAGGCTGGCATTTAAACTCCCATTACCCACACACACACGGCTGTGAGCGATTGTCGCGTCGAGGTCTCGCGAGATTGAATGAAACGTCTACATGGATTGTTTTGCATGATATATATTCTTGATTAATGCCTTTAATGGATTATCTTTGACAAATTGCGTATTTATTGTTATTTTAAGAGATATTTAGCGTTCAACTAATGGTTCCAACTTTTTGTACCTGAGCCAATAGATGAACGTCGTTCATCTACTGGGCAAGGTATAGTTTTTTCAAATGCTTATATAAATTCTTATTGAAAAGGTACATAAAACTATTATTGCTTAAATTAATCGTTTCTTAACTGTTGATTTTTGAACCAAAAGTTGAACGTGAGTATCCATTCGCAACAAGGTTATTTTGGGCTTTATTTTACTATGAAAAGCACGATTGTTCAACAAAGAACCGATGCTCAGAAGATGAACGAATAAAATTAGTTCGTTCAACTTTTGGCTTCGATTCCAATAAGTGAACGCTCTGTTAATTTTAGTTCGTTCATTATTTTGCTATCAAGCGCAAATACATGAACGAACAAAATGTATTCGTTCAAGTTTTAGGCAAGTTTTAGTACAATGAACATCTTAATAACAAAGATACGTAATAAATATGAAATCTGACTTATACATATAAAACCCAACAAGTTATCTATTTTAATCTTATGATACATTAACAAAAAATGTTTTAATGATTTATATGTAAAAAAAATAATCTCTTATAATTGTAACCATATGAAAAGGGTACATTTGAATTGTTTTATTTTGTGTTTAGTATCAATATTACAAGCTTTGCTTAGTTTCGGACTAGGTTGATTTGTGTAAGATTGTCCGTAAAATATTATTATATTATATTGTGATTGTTAACAAGTATAAATTGTTACAACAATGATCATATAATAATTAGACCAAAAGTCAAAGGCTGCGCGGTGTTACGTTTTTCTTCGTTCAACTATTGGTGTCAAAATGTTCAACTATTGGGCACAACGTTCATCTTCTGGGCAAAATGACATACTTCAGCATAAAACCATTTTTAATAAAATACTGTATAAATAGGATGGTTTAAAATAGTCATATCCAATCTCGACTATATAACAAATCGTATAAAAAAATAAAATGTAAACAAACTAAATCACCACTCCTCGAAAAAAAATTTTAAAGTTGGGATAGTCGCTTAAACGTTCATCTTTTGGTTCCTCTACCCTACGTGCATAGATACTTATTTAGATAAGTACCTATTGACTTTACGGTCCGTGAGCCACGTAATCAAAGCATTCCGTACACCTAGCAATTTGTCACAACAACCTCCTTCAAAGTGAATGTTTGCTGTCTCCTTCCATCATATAGCTGCGTCTCTAGGTTGTTGTGACAAATTGCTACTCTGTTGTGAAATACCCCGCAGACGGAATTGGCCACAATGACCTTATCCAAATATTGTAAAGAGGAAAAGTGTGCGAGGTTGTATGTTATGTAGGGGGTATTACAATTTCTGTAATCACTTATCATATTTCAAACATTGTTCCATCTGTATCGAATGGACTTTCTGGACGTACTTAGACAAAATTTTATACCGTGGCTCTTTAGGAGACGCTACACGAGCAAAATCGGCAGGCCTGCGGTCCTGCAGAGTGATTAGGCACGTGTGGATACGTGTCGGAAGCACGAATTCCAACCAAATCAAGGTCAGCACCATGCTGGATCCTGCTAGCTCCGCCCACCGCTTTGGAGCGTCTGGAGGTTGGCGGACTACATGTCGGCCTGCCAAAAACTACAGTATTGTCAATTTAGGAGGTTTATGTCAATATTGGCATAGGCTATTAAAATAAGCATAGGCTCTTTATTATTTACCTATATACTGGCAGTGGCTTCCGGGCTGTGAGAGCCCTTTACGGCTGCGCATAAGGCAAGGGCAATCGGTTAGGTTAGGATGTGTAGGCGTCTCCTCTGCTTCATAGGTAAGTACTTACGTTCGTCGCTTTCTTCTGATTGTTGCTCGTTTTTACATTGCACACTAGAATGGTCAGTTTCCTGATTAGACATGGTACACTTGATTAGAAAAAAATATATAACGACCAAATAAATGGTCTTACAAACAATAACGCAATAACGTCACAAATTGACATATTACTCTTTGACTGACACGGAAATGTCTAAGTAATCTTGGTTTTTTTTATTGACAATGGATCTAAGTAGGAACCTACCTACCTAACTTCCTCTACCTGCAGCTCAAAGAGGAAGTTCACTACCTGGTACTATTTACCTATAAATACCTACCGTATTCATGCTCTGTGAAATGTAGGCTTGGCGATACTGTCTTTTTTTCAAAAATTGAAGTACCACAAAGTACTTTGTTATATACTGAAATAGAGAACAATCTCTGGGCATAAAAACGGTAACCCAGAGGGCCTACCGCGAACGGCATTCGAAGTTTTCCCTCTCTGTCGCACTTAAGTACGAACTTGCAAGTATGACAGAGAGAGAAAACTTCGAATGCCGTTTGATGCGCCATCTAATATCGTTAATTGAAATACTCCACTTGAATGTTAAAACATACAAAAAGTGCGTCGGTCGCAGGGTTTGAACCCCGGCTCATCGACTCCAAATACATGAGTAATAATTACCTATGACAAAACGGCGAATTTCGAAATACATTGACAGCCTTTAGTAAACTTATTATGCTGTCATTACCGCGCACCTAGTACTAAGATTGGCCGCGCTGGTAAGTACCTACTTATAATCATTTATCATTATCATTATCATAAACTTGTTATTTTGTTTGATTTGCATTCATAAATTTCATATACCTACGTGTTTTCTGTTAAGTACTACATGAAAACATGAATAAAAGATGAAATGGAAGTCAATTATTATTTAAAAACGTATCGAACCATTAAATGACGACTTTGGCAGTAGGTATGAGTAGTGCCTAAGTATAATATCACGTGTCGAAAATAAAGCATAAAAACCATAAAAGTGGCGGAATTAACTATTATTTTATTAAATATAAATGTCTCGAGACTCTCGAGTAAATGGCTCGTTTTATACTCATGTTGTACACTCAGCGTCAAATACTCTGTAGCAGTCAAAGTGGCCAAATAGTTCGGTACACCCTTAGAATAATAACGCATAGAAGGATAGTTTCATACGGCCGACGCGCCAAGCCTGAGACATAAAATGGATTCATGTAGTTGTGATCAACTCGTATTCACACGCGCCAATACGCACACAAACGCACCAATTTTGTTCCACCGATCGGCGTACTGGACCATTTATGGCCGAGTTTTAGTGGCCTCACCGTTGCGCGTAAACTGCGTTTCTAGGCGTTATTATTCTAAGGGTACACCATACTAAATATATGGTGTACCGAACTATTTAACAATCTACTGTTTTTGCTACTGACACGCTAGCTAGGCTGGTTTTATTAATCAATTTCCTACTTTTTATCCCCGTCGATTCTACGCGCTGCGACAACACAGTATCGCATCGACATCATAGTTGGAATTGTACAGTCAGCATCATAAACATGTTGTATATGTGGGCGGCAATCCACGATGATTGGTTATTTATTTGTCATAAGTTATTTATCGATTAAATAATCATTTTAAGTAAGTTCTTAGTATGATTAGTTTATAACTAAGTATGAAATGATTACTTTGCTACCGTTTTATAATTTTGTAATGTGATGAAACAACTATATCCTCTTTTGATAATATCGGGAAAGTTCAGTACAATGATAATTAATTTTGATTTGTCACTTTGTAAACATTTTAAAATAGTAAAGAGTTTAGTTCTACGAGTAAATTGTTATTTAACATTTGTATTGATATTTTAGGTTACTTATTAAATAAATAATTAAATAAGGATTTGTATTGATTTCCAACCACAGCACGCCATTACCCAAGCGCAAGGTGGCGTGAGATGATGGAGTGGGGTTGGTTGGAAAGGCTATTTAAGTCGTTGCACGCCATTTTTCTTGTCTTCACTGTTAAACTTCGGTTGTGTAAACTTACTCTGCCAATTTGTTAATAAAAAATGAATTGAATAAACTTCTTCATCTATTTATTCAAACTTGTGCCCTCAGTCCACGACTATGGACGAAGCCGGCAATGTGTTGCCATCTGATGGCTTGAATAATCAGGCGACTAATGGGATGTCGCCGACAGCAGCGGTGGGATCACAATCCCCTATCTTAGGCGGGAAACGATCCGCTGGTCGATCAGAACCTACATTTACTATGGATCAAGTGATGAGTTTAGTGACCACGGTTACCAAACAAGCTGCGGCGAGTGCCGTCACTGCGGCGCTATCTACCGCTGGCGCCAACTTACAGCAACCACCGCCGCCACCTCGGGAACGCGGAAATTTCTACTTGCCGCCGTTCGACCCGGATGTACGTTCTCATGACATTCGGGATTGGTGCGCCAATGTTGATGAAACTATTTCTGTCTTCGCGATTTCACCTCAAGAAGCACGGATGAAGGCGATACTTCAGCTCAAAGGAAGAGCAAAAGTGTGGGCCGATACTTGGTCATTGCATTCGACTACTTGGGAACAGGTCAAGGATGACCTAATCAAGACTTTCTCCAAGGAGTTCCGGTACGCTGATGATGTACAGAAGTGGCGCAGCTATACCTCGGACCAGGCGACGACCTACGCTGATTATGCAACTACAGCCTGGACATTATTCAAGCGCGTGCGACCGGAAGCAGACGATGGCGACGTCATTGATGCTATTATTACAGGTATTTATCCTGAACATATTAGATCTGAATTATTACGCAATACGCCTGACTCTTTGCCTAAACTAGTTTCTGTTTTGAAAACTTACCGTAAACGGAAATTTGACGCGGTAGATAAAACAAACAATAGTCATAATCTTGCAAAAAAGGCCCGTTTCACGGAAATAGGTACGAGTAATAAGACAGATCGGGTGGCTATTGTTTGCTTTAAGTGCAATAAACCTGGCCACCGTTTTCGTGACTGCAAAGCGCTCGATACTTTTACGTCTGTGTCCAAAGCTTTAAACGATCCCAACGCAGCTAAATCAGTTGAATGTAAATACTGTTTGAAAAAAGGCCACCTAGAAAAGAATTGTTTTCGTAAATCGTATAACGAACGGTCGAATTCGAACAAGTCTGTAAATTTTTGCAATACAATGGACCGTAGTACTACTGCAGTTAAAATAGGTAATGCGACTTACACTTGTTTATTTGATACTGGTGAGATTGCTCTCTGATGCGCCAACGCTTCTCTGGTTCGATCCCCGGGAAGAGAAAAGCAGTAAATGTAACTTTTTCTGGTATTGGGGGTTGTCCAGTGCGTTCGACGCAAAGCATTACTACCATGGTAGAAATAGACGGTACTTGTGTTGAGCTAGAGTTTTACGTTGTTGGAGACACCCAAACGCAGTTTGATATTTTGATTGGATATGACCTTTTGCAAATCCCTGGTCTAAGTGTCACTCTGACAAGAGATGGTATTTCCGTGAAGCGCGATTTCCTCATAAGTGAATGTACGAAACAAAGCTCATGTTCTGAAATAAAGACTGATATAAAAGATAATGATTTGCTTCAAAAACTGCATTCTGTTACTGACAAGTACAAAAGAAACTTTACAACTGGAAATCGTGTTTCACAAGTAAATACCGGCGAATTTAAAATAAGGCTTAAGAATCCCGATAAAATTGTGCAGCGCCGACCTTATAGATTGTCACCTAGTGAACGCGAAAAAGTTAGGGAAATGATTGATGACCTCAAGGCTAATGGAATAATCCGTGACAGTTCTTCGCCATTTAGTAGCCCCATATTGCTCGTGAAGAAAAAAGACGGGTCAGATCGTCTTTGCGTAGATTTTCGTGAGCTTAATGCGAACACTCTTAGGGACAACTTTCCCTTGCCCTTGATTGCTGATCAGATAGATAGGCTAGGGAAAGCGCGTTACTTTACCTGTCTTGATATGACCGCCGGCTTTCATCAGATCCCTATAGCCGAAGATTCAATCGAAAAAACTTCCTTTGTGACCCCCGATGGTCAATATGAGTACTTGCGTATGCCTTTTGGTCTTTGCAATGCTCCTTCCGTCTATCAACGGGCTATAAATAAAGCACTTGGTAACTACAAAGACAATATTGCCTTAGTTTATCTCGACGATGTGCTTATCATGTCTGACACAGCCGAAGAAGGTTTACTGAACCTTGATCTCGTCCTAAAACGATTGATTGACGCCGGATTTTCAATAAACATTTCAAAATGCTCATTTTTGAAAACGTCTATTGAATATCTAGGTAATATCGTCGAAAATGGTACCGTTAAGCCTAGTCCTAGGAAAATTGAGGCATTGTCCAGTTCCCCGACACCCAAAAATATTAAGGAACTCCGCCAGTTTAATGGGCTGGCCGGGTACTTTCGGAAATTTGTTCCAAACTTTTCAAAAATAATGATACCTCTTTATGAGTTGACCAAATCTAACGTGCCATGGAACTGGACAAAGCGTCAAGAACAGGCTAGACAAGAGATAATCAGTCGCTTAACGTCTTCACCTTTGCTTACAATATTCGACCCAGACCTACCAACCGAGCTCCATACGGACGCCAGTTCCCTTGGGTATGGTGCCGTGTTAATTCAGAAACGTGATCAAGTAGTCCACGTGGCCGGTTATTTTAGTTTGAGGACGACTAGCGCTGAAAGTAAATACCACTCGTATGAACTTGAAACGCTGGCCGTCGTAAAAGCAATAAAGCATTTTCGCCATTTTTTATATGGTCGCTCTTTTAAAGTAGTTACAGATTGACACCCAGAGTCCACCGCTGGTGGGCCTTTTTACAGAACTATGAATTTGAGGTCGAATATCGTAAGGGTGAGAGATTGACACATGCTGATTATTTTAGCAGGAATCCTATAAATACTCCCCAGTCCGATAAGCCACAATCAAAACCTTTGCAATTATCTGTAAATGCAACTACTCTTGACCACAACTGGCTACTTATTGAGCAAAAACGTGACCCTTTACTTCAAAGGATCGTTGAACAACTGAACTCTGACACCATACCAAGGGATATAGCCAACACCTACGTCATTTTACAAGACAAGTTGCTTAGACGTAAAGTCCAAATTGATAACAAGACACGCAAACTTATAATCGTGCCGTCTAGTTATCGTTGGAATCTTATTGCCCATTACCATTCCGCACTCCAACACTTTAGCTGGGAAAAGGTTCTTTCCAAAATAAGGGAGCAATATTGGTTTCCTAACATGTCCAAGTTAGTTCGCAGATTCATTGAAAACTGTGTCAGTTGCCGTGTAAGAAAGGGTGTATCTGGGGCTAGGCAAATCTCTTTACATCCCATTGATAAGGTTGCTATACCCTTTCATACCGTACATGCCGATATAACTGGACGTATGAACGGAACACGAAGTGAAGCTGAGTACGCATTCGTTTTTGTAGATGCCTTTACCAAATACGTTCATTTAGTATATGCTAACGACCGTACGACACAAACCGCGATCAAATGCTTTCAGGAGTTGATAACAATATTCGGTACCCCCGCGCGTCTTATCACAGACCAAGACAAAAGTATGACCTCGTTAGATTTCAAAGAATTCTGCAGCAAATTTCGTATAGAACATCACGTAGTAGCTAAAGGCGCTAGTAGGGCTAATGGTCAGGCAGAGCGTATTATGAAAATAATTAAGGACAACATGTCAGTGGTGGAGCTTGATAAGCCGTGGCATTCTTCCATGCAAGAATTACAATTGGCAATTAATTGCACTGTCTCGAAAAGCACTGGTAAAAGTCCATTAGAACTGTTACTGGGTAAAAAATGCTCACCACCCGCTATCAAGCTCCTCCAAGTTGACGATGATGAGCCTGTAGAGGATCTTATTTCTGTAAGGAACGCATGTAAACAAAGGATGGACGAGCGATCTTTTCAAGATAAAATAAGATTTGATATAGGTAAAGCACTGATCAAACCTTTCAAAGTGGGTGATTTTGTTTTGATGCGGCGTCATGAAAGACATACGACTAAATTGGGTGCTAAATTTGAAGGTCCAATGCAAATATTAGAAATATTACCCAATGACCGTTATAAGTTAAAACATGTAAACTTACGAGGGAGTTCTGAAAAGATCGCAAGTCATGATTTTTTAAGACCTGCCCCTGCTGGACAGCTTGATCCATTCCAAAGCTATGATGATGATCCAACCGTGTGGGCGGACAGTGACATGAGAAACTGTTCTCAAAATCAGATCAGTCTGAGACACGATAGCAAAATAACATAAGTTATAAATCCTGACTGTGATTAGCATGCAAATTACATGTCATAACTTAAGACTATATTTATATGTAACTTTGTTTCACCCATCCACAACTCCTTCCCTACAACGCTGGCTGGCCACCACGCGTTTCCTTTTCCCGGTCTTGAAGGCTAGATCTCTGTGTAGTAGAGTGATGCCTGTGTTGGCTAGATCCCAGGATGGGTGATGCCTGTGTTGGCTAGATCCCTGAGTGGGTGATGCCTGTGTTGGCTAGATCCCTGAGTGGGTGATGCCTGAAATCAGCGCAGAGAGCGCGCTGGAACAGAATGGCCGTGTGGGCGGCAATCCACGATGATTGGTTATTTATTTGTCATAAGTTATTTATCGATTAAATAATCATTTTAAGTAAGTTCTTACTATGATTAGTTTATAACTAAGTATGAAATGATTACTTTGCTACCGTTTTATAATTTTGTAATGTAATGAAACAACTATATCCTCTTTTGATAATATCGGGAAAGTTCAGTACAATGATAATTAATTTTGATTTGTCACTTTGTAAACATTTTAAAATAGTAAAGAGTTTAGTTCTACGAGTAAATTGTTATTTAACATTTGTATTGATATTTTAGGTTACTTATTAAATAAATAATTAAATAAGGATTTGTATTGATTTCCAACCACAGCACGCCATTACCCAAGCGCAAGGTGGCGTGAGGTGATGGAGTGGGGTTGGTTGGAAAGGCTATTTAAGTCGTTGCACGCCATTTTTCTTGTCTTCACTGTTAAACTTCGGTTGTGTAAACTTACTCTGCCAATTTGTTAATAAAAAATGAATTGAATAAACTTCTTCATCTATTTATTCAAACTTGTGCCCTCAGTCCACGACTATGGACGAAGCCGGCAATGTGTTGCCATCTGATGGCTTGAATAATCAGGCGACTAATGGGATGTCGCCGACATATACATTCTAGGTGGGTAGAAGTAGAACCTTATTGCTTTGACTTTAGAGATAAGGTCGAAAAGTGTACATGTGCTGCCTGTACAACTACATTTGAAAAAGAAAGAAAAAACTGATCCAATCCAACTGCGAACTTAATGCAAATCCAGTTTCTTATTGAAAACAGTGCCACCTTCTTGATAGGTTGCGAACTCTTTATAGCTGTAGCGATTGCTAGGCTTAGGCTGTCAAGGTATTTCGAAATTCGCCGTGTTGACATTATACATCCATAGCCTAGGGGCAAAGACGGCGGTATTTGGAGTCGATGAGCCGGGGTTCAAACCCTGCGACCGACGCACTTTTTGTATGTTTTAACAGAAAAGTTTTAATATCGCAGAAGAGATGGCGCCTGATGTACGCAAGCATTAAATTTAATGCCTTCTCAATTTGGTCGAGTTGCCTGTCTATCTCAGTATGTATATTGTAGTCTTTGGATCAAATATCTATTAGACCATCAGACAGACATCAGACCAGGGACTGATTTCGGTTACGGTTATACCGGTATGAAACCGGTATTCCATTACGATACCGTTATGTCGTAAAGATTATGCGCGCCGCGCGAACATAACGGTAACGTAACTGTATTGAAATAACGGTTAGCGGTATCAGTTTTAAGTGATACCGTAACCTTTATAATACCTGTATTATAAAGGTTATCGAGAAAAGTAAGCGAGCTGGCACTCTACAGAAGAAGCATTGGCTACTAGACATTTAAAGACAAAACGGCAGTGCCTTTGCTTTGCTAGCGGTTTGGCAATAACGCCAGGTCAAAGTCGATATATCGGTACCTTTAAAAAGCGGTTACGGTACCGGAAAAAATAAAGGTACCTTTATATTTCGTTTGCGAAATATAAAGGTTCCGCTACCGAAACTGCTATTTGACAACCGATATGACGTCATACCGTTCAAATAGAATACCGGTATTTTTCGGTTATGCAGTCCCTGCATCAGACTACCCAAAGAACACTATGAATGTGAAACATAACACAAAAAAATGCGTACATATACAGATGAATAGGGTAATTGTTTGAGTTTAATATGTTTGAAATAAACTACAGTAATTAATGGTGATAAATTCTCAAGAACTACATATTGTTCATTACCAGCAAAATTTAAATTTTAGGCATCTACATATATTTTCCTTTTATTTTGTCAACATTTTAGGCATATAATATATGTATATTGCCTTTCTGTTAAGATACATACTTCCTCAGTAATAAACAATATTGTGCTACATGCATGATTCTAGTACTAGATGTGATCAATATAAATATGAAATAAAATACTTATTTCGTTTGTACTTACTCTAATACTTTATTGTATAAAAAAGGGGTATTTCGATTAGTAGTATACATATATACAAACATATTCAGCCAAATTAACATGAACATTTGCATAAATGCTAAGATACAGTGAAAATAGCATCATATTCAGATCATATATAATCATATTGCGAACGAGGCTTGTGGACAATACAAGTAGCTTACAAAAAAGAATACTGAAGAAAACTCTTATTGTGGTGTTATTGGTTTTATGTTACGTTAGAAATCGGAATTTAAAACATATTTCTTATTTTAGAATTGCTTGTTATCACTTGAACTATTTCAGCTCCTCAAAAAACTTAAACTTCATTGTGACTCTTCATTAGAATAGGATGAAATATTAGTCAACAGCCTGTTTCTGTTGAACACCTTCTTGTTCCTCCTTTTTCCTCTGCTTCTCTCTCATTAGTTCCGCATCCCTGTTAAAAAAAAGAAATTAGCCATTGTCTCCACCGGACGCATGCCTCGTCCGAACGTGCGCGCTCAGTGTCAGTGCGAGGGATTCGCCGAGGATGCGTCTGGTGCAGACACGGCTATTAACACATTTAATTCAGTACCTACCACTAAGGAAGGAACAATTAATGTGCAGGACAGACAACAAAAATCTTGATATAAACAACTAATTAAGTATATTGTTTTTTATCTATATTATAAACGACCCGCCCCGGCTTCGCACGGGTTTATATGTATAATACATGCATATAAATATGAAAGACATATAAACCTTCCTCTTGAATTACTCTATCTATTAAAAAAGCGGCCAAGTGCGAGTCGGACTCGCACATGAACGGTTCCGTGAAATAAATTGCGGTTTACGATTTATGACGTATTAAAAAAAAACTACTTACTAGATCTCGTTCAAACCAATTTTCGGTGGAAGTTTACATGGTAATGTACATCATATATTTTTTTTAGTTTTATCATTCTCTTGTTTTAGAAGTTACAGGGGGGGGGGGACACACATTTTACCACTTTGGAAGTGTGTCTCGCGCAAACTCTTCAGTTTAGAAAAAAATGATGTTAGAAACCTCAATATCATTTTTGAAGACCTATCCATAGATACCCCACACGTATGGGTTTGATAAAAAAAAATTTTTGAGTTTCAGTTCTTAGTATGGGGAACCCCAAAATTTATTGTTTTTTTTCTATTTTTGTGTGAAAATCTTAATGCGGTTCACATAATACATCTACTTACCAAGTTTCAACAGTATAGCTCTTATAGTTTCGGAAAAAAGTGGCTGTGACATACGGACGGACAGACAGACAGACGGACAGACATGACGAATCTATAAGGGTTCCGTTTTTTGCCATTTGGCTACGGAACCCGAAAAAAACCGCATCAAATTCGGTTGCGTAGTTTTAAAGATCTAAGCATACATAGGGACAGACAGACAGACAGCGGGAAGCGACTTTGTTTTATACTATCACTATTTGTTTTGTTGGTTACTATGTAGTGATGGGGAAAGCTTGTACAGTAGACGGCAAACTTCGTGTGCAAATGACCTTGCCTGCGCAAAGGCGAATTGTACGTGCAAGCTGCCCCCCCACTTCCCCTCATTTGCGCACGAAGTTTGCCGTCTACTGTATGTAGGGGTTATCTCAAAACCTACTTATCCAATGAAAAAAATACTTTTCACCGGACTATTTACTTCACCATGTATTTATGTATTATTTTATTATCTTTTTAGTTTTGTATATTATTGTTATTTTTAATGAATTCAAACACAATGTATATTGTTAAATGAATAAATGACTATGACTATATTTTATAAAGCAGTATTATACCTACATTACACTTCATAACGTATCACCTACATTGTTCCTAATATCCAGGCAGCTACAGTAACATTTTATTCCTCTGTTCATGTTAAGTTCATGTTATTAATATTCTATTTTATGATCATGATATAAATTCATATCATCATCATCATATCAGCCGAAAGACGTCCACTGCTGGACATAGGCCTCCCCCAAAGAGTGCCAAAAATAAAGTAAATAGTTAAGTTGTACAAATTCGTATAGTGTAAATTCATATAGATTAAGCTACCTTTAATTTATATTGTAATTGTACATTATTAAATAAAAAATCTAAATCTGAGATTATATCAATCCAACATGTATTCAAATGAACAATAAATAAATATTATAAAATTTCGTTTTATTATTCATAGGAATTAAAACTCAATTTACAAGCTGCTATAAATATAGGTAAATAGGATCACAGAAGTGCATTAAAATAAGTAGTTCCTGAGATATTTTACGTTGTGACTTTGTGACAGACGGTAGCACCAGAGCTATAACCACGAACTTCGAACTTCGTGTAACTCCGTCTCTATCACACTTATGGTTTATGGTACTCAAGCAACAGAAACGGAGATATACGAAGTTCGAGATTCGAAGTTCGTGGTAGCGCCGCTGGTATCTTTTTTACCTTTTTGGTACGGAACCCTAAAACAAGCACACTTTGTAAATTTCCATACTAAACATATCCATTTTTCAAGTCTTGAATGAAGTATGATAATGGAAATTGCCTGCTAACTTTATTTTGTTACACCTTTGAGTAAAACAGTGATACCAAGCTGCTTTTTAAAACATCTGTACCTATAACCTATGTTTTGCAAATAAATACTTTGAGTTTGAACTTTGACATATAAAATACATATATATATATATTACATATGTAATGCATAATTAACACCATATCGCTGCCCCAATATTACAGGGTTCTATGTTACATTGTTGGAGTACTTCAATTTAGACCTAGTGTCTTTCTGACAAACTTCAAATTTCAAGTTGATAAAATTGCAACATAGAACCCTACAATATTGGGGCAGTGATATGCATGTAAGTAGTAATATACAAATTAAAAAAAATACAAAATGATTCACCTATGCTTCCTTTCAGAGAGAGACAACCCATCATTTGCCTTCTTCTTTGCCTGTTCCTGCTGTTTCTTCTGGTTCTTAGCTCGAGCCAAATCTCTTTGATTTCCCCCTGAAAATATAACAATTTAACAAGAGTCACTGACCTTTCTTTTACAGGATGTCTTTATCTAGTTTATTAGTAAATACTGCGTATTATGGTTCATAAAACCAATACATTTATTTAAGCTGAATATACTTTTTGTATTTCTGTAGCATCGAAGTCTTGTCAACGTAGGTTACTCTAGACTGATTATTCATAATAATTAGATCATAACTATCAAGGAGGATTTGAAAGACACATTAGTAAAAGCATAAATGATGCTAGAAATCATATTTCGATATTTTTATTTCAAGTAATTGGATATCGAGACTACTTACGGGTCATCGTGGCTTGATATCTCAGCACCGCAAGGTCGAAATCTTGAAATTAGGTTTTCTCGGAAGTGGCACAAAGTCTGGACGATACGCTAGTCCGGCCGAAACCTAAGACAACGCACCGCCCACCTCACCGTATAAAAGGACTTTGAAAACAACTAAAAGATAACAGCTGGCTTCGAAATAAAAACCACCAACTAGCCACAAACAATAAAATGGGCGACGACGTGAATAGGAAAATGGTGGTCATCAAAGAGGGTGCCGGACTGCCGGTTAATGTACGGCCCGATAATATGCGTCCATCTATCGTTATCTCTCTCTTTTTGTATGAGTTAAAAAGAGACATAGATATAGTGGACGCCAATTATTGGGCCGTACATTAACCGGCAGCATCAAAGAGTACAGTACTATGAATAATATAGAGATAGAAACGTCAGTCAAGGTTTTGCATGCCGCGCGCAATCTAGTTTTTCGTCTCTTCAACAGTCTAAGAGTTAGCTTTAGTAAGTTCATAATATGTGTGCGTCAAGTGTACGTATGTGTGCGTGAACGGAAATACTCACACACGCATAATACCTACCTGCATAAATATATTAAATATTGATATACATGGTGTTTGGTGGCTAGGTGCAAAGGTTTAAGGAGGTGATAAACGAGGTATTTATGAACATTTCTAGCCATATATGTCTCAGACAAAACTTGCTAAATTTTTTTATTGATATTTTTAGAATTTTAGAAAAATACCCAGAATTTGGTAGATACGAGTTAATAGTGCCCGAATATGCGTTAGTTTGTAAACACTTATCTTTGTTTCCGATAGTTTAATGTATGTCGGACCAAACAAAACTACTTTTATGTCTATTTATGGCTTCTAAAACCAAATGGAGGCAAAGAAAACTTAAAAAAAATCGTAGTTTGATACGAGCATAATTTTGATGTGCTATAAAAAAAATAAAAAAAAATCTTTGAATTGTTCAAACATTTTAAAAAAACATGCCTATTTATGGTTCTTTCTTTAGAGGTATTAGTCATTCACATCGCTTGCCAAATCTCTGAGTTAAGGGCTAAAACCCAACCTTAGGAAGTGCTCCCTCTTTCTAAGAATTCCAAATCCCCGTACTAGTCTTGAAATTTTACTTTGAGTAGTTACTTAACTAATAAATAACGTGTAAAAAAACGAAAACAAAAGTGAATCCTAACCTAACCGACCTAAGGCTGAGTTCGTTTTTGACAGGCAGCAAACTTGGTCCAGGGCAAGAATTGAAAGCCATTTTTGTCCGCCCTGATAATGCACGACCCAATAATTCGAGTCCACAAAAAGTGGACGCTTATTATCGGGCCGTACATTATTGGCTCCACTCGTAGACCATGATAATAACTGGGGTATATACATGTAATGATTTGTCAGCCCCAATTTATCAGAATCTGACTAATTGCTATCGTCTGGAGGCATGTTAGGCTGCTGATGCAACTGTCAAAAGTGTCAAACGAGTTGTACTGACTTGACCATGGAAAGATTTTATGATCAGCCAAGTTTTCTGGCAGATAATTTTGAAGTAAACTATTTAAAATATTATTGAATTTATTGTAATTAGTCTTTCTACAATTTTTACACGCTTTTATTATAACGTCCGTATTTGATATGTGTAATAGTGCTATAAAAACACATTTTACAGTCGATTTGAGCCACGCTTTGATGGCTTTATATTTTTTTTATCATCACGTTAGCATCTTAATTAGGAAATATAAGTAATAACACAATCATGACACAGTGCTTTGTTATGGCAATATTGTTTTTACGAAATGGTATCCCTAAATTGCCACAATTTGTCAGAAATTGGATACGACAAATCAGAAGTGATAATTGTAAGGTTTGTAGAGCCCATCATACTTAGTCGGCCCCGTTTCCGCTTCGGCTTTGGACTGCCACCTGCAGGCGCACAACGGGAAACTACGAGACCTCTCCTCAAACACGCAGCTGTTTTGACGTTTATAAGGCTTAAAAGGCACTAAAAACACCGTGGTGGTCATAGAGTAAATCAAAAGTAAATGTTGCCACTATTTTGATGAGCGGGATGACTGATGAGTCACAGACAATCAAACCTTGTACAGAGGGCCTACCGCGAACGGCATTCGAAGTTTCCCCTCTCTGTCATACTTAGGAGTTCGTACGTAAGTGCGACAGAGAGGGAAAACTTCGAATGCCGTTCGCGGTAGGCCCTCAGCCTCGTACGATTATTATCGTCCGCGCGTGGGACCAAGCCTTTACTTCATAGAGAAATATATTTATACTGCTTTACTACATTACATGCGAGAAATATATGTTTCCTTCCGATATATATTTATTTAATTATTTAAATAGGAGAAATTTATTTCCGAATAATAAAACAATTTTAAGCGCAAGTCTTCTGCTTATAATAATTACTTTTGATTTCCTATAGTTTTCGGTTTGACTTGCGCACCGGATCGATTTCAAAGGCCGTGAATCAAAACAAAGAACCCGCAAACTGTCAAAATGTCGGTCAATGCTCAAGTACATTTGGCTAAAAATGAAAATAATAAAATGAGTGATAAAACTCTCAAACCCCTGTTTTCTAAGCAAGCGGAGTGTTCATATGTGTCTTGCTATTGGTATGAAATAAGTTTTTCTTGAAATGTTTGTTAACTAATTGGTGCATTTGGATTGTTTGTCTAATGGTCAGTATTTTATTGTTGTTCCAGCGAAGAAAATGTGTGGAAGTTGTGTCAGGATGTATCGCTAAGAATACCGGAAGAGTTAGACCGGTGCTTCGTGGTATTCATATCTAACCCTTGCCGCACCGTGCCTCTGTGGAGACAAAGGGCTGGGCGTGAGGAGGACCGTCTCGTCATATGGGTGTGTACAATATTTTGTGTCACGCTACTTAAGTTACGCATGGTCTTAAATTGTTTAAACGTACGCCAATTTATATTTACTTATATATATATATAGTATATATATGTATATATATATATAAGGTCAACCGGGGCAAATGCGTCGATGGGGTAAATGCGTCTCTTGATGATATCTCCGAAGCTGAACATTTTAGAACTATTACAATGGTCTAAATCGAAAGTTTGGTAACCATACTTTGAACATCGAGGGCTGTAATAGTTCTAAAATGTTGCGTTTCCAAGATATCTTCAAAAGACGCATTTACCCCATTGACGCATTTGCCCCGGTTACCCTTAACCTGGTGATATTTTTTGTGAGTGACCAATAATCTTCAACTGGTTGTTTGTTTCTACTTACAGGATTATCATGTGATATTCTTGTACTCCTGGGACTGCAAGGTTTGCCTTGTCTACGATCTGGACTCTGAGTTGCCTTTTCCAACATTCTTCCATAAATATGTCACCGAAACATTTCGCACAGACCAGGTGTTAAAGTCAGACTTTCACAGGTAATGAGAGCATCTTAAAACGGCATTTCGAATTGTATTGTTGAGTGTTATAATTTCCCTCTGAGAGGCCCTTCATGCCTCCAGAGAGAAAATACCGAATCAAATTTTTTTTAGATTCTTTCGTGTTGTGCCTGCTAAACAATTCCTGCAACATTTTGCATCTGATCGTCGTCACATGAAGAGACCTGATGGTTCATGGATTAAGCCTCCACCTCCATATCCTGCCATTTGCACTTCAGGTAAAATTACAACTAAGATTGCTGTAACATGTTATTTAATTAGTTATCATTTATTGAACACTAGAATTCAAACCTCTATAAGGAATTGGAAGTGTAGCAATAATTTTACCATATACTTCATGAGTTAACTCTTTACCAGGCCCCTAAGAACTAGCGTGCCTTCATACGTACTTTATATACTGTTACAACCATATTGAACGCCTTGTAAAAAATGTATTTACGAAAGTCGGAGATGTTCCTTTAAACCAGAAATAAAAATGTGGGTTAGGTTATCCCATCGCCTGTCTTAGTAATTAAGTGACATACTCGATTTTGTCTTATTATATTCTTGATCAGGCAAAGGGATATATTCCACCCACATCTTATATCGGTTATCATAGTCAAGGTTTAACTTCAAATCTACATACTACGAAACATGAATTCGCTCTAGATTGAACACAACAATTATTTTATTACTTATGTGAGTTTTTATGACATGACAAGACAATTTACCGGGCCATGGGAAGAATAGCTCCCGCACAGTTAAACTCTAATAAGGCCATGGGATAATGTCAACCCACATCCTGAATCTGGTCATACACAATAATGCATGTATATTTAGCAATGTTTAAGATTACATTACCTTTCAAAACTTGATTTTGATTTTTGAACAAAAAAAAAATTGTTCAAAAATCAAAATCAATTATTTATTCTGCAAATAGGCCACAAGGGCACTTTTACATGTCAAATGGTATTCTACAATATAATATTAATAATCTTACACAATAATCATTTTAAAATTGCAGATTTTAACCAATTAGTACCTAAATGGTTAACAAACTAAATGTCACTTAATGAAAACTAAAAAAATCCTAAATTGTAAAATATTATCAAATACATTCGATATAAGGTCTGTATCAGAATTAACAATAAGTTTATGATATTAATTTAGTACCCCAGAGATGTATAATGTCTCTGAGCATCCAAATACAATTAATAATTATTCTAAAGTTCTTATAGAGAAAGGAGTAAGACAGGGAGACCCCCTCTCTCCAAAGTTATTCTCGGCAGTGCTTGAACTAATATTCCAAGAATTAAATTGGACCAACTATGGAATCAACATAAATGGCGAACTACTAAACCATCATCAAGCCGTACTTGAAAGTGTGTTTAGACGTATGAACTGGGAGAACTATGGGCTAAATATTAATGGAAGAAAACTTAACCACTTAAGGTTTGCAGATGATCTTATACTAATTACCGATAATCCTACAGAACTGCGATATATGTTAGAAGAACTTGACATTCAAAGCAAACGGGTCGGTCTATCCATGAATATGTCTAAAACAAAGCTGATGACAAATAATAGTAATGAAGAGCAAATCATAATAAACGGAAGCACCATTGAGTATGTCAAGGAATATGTATATCTTGGGCAGATAATATCACCCTTAGACCAAATAAGTAAATAAATTGAAAAAAGAACCTCAAACGCATGGAAGAAGTTTTGGTCACTAAAAGAAGTTATGAAGGCAAAGGAAATACCAACAAGTCAAAAATTTAGGGTTCTTGACTCCTGCATTATACCGGTGATAACTTATGGATGCCAAACTTGGGCAATTACAAAAAAGCACTACCAAAAACTTGCTACATGTCAAAACCACATGGAAAGGAGCGTGCTAAATATAAAACTTAAAGATAGAGTTAAATTATCGGTAATTAAAGCCAAATCAAAGAGCAAAATCATTGGTAAGATAGTGAAGCAACAAAAGTGGCGCTGGACAGGCCACATGATAAGACAAAACTTAGGTAAATGGACAAAAGAAATAGTTGAGTGGTACCCAAGAGGAAATAAAAGAAAAAGAGGAAGACCCATTCTAAGATGGTCAGATGACCTTAAAAAGATTGGTGGAGGAGTGTGGCTGCGGGACGCAAGGGATCGCGAGGCGTGGAAAGCTTTGGAGGAGGCCTATGTCGGAAGACAAGTTGAGGTTGTCGATGGAAATAGTTAGAAGTAGAAGTAAATAATAAGTAAAGTATGTAGTTTAAGTTTTCTTGAAAATTGTTAAACCTCAGCAATAAAGGCTATTTTTATTTTTTATTTTATTTTATTTATTTTACTAAACCATCTCAGGTTTGCTGATGACCTAATAATAATCTCAAATAATTCAATAGAACTAGAGACAATGGTCCAGGAATTGGCTACAGAGAGTACAAAAGTGGGACTGTCACTGAATGCTGGAAAAACAAAAATCATGACGAACGGTGAAAAAACCAGAATAGAAGTAAATAATAAAGAGATCGAATATGCAGAAGAATACACATATCTCGGACAGATTATCTCCCCAACACTGCAGATGAATAAAGAAATAGACCAAAGAGTAACAAGTGCATGGAAGCGATATTGGTCCCTCCAAGAGGTAATGAAAAACAAGTATTTCCCACAAACACTAAAAAGCAAAGTACATAACATATATCAAGTTATCTAGGGAAACCTGTAATTGGCCATACTACTGTATATTATATTATAAGTTACATACTTTGTATCGCTGTTGGTTTTCTGAATAAATAATAATAATAATAACATGTGCATACTACCATGTGCCACATATGGAAGCCAAACATGGGCCCTCACAAAAAGAAACACCCAGAAGCTGAAAGTATGCCAACAAAACATGGAGCGCAGCATGCTTAACATAAAAAGGAAGGACAAGGTGTCCCTAACAAAAATTAGAAAGAAAACCAAAGTGGCGGATATAACACGGTGCATCAAAAAGTTGAAATGGAAGTGGACAGGACACATGATGAGGGAAAAAATGGAAAAGTGGACAAAGGACATCACAGAATGGTATCCAAGACTAGGAAAAAGAAAACAAGGAAGACCTATAATGAGATGGGAGGACGATATTAAAAAGAAAGCAGGAACAATATGAAGAAGGGAGGCTAAAGACAGAACAAAATGGAAAGCTTGGGAAGAGGCCTATGTCCAAGAGGCAAGCTGAAGTTAAGAAAATAAAACAAATATATATAGAAAAATGAAATATTTATTTAAGAAAATAAATTAGTTTAAGTTGTTTAATAAGCATGCATGTAGTAAATGAAATGTAACAAAATAACTCAGCAAATAAAGGCTATCTTATCTTATCTTATCTTATAGAGATGTATACTGTCTCTAAGCGTTAAAACAGAAAAAAAGGATCATTAATGTAATATTGTCAGAGATGTACAGGGTCAATAACAATAAAACGTGTCAAGAACAGAATGATGTCTCTCGTCAAAATAATGATAATAACACTAGTATTTAGGTAGTTACTATGCCCTTGCAAGCATGAACAGACCGGACTCCACAAACAGCACCCGATCACGAGTATGACGCATATCTCAGCCATCGCCTCCCTCATCCAATGTACTTCTGTTTCATAGAAATTAAGGAAAGTGTTTGAATTTCTCCGTAGTTTACTGAAATTAGAGTTCAAGTGAATTAAAACGGCTGCCAAAGATTTATTACGCGATTAAGAAGCGTGTTGTGAATGAAGATCATAAAATACTATTTTCAAGGATTGACAAAATATTTTGTAGGAGGTTTGGAGTTAAAACCTGACTAACGTAACCAATATAAGATGTGGGAGGAATATATCCCTTCGCCTGGTAAAGGGTTAACACTGAACAAATCAAATAAAAGACAAGCTACTTGAAAATCAGGATTTGTTATCCATTGTACCAACCATAAAATTGTAAGCCAAATAAATAATAATGCAATTTTGTTCTATTTATAATTACAATTAAATGTTTAACCCTGTTTCAGTATCAACAAACAACCTAGATGAGTACATCAACATGGAGACAGGATCTGGTCTGGGTCAAGTGTTCAATCTGATAGAGTTTGTACAGCGGTTTTATAAGATAGAAAAGTAGTACAAACAGGAGTCAGTTGTGGTGCATGCTTGCCTGAGAAACTGTCGAGTTCCATGCATAATGTTATCCAAGATTATGTTGCATGTAACTGTAGGTTATATGAAAATGGCATATCCTCAGGCAGACAGACATCATTAGATAGTCAAATGGCGCATTTGTTAATTTTAGTTTTTCCATGACTAATCATGGATTTAGTTGATTATGTTCTAGTAATCTTTGTTATTTACTTTGTTGTTCCTGAATTTATATTATTATTAATTAAAGTTTACCCAATTTTACTTAGTCAATCTAAGCTTAAAAGTATACAAAGCACAGAATTTCAATTTTACCCACTCTTCCACACTAAGAAGTGTCTTGCACAAGGAAAATAACAAAAACCACTCAACCAAACTTATTATGCAACCAAACTTATTGGTCAAATTTCTATGTAGTACAGTCGCCATGACATTCATAGGTACACTATAGGTGTTCAAAAATATCGGCACATGCACCCTAATGCCTTGAATATAGAGGTGTGTTCCGATGTTTGTGACGTGCTTGTTTGCTCCGATGTATGTGATGGCGACTGTACCTAAGTAAGTATATTTTTTTCAGTCTTAAAGATATTATTTTTGGTCTAATTTCAGTTCTATACTGTAATAGTGTAACATACATAGGATTGTTGACCAAATAATTATCCTCTAATTATTGAATAGTAAGTGAATATGTATTCAGCATTGAATTATTATATTAATGTTATTAAATAATTATATTCCTTCAAAGATAAGCTGATGCCTGTAATTAGATAGAACAATTCTAAAATAACTTAGTAATTTTACAGAAAAGCTAGTGCTTATGTCTCAATTTTATAAAAGCATATAAGTAAGGACTAATATATTATATCATATTTATATATAGTTATTGTTCTTAATCTGTTCCGTTATATTATAAAGAGTATATTTTATCTGTACTTCTTGTTCTCGTTTTGACTGAAGTAATCCTAATTTACGGATTGTATGTTACCTTGAGTGATAAATTAAGATTGAAGTAATTTATTATATGTAGTAGCGTTAATGGTCACGAAGTAGCTTTTGTATGTTGTTAAATCTATTGAATAATTTTTGTATCAACTTTTTTACACTCTTTTTATCCTGCCCTAGCACCTTTAGCAGTTGAAGAGAGTTATCTCTCATATTGCATAGTGTAAGAGAAGAAGTGGAACTGCGTTTTACGAGTTAACTACTAAACATTGTCAGTGTTGGGTTATGTATGTTACATACCTTTGCTTATGTTACAAACATGTATGTTAAGATGTTGGCCTCCTGTTGACGCCTTAAACTTGTAAATGTTGACATTCACACTTAATGCGCTATAGGTTCAGCGAAGAGAAGCGAACATAGTTTTTGAAGCAATATAATGCGTCTGTTTATAATAAAATGGTTTCAAAAAAATACGAATAGTAATCTTGAGGCTTTTCTGCAGGGAAATCAGTGATTCGAAACACGATTAAGCAATTTTCGCTCGATAGAAAAAAATCACTAACATAGGTCTGAAACATATTAAAATTCACTTAAAACATTCGTAGCAAATTATGCACAATAGCTAAACATATTAACATTGGTTCTAAAAATCGGCAATATCATGTTTGAGAGAACTTAGTGATTACTTTTTTATTTATTTAAACGCACAAAAAATTAAAATTAAAAAACATGATATCCGCGCTTCCAAACACGCACTTCCATCTCGCTCACGCTTATGCTCAGCGAGAGGGAAAGAAGACCATGATACTATAGCGCCTTAACTAATTTGATACTTACACATCTATAGTGGTTATAATTATCTTTGCTCAAATTTCATAAGCGTCTTTTATTAGGGTTCCGTAGCCAAATGGCAAAAAACGGAACCCTTATGGATTCGTCATGTCTGTCTGTCTGTCTGTCCGTCCGTATGTCTCAGCCACTTTTTTCCGAAACTATAATAACTATACTGTTGTAACTTGGTAAGTAGATGTATTATATGAACCGCATTAAGATTTTCACACAAAAATTAAAAAAAAAACCATAAAATTAAGGGTTCCTACTTAGAACTAAAACTCAAAAAAAAAAAAATTATCAAACCCATACGTGTGGGGTATCTATGGATAGGTCTTCAAAAATGATATTGAGGTTTCTAATTTTTTTTTTTCTCAACTGAATAGTTTGCGCGAGAGACACTTCCAAAGTGGTAAAATTTGTCCCGTCCCACCCCCTGTAACTTCTAAAATAAGAGAATGATAAAACTAAAAAAAATATATGATGTACATTACCATGCAAACTTCCACCGAAAATTGGTTTCAACGAGATGTAGTAAGTAGTTTTTTTTAATACGTCATAAATCGTAAACCGCAATTTACGTTACGGAACCCTTCATGGGCGAGTCTGACTCGCACTTGGCCGCTTTTTACTCATAGTTTACTGCAATTAATTGCTGTTATGCCTGTAATTGCCATACAAAATCAGTGATGAATCTTGTGTCCGTAGGGCAGGAGGTGTATAGATATATTAAGACTAGTTAATTTTTTATTATTACAGAAGGACCGAAGATTAAATTCGAACCAAAAAAATGCAAGCAAAAAACTACCTTATGCTCAGAGTATGTAGTCTGTTTTTGCTTGCGTTCGTTTGACATAATTTAATCTTAGCTTCTGTTCTGCTATACAACTACAAATATTCACCTCTGCAATTTGCAAGAATAATTTAATACTCTAAAGTTTAAAGGATTTAAACTAAGAACCTACATTATTACCTGTGAATTGTGTTTGTATTAGAGTGAAATAATGCATACCAAGTAATTTAAAGTTAATATTTTCGCAATTGCCCCTCTGTATCTTCCTATACATAATAATTAGAGATGCGCCGAATACTCGGTAAATATTCGGTATTCGGCATATTCTGCACGTTTTTCAATGTTCGTTATTCGGCCGAATTATTCGGTTCAAATGCCGAATATTTACCGAATAATATTGCAGGTTTTTTGTCTGCAAGTTGTAAGAATGTAACACAGTCATTGTCCTGTGAAATTATTATTCTAAAACGGATTCATATTGTTATTTAACTACCTTTAGTATAAATGTTTCACTTAAAAATCAACAAGATTTTTACCACTGAAAAATGAGTCTGTTTTGGAACGGCTGATTAAGGCATAAGGCATTCCTTTGAACCGAATTATTCGGTTCGGCAAAAGTTGGACCGAAAATTCGGCCGAATATTCGTATTCGGTAAAACCCATATTCGGCGCATCTCTAATAATAATTATATACAGGTCAGTGGGGGCTATTCCGTCTGCGGGATAATACCGTTCATGTGCGTTTGCGCTCAAACTAGATACATAATGTCGCCTCCACTACGTATCGGCTTCGCTTCAACGTGAGCCGTTCAGTATGCAAACTACGAAACTCCATACTGCAACGCGCATCGGCATTGCGGGGCGGACGAGCCGGCTTACATCAAACGTAAATAAACCTTCAACCTGTGGACGCCTCTCGGGAAGCACGGCGCCGCCGCACGATCATTGGTGCTAGAGTCTGTCAAGCGAGTAGAGTCCACAGGATTTTTAACAAATTCTTTATGTAGCAACAATTTTACCTATGAAATAAACTGTCAGTTATAAGTACCTATTACGCCACCATACATTTCGTGTTGCCTTACCAGCACGCGTTTTTTTAAAATTTGATGCCATTTTCCAGGGACATGACTCGCTTGACAGACGACTCTATTACGTGCTTGCGTTCGATTGGTGGACAGCGGGCGTGTGACGGGCCGACAGTGTGGGTTAACTTTAACCCTAGGGTTCTCGGCAAACGGCTGGAGCAGGGCCTAGAATCCCATAAGGAGTGGGGGGCTGGGACAATCCTTTTGACCCATATATGGGAGACTAAGGGGAACTATATGTACATACTTGCTGAGTTTTTGGCGCTTAGGTGTACGGTTGTTCCTGCAGTCGTAATTGCGCTCTCTTGTCTTTACTTAAAGTTAGTTAAGTAAGTGAACTTATAGCACAAATCTCTTGTTGATTACCTAAATAATAAAAATTTGCATTTATTTAAAATATTTCTGCAGGGTTAACTATCTGTGTTAAAATTTTACTCCTTTAAGTATACCTCTTATAGTTGTTGTTGCATTGTATATTTTTAACGACGACAATGCTTTCGTGGCTTATTTATTGTGATTAAAATGTACTTACTCAATTTTATTACATTTACTGATCTAAAATCTATTAATCTAGTCATAATTCCTCTTCTACTCTACCTTTAAGGATGTATTGTTACCACTTAAACTAGCACCTAATATATAAAAAGGCGTAGCTGGTATAAATGTTGGGACCAAACTAAGAGGACAGTTGTGGTGGAACCCAATGCGTAGATTCCGGGCCGGGGGATAACGTCCCACTGGTTACGCCTTTGCCCTACCCATAAGGGTGGCATTACACGTCCGATTTTTCCTTCAGATAGTCTGATTAGAGCAGGGGTGGGCTAACTATTTTTAAAGAGGGCCTGATGGGGGGCCAAATGTCCAATAAATTGTAAAAAAAACTATGGCGTTTTCTACTTTCGGTGGGACTGTGGCGGGCCGGATTTATATCCCTTCGCGAATACTTTGCCCACCTCTTGTTTAGACTATCGGAACTTTCTTCAGTTGCTCATATAAGTTAGGTATTGAGGATTTTTAGGTTCCTATGTTTTAATAATTGGGAGTCGAAAGGCGTCAGTGCCATATAGTATAAACAAACAACAGACGTCCGATCATAAATCATCGGATGTGCGAGTCAAAAGCGCCAAGCCGTTTACAATTTTTTATATTGCGGAACCGATTGTCTGATGACGCACTCTGCATTATTTTGCAGAGAAATGAAATATACGTCCGATTATGGCAATACATATTCGCCAGAAGAGAGATAGTCGTTTTTTTTTCCCCGTTTGGCCTGCAGTGCGGCCAGTAACGGACGCGTTACGGTATATCCTCTCTGAGGGCCTCTCAGAGGGAGAGATAGAGTAGAGATGGCGAGTTAAGAATCGGACGCGTGACAAATAATCGGTTCCGACTATCGGAAGTAAAATCGGTCGTGTATTGCCGCCAACTTAACCCTCAATTATTGTTATGTATTCAATCGATACCTTCCTTCTACGCCTTTAACATTTTATCTATTGACTGACTGAGTGATAAATTGTGCTTGTGCTGTTAATGTACCAAATTAAATGTTTTTATTTTAAGATTGCATAAAATAAAACACCACACGCTGAACTTCGTAGTTTTATTTACTAAATACCTACTAACTCTACGTAGGAATACAACAGTTAAATATAACATAACAAAATGTAGATTAGTTTGTTCCTATAAATGCAATATAATGCTAGTATAACAAAATTGGCAGTTTCACATTCACATATAAAAACAAAGCATAAGACAGATTAATCGTATTGTGCGCTATTCAATGTCAAACATAACATTCAGGTACTATATTAGGTATTATACTATAATAGGCACGTCCTAACGTCCGAGCGCCAGGTAAGCCATAGGCGATCATTACACGGTAATTAAATCTTGATGATCCACCCATATCACAATCCGGATGACATGCATATTGACATGTATCATAGGATTGTCAATATATTGCAGAATATCCGGATGATTTTGAAACCCACCCACAGGTAAGAAATAATCTTGGTGGATGGTATGAGCAGTACGCAGCTTTAAGATAGAGCGAGATGGAGGTATGGAAGAAGCAAAACTACTGTCTGGCCACCCTTTTATACTGACGCGATAAATAATATGCAATATTGCTTCCATACTAAATATTGCTGCAAATGCAAATACTGGCAAAACAGGATCATCCATCAGTATATAAGTAATTATATGTATGTTAGTCTTTAACCCATTCACAGCTACGCTCGTAGCACTACGCCGTAGTCCGTAGCAGCTTAATCTCCGTATGTAGCGAAAAGCGCTCGTAGCGCTCTGACGCATGTGTGTCGTCATGGGCTCTGAATGGGTTAAGGTATTTGTAACTATGGGCCTTAGATGCCTGAAATAAATGGTTTAAATAAATAACCACCGTGTAATAACACTAATAACCGCCATAAGATATAGCGAGATTGAGAACAGAATGTTTCCAATCACGCACAATCAAAGCTTATGTCCCGCATGCAATCCGCCGTTTGGATGCGCCTTAAGAGCGCTTTCACATATAGGCGTTTTTGACGCGCGACTGAAGCGCTGTACAGCGAATCTCTTCACATTACAGTGGCTGTAGCGCGGCTGACTCGCGACGCAATCGCTAGCGACAGCCGCGCTTCACAGTATCTGCTTAAGACGATAATTACAGTTCCTCGTCAAAGAGAACGCCAGTGTCGTGCTAAACATTTATTTGCCATCCCTTTCAGTAGAACAAATCATTCTAAAAACATGTTTGTAAAGCGTGCATGTGCTCTTTACAACCATAATAATATATTAATAGATATAAACATATTGAACTGTACCATAGACACGTTAAAAAGTGCCTTTAGGACCAACAATTTGTAAAAGTAATACATATTTATTTTGTCTTTGGACTGTTATAGTTATAATTAAAGCAACTTTATAATATGAAATATAGTTAATAAATCCGTAGGTAGTTAACAAACACTGTAGGTATTCAAGCAGAATTGAATATACTGTCTAAGAACCACTTTCACCTCGTTTTTCATCTGTTTGGATTTTTTCATTTTATTTTAAAGTTTTAGAATAGAGCTTTAATAGCAATACAGCAACTGTTTTTGTATGAGGGCGAACATCCCAGTGCTCGACACTTGCCCATTTCATTGACATTTTATCCTTAACTTTCAGAGTAACAACAGTGAACATTACCTATATGTCAACTATTGACCACTATTAGGTGTCGAGCATAGGGATTTTTGTCTTACATAATCTATATTTATAAGTTTTTGTTTTATATTGGAAACTATAGGTCTGTTCAGTAATAAAATAGCTCGTATGAATATCTTTGTATGACTGTTTGTTTCATAATTAAAAAAAAATTAAAAAAAGACGAAATATCGAAGTCGACTGTACAGTCAACCTAGTAATTGGGTATGCACCCGTACAAAGAGGTTTGTGTGCAGGGGGCTTGCCCCTTTTTTCCGGAGCTGACTATACGTACGTGTAGATACTAAGTATTTGCCACCGCTATAAAAAAATATAATAGCTCGCAACGATGCAGTCGCGCTACTTAAATATGTATGGATACGAGTCGCGCTACTGCAGCGCGGCTTAGAAGCGCTGCAGTCGCGCGACAAAGACGCCTATATGTGAAAGCGCTCTTAAACTGACTAAAAGAGTAATATCACGTTCTACTTGGTAAGGATCTCTGCGCCATCCTTAGTGACTAGAATAGTGTGTTCAGCCTGAGCGCTCCGGGAGCCATCTTCTGTAACTATTGTCCACCCGTCACTTAGCATCACCGTGCGCTTACTGCCGTGCGACAACACCGGTTCTATCGTGAATGTCATGCCCGGCGTCATCACGCCTGGGTATCGATTTACTGGAACAAGGCAAACATTTGTCATAATATAATTATTTTATCTATCCAAATATCATAAACCCTCCATGATGCGTTCAAGAACCGCACATTATGACCACCATAAAAATAGACTGTTTTGTTAGAACAAATTTCTTATCTGTGAAAATGTTATTATTGCCAAATAATAACACCGATTTCGATAATATTATTTCATTCTAATTTCGAACATCTCTGATATCAAAGAAATTTGATTTGACCTCTATTCTAATAGCAGTCGAGATGACGTTTAGTTCGAAATGAATTGTCAATTTGCATACAAATTTGACAAATGTGACAGTGATAGTTGGATTTGACTCTAGTTTGTCTCTGAATTAAGAAAAAACTATGACAGCTGCCAGAAAACAACGCCGCGATGCCGGTCATAATATGCGGCTCCTGAATGCATCATGTAGGCTTATGTGGATAGATAAATTGGTGTATGTAACTGTACATAATTAGGCATTAAGACACTCGTGTGATGTTATTATGAAACTCGCCTTCGGCTCGTTTCATAAACCCACACTCGTGTTTAATGCCCTTCATTATGTACAGTCACATAAACTACTATAGGGCACGGCAGTAGGGGGCGAGTGGCTGTGCTCCAAGTGCGGCAGAGCCCTTATTCAAATACTTTAAAGCAATGGAACATCTTGTATTGGTTTTATGTGTACACATAAAGACATATTACAGTAATGATTTTTGGGACACTTTCCCAAAACACATCCAATAATAAAAGAAAAATCTTTCTTGGAAAAGATTTATCATATTCCCAAAGTATAGTGCAAGGCTCCAGTGAGAAGTTCATTTGTGGTTACAAGAGGTACTTACAAGTATGATAAATGTCTGGAGGGCCATGGAAATAATGTCCAATCCCATGGCCTATGAAGGCAGGCAACACTGTCAGCCCATTTTTTCTCGAATGCCTAAATATCGATGCACCAATTTCGCTGAATGGAACTTCAGGGCCACAAATTTTGATTGCCTGTAAGGGAGAGGTAATAAATCATTAAGAAAAGGGAAATGAGGTCAATATACCTAGGAGGTAATGGTATATTGGTGTCACTTCCGATTATTTGAGATTATCTAGACACGCGGCAGCGTGTCAAGCCAAGTTCAAGCAAAGGAACTGGCTAGCCAGCGCCGAGTGTATCATTACACGAACCACTTGGTGCCACTTTTGACCCTTCAATAACTCAAAACCTCTTTAACGTAAACACATAAAACTACGTGTGTTTAATTATATCCATAAGGACATCTAGAAGCCCAAATTTCAATAAGCTAGCTCAAACGGTTATAAAGATATGAAGGTCAAAAAGTCGTATATTTTAGCACTGACTGACTGACATATAGTACCTAAACCTAACCCACTTCCAGATGACCTAGAAAGATGAAATTTGGAATCCAGCTCGGTAATTGTGTGTAACCGTAGGAAAAAATCTAAAAATAAAAAAAGTAAAAAATAGGGGGGTCCCCATACAAAAAAAAAAATTGTAGCGTTGGAACCGTTACAAGCAGATATTTGAAACTATCACAATATATGTATTATTATATTTGTTATATAACAGAAATATAAAAATAAAGTTAAGTCGAAAAATAAGGGATGTCCCCATACAAAAAACTTTTAATACGCGCTAAACAACCGGCCAACGGTGTGTCGTCGGCGGCGCGCGGCACCACATAATTATACACAGAACAGAAGTAAATCTCAATACCTGCCTAGTTTTTTTTACAAAAAGTAATGATATCCCACCAAAAACATTAATGTAAAAAAGGAGAGCCAAGTTCAATACAAAAATTATGCTTGGCTTCGCCGCAAAAAGAATGGAGATCTAAATGAGTGCCAAGTTGTATGCAAAATCCAAATATGTATTTATAGGAACAAAATAACATTATGAACAAGTATTAAACTCTATGTCTTTGCTTTATTGGATACCTATAACAATTGCTGTTATTTCAAAATGTGAGATCTTAAAGTAAGTTAGATTTGACTTGGCCAGTTTTTATCAGACTTAAAAAATATATATGTTGAATAACTTTATAAAATGACTGATGTAATGAAAACTGGCCAAATCAAATCTAACCTACTTTAAGATCTCATATTTTGCGGCGAAGCCCACAACCAAGCATAATTTTTGTATTGAACTTGGCTCTCCTTTTTTACATTTATGTTTTTGGTGGAATTTAATGTAGCAGACTTTTTATAAAACTCATTCTTCTACCTTGGATAGCAGTTGTTTTTTGAATGGACTACTTTGATGCAATTCGGCCAACTCAAATAATCTCAAGTATAATGGGTGCCGTATAGCCGACAGGCTAGCAGCAAACGCTGAGCCCCGAGCATATGGTCGCATCATTTATTTTCTGCATTGTGTTGTTTTATATAAGTATCTACATCAGTGTTCGATTTTGTGATTTTGTGTTTTTTTTGTGTTTTTTTGCGACAATATTTTTTATTATTATTTTATTTTACTATACTAGGTATAGTACTTATACCTAGTATAGTACAGTGGCGGAGCGCCCAGAAAAGCCGATTCCCACCGGCTAGCCTAAAATTTATTTATTTATTTTTAGTTATATACCTACTCTAAACTTTTCATAATTTATTTGGTTCCGGGTTGCCCATTGAAAATTTTCACGCACCGCCACTGAGGTATACCTCCAGTCCTCCGTAGTTATTGCATTTTTGTTAGGAGACCTACGCAACATCTTACCGGTATGTAACCTACGTAACAATACAACTACTCAGCTTTGAAGTCAGTACGCGTATGTATAGTCAGCTCCGGAAAAAAAGGGGCAAGCCCCTGCACACAAACCTCTTTGTACGGGAGCATACCCAATTACTAGGTTGACTGTACAGTCGACTTCGATTTTTCGTCTTAAGACAAAATAATAAGGTGCATAGGTGCATACTTATCTTTGACGTCGACTGTAACTATATAGAATTTAAAAAAACATTATAAAGAACGAATTTGCAAGCTGGACCAAGCAAGCAGGTACGTCGATAGTGCAGCTGGTGGTGGCAACTGTCACAGACTCGACGCTAATATTATTCTAATTTTGACTTAACATTAGTATTATAATTTTCTTAGCAAACTTACAGTATTTAGGCATTCTTCTGTAACATCAATGAGTTCCAATCCGCGATCGTCTACTTTACCCACCGGAAACGTGTTGGAACAGTCTCCATGAAATCCTTTAAAATAAACCTACAATAAATAAAAAATTAAGTCACTTTTTATAATAAAAGCAGCTGTACTGTAGGCCTATCTGAATAGCGTTGGGGACACTACTACTATACATTACTTACCTAGGGCGGTTAAACAAAGAATGTCTCAGATCGCAGGTATTTGACGCCCGAGCCGAAGGCAAGGGCGATAAATATGCGCTCTGAGGCTTTCTTTATTGCCGCCCGTGGTGAGTACAACATTTTACGTCTCTATCTGGCCAGGAAGTGGGGTTTTCTAGCGTGCGGTAATTCCTACTTTATGGCCAGGTATGACGTAAATTTTATTATAACTCCAAAAGAAAGAAGGCAAAAAAATATATGCCAAATGACGAAAATCCTACTTAATCAAACTGAAATTATTATCAAATACTCAAGTCTACTGTCCCTTGGCTTAGAGCTGTGAAAAAATCAAACTTCGAAGCTAACACAATCAAAAGGTAAGTACAGCCGTTTATGCCGCAAATGTTCGAAACTCGCAAGGGAATCAAAACCTACAGGGTACTTCCCGTGAACTCAGAATCTTGAAATTTAGTATGAAGCAACGTCTTATAGCACATTTAAAGGAAAAATTGCGAAAACCGTAAATTTTTAGTTACATCACTAAAAATGTAATGTCCAGTATAAACTGACACGCACTAAGTATGTGAATACATACTTAGCGAGTGTCAGTTTATAGTGGCCTTGTTTCTATTGTATGGGGTGGTCCGGAATCCTCGGTGCGCGAGTCTGACTCGCAC